>OX463824.1:21385833-24097500 GCA_949825045.1 Argyresthia goedartella | reverse complement strand
GCTATTACGGTTCATGAGGTAGCCCGCTGACGGACGGACAGACGGACAGCGGGGCGGAGGCTTAGTTAAAGCAGTGATACCACTGAAAAGTATAGTTAAACTCGGTAGTATTTTTTATCGGTAATAAAAGAGTGTTACCTTAATCCTGAGATAATTATTTTTAACAAAAACAAGAATAAAAAAAATACTAATGTAGCACACACATTTTTTCCCCGGATTAAATAATATTAAGACAAAGACAAAAATGTTTAGGTATTTAAGTTTATTACTTTATGGCTTATGTTTAAACGATTACCAAAAACGCACCTATTTTACTACCAATAAATTCGAAATGACTGCCAGAATGGATAAATGTCCACCAAATTGTGTTTGGATAAATGATCACCAAACTTCTTTTTATGTTTTGTGTACTTAACTTTATGTTTTAAGTATTTTTTTTTGTTCTTACATGTTCAACCTAACACGAAGGATAAAGGGGGATTCGCTTTGCTCACCCCCTTTACCCTTCACCTAAGCTACCGCAGTATTTTGCCCTGATATTTTTTGCAACTTTTGGTGTTCATTTATTCATTTTGGGTAGGAAAAACTTTTTGGTGATCATTATATTTGTTGCCATAGAAATATATATTAATGGGTATAACCTCAATTATGGCGATACAGATATTAAACCGTGAATGTTCCCGTTCGTTGTAGGGATTGCGACATAATCCTATTAATACAATAATAAATCATATTTGAGAATGTCATTTAAGTTAAAAGAATAATTTGATTTGATTAAATAACGGTATCGGTAGATACGGTTCCCAATTAATTAATAAAAATAATATTAATCGATAATCCATATTGCTTGATTATGCATGATAAAATAGATCAAACATTTTTACAATTAGGTTAAGTTTTTTTTTTTTACATACCATTTGTTAGAAAGTTTTATAAACAATATCATTGTCAGAGGAACTGGCTTCTAAAATACAGGTAGCCATCACCATCAATTCATTTTGTTATAAAATAAATGTCATTTCATTTCATTTCACCTACCGCAACTTTTTTTGTTGAACTTGTTGCAACGGTTGGTGTTCGAAGTAGGTGCACCAAACAAGGAGTATAAAAGCAATCTCCCCATCGACTGCCACTGTCCGTTTTGCCAAAGTTTCCTACAAAGCCTATAAAACATCAATTAGTCCGCTAACCTGTGCACAACACGTACAACTTTGACAAAACAAACAATTGAATAGACTCAAAAACAATTTGCGCTAAAACCGCAAACTGTTCCGAACAAACAAATTCGGGTTTTCGCAGTCCACGCAACTGTTGTTTCGGAGGGCTCCGTAGCGGAGACCACTTCGACCGCACTTCACGCGATACGAACCCTTCCGAAAAGAGCCGAATTAACCCGAAGTGGCACCGCACAGTTCGCAAACTTTGCCTATAACAACTACTGCATGAATGAGGTCTCCTTGTTAGCTATTTTAGATTTATCGTAAGAAAGTTGCGCGTCTAGTTTTGTAAACAGTCCTCTGATACTGTGATTGTGGTACCTACAGTCAGTCAGGTCGAGTTACTCCAAGACCGTACTTACGACAGCACTGCGCACGGTACTGACTCGAGATGGAGTCTACTGGGTTTTGTATCGGCAACAAATATAATGATCACCAAAATATTTTTTTCCTACCCAAAATGGATAAATGAACACCAAAAATTGCAAAAAATATCATGGCAAAATACTGCGGTAGCTTAGGGGGTGAGCGATGCGAAGCCCCCTTTATCCTTCGTGTTAGGTTGAACATGTAATAACAACAAAAAATACTTAAAACATAAACTTTAAGTACACAAAACATAAAAAGAAGTTTGGTGATCATTTATTAAAACACAATTTGGTGGACATATATCCATTCTGGCAGTCATTTCGAATTTATTGGTAGTAGAATAGGTGCGTTTTTGGTAATCGTTTAAACAGAAGCCTTTTGTATCGTGCTTATTTAGATAATCACAGGGGCCACTACTTAGGCCGAGGTTTTTTATTTATTTTTTGTTGGGGGAGAAAAAAATGGTAATCCCCATGCCCAGGAGTCAGACCTCCCTGCTATGTCCGGGTCCCCACATATTGAGCGGGCATCAGCTCGCGTGGTATACGGACTAAAAACAACCTCTTGTATATCACAGTTATCTATATTTGATTTTACTGTTAGCCATGGGTTACTTAGGCCGAGGTTACACACAAAAGACGTAAGACACGGAAGTCTTCGCGCTGCTTTAATTTTCTTGCATATTTTTTTTATGGACCAGTCGCGATGCAAAGCATACAGCAGGCAGCAACGGGGCTGCGGAAGGGGCGTAGGGAGCGGGGGGCTGTTGTCTTGTCAAAATCCCTCCAAAATCACGCCAGCACGTCGTAGTAGCGGGGGCCGTCTGCCCCCCATAAATGCCGCTATCATGAAATCGGGTAAGTAGGCAAACTCCTGCCATATATATTATATACAAATATAAATCGCCCAATTGAGCAAATTGCCGGTAGAAAGCCTTCAGCCTATACCGAGGCCATGGCTCACAGTTATATCGATTTTATCGATAACTGTCATACAATATAACAATGGGGTTGTTTTTAGTCCGTATGCTACACGAGCTGATGCCCGCTCAATGTGTAGGGACCCGGACATAGCAGGGAGGACTGACTACTGGGTTCCTCCATGTTTTCCACAAAAAAAAAAAAAAAAACTGCACTACCGTGCCCTGTCGTTTCTGTGTTTTAAAAAGTCGCGTCTGCGCCCCGTCTGCCACACGTCCGCGTCTTACGTCTTTTCTATGTGGTCTGGGCCGACGATAGTAGCTCCTGTGATGCTCTTAATAAGATCCCCTATATTTGGATACGATACGATACGAGTTACTTTATCCTGTTGATGACCGTGCAATCGTTTGCAGTTATGACGACTTTGCGGTTTTTAAACCCAGATGGCCCTAAAATTTCGATAATCGGATCGCGATTTTGAACTTTAACACGTTATGGTTCAAATCATATGAGAAAATTCGGGCATTCAAACGCCCATCTGGGTCAATAGTAAATAACCTAATATCTTTTATTCTATGCTTTAACACTATTGATTTCGTTGCTAAATTATTTCTTGGTATCCTTTCTTATCTTCAACAGCGCTCGATTCTTCTTCCGCAACCACAAGTGATGCTGATGATGCAATCTAGATGTGTTGTCGACTGTACGACCTTTAACAACTGCCATATAGGGCCCCGGAACGTCAATCAATCTTCGGAAACATTACACAATTGCATAATAGCTCTTGTTAAATAAAGTCTGGCCGATGTCCGCGTAACTAGAAGGGTGCCCGAATGCGCCCATAAATAGCTCCACCAAATAACTCCACGAAATCTCAACAAGTGGACATTCAGGAATCAGAATCAATGCAGTGCAATTCCTTACCAACATCAGGATTATTATTCGCCATTATTGCTTTCCGTACAATTTCATAATATGAATACTATTCGGCATAACTAGAGAAGGGCACTATGAGTAAATAATCAAAATGATAAATTTTGATCAAATACTGAGTATTTACCGAGTATTTACTCGAAACCAGGAGTAAATATGTTTTTAAAAATCCTCAAGATAGGTGCGAACATTCATAGGGACTTAAAATATAGTTGAACATGTAACGATGACGCAAAATAAATGCGGAATAGTAAGTTGTTTTGTAAAAAATAAACAATAGCCGTAAATACTATTTTTTTTTATATTTATCTAGTAGAAACAAGTGTTTATGAGTATTAAATACTCTCACTTTTGGATATTTATCGAGTAGAAACTCATAAACACTTGTTTCTAGTAGAAACAAGTGTTTATGAGTATTAAATACTCTCACTTTTGGATATTTATCGAGTAGAAACAGAGTATTTAGCCTTATTTATAAAAAATAATAGAAGTAAATAATCACACTTTTGGATATTTATCGAGTAGAAACGAGTAGAAAAGAGCTCCGTGGTCTAATGGGTTTTACGCCTGGAAATGCAGGTCTCACACAGGAGATGCAGGTTCGATTTCTGACCATGTACCAATGAGATAACTAATATATCTTATGTACATTATCGGACGTTCAGTGTTACAGATGACACTTCAAGCTGCAGGTCCCGGCTACTATCAATACGCGTTAGTGGCCAGCGTGGTGGAGTATGGCTTAATCTTACTCGCATCCGGGTAAAGGCCTGTGCCCCACGGTGGGGACATTCATGGTCTACATTTATAGAAACGAGTGTTATTGCGTATTTATCCTTCGACAAGTAAATACTCGAGTAGAATCGCATCTCTAGTCAGATCATATTATAGTGCTTAAACGTTTGTTTGAGTGACACGGTTGAGAGTACTGGAGCTGGAGGTTGCTGCGACGACATGGAATGACAAGACCCCTTAATACATGATGATGATGACTTCTCACTGACAAGTGAGTCGCGAATTTTATCATTTACACGCGATAAAATACGCGGCAAACTCGAGCCACATTAACAGATTAACTTAACAGAATTCGCATTGAGTTTATTTAAAATTCCTTACACCCAACTGAATATGTAATGTACCTTATATGACGACTTGTTTAACATGTCGTTTGAATGAGCTGGAACATTAGTTATATAAAAATTTTAGCACTTGTGTTCAGTACATACAGTGTTCATTGGTATTTTTGCGTATGTATCATTCATTATAAGTCACAAGTATTTTGAAGCAATACAGTAACGCGATACTTATGTACCTCTATATACCTTAGCTTACTTATACAAAACCAATCACAGTATTCAATCCGAAAAGGGAAGTAAATTCCGACGCAGAAGTCAGCAAGCATGCAAATGTGACTTTTATTTCAATCGTTCTTACTTTGAGATGCAAATGTAGAGATGATGTTAACTACAACGCCTTAAAGAAAATGTCAAAATGTAAGTAAAAATTGTGTACGACGGGTATATCCCAAGTCTTGGATAATTATGTGTGCGAATTCGCCGGGAACCCCACGAGCCAGGGTCTCTTAGTGTGGGGACCGACTAGGGTAACCATATCTTAGGCTTCGGCCTGACATTACAGGCTTTTCAGGCTCATCTTAGGCTTTTCCCGTGTTACCACCAAACCACATTCAACAGCGTTTAACCTCAAAACAAACGTCAAATTCCATACATTTTTGTTTTGAAACAAGTGTTGAACAGTAGTTTATTTTTTTGTGGCCTTCAAGTTCATCTCGGGATTCCGGCCGGATTCAGTAAATTTCAGAATTTTCTATAAAATATGGTATTCTTTAGATCTTGTTTATTTCAATAACAAATAACAATCTTCCTATTATTTGTTATTTTAATAAATAAGATTTAAAATAAATACTACGATTTTTTACCTACAAAGCATAAATTCGAGAAAATCATGCCTTTTCAAGGGGAATGGGGCTTTTTCTCGGGATTTTTAAATGTTGTGTCTGGTAACCCTAGGCCCGAAGCAATGTATGTTCCTGATTTAATGTTCATGTTGTAATATGTATATGTATAATGTAATAGGTACTCGCGATATCATGAACGGACGATTGATGGATGGTCTTGTTGACATTAGTAAATAAAGCGTGTCATTTAAAGATAAATGAGACTGTGTAACAAGATAAATTAAAGACAAATTGATGATATTAATTGCGGCACAGCGGCGCACCCTTCTGGACAATTCTGTGTTTGACGCAATAGCCGCCGCAACACATTTGAATAAAACAAACATAAATTAAGAGATAAATACATCCCAAAACGACCCGTAAAGAACGGTAATACAGTTTAAGGGAAGTTGTAAAACGCGACCGGAAAAGGTTGTAGCTTCTGTCCACGCGCGGGCGAGAGGTATTTTAATTTGTTCGCAATCTACTACAAATTGATGGAATAATCGCGCAAATGACTACTCTGTTACAGGCAGGGTTTGAATGGGTTTGAATATACCGATAAATACAGGTTGACAGGTTGATTTTGGGACCTAACCGTTGTTTAGGTCGCTTCATTGAATATGTTTAATATTTATGCTTCGGAACGCACCTTTTTTTTGTTGCGCGATCGGAGCGCGAGTGATCGGAACGGAACTAGCTAGCTGTCACTTGCATAGAAACGAAATGACGAGTTAGAGGTTGCTTTTTGCACATGGAAAATGTCTAACGCCAGCATCGGAAAGCTTGGTTGAATTTTAATTATAATAATCGCGGAACAATCGTCGGGAAATAAGTAGATTTAACGTCATCGGAGTCAGTGCTTCGTGCTTTGAAAGGTTGAAGTGATTCGGTGATCCAGTCGTAGCTTTCGGATAGCGATCCTCGTGTCGGCAAACCTCACGACGGCGACAGCTTCGGGCTACGACGAGAGTAAGATTCGACTCCCATCACACCCCACCCTCGAGTTCCTCATCCCGTACTCCTGCCTCGAATTGAGCTTTCGGATTCCGGTCCACGGCGTCAAAGGTCAGTACTGCTTTGTGACATTCTAATGAAAAACAACCCTATCAAGATTCCACGCCCTGTCGGTTGAGGCGTGGAATTTTAACATTTTGGTAGCAGAGGCGCGGTTTTCTAGTAGGAAATCGATTCACGGACGGTTGTAGGGTTGTTTTTTTGCCACATTGTAGTTGGGAGAAAAGGGTATCTCAGATTGGTCGGCAATCATTTTGTGAGTGAGTCTTGTGGTCGGTATACCACAATTTAGGTTCATTTTCGGTTAGTGAACGTATAATTGACGATTTAGTTAACAATTATTATAAAATTGTAGTCGGAAACTACTCGGTGTGCATAAGGAACAGTCATTCGGTCGGACTATCGTATTGCAGTCGGATCCTATAGTATTGCAGTGTTATTTCGGTTTGCAGAGCAGGGTCAGGCTATTTAAGGGGTATTAAGCTGATTTTGCTGACCTCAGTAGAAGTGCAGGTCATATCGGAAAGGCCACTTCTAGAAGGTTCACGGCTACCTACATTATATTAAAAATAGCTTGGATTTCGGAATCCAGTGTGGTTTAGGGTGCTATATTGTTTAGGTTTATAGTTGACGACCCGAATGGCCGAGTCGGCAGTGACCCTGCCTACGAACCCAAGGGTCCCGGGTTCGAGTCCCGGTGGGGGCAAATATTTGTTTGATGAGAACGGATGTTTGTACCCTAGTCATGGTTGTTTATCTATATAAGTATAATATTTATCTATATAAGTATGTGTATCGTTGTCTAGTACCCAAGATACAGGGAATCCTAGTTTGGGGCTAGATCAATGTGTGTAAAATAGTGTCCAAGGTATTATTATAGTCTCGGAGCCCACCACTTATTATTTTTTAATTAATTTTATTTTGTATTGTTTTTATAATAAATTTTTGTGGGTTATTTTTTATTGTGCTTTATGGTGGCATTCTATAATTGATTTAGAGTGTATAGTTATAAGGTGTATATCCACAGGGCGACCATATTAAATATTTTTAGGATTTAATTGTTCCAGTAGTTGGATCAGTTTTGACAACTTAGTTTTAATTTCTGTGCCCAGCGCTGACGGGCAAGTGCTGGTCTCTGGCTATACTTAGTTCGGTAGTGAAGTATAGGACCAGAATCTATTAAATCGGTCAAAATGGCACCTTCACCCTTGACGGTACTGCGGAATGGTGTCCGGGAGGAAATGAGATGGCTCGCCCATACTCATAAGTATGTGGAGCGATCGGACATGGATGATGTCCTGCTCAAGCGTGTGGAGGACGCAATGACACGCGCCGGGAAGGTGTGTCGGCTGGCTGCGGAGGCTGAAGCTCTCGGGCTTACTGATGAAGCCTCGGTGGCTGCAGTGAAACAGCTCTGCGCGGATGCTGACCAAGCGATGGAATGCTTGGGTGACATCGAGCGTCGCGCGGAGAAAATTAAGCGGTCGCGAAGGAATGACCGTGGGGAGGGTAACGGAGACCCACCCCCGAAGGGTGTTGTTGGACGGCTGCCACACCTGGAGATTCCGGCCTTCAGTGGGGCAATTGATGAGTGGCCAGCCTACATCAATTTATTTGATAGTTTGGTCCACGGTCGGGACGACCTGGACAACGCCTACAAGATGGCCCAACTATTGATGGCTCTGCGGGGTGAACCGAAGGAGTTGGTCGGTCACCTAACGGTCACGGCGGGCAATTATGAGCTAGCAAGGTCCATATTGTTTGACCGCTACCAACACAAACGGCGGTTGGCTGGGGAAGCTGTTTAGCATCCCAAGAGTAACCCGGGATATTGACATCCGAGTACAGGTGCTCAACCCTGTGCTGGTGGCCACTAAGGCCCTTCAGAACCTTGGTCTTCCGGTAGACCAATGGTCATACATTGTCTTATATATGGTTTTGTCACGATTGCCTGCAGCTGTTCAAAGTCGGTTTGAACAGCTGCATGGGGGCAGTAGCACGGAACTGCCCACGCTCGTCCAATTGACGGATTTTTTGGAGGGTGAATGTAGGCGATGTGACACACTGGACACGGAGGCCAGTGTGCAGCGCCAACCCGCGCGGATGCGGGAGGGGCCGCGCCCCCCGCCCCCACGGGGGGGTGGGCGGTCGAAACAATTTGGCGTTTTGAATGCCGCGCCGTCGGGGGACGGCTGTGTGCACTTTGACCGTGCAGGTCATGACGTGACCAGTTACGCCAAATTTAAGGCGCTCGGTGTAGCTGCCCGCAGGAAGATAGTCTTCCGTCACCGATTGTGTTGCGGTTGTTTGGGGCCGCACACGCTGAGCGAATGCTCACGCGCGTTCCCCTGTGAGTGCTGTGGTGGCAAGCACCTCATAGTGTTGTGCCTGAATCGGTCAGGCCCTTCGGACGGTCACCAGGGCCGGACTCAGGTTGGCCGGCCACAGGGCCCAACCAGGGCCGGACCCAGTCCCCCTCCGGGCAACGGGAGTCACCAACGGGGTGACTGGGGTACCCGCGGACGGGACCCCCCCCGAGGGGAAAGGGGCAGCACGGGGGGTAACATGCGGGATAGCCGGGGTTCGGTCGCCGCTGTCCACGGTCAGCGAGGACTTCGGGCCGCTGGCTCACCGCGTGTTACGGGCGGGTGTCAAATGGCACCTATGAGTAGCGCGAAGGCTGGGAGTCCACCACCTTCTGCGCCACCCTGCCCGTCGCTCTGGGAGGCGAACAGGGAGGCGAACAGTCGGATGTCGCCCCCATTCCTAGAGCGCCCCAGGTTGGATCCGCTCTCCCCCATTCATCCACAGTGCGGACCGGGCACACCGTACACCGTCCGGTATGGTCGGATACCGGGACAGCGAGGGGCCTATTATACGGGTTGGGAACCCTTGATGTACATACGGTCTGATATGCCAGTTGCATATCAGCAGCCGAGTTACTCCAAGGCCGACGGAGGTCTCAGCGGGTTCGGATCCCGCGGAGGTTCCCGCTAGGGACACGCCGCCCACTTACAGGGTGCCGCCACTCCACAGACGGTCATGCTCCCCACCGCCTCTGTAATAGCGTAGAGTTCGGACGGCAAATCATGTGTGGCACGAGTACTATTGGACTCGGGGGCCCAGGGGTGCTTAGTCTCGTGCAACCTTGTACGACGGTTGGGCATTTCGGTAAGGGAGTATCCACATTCCATTCGGGGAATTGGGAACACGGAAGTCGGTTCCGTTAAGGGAGTATGTCGGATTACTCTCTCGTCGTGGCATTCCCACCCACACGCAAAATAGGCGCTTTCGTCGTCGAGTTGCGGAAACCAGCCCGTCTTACAATTGACAATTGACAATACTCTCTCGTCACGGGTGGATTCATCGGTGAATCTGACGGTCACAGCATTAGTCATGCCTAATGTGATGGGCTCACACCCTCACGTATGGTTGTCGCCCTCGGTGCGACAGTTGGTCGCTGGGTTGTCACTGGCTGACCCGGAGTTCGATATTCCGGGCCCAGTAGACATTTTATTGGATGTTGATGCCTTGGGATACCTGTTAGTGCCAGGTGTCCACGTGTTGCAGGCGACTGGTCTGGTTTCGGTCAACACCAGACTGGGCCATGCGGTAATGGGTCCGGTCATGCCGGCTGCCTCACGCCTAGCGACTAGTAGTCCCTTATTCGGTTCTGTACTCTCGGAGGTGATACAGAAGTTTTGGGAGGTGGAGGAACCACCTACGGTCCGCCGGTTGGACCCGGTTGAAGAAGAGTGTGAACAGTTTTATCGGAACAATACTGGTCGCCTTCGGTCAGGTCAATTTCTCACACGTCTTCCATTCCGGAGTGATCGCCCACCGCTGGGCAGTTCACACTATGCAGCCGAGACGCGGCTTCTGTCGATGGAACGACGCATGAAGCGTGACGGGATTTTCCGGTAGAAGTACGTCGACTTCATGAGGGAATACGAGTCGCTCGGCCACATGTCGGTTTCGGGTATCGACTGGAAGCGTGAAGACCACTGCTTCCTGCCTCATCACGCGGTCTTGAGGACCCCGGAGGGAAAAATACGGGTAGTGTTCGATGGATCGGCATCAACATCTAACGGCATGAACCTGAACCAGTGTTTGCATTCAGGGCCGAAGTTGAACCATGACATCGCGGATGTTATCACACGGTTCCGTCGACACAATGTTGTGTTTGTAGCTGACATCCGGATGATGTTTAGGCAGACGGTCATTCACCCTGACGATAGACGGTATCAGTTGATACTGTGGCGAGAGAGCCCAGATCAGCCCATCAGGGTGTACGAGCTGAACACCAACACGTACGGGCTACGGTCTAGTCCTTATTTGGCGATTCGCACTCTGCGGGAGTTAGCGGATCGGAAACGGTTAAATTTGGATGTCGAACTCTCCAGAGTTAATGTCTGGTCTTCCGGATGACTACCAGCAGGATCCCCACATTTTCGAAAATCTGGAAAATCCGAATATGTTGTCGGTATTAGGCGTCCAGTACCAGCCGGTGTCAGACATGTTTTCGTATCGGGTCGAGTTGGACTCCCCGAAGGTCTGGACGAAACGGAACGTCCTTTCAACGGTGGCTAGGACATTTGATCCAAACGGGTGGATCACCCCGGTAACATTTCAGCTCAAGTGTTTTATGCAGCAACTGTGGTCTGCTGAGCTGAAATGGGACGACCCGATCGGCGGGTCATTGAGCACAGAGTGGGAATCGTTCTTTTCGACCCTCCCTGGCATCAATCGGATTTCACTGCCACGGAGGTTGGTCCCCACCAAACGATACACCGCCACCCTGCATGGGTTTTGCGATGCCTCGGAGAAGGGCTACGGAGCTGTGGTGTATCTGCGTACGGTCGACTCCTCGGGGGAGGTTGATGTGCGGTTGGTCATGGCCAAGAGCAAGGTTGCGCCGTTGCGCACTCGCCTGACCATTCCCAAATTAGAGCTTTCAGGAGCGGCTCTCCTGACTCGTCTGCTCAACCACACGATGTCGGTTCTTCGTGGGTCAATAGCGTTAGAAGATACGGTCTACGCTTGGACGGACAGCCAGATCGTGTTATTTATTTTATTTATTTATTTATTTAAAATTTGGAAAACCAACAGCTATAACACAAATTTCTTTAAAAACTAAAATAGAAATAGAAAGCCAATTACAGGTATTCACTTATAGAAATATGCTGGCTGAAGGCTTCAGTTCACAAGCTGGAGCTTTTTGTGGCGAATCGGGTTTCGCAGATTTTGACTTCGGAGGTTCCATTAATCTGGAGTCGTGTTCCAGGGGAAATTAACCCAGCAGACTGTGCGTCTCGTGGGTGTCACGCTCCGGAGTTAGTTGGACATCCCTTGTGGTGGGGTCCAAAATGGTTGACTCAAGCCGAATCGGATTGGCCAATGAGACCACGCGTTACCTCGGCGAACGGCGCCTTGACAGTCGGTGTCTGTACGACGCAACCAGAGCCGGAAGAGGAGTTGAGCCTGCTGGAACGGTACAGCTCGCTCGACAAGCTGGTCAATGTGACCGCCTGCATCTTCCGATTTGCGCGGAATTGTCGTAATGCTGAGGCGCAACGAGTGCGGACACAGGTCCTGACACCACGGGAACGGAACCATGCGTTGTTCGCATTGGTACGGAACGTGCAGACGGTGCACTTTAAGTCCGACCTGGACATTCTGAGACGCGGACGCGTCCAACTGAAGGGAGCTGTGGCTCGGCTCAACCCGTTTATTGACCCTCAAGGATTTCTGAGGGTAGGAGGTCGGCTGCGGAATGCCAACCTGCCTCATGCGGCTCGCCACCCGTTGTTACTCCCTAGGAAAGGGAAGTTGGTCGAACTGTTGATACAGGATCGACACATTCGGAATGGGCATGTCGGATGCCACGCCTTGATGGCGTTTCTCCAGCGCGAGTTCTGGATTCTATCGGGAAGACTCTTAGTGCGTAGCGTCGTATTTCGGTGCCTGCCTTGTTATCGGGCCTAGGCGGCTACGATGCAGCCCCAGATGGGCGATTTGCCCTCGGATAGGGTTAACGAAATCCGGCCCTTTGCGGGTGTCGGAACGGATTTCGCGGGACCATTCATGGTCAAGTCTTCACAGCTACGGAACGCCAGATTAGTGAAGGCATACCTGTGCGTCTTCGTGTGCTTGGCCACGAAGGCAGTCCACTTGGAGGTGGTCAGTACGGAGGCATTTATCGCATGTCTGGATCGGTTCGTCTCACGAAGGGGCCTCCCGTCATTAATCCGTTCGGACAACGGCACATATTTTGTCGGAGCCAGGCGATATCTGCAGGAGGTCACTCAATTCCTGAACGGTAACCAGGACGCCATCGGTACGGCTTGCTCCCGACGAGGGATTGAATGGGTTTTCAGTCCGCCGGGATGTCCTCATTGGGAAGGAATTTTTGAGGCTGCGGTTAAATCGGCTAAGTCGCACCTGACGAGGATCATCGGTGAGACCTCTCAACGCTTTGAAGAGCTTGCGACTTTGTTCTGTAAAATTGAAATGACACTGAACTCGCGTCCGTTGTGCCCGCTCAGTTCGGATCCAAATGATTTGGAAGCGTTGACGCCGGGTCACTTCCTGATAGGTCAGCCCCTTAACGCCCTGCCAGAATACCCATTCGGTGATGTTAAGTTAAGTCGGTTAACTAGGTGGCAGATGTTGCAGCAGATGGCTCAAGATTTTTGGAAACGGTGGTCCCTTGAGTACTTGCACATCTTGCAGCAGCGCCTTAAGTGGACTGACCGGACGAGCCCCCCTCAAGTCGGTGATTTGGTGCTGATTAAGGATGCGAACCTGCCATCATTGAGATGGAGACGAGGACGGATCGTCAATTTGTACACGGGTCGGGCTGGCACGCCTCGATCAGCAGAAGTCAAGGTGGGGAACTCGGTCCTCAAGAGAGCGGTCGCAACACTTTCTCGCCTTCCTATTGATTAGGGAAAGGTTCGGGCCTGTCCGGGCGGGTGACTGTTTAATATTTATGCTTCGGAACGCACCGGTTTTTTCGTTGCGCGGATCGACCGCGAGTGATCGGGACATCACTAGCTGTCACTTGTATAGAAACGAGATGACGAGTTAGAGGTTACGTTTTTGCAGATGGAAAATGTCTAACGCCAGCATCGGAAAGCTTGGTTGAATGTTAATTATAACAATCGCGGAACAATCGTCGGGAAATAAGTAGATTTAACGTCATCGGAGTGAGTGCTTCGTGCTTTGAAAGGTTGAAGTGATTCGGTGATCCAGTCGTCGCTTTCGGATAGCGATCCTCGTGTCGGCAAGCCTCACGATGGCGACAGCTTCGGGCTACGACGAGAGTAAGATTCGACTCCCATCACACCCCACCCTCGTGTTCCTCATCCCGTACTCCTGCCTCGAATTGAGCTTTCGAATTCCGGTCCACGGCGTCAAAGGTTAGTACTGCTTTGTGACATTCTACTGAAAAACAACCCTATCAAGATTCCACGCCCTGTCGGTTGAGGCGTGGAATTTATCAGAATATGTTTACGTCGTTTTATTCTAGAAGCTTTTTATTTTTAGGGTCCCTTACCTTAAAGGAATAAAGGAACCCCCATAGGATCACTTCGTTATCCGTCTGTCTGTCTGTCAAGACCTTTTTTCAAGGAAATTAACCCTTTCACATTTTTCACATTACCAATTTTTTTTTTCATTTACTCAGTCAGTCGACCATGAGTCGAAGTATGAGATACCAGAGAGAAGGTATTCTTTTATTTCCGGTCAGTATTGCCAGGAATAAATAAATAGCGGGTAGTAGTAATTATTTTCTAAAAATAAATGTAAATATTACTCCAAGTCCATACTAGGTGTTCATGCGCGAGTGGTAAGGTTAATATCGATTAAACAGGTCCGTGGTCTCTTTAAGTTGTGAAAAAATCATTCATATAATAAGGTCAACGCAATCAAAGGAGCAAAGCCCCATTTTTTTCACGACCCGATTGGCCGAGTCGGCAGTGACCCAGTCTACGAAGCCAAGGGTCCCGGGTTCGAGTCCCGGTGGGGGCAAATATTTGTTTGACGAGAACGGATGTGTGTACCCTAGTCATGGTTGTTTATCTATCTAAGTATGATATTTATCTATATAAGCATGTGTATCGTTGTCTAGTACCCAAGATACAGAATCCTAGTTTGGGGCTAGATCAATGTGTGTAAATAGTGTCTAAGGTGTCCAAGGTTATTTCACAATTTTGCTGAATTTGCTCGATACTCGCGAGTACATAACCTATAGGTTACTTTTCGTCGACCTAGAATCAAGAAATGTGGCACGAAGCAAGTTCTTACAGCACAAATGAAGGAAAAAAATCGGTAAACTGCAAATCAGCACTTCCTTCCCGCGATTTGTGAGCGAATCCTACTGGCACTTGGGCGTTTTCTTTTTACTTTGACGATTCCACTTGTTAAAGCTATTTTTTTTCGCTAGTATTTAATCGCATATCAAAAATACTGATTTGGACAGCAAAAACACTTATTATGTTTTAAATATTTTAAGTGTATTCAAGTTTTTGTTGTTCTTGCATGTTCAACCTAACACGAAGGATAAAGGGCCTTTACCCTTTACCCTTCACCTAAGCTACCGCAGCATTTTGCCCTGATATTTGCTGTACAAATCAGTATTTTTGATGTACAGTTTAATATTTCCCAAAAAAAACCCAGGTCTTGGATGTTCATGTGTGTGACGTCGCGACGACAGCAAAAAAGGATCAGCAAAAACACTTTTTATGTTATAAATATTTTATGTGTACTCAAGTTTATGTTTCTTCGCTTCGCTCACCCCCTTTGGCCTTCATCTAAGTTACCGCAGCAAGTATAAGGGATATTTGCTGGGAAAATCAGTATTTTTGATGTGCAGTTTAATATTTCCCTTTGTTTTTTTAATGATTTCATATTAACCAAACAATCGAAATTTAACACTGCATGTCTAGCCCTGTCTTGCTGGCTAGGACCTCGATCGCTCACGCACGTACGCAAGTACCAGCCTCAACAACTATGTACTACTAGCTGACGCCCGCAACTTCATCTGCGTGCTCCTAGGAATTATTATTAACCGAGATAATGTTACCCTCCTTCTGGTGCAGTCGGATAAAAAGTATCCTATATGTTAATCTAGCTCATAAACTACCTCTGTGCTCAATTTAATTCAAATACATTCAGCCGTTTTAGCGTGATTGAGGCACAAACACACAAACACACAAACATCCAAACATCCTAACATCGCTACTTTCACATTTGTAATATTAGTTAGATATCACTTTACCAAGCTCATTTACGTAGCGCTTCGTCATAGACATGGTGAGTTTAGAATACAGGGGCTCTATTCTCGTCTGGTCTACGGGTAGACAATGACCGCTCAGTGACAATGATGTGACGGCGACGGTCAACTTTAGTCATCTTTTATCAGATTTTTAGGGTTCCGTACCCGAAGGGTGCCAAATGGGACCCTAGTACTAAGCCTCCGCTGTCCGTCCGTCCGTCTCCAGGCTGTGTCTCACTCATGAACCGTGATAGTTAGACAGATGAAATTATCGCAGATGATGTATTTCTATTGCTGCTATAATAACAAATACTAAAAAACAGAATAAAATAAATATTTAAGGGGGCTCCCATACAACAATTATTTCAATACCACATACAAACTTATGAATGCACCTAGCTGGTAACGTGCATGGAGTGTGAAAGCCTTACTAACAACTTTGTAAACAAATTTTTTTGCTATGTGAAATTCAAAGTATTCACTCCACATCATCCTTACCATTGTACGGTGGTACGGAACCCTTCCTGCGCGAGTCCGACTCGCACTTGGCCGGTTTTTTTTCTCTTTTGTTTGGTCAAATTTCTATGGTTAATTGTCCAAAAAATTAACTCTCAACACCGAATATTGGATACCTAAAGTTGACCGTTGCTGTCGCGTAATTATCACTGGGCGGTCATTGTGCTAGCAGAATTGCACCCCAGTAATAATGTGTCAAATACATTACTCTCTCTTTGCGTGTTTAATTATCAGAAATGGTCGATCCAATAAGCGGACTCAATTTATTCTCAATGAAGTATGTTTTAGCAGTATGTTACTAAATGTATTCCAATCGCAGAGTGATTTAACTACTTAAAAACCGAGGCTAGTTTTGGCGGATCGCGATTTTGAATTTTTAGGTTTTGAAATAAAATTCAAAACCTAAAACGGAAAAGTGGCGTTAGCTAAGCGCCGGTGGTAGCTGAGGGGTTAAATGTTAGATGGAAATAGTTCGACGACCACTGGGGCGCAGCGGTTGTGGCTCTGCCTGCCTACCATGCGAGAGGTCCCGGGTTCGATCCCCCGCTGGGGATGAAGACAAAAAAAACCCAGGTCTTGGATGTTTATATGTGTGTGACGTCGCTGTTCTGGTTCCCACGACACATGGTATCGTAGTGTGGGGCCAGAAGCAATGTGTGTAAATGTTGTTTAGTAATAGTACTCATATGTATGTTATTAAATTAAGATGAAGAACGATGATTAAGTGTAATCGTTTCGGACTAGTTATCATTAGTTACACGAATATGTAGATATAGGTAATTAGTTAGGTACTTAAGATAAAACGAGTATAAATTATTGTACAATACCCAAAAGCTGACTATGTATTTCAGTGCTTAACTCGCTTTGTACATGTAATACAGGTTTTTGAAGTAAAACTTCTATATGCACGCTTGACTTGGGGAGTAAGCTGGCGAATGCGTGACGAGAGCGTTACGAAAAGTGAGATCGGGCGAGGCGAACGAGAGGTGCGCGCGCACATTTTCTTTCTCTCTTCCTCTCATAGCCATACACAGTGCAGGAGATGTATTTTTGAAGTATTAGAGCTAAAGAAGTTTTACTTCAGTTGTGTGGTCTAAAGCACACTCTTTTTTGTGCTATAATGTAGTATCTTCTTCCATCTTCTATTTGTTTGTACGCTTAGTTTCATTAGGCCTTGTGTTTAAATGATTACCAAAAAATTCGAAAATTTACTACCAATAAATTCGAAATGACTGCCAGAATTAGTAAATCATCACCAAATTGTGTTCGGATAAATGATCAGCAAACTTATTTTTATGTTTTGTGTTCTTAGGTTTATGTTTTAAGTATTTTCTGTTGTTCTTCATGTTCAACCTAACTAGAAGGATCAAGCCCCCTTTATCCTTGACCTAATACCGCAGTATTTTGCCCTGATATTTTCTGCAACTTTTGGTGATCATTCACCTATTTTGGGTAAGAAAAAAATATTTTGGTGATTATTATATTTGTTGCCGTTTCATTATGAGGTCAAACGAAGCAAATTTCGAACGCCGACGCCCGCCTGCGTGTAGTTGGTGCTACAGAACAAGCTAAACAACTGCAGAGCCACAATGCCGGTCAAACATGCGGTTCCTGAACACATCAAAGAGAAATTATGATATGTGTGTAGATAAACTAGTGTATGTAACTGTACATAATTAGGCATTAAAACTCTCGAGTGATATTATTATGAAAGTCGCCTTCGGCTCGTTTCATAAACCCACTCTCGAGTTTTAATGCCCTCCGTTATGTTATCGGTCACATAAACTATTTTTATAAGCATATAATAATACATAATCCAGGCTCAAATCCAAATGCAGCAACACATGGCGCTTACAGTCTTTTCGAGCAAAACATGCGGAGCCGGATGTATTAAAAAGACAGAAAAATAAGAATACTAAAACTGCTCTAGACTATAATAAAGTGAAATCCTTATTTATAATCTGTAACGTAAAACAATAAAAATAAACCCAAAGTAACAACAACATTATAAAGATAACACTAGGTGGTGAAGCGGTAACCCTAGAGACAAAATCGAGCGAAACGACAACAAAACCTAGATTATCACGCAACATTGTACGAGCAATCCCGGGTATATGTTACCCCGTATCGTTTCAATAATTAAACATTAAAGACAATATAAAAAGGGTAAAACCAGCAAATAATACGACATTTCTCGGAATTCCTATCCTGCCGCCTGTTGGCATATGAATGGCATAAAATTAGTTACAGCACAAAATAAGCAATGAAATTTCCGCGTGCGACTACGCACGAAGTGTGATCGTAAAACTCGTCATCCCTCCCTCTCGCACACAGCCGTTCCTGCGTTCACCTGAAAGAGAGGTGCGTTGCCGAGCAACAATGTTGCTTTAAGATAAGTCCATATTGCAGAATGATCCCAAAGTCGCAAATCACAAATATTTATACTTTAGTAATCTTATATTGCGATGTCGATAACCCTTTTAATAGTTTCGTACTTGGAGTGAAAGCAATAAAGATGGAAGTAAAATTCATGTTATGGACTGCCATGTCCAGTTAAGGTTGATATCATGAGGTAGAGCTTCCGCAGTACTACAGATAACATATGCATCTGATATGCAAAGCTCAGCGGGAGTATTCCCCTGTAATGCAACAAAACAGAATAATTAATTTAATAATAAAAGACTCGATTTTCAGGCCCTTAGTTAACGGCCCGGGTTTTTGAATAAGTGCCTAATTTGTCCAAATGCCGGCGACAGACAAATTTAACTTTGTTTATTCAATAATATAAATAAATTATATTAGTTAACACAGTAACCATGCGCTGAAACCACTAGATTTAAGTGCGACATGGTGAGATCGCTTAACTACTCGACGGTAAGTACTTTGGATACAATAGAAACAATATCTACATAATATCTACATATCTACAATCTATGACTATAGCTATCTATGTATACATTGCTACAATTGCACTTTATTTTATACATAACGGGAAAAGTCATATGTAATAAATAAATTTTCTATTGAATATATTATTTAGTAAACTGTCTATAGTTATTTTAGGTATCTTATTTAAAATACTGGGAAGCATGTATTCGCAGGTCCGTTGGCCATTGTTATTGTTATAGCGGGGAATAACATAGGTAGGCAAATAGGACAAAGTTCGTAGGTTTTTAGGTTAATAATGAGTTACATAATGTACAATAGATTCTAACCGTATTATTTGTTTGCCGTCTAGTAAATCCCCACGCCTTGGATGTTTACGCGTGTGACGTCGCTTTTTCTGGTTCCCACAGCAGAGGGTATCCTAGTGTGGGGCCATAAATAAGCGGGTAAAACCGCGAAAAGTTGTAATTTTTTTTGCTGTTCATTTTTTTTTTAATTTATTGGTGTGTGTTACAGATAACCTTTATCTACCTGTTTATCTGTGGAAATTGACAGAATTTGTTCGTGTGAAATGTCAAATATAGTTAGCTGTCTGTTTATCTGGGGAACATGATAGTGGTATGTAGGTAATTCCACAAAATCTACGCTATCTCTTGAATTTATATGTCTTATTATTTCCATTGGTACTACTTTGACCCCCATAAAAAAAGTATTTGTTCTATTACCGCTTCTGAGTAAAAAACTGCCATCACCTACAAGATGGGATATTTTTAAAATTATGGTGACGTTCTATGTAAAATTGCGATTATTAATAATATAAATATCTTTTTTAATTGTCCACTATTTTAAAGTGTGTGTTACGTCATGAGTTCAACAGTCTTTACTTCCACGTAAAATAATAATCCGGAGTGTTCCATTAGCATTTTGAGTGGCCACACCATTGATCACGATATGACAACATTAAAGAAACATAAGCAACCATTTTTCTCGATTCCAAGGTGAGTATGCATATTCTGTGTCACTGTTATACGTCACTAAAATAAAACTACTGATCAGACCGCATCAAAGAGATAATTTTTTAGGTTCCGTACCCGAAGGGTGCCAAACGGGACCCTTAAGGTATTACTAAGCCTCCGCTGTCCGTCCGTCTGTCTGTCGCCAGGCTGTATCTCATGAACCGTGATAGATAGACAGTTGAAATTTTCACAGATGATGTATTTCTGTTGCCGCTATAACAACAATTACTGAAAAACAGAATAAACTATATATTAAAAAGGACTCCCATACAACAATTCTTTCGATACCACATACAAAGTTATGAATGAAAGGGGAGGTCAAAATAAAATCTAAACTCTTGCTATACTAGTCTTACTAAAAATCTTATAAATGCCAAAGTTTGGGATAGATTGATGTATGTATGTATGGTTGTATGTATTTTTATTTTGTTTTATTTCTGTACTGTCATTATGAACTAGCTTTAGTCATTTCTGTTAAAGTCAAAAGTCAAAGTCAAAGTACTTTATTACTGTAGATATTTACATATACTTAGCAAACGTCATATTTTGCCTCTTCTCTACATTGGACCACTGTGGGAGAAGCAGGGCGTAGAAACTCCCACAGATTGATTTTTAGATCTCTTTTAAAAATAGGTTGTGCTTAACTAATACAATTATGTTTTTTTTTATTTAATAAGCAGGCAATAATAAATAATTACAAAATTATTAACAGCGAGGTCTGTGTTGAGCTAGGTTAACCCCATACAGTCCTGTCATTTAAGTAATCTCGAACATTGTAATATCCCTTTTTCGACAAAGTCGCTTTAATATGCTTTTTAAATTGCTCAAATGGCAATTTCAAAATCTCCAGAGGTATCTTATTATAGTAGAGAATGCACTGACCCTTGAAAGAATTGCTAACCTTCGCGAGTCTAAATCGGGGCGCACACAGTCTGTGATTATTTCTTAGGTTAGCATTGCAGCTATCGCTAAGTTTGGTAAATGTTGTAAGGTTATTGCGTACATACATTATATTTTCGAAAATAAATTGACTAGCTACAGTTAGTATGTCAATTTCTTTAAAAAGCTCTCTTAAGGAGTCTGTTCCTTTTAAATTATAAATTGCTCGAATAGCTCTTTTCTGTAAAATAAAAATAGTTTCAATATCCGCTGCTTTCCCCCATAACAAGATAACATAGGACATGACACTATGAAAGTAACTAAAATATACTTGCCTAGATGTAGCCACAACCGTGCCTTGTCTGATGTTCCTAACAGCGTAAGCCGCAGAACTTAATTTACCAGCTTATTTATCTATGTGGAGTCCCCACTGCAATTTGCTATCAATGGTTATTCCAAGAAACTTCACATCATTTAGTAATTCTAACGTGCTGTTGTCTAACACTAAATTGGTCTCAACTTGCCTGACATTTGGAAGTGAGAATTTGATACACTTGGTTTTACAAGCGTTTAACAATAAATGATTAACTGTGAACCAATTCAAGGTTAAAGACAATACACCATTAACATCATCAAAATCTCCTTTTTGTATTTCAATTTTGAAGACCATTAAAGTATCATCAGCAAACAACACTATGTCAGTTAATTTCTCCACCATGAAAGGCAGATCGTTAATAATGTACCAGGAATAAGAAAGGGCCTAATATGGAACCTTGTGGATTGCCAATTTTTACACCCGATCCATCAGATTTAACACCGTTTACTTCTGCCTTTTGAATTCTATTGCTTAGGTATGATCTTAGTAGATCCAACGCTTTATTTCTAACTCCGTAATGATTTAATTTAATTATAAGCGTATTATGATCAACACAATCAAACGCCTTCGAAAGGTCGCAAAAAACTCCGATAGCATCCTGTGTGGCCTCCAATGCAGAATAAATATGAGATATAAGGGTAATACCTGCATCCGTAGTCGTTTTACCCCTAGTGAAACCGGGTGGGGTGGAGTTGTTTTGTACGGTTGAAGTGTGACAGCATTTGATTGAGTATAATCTTTTCAAATATTTTACTTAATTTACCAGCTTATTTATCTATGTGGGGTCCCCACTGCAATTTGCTATCAATGGTTATTCCAAGAAACTTCGCATCATTTAGTAATTCTAACGTGCTGTTGTCTAACACTAAACTGGTCTCAACTTGCCTGACATTTGGAAGTGAGAATTTGATACACTTGGTTTTACCAGCGTTTAACAATAAATGATTAACTGTGAACCAATTCAAGGTTAAAGACAATACACCATTAACATCATCAAAATCTCCTTTTTGTATTTCAATTTTGAAGACCATTAAAGTATCATCAGCAAACAACACTATGTCAGTTAATTTCTCCACCATGAAAGGCAGATCGTTAATAATATACCAGGAATAAGAAAGGGCCTAATATGGAACCTTGTGGATTGCCAATTTTTACACCCGATCCATCAGATTTAACACCGTTTACTTCTGCCTTTTGAATTCTATTGCTTAGGTATGATCTTAGTAGATCCAACGCTTTATTTCTAACTCCGTAATGATTTAATTTAATTATAAGCGTATTATGATCAACACAATCAAACGCCTTCGAAAGGTCGCAAAAAACTCCGATAGCATCCTGTGTGGCCTCCAATGCAGAATAAATATGAGATATAAGGGTAATACCTGCATCCGTAGTCGATTTACCCCTAGTGAAACCGTATTATTTGGGGTGGAGTTGTTTTGTACGGTTGAAGTGTGAGAGCATTTGATTGAGTATAATCTTTTCAAATATTTTACTTAGTGTTGGAAGAACAGATATTGGTCTGAAATTTGAAGGATCACCCTTATCTCCCGACTTGAACAGAGGTATCAGTTTACTGTGTTTCATGAGGTCTGGGAAAGCCCCATCGTCAACACATTTATTGAATATATAAGCTAAGTGTGGGGCTAAATCTAGAATTACTGAACTAATGACTTTGACTGATATACCCCACAGGTCTTCCGTATTTTTTAAGTTAAGTAATTTAAACGTTTTGACAATGTCCTGGTAATATACATGATGAAATTTTAGATATACATTACTGACGCTAGTGTTATTTTTTAATGAAGTCTCTGCTTCATATAGAGATGAATTTAGACGGTCTGTTGTGAGTAAGGGTACATTGGTGAAGAATGTTTCAAAAGCTCGAGCAACATCAGCGCTGGATTTGACAACATCATCACCTATCTTTAGGCAGAAATCATTGTCCCTTGGTATAACTTTGCCATTTTCGCGGTTTATTATTTGCCAAACTGTTTTCATTCTATTATTTGAATTTTGAATTTTTCTATTGTTACATTCAGTCATGAACGTTATGGTGTGTTATGGTATCATGGGTCCCGGGTTCGATTCCCGGTTGGGGATATAGAAAGAAAAAAAAACGATAAAGTGCGAGTCTAACTCGCGCATGAAGGGTTCCGTACCACCGTACAATAGTAGGGATGGTTTGGAGTGAATAGTTTCGATTTTACATAGCAAAATGTTGTTTACAAAGTTGTTGGTGTGGCTATTTTCACACTCCATGTACGTAACCAGGTGCATTCATAAGTTTGTATGTTGTATTGAAAGAGTGGTGGTAGAGGAGCCCCCTTAAATATTTATTTTATTTTGTTTTTTAGTTGTTTTGTTGTTGTACCGGCAACAGAAATACATCACCCGTGAGAATTTCATCTGTCTATCTATCACGGTTCACGAGATACAGTCTGGTGACTGACGGACGGACGGACAGCGGAGGCTTAGTAATAGGGTCCCGTTTGGCACCCTTCGGGTACGGAACCCTAAAAACCAGGGTTTGGCTGTTTATATGTGTGTGATTTCGCTGTTTCTGGTTCCCACTATTCAGGATATATTAGGATGGGGTCAGAAGGAATATATGTATATAATTTTTTATGTTTTATGAACGTTAAGGTACAAATTTTCGCGGTGCGACCCATATATGCGTTATGGTATAACTGTGCGCGGTTCGACCCATATATGCGTTATGGTATAACTATTCGCTGTTCGACCCATATTTGCGCTGTGGTATAACTTTTCGCTGTTCGACCCATATTTGCGCTGTGGTATAACTTTTCGCTGTTCGACCCATATTTGCGCTGTGGTATAACTTTTCGCTGTTCGACCCATATTTGAGCTGTGGTATAACTTTTCGCTGTTCGACCCATATTTGCGCTGTGGTATAACTTTTCGCGGTTCGACCCATATTTGCGCTGTGATATAACTTTTCGCTGTTCGACCCATATTTGTTCTGTGGTATAACTTTTCGCGGTTCGAACTATGCGTTACTATTTTTCTCGCTTCGACCCATGTATGCCTGTGTATAAATGTTTATGATTTATGTTTTTTTTAATTTCTCAAACTCAGTATCTATATCAAGCTAACAGTTGGCGCTCCACATGTTTTCAATAATAAAATTAAGTAAAGCATGAATAATGCGTATTACAATAACATCAATAAAGTTTGAACACAAATGGATTCGAGTGACCACGGCTTCACAAATAGGATCGGTTAATTTAAAAATAATTCTTCCATAATTATCCCAACTAAGGTTTTAAGGCCTGAACCTGAATTCACCGTCTACCTTCTATAAGTGAAGTAGACAACCAATGTCTTTAAGTTATTGATAAATAATGTTATTGTGGTCCGCCTCCCATATGTTGCTACCCGAGTACTTTGGAGAACAGTCGAGAACCATAAGTCGTGCATGTCCATAATAGCATATGGTTGTTATCCATTTTGTAAACCAATAAATAAATATACCTACTAAATACCTGACCAAAAAATATGACCAAAATTAAAATACATCCCCGAATAGTTTATTGGCGCTAGATTACATCCCCGTAGAGTTTCTTGGCTCGTCAGAGAAGACGGCGGGAGTGTTTCCGAAGCACTGGTAGAGTAAATGGAGTTTTCTTTTTCTGTGCGAGATTTAGCCATGAATCACCACTTGAATAGGAAATTTCCATCTTCAAACTCAAACCAGCTCCTAATTAGTTTAGATGATCATATTTGATTTATTTTTTATTTTTCTCCATGTATGGATGTCAGAACTTGTAAAAGTGCATCATTTTTGCCTGCTTACAATAAAATATTTGAGGTTTGAGTTTGACCAAACATTAATGTAGTGCATTTTGTTATATATTTTTAAATCTGTGCTGTAATCAGGATGGTCTTTTGTAAAGTTAGGCCCGACTCAGGGATGGTTATTTACACGACACTAAAGCAAAAAAAGATTTACAAAACCTAAAGTATTATTTATATATATATATATATTAATTATACAATATTTGTCATCACTTTCTTTTATGTAGTTTTATGAATTGAGCCTCTTAGAATAAGTTTATTGATATTTTTTATGGTGGATGATGTGTGCATGACAGTCCCTACAATACTGGTGCCACAGAAAACCAGCGTTATGGTATTGCCATAACATAAAGCTGAGTGGCTAACATTTGCTGACATGCAAATTGTATTTTTTTATTATTAAATTTTATTTGGCTTCCAACTAACTATGTTTTAAGGTATAACGTTAAAATTATTTTCGTTCTTTCTTTCTTTCTAAAAAGACAGTGAAAAATACCAAAAAATCTTTAAATTGTGGCCTTACTTCTATCGCTTGCTACCGCGCCCGCAATATCGGGTAGTCGCTCCATGGACCGGCCGAGCGTGTACTTACATGTTGCGTTTATTTCAGGACAAATTGAACAATTTGTGAATCAAAATTATGCAAGCGACAATTTTTTTTTTGTCACAAGCAATACGTTAACTATCGACCCTAAGTCGGGCGTAACTTTACAAAACAACACCTGTATAATTTAACTCTATAAAAAGTATTTCCACCGACCATCGTTTGTGTACGTGAGTTTATTGCAAACTGTTTATCTGGTTATTTAGTAGAGTGATTCTGCTTAGGTCGCAACACATCCTCGTTTTCAGTCATCATAACGCACAGTGACTAATCGGAATTAATAATTTCTTTATTGCACACAAATTATATAAAAACCGGTTAAGTGCGAGTATAACTCGCTCACGAAGGGTTCAGTACCACCGTACAATGGTAGGGATGGTGTGGATTTAATAGTTTGGATTTAACATAGCAAAATGTTGTTTACAAAGTTATTGGTGCGGCTACTCTCACACTCCATGTACGTAAACAGGTGTATTAATAAGTTTGTATATGGTACTGAAATAACTGTTGTATGGGAGCCACCTTAAATATTTATTTTATTCTGTTTTTTTGTATATGTTGTTACAACGGCAACAGAAAAAAATCAACTGTGAAAATTTCAACTGTCTAACTATCACGGTTCATGAAGACGGACGGACGGACGGACAGTGGAGGCTTAGTAATAGGGTCCCGTTTGGCACCCTTCGGGTATGGGACCCAAAACAACAAGGGTTACATAAAAACTGTGTACAAATCAAAACCCATTTGTATCAAGCATCTTTGTTGGATATAGTTGGTGTGACGTGACATATATCAGGGCGAGGCGATGAATCAGGGTAGGCATTTAAACCATTTAGTTAGTAATACAATACGGGATACGACTAGTCAAGGCAGGACGCATACCGACTAAAATCTTAACGTAACTCTTATTAATATGTATATATGTTATCAAGACCCACGGCAGTGTGTCAAGCCAAGTTCGAGCATAGATACTGGCGACGCACCAGCCGTGTGATATATTACTAACCATTTCGAGCTACTTTGACCCCATAATAACTCGAATATGAGGTTTGGTCTATTCATTAAAGCTCCTGATATAACAAAGAGTACAACATTTCCGAAATTTACCTCTAACCGTTTTTTTATGAATGTTCCAAAACAGCCGTTTTTATCGCCGTTGACTGACTTATAGATCAAAAACCTAACCCAAATCCAGATAATGTAAGACATATTTTACTTCGTTGCAATCAGATAAAAATTGGGCCAAGTACGTGTCGGACTCCCACGCGAACGGTTCCGTAGCAACGCATAATGTTATCAAGTTTCTTGTTCTTACTGTTTAACTTTATGTAGTTAATATTGTGCTCTAGCACATTCCTGTTGCATTTATAAACTTTTCTGTCCTGCCTAGGTTTGCTGGAAGGAATCTCTCTTTAAAGATAAGCTTTGCGCATGAATTTTCTTTTAATATTTTAATTATATTTCTTTACAAAAGGTAATTATATCTCAAAAAATTTCAAAAGAGTGTCATGACTGCAGTAATGGGAGCCAACTTCGAGATACTTCACTTGCAAAAGAATTCAGATCTAAATGGGTGCCAAATTCTATTGATAATCCTGAAATTCAATTGGGTTAAAAAGTATGGCTAAGCCGACTCAGATATAGCTAGTTCTATGAAACGGCCAAGCCATACTTTTAGTTTGATCCAATTAAATATCTATTCTGCATTTTTGTCCCTTTCTTTTATTTGGTTTTATTAATTATGAGCCTCTTAGAATAAGTTTATTGTTATTTTTAGGATGGGTGACGTCCAGTTGTGCACGACAGTCCCCACAAAACTGGAGCCACAGGAAACCAGCGTTATGGTATTGCCATTTGCTGACATACAAATTGTAATTTTTTTAATATTAAGTTTTATTTGTCTGTTCCTACTATATTGTTTTGTATATCACAGTAAATTGATTTTCTTTCTTTCTTTCTATACGAGTCTTGGCACCCATTTAGAACTTAATTATTTTGTCGGTGTACTCTCTCGAAGTTGGCTCCCTTTCTTATTATTACAGACTTGAGACTCTTTTATTGAGATAATGCTTTCTAGGACGCGTCTACACGTGCTGTGCCGGGAGATAGACGAATAGATAAAACCCTAAGGTCATCTAACTAGATCGTGCGTATCTGAAGTTATTATGTTAATTATCTATATAGAATGTAATTTATTGCAAGTGATACGCAATATAGTAGAAACTATAAACATATTGGAAATGTAGAATTGATTTAGCAAAATACCGCATGCGTCTTCACGGTACAGGTCACGTTTTGAGGAATATCCGGACAAACCAGCAATATCTTAATTTCTTCTTTTAGATGCCTATTGCATTCGTTTGAAATAGAAAATGAATACAAACTTTTTATGTTTCAATATAGCAGTAAAGAACCAGCAAAAGAATGAGCAGACATAGTTATAAACATAACCCGATACAATCTTTCTCAGTCATAAAAATAAAGAAAACTGCAAATGCCCCAGACATAATTGCAAAATGGGTATATTGTATTTCTGGGAATATTTGCCTGCAAGAATATCTAAGTCGTTACAGAAAGACCTGGGTTTACAACTGCGCTATAACACAGGCTTCCATTTCACATTTTTACAATCCTTAATTGTATATTATAAAACAGTAAACTGGCAGAGTTATGGCTTAGGGCTGGGGCATAAAATATTATAAACCGAAAAACTATAAAAGGTAGATTCTTGCAAGTCACAAACGCTTTTGTTATATTATTTAGAGCAAGTTGTGTCTGGATGCAAGTTGTGTCTGGATGCAAGTTGTGTCTGGATGCAAGTTGTGTCTGGATGCAAGTTGTGTCTGGATGCAAGTTGTGTCTGGATGCAAGTTGTGTCTGGATGCAAGTTGTGTCTGGATGCAAGTTGTGTCTGGATGCAAGTTGTGTCTGGATGCAAGTTGTGTCTGGATGCGTGCCTGCTGGAGGTGTTTTACACTCTCCGAATTCTCCCTGCAGATGGCACTTTTTTAACTGATCACAAAAAAGAGAGGTTCTGAATTCGTCGTGATGAATTTTTTATGTAAGTTGAGCGATTTCTCCAAAACGGATGGACCGATCTGGAAATATCTTTTTTGTTCGAGAGGGTTTATCTTCCGATTGGTCCCATTGACTGGTCAGGCTCTGATGATGGGAACGGTGGAACTCTTCAAATATAGGCAGACCAGACCTATAGCGATTTTCGTATTTTTTATAGTAACTCATGCTCTTACTCTCTGGAAGCATAATTTTGTTAAGTGGAAATCATGACGAAGACCACAGATGGCCACCGTAACTGCTCAATACTAGGTATTCCGCCGTATCCCACACATATGGACACTTTGTTACGGTTGCTAAGTATAAGTAGAAGTTCGCACATCGGAAACGCTCGTGCGGGTAGCAACATCTGGCTGTGACGGGTACTGGATGGGTGTCCGTTTCTATGAGGCATTTGTTTCGGGCGCTTCCGTGTTTCGGATGACACGTTAAGCTGCAGGTCCCGGCTACTATCGCTACTCGGTATTAGTAGTCGTAAAGCTGTGCCAGAAGCCCTTATAGGGTAGCTTGATAACTTCTGACAGTCGGGTTGGCCGCAAGCCCGACACCCCTCCATCAACAAGCACTGAGCCAGCGTGGTGTAGTATGGCCCAAGCTTACTCTTATCCGGGTAAAGGCCCCTACCCCTCGGTGGGGACATTAATGGGTAACATTATTATTATTGTAAGGTATAAGTAATGTATTCTTGTCATAATGTATATGGTGAAGACGATGTGATGGTGACGTCATCATCACATCCACGTACCAAAAGAGTTTCTCAACCAGTTACCAACGTCAACGTCACTGACGACCCGAATGGCCGAGTCGGCAGTGACGCTGCCTACGAAACCAAGGGTCCCGGGTTCGAGTCCCGGTGGGGGCAAATATTTGTTTGATGAGAACGGATGTTTGTACCCTAGTCATGGTTGTTTATCCATCTAAGTATAAATATTTATCTATATAAGTATGTGTATCGTTGTCTAGTACCCAAGATACAGGGAATCCTAGTTTGGGGCTAGATCAATGTGTGTAAATAGTGTCCAAGGTGTTATTATTATTATTATTATATATAACGTCAGTCAGACAGGACCTGACGATCCTGACGATCATGGAGAAATTGAGGGAACTTTTGTAATAATAAATGCAATCTATAGCGATTTGGGTATTTTGTCTAATATCTCGTGCATTTGGAAGCTGCAGTTGTCGGGAAGCAGGACTTGGTGAAGTGGAACTGATGACGAAGACTACAAGATTGCTACCGGAAGAACTCCACTCTGGAATTTTAATGGGTTGGGACTTGGGGTTAAGATTGCTTAGTTGGTTGCTATGCTAATCAAAGCGGGTTCAATTGAAGTCGGTTTCGTCTAAAGTGTTACTTTTTTAGAGATGACTAATCCTAGTTTAGAATAACCTACTAAACAACAGGGCAAGTTTGTTTCTACCACATATAGGAAAAGGAGTGACGCTATGTGATTCTAAGCATGTCTAATCTTAATTTATTTTGTTAAGTTTACAAACTAATTAATTAAGTTTGACAACTATATTGCCACTCCACAAGGACTGCCTAGTTTTCCGGCGATGTAAGAATGCTGTCAGATAAATCACCATTACACGGGTAATATAGTCAAAACGTCAGCAGAAGAATTAGACGCCTACTTTAGCATTTTCGATGCAAGTTAATTAATGCATGAGGCATAAACATTTTAGAGATATCTAAAGTAGCTCGGTGGTCTAATGGGTTTCACGCTTGCTGCTCACACAGGAGATGCAGGTTCGATTCCTGATCACGATGTTCCAATGAGATGATTATTTTATCTTAAGTACAATATCGGACGTGTTTCGGATGGACACGTAGCTGTGTCGCTACTTGGTAGTAGCAGTCGTAAAAAGCCTCCATCAACCCGTACTGAGCCAGTGTGGTGGTGTATGGCTTAATCTTACTCGTATCCGGGAAAAAGCCTGTACCCCTCGGTGGGGACTTCAAATAAGCTACGTTTAACTTTAACTAAATTGGCATTTAGAGAAACGTAAGTCCGATTTTTCAGTTAGTTTTGATATTAATACAAAGAAGTAACAAAGTTTCAGCGATTGTTTGGTATCACAAAAAGTAGAATATCCATATAAGTACCTGTAAAACACATGAAATAAGAAAAAAATTGTTCCGTGCAAGATGCTACGAGCAAGAGTGGATTCCGCATAAACTAAAATCACTAAATGTGCATCAAGGCTGGGTTATGTAGCATATTGCACAGAATATAGAGAGAGTACTTACCACATACTGCTTCGATGGTCAGCCTCACTACGCAGTCACGAACCACAAACAGCATCGCACAGCACAGTATATGTCCGTAACACACCATACTCGACAAAAAAACGTATCATTCGCAAAACAATTTCATTGAAGACGAGAGTACACCACTTATGTTATTAATATCTATATTGCTCAGCATTTTCCTACAAAAAAGAAAATAACGCTAAATTAAAAATCACAACACATCACTCGGCTTGTCACTTAATTTAGATTTCGAGTTTCTCGAACTTCGTCCGGTCACTGCAAAGTGGAAATCACTACTGGTTAGATATTGATGATTGGGCTTACTTGCTGACTAGACCATTTCCTACCCTGTGTCTAAAAAAGTTACTATGTTGTAGAGTTCACTGTGTCAGTGTATGAGGTGTATGTTAATAGGTGAATACTTACGCGAATGAAACTGATTTTGCAACACTGTGATATTTTGTAATGTGACTTTCTTGAAAGAAACTGGACAGTCGGATAAATTCACGCCATAAAAGATATGTACTGCGCGGAAATAGGATTGAAAAATTGCTTGTCGCGGCTTTGTTCGACTGTATGTGATACCACATCTATTTTTTTATATGTCACCGTAAGATAGTCAAAACCGTTAGTTGATAAACTAACGTTTTTTTTCTCGTTAGTTGGTCAACTATAGACAGTCAGTAAACTGTAGCGTACTGCTTACCGTTTGTTGATAAACTAACGGTTAAAATCGTTAAATAGTAAACTGGTTTAAACTTGAATTGCAAACGAAATACCAGGGCAAACACTGCGGTACACCCCGAATAGTCGTGACATGTAAGAACAAAAGAAACGTAAATTCTAAACCCTGTCGGTCTGGTTTACTGTCTGTCGATAGTTGATCAACTAACGCGTTAGTTTATCAACTAACGGTTTTGACTATCTTACGGTGACATATACAACAATGATTAGCCGCGTATTATTTGATAGGTCAATGAGTGAACCATCTCGTCGTTGGATGACTTGTTACGGCGAAATTTCAGCAGATTTCAGCTTAATCTTAAGTCCAGGCACCAAAGATTATTATATAACATTGTTCCAATACCAATGAGCAGTTCATCAATCAGAATAAAATCTAATCGCTGAACCAGAAAAGACGTGTAAGAATAAAACAACTTTAATTAATTCTATCGCCCGCGCCATTTTGTAATCATTTACTATTCTATTCACCAGTGACAATGTCAAGAAGGCATTGGAGAATTAAATTCTCAACGCGTATAATGGCAACATGCCACTTGCAAATTTGTGTTATACGACTAATAGACTTATAAGTAAACAACTGAGTTATTGTGCGTTTTCAGAAAGGAATGTTCGAGTACGAAGGGCACAAACGGCTATTATTCTACAATGGTGCAAAAACGATTGTGGTCGTGTTACCGGTCTATTGCCGAATACACTCAAATAAAGTGCTACTTAAATGTCGTACTGACACTTTGATTTCCGAACGAGAGACAATGACAGCATGATTTTGAATGTCCTTCAAACTAGTTGTCGACTATATGCTTCGTTTGCTTTTCTCCACATAATGGCTAATACGTATGGCATAATATTTGGGTCAGCTTATATTTCTTCTCCGAATGACCGTAACAGTTGATCAAACGGATGCTCCAGAATAATGCAGGGATAATATTCGTCATAAATTCCACCGTATTATCCGCTCATGAGAATAGACACTCTGGCGGGAAGCCAATAGTTGTATCGAGCTGAATCTTATAGGGCTTCCAATCCCGCAATGCCGAGATCCCGCATCAGTCAACGGCCTTTTCAGTGTCATGCGGGTTTCATCACGAACGCGGGATTTACTTTGTGACTTTCACTTAGTGCGCTTTCACTGTCGTGCATATTTATCATGCGGGACGCGGGGCGCCACACTTACACCACCCTCAGCCCGTAATCCCATAGTAAATCCCGCGTGCGTGATGAATCGCGCATGACACTAAAAAGGCCGTATTTTGTAGAGAAACAAAGCGGTACAGGAAAAAAAAATTGACATACTTTTAATGACAGATCGCCCGATGGTTGGTCCTGCTGGAAGCGCTTTCGGAAGGGTCGATTGTGCGAAACGTCCTGTCAAAAGCGACCTAGAGTCCTGCTGGCAGTACGTGTTTTTTATGGAAATCTTTCTGGCAATACGATGACCTTGACCCCGAATGGCCATGCTACGAGTTCTCACCAGAGATCTTAAACATTTGATGTGCTGAATATAACGCAGATAAAACTATATAACGCAGTTTAATCAACTATAAAGAGGAACAATAAATCTGTCACTTTGTTGCTAGCTTTTTAGATACTGTTAATCAATCTTCAGCGAGTCATATTATGCGTACATCGCACTGAACGTATGTCGCGCTGATCTTAGTTGTCGCCAAAATTTTAAAATGACGTCATGATTTGCATGGTGCGTCAAAACATGTCACCCGGGTGCGAAAGCGCTCTTCCGTCTATATTCGTGCCAGCCATCGCTTGCTGACTGAAGGCCGGCGTCGCTGAGCAACTGTTTTTTTTATCTACAAAAGTGAAATAAATACTGTATTTTTTCATGCAAATTTGAACTCTATACTATATAAGATTAAAGACCTGCGATCGAAAAAATGCGACCTTCTGCAACATCACAAAGTCCCGCTAGCCGGAATCATTAAGATATAAATAAGAAATAAGTAACTTTATTAGCGTATTTACATTTTGTTATTTTATTTAATAAGTTTTAAATAATATGTATGCGGGATCCAGCCAACACTCAAATTCTGCGGGATTGTTAAATTTCGGAGGCGCATAGACCGAGATCGAAGGCAGCCTGCGGGATTGCAAGCCCTAGTTTCAACTCCATTATAACGTGTCTCTTGCGCATGATTTACTCGGGCGAGAACTACTGGAAACTACTCGGAACCAATAGGTTGTGAGCTGACGGTAATGGCTTTCTTTCAATCAGTGATGAAAATTTTCAGGTACTTTTTATGTAGCACTGGGCTTCTGTTTACAGTTAAATTAACCTTTCAAAATTGATATCGATGACTCAGAAATACTCTGAAGTGATTAAATTGTGGTGATTAACCTGAAGAGAATACTATCATATTGCGCTCGCGTTTAATGATCTATTTGAGGAAAAAAGGGGTAGGATATATTTATTTTATATCACCTGTGTGGCAGAAAACTATTGCAGTTGCTTTAAAGAAAGGAATGACTGTTATGATGGACGACGACGCGGTTTTTGTAAATAACCGAAAACGAAACGTTTTATTGAAGGCAAAGAAAGTTTAATTTTTAACTACTGACGCCATATTCACTGCAGTTGAAAAATATGGTTTGGTCACGTTGAACGTATGAACAAAAGGAGATTGATGAAACAGATCTATACAGCGGGTGTGAACGGAGCTGTCAGGCGAGCACATCCAAGAAGGTCCTACAAAGACCTTTGGAGATTAAGAGACCGAATGTTAAGGAAGCAAATAGAGGTCTTTTATCTGTGCCTACCCCTCTTCCGGGAATAAGGCGTGAGCATATTTATACGTATGAATGTAGTGAACAAAATAATGGCTTTCCCGCCCGCTCTCACACTACAACTCTAAATTCGAACGCAACAATCTAACCATAGTAATGGATTTATGCGGAGGTAGTGGCACTAAAATGTCGAATATCGTTAAAATGGGAAACATGGTAGCGCAGTAAACTGGAGAGAGTGTTATCTGAGTTTCAGGGAAGTGTCGACTCGCCCCGACTCAGGCTTCAGGATGCGGTGTTTAAATTAGATCGGTCTGTTTGAATCATGATGTCTGTAAACTAGTTGTTTATCAGACCGATTAACAATCAGAAAGTTTGACTACAACTGAAAACAAAACTCTACCTTCTGGTTGCCTCATCTCTAGAATCGTTATTTTCCGTTTCTTTTTAAAATCGATTACATTTTTTAAAATATAAAATCTAGTATTTTATTCGCATCAGGAAAAGCGTAATTGTTACTATTATGCTTCAGCCACTTCGGGATACTATGGAATGTTTATATGGCCCAAGTTGCAAGAGAAACAAACAACACTAAATAGATTGTACATTTAAGCAAAAGACGGCAATCATTTAAACTATCTCAAACGAGTCAAACAACATACTATCAATCCTATTCCAATTTGACAGGCATTTGAAGAGATTTCCTCCATACATTCTGTTAAGTCACGACCGCAACTATAGAGGCTGGTGCTCAAATAAAGCACCGCTAAATATCTTACTGTCATTTCACATTTCCCAAGCGAGAGACACTGATATGCATGCCGAGCGCGCGCGGGGGGGGATGAATTTGAGAGTCCGTCAAACTTTAAGTTGTCGTCAAACTAACAATCACAACAAAGTAATCTTCGGCTTCCGAAGTTAGTTCGTCTGTTCTTCGACTGACCCGCACACTGGTATCGCAGTGATATCCAACGATGAAGTTCAACTTGTTCTGGGTTTAGTTTGATATGCCATATTATTCTCATCTCTCGGGAGGTTCACCGGTAGCTCTGTCAAGTAGCCTTAATGTATTTCTGATATAAGTAGTCGTATATAATATAAGTGCGTCTTTTCTCGGTGTGATTAGTCGATATCATTTTTGAATGACATTGGGATTGATATTGGAGATACATAATAAGGCTACTGTATTTCTGATATTTCAAAATTACCAATAAGAATATCGAATGAACAAGCAAAGACGCAATAAAAGACCGCTCGTGACAAATAATCGTGTTGTGATTGGTATTTTTTTCAAGCGATTGTAATTCCTAGATGTAAGAGTTACATGATCGGAATGCTGATATCTTTCAAGAGTCGAGCTACAACAGCTAAAATTTTTGACAAAACCATATTAAAACGAAGCACTGGTAGAGTTAATGGAGTTACGGAGATTCAGTCACGAATGAAACTTGAAACGGAAATTTCCTTTTTCCAAACTCAACCATAATCAGTGAGTTATCAATGCACCTGGTTACGTACATGAAGTATGAAAATAGCCGCACCGATAACTTCGTTAACTACATTTTCCCACGGTCTCCAGTAATCCAACGACTGTAGCATTTTTTATATTTTCAACCCATATCCCCGGCATTTTGAAACATTAATAAGAACTGAATTGACAAAAAGATAACACATAATTATTGAACCTGCTCACAAGATTTCACCAGAATCGGTTCAGAAATGGGACCTGTAGAGGAAGGAGCACAGCCGGACAGAAATCCGGAAGTCCAGACATAAGAAAGCCTTTTTGGCCAAGCTGAACAGAGCCGCTTCGGTCGCTCGGTCAATAAAGTTCATTACAGCTCTCAATGCAATATGGCTACGTCAGTGGCTGAGGCAGAATAGTGCGAAAATTGTATTTATATTTTTCAAAAATCACTGATTATATGTTAACTTCAAACATACAGATTTAGGATAATTTTAAGAAGGTACATCTTTTTTAACGCAAGAACCAAACCATAACAATATTCTTTTCCGCCTTCTAACCTCAAAATAGCACCTTCGCCGCTTGATTTTGGGTCCTCAGGCGGAAAAATTATATTCCCAAGTCGTTCGAAAAGGCTTTTTACGAACCTTCGGCTCGTGCCGTAAACTTCTCGGTTCGTAAATATATATAAGCCTTTGCGAACTCGTGGGAAATGTACTGTTTTAGTTCCCAAGAAACGAATTTTGTTGAAAAACATCAACTTCGTTTTTGTCTTATAGTTCCCATCGATATTAAAAGGTTTTCAAACATTGAAAGGAAAAGATGTGATAACGTATATTTTATTCGGGATTTGGAAAGTGTCTCCATTAAGAGGAATAGCGCTTAAAGATGGGCATTAGATAACAACCAGCGTCTTAATTCAAGTTATTAAAGGACTGTTTCTTCAGTATCAGGCTGGCTGGAATAACCCATTTCTCGTCCGTTACAGCGTCATTACTAGGCAGTTATTTTACTACTACTAGCTATGTTAATGTATCAGCTATGTTGTGCAAGCTAGAATTAATTGTTTTTAACTTCATTTGAATTTATAATTATAAGATAACTTTAAAGTACAGTAAGCGAAATAGTCTAGTCCTCACGACACAGGGTATCCTAGTGTGGGGCCTAGAGACACTGCAAAAAGTTGTAAACTTATTTATCAATAGACGATTTTTATTATTATTTATTTTTAGTTCTGCGGCGAAACATTCACGGCAGCACCCCGATATGCCTTCGCTATTAACGCACCTTATCTGCATTTACAAATACACTTTGCCTGCAATTTCTAATCGTTTAAGCATAGCCTCATTGTGTTCTACATTAGTTCTTGATACTACATGTCTTTACTCTTTGGTTCTAGATGTCTTCCTAATCTACGAGTAACTCGTAAATCGAGGTATTCATGGCTTGGGACAATATCTGCAAACTCAGTTTCATCGGCGACAATAGTTGTGTTAGGTGTGTGTTCTGTGATGCATTTATCTTATTGTTGATATTTTGGTAGTATTTAATTTCAGTCACGTTTGAGCAGTAACGTGTATACTTTTAAATTGAATTGAAGAGAGTCTGTAAAGTATTCACAAAGATAGCATCGATATACTGACTGAGATTAAGGCTGATTGTTCTTGTACAGTGAGATACAGCATTGCCGGGGCCGGCTCACAAAGCTACCTACTAAATTAGTACCTATGCAGCACGGCCCAGGTAATTCCGTTTCTTAGTGTACACCCAGCGATAGCCACGCGAGTCTATCCACTTTTCGACAATAAAGCACAATTAATCTGACTTTAGGCTTGTACAGGCAAGATGGCGAGACCCGATGGGCTACTGGACAAGAGTAGACTAGAAAACTTATTTTCTTAGACAGTTTCTAACACTTCGTCGAAGTCTTAAACGGATGGCACAATCGCATTGCTGCGGTCTCGCCTTCTGGATTGTACGATTCATGTTTGCAGTACAAGGCGTCAAAAGAAGACATTTTCCCGTTTATATATTTTGAATTTTATCACCATGTCATATGATTCAAAATCGCGATGCCTCGTAATCAGGTCCAGGTCTCTAGCGGTGACAGCTTGAAATCCGACGCCTTTATACTATTATGAAACTCGCTGCTTGGTTATTATTAAAGTGAGCCAATATATAGGTAGATCAATTAGTAACGCTTCACTGTCTGTCTGTGTGTCTGTATGTATGTCCGTGGCACCCTAGCGTCAGACGGGTGGACGAATTTTAATGCGGTTGAATTGTTAGTATGTTTTTTTAGCCATGTTTTATCAAAGTTGCTTCGAAAGTTATCAGCTGAACAAGGAAACATGTGAACCAAATTTAAGAAGTTTAAACGTTTAATTAGGGTGTTGGGGTGTTTAAATGTTTTAACTTGTAGTTGTTACTCAAGGTATCCAAACGTGCGGGTTTGATTTTACGTTAAAAAACCAATGGAAAGTCAAAGTTAAACCAAGATTAGTCATAACTCGGGCATTATCTTTCGGCCAGAAAAGCCTTTTAAATGTCCTGCAATAAGTACTAGTATATCGTGGACCCGATTCTGCTAAGAAAATGGCGGCTCAACGGCAATGGCGCGACGCTCGACGGTTTATTTTATGTATCATTTAATTAGTTGATATTTTTAGGCAATTAATATGTATAATTGAAGGTATTATTTTGAAATCGATAACCTATAACGCAAAACTAATCAATCTGATTTGTATGAGTTAGTTTTTCATTACAGCGCAGGAGAAGACATTACATAAACTTATAATGGATAGGGTACTTTAAGGCGTCGTGCCCACTACGATGACGTGACGTGACATCGATCTGCAAGGGCCACGCAAGCACGGCGTATTCTACCCAATTGGAATTGAAGAATTGGGTACCCAAAAGGACATGTCGTGCAAACAAGGCCTTTGCCAGATCGATGTCACGTCGCCTAACCACGTCATTTTGTTAGTTAGACAGCAGTCGATAACAAAGTGGATAGCGCTGCCTCGCCGCATTGTAGAGTGTGCAGTCAAGAAACTATTATTACTGTGTTCAAAGTCCGTACTGTCGTGTGTTCCTGAGTTCGAGTCCCGCGAACATGTTGAGGTTGTGCCGCTTCGCGTATTCATCGATCAAAGCTTTCCCTGTGGACAAAGCATAGGCACATTCGCAGTTGCAGTAAGGGAGGGAAGCGCGGTAGGGTTTGGGTGAATCCAGGATCTTTGGCGCAGGTGTTAGTTGATAGCTGTGTAATAATGGTTCCAAATTGTTGTCATCGAGTCCTGGCTAGAGAGAAAAAAAAACGGCTAGTATTAAATAGCACATCAAAAATACTTATTATGTTTTAAATATTTTAAGTGTATTCAAGTTTTTGTTGTTCTTGCATGTTCAACCTAACACGAAGGATAAAGGGCCTTTACCCTTTACAGTTCACCTAAGCTACCGCAGCATTTTGCCCTGATATTTGCTGTACAAATAAGTATTTTTATGTGCAGTTTAATATTTCCCAAAAAAACCCCAGGTCTTGGATGTTCATGTGTGTGACGTCGCTGTTTCTGGTTCCCACGACACAGGGTATCCTAGTGTGGGGCCAGAAGTAATAGTATGTGCCTGTGTGTCAATGTTTATGTTTGATTTTTTATTGTTTTACTTTTTATTTAGTGATGTTACCGCTAGTAGATAGGGGATGGGAATGGTACGAGCAATCACTATCAATTTAACCCGTGATAATAATTGAAATTATATTGTGTGCATCCTCCCAGCAAACCAAGCAAGTATTGGTTTATTTTACTAATGGAAATGTGTACGGCATTTGAAGAGTTGTAACAACAAAGTTTAGAAACTCAGTTTTTTTATGGAACATTTCATTATCACAAAAACCACTTTAACAAATCATGGATTCACCCCTGGACGTAGACCGCCAAAAGCAGATTTAAATTTTATCTGTTATTTGATTCGTGAAATAGTATCACAAGAACCAGCGAAGAAAAAAAGGATGTTTTGAGACTGTCATGTCATTACAGTACAGTTAATTTTAAAATCATTATCCTTTTTTGACAAAATATGTATAAGCAAAATGATTTTGATATTAAGCGTACAGTCATGGCGAAAGAGCTAAATTTTAAATGATGTAGATAGATACCTATTTTGACGAATCCCTTAATCGTAGTCTTATCACCAAATAAATGACAAACGGATGTACTACATAGGTACATCAAAATTATATTAATTTATTTAATTTTAGATATTATGTCGTATAAGCGCGTTTGAATGATAAACAACATTCTTTTGATATCTTCCATCCAATTGCTTGACGAAGCATTTAGAAGTCTAAATAAAATGTTTGATTATATTATGAATATCCATCACTTTTTATTATACTCATAAATTGTGAAAATAATAAGGAATTTCGCACTTAAATTTAGTTTTTTATGTTGCAAAAACTAAGATTGAGTGCATTATGAAACGGCACGAATTTTACGACTCATTTTCAAACTGCTGCGCTATGAAACTTTTTAAATTAAGTTATCGTGACTTATAGCAGAATAATTACGTTTATTTACATTCTCGAATTGTAAAAACCTTCCATTGTAACATGAACTTTCAGTACTAGCATCAGTTTTGAATCAAGAGCCCCGATTAACTATCTACCTACATTAGGATATATGAATTCGTTATTACATTATCAATATAATATACTTATATGTAATTAAACAAGTAATTTTATTATTTTGATTACCATATGTAAGTTAGGTAAGCTAACTACTGACTGACTAACAATAAAGCTTTGCAACCTACAGAATTTTTGTTTATTTTATAACCAAACTTAACAAAACCATCGCTAATTCACGGTATGGTTAATAGGTTTGTTAAGAATTCTTCAACATTCGCATGATTTTGTATTTTAACCTCAGTTTTCAATAAAATTGTGCTAACTAAAATAGCCTTGGGCTGAACTAGCCAAAATCAGTAAACACGTGGAGGGATTTGGCAACGCTGTATGCCAATGTTATCAAATCACCATTTATGTAACGGTTAGGTCGTTTCGAGAAGATATTATCGTTTTCGACAGATATCTTGAAAATTTTGCTGCGTAGTTCGTCAATTTCTAAACGAATTAGCCAAAATTCTACTAGTAATCACAGACATTTGATGGTAGAAATGATTGTTTTTTAAATTTTAAACCGAGTAATAATTAAATCAATAAACCTACTTTCATTAAGCATGTATTTTTTTTTCGAGAAGAATAATTTATAGTTATGTTACTATGACTTTTAAGTATGTATATGGAACTGCCTAACTGAACGCTCCTAAAATGAGATTAAATAAGAATGGAGCAAAAAATTCTGACCTACCTTAACCCAAATAGGTATCTATCTACTTATTTGAGCAACTGAAAGACTAACTGGTCGACCGGCCCCATGAGCGGCGGTGTCGCGCAATAAGTATTTTAGCCGCACATTTATATTATTCATTCGATTCATTAACGAAAAAAAACGACCATCGCAAGAGCCCCGGTCACGACTAATTACGCATCGAGTAAGTAAGCGAATTGAGATGGCATTAAATAAAGACCAATTGATCAGTCCCCTTTAAATTAACTTAAAAATTGTTAGGCCAAGGTAGATAGATAGATCACTTGACACTTCATTAAAATCTCTTTTAAAACACTAGGGAGATGATACATACCCACCTGACAGTGAAGCTTAAACTGACAGATGTCATGTGACTTGCTTAAAAGCCCTACTATAATGGTGCGCTTCGCAGGTTACGGTTAATCCATATTTGACAGATAAATCGTGATTTTACTAACAAAATGTATGATTAATCTGTCAGAAAGGGTTTATCCAGAACCTGTGAAAAAGGCTCTAAAGCTTTATACCCACTACAGCTCAAAGTTTCATTTTGATTCGCCGCTAACTAGCGATGTTGGCGAAACTCGGCCGTTTACTGGCAGGCTTTGAGAACTTAGTTGACATAATATTTGATATGACATGACATTTGATTGATGTCACTGAATAAGGGGATAACCTCTCGATTCTGTATCTTTTGACATACCCAGATTAATTTAAAATTGACGTATCACTTTTTGGGACAAATTGTCCCGGTTTTGGGAAATCTTTTAAATGTATTAAAATAAATGCCGTAAAGGTGCTAGGCTAGAGCCTGAGCTTAAAGACAACAATAAATGTACGTAGGTACTTAGAGTAGCGAGTTAGTTATTCTTTCTGTTTATGTTACGTTTCTTGCTGTAACAATTACTAATGATATCTTTTTTCTTAAACGATAAAGTCAAAAAAGACATTTCTAAAGAAAACAAACAATAAATAAATATGGTATCGAATTAAATTATTTTACTGTAAATTAATAACTTAATTTATTTTTTAAAACCAAACTTAGCACCATTACGGCATGTTATCAAGTTGTCAATGTTGACAAATTGTCCCGAAAACAAAATGTTCTAAGTAAGACTCCAATTATCGCCTCTGTTCCACGAACTGTCGCCTCTGTTCCACAAACTAGTACATTACCTCTACCTATTCCGATCATTAGTCAGTCGCTGTAAATTAATATCACCTCCAAAACCCGAATATTGGTCTTTGCTTTGATTGGGCAATTCAACGTCAATTTAAAGTTTAAGAATATCCTTTGAAAATCAATTTGAAATGGATTGCGATAGAAATTCCTAGATGTCAGGCACCTTAACCATGTATAGAACAGGTGTCCACAAAAATTGCCACCAGTTTCATAGGTTTTGGACTTTATTACTTTAGGCCATAATAGTAATAAAGCTGAATATTAGCAGCCGTTGTTGTGGACGCCTGCGTCCTATACAGGTTAAGGTGTCTGACATCTGGGAATTTCTATCGCAATCCCTTTCCAATTGATTTTTGAAGGATATTCTTCAACTCGGGCTCCGTGGTCTGATGGGTTTCACGCATGCTTCTCACACAGGAGATGCAGGTTCGATTCCTGACCATGTACCAATGAGATAATCAATTTATCTTAAGTAATTGTACGGAAGTTCTAACGGTGATGGAAAACATCATGAGGAAATCTTCATTACTCCATAGAATTGAATACCTGGCTCAAAGTGGGCACAATTATGCCTCTGCCACCCCGTATTGGAAAAGGCGTGATGCTATCTTATGTTATTCTTCAACTTTTAATTGACTTTGAATTTGACCAATCAGAGCAAGATTATTGGTGTTAGGAGCTATCATTCATTTACAGCGACTGTCACTGGTGATACGTCAATTTGGAAATGTTTAGAGATACAGAACCGAGGTTGTCCCCATATTCAGTAACTGCAATCAAATGTCATTGTAATTATGTCAAAATGACGTTTAGGCTTTATACTCATAGCCCAGCTAGTGAGCGGAAGGTGGTTTCGCCTGCATCGCTAGTTAGCGGCGAATCAAAACGAAGCAGTCGGCCGCTCACTGTGAAACCGTAGTGACAACAAAGCCTTAGAGCCTATACTATAAAGGGACTGCCCTACTGGACTCGCTTACATAAAGGCCGGGACGGATTCAAGAACTTGTAGGGCATCAAGAAACTGCACGCGTGAAAGAGCCGAAGGCAAGTAGCGCATGACAGTGCACAAGATTCGGTCTGTAAGCCGCGAGGGCAGGAAATACCATGTGGTGGTGGTGGAGGGAATGGACCCGCTTACTTTTTCGATGCGTAAAATACTCGCGATCGCAATAGCAGTGACAATTCGCGTCGCAATCCCTTACCTTCGTCGATCTTGCGCGAGGCCTCGTCCAGGTCGCTGCCTGCGTAGTTGAGGATGACCAGCACCAGCGGCATCATCTCCCAGGAGTAGTGGAACTTCTCCAGCAGCTTGTTGCAGTTCTCCACCAGGTTCTCTAGGGTTGGGGCTGGAAGGGGGGAGAGGACTTTGTTAGACATTTTAGAGGTAGAGTAAACTCATAAACTTCTTGGGTAAACTACCTACCGTTTTACTGCAAAAATATTTAACATCGTCTACCTACGCCGTGTCTGTATAGTTTCGTTTTGACCCGACTACAGCGAAGCCAAAAGTAGGGTAATCTGGTTGACCGGTACTACAGGCCGAAGTTAATTTGGCACCTCGTACCGATGACGACATAGCGTCCGTCACTGTCCTACTGACGCGTCGAGAGCGAGAGAGGGAGGTGAAACGCATTCCTCCCGGGAGCCAAGTTAACTATGTGGCGTAGTATGTACGTACGAATATAGGTTCATTTGTGTCACCAGGACATCTAAGCTACTTATCAGAATTTAAAAAATGAGTTATCGTTAGAAGCGCCGTGCTTGATCGTCCTTACAGTGCATTCAATAGGGCGCCCTCCAGAGAAATATCTTTTTAGAGATAAGCTCGCCTTTGTACATATGATTTCTCCCAATGTAACCTTTTAAATTTATTATGTGTGTGTGCAATAAAGAATCATGAAAGAGGTCTATTTAGTTTGGCGCAACTGAGAGAATGAGTAGAATGACTGATGACGTAGAACAGAAAATAAAGTGTCACACTTTTTCTCATACGGGACGGCAGACGCATACTTGTGCCTACATTTATCCACTTTTGTGTTCGAGTGGGGATCAGCTTTACTTGTTCGAGGTTCTGATTTTTAATCGCAAAATATCGACATCACTACTAAATCACGTAAATCACACGTTGTATCAAGTTTTTCGTCAGTAAATAAAAATGCATAAGAAGTGGATCACTTTTTACGTTCATCAATCAGTAAGTTTATTCTCTAAATTCGGTAGCATTCTTCGGGTCATCACCCCCTACACTAAATCAGTGAGAGCGTGTTTTTGCAAAATTGGCTACCGTGTCGTTCTTTGTGATGGGGCAATTAACTAGGTAATCACAATACGACCTCTGTGGCGCAGCGGTTGTGGCTCTGCCTACCATGCGAGAGGTCCCGGGGTCGATCCCCGGCTGGAAAATAAAACAGGTCTTGGATGTATATATGTGTGTGACGTCGCTGTTTCTGGTTCCCACGACACAGGATATCCTAGTGTGGGGCCAGAAGCAATGTATGTGCCTGTATGTTTATGTGTTTTTTTTAATACATTTCACTAACTAATCGTTTAGGAAACATATGATTATGGATGGAAGAGTCGAAAGCAGAAAGTTTGAGTTTGGCGAACTTTGATTGGACTAGTTAGGAGACAAATATACTTTTTCTTTTTCACTAATATAATACCAAACGTTTCATTTCGTTTTTCCATCCTCTCTCATCATTTGAGTCACGATTACAATAGATCCAGAGATCTATCAACACTCAATAAACTACTTCGTCGTACAATCTCTATTCGGCGACCCGCATGGCCGAGTCGGCAGTGACTCTGCCTACGAAGCAAATATTTGTTTGATGAGAGCGGATGTTTGTACCCTAGTCATGGTTGTTTATCTATCTAAGTATAATATTTATCTGTATAAGTATGTGTATCGTTGTCAAGTGCCCAAGATACAGGGAATCCTAGTTTGGGGCTAGATCAATGTGTGTAAACAGTGTCCAAGGTATTATTATTCAGTAAAATTCCCGCATTGTTATTTAAACAGGAACTGCGATAAGGTTAAATAAATATTAGAGAGGACAATCAACAGAAATCGAACTAGGCCCACAAGGCTCAATAAGCCTTGTGTTATGGGTACTAAACGACGATATATTTAACAGTCATAAATACTTATGTAAATGCATAGAATACTAATATTTGGCCACACAAGGATTGTCATCATAAGTAAAAAAAAAACGGTGAAGTGCGAGTCTAACTCGCGCACGAAGGGTTCCTTACCACCGTACAATGGTAGGGATGGTGTGGAGTGAATAGTTTGGATGTTACATAGCAAAATGTTGCTTACAATACTTAGTATTTGTTGTTATGGCGGCAACAGAAATACATCATCGGTGATAATTTCATCTGCCTAACTATCACAGTTCATGAGATACAGCCTGGTGACAGACGGACGGACGGACAGACAGACGGACAGCGTAGTCTTAGTAATAGGGACCCGTTTTTACCCTTTGGGTACGGAACCCTAAAAAGGGTAGTCTTTTACACCGAACACGCTACGGTCCTTTAAAGTGTGAAATTATACACTCACGGTATGGGATATGTGATATTATTGATATTTACGAGGTTATTATTATAACCCAGTACATTTAATGCATGCACATCTACCTAAAGTCAGGGTTTTCATACTTGCAAAAACATTTCACGATATTCCTAAAGAATCAAGCAACGAAGATTACCATAATACTCTCACGAAGTAATTACAACTCAAAAATGCTTTAAATTTAAATTGTTCTTTGCAATAAAAAAATTAGGCAAAATCGTAATTTGGCGAAATTCCTACACACCGATTGTCAGAGCGTCCGCCATAGTAATTCCGCCATTGATATTGGAATGGAACACTGAAAAAAATTAATAACAAAACTTTTTCGGTTATCGCCTTTTTAACCATACTTCAGTTAGTCGTCAATAAACTTAATTTGAAATAATTAAAGTGGTTTATTTACGAAGCACAAAACTGGTTTGGTTATTTTCAGTTCGGTTGTTTAATAGCTAAGATTTAGTCATGTATAACCGTAATGAAGTAAACAAATTGGATTGGTAACTTGCAACAATACATGTTTACTTAGTTTATACTAATTCTTAGACTATTCGTTACTAAAGGCTCGCTGAACTATCAAACAATTATTATTGTTAAACACTAAACAAACATCTTGTTACTATTATCTCAATTAAGTTTGTTATTTTTTACACACAAAACTGCAATTCAACAAAACTTATGTAATTATCAACAAACTAATATGTTGAACTAAACATAGCGTTAACCACTGTTAGCCGTATTTTGATTGTTTACAACCAAACACTTTTATTTACGGGATGACGAACTACCAACAGTCCTCGCGCGAGTTGAATGTAGTCTTGTCAAACAAAATCTGACCGTGCGGCACAGTGACAAGAGCAACTCTTTATTAATCTGTACAAGAGCGAAAAATTTCAAAAACTGCATTTTGCTACGATCGACGCGACGACGCGACACGCCGCGCCATGTTAAACACGTTGATTTTCTATTCATTTTGCTGCTTGCGCTTGCGCCTCTCGGGACAATCGTGTGAAGACGGGTCTCCGTTTTTCATAAAACCCCAAAGTAAAATAGTTATGTGCTTGTCGTCTCTCTCATCAGCATAATCAGAAGAAGAATCTTTATTTCATTCAGCTACCTACTTAAAAATGAGTGATAGAACCATGGCCGAGCAGAGCCCAGATGTTCTCGAAGATTATCTGCGGCAGTGGGGCCTGGAAGTGTATTTTACTCAATTCAAAGGTAAGTATTTACCTAATCATTTCCTGTCATTATCTTGTGGTAAGCTAAAGCTATGCCAATCTGGGGGTAAAAAGGCATAAAGTGCCTGCCGCGCCAGCATGGTGCCAACGCGCCAAAAGTTAGTACCTCGGCACCCAAACCTACAAATAACGCTAGCTTGCATCTGTGTCTAACCTACCTACCGGGGGAGGAAAGTATGGCTATAGAAATAGAAGTATATTTAACAATCAACAGTAATTGAATAGGTACCTCTATTTCCTTACCACTACGTCGTTACCCAACCGAAATAGATTGATACGCCCTAATCACATGGTTTTCTCAGTTTCAGACATATAAAGATCAGTCGACTGAGCCGAATAGATCACAGGCCTCACAGGGTACTAATAATTCTACAACGTACGAGTATGGCCTACAGTCACTGGAGGACACTGGAGGGACACTGGGACATTGGGAAAAAGATTCCCGTTGTTTTGGGATTTTGATTTATGTGATAATGGTTCTTACATTGTAAAATTTCTGAAGTCTAACAATACAACAATTACATATGAAAAACAATTGCTTTTATTTATCTAAATTTTATATAGGTAGTACATTTTTTTTTTGTGTGTTTTAGCTGTAGTTTTTTGTTTATATGGTATTTAGTACTTCTGTAGTGTGTAGCCTAATTTATATTAGCTATCTGAGCGTTTTAGCATGGCAATAAGCAGTAATTCCCATTAGTTAATATTTCAAGAATCACCGATTAGATTGATTTGAAAATAATGTCAATCTAATCGGTGATTCTTGAAATATTAACAAAAGGGAAATTACCGCTTAATGCCATGCTAAAACGCTCAGATAGCTAATATAAATTACAGCTACACACTACAGAAGTACTAAATACCATATAAACAAACTACTACAGCTAAAACAAGCAAAGTTTTGTTACTAACAGTCAAACTGTTTTGTAAAAATTAACAAAACAAGTTATCTAAATTAACTAATATATAAGGTTATAGTAACAAAACAACAGCTAAAACAACTCATTAGTTTAGTTAATAACAGTCAAACTGTTTTGTAAAAAATGGCTGAAGTAAACAAACAATTGGCTTCCTAACTGCATGTAAGTAGGCCTACCTTTAAGTAAGCACCTTGGTATGACTTAAACAAAATAGTGTTAACATTAATTACAAAACAGTTTCGTTAAAAAATAACCAAACTAGATTTGGTTACGTATTGCTATAGTTTTGTGGTCACTTTTTCTATGTTATACGTAGACGAAAGTTTAGCTACGAATAACAAGGGTTTTTTTCAGTGAAGGTTTTTTCTAATTTTACGTGTCAATATCAGAAGCCTATTGCTAATAATACGCCATCGCCTAAGCTTAAAAAAAAAACAGAATACAATATTTTTTTGAAAATAGTTTTTCTAGGAAATTTGATTATCTATATTTGTTGCACATTGTAAATAAAAAATAGAGATAATGGTAGATTTCTTCCAGGGAACCTAAGATGGGGAAGATACAGCTCTTGTATTCAATTCAAGAACTTTATTTTAAAAAATGTCCCTGAAAGAAAATATCAAGAGAGTTGGAAACTTTAACCACAAATGATAACTTACACTTACAGATTTCTTCCATTTAAAAGCCTCAGAATTCGATGAAGTCATACTGAGAGTCGACAAAACACATCATAAATACAAAACTACCTATCAAACAAAATGGTGGCTACTCTTCGCCGCTATTCAAAGAGTAGTAAACACATCACTGGACAATAAAAAAAGTGTAGAAGGCCATGCTGTCCGTATAGATACCTCCACTGACTCTAGACTATTGCTGGACTCACAGTTTTACGAGCACCTATCTTTTATTTTATTCCAACCATTCGTCTATAGTGCCTTATTCACTGTGAAACAGCGACTATATAACTGTAACGTAATGTGTGGAATACGCAAAAGTAAGCTAACCACCAATTTTTCCTACATCAAAATAAATTTTGCACGTTATTGAAAACATTATCCTTTGCGTTAGGTTGAACATGTAACAACAACAAAAAATACTTAAAAGATAAACTTAAGTACACATAAAAATATATTTATATTGTATATGTCTTGTTGCCTAGGAACGTTTAGACAACTCGTTAAACGTTTCGTTCACTCACTGTCTGACGGAATTTTAGTGACTTGGTTAAACGTCGGTATTTAATTAACGGGTCTAGAGTGTTAGTTAAGTGTCTGATTTTACTAACTAACTGCGTAATATCGACAAAATCGACATTTTTTGAAGATCTTTCGCCGCTGTTCAAAAGAAGTCCCACGTTAAATAAGTTAGTATAACATTTTTGGGACATGTTTCTAGATTTTGTAATATACCTCACTAAAAAGGCCATGTGCGTGTCGGACTTCGCACATTTAGGGTTCTGTAATAAATGTAGAATATAGGCCAAAAAATAATAATTAGGAAGGTTCTCACTTCACATACACCTAGCCAAAATATCACTATCATTCTTCACTAACAAATAATTACTTCATTTTTCATAGTGTTTATATAACCGACAAAGTTATATTCACGGTTTTTAATAAATGTTTTATATCTTAAAAGCTGTTTTTTATTTTATTCAAACCAATTTTCGTTGAGAGTGTTTACTGAGATACACCAATACCATAGGAAAAGACTATGAAAGCAACTAAAATATACTAGCCTAGATGTAGCCACATCCGTGTTTTGTCTGATGTTCCTAACAGCGTAAGCTGAAGAACTTAATTTACTAACTAATGTATCTATGTGGGGTCCCCACTGAAATTTGCTATCAATAGTTATTCCAAGAAACTTTGTATCAATTACTACTTCTAACATGTTGCTGTCTAACACTAAACTGGTCTCAACTTGCCTGACATTTGGAAGTGAGAATTTGATACACTGGTTTTACCAGCGTTTAACAATAAATTATTAACTGAGAAACAACACCATTAACATCATCAAATTCTTCTTTTTGTCTTTCATTTTTGATTTTCATTAATTCTGGGTCACCCTTTTTTAAGGAAGAAATCTCTTGTTAGAGATAAGCTCGCCTTTGTACACTTTTATCCCGTAAGTTTTAATTGTAGTACAATAAAGAAATTATGAAATTATGGAACATTAAGGACCGCGTGTTTTCATTTCATTATTGCTACATAAATTCCAATATTGTATTAAGAATAAAGCTTCAGATAGATATGTATGGGCTCGAACTGGTGAGGTCTTTGCCCAGCAGAGGGGGTGCCCGCACCGAGGAGGCTAAATAACAAATAGAATATGGAAATAATTTGTAAATCTTCACTATTGGATAGATACGCATCCAGTTATGTTAATTAAAATGTTCTCGTGAAACGTGGAACCCTATTACAATCAATTTAAAAATCTGTATCGGATACCTAAAATACTCGAACACGCCGAGTACCTATTTCCGCACCTTACACTTTATCCTCAAAAGGCAGATCTCTGTATATTTACGAGTAGGAAAATACGTGATGCATGTTGCAAATACCAGTTGCCATCACTGAAAAAAAACTCTTGTTATTCGTAGCTAAACTTTCGTCTACGTATAACATAGAAAAAGTGACCACAAAACTATAGCAATACGTAACCAAATCTAGTTTGGTTATTTTTTAACGAAACTGTTTTGTAATTAATGTTAACACTACTTTGTTTAAGTCATACCAAGGTGCTTACTTAAAGGTAGGCCTACTTACATGCAGTTAGGAAGCCAATTGTTTGTTTACTTCAGCCATTTTTTACAAAACAGTTTGACTGTTATTAATCAAACTAATGAGTTGTTTTAGCTGTTGTTTTGTTACTATAACCTTATATATTAGTTAATTTAGATAATTTGTTTTGTTAATTTTACAAAACAGTTTGACTGTTAGTAACAAAACTTTGCTTGTTTTAGCTGTAGTAGTTGGTTTATATAGTATTTGGTACTTCTTTAGTGTGTAGCCTATTTTATTTTAGCTATCTGAGCGTTTTAGCATGGCAATAAGCAGTAATTTCTCTTTTGTTAATATTTCAAGAATCACCGATTAGATTGACATTATTTTCAAATCAATTTAATCGGTTATTCTTGAAATATTAACAAATGGGAATTACCGCATAATGCCATGCTAAAACGCTCAGATAGCTAATATAAATTAGGCTACACACTACAGAAGTACTAAATACCATATAAACAAAAAACTACAGCTAAAACACACTAAAAAAATTTGTACTACCTATATAAAATTTAAAAGTAGGCAGATAAATAAAAGCAATTGTTTTACAAATGTAATTGTTGTATTGTTAGACTTCAGAAATTTTACAATGTAAGAATATTGTTAGTCATTATTATCATTATCACATAAATCAAAATCTCAAAACAACGGGAATCTTTTTCCCAATGTCCCAGTGTCCTCCAGTGTCATCCAGTGACTGTAGGCCATGCTCGTACGTTGTATAATTATTAGTACCCTGTGAGTGATCTTCAATGTCTGAAACTGAGAAAACCATGTGATTTGGTCGTATCAATCTATTTCGGTTAGGTAACGACGTAGTGGTAAGGAAATAGAGGTACCTATTCAATTACTGTTGATTGTTAAATATACTTCTTTTTCTATAGCCATACTTTCCTCCCCCGGTAGGTAGGTTAGACACAGATACAAGCTGGCGTTATTTGTAGGTTTGGGTGCCGAGGTACTAACTTTTGGCGCGTTGGCACCATGCTGGCGCGGCAGGCACGTTATGCCTTTTTACCCCCAGATTGGCATAGCTTTAGCTTACCACAAGGTAATGAAAGGAAATTATTAGGTAAATACTTAGCTTTGAATTGTGTAAAATACACTTCCAGGCCCCACTGCTGCAGATAATCTTCGAGAGCATCTGGGCTCTGCTCGGCCATGGTTCTCTCACTCAGTTTTAAGTAGGTAGCTGACTGAAATAAAGATTCTTCTTCTGATTATGCTGATGAGAGTGACGACAAGCACAGAACTATTTAATCTTTGGGGTTTTATGAAAAACGGAGACCCGTCTTCACACGATTGTCCCGAGAGGCGCAAGCACAAGCAGCAATATGAATAGAAAATCAACGTGTTTGACATGGCGTGTCGCGTCGTCGCGTCGATCGTAGCAAAATGCAGTTTTTGAAATTTTTCGCTCTTGCACAGATTAATAAAGAGTTGCTCTTGTCACTGTGCCGCACGGTCGGATTTTGTTTGACAAGACTCCATTCAACTCGCGCGAGGACTGTTGGTAGTTCGTCATCCCGTAAACAAAAGTGTTTAGTTGTAAACAATCAAAATACGGCTATCATAAGATAACGATTTGTTTAGTTCAACATATTAGTTTGTTGATAATTACATAAGTTTTGTTGAATTGCAGTTTTGTGTGTAAAAAATAACAAACTTAATTGAGATAATAGTAACAAGATGTTTGTTTAGTGTTTAACAATAATAATTGTTTGATAGTTCAGCAAGCCTTTAGTAACGAATAGTCTAAGAATTAGTATAAACTAAGTAAACTTGTATTGTTGCAAGTTACCAATCCAATTTGTTTACTTCATTAAGGTTAAACATGACTAAATCTTAGCTATTAAACAACCGAACTGAAAATAACCAAACCAGTTTTGTGCTTCGTAAATAAACCACTTTAATTATTTCAAATTAAGTTTATTGACGACTAACTGAAGTATGGTTAAAAAGGCGATAACCGAAAAAGTTTTGTTATTAATTTTTTTCAGTGATTGTGCCAACAAAGGGAGTCTATAGGCAATTCCCTTTACACCCTAGGCGTGCCCCATTGTACAATTTTACGTCCCGTCACGCTGAGATCCAAACCTTTAGCTTGCGAAAATTGGTTTTCCGGCGAATTTTACTATAGTGTGCATCGGGTAAATATTTTACTCATATTTATATGGTAAATTTGTTTAACTCTAGAAGGAGCAGGTACAGCCAACAAATGTTTTTGGCTATTCGTGGGCGATGTACAATGCCAATTTTGACAGAAAACCGCAATACGATGTACGACGTCATCAATTTTTTTGGAATGGATTTGAATATTTTTTTCTCGAAACCTATCGTGTGTGGTATCAAATGAATAGGGCTTCATGGGCCGGTTCTGACAACATATTAGACCATTACCGTTCGGCCACCTATATTCTAAAAGTCTAAGATATTTTCAAAACAAAATATACAACAAAATATTATACAAATTCCATACAAAAGATTGATGACGTCACTACTGCCCTAGCGTAGCGTAGGGAAGCACTAAAAAGCGATTCTTACGTTATTCCTCACCTATAGGGGAAAGGGGGGTTAAAGATTGTGGTCTAATAAAGGTGGCTGGATTGTATTCACCCCAGGTTTTTTCAATATAATGTGAATCCAAAAAGCGTATTGCGGCTAATTGTGATGTGCATCGCTGCCGCCCGCCGCGCTGGCGTTACAATTGTTGCAAAGTTACATTACAACAAAATGTTATGATAGATGGGCTCTCAGACTTTACTATTCGAATGATCGCCGTATTACTTCATTACTCAAATAACTTTATATTCCCCGGGAAATACCGCCAGCGCATTTTTTAATTACATTGCAACAATGTTGGCTCCGTTTTCTAGCGAAATTATATTCGAAGTATTCTTTTAAAAGGGCATAAAAATTAAGTTGGATGAAAAAGGTATGCTTCACTTTAGCCGCCAAATAATAATGAAGATACCAGCTGATAGAAGTATTAAGCCATATTATTACACTATGCTAACGAAGCCCGACAAAATACAAATACAAAAGAAAATCCTTGTAGTATCTTAACTAGCATTTCATTCTGCGTAGGTACTATTTACCTTTACGTGTTGGCTTTGAAGTTAACTCGAAAACGTGTCGTTAGTACTTACGTGTTAAACAAAGTGAATAAATAGGTGACACATAAAACATTTTACTGCGTCCTCCGAGCTATGTTTTCGCTCGGCAGACCCGGCGAACAATGGCGGAAACTAATTTTACGGCTCAAAACTCCGTAGAAACGACTTAGTTACGAAGAGACAAGCAAGCATAGGTGTAGTTGTAGGTACTCTTATGTGAGCAACCTAGTCATTACGAAGAATTATGACCCATAAACTACGTCAAAAGGTCGCAATTATTGTGAATATTTTATGTCCTATTTTAAAACTCCCGAGAACTTTAATAACGCACTTATACTAGTATAGAAGAGTTTTACATCGTCTAACATCAATAACAACTTTGCCATCGAGGGCGCAGCGAATTGATAGACGTAATAAACGTACACAAGATTTCGTTTTTATAGCTCGTTTCGAAACGGACACCTACTTTGTAAATAAGTTTGCAATAAAATAAAGGACATCTACAAGAGATGAAAACTGTCAACTCACACATAATCGTATATCATCCCATTATTTATACAGAATCTTTTGCTCATGAGAATGTTAAATCATATGTTGATCATAATAACAGCTGAGCTATAAATAGCCCTTTTTCCAATTAACGCATGAATTATAACTTTGGCGTTATTTCTGAGCCGTTATTAAAACCTGTGTAACGCTATAATTAGCTGGGTAATAACAGAATCCCACATGATTATTACAAGGGGTTTTTATAGCTATCGTAATCATGGCTGTAAAACCGCAGGGTTCTGAGGTTGGCTGGGTAGAGCTGAAAACATCAAAATTAAGGCTTCGCTGAGTATTACAACGATTTGAAATTATGTAGGTAGGGCCAACCCGTCCACCCTAGCGTTTATAGGGTTTCCCTCCGTGGTGAGGTAAAACGTAACACGTGCACGTTAATGTGAAAGCGTAAGCCGTTACGCATTATAATCGGACGATTCCCATCACTACGTGTTCGCCGTCGCGGAACCGGTTGGCCAATCACAGCGCGCCGCCCCGCCTACAGCGCTCGCGATTGGTTAACGAGCTGACTTTGAATATAGAACTACTTTTTTCTCTAACGCCTACTGTGCTAAGCTCGCTAGAAGCTCTACGTGGCGAACTTTCCGTCATCACGGGGTGTGTTAGGTAGGTAGTCGTTGCTAGGAATGGGTTCAGACCTCCTTTTCCAACTCTAGGGATCTATAGACTCTAGCTCTAACTCTAGGGTCTGTCTGATTGCTAATGTAACGCCTATTAAAATTACATGTAATTTATAACTTAGGCAAAAGATACTATTGTCAAACTCAGTATAGTTACATCGCCTCAAACAAGATTCTGAATAATAATATTAAATTGGCAAGAGTTGACCAAATTACATTACTCTTACCGATTTCTCCCAATCTTTAAGCCGATTATCTCAAAAAGAGACAAAAGTGAAGCCTTCTAAGTAGGTGTCTAGTTATTTGACAATTAGATTCACATAGAAATGTATCAATTCCGCGATTTTTTGCAAATGATTACGAAACAAATAACTATAGTGACTCTAGTGTCATGTCTGCTAAGCTACATTTTACTACCTATAATTAAATAATTAAACGCAATTACAAAAGCCATTTAACCACTAATGAATCAATTTTTTTCATGCACAAGTATAAAACAATGATTCCTTCTGTAATTAAAATTTTATGTCTTTGTACTGCTGGTATTATACTGCAGTTCCTACCAGACTATGTAAAAGTATAGGTGTAATAAGAGTGCAATAAATAACAAATATCCGTTGTTGGCTGGTTATTTTCCAGAATTCCGGTATGAAGTCATCTATCTATTGCAATAACATGTTGTCGTAGCTATGCTACTTTTGCAGCTGCAGTAGCAGTGATTTTACCTTTCTTTTGACAAAAATAACACCTTTATTACATATACTAACAAAATACTGCCACACATAGCAGCACCTTCACCGAGCCGTTGTTTGGTTAATGATTTTGACAAAACCACTGCAAATGTTTTTTTTAAATACCTTAGACACTATTTACAAACATTGATCTGGCCCCAAACTAGGATTCCCTGTATCTTGGGTACTAGACAACGGTACACATACTTATATAGATAAATATTATACTTAGATGGACAACCATGACAAGGGCACAAACATCCGTTCTCATCAAACAAATATTTGCCCCCACCGGGACTCGAACCCGGATCCCTTGGCTTCGTAGGCAGGGTCACTGCCGACTCGGCCATTCGGGTCGTCGAATTTAAAGATACTTTACTTTGCTCGGTGTGATGATGAGACATAAAGCTAAGCAGTTAGTAAAATGAGTTTTGTACCGTATTTTTTACATATCGTCAGCCTGTCAGGAATCGATCTGTTGAGTATGGACAGCCAAAAATCTTACAGTTGTGCAATTTGTTGACCGAGCAAAAAAAGCGAAGATGTTTCAGGATTGGGCAAAAATGCTTTCATATGTCCGGATGTATGTCCGGATGTTCTACTCTACAAGCCGCATTGCTCAACTGATCGTCGTGAATTTTTGTGAGTAGCTTCGATAATTATTTAATTATCGAAGCTACTCGAAGTTTTTTTTTGTCAACTCAGTTTTTGGAATTCAATTGAAATGGCGGAGATGTGGGGTTTTTTAAATTCCAAAACACAGCTACAGCCCAAACAGCTCGGCGGATTTTAACAAATTTGGTGTAACAGGTAACAGGCTATATAAATAAATAAACTTAAATATGCAAACTATACTACTAGTTTTTATTTGGGTGTTATTTAATGCAGCTTTTTTAAAATACCAGTTACGTATCCAAAATTGATTAATTGTCTACTGAATAAAGGTCAGCGTTAAATGTTTAGCGCCTAATAAATATTTTTCAAGCAACTATTATATTGTAAGGTTAATATAACTCAGCATCGTGATAATTCTATAGCAACTAAATTTGTTATATGTATAATGTCACGGTAAGATAGCCAAAACCGTTAGTTGATAAACTAACGCGTTAGTTGATCAACTATCAACAGATAGTAAACCAGACCGATAGGGTAGAGAATTTACGTTTTTGTTGTTCTTATACAATCTAACACGAAGAATCTAGTCTTCACCTAAGCTACCGTAGTGTTTGCGGTGGTATCAACTAACGCGTCATACTTATAATAAGCATAAAGCTAGAAATCAGAAATTTTTTATTCTGGAATCTCTAAGCTTTTTCTACATATGCTGCAAATTTCAACTGTCTGCTCTGTCAACTCGCGACATTTTCAACTAGAGGGTACTTGAAGGTATTTTTTAATATTGACACCTTGAAAGTCATAGAAAACGCGGCTAAAATTCAGGGCATTGCGAGCTTATATTAAGCTCCCAGACTACGAAGTTTCAGAATTTGAGCTGAAGAGGTTTTCTAAAAACGCAATAAAACACCTTGTTGTAAGTATAACTCTAATTGAGTGAGTGAGTACAGCCTTAGAAGTGATTTTATGTCTATAACATGTAAAAGTGATTTGTTTGTGAATCTCTCCTCCACAGATTCCGCCATTGTGTTAGTGAACTCACCCAAAAAAATGTAATGACGGATCTAAGTGATGTAACAACATCCTATGGAAATAAATGATTTTTGATTTGATTTGATTTGATTTGAATAGCAGGCTAGCAATGCCCTGAATTTGAGTCCCATTTTCTATGACTTCATAGGTGTTAATATTTAAAAATACAGCTTTATATACCTTCAAGTACTCTCATAGTTGAAAATGTCGCGGGTTGACAGAGCAGAGTAGAAATTTGTAGCATGTATAGAAAAGACTTAGAGATTCCAGAATACGACATTTCAGATATCTAGCTCTAGTGGTTTTGATAAAAAGTGTAAAAACATATCAAATTCATCTATCTAGATGATATTGTTGTGTAAATGGTATTTTTTTTTCTCGCAAACTACTTAAGTTAGAGAAGTTCTGATTGCATATTCTGGGAGCTCAAAATCATGTCCAAATACGCTGCGAATTTCACTTCTCTACTCGGACTTTGCACTGCTGGTGTTTTATTGCGTTTTTTTCGAAAATCGCTCGAGCTCAAATTCTGAAACTTCGTATTCTGTGAGCTCAAAATAAGCTCAAAATCCCCTGAACTTGGGCCCCGTTTTCTATGACTTTGTACTGCTAACTTCACAGAGCTACAAGACTGCCTAGAAAGGACGGCTTAGGAAGTGGGGTGCCCTGTTTCGGATTTTCTATTCTATTCAAATTAAAATCGTCGAATTCCCAAGAAAAATATGAAAAAGAATATGATTGATTAATATAGTTACATATTCAGTAAATAAATTTAATGACCAAATTTGAGGGTAGAATTTGATTTCATTACCGGACAGATGTTGATTCTCTAAAATATATATGCCAATAAAAGATGCCCATTTACAAAATTTGATGCTAAAACAAAAATCGGCAGCGCATATTTATATTAATTGTTGTTTGTGAATTGGCGCTGGATGTTCAAAATTCTGTTGCGGTAGTAAAGATGATGAATTAATATAATTGTAGCATCAGCAGTTTCATTAAATCATTGCGTGATTTCTCGCTTATGTCAAATCGATCGATCCCAAATATTTCCGAATTGCCTTGTGTACCATTTTATTTTTTTTAATATTTATCCCCATTCTTCTCTGGATCTACTTAACTAGAGGGCGTCTTTATATCTACTTTGTCCTGCCTATTTTTTCTATTCAAGCAGTTTTGTGTGTTTAGTAAAGTAGTCTATACGTTTAATAAAGTTTCGAGTAACGTTTGTCGTGTCTATCGTTTGTAGTTACCCCGGATATAGGGTACTTAATTGTTTAGCTCGTAGTAATTCTTTGCTGTTTGTACATAATTCTGTCTACAGCTACTTTCCGATTGTAATGACTTCGAAAGTTAGGTTTCTTTGCGGCTCTCCGATGTGTCGTCGTGCCTGGACGTCGAAGATTGATGCATTGCAGTCACCTTTTTATCTTTCGGTACTCAGACAGGGTTCTTTACAGGGTTCATCCGGCTATCCACCTATCTGTCTGCCTATCTGCTGCTGATTAGGAATTGCAAACCGGAATTGCGGTGCGGATCCGGCCGGAAAAGGTAAGGGTGTTTTTGCCAAAATGATCCCCAAAATGATGAGTTTTTCATTAGCTTTTATTTAACCTGCATTGAATATGTTATTTATGTTCGCGTCAAATCTATCGGCATGAATTTGACCTACTTCCCGTTATCCGATTGAGCTGAAATTTTGCATATGTATCTAAATTGGATCACAATGCAGTATTTTTCTGACTTGGAGCTGACCAAAGTATCAATCAGACAGTTCATCTTGGACTGACAATAAATAATAGTCTGACGCGATTTTTCGGACCGGAATTCCGACCTCTTCAGCCGGAGAAATACATTTCCGGTCGGCTGCCGGAAACCCGAAAATTAAAATCCCTACTGCTGATCCACCGACTACCCGGGTGCCGGCCCCGTCTTGCTGCCGGCCAGGGCTACCCATTGACCTGGACCACCCCAAAACAACTCAAAATTTGGTCCTTCGAGCCGGATGTATCTGCTTGTATACAGTTACATCCGGCTCGCAGGACCAAATGTTGAGTTGTTTTGGTGTGGTACAGATCGATAAGTAATCAATGGCGTTGGAGAAATATGATACTTTTATTGCAGAGACGTATTGCTCGTACAGCGGTAAAGATGGAAGCGACAAACAACAGTGTTGCTATATTAAAAATATTAACACAACGTTATTTCAAACAGCCCACTACCACTACCTGCTTCATGGCCCGATGAAGCAGGTAGCTACCGTCCCGTGATCCCGAATCCTGCTTCGCACTGCATGAAGATTCACAACCCACGCCTAGCCGCCCTCAATAAATTATGTACATAATGTAATGTCTCCCTTTTATTTTTTAGGCTCTACTAAACGCTATTAGTCTCAACCGTCTCAGCGGTGAAAATCGCAACATCGATTATATCGCGCCATTCGTAATTTCTTACTCAATCTAATGAATTTGGGCTAATCCTTACTAGCGACAGAGTGTGGAGTTATATAATACCTATAAATCCCTGAATATTGGATGTTTAATGTGTGTGACGTTGATGTTTTTGGTTCCCAAGACAAACGGTATCCTAATGTGAAACTGGGGAATTACTTTATAACTAACTCTCTGACAGTCGAACTAAGTATCTGAAATCCTGTTCCATCAAGTCTCAAGGTGTTTTCTACCAACAGGTAGACCTAACGATAACTGCACAAGTTTTTGTTTTATTTCCGCTAAAGTACTTTTTGTTTTATTTCCGCTAAAGTACTACTATTTCCTTTCAAGCCTATCAATATACACCATTGATAAGCTGAATTGTAGGAAATAGTATTACTATGAATGGCTTAAACCTAACAACAACATACGTAACGATATGAGCTTATCTACCATCCGGTGGCGCGATGCCGCCTGGTCACGTAGAGTAAAACAATTGCCTATTCTTTCAGGCTTTATCAATGGACCACTGTACCTTTCTGCAGCCAACGGAACCCCGACTATATTTTGTAGGAGTTAGGTTTGGGTTTGCCCTGTTTTGGTGACCGGACACATTTCTAGGGTTATTCCAGACTCAACCCAGGCTCCAGTTTTGTTACGAATTTCCAAATTATTGTAGAATATTATGTGGACTCTCCTATTTTTACGATGATATTTATGTTCGGCTAAGTTGGGAATTTTCTGCCGGGGTGGCCGTAAGTGGCTCAGTCCAGTGACGTGTAGATTCAAGAGGGGGAGGCCTTTGCCCATCAGTGGGACACTATTACGCTACATAAAAACATGGCAATACATATACGTATGTCATTAATGTTAGAATAGAATAGAATAGAAAATTGTTTATTCACTAAGCCACAGTACATAACAAAGGAGAGGAACATAAAGAGACAAGTTTTAGGTAGACAAAAATAATAATAAACAAACAAAAGTGTTACAACAGAGAGATTACTATGCGGCGAGCATCGCGGCAGTGAAACGGTACGGCTCAGCATATGTAACGGGGTGCCCGTACGCTGATATTCTACAGGACCGGTATCTGTGAGTCAGTTGTACGTGTTGTCTTGTATGGTTTGCAATAAAATGTGTGGAATACTTACAAATGATGAAAATTGATACAAAAACAATATACTTGGTGTTTAGAGCCTAAAAGCATGTATTTAGATTTTTTCGGGTAAAGCAGTAATGAGCATCGAGATGACCAAGACGAAACGCGGTCCAGGTCTTCTTTTAGGTCACAAATGCGGCTATCAAAAGTGTTATTGTTGTGTATATATTTGCAGGTCATCGGCATATAGGTGATAATTGCACTTATGTATTTGACCTATTATGTCGGTACAAAAACAATAAAAAGCTATGTTGTAAATGTTGTAGTTAGATATACTTATTCTCTGGGTCGATTGGCATATATTGTTCTAGTTCTGATGAGTTGGAATTTTTTGGATCCTTTCGCCCTGCACGTTTCCCCCGGAAAATACTAACAAGCAACAAATCATTCTCATAACTTTTATTACCATATTATCGAGAGGGAACCAGAGCAAATGGTGATATTTAAATTAAACCTGACACATGTAAAACTAATCGGAAATGAAAAGAGATCTGGGGCATAGGAGTGCCCCCGCCATGTCCAGCATAGGCACATTAGGCACTTACTAGAAGCCGCTAGCCACTGGGCATTTTCGACCCACTTGTTACTTCTTTGTGGATAAAAATAGAAGCCTGAATTTTCGGTGGCGAAGAGGGCAGAAATGACCGAGCGAGCAAAGCGTCTAGTTTCGAGATAGGCCAAAAATGCTTTTGTCCGGATGTCTGTTCTCGCCTACAGTGTCGCATTTATCAATCGATTTTGGCGAAAATTGGCACACAAGTTCCTTGGTTTAATTTAAAAAAATATCGATCGCAATTTTTGATTGGGGCAAAATAGCGTGGAAAAGAGGGGAAGTTTGCTGTAGCGTTATTTATAGACAAATTTCAATCAAATTTAAGCGGCGAACTAAAGCCTTAATTCTACACAAGATGTTGCGAAAACGGGGGGAGGTTTTCTGTAGCGTATATGGACGAATGTCAATTTTTGAAATTGAAGCGAGGTCTACTTTTCCATAGAAACGCTAGTATGACTAATTAATAATAAACTATTACCAAATTTCGTTCAATTCAAACCAGTAGATTAGAAACTACTGCAAGTAAAAGTTAATTGATACGCAATTAATTAAGATTAACTCAGAAGAAGAGTCGCGAGTTAGGAACAACCCATTTCGAGATGTTATTGGGTATTAGTTTCATTGTTTTGTTTCGTCCGGTGATGTAAGTGAGATGTATTCATTGTTTACGTGTCGGTTATTATTCCAGGTAAGAGCAGAGGATCTGAACTGCTTAGGCTTAGCGGAATAAAATGATTCATCTTATGGACGATTCTCGAACTCAGGGTCCGACCTCCTTTCTAAAGTTGCTGCAGCTATGTGGAAGTGAGAGAACAACTACACGTTACAAGTTTATTAAGCTTTTTGATACAAACTATGCTGGGGTAAATCCGAAAACATATTACGACACCAGTAAGAATCCACTGAAAGCACAAGGCGCAATGTATCCCGTCGTTATGTGCAGCCATAGAGAGACTTGTCAAGATGGATGCTAACGCTATATTTAAAGGGGAAATATTAAACTGCATGCACATCAAAAATACTGATTTGCGCAGCAAATATACTGATTTTCACAGAAAATTTCAGAGCGAAATTCTGCGGTAGCTTAGGTGAAGGGTAAAAGGCTGAATGCAGCGAAGCCCCCTTTATCCTTCGTATTAGGTTGAACATGTAAGAACAACAAAAATACTTAAAGCATAAAAAGTGTATTTGCCGATTATTTTTTGCTGTGAAAATCAGTATGTTCGATGTGCGATTAAATACTAGCCTATTTTAAGGTCTTTCTTAAAAACAATGGTGTCATTTTCAGATCCTATAGTTTACCAGTACATCGACCGTTAGTCAATAAAAGAATAGGCATTAGTTTTCTGGTAAATTAAAATTGTTGCTCTATTTCTCATCCCGACTTGGTGTGCTGGAAGAGATCCCTTACTAGAGATAACTCGGCTTTGTACACTTTTTTAATGTAAGTACATCTTTTTATTTAAATTATTTGGGTGCAATAAAGAAATCATGGATTGTCTCATAATTGCGGTTTCCGTTGCCGATCCCCAACTACTTCTACGAGTACTGCCTTCCTACTATGTGCATCCGATAGCATACGGTAACCACAGCTCTACAGTAAAAGCACAAAGTCGTAAATTACCATCGCGTCGGTAGAGACTATTTTCGATTAAAACCGGTTTCCTAGATAACCAGTCAGCCATTGAAAGACATTGAACAATGAGTAATGACGTTCTCGCCCCGCCCCCTGCATTCATTATTATTTATGGCTTTTGCCATTACAGTCGTTTGTTTGCTTGTTAGTACTTATGTACTGGTAAATAAGAATGATGGTTTCAGAAGAGAAGGGGTAGGCCGCACGCCGCGCGCGCTCAGGTGCTTATTATGAAGTAGTATTGCTCAGTCATGTTACCGTATGGCGTGATGAGTGAATTACTGTTTGTGAGGATTTCATTACATATCGAGCAAAAGAAGTAGATTTATTGGTGAAATTAGTAATTGTATTCATAAAGGACGTGATTCGTTATGGTCACTGGGAGATGGGAGATATAACACCGCGTTTTCTGAACAAAGTGGTGGGTCCGGGTGGTGGTGGGTCTTTTTTTCAACCTTTACACAGGCACACACATTGCTTCTGGCCCCACACTAGGATACCCTGTGTCGCGGGAATCAGAAACAGCGACGTCGCAAACATGTAAACATCCAAGACCTGGGGATTTAATTTTCTTCCTCCCAAGCCCGGATTCGAACCCGGGACCTGTCGCTTGGTCACATCGACAAATCAAACGTAATCGTAGAAGCAAAGCTGGGAATTTGCAGTTTATCAAACTTGTCGCTTAAAAACAAGCTACGACACTAAATAAACCAAATATCCCATAACACAGGATACAGACTAAAATAACTACCGTAATACAAACCTAACTGACGGCCGAGCGAAAACCCACTTTGTCCCATTCGGTTCTCGAACGCTTTTCCAGCAAAGCCTGCGCTGACAGGACATTAATATCTGTTAAAAGGCCCACTGCAAGCTCCTCCCAATGCGCAGACACATTAAACTTAGCTGCTATTTAAACTTAGCTGCGTATAGTGTCATCGCAATGTAACCGCTACACAGTTGCAATAAGACATGAATGCGGTGCTGAGAAACGGTCACAGTTGAGGTCACTTCATAAAAACTGCCAATATTGACTGAAGTAAGAATAAGTACTGGGCCTGTGTAAGCACCGTTTCGTCACGGTCTACGAACTTCGTCATTTCTGTGCGATTCCAAAGATCGCCAACAAAGCGGCTGGTCGAACGTAGTGATTATATTCTCGTCGGCAGCTGCTTTACAATTTTTAAAACATTCTCTTTACAACTTTAGCCTAATAAAACCCCCACTGAGAGGGTCCAGATTTCACTTTGAGCATCGAGCCATATGCCCATATATTAAATCTCTCAAAATGCATCATTTAGGTATATTTATGTCAACAATTGCTTTACATCTATTCTCCATAAAATAAGGGAGAAGATTGGGAGGAGGCAAGTCATCAGATAAGAAGTCACTGAATATTTTTAAAAGTCGCTTAACCTCTTAACGTCAAAGGCTTAAATTTTTATTACAATGGCATAAGGGTCAAAGTCGCGACCCGTCCCAACTACCCTCGGTTTTTCGAGAGGTTAAAAGAACACTATCTTTCTCTTCCATAATAGACTTATGTAAGTATATTGTATTGATGTTATTTTATAGTATATTTTTATCTAAGTATTTGATATTGATATTATGTACATACCTATTGGTAAGTAGTTTATTATTTTAATTATTTAACGTTGTGCACATAGGTCTACCTGTTCTTCAATGTATCCTGTCAACCTAGGTTTGCAAGAAATCTCTTTTTAGAGATAAGCTCGCCTTTGTACACCATTTTGTAGTTGGTGCAGCATGTAGTTTCCATTTTGATGTATTGTCTCTTATGTTTTGTGCAATAAAGTAAAAAGTTAAGTAGGTAAATACGTTGCTCGAATCAAGATCCTGCGATTAGGATTAAAAAAAAAACTCGCAGTTAGCATGTGGCGGTAAACCCTTGCTTTTGTTAAACTTTTTGTCGAATTTAAAAAACCATTTGTTTTAATATTTTTAAGTGTTGGGCTGCATGGGAAAAGAACCCTTACAGTGGGTCTCCACATTTGCTGTTGATGGTACATACATAGACTCGTCGAGTATTGCGTATATGTTATTATATGCGATATGCAAAGATTTATTATTTTCTATCTTGCCAGGGTCTTATAAAACTCAAGCTATTTCCCAAGTGTCTGATGTTTTTATTTTCTTAACCACTGAACTGTCCCATGGCACTTCCAATACCAAGCGCGTCGTTAATGCGCGTAGCAACCGGTTTTCCGGATTCCGGACGTGATGCGAGGTGATGTTTAAAAATACTTCCACCAGTATCTCTTCCAAATAAAACGTAATAGCTCCGTCAATCTATAGGTACACTCGAGTTGTATTTTACACTACTTTTAAATGTAAATCTAGAAAGTACTTCACTATGGAAGTACTTTCTAGATTTACTATGCATAGAAATAAATCTTCTCGGAAGCCCAGCTGCAGCTGCGAGCGACGTAACCCAGACCTGTACCTATAATATGAATTCATGCGATTAAAAAGCAATAGCGCCCCCGTATTTCAGCTAACACCAGGTAGCTGTGGGCACTGGGAGTGATTCGACGTCGATATTTCGGAGACGAAACGAGCCCGGTTTCCTGACATGAAAACTAGTCTCGAAAACGGGTTTCGTCCGTGACTAAAATAAGACGGCGTGCATAACGAGACAGTTTCGGGGACATTCTTGTTGGACGTTGCATTAGCGACTGTATCAACTCTTGGGACTCGTTATGAAACGATACTTTTGTTGAAATGAAGACACGTTCTTTGCGTTCGAAATCAGGAAACGGTATTTTAAAACATCTTCTGCCGCTCACTCATACTGTAAAGGGAACCTTTTACAGGTTGTCGTAAAACGGCACTAAGATAAAGTTTAGTTTAAACCGCGGCAGTTAGCGCGTAAGCCAGTGAAAACTTTTATACTGCTGCAATGAAATTGTACGGATAAAGACGGTCGCTGTGGCCGTACAAAACAGTAGCATGGTAGCACCTCGTATTTTGACGCAAAGTTAGCTTTAAGCGAGCTGTCATCTCTCTCTCACCCCACCTTACCCATATAGGTAAGGTGGGGTGAGTAAGAAAGATAAGTAGGTCACAGCTCGAGCAGAGCTATACTAACTTCGCGCGGACTGTACAACTGGGAAACCTGCTGCTCTTTACTCTTATACATAACTCTTTAACTATATCACTCCGTGTAGGGCTGTTCGACTTACGATGGCGTCTTTTCTTGATACATACTTCAAAAGAGGTGAGTCCCAAGCAAATCCACCAACCTTACAAATAAACTATGAGTAATATTTAAAACAATACAAATCCTCGGTCTACCACTAGATCAACATTGTAGATGGAAACTTCACATAGAGAAACTATGCTGTAAAATAAATACCTTTGTATGCCCTAAGGAACTAACACAAATTGCGTCCACAGAGGCGGCTATCGCTGCATATTTTGGCTATGTGCACTCACTCTAGTATCCTAAGCTACGGTATTATTTTCTTTGGTAACTTTACTGATATAGGGAAAGTTTACAAACATCAGAAAAAGTGCATCAGGGCTACTGCTGGTATTAAACCATCGGAAACTTGCGGATCTTATTTAAAAAAAATTTATATCCTAACATTTCCATCAATATTCATTCTAGAATGTTTAATGGTTATTAAGAAATTATAATCGTTTTAGTGAGCAATACAATACATTCGTAAGAAACATCTCCTATTATTACCATTTCCCAGATGCGCACTTTACAGGAATAGCGTATTTTAGCTATTAAAATATTTGCATAACTTACCAAATGAGATAAAGACTCGACACTTAAATTCCTTTAGGCATACCCTCACAAGAATTCTTTAAAATAAAATGTACAGTGATATTAATGAATACTTCAATGTTAAGAATTAATTACTCCATAAACTCCAAAAATTTACTGGGTTGGCCTAAGTTTTCTTGAAGTTTCTATATCGACCTAAATCCCCACGGCGAAACTGAAGTTATCAGTAAAAACAACAAAAACACTTAAATATTAAATATTTAAGACAATTAAGTACTAACATCTCAAGTAAATGTGAAGGTAAATAACTAGTATGTATTAAGTTGCGTGAATAAATAATTTGCATCCCTATTTAGGGTATTATCGTGTGAAACTGAAATTACATATTTAAGATGATACGTAAATAAAGTGATATCGAAGATATTACTGACAATGCGATATCTACTTCGAGATTGTTCTAGTTCATACTAAGAAAACATTTGCGTATTGTTTTAGTCTTGTATTACACCTATGTTGCTGAGACGATATCTGCATTGTAATATTCTTTTAAAATTGATGTATATATGTACCTACTAATCTTATTCGTTTGAATCAGTCAAAGATATGTCTCTATTTTGGGAAATATGGAAAAATAGTACAAACACTGACGCATTGTCATAAAATAGAAACTCTATTATATCCAACAATGGCTGGACCATTTGATAATATTTACTTTACGTAAAACCTTCAACAAAGGTAGGCATTTTTTTATGAAAAGCCAAGTTTCTGAGTTTGTTTATAAACACTGTTGGAGGGCGATGTCACAGCCAGCATTGTAATGAGTTTGTTTTTAATTGTAACAATGAATGATCTAAACGATTACCTAACACAGTCATTTCTCTATTAAAACACTACTACAATGAATACAATACGTTAGTTGGCACTGGAATTTTGTAATAGGTGAAAATGAACAATACTAGTGGCTGCTGAATCTGCATTTAAGAACAAATAATAATTCCCCAGACAATCTAACGTTACTCTGAGAAGAATATTTAAATAGCCAGCATTAGACTCAATACCTGTCGTCAACTTATTTCCTTTGAGATCATAGAAACGGTACGGTTATCATAAGAAAAAAAACCTTTGCTCCACCCAGAAAACTAAACTTGATAACTAGTTATCTAGGGGGAACATCTCTTCCGCGGGGAAAACCAGTTATGTGAGTGGAATTGTCCTTTCATGTTGTTAACTGAGATATCCCTAAAATATAGTGAATACAATCAATACTTCCGAGAAATCCACATTAACGTCAGTAGCTATCTGACCTACCACGTCGTCGGGACATACGAATTGAAAGCTCAATCAAGATTCATAATATTCATATTCACCGTGTGTGATGTGACTGATCAACGGTTGTGTATATGCGCGCCTGCGCACAACTATTACCATGCTAAACGGTTCCTGGAATGTTTTCGACTTGCTTAGGAATCTTTGCAATGAAACAACGTTTGATTCTTCAAAATTAGTAGATTTAGAGATACTGCCATCATGCCATTCCAATGTTAGATTTTGAATTATCTAACATTATCTACTAGAAACATGAAAATCTATAATGAAGTAACATGAAAAAACACGGCGATCTGTGTTGCGACAGCAAAAAAATGAAGGTGTCTTAAAAATGTTCTGTGCAATTTCATACTTTAAAGTTAAGAGCCCATTCGCGCCATAAGAGCCAGTTCCCAAAGCACTTTTAAAATTCCTGAGAACCACCCACTTATACAAATATACCGAGAATAGAGCTTCAAGTAGCTACTAAGAAACTATAAGATTACTTGTAGAACGCGACACCGGAACCTTTTAACAGACTGACAGTCAGACTGTTGACTTGTTCATATAAATATTTATCATATTAGTGCCAAAACAATGCGTCACTATACCACTGCCGTAATGGGAGTTCACATCCTTTATAAGACATACAAACGCATCCTTTTGGCTAAATAAATTAGTGTGATGCAGATTGCATGCTTTGAATCTGTATTGCGAATTTAAAGACGATTTTTTTGGACAAACATCCTGTATCGGTTTTTGGAACACCGTTTTGAAGTCGTAATTGAAGTGGCGTAGGTAGGTACCAGGTATTGCCATGCTTTATGCTTTAATGATCAGTGTCATCATCATCCCCATGATTGGTCAGCCATTTTACTTTACAGGCTCATCAGCCACACTAGCCTTACCTATAACCATTTATTAGTACCCCACCTATTTAGAATTCTCTAATTAAGCATCCAGCAGTCTTAGTCGTAATAACTGCAGCTTTACTATCATAATTGCGGGTTTATTACCCTGATTTAACGACGCGCCGAGTTTGTTTTAATGAAAATATGTTGCGCCTGCGCCGTAAATTCACCCTCAAAAGCCCTAAGAAGGGCCTCATTTCTTGATGCCAACAGGAATGCGCGGGAAATTCCCGGGACCTGGTTTACAACCTATGCGTCGTTTATTTACGATTCGGATCCGCCGCAAAGGGTGAGTCCTTTAATCCAGGTCTTATAGTAGTCGAAGTAATTACAAAGTTTACGATATCTGTATTTGAGGGATACATTCAGTTGTCCTGTCGCGGCTTGAGTGATGGCTCGGCCACTCGCTGCTCACTCCGGTACAAGAGTAACCATTACTATTCTAAACTCGATATGTTTTAAGGACTCAGGGAAAACACCATAATTCCCGAAACAAAGGCGAAATCCGGAAACCATATGGCCGCAGTAGCTTTGAGGTCAGAAAAGTCGAACATCGTAAGATTTTTAAGAGATTTGAAGTAACTATGAAAAAGCGAGAAAGGTCCGGGCGTAACTGCAAGTATGGTAACCATCCGTCGACAAGTTGTAATTGCGAAGTGGGTATCACTTGTTAACGTGGTATCTGAGTAATGCTGAGGAGTATGTTGTCAGGTTTAACTGCTTTATATCCTCTTGTGTTACGAAGTAATTGTATTTTTTTTCTAATATTATTGGGTTATGTTTGGTTGTTACTGCAGAGAATCATTATTTTTATTCTCTTAAGTTTTATTTGATGTAAATTGCAGAATAAAAGCGGTTTCTTAAATTGTTCCACAACATTACACAATGAAATAAAAGAGTTCTCAAATCGGCGTCCGCTTTTCCGCATCATTAATTCGTCATAAAATCGGCCCTCAAAATATTATCATATCACCCTCCCATCCCTAGACGGGACTGGCAAATATGGAAGAGATTTTTTATGCTTTTTATGAGTCTCAGCCCAGCCTAGTTTAATCCTATTTTGCTTAGGGATAATAACAAGGTTCCTAGTCAATTGTCTGGAATTGTACAATTCCAGACAATTGACAAGGAACCTTGTTTTATCCCTAAGCAAAATAGGATTAAACTAGTTCCAGACAATTGACAAGGAACCTTGTTATTATCCCTAAGCAAAATAGGATTAAACTAGGCTGGGCTGAGACATGACAAAATTCTGTTAAATAATGTGTTTCTAACACAACAAGCACTTTAGGTGATACGAAAAAATATGTATAGAAGGAATAATAATGAAAACGAACGTGACAGCGTAATTACTTCCATATAAGAAAGAAAAGAGAACGCATACAATGCGCTCGACTCAAACTAAAATAAAGTAGCGCCAAACCACATAAAAATTGTTTAAAAATAAACTACGCTATTTTGTAGCAAAACGTTTCAAGAAGAGTTTACGAATACATAATAGGAAAAAAAAATAACAAGTTAGAGGTCTTTTCGTAATTAAATTCTATCGAGAAAATTTCATCCAATCGCGTTTTCTTTCAGTGAGAATCTTAATCAAATACTCTATAAGCGTTAACCCAAAAATCAATTCTGTGACTTTATAGTGGAGTAAATGGATTAGAAAAAGAACAATTTTTTTGGCAACAAATATAATGATTACCAAATATTTTTTTCCTACCCAAAATGGGTAAATGCTACCCAAAATGGGCAAAAAACAAAAGTAGCAGAAAATATCAGGACAAAATACTGCGGTAGCTTAGGTGAAGGGAAGAACAACTAAAAATACTTAAAACATAAACATAAAAAGAAGTTTGGTGATCATTTATCCAAACACAATTTGGTGGTCGTTTACTAATTCTGGCGGTCGTTTCGAATTTATTGGTAGTAAAATAGGTAGGTTTTTGGTGATTGTTTAGACAAGCCTTTTTTGCCCATATGACATTCAAGACGCTCATACTTGCATTGAAAGCACGCATCCTCCCCCCTCCGTCAGTGCTAAATGGCTCGAAACTTTTTGCATCAACAGTTTTTATATCAAACTTTACGACTTACGGACAATATTTAACGACTAGTTGGTAGGGTTGCCAAAAAGCACCTTGGATTACCTACTCTTAATGTAAGCCGTTGTACAAGAAAGTTGGCTGTTAGTTTAGTTAATTAAGCTCGGCCTAAAGCATAATGTATAATAATAAATATTTATATTCCTACTAATCTATATGGGTTTATATGTATAAACCCATATACAGATTATTACTCAAAGTGTACAGGTTATGATTTTATAAAGTTACGCTCGACTTGGGGTGGTTATTTAGATAACACTGAAGCAAAAATAATAATAAAAAAATATATGGAATAAGGCTATTATTTAATAGCACATCAAAAATACAAAAAAAGGATCAGCAAAACAACTTTTTATGTTTTAAATTGTTTTAAGTATTTTTGTTGTTCTTGCATGTTCAACCTAACACGAAGGATAAAGGGGGCTTCGCTTCGCTCACCCTACAGGTTTCATAATACAGGTTTTCGCCTATCGTGGTTTCCAACGATGTACCCCAGCAATTTTACAGTTACGCTCTTGCACATTCACCACTTAAATGTTTTTATTGATGTAAGTTGACGAATAAACATTTTACCATCATCATCACCCCTTTTACCCTTCACCTAAGCTACCGCAGCATTTTGTCCTTATACTTGCTGCGCAAATCAGTATTTTTGATGTGCAGTTTAATATTTCCCATTCAAATATGTAATACCAAAAATCATTCAACGACTTACTCACATCGCTTGGTACCGCGCTAGCAATATCCGGCACTCGGCGCACGCGCGTTTCTTGAACTGGCTGGGCTGGCAATTTGTGAATCAAAATTATGCAGCTTGTATATGTTTTATAATTTTGTATTAAACATTAGATTGAAGTTTATCTCTAAAAAAAGACAGCTCCTGGCAAAGAGGAATGGCAAGAATGTTTTATAAGATTAGAGATTTTTTAAACTTGATTTATCCGGAACAGAAGTAGCCCACATGTTCCCAACCCTACGCGCGAGTGATGATATTATAGAATTGAGTAAACTTTATAATACTTTAATTTCCCGCCAGAAATGCTATAAAAATATGCAAATGCACCGTAAAACTCATTTGTGGGGGACATAAAGCTATAACTACACTATTGAGGGCCTGACTGAAGCGGTCGTGTATCGATGACCTTAATAGCTTGATCGTGGATCAGATGAGATGTAAGTGCCGCTTAATGATAATTTAGTAATAAACTGTTGCGGTTTAATATTTTGCTCAGATTTTCCAATACAATGATAAAATATAAATCATGACTCAAGCTTGAGAGCGTGTTAAAAATAAAATACAATGGTGGTTTTTTATAGATTTTTTATTATTATAGTAGCACGTGCTTTGACTTGAACGCACATTATGTGCATACGCCAATAAATATTTGCTTGTAATCTAATACAGTCGAAAACCGATTGTTCGAAAAATCATTACATACTTAGATATTGGAATGTATACTTTATACAAATACTAAACATAATAATTTCGTTAACACCACTTTTAGTGCACTAAAAATTATAATTCCTCAATACCGAAGGAAATATTTAGAAAATAAAAAAATATAGGTTTTATAGAGTAATTAAAATCATTTAAGGGCCTTGATAAGGATTTTACGAGATCATCAAGTGTCATGGACCTACCAGGTGCAGACCTTTACAGCCGCGATCATCACACAAAGTTACCGCGAAAATGCCATTAAATTGGAAATGTCTCCATAAAATCAGGCATAAAATAAACGAAACATTTAAAACATTTCACATGCGTAGTTTTTGGTCGGCGGCAGCGCCTGAATATTCTTTTAAAGGAAAAAATATTTGAGTCTAAGATTTGCACTGGTACTTACCTAATGGAAAACATATAATCATAGTATAATAATAATAATACCTTGGACACTATTAACATACATTGATCTAGCCCCAAACTGGGAATCCCTGTATCTTGGGTACTAGACAACGAAACACATACTTATGTGAATAAATATTATACTAAGATAAATAAACAACCATGACTAGGGTTCAAACATCCCTTCTCATCAAACAAATATTTGCCCACACCGGGACTCGAACCCGGGACCCTTGGCTTCGTAGGCAGGGTCATTGCCGTCTCGGCCATATGGGTCGTCGCGTATGGAACTTCGACCTAACAAAAACTTAGTAAGTAGCAACAAGTTATTCCACCTATTTACTTTAATATGACTTAAATTTTATTCGGCTATTGGTCGGCTTTAATGGTCATATTTTATTTAACTCAATTGTCAAAAAACGGTCAAGTGCGAGCCTAACTTGCACAGGAAGGGTTCCGTACCATCGTACAATGGTAGGGATGGTGTGAAGTGAATAGTTTGGATTTTACTTAGCAAAATGTTGTTTACAAAGTTATTGGTGCGGCTACTTTGGCACTCCATGTACAACCAGGTGCATTGATAAGTTTGTATGTGGTATTGAAAGAATTGTTGTATGGCCCCCCCTTAAATATTTATTTTATTCTGTTTTTTAATATTTGTTGTTATAGCGGCAACAGAAATACATCATCTGTAAAAATTTTAATTGTCTAACTATCACGGTTCGTGAGATACAGTCTGGTGACAGACGGACGGACGGACGGACAGCGGAGGCTTAGTAATAGGCTCCCATTTGGCACCCTTCGGGTACGGAACCCTGCAAAGAGAGCCCAAAGTATGCGCTTGACTCAAACCACATAAAAATTGTTTAAAAATAAACTACGATATTTTGACAAATATATTTTCAAGGAGCGTTTACGAATACATAATATCCACATTTTTAAAGCAAATTCGCAATTAAATTAGTTAGGATTTTAGAATTACCTGAAACAGTTAAATAATTGAGAGGTATTTTCATAACTAAATTCTATCGAGAAAATTTCATCCAATCGCGTTTTCCTTCAGTGAGAATCTTAATAAAATATTCAATAAACATTTACTCAAAAAATGAAATCCGGAGATGTCTTTGTAGTGGAGTTAATGGTTTCGAAAAAAAAACATTTTTGGTATCGTCTTAAGGCAATGCTGCCGCCCATGGACTTTGTGCTCATCTCGAACCATTCTCGGAGCCAGGAGATTTGGGGCGACCAGGTCTTCTGCGTTTCTGGATCTTGCCTTCTATGATCCGTTGGAGCAGGTTATATATATTATGCTTGAAATCCTGTAGTTTCCTGATCTTAATAACCCGCATCAGCTCTATTCCTTGTTGCATTTTTCTAAAACAGCAACATTTGTAACTCTATCCGTCCATAATGTTATCCGCATTCTTCTGTACTAGTACACCCACATGTCAAAGGCTCACGAATCAGTATACTAATAAATGTACCAATTTAACTGGGACACGGTGATGGTAATTGGTATGGAAAAAAATCTCCTGACAACAAAATTTACTAAAATTACTTTTGACCTCATGGCTCACAGTTATATCGATTTTATCGATAACTGTCACACACTAGAACAAAGAGGTTGTTTTTAGTCCGTATACTACACGAGCTGATGTCCGTTCAATGTGTAGGGACCCGGACATAGCAAGGAGGTCTGACTCCTGCGCATAGGTAATTCCATTTTTTTCCCCTCCAACAAAAAAAAACCTCTAGCATAACATCATTTATTAATAATAGACGATTTTATTTATACGACAATTTATTAATAATAACATAGACGAATAGAGTGCCTCAAGTCAAAATAAATTGCACTGATATGCGGGCATAAGCACCACTTATTTGGCTGTCTTATGCCCGATTTCACCAACAGTTAAGAGACGCTTAGCTCTTTTTCTTAGCTGTCTAGCGATTGTTTCGGTGGCCGGACTCTGATATTTAGGGGGTCCCCAAGGAGCCTCGATGACCCTCACACTTAGGGCAATCGAAACAACCGCTAGGTGGCCCCTGAAAGAAATAAAGTGTCCCCTAAAAGATAGGGATAGTTGGTGAAATCGGCCAAAAGTGGCAAATTTATTTGTTTTATATATTGACAACCTTAATGGCCGAGTCGGCAGTGACCATGCCTACGAAACCCAAGGGGGATCATTGGCTTCGTAGGCACCGGGACTCGAACCCTTCCGGGTTCGAGTCCCGGTGGGGGCAAATATTTGTTTGATGAGAACCGATGTTTGTACCCTAGTCATGGTTGTTTATCTATCGAAGTATAATATTTATCTACATAAGTATGTGTATCGTTGTCTAGTACCCAAGGTACAGGGAATCCTAGTTTGGGGCTAGATCAATGTGTGTCCAAGGTATTATTATTATTATTATTTTCTTTTTATATAACACGAAAACCCTCTATTCTCTTCGCAGCATATTTGGCCCTTCTGTATCTCATGCAATAATTACATGCAAAAAAGCCGCATCCAGACGACGCCTTAAGTCAACGCGATCAAAAAAAAACAACGGAGCAGACAGGGGTCGTATTCTCATTCAGAGGGATTGATGAACTGGTGCGATGTTGTTTATTCATATTCTTTGACTCGAAAAGAGAAAGTAACAAGGGAAATCCTTCATGATTAAACAGAAATAACATGTTTAGAAAGTTCTAGATTGCATGGTGTTTTTTAGACTGTGGTTTAAGGACACCACCTTCGGGACTGTTGCTGGGATTGGAAAGTTAGTTCTACTTTACAGTACATTTTTCACACATTACTACATTTATCTACACACGTATCATAAACCCTCTTTACGAAATACGAAGAAATGAGTTTTTACAAAGTAGTTTAACATTATGCTGATCGTAACATGCGGTTTTTGGATGCAGTAAAGAGGGTTTATGATACGTGTGTAGATAAACTACTATTTAGTGTAGTCAAATTATAACTTTACTATCCGCAACCGAATGAAAGCGAGTAGCACGCCAAGCATCTCGCTCGACCCACTTTCGAACCCACCTCATTCAAGACCATATTTTGGTCACGAAAATTGTATAATACAATACAATGCGTGATCTCCTACCCTGGCACAGCAAAGAGGAGCTTATCACCTCACAAGTAAGGTCGTTATCTGCGTAGGAAACCTTTTCTGTTGTGGGATGCAATTCCCATCACAATTATACGCGTGGACGGACAGTTGCTGACCTAGTGCTACCTAACCCATTTCGGATGAGATTGAGTTTGTCGGAACGCATCACTATTCGATGTCCAAGGGTAGATAGGTATTCTGTGTGCGAGGTCCAGGCTGTGCATTGTAAACAATGGCCGACCCGACGGGAATATCCGGCCAATATTATTCTGCAAACATAGTGCCCTAATATTTGATAGATCGTACCTTTTACCCTTCTTTTGGCTAAGAGGTCGCTGCAGGAAGGTCACAAGATCGATAAGGTTTTTGTTAATTTAGATGTCTAGCTTCCCCTCCATCCTTGTATTATATGTGAGTTCCCACACGTCAATAATAGTTATAATACCTTGGACACTATTTCCACACATTGATCTAGCCCCAAACTAGGATTCCCTGTATCTTGGGCACTAGACAACGATACAGGTACTTATATAGATAAACAACTATGACTAGGGTACCATTTGTTCTTATCAAATGTTTGCCCCCCCCGGGTCTCGAACCCGGGGCCCTTGGCTTCGTAGGCAGGGTCCCTGCCGACTCGGCCATTCGGGTCGTCAAAAATAAGAATAGTAGATACTTTATGAGAGGCTATTACGAGTACCCAGGATTGCGTAAAGCCCACCCCCCAAGCTGCGTGTGCACAACACCAATATTGTACAGTATGGAGTATAAAAACCTTCGCAATACGCGATATCCTGACCGTTTTAAGATGACCTGAATATTTAATACAAAACACATCACGATTTGAGTTTTAAAATTTTCTACATTTCAATGGGTCTTTTATCGGAGGCGCTCATTAATGTCAAGAATGGCGGTAGTATAATGAAATTACTCAAGAAAGTGTTCAATGAGAAAACGAACAAAAAGTTGCTTGTCAGAACGGTGTGAGAAGAATGTCTGATAGCTATTGAAAGCTTGGGCGAGCGGATAAGCCCTGGGGTGTGTGGCGGCGTGTGTACTATCTACATTGTGAGGCATACGTTCATCTCGCCATTTAAGGTGCGAGGTGGCAAAAGCTCAGATTTACCAACCACATTTTGCAATACTCCTTCTACAATATTTATTTTGGTCACTAGAGTATTCGGCAGCAGCATAGCACACCTCTTCATTGGCAGAGAAGACTTTTATGAAACGTCGATGTGAAAGTTCATTAGAAATATTTATCATAATACACCCTTTCGCTCGCAGACCCTGAAAAATGCATCACGAATTTCAGCCTTATGTCATGCTAATAGCGTGCAAAAAATATCAAAAATCGATTGTACTGAGTGTGTCCTTGCCCGAGCGAAGGGGTATTATGCCCATTGGCGCTTTCTTTCAGATGATAAACATATAGCAAAAAAAAAACAATGACGCCAGAAAAGTAGTGAAATAGCTAAGCTAATAATAAGTAACCGACAAGCCTACGACCACAATATAAATAATTGTAAGTAATACCGCCCTTTACTAGAATAATAATACTCGGAACTTGTCGAAAAGCTTACATATACATTATCAAAATAATACATCCGTATCTGTAATTGCAAGTGAAAATTGCTGCACAATTTATTGATAAAAATTAATATAATGTGCGGTTTAATTGAAAATTCACCCTTGAATTAAATTGAAAGGATACCGCTCGGTTACCGCAAAATTATCACTGACTTAAAAGTGACAAAGGAATACGTATCACAAAAGGAATGGTCAGAAATAAAGACACGCGTGTTGGATATCAAACGCGACAATACGAAGCTCTAGGGCAAAACTTTTAATACGACTCGTATTACGACATCTCTTGGTGGCTCAGCATAAAAATATTAATATTAATAATATGTAACACCAAATAGTGACAATAATTAAGATTTTATTAACTAAATGTTTATAATTTTTATAAACGCCTGCACGACATCAGAAGGCAAAAAAACCACTCTCGCCATCGAATTTGACAACCAATTTTTTTTAAGAATTACTATACTATATGTACTTATTGTCATTGGAAACTGACAAACTGAGACCAACCTTTAAAATTATTGATGAAATTCACTTAAAACCTACAATACTAGATAGCTTAATAGCTATAAAAGATTACACACTGTCAGATGTGACAGACCTAACAGTAAAAAAGTATCGGGAGGAGTAGCTATTTATCTAGCACACCAACACCTATTGTCCCAACTCGACACCCTACACTAAATTACAAACCTAATATGGAAGCTTTATGGATAAATATTAAATACAGAAATGTTTCACTATTACTAGGCGGCGTTTACCGACCAACAGAATACGACCTGAAGGATTCAGATAAGGTAAGTTTTGATACAATTAAGGAGGCAACAAAAGATAATCTTATAATTACAGGATACTTTAACTTATCAGATATTAAGTAGCCACTTGAAAAACTATCGGGATATACGCCTCTACATGAAAACTTTATTGAAATGTTGGTCAATACACCAATTAGCTTACAAAAAACACAAGACAGAGAAACAAAAAAAGCTTTCCCCCACAACAAGATACCAAGACACTATGAAAGTAAGTAAAATAGACTAGCCTAGTTGTAACCACAACCGTATTTTGTCTGATGTTCCCAGCGTAAGCCGCAGAACATAATCTACCAGGTAATTTGTCTATGTGGAGTCCCACTGCAATTTGCTATCAAAGGTTATTCCAAGAAACTTCGTATCATTTACTAATAACGTGTTGATGTCTAACACTAAACTGGCATCAACTTTGCCTGAAATTTGAAAATAAGAATTTGATAGGTACTCTTTGTTATAACAGCGTTTAACAATAAATTATTATTTAATTAATTAACTAATTCAAGATAATAAACCACTAATATTTTAAAATCTTCTTTTTTTTTAGGGTTCCGTACCCAACGGGTAAGAACGGAACCCTATTACTAAGACTTCGCTGTCCGTCCGTCCGTCTGTCACCAGGCTGTATCTCAAGAACCTAGCTAGCTAGAGAGTTGAAATTTTCACAGATTATGTATTTCTGTTGCCGCTATAACAACAAATACTAAAAAATCGGTTCGGCAGCAAGTACCGTACAAGCAACTTCTCTTGAGAAGAATTCTTTTTTTTAATGTTTCGATACCTAGAAAATCATTTGAGAATTATTACTGGAATATCTAGCGACGTTCCTACCTATCCCACCTCTCCGATCCCTACCTGTCCTTAATGCGATAATTACACAATAATTAATAAATTTTATCGAATTTAAAGAATTTTCACGAAAAAGATGACGTCATAGTGGGTCCGCCATTTTGAATTTTAAAAAACTGATGAAAGATTCGAAACCAGCACCCTCAAAAACCCACATCTACCCCTCAATACTTGGAATTACATACAAAATTAACGTTGCGTGTTCAAAAAAGTCAGTTTTTTACAAATAAAAAACGAACCGCTGGACCGATTTTTTCTAGACTCCTTTCAGATCTAAGTCATGACGTGGCGTATCGATTGATATGGTCATCAAAGCGATTCGGTCCAGTAGTTATTGAGAAAACGAATTCCATAATTTTGATCACGTACATACGTACGTACACACACACACACACACACACACACACACACAGACATCACTCTAAAAATGATTGCAAATGATTCTCCAGGTCTTAAAACGTAAAGAAAACACAAAATTACCTATTTCAATTTTCAGACCTATTATAATCATCATCATTCATTTATTAATGTGTAGATAACATGATCCAATTATTTGTTAGTAACACAAACATATGGTTAGTAAACAGGGTAAAGTAAAATAAACAACAACATAAAACTATTTGTTGCTCGAGATAAGCTTGACCACCCAATGTTGGTACATTGGGCAGTCAAACCTTCCCGAGATCACCTTCAGGATCTCATTGGCACTGCCCCAGGATCTGCCGATAATCGAAACAATGCGCTTCCGCATGATCGCGTAAAAATCATCTGTACGCGCCTCAGCAAACATTGTTGACGCACTGCAGAACCGAGGCAGCCCCAGCAACATCCTGAAGATGTTATTATATTGGACTCGCAGGGCATTGTAAGTCTTCAGTTTATAGCGAACCCATAGGCTGCTGGTGTAGAATGTCTGACAGTACGACTTAAATAAAGTGACTTTCACCTGTCTCGAACATTTTGCAAACCTACGGGCCAGCATGTTACCTCTGACTGCCAACGCCCTGCGCTCCCTCTCAATATCGAGATCATCTTTAAGATCCTCCGATACAATGTGACCGAGATATCTAAAATGATTGACCCTTATAAGAGTGACACCATTTAGGGTGATGGGAGGCACATATGTGGGGGTACTAGTACCAGATTGAAAAACCATATAGACACTCTTTTTCACATTGTACCGGAGGCCATGAGTCTCAGCGTATCTTTCGCACACAGCCAACATTTTCCTCATAGCACTGACTGAGGGGGCGAGCAAAGCCATGTCATCAGCATAACTTATATTGTTGATGCGTTTTCCACCAATATTGCAACCGACATGCATACTACTTAACCCCTCAATCAGCTCATTCATATAAAGATTGAAGAGTGTTGGAGAAGATAAACCCCCTTGCCTGACTCCACAATCCAGTCTATACATGTCAGACAAGCTATCCCCCCATCTGACACAGTTTATTTGAGTGGCATACCAGTGCCTGAAAATAGCCGACAGCTCCGCAGGCACACCCAGCCTCTCCATCTTCTCCCACAACTTATCATAAGACGTTAGATCAAAAGCCTTGGAGAGATCTAGGAAGCAGGCATAGACCGGCGTCCGTCTGTCTGTGTAATACCTGGCTACCTTCTTTAAACTCAGAATTGCAGTTTCGGTGGATAGGCCTGGACGGAAACCAAACTGTGCCTCATGAAGCTGAATGTGCCTACCGAGCTCCCTGTTTAACAGACTATCAAACACTTTTGCCACAATGGTCGCCAGCGATAGCGATATAATAACTTCTCAAGAGAAGTTAAAAACAGGATAAAATAAATATTTAAGGGGGCTCCCATACAACAATACCACATACAAACTTATGGATGCACCTGGTTACGTACATGGAGTGTGAAAGTAACCGCACTAATAACTTTGTAAACAATATTTTGCTGTGTAAAATCCAAACTATTCACTCCACACCATCGCTTCCATTGAACGGTGGTACAGAACCCTTCGTGCGCGATTTAGACTCGCACTTGACCTTTTTTTTGACTTCAGTGAAGTATCATCAGTTAACAACACTATGCCAGTCAATTTCTCCACCATACAAGGCAGATCGTTAATATATACCAGAAATATGAAAGTTCCTAATATGGAACCTTGTGGAACGCCGATTTTTACACCCGAACCATCAGATTTAACGCCGTTGACTTCTGCCTTTAGAATTATAATAATTAAGTATGATCTTAGTAGATCCAACCCTTTATTTCTAACTCCGTAATGATTTAATTTCATTGTAAGCGTATCGTGATCAACACAATCAAATGCCTTGGACAGATCGCAAAAAACGCCGATAGTATCCTTGGCGGCTCATGAAGAGAAAATATGATATATATGCAAATATTTTTCTTAGTGCTGGAAGAACAGATATTGGTCTGAAATTTGAAGGATCATCCTTGTCTCCCGACTTGAACAGAGGTATCAGTTTTCTTTGTTTTATGAGGTCTAGGACTCGGATAAATCTCTATTCTCGGATTAACTTTTACAACTCCATAGAGATTTGTATGGCGTTGTCAAAGTTAATCGGATAATAGTGCTAACTCGACGAGCAAGGTAAGATAAAAATAGAATGAGATCTATGTAAACAAAAGATTGTCACATCTGTTTTCTTACTTTTAGGATGTGCTGAGCCGAGATCTAGAATTCTGCATGCATTATTTACATACAGCAAGTCAGAACATGGTAGATGTGTCGCCGCCATATAAAATAATGGATCATATCATGAAATGGCCCACCACGGTTGGAATTAGAACTTTCATTGAATGAGGAATCTTTTAAGGCAAAACTTCGTCCCTTTTAGTTATTGGTACATGCAAGTTATTTGTGCATTAAAATAAATTAAATATTGAGTATTTACAAACTTTCGACAAGATATGCAGACAGTTGCTTTTAAAATGGCTTAGAGTCATTCGGGGTAAAACTGCGCTGCGGGTAGAACTGCGCATCATCGATATCTCGGAAAGGGGTGCGGGGAGGGGACGCCGATTTGTCGGGGTCACGTGCGCGCGATTCGCCATTTTGGATCCCGAAGCCTGGCGCAGTGCAGTCGCGTGCCGAAGAATTATAACAAAAAATTGCAAGTAGTGGTTAAAATCGGTTGTTTTTCAGTGCACGGAAAAGTTTGTATAATGTTTGTATAATGGTTATTAACAGGTGAGTTCGTTTTTGTGTTTTTGTATGGTTATTGTAGTTTTCTGTCTGCAACATCGTTTCAACCTAACCTCAAAAGTAGCCGAGTTTGACTCGATTGTTTTGAAGACCCAGCCAGTGGGGTAAAACTGCGGGGGTAAAAATGCGCGTGCGCATTATTGCCCAATTGCGCACTTTTGCCTCACAATATAGTCCAGTCAATGTGCATCAAAAAAGGGGGTTAATACGAAAAATAGTGGTCCAAGTCGAGACAGGGCTCATTTTATAGAGAAAAATGCGCTGAATTCAACGGACTCATTATCTGGCAAAAAAACCGTACGCATCATACTTTTTTTTAGATTTAAAAATTAATTTTTCGAGTGAATCCACATATTTCATGTTATATCTCGGATATGAAGCAAAAAACGAGCATACTTGACTGGAAAAAAATTTTTCATCATACTTTAAGGAATATTTTGGTTACTTTACTTTTGTAATTTTCAATTTTATTCGTGAGATATTTAATTTCAAATAGTAAAAAAAATGATTTTGCGTGGCAGCCATTTTTGTTAATTACCACGCAAGATTACTGGTATTACAGATTTCTAATCGATCGGTCAGATCGATATTTTAGTTTCCCAACTGTTCTACCCTTCATTACTGCAAAACGCGGGTATGCGCAGAATTCAAATAATTAACGAATATTTAATTATATTTAATAATCTTTAGTTATTGTTTCAGAAAACAAAATGCCTCGTAACTACATCAAGAAAACACCTAGTAGGGCACTAATAAGCGAAGAACAAATTTTGACAGCAAAAAAACTAATCGCAGAAGGAAAAAGTCAAAGATATGCGGCTGATTTCGTGGGAATATTAGAGTCCACACTAAGGAACAGGTTAAAAATGAAACATGTTCCTACGGGGCTAGGACGATTCAAACCCACATTCACACGTGACCAGGAGGCTGAATTTGCAGTTCACTGTCAAGAAATGGATGAGCGGTATTTTGGCGTAACTATTAACGATTTACGCCGGTTGGCTTACGAATTTGCTGAAGTCAACAAAATAGATCACCGTTTCGATACATCTGCTCGAATGGCTGGACGTGACTGGGTTGAAGGTTTTTTAAAGCGTAACAACCATCTTGGTCTGCGACAATCAGCACCGATTAGTTTGGCCCGAGCTATCGGTTTTAATAAAACACAAGTCGAAAGATTCTACAAAAATCTAAAAGAAGTATATGATAAATATAAATTGAGACCGCACCGCATCTACAATATGGATGAAACTGGTATGAGTACAGTCCCCAAAAAAACACCAAAAGTTGTTTCACGCAAGGGTAAAAAAGTAGTTGGAAAAATTGTGTCAGCTGAAAGAGGAATGACTATAACTGCGGTAATGTGCATGAGCGCCACTGGACACTTTGTACCCCCAGCACTGATCTTTCCACGCAAAAAAGAGAAAGCTGAATTATTGGACGGTGCTCCACCTGCAAGTATTTTAATGGTATCAGAGAGCGGCTTTATAAACACAACATTATTTCTCAACTGGTTACACCATTTCAAAGACTTTGTGCATCCAACTCCAGAAGATCCGGTGCTCCTTATACTTGACAACCATTCGTCACACATAAGCCTTGAAGCATTAACTTACGCAAAAAAACATAACATAATTATGTTAACTATCCCACCCCATGGCAGTCACAAAATTCAACCTCTGGACGTGGCGGTGCACAGTCCATTGAAAACAAAATATTCGATTGAGTGTGAGAAATGGATGAATCGACACCCTGGCCGAGGAATAACCCAGTTTCAAGTAGCTGGTCTTTTCAGTACTGCCTATAAGCACGTTGCAACCATTTCCAATGCTGAATCAGGCTTCAGAGCTACTGGTATTTTTCCTTATGCAGACGACTTATTTGACGAAACAGACTTTGCACCGTCATCAGTAACCGATCTCGTACCAACAAACGAGAACTCGAGAGAAATCGATACAGAGCCTACACAATCCCATGACATGGCTAACGTATCAACTACAGAGACAGAACAAGAGTCAACAAGGCCAGATATATCTAAAGTCAACGATTCAACGTCAAAAGAGACTAATGCACCAAATCAAAACGATAATCTTTCACAGATTATTTTCCCACCAGTAGAGTCCTCCCGAGATTATAGAACACCAAGTCCACCAATTCAATCTTCTGGTAGACTTTCTCCACTCAATCATGACGAAGAAATTTCACAGATGCTTGCTCCACCTGTACAGTCTTCCCGGGATTACAGAACACCAACTCCAACAATTCAACCTTCTGGTAGACTTTCTCAACCCGATCACATTGATGTGATGCTTGCTCCGTCGCCAGTAGATTTTCGCCCAAATCTTAAAATACCAACTACACCCATTGAATTCTCTGGTAGACTTTCTCCGCCCGATCGTCAAGATTTAAGCAAGATGCCTTCTTCATCCAAAATAACGGCAGAATTCCCACATAAATCGATGCACACGCCTAACCTGGATAAAACGAATGAGCAAATAAATGATACAAGTGGACGTAGTTTAAGCGGACAACATGTGATTGATAATGACGTAATGCAAGAATTGTCTAATAAGGTTGTAACTGAATATCCTGAACTAACAGTTAGTTCAGAACGTCCCAATGAGTCTGACTCAGATGACAAAACAATTTGTGAAAGTCCTTCTGTACTTGATGATTTGGAACCTGAACCAGCAGGTCAAAAAGGCAATATAGATTCTGATAATGTCAAGTTACCTTTTAAACCTCAAATAGTAACGGTTTCACAACTGAGTCCTCTGCCTCGTATAACAGAAAAGAAGAAAAGAACAAAAGCAAGCTTAAAGTCAGAGATTATAACATCTACTCCGTATAAGAAACAGCTAGAAGAAAAGAAAAAAATTGAAGAACAAAAGAAAAACAGATCTCATCTAAAAAAAATCGTACTTGATAAGCCTCCAAAGAGACAGATTAAGAAGCTACCAGTGAAAAGGAAAGATACTGAACCACAAGCGGGACCATCACATTGTCATGGTGATGATAAATCGCGCCCTAAGCGAGGAGCTACTAAACCTCAAGATAGTAAACCAAATAAGAAACCACGCATTCAACCTAAACATGGCGTAACGAAAACGTACAATAAGTTGCGAAATATGCAGAAAAGGTTGAAATCTGAACATTTTTGTCCAATATGTAACGAAAAATATGAAGATCCACCAAGTGAAGATTGAATGCTCGTCATGTAACAGATGGTTCCATGAAGATTGGACAGGGTACGAAGGGGGATTGTTTGTATGCGATCTATGTGAATAAGATATTCTTTTAATGCCGTCCCTCGTTTTCACAATTTCTCCTAATAATATGCCTACTCAGTTACCCATTTAGTTTTTGGTTTGTAATCTAAAATGATTATGATTATCTACACAAGTCCATTTAGTTTAACTTTTTATAATGTTATTGTTTTTTATTTCTATCATTATTACTTAAGTTTTAACACTCATTTGTAATGTCAAGACTGATTCACTTTCAAAGACTTATTCACATTGATATTTAAGAGGTAAGGATACAAGAAGTCTGATTACTGTTTAAGTTAGTTTAAACTGAAAAACACTATATTTTGTTTGTCGTTTGTTAGACAAAATAATAAAAAGATATGCCAAAATGATTAATTTATATATTATATCAACAGGAAAGATACTTATTTCTTACATGTAGGAGTAACATAGTATTATATTTTGTTAGTAAAGTTTTCTTTTTCAGATATTTAAAATATTTGCCTTTTTTTGGTTATCATTGTATAAGAACAGATAGTCTGATTACTATTAAGTTTGTATTTCGTTTTGTTTGAAATTTTTGTCTATAACAATTATGGCAAATAATAATAATTTAAGTTTGCTTTCGCAAATGTTTAAAATCTTTGCCTTTTGTTGGATGATTGACTATGAAAACAGAAAGTCTGATTATTATTTTGATTTTAGTTTTAAATCATGATGATAATTTTTTTTCAATTATATAATAATAAATAACTCACAATTTATCTTTTATTTTACAAGTTTATCTTCGTCAATAGAAAGTTGTTAGGTTTTGATTCAATATAAACTGATTTCTATGTGTAGTTTTTATGTTCCTTGTTTATTAAGTCAAAATGTACTATGCGCATTTTTACCCGATGTGCGCATTTTTACCCAAAACACAGCGCACTTTTACCCACATTACGGGGCAAAACTGCGCAGTCTGACTAAGTCCCATTTTTTAAAAATTTCCAAAGAAGCATAGATTATATGGTAAACTTTAAGTCTGTGTTTGCAAGTCAAATGACTAAGCTAGGAGGCAGCATATTCCATCTTTCTTAAATCGAAGTAGTTTGGGAGTAATGAAGTGAAATAGACAAAAGTGCGCAAATTTACCCCGAATGACTCTACAAGCCTGGACTATAACGAGGTTGAATCTTTGTTCGAGTGCTCCATCTAAACAGTGTATTCTGAGTTAAATGTAACTTAATAACCAATATATGTACATTTAGTAACTATTAATATCATAAACCTATATGTAGCACATCTATACTTGGAATTTAAAACTTAAAAACTTATTAAGAATTATCTAATTATATATATAAAAAAAGATAAAATCACTTAAAACTACCACAACTATAACTTTATATAATAACAATATAACCACAACTATAACTATGTACTTTCTTTTCTAGTTAACCTTAATTAATATTCAAACGAATATTAATCAGAGATCCTGTAAACTCAGAAGTGTTTATTTCTGTCTAAAACGATCTGTCATTCATTATGGAAGGTTGGAATCTCCAGGTACAGGTATGATAATACTTAAAAGGTGATCCCCTGTATGTGTAAACAATTGTCGTTGAAATTATATAAACTATTTTGTATTTGCATTATTTTAGTCTTCATATTAGCTTCGACGTGGAATACACCTAAAACACCACGTAGACCTGAGTAAGAATGCTTTTCACAAGACACTTTTTATATTAAAAGATATGGCCACGGCATACATAATTATACCTTTACTATTATATATTTATTATGTATTCTAGTTACCCTGATTAACTGTCAAAATAGACGGAAGATAAAAGATAGATAGCAAATTGCACCAAAGACGACCTACATTAAGCACTATATGATCCAATCCTCATCTTTGTTCGAAGGTTAGAATAACGTGACCTTGCTGTCTACCTGCGCCGAATTTTAGTTTTTTTCTGTATTTATGTCAGAATTCGCGGAGAAAAAAACAGTTGAAATCATATAATGTAAAAAATAACAAAATATGTATATACGAATTCAAATACACGAACGAACATCACCAACAGTTTTGTAACAAAATCACTAAACCGGATAATAAATATGCAACGAGATCTATCTCACTGCATATTAATTTATCCGACGTAATACTTACATGTTTCCGTACAGCGTTGCTGTGCTCGTGTAAAAAAATCTTACAATTCAATCTACACCATTTCCTATCATGGTTTTAATTACCAAGCTTTTATTAACTTACATTCTTACTTAGTTTACATAAATACTTAAGGCTAAGTGAAGAGATGCGTGGCGGCTATGGGCTGGTCCTTAGTCACTGTTAAAATGGAATGATGATTGAATTTGAACAAGAGCCAGTGCCTCCTTGAATGAGAAATAAAAGGCGCCACATTTTTGACAATCATTCTATCTCGAAAAATTAATTTGTACCTCCTTATCTCAAGTTTTGTTGACAGTAATGATATTTTTAAACACTACATTTTCTGTTACGTATTCGACACAATAAACCCACACTTTCACGGGGCAATGATTGAACCTCCTTATCTGTTCATACAATTAATATACTTAATGACTGCTATCTCAAACGTGCGATAAGATAAATGAGGACAATGTTGGCAAAGACACTGAATGCAATTGTGTGGATTGATGATGTTAATTTTCATAAATCGGCCCCGATTTACTACGGACAATTGGAACGCACTGGGGCGACGTTGCCACACAGAAAGGGTACTATCTAGAGTTCACTGGCTTCTATGTTTGTCAGGACATAAACATAGTGTTTGATAGTTTTGAGTAGTTGCATCTTTTCGATGGAGCCGAAGTCGAAGATTGTAGGAACTGCGCAGGTTTACCTGGCAATGTTTAAAAATAGGAGCGAAGTCTGACAAGTACGTGCTGATACAGATGCTCATACATGTCGTGAGAGGCTTTGTGTGCGAATAATGGTCACTGGTGGTTCTAGAATATTGTTAAGGCTGGGCACACCGACAGCGGAACTTGGCATTTAACACTCAGCTATCTTTTATGGAACACTTCAGGACAGTTTTCTATCGAGCAAAATTTTTCTCTCAACTTGAGTCGTTGAATAAGGCTTACTAGCTAGACGGCGGATCAACACTATTTGCCCGAGCGAGCGAAACGTCTTCGTTTCAGTTTGGGCAAGAATACCTTCGTCTGTCCGAATTTCCGACCGCTTTCCTCTGCAGGTCGCATTTCTTAACCGATTCTCGTGAAAATTTGTGAGCAGGTTTGATAATTATATGGTTTCTTTTTGGTCGATTAAGTTTTCGGATTTTTTTCTAAATAGCGGAGACATGTGGTTAAAAAGTTATTGGTGCGGCTACTTTCATACTCCATGCACCTATCCAGGTACATTCACAAGTTTGTATGTGGTATTGAAAGAAAATACAGATGGATTATTTTTTTTTCCAGTAACTCCACTTTTTCCTCTGATAAACTTAAGGTACTCACATCTTAAGTTTATCGGATACAAAAGTGGACTGTATTTTCTTTGTAAAATATTGAAAAAAAAGGACCCGCTAGTAATACGTTAATTTATATGGAGTTGTCAAATTCGACTAAGGCGGCTGGCTCCTTACATTTTGTTAAAAGCGCTGTGGGATTATTATGTGACTACTATTTTCTGTAACTATGTCACCATTCGTGATGAGACCTCTTTATTAAATTCCTCAAAAGATGCTGGAAGAAGCTATTGTCATAATGATTCAGTCCGCTAATCGCAAGGAATCCTTACACGTGGAGCGAGAGCATGACAACTATTTATCGAACAACGCCATTCCATTTTCATCCTTACCACCAGCACAATATGAAACATCTTGGAAGACTACATTACAATTGGCATTTATTACTGAGCGAGCGTGAGCTTTAGTTGAGACTAAGTACATTGAACACTGAGCTCAATGCAAAATGGTACCTATGGGATCATGTATTGCAGTTCTTCTCTTGGGCAGAGAATGCAATATTAAATTGATACTGAAATTGAATGTTATGAATGATTAATGAACGATCGTATGTCAATAACGATTGGGTGATCATTCTTCTACGAGATTCCAATTACATGTAACGATGAAGATGTTCGCTTCCGAAGAAGTTATCTACCACTTCCCTGTTGGTGTTACTTGTGACGGACGAACTATCATCCAAGGTTCGTTTCCTAAGTCTCTTTATGTAGTGATATGGTTTAAGAATACTCAAAACTCAAAACTTAAATTATTTTTTGCAAGTACACAAAATAATGCACTTTTACAAGTCAAACACTTACTTAAGTCACATATACATGGGAAAAAAACAAATATGATCAACTAAACTAATGAGTACATAACTGATTGATTATGGTTTGAGTTTGAAAAAGGATATTTCTCCTTCAAGTGGTGATTCATGGATAATAATAATAATAATAATACCTTGGACACTATTTACACATATTGATCTAGCCCCAAACTAGGATTACCTGTATCTTGGGTACTAGACAATGGATGAATTTCGCACAGGAAAAACAAACTCCATTAACTCTACCAGTGCTTCGGAAATACGCCCGTCAGAGATTATAGCACCAAGAAACTCTACATGGATGTCTTATTAAAAAATTTCGTCATATTTTTTATTACACAATGTACGATACAAAAATTATTATTATAACATCGTATCCATAAGTGCCAATAAGATGTCTCAAAATAAAAGTCTAACTAAATAAATAAATAAGAACATAGACAAGCTGTAATGAACATAACTTATGAGAAACCAGACTGGACCAGTTCCCCCAAGCAGCACCCGTTCACGAGTATGACTTGTGCACCAGCCATCACCCCCCTCGCCATATTTGAGGGAGGGGAGCAACCCGCTACACAGAGCCGCGGTATACAATAGCGGTGATTGACCCGACTGCTTATGCGAACCGAATCATGCCAGGTAACCATGTTAACTGTCGGTAACCATGGTATCGATCGGCGACCGCTACCATGATAAGCCAAACGACTGTAATTTCGAGCGTTGCACGTAATAAGTATGTATCGCTAACTCAATCACGAGCATACAGTGGTGGTAGACAGGAGTCAATACCCGCTATTGCTATGATAACCCGAAAATACTGTAGGGGTTAACTTATTGACCGAGCGAGCGAAGCGTTGCGAGATTGGCTAAAAAATACCTTTGTCCGTCTGACTGTTCTCGCCTTCAGGTCTCCAACCGATTTTGACGAAAATTGGCACACAAGTTCCTTGATTTATTTAATTATTTTAGTCGATCGCGATTTTCGATTGGGGGGAAATAGGGGGAAAAGGGGGGAAGTTCGCTGTAGCGTTATTTGTCGACGGATTTCAATAAAATTTGAGAGGCACACTAAGGATTTCATCCTACACAAGATGTTGCGAAAAAAATAACAAAAGGGGGAGTGGAGGAGAATCACTTCGGAATAATAATAATAATAATAATAATAATAATATTATTTATTGTCACATAAAGAAGTACAAATAGTTACAATGGTGCTATTTAATGTAGGCTAGATTAAATTGCTAAAAAATACATTGTAGCATCTGTCGCTGAGCTAGGCGTAAGACCTGTATTTCAGCAAAACAGCGCCCAAATTCCCAGTGTTTTAAACAAAAATAAAAATTCTAGCTTCTGATTATGTAGTTTAGATGACCATTTTTATGATTAGTTTAATCTAGATATAAATGAAAGTAAAAACTTATTTAGTTAAACAGATTAATAATTTAGTAGTTTACACAAATCAAATGAAAAATGAAGAAGTTTTGTGTAGTGTTTACTCCTCTCTGTGTGTATAAATGCGGTGTTTGTATGTGTGTGAGAGGGTGTGTTAATTTAGGTTTTGTAGTATTATTATGTATGTATAGCCGTATATATTTATTTTTAATATTATTGTTTTATGCGCATTTTATCATTCCCCAATTTTAAGCAAATTCTCAGTCTCCTCATAGTTTTTATTCTTAAGCCAGTTGGTAACTTCTTTCTTGCATTGAAAAGCAGACATTGTATAGATACTAATTTTTTGATTGAGTATTTTAAACAAAAATGGACCCAAAAAAGGTAGAAACTTATTAATAAATTTTGTGCGAAAGACCTTGTCTGTATGCTTCGTATTAATTCGGCGTTTATCTAGCTGTTCCTCGTCAAAAACTATCTTCTTGTGTTGTTTAATTATAATACTGAGTATAAAAAGTTGTCTAACATTCAGTACATCACAATCCTGGTATAGTAATTCAGTTGAGTAATAGTAATCCTTAAAAGTGCAAATCTTTAGTATAGCCCTTTGAGTTACTTCCAATGTTTTTAAAAAGGTTTTTGCTGCACCTCCCCATGATGATATACAATAAGTAAGTATAGACTGGCACAGCGCATAGTATATTTGTTTCAGTATATGGGGTTCGACAACGTGTCTCAAGTTTTTGAAGATGTAAATTAATTTACGAAGTCTATTGTTTAGGTGTTTAATATGCTCTTTAAAAGCTAAATTGCAGTCTACTTGTATACCGAGATACTTTATACATTTTACACATTCCAGACTCAAACATTTGCAACCGTTTTGGCTAGATTCCCCATTTGAGCAGCAGTCATGAGATACAATTTTGTACTTACTATCTACTTGCATCTGGCGTATAGAAAAAAACATATACTTTGTCTTGTCAGAGTTGAGAGTCAAAGAATTCATGTGCAGCCATTTTTTAACTCTATTTAGACCACTCTGTGCTAGCTCATAAACCTTATCAAGAGATCTATGGGAAAAGAGTAATACAGTATCATCTGCATAGGATATAATTTGGCCATCAAAAGATGGCAGACATAGGACGTCATTAATATATACCAAAAACAATGTTGGTCCTAAGATGCTACCTTGGGGAACTCCGTACGAAATAGGTAGATCTGAGCTGATATAGTTACTCACTTGTACACTTTGGAAACGATTTGTTAAGTAGCTGGTCAATAGCTTATGTTGTAAGCCTCTGATTCCAAGTTTCTCAAGTTTATCTAACAGTGAATGGACAGGGACCGTATCAAAAGCTTTCGCCAAATCAAGAAAAATTCCAATGCATTTCTTTCCATCATCGAGATTAGTCGCAATATAGTCTGTAAGACATTGTACTGCTTCATCAGTGGATTTTCCGCATCTGAAACCATATTGATTATCAGATAATAGCCCATTACCTTCAAGATATTTAACCAACCTATTATTTATGATTTTTTCTAATATTTTTGATAAAGAGGGAAGAATTGATATGGGCCTATAATTACTGATACGGTCCCTGTTGCCTCCCTTATGTATTGGTCGGATACGTGAACGCTTGAGCACCGTGGGAAAGATACCACACTCTAAGCACATGTTAAAAATGAATGTTAATGGAGGAATAAGTAACTCTTTATGTTCTTTAAGTATGATATTTGAGATATTATCCCAACCAACTGTGCATTCGCGTTTCAAAGCCATAATAAGGCGTTCTACTTCTGCTTCATCCGTGCATAACAGTGCAAATGAGGAAGCTACTCTTTCCTGCTGTTCTGCACTTGTGTAAGAGTTATACTCAGTGGAAAAGCGTTTGGCGAGGTTTTCACCTACTTCTACAAAATATTTATTGACTTCATCCAATGAGGCTTCAGGGTCTGTCGAGACTGTCAAAAGCTCCATTGGTTGACTTTTGTCCTTAGATGAATATGTTATATCCTTAATGGCTTTCCATATTTTTTTATTATCTGTACCCGCTGAGGTTATTTGCTGCTTTTCGAACGTTCTCTTTACCTTTTTCAGAAGTTTACCGCAATAATTCCTGTACCTTGCGTATGTGGTTTTAAAAATCATGTTTTCAGGATCTGCCATAGATTTTTTATGTAATTTGTCCCTGTGACGCATGCATCGCAAAAGACCTGGCGTGATCCAGGGTTTCAAAATCTTTTTACGTCTCGATAAAATTACGGTAGACGAGTTACTTTCAATAACTGACATCACGGAATTTATAAACAAGGTCATTGCGATATCCGGATCCCTGCACTCATAGATTTCCCTGTAATTTATATTATTGATATCCTTTTGAATTCCTTCTTTATTAACTTTCTTTGTAGTAGATATCGCAAAATTTCGTTGCTGTTTTACTCTAAGATAGAAAATTACAGGCTTATGGTCTGTAACAGTTGCTTCAGGTACGATCGTTATAGAGGGCAGCTTTGTTTTTAGCATTACATGATCAATACAGGTTTTGCTTATATCTCTGGTGACCAAAGTATGAGCAGGTAAAAGTCCTAGACATGCAACTTGTGTCAGATATTGGTCTGCAAAATGTAGAAAAGAATGGTCTTCCTTTTGGGAATTTATATTTATATTTATATCACCTACTATTACTACATTTCGGAATATTTTCAACCTCCCTGTAACTATGTTGTTGATAAAGCTAGACACCTGAATTTTCTGTGACTAATAGCCCACAATTTAAATGGGCATATTCCCAAAATTCAGGCCATTTTAACCAATAGATTGGAAACTACAGCTTTTCAAAGTTTCGTCATTTTGTCACTGACTGACTCAGCATTGATCATCAACATTATAATGTATACTCCTCTAGCAGACCTGCATTTTTCCGTTGTATGGGCATTTCTCCACTAAATGGAAAGTCGCTGTCCTAAGGTAATTTTATGTAATAAATCTTTAAATTTCTCAATTTTTTGTATCAATACCGACATAGTATTAGGTATTCTTGGCACGCCACAACTTATCAAGTAATTTAATAATTGAATATTCGAATAAACGAACCTCAAACGTGTCAAAACACAGTCCCCTGGTATGTCCCTTTTCCAGAATTACAAATCTGTTACAAATATTATTTTTTCTGCCGTTGATAATTGAATAAAAAATATCCAAATACATTAACAAAAACAGTAACCATATTTATACATCACAATTATATTTTTACAATCGATATTTAATCAAGATATCTATGTGCGAATGCTGTCCTCAAATTATTCAAACAGTCCCCTGTTAAAATTTTAAAACCGCGCTGAAGTCAAATTTAGTTTCTGCGCGAAGCATTAGATCGTGAAACGGAACGCAATCGGTGTGAACTTCGTTCGGTTGTGTAGCTAAGCGGGCAGCCGCCATCTTAATTTTTGCTACTATTGCGTCAGCTGGTGAACCACGCGTCTCGGCCGTTAGCGAAAACAGTCCACTGGTAAGCCTTTTTTTTACTATTTAAAGAGTCTTATTAATGACAATTCGTTTAAAATAATTGATCATCTAGTATGTAGCCACATCTGTTTCGTTTATCTGACTGTTTTTAAATGATATTTTTTATTAAGTATTCATGTAAAAATGACAGTCCCCTGGTCAACAGTCCCCTGTCAATTCATAGCACAGGGGACTGTTCATACCACAGGGGACTGTTTTCTTAGGTTATGACCATTAAAAGTATCGTCGCTTTCGTAGGTATTATCTCAAAATGCCACCGAAAAAGAAACCACCCAAAACAAGAGAAGAAATACTGGAAGAAAAACGTATTGCTGAGCGTTTGAGATACCAAAGACTCAAAAATGACCCTCAAAAAAAAGAAGGATTGAAAGAAAAAGAAAGGCGGAAATATAAAAAAAAAAAAGAAAAAGGCCAAAGAAAATTAGTTAAAGATATGAGTCGTCGTGAGCATAAGGCTGTAAAAAACGTTTGGAAAGAGCATTGTTCTAAGTATCGTGCAAAAAAAAAAGTCATGAAAGACGCAACAAAAACTTTTGCAAGGGAAAATACACCTGATTCAGAGGATCCCGCAGAAGAACCTCAGGCACCTTTAAGATCATCAGAAAGTGAAGTAGTTAAAACAAGAAAGAAAAATGCTAAAAAGAAACGCGAAAGGGTACTGAAAGAAAAAAACCTTATGATAAAGGAATACAAACGGAAAATGGAAAAGTATAAAAAGAGGTTACAGCGGTTAGAAATGAAGGTTAACAATAACAGTAAAAATGAAGAGACACCTAACACAAAACTAACAAGAATGTGTGATACTCCAGAAACTCGAAAAGATGTTGTTAAAAAGGCGCTTTTCGGGGAAGTATTGAATAAACAATTAAAAAAGAACTATGCAGACTTAAAAACGCAAAAAGAGAAGGATATTTTTGGAAAAGTGGTATCTGGTGCAATAGTAAAAAAATATAAGTTATGGAGGGTTCAAAATAGTGCTGTATCGTACAAGAGAGTTCAGCAATCTAAAAATCCCTCTTTATTACCAATGAAACGCACTCGACTAGCGTTAATTTCGAAAGAACACTTGAAGACAGTTCAAAACTTCTATGAAAATGATGATAATAGTCGAATTGGTGCAGGAAAACGGGAATGTGTGACCAGAAACGGAGTCAAAAAACAAAAAAGATATTTATTAGATACAATATCTAATTTATACAAGAAATTTCAGAATAATAACTCTGGTCGAATCAGTTACCAGACTTTCTGTCGTTTACGTCCTTTCTGGGTGGTAACACCTAAGATAAACGAACGGGATACATGCCTCTGCATTAAACATGCTAATATTGATTTGAAATTGACTGCATTGCATTGTCGAAAGATTCTGCGTTACGATAATCACAATAAATTGCTCGAAAACACTTGCTGCGATCGTTATGATGAGAAATGTTTATCTCGGGAATGCCTGCGTTGTGTCAACAAGAATCCCGATTACGAAGAATTTGATGATACAAAACCTATAACGTTTAAAAAATGGATAGCCGAAAAACAAGATTATAAGGATCCTAAGTTGAATAAAGTACGATCTATAACAAAGTATGTAAAAAGAATTCTAACGGTACGTCCGGTTGAACTGATAAAAGAACTGCACGAGGAATTGGATGCGTATTATAAGCACGAAAGAAACATATCGCATCAGTACAAAGCCTTTAAGGAGTTAAAAGAAAATCTTAGTGATAGCGAAGTTGCAATACTTATGGACTTTTCAGAGAATTACTGTACCAAGTATAATGAAGAAATACAGGCATATCATTTTGGAGGGTCTAGGCTTCAGCTCAGTCTCCACACTGTCGTAGTTTACACAAAAGACTCGACGAAATCCTATTGTACTGTTTCGAAAAACACCGCACATTCACCAGCTGCTATATGGGAACACTTGAAGGCAATTTTCAAAACTTTATCGACGCATATTACCTGCATCCATTTTATAAGCGACGGACCCGTTACCCAGTATCGGAACAAAACTATGTTCCATATATTGGCTACAAGGCTTTATGAAGAGGTTCCAAATATACAAAAGTTTTCCTGGAACTTTTCGGAGAGTGGGCATGGCAAGGGTGCCGCAGATGGTGTTGGAGCTACATGTAAAAGGACCGCAGATGCCATCGTTGCTGCGGGGGGTGACATTGACAGTTTGGAATCTTTTATTGAATCTGTGCAACAAAGATGTCCTGCAATTACCATGTTTGCGATTGACGATGATGCAATTAATAATATGACTAACGGTATTCGGAAAGACGCTAAAAATCTGAAAAGTTTCAATGGTACCCTCAAAATACATCAGATTAAGGGTAAAATATCACGATGCCCTTTGGGATTACCGAAAGGTGCTGAAAAGCTTATAATGAAAAGTTTAAGCTGCTCTTGTGAAGAAGAGTGTCAGCATTTTAATCTAGGTGTTATGAAGTACCAAGTGACGAAACTTCGCGTTGAGGACGTTTACACAGACTCAGAATCCGATAGCGAAACCAGACTAGCCCATAATTCGCCGGATAGTAACATTATTACAGAAACTGAAATTACACGACCGTGTGACAATATCAATACTGATTCTGAGAATAGTGCAGGGCCCAGCACAATCAACCAACAGCAGTACAACAGTGGTGATTACGTTCTAGTCAAGTTTAACGTTAGAAATACGGAATATCGTTATGCTGCTGTTATCACTAAAGTTGATAATGAGGAAGGCGAACTAACGGTAACTTTTATGAAAATTTGTGATAATGAGGGCCACAAGTTTAGAATGGACGAAAATGATATTTCTGATGTCAGTTTTGACCAAATATTGCAGAAGTTACCAGATCCAGATCTAAGTCTAAAAGGGAGAACATTATTTTATTATTTTCCTGTATCAGTACCGGTCTTTGAGAAAAATTAGTTAATTTAAATATTTTCCCCTAAAGTACAATGTTAAGACTGATTTGTTTGTAATGCGTACAATTAATGTTAATTACTTAAGTTACTCCAAAAGTATTGGTTGTGATAATTAAGAAGTTATTTTGTTAAGTTTTACGAATAGGTAAGATTTGTTTTCGTACTGTTTATACTTAAAAAAAATACATAATTTAAGACTGGCAAAGAAAAATAAAGACTTTAATTACTTAAACAAAAATACTAATTGTTTTTGTCCATAAAACATTCCCCTGGATGGTTACAACAGTCCCCTGTCACGGTTTTGCAAAAATTCGTCCATAACTCAAAAATCAAGCGGATAATGTGTGGGCTTTTTTAAGATATATATTTAATTTGTTATTGCCCTTCATTTTATTAACAAACATTCTCAACATTTAATAAAATTACGTCAGGACAGTCTTGTATGGACGATTTTCCAAATAGCAGAGAAACACCCGTATACAAGGCCATTGCACTCCCATAGCGTACTGCTCGTGTATTTCGGAATGCTGATACTCACATCTGCAACTAAAAAATATACAAGAATTTTGCGAACTACTCGTGTGTAGTTTGTAATGAATGTGTAAGAAAGTTTAGTTCCATTCTATACAGTGTCACTTACGCACGCTATAGAAGGTTATACATGGGTATTATTTAAGCGCACATCAAACATACCGATTTGCACAGCAAAAAAGGTTCAATAAAAACATTTTAAATATTTTATTTGTACTTAAATTTGTTTTAAGTATTTTTTGTTGTTCTTAGATGTTCAACCTAACACGAAGAAGTTCAACCTTCACCTAAGCTGCCGCAGTATTTTCTCTGATATTTCCTGTGCAAATCAGCGATTAATGTCAGAGTTATTTAAGGGAAATATTAAACCGCACATCAAAAATACTGATTTTCATCCTTCGTGTTAAGTTGAACATGTAAGAACAACAAAAATACTTAAAACATTAACTTAAACACACATAAAATATTTATTTATTAACACGAGCATTTAAATCGGGCGCAGTATATAACGGAACCATAAAATTGGCGTAGACCATTCCGAAGTATACACGATTGCGGCGTAATGTTGATGTATAGTTCCGGAAGACGTAAGTGAAAACATTACGTTCCAAATTATACGCGATAATTTACAGACCCCTGCGTAATGACCTTGTATATTACGGAAACACGCAGCAGACCTACAAGCTTAAAATGTTAAAGAAGCGCGGTCTACTGTTCTCACCACAAGTAGGTGGTTATTTGTATCTTTTACTGAGGTTCACTACTTCGACTTCAAATACTTTCGCAGATACAGAATACCTACCGCATTTTCCCAGATTTTCACCATGTTTTCCACCATGCCCAGTTGATTTAAATTTAGTCTCAGATTAATCACGTTGTAATTACATTGGTTCGGTTACAGCTAATTTCCTGTGATGGCGATATTGCGCTTACACTCGACAATAAAACGACGCGTATGCGCAGCAAAATCAATCAGGGGGTTTCCCAAGCTGAGGTTTTGTTTCTGAGAACTAAAGTTATAATCCTACATTATTATCTAGCTACTGGACTCTGTTTCGGAGACCTTTAGAATTTGTTATTAACAGAGGGAGAAAAGTATCTGTAATTTTAAATAAAATCTAGACCTTTAACTCTACAATTTAAAACGGCCAAGTGTGTGTCAGACTTCACACATTTAGGGTTCCGTAATAAATGTAGAATATAAGCCAAAAATAAATAAATAAGGAAGATACACAATTTACATACACCTGAGACACCTAGCCAAAATATCACTAATACTCTTCACCATCAAATAATTACTTTGTTTTAATTATGTTTGTATGAATGACAAAGTTATATTTATAACGTAGTATAAAGTCATATGATATAGTAGTTTATGTGACTGCTACATAATGGAGGGCATTAATACTCGAGAGTGGGTTTATAATATCACTCGAGAGTTTTAATGCCTAATTATGTACAGTTACATACACTAGTTTATCTACACACATATCATAAGCTCGCTTTGATGTGTTCAGGAAACGCATGTTTGACCGGCATTGTGGCTCTGCAGTTGTTTAGCTTGTTCTGTAACACCAACTTCGGGCGTTCGAAATTTGAACGTCAGTACCAACTTCACAGACAAACTAGGGGCGGCATGCAGGCGGGCGTCGGCGTTCGAAATTTGAATGTCATAATGTGTAGAAAAATTTATAATAAAAATTATGGTCATAATGTGTAATTTTTCAGATAAGAAATGAGTTTTTACCAAGTAGTTTAACATTATGCTAATCGTAACGTGCGGTTTTTGTACGCAGTAAAGAGGGTTTATGATACTTGTGTAGATAAAATGTTTTATATCTTAAAAACTGCTTATTTTAATTTGTTCAAACCAATTTTCGTTGAGTGTTTATTGAGATACTATATACATATGAGATATAATTGAGATAGACATTAAAAGTTAGAGGGGGGGGGAGCACAATTTTTTCCACTTTGGAAGGGTCTGTTTCTTTTACTTTGAGAAAAAATGGGTTTAGGAACCTCAACGTCATTTTTGAAGACTAGGCACCACCCCCCCCCCCACACATAGGTTTTATGAAAGTTTTTTTTTTTGTTTCAGATCCATGAATGGGAAGCCTCCCTTAATAAAGCAGTTCACAGAATACATCTACGTACCAAGTTTCAACCGTGTTGTCCTGATGATTTCGGAATACTTCAGAATAAGGACAGACATACTTGACGAAACTATAAGGGTACCATGTTTCTCTACAGAACCCTAAAAAGCACGGCACGTGTTTTCTGTCCAAGAGATGGTTACATATTAAGCAGCAGAATATTGTTCGAACTAGGGTACATCTCGCTACAGGTTCCTTGGTCTCTGAGCCAGCTGTGACCTCTCCTTCATGCATGCATTTCTCTCGTATGCTGCTTAATGGTATACCCAGGTGCCCCGCTACCCCCTCTAGGCATTCAGAGGCCAGCAAAATTGGTGTTGCGTGTATCCTGTGCTAACCAGAAACAGCCCTCCGGCCCACAATGTTGAATTTGCAAATAGTTGAATTTGCAACAGCGACGCATCAATTTACTTTTTTTAAGTTACTCTACTATTCGAAGGATTGGGTAAAAAGCTGCCGATCCTTGAAAATTGCTATTTCCAACGGTATAATTCTCAAGTCAATACTGGAATAAGCCTATCAAATGCCTACACTAATTGTAAACAGGACTATAAAAATCTGATTTGTGCATACCGTTATCAAAGTAATACCACGTTAACCGTATAAGGTAATAAGTAACGAGTCAGTCATGCATTGTGATGCGAAACGTTAATTTAAGTCGGGTTGCAATCATTGGAGAAATTAAATACGCAATACAGTAGTTACCAAGGTAATCAAAATAAATTTAATACTTGTCATACGTAGAGGTATGATGCACAAAAATGGTCGTCAATATGACCATTGTACTATAGAACTGCCACTTAATAAATAGACATAATTTTATGGAAATTAGACGAACTTCACAAATTAGCAGAAATAACAGAACACTTCTTACATCCAGATGGAATTTGGAATTGATAAACGTAAACTCTATCTATAAAACGTGGTTAAATAGAACTAAATCCATACACACTCCATACACACTAGACAGCGGAGAACAGACTGAACCTATGAACCAACAACAGACCTACAAATACCTCGGGTTCCAAAAAGTTCGGCAGATACGACATGAACAAACAAAAATTGTTTTCACAAAGAAATTCAAACATAGACTCACTCAGATCCTCAAAACACAATTAAACTCCCACAACACAATCAAAGCCATAAATTCATATGCCATACCAATTCTCACATATGATAAAAAAATCTTAGATGTCAGAATTACATGTTAAGGCTACAGTGAAAAATTGGGTTATATTGACTATAAATTGCGAAAAGGTAATAGTAGTCCCAATTTGCATTTTATTGTTAAATGTGTCACTGTGATTCCAAGCAACTATCTAATGAAACCTAAATACTGGGCTTTAATCTCACAAAATCTCAAAAACGGGGGGGAATCAGAAATAGTCAAAAAACCTCACTTAAGTAATGGACGCCCTCCGGAAGCGTTTTGACGGTTTAATTAATAAAAGCATATTTTGACTACCATATCAGGAAAATACTTCTTAATCTATCGGATTTCCCCGATTTTCATACTACCTTCTTCGAAATATCAACTCTTTTTTAACAACTTAAGTTTATAAAACTCGGAAGAATTAAACTCTCGCGAGAGTAATAAGTTTGAGGAAGGGAGAAAACCATCCTACACAACTATCGTCCAGGTTACACCATATTGTCCTTCGCAGATTCCGTGAAAGCCTCCATTTATAGCCAACAAAACGTCAGGCGAATCATTAATGCTTAAAACGTAATATCTTGAAGAATTTCGCAATTATCATATTTCATACTTATTTACGACCTCTAGGCCCCCGACTGACGTCTATCCAATGCGATACCCCTCGGGACATAAAATAAGTAAGTCGAACAGTAATAAACGTATGTTTTATTTGTTGTATAATTGTATAAGCGAGTTTGTTTTTCGCTTTTTCGGCTCGGAGGGCGAGCGAGGGGCGGTTTACGAGCGGTCGCGGGGCGGCGGGGAGCTTTCTCGGAAAACTGTGCGGGTTTATTACGCAGGGTAGAGTTAAACTTGGACTGAGGCAGCACGCGCGCGCGCGTAGGGTTAGCCGCAAGATAACTTTAACTTATAACCAGACAAAATATAGGGTTTCGTATGGTTATAAGTTAATGTTTTCTTGTGGCTTCGGGGCGGCAGAGGCACAGTAATACCACCACCCCACTAATACTATAAATGTGAAAGTATCGATGTATGTTTGGTTTTGGATGAATGTTTGTTCCTCAATCACACCAAAACGGCTGACCGGATTTGAATGAAATTTAGAACATAGATTGTTTATGAGCTAGATTAACATATGGGATACTTTTTATACGATTGCATCAGAAGGAGGGTAATGTTTTCTCGGTTAATGTCAATTCTTAGGTACACGCGACGTTGCGGGTACTAGCTAGTTAACTTATGAATAAGCATTTAAGACAAGCTTGACGATGACATTTCTTATGCAAGCATGCCGCGGCGGGAAAGGACTTACTTTCGGTAGGCCAGTACTAGTATTTTTTCGAGTTTCAACGGCGTTTCATAAAAACCCGCTTCTGTCAGTTATGAAACAAACATAGATAGTTAAAACAGTTAGTTGATAAACTAACGCGTTAGTTATCAACTAACGACAGACCGACAGGAAATTTACGTTTCTTTTGCCCTTACATGTTCTTCACTGCGCTCGCCCCCTCTAGTCTTCACCTAAGCTACCGCAGTGTTGCCCTGGTATTTCGTTTGCAATTCAAGTTTAAACCAGTTTAATATCTAACGGTTTTAAGCGTTAGATATTAGATAGTAAACCTAACGCGTCATATAGTAAGCACTACGCTATAGTTTACTATCTGTCGATAGTTGACCAACGAGAAAAAAACGTTAGTTTATCAACTTTCGACATTCTTACGATGACAGATACAAACTATTACGAACTCTTTGAAGATCCTTTCGAAGACGGCTGGTAAAAATAAGAAGGTGTACCATACATAACCTGTTGCCGAGTATGCTGAGTGAGGATAACTGCAGCGTCTGGCAACGATGACTTTAATGCTTGGAAACTTCTAACAAAGGCTCTTCTGCAGTAGTGGGTACAGAAAATGTGCTTTTATTGTTTGTTAAGATATTATCTTACTACACGGTAGACTATCCCATAAGAGGGGTAAGCAAAAAGTAGGGGGGGAGGGAATCTTGTTAGAGCTCTAGAATCGCTCGCTTACACATTATCGTAATTTCTTAATTTCTTTATTGTACTACACAAAACAGACATATAGATAACTTATAACAGAAAAAACATGTACAAAGGCGAGCTTATCTCTAAAACGAGATTTTTTCCAACAAACCTAGATGGTACCTAGGAAAGGTGATGGTTGAACGGGGGAAGACCTGCGCGTACAATAAAACTCTATAAATCTACGAGTAATATATACTACAAACAATATTATAATGATAACCCTAATTGCTAAAAATACACAATGACTTAAATACAACGTAACAATATATATAAACCGTATAATACACTAATACATACCAATATATTTAACTGGAAAGGGAGAGATAGTGCTTCTTTAGCCGGTTTTTGAATATATTTAGAGATGGACTGTCCCTGATAGTGCAGGGAAGCTCATTCCACAGTCGTATGACTCATTTATGAGTTTCTACTCACTCTACATAAGAAAATATTCACCGAAACATTACTCCAGAGATTCTGTACAAAACGTGATCATGTTCAGCTGTACTTCTTACTTGTCACTGGCTCTGCCACAGTTGTGAATCTACCTACAATTCGAGAGGTTTTGATTTATTTAGATTTTTCCACGACACAGGGTATCCTAACGTGGGGCCAGTAGGAATGTATGTGCTTGTGTGTAAATATGTTTACTTAGTTCCTGTCTGAGTATCGATAACAATGGAATAACTAACTTCATTCACGTGTGAATATGATTTTAAGCAAAACAAACGACGCTTCCTTCCGCGCAAATGTACAAGCGATAATAGTCTATAGGTACAAATACACCTTAGATGATATAACGAGCACCGCGATTATTCCTCTGGTATTGTTACAAAACATAAAGTCTATTCTCACCACGCAACCGTTTGCACACTTTTTCTAATAAAAAGATAGGTAACCACATGAAAGTTTGCTAGTTTTAAACTTTTATTGCTCTTAAAAGGCTCGCGTTGGAAAATGAATCAGCTAACTTTCTGTATATCTAAATTTTTCGAATACCACAATGGACTTAAAACGTTGGCTACACTTTTTGTCTTGCAATCGAAGTTGATTCATGATAAATTTCTTTGATTCTGTAATCAAGCATGCGAGATTCTGCAATGAATGCACAAGAAGCGAGAGACTATGAATGTATTACCCTATTTTCGTCATCTCACCTGGAGCTTCTCATTCGCAGCTTTCAGAGACCAAGATATTTGGCGGAGCTGTACGAAGTATTAATTTGATTACCTAGAGCTCTTTTCGAGAATCGCTCAGCCAGTGTTTAAGACTTGCTATCTGTGTGGTTTGAGATACATATTACCAACCATCAAGCGCTTCGCCGGTTTTATTTTTAATTAGCGTCTACTCTTAGGTGTAGGTCGCAGTTGCCCGAAACCTTTTAGCCGGATGGGTATTATCCAGCTCATCGTAAACCCCTTTTATGGGCCATAAACCCAAGTGAGATACACTTCCCGAGGAGTGTGCATTTCGCATACATACTTGTTGCACTTTTTATAACCGATATAGTTTCGGTTTGATTTGCAACTTCTGGACGGAGTTTAATAAGGCGTTCAATACTTTTGTTTGGGTATCGTTAGTTGTAGCAAATTAGTGTGGGAAAGCAAGTTGTGAACAGTTTTTATCAAATATTTACCACACACTTGGCGCTGTTTTTAGGGTTGCGTACCCGAAGGTGCCAAACGTGATGATATTACTAAGCCTCCGCTGACCGTCCATCTCTCAGGAACAGATAAAGAGTTGAAATTTTTACAGAATGTTTATTTCTGTTGCCGCTAAAGCAAGAAATTATGAACTACACGATATTTTACACATTAAAGGGGGTCTCCCTATAAAAGTCGTGTTTTAACATCCCTCGCGATGTAACTTGTATATGTTTTTATTGGTAATTATTGTATTTAGGTTAAGCAGATATTTTTCAATTCAAATAGAATAATATTTTTAGAATTATTGTAAATGATTCTGGGAAATAAATTATTATTATTATTATAACAAACCCTAGCATGATTCAGATATGATCGCAGATTACGCGGCTGATCACATGGCTGTGGTGGCCCAATTGGTTTGATCTTGATCGCAATCTTGAAGTTCTGCGTTTCGAATCAACTCGTTGATGATATATTTTAAATTTTTATTTTGGCTTATTATTTTTAGTGCTAAAGTTTTCTTGTAGAACGGTACGGAACCCTTCGTGTGCGGGTCCGACCCGCACTGGACCGATTTTATTTAACCGGTTTTATATATAATTTTTCGCGGAGTGACATACCGTTTTGTTTGTAATCTGCCGCCGACTTCAGAAATTTTTGGGTTATCATAATAAAAATATTGCGAAGAGATGGTCTAAAAATACATACCCACTTCGTTCTTGAACATCTTTCTAAAATGATTCATCGGTTTCAAAAGAGTTCGTTTGAAACCGACTAAATTAAATAATTGAACTTTAGAACCAAATACAGCGATCGATTTTTTAGTCCTGCCTGGCCAGGAATTAGTCCCTGTGCTTCACTCTTAGACCCACTACTACGAAGGCGAGTCACCACTATTTTGACAACTCCATACGAGAATGGGGGCATCCATTAATTACGTGAGGCGTTTTTGACGTTAATCCTCTCATGGGGATATTTAGATCATACACAGGTGTTTTTTTGAGTACGTAGAGGTTTCGAAACAAATAATTTATTGGGAAAAATCTACAATGCGCAGCCAGTTTTAAAATGTTGTATCATGGTTCTGTAACATTTTAAGGCCAACTTGTACCACACTTTTTGACAGCCGCAAAATATAGTTTAATTTAAGTTGAAATCCAAGATGGCCATATTAAGTGGGAACCTGGCTGTCAAGCAACAACCTTAGAGTTTAGAGTTTGACCGTTTAGTATTTAAGTTGTATTTTAACTACATTTAGCGAGTGTGAAAATGTTTGGTGCGATTCGGCAAAAGGTCCATGTGGTACATTTCAGGCAAATTAACTTATAAACCCCTCGCAGGCCGACACCAGACAACAAATTAATCTAAAACCTAACAACGAACAGTTGCTGCATCGCTCGTGTAACCAGTCGTTTGCTCAAAAATACAACTTAGTTGCTAAGTAACAAAGCGCATAATGTAAATAGAGAAAGGGCGTCCTGAACTGGCTGAAAGCCAATTTTCATAAGTCTTGTCGAATCTGCTTTATTTGTAGAGTTATCTAATTGTATTATCGCATGCATTCCACAAGTGGCAATCAAATTACCTTGCTTGCACATAATTTTTGGAGCAAATCATTTTTCAACTTTTCATATCATCATAGTAAGTATAGCACTATGTACTCAGGTAAACGAAACTCTGCACATTGAAACCGGACGTGGATAGAAATTGAGAAACTTAAATACAGAAATAAAATAAAATGTGATGAAAACTAAATATTATTTATTATAATTCGAATGAGCATTATTAATCGTATAGTGACAAATAACTAAGCACAAAACTCAATAACTGCGATTAAAAATATTTTCCGATAAGATCGGGAGAGTCCAGATTTCACCGATAAACAAATAAAACAAAATGGCGAAGAAAATGGCCATACCAATAATTTCTTGTATGGATACATATTTTAATTCTTGAAAACCGGTTTGTTTCATTATTTGTTGTTTCAGCGGATATGTACCCTCTGAGAAAATTTCTGCTCTCTACCTATTTCGGTTGATCCGGTTGAGCCCGGTGACAGACGGACAAGACGGACGGACGGACGGACAGACAGCGGAGGCTTAGTAATGGGGTCCCGTTTGGCACCCTTTGGGGTACGGAACCGTCAAAACAGTCGAATTGATAACGTCCTTCTATTTGAAGTAACTACTTACTCAGACCGAAAGATAAGTAGACAGCGTGTCAGCACTAATCTCAAGTCTAATTTGACATTATATAAATATTTGTATGGCTTCTATACTATAATGGCACTGGTAGGTAGTATTCAAACGTATGACGTATCCAGTTTTCAATGACAAAATACTGAATTTGCCTGTCAAAATTACTGAATTGCGCGACTAGAAACACTGGTTTGTCTGACAAAAATAGTGAATTGTGCGACTAGAAACACTGGTTTGTCTGACAAAATTACTGAATTGCACGAATAGAAACACTGGTTTGTCTGACAAAATGACTGAATTGCGCGACAAGAAACACTGGTTTGTCTGACAAAATGACTGAATTGCGCGACTAGAATCCCGAAAAACATCAATTTGAAAATTTTTATTCGAGTAAAATAAAATACAAAACGAGCTTTATTTTTTTGTTCCTACATAAGCAGCTTCGCGCAGACAGTCTTTAGTTTGTCAATAAGCGTTGGCTTATCCATTCAGTAATTTTGTCGGGCAAAATTATTTTTCTCTTCCTCATTTTGGGTAATTCTGCTATGGTCATTCTCTCAATTAGTTTTCTATTTCATGGTTTTATTCGTCCCCTAAAAGAACGGGAGGCATAGGTCCAGCTGTAAAGCAGCAGTAAAAGAAGCAGAAGAAGAGGAAGAAGAAGCATAAAGTCATGGTTGACCCGAGTCTAGAGGTTGACTGGTCTCGACCTCTGTGGCGCAGCGGTTGTGGCTCTGACTACCATGCGAGAGGTCCCGAGTTCGATCCCGGCTGGGGGTAAAGAAAAAAAAAACAGGTCTTGGATGTTTATATGTGTGTGACGTCGCTGTTTCTGGTTCCCATGACACAGGGTATCCCAGTGTGGGGCCAGAAGCAATATATAAATGTTTATGTTATGTGTCTGTATGTAAATGTTTATGGTTATGTTTCGAGCGACTTGAGTCCATTTGAAGAAGTTTATATATATATATATACATATATATATATATATTAAGCTGGCCGCGAAACTTAAGCTAACTTCCGCGACGAAAGAGGTTTTATCTAAATTAGTTCATCATTAACAAATGTGGTGCTCGTCTGAAGCCTTCATATATTTTTTTATTAATGATAACTGCAATAGTAGATAGTTTATGTGACTGCTGCATAATGCCTAATTATGTACAGTTACATACACTAGTTTATCTACACACATATCATACGCTCTCTTTGATGTGTTCAGGAACCGCATGTTTGACCGGCATTGTGGTTCTGCAATTGTTTAGCTTGTTCTTTAGTACCAACTTCACGCAGACGGGCGTCGGCGTTCGAAATTTGAATGTCAGTACCAACTTCTCAGACAAACTAGGGACGGCACGCGGGTGGGCGTCGGCGTTCGAAATTTGAATGTCATTATATGTAGAAAAAATTGGTTGTTTGTAAAGTAGGTTTACGATCGAGATGTTTACGTGATAAGCCTCCGCTCGTGAGGATTCCGCGTGACATGTTTCACGGAATGACTGGCAGCGCTCGAGATGAGACGGGAGATCGGTCCGTCTCTCTCTCGTTATACCTGCGATCGCGCTCGTGAGGTTTTGGTGTGACACAAGTTTCTGAACATGTCACCCGACTAAAACGATTTTAAAGACGTTATCACGTCAAAACTACACATAATGACCATTATGTGTAGTTTTCCAGATACGAAACGAGTTTTTACCAAGTAGTTTAACATAATGCTGATCGTAACGTGCGGTTTTTGAACGCAGTAAAGAGGGTTTATGATACGTGTGTAGATAAACTATTTTATGTTTCACCACTTTTCCATATTACGCCTAGTCATTTTATAATATTTAACTGGGCGCCAATAGCCTGACAATTAAATTATTTTATCTACACCCGTATCAATGTCAAACTACTTGGTAAAAACTCATTTCTTATCTGAAAAATTACACATTATGACCATGATGTGTAATTTTTCTACATATTATGACATTCAAATTTCGAACGCCGACGCCCGCCTGCGCGGCTCCCCTAGTTTGTCTGTGAAGTTGGTATTGACATTCAAATTTAGAACGCCGACACCCGCCCGCATGCTCCCCCTAATTTGTCTGTGAAGTTGGTACTACAGAACAAGTTAAACAACTGCAGAGCCTCAAAGCCGGTCAAACATGCGGTTCCTGAACACATCAAAGAGAGCTTATGATATGTGTGTAGATAAACTAGTGTATGTAACTGTACATAATTAGGCATTAAAACTCTCGAGTGATATTATTATGAAACTCGCCTCTCGAGTATTAATGCCCTCCATTATGTAGCAGCCACATAAACTACTATTATATATTATTTATAATTATTATTTTTACTCCAAGGATTATAATTGTACACTGGGTGATACATTTATTATTGAAAAAATCCCATTAAACAAGATTAATCAGTGGTTTAAGGCGTGAAAACGTAACAGACAAGACAGACAATAATAATAATAATTATGATATTATACTGTTATCGACTCAGCAGCGTGTGCGTGTAAATGAGGTTCCTGTATAATAGAAAGAACATTTAAGCGCACCGTGCCATAACCGCTACCGTGTCTCCGCAAAAACTCGTCTAATGCATTAACAGTATTAGTAGCATTTCGTACGAGTTCGTTTTCGAGCGAGTTACGAATAGAATTTTTCCGCCTGAGAAACCAAAATCAAGCGGCGCAGGTGCTATTTTGAGGTTAGGAGGCGAAAAATAAAATTGATGCCCTTGAATTGGCTTTATCTTGTAATCATGCAGCCTAAGTTACAGAGATTGAGTCTAAAATAATCAAAATATTCCGTACTTTCAGTCCGACTCTGCTAAGTTTACAAAGAATACGGAATTCCCTGGGAGACTTAGCTTGAATGAATGAATTCAAGTCCATGCAGTCGCACAAAGTTCGGGGAAATGTGAAATGTTCCTCACGGACTAGCGGGTTTTTTGACATCTGTCTGCAGCCATTCAAATGTCATCCTTGCGTCAAGAACGGACGAGCCCCGCTGTCTGTTCGTCTGTCACAGGGTTTCTTGTTCAGTTTTAGGTACATATTTGATGATACACATGATAATAATATTTCTACGAGAACGTTTTCAATTTGTTTCTTCCAGCAGGCCTCGGAGGACCCACACAGTTTCTATACTCACGACCGACCCCACAACATAACACCGCAACTTACGAGCACGGGTTTAGACTCCGGGCCATTCGGTTGTGGAATGCACTCCCCTGCACCATCAGGGATAGTCCTACTCTCAATATCTTTAAAAGTCGTGTGAAGAAGCACTTCCTATCTCTTTAGAAATATAGGTAGTATTTATGTATTTATAATTTATATATGTATATATATATTTAATATTTATTTATATTTAGGATGTATATTTTATGTATGTAGTTTATTGAGTTGTAATTTAAGGTATGTTGTACACATCGGTCTACCCGTGCTTTGTGATTAACCTATCTCATCCTGACATGGTTTGCTGGAAGAGATCTCTTGTTAGAGATAAGCTCGCCTTTGTACACTATTTTAATATATATCTTGTCAAATATTATTATTTGTGTGCAATAAAGAAATTATGAAATTATGAAATAATATGGGAACGATCGTGCGGGCAGCAAAATCTGGCCGAGACGGGCACTGGATGGGTGTCCGTTCTGTGTGGCATTTGTTTAGAATGACACGTTAAGCTGCAGGTCCCGGCTACTATCGCTACTCGGTGGTAGTACTCGTAAAGCTGTGCCAGAAGCCCTTATAGGGTAGCTTGATAACTTCTGACAGTCGGGTTGGCCGCAAGCCCGACACCCCTCCACCAACAAGCACTGAGCCAGCGTGGTGTAGTATGGCCCAAGCTTACTCTTATCCGGGTAAAGGCCCGTGCTTTTCGTTGGGGCATTATTGGGCTACATTTATTTAATTGACGACCCGAATGGCCGAGTCGGCAGTAACCCTGCCTACGAAGCCAAGGGTCCCGGGTTCGAGTCCCGGTGGGGGCAAATATTCGTTTGATGAGAACTGATGTTTGTACCGTAGTCATGGTTGTTTATCTATCTAAGTACAATATTTATCTATATAAGTATGTGTATCGTTGTCTAGTACCCAAGATACAGCGAATCCTAGTTTGGGGCTAGATCAATGTGTGTAAATAGTGTCCAAGGTATTATTATTATTATATTATTTATTTAATTATAATAATATGGAAAAAATGGGCACAACAATAGATGCCTCTTCCACTCCTTTTCTAAAAAGGCATTAAAGGGGAAACATCACATAATAGTCAGTGTTTAGGCGGTGTTTTAGCTTGATTCCGCCGAGCGTTTTCCAAGCCGCGGCGTCCCAACCGCCCGTTTGTGTCATGTTTACGTATTCAGTCGCAATCGAGGCGACCTTGCCCGCCCGTGCTACTGCCCGAAATGAGGAGTGCAATGAAATCCTTACTGCCCGTAAAATATTTCCAACCCCACACTAGGGTTGCCACCACACAGGATATTGTATTGATAAAAGATTTTTGCATGTGCGCACAACATTTACTATTTTTAGGACGGTTAGAATTGGAAAAAGAACACATTTTACTATAAAAAATAATGAAAATTATTTGCATATATTCTAGACGAATTCACAGTAGAATTAACTAACTGACCCACTTCAGACTTCAACTACAATCCAAAAAACTTCCTCTTGCGCAACTCCGTTAACCAAAGCTATAATGACATAACTCAATAACTATACCATTAAAAGTTTGACAAACATTTCAAAATTATCCAATTTGGTACTCATCTAACTCCGGGTTAACACTGGCGCAAGAGAGCCAAAGATATATATATCGCCTAAGTTCTATAGTAATTTATGGAACTTAGGAGATCCCTAAGGTTATTGCAAACGGCCGTACGCATTTTAACGGCCTATTCCCATTCTATGTAGTCTGCGGTAGTTCGTCTGGTCTGTTTAATTTTATTGTTTAATCATTTTGAGGAGCCCTCAGTCTAGTCTAGCCGAAAACTGCGGACGTTTGACGAGAGCTGCGGTCGTAAAATGTGAGACGCCTAGATGGATAGGGTTGCCAACGTCCCAGTCACGGTTTTATTATAATAAAAAATGTACGAGTTGCTGAAATGAAACAATGTACTTTTTCGATTCTTATTCCGTTCTTACGACCATCGTCCGAAACCACTGTTCCTTGACCTGTGATAGTTAATCTAAAAGCAATGTTTTCTTCAGTCAAGTAACGTAATTCATGCCAATATAAGTAAAAAAATGTGTACCGGATCTTGCTATAAATCTTTATTGTGTTAGGAGGAATAAAATCGCTGATACCCACAATAAGTCGATAAAAAGACAGGTGTTTCTAATTAAATTAAACGGCATGTTGCAGAAATAATAAAACCCTAATTTTAAACGGGTAATAAGATAACCAACGCAAATAAATTACATTTTATTTTTAGTCAGTACCGTCCCTGCTTTGTGGCCTACACCCTACATGCTCCAGTTTTGGTGTGGAACATCAGGATTAGGGTTGTCACATGCACTTGCACAAACAGTATTCGTCGGAAGCGACTTTGTTACCCCCGGAGTTCCGAATTACCGTCCATCGTGTTTAAGCTGACGGCTCAGTCTGCTTTCCGTCGATTCCCTAATTTACGTCCGCGTTCGGAAGTTCGGAACTAAAAGGTTCTTCGGCTGGATAAGAAGAGGTTTAACAGAGTTTCTTTGGAATCTAAGAGGAGGTTACACCTACCTTAATACATAGGTAATCGTAGTAATTTAGAAGCTATACTTCTAAGCTTATTTGCAAATGGTACTCATAAGTAGTTGTCCAATGCCTTAACCTCTTAAAAACCGAGGGTAGTTGGGACGGGTCGCTATTTTGAACCTTATGCCATGGTAATAAAATTTAAAACCTATAAAGGAAAAGCGGCTTTAGCTAACGCCAGTGATATTCAAGAGGTTAAGAGTTGTCATCAGCACCATCAAGCTCAGCTCAGAATGATAGAAACTCTTCTAATAATAGTCAACACTTGGGGTCAAGCAATCTCATCGAATCTCACTCGGTCTCGGCAAATCTAAAGTAATATTTTTCCCTCAACAAACAGTGTAAAAAATGGGTAAAATAGAAGTAAAAAATGATTTCTTGACCAATATATCTGAAAAAGTAACTAGTTTCTAGTGTTATTTTTTGCATATTTGAGAAATGAAAAATCTCACGTGAGATTTGGTGGGGGGGGGGGGGGGGGGGGGCAAGCCGTAATTTATGGATGCCCCCTAACACGTGCTGTTCGTACGTTTGCTGTCTCGTGGTCTCCATTCGAGGATTCGTCGTCCATCGATCGTTGGTTCTGCTTCAGCTTGGATTACTTGGTTCAGCAAATACCGTGTAACCACAAAAGTTAATGTACCAAAAGTTATGATGACTCTGACTCTGTTAAATCGTTGGTTTCAAATCAATCAGACTTCGGTATCGTGACTATTCTAGACCGATATGTCAGTCAGCAGTTCTGGGCTGGAGTAGAAGGTAGGGTGGACTACCAAAACAATTTTATTTATCCCATCCCTGATATAATACTTACTTTTGTTTAAATCAATGGTCCAATTTTCAATCATACTTCCTTACAATACTCGAAAAATACCGCAGGAAGAGAGAGGAGGACATCTTGAAATATGTACCCACATTTCTCAAGAAATCAATAACGTGGTAGGTTTGCCTACAACGAAGGCACGGAGAAGATTTTGAATAAATACAACCTACCATCACATAATGTCTTATTCATGCCAGTTATCGACTATTCCCAGTACAATACGACTTATGATTCCAAATAAACAACTTCACAATCTGAGATGAAAAAATTATAAATATCTTAGCTAATCCATAACGAGTACTTCCCCTAGAACGACACAATCCGTGATGTAAAAAAATCACATAACACCCATTTACATCCTCCACCCCCAAGGCAAGGATAACTGTAGCACTCAGCCACCCCACCCCTTCCGTTACCCCTCACCACCCTCACCCTCCAGGCCTCGGCCTATCATATAACAGCGCTATACCGGGGTAAGCGGAACCTATTAGCTGAGCGAGCGAGAAGGAAAGGTAAGCGGACCCTCGTTTATTATTGGGCGGGGCGGCCATTAAATCGGGGGGCTTCGTCACTGTCAGATATATAAAAAGTTTCCTTTATACCAGCTTTTTAGGGTAAGGGAAGACTCTCTCCTACTTATATGGAAAATTTGCTGTCTATACATTTGTAAATGCTGTATGATAAAAATTGCCTCATAAGGAAGTGGTATGAATTTGCGCCTTAAGTAACTCCGTAGTACCACGCACGCATATCCATAGTCAATAGTCTTTGTGTTGAGAATTTATTCTGTGATAATTATGATTTATTGTAGGTGAGCTCTTGTACAAATTAATGAATACCAGATAACATTGTATTCATTATATGATACTTCTACACGTATAACTACGATGGTATTGATATTGTTAAATATGCCACAGAATATTTACACCGATATTTTCAAATAGATATATTCAACCTTACTACCTAGTCACTTGGTTTGTCAGAGATTTTTGGGACTCTTGTTTTGGTGTATTTTAAAACACTTATTTTATTTTATTTACCAGATAGACACTCACATCGAACTTATAACATTCTTCTTTTGCGTCGGAGTTAAGTGATATAAAAAACTATATATATAAAAGGAATACGAATGTAAACGAAAGTGACAGCGTTAATTATTTCCACGAGTTAACGAATAAATAATATCCACATTTTGAATGAAATTCCGCAAAAAATAAAACAATTAAGAGGTCTTTTCGCAATTAAATTGTATCGAGAAAATTTCATCCAATCGCGTTTTCCTTCAGTGCGAATCTTAATCAATTACTTAATAAACGTTACCCCAAAAATCAAATCTTTAGATGACTTTATAGTGGAGTAAATGGATTCGAAAAAACTCCTTTTTTTTTTTCGTATCACCTTAAAATAAGTTTTAACAAAGGTATTATAGCCATTATTTTTTACATCTGTTGTCGCTCTGAGTGGTGATAATCTAATAATAATTTTCTTTACAAACCATAGAGAAAAATAATTGGCACTCATATTTGCACTACTATAGTAAAAATATCAACTTCTTTAGTTTGTACAAAAAAAATACGAAAACTTAAGAGGCTTAACAACCACCTATAGCACAGATGATATAGCTATGAGTACAATATGTATGTGCTACATAAAGAGTATGTTAAAATAGTCAAATTAGATAAAAGATTCCTATTCGAATTCGTATTGGCAATTCGATTACCAAGTATCGTTATGTATGATGAGTATGAGGCTACGCGATTTGAACCTCGTGCCTTGGCAATAAAATTCAAAACCTGCGGGCCATTGATCTCGTAGGCGGGGTCCTTATAAAAAGCAGAGAAGGGAAGAAACCGCTAATAGGACGTTGTTCCTCCTACCTGGAATTTGAGATAACAACAATGATGCAAGGTCCTCCGCGTCTACACAATGTATGGTACCACTACCATATTATCTGATCACAAATGAGTGGGAACTCATTCCCCAACTAATCCCCAAATTATTGACACACCCAGCCCCAATTGTATCTCCTGGGACACACCAGATGTTTTGTCAATGATCAGGTGTATAACGGGCGATACAGTTTGACTCAGGTGTCCTTGGCGCTCGGTGTGTTAAAGGTTCCCCAGAATATAAACTATAGCCTAAAAGCACCACCCCGTTCAGTATTACTATTCAAATCTGGCCACCGGGGGGTGGGCTTACATGGCTAGTATGCGTGGCGTCTCAAGATTCTCAAGAGAGCGGAGCTACTGAGAGGCAGGTATAGGTTTGATGGCCAAGCTGTTCTTGACTCGTGGCAGACGTCGCGAAGGACGAGGGGATTTCACTAGGTATTCACTTATTAATCAAATAATTTATCTTAACCCTCTCAATAGCCATAAAAAATATGGCTGTAAAAAGCCAAATTGTCATGGCGGCCAGCCACATTACCGATTATTTTATTTTTTTCCTTTACTCAGTCAGTCGACAAATCAAGTGTGAGATACCAGAGAGAATTTTATCCTCTATTTGCGGCCAGTATTACCAGTATTAAAAAAGAATAGTGGGTAGTAGTAATTATTTTATAAAAATAAATATAAATATTATTCCAAGTCCATACTAGGTGTTCATGCGCGAGTGGACGGTAGGTAAATTAAAATGTAATGCAAGTCCATAAAGGTGTTCATACGCGAGTGGACAGGTCAAAGCGTCTGGCAAGAGCTGGTCCCAGGAGCGGCTTCTCGTACGCCTTCTCACCAGGTACACACGCCACGGCGGCTTCTCGTACGCCTTCTCACCAGGTACACACGCCACGGCGGCAGTTCGTGGGCTCGTGCTCACAAAGCTGTTGATGTGATTCACGATTTTGATTTTGAACTGGTTCATGCCATGTAAAGTTCCTTCGCTCAGGCCATCAGTGTATACATGTCGCAGTTGGTTAGTTAAATCAGACACTTAACTAACTCTCTAGACCGTTAATTAAATAGCGACGTTTAACCAAGTGACTAGCGTTTTGATTTAAATAAAGCATCGTCGAAAACGTTTAACAATCTGTCTTACAGAAAGCCGGCGTTTTGGAAAACAAGATGGCGTCACGACAACAGCTGATTTGCACAGCTTTTAACAGGGCAAACATTGCGGTAGCTTAGGTGAAGGGTAAAGTGGGTGAGAATCAAAGCCCCCTTTATCCCTCGTGTTAGGTTGAACATGTAAGAACAACAAAATTTAAATTGTATATGTCTTGTTGCCTAGGATCGTTTAAACAACTCGTTAAACGTTTCGTTCCCTCACTCGTCTGACGGAATTTTAGTGTGTTGGTTAACGGTCTAGGGAGTTAGTTAAGTGTCTGATTTAACCAACTAACTGCGACATACATACCGGGCAACGCCTCGGAAGCCACGCTAGCGAACTCCTCGTGTGGCTCACCTTTAGCGGATGACCTACTCGCTGGGGCGTCCAAACTTTTTTAGCATCATGTTGGGGTCATTTGATAATCTTCCTGAAAGTTTCAGGGTGCGGAATTCAATAGTTTTTAAGATATGATTTTTTGAAAATCTGAAAATACTTTGTAAAATGATGTAACGCAACGCAAATAATATGTTTAAATCTTGTCTGTGGTCAAAATACATTACCTACATTTCGTTGTACGCATATTTGAAAAGATGAGAATTCTCTAAAAAAAGGAGGAAATGTGGAATCTTTTTTTAATAATACCTATTTTAAAAAAAACGTTCATTTAACTTGCAATTTATGTTTGTTTATTTATTTTACGTCAATCAAAGTTAATTTAGTATTTCTTTCGTAAAATATCACTTTTGATACTAAAAAAGTTGTAATTTTTGTTTAAAACGGTACACATTTTGTTGGGGCGTTTTGCCGCGTTTTTCTGTTGGGCGGCAAAGTAGTAGTCCATTTTCTAGTAGTTTCGCTAATATTGTATTTTCTTGTTCTCTCGATATTTACAAGCAAAAACAACTAGCTAGAGTAGGTTATTGTGGCTACTTTTCAATCGGGTTATAGGTTATGTTAGAACGTTGAAGAAGCTAAACCGGAGCGGAGCGGAGCGTAGCGTATGCAAACAAAAACGATTGGCTAGAGTAGGTTATTGTGGCTACTTTTCAATCGGGTTATAGGTTATGTTAGAACGTTGAAGAAGCTAAACCGGAGCGGAGCGGAGCGTAGCGTATGCAAACAAAAACGATTGGCTAGAGTAGGTTATTGTGGCTACTTTTCAATCGGGTTATAGGTTATGTTAGAACGTTGAAGAAGCTAAACCGGAGCGGAGCGGAGCGTAGCGTATGCTAACAAAAACGATTGGCTAGAGTAGGTTATTGTGGCTACTTTTCAATCGGGTTATAGGTTATGTTAGAACGTTGAAGAAGCTAAACCGGAGCGTTTATAGGTTATGTTAGAACGTTGAAGAAGCTAAACTGGAGCGGAGCGGAGCGTAGCGTATGCAAACAAAAACGATTGGCTAGAGTAGGTTATTGTGGCTACTTTTCAATCAGGTTAAAGGTTATGTTAGAACGTTGAAGAAGCTAAACCGGAGCGTATGCAAACAAAAACGATTGGCTAGAGTAGGTTATTGTGGCTACTTTTCAATCGGGTTATAGGTTATGTTAGAACGTTGAAGAAGCTAAACCGGAGCGGAGCGGAGCGTAGCTAATGCAAACAAAAACGATTGGCTAGAGTAGGTTATTGTGGCTACTTTTCAATCGGGTTATAGGTTATGTTAGAACGTTGAAGAAGCTAAACTGGAGCGGAGCGGAGCGCAGCGTATGCAATCAATAACGATTGGCTAGAGTAGGTTATTGTGGCTACGTTTCATGTAAATTTTGATGATAGCATTATCCATAGTGGATTTGTGGAGGAGAAAGGTGTCGAGGCAGAAAAATGACCCTTTCGAAGAAAGCAACTAGGCATTTCCGCGCGGGGGGGGAGTAGTAGGGGGGGGGGATCTACCCCCTTCCCCCTCCCCTCACTTAAAGATCAAGGTCAGTCTAAATTTTGTTTTAATTTAACAACATAACCTCAAAACTTTAAATAATCATAACTCAGAAACTAGGCTTTTCCGCGGGGGGGGAGTAGTAGGGGGGGGCATCTACCCCCCCCCCCCCCTCCCCCTTCAGGGTCAACAAAAGTAGGTCATCCGCTAAAGTCCTTCCCACACTGCACAACAGCGACAAGCCGGTAACCTCATAATCTCAGGCACTTACCAGGGTCTCGTATCAAAATTGGCCTGGCCCCCCAGGCGAGGCTGTCAGCCTTGTACCACGTCAACTGGAGATGAAAGAAACTCCTCAGGTAATATCTCCGTATTTGTTTCGTCACGAAACGCACCGCATTTTCCAGAAGGAGGGTTACCAACTCTAGCGACAAGAAATACCCAAATGTCACTTTCCAGACAAAACCCGAACTGAATTTAGAACATCAAAAAATAATATAAAGAATCTCTATAGGTTATTGGTGCACAAACAACAAATTTATCGCTATACACCTCCTTGGACAAGTCATTGATGCAAAATGGCATTAAACTATAATGAACATAACTTATAGATATAGGCAACTCGCATTCTGAAACGTTTCGATAATGCACCGATTTTATGACATGTAAAACGAACAACTTTGTAAGGCTGTTCACTGTGAAGAACTTAAACGAACCTAGTTAAAACACGGGGCTAAAAAGGGTTCCTTTTTCCTTTTAAGGTCTTAAGGTACCCTAAAAATCAATGAGTTCAGTGTTATTTTGGCCCTGCCTGACCTAGACCAACCACACAGTATCTTTATTAGCAAAAGATAGCGTATCTTTCAAACAAAATATCTGGCAATAAAACAGTGTCAACACAAATATTATCACAACAATTATTTTGATAAATTGAGGGGAGATTAATATTTGTATGGACTGACCATTTTTACCCGACCCGAATGGCCGAGTCGGCAGTGACACTGCTTACGAAGCCAAGGGTCCCGGGTTCGAGTCCCGGTGGGGGCAAATATTTCTATGAGAACGGATGTTTGTACCCTAGTCATGTTTGTTTACCTATCTTAATATAATATTTATCTATATAAGTATGTGTATCGTTGTCAAGTACCCAAGATACAGGGAATCCTAGTTCGGGGCTAGATCAATGTGTGTAAATAGTGTACAAGGTATTATTATTATTATTATATTACACGAGCTTGCGCAAGCGAAGCAGTGGGCACCAGCTATTCAAGTAAAAATTATTGATTGAATGAATTGATGAAATGAAGGATTGACATCGAAGTGCAATTGATATCATAGTTGTAGCTTCACCAAAGTAAGTAGGAAGTAACCTGTATCATGGTCAGATAATAAGCAAAATTATTCCGATCATTGTAGAAAAAAAACTAATCAAGGCTTTATTTCAAGCATTTTTAAGAGATGAAAAGAATCCGAGATGTTGCGGCTGGTTTCAAATGAGAACGCTAAATTAAAATGTCATAAAATTTAATAGCCTATTCCGGAACAAACCGGTGAGATCAAACAAGTTTAAAAAAAAATTAAGACAAACAAAGACTAAATAAACCAAAGTGGTAGTTGGTAATTGCTTAACCTCTTGAATGCCACCGGCGATAGATAAAGCCACTTTCCCGTTACAGGTTTTAACCTCTTGAATACCACCGGCGTTAGATAACGCCACTTATCCGTTACAGGTTTTAAATTTTATCACCATGGCATAAGGTTCAAAATCGCGACCTGTCCCAACTACCCTCGGTTTTGAGAGGTTAATTGGTCCTGCCCAAGATGCTTCGTGGAAAACAGAAAAAGCGTTTATTTCCCAAACATAGTATTGATATGTATTTAATTCCTCGGGTGAGTTTCAAATCGAGACCTGAAATTATACAAATCCATGTAGGTAGGATGTAAACATAAACATAAACATTTACATACAGGCACATACATCGCTTCTGGCCCCACACTAGGATACCCTGTGTCGTGGGAACCAGAAACAGGGATGTCATACACATATAAACATCCACGACCTGGGTTTTTTTACCCCCAGCCGGGGATCGAACTCGGGATCTCTCGCATGGTAGGCAGAGCCACAACCGCTGCGCTACAGAGGTCGTCATGTGAAGTAAAACTTCAAATTCTCGAAGAAAGCCACGAAGTCGAAAAAACCAATTCTACACTACAACAATTCACTGTATTGTTCAGTAACAAGACAGCTTAACTAACGTAGTTTTGATATTGATTGATTTTTTGAGTATCTTTCTGTAATTAGTACCTATAGCTATGGCTAGAGTATGTTCTATTTTGACTAAAACTGTGTTTTGCTTGAAGTGTCAAATACCTACCACCACTGCCACTAAGTTTAAAAAGTTAGAAAACATATTATAACTAGAATTGTATACGAGCAACAAATAAATTAGCAAAGTCAAGAGACTAAGTTAATAAGTGTCCGACTTCGCATTTTTAGGGTTCCGTAACAAACGTGGAATAAAAGCCTAAAAGTGAGGAATTTTAAAGAAAAAATGTGGTTTATCAATAAATTCCAATTTGTTAGTAAAATTTACGTAAAGATAAACTCTTCGGTATAAAATTTTGTAATAAAACATGGCTTTTCTCATTCCTTTCTTTTCCAATATCTTTAATACAAAAAATACGGTATTTATCTACTCAACGAGCTCTAAAAAACGATACCCCACTGGATGGGGTGGGACATTTTTTTTGTCGCGCCCCCCTTATCTGAATGCGAGCCTCCCTAAAAACAATTAAAATTATTCTTTGACAATTTGTATGGGTTCGGGTTAATAAAATGTTTAAACTGTACAATTTTGAAGACTGTAGCATAAACAGTTTTCGACGACGGACGGACGGAATGACAGCAATAGGGCTCCGTTTGGGCCCTTCAGTTACGGAACCCTAAAACGTGGTAAAAACTTAGTTTAGTTTGTTGCGTGCATAACAGAACCGAGACCAAGCCACCAATCGCTCACTTATGTCATTATTTTCTTAACAACCGGTTTGGCAACGGAAACGAAGCCTCAGCGCAGTTTTGAAGACTAAACGGATGAGACAGTTCTCCTTCTGGTTTATTAGAAGCGAATTGTGATATTAATTTCTGAGTTCCGATCCAATAGGGAGATTCGATTATGATTTTGAAATCATCTCCTAGCGAGTAGCGTATCGCACTATGACGGTAGTCGCTTACGGCAACACGCAAAGAGTTTGTTACTAGGTAAATCCTGGCAAGAAATGGTAGAAAATAAATGACGGCAACATTTGCAGACATTTTTTTTTTACATATGTGGCACGCCGTAGTCTGCTAATACATCACTTATTTTGCCAACCTACTTGGCGCAAAACAGGTCGAAATATAATCGAAACAGATGAAAATATCAATTACCTATAACGCGTTCAATTAAAGATAGGGTCTGGATATGGCGGCGCTACTAGCATCTCGCTTAGATGTCACTCACTGTAGCTCACCGTCGCCGTCGTGTAGGCGACGATGCTAAAATTGAGATTGAGTGGTAAAGTGGTGATTATTTATTTAATTATTTAAGTATGTTTATGTAGTATAATTATCTTCAAAATTATATATATGTTATAAATTATTTTTGTAATATTTTTGTGTATGTGTAATGTATTATATTTTTAAATTTAGTTGCTGTTTTCTTGTTTGTATAAATATTTTGTTATTAGCTCAACCCGCATTGTTTCACTGCACATACTTTTTGAGATTTATTTTAGGAATAAGCCCGCATTTGTACACTTTATTTCCCACTGCGGCAATTGTTTTACTGTTGTTTTATAAATAAAGGATAATAATAATAAAAATAATCGAACCGGCATTATTTGGGGTTATTATGTAATTCTTATATCAATCGCAATGCCTGTCAAATTGAAAAATAGACCAATGTTACCATGATTAATGGATAAGCACCACATTTGTGTTCTGAGTTTTTGATGTTTAGGTTTCTGTAACTCAGAAGGAAAAAAAGAAGTCTTCATTATTATAGGATCACTTCGTTCTCCGTCTGTCTGTCAGTCCGTCTGTCAAGAACCTTTTTCTCAGCGTGGAGGTGTCAAGTTGAAATTAATATCGACTGCTCAGATCTATTGTATATTGTATATATTGGCAGGTATTGTGATTTATATTAGAAATACGTATGTATAAAATTTTAAGTGTTTATAGAAGCATCATAAGCACATACAATTATTTATTTTCCATTATAGTTATAATAAGCATAAACATCTACAAAAATATTATTTTATCTACACACATATCATAAACCCTCTTTACTGCGTACAAAAACAGCACGTTAAGATCAGCATAATGTTCTTGGTAAAAACTCATTTCTTATCTGAAAAATTACAGATTATGACCATAATGTGTAATTTTTCTACACATTATGACATTCAAATTTCGAACGCGACGCCCGCCTGCATGCCGCCCCTAGTTTGTCTGTAAAGTTGGTACTGACATTCAAATTTCGAACGCCCGAAGTTGGTGCTACAGAACAAGCTAAACAACTGCAGAGCCACAATGCCGGTCTAACATGCGGTTCCTGAACACATCAATGAGAGCTTATGATATGGGTGTAGATAAACTAGTGTATGTAACTGTACATAATTAGGCATTAAAACTCTCGAGTGATATTATTATGAAACTCGCCTTCGGCTCGTTTCATAAACCGACTCTCGAGTATTAATGCCCTCCATTATGTAGCAGTCACATAAACTACTATTAAAGTGGGAGCATTACTCGGAATAATACTTATTTTTAGAGAAACCAAATCTATCAGTGTCTGTCGGTTTGCATAATGTGAACAAGGAAAGTAGATACATATTTACATGGATTTGTCAATACACTTGTCTCTGGAACATCACATGAGTGAATAGTTTTACATTTTTGGCCTACACACTCAATCTGATTATGTCTGTGTACACACTCACCTCGGGGCATACAAATGTGAGTTTTTGCAATCCGTTGTTTTAGTTTCCTCTCTCGATTGAGGTCGGTTCATTGAATCTTAAATAAAGGAATTTCTGTCCACCTGCCTCCGACGGCTACTAGGGCTTGTAGGGATGAGGTAAAGTGTGTCATGCATGTTATGTCGGAGACAAAATGTATATTGACATTAAGTAAATTGTCAAAACTATCCAAAATGTGACATTAGCAGATTTCGAATAGGTATAATATCGGCAGAGAGATAGATTTGTAATGTAAAGAAGTAGATATGAGTGTCACTTGACATACTAACCATGGATTCGTTTTCAAACTAATTTTAATGGCCAATTTTCGGACAGCTCATCAAAAAGTAATTAAAGTAGATCCAAATGTGATGAAAATTCGACTTTTGGACGACAGCCCCAGCGATGTACAGGCATTGTATCTAGCGATACATAATTATGAATGGCTGAATATCAGCATTTGATGTTTATTTGTTGTTGTTGAGTTGAGTTGAGAGAAGTTGTTTATTTATTCGTAGAGTTGTAAAATGACAGATTAAAAAGGGGCAAAAACAAGTTAAACATCAAAACTCTTTCAATATTATGTACCTATAGAAACTTCAAGGTGATTTGATTAACGTAAATAATCGTGATTGCATATTTACACATTGAGATATCGCTAGTTTCTACGGAATATTTTGAACGTCCAAACTTGTCTGAGTCTGGCTGAAGTAATGCAGTTGTTTTTGTTTACAAAAGCTCCGGAAATAATAAAGCAAACAACTATTAATTATTTAATTAATTCATACAATTTCTACAAAATAGATAGAGACGCAGTTATTTATGAATTAATATTTAAATGCTATTGGCTACTGAGAAGTCTTTGAGGCAGTTGTTTTACCATCTTCTTTGTATTTAGATGGTTTTTAATTGATTTCATGCCAGTTGCCAGTTCAAAAGATATGTTATGTATGATGGAGTGTGAAGTTATCAACTCTATGGAACGATTAAGATTGTAGTTATTTCGATAGAATTTATATGAACTGCATTAGGATGAGAATTTGTTGGTGAAACATGGGGCGTCAAGCTAGTTACAGATGTTGTGAATAATCCTTCCCTATCGGCAAATCTCGGAACAACGATAACACCCGAATGGTGCCGATGTGTCTATGAATTACTGTATTATTAAATTACGTGTAGGTATCAAATAAATCGCATACTTTATTTATCAATGTCAAATGTAAAATAAGACAAGACAATAGTAAGACAAAAACGAACATTTCCGAGAAAATACGAAAGGATTATTCACTACATCTGTACCCGTAGCTTGATTAACTTGGGATGGCTCTGAGTGTGAGGTGGCGTCTGCGGGCACACTTATTTCTGTTAATCCATGAACGTATCAAAAGACAAAATTAGATTTGTCTGTTGACCTGTCGAAGAGAAAAAACGAAAAATTTTGGCCGGTGACCGGGCTTGTAAGGGCGGTTGTTGATACATCTTCAAATATAGCTGGGATCCTGTGTAAATTGAGGGTGCAATAACAGGAACTAGTGGCAATAACCTGACCTCTGCTGGATTCATTCATGATTTTCCATGGTCGAGGATCGTGGGGAATATTATTTGATTTGACGTAGATTACAGCGGTGGAACATCTACATGGACAGACGGCAGATGGCCACATCCAGATTCATCCACGCCTCATGATGGCATTGCAAGAAAGTGTGATAAACCATGTAATAATTAAGAAGTCATTGCAAACTGTGTTCTGATTGGAAGACAATGTGCACAACGATAAGGCCGGCTAGATAATCCAGATCAAACCCCTTTCTGATGCTCTATCTGTTATATTAGAGATCGGATATACCTTAAGTTAATTTTTGGCCATAAAATTATGGAAGCCGTTTTATAATTATGTATTTAAAAAAAATGCCTGGTATTCCAGGTAATTTGGGAATGCATAGTATAGCAGTGACTTTAAAAAAAATATTTGATTAAAATAAATCCCGGCTGTCCGGGATCGTATAACTATGCGGATGTATATTTACTAATAGTTAATTTTTAAGTCCCGATGTAAGTATATATAGGTGCAGGGTGTAGGAGGAGGGGCAATATGTATGTGTAATTATGCATCCGATTCTAAAGCCAGAAGAACACTGTCGATTTCGGAATGTTTTTTTTTTAATACCAAAACTGCATTCCTTCAAAATTCAAAATTCAAAAAGAGTTTATTTCCATAAGAAACACATAGGTTACATTTGGAGAATGTCAAATCTTAAACTAACACATATAAAAGGTAAAGGGATTTATAGAACTCCATTTGAATTCCGTCACCTCAAATGTTTTTAGATGCTGGGGGCAAAGAGGCGACTACAACTTTATACGTTATTTCTTACAGAATTGGAGCAAACACCTTCCCAAGCTTTCTTGTCTTCTACATAATCTAATATTTTGTAGTAAGCCTTTTTACATAAGTGATTTTTAAGAACATTTTTAAATTTATTTACAGACAATTCTTGTAACTCAGTCGGTATTTTGTTGTAAAAGCGAAGACATTGCCCTTTAAAAGATACATTAACCTTATGGAGCCTAGTAGTAGGTATAGCTAGTTTATTCCTATTTCTAGTGTTGACATTGTGCCTGTCGCTATTCTTAGGAAATTTATCAATATTTTTGTGGACGTACATTGGGTTTTCATAAATATACTGACAAGGCACTGTCATAATGTTAGCCAACTTATTAGCTAACACCTCAACATAAGGTGAATATCCATCGTATTATCCGACCTCTTGTATACGTTGGTAAGAAATATGCTATGTATTTTGATGGTGATTGAGTCAGGCAAAGCTGGTATATTACGAAACCGGAAAACAAGGTCTGTCACTTGTCAAAAACAACAGTAACACAATTTAGTTGATTTATCGGTTTCTATCAACAACTTGCTCTTTTAACGCGTTATTCTCGGTTTTGTGATTATTATGCACATTGACCTCAACCTCTTTGGTTACGACGACCCTGGCTAATCTTTCGGACCTTCGAGACTTATTTCCTCGACTGACTTTGGTTTTCAAACCGAATTCCCGTGAGAAATCAACGGAAATCATGGGAAAACAGATCATCATCCTTGCGTCGTTAAATTCTGTAAAAAGTGGTTCTCACGTTTTCCCTAGTGACAGATGAACAAGTGAAGCCTGAATTCATTTAGGCGGACAATGTCCTGGTCCATAGCGAGTAAGTGTGGCTTTATACTATATGGTTATGAATTTATCACAGACCCGTCATTCATGAAAGCCATGGCCAATCACCGCCACCGCTTTCATAACATATATATTTTTATCTACACACGTATCATAAACCCTCTTTACTGCGTTCAAAAACCGCACGTTACGATCAGCATTATGTTAAACTACTTGGTAAAAACTCGTTTCGTATCTGGAAAACTACACATTATGGTCATTATGTGTAGTTTTTCTACATATAATGACATTCAAATTTCGAACGCCGACGCCCACCCGCGTGCCGTCCCTAGTTTGTCTGTGAAGTTGGTACTAAAGAACAAGCTAAACAACTGCAGAGCCACAATGCCGGTCAAACATGCGGTTCCTGAACACATCAAAGAGAGCTTATGATATGTGTGTAGATAAACTAGTGTATGTAACTGTACATAATTGGGCATTATGCAGCAGTCACATAAACTACTATTAATTAGCTCAGAAAACCCCCAATTAGTTAAGTTTTCGTGTTTGTTTACATTATTTTAATAATACTCTTGTCTTGACACTTGACTTGTCGCCCTGGTTTTCAATAATGAAAAGGTAATGAAAAACATCGTGAATAAATGTTTACATTTCCAGAGTTGCGTCGATGGGCTAGCCACCCAACACGTAAAATGAACAATGACACGGGAAAAGGCGTGACGCTAAATTAGACTACTGGAAACTAGAGGAATTTCCTTTTTCAAACTCAAACCATAATCAGTTATGTACTCATAGTTTGGTTGATCATAATTGTTTTTTTTTTCATGTATATGAGACTTAAGTAAGTGTTTGACTTTTAAAAGTGCATTATTTTACTATTTGCAACAAATGATTTGAGTTTTGAGTTTTGAGCTACGTTTGCAATGAATTTCTGTCCCCAACCTTAAATAAAATGCAAATATTCCACTCTAAAGCGTTATCTTTTTAGATAACCAAATAAATTATGTCACTTTACGAGGTTCGTATCGGGTGCAGCCGAGACTTTTGCGAGCAATCTTTACGATAGCCGCCACGCGGTCACGGCGACGTGCCGATAACATTGTAGTTGTGTGTCGTCGAGATAAACCCCTGCAACTGCATCGTGTTTTAGGCCCACTTGCACCAGTTAACGCAGGTAACAACGCAGGTGTAAGTAATGAGGTTAAACGATATATTTACGACGTATGTCGACATATTTCTCTATCTACCTACTGGAATGCTCTCCGAGGTGACTCGATAGTATGCAGGCTGGCCCTGCTAGAACCGGTGAATGAAAAAAGCATAGAAGACGCGCTTCTAACAAATTGACATTCGAAAACGGTATCAGATACTGAAAGGGCGAAAGGCTGATGATGAAACATAAACATTTACATTCATTGCTTCTGGCCCCACACTAGGATACCCTGTGTCGTGGGAACCAGAAACAGCGACGTCACACACAATTAAACATCCAAGACCAGTGTTTTTTTGTTACCCCTAGTCGGGGATCGATCCCGGGACCTCCCGAATGGTAGGCAGAGCCACAACCACTGCGCCACAAAGGTCGTGGTTCATACTGTGTCATGCGATTCTGGGCCAGCCCTGACTGTTCGATCTTTAGACACAGTGAACGGCCATTGGAGCCGACGTCCTTCCGTCGTCATATTAAACTCTACCTGGTACAGTTTTGGTCAGTTCATTTTTCTTTTACAAAATTACTTTAATATTTTTCTTATTTATATAGTTTGTTTAGTCTAAATTGAAGCGAATGGTTTCGCACAATGTACTCATTGCAAAAAGGGTGGTAGAGGAATGAATGAATAAATTAGAATAGTTTACAACAAAAAAATTGTGACGCACGCCATAAAACTTGATGTCATATCTGTTCACAATGGGCCTTCACAAAAAGTAAATTACTGTTCAACACTTGCTTAAAAACAAAAGTGTATAGGATTTGACGTTTGTTTTGAGGTTAAACGCTGTTTGATAATTTTTGTGGTAACACGCCATAAGTTTACATATTTACTGAAGTCAAAAATATTTTTTCCAAAGTTCGAAAATTCAGCAGCAGAAATATAATATGCTCAAAGTACATTGTTTGTACTGGTCTTGTTGCATTATACTTATCAGATACCACGCCCTGATATTTATGCAACAACACTTTTGGCTGGTGGGAGCTTCGTTTGATGCTCATGTGATGATGATGTTGATGATGGTGCTGACTGGTTTGGGCTGGGCTGGTTCTCTGGTGCTTTCTTACCAGGGGATCATCATCTATAACCGGTCTGGGCTGTCCATCTCTTTAGTGATCCAGCGCGCATTCGGGTGCCTTCCAGTTTCCTGTATGACCTACCTATTACAAACCTAATCAGCCAAATAAAAGGTCCATCAGATGAATCTTCGTCTAATCTTATAATTGATTTATGCTACAGCTATAACGAATGCATCACGCCGCAAAGCGTATAACTTGCTAGATACCTAGGTAGGTACTTGTTTTGGCATAGAACCATTAAATAAAATCTATTATTTCGATTTTATAATTTGACATTTGAACTTCATCAATTGACATAATAATTTTATTTTTAACTTCTCTTGAGAAGTTATTATAATAGGTCTGAAAATTGAAATAGGTAATTTTGTGTTTTCTTTACGTTTTAAGACCTGGAGAATCATTTGCAATCATTTTTAGAGTGATGTCTGTGTGTGTGTGTGTGTGTGTGTGTGTGTGTACGTACGTATGTACGTGATCAAAATTATGGAATTCGTTTTCTCAATAACTACTGGACCGAATCGCTTGGTGACCATATCAATCGATACGCCACGTCATGACTTAGATCTGAAAGGAGTCTAGAAAAAATCGGTCCAGCGGTTCGTTTTTTATTTGTAAAAAACTGACTTTTTTGAACACGCAACGTTAATTTTGTATGTAATTCCAAGTATTGAGGGGTAGATGTGGGTTTTTGAGGGTGCTGGTTTCGAATCTTTCATCAGTTTTTTAAAATTCAAAATGGCGGACCCACTATGACGTCATCTTTTTCGTGAAAATTCTTTAAATTCGATAAAATTTATTAATTATTGTGTAATGTTAAAAAATTGTTTTTTAATTGATTCGTTTATTATAATTTCTTTCGAATCGTTTAATAATTGTATGATTCAAATTGTTCTGAGTCATTATAAATTTCAAGCTGATAAAAGTAAGCTAATAAAAGGATGGATTCGTAGAGTTGAAATAGATATTCATCAGAATGCCTATGCATTTGTTTAATCTAGATAGATAGTGCTATATAGTAATTATATGAGAATTAATTGAGTGGGAATTTTAGGTGTAGATAAGGAAATACGTGAAGCGTTCATCGCATTAAGGACAGGTAGGGATCGGAGAGGTGGGATAGGTAGGAACGTCGCTAGATATTCCAGTAATAATTCTCAAATGATTTTCTAGGTATCGAAACATTAAAAAAAAGAATTCTTCTCAAGAGAAGTTGCTTGTACGGTACTTGCTGCCGAACCGATTTTTATTTTTAACATTGAGTAGTTTTATTAATGTGACATTCCACTTTGATGTTGCTATTTTATTATTAAAACAATTGCATTGTACCTGGTATAGACATTTGAAGAAATTTATGAATAAACATCTTATTATTATATATTAGATATTGTGCACCTATCATGCCTTGGTTTGCTGGAAGAAATCTCTTTTTAGAGATAAGCTCGCCGTTGTACATATGTTTTCCACAAATGTATCTTTTTATTTATCTTTGTGCAATAAAGAATTATTAATTTTGACAAAATTGTCGGACAAACCATCTATTTTGGGAGATATAGGATCGTTTTTTTAAAAGGCATTAATTTTAGCCATTATTTTGTCACCCCTGTTTCTTTTGCACTTTACGATTTTCGAATCACGGCTAAAGAAGTTATTCACTTAAAAGTTTGCGACGTCGCTGTTCATTTCAATTTTATTACTTATTGCAGTTCTCTTTTGAGTTTGCTGTCGGTACAAAGTAGAACATAATTTTCAAAACTCCACTGTGATGCAGCTGTCATCTCCACATCAAGCTAGATATAATACCTGTACCTACCTCAAGTTCATTATTACATTATATATCAAGACCCGAATGGCCGAGTCGGCAGTGACCCTGCCTACGAAGCCAAGGGTCCCGGGTTCGAGTCTGGTGGGAGCAAATATTGTTTTATGAGTACGGATGTTTGTACCCCTATATAAGTATTTGTATCGTTGTCTAGTACCCAAGATCCTAGGGAATCCTAGTTTGGGTCTAGATCAATGTGTGTAAAGTAAAATAAAGTGCAAGGTATTATTAATTTATTATTATAAAATTTTCTCTTCGTTATTTTTATCGTCTGTGAAACGAGTCAATCGAAAATCAGCAGTCTTTTCTGTAGTGAAACGTCATCGGCGTAAACATGTAGTAGCGTCGAATTGTAGGTTTAAAATGCGCGCGCTCCGAGCCGGTTGGCGCGGTTTTGCCACTTAGCGACTTTGTCGCTAGAAATGACGACTTTTGCCCCTTAAGTCCTGGTGACGCCAATGTGGTGCCACTGAATATAGGTTTTGAATTTTATTAAAATGACATGAGGTTCGAAATCGCGATGCCTCATAACCAGGTCGGCAAAAAAAGTTTTAGCGACAAAATAATTTAGCTACCGGATTTTGACCGGAGGTTATTCATAATAACCGGGTCACAGTTAGAAATAAGGCAGAATTTCTCACATTAACCTGTCATTATGTCTAATCTCTAGTACGATTTGGTTAAAGACAGCAACATTTCTAGCCTCCTCCCCCTTTTTTTATTAAACTATGGACACAAAAATCCCTCCGCTACTTAGAGATCAGCAGACTATGTCCATACAGTCTTGTTAAGTCTTTTTAGAAAACCTTTCCTAAATTCTTTTATGCTTTAATATTATTTTAAAATTATATTTATTTGTTTAGCAATCTGTTAAGTGTTTAATTCCATCTTATACGCTTTATTCCCTACATATTTCATGGCAGCTATTGCCTTTGCTCCCGCTTGGTGGCGCTGGCGTAGTTGAGGCAAAGAGTTTCATTCATCATAGGTTAGGTTCAAAAACACGTTACGTGATCGTTCAGATACCCTTGATACTGGCAAAGTTAACCTCAAATGAAGTTAGTACGAAGATTATGGTTATAGAAGCAAATATAAATTAACAACTTTGACATAGACAGCCTCAAATCAAAATACACCAGCGCTATCTGCAATAAGCTTTTGAGATTGGATGCATTTGACCAAAAACCTTGGTTATTATCCATATTCACCGGCGAATATGAATTGCATAATTCTTTATTGCACACAAATATTTTACAAGTTACATTAAAAGAAAATGAATGTAGAAAGGCGAGCTTATCTTTAAAAAGAGATTTCTTCCAGCAAAACCAAGAAATTAAAGGAAATATTATTATAAAAGGTAGTTAGGCAGTGCATAATAACTAGTATAAATAAAATGCCAAGGAATAAATTAAATACTTATAAAATAAAGACAGTTACTACTAAATAAGTACCGAAATATACTACATACACTTTACATATAAATATATACAATGAAATGAATAATCGCCGATTATTTACCTTGACCGTTACATTATATATAAAACGATGTTCATGTTTTTTTGACATGCATTATTTTATGCAATTGGATATTTAATCATTTTTTTAAAGTATATTTAAAGTTTAGTTTAGGTAAAAGTTTTCACAAATTCCTGGACCCTCAACGATAGCATATTATCAGAAATTGGCATTCAGAATCTAGATCCGTCTGGTTGAATCATCGATAGAATTTCTGGCGACTTTTCGTATTGACTCTAGCGACACGGAATTTACGTAGTTGGCATGACAACACCGCGCGTCGAACATAAATAGTGCAGAAATACGCGAGCGCACTCCCGCGCATGTGCACCTTGCGTAACCGGACTCATAGCAACAACACCGGTACTACGACTTATAGCTATCACAAGGAAGACCTCGATCTCTTTCACTGAGGTTGTGTCACTAACCTGGTTGCGGCTGCGGCATGAGCGGCGGCATGACTGGCGGCATCGGCAGGGGAGGCGGCGCGGCGTACGGAGAGACGACCGGCGAGCCGGGGACGGACTCTCCGCTGGTGGAGCCGGCCAGCGACCGCGGCGCCGGCACGCCGGGGCTGCGCGGCGCCTTCACCACCGGCGGCTCGGGGCGGTCCAGCTCGGCGCCCGGCGCCAGGTGCACGTCGCTGGTGCGCGCGCGCGCCTCGTCCTGCGCCTGCGCGCGCCGCAGCGCCGTCTGCATCGCCATCACCCGCTGCCGGTCCGCCGTCAGCCGGCACTTCTCGCAGTTGCAGTAACGGTACTTGCAGTAGCGCTTGTGCCCCTTCAGCTCGATCTTGAGCCGGTGGTTGCGGCAGCGCGCGCAGTTGGGTGCCGCGCGGGGCACCGCCGAGCTGGAGCTGGAGGCGCCCGGGTCGGAGCGCTCCTCGCAGTCGTCGGGGGCGCGGCGCCGCCACGGGCCCACGGACACCATGGCTGCGACGCTCGTGGTGCGAACTATTGCCGCGTGCGTCGCGCAGACAAACGTGCGTCGCGCGCGCTGGCGAGATGCGACTGACGTTCCCCTCCCCGCTCGGCCGCTTGCACCGCCCAGCCCCCCTTCCGCCCCGCCCCGCGCCGCACCCCGCCGCCGCTCGTGCACCTATGCAGTTCATTGCAATAAAAATCGCAATGCAATATGCATCGTAATTAACTCCCGCAAAGTCTACGTTTAACGACTCAAATTTAGTTTAACCAGCTCTACTTTATTACGTTTCGTGTAGAGTATAACTTATTAAACCTCGCCGTAAATCTAAAGTGATATTAACTCTACTGTTCCTCTTTCACAACAAGACAAGGAAGCTCTAAGCACAAAGATTTTTTGTTAATGCTAGGTTTAACCGATTAAACCTAGGATTAACCGATCTTCTTACTTCAGCCACAGATTAATCTTCAGCCGTAACTTATCGACACTTAAGTTATAATTCCCGCCAACGTCGCCCAGCGCTCTTGATTCGTGGCGCGAGGTAATTGACACGAAATATATTATCATTGTTTTATTTATTTGCATAAAAATAAAGCTGGGCACTCACGGGGATTTGGACTGATGAAAACGGACTGATGGCATTTGACTGACAACAAAAAGATTTCCCCACTCACTGGAGTCAAACTGGCTTTTATTTCTCGATCGACGGTGCCTTGCGCAGACGTGCGTTACTATGTGTACTTATCGGGCTAGCTAATTTCTCACCGCGTCAGTTAAAGAAATGGATTCAGATTCTTATGAGGAAATTCTACTTATTACGGCTACCTATTCTACTATTGTTGCCACAAGAAAACCCAAAAAAAAAACTGTAGCTCGAAATTAAAATATGCAAACGAATTATCTTCACTAATTAACCTACCGTACTTACATCAAAAACTGGCTTCTCTACAAAAAAACCATTTGATTAACAAAACAAGCACCATCAACAAAATTATGATTCTCAACAAAACAAGCTAATCTTTCTTATACAGTTTACAACAAATATCTGGCTTGTTGAACACAAATTCCGTTTTCAATACAAAAATATTATGAGTTAAACTAAAATACTGACTTGCACTCAAAATTCTCCATCCAAATAACGGCATTTCTAAAATTCGTGTCTTTTGGTTCACCACAATAATAAATGGTTACTTTATTATATTTAACGATTTCATCATTCTTATACCTAAAAAGCTAAATTTATTTTTTCTTATATGTTTTAATGAAAATTATTTATAAAACATTAACTACCTATTGGCATAAAGCGAAAACGCCGATGCCTTGCTAAAGCAAGACCTGCCTCAATCATACAATAAAAAGTTTGAGGCTTTAATTAGATTTAATTGGGAAACCGCACATCAAAAATACTTATTTGCACAGCAAATATCAGGGCGCAGTGTTGCGGTAGCTTAGGTGAAGGGTAAAGGGGGTGGGCGAAGCGAAGCCCCATTTATCATTCGTGTTAGGTTGAACATGTAAGAGCAAAAGAAACATACAATATTTGAACATGAGAGAGCATAAGAAACATAAGTGTTTTTGTTGAACATTTTTGCTGTGCAAATAGGACGTGTTTGATGTGCGATTAAATACTACCCGATTAAATTTGTTTTTTTATATTGCAATTGTAAAAACTATGATGTGTGCTTTGTTGTTATTGTTTGCATTTAAGTGTTTTTTTGATTGATTGATTAGATAATAATGATTGATTTAATGGTGTTTTCATTATTAAAACTTATGGGCCCCAAAGATAGGTTCTTGGTTCAAGTCAAGTTGGGTTTAAGTTTTTGTTGTTAATAAAAACATTGTTAGGTTTACATTCAGATATCAGATAATCACTTAGTATAACGGTATTACATACGTAGTTAAACAGTTTGAAAAATTGATTTTGTTTTGTGGGAAATACTGAGGTACAGCTAGTATTTTTGTTGCAGTTTTGAGATATTTTGATAAATTTCAGAATGAATAGAATAGAACAGAAAACGCCCTTATATTCCAATGTAACTCAATGGGCGAACCTACATATGTATTTCATAGTTACTGCACGTCCAGCCTCCATCGCGACGGCCATTAGAAGCCACTCACGGTCAGTTTTGGCCTGATTTAAGCGGATTGAAACTGGCGGATTACGGTGCATCCAGAAAATCCGTGGATTGTCGTCAGTTTTACCTACAATCTTGAACTTCTCACTAGTAAAAGGAAGCTTTGACCCTTATTACTTATGGGAAATATTTTTTATTACTTGTGGGAAATATTTTTTTAGAATATTTTTTGTATTCACTGTTTTTGTGCGATACAGTATATTGAAAGAAATATTCCACAAAATGTGTGGACCTAACCTTAGCTTAAAGCATTAAAACTAAGGAAATTCTTACTATAAATAGGTTTTTATTTTTCTTCGGTTTCACATCAAAAATAGTGATTTGCACAGCAAATATCAGGGTAAAATGCTGCTGGTAGCTTAGGTGAAGGGTAAAGGGGGTGAGTGAAGCGAAGCCCCTTTTATCCTTCGTGTTAGGTTGAACATGTAAGAACAACAAAAAATAATTAAAACATAAAATATTTAAAACATAAAAAGTGTTTTTGTTAGTCCTTTTTTGCTATGCAAATCAGTATTTTTGATGTGCGATTAAATACTAGCCATTACCTTTGATATTCCACGTCTGTACCTAGACCACGAACCGAAGAAAAATAAACACCTATTTATAGTAAGAATTTCCTTAGTTTTAATGCTTTGAGCTAAGGTTAGGTCCATACATTTTGTGGAATATTTCTTTCAATATACTGTATTGCACAAAAACAGTGAATACAAAAAATATAAAGGAAAAAAAATGTACAAAGGCGAGCTTATCTCTAACGAGAGATTTCTTTTAGCAAACTTAGAATGAAGCCTTATACTTTTTCTTTTTAATGCATAATTTTTTTAGCCGCACTCCTTAGCATAAAAGAAGCTTGAAGGAAATTTCGTCTTTTCCTTTCATGATTATTGGTACTAATTTACTGAGTTTCTAAGGAATAAAGCTAAAAAGTATTTTCGTAAGTATATTGTGTGTGATTGGCCATTTGCGCCCTTGTTACTTATTAATGTGTACAACTGTATTATAGTTTAGGCTAAGAAGAAAGAGAAAAATTGGAATATTCACTTATTAATCCCAAATAATAAAATGTTATCTCTTTATATTGAAATATAATGTAATAAAAAGAGCTCCGTGGTCTAATGGGTTTCACGCTTGCTTCTCACACTGGAGATGCAGGTTCGATTCCTGACCGTGTACCAATGAGATAATTAATTTATCTTAAGTACATTAAATGGACGTTCTAAAGTTGATGGAAAACATCCTTCATTGCTGCGGCGATGGGCTAGCCCCAAGTCACGCAAAATGGAGTATAGAATAACTGGCTCAAAGTGGGCACAATTGTGCCTCTGCCACCCCGTAATGGAAAAGGCGTGACGCTATGTTTGAAATATAATGTATATTCCCAATTGATGGACACATTAAAAATATTACTTATACCTAACTGTGCAAAGACAGCCAATTGCGTCTTTTGTTCTTAAGACTGCTGCCGATGAACGCATGCTGCTCGTGTGAACGAGGAGTGTATAGATAAATTTTCCGAAATAATATTTTCCTTGTATTTTTTTTCCATTCGCGTTTTTCCCCACGATTTATTTTTTCCTTACGCTATAATAATATAAATTAATATTTCTGAAAATTTATCTATACACTCTGTAAGAGCACTATAGTGTGTTCCAGATATCTGTGGATAAAAATACATTGACCCGACTTCTACCACGTTTCACGCTAACATCTACGTAATTTATCGCTCGTCATACTAACTGTCGCTAAATACGACGCGACAGGCGTTTCATAATACCCCGTTCAAATGTAAAAATTTAACTAAGAAAGTTGCACTTTTTGCATATATATTTTTTGTAAATATTACATTAAGTGATTTTTAATACGCTTTCTTATTTTGCTATGATTTCAGAGACCGAGGTTCAAATCGTTGTTAATTAAGTTTTTATTTCAAGTTTTTTAAACTTCCAAATTTTTTAATTTCATCACTTTAATTAATAACAAATATATATTTCATCATTCAATTTATTATAATTATGCATTAATTCTGTAAATTACTTTTTATATGTAATAGATAAATAATTGTATTATTCAGACCCCAAAAATATAAAAAATAAGCTACGTCAATTCGTTTGCAAACGCTTTGTGGCCAGGTGTGCAGAACCAGTCCGCCATTTTGTTTTCTCCTTCCTTTCTGTAGTTTCTGTGTATGTCAAGGAAGCGCTAGAGATAGACGTATTTCCGGAGTTCCTTTTTAAAATTATTTGGTATTTGTGTCTCTTGTACCTATTTGTTGTGTAATAGTATGGAGTCGGACAACAATAATAAACCTCGGAGGCGTAGGATTATTGAGCCTCAGGCAGTTGAGTACCTACATAATCCGATATTCATATTTCCCATTGTCTCATAAAACTAATTCTATGTCAGATTTGGTAAAGTCGCCAAACGATCTTTTGGCGCGCGGTGACAGGTGTAACTAACGCTTGATGATGGTGACCAGTGATCGGAAAGGGTGAGCTAAAAAACTAAAAATCTGAGGACCAGGTTGGAGCCCAAACATGATTCTGAAGTCAGATTATGAAAAAGTCGCCGCCATCTTGAACTTTTTAGTTACTACACCGATTTGCTTCAAAATCGATATCCGGTTGGAGTCCAATCATGATTCTGAAGTATATTTTTTCACCAGGTCCATCTTCAGCTGATACATTGCCTCTGTATTCACCTGTTAAGAAACGGAAACCTACCTCATTAGGCGCTGGAGAACGAAGCATAATTATAGATGCCTTTAAATTTGTGCAAAACACATGGCCTCAAGACAAATATCGCTCTAATCCGGAAATGGTGAACAAAACATCTGAAATAACAGGTGTAAGCAAGAGCTGTATATATAAAGTCCTAAAGGAATACAAAGATTCATTTATTAAGGTACCTGCGTGTAGTAAGGGCCACAGTCTATTAAGGGCCACTCTCAGAAAAACACACTCTCAAACGTTTTACATGTTTCAACTCACGCACACTTAGAAAGGACCAATAGCAACGCTAATCTTATAGGGCACGTAGCCCACGGGCCGCCATCTTGTCAGTTGCCACGCATTCATCGCGAGCGATAGACGAGCGTTACCGTGTTACTATTATTTTTTTGTGAAAATATAGAAATATTGTCAAAAATACGCTGTTTTCTGTGTTTTTCAACATAAAAAAATAAATTTAAGTTAATAGTGTTGACTAATCAAGGTAAGTTTTGACTTTTCATTAATAAATAAAGACATTTTTAAAGAGTCTCGCATGATTCGTTGCAAAGCCTAATAAGGGCCACATTCGTGGCGGGTAAATGGGCCGGCTCTTATTATACATATGAAAATATTACTTTCCAATCACACTAAGATAATTAATTGCTTAAAATACCTGTTTTTTTTTTCTTTTTCATTTGGTTTAGGCGTTTGGGAGACAAGATATTTTTCATTTCTTTTAATCATTTCTTTGTTGAAAGTTAAAAAAGTCAAGTATTAAAGTTTCCAAAAAAAGGGTCAGAATTCGTGAATCTCTAATTATGTTTTGCTTGCTTGATATCTTTTGCAAAAGCTTATTTTGCTTGTACACGATCATGGAACCACCTCCTAAGAAGAAACGAGGTTCGTGGACACTGAAACAACTAGAAGATGCTATGACTGCCGTCCGGGGAGGAATGTCACAACGTGCAGCAGCCGCGCGTTATTCTATTCCCAGAAGAACTTTAGTCAATCATTTGAAAAGTGGCAAAGTCGAAAAACAAATTGGGCGTCCTACAATTTTAACAAAAGAGCAAGAGACTGATTTGGCCACGCGAATAAAAAGACTTGCTGCTGTAGGCTTACCGTTAACACCAAAATCAATTCGACACCAAGCTTACGTTTTTTGTGACGAAAATGACATTCCAAACAAATTTAATCGCTCCAAAAAACGAGCAGGAAAGGATTGGTTAAAATTGTATTTGAAGCGAAACTCCGATATATCAAAGCGAAAGGTACAGATCTTAAATCCAGGAAGGGCTCAGAAAGTTAATAAACCAATCGTAAATCAGCACTTTAACGAATATAAAAAAATATACGAAGAAGTGATTAGAGAGAGCCCCGGACGTCTATATAATATGGATGAAAAAGGTTGTAGGTTAACCATACATAATCAACCAGTGGTCTTAGCAGAAAAAGGGGCTAAAAATGTGCCCTTGGTTGCACCAGAGCACGCAGAAAACTTAACTATTGCCATGTGCGTAAATGCAGTAGGCACTGCTATCCCGCCGATGATACTGTTTAAGGGGAAGAGAATGAAGCCAGAATTCAATGATAATTTGCCATCTGGATCATTGGTACGAATGGCAAAAAAAGGGTCCATGACAACGTCTCTGTTCACAGAATTCATCCATCACTTGGGAAAGTACAAAACTCCCGGCAAGTGTTTACTTGTTTTTGATGGCGCTTCTTGCCACTTAGATTATAGTATTGTAGACGCAGCGGAGAAAGAAAATATAGTTTTATACTGTTTGCCATCCAACACCACTCACTGGCTCCAGCCACTTGACAGAAGTGTCAACAAATCATTTGAGGTTTACTGGGATGAAGAAGCTTTATCATATCTGTACCAATACCCCGGCAGAACAATTACCAAAGCCAGATTCAATTCCATCTTAAGCAAAATATGGTCTAAATGTATGACCCATTCCAATATTGTCAACGGGTTTAAAGCTACCGGGCTTTATCCTTTTGACCCAAATGCCATTCCAGATGAAGCCTATCAACCGTCAATACCGACCAATCACCCGATGCAGGAAAACCAGGTCGGAGAACTAGACCAGCCGCAAGTGTCTCCGACTCCTGGCCCTTCAGGCTTGAGAGCCCAGCGCGCAACACGGAGCCATAGCAGTGATTCGGACGAGACCATCATTGATGGCTCGCCGTCTTTAATACAAAACTATAGCCTACCTTCTCCTGTTAGCAGTGTTGGAGTAAAGAAACGTTTGGTTGACTACACCACAACAGATTCTGGTTCTGAAGAATCTGAATCAAATACGCCTAGCGCTGCAATCAGAAGACCGATTACTTACAGCTCCGATTCTTCCGTCAATATGACGTTTTCGCCTCATAAACGTCAGCCGCTGTATAGCCAAATATATAGCTCTTCTGAAGATGACGATATCGTGGCTGCGGCGCGAAGAAAAGAACGTACTCACATTAAACCTGTCGATGTATCTTCATTTGTAAACATCAACAAAAGAAGGCGGGAACATTCTTCTACAGAAGACGATTCAGAAGACGAGGTTCCATTAGTCAGGTTGAAGTCTCAGAAAAGCACTAAAACTGAATTCCGACAACTATTACTGACACCAAACTTAGGTATCGTGAAGAATACACCAAGGCGTAAAGCCATCAATTATAAAGCCCGGATAGTGACGAAAGATTTGTTTACAGAAAGAGAAAACAGAAAAGACATCCAGAAAAAGAAAGTAAAAGAAAACGAACAGAAACGTAAGGAAGTAAAAAGTAAGGACAAACCTAGCAAGAAGGCAAACTCAAAGAAAGAATGCACAAATAAAAAAGGAAAGGCATGTCAAACGAAAAATAGTGGAGCTATTAAAGGTAAAAACAAAGGGAACCATGCAGATGATAAATGGTACTGCTATGCTTGTTTTACAGCAAAATTTTGAAGACATGCGACAATGCCCAACATGCCAAAGATGGTACCACGAGGAATTTTTGGGCCTTACGAAAGATGACGTTGATTTTGATTGCTTATTCTGTAATTATAATTAGACATTTATGATCTGAATGACTGATCCGTTTATAGAGAATCATCCAAGGAAGGACAGACTGATCTCATTATTTTTTATGTGTGATCTCAAAATTACTTTTCATAAGTGTAATAAGGGCCAGTATTATCTTTCCAATGTTTATTTTTATTGTTTTTGAAAAGATTTAAAAAGAGTTGCCAATAGTATGTTAAAAATGTATATTCTTTGTTTAAAATATACATGTTTAAAGTGTTTTCGAAATAGTTTTGTTTCTGTGAGTTTAATAAGGTCCATTATTTTGTTTTTCTGTTAATTAAACATTTAATTTATATATTTTTGATGCCAAAAGTTGATGTATGCTAGAAAAAAGTAATATTTTGTATTTTTTTCTTGATTTCATATCTTAAATTATAAGTTGGAAAGTGGCCCCTTTTAAAATACCGTGGTTTAATAAGGTCCACAATAAGCTTTTTTTAAAAGGACTAAATTAAATTCACATCTCATATGTTTCACCAACATTTGTACTTTTTCTTTATCCCAATAAAGCAAATATTCTTCTAAAGACTTGTTTTTATTCATAATTTCATTAGTAATATTAATACATTATTTTTTAATTAAGGTGGTCCTTATTTACCGCAATTACCTTATATCTGTTTCGAAAGACGACAGTTCGGAAAGTGATATTTTCACGAGTGAAACTTCTGATGATGATGCAACACTAACATCATAGGGAAGCAAAGGTTTTTTTAAAATCTCATAAATAAATAAAACTTTATTCACAATATTGCATATTATTTCGTTAGAATATAAATAAGTTGAAGCATCGCGTATCTGTGTCTTACGCGACCTCCTACATTCAGTTCCTTAATCTTGCACACGTCATACCTCATACATACAATACCTATAAATCATGATAATAATAAAAAAAAACCCTGACATATGAACAGTAAAATCGTTTACCGATAACTGTACACATACACTTGTTTAGTCCGTATACTATACGAGCTGATGCCCGCTCAATGTGTAGGGACCCGGACATAGCAAGGAGATCTGACTCCTGGGCATGCGTAATTCCATTTTTTCCCCTCACCACAAAAAAACCTAAAATCAGTTGATCTGGATCATCCCCCTTTTAAGTTTTCCAAAAATAAAATTTCGTAAAAATGTTTGCCAAACCTGCCAAGGTCACGGGCTCACCCCGCCTTCTACCACGATATGCACATTACGGCGTATTTGCGATAATTGTCATAGTCTTTTATCGTATCGCTCACAAAAATTATGTACATTGGTAGACAGGGTTCAATGTATTTTTATCCACAGATATCTGGAACACACTATAGCTCGGGCGCAGTCTGCGCGCTCCCATGCTAGTGGAAGGTCGGGATTGCTCGGGCGTATTCGTACTTACACGAATACGTACGAATCAAATTCGTACGAAAACAAGCCTAAAGTGAGCGCGGCCTAAAGGCGAAGCGCCCATCTACGTGAAGTGGCGTGACGTGTATCTGGCAAACGTTTACAGATATGTATGCATATACATAATAATATAAGTATCTTAACTTATTACACTTGCCTTAGTGCCTGATGTTTGTCAAGACTCGAAATATTTTTATTTATAATATAATATATAAATATTAATATTTTTGTCAGATACATGTCACGCACGACATGTCACGTATAAGGGCGCTTGCTTTGCAAAAACGGGTACCTTGGCTCACTCGCAACATGCACAGTTGAAGTATAATCTTTTCAAATATTTAACTTAGTGCTGGAAGAACGGATATTTTAAATATCACCCTTATCTCCCGACTTGAACAGAGGAATTAGTTTACACTGTTTCATGAGGTCTGGAAAAGCTCGCATCACGCATTTATTGAATACATTTGGTGACATTTAATTAGCTGACCATATTTTCGGGAGTGAAAGTACCCATTATTATGTACATGTTTCCCCAAGAAACATATGGTCGCAAACGATAAAAAAAATGTGTCTCCCATAGTAACTTTTAATCAGCAGATCCGGTCAATACATCTTTAAACAGAAATCATTGTGCTTGGTGTAACTCTAAGGTGTAACTTTGCCAGTTTCACCGTTTATTATTTGCCAAACCGTTTTTATTCTGTTGTTTTAATTATTTTCCTATAAATGTGAAAAGTTTTTGCGGTTCTCCAAACAACATGAAAGTTTTGGAATACTTTATAACGTAGTCATGACATTTTCTATCAAGGTTATAGGTTTTTGTGCACAAAGGTCATACAAGATAACTCTACTTTTACGAATTCCAAAAGTAGCCCAGTCATTAAATAATGTTGAAGAAGCCTGAATAAATTTTGTTTAGGTTCTGTTCATTGAAATCCGGATCTGGAAAATTTATATCTAAGTATTTTCGTATACATTTCTGGTCTATGGGATGCAATAGGCCTATAAAATCCTTACTAGCAATTGGGAATTTAACTGTTTGACCGCTGTAATCGGATGGCAAGCCGTTAATTACATTTTTACTTGTGAAAGCTCAATAACAAAAAACGTTATCTAAGCAAGTTTGACTGGTAAGTAAATTAAATGATTTTAATAAAGTTATCAATCGTTGTTTCATTGTTGTATCTACAAGTAAATCTACATTATATCGCCACAAATAATTGTCTTTTTTCTGTTTCTACAAGGCATATCACAAAGACAATCTGTAAAGTTAAGTTCACTTTACTTTTCAACATCATATCATCATCCTACTCAGCTGACATCCACTCACTGCTGGGCATAGGCCTCTTCTCTAAAGCGCCAATCTCCCCGGTCCTGTGCCAATCGCACCCAGTGGGATCCCTACGACTTGATGATATCGTCGGACGTCTGCCCACTGGCCTTGTCGCTACTCGTGGCCAACACTCTGTGACTGCTTTGGTCTACCGTCCGTCTTCCCGTCTAGCCAAGTATCCCGTTTCCGATCCCAAATATCCGTTTGGTTACACCTGCGACCTTCGTTTTCCGTCGAATTTCGACACACGACAGAGAGAGATACCCGACATGCAATGCTCTATCACTCTTTTTGCTACTTTTATAGTATGCGAGTATAGTATGCACAATATGGTTCGGCTCCATAGGTGAGGATGGGCAAGACTAATTGGTAATACACCTTTTCCTGCCTTGGTTTGCTGGTAGAAATCTCTCTTTACAGATAATGTTTTGCTACCTTACTATTAAGATTTCTGTGCAATAAAGAATATGAATATGAATGATACCTGCATCCGTAGTCGATTTACCTCTAGTGAAACCGTATGGTTAGGCGTGGAGTTGTTTTGTACGGTTGAAGTGTAAGAACATTTGATCGAGCATAATCTTTTGAAATATTTTACTAAGAACAGGTATTGGTCTGAAATTTGAAGAATTACCCTTGTATCCCGACTTGAACAGAGATATCAGTTTACTGTGTTTCATGTGATCTGGGAAAGCTCATTATTAAATATATAAGCTAATTGTGGGGCTATAACTTGAATTACAGAACCTATGACTTTGACTGATATACACCACATGTATTCCGTATTTTTCAAGTTAAGTAATCTTAACTTTTTGACAATATCCTGGGGATGTCCATAATGATATTTTAAATATACATTAGTGACGCTAGTGTTGTTTTTTAACAGAGTCTCTGCTTCATATGAAGATGAATTTAGAGGCTCTGTTGCTCGAGCAATCTCAGCTTTGGATTTAACAACATCATCACCTAATTCTTGGCAGAAATAATTGTCCCTTTGCCAGTTTCATGGTTTATTATTTACTAAATTGCTTTCATTCTATTATTTGATTTTGTATTTTTCTAATTATGTGTGAAGTCTTTGCTGTTCTATAAACCAACTTGAAAGTTTTGGAATATTTTTTACAGTCATGAAATTTTCTATCAAAGATAGGTATTTTGTTCATAAAGGTCATACAAGATAACTCTACTTTTAAGAATTCCAAACGTTGCCCAGTCATTAATTTAGATTTACCGTTGTAGTCACTGATTTTCTTTAATTTAAAACTTTATTCAATTCTGTTTGAATAATGTTGAAGAAGTCTGAATAGATTTAAATTGGTTTCTGTTCATTAAAAGCCGGTACTGGCAAATTTATATCTAAGTTTTCATATACATATCTAGTCTATAGGATGTTATAGGCCAATAAAATGATGGATCAGTCTTAACCTAACTAGCAATTGGCATTGAAAATTATTTGACCGCTGTGATCAGAAGGTTAGCAGTTAATAAAATTTTTACTTGTGAATGCAGTCACAAAAAACGTTATATAAGCAAGTTTGGCTGGTAAGTGTAATTATAGTTGGCCCTAGAAATAAATGGCACAAATGAAATGATTTGAATAAAGTTATCAATCGTTGTTTCGTTGTTTATCTTCAAGCAAATCTAAATTAAGATCGATACAAATAAATTACTTTTTTCTGTTATTACAAAGTTGCTGCAACATCTGCCACCTAGTTAACCGACTTAACTTAACATCAACGAATGGGTATTCTGGCAGGGCGTTAAGGGGCTGACCTATCAGGAAGTGACCCGGCGTCAACGCTTCCAAATCATTTGGATCCGAACTGAGCGGGCACAACGGACGCGAGTGCAGTGTCATTTCAATTTTACAGAACAGCGTCGTAAGCTCTTCAAAGCGTAGAGAGGTCTCACCGATGATCCTCGTCAGGTGCGACTTAGCCGATTTAACCGCAGCCTCAAAAATTCCTCCCCAATGAGGACATCCCGGCGGACTGAAAACCCATTCAATCCCTCGTCGGGAGCAAGCCGTACCGATGGCGTCCTGGTTACCGTTCAGGAATTGAGTGACCTCCTGCAGATATCGCCTGGCTCCGACAAAAGTTGTGCCGTTATCCGAACGGATTAATGACGGGAGGCCCCTTCGTGAGACGAACCGATCCAGACATGCGATAAATGCCTCCGTAGTGAGGTCACTGACCACCTCCAAGTGGACTGCCTTCGTGGCCAAGCACACGAAGACGCACAGGTATGCCTTCACTAATCTGGCGTTCCGTAGCTGTGAAGACTTGACCATGAATGGTCCCGCGAAATCCGTTCCGACACCCGCAAAGGGCCGGATTTCGTTAACCCTATCTGAGGGCAAATCGCCCATCTTGGGCTGCATCGTAGCCGCCTTGGCTCGATAACAAGGCAGGCACCGAAATACGACGCTACGCACTAAGCGTCTTCCCGATAGAATCCAGAACTCGCACTGGAGAAACGCCATCAAGGCGTGGCATCCGACATGCCCATTCCGAATGTGTCGATCCTGTTTCAACAGTTCGACCAACTTCCCTTTCCTAGGGAGTAACAACGGGTGGAGAGCCGCATAAGGCAGGATGGCATTCCGCAGCCGACCTCCTACCCTCAGCAATCCTTGAGGGTCAATAAACGGGTTGAGCCAAGCTACAGCTCCCTTCAGTTGGACGCGTCCGCGTCTCAGAATGTCCAGTTCGGACTTAAAGTGCACCGTCTGCACGTTCCGTACCAATGCGAACAACGCATGGTTCCGTTCCCGTGGTGTCAGGACCTGTGTCCGCACCCGTTGCGCCTCAGAATTGCGACAACTCCGCGCAACTCTGAAGATCCAGGCGGTCACATTGACCAGCTTGTCGAGCGAGCTGTACCGTTCCAGCAGGCCGAACTCCTCTTCCGGCTCTGGTTGCGTCGTACAGACACCAACTGTCAAGGCGCCGTTCGCCGAGGTAACGCGTGGACTCATTGGAAAATCCGATTCGGCTTAGTCAACCATTTTGGACCCCACCACAAGGGATGTCCAACTAACTCCGGAGCGTGACACCCACGAGACGCACAGTCTGCTGGGTTCATTTCCCCTGGAACATGTCTCCAGATTAAGGGAACCTCCAACCTCCGAATTCAAAATCTGCGAAACCCGATTCGCCACAAAAATCTCCAGCTTGTGAACGTAAGCCTTCAGCCAGAATAACACGATCTGGCTGTCCGTCCAAGCGTAGACCGTATCTTCTAACGCTATTGACCCACGTCATCGTGTGGTTGACCAGACGAGTCAGGAGAGCCGCTCCTGAAAGCTCTAATTTGGGAATGGTCAGGCGAGTGCGCAACGGCGCAACCTTGCTCTTGGCCATGACCAACCGCACATCAACCTCCCCCGAGGAGTCGACCGTACGCAGATACACCGCAGCTCCGTAGCCCTTCTCCGAGGCATCGCAAAACCCATGCAGGGTGGCGGTGTATCGTTTGGTGGGGACCAACCTCCGTGGCAGTGAAATCCGATTGATGCCAGGGAGGGTCGAAAAGAACGATTCCCACTCTGAGCTCAATGACCCGCCGATCGGGTCGTCCCATTTCAGCTCAGCAGACCACAATTGCTGCATAAAACACTTGAGCTGAAATGTTACCGGGGTGATCCACCCGTTTGGATCAAATGTCCTAGCCACCGTTGAAAGGACGTTCCGTTTCGTCAAGACCTTCGGGGAGTCCAACTCGACCCGATACGAAAACATGTCTGACACCGGCTGGTACTGGACGCCTAATACCGACAACATATTCGGATTTTCCAGATTTTCGAAAATGTGGGGAACCTGCTGGTAGTCATCCGGAAGACCAGACAGTAACTCTGGAGAGTTCAACATCCATTTCCGGAGCTCGTAACCTCCACCCCGTAAGAGCTCAACTAGCTCGTCCCGTCGAGCGAGCGCCTCCTCTACGGAATCTGCACCGGTACAGATATCGTCCACGAAGAGATCCTGCTCCAGGATCGCTTCTCCTCTAGGGAAATTTAACCGTTCTCGATCCGCTAACTCCCGCAGAGTGCGAATCGCCAAATAAGGACTAGACCGTAGCCCGTACGTGTTGGTGTTCAGCTCGTACACCTTGATGGGCTGATCTGGGCTCTCTCGCCACAGTATCCGCTGATACCGTCTATCGTCAGGGTGAATAACCGTCTGCCTAAACATCATCCGGATGTCAGCTACAAACACAACATTGTGTCGACGGAACCGTGTGATAACATCCGCGATGTCATGGTTCAACTTCGGCCCTGAATGCAAACACTGGTTCAGGTTCATGCCGTTAGATGTTGATGCCGATCCATCGAACACTACCCTTATTTTGCCCTCCGGGGTCCTCAAGACCGCGTGATGAGGCAGGAAGCAGTGGTCTTCACTCTTCCAGTCGACTCGTATTCCCGCATGAAGTCGAAGTACTTCTGCCGGAAAATCCCGTCACGCTTCATGCGTCGTTCTATCGACAGAAGCCGCGTCTCGGCTGCATGGTGTGAACTGCCCAGCGGTGGGCAATCACTCCGGAATGAAAGACGTGTGATAAATCGACCTGACCGAAGGCGACCAGTATTGTTCCGATAAAATTGTTCACACTCTTCTTCAACCGGGTCCAACCGGCGGACCATGGGTGGTTCCTCCACCTCCCAAAACTTCTGTATCATCTCCGAGAGTACAGAACCGAATAAGGAACTACTAGTCGCTGGCGTGGGGCAGCCGGAATGACCGGACCCATTACCGCATGGCCTAGTCTGGTGTTGACCGAAACCAGACCAGTCGCCTGCAACACTTGGACACCTGGCGCTAACAGGTATCCCAAGGCATCAACACCCAATAAAATGTCTACTGGGCCCGGAATATCAAACTCCGGGTCAGCCAGTGACAACCCAGCGACCAACTTTCGCACCGAGGGCGACAACCGTACGTGAGGGTGTGAGCCCATCACATTAGGCATGACTAATGCCGTGACCGTCAGATTCACCGATGAATCCACCCGTGACGAGAGAGTAATCCGACATACTCCCTTAACGGAACCGACTTCCGTGTTCCCAATTCCCCGAATGGAATGTGGATACTCCCTTACCGAAATGCCCAACCGTCTTACAAGGTTGCACGAGACTAAGCACCCCTGGGCCCCCGAGTCCAATAGTGCTCGTGCCACACATGACTTGCCGTCCGAACTCCACGCTATCATAGAGGCGGTGGGGAGCATGACCGTCTGTGGAGTGGCGGCACCCTGTAAGTGGGCGGCGTGTCCCTAGCGGGAACCTCCGCGGGATCCGAACCCGCTGAGGCCTCCGTCGGCCTCGGAGTAACTCGGCTGCTGATATGCAACCGGCATATCAGACCTTATGTGCATCAAGGGGTCCCAACCCGTATAATAGGCCCCTCGCTGTCCCGGTATCCAACCATATCGGACGGTGTACGGTGTGCCCGGTGCGCACCGTGGATGAATGAGGGAGAGCGGATCCAACCTGGGGCGCTCTAGGAATGGGGGCGACATCCGACTGTTCGCCTCCCAGAGCGACGGGCAGGGTGGCGCAGAAGGTGGTGGACTCCCAGCCTTCACGCCACTCATAGGTGCCATTTGACTCCCGCCCGTAACACGCGGTGAGCCAGCGGCCCGAAGTCCTCGCTGACCGTGGACAGCGGCGACCGAACCCCGGCTATCCCGCATGTTACCCCCCGCGCTGCCCCCTTCCCCTCGGGTGGGGTCCCGTCCGCGGGTACCCCAGTCACCCCGTTGGTGACTCCCGTTGCCCGGAGGGGGACTGGGTCCAGCCCTGGTTAGCCCTGTGGCCGACCAACCTGAGTCCGGCCCTGGTGACCATCCGAAGGGCCTGACCAATTCAGGCACAACGCTATGTGGTGCTTGCCACCACAGCACTCACACGGGAACGCGCGCGAGCACTCGCTCAGCGTGTGCGGCCCCAAACAACCGAAACACAATCGGTGACGGAAGACTATCTTCCTGCGGGCAGCTACCCCGAGCGCCTTAAATTTGGCGCAACTGGTCACGTCATGACCGTCACTGTCGCAGTGCACACAGCCATCACCCGACGGCGCGGCATTCAAAACTTTTCGACCTCCCACCCCCCCGTGGGGGCGGGGGGCGCGGCCCCTCCCGCATCCGCGCGGGTTGGCGCTGCACACTGGCCTCCGTGTCTAGTGTTTCACATCGCCTACATTCACGCTCCAAAAAATCTGTCAATTGGACAAGTGTGGGCAGTTCCGTGCTACTGCCCCCATGCAGCTGTTCAAACCGACTTTGAACAGCTGCAGGCATCCGTGACAAAACCATATATAAAATAATGTATGACCATTGTTGTACCGGAAGACCAAGGTTCTGAAGGGCCTTAGTGGCGACCAGCACAGGGTTGAGCACCTGTACTCGGATGTCAACATCCCGTGTTACTCTGGGGATGCTGAACAGCTTCCCCAGCTGCGCATCAACTAACCGCCGTTTGTGTTGGTAGCGGTCCAACAATATGGACCTTGCTATCTCATAATTGCCCGCCGTGACCGTTAGGTGACCGACAAACTCCTTCGGTTCACCCCGCAGAGCCATCAATAGTTGGGCCAACTTGTAGGCGTTGTCCAGGTCGTCCCGACCGTGGACCAAACTATCAAATAAATTGATGAAGGCTGGCCATTCATCAATTGCCCCACTGAAGGCCGGAATCTCCAGGTGTGGCAGCCGTCCAACAACACCCTTCGGGGGTGGGTCTCCGTTACCCTCCCCACGGTCATTCCTTCGCGACCGCTTAATCTTTTCCGCGTGACGCTCGATGTCACCCAAGCATTTTTTTGACGGATCTAAGTGATGTAACAACATCCTATGGAAATAAATGATTTTTGATTTGATTTGATTTGATTTGCATTCCATCGCTTGGTCAGCATCCGCGCAGAGCTGTTTCACTGTAGCCACCGAAGCATTATCAGTAAGCCCGAGAGCTTCAGCCTCCGCAGCCAGCCGACACACCTTCCCGACGCGTGTCATTGCGTCCTCCACACGCTTGAGGAGGACATCATCCATGTCCGGTCGCTCCACATACTGATGAGTATGGGCGAGCCATCTCATTTCCTCCCGGACACCATTCTGCAGTACCGTCAAGGGTGAAGGTGCCATGTTGACCGATTTAATAGATTCTGGTCCTATAACTTCACCACCGAACTAAGTATAGCCAGAGACCAGCACTTGCCCGTCAGCGCTGGGCACAGAAATTAAAACTAAGTTGTCAAAACTAAGGCCACTACTAAACAATTAAATCCTTAAAATATTTAATATGGTCGCCCTGTGGATATACACCTTATAACTATACACTCTAAATCAATTAGAGAATGCCACCATAAAGCACAATAAAAAATAACAGACAAAAATTTATTATAAAAACAATAAAAAATATTAAATAAAATGTATTAAAAAAAAATAAGTGGTGGGCTCCGAGACTATAAACCTAAACAATATAGCACCCTAAACCACACTGGATATCAAATCCAAGCTATTTTTAATATAATGTAGGTAGCCGTGAACCTTCTAGAAGTGGCCTTTCCGATGGACCTGCACTTCTACTGAGGTCAGCAAAATCAGCTTAATACCCCTTAAATAGCCTGACCCTGCTCTGTAAACCGAAATAACACTGCAATACTATAGAACCCGACGTTCTACCACGAGTAATACAATATAGTTACTTCGCGTAATGACCTTATGCACACAACAGTAGTTTCCGACTACAAATTTATAATAATCGTTAACTAAATCGTTAATTATACGTTCACTAACCGAAAATGAACCTAAATTGTGGTATACCGACCACAAAAGACTCACTCACAACAAAGATTGCCGACCAATCTGAGGTACCCTCTCCCACTACAAAAAAACAACCCTACAACCGTCCGTGAATCGATTTCCTACTAGGAAACCACGCTCTGCTACCAAAATGTTAAATCCACGCCTCAACCGAAAGGGCGGAATCTCTGAAGGGAATGTCACAAAGTAGTACTGACCTTGACGCCGTCGACCGGCATTCGAAAGCTCAGATTCGAGGCAGGACTACGGGATGAGGAACACAAGGGTTGGGGATGTTGGGAGTCGAACCTTACTCGTGTCGTAGCCCGCTGTTGGTGCTGTCGTGATGCTGCCGACTACAAGGGTCGCTATCCGAGCGCGACGAATTGATTACCGAATCACTTCAACCTTTCACAGCACGAAGCACTCACTACGATGACGTGAAATCTACTTATTTCTTGACGATTATTCCGAGATTATTACAAATAACATTCAGCCAAGCCCCGATGCTTGACGCCGACCATTTTTCCACTTGCAAAGTGACATTAGCTAGTTTTTTTTTCTATGCAAGTGACAGCTAGCTAGTGATGTTCCGATCACTCGCGGTCGATCCGCGCAACAAAAAACCGAGGTGCGTTCCGAAGCATAAATATTAAACAACAGGATTTTAATAACTTTAATACTTGTAAACCGAGAGCAGGTTCTCATAACAAAACCCAAGGCCTTATTTGCTCTTTTTATAATGCTATCAATATGCTTGTCGTAAGCTTGCCTACTATCTTGAATAACTCCAAGGTCACAAATCTCATCTACCACCTTCAGGGGGTTTCCTTTGAATGTGTAACTGTACTGGGTAGGCTTAGGGCTACGGCTAAAAGTAATAGCAAAACATTTCAACACTGGTTTATTTTGCTGGCAGTAAAGTTCAAACCTAACTAAGTCCTCCTGCAATAGACTGCAGTCGTTGACGTCGCTAATACGTTTAAAAACTTTCATGTCGTCCGCATATAGCAAAAATTTTGAGAACAGTGGCAAATATCATTATACACAAATATAGAAAAAAGGAGCGGTCCGAGCAAGGATCCTTGGGGCACGCCTGAAGGTATTTTTATCCAACTAGAGGAGAAGGAGAACCCATTAAGAACCACGGGCTGGGATCTATTTTCAATGTAGGAGGTAAACCATCTATAAAGATTACCATGGATTCCCGCCCTTAGGAGTTTCTGTAAGAGCAACTGGTGGTCTATTCTGTCAAATGCTTTGCTATAGTCAGTAAAAATAGCGTGAACTTGGCCACCAGCATCCATGTTTGAGGTGGTATAATCATTAAAAGACAGCAGATTAGAAGTAGTTGAACGTCTTCGAATAAACCCATGCTGTTCCGGAATAAATGATGTTGAGAGAGTTGAATATACCGCAGTATAAACAAGCCTCTCCAATACCTTGGCAAAAATACAAAGTTTTGAGATCATCATTATCATTAACGTCACTCTTGCTACCACCTTTATGGATAGGAGAAATATTTGCTGCTTTCCAGACCTTAGGTACATAGCCCTGATCAAGAGAACGCTTAAAAAGAAGAGTCAGTGGATATGTAAGGCCTTCAGCACTTCTCACTATGAAGACTGAGGAAATGCCATCAGGCCCACCACCCTTTGACACATAAGGCGACCTAAGTAGTTTAAATACAGTAGCATGTTCGTCCAAGCCGTTATCGGAAGAAGAACTATGAGATTGGGATTGTAAATTGGAGTAGAAATAGTTGGAGAAAAGGTTGCAAATTCCTTCTCCAGTACTAGCCGACAGCCCTAATAAAGTGGACGGAATAGAGTTGGCACTTCTCCTTTGAGATTTGACAAAAGAACAAAAATATTTGGGGTTTTCAATTATGGAACTTTCAACGTTTGAAATATATTTTCGGTAGCAGTGAAATATATCTTCCTCCAGGGTTTTGGCCTTTTTTCTAAGAAAAGCAAAAGATAATCATAATCGGATTGGTTACCATATTTATGAAATTTCTTAATGTATTTGTACTTTTCTTTAAGCGAGAGAGAGGAGCTGTACCAAGGCGGAAAAGACGATGCTTGTGCGGTAAAAATTTATCACGTAGCTCATAAATACAGGCATAAAATAGCTCAATGATTTCTATCTATTGGTTTACTATTTAAAATAGAGTCCCAATCGTAATCATGAGCCAAACATGAGTTAATGCTGTCGTAGTCACCTGAGCCATAATAATATTTCAAACGAGAGTTCAATTTAAGTGATTCGCAATCAACATCATTTATATTAATAACTAAGGATTTATGATGCTCATCTTTGGGGACCAATGGGTAATCATTAGCGAGAACCTTTACATCTACATTACTGATAACATAATCTAAGATCCTATTATTTGAGTTACTATTAAAGTTAAACTGAGTCAAGTTGCATACTGACAAAGTATCAAAAAAATAAATCTGACTATAACCTGATACGTTAGCCGGGTGCAAAGTTCCTTGTCTGCATGACCAATCTACATTCGGCAAGTTAAAATCACCCAGTATAACAAAAGTGTCATTAGGACATGACTCAACAATACAAGTAGGTTTATCAGAAAAAAATGTCACTTGCGTGTTAAATGAATTTCCTAAGTTTTCGCTACAAAGATGAATTAAAATTCATCTTTGTAGCGATTCAACCACTAAAAATAGTAACCGAACTTTAAATAAATTTAAAGTTCGGTTACTATTTTTAGTGGTTAAAGTAACCCAAATATCCTCAGCAGAGGAGTGCCACTCCGGCCGCGCTACAACACCAAGATCACGGCGCACCGCAATAAAAACTCCACCACCGTACATTTGTTTTGTTTTATCATAATCTCTATCCCGTCTCAAAATTAAATACCTATCATCAATGAGTTCGCTATCATAAATACCATCTAAAAGCCAGCTCTCAGTGATTGTATTACATCATAAGAATTTAAACAGATGTTACTTTTAAACGTATGTGTCTTAGTACGCAGCCCTCTTGTGTTTTGATAAAATAGTTTTAAATTAGACGCCATTATTAACATGTAAGCAATAGCGAAAGTGAAACTCTATAAAGCATATTATGCTATAGCTGGATAGCAAAAAAGCATAAAACAAGCCCTAAGTATAAAAAGAAGCGATAACTGCAGATTATTTTCATTGATAACATATTTAGGCGTAATATTAAGATAATTGTATGAAATAATTAAACATGTATAACAGACACTCCCAATAAATTGAATAAATAAGGTAGAAATAAATATCTTTGAACTAAACCCAATATTTAACTTTAACTCGTTCACGCAGCGACTGAGTGACACGAAAGCAGTGCAAGCGAAAATGGAACGTGAGTGCATAAAGCGAGTAGCTTAACGCGCAGAGCTGTACTTACGACGAACAGGTCGGTATCCCGGTATCGGTTACAGAGTGATGGTACAAAGAGATGGTTTTTTCTGTATCTTCCTCAGCCTTTTGGTCCTTCAGCTGATGGATAGTTTGATTCGCTTCTAGTAATATTTGTTCAAGCGCTGATATTCTCTGAAGGCTCGACTCGTCGGTACGGTAGCACTCGTCAATTGAGTCTAACAGATTTCTGAACTGAACTCTCAGAGCCATGGAGCATGCCATGTTAGACAGTAGCCTGTCTGACCGCCTCTGGACTTCCGACATCAGACGCCCAACCAAGGTAGCTGATGTCAGTAAGCACACTTGGCAAGGTGAGAAGATGGCAAATGGATCGGAAACCGCGTGGTGGCCATGAGGAGGCCAAAGATCAATCAGCAGACCACCTGCCCGATGGACCGATGACATAGTGAGGATAGCAGGGAAGCAAGCAGGGTTGAGTGGCATGTACATGAGGTGGCCTCAACTCAGCAGTGGGTTCCCTGACAGGCTGACGATGATTATGATAAATAAATTAATTATATCATAATTAATATAAAAGTTATCTTGGATCTAAAGGTCTATCAATATATCTATTTTCCTGATAATAATGTTTTTTATGACCACACATGGGGTTTAATCCGATGCGGTTTTATTACACAAGGTAGTTAAGTTACATTGAGCATATACAACTTGTAACAAGAGGTCTTCAGTTCAAGCCTCAGGTCATATAGGATGTTAGTTGCTAATCAAACAAGGTGATAAAATCGTAGATCATATTACACTTCTACTTAAATGCGAGAGTCGAATGTGTTTGTGCACGTTCATTACACCTTCACTTCAAAACTATTGGATCGATGTAATTTTTAGATCAATTGTGTTCTTTACCCAGGATATCACTCACGGTATTTTTTGACCCAAAAAATAATGCATTGGTTTTGTAGGTGATGTACTTGGGTTACAAGCTGGTGAAACCGTGTTGGTTTGATAAACCGTTTCATGGCTAGTAAATCTGTGGATTTCTTGAGGCGTAAAAACTAAATAACTAACCAACTGTACTTAGCTCAAAGAAAAGCTTTAAATCCGACAGCTGTAGTTCGGTTTCCATAGGTTCTACTTTTAATTCAATACTCTTTTATAACAAGTTAAGTAAGTTCTGACTGAAGGCTTTGGAGTCCGTCTGATGTCCCAGTTATTTACTACCTGAGTGCGTATATATGATACTCATTAAACGATATAAATATGGGTAATAAACATAGCGATGTCCGCATAAACCTATTTGCGTGTAACATTTTGCTGCATAAAGTTGCTAATGATAAAGTTTAATGGGCTATATTTTAATGTTGAAACAGCGTTTTAATAATTTTAATTATCTAGATGCCCAGTAAATTCGAAATCGAACCTCATCATAGCTTATACAAGATGTGTTTTAACACAGATAATTCTAGTTGAACAAATCTCAACTAGATTGCGCCATAGCAAAAGTAAGCACGCGCAAGCGCTTGTCGATGTCTTTTTAAAGTCAAAATACTGGATACTTCGAGCACGAGATGTGGTGAAGAAATGCTACAGAACCTGTATTACTTGCGTGAGATATTTAAGGCAGAACAAGAAGCAGTTAATGGGACAACTTCCAGAAGACAGACTAAAGCCAATGAGACCTTTTAATATTTCTGGAGTTGATTTTAAGGGCCCCATTAACATCCGATTTTCACCGGGACAAGGGGCCAAATCCTGCATCTGTGTGTTTGTGTGCTTTTTCACCAAAGCGATACACCTCGAAGCGGTATCAGATCTAACTTGGACAGGATTCAGGGCCGCATTACGTAGATTCGTGTCGAGAATAGGTCATTGTCAGACGTTATAGTCAGACAAATGGCTCAAACTTCATCGGTGCCGACAAAGAGCTAAGAGAAATGTTCAACCGAGCAACATCTAAATTACCTGATGAGCTATAATACACCTACTAGCGACCGAAGGCATGATGTGAAAGTTTATTCCACCACATTCTCCTAACTTTGGGGGACTTTGGTAAGCGGGAGTACGGTCTACAAAGACAGATCTTAAGAAAGTAAAAAGGAAGAGAGTAAGGAGACTCTCCGCTTACCTTCGAAGAAATGAACTCCGACCCTTACCTCTATCGTTATTAAGCGATAATTTAAAAGATCAAAAACCACTTACTCTTGGAAATTTCTTGATCGGAGAGGCCACAATTATTATACTGGACGAGACATGCGAGGAGCAACACATATTAAATTTGAGGCGATGGAGATATTGCCAAAAAATTATGAACTACTTGTCGAGAAAGTGGTCCAGAATACCTTATCTCATTAAATCAAAGATACAAATGGAAAACCAAAGGACAGAACTAGAGAAAGATGCCATTGTCATTATACGAGACAATAACACACCCCCGGGTAATTGATGTTTGGGCAGAGTAGTGGACAAGCACCCGGGGGGAAGAGACGGCATCACAAGCAAGAGTGGTGTTCGTTCGTGAAGACGAAAAAGTGTGTTTACAAACGACCGGCATCGAAGTTATGTGTCTTGCCGAAAGCCACTGAAGATTAATATTTTTTTCCATCATTTTCGTAATTGCTTTGTGGGCGATTAGGTTAAAGATTTTCTTATAAATATTTCTATAGAGCCATTCTTTCATAAGTTATATAGTCATTTGCATAGTTATTTAGTCCTTTTCGAAATTTTATCGAGTCTTTCTTTCATAGTTTTATATAGTTTTTTTAACTTCTTAAATTTCAGTCTTTTGGTGGGCGGTATGTCCAAACCCAGAGAATTTTAGTTCGACAAATCTCAACTAGTAGGCGCCACAGCAAAAAAACTTAAGGCTTTTTCGATGTCTGTTTTAATAAATCATTCTAACCACGGTAAAGTGTTTCATTGTGTGAAGTTTTGTGAAATATAGTGACATCTTAACATAATTTACAAAGATCTTTAAATTTAACATTAAACTTATAAATATCTACTTAGCGTTATCTGAGTCCTCTAATATGATATTTCCCTAGCGACCACTTTTTCGGTCTAAAAATCCTCTGAAGTGATATTGACCGGCCAAAATTATGCATAGTCAGGACATCCAGAGTAACGGCGATGCCATTATCGCCGGTGAGGGGCTAGCCCCAAATGCTAGCACGCATATTGTTTTGAATGTCTGGCCAAACATGAACGCATTGTGCTTCTACTACCTCGTATGGGAAAAGGCGTAAATATAACAGCGTATGCGGGGTAGGCAGGCAGACATATGTTTATTTTGGTAATGGCAAAATGCAGTTTATGCAATGTAGTATTTACTATACCTACATGTAAGACTAACGAATGATCATTAAAATAACTATAAAAACTTACATACATACCTCCATAAAATAAAAAAGTGCGGGTTGGACTCACTCAGCCAGGGTTCCGCACAAATCGCTTATTTTGTGAAGAAATTACAAATGTACGGTTTTCAGATGTTTCCTCTATTTGTGCTGTAAGAACTTGCGTCATCCCAAATTTCATGGTTCTAGGACAACGGGAAGTATCCAATATGTTTGGATTCACTTGCGAGTATCAAGCAAATTAAGCAAAATTGTGACATAAGCGACGGTATCTTTTAATTGCGTTGACCTAAGTTTGTTTTTTTTACAACTTCAAGAGACTACAGATTTGAGTAATTGATATTAATTTCAACTTGATACCTTATCATAGTATTTACGGACGGACAGACATACAGGCAGATTTTTTCAGTTAAGGGATTTTCCCTTTACTCCAACTTTAAAGTCGTTAGCTTAGCTCCAACTTTAAAGTCGTTAATTTGCTATATAGTATATAGGTAGCTAAGGGAGTCATGTATATTTATAGGAACTTAACTATATTTATCGAATGGATGTGCAAATTTTAGAAAATAACTATTAGATCATTATTATACAGAATAGATCCTAATTCAATTAGATGATCCTCATGGTTAAAATAATTATATAACATTAATTCGTACAGATTAATGCCATTTTGATAAAATAGTATTTAATATATTTACAGAGTAAATTAATCAGACTGAAAGCAATTTTTATCCAGTGCAGAATTTTGCTGATTGAAATTCTGTGACGTTGTGGTACGCCTTATCTTATAGATCAACAATATATTGTAATGCTTTAATTTTTGTAAATGGTATATATTTCTTATTGAGTATGAAAGGGCATTCATTATATTCCAAAGATTTTCCTACTTGTGAGGCAGCTCTTACTGTTTGTAGTTTGTCTGTATATCGGTTGTTACGTAATTTCCTAACTAATAATGATCTTGTTTTGAAAAATATTACTGATTTATTAAATATACTTTATACATATAAAATTCAAACTCATGACTAATTGACTGAGGATTGACTGATATCAACGCACAGCCTATACCACTAGTCCTAGAGACAAGAAACTTTGTATAGGGGCTCCTTATAGAGTAGCCCTAAGAAGGAGTTTGGCGAAATTCGTCCCCTAAGGGGGGGAAATGGGGGGTTGAATTTTGTATGAAAATGAAAAACGACTTAACTTATGAAGCAGCAATTTTTCAGGGAGGTAATATATAGGTAGGACACATCAACCAAGCAAGTGATTTATCAAATATACTCCTGCTAAGGGGGACCTGGGGCATGAACTTTGTTTGGACATAAAAAACTACTTGACCTATATGAGGCTGTTTTAACTTGGCAGGTGGGTAGTTTATAGATGTGAGACTTCAGTTCAGTAAAGTTTTCATCGAAATTCGCGCCTATTAGGGGAAAAAGGGGAGGTTAGAGTTTGTATGAAAATAAAAAAAAACTACTCGATCTATGAATCAGTTCTTTGGGCAGATAGGAAGTTGAACAATGCAGGCGATTAGCTCAGTAAAAGGAAAGGGGAGGGAGGTGGAGGTGGGGGGGGGGGGGGGGAAAGGTAGGGTGGAGGAGTGCGGGAGGGGGAGGGACGAGGAAGGAAGTATAATGTTTGTAAGGACTGGCCATTTTTAATGAGTTTGAGCGAGCGAAGCCGCGGGCACCTGATAGTAAATATATACGACGTATTGTAAGACGTATTTTATGAAATGGGGCTTTACATGTTTCTGTTTGCCTTAATTAACCAAGGCCTTGCTCTCCCTGAATTGGTCGAGTTATCATATTTACTTGTACTTATGTACTGTGCTCGTACCCAGTACCCAGTTACTTGAGCAATTGATATTAAATTTAACTTGATATCTCTACGCATTCCTGAGAAAGAGGGTCTTGACCTACAGACAGACAGACAGACGGGCGGACGACTAGGTGATCCTACAAGGGTTTCCTTTTTCCTTTAAAGGTACGGAATCCTAAAAATCAGGTTGTAAACAAATAACATGTCTACTACATCAAACCGCGATAATATATAACTGCATTTTATCAAAATTATAGGCATATGTTTTATTTATTATTAGTATAAAAACATAATCTCGTGGAAGCAGTGGAGACGTGAAAACGCTACTTTTTCAACAGACACCATATTTTGTTCCTATTGAATGGTATGTGTAGGATGACCATTATGGATAGTAGAAATGATTGTTTTTCGTGTTCCTATAATACAGAAACCATCTCGCGAAATAAACCTGTAATCGTATATAAAACATCACATATCATATATGATATAAATGCTTTTATACAAATTTAATGCATTTTAAGCAGGCAAATAAATAGCATAATATGTAAACATATTTAAAAAAAAAACCTGATTGAAATGACTCTTATGTACAATTACTATTAGAAATAGGTAGGATTTGGTTTGAATAACCAACCTTTTTATTAGTGTTGAAAGGGCATAAAACCCGCCTCCAATTATTATTTTCAAGCCTTTTGCGCAAGATGTGTGTGTGGTATTCATGTGGATAGAGGACACAAAACGAACAAAAAAAACACAGGAAAATTGGGTCTAAAGATTAACATGAAGTATATTATTTTTCATTACCGTGCGCGAATGACTCGAAAAAAAAATATCAACTGACGACGAGAGTGATTCTGTTCAAATCAAACCCCATATTGGCCAGTGTCCAAGCCGGTTCATGAGCATGGTCACCGCACGAGGCTACAACTTTTTGCCCTAGCCCCCAGCTTGCGCCCGCGCCGATCACCACACTGTCACTCATACTCATCATCATTGTTTTCCACTTTATCGAATTTGTTTTATGGATGTATGCGCAAAAGAAACAGCGGCGGGCCGTCGTATTTCATCATGGCGGCAAACGACAAAATTGAGCGGTATTTTTTGTTGATAAATTGCGATCGATCCAGATGTAAATGAGAATGATTGAGATGCCCACTGTACAGGGTGACTTTTGACTAGACAACCAAACATTTCCTCATAAACAAACTATATACTTAGGTAAATAAATGGTGCAAGCGAAAAAACATTTTATCTCATAGGAATCATAAACCCTCTTTACTGCGTCCAAAAACTGCACGTTACGACCAGCATGATGTTATACTACTTGGTAAAAACTCATTTCTTATCTGTATATAAATACATTATGACCGTAATGTATAAATTTTCGACAAATTATGACATTCCAATCTCGAATGCCGACGCCCGCCTGCGTGCCGCCCCTAGTTTGTCTGTGAAGTTGGTACTACTGAATAAGCTAAACAAGTTCAGAGCAATTATCAATGCCACCATGCCGGTCGAACACTAGTGTACGTAACTGTACATAATTAGGCATTATGTAGCAGTCACATAAACTACTACTACAAACTACTTGATATTTCATGATTGGCTGATCGCGAATAACTAGACAAAAAGAAAGAACAAAATTATTAAAGGTTAGCTAATTTTGGCGGATGACCAAAGTCGAAGATGAAGGTAAGCGGATAACGGGACTGAGGTGGAGATGGGCGGGACACTTGGCTAGACGGGATGACGGACGGTGGACCAAAGCAGTCACGGAGTGGTGGCCAAGGGGAACAACAAGGCCAGTGGGCAGACCACCTGCCCGATGGTCCGACGATCAAGTGGACAGGAGCTCAATGGATGCGGTTGGGCCAGGACCGTGCGGGTTGGTGCTGAAGAGAAGAGGCCTGTGCCCCGCAGTGAGTTGATGTCGGCTGAGGATGATGCTGCGCGCCTTTCAGTACCATGCCACAATCCAGCACACCTACAGGTTTGAGCTTTCCAATAGCGTTAAATTTTATTCATAATTCTTTATTGAACACAGTTATTTAAAAAAGATAAATTAAGAGAAAACATATGTACAAAGGCAAGCTTATCTCTAAAAAGATATTTCTTCCAGCAAACCAAGGCATGACAGGAAATTTTATCAATAAAGGGTAGGCAGTGCACAATATCTAAACAATAATAAAATACATATAAGTAAATTACATATCTATAAAATACGGTAAATAAAATACATACTCGTATATACCAAACTACTAAATACGTATCAATACATACATAAACCTGTACATAAAGTTTACATACATATAATAATAATATACATACTACAACTATCACAAAAGAGAGAGGAAGTGCTCTTTTACCCGGTTTTTGAAAGCGAAAAGAGTGGGGCTGTCTCTTATCGCACAAGGAAGTGCGTTCCACAGTCGGACCGCCTGCAACCTGAAGGAATGCTCATATGCGGAAGTGGTATGCCTTGGAGTGGCTAAGAGTGAGACCGTGTGAGATCTGTTCAGTTTCCGCGAATATCATCGATGTATTATTTTCTAAATAAAAAAATTAAAAAACAATTATTGTATCTACTGTAGCGCCTGCGAGATTCCATAAGGCAAAAACACCGATTGGGATTTGCGTGCGCTACAGTAAAATAATTGTAGTTCATAGAAAAGTTCTCAAGAGACAGCACCTTACGCTCTCCCTTACAAAACTGCGCTTTCTTTTAGCAATAGAATAGTACTCGTGTGCTATTGGGCAAAATACCTATCACAGCCCAACTATCAATAGTAATCAATGAAAGGGGAATAAAAAAATGTTTAAATATACTACAGTAAGAGATCGCACCCTGAATGGTACTATATAAATTAATACACCCTGCCTGAGAACCAAAAGATTTTATTGAATTTCTATCATGTCTCTCTGTGCTGTACAGTATCTTCAGAATACTGACTAAAATAACGTGGTTAAGAGGGGGAAATGGGGTGTTAAAGTATGTCCGAAAAACTTAAAACCTACGAAAAAGCGTCAAATGCAAACCCTGTAAAAAGTTTTGTGACTCTCGGTCTGTCAGTCACGAAGTTCCTATTGCCTATTATAAATAACGCTGTCACTTTCGTTAACATTCGTATTCCTTTTAAATATTATTTTTTCGTATCACCTTAACTGTTGTCTCGCAACTATAAAGTACCTACCTGTTTTTTAATTCATTTCATACCTACAAACCGTACCCTGAGTTTTAGCAGGTAATTTTGGTCAGTATTGTGAGTACAATCAGCTAGTTACAGATTTATCTTTTAAAACCTAATAATCCAATAATATTCGCTAATCAGCATAAATATGATATTATATTCTAGCAGTAGTGAGTAGCAAAGTGACTTTCATTTTTTCATTCGCACTAGGCACAAACAATTCCGTGCAGTAGCGACCTCTATGAGTAGTAAGACCTATTTACATAAAACATCAGTTTGGCCTACACAGAAACACTGGCTCATCGCATTGGTAGCTTTGCTAGCCCGAGTAAAGTAAGATAGATGGCGCTGTAGGAACAACTTTAACATTCCATGACGCGGCTCCGCAACGCGTTTTTGATATTCTCATAGTTCCCGGTCAGAAAACTATTCTTCCACCATTTCTGAGGCACTTATCTAAAGATATATCTTCGTACTCAGCCCATATGGACTCGTTGTTGGGCATCAGATTATCGAAACTTTGAGGTTGCTTCCTAACTATATGCATCGCACAGCTGTCAAATATTATAGTCTGTAAAAGATAGCTTGATCCCTGTGACAGCTGTCAATATAACAGGCCTAGAACTATGTCGATATTATATGTAACTGAATAGACGCTTTTATACTTCTATGTCGTACAAAATTTTCAGTATACACAGTCAGGTCATAAGTTCTGTCACACAATAAAAACTTTTGAATTTAGAACGTTGGCCACAAAAAAGTTTATTGAATTCGAATATCGAATTTTTCATGAAAATAAAAATGTGTACTTTTTAGAATTTTCCTCATTTTTAAATATGGAGTGGACACTTAAAGAAGACCGTGTCGCAGTTATTGCGTTGCATCGTTGCGGTTACGCGCCAATTCAGATTTTCGACTTACTGAAAAATTTGAATATAACTAAAAGATTCGTTTATCGTACCATAAAACGATACAATGAAGACTCTAGTGTAGATGACAGGTCAAGAAGTGGTCGCCCTCGCTCTGTTAGGACTCCAGCAGTGATAAAAGCTGTGAAGGCGCGAATTCAAAGAAATCCCATACCTAAGCAGAAACTGTTGGCCCTTCAGATGGGGTTAAGCAGGACCACGGTTAGGGCTTAGGGCATATCGAAGAAAAACAGGACATCGTTTAGACGCTCGTTTAATGGACCTGAGACTGAAGCGATGCCGCGCTTTGTTGAAGCGGTACGCGGGAAAAAAGCATCGGGAAATTCTTTTTTCGGATGAAAAAAATTTCACCGTAGAAGAGAGCTACAACAAACAAAATGATAAGGTGTATGCACACAGCAGTGAAGAAGCGAGCAACCGTATTCCACGTGTCCAACGAGGTCATTTTCCATCCTCGCTCATGGTTTGGTTGGGAGTCTCTTATTGGGGCTTCACTGAGGTACATTTTTATGAGAAAGGCGTAAAAACGAATGCAGTTGTGTATCAAAATACAGTCCTCCAGAACCTTGTGGAACCTGTTTATCATACGATGTTTAATAACAGGCACTGGGTATTCCAACAAGATTCTGCGCCAGCTCATAGAGCGAAAAGCACACTAGACTGGCTGGCGGCGCGTGAAATCGACTTCATCCGGCACGAAGACTGGCTCTCCTCCAGTCCAGATTTGAGTCCGTTAGATTACAAGATATGGCAACACTTGAAGGAAAAGGCCTGCTCAAAGCCTCATCCTGATTTGGAGTCACTCAAGGCATCCTTGATTAAGGCAGCCGCCGATATTGACATGGACCTCGTTCGTGCTGCGATAGACGACTGGCCGCGCAGAATAAAGGCCTGTATTCAAAATCGCGGGGGTCATTTTGAATAAACTTTATTACCATAAGAATCTATGTTTTATTAAGATCATTTTGCTATATAAATGTTTAGATAAATAATAAACATGTCTAATTTATTTCATATTGCACATGTGACAGAACTTATGACCTGACTATGTATATATGTAGTATAGAATAGGGACAGAGCTGTACGCTATATACCGTAAACCGGGGTGGATAGATACGATAATAAACTTCGGAGTTGCATATATTTTTAAATAAATGACAGTATATCATGCCTATTGCTACGTTTTATGAGTCCGGCCGTATATTTTACTATTTCGGTTACGTATGTACGGTTTCTTCAGTCTCATTTTGAACACATATGAAAAATAGGTAAGTTGGTAACTAGTTATAGCTTTTTTAATAAAATATCAGAACCAAAATAAAATTACAAGACATCTTCATCCATTAAATCTTTGAGGAGATCGTTATCGTTTCTGTAATACGAACGCCTAGATTTCACACCACTTGGACCAGGTTTCTGTTCATCATCAATATTTTTTTTTGGTACAGGAATGTAAGAGCCTTGTGGTATTTTTTTACGTTCCTTCCGTTTCATTTTTTTGCTTGGTTTACTAGTGTCAATTACTTCAACAGAAATAATATTTATTTTGTGTTTTTTCTGTTCCTCCTTTTTAGTATTTTCAATCGTTACATCTGTTAAGACCTGTGCATCTATATCAGTTTGATCAGTTTTATACTTATCATCTGCTTCACACATTACTTCGCTTTCCCTATCTATCAAACTTCCATCTTCAAAAACGATCGGCATTATTTCTATATCAAACTGTACGCGGTCTATAATGACATCTTCATTCACTTTTTCATTATTTGCGAGTATTACACTTTCTTCACTAATTCTTCCCGTGATTTTTTTATTATTTTCCTCATTTTTTCATTCCGGTTCTTTGTCTTCTTCTCTGCTTCTTTCCCTTTTCCGTTCATTTATATTTTGGTTATTTTATTTGCCATTTTCTTGATTACAGGTTCATCCTCATTTTCAGTTTCGTCATCAATCTTTGAGTTTTCTCCTTGATTTCCGTCGCCAACACTTTTTGTCTTCTTCCCTGCTCCTTTTCCTTTTCCTGAGTCTTTTCCGTTCCAATGAACGGAAATAAAATTAGGCAAAAAGGGCAAAAAGGCAAATAAAATTACCAAAATATCAATATATTTTGGTAATTTTATTTGCCTTTTTCTTGATTACAGGTTCATCCTCATTGTCAGTTTTGTCATCTGTCTGTGAGTTTTCACCTTCGTCTCTCTCAGCTCCGTCACCAACATTTCTCCCGGGAACCACATTTAATTTCCTTTTTCTGGAAGGCTGTTTGATGCCTGTTGTTCCATATCTTAGCTCTTTGAGCATGTCCAAAACGGACTGTTCCACTCCTTCTTCACGATCTTCAGCTGGCAATCTACCTAACACCTGGTTCTGATCCAAAGGATAAATTCCTGTTTTTCTAAAACTGGACGATATGTTTTCATTCTTATTTTTATCCAGTTCTTTCATAAGTTTGCTAAACAGTTTTGGGAAACAACTTTTTGGAACACATGTTTCATTTTTGCCATCTTTTCTCTTCCATTCTAGAAGAATATTCCGCCATGCTGTTTTCATCGGTCTGAAGAAAGCCACATCTAAAGGTTGTGTGAGATGTGTGCTATTAGATGATAAGAAAGCGAACTATATATTCTCCGCTCGACACTTTTCTATCACGACAGGTGTGAAGACAGATTATCTCCAATCAAAAATTTTTTTCCTTCTTTCCCTCTGAAATACGGAAGGATAATAGTTTGGATCTAATCTTCAAATATATTGGCGTCAAACCACCCACTTTGAGAACGGTTTTACCGTATACCAGGTGGCCCATTTTCGGTCCAAGTGTCATAGAGGTTCTGTGCCTTATATACCACATAGGGTGGCAGGATGTCTCCAGTGGATGTTGCGGAAATCATTATAGATAGGTACCGAAGCTTTTGAGTGATTTACCACTCGTTCTGGATATTTGGTGCCGCGTTTGGTCAACATTTTTTTTCTTCCTGGGTCATCGCACAAGCTTGTCTCATCGTAATTTACGATGTTTTTTGGTTCAATATCTATTAAAGACATCTTCAGTTCTTGAAAATATTCTCTAATAGCATCTGGGGATACCCCTGCCCTGTTTCTTTTTATGTTTTGGCTATTCCTTTGGGTTATTTTGTCTTGATGCCGCTTAAGTAAATGTGCTATAAAGTCAGGCCCGGGCAAATTGTTTTTAAATCTTAAAACAGTCCTTCCTCTTTTGATAAAATACCGTAAATCTAAAGCATCCATGGGATACCCCCACTCCGCACAAATATTTACATATTTTATCAGGTGCTCTTCAAATTCCACTGAGAAAACAGTTTGCCCTCCTTGTTTCTTTACGGTTCTCGTGCAGTGCCTGTATAATACAGATTTGTTTATACCGTATTTATCAGCGACCGTTTTTAATGATAATGAGTCATCTCATTTAGATTGGTATTCGCGAACCGCTTGATTGAGCTGTTCCTCATCATATTTTTTATAACGTCTGCTGCCTGGTTGGGGTTTATAAGTGCACGGCATTTCACACCTGCAAAATGATAAAAATGCTACAGATGGGTAGGTAGGTACTAACTTAATAAGTAATATCGTCCTTTAAGTATCATTATTGTTTCTGGATAATAATATATTAAAAAATGTAGGTATGGCAAAAGAGAGATATAAAAATGTAAGTTGCAGTAAAGTAAAATAAATAGGTAGGTAGGTAACTAGGTACCCATCTAATATGTTATTAAAATGTGACAACCCTAACAGCATCGTTCCTAATGATCCCTTTCGTGTTGCTATTCAAGCCTTCAGGTATCGAATCACCCCGTAAGTCGTAACTATTCACCCCATACGTCGTATCCAGTCCCCCCTTTAGCGTATCTAATAACCTCATATAAATCGTCAAAATTCCTAGGTCTACGTTTTTATGAATTTTACCAAATCTAATGAAGAAGTACTTACCACAATATCAAAAAATGCTCGGCGATGACTAGTTCTTAAAATAAAACCAAATTTGTTTAAAAAATCTCACTACTTACCACTTTTTCGTGTGAAGTTTTCGGAGCCAAAATTTGCAGTGAAATGCACAGTCAACTTTGTGTCGTAATTTTCTTTTAAACTAAATTCCATAGACAATCAGGTGTTGCCACTTCAGAAAATATATAATCAGGTGTAAAAACCATAAACTACATTATTTTTTTTACAACTGACTTGGATAAACTCACCTACAATTTTTTTTGGATTTGGTTCTAATCACCCCGTGAATTCTTTTGACCCCGGTTTACGGCATAACTCTGTCCCTATTCTATACCACATTATTTATAAAGAAAATTTTGCACGACATGGAAGTATAAAAGCGCCCATTATATCAATTAAATCAAACAAAAAGAACTCGTAGTACGTTTTTATGCTTATAATACAATGAGTAACATCTAAACGAACTGCAAGACTCGCATGACGTATTATCTGTCTTGGATCTCAGCTATCGAAGCCTGCCTTGCGATATAAGAAGCGAGGAGAAACTGGAGGAACTGCAAGAGAATAACGACAAGCTACGCATAGAACTTGACACAGCAAACACTGAGATAGAAAACCTGAACCTGGAGATTGCTACCCTGAATAGAATACTGGCAGGAAAAAATAAACAAATTGAATTATATAAAGCTGTAAGTCTTGATGAAACCATGAACAAACAGAAATCGTACCCAAAATTTTACTCTCCCCAGTACCGAAAAATACAGGTCGGGTATCCACGAAAATCGCCGATAGAGTTTACCAGTCGTGTTGTTACACAGATGGAGCCAAAGGACACAATTGTGAAAAAGTTGCCAAATCAGGACAATAAATTGTTGACTAGCATTCCGGATGGTTTGTCAGGCGAAACCCATCTGTTTCGACCTGAAAATGTATTGGCATCAATACGAGCGATCGACTCCCAAAAACTTAATAACACTCTGAGTATTACAAAATCAACAACGCAACCACCAGAAGAGCGACGACGTGTTATGATTCTATCGGATGAACAGGGCAGAGGAATGTGTAACCGTCTCCAAGGACTCTTAGGGGAATAATTTAGAGTAGAGTCGGTCATCAAACCATACGCCACCATGGTCAAGGTGCTAGAATCTTGCTCGCTATTATGCAAGAGTTATGGGAAAAATGACCACATAGTCATATTAGGAGGTTCAAACGACAAAGATCCTATTAGGCTAAAATCTTTACTTTACTATAATTTAAATTCACTTGTAAACTCGAATGTAATACTCTGCAACGTCGTCAGCACAAATGCGAATTTAAACGAAAAAAAAATTAACTCCACATTTAGGTATTTGTGCTCTCGATTTACACATGCAACCTACTTAGATATAAATGACAATGAATGCTCAAATAGAATAAAACTTAACAAATTATTTACATGCAGAAATTTGACAAAAGAAATCACTGTATCCTCAAACTACGCCAAAACACAAGAGCAGCTACCTCTATCAGTAAATTCTGGAACTAAGACAAACTGGGTAACTTCGGTTGATATGCATACTCAGACTGACTCGGTTACTTCTCCGGATTATAATTCAAATACTGAGAAGCAGCCAAAGACCCTAGATTTTTTTCGTGCATAATCATAGAAATGATTGCAATAAGACTGTATCAAGTTTTTGAGTAATGCATCAAAATATTCAGGGACTACTGTCTAAATTGGATATACCTACAATTACCATTAATGATATGAAAGAATGTTCTAACCCTGAAGTAATATGTTTGACTGAAACGTTCCTAAAAAAAAGTGATACATTAAACGTTAAGATGCCAAATTACGAACTAGCGGCTTTTTACTGCAGAAAAACAAGAAGAGGTGGTTCTTGTATTTTCTTAAAAAGAGGTATTCAATATGAGCAACTAGAATCTCTTGGGAACGTTTCAGTCTCTAACTATTTTGAATGTTGTGCAATTAAGATTCCCTGCAAAAACACTGTAATTATTTGTATATATAGACCTTCAAATGATACGAAACATAATTTGGACATGTTCTTTGAAAAACTAGAGTTATTGCTTTATAAATTTCATTGTAAATTCAAAAACCAGAAATTAATATTAGCAGGAGACTTAAATATAAATATGTTACAACAAAAATATGAATCATCTAGACTAAGTGACATTTAAAAAAATTATAACCTTAATTTACATATTTTAGAACCTACAAGAAAAAAATCGTGCATTGATCTTACAATTAGTAACATGAGAAATGTGAATGGTTTTGTGCTTCCTCTTTGCTTATCGGATCATAATACAGCTCAATTTTTACGCATGAAGCTTAAACATTCACTGAATATACCGGAAACCTTTTATATGTTCAAGAGTATGTATACAGAAGAGAACATTGCAACATTTCAGAGTTATTTGAAAAGCTTATCTTTCCATACAGTATACAATCAAAATGATCTAAATCAAGCTTTCAACGAGTTTCATGATATTTTTTGTTTACTTTATAAGTTATGTTTCCCAAATATAAGGATTAAAATTAACACCAAATGCAAAATAAATTGGATTTCTAAAGGGATAAGAAAGTGTTATATTGCCAAGCGGAAGTTACGTTATTTATATTATACTCATAATACTACATATAATAAGGAGAAATACCAAAACTACAGCAAACTTTTAAAGAAATGTGTTAATACAGCTAAACGAAATATAAATAGAAAATACATATTGAATCACAAACATAAAAGTAGCGCTACTTGGAAAATAATCAATCAGGAAATAAACAATTCTTACACTTCTAGAAATATAGATCAATTAATTTATAATAATGAAACAATAAAAGATCCTAAATTAATATCAAATATATTTAATAATTACTTTATTGATCTGACAAATGTGGAAAACAATAATTGTAAAAATACCAACCAAACTTTAATAAATAACTCGATTTACTTAACGCCAATAGACAAAATAGAGATTGAAAAACATATAATGACCCTCAACAATACAAACGCAGAAGGGTACGATAAAATATGTACAAAAATAAATAAAGCCTGCAAGAAAGAGATTAGTGAAGTATTAGCTTACTTGATTAATTTGTCCATACAAAGTGGTATTTTTCCAGACAGATTAAAGATAAGCATTGTAAAACCTCTATTCAAAAAAGGTGATAAGAATCTTATAGAAAATTATAGACCTGTTACCCTAATACCAATATTTTCGAAACTCTTTGAAAAAGTAATGCATAATAAACTTTCATCTTTTTTGTCAAAGTATAATATTATAACCGAAAATCAATACGGGTTTCAAAGAGAAAAATCTACAACTCTAGCAACATTTAATTTGGTAACCGACATACTTCACAGATTAACGATGATAACTATGTGACAATTCTATTCTTTGACATGTCAAAGGCATTCGATTTCGTGTCCCACAAGCTGCTTATGACAAAACTTTATACATACGGTGTAAGAGGACCGACATATAACTGGGTTCAAACTTACCTAAAAAATAGGTCTCAAACTGTAGAGATTACCGGATTTGATGCCGCAAGGAATTTAAAAATTACAAATCCGAACCTAAATTTAATAAATTCGGCGTGCCTCAAGGTAGTGTACTCGGACCACTCCTATTTCTGCTCTACATTAACGATATTTCTGAAATTACTAAGTATAGAAATATATTATTCGCTGATGACATAACAGTAATTATAACAACACCAAAACTACATTCATTATCAATACATGAAAAGGAAATAAATGACGTAATATTAAATACTATTAATTGGCTAAATAAAAATAATTTAAATATAAATATTAATGAAACCTGTTATATCAATTTCAATAATATAAATAATCTTAATGTATCACATAATAATATAATTGTTAAAAATGCTGAATGTGTTAGATTTTTGGGTATTGACATTGATAATAAATTACATTGGAAATTTCAAATAGATCGCGTTTGCAATAAATTAAATAGGTTTTCGTATGCTCTTGGTAAGCTGACTAGAGTGGCTAGCAGAGACACAGCATTAACAGCATACTTTGCATACGTAGAGTCAGTACTGAGATACGGGTTGCTTGTTTGGGGAAACAGCACAGACGTAAACAAGGCATTTGTGGCTCAAAAGAAATGTATTAGATCAATCGTAGGAGTTGCCCCAGACGTATCATGTAAACAATTATTTAAAGCTCTATATATATTGCCTCTACCCTGCCTTTATATTCTAGAAGTAGCTACATTTGTGATGCAAAATAAAAAAATGTTTACAGAAGCGAAAAACCTAACATCTAGGAGTCTAAGGAAACCTAACAAACTTACCCTTGATGTGACCCAAAAAGTGCAAGATTTACAAAAAACTGCTACGCTATGTGCACAACAATTTGGAACAAATTACCAAGTCACCACCAAATTATAAGTAACAAACAGAAATTTCAAAAAGTTATAAGATATTGGTTAATGCAACATGTTTTCTACTCGATTAAGGAATTCCTAGCACATAATGTTAAAATTTGTGTCAATTGTAAACTTTGACTAATTTGTTACCTACTATTTAAAATTATGTGGCTCTATGTCATAATTGTTTTGCATGCTATAATTTAATTAGCTGGATATGTGTATCTGACTGAAACTATATAGTACCACCTTTGTATAACCATATCTATCGCAAATAAAAGTCTTTATCTTTATCTTTATCTTTAAACAAATTATTAGCATTAAAATAATGGAATCAAAACTGGAAACACGTGGCGTAGTCGTCCGCCTTTGGGTGTAAAAAGTCACCTTTCATATTTTTCCAAATAAAAAGGTTCTAAAACGTAATAGGTATCACATCAGTCATAAAACTTACAGAAAAATGCAAAGTTCTATAGTTGCTGTTATTTATAAGTTTTCTGCACCACTGACAAAAGGATATAAAATGTAATTTTCAAATGAACCAACAATGAAAAGGTGCCATTACATTACCCGTTCCTAAATGCACACTCTGCGGTTTGGGGTTAGTTGTATGTTCGGGAAACAGGGAACCAACTATATTAAAGTTTATCATGTCAGTAATATAAATAATGAGGAAAAGTTCATAATTCTTTATTCCACACAAAATAAAGTGCCCTTGAAAACGTGATATGTAATAAATAGTCTTCATTATAAATCAAGAAAAAATATTGAATAAAAGAATACTTACATGAATCCTTGCTATATTTAATTTTAGTTTTGAGCATCGTTTTTGATGGCTCAAATGTTTTGGCATCATTGATAGTTCCTTTGGTAGCCATCATTGCTGGCTGATATTATTTCAGTGCCAAGCCGATTCCTGTTATCGGAATTTATCAATTTCAGCTTTTGTATATTAACTCGTTCCACACTTGCAGTCGAAAACGATAGAGTCAACAAAAGCCTTATAATCTATTTAAACTGGGGAACTCGGGCTCCCCTGCAAAGTTCTTACTTTTAAAACTATTTACTAGAAAGTATTGTTCTTTCTTTCTTCTTTCTTTCACTGTCAAATTCAGCTGGGTGAAATGAAAGAGGGCATGCTGTTTCCACTGCTTATTTAGCTCCTCGAAATCGACATCATGTTATATGTTAAGGAATGTGCTGACCACTTGGGAAAGGTCTTTCAGTAATTTTTTTATTTATATTTTTATTACGAAAATATAAAAACTTAATACTAATTACATCGGGCGCCTAAAACCCAGTGGGTTTCCCAGGCACCAAGGAGTTTAGATTACAGCCATGTTATGAATACAGATGTAGGTACAGATCACTTCAATTACTTAACATAATGATTAATGACAATAATAAAAACTGAATGTTAAAAACATGTGAATCATCATAAGGTCGGTATCTAATCGCCGCGCGCGCGCCGCACTGCTCATCGCGCGAGACAGCAGTAGCAGAGCTACTGATTGACAGTGGTGCCAGATTAGGCGAATTATCGCCATTTAGGCTACCTTGGAGGGTCAAATGGCGACCAAAAAATCCGATCGGTTATCAGTAGCCATTAAGGCTACCTAGGAAAAAAAAAGGGAGATTTAGGCAATTTCAGTATTACCACAAATTTATTAAATTATTTCTTGACATTGACGTTTATAGTAGTCTCGCTAAGACAAAACTAAGGAACCGTAATGGCGGCGAATCTCTATGAGTGAGTGAATTTAGGGTTGCCAAGTTAGCCAAATTTTACCCTAATAAACACAGTCAAAAAATAAAATATTTTAGTAAGAGAGAGAAGGAAAAAAACACTGTTCTACAAATCCAACAGATGGTGCTTTGAATCGCTCTTGGGTTCTTGCGCTTCTTTTTTCAAACGGGTCTATAAATCGAAAAATTATCGTATTGATATTATTTTTAAAACATCTATCCAATGACATCTCACACAATGGGATAGAGTATAATATAAAATAGAGGTATAATTGGATATATCTTTTAGAAAAAATATCAATATATTAGGACCATTTTTCGATTTATGGACCCGTTTGAGTAATATAAGCGCAAGAAACAAATTACGATTCACAGCACCACCTGTTGGATTTCTTGCAAAGTTGTATAAATATGTGTTAAAAAAATACCTAATGGAGATGATACATGAATGGTAGAGAAAATTCTAATTCTGCTTAAATTGATAGCCCTAACAAGAAAAATTACCGTCAATATCACAGTCGTTAATAATTTAAAGCAATTGAATTAATTAGTCCGAATTTTTTATACGTCCATTATTTCTAGGAGTGAGATAGACAAACGAGTATGACAACAAGAAAACATCTTCTAATTCCAACTCGTTTTTTTTTTGTAAGTTGTCATCAAATGTAAAGGTTTTTGTTTGTCATTTGAAGGTGTTGTGTTATTTGATCTGATTAAAAGTCCTAATTGTAAACACGGTGAATAAAAACGGATGAAAATATAATAAAAAAACAAAAACGTGGGCACGCACTTGTGATTAATACCTACAATACATAACATAATTATAGCTGAAAATGTAAATATTGTTTGCTTAACGTTGTTATTTTTAAGTTTCTTCTATAATTGGGCTCGATTTGAGCTACCTAGCTCAAATGTATCGCGAAGTAGGCAATTTAACAAAAAAAAATTTAGGCGATTTAGGCTACTCGGTGGTCAGAATGAGACGAATATGGTTAGCTGATATCTGGCAACCCTGGCAAATCACCTAAAAGGTTACAAAAGTAACCTTCTGGCAACACTGATGTCATCGATGCAATGTTGCCAGATCTGGTAATTTTCAAACAGCAATAAAATAGTGGTGTTATTTTGTTTACTGAAGTAAAAATAAGAAAATACGCTCTAGAAGGGTAGGCCTGAAGCGTAGATTGACTAGATCGCGTTATGACTAGTCTTAAGTCGAAGTAGGCATATAGCTAGTTAGACCTAACGCGATTTAAGTTAGAAAAGAGGGAGAAGAGATTAATAGACATGTTGATCTTTTGTCAAATAACGATGTAGGCATATAGATAATAGAGAGTTCATATTTATTTTGTGAGGAAAGATACTGTCTATACAACCTATTTAGCAATGCTATTCTCATTGAATGTTGTATGCTTTAATGAACGAAACTCTTATTTACTCTATGGTTGTATGCTAACCAAGGTATATCAAATGCTAATCTTCTGAGGCTTTGTGATCCTACCACCTTCTGAGAAATTTCTGCATTATCTCTTTTTCTGAAATTTACTCAGGCTAGGGACCTACCTACATTCAGCAGAATTAAGAATCTACCAAGTGCAGTACCCTGAATGCGGACACACCGCAATAAATAAAACCACGGTTACCGAAAAAAAACATTTACTTATGTATATTTACCCAAATTAATAAAAATCATATGCATTTGAACCAGGGTAAAATTTGACAAGTGACAATTATGCCGGCATACTAACTATCAAATGCGTAGTTTTTCTCCATTAAAGATTTAACACAAATATTACAGTACCTATCTGGACTATTTTTATAAAAATTAATCTGAAAAACTGTCCTCTCTGTTTCTTATGCCTTTTCTTCTTTTTTAATGCTAATGAAAATGTTAATACTTCTAATAGAACTGCCTAAAATTCACATCTAACTATTTTTAACTGAAACAACTATCCTGTATTTTAAAGGCAATTCAATATGGATAAATATAATTAATAGAATGACATCTTCAGAGTTCATTTTATACGAATAAAATGCAATGTCTGCAATCGCAGATTGTTTGTATTCTTTGATTGATACAACTTGATGACTTGATCATAGATCACTCCAGATCAAGTGTCAATAAATAATCACAAATAAGTTAGCAAACGTTGGTTTAGGCAAAACGCGATTTAGGCTGATGAAACTTTAGGCAGATTAAAATGTAGCTTGAATACGAAGAGGAGATACAGCGGAATAGGCCTACACGGTCATTGGCATTAAGCTCATAAGCTAGTTTTGTCTGACGTTTAGGCATAACGCGACTTAGTCTCTCTACGAATTAGGAATTAGGTACACCCTCCTAGGAGGGCCTCTGTGGCGCAGCGGTTGTGGCTCTGCCTACCATGCGAGAGGTCCCGGGTTCGATCCCCGGCAGGGGTTGAAGAAAAAAACCCCAGATCTTATATGTTTATATGTGTGTGACGTCGTTGTTTCTGGTTCCCACGATACAGTGTATTCTAGTGTGGGGCCAGAAATAATGTATATGTCTATATTTAAATGTTTATGTTAATGTTTATGTTTATAAGCTGCAGGTATGTGTTATTGAAATAAAATGCAGTCGGCTTAGGTATGTACTTGTTTTGTTAATGATTTAACTAGTTTCAAGATCGATAACTTGTCTATTGTTGTACGATGACTCAAGGACATCTCTATTCGCGTGCTCCCAGCAATAAAGTATGAAAGGGGATATAACCGATTGGGCATATCGACCCGCCGCCATTTTTTTTTGAAATCGTGGTGCACGATGAAAGTTGTATGTATGGGTAGAGCAAACATAGATGAACAAAAAATGTCAAGTGCCTATAAACACGTTATGTATAAGTCTATTTTTTAATTATTGTCGTTGTACTCGTATGTCGATCTTTACCTCGAAATATCTCGGACGTGGCACTTTGGGGTACTATGTTACTTGACATTTTTGTTCATCTATGTGTCCTCTGCCCATACATACCGATTTAATCGTGTGCCGCACAAAAATAATAATAATTGTGGCAGGTCGATATGCCAGCTTCCATATTAAAAAGTTCGAACCCCTTTGTATATCACAACGTGGCAAAATATGGATCTTGTTAGGCATGATTTTGATGACAGCTGTCACAGGGATCATGCTATCTTTTACGTACTATGGGTTAGCTACCAACAAAGAGATTGAATGATTATCAACGACGAATGGGGTTGGCCGGTGAAAGCTAATCATAGGTGGCGCCACGTGCATTTGGTACCTTTATCCTGTTACCAATTTCAACGATCGACTAATTTCTGGAATTTTTTCTGTGATAATTGGTTATCGGAATCTATTTACTACACAACAAAAGTAATTTTTCGAGTAGGTATATGATAAAATCTCATGTAATTACTACTATACAACTTAATTTTGTCTTTTTGGCAGGGGTTTTTTACTACTGTGGTGTACTGGTAACACAGAAGCGTGACTTTGGCGTTAGGGGAACCAACCGATACTAGCGCCACTTTGACAGTTGCCAACCCTATTGATAAACTACGACCATAGAGTGATTCAGATCTATGGCTACCAACGCCATCTAGTGATAGAAGAATATATTTAGATTTTTTGACTCTTTCTTTGCTTTTTTCCTATCTTTTTATTATTCCCTGAACCAACTCCGGACTGAGCAGAAAAATATCAAATAGGAATGGCCAATTTTCTGACAACTCATAAAAATTAAATGAAGTAGTTTAGTTTTTGAGCCTGGAGTGCAATATTTTATTTTGATTGGTATTGTGATTAGTAGAGATCGGGTATGTTTTCAATATAATGCAGTGTGATATTGTGAATTCTCATTCAAACAGCCATATTTGCAAAACTTAATTTTTGGGTCAGAAATTTTGGTGTTTTTTTTTTACCAGCCATTTTTTTACTTTAACTTTAATTTCGTTCCATCATCGCGGGTGCAACATTTAGGGCCTTACCAAAAAAATACTACTCACATGTTTAAAATCAAAAATGTATTGATTTGACATTTGTTTTGAGGTTAAACGCTGTTTAATATTTTTTGTGATAACACGGTTAGAGTCTTAATTTTAAACACTTGTTATGCCCCTAAATAACAAAATTAAAACCTTTTTGATGAAGATAATCTTAAAAGATCTACATTTTAACATGTTCATTTTATATTCACTTATAAGAATTATATAGTTCAGAGGAAGGTCTAAAGTGCTAGAGCGGTGCGACAAAAGTAGCCCTTCATCGCTGGGTTTTAGTAGAAAAACAAAAAAGTCTGTTAATTGAGAAACATCTATTACGTTAAGCCTTGATAGTCCGTAAGACGATACACTTATTCAAAAATTCAAAACTCAAATGTTTTATTATAAGTAGGCAAAAATAATGCATTTTTACAAGTCAGAGTTATTTTATGTTTCTCCATATAGGAGTCTACATGGAGAAACATGGAAGATAAATCAAATATGATCAACTAAAATAATGAGTAACTAATTATGGTTTGAGTTTGGAAATAGTTGTTTGTGCAACAAGAGATCAAAGTTGATTTTTGCTAAGCGTACTTGTTTGAGTCCCAAAAACTCAAACTCAAAACTCAAAACGTTTATTCTGTAAATAGGCCACAAGGGCACTTTCACATGTCATTTCATTTCATTTTTTACAGAACATTTGGTATTATTATCATATTATCAGAAAAAAAAAAGTACTTAATTATTGTTTCTGAGAGATGTAAAGAGTCTCAAATGTCATAATAAAATAATTAAAATATAAATAACAGAGATGTATAGTCTCTTTAGTCAATAATACAATGATAATAGGAGATGTAAATGGTCCCCACAGTGAGTCCCGAGTCCCGAGTGAGCGAAGCATACAAATAAAAATAAAGAATACCAATCAAAATCGGTTAATTTGTTTAGGAACTACCTAGGATGCCACAGATACACAGATACAACATTTTAAATTTTGACAACCCTATGTTTGTGTCGGGTGTTAATAGTAGTTTATGTTTAGACGACCCGAATGGCCGTGTCGGCACTCGGCAGTGACCCTGCCTACGTAACCAAGGTTCCGGGTTGCCGGGTTCGAGTCCCGGTGGGGGCAAATATTTGTTTGATGAGAACGGATGTTTGTGTAACTTCAATACTATAAATATAGCCAGGTATTATGTGAGGACGAATAAGGGCGTAGATAAATAAGATAGTGTATAAAAGTTATATAATTAAGCTGTAAGCTGTAAATTTGAGTAACATGGTTATTCATGGTTATTTATCTATCTCAGTAATATATTTATCATCATCAAGATACAGGGAATCCTAGTTTGGGGCTAGAACTGTGTGTAGCTTGTGGTTTGTACTTTGCGGTATTTTTTTTGCTTTGTATCGTAGGTTAAATAAACGCGGTGAAATAACCATTATGTAAATCACAAAATTAAAGATACCTAATCCCCATGCAAGAAAACCTTCGTGCGCGAGTCCAGCTCACACTTGACAGTTTATTTTGCCTTCCGAAGGCGTTCATACAAACTGTGATTTTTTTGTGACCAAAATCAAAATTATTGTCACTATTTGATATTATTATTTTTTATTATTATTATTAATTACTGTTATTTCTCGGATAAATTGCCATAGGTACCCAATGTTTTTACGACGTGCAAAAAAGTTTGCATCTAAAACAGCCAACATTATTTTTAATTTTTATTTTATTAATTTACTATAACATTATATTTGACCAAGCGTTTCAGGATTGGGTAAAAATGCTTTCGTATGTCTGGATGTTGTCCTCTAGAGGCCGCATTTCTCTGCTGATTCTCGTGAATTTTTGTGAGCAGGTTCGAGTATTATAGTAGTTAATGTGACTGATACATAATGGCTAATTATGTACAGTTACATACCCTAGTTTATCTACACATATATCATAAGCTCTCTTTGTTGTGTTCAGGAACCGCATGTTCGACCGGCATTGTGGCATTAATCATTGCTCTGCACTTGTTTAGCTTGTACAGTAGTACCAACTTCACAGACAAACTAGGGGTGGCACGCAGGCGGGCGTCGGCGTTGGCGTATGGCCATAATGTATCAATATTCAGATAAGAAATGAGTTCTGACCAAGTAGTATAACATTATTCTGGTAGTAACGTGCGGTTTTTGACGCAGTAAAGAGGGTTTATGATACGCGTGTAGATAAAAAAAAACTTATATGTAAATTTCAATTCTACAATAGTAATTGATGTCAGCTAATAATAATCATCATCATCATCATCATCAGCCTCTCAGGGAACCCACTGGGGACCCACGCCATTCAGAATGGTCCTGCGCAACCCGCTTCCATTGCTTTCCTGCCACCCTCGCCACATCGTCGGACCATCTGGCGGATGGTCTGCCGACCGATCTTTTGTCTCCTCTTGGCCACCATTCTGTCACCAATCTGGTTCATCTTCTCTCTTCTCGCCTTGCCAAGTGTCCTGCCCAATTCCACTTAAGCCGTGCTATCCGCTTACCCACATCAGCCACTTTGGTTCGGCGCCTGATTTCGGTATTACGGATACGGTCTGACAGCCTGATGCCTAGCATGGCATGCTCCATCTCTCTTTGTGCTACCGTGACTTTGTGCACAATCTCCTTCGTGAGCGTCCATGTTTCAGCACCATATGTGAGGGTGGGCAGTACACATTGGTTAAATAGCTTTGTCTTCAGGCATTAAGGGAATCAAGAGGTCAGAACATCCCTTAGTTTTGCGAAAGCAGCCCATCCTAGCTGGACTCGTCTAGCGATCTCCTTTACCTGGCTCTGTCGACCAAAAGACAAACAAGAAGTCCAAGATAGATATACTCCTCAACCACATCTAGGGGAAGGTTGTCCACAATAATGTCGATACCGTTGCTTGTGGGAGTTTCTATCATAATCTTTGTCTTGGACATGTTCATCTTGAGGCCGACCCTCAGGAATGCTTCATGCAATTCTGCGAGCATAGTTTGGAGATCAGCAACGTTCTCAGCCAACAGGACCAGATCGTCAGCGAATCACAGGTGCGAAAGATGCACGCCGTTGATATTGAGACCTCTTTAGCTCCAGTCTACAGTCTTCAAAGCGTCCTCTAGGACATTGGTGAAGAACTTGGGCGAAAGAGTATCTCCTTGGCGGACTCCCCGTTCTATCGGAACGGGGTTGGTTAGTTTGTGAATTCACACCTGGAGAGTGGCGGACCTGTACAGCTTCCGGAGGACATCGACATATCTCTTATCAATTCCGCAACGATGGAGGAAATCATCATAAAATTTAAATTTCATTCAAAGAACACACGACTAGAAAGGCTTTGATATCCCATCCAGTTAAGATGGATAGGACTTCCATACTACTCACGTATTTCACAAATAATAATAATAATAATACCTTGGACACTATTTACACACATTGATCTAGCCCCAAACTAGGATTCCCTGTATTTTGAGTACTAGACAACGATATACATACTTATATAGATAATTATTATACTTAGATAGATAAACAACCATGATTAGGATACAAACATCCGTTCTCATCAAACAAATATTTGCCCCCACCGGGACTCGAACCCGGGACCCTTGGCTGCGTAGGCAGGGTCACTGCCGACTCGGCCATTCGGGTCGACGAAAATAACCTTATTGTCAGAGTTGAAGACCCAGGCGCGCTGGGAGGCCGAATCAGCGCGTGATGCCTGGCGCTCATCCTCGCAGAACATCTCGCTCACGCTGCAGGAGCAGGGCAGGCAGGCGGAACATGGCGCGGCACGTGCTCTTATATTGCACACGGTTGCGGTGCATGTTTGCTTGGTTGTACTGGCTTCACAGCTCAACAGTATACACGCTTGTGCAGTATGATATAAATAGCTGTTGCTTCACCTCTTTGCTGCATCTAATGAATCGCCTAGCCAGCATATGCGCCCTCATCGCGATAGCTCTGCGTTGTCTTTTTGTATCATCGTCATCTGAGAGTGAACTCTTGATGATATGGTCAATATGGCCAAGGAACTTAACTTGATGGACCCTGGCGAGACTCTGTCCGCTTAGCTCCAACATGAGTTCGGCGTTTGGTGTGTTGGCTGACTCGAATATCATGTATACTGACTTCTCTGCGTTATACAGCATGTATAGATAACAGTTTGATTGCATGCTATCATTATTACCATTATTGCATGCATACCCTTACACTTTGTCTCTCGGAGACACAATAAGTGTAGGCAAAGTCATAAAAACAAATACTCAGCTTCTGTCTTTAAGTAATCTATGGACTATGGCTGAGTTTGGACGGAAAAGTACAACGAGATTTTAACGGATGGCGTTAATTATATTTTTTTAACTAATAGGTCGAATGCTAAAGGTCATTGGCACATATTCGAGCCTTAAACGACCGAATTATCGGCCGATTAAGTTGAAATTTGGTACTCATTTGTATTTTGTGTCCCATACTCCAAAGTGTTACGTACACCAAAAAATTTTGAATTTGAAAAACATTTTCAAACTGAATCGTGTGACATATCAAATAAAAGGGATTTGCGACAATTTAAAATATATTTTCTGCGTACTTTGGAAATAGGTACCTAGATAAAAAAATATAGGATAGAAATACTTCGTTAAAAGGTTATTTAAAGAAATCAGGCAAAAAATACCTTTCCCCCTTTACCCCTGAACTGCTGATCCGTGCGGTGGTATGGAACCTAATTCGCACTTGACCTTTTTTATTGTTTCAATAATACTACTAATATGTATAAGCCCAAAAGTATCTAAGTAGTTCCGTGACAAACCATACAATAATCTTGCTTTTTATACACTGACGAGCATTGAAAAGTTCCAGCGACATAGCACCAAATTACACCTAAACGGGAAAGGCTACCTTAATGACGCCGTCTACAATATCAGAGTACATTTAACAGCGCATCAGAATATTACCAATTAAAAACGTAAATATTGTGTGGTAATATTGGTTCTATGTCTTAGGAGATATTAAGGTGTTTGTCGGCATTTTGTGGGTGGAACTTTTTCATTGCTCGTCAGTGTATTTAAGGTTCAATAAATTGTGTTCAATATATTCTTTAGTTAACTAATAATGATTAAAACAGTTAAACTACCCTCAGTGTGTTCAAGCTACCCCAAACGAGAATCCTGAACACATGTAACTCGCGTGACAATAACACAATTCGTGTGTTTGTTAATTAAAACTGGCATTTATAAATTTATAATTAATGATTCTCGTGTCAAAATTTCTGCCATTAGTGAACGCGCTACCCGTTATATTGGCATTGACCGATTTCTATCGCAAAGTTGGACTAAATATCTATTTCACGTTAAAGTTAACAAAAATAATTGTCATACAGAATTGATTTTGATTGAGTCTATTATTGATTCTTAAACTGAGTTTATAATTATACCCTTATTCACATACAAACGAAGTAAACTGACAAAATCATTTGATGACATTGACATTTGTCAATTCTTGAAATAATGTTGCCATGTACAATTTGGTAGTGATGTTCTCATTAATTCTAAATAGAATGAAAAGCTGTATATTTTGAATAGAGTGATTCTTTACAATCAGAATTTGTAATGAATGTTTGTCACAATTTTCGGGCCCTCGCTATTGCTTTTGCCATGCGATTCGGTACACGACTTGCAACCCAGGTATATTTGTGCTTGTTCCAAATTCAAAATACTTTTATTCACTAGAGAATAAAAGTGCGTTTTATTCACCGTTATCGATGAATAATATACCCATTTTCGAGTGGCAATGGTATAAAAAAATTGGTTTTTACTTTATTCATAGTATAGCTTGTTCAAACTAAATGCAGTCAATAAGATATAACTGAGACAATAGAGTTAACTAAATCATTCTTAACCCCATCACTATTTTTTTCTACCAATAAGCGGTAACACTGGAACTGTCATTTTACTTCGTTGTTATGTGAATAAGGGTATATATTCATAATTGCTTCACTATTCCCCGAACATAATCTGAATCGAGAAATGGACTGTTCTCGATTCAGATTATGTTGGGGAATGAGTGCTCGTGAATGGCAAAGCGAAGTTAAAAGCATGCTTTACGTTAATAAAACTTTTGAAGGATCATGATTGTATTCTCCCCTAACACATATTTACACCTACTTTCCACTTGTATTTCAACTTTGAAAGATCATTATTTGAAAATGTGTGAAGTAAAGGAACCCTGGTGGAAGGAGTACAGAAGGAATCAGTACAAACCCAGGAAAGTACTGAGTATGGAAATGATAATACGCAAGTCATCCAGAGAAAACATGAAGGACTATTTAAACAACTGCTCGTTTGCTGGCGTAGGCCACGTTACGACTGACTACTCGAATTTTGGGATTAAATTCACGTGCGTAAATTCTTTACAATAGTGATAACTAGTCATCGCTTTTATTCCCACTTGACGGATGAGTATGTACCCTCATTTGTAACATATATAGACACACTTCACTGCTGAGCGACATTAACATAGTCATCGTCCCTAACTCTACAGACACACGAGCTCCAAAATAGGCATCTTATCGCATTTTACCTGCCCATGTGCTACCAACATGACTGAAAATCCTGCCTAGAATATGCTATGATAAGAATTAAAACACACTTATTATTCACCACACCTTAACAGATCACGATGCCATATTTCTGACTCTGCCCATCAAACTTTGACAAATCAACTGTCCACAAACAGTGACAAAGGTTAACTTTGTTTTTTTTTTAAATGTAAATCGAAGAACTTGATTTACGCCCTTTATAGAGTCAATTGACACTAACATGGCATCGGATTGTTTGGTTGGTTCTTTAACGGAAATAGTTAAAAGTCATACTAAAATAATAATAGTGCTCTCCAAATGGAAATCGATCGTGAATCCTTGGATTACACCAGGAATTTTAAAATGTTGACTAAAAAAGACAAACTACACCTAAAGTTTAGAAAATCCCCTCATGAAAAATACCTAAATTAATCTATTCCAGTTTTTATTTTTTTGCATATCCATAATGAAAAAATATATATGGTAATCAAGAACTTGCAATGGCATCTAACAATATAAAAAATCATCGCAAGTCATAAATAACCTAATGCAATTTAAGAAAAAAACTCACCTGTCCCAAGAGCATTTAGAAAGTAAATGAAATGAAAATAGTATTTATTGAGCCAACTTATAACTAATTACATAAGACAATAAAACTTAATCAATAAAGGCTACTTTTGGTGCATATCTGGTTCATACTTGTTGACTCTTGAACTAGATTCTTAGGAACCTGTATGTCGAGAGTCAAGTGGTTATCACCAAAAGTTGTCTCTGGGAAGTTGCCTCACTATAGGGTTAAGTGAGTGTGTGAATTATGTAATTAATACATTAACAAAATATATTAAAATTATACAATAATTTAGTGCAATTTATTCTGTTAACACTTTTCAATATTTTATGTAAATGATATTGTGAGTCCTGACAAATAAGAATTTCATTGCAAGGTTTAGATTAGTTTCGTTTAGCTGAATGATTTTACAATAAGTAGGTAAGTATTTATCTTTTATCTTTAATATGTAAGTGTCTGAAGGGTTTTATAGGTAGTAAAGTGTTGATTTATGGTTGATCTTATTCAGGTGAGTAGAAAATATCGGTTAGCTATAAGTGACATTATTCTTAGCAGAAGATCTTCGGTTTCACTGTATTTTAATTTCAGAAGGAACTTTCGTAACTTGATTTTTACTTCTTGGTAGCTTAGGGGGTAGATGTTAAGAATTTTATTCATTTTATTGTATAGACTAGGTGCTTGTATGTTGTACTGCCTTCCAGCAAATTCGGTTTGAAAGTTAGGAGTTATGCAAACGAATTCAGTTCTACGGCTGGATATTTTGGAGGGATTATAATTTAGATTTGTGTGGCGTCTTAGTGTTGTTTGGTGTATGTATAATTGTCTGACTGTGAGGAGCTCACAGTACTTGTACAGGTCAGCACTAGGGAAGCTGTATGGCTTGAAAGTGGAAACCTTTAGCAGCGATCATTGTGCTCGTTCCAGTTCGAACAAGTGTGTTTTACAGGCCCCACCCCATGCTGGAATACAGTACGTTAAAACGGATTGTGCAAGCGTATAGTAAACGGTCTTCAAAAGGTAGGGAGGTGCTACATGTCTGAGTTTTTTGAAGATCCAGATTAGCTTTCTCAATCGACCTGCTAGCATTTTAATGTGGGGCTTCCAAGTCAGGTTATCGTCAATGATGACTCCAAGATATTTTATGGTGTTGCTTTTTGCCATGGCATGGCATTGGCAATTAATGTTACTGTAATCTTTGCAACTATGCACTTTGATCTCAAAGTCGGGGGGTGGTTGCCCTCTATTAATGATAGAGAAGGTTAAATATTGTGACTTAGATATATTAAGAGTGAGGAGATTGTTTTTGAGCCAGGATGAAATAATAGCAAGCCCCTTCTCTGCATGACTACGAGCTAGGTCCCACGAATCCCCATGAAAGACCAATGCTGTGTCATCTGCAAAAGTTACTATTTTACAGTTGTCTAGTTTATGTTGGCAAAGGCCATTAATGTAGATGAGAAATAGTGTGGGTCCCAGCACGCTACCCTGGGGAACTCCATATGCTATATCCATGTCACTGCTAATTAAATTATCGATTTTTATGCGTTGAACTCGGTTTTGTAGATAGTTTTGAAAGATGGCAAGGGGAATACCCCTTATACCCATTTTCTCCATTGTCTCCACTTTTAAATATTGGAAGTACCAGAGATCGTTTAAACACGTCAGGGAATATACCTGTTGAGAAACAGTTGTTTATCATATGCGTCAATGGTTTTACTATAAGACTCTTCGCTAGTTTAATCGTCCTTGTGGATATTTCGTCCCAACCTATAGCGCAGTCTAACTTTAGATTTAGTATTGTTGTTTCAACTTCGGATTCATCGGTATCCAGGAGTACAAAAGTGTTTAGATTTGTGTTACAATCAGAATTTGTTACTATTTTGTCTATACCGTTAGGATTGTTTTTGATTTTCTCAGCTAGTGGTTTCCCTATGTTCACAAAGTAATTGTTAATAAATTCTAGTGACTGAGCAGTAGTTTGTTCAAGTTCCAATAGTTCCGGGTTGATCTTTTTGTTTTTATCCATATTGGCTATTTTTTTTATCGTTTTCCAGGTTTTCTTGGTGCTATTTGAAGCTAACTTTAGTTCTGTGCGCTCATATGAGATTTTAATTTTTTTTTCAAAAGATTATTACAGAAATTTCTATACCGGCGGTACGTGGTTGCTAGTATAAGATTATCTGGGGTTTTTCTTAATTTATGATGCATTTTATCCCTATTTCTTACACAACGCAGTAATCCAACAGTCATCCATGGCTTAATTGTTCTACATCTTTGTGTAATAGTTTGTGTCTCAGTGTTTTCATATATAGTTTTTGAAATTATGTCCACCATCATATTCGCAGCTTCATTGGGGTCAGTTATGGTTGTTATATCGCTTAGGTTTGAAATCGATAGTTGTTTTATTATATTTTCATAATTAACTTTTTTGGAGGTTCCGCTTATTAGATGTTTTGGTGTTTTAGTTTTAAGGTTAAGCACTACTGTTACATGATCCGTGACCGAGTTCTCTAGAACCGTGACATAAGCGCAATTTTGTGTTTTCAATAAGAATATGTGATCCAAGCAATTATTTCCTCTTGTAGGTAAGCTATGAGCTGGTAATAAGCCATGTTCTGCGGTAAGATTTAGATAATTAGTACTTCTTGTGTCTGTGTTATTTGGTTTTATGTCTATATTCATATCGCCGATCATAATAATATGTTTATAGGATTTTAGTGACTGTAGGCTTAAGTCTATGGAGTTGATGAAATTTTCTATATTTTGTATAGATGGTGATCGATAAACTGCCAGAATTGCTGTTTGCTCTCCTATCCTTATAATTAAAGTAGTTATATCAGTCAATACCGGTTCTTCAATCGTATACTTAATGTTACTCCTGATGAACGCGACTATGCCATCGTTTTGGTTACGACATACTTGTGTACAGTGTAGGTTATAGTTGGGTATTGTAGGGAGAGTTTTATCAGCGTCGAGCCAGCATTCAGTCAATATCATAATGTCGCATTCAAAGTTCAGCTGTGTTAGGGTTGTGTCGAAGTTATTTATATTTCTGTTTATGCTTCTTATGTTTTGTGTTAACACAGTAAAGCTATTGTTGTCGTATGATAATAGTGATTTACAGTTTGCCGGGCTACACATAACAGACTCTGCTACCTTTATGGATTCCAACTCATCTAATATTTTTGACGTGTCAAGCTCTGTAAAGTATTTAAAACTTTATTGGGGTTTTTTATAACTCGCAATTTGGCATATCCATACGTTTTGAAAGTGTCCACAGTATAATACGTGTCAGTTAGGTGTTTAATATACACACACCAAACATATTGCAGTTTAAAGTTACAGTATGGCTCAACACAAAAGACTATAAAAAAAGAAGAACAAATTAAAACATGCAAATGATAATAGAAGCTAACATCTAGTCACTGTGTTTTCAGTAATTTTTGTAAACATTGCTCAGATTGTACAGGGATTGCAATTAAAGAGACAAATAATAAATCTTTCTATGAAGTCAACAACTTTTTATGCGAATATAGGGCAAAATCTGGCAAACCAATGCTTCACCATTTGGCAATATTAATCTTCCAACCCTGAAACCAATATATCCGAAGTAGTTATAACTCAATGAAATTGCTCTACCCGTTACGATGGTATTTCAAACAGAATAATTAAGATGAATAAAGATTTTTTAGCGTATTCAATAATTCATATATTTATACTAGTATTAAAAAAAAATAACCCTAAAATAGCTCTTGAACAATCAATTATTATCAAACGAAGAGCAACTGAACAAACTCGAACGACTTCAAAACCTCGGGATCTGGTCTGCGCAAATTAGACCAGGTCTCGGACTATACAGGGAGTTGAAATCACTCCCGATTCGCCATCGACGAGATTCCCATATCCTCATTTGCCTCTTCAATATTTTATGTAATCCTCGCTATCCTGGCTTCTTACAGAATCGTTTCGTTTTTCTGTCTTTGGATAGGCCAAGGAGATCTCACACTCGATCACTACGTTCAACTTCACAACATAACACTGCCGCATATGAGAATGGGTTCAGACTACGAGCTATCAGTCTCTGGAACAAACTCCAAAGCGCCATCAGAGACAGTCCATCAATTCATAGTTTTAAAAGTCGTTTGAAAGAACACTTTCTGTCTCTTCCATGATAAGTATTAGTATTTATTTGTATCTACTATTTATGTATAAGTTACATATTGATATATATGCGGTATACAAGATGACATTTAATAATAACACATTATACAATTAAATTAAATACAATAAAATACAATGACATAAATCCGCCAAATTATATACAGCATTACTTTTAGTATTATGTAAATATTGGTAATTAGTTTATTATTTTTATTTCTACCTTTAGTTTCTTTTTCCTCTCCATTCTATGTATGATGGAAGAAATCTCTTGTTAGACATAAGCTCGCCTTTGTAAATGTTCTTTCCTTTATATTTTTATTTTGTTTACACTGTTTTGTGCAATAAAGTATAATAATAATTCTTGTAATACTTGTAGTATTACAAGAATTATTATTATTCTTCTCCACAAAGGAGGTGACAAAAGGGCAATTATGAACTATCAATCATTAAACGGCCAACACCTGAACCTGGTTATGAGGCATCGCGACTTCGAAGCTCATGTAATAAATTCAAAAACAATAACGTAAGGCTAACCTATATATACGTTTTCAGGTACCAAGGTATAGCAAAGCTATTAGTGATTTTCTAGAAAAACATAAAATTCTATCGGACAATTAATATGAGTTCAGAAATGGTTGGTCAACCTCAAGAGCAGTTTCCGAACTTGAATGATAGAACAAAGAGTGTGAAAATTGGCTCATCCATCAATGTGCCACTGCCTGTCAGCTATGGAGTTCCTCAGTTAAGAATACTGGGCCCAACACTTTTTCTGTTCTGTATTAACGACAATATGAAATGGACACCGTTTCTGTTTGGTTGAACTCCAATCTTCTTAACTTAAACTTAGTTAGAACCAAATATCTTACTTTTTCTGTCTTGGCTCGCTTTCAACCAACCAAAAATAGATATCTCTGTTAAATGTTCCCGGAATTTCCCTGTTCCCTGTTCATGTCATGACTTGCAGAGAACTAATGACATTAAGTACTTAGGCATTACAATTGTCAACCAAATGTCTTTTAAACAACATATCAGATTGCCGACGCTACGAGTGAGAAAACTGATGGCCCTAATTAAAAATGTTAGACCCGTTGCCAATAAAGGGCTTATCTTATGATAAGCAAGTAGTGACACAGCAAGTAGTATAGGTTTATACCTATACCACTTGCTGTGTCAATCATTGCTGACTTATTGGGTGCTTACCTATGAAATTAGCGAAATTTTCGTACAGATTCAGGAGTTCATAATTCGTGTAATTCAAAAGCTATTTCCATCGTTTTATTTTATTGTTTGAAAGTTAATTTCAAAGTTTAAAAACTACTTTATTTATTTATTTGCAGTTTGATAACTAAAATGTAATCTTCAAAATCAGTTCATCCTAAATGTCATCCATTTTCATAATAACATTGGTATTTTTTTTTACAGCTGACACTTTACAAAAATTAAATCAAATTTTCTATGACTAAATGTTGTCTTATTCATACACACAAAGTTTTATAAAATTAGGATTGTTGATTTTGAAAACGCTGATTTCATAGGTAAGTAAGTACATAGTTTCTTGGGGTGGTGCGCGGAAAAGTACATTATTCCGGCTGGAGAGAGCTCTATTCTGAAAGTAAGTACATTCCTATTAGAACTCTACGCAGATTGGAAAGTATTCATCTAATTGTCTAAATTTCATATTAATCTTAAATTGAAGATAGATATCTCAAACGGTTGTAACCAAGAAACTGCCCAGGTGGAAGACACCAGGCGGCGGGCGTAAAGATTGTGTGTGCAAGCAAATGAGCTGTAAATAATTATACTCGTCGTCAGACTATCTCTGACTGTTATCTGCCGACAGATTTATGAACTCCTCTAGCATAACATCATGGACCTTTTGCCGTACGCTGTCCGCTCGCTGGTATTTTTATTTAAGACTATGCCAAAAGAAAATAACGTTTTTTTCGAAATCATTTACTCCACAATAAAGTCATCTGCAGATTTGATTTATGGGTTAACGTTTATCCTCTCGAGCAAAGGGTACTGTAGTACCCAAAATCCCGTTATAGATTTAAATTTTTATTACCATAGTATAAGGTTCAAAATGGCGACGCATCTAAAAAATATTAAGGGGTTATTGAGTATTTGATTAAGATTCTCACTGAATCTTACAAACGCGATTGGATGAAATTTTCATGATAGAATTAAATTACAAAACTACCTTTAAATTGTTTTATATTTTCTATAATTCTGAAATCCTGACTAATTTCATTGCGTTATTGCATTCAAAATGTGGATATTATCTATTCCTAAAGTCTCCTTGACAATATTTTTGACAAAATAGCGTATTTTATTTTTAAACAAATTTTATGTGGTTTGGCGATACGTTATTTATATGTATTTCGAATCAAGCGCACTGTTTGCGCTCTCTTTTCTTTCTTATGTGGAAGTAATTAACGCTGTCACTTTAGTTTAAATTCGTATTCCTTTTATATATATTTTTTGGTATCGCCTTAACTTTGACTTTCCGTTTATTAATCTTATTTCACCTGCATCACTATACTCTCACTTTTTTTCTATCTCTCTAGGCTACTCTGGCTGCTAGTCCTCTCAGCAGTGATGGTGGCGCTTGGTTACTGCCTGTCCTATGTCTACTCCAACTTGTCAAAGCCACTGGTGGTATCACTGGAGTCCTCCACATACCCCATCTCCGAGATCGACTTCCCGGCAGTTGCTCTGTGCAATATCAACAGGATAAGCAATAGGAAAGTTGAGGAACTAGCAGAGAGACTTCAAAAAAGGTAAATAATTTATTTCCACACTTTTACGCTGATGCAAAGATCTGAATGATCACGCAGATGATTTTACCTCATAGTGACTTGGAGTCAGGAATGAGGATGAGAGGAAGAGGAATATCAAGCCTTCGGGGTCATGGCTGTTCGTATGACTGAATGTCCAAATGGTTCGAATGTGTAGGCGTCAAAATGTACAAGGTTTGCTATCTGCAGCCAGCACATGTATAACCCACCTCTACCCGACCTCCGACTTGCCTTTATGAGATACACTGCAGGGGTGCAAATGTTCGGTTCAGGTTTATGCATATGTATTTTATTGCTGGAGCTAGTGAAGTATAAGTAATAACAATAATAATACCTTGCACACCATTTACACACATTGATCTACCCCAAACTAGGATTCCCTGTATCTTGGGTACTAGATAACGATACACATACTTTTGTAGATAAATATTATACTTAGATAGATAAACAACCATGACTAGGGTACAAACATCCGTTCTCATCGAACAAATATTTGCCCCCACCGGGACTCGAACCCGGGACCCTTGGCTTCGTAGGCAGGGTCACTGCCGAGTCGGCCATTCGGGTCGTCAAGTGAAAATTTGGATCCACTATCACACCAAAAATATCTATTTCAGTCACAGTCTAGTCCAGTTAACACGAGGCGCCTCGATTTTAATCCCTATGCGCACGCAAGTCCAAATTGTATTACAGCAGCATCATTTTTAGATGAATCCAGTAAGAATGGCGTTCCACGGAAAAATTTAAATAAACATGTTTCGGGACTTTACCTTAATTTTGACAGCACGTGTGTGCCAAATGTAAACAATTAATAAATAATAATATTAATTATAACAATGTATTTCTTCATAAAATCTTACAGCATGAAAATAAATCACAAGAACTTATATTTAAACATTAAAGCTACACTATTTTTATAGCAGCCCAACGACCAAGCGAAGCATTTAAAAGGCCTGTGCCAAATATGTTAAAAAGTAATAAATAGTTTATCTTACCAAACGCAATAATAAATATAAGTTTGTTTACTAAGTCAAGTGTCAGTGCCAAATATGTTAAAAAGTATTAAATAGTTTTTCTCACCAAACGCAATAATAAATATAAGTATGTTTACTAAGTCAAGTGCCAGTGCCAAATATGTTAAAAAGTAATAAATAGTTTATCTTACCAAACGCAATAATAAATATAAGTTAAGTTTACTAAGTCAAGTGGTTCACTGTATTCACCCTCAATAATTTTCTAAGTTAGATCTGTCCAGAATCAAAGGGGGGACCCTTTGATTTTTCGACAAAGTGAACCAAAAAATATTAAAGGGTCCCCCTTTGATAAAAATGTCCGGTTTTTTACTCTGGACCATCTGGCAACCCTATATGTATCCCTTAGATTATACAATAGTCTAAGATGTATCCATATTTTACCCCAATTTTGTGGATGTGTCGGTGAAAATGCGTATGAGTTACAAGTTTTATTTTAGACTCGTAGACTAATGTTATTATTATTTGCTTTCAGTTATTATTTGCTTACATTTAAATTTACAAAGGCCGAAAAGTTATAATCTTTATTAATAATGTTGTAGAGCCTTGAAAGACGAGAAAACTGTTCAAAAATAAATTTCTGCTTCTTGCAGCAGGGCAGCCAAAATTTCGCCAATTGTTACTGATTTCAGTTGAGTAACGTGTTGGAAATGAGAAGTTGTTGTTTCAGTACCTTATGTAATTATATGTATAGTGTTGGGAACCTATATGGTTTAAAGAGGCTGATTTTTAGTATAAGTCTTTGAGCTTGTTCGACAGGAATGTAAGTCCTTAGGTATCCACCCGAGCATGTGATTCCGTACGTCACTAATGATTGGAGAATAGCCTGATATATTTGTTAAGTTAATTAATAATTTGCAACATTTCGTAGTTGCTTAATCCCTGCCCGGGTGGCGCCAGAAGGTGCCATTTTCCCGTTATCGATGGTAAATTTTATTACATTGGCCTAAGATTCATAATCACGATCACAGGGCTCAAAAGTTTAGACTTTTTTATTTTTCTTATACGCTTGGAAAGATTTTTTGCTTTCTCGCTAAATGTCAGGTTGCAATCTATGGTTATACATACCCAGGTATTAAGTTGATTTAGTACTAAGAATAAGAAATAAGATATTTATTCATCATTGTCATTACATGTCCGGAAACATAAATAAAATAGTTGTCAAATGTGAGAATTAACAATGCAGATTGGAATAATGTCAATAATTAATTAATACACAATGTCAAAGATTTAAAAATAAAAAATAAAATGTCATATGTTTAACGTAATGGAGCCAAAAAGTAGGGTAGCCTAGCCAACATCATTAATTTGTGTCCCGCTATTTTAATTAAATTAAAATTATATTTAGTGCATTAATGTTATAAAATTTCCGTTTTTCTACACAAAAGTGCTGTAACATTTGTGAACTTGTCCTAAACGACTGTGCCACAACATGCCATTCCGATGTGCGAATCGCATAAATTGATTCGACCATTTCTATTTCAGATATGGCGCAGACTCGCGGAGTATTGGGAGATGGCTCTTTAGAGAGCACGGTCGTCTTCTGGACTTCGAATACAATGAAGAGTTACAAACCTTAGTGTCCCATTTAGGTGGTGACTTTAAATACGGGAGAACACATCGAGTGAAGGAAATAATGTCGATGGTTGGTTCCTTCCTCTAGTATCATGAACGAGAGGAAAATTTTCGAGCTGACTGTCAACCTCCAGTAGTGGAGAAACAGTCCTCCAATCCTCCAGTAGAAGAAGACTTCTATGATTATTTTTATTTAGCGCATGACTCTTCTCGGCTTTTTTAAATTTTAAATTGTAAATCAATTAACTGCAGTCAGATTTTCATTTTATCAGATCAAATTTTAAGTTTCCAAGACATCTTGATCACTAAAGCCGAGAAGTGTCGAGCGGTAAAGTTAAAGTAATCGTTCTGTACTTATCGTGGCTTTTCGATTAAATACCAAACCAATGCATAAAATATTAGTACGATCAGTGTCGACATCCACATCCACCTTGCAGATCTTCAACAAGCGAAGCCGTTTGGTACAGGCATACAGGCATGCCTAGTGGTCATCTGAGCTGATTTAGCCTGGTACCCACATGGCACCACCCTGAAGGTAGGTGGGGGACGGGGGGGGGAAATCCCCTCTACCGCGGTATACTCTGACTCTTATTAATTCCATGCAAGCATTGGCTGCTGGCGGTAAGGTGGTCCACACAGGCTCCCATGTGCCATTATTTTTGGCCCAACCCCAGTCAGCAGGACATGGCCGGTCTTGTATTGGCTTTAAAAGTTGACCCCATATAAGTCCTCCCTGATAAATCGCTCGCAAAATATGTTTCCGCAGAGCGTCTTTGGTAGGTAGTAAATTCTCCAGCTGTCTGTCTTTTTTTGTAAAAAGTAGTTTTCGACACTGGTTGATATCAGTGAATGTGCTCGATCTAAAATAAACGACAAATGTTACACGCTATGCATTCCTACAATAACTTAGGTAAACCACAAAAGTGAACCACTCACTTGTCAATGAGAAATCTCTCTAATATTGGCAAAGCCTGCTCTACATTTCCTTCTTGAGCATGTTTAAATCTCTCCGTGGTAGCAGGATAAGTGCCCAAAGCTTCGAAAGACCTTTTTTCCCTTTAACAGCAAAGAAGAAACAATATCACACCCGGAAAAGGCGTGAAAGAGTGGCAAAACTTCTGTATTTTCTAGTCATGATAGAAAAAAAAAGTTTCTGAACCTATCAGATTTAAAAGTGTAAATCTACTATATTTATTTTGTTTACCGAACGAAGCTTCAATGGCATGGCACGGGAGAAACTGGTGATTTTTTCCGGTACCAATATGGACCCACAGTTCCTCGAGCAGTGGCAATTGTGACACACATGAATCAGCAAGGACATAAACATCCATGTCCACTGTGCGCACCATGATTTTTGTGTGTCCTTGGGCTGCAGCATCGCCAATGTTGTGACGAAACAAACATTTGGTTTATTTCTCAGTAGGTAGAAATATATTTGTTTAAACAATCTCCAAAATGTGGATAAAATTTAAGAGCTATGAAATAAGTCGTGAATCATAAATTTAAAATGAACATGGTTTAACTTCACCGTTGCTTTCAGTGGATATCGAATTATGACCATTTTACACATTTGTGATGTTGTTTTGAAATGTCGCATTTACCATGGCTCATTCAATCGAAACTCATACGTAAGGGTGTTTAATTACGATATAGTTTGGCAGGTCAAACAGATGCGTGGTTAGTTCAATGATGGAAATACAGATGGTGGACGATCGCCTTTAAATTCCATATGGTTTAACTCAAATTAGAACTTTATTCACTATAATTGCAATAAGATGTTTTATATAGAAAACAAATGAGTATTATTTTATTTAGATTATTTTATGATGTTATAAAGTCTATTTCTAGTTGAACTGTGTGATCTAAAATATAAAGTGTGTATACGGTGTAGACCACTAACCAATCAGAGCACTGAGTTTCGAAAGGAAATGAAACGAACCAATGAGAATGACGCGCGGAGTTTGACATGGTGGTTTGGCGAGCATGCCTGGAGTAGGACGTTTTGGTGGGAAGAGAAAATATAAAAGTGATGGGTCGAGATGAAAAGGGGCTTTTTGTTGCTGGTCGTCGAGTGAAGTGTGAGTTAAGACCCAGATTGTATTTTCGGAGCGGGGAGGTGGAGGCTGGGGTGTGGCGATGCTGCGTGTTGTTTCCTGCCGTAGTCTCCGATGTCCCGGGAATAGATGGAGGGGGACCTAAGCGACCTATGTCCTAGACTTCCGGCTGCCGAAGCGATCATGCGCAAGTCATCGACGAGAAAGATTATTTATAGTTCTAAGGCTTGTAATTTTAGGTTTTGTTTTGCGTTCATGCCGCGGGTTTTATTTTACGGTGATCGGATTCGTCAATTTGATGAGTTTTCAATTAATTCGTCCTCGTGATTGACTTTAAATGCATTTTGCGCAGACTTTTAAATTACCAGGCTTTTTTTCTGATCTTATTCTTGTTTGTCTTTTAGCTAAATGATTAAATTACGTAATTGAGGTTATGTAGGTAGGGAGACTAAACACAATTATTTAGGTTTGTGTAACAAACAAGTATCTGAAATTCGTATGACTACAAATAATTACGTTATTTCCTTCTCACTCTTGAAATACCTCAATACTTATAAAACTATCTAACAAACTAAATATTTTTTTGATTGTAGCTGTTTTGATCTTTCTTTTCTTGACCGTATATCATGTTGGTTGGCCTACCTAACATTACATTAAATGACAAACATATTCTAATTCCATACAGCATGTAGATTGACGTGGTTACTTGGTCATTCACAAAACACACACATACAAATTTACTCTACAAGAAGCTGACATTACTATAAGAACACTCTACTAGATTCTACACGGCCTAAGGTTTATTAGCAGTCATTCTCCCCTTCTGAAACGCCTCCGATTCAGAAGGTCGATCATTCTTACTGCATTGGAATTCGAACGAACTTGTGCTTTCCATTTTCCAAAGGCTGTCACTGCTTTGAGTACTATCTGGTTCATACCTTTGTCGTAAGCACGTAGTGCCTAGACTTCTTCTTACTCATGGACTGGAGAACTACTCGCATACCCCGATTAAAAGATGGATTTGTACAATTCGGATTGATTTGACATTGTAGTACAGACCCTGGTCGCATCATTCAGGGACGCTCATCGCCCCTGTTTAGAGTGAAGTTTACTTCGCTGTAGAATGCCTGTGGATGGTCTGAAATCCGATAGAATCATACCTACACACAAGCTACATTATCAATCTAGTGACCTAAGTAGTTACGCTGAATTTACTTGTCTTAAAACTAATTTATATATAAAATATCTGGATGAACATCAACATGGTTACGGAATAAAACTTAAGAGACGGGTCTCTCAAGATAACCTCAATACCGAGTAGGTGCAAATAAAAATATCCCGTAACCGATCAACAAACATGTTGGACTGATGGATGAAAGAAATCACAATATCAAATCATATAAAAAAATATAACCCAAATAGTCTATATGTAGTTGATTGGCAGGTAAACTAACTCGAGAGGGATTTGAGTAGATTCAGACGGTCTCTAGGTGATGGTGTATTCAGTTGGCTAATTCCAGGTCTTCAGCAGTCTTAAATAATGCAGTCACGTAGATTGTGTATGAGAATGTGTGCGAGGAGGATGGCCCCAAAACAGGTGAAAGATAACGCCAAAAGCGTACTAATGAACACATAGTTAACCCTATGTTTTCTTATAAATTGTGTTTACAATTTTGAGTGGTTGTAAGCATTATTTTATAAAATTTAAGCTTATTTTGCTTAGCTAAATCTAACTTCGTCTGTCTTGGGTCCGTAGAACTCGGTTGACCTCCACTGGTGTCGGGCGGGGTCAAGGGGCCCGACCTTAGGGCCCGTGTCCCTTCTGGACGTGAGCTCTAGCACAAACCCTCCTTTATAAACACATGGAATCGAAATGTCTTTTAAATGGTTATTTACTTAGAATTTATTCTGATAAGCTCGGAATCGATGCTTATCAATATTTTTATGTCACTGACTGAGGAACCTCTTGACGATACTGTTTAACCAAAACCACTCTAAAAAGAACTTTAGGTTATTACTATCACAACGTCTACAGTCCTACCCATAGACGATCACCCACTACTTTGGCCAAATCATCTAAATATGATATTCGCAATCGTTGGTATTAGAATCTTTCCAATTGGAGAAATATTCAAAAAAAATATACGTAAGGATTTAATTCCGTCTGACATTAAATCAATGGTTAGTTGGTTATATCTTTAAATTTACTTTTTCATAGAATCATTCGGGAAACTCGTAGGGTTTATTCATTGTATTTCAAATGTCGAGGGGTGGGGGGTTGTTACAATGTGGACCATTATTCGCGTGTCTGCTTCCGTTAATAAGTTTAAAAATACTTAAACAACTTGCATGCATTACTAATTAACAACTTTTGTTTCGTCTGTCACAGGCATGATTGGAATTATTGAAAATCTAGAATTACTGCGCAAATGTTTGATTGCTCGGCCTGAACTGGCAGCCATGATTGAAACGTATGTAAAAGAGGTTTTGCAAATAGAATCTGTGGATTCAACAAGTGACGATAGCAGTTGCCACCATCTTGATACTGCTGCTGTAAAAAACAGGTGCAATTGTTTGAAAAGAGAAATAAGGTGCATTGAACTGTGTGGCTGCAGCGGAAACTGTTCATGAATATTTTTTTTACTACACATATTTACTAAAATGTTACGATTATCATTTATCTATATATTTTCAGTAAGTATGCAAAACTCTATTTTTAAGTACTGGGAGTACCAATTTGAACTCAAATGTTTAAAATAAGTTGGTATTTTGGTTATCTTTATATATTTAGTTGAAGTTTTTTAATATAATAATCTCTACATATTTATTGTTTTTTTTTATTTAAAAATAATACACCTACAATAGTTTTCAAAGATAATCAAAAATAAAGATTCTTTGAATTACGGAATTCGTCCAATACTATCCAAAATACAAACTTCTTCTACTAAATCGTTAAAAAATATATTTTTGTAAATTTTAGCTAAACAGGGCTATGTGACCATATTTTTTTACAAAGAATACTCCCACGGTTTCATTGTGGGTATAGATTTTTAAAAAAAATAATCTTATTTTTATGATTTTGCGCCGAACTCATTATTTTCTATGGATGGGTGAAAATATTGTCCCAGAAATGAATTCCTCGTCCATGATTTATATGGAAAGGACACCAAACAAGAGGTATTTGCTAAAATTTTTCACATATTGAAGTCAGAGTGCACCGCGGTAGAGGGGATTTTTCCCCCCCGTCCCCCACCTACCTGCAGGGTGGTGCCATGTGGGTACCGGGCTAAACCAGCTCAAATGACCACTAGGTATGCCTGTATCAAGCGGCTTTGCTTGTTGAAGATTTGCAAGGTTCCCATACAAGACCTGTCGACACTTACCGTACTATATGCAGTGTTTTAATAAGTAATTTACCTGCCCTTAGCTATCACAGAAACTCTTTTCACAGAAATCAAAATGAAGCATTTCCTCCTAAGCGACAAGTTCATGTCCAAGGACTTAACGATTTCTGCGCTCCTTAATACACAAAGTTTTCCCTCTCCAGCTAGCACCGAACTGTTCCGAGATGCTCATCCGGTGTGCATGGCAGGACCAGCTGTATCCATGCGATGAACTGTTCACATTAAGACGCACAATCAGAGGACACTGTTGCACATTTAACTACTTATGGAAGTGGGATTCGAAACAAGGGTAAGTAAGTAAGACAGAGAGGATAAGATAAAGATAAAGATAAATTTATTGGTGTTTCCTTAATACAATAAATATAAATAAATACAATTTTGATGTAGCCCTGGGCTATGGGCTAGTATAACTGTGTTGCATAGCCCAGTGTCTTCCGGAGTCTTTTAATATTTTACATAATATCTTTGCTTAAATTTAAGTTAAGAAACAGTAGTAAATAAACTAAATTTTATCTAGAGTTAAGCAAAGTAAAAATTTTGGAAATATATATAATATTGTATAAACATATACAAAAAACAAAAATAAAAAACCAGATGGTACTTAGAAAAATAACTTTAATGTTGAATAAAGGAATTAAATGTAATTAATCAAGTAAACAGAACACTAACTGCACCTAGAACACACAGGATTTTGGTAGGTAGTTATTATTTATCAATCATTGTAGTGGGATTCAAAAATCTTCCAACTCTTCGTATGTAAAGGAAATTAAACAGTCTGTGGTTTTGTGTTTGAGCAAATTTGAATTAAGATTGTATATAACGAGAATTTTATTGACTTTATTGTAAATTTGAGCTCCCTTAAATGTTGTTGCGTTTTGACAGTATTTGGTCCGGTTTCTTGATAAATCGAAGATGTGGTAATGTCTTCGATTTGTCAACACATTTGGGTCAAAGATCGCAAGGCGATGTTGGTTTATGAGTAAAGTTTTAACATAGAGTTTGCGTATGGACAGCAGTCCTATCTGCCTGTATACCACACCATGGCTTACTAGCAACATACAATTGATGATGAGGTTGCGTGATCAAGCGCATGCTTGTTTGCGGAAATCAAAATTAGAACATGATAGGGAGTATTATAAGTCCCTAAAGCATCTGGTTAACGTAGCTGTATATGCTGAGAAGAAGGCATATTTTGGACAGCATATCAACAAGTATGTTAATAATTCAAAAAAATTGTGGGAAAAACCTTAAGGGCACCATTCTATCAAACTTTAAAAATAATTATTATTTCCCTGAACATTTTAGCGACCCTGATGAAATTAAAACTAACTTTTTAAATGTTCATGGTGATAGCACGGTCTCACTGTCACGTCTAACACATTTTGAATTCAATAGATTCAGTAATGCTGAGTTCTCATTGGACCAAGTGGATGAGAACTGTATAGCCAAAACGATCCTTTCTTTAAGCTCAAATGCAAGAGGCGCAGATGGGATAACTGAAGATATGATCTTGCTGACCTTGCCTCGTACTCTTAAAGTGATAACTGCTATAGTTAATAAGTCCATAGCCTCTTCCACTTTCCCAGTGCAATGGAAGACTGTTTTTGTCCGTCCCATCCCTAAAATAGACAATCCGGTTAATGTTGGTGACCTTCGGGCGATAAGTATCTTACCGTACCTATCGAAAGTTCTGGAACGAGTAATATACAACCAGGTCTATAAGTACTGTGAGAATAGAGATGTAAGTACTGCCTCAGCGTCAATCTGGATTTAGAAAGGGGCGTAGTACTACATCAGCACTGTTGGACGTTGTGGATAATATCTTGTCTTCTCAGGATTAAGGCAGGGGCACCGTACTGGCTCTCGTGGATTTTTCCAGGGCTTTCTATGCTCTAAACATCCCTCTTTTACTGTCTAAGCTGGCTTTCTATGGCTTTGACGTTTCCACCACAAACTGGTTTAATAGCTACCTTTGCACTCGGAGCCAACGGGTGGTGCTGGACAAAGCTGATGGATCTCAGTTGTAGTCGCGGCTGGCTACCCTGGATAGAGGAGTCCCACAAGGATCCATACTTGGACCGCTTCTGTTTATAATATACAGTGCTGATATCACTAGATGCATAATTAACAGTAATTATCATTTGTATGCTGATGATCTGCAAATTTATGTCTACCGACAATGATCCCTGTTTAGGAGTGGAAGCTTTAAATGAGGATCTGGCCCGCATATCGCAGTGGTCCTCTGATAACACTTTAGTCCTCAACCCAAATAAGTCGAAGTGTATGATAATGGGCACAAAAAATCAGATAAAGGATATAACGATGCATGATCCACAAGTCCTAGTTAATGGAATCGCCATCACACGGGTCTGCGAAGCTCGATACCTTGGTTTTCGTATGGATGATCAACTGCGATTTGAGGGACATGGTCTTGAGGTAGTTAGAAACTGCTTTTATAGACTTAAAGTTCTGTATAGAATCCGGGATCTTCTCAGCGTTGACCTGCGAATACTATTAATTGAAGCCTTAGTGCTTTCCACGCTAAACTACTGCATTACGGTGTATGGATCATGTCTGTTTGAGAAAACGCAAAAACTCATACAAAGAGTATAAAACGCCTGTGCCAGGTTCTGCTTCGTGACTCCTCCTCGAACGCACGTTACTCCTTTTTTAAATAAGTCAAATAAAAATATTCATTCATACGTAAAAACGTATGAATGCTAGACAGAATCTTTATTATTCAATGTTGCTTTTTGAGGTTGTCCGGACGCGAACACCGTCTTATCTTTATGATAAACTCACCTGGTGTCTGTCCCAGAGAGTCGCTCCTCTCCTCTCAATGCCTCGACACAAAAGTGCAGCTTTCCGTGGCAGTTTTAAATACCGTGCCACAAAGTGCTGGAATAACATCCCACCACCCCTTCGATTGCTAAATAGTAAGGCTGGTTTCAGAAGTGCCTTTAGAAGATTTTTAATACTGCAGCAGAAGGCTGAGGAGGCAGCACTTTAAAATAACTGTAATGCCCTTGGTTATAACCTGAAGAAATCTCCTACCTCACAAAATTCATTCTTTTTATTTGTCTACCATACGACATAATCATTGACATTATATTATCCTTTTTCTGTTCATATTATACAATTCTGAAATTTCACCTAATTTAAATCACACAATTCCAATACTATTATATGCATTATTAATTCAATTTAAATTCAAATTCAATTCCAATAATTAATTCAATTCCATATATCAGTAGTTTTAATATTTTATTGTTTTTTAATTTTATTTAATTGCTGTAATAATTTGTGTGTTTTGTGTACTTAAGCCTATTGCTGTCTCGTCCGCTTTGGCTCTGGCAGAATATCAGCGTCACAGATTCGTCTGTGACATTGCTGAATCAGGGCCATTTCATTGTCGCGGTACAGTCACGGTGCCACATAGTGATCCTTACTTTCCATATTTTTGCTGTGTTAATTATAATAATTTTCATTGTCTTATTTAATTTCTTTGATGTTTTTTGTCATAATTAATTTTGTGTGGTTTGTAATATGTTAATAACCAATAATGTTTTTGTGTTTGTACCGAACAATGAATAAATGCATTATCTATCTATCTATCTATCTATCTATCTACCATTGTTGTAGGGTTTCGTTTTGGTTTATGTAGGACAACTTTGGATAAGGCACGCTGGGCCCTTTCTAAGCTGATTAAATTGGTTTTGCATGCGGATCCCCAGACCAAGATACAGTAGGATAGCACTGATTGATCAATCGCACAATATACCATCTTAGCCAGTTCAACATCTCCAACACGTCTTAGGTTTTTGAATAAGTCCTGACAGCATTAAAATGTGTGGTCGCCAAGAAAGCCTCTCATCGATCAATACTCCAAGATATTTTATTGTTTCTGTTCGTTCGAGTTCGGGACTTATGTATGCCAGACATTGAGAATAGCATGTACTTAGTCTTTGAGACATTGAGGGTTAACAAATTGGACTGCAGCCAGTCTGATATTTTTGTAAGACCCAACCCAGCAGATTCCTGGGCAGAGTCCCAAGTTTTTCCAGTGAAAACAATGGCAGTGTCATCCGCTAATGAAATAATTTGTCCATCGTTTAGCGAGATGTTGCAGAGGTCATTTATGTAGACAAGAAAGAGTAGGGTGCCAAGGACACTACCTTGTGGAACGCCCTACGTCATTCCAACCTCTTTACTCTTAAAACTCTGACTCTTGACACTCTGTACTCTATTTGTAAAATAATCTTTAAACCAATCATGTGCAATACCCCTCACCACAGACTATATAGGGATACTACCCCTCACGCCGACAAGTTCCAGTTTTTTGAGAAGGATTGGGTTGATTTGGGTTGATAAGAAATACAAAAGAATTATTTCTGCGAGGAACTGTAAAAACTAACAGAACAAATATCAGACTGATCTCAGCTCGTCATCAAGCATATGGTTATTGTGACTATACGATATTTTTATCCACCTAAGAATTATTTTGCACTTGCTGGTTACAGAAAGATGAGTGAATTACCAGGCATACACCGGCAAAACAAGCCCGGTCTTACAAACGGACTTGTTGTGATAATGGACCCTCAAATAAACGACCAAGCGTACAGTATACTTCCCATTACGGGAGTCGAGGTGAGACAGCTCTCCACCACTATGGAGATACCTATGTTTTGCCCAAATATGCTTCCTCGTATCATCCGCATACCTTACTTATATTGCTGTAGATTCTGGATACAGCTGGCCTAGTGAGGACCTCTCGTAATTTCCATTGCAGAATTATGAATTGGTCTCTTTCTACAGGTGTTATTATTTGATCCATGGCAATACCCAGACTTTAGCAGCGGCAGAGTAAACCACAGGTTCCTGGTGCCAAACGAGGCAAATTTTCTGCAGATCAACTCGAAGAGGCAGTATGCTACAAAAGAAGTCCGGAAGTATGCTCCCAGTACGGTGAGAGAGGAGCCGAAGAGTCTTCTTTACTTTGCAAGATAACATGCAGGAATAACTCTCTTCAGTCAAGTAATCAAGTAATAATTATCATTTCAGAGGAACTGCGTGTTCTATGATGAGGGCCTAGAGGTGTATGGTGATATCTACTCAATGAGCAGCTGTCTAATGCTGTGTCGGATAGCCGCCATCGAGGCGCTTTGCCAATGCGTACCATACTTTTTGCCAGCGCCTGAAGGACATCCCATGTGTACTTTGGAAGACTTGTACTGTCTGAACAAGCATAAAGGTAAGAAGTTTCATGACCGATATTTTGTACTAAGAAATAGCTGTCCAGGCTGAGGACAATTTAGTTTTCTGTCAATAAATTTATTTGGTTAACAGAGAAATTACTCTACCTACGACCGAAGGATCCTGAGACATGGGAAGGGCTACAACAAGAGTACCGCGACTCCACGTCGTGCCCACAATGCTATCCCGACTGTGAACATACTCAGCACGTTACTAAAACGACTATCTTAAAGCTGCATCAATATAAAGAATCAGTGAAATACTTCATTCATAGTGGTTTGTAAGTAGAAATCGAATTGGTTTTCAGGCTCGTCAATGCCCTTAAATACAGGATTCTATTGAAGTGTCATCGAGAGATCTTTACATTGTGCCTTATTGAGCATTTTGATCGTCTTTATACGAAGCATGAACTCAATTTCGTGTGTCTAAGGGAATCACCACAATGAGATTTGAGCATTGTTATTCTGCTGTGGAGATGCAGGAATACCCTAAGCTTTAGAATAGCATGTGGTTCGCTGACAGGGCGCCATCATCTTGAATGATTTTTGACAAATTTTGGTTAATCATGATGTTATTGAATTTCACAGAAGAAAAGCAAATTTGACTGACAAGTGTGTTCTCGCTGTGTACCAATCTACCGCAGACGGTACCTTGAACAGACTTGATGTCGTCTACTACTGGTATGAGTTACTGAGTAAGTAAAAGCTACTATGTTACATGTACTTAAATTTTCCCATCCCACAGTCTTTTAAAGAAAGGCTGTTTATATGAATAGATATGTAAGGCAGTCCTTAACAACTTAAGGTACCCTAGAAAGTGGCTTCTTTTGATATCGGTTACAACTGGCTGGTTAATTTCTATCGGCTGGCTTTGTTAGAAACTGAACAACAATTTCACCCCTAGGTATCCGAGCCGAGCATCTTTTAATTTGAGACTGATCTGAGTGCTGAGATGCTAAGAACCACTTCCGCTTTTAATTACGTACGTTAATAGTAATTTCTGAAGTTCTTTTTATTTCAGGTAATGTTGGCGGCTTCGGAGGGGTACTACTTGGGTTCTGCTTGCTCTGTGCGATTGAAATGCTATACTTCCTGTCTATTCGCTTTTTTATCTTATTCCATGGGTATTACGTAAAATACCATCGTTGACAGTGTTATATGAATATTAATTTATTTGTTTATGTATGTACGGCCGGACTTTAAACTACTCGGCATAATGTAGCCCAGATCGTGTGCAATCAAATTTTACACATTATAATTATTGTTAACACACACATTCTCTCTCTCACACACATACAGAATATATATATTTTGAATCACCATTGAATAAGATTTTTCATCTATAAAGTGCATTAAACTGTATCATCCGCAAAGTTAAGAAATAAAGAAATTAAATAGTGTCAGATAGATTTTAATCCCAATATCCAGATAACATTGTACTTGAGATCAGGAATACTTGTAGCAGCACGTACTGTCTCGCCATTCATCTACTATAGTTATATAATAAATAAGGTAAACCCCCATGCACGCACCCAATTAATCATTCACGTACTTACACCACAAATTTCGGGTGCAAAGTTTGTTTTTGGTTATAAACTTTTATTTTTATTTGTTGGTGCAATAATAGTAAAAAAATATCTAAACACAGTCACAGTGATGAAGACAGTAACTAATTGTGGAAATTAGATAAGGCGTTGACAAAACACAAAAAACGTTCGCGCCGTTCCCGTACAAGGGGATTGTCCTCGGAAAGGTAACGCCTCACCGCCACGACCGCCCCGCGCCGTCGCCCGCGGTTAGTACGATGGAGCTCGTTTTAATTACATCGACATAGTCGGCGAGCCTGAAAATGTCAAAACGTTATGGTAAATACTTCACCATGATTTTAATTTTCTTGTTGTGTGCATCTTGTGGGGATGCTACCTTCACATTATGAAATGTTCGTCTGTCGCCAGTGTAAGCCCGCAGAAGAGGGCGAAAGCACGGCACAGTGAAGAAGAAGAAGCTCCCGCACCGTTGTCGCCAGTGTATGCCAATAGACGGCGAAAGCACAGCACAACGAAGACCACGCGAGGCCCCTGACAAGTAGGGGCCACCCAAGACCGGGGGGGACGTTACCCCCCGAGTTGACGCCGCGGGCATGAGGCAACCATAAGTCCTCGACCCCGCAACCGTAGTGGTTCTCACGCTCCGCGCGAGAACACACTCCGCAGACCACACGGCCCGCGGTTAGTACGATGGAGCTCGTTTTAATTACATCGACATAGTCGGCGAGCCTGAAAATGTCAAAACGTTATGGTAAATACTTCACCATGATTTTAATTTTCTTGTTGTGTGCATCTTGTGGGGATGCTACCTTCACATTATGAAATGTTCGCTGAAAATAGGCAAAAAAGACCACCGCCTCTCACCTTATTCTCGAAACTACTTATATATTGTAGGGAAAATATAGAGAAATGTATGGTTTAAATGGGGGGCACACTTTATTTCAATATCTCATAAAAAATTACAATTGCACCTGGTTACATCTATGGAGTACGAAAATAGCCGCACGTCAAAGATACCTAATCCCCATGCAAAGAGCATGTAACCTTATTGGCATATCTACCTATTCACGAAACTGATGTCTATCAATAGTAAACGACATTAGAAACATAAATTAGAGTTGTCAAATTGCCATACAGATGTAGTGAATAATCCTTTCCTTTCGTATTTTCTCGGAAATGTTCGTTTTTGTCTTACTACTTCACTCATACTCATGGTCTACATCTCAGTGTAATATACGTCAAACGGGCAATTTGACATTGATAAATGAAGTATGCGATTTATTTGATACCTACACGTAATTTAATAATACAGTTATTCATAGACACATCTGCACCATTCGGGTGTTATCGTTGTTCCGAGTTTTGCCGATAGGAAAGGATTATTCTTTCGTATTTTCTCGGAAATGTTCGTTTTTATCTTACTACTTCACTCGCACTCAGTACCCATCGAGACAACGTAGGGAACGGTCGCATTGCAAGAGGAAGTATCTATATAGAGTAGTTAATACCACAGAAATATTTTGTTGATATTTATGTTAGATTTTGTGATAAACTTCATGGACTCGTGTATTAATGCAGCATCCACCTATATATTTTTTTTGACTTAACATTTCACTCTTGTCTGTCATTTTTGTAAATAATAAACATTGATTTTATTCCATCCACATAAACAATTTATAACAGACATGCCGAAAGCACTAAGAAAAGGGAAACGTTTAGATCGGCAAGCCTGCGAAGTTATTTTCAATATTTATTTATATTTCTTAACTGAAAATGATAAATTCAAACATACCAACTATACTGCTTACTTTTGTAAAGTCCAAAAACGAGTTTCGGAGGCCAGTGGAATTTCTCAACGAACAGTTAATAAAATATTGCAAAAAAAATACATAAATCAATCCACCTCCAATAGTCCGAAGTCGGCAAAGTTGGGTAGACCAAATAAATTATTTTGTCTAGGTCTTGACGATTTTGACTACAACGTTATACGCCGATTAGTGTATAATTTCCATTTGATATACAAACAAGTACCTACAATTAAAGCCCTGAAGTCCAAGTTATCCGAAGCCATAAATTTTAAGGGATGTGACTTTACGCTAAGAAAAATTCTTAGAAAAATGGGATTTCTGTATAAAAAAGTTGAAAACAACAGAAAAATACTTATCGAGAAAGATGATGTTCGTTTAAAAAGAGTAAAGTTTTTAGCCGCGATAAAAAAGTACAAATTGCAAAGGAGAGAGATTGTTTATATGGATGAAACATACATCCATACCTCACATTTGGCAGGTAAAAGCTGGGCTGACTCGTCAGAAAACGGAGTGAAACAGTTAATTTCTAAAGGACAACGTCTTATAATAGTGCAAGAAAGGGGTTTATACCTGGGGCATTGTTAATGTATCAGTCTACTGATAAAACAGGTGACTATCACAACGCGATGAACAATGAAAACTATGAAAAATGGCTTCGTAATCAACTAATTCCAAACTTAGCTCCACATTCGGTACTAGTAGTAGATAATGCTGCATATCATAATAAGTACGTAGAAAAACCTCCTAATTCAAATACCAGGAAGCAAGACATGATTGATTGGCTATCCAAACATAACGTTCCGATTGATCCGTCATTAACAAAACTTGAAATATATGAAATTATTTGCAAGTACAAACAAGACTTTGTAGAATACTCTATAGATAAACTTATGAACGAATATGGACACAGCGTACTAAGATTGCCACCATATCATCCTGATTTCAATCCGATTGAAAACATATGGTCTCAAATAAAGGGATACGTATCCAAAAGAAACATCAGTATGAATATGACTACTGTGAAACAATTGGTACAGGAAAAGGTTAATATGATTGGTTCCGATGTTTGGGCCAAAGTATGTGACCACGCCATCAAATGCGAAAACGAGTACCGAAAACACGAACCTGAGTTGGAAAATTATATGGCTAGTTTTGTAATCACCGTTCATGAAAACTCTGACGATGATACACCAAAAAATAGTTCTGATTCTGACTGTGATATGGAAATTGGAAGTATTGTTTCGCATCACACTGTCCACCCCGCTCCTCCTCCTCTTATCCCGCTGTCATAATCTAAGTCGTTCATCCAATCAGAAAATCATATTTATTTATATTAATTTCTCTGCTGGTTTGTTTTGTTTTATGTTGAGGTGTCTTTTTTGTTATGTCATAGTATTTTTAATTAATTAAAAAAAATTATTGTTATAAAAAAGGTCTGCAAAATCCTACTGTAGTTTTGACTTATAGTTAGACTTTTGGGGTTCCAATCCTTATAGAATCATTAGATCATCCCAACCGGAATTTGGTTTTTATCAGTGCGTTTTATTGAAATAAAACGTCCTCAGTAACTAGTTATATTTTTGTTTACCTAACGAAATCTTTATATGATAGAATCGTGGTGGTTTTAACATCTCAGTGTAATATACGTCAAACGGGCAATTTGACATTTGACATTGATAAATAAAGTATGCGATTTATTTGATACCTACACGTAATTTAATAATACAGTAATTCATAGACACATCGGCACCATTCGGGTGTTATCGTTGTTCCGAGTTTTGCCGATAGGAAAGGATTATTCACTACATCTAGAATGCTTTCAGAGATATTGGGACTTAGAAATATTTTATCTTAAAAACCTTGCAACTCCAGGAGTGGTGTTTGTGTTGCCGGACCGAACGGACATGTCCCCCCCGAGATCTCGCAAACGCATTTAAACAAACAATAGTTTTCATCCCCGCCGCGCGCCTTTTGTTCTGCCTCCGGATACCCGAAAACGAGCCTGGCTTATAGGCTGGCTTATAACGCGTGTTTCTGTAAGGGTTACCTGGGGAATGTGCGCGATCCATCTAGGCATCCCATCTGTGCAAGCCCTAGAAGTCTAGGTTAATACCGCGCATTTCAGTGTTTGTTATGATACTAGTGCGGTCAAGTGTAGTGAATGCCCAGAGAACTGCGCGACACTCTTAGGCATCCCATCAGTGCAAGCCCTAGAATTCTAGGCAAGGTGCACGTCTGAGCCACGCAGCGACAGGCCAGCAGCGAGCGACGCCTACGCAACACACCCTCAGCGCTACTGCCTCCACCACCACCGCCGCTAAACACACCAACCTGGTGAGATCATTCCGATTAGGACATCATTGATAGTGATTACCTATCTCTAACTTTATTTCTCTCAGCACCACTCGCCGCCTGACAATAATAAACCACCACTTACCGCGGCCGCGGTCGCCCCTATTGACTAAGACATAATCGCATTTATAGGTGCGTCATAGGCAGGATATAACAATTCCATACCTATGCAATATCAAAATCAACTAACAAAAAATTATTATAGCTACATATACTTATATCGCTTTGCCTGAAAATAAATTCGAGATAATTCTCCTCGAGATTTCTTTTCTCCTCACCTTCGAAAGACCATTCAAAACAGTCATTAATAATAACCTTTCACTAAACCCTGAAACTCTGTGAATAAGGCAACCCAAAACTTTACAATCCTAGAATTATTTTTACGTAGCTAAACTGCAAATATACTAAACCCGACAATAAACAAAAACTAAACACGTGCATGCCATAAATAGGCCATCTCACCAAACTCCCAGAAACTAGACAAAACAATTGACTGCTATTTAGGAACATTGAAAAAGCTTCTAAGCACAAAAGGCCCACAACGTTCCCTCACACATCTGGCACCCATTCTATGGTCTCAGCCCATCTTGGAAATACCGGGAAACATTAGAATAAAAATAGATCATCATACCGGCCGTACACCTCTTAGAAACAACCCACACACACATTCATATTAGCTAAAACAGCGCGAGGCTTTTTCCTGTAGTAATATCTAACAATGGAAGCTCTACCAATGCCCAGAGATGGAAACTGCCTGTTCCATACAATTGCAGACCAAATCAACCATCTGTTTGGAGCAACATTCAACCATACCCACATCAGAAGTGACTTAGCCAGATACGTGGAAGCTAACAGCAATTATCCACGCATCAAACTTGCGATCGACGCACCAAACGCAGAAGCTTTCACTGAGTACATAAAAAATCTCCACATTCAGGGCACGTGGGGAGGTGAAGAAATATCATAGCAGCCGCAGAGTTCCACGTAATAAGTGTAGCGATCCATCAACAAAATGGCCCATCAATCGTATATAGCCCCCAACAAGAATATAACGCAGTCGGAACTATCAACTTGACCTTTTCCGACAGCCACTACGACAGCGCATACATAATAGAGCCCCAAAACGTAATCAACAACCTATCAACAACCAGTCAAATCTACAGCATCACACTTTCCCCATACCAAAATACAGCGCGACAACCAAAGTACACTCAAGTTCCACCCGCCCCAAAACAGATAATATGATAGCGGTAAATCTACACACCTTCCCCGGCCTACACAAAATACCACAACTCAAAATAAGATGACCAATGACTTTGATACTTACCGTACCGACACATACACTCACACGCCACAACACATGCATCCCCCTCCGCCGGGTCAGATACAACCGGGAACTTCATCCCCTCTGGTTCAATCGGGACATCAATGGATGAGATCCCCGACGCGACCGGCTACTCTCTGTTACGCAACATACGAATCCGGGACATACGAATCAAAACACTTTTTCTGGTATTTATCAGGCAGATCTAGCAAATCGCACCAGGGGCTAGCAATACTTATTAGAAAAGACCTAAATCTAACAGTCCACAACATCAAACGTGACATGGAAATTATGACATCTACAATAAAGTCCACCACCAATACACTCTACGTAATCAATGCACACATCCCAAGCTCAAACACGAGGACAACAATTGCGTTCACCAAACTCCTAAACACCATTAAAATAAAACCAAACAATGCCGAAATACTATTACTAGGCGACTTCAATGCCCACGTGGGACGATAAGACTCAGCCGAATTCAGGAAAAAGGGCATAATAGGAACCACCACATAATAATATCAAGAAATACATCACACACATTCAACTTCATCAAAGGCGAATGGAGCGACCCAGACATTTCAGACCACAAGATAATCTGGGGCGAAACAGACATAAGGACTTTAAGCCCGCCCCAGAGAACCACCATGACCCGCAAGAAATCAGAAAATAAAACACCTCAAAATGAAAGGAACCCTATCACAGCCACTAACTTCAATTATAAACAGTGCGCTTACACCTCAATAACACAAGACGAATCAAATGATACAAAAACAAAATACCAAAACGCAATCATGGACACACTAGGGATCAACAATATCGACCCCCAGGGAGACGAAAACATTCCGACCATCCCGTGGGAATCTATAACATGTACTATGAAAATAGCGGCCCAAAAAATACTTATCACACCACCCGCCAGATCGAGAGAATACCGCATCGCCTTAAGCAATATACAAAAGGCAAAATTCGCCAAAATACGCCGACCAACAGATCCTCACGTAAACAGTCATCTCAAAGAGTGCCGACGACGCCTTGAAAGAATTAAAGAGACAGAAGAACAACAAAAATGCCGACGATTCTTTGACGGGATAGGTAAAAATTACCCAAGCAAACGTATGCAGATAGTATATCACTTCTATAGAAAGCACCAACTATATACGAGACGGCTGAAAAAACAACGGTACATTCCAATGTCACGATGGGAACAGAAACTAAAAAAAGTCAGAAGGTCCGAATATAGACCTTATCCCGAACGAGCCCACAGACATTGAGTATCTTGATAACGGCCCGTCGACTTCCGAAATTTACACAATAATTGCGCAACGGAACAGCGCCTGGTACGGACCAGGTAGTACCGGAACTATACAAAGGGACACCGGACCAACTGTTAATGATCATCACGAAAACAATGAAAACAGCATGGAGAGATAACATGATACCGGATCCATAGAACGAAACGGTCCAAGTACCAATTCTAAAAACCAGAAACCCGCAGGACACCAACGATTATCGCAGAATAACAATGTGCAATACAGGATATCGAATCTATGCCACATACCTACTCAAGAAACTGGACGAAACAATAAAGGAACTCGGAAACTACCAAGCAGCTTTTCTACGTAATAGATCCACTGACGACCACATCTTCATATTACGTAGGGTACTAGATGAAGAATGGCGGGCGGGCAACGGCACATTCGTATTAGCACTTGACATTGCTAAAGCATTTGACACAATTAACCTAACTGCGCTAAGAGACATTCTCCTGTCAAGGACAAATAAGATCGTAACTAACAGGGTAATTAAAGCCTGTATGAATGAGCGCACTTGTATCAAATGGTTCGGCCAGCAAAGCGCATGTATTAATAAAGGTCATGGGGTCAAACAAGGGTGCTCACTGTCACCAAGACTCTTTTATCCTAATGGACGATGTCCTCAGCTAATGACCTGTCAAATGTAGTAAGGCTGCCAATTAATGAATCCGAGATAAAGGATATCTACAGAATTACTCGTAACAAAGACTCCTCGAGACTGATTATTGTCGGTGACTGATTATGCACGGTTCTAAAAAAGGAAGCACTACAATCCGTGGTTAAAACTTCAACACGTAAAAACCAAACGTAGATAAGCTAAATACAACTCATCTGGGTATAATTACACCGAAGAAAGATATTTTCATCTCTGAAACACTCACCCCTAAGACGCAACGGTTGTTCTATATAGCTCGAGAATTTGCGAAGTAGAAAAAGTACAACTTCTGCTGGACTTCCCGGGGCGTAGTATACCTTCGTAAATCCGAAAAGGAACCTTACAGCCGCATCACGAGTGGCAGTGATTTGATCAACTTGAGTAACAAGGCGTAACTTATTTTATCAAATTCCTCAAGTATTCGTCTCCTCTATATTGTAATTCATCATGTTGAAAACCTAGATCACATATTACATAAATACATACAAACACTCATTCATATAATACACTCACTTGTTCATTTTACAGACTTACACACACAACAAACAGAAAAACACACAGAACTTACATCACCACCCGCACAAAGAAACAGTAATTCACATATAAATCCAGTAATTAATAAATATATAAAGCCCGTCTCAAATAATCAATAACGGTATTATTCAGAAAACAAAATAAACCAAGAATCAAAATAATATCCAAAATAATTAAGACTTTTGTTCACAATAATTTAATTAGATACAATATAAATATAACACACATTCGATAATGTAAATAAATTAATAAATTATCTGGATGGCTTATCGGTCGGTAGATTTATCCTCACTGAAACCAGTAATTGCATAAATTATGTCCCCAATTCAAATTCTTGTATAAAAATAATTTCTCAAAATATCAGGAGTATTGGACACAATTTGCCACAATTCCTACTTCTGCACGAACTTCAATTTGACTGTGACATTCTAATATTGACCGAATGTTGGTTATCCTGTATACCTATAGTTCCTTTAATTCAAGGCTATAAAAGTTTTGCTGACAAAACAATAACTAATCAAAACGATGGAGTGGTGATATACGACAAAGAAAACCTACACGTCACCATTGAAGAGCCATACCTTGCCGATGGTAGTTGTCTTATTCTCAAACATGACAAAGACACGGCAGTAATCGGCATTTACCGCCCACCTTGCTTCCACAATATAGAGAACTTTGTATAACGCCTTACTAAAATATTCCAAGAATTGTCTTGTTTCTCCAATCTCATTTTGACAGGAGACTGTAATATTGATATCTACCCAGATAACCAAAATTGTGATGCTCATCTCTATTTAAATAAAGCTGCCTATAGACTACTACCTTATAGACTACTACCTGTATAATACTTTTGAGACCAGCGATCTAAACAATACTTGCCTACACCACTTGCTACTAAAAACGAGAAATGAAGCTGTTACGGTAAAAAAATAAAAAAATTGCATTAAAAAAATAAGATAATAAAATTATAGGGGTAATTTTTCATGGTAGTCATGCACTCCTCTACAACAGATCGTAAAGCTGTGCTTTTGTGTCTTGATATAAAGTACAAAAAATTAAAACCGCCATCTACATACTCTTTTCTCGACACTGAGGAATTAGAAAAACCCTAGGAGAAAGTAATTTTGAAGTTATTTATAAATTATTTATGAGTTACCCGATCCAAATGCCGCTATAAATGAGTTCATAGGTATTCTTCAAGGAGCTATCGAGGAAAACACAAAAAATCGCAAAATCCCAAATAAGAACCGCATTATTAAGCCTTGGATGATTGCGTTGTGTAAGAAATCGAGACGAATCACACAGAAAATCCATGTCCAACCCAAAAAATGAAACTCTAAAACTAACATACAATAGATACAGGACTTTCTGTAACAATTTGCTGAAGAAATTAAAGAGAGAATTTGAAAAGTCTTTACTCAATCAAGCGAAAAACAATAGTAAACAGCTTTGGAAGGCTGTTTACTATTGTAAGCTATTAAATCCATTTCCTCAACCACTTCTATAAAGGACCAACCTCCAGAACTTCTTTTATTTCTTGATTCAACCTCATCATCCTTAGAAAGAGTTTATAATTATTTTATAAATGTGGGAAAAAATCTAGCAGAAGCAATTAATCAATCAGAACGAATCCCTATACAAATAGAAAACAAATCTCAATCAAACTCATTTGTAATTTTACCAACTGACAATCAACAAATTGAAAGACTGATTATGAATCTCAAAAACTAATTTTCAATCGGATGGGATAAAATTTCAAATAAGGTCTTAAAATCCCATAAAAGACAGTTTGTCCCAATACTAACTTACATTTTTAACTTATGCCTTGAGAAGGGTATCTTCCCTAACGCTCTGAAATAATCTGTAATTCTTCCAGGGGGTGACCGAGATCGTGTTTAATGCTACAGGCCCATCTGTACACTTCCCTCGCTCTCCAAGCTTCTGGAACGAATCATAAATTCTAGACTCATTAGCTATCTGGAAAAGAACGGTATTCTGGCGGAAAATCGGTATGGTTTTAGTGTTGGAAAGTCTACCTCCGATGCCGTACATGAGCTCACAAACTTCGTAGCCGAAAACCTTGACGAAGGAAGACGCTGTCTTGGAATTTTCCTGGACTTAGCCAAAGTATTTGACATGGTCTCGGTGGAACTCCTTATTAATAAACTACAATTTCCAGGTGTGAGGGGTGTCCAGTTGGATCATTTTAGAAGTTACCTCTCGAGTAGAGTACAATGTATTAAAATAGGTGAATTCACAATAGGCACTAAGCCGGTGAATTAACGTGTTCTACAGGGAAGTATCCTTGGACCTACTCTATTCCTGGTCTATATAAATTACCTTGTATTCAGTTGGCACTCTAATAAAATGCAAGTAAGCGATTTATCTAGGGACAAACAGAAAGTACTATAAGTATTCTTACCCCTGAACAACTCGAAAATAATCAAAGAATTCCTGAAAAGGTACATTAAACCAAAAACCAAATATTTAATCTATTTTGAAGAAGAACAACACCGAAAGGATTTCTGTAAAATCATAATTGAATTATTTAAACAGGGAACAGTGGACTTTCACGAGTGTACCTATCGTGTGTACCTATTGAAGACGAAAAAGAGCAACGAGCTGTTGTGTTGAAGTTACACGAAGGAAAGACATGCCATCGCGACATCACGGAAACAGTAAAACGAATAAAGCGTAACTACTTTTGGCCAAATATGCATGAAACCGTATCCGCTATAATAAATGCTTGCGAAAAATTTAGAGTCACTTAATATGATGGAAAACCCATCAGACCTATCCTACAATAGACTCAAACACAAAATGCCCCGTTTCAGGAAGTATTCATAGATTTATTCTACATAGAGTCAAAATACTATCTCACTGTAATCGATGCTTTCAGCAAGTTAGGACAAGCAATAGAAATCCCCTCCAGAGCAACACCAGACCTAGTTAGAGCTTAAATTAAGTACTTTTCCTTTTATGGAACTCCTCAGAATATAAGCTGCGACCCTGTTTCGGAATTTAATAACGAGCTATTTAAAGGATTGTCAGAACTATATAAGATAGAGCTACATGTAGGTACACCGAACAACCCAAACTCGATGGGTCTCATTGAATGTTTTCATTCAACAATAATTGAAATATACCGACTAGCAAAATTCGAGACAAAATTCACGGACCCCGCCACATCAATGGCTTACATTTACTTACTTACTATTATGGCATACAAAAATACAATCCATAGTGCAACCGATTCGACGCCATTCGAAGTTGTCTTCGGACACACCGAATTAAATACTACATTTAACTTAAAATTTGATAAAATCTATAAGCAGCAAAGAGAAAGTACGCGAAAAACGAGGTGGAGAAACCACACCAGAATTAACGAAAGGACAGACTGTCCACGCTAAAGCGGTCAATAAAAGACAATCTAAGGACATGCCTTAATATCAAAAGGCTACTGTGATAGGACTAGTTCAAAGAAATGTATTACCAATAGAGACAAGGGGTAGAGCCACAAAAGTCCCTATCAAAAATGTCAAACGTCCTCCTCAGGTCGTGTATAATCCTGCTAGTTTGGACGGCAATCACACCAGGTCTCCACAGCCAGGACCTTCAGGCCTGCAAATAGAACATAACCCTGGATTATTACCGGTAAAGCTAGGACGCGCATTTCTCCAACGAGATAAATGGTTATTAATTAAAACAGTATCATGAAAAGGTTTAGAAACCAATTTAAAATTTAACACCCCAACGCCCAATTCCATAAATTACTGAAACAAAATAAATACCCACTTTATGAAACAATAAGCTTAAAAACCCAAACTGAATACCTCCGTGACGAAGCCTTGGAGAAGTACCAGCAGTTGGTCCGCTCATAGAGAAGTAAGCGCGGTATTCTTAACCCTCTGGGGTCTCTGATTAAGGTAATTACCGGTAACCTAGATCAGAAAGATGCGGAACATTACGATCACATAATAAGTAATATCCAAGATCAGGAACAAGCGACGTTACAATGTGTCACCTTAATATCAGAAATGTTGGACCACTTTTGAACTCTACAAAAAGAATAAATGACAACACTAAAATACTGGAGTAACCGTTTGAATTTGTTAGTGACTACCATTAAAAACTTAACATAAAGAGAAAGTAAAGCCGCCCATTATACCCTAATGTTTGGAATGTGTAACCTCTTTATAAGTAATTTCCGAACAATTTATGTAAAATTGAGTGAAATAGAGACGGCAGGCAATGGCCCTGAGGAAAGTATCTGTATTACACAAATCTGATGCAATTTAACGACTTAAAGAGACATCAAACAAAAAAGAAAGTTATTATTTGCTTGTCTACGAGTGATTTAACATTAAACCACCGGAAGAGCGTCTTTAATTCATGCAGTAGTAAATAATACAGATTAATATCACAAACACCTACAATTTTTATTATTAATCTTCCTTGATACAGTTGATTCATTAATCCATCAGAATTACTAGAAATATTACGATCTATTAGTACTTACCAACACCTGATGTTCACTGCAAACGAATTGAACCTTGTGAACTTAGAAGAAACGCTGTCTGTAAAAGCCTATTTGAAAGAAGATAAAATTAATTATTCAATCGAAATTCCATTTACCGAAAATATCATCTACAACTATTTTAAACTGTATTCTCTCCCAGTGTTCAACTCCCGCAACCAAACCAACATTGTAATCCCTGAACATCCTTTCCTTTTGACTCAGGACGATAAGTACCGCTCAGTAACTCAGCCATGCAGAGAAATAACCGCCGATGAGTTCCTCTGCACAGATAAGGAAGTTTTAATGCATATCCAGGAAACAACATGCGTGGAAAAAACTGATGGTATACCATTCCAACATTACGGGCTGTCTTGTACGCGTTATAAGACCAGACAATCCTAACAATAGATCCTGTTCACTTGGGAGCCTATCTTCCTGGCCCAAACCTGTAATAGTGACGTTACGCGCACGCAGATATATGGTATAATACAATACCTATTCATGAAAGGCGATTTCACTCACTCAAGGAATATTTTAATCCCTTGCAAATGATCAACTTACCAGACATTAAGCAACTGGAATTCTCTCCTGATGAAAGGATGAAAGGAATTCTCTCCTCTCCGACGTTATTAGAATAATACTTCACTTTTCCATTACACACAAAACGAAGCACACGCTGGCCTTTTATTCTCTGCTACCTGATCACCAACATCCAAAGTCGTCCACATTCCTTCACGATGTAAGGCACCTTAACAACATCCTGAGGACCAGCATAAACGGCGATCCAGGTGTGATCAAAGTGGTGTTAGTTTTAGTGCTGCGACTATCCTTCTCTATATTATTGTGTTAGTTATAGTTATATATATGTATTCAACTCTACAAGTATAAATCTGAGCTAAAGCTTCGTAAGCCTGTAAGCAACGTTGTCGAAAGGGAGGCCGCTGTACCACCCCTATTTTTAGCGCAGTGAATAGTCTTAAGATGTTATAGTCATATCCCGTGATATCTTGCTAGTTTAAAGTGACTGCGTTAGGTTGAGTATGTGACTCATACATTCCGTATATTTTAATTCGAAATTTTCTGGAAAAACAACGCGTCCCCACGTCTTACCTAATTGGATAAAACTCTGTTATTGTGTAATAACCGTGTGTTTAGTAATAAAATTTGCTTTTTAAAAAAACATGTTTTGCGTTCCCAAAGTTAACTTACTTAATAAAACTATCGATAAAAACAAAAACTTAACAAAACATGTAACGATAACTCAACGAGCAAAACGAGAAGGAACACTTGCGCACGCTTTTATCAACAGTCGAAGACTCGCGCAAACTGAATTTAATGGCTTAAGAAAGCGCGTAGAGGAGTAATGAGCGTGGTGCGCGGGGGGTGGTGGAGCACGGAAGGATATTACAGTGACCTACAAATAATGAACTTAAGTTACCTTTTGCTAGTCATTCTTACGAAGGTTCTGACAGAGCCAGGTTTTTTTCTTTTGTAACAGTGTTTTTTTTTCATTTTTTGGAATGCTTCCTTCCTTTTTTGTGGTCCACTTGTACTTTATATCTTTTTTCATTAATCTAGTCATCGGTTCCACTATGTTCGAATAGTCGGGAATGAATTTTCTGTACCATTATGTCATCCCTATGAATCTTCGTAGTTCTCTTATTCTTGCCGGTGCCCTTAATTCTTTCATTTATTTATTTTTTCTCTCGTTCATTTTAATACCATCCTTGGTTACTACGTGTCCCAGATATTCTATTTCCGGTTTGCAGAATTCACATTTCTTTGTGTTTCTTATCAGGCCTGCGTTTTTTATCAGTTTGAATATTTATTTAAGGTGTTTTACGAGTTCCTCAAATGTCGCACTGCTAACTATGATGTCGTCTTAGTATAAATAAGCATTTGATTCTAAATCTGGGCCTATTACTCGATCTAGGAGCCTTTGGAAGGTTGCTCTGCTCGAGTGAAGTCCGAAGGGCATGACTTTGAATTGGAACAGTCCTTTGCCTGGTACGGTGAATGCGGACACTGATTTGCTTTTTTGCTTGAGTTTAACGTTCCAATAACTGTTTTTGAGGTCAATTTTCGAGAGATAATTCGCTTTGTTAAGCTTTTCTAAAGTGTCTTCGATCTGTGGCAACGGGTACGCGTCCTTTACTGATATTTCATATATCTTTCTGAAGTCTATGCAGAATCTATATTCCCCGTTTTCTTTCTTTGCTAGTACTATTGGTGAGCTATATGGGCTTTGTGATTTTTCTATCACTCCTCTTTTAGCATCTGTTCCACATGCTCGTCTATTTTTTCTCGCAGCTTCGGGTTCCTTGGTTAATATCTCTGCTTTACCGGTACGTTGTGTTTTAGTTTTTTTTTCATGTTCCGTCCACGTAGTTCCTTTTTGTGTATTTTCGCATTTTTTTATTCTTCCTTGACCATTTCCCTGCGTCTTTCGTATTGTGCGATTGTTATTGTTTCGTCCTGGAATACAGGTATTCCTTCCTCGCCCTGTTTCTCTTGGATAGCTTGTCGTTTTCTTTCATTTATTATTCGTTCTTCGATAGTTTGGTATCTTTTTCCTCTCTGTTTCGGTTTTTGGGTTTCCCACAATACGCTAAAACCTGTGCGCCTTAAGATGTCCATTGCCAAGATTATCTATGGGGTGGTTTTAAATACTTTTAATTGGTGTTTAAATGATCTTCCTTGCATTTGTATATCGAGTTCTATTGCTTCTGTTATTTGTGTTCCGGACCTGTCTGCCATCAATACTTTTCTGTGTATTTTTATTGTGTTTGCCCCGTTATTTTTATATTGGTGTGCTATCTCTTTGTTGATGTGAGCTCGTCGAGCCGGTGTCAACGAGGGTCTGGTACTCTTTCTTTGTATTTTCACTGTTCCGAACATCCTGTTGTCTTTTCTCTCATCATTCCCCATGGTGTAGGTCTTCTCTGTCGTCCTGTACCATTTAGCCTAACAGCATTTGACGCCAATCATCCTCATTTTTCAAAACAATACCCTGGAGCTCCTGCATTCGTCTTTGCTGTTCCCGCTTTTCCCATAGTTCAAACAACATTTGTTAGGATCGAAGTTCCTTATATATCCCCAGGACTGTGTTTGTCCTGAGCGCAAGTTTTTCGTTGGCTGCTCGAACCTGGTGCGTGTGCTTCGTTTCTCCAATCTTGGTTATCTCTTTTAAACGGTCTTATTTGTTCGTTATTCCGGTGTGGTGTCTTTGTGCCAAAGAAGCGCAGAAAATCGCCAGGAACCCAGATCTGCCAATGTTCCAAGAATTTTTAAGATAAATTAATTATCTCCAAGCATCATCAAACAGATCATTCAGCGGTGCTGCAGCCAACAGCTTGTTGAGGCTATATCGCGCCCGCACATGCGGAGACTGCCAGTACGCCACCGTGCGGTACGTGCCGCCCGATAGCAGTTGTTGCCTGCGCGCGCTTAGGTAGTTGTCTGGTACGAATAGTGCGCATGCCGCACCGACAAGTGCTGCGCAGTCACTGTCGCCTCGCAACAATCGACAAACAGTCAGAAGCTATTCGGTTTTGCGCCTCACTTCCAGTGAGTTAAATCCAAGCATACTCAATATATGATCCTATAACCACCCTGAACAAATTTAATGAGTAATTCTCTAACTTAGCTAAAGACTTAGGCGAGGTTGGATAATTAAGTCGAGTATAAAATGGATTTGAAGACCGAGTCTGCTTTTCACTTCGATTGCGAGGAAATAAAACAGTAATAATTTAAAATAAACGGTTAAGTGCAAGTTGGACTCGCGCCCCAAACACTTGTACACCTATTATTTATGTATGTCATGTATGTATACAGTGTGAATCTTCATAAAGTGCATATAACGATCTGGGTTGAAGAACATCAGAATTCATTGACAAAAAAAAATAAAAAAAAACAAATTACAACTTCGGAATGGAACGGTTTACGTATTAAAATTGACTGATTAATGATGATGATGAAGACACATAGTGCTGCCTATAATAAAAAAATGCAGAAAAAGTGGTAACTGTAAGCAAAAAATACGTTTTGTTTATGAAATAAAAGTGATTTTTTCGGGAGTTTTTTAGTAATTGCATATTTTCACAAAATTTGGTTACAAGAAAGGAATTAGTTTATTACGGAATATTATTTTTTATTTTGTTAGCTCACAACAACAAAATTGTGTTACCAAATTATACCTTTTTTTAATCATTACATGATACCTATTTTCACTTTTCGGAGCTAAGCTTAATCATAAGACCTAGAGATTAGTAATATACTGTGAAGTCATAAGGTAGAAATAAATAAATGTAGCCCGCGTTAATGTGCTTACTGAGAGGCACAGGTATTTTATAGATACACGTAAAATTGAGCCCTATATATATTACAATAGTAAACCAATAGATGACTCCATTGCGCTATTTTATACCTGTATTTATGAACTACGTGATAAATTTGTACCGCACAAGTATATAAATACATCGTCTTTTCCGCTTTGGTACAGCTCCCCTCTCAAGAGGGTGCTTAAAAAAAGTACAAATACATTAAGAAATCTCATATATATGGTAACCAATCCGATTTTTAATCTTTTGCTTTTCTTAGAAAAAAGGCTAAAACCCTGGAGGAAGAATGCTACCGAAATAGTAGTTTATGTGACTGCTACATAATGGAGGGCAGTAATACTCGAGAGTGGCTCGTTTCATAATAATATCACTCGAGAGTTTTAATGCCTAATTATGTACAGTTCTATTTTATGTGTACATTCCTCTGCAGTAATCTCCTTCAAGGGAAATGCCTCAGGCCAAGAAGAGCAACGGTCAATCATAGTCAGCAGAAATCTGTAACCTTGGCTTGTAGGTAGGGGGCCGACGATATCTATATGCACGTGCTCAAAACGCTGAGCGGGCATGAATGTGTCGATAGGTGAAATAGTGTGCCTAGTAACCTTGCATTTCTGGCATGATAGGCATGTTTTACACCACTCGTTTATTCCTTGTTCATGTTATCCCAAACAAATCTTTTTGAAATCATTTTTCGAGTGGTTCGTTTTCCTGGATGACTCAAACCATGAATCGCGTCGAAAATTGTCTTCCGAAATACTGCAGGAACATACGGTCTCGGTTGCCCGGTTGAGGTATCGCAATATAGCTGGGAATTACTGCCGGGCACACTAAACTTGGATAATGTCAGATTTGATTTCTTGAAAAGCTCTTTAAGATATGCATCCGTGCGTTGAAATTCGACCATTTCCTCGAAGTCAATTTCTGAAGGAGTGATTATCTCCTCGATCACCCTTGATAAGGCATCTGCAACCACGTTGTCTGATCCGCTAATATGCCTTATGTCTGTGCTATACAGTGATATGTAGTCTAGTTGATGAATTCTCCGAGGTGGGTCATCAATATTTGGTTTTTTGGAAAATGCGAAAGTGATTGGTTTGTGGTCTGTGTAGATAGTAAAATCTCGTCCTATCACGAGTCTTTGGAAATGCTTCACAGCTAGGTAGATACCCAAAAGCTCTCGATCATACGTAGAATATTTTTGTTGCGTCTGTGTCAGGTTTTTTGAAAAAAATCCGAGGGGTTTCCATTCACCATCCTCCTTTTGTTGCAAAACGGCGCCCGGTTGCAAAACGGCATCAGTCATAAGCGAGATGGATGCATTATTAGCAGGGTGAGATAAACTTGCTAAATTTTTCATAAGCTCCTTGCATTTTTCGAAAGACTCTTCCCCTGTCTTGGTCCATTTAATTACACTCTTATCGTTCCTCTTGCAGCCATGTAAATATTTGTTCAACTCTGCTTGATAAAATGCCGCTTTTGGGATGCTGCTTCTATAGAAATTAACCATACCCAAAAATCTTCGCAACATATTCACCTTTTCTGGTTTAGGAAAGTTGGTTATAGCCTCAAGTTTTTCTTGAGTGGGGGAAATCCCGTAACAGGATACATGATACCCCAAAAAATCTATTTCCTTCTTCATGAATTCGCATTTTTTCAGATTCATTGTAAGACAATGTTCATCTAATTTCTTGAAAATTATCTCCAAATGTTTGCAATGCTGCTCTTCATTTTCTGATGCACAAAGGATGTCGTCGACGAAACAAAATGTGAAATCTGATATGTTTTCATCCTTTGGCTCTTGATTAGATGCTCCGCCGCGTTGTGAAGATATTTGATGTCTGAATATTGAGTCCATAAATCGTTGAAAAGTCTGACCGGCATTCCGAAGTCCAAATGTCACCCTCGGAAATTCGAAAAGACCGAAGGGGGTGATGATGGCTGTTTTGGAAATATCTTCTGGAGCCATTGGTATGCAATGATATGCCTTCCGAATATCGATTTTGCTAAAAATGCGTTTCCCCTCGAGAATGTAAGTGAAATCTAGTAATCGTGGGAGTGGATACCGGTCAGGGACTGTTATATTGTTCAGGGCTCTATAATCTCCACATGGTCTCCATTCACCATTTTTCTTCTTCACCATATGCAAAGGACTGGCCCATGAACTGTTTGACTGTCGACATATTCCCATATCCATCATGTCCTGGAAATCCTTTTGAGCCGTCCTGTACCTTTTTGGAGGCAGAGGCCTGGCTCTACAAGCGACCGGAGGGCCTTGCGTCTCTATGAAATGTTGAACGTTGTGCTTGTGACTAATATTCAAAGATGTGGGTACGGTGATGCGCTGATATCTCCGAAGTAAGTCTGCGATCACAAGACTCCCATCAATAGAACTTAAAGTGGCTTGGTTTGCTATTATGGTTCTACCTCTGGATGATAGTTTGGTAGTGTTGTTAATCAACCTTTTTCTGCGTAAATCAACCCATAAATCATGATGCTCCAGAAAATCTGCTCCAATGATAGAGGTATTGACATCGGCGATCACGAAGTTCCATTTAAAAGTTCTTCGAAGCCCGAGATCAAGGGCACAACATCGTTCTCCATATGTGCTGATCTTTGAACCGTTGGCAGCATGTAATGAGTAATCTGTTTTCCCGGAATGCTTCAGCTTGCGTTTAAGTACAGATATGTTCGCGCCAGTATCGATCAAATATTTTTCTCCAGTCTTCTTGTCTGTGATAAATAGGCGATGAAATTGTGAAAAAGCACACAGCTCCGCCTCAGTGCATGCCCGCTTTAGCTTTCCCCGTTGCTTCTAGGAACACGGAGCCTCGCACTTGAAAGCTCTCTTGCCAAAACGTGAATGATAAAAGCATAACTTCGAGTTTCTCCGGAATGGAAACGGGCTTCCTGACCGTGAACTTGAGAATGGCGGAGAAAACTGCCGACGATTGTTGTTATTATGAATTGCAGCTAACTCAATCTTTACTTTCGCTAGCACAGCAGTTAGTTGCTTTACTGGGTCGTCGACCCTGCTTAGCGCAGCAACTTGTTCGAAGCTCGAGACTTCGTAAATATTGTCGGCCATCTGGGCTAAATCGTCAATTCCTTTCTCTTTATTTGCCGAAAGTATTGAGGTTAAGGAGATCGGTAATTGTTTTAGCCAAAACATTTTTGCAGTTTCGTCGTTGATTTGACCTTCCCCAAGCTCCTTGATTTTTCTTAATAACTGTGACGGTTTTCTGTCTCCGAGGTCGGTGTCCGTGAATAATCTCTGGAATTTGCGATGCGGGGTTTCTTCATATGTCGAAATCAATCTGTCTTTTAACTTCTGGTTCTTTCCGCTGTCTGGTAAGGAAATCACAATGTCACTGGCTTGTTCGATTTCCTCTTGGGCTAGTTTGGTAAGGACTAGGTGGAATTTGGATTCGTCACCTAACTTCTGGGGAGTGGTTACTGCTTCAAAATGTGCGAACCATAACCGGGGCTTGTCCTTCCAGAAGTCTACGATTTTAGACGAAGTGCTGATTGCTTGCACTTCTAGGGTAGCTGCACACGGGTTCTGTTTCACAGGCGACGATATGCTGCTGCTTAACCGAAGGTTGCTTGATATTCAAACGTCGGGGTCACCACTTTGCCAACGTTGTGGAAACCTACGGGAGACGGAATAAAAGGCTTGGAATATGCTCAGTTACAGTCTAGTTTTTATTTAACAAATAACTTTTCTTATATATTAATCGTCCTCGATAATCATCATGTACCAAAACCGGTACGTGATGTCGATTTTCTGTGTCAGCCAATAACTTATCTCGACGATACTTTAGTCCGTGATGATAAGGGATGGCTGGCACAGTCGGCGTTCGAACTTTGAATGTCAGTACCAACTTCACAGACAAACTAGGGAAGGCACGCAGGCGGGCGTCGGCGTTCGAAATTTGAATGTCATAATATGCAGAAAAATTACACATTATGGTCATAATGTGTAATTTTTCAGATAAGAAATGAGTTTTTACCAAGTAGTTAAACATTATGCTGATTGTAACGTGCGGTTTTTGTAGGCAGTAAAGAGGGTTTATGATACGTGTGTAGATAAATATATTTAAAACGTAGAATGTTCCATAATAATAATATAATAAATGATTTTCTTTCTTTTCTTTCATTCTATAATTGAAAACCCCAAATATTTTTGGTCTTTAATCAAATATCAAAGGAGAAGGGCCAACTCTATTCCGTCTACTTTATTTTATGAACGGCAGTCGGCTAGTAGGAGAGGGAATTTGCATCCTTTTCTCCAACTATTTCTAGTCCAATTTTCAATCTCAATCACATGGTTCTTCTTCGGATAACGGCTTGGGAAACGGCTCTTTAGAAAATGATTATCCATGCTCTATTATTGACATCAATATTGAACATGCTACTGAATTTAAAACCACTAAGGTCGTTTGATGTGTCAAAGGGTGGTGGGTCAGTAGTATAATATTGGGCATTTTATCCCAATTAAATCCTTTGATGTCACGACAGCGGTTCCTTTGAGCTTCCGCCCGGTGGCCCGGGTCGCTCGCTCAAAGAGACCCATTATCGTAACATCAAAGGATTTAATTGTGATAAAATGCCCAATATTATTCTACTAAACCCTCGCTCAAAGAGACCAACTCAAGGTGTCCGTCCACTGCATTGGTGCCATCAGCGTGGTTCACCGACTAGGTACGAAACGACATTGGCAGCCCGCAGCGAGGTGTGGGGACTGAAGAATGCACTTAAGGGTTCGGGCACAACTGTGACCGAATTTCTAACAAAAACGCGCCATGAAGTCTTCGCAGCGGCGCGCAGGCACTTTAGGATGAGCAGCGTTTGAACCTCGGAAGGCAGGATTATCGTCGCGCTGCCAGACAAGTCTCGCCATCAAGTGGAGTGCTGGGGTGATCTGCAGCCACTGACGTCGAGGTGTCCGAGCAAGGACGCCCCTTCGCCAACGCCTGACAAGGGGAAGAAGCCCGCTGCGAGCGCGACCGCTGGCTCCATCAAGTCCGTCACGACCAGGAGGGGCTCACAAGCTATGTGAGGTTATGTCATCGCATCTCCACAAGACCACGTATCTCTACCGCTCGTGCATAGGTCTCTTTCCATGGAATGAATATTTTCTCCAACAGATTTCAGATTTCAGATTTGTTTATTTGCGTTTGAATAAGGTATTACATAAGTTCTTAAATTAATATAACATGTCATTTTCTTCCTTAATCAACTATATTATATAGCATGCAAATATTTTACTGTAGGTATATTATAACATTTCTTTTTAATTCTTAGTGAGAAAAGAATTCCCTCAGTGTATAAAAATTATGCTGCAGTAGCCATGAGAACAGTTTTTGTTTGAAGAGTTTTTTTTGGGAGATGTTTTAATTCATCAGGCACTTATTATATATTTTTACGCTCATTGCGTAACAGCTATTTTGGTACCTTGATGTCCGTGGCACATGATCTAGTACTAGTCTATTAGGATATCTTGTATTTCTGGGGTACTTTTGTTTTGCTGTTACAAACAAGTCAAAGTGTTGCTGTACAAATTTGGCGACCTCAAATATATATAATGATGGTAGCGGCAGTAAATGCAGTATCTTGAATAGTGGCTTACATGAATCTAGCGGAGCGGCTCCAACCATAGCCCTTTAGCATTTCTTTTGTATAATGAAGGCTCGGCTAAATTCCGTACTATTCCCCCATAGGATTATACCGTACTTTAGCACTGATTCGACATAACCGTGGTATGCAGCCAGCGTTGTTTATCGTGTCGTGGTTTTTCTCAACTTGGAGAGCACATATACGAACCGATTAAGTTTACTGCATACTTGTTCAATGTGAGGTTTCCAATTTAAATATTTGTCAATTGTTATACCTAGAAATTTAACGCTTTCTTCACATTTTATAATTTGATTATTATAATTAATGTCCATATCATTTATATTATTAAAATTCATCAGATTTGTCTTAGTGACGTTTATTTGTAGGTTATTGTGATTTAACCAGTCTACTACTTGTACTATGGTTGTATGTATGTCAGATTTATGAATGTCAATTGAATTATTTTTAATATTATTAAGATTAGGATGATTATAAAGATTATGATTATTATTAGATAGTAAGCGGTTATTTTTATTAGTCACAATAATAAATATGTCATCCGCAAATAAAATTGATTGGTACCATGTCACATCAGGAATGTCATTTATATACATAATAAATAAGAGCGGCCCCAGTACACTCCCTTGAGGTACACCATAGTTGTTTATTTTATACTCTGAATCATACGTCCGTTCTATATGGTTTTCGTCTAGCCTATGAATGCGTACACTTTGTTTTCTATTTTGTAGATATGTTTGGATCCATTGCAATGCTGGTCCTCTTATACCATATTTCTCTAGTTTATTCAATAATAACTCATGGGATACAAAATCAAATGCCTTTGTCATGTCAAAGAACAAAACCGAAGTATTTTGTTTCAAGTCGTAGCCTTTTGCTACACTTGATACTAATTTAAAAGCTGCTAGGGTTGTCGACTTAATTTTTTAGAAGCCATGTTGTTCGGGTCTAATCAAACCTTGTTTGAAGAAATATTCGTTGAGTCTCCTCGCCATTGACTTCTCGAAAATTTTGGAAAATATTGGTATGAGTGTTATTGGTCTGTAGTTCCCAGGTGTGCATTTATCACCTTTTTTGTGAAGTGGCTTAACTATTGATAGCTTCAGTTTATCAGGAAAGGTGCCTGTTGCGAACGATTGGTTAATTATGTGGCTTAGGACCGGACTTAGTAAGTAGCGACAATGTTTTATTACTTGTGTCTTAATTTCGTCGTAGCCTGTTGCATGGGTATTCTTGAGCGTAACAATAATATTGCTAACTTCTAGTTCGTCAATAGGTTTTATGAAAAAACTAGTGCCCTTGTTGTTGGCATTTTTTAAGGATTTATTTTCAATAATGTTTTTGGATTGATTGGTCATGTCAATTAAAAATTTGTTAAAGAAGTTTGCTATTTGCAATGGGTCACTAACTGTTTTGTCATTGTCTTTCATACTATTTATGTTTACATACTCTTTTTGATTTTGTGTCACACCTTTTATAATTCCTCACGAGGCTTTGCATATGTTTTTACTTCCTAATACTATTTTACTGTTTTGCACTCGTTGTGCCTGTGATATGCATTTCTTTAGTAGTCTAGTATAAGAATTGTACTCTAGTTTGTTCCGTTTTATTACTGTAGTATTTGTATCGTAAATTTCTCTTTGTTTTGCAGCTTATTTTTAAACCTTTAGATATCCATTTATGTTTAGTAAGTGCATTTATTTTTACTTTGGATTTAGGAAAACACAAATCATAAAACAAACCAAACAATTCCTGAAATTTTGCAAACGCTAAATTAGTATCTTGCTGCTCATAGACTTCGCAAAATGATAATTGTGACATTGCGTCTCGGAATTTCCTCATATTGTCGTGACTAAAGTCTCTTTTAATCATTTACCAGGTCTTTCGTAAGGAAACTTTTGTTTTTACTTTGAATGTAACCATTTGCGCTGTGTCATGGTCAGATAATGCTAACGGTATTGTTTTACCCTGCGCGTCTTTAATGTTACTGAATATATGGTCTAGATAAGATTGCTCTCTTGTTGGCGTTTTTATGAGTGTTCTTAAATTGTGTCCCTCTACTATATCAAATAACTGTTTTGTTTGTTTATTGATTTTTAGAGTATTAATATTTATATCTCCTGTTACAATTATGTTAGTTTTCCCTTTTTTACTCAGTGTAAATAAAAGTGTCTTCAACTTGTCAAAAAATAGTTCTATGTTCAATTTCGGAGTTCTAAATGAATACACACAAATGACTATGAGTTTAAAATTTAGGATTTCGATTCCACAACATTCAAATACATTTGTTATAGCGATTTCTTTAACCCAACTGAGTTCTCTACTTCCGATTTCCTTTTTTGTAAAAATACAGGTCCCCCCCCTTTTTTTGTTTCTTGAGAATGAAGTTGCCATTTTATAATTTATTAGTTTGACTAAATCTTCTTGCCCTGCTTGTATAAATGTTTCTGAGAAGCAGATAACGTCTGGTTCCTCTTTAATTTCCTTCATTTCTTGCACTGCCAGAAATTATACTTTGAATATTTTGATGCATCACTCTGAATTTTGCATCATCGTGATCGTCTTCTAATTGTCAGATATTACTAGATCCGCAATTTGGTGATCGTGTTGCAATGTTTTGTGTTTGATTTTTATTTGTTTTAGTAAAATAAAACGTTATTGTTCCCTTTTTATGCTTTTCGTTTTGTCTGATATTTTGTTTCGGATTTGGTGTTTCTGTTATATTTGTACTAGTGAAATAATACGGGATTGTGCCTTTTTGTGAACATTGTTTTGGTTTACTTGTTTGGGACTCTGGGGTTTTGATTTATTTGTGTTGTAGTTAATCATCTTCCTGTTAGCTAATTGAAATTTGACGAGTTCTTCATATTCTCTTTGGTCCACTACAGCATTGATCTTAATACAAGTGTTTTTTACATGTATGATTTTGGTTTCTGCTTCTATAAATTTACATTTTTGGAAACTTTTACAAATTAGTTTTAGCGTATTGTTCAATTTTTTTTCACTTAGGTTATCACTTTTATGTATTCCTAACACTAAAACTTGCTTATTTTCTTAACATTTCAGTGCCGCACTTAGTTCTATTTTCATCATCATCGGGTTTGTATCATGTTCTCCTACTGATAGGACAATCTTGTCATTTTCGGTAATGTTTTTGCTGTTATAAATTGAATCGCAAATTTTAGCTGTTGTTGCGCCGGTCTTTACTATGGAAGTTATATTATACTTTTCATAGTTGCTACCCTGTCTAGATTCAGTTAGTCTCACTGCAAGACCTGCACATTGCTTGCCACCAAAGATGTATACATATGTTCTTTTTCTTTTCTCTCACGTCCTCTTTTTCTTCTTCTTGAAAGCGGCTTACGTTATCTGTGTTCTTCTCTAATAGTTTTGTCTGTGTCATCGCCGTTGCTGTAGTGACAGTCGATAACATAATAACTGCAAGGTAGTCAGCTTTCATTACATATGTATTGGATTTTTCATCGTGTATGTGAACTTTTTTTTTCTAATTTTTGGTTCCTTTCTGTCTGCTGTCATCTGTCACTGTCACTTTGACGCAATCACGTCTTCATTCGGATACAGATACGTGGTTGCGTTTCGTTTTGTTTTCTATTTTGTGTGCATATATATATATTGTTTTTACTGCCTGCCGTGTTCGTGTAATGCAACGATGTCATATATGTATTTAAAATTAATCTTTTATTTTTTGCTAATTGTTGTTCAGCGAAAACTAGCAACACTATATATACTCGATTGTAATGTTTTTTTAGATTATATTGTAATGATCGCTTTCATCACTCCTAAGAAGAGTCTAGGTCTAAGCATACTGCTTAGTGATTAAAACCAGTCGTTCTAGTTAGTTATTGATTTAAAAAGTATTTATTAGTTAATACATAGGTATATTACATTATTTTATTTAGTTAGTAGGTATAATATTATTTATAATAAGTATTTACTCATATGGATACCAATCCACCTGATATTATTAATCAAAGTTTTTTCTCTTGTGCTTCAAACGACGATGTTGACAGCTTTTTGAGTGCGGAAAGCGGCGTCTCCTTTTTGGAGCAACCCTTATCCGTCAAGATTAGGACTGTCTTCGGTGGTGTAGAGAAAAATTTAAACATCGTGCATATCAATGCTCAAAGTATACATACCAGCTTGTAACGGCATAAATAGCTAAGGTCGAGCTACCGTTGTCAGAAGCTATGATCGTCTATTCTATCTACCCCCAACTTAGATGTCGGGACATATAAGTTCAGCTGTAAAAATTGCAAGTTAAGAATGATAAGTCTGAATTTCTCGTTCGTTGAGAAGTTCGTTAGGCGTAAAATAGTCGAACGGAAGATTGGTTCAGGAAGTTAGAGTTTCAAGTCAAACAGAGAAAGCATGTATGCCCGCAAGCCGGTATTTCGCATCAGTTAGCGGTGTATTGCGCCAGATCGATCTTTGTTATGTTTTGTGTAATGGTACCATTTGTTTTTTTGTATATATGGGCGCATGGAGCTTCTTTTTAAGTGGTCGACCACAATTTATAATATTTGTTTGGGAAATCGTATGGTTATTCGTCGTAGTGTTACGACGTGAGTACTCAATGATATTTCATGTGCTCGCTAGTAGCGGCTTTAGTGGCTCCAATTATATAATTAGTTCACGGCAATAACGATCCAAATAGACCGGGTTTACACAATTGCGATTTGATTTTCCGAAATGGGTCTGAACTAGCGGTTTGCTCAAAAGGTCCGTAACGTTTTGAAACCTTCAACTCTGCGCAATTTGAGCTGGATGTTATCGAAACGTTTTCTTTAGCACTTTTGGAGATCTAACCCACTCCACAACGAGTTACATACTTCGGAAAATACCGAACTAAGTATCAGGTAAACCACAGCTCTTCCTCGACTGAGCCCAGCAAAATAAATGCATGACACAATCTACACGTTAGAATCTCCAGCGAAATTTACATTTAATTTAAAGATGCAACTTGAATCCAAACCGATCCAAGGCAAAGCAAGACAATCTACCCGTTCCTAAACAATGAACTTAAGACTGTAATTTGATCTCTTCGCGCGTCCCCGACAACACTCAAATGTCAAAAATAACAACGTGATAGGTTATCTGAGTGGACAACGTTTATACTTTGTTCTGAATTTGTTATTTTCATCCGCGGAACCTCATCGATCAAACAGTCTCCCTATGCCTTGACAAACTAGGTTTAGCTGCAACTAAACTCCTGTCTAGCCTAGTCTAAAATCCTAGTGTTATACCACGTCCATTATCAACACCACTCGAAAATGGTTGAGTATGATTTGAATGTGTTTGTGGGAATTTCAAAACTCGCTACCCGAAGGGAATGAGGAGAGGATTAGCCCGCGAATATCCTAAGAGCTAACCCAGAAACCCTATGGTGAAGGAAAAGGGAAATTAGGGTCGCTCCAAGCCCAGACTCAGACTCAGATCAAATTACCTACAAGTTCTTATCTAACGACCCAAGGATAGTTTTGGAATTTGGGGTAGGTTGATTTAAAGGATAGGAACCGAGGTATATCTCGGCGCTTCAGGCACACACGAAAATCCACTGTAGCACGCAATCACAAATCCTCCAGTTCCAGACGCGTAAAACGGCAGACTGAACTGACAGATTACCGAAAGACGTGTGTCACAGTAGTTTGACGTAGGGACTGAATGACTCCCCCACCCACGCGCTCGTATTTATAGGCCCCACATGTCTGAAAAAATGGCGTCCTTTGCGTGACACCATCTGCCCAAGCGCTAGCCTCTTAACTCTAACTACACAGGGTCTAATTTCAATCAAACATGCCATGCACGCCTGCTGTCTACTATTTTGTGTATGCATTTTCTATAATCAACCGTCGGTTATCACTCAAGTCATTTGTTATTGCCGATACACAAAATTTGTCGATCGCTGGCTATAAAAGCGGTTGCGATTAATTAAGCCTGCCCGACCGCTAGCGTCTTAGACAAAGATCACTAGAATGATATTCAAACCCGTGATGTCAGACTCGCCACATCGTATCAATCAAATGCAATTGTATATTTGCAGTCAACACATTAGCTTTCTCCGCATAGTTCCATAAGAACCTTCCATTATTTAGTTATTCATAATTTATTCAGCGCGCAACCAAATCGGCTCTGATCTCTACACATTTCGCAGGAATGCGAAAAAAAAAACTGACCCGACCTCGCTTCTCCGAACCAACCACGTTCTATGGCCCCTTTCTTGTCAACTTACTTCGAATCACTCAACAACCCAAGCGTTAAAGGAACTGACTTTTGTATTCAATGTGTACCGTGCGGCGATGAGCTAGCCCTCTGTCACGCAAAATGAAGTATTAAATGAACTGACTTTTGTGTACCATTACAAGCTATCCGGACCTTCTCGAGGGTTTTTGTGATCAATGCGTGGACGGCATTCTTGTCTCTGAGTCGTTCCTAAAGCCTTCACTGTCATCTTCTTCGTATTCTCTTCCAGGATACAGGCTGTATAGGAATGACAGAGTCGGGAAAGCCGATGGGGGCGTCGCTATTTATCTGCGTGCGGAAATTCTGTGCAAGGTGATCAGCACATCCCCTAGTCAGTACTCCGAGTCTGCTGAACATCTATTTCTCGAAATAACTCTTCACCATAACAAGGTCCTCCTCGGTGTTCTTTATAGCCCCTCTCTTCACATCGACTAGTTCGACTCGTTCGAATCCCTTCTCAACGAACTTACACCACTATATAAAGACACTCTCATTCTAGGGGATTTCAACACCTGTCTCCTTAAAAATAATTCACGTTCTACCAGACTCAAGTCCGTAGTCGACTCCTTTAATCTGCATATTCTGCCTCTTGAAGCCACCCATTTTCAACCACATTGCTCTCCCTCACTTCTCGATATTATGATTACTTCCAATGTGGACAAGGTCGCCCTATACGGACAACTAAATTCTCCTTTCTCTTTTCATGACTTCGTCTATCTTTCGTATAAGATTAGGCCTCTCAAGAGCAGGGCGAAATTTCTTTACATCCGTAACTTTAAACATATCAACCAACACTCTCTTATGTCGGATGCCATGTCGACTGACTGGTCCCCTGTCACTTCAAGTAAGAACGTTGATAATAAACTTGCCAATTTCAATTCTGTGGTCCTGGGTCTCTATGACAAGCACGCACCCATAAAAAGAGTGAGAGTGAAACACCTGCCTGCCCCTTGGCTAACAGACACTATCAAGCATCTAATGGCCAAGAGGAACATTGTCAAGTGTAGATACCGCAAGAATCCGACAGAAGACAATTTCCTTTCCTACAAATGGCTTCGCAATCGTTGCAACCGTCTCTGTCGCGATGCTAACCGTCGGCACATCCACGAATGCATTGAGAATTATACTCCAGCCCAGGTGTGGAAATTCTTACGAACGCTTGGCGTGGGTAAGTCCCAGGATCTACAAGCTGGTAATGTAGATCTCAATGGTCTCAACCAGTTTCTTTCTGCCCCGCCTGTTGTGATGGATCCCGCTGTCAAACACTCTACGCTTCAGAGCCTTCGCTCTAAGACCTTACCAGACACCACACCATTCAAGTTAAGCAATGTTGGAATCGAAACGGTCAAGAAGGCATTATTGGCTGTCAACTCAAAAGCTGTAGGCGATGACAAAATTTGCCTTAAAATGCTACTGTTGATCCTAGACGAACTATTGCCTGCTATCACACATTTTATTAACTTTTCCATATCAAATGGCGTAGTCCCCACAGTGTGGAAAAGAGCGCTAGTCATCCCATTATCTAAAACTCCCTGTCCCGCCTCTTTCAAAGAGTATCACCCCATTTCAATCCTGCCCATCCTCTCCAAAGTCATTGAGACCATTGTCCATAACCAGCTCTCCTATCACCTTTCCTCCAACAATCTTCTAAACACTTTCCAGTCAGGATTCAGAACGGGACATAGCACCGTCACGGCTTTGCTGAAAGTCACAGATGACATCCAACTAGCCATGGACTGCAAACAGCTTTCCGTCTTAGCTTTACTTGACTTCAGTAGTGCCTTCAACTGCGTAGATTTCGACATTCTCATTGAGGTTCTTAGATCCCTGAATGTCTCCTCTTCCTCTGCCAGCTGGTTCGACTCTTATTTGAGGGATCGGCAACAGCGTATCAGGTCGGAGGAGACTTCCACTGGATGGCGTGACCTCTTTACAGGCGTCCCTCAAGGCGGTATACTTTCTCCACTACTATTCTCGATTTTCATTAACTCCATCTCGGATGTCCTGTCTTCCTCATATCATCTTTATGCTGATGATCTCCAGATATATCGCTACTTTTCTCCTAATGATGTAAACTCTGCTGTGGAGAAACTAAACGCAGATCTTGAGGGTGTAAAAAGCTGGGCTTCACCCTTCGGACTCCTGGTTAACCCGAGTAAGTCCCAGGTTAGGATTATAGGTACAAGATATTCTCTAAAACTGTTACAGCAACAGCCTATTCCAGTTGTCACTTTCAATGGTACCACCATCATGTATAGCGATAAAGCTAAAAACCTGGGATCATCTTCGATAACCAGCTGTCCTGGTCATTTCCTGTCAACGAGGTCAGTCGACGAGTATTTGCTACTTTTCACTCTCTCAGGAGACTTCAATACTTTTTGCCTCGACAGACCAAAATCACTCTCGCTCAGTCTCTTCTTCTACCCCTCATAGATTATGCTGATGTCTGCTGGGTCAGTGCTAACGAAGAATTACTGAACAAACTCGAACGACTTAAAATCTCGGGATTCGGTTTATCTTCAGGCTGCGCAAATACGACCATATATCACAGCATCGCAAAGAGTTGAAGTGGCTTCCGATCCGTCTTCGTCGGGATTCTCACATCCTCCACCTCCTCCACAACATTTTGCGGAATCCACGCTATCCAACCTTCCTATGAGACCGTTTTCAATTTGTTTCTTCCAGCAGGCCTCGGAGGACCCACACAGTTTCTATACTCACGACCCCACAACATAGCACCGCAACTTACGAGCACGGGTTTAGACTCCGGGCCATTCGGTTGTGGAATGTACTCCCCTGCACCATCATGGATAGCCCTACTCTCAATATCTTTAAAAGTCGCGTGAAGAAATACTTCCTATCTCTTTAGAAATGTAGGTAGTATTAATGTATTTATAATTTATATATTTATATGACGGGGGAACGGCAGGGATGGCTGGATCCGAGCAGATATCGGCAGGCTCATCACTGTCGGACATCTTCCAAGGCAGACAATGATGCTTCTCCAATTTTAGAAATAATAAGTCAGGCGTGAAGATCTTGATCCGTTTTATAATCAGCAATCAACGGAATTTCAAACAATAACGTGATTTACAAGATTCACACAGATTTTAAAATGAAACGAGGCGAGTTCCGCTGTTGCGTCTGCTTGCTCGACAAGTCACGATTTTCTTCCTTTATGAATCACCAAAATGTGTTCGCCCCACAGAACCATAAAGACACATCAAGCACCACAGATTAACCAACCATGTTCGTTACCGATGATGTTCGTCATCCAACATGTTCGTCACGAACAACACCGAGCAACCACAGACCAACAGCGGACCACACCCAAGCGATATTTGACAGTTGAAGAATCGCTTGACGTTTCGGAACGTCTTGTGGTTTATCTGTCAGACTCAACCACCCTCCACGACACGGCCATTCTGCCGCATCACACGTGCGCCTGCAAAGAAAATACTCTGCAGGTACTCTAATATACACTCGGTCAATCCTGACCAACAATAAGAGGGTCCTGACAGACTTACAACAGATCACATCTATTCACAGTCATGATAAACATTGTAGGCATCAACCTTTCACATTTGGATCAACATTTTCAATCAAAGTTACATCACTCTATACAATTCATCTTCTAAGTATTCACACGCGAAAATATCTGAAGGTTTCAATAAATCTTTTCTAATTTGCATTATCGGTTTGGTTTATCTCTGAACAAATCAACTTAATCAATTATTTACATCACACATATTGCCACGCTTAGTCAAACACACAAGGTATAGCACAATACGTAGTCGCCTCTCTCGAGCGACTCACAAGACTCACTATACTATGGCATCGTCTATATCGAACGATCCATCTGCAGTGCCTCCATCGAGCACAACCCTAATGGCCACGCCTCCATCGAGCGATCCATCTGCAGTGCCTCCATCGAGCACAAAGTACGCTTTCGCCTATATCGAGCTAGAGCATACTATCATCGCAACATACATACTCAGCACCTCCCTCGTATGCTATGCAAGCTAAGCAATATGTGGACTAGGCCCAGCGACCTCTTCAGTTTCAGGATCATCAGACTCTACATCAGAAATAACCACGCAACCTTCAGGCATTTTTCGCAAGCGATCATGAGCATACTTGTATGTTCTCCTAGAGTTTAAGGATTTTAGCATGTACCGATCGCCGTCTAAAACTTTAAGCACTCTAAACGGTCCTTAATACTTTGGGTCAAGTTTGGTCTGATTACGTTCTTCGTTTTGTAACAGCACAAAGTCACCTACTGAGAATTTGTCAAGTCCAGCCTTGTTAGAGTCAAATCGTCTTTTATCGTATTGGGAGTTCTTTTCGATATTATCGACAGCCTGGGACCTAACGTGTTCGAGGTCAACGGTATTCTCTTCTATCGCAAACATCATGTCAAGGGGTCTAGCAATTCTACCAATGAGCAGTTCTAGGGGGCTCGACTGAGTGACTCGGCTTTGAGTACAATTAAGCGCTAATTGAACCTCAGGAAGAGCTTCTTACCACGATTTGTCTCCGGACTCTACAACAGTCAGCATATTTTTAAGCGTACTCATTACGCGCTCTACTTGTCCATTTGATCTACTACTTCCAGTTGCTATCAAGTGAAGTGTTATGTTAGAGCTTTCGCAAAACTCTCGGAACTCTCGGCTCGCAAAACATCTACCTTGGTCGGCGATAATACGCGTAGGCGCGCCAAAGAGAGAGGAAGCAAACTTAACAGCTCGGATGCTGTTCGCGGTGTCTATATTGGGAGTATAATGCAGGAGAACGTACTTCGTAAATGCGTCAATGAGGACAAAAACGTATTCCTTCCTATCATTCTTGCCACTTAATTTACCTGTAGCATCAATGTGTACCGTATGCCACGGAATGGCGACTTTGGGGATTGGATGTAGTTGGGCTTGGATTTTTCCTGAATGACCCTTGGAAACTTTGCATGTCACGCAATTGTCTACAAATTTCCTAACATATTTCGACATGTGCTCGAACCAATAGAGATCATACAGTTTTTCGAGCGTTTTCTCCCAACCCAAGTGCATCAAGGTCTCATGTGTATTATTTATGACAGACCATCTAAGAGATTGGGGAAAAATTGGCAGGCAACGTGATTTTCCGTGACGTTGTATTTTGCGGTATAGTATACCAGATCGTACTTCATAGGTCTTTTCTAAGTTATCAGTCAGTCGGTGCTCATGCAAGTCCTCTACAATTTTAGCAATCTCGGTATCTTTCTACTGTTCTGCCATTAGCCAGTTGTCAGTAAGCTCAGCAACATCTACCCGTTTTGGCGTGACTTTAACTACCTCCTTAGGTGCCGGTGCCGGCAAAGGGTTTCTTGAGAAAAAGTCGACATGGCACATACGGTCACTCTTCCTGTGTATGATGTCAAAATCGAAGGATTGCAAAAAGGCCCACCACCTATGGACTCTTGGAGTGAGATCCAGCTTCTTGCGTGATGACTGCAACGAATTACAATCCGTTACAACAAGGAACTTGCGGCCATGTAGGAAGTGCCGGAAATGTTTGATAGCATTAACAACCGCGAGCGTCTCTAACTCGTAAGAGTGATACTTTGACTCAGCGGGAGTAGTGCGCTTGCTGAAGTAGGCAACAACACGAGGTTTTCCGTCTTTCTTTTGGAATAGGATTGCTCCATACCCTACTGCACTCGCATCGGTGTGTAACTCGATGGGACAATCGGGATCAAAGATGATGAGAACCGGTTCGTTGGTCAACACTGAGATAATTTTCTGTCTAACAGCTTCGTGCTTAGGATCCCAATCGATTTTCCCTTTTGAAGACGTCAAATTATACAGCGGGGCCATGATCTGTGAGAAGCCAGCAACGAACTGCCGGAAATAAGACGCTAGGCCAATAAATTGGCGTAGCTGTGTCACGGTTTTTGGGGGTGGTAAAGCAGTAAGGGCTTGAATCTTTTTGGGATTTGGTCTTATCTCACCTTGACGAACAATATACCCCAAGTATTCAACCTCTTCCTTTAGAAAGGCACACTTCTTGAAGTTTAATGAGAAGCCCTTTTCGGTGAGAACCTTCAAAACGGTAGTGAGTCGTTCAATACCCTCTTCAATTGTAGACGCTACAATTAGGACATCATCCATGTACACCACAACAAAGGAATTGGTCATATCTCCCAAAGCACGACTAATTGCGCGCTGAAACACAGATGGTGCGTTGCGGAGGCCAAAAGGCATTGTCACGTATTCAAACTGACCCTGCGGAGTCACAAAGGCCGTTCGTTCGATAGAGTCAGGATGAATTGGAATCTGGTGGAAACCAGACGCCATATCTAGAGTCGTGAAATAAACTCCACCATGCAGGCGAGCTATTTGATCTGAAATCAACGGCAAAGGGAATCGGTCAGGGACTGTGTTATCATTGAGCTCTCTATAGTCCACGCAAAGTCTGTAATTACCGTCCTTTTTAGTGACTAGAAGGATGGGACTCGCAAACGGCGAAGAGCTAGGACGAACAACGCCAGCACTAATGAGTTCGTCAACTCGCTCTCGGACTACCATCTTTTCCTCTGAGGACATACGATAAGGTCTACGACAAACTGTCTTATTTTGATCAATGAGCCGGATTTGCATCGGTTCAGTCTGAGCTGGGTGATCAGGAATACCCGTGATAAAATGATCCTTGAAATCATTCACAACTTCAAGTAGTTTCGATCTAGCGTCATGGGGAATGTCAGTGTCAACAGTGTCAAGGTCAAACTCTATTTTTTCAGCAGTCATAATAACACTTAGTCCTTGTGAAAGAACCTCACGTCCAATCAGGATATTTTGTCGCAAACAATGGTCTGGTAAGACATGAAAAAGCACTTCGAAACAAATGCCGTCAATCTCTACCACAGAGAGAATCTGAAAAGTACTGAAAACACTCGTCTGTCCAATGCCAGTGATAGTGACAACCTGATTTTGTCGTTTTCCATTGAATTTTCCGCTAACGGACTCCTTAATGAGCGAGCACTCTGCACCTGAGTCATAGCAGAATGAAAACGACTCACCTGAGTGTCTCAAACGTCCAGAAGGTCCAGTGACCTCACACAGGTCGACTCTCTTGACCGGAGACGCACCAGCTTGTCCACCACTGGTCGTCTTGTCTCCACCTGAAGGTCTTGTACAGTTCTTCGCGTAGTGCCCCACACCACGGCAGTTGAAGCAGGTAATGACCGGTCTTGGCGGCGGAACCGAAGACGTTGAATCTCGCGGCGGCGCTCGTACATCTCGTGCAGGAGTAAAGCTTCGTCGCTGTTGCTTGCATTGGGCGGATTTGTGCCCCAATTTTCCACATGAGTAGCATTTCAAGCTCGTTGAAGTTGTAGGTCCACTTTTGAATCGCTTCTGGTCAGGTCCATCATTGTCGGAGGACTTCCTCTTCAGAAATGACATCGCTTGTAGCTTTTTGCATTTTCTCACGCGTTATTATCTCCGTTGTAAACGCTAGGCACTGTACTCGCGGCTCAGCAAATTGAGAAAGATGTGCAAGGATACTTGAGATGGCTATTTCTTCAGTTGTCATCTTTTTCCAGCGAGACACCAACGTCGTCAACATTGTAGCTGCATAGGCTGCTAAGGTTTCCCCTTCTTTCGGCCGGTTGTTGTTGAGATTTATCAGAAATGCAGCCGGAGTATCTTGGCGATCATATCTCGCGATGAAAAGGTCCTTGAACTGCAGCCAGGTCATGCCAGGGAAGGTTACTTGCGAGAGCCATGTCGAGGCAGACCCTTTAAGAGCTTTGCTCAACGCAATCACTAGCGAAGCTCCATGAAGATTTCGCTCACTCATGCATAAATCGGCGGTAGTTACCCATGCGCGTGCATCGCCATGTTTCTCGGGATCAAACGCAGGTAAATGAAGCTTCTCATGTAGCTGTGGCACGCTGATAGCTTTGATTAGCGCCAGAAAGTTTTTATTTTGTTGTTCCATCATAAGGCGCCACTTTTCCTCATTGTCACCTGTGTTTCCTTGTCCAGAGCAGGTCGCAGTTGGATTGAATCCCACTTCTGATGACGGGGGAACGGCAGGGATGGCTGGATCCGAGCAGATATCGACAGGCTCATCACTGTCGGACATCTTCCAAGGCAGACAATGATGCTTCTCCAATTTTAGAAATGATAAGTCAGGCGTGAAGATCTTGATCCGTTTTATAATCAGCAATCAACAGAATTTCAAACAATAACGTGATTTACAAGATTCACACAGATTTCAAAATGAAACGAGGCGAGTTCCGCTGTTGCGTCTGCTTGCTCGACAAGTCACGATTTTCTTCCTTTATGAATCACCAAAATGTGTTCGCCCCACAGAACCATAAAGACACATCAAGCACCACAGATTAACCAACCATGTTCGTTACCGATGATGTTCGTCATCCAACATGTTCGTCACGAACAACACCAAGCAACCACAGACCAACAGCGGACCACACCCAAGCGATATTTGACAGTTGAAGAATCGCTTGACGTTTCGGAACGTCTTGTGGTTTATCTGTCAGACTCAACCACCCTCCACGACATATATATATATTTGATATTTATTTATATTTAGGATGTACATTTTATGTATGTAGTTTATTGAGTTGTAATTTAAGGTATGTTGTACACATCGGTCTACCCGTGCTCTGTGATTAACCTATCTCATCCTGACATGGTTTGCTGGAAAAGATCTCTTGTTAGAGATAAGCTCGCCTTTGTACACTATTTTAATATATATCTTGTCAATATAATTATTTGTGTGCAATAAAGAAATTATAAATTATGAAAGAGACCCACTGTCGTTACATCAAAGGATTTAATTGTGATAAAACACACAATATTATCAGGATTCTGTGAATTAGTTGCCTCTTACAAATTTGATGGTGTTAGCTTCACCAAAAATCATTCTGTTTTTGGTTTAGTTATAAATAGTGATGTTAAAACCTCGCACCCCCAATAACGGGATGGAAATCATACAATGAAACTTGTTTACCTGATAAAAACAATTTTTTCAGTAGCTTGATTAATGATCACATTTCTGAATTGGATTACGAGCAAGCGAAACGAGTTAAGGAGACATTAGGTGTATCAAACTTAGGAGAGTATACTGACCTTTATTTGAAAACAGATGTTATCTTGTTATCAGACATTTAGAAAAGTTTCGAAAGTTTCGTGTATTGAAAACTATAAATTTTATCCAGCATATTATATAACCAAGTTTTAGGTTGGATGCTCGAACTGATTACTGATATAGAAATCTATAGAATGATACAAAGTGGAATAAGGGGTGGTATTTGTTTGTGTTCTAACCGATACGCCAAAGCCAACAATAAATATTTACCAAATCATAACCCAAATATTAAAACTAATCATCTACTTTACCTTTACATCTACAGATTTCAAAGTTATGGATAAAGTAGACATCGATCAGCTTAAAATTTTGTAAATACCTATCGATTCTCAATTTAGTTATATTTTAGAGGTTGATTTGGGGTATTTAGAACATTTGCATGATTCGCATAATGATGATTTACCATTTTGTGCTGAAAATAAAATTTTCAGTATTAGGAAAACCTATGTAAATTGGTTTTTCTAATACTGAAAAACCCATTTACATAGCTTTTTCAGTATTAGAACTATCTAAAAGGCACATGTATGATTTTCATTACCCTGTTATGAAACCATTCTATAAGGAGAAAGCTCGACTTTGTTATACAGACACTGACAGCTTTTAATATTCTATACAAACTGAATAATATTTATAGTGCTATGAAAAATGTTTATGGTATACAACCAAGAAACAATAAAGTTCCAGGGTTATTCAAGATGAGCTTGGTGGTCAAAATATTGAAGTATGTATAGGTCTGCGATGCAAGTTATACTGTATTAAGTCAAACAATAGGGTTATTAAAAAGGCATAGGGAATTCAGAAACCAGTAATTTGTAGTTTGAGCTTCTCAGATTATAAGAGAGTTTTAAGGACTGGTGAAATTATACGCAGAAAAAACGTATTTGTCAAGTCATTACGACACGAAATATTTACTAAGCAACTCAATAAAGTAACGCTGTCATTCAACGATGACAAACTAATCGTTTTAAGGAATAAAATAAAAACAAACGCATGGGGTCACTACAAATCTCTATTTTAAATGTTGTCCGTAATAACCCCTCTCTGTACAAAAAATATCTATAAGGGTAAAGCCACCGATTTGGCCAGAAGTCGTGAAAAAGTGTTGCTGAATTTTTCGCGACCGTGACGTGAAAGTATCGAAATATTTATCGCCACCGTAGCGTAAAAGTGACGAAAAATGGTAGCGGAAAGTCATTAAGTTCAGACTACACCGAGCACAATATTTAAAAAAATTGACCATTCTGCCCCGAAAACGACGAGCATTTGGTGCCTAGGCCAGAAAGTTGGAAACAAGAACTAGTGAATAAAAAAAAAGCCAAGAAAATTGTATATTTACTAGAAAGTCACATTAGGCTCAACCAAACAAATAAAATAAGTAGGTAACTTTGTACTTTAGGTAACATAACGGTAATCTTATCTACGGAGATATACTAAATAAGTACCTGCTTATCCATATCAATCACATCTTCAGTCTTATTGAATTAAAAATTCTAAGTATCGAAATATATTATCATCGGCCCGGTCATATATTCGGCCCAATACGTACACAGTCAGATCAGTAGGCCTATTCGCTAACTCTAATGACAGTTTAAAGTGGCGATCACCGACAGAAAACTCCGATTCTTCAGGTATTTATGTACGGTTACGAAGTAGTGGGCCACAGTAAGTTAGTTTTGATACCTGAAGTTTTGGAGTTTTTTTGTCGGTGATCGTCATTAAACTGTCATTGGAATTAGCGAATAGGCCCACAGGTCAACCAGGCACAACCAGTAGGTATACTGGTATATACTACTCTACGCTTATGTGAGAGCAACGCAAGACCAGCTATCACTGCTGGCTGGTATAGATCTGTTCATTCACGTAGGCGCGGCCTTCCACATTTTATAATTGGTACTAAATCCAAATTATATGGCAGTAACTATACATGCCCATATACACGTGACAGATACATTTCGTTTACATTTCGTTTACATTACAACAACAATTAAAAAATGTGGAGGGACGCGCCTTCGTGGGTGAACAGAAAACATGATGTGTTCTCCAACAATGTACCAATAATCGACAATAGTTGACCAGAATAGAAAGTAAACTAGTTATATTTAATGAAATAATTTAGGTTAAGCTTACAGCTTTAAGTTATTTAAATAATTTACAATAGAAAAAAAATGTATGCACACACATTCTAATATCCTAACAAGTTATTAAATATCAAAAATATAATCTTTAAACTGAACTTTTAAACACAAATATTTTCATTTATTATTATTTAACCAAGTTGGTTTATGTTGAATGTTAATTTTGAAAGGTCGAAAGTTTTAATTCCGCGTCTATCTGATAGTGCTTTTGACCAAATCTGTTCGATATCGCTTCTATAGATAAAAGAAATATCATCAGTTATGGGCCGCGCAAATTTTCCTTTTCCCTTATGCCTTAAAAATTTGATTCTATAGGAGTACTCTCCGGTCACTTCCAAAACTTGGCCGAGATAAAATTTATTTATCTTTGCTAAATTAAATTTTACTAGCGCGTACGTATCTTTTGTTAGTTCCTTTTCATCTTGCATATCGTATTCTTCAGTATCTTTGTTTTTTTTCTATATCACCATGTAAATCGTTTTCTGGAATAACTATATAATTGTCACCTTGGTCTGAAATCTCAAACTCGTCAAAATTTTCATCAAGGTATTCTTCTCCAGAGGAGGTATCATGTAGTGACATATCGTCATTGCTTTTTTTCAGAGCTTTCCTGGCCATATTGACACTTCTTGAAAGTTTTTACTTCAGCATTATTTTTGATTAACTTTGATCTCCATCATCACACTTTCTTTTACGGAATGTATCTTTTTGGACTGCTGATTCTGAAATTATCGGTGACTCATGATGATTCAGAGTGTTTTTATGTGGCCCTTTCATATTTGAAAAGTCCACTAAGTCTTCAATAGAAATGTCGCTTTTGTCCTTTTTTTTCAATAAGTATCGGTGTCTTTACTTTTCGTAGTTCTCCTGAAGTTTCGTCTAAGTCTAAACCATACTCGGTTTCTATGGCTTCGCCTCGAGTTAAAAATCCCAATTCAAATTTATGAATACTTGGGTCATAGCATTTGCATTTGGCTTCACGATTTTCACAAAAATAAGATAAAACTCTGTGAGTCAGCATATATTTTTCTAGTAGTATAACTTGATGGACTTTCATGGTTTGCTGCAAAGGAGTCAGCTTTGTGACTATGTTATTATCCATGGGTTTTATGTTGTCTGCAGTAATGTAAAATAACTTGATAACTGTTTCGGTCTTACTGAGGACTTCGAACGCTGTTTCTGCATCCGGTATATCGACTCCGTGGGCAACTTTGAAATCTAAAGTTCTTTTTATAGCTCCACCGATACCGTCGGTGGTGACTTTGCCGTGCGAGGCCTCAAAGAAATTCCAAGTAGCATTGCTGAATCCACGTCTGGGTATAATTTCGCTTAAAAGGCAAATTTTTTTTTTGCCTATACTGCGTAGTGGGCCCGTCAGAAAAAAAGTTTACAGTGGTTATATCTGGGAAGTGAAGCTTTACATAATCCAAGACAGGGTCTAAATGAGCCCAAATCGCTTCTGGATTGTGCGTATTGTCAGGACACACTGAACAAAACGAAACAGGTTTTTCGGCGTCTTTGTGATATAAAACACCAGTGTGCAATGTGATTTGATTTTTCGAGGACCCAAAATGCATCGCTTGAACTTCCTCTTTATATTTACACGCCCAGTTCTCTGAAAAATCAATAAGTAGAGCTATTTCATTTGCCTTTAAGTTCTTGATACACCACTTGTACTGCCTGTATTGATGTGCGACATTGAAAATGTGCGTCTTGAATGATTTAATCTTAATGTTGAATAATTGAATTAATTCATTCAACGTTCCTTTTTCTTCATCCTTTACCATCATTTTAGTTTTTTTTAAACTCCTTTTTAGATGTATTCGTGCTCTTTAAATTTAAACGATAACCAGGATATTTCATTGTTTTCTTCTTTTTCTTGTATTTTATTTTCGGAGCAGTTACCACACATCCCGTACATACAATTTTTAAACGTTGTGTCACAAACAAATTTTGAAATGACCTGATTTATATCATTTGTGTCTAATACACCACACGATTTGAGCGCATTTATTATAAATTGCATGTTGCTGTGCTGGAAACAAGCGCAAGTTTCTTAGTCTTTCAATGTCGGCGTAACTACATAAAATGGTCTGTACTTTTTGAAAGTGCTCAAGCCAATGTATTTATTCTCTTTAATGTACTTCTTGTGCAAGTTACATAGTGTATCGAGTAGGTACCTTTTTTGCTTTTTGCATCCTTTAAACGATTTGCACTCTTTTTTACCAGCGCTAGCGCGACTTACGTCATCCTGTTCATAAAAGGCTGTCAATTTACTTTGTAAATGATTGCTCATATACTTCTGGGTTTTGTGTTTTTTGAAACTGCAATTTAATCCCAATTTTTTGGTCAATTTAGTTTTCATTTTGTATTTTCTGACTAGAGTACTATCTACAATGCTTTTAATTTTATTTTTGTCTTCATTAGATGATGTCTCATATGTCTCTTTTAATGCTGCAGTCAGTAGATTATGCTCCAAAATAATTTTCTTAACGCTTTTCTTTCTTGGTGTTTCAATATTTGGCATATTTTCCTGAACAAATTGCTCAGAAATCTTAAGAGGCATCATCTCATTGATAGTGATCAAAGACCCATTGACGGTGTTAGCAGAAAGTTCTTTCTCTGGTTCTTTAGATAGTTATTTGGTTAAACTATCCAGTTTTTCGTTAATTACGGAAATATGTTGCTGTTGTGTTTCAAATTTCTTAAAAAGGTTATTGTAGCCCTTTTTTAATAACATGACAGTCTTCCGTAGGTCAGCATTTTCATTTCGTAGATTGCGCTCAACGAGTCTTTGTATATTTCGCTCAGCAAGTTTAGCTGAAGTACTCGTAGCAGCATTCTCAGATATTCCATTTCGAGATGTTTCATCATTTTGTGAGTTAACATTGCCATCTAGAGTTTTATGTTGTTGGTCTGATTTTGACGATGATTTATACTTTTTATTATCTTCCCTCCATCGTGCCCGCAATTTTTCTTTTTCTTGTTCATTTAAGTTAGCAGTTTTTTCCCGGTAACGTTTTAGCCCCCTTTCGCAACTTTTCTTCAGCACCTGGTTGTATTGTTCTGGATCTGTTTGTTTTAATTTATCTCTGTATCTTTTGGACTTTTCAGCCGATGTTAGAGGCATCTGTGAATAAAAGATATTTATTAAATCAATATTGATATGTACTTGCTTAGGGATTAACTACTGGGACAGAGACGTAATGACACAATGACCGCGGATGACAAACTGGTTATTTATTATGTACCCGCGATACATCAGACTCTCCTACCATTAATTAAGAGACATCTTACAACTAAGAAAGACAGCTGATATTAAATCTAATTAATTACTCTCTATTGTAACCATAGCGACACGGAGGGCGTCTCGGGCGTGTGAGTCTTGCTGGCACTTCTTGCTGGCCGTTATCCGGGCTAGTGCGGGCGGCACTCGTCTCAGCATCAGTTGCGGTCGCTGGCTGAGTGGGGTCTGCAGCGTCAAACCATTCATCTTTGGTCAACGCAGAATTTCCTCCTGTCAGCTGTTCCAACCGCTGACCATCAGTATTCTCGGAGCTCTCTTCCTCCCTCATGACGTTGGTTGATGATGTCGGTAACTGCGACAGCGGAATACCTCCTGCTTCCGAGCTGGTCACCCCTGAATCGTCTGTTTCAACATCGACAACGCTGGAGTTATTTCCCTCTCGTTTCTGTATCTTGTATAACTGATCGATATGTCTTCTATGCCTCTCCGTGCCATACTGTACTTCGTACATATTTATTCCTATCGTACTTATAATTATACCTTTTTCCCATACTTCTTTGTTATTTTTCCACTTTTTGAACATGATTTCATCGTCGACTGAAATGCTTCTGGTGTGTCCTCCAAAATTACGAATCTGTTTTTCCTGTTCATCTTTTACAATTGCGTTTGAGTTCGGTCTCAATAAATCTAAACAGGTTCGTAACTTCTTACCCAATAACATTTCACTCGGTGATTTTTTTGTGGTACAATGTTGACTGTTCCTGTAGTTTAACAAAAATCTTGTTAATGCCACATCAGCGGCGACTCCGTCGGTCAATGCCTTCTTTAAGCAACGTTTGACTTGGCCAACAGCATTTTCTGCTGCGCCATTGCTTCGAGGGTGGCGCGGCGGTGAAATTTTTTGTATAATACCGTTTTTTTGCGGTAAATTTTGTAAATGCCGCGCTAGAAAAGAGGGGCCCATTATCTGTGACGATTTCATGACATAACCCAAATCTTGCAAATACTTGTCTTAACTCGCTAATTGTGGAGTCAGCCGCTGTTGAACTAACGCTACTCACTTCGATCCACTTCGAGTGTGCATCGACAATGATTAAATAATAGTGGCTTCGAAACGGTCCTAAAAAATCTAAATGAAGCCTAAACCAAGGCTTTTGCGGCCATAGCCAAGGTACCAGCTCGCTTTCCACGGGATTATTTCGTTCTTTTAAACACACTTCACAAGAATTACAAATTATTTCATCGTCTTTATCTACATGTGGCCAATACACATACATACGTGCCAATGATTTCGTTTTTACAATGCCCATATGACTGGAATGTAACTGGTTTAATATATCCCTTTGTAAAGATTTAGGTATGATAACTCTATAACCGAACATTAAACATCCATGTTCAGATGATATAAATTGTTTCCTACTAAAATAATCTTTACAGTTTTCCGGTACATCTTGTGTATGTGATGGCCAGCCGTGTAATACATATCCGAGTATTTTGTTTAGAGTAACATCTCTCCTTGTGACTGCCGCCACTTGTTTGAACGAGATAGGTGAATTGGCTTCTATAAAGTACGTAAAAGACCTATTGTCGCTAGCGTCGACGTCACCTTTGTAAACCGGTTCCCTACCATTAGTTGATAAGCGAAACAGCGAGTCTGCCAAACAATTATCGTTTGATGTTACACATTTAACATCGTAGTTGTATGCACTCAATATGATGGCCCAACGTTGCAATCTACCGGCGATCATTAATGGAATGCTAGCCTTGGGCCCAAAAATTGAACACAGGGGTTTACAGTCGCTAATTAGTGTGATGTGTCTGCCGTACAAGTACTCATGAAATCTTCGCACGCCGAATACAACTGCTAAACCTTCTCTGCATATTTGGCTGTAAATCCTTTCACTAACTGTGAGCTTATGACTGGCATGCAACACGGCGCGCGTGCATCCGTCCGGCATCACGTGACCTAGGCATGCACCCACCCCCGCGGGGGACGCATCGCATGCCAACACTTCCGGCAGTGCTGGGTCTAACACATCTGCACTTTTCAAAAAACTTTTTATTTGCGTGAAGGCCTCCTCACAACCCTTGGACCACACAAAATCCTTACTTTTTTTTAATAGCTCATATAATGGGCTTACTATAGTGCCAAAGTTAGCCACAAACTTTGAATAATAATTAATAAGACCCAAAAAAGCTCTTAACTCTGATACATCTTTGGGTCTAGCCGCTGTAAATACCGCATCAATTTTTTTTGGTTCGGTATGCAGCCCTTCTGCGTCTATCTCGTGACCCAAATAAAAAATATTGTCTCTGAAAAAAGTGAATTTTTCTTTAGCGATCCTCAAACCGCTTTCAAATAAAATTTTGAAAACATTCATCAAATTTTGTACGTGCTGCTGTTGTGTCTCTCCTGTTACTAAAATATCATCAACGAATACACCTACGTGGTCTAATTTAAACAAATTGTCCATAATTCGCTGGAATTCATTTGGTGTTTGTTTTACCTCCTCGAAGGATAGCGAATAAATCCTCGACCCTCGGAAGCGGATATTTATCATCAAGCAAAACGGGGTTGACGGTGATCTTGAAGTCGTCACAGATTCGAATGCCTCCTGAACTCTTTACTACAGGCACTATCGGAGTGCCCCACTCGCCCAGGTGCTCCACCGGAGTCAGCACACCCTCACGCACCAGCCGCACCAGCTCGCGGTCCACGGCTGGCCACAAGGCAAAGGGCACGACGCGCACGCGCCGCCACACCGGCACCGCCCCCCCCCCGTCACAACACGCAGGCTTATCTTACTTGAATGTACCGATACCGGGTGCAAACACGTTTCTGTACTTGCGTGCTATTTCTGAAAGAACAAGATCGCAATCATTGCTCGAAATATGGGCGATCAGTGGTAATGTAATTCCTAATTCACGCATCCATTTGCGTCCTAAAATAGGTGGACAATTACCGTTATCAATAACGAATACTTCCTATAAAAATTATTCATTATTTCTCACAACATTGACGGGCATAACGCCAACCGGCTTTATCTGTTGCCCACTGTACACTGTCAATGATTTGTTGCTTGGAAAAATAGTTCTGCCTGTAAACCATTTATCATATATTCTTTTAGAAATAGCACTCACCGATGATCCAGTATCGACTTGCATTTTTAAGGAAACACCTTCTACATTCAACTTACAAAACCATGGACCGTCGGAGTCTTCGGCTTCCTGCATCCTATACAATGCTGGCGTATCGAAACCGTTACATTTGGGTTTGGGTGGGATTTGGGTTTCAAATGATTTTCCACAATATCGACGAGAACACTAAATTCCTTATTTTCAGGTTCGTCAGGGCTGCACAGATCAGTCATCAAGTCGTAGGTTTCATTTACGACTAATGTCATCAGGAATGCGGTCTGTACACCGGGTTTGATGTCGTTCACCTTGAAATATGCTTGCACTCGTTTTACGTAACTAGACCACAAATCGTCGGAATTCAACTTGTATTATTTTATGTTGCCGACGACACTATTGTTCACTGGCTGGTTTTTACTCGTCATTGTGCAATTTAAAACTGTATTTAACCACCTCGTTGCCAATTGATATGTACTTGCTTAGGGATTAACTACTGGGACAGAGACGTAATGACACAACGACCGCGGATGACAAACTGGTTATTTATTATGTACCCGCGATACATCACAAATATCACAATCATAATGTAATAAAAAGTAAGTTCAAAAACGAAAACCAGACTATCACGCTCTCAAAAGTATGAACCAAGAAAATATTCTCATCTGAAATTATTTCGTATTCGATATTTATCTTGTATTTATTGTTATTTTAACTGTATCTTTGTTTATTTTTGCCTTTTTTCACATAATAAATAACTATAATTAAACAAGTTAACGTTATATAAAGAACATCGAACCTTTCTGGAATACCAACAGTTGAAATTCCCTTACGCTTTTTCCGTGTACATCTATGAAAACATATGTCCATCGATAGAAAATTCAATTACAAACAACAGATGTTCTTTGACTAAATTTCGTAAATATGTTTCTGAGAAAATTCAGCTATGTATGTAAAAAATTGACTAACTTACATATTCGAACTAAATTATCTCAGAAACGCTACTATTTGCGACATTTTGTCATAGAACATTTCTTGTTTGTAATTGAATTCTCTATCGATGGTCATAATCATGATTAATAGGTGTACGTCTAAAAGTTAAATTTTAGAATATGCAACCCCAGTATCCCAGGCACCATACAAAAATGGTCGATGTTCGTTCATGTATTGAATACATATTTCTGCAAGGTGTAAATGAATTAACGCAAAATGAGAAAGTATTTTGTTTGGGACATTATTCTGTGCAACTTTCATAATGAAACCGATTTGATAAGAACAACTTTATTTTTCACTTCTCTATACACTAGTGGGAATCTGATCAAATCGGTTTCTTAATGAAAGTTGCTCAGAATGATGACCCTAACAAAGCAGTTTCTCATTTTGGGTCAATTCATTAAAATATTATTCATAGTGGAGTTTAGACAGCCGTGTTCATGGTTCACTAGATGGCACACGACGATTTCCAGACTTTTTAACTGTCGATGCAGATAGTGAAAAATTATTTTGCAGAAAATTGATACCAGTAAATACAAAACCTATTATAAAAGTTTCTAAGAACGATTCTATATGTATCCCGGCCATTACATGGTGTCGAAGAGGAGGTGACGAAAACAATCACGACACTCCGATGTCGATGAAGTGTCGAAAAAGTAGCGAAAAAGTAACAGTATCGGTAATGTAAATAAAGATTATTCGCAAACGTGCTGTATTATGACATTGTAATCAATTGTAGTCAATAGCCTACGTTTTTGAAACTTAGAGCAATTAAAAATCCAACGCTTACCTTGGTAAATATCACTAAAACTGTCTCCCGAAACGCTGACCATAACCTCTCACGATGACACAACAGAAAATTACTGACGCTCCGTGACAGATGACATTCAGTTCTTTTTTTTTAATAAGCATTAGTGTTGGCAGTCGAATGAAACATAAATGACACATTTTATTCAAAAACTGGTCTTTACGAAAATGATCGCGTTAAAGCAGTGTCGAAAAAGATGCAAATAACGTACAAATACTTAACCACGAATAGGCTTAGTAAGATTACTTGTATTCTTACACAATACGTAATGATAGACCCGCCAATTCCCATATTATAGGGCATGCCATAGTACTTATTGTTCACATCTAAAATTACTAAAAGTTCACAAAACATTCGGTCAAAGTCAACCTCTCCCGAAAATCGCTTGCTTTTTTACCCGAATTTCACCCGATTTTGAAGAAAACATTGGAATGCCTTGGTTCCAGTACTGTATTTATTTTAATCAATCATTTGCCATTTAAGACTATAAACTGCTTTTTATGACACACATATTTAAAAAACAATACAAGTTATATTTTCAGAAAAAATTAAATGAACATTTCCGAGTACGGAAAATGTGGCAGAATCGGTGGCTTTACCCATAAACAAACTGTATTTCTGGTATAAACGGTATTTTTAAGTTAATTTCAAAATTAAGCTTTATTTCTATTATTATAACCCGTGGTTTGATTATAAACTTACGTACCACCAAAACACCTCTAAAAATCGCAATCTATCTGGATTGCAATCTAGATATGTTATAAAATATCAACTTGAGTTGAAAAGGTTTGCATGTTTGGTGTATCTGTATAGGTTACCTGTGAACTTAGCTCACGTGGCGGAAATATGACCCACTGCATGCGAAACTCGTCAGGAGCAAGTGCCATTCCATAACAAATAGTGTACGAGGTCACTACTGAATCACTGCATGCATGGTATGTTTTTTATTTATTGTGTTTTTATTTTTGTTTTGTTAGTTTTTTTACTAATATACTTTTTTTTTTTCAGAAGATGTCGTCAGGCATGAACAACCCGTCTTACTTCGTGCAGAACATTTTGGAAGGGTTTGATAGCAGTGATGTAGAAGAAGTTCAACCTGCATCTTCTCCGCCCCGCCCCCCAATTTCGGCTTATAGCCCACCAACATCTCCACTACCATGAACAATCAACAATATGAATGCAGGGAGCAAAAAGAGGGCTTTAGAATGTGAAGGATCGTATGTGATAAGAAAGAAGGCACGAAAAGGGTTGCAGCTCATAAAAATTGAAGTGTACGACCTTACGGGTCAAACCACCGAAGACCCCGTTCTGAAGGCGCAACATATGGTTGTGGATCATATTGATGATGTTTTACATATGACTAAGAATGTAATAAAAAAAAAACAAAAACAATAAGTGATCAATATTAAACATGATATTTTTTAAGTCTATATTGTATTTGTAATAAAATACTTTTGTATGTTTAATATTTTTTATAATGTGAATCGTACACTACTTGTTGTGGAGTGATTTTAAAATAAATAAATAAATATTAAGTTAACCTTTTGTGTTCTTTATTTTCCCGTATAGAATATATCTATAATATACAATAGAAGTATATAATATATAATTAATATATTATATACTTCTAAGATACCGTATAAAATAGAAGTAATTTTTAGTAGGTACCTAAGAGTAAGTGAATTAATCTGTATAAGGAAGTGGTATTATGATAATATATGCTAATTGTACCTAAGAAATAACCTTGTCAACACCCTGCAGAGAATTTAAGTTATTACATGCTTTAATTTATCTCGCGACATGAGCAGGCCCCTTATTAATTTGGGACAGAACGTATAAAATCAATCAAACAATTAAATCACCTACAAAAAAAACACCCACTGCTGGGTAGATGCATCTTTATTAAAATAAATTTATTACTTACATCTGATTAGTATCACACATGGTGTTAGATATTTTTTTTACTAAGTTTTCGGTCATGTCCATAATTTCGTCCATAAGGTTATGCACAACGTATTGGGCCTTGATAGTTACACTTTCTCTATCACTCAAACCGTGGTTTATATCGATCACTACTATTTTCAATAGTTTATGGCCTTTACGAGATTTACTCATCACAAAAGACGTCAAATTATCCACCCTTCGTTGTTTCAGGGGGCTCTTCTTCTTTGAGGGAACTTGAGGACGCAGTGGTTGCACTTCTACCGCTTCAATGTCGCTGTCAAACCACTTTTGTCCGCAGTTTTCGTAATGCAGGCCAATAGACATCGACCGGTATGAAGTTAGCAGCCAAAAGTTAGCAGCCAATAGAATCCGACCAAATTAAGGAAGTACTTTTTCATATTACACTAAGGGCCTTTATGATAGGTTTAAGGTGTCTAGTGCCTCTTGCTAAAACCAATACTCTCTTAATGAACCATGTACTCTAAAATGTCGACATAATACTCACAATATTCAATAGTTAGTTGGTTGTGGTACTTGTGGTCTTCTAGTCCGATATTTGTATTCAAATGTATTCTAGATTATGCGTTAAGACCTATATAACCTAGAAAGACACAGCCGAACCTCTTTTATGGTCAAAAATACCAGCAGCGGTTTCGAGGTGGAGAAAACAAATTCAAAGTTTCACTTTCAGTCGGCTGTGGTAGTGTCTTCTCGTTCGATATTGACCTGTTTGAGTATTCAAGATTATGCTTTACGATGTTCTTAACATAGCTAGATCCAGTTTATTTTCTAGCCGAACCTCCTTCGTGGTTATAAACACCAGCAGCGGTTTCAAGGTGGAGAAAAGAAATTCAAAGTTTCACATTCAGTCGGCTCTGGTACTGTCTTCTCGTTCGATATTAGCATTTCATAGTATTCTAGATATTGCTGTAAGACCTATTTAACAAAGTTAGATCCAGTTTTTTTACTAGCCAAACCTCCTTCGTGGTCAAAAACACCAGCAGCGGTTTTAAGGTGGAGAATACAAATTCAAAGTTTCTTTTTCAGTCTGATGTGGTCGTGTCTTCTCGTTTGATATTGACCTGTTTTAGTATTTCAGATTATGCTTTACAACATTCTTAATATAGCTAGATCCAATTTATTTTCTAACCGAACCTCCTTCGTGGTCAAAAACACCAGCAGCGGTTTCAAGGTGGAGAAAACAAATTCAAAGATTCTTTTTCAGTCGGCTGTGCTAGTGTATTTTCGTCCGATATTGACCTGTTTTAGTATTCAAGATTATGCTTTACAACCTACTTAACAAAGCTAAATACAAGTTATTTACTAGCCAAACCTCCTTCATGGTCAAAAACACCAGCAGCGGTTTCAAGGTGGAGAAAACAAATTCAAAGTTTCATTTTCTGTCGGCTGTGGTAGTGTCTTTTCGTCCGATATTGACCTGTTTTAGTATTCAAGATTATGCTTTACAACCTACTTAACGAAGATAAATACAAGTTATTTACTAGCCAAACCTCCTTTATGGTCAAAAACACCAGCAGCGGTTTCAAGGTGGAGAAAACAAATCCAAAAATTCTTTTTCAGTCGGCTGTGGTAGTGTCTTATCGTCCGATATTGACCTGTTTTAGTATTGAAGATTATGCTTTACGACGTACTTAACATAGCTAGATACAGGTTATTTACTAGCCGGACCTCCTTCAAGGTCAAAAACACCAGCAGCGGTTTCAAGTTGGAGTACACAAATTCAAAGTTTCACATTCAGTCGGCTCTGGTACTGTCTTCTCGTTCGATATTAGCATGTTATAGTATTCTCGATTATGCTGTAAGAACTACTTAACATAGCTAGATCCAGTTTATTCACTAGCCAAACCTCCTTTGTGCTCAAAAACAGCAGCAGCGGTTTCAAGGTGGAGAAAACAAATTCAAAGTTTCTTTTTCAATAGGCTGTGGTAGTGTCTTCTCGTTTGATATTGACCTGTTTTAGTATTCAAGATTATGCTTTACAATGTTCTTAACATAGCTAGATCCAGTTTATTTACTAGCCAAACCTCCTTCGTGGTCAAAAACACCAGCAGCGGTTACAAGGTGGAGAAAACAAATTCAAAGTTTCTTTTTCAGTCGGCTGTGGTAGTGTCTTCTTGTCCGATATTGACCTGTTTTAGAATTTAAAATTATGCTTTACGACGTAAAGGTGGAGAAAACAAATTCAAAGCTTTACATTCAGTCGGCACTGGTACTGTCTTCTCGTTCGATATTAGCATGTAATAGTGTTCTCGATTATGCTGTAAGACCTACTTAAGATTGCTAGATACAGGTTATTTACTAGCCGAAACTCCTTTATGGTCAAAAACACCAGCAGCCGTTTCAAGGTGGAGAAAACAAATTCAAAGTTTTACATTCAGTCGGCTTTGGTAGTATCTTCTCGTTCGATATTTACCTGTTTTAGTATTCAAATTTATGATTTACGACGTTCTTAACAAAGCTAGATCCAGTTTATTTACTAGCCCAACCTCATTTGTGGTCAAAAACACCAGCAGCGGTTTCAAGGTGAAGAAAACAAATTCAAAGTTTCTTTTTCAGTCGGCTGTGGTAGTGTCTTCTCGTCCGATATTGGCATGTTATAGTGTTCTTAACTATGCTGTAGTACCTACTTAACATAGCTAGATGCAGTTTTTTTACTAGCCGAATCTCCTTCGTGCAGCGGTTTCAAGGGTGAGAAAACAAATTCAATTTTTCACTTTCAATCGGCTATAGTAGTATCTTCTAGTCCGATAATGGCATGTAATAGTACTCCAGATTATGCCACAGGACCTACTCAACATAACTACATACATCTATCTACTAGATGCACCTCCTTAGTAGTCAGAATCACCAGCAGCGGTTTCAAGAAATGTCAATAAGTTGAAACACTGCTATTAGCTAACAAATGGCAGTAGGTTGACTATTCTATTGTTTTTGAATTTAATAGTTATATTAAAGATTCTTATAAATAGATATAGTCCCAAAAGGATCTTATAGTGCGTGGCAGAAATCACAACTGTCGCTGCCTTCGTATGAATCGCGTCAGAAAGAGGGAGAAAGGTGGTGCTATAAACATGCTATAAAGCTATAAGAAGCGCCTTGATGTCAATCTCATCCAAGTGCCTTAAGATCTTTGTGGCTCTGTAGAGACACCTACATAAATAATTATTAGCTGAATTAATATGCATGTTTATATTTTTTATGTTGCTTGTGAATATTTTTAGGAAAAAAAGGTTTACCTACGTAAAAATACTTCTATCGATCGACATAAACATTCACGACATACTTACATGTCACAATACAATTACAATTAAAATAAGCGGTATTGGTAAAGTAAAGCAGTCTAGATTATGCTTTAGGGCCTATTCAACAAAGCTAGACACAGCATATCTACTAGCCGCATCTGCTCGGTAGCCAAAATCACCAGCAACGGTTTTAACAATATATCAATAAGTTGAAACACTGCTATTAGTCAACAGATGGCGTTACCTGAACTTGTTAATAGCTTTTTAATCATAACATTTTAATAAATAGTTACAATGGCAGTGGATTTTATGGCTGTTTTTATATTATATATTTGTAATTTCATTTCACCGATGTTTCTGTTCATTCACAATTTTCATCGGAATTTTTTGCTTCGGTACAATCGAAATAACAACTTTACTTTGGTGCTTGAGGCTTGAGGCACACGTCTTGATTATGCTTAAGACCTATTCAACAAAGGATTAATTTTGACCACGAAGGAGGTTCGGCTAGTACACTACCACACGTAGACACTACCACAGCCGACTGTAAATGAAACTTTGAATTGTTTTCTCCACCTTGAAACCGCTGTTGGTGTTTTTGACCTCGAAGGAGGTTCGGCTAGTAAATAACCTGTACCTAGCGCTATGTTAAGTACGTCGCAAATCATAATGTTGAATACTAAAACAGGTCAATATCGAACGAGAAGACACTACCACAGCCGACAGAACGTGAAACTTTGAATTTGTGTACTCCACCTTGAAACTGCTGCTGGTGTTTTTGACCACGAAGGAGGTTTGGCTAGTAAATTAATTGTATCTAGCTATGTTAAATGCGACGTAAAGCATAATCTTGAATACCATAACAGGTCAATATCAAACGAGAAGACAATACCACAGCTGACAGAAAGTGAAACTTTGAATTTGTGTACTCCACCTTGAAACCGCTGATGGTGTCTTTGACCACGATGGAGGTTTGACTTGTAAATAACCTGTATCTAGCTATTTTAATTACGTCGTAAAGCATAATCTTGTATACTAAAACAGGTCAATATCGAACGAGAAGACACTACCACAACCGACTGAAAGTGAAACTTTGAATTTATTTTCTCCACCTTGAAACAGCTGTTGGTGTCTTTGACCACAAAGGAGGTATGGCTAGTAAATAAACTGGATCTAGATATGTTAAAAACATTGTAAAGCATAATCTTAAATACTAAAACAGGTCAATATGGAACTAGAAGACACTACAGCCCATTGAAAAAGAACTTTTGAATTTATTTTCTCCACCTTAAAACCGCTGCTAGTGTTTTTGACCACGAAGGAGGTTTGGCTAGTAAAAAAACTGGATATAGGTATGTTACGTAGGTCTTACAGAATTATCCTAACACTATAAAATGCTAATATCGAACGAGAAGGTAGTACCAGAGGCGACTGAATGTGAAACTTTGAATTTCTTTACTCCACCTTGAAACCGCTGCTGGTGTTTATGACCACGAAGGAGATTCGGCTAGTAAATAAGTACGTTGTAAATCATAATCTTGATGACTAAAACAGGTCAATATCGAACGAGAAGACACTACCACAGCCGACTGAAAAAGAAACTTTGAATTTGTTTTCTCCACCTTAAAACCGCTGCTGGTGTTTTTGACCACGAAGGAGGTTCGGCTAGAAAATAAACTGGATCTAGCTATGTTACGTAGGTCTTACAGCATTATCTAAATCACTATAAAATGTTAATATCGAACGAGAAGACAGTACCAGAGCCGTCTGAATGTAAAACTTTGATTCGAATCGGACCGCACCCGAGGCTACACGTCAAAAACAGCTGTGCTGTATTTTAACTAAATAATTTGTTTAAATTCGTCTATTTGTGAATATAGTGTTAGTTTTTAGTGTTTGTTAAGTCAATTAATAGTGTCCCAGTGCTAAACGTGATCAGAATTACAATTGTGATAAAATAATCGATCATGGACCAACAGACAAAAGGACGATTCAAACTGTCTTGACAATGAGTTCAACTGACATTGTCTTGCCTTTCCCTTGCTACATAGCAAGAGTTTTTTGTCTTTGTTTTCACATTACTATAATACCTTGATGAAAATGAAAAACCTATCTTGGAAACCTTAGAAAACAATCAAAAAATAAAGAGGGAACTGTCCGCGCTACATTCCATTAATATTTCTATTACTGAGGAACGGGATAGGCTGCAACTAATAATAGATGGGTTTGATGAGCACTCAAAAAACTCAAAAAACTCAAAACTCAAAACGTTTATTCTGTAAATAGGCCACAAGGGCACTTTCACATGTCATTTCATTTCATTTTTACAGAACATTTGGTATTATTATCATATTATCAGAAAAAAAAAGTACTTAATTATTGTTTCTGAGAGATGTAAAGAGTCTCAAATGTCATAATAAAATAATTAAAATATAAATAACAGAGATGTATAGTCTCTTTAGTCAATAATACAATGATAATAGGAGATGTAATTGGTCCCCACAGTCAAGAGTTGTATAATTAAATTAATCTTTGGAGGTGTAAAAGGCCTCCAAGTGTCCAGTAAAAGAAACTCTGGCAGTGAGGATGCTCACAATTAATTAGAACAATTCAGTCCCAAGCATTTTTATAAACGAATTGTTATGTTCACATTCCCTTACAGCGACAGCCTGCCACAATCAAAAACAACCTTAGATATAAGCTGAATATGACCTTGCATACTATATCATGCAATAATAATATACATGTAATGGATACTAACAATTTTGTTAGTAGAAATAAATATTATTTGTCTAAAGGTAAATATTACTTTTCTAGTTATTACAAAAGATAACTAGCGAATTCGCTGTCCTATTATTTTAATATAACAGCCAAAAATTTGGCTACACATAATGCCTCTATTGAGCATTATACTGATGTTTCAAACAAAACCTTGAAAGCTTTTCCAAGTCATTTAAATTAGATACAACGACAATAGAGGAAGAAATAATATTAATAAAGTACATAATAAAAACAGAAAAATTCAATATTGTAAAATAAATGCAAAGTTTACTAATCTGGTCTACCAAAATATTCAAGGTATTAGCAGTAAATTATTAGAGTTGGAATTGTACATGAACTCTTTTAATATTGATATTTTATGTCTAACAGAACATTGGCTAAAAAGCCATGAGCTCATGTTCAATTTCAGTAACCACCAGGTTGGTAGTTCTTTTTGCAGATCACATGCTGTTCGTGGAGGCTCTCTAATATTTCTAAATAAACACATAAAGTCCAAAAATCGTAATGACATAGTATGTTTATCAGTTTAAAGCCACATTGAAGTAGCATGTGTTGAATTGGAGCGCATAATTGTAATAAGCTTTTACAGCCCACCATCAGGTTCATTTGATGTTTTTGAAAAAGTCATGGATGACATATTATTTAAAGTATCAAAATCTAATAAAACTCTTATGATATGTGGAGACTTCAATGTAAATTTATTAGAAACTTACTCCCTTAGTACGAGACTAACTAACTTATTTAATTCTCACAACTAAAAGCCACTTTTCATGGAACCTACTCGAATAACTGAAACCTCAGCAAATTGTATAGACAATATATTTGCTTATCCAAATGAAAAAATTGTACTTAAAATAAATATAAGTAATTTAAAGTCAGACCATTTAGGTCAATACATTAGACTAGAAATTCAACTTAAAAAAAGTTCTACAAGAAAGATACAATACATACCTGTGACTGCACATCGGTTTGAAAGGTTTAAATTGAATTGGGATAGCAAACTACCTATCAATTACTCTAATAATAACCCTAATGAGTCATATTGTAATTTTTTTACAAATTCAGCAATGCGTTCAATGCAGTATTTACTACCAGATCGATTGTGGTCTCAGACAAACTTAACTTTAGTAAGTGGGCCACAGTTGGTATACTTAAAAGTAGACAAAATTAATAGGAATTATATAAGTGATTGTGAAAAACAATGGAATCATAGTGAAGAGTTCATGGATAAAGTAAAAAGGTATTCAAAAATCTTTAGAAAAGTTTGTCAAATTGCAAAACAAATTATATCAGATCTACAATAAGAAAAAGTGATAACAAAATTAAATCAATTTGGGATATAATTAAAAGTGAGACTGGAAAGGTCAGTATTAAAAACAATGAATATAAATTAAAAATTAATGATATTACTTTCAAAAATGATATTGATGTAGCTAAAGCGTTTTTTTTTTTTTTTTTACTGACATCCCAATCTCTACTCCAAAGTCTTTAGACTCTTCCAAAGTAGTCGCTGAATCTTTGCTAAAAGACTATGTACCTAGATGTGAAATCAATTCTAGTTTAATTATGTAGATGATATTATATATAGATATTATTGAAGCCTTTAAATCAATAAATGTTAAGAAAACTGCAATCCTCTGGGATATTTCTGTTCATGTTGTGAAGCCCCTAATAAATGTTATTGCACTTGATTTAGCTTTCATATTTAATGCATCTATTGAATCTGGCGTGTTTCCTGATTTAATGAAACACAGTAAAATAGTACCTTTGTTTAAATCGGGTAGTACATCTGACCCTTCTAACTTCAGACCGATATCGGTATTGCCTACATTTAGTAAAGTATTTGAAAAAGTAATTTTAAATCAACTTCTTACACATTTCAACACCAACAACGTGCTCCACTGTAAACAATTTGGTTTTACACAAGGCAAATCAACTACTGATGCCGGTATTGAGTTAATATCACATATTTATGATGCATGGGAGGAGTCGCATGATGCCCTAGGAGTATTTTGCGATTTGTCTAAGGCTTTTGATTGCGTTGACCATGGGACATTGATCAGGAAATTACATCACTATTGAATTAGGGATAACTCTTTAGATCTTCTCTCTTCTTATCTAAATAACAGGATACAGAGAGTTGACATTAATGGAAAACGATCTCCAGGGTCTGTTGTTACTATGGGTGTACCGCAGGGTTCCATACTCGGGCCATTCCTGTTTTTGGTTTATATTAATGACCTGCCACATCTTGTCAGAGATAATCATGAGATTGTACTGTTTGCAGATGACATTTCACTTTGTTTAAAATGAAACGACGCAGTTTGAACTTTGACGATGTGAATAATGCAATCTCAAAGGTAGTCAATTGGTTTAGTGCTAATAATCTTTTACTGAACAATAACAAAACTAAATGTATTCGGTTTATACTCCCCAATGTTAAACAAGTCTCGGCTAATGTTAATGTTAAATGTGAAAATTTAGCAATTGTAGATAGCACGGTATTCCTAGGAATCACCTTAGATAATAAGCTTCAGTGGGGCCCACACATAGATAAGCTATCAAAAAAACTCAGTTCCGCAGTTTATGCAGTTAAAAAAATCCGTCTTTTTACGGACGTGGAAACAGCTAGACTAGTTTACTTCAGCTACTTCCATAGCATTATATCTTACGGCATACTGCTGTGGGGGAACGCTGCAGACATTAACATAATATTTGTGCTGCAAAGGAGGGCTGTTCGTGCAATCTACAATGTAGGTCCCAGAGAGTCACTGCGTTGTTAATTTAAGGAAATTAACATTATGACAGTGCCGTGTCAGTATATTTATGAAAACCTAATGTACGTCCACAAAAATATTGATAAGTTTCCTAAGAATAGCGACAGGCACAATGTCAACACTAGAAATAGGAATAAACTAGCTATACCTACTACTAGGCTCCATAAGGTTAATGTATCTTTTAAAGGGCAATGTATTCGCTTTTACAACAAAATACCGACTGAGTTACAAGAATTGTCTGTAAATAAATTTAAAAATGTTGTTAAAAATCACTTATGTAAAAAAGTTTACTACAAAATATCAGATTATGTAGAAGACAAGAAAGCTTGGGAAGGTGTTTGCTCCAATTCTGTAAAAAATTACGTATAAAGCTGGACGTTTCTAGTCGCCTCTTTGTCTCCAGCATCTAAAACATTGAGGTGACGGAATTCAAATTGAACTTATACATGTGTTAATTTAAGATTTGACATTCTCCAAATGTTACCTATGTGTTTCTTATGGAAATAAATTCTTTTTGAATTTTGAATTTATTTTCTCCACCTTGAAACCGCTGCTGGTGTTTATGGCCACGATGGAGATTCGGCTAGTAAATAACCTGTTTATAGCTATGTTAAGTACGTCTTAAAGAATAATCTTGAATTCTAAAACAGGTCAATATCGGACGAGAAGACACTACCAAAGCCGATTGAAAAAGAAACTTTGAATTTGTTTTCTCCACCTTGAAACCGCTGCTGGTGTTTTTGACCTTGAAGGAGGTTTGGCTAATAAATAACCTATATCTAGCTATATTAAGAACGTCGTAAAGCATAATCTTGAATTCTAAAACAGGTCAATATCGGACGATAAGACACTACCACAGCCGACTGAAAAAGAAACTTTGAATTTGTTTTCTCCACCTTGAAACCGCTGCTGGTGTTTTTGACCACGACGGAGGTTCGGCTAGTAAATAAACTGGACCTAGTTATGTTAAGAATATCGTAAAGCACAATCTTGAATACTAAAACAGGTCAATATCGAACGAGAAGACACTACCACAGCCGACTGAAAAAGAAACTTTGAATTTGTTTTCTCCACCTTGAAACTACTTTCGGCTGGTAAATAAACTGTGTCTTGCTAGGTTATATAGGTCTTAACGCATAATCTAGAATACATTTTAATACCAATATCGGACTAGAAGACCACAAGTGCCACAGCCAACTAACTATATTGAATATTGTGAGTATTATGTCGACATTTTTGGGTACATGGTTTATTAAGAAAGTATTGGTTGTATGAACAGGCACTAGACACCATTTATATTTCCTTAAACCTATCATAAAGGCCCTTAGTGTAATATGAAAAAGTACCTCCTTAACCCGTCAAACGTCCTATGCGCTACATAAGCGCATAACTTTTTTGGGCGGCTAGCGTCCTGTGCGCTGCATAAGCGCATAGAAAGTATTGCAAACTTCGACGTTTATGAATATTCACCAAGTTTCAGAAAGTTCCCGGAAGTAGTCTTAGATTATGAGTAGTTTAGTTGGCAACCGTGTGATATGATTGGAACTGACATTGAGACAGCCTATTTATCAAAATAAATAAAATACCAAGCCATGTCGCCATTTTGGGCAGGCGACCGGCCGCAGACTTACATTTTATGTTTGTCAATATTTATTTATTGTGAAGTAATTACTGTGTTTTGTAATAAAATAATACATCTTATCGCTGGAGAAATTAATAGTGGTGATGTGAAAAATGGAAAATAGTGTAAGTTTTGTGTTTGGCCCGTAATAACGAAATATAATTAGAGGTGTCAAATAATGGATTCTGCAAACAATCGATGAAAAGCCTTATCAACTTTATTATCACATGTGAGTACACAGTGATAATAAAGTATCACAAGATAGGTAATTTCATAAACTTTATTATGGTACATAACATGTTAGGAAACTAATAAAATAACCTAACAAACTTATCAAATTCCTAACGCAAGTCGATTGAAAGTTTATTTTCGCCAGAACCTTGGACGCGTTAGGGTCCACGAGATTCGCTGTACAGGGACATTCCAGAGGTTAATCTGGTCGGATTATATTGGCTGCTAACTTTTGGCTGACAACTTCACACCGGTTAGACATCGTAGGTTCGGTCAGGATCTGAAATGTAGGAAAATCAATTAACAATTCTAGTTAGAATCATACAGGGTGTGATTTGGTAAACAACTGAGTAGAATACTTACCGAAAGTGAAGATTTACTGATCGACTATTTTCGAGGAATATCTGAGGATGTACGGCGGTAATTCTCTACTGAGTGTTGATAAGGTAATGAACGGTAGAATCATATCACAACGCATGAAGATCTCTCTTTCTCTGTTGCACTTAGGCTTTTGATTGCGATGCAATTCTAGTGTAGATTAATCAATGTTGGTAGTGTCTTATGCAATAGTATATATTAAAAACTAGTATTGTAGGAATTTAACAAGGTATAAACTTCGTGTTTTCGTATATAGATACTAATGCTTTTGATGACACCAATAATCAAGTTTAAACAGGTTCAGACATGAATGGTCTAACCACAAAAAGTTATGCGTAGGTATGATTGAAACTTCAGAGCTACTTTTGTAAAGTATAGCTGTATATCACGAGCTGATTAATGGAACAAATCTGATACCTAAATATTAATTTACTTTGATTATAAAATGAAACAAGAGATATCATTGATTGTTATTTATTATAAATCAATCTACAAAATTATGCATTAGTATCTAGGTAGGTAAGTACATATAAGTTTCTAACATCTATTTGGGTTACAAGTGTTATTTACATCAGATGATTAATACTAGTTATAAAATATTGTAGGATCTATAGACACAGTATTTACAATATTTTAAATTTATACCACATTAAAACAAATATTACATTCATTCATACAAATGCTACTTTGCTTTTCAGCGTGCTCTGATTGTTTTCTCTTATAGGTCGCGGTGAATGTGAAACCTGAACACAAGGCGTTTAGTTAATACTATATTTAAGTATAATAAAATGTAATGAGTAGGTACATAGATACAACAACTAAATCAACTTCAGTTCAATCTCGTTATAATTTTAAAATGGAACAGTTACCCCAGGCTATCGTTGATACTTGGTTCCTTTGAATAAGCCTTTTGTCATCGTTCCGCGACAGAGCAACTTTATTATCGCTTTGCGTGAATATTTCATGTTTTATTGATTTAAATAAAACATTATTTTTTCGTACTACATCCCCAGTAAATAAGGTGTTTTGGTAGTGTTTTAACCCTAGGCTTCGAACAACACATGATTTTACTCCTTTAGCCTTTTTACTAGTGCAGTTCGAAGATTTGATACAATATAAATTTGACCGCAAACCAAAAAATTCCTCAATAATTTCACCCCCCAATTCGTCATTAAAGAGTCCCGGTACCTTTTTGTTTTTTAATCGGATTTTAAATTGATTTTGTGGGTTAAAATTGCTGGTGTCAAAATAATTTAAAAGACTGTCTTTTAATGTTCTATAGAAATCTGGGGTCCAGAGGTGATAAATAAAACTATCCAAATCTGTGTAGCACAGTTCAGCGGAAGCACCATAAAGAGGTTTTATCACAGAATAGTGGAAGTCATACATATGACTTTTTGATAATTCCAATACTGTAAATCCGATATGAATTGGTTTATCCAACACCACTTTGTCCGGTTTCAGTTGTATGGCGACCAAATTTTCTGTGAAAACTGTGGAAATTTGGTAATGTTATAAATTTTTCCGCACCTGTTGATTTCTTTGTTTTATTATTTTCATCCGCCCACTGTTTTACTAACTGAACATTTATTATTTATTTCTAATGTTTTGCCAAATATACTATTATTTAAAAGTTTAAAAAAGTCTTGCTCAAAAGCAGATTTTGCTTCTTGACACAAGTTCGTATTTGTATTTCTTTTGTACGTAATGTATAACGTATTTAAATTTGTGGTGCAAATTTGGTATGAGTTTACTAGATTTCCCGCCAGGTGGGATGTACTTTTCGGGGCAGAAAGGCAAATCATTATATTCATCATCTAAATTATGTGGATAAATCAAATCTACTTCGAGTATGTAACCACACGAGGCATCATCTGGAACAGACTTGATATCCAAATCATTGATTTCATGATCATCCAAGAACCGGAAATCCGAAAGCGGTAAAACATATGACATACTGAAACCGTACAAGTAGTTTTCATCCACACATATATATATATATATATATATATATATATATATATATATATAATAAAAACCGGTCAAGTGCGAGTCGGACTCGCGCACTAAGGGTTCTGTACACGCTGTCAGTACCCTATTATATTTTATGATGACGTCTTTGTTTACAAATGTCCCGGGAAACCCTTATATCTTGGATGTGTATGACGTCAATGTTTCTGGTTTCCACAACACAGGGTATCCTGGGTGGGGCCAAACACAATGTATGTAAATGTTTATATTATGTTATGTTATATTAAGTATACCTGAGATCGACCTGTTTACATCGAGAACAATTAATAAATGTCATCGTTACGTATCTTGGCAATCAGATCCTGGGGCTTATATAATTATGCGTTACTTTGCTTTTGAGATAGACTGGAAAGATTGTTACTTTCAGCATTGCAACTATGTTGAAAGTATTCAAAAAGATAATTACTGATCGTGTTGAAGGTATTGTCGTTGCGATTGTGTGGCCTAGTAAGCCTTGGTTCCCACGCTGTCAGACCCTACTGTGCTCAGATGCGTGAATTTTAGATCCAACTGATTTGTTTTTTTGTCAATCAACTGCGCAATCCTGCCCAGGCTCACTCTTGTAGCAGGATGATTATCCGGGAGGCGTTATTGGAAAGACGCTTATACCTGCATCCCTAGATACAATACGCATTTCATTTGCGGATTATTCCTTGAAGCAATATAAAGTTAGATTCAGACGCTGAACGCTGAGATCATAATTAAGTTGAATTTTATGAGGCGTCGATCCCAAATGTGATGTATTTAAAATAAAATAAAAATTGGGTGCTCAATATGGAACTCTCAATTCTATTCGTTCTAGTCTATCACTCATTTTGGGCTCGAAAGTAGGGTCAGATGTATTCAGAGATTAATCAAGGGATTCTATAGGATGTGGTGCCCTAAATCTAATTATGGCGCTACATTGGACCCATCAATTATTAGTTCTCGATTATCTCTCTCCTCAATAACCTAACGATTCGTTAGACCTTGTTTGCTTGACTAAAATGACAACTACTCTTATAGCATCAGTTAAAGCGCATAGAATGCAAACTATTACAAAATAAATGTCAACTACCTGACCTAATGATTTTATGATCTTTTAGAGATCAAACTGCTTCGACTTTAAATCAAAACATTGATAGAAGAAGGGAACCGAGGGGAAATATTTGTACACTATTTATAAGTTTAAAGAGACCTCACAAGACAGTGACGTCTCAATCAAGCAGATGGGTGAAAAACACAATTCGTGAAAGTGGTACTGACACATCGATTGTTACTGCACACTTTACCAGGCACGCTGCCACGTCCAGTGCGCAAACAAAAGGTGTGAATATAGACACAATTAGAAGTACCTCTAGGTGGAGCGGGAGATCTACTCTATTTGCTAGGTTTTACCGGAGAAATGTTGTAAATATATATAAAAAACCAATTCGCATGATCTAAGCTGGATAAAATTGATATTATAAATATATAAATCATTATTTTAAGTTATTATTATTTACTGTTTATTTAGATTTATTATATTGAGCCTTGATAAAATATTATGAATTGATAAAATAATATATTAAATATTATGTAATATATAAATGTTTGATTCATCAAATTACTTCACTAAGACTTACAAAATCTACGATCTATACTACCTATTCCTAATCTCGAAGACAAAGCTGCAGTAGAATTTATGATTAATCTAACTTACCTGAAGTGTAGTAGGTCTATCATAATTATATGAAAGCTGTTTCCGAAGAGATTATCTTCTGCCCATCCAATTTAACCAATGTAGTGGAATATTGTGGAACTCGAAAACGGTAAATTTTCGGGTAGGGTGTTTCATACTAACAATGGTTAGTTTTGATCCGTGCAAGCATCTCCCAACGTATGTAGGTCGACTTACCAGTCACCCTGATATGTATTTATATTTACCCGTAACAACCAACTCCCTATCAATCATGGTAGTTTTTTTTATCCATAGATAACTGTATGGATTGGCCTTGAACTTAAGCGTTTTTAATTGCGTGGGACTTGTCACATGTCAGGTATCGCAGGAATAAAATATATTGGATTTTCTCATTGTTCGGTTAACTTTTGTTATTTAATATTCATAACAAAATTGTATTGGACACGAAATGCATGCCCTTGTATTACCTTGGCCCTGGGGCATACATACACGACAATAATTATCATGACATTTAACTACTGACTAACCCTTGTGTTAGTGATTCGTTGCAAATTGAGTTGAAATATCTTCTAAAATGACTGAATCAGAGGAACCCTGGTGGAAGGAGTACAGAAGGAATCAGTACAAACCCAGGAAAATACTGAGTATGGAGATGATTGGACGCAAGTCATACAAAGACAACATGAAGGATTATCTGAACAACTGCTCATTTGCTGGATTACGCCACTTTACGGCTGACTACTCTACTTTTGGGATTAAATTCACGTAAGAAAATTTCCGACCGAGGCTTTTGTCCTGTGGTGATATGGAACTTTTGAAGAAATTACCAGCTATTATGGACGCACTAAAGTTACTAAACCTATAAAGTTGTCGACTGAGGTAAGGTCGAAGCTTGGTCTCAGCTAGGAGTCAGTAGAACCGTCAGAATTGGCTCAGCAGAGCAGAGGCAAATGCCCAGCATTGGATTAATTTGAACTGAGTTTGTGAAGATGTGATGCAATCTTTCCAGGGTGCTCTGGATGCTAGTCCTGTCATCAGTAATAGTCACGCTGGGTTACTGCATGTCTTATGTCTACTCAAACTTGTCAAAGCCACTGGTCGTAACATTGGAGTCTTCCACTTACCCCATCTCCGAAGTTGACTTCCCGGCAGTAGCTCTGTGCAGTATTAACAGGATCAGCAAAGACAAAGCCGACGAATTTGCACAGCTTGTTAAAGAGTAAGTATAGCTCACTGTACTACACACATTGCGCAACCACTATTGTCCCCTCCGCGCATTGGTCTAGCCGCGTCAAAATCTAGAGTCTAAATTCTAGACAGGATAACCCCTTGCCAATCATGCAAGTCGTTTTACATTATTATCCATATTTTTTACAGGGATGCCGGCGCAGATTTGAATATTTTGAGATGGTTGTTCAGAGAGAGTGGTCGTCTCATTACCTTGGAATACGATGAAGATGTTCACACTGCGGTGACCCGTTTGGATAAATACTACAAATATGGTAGAACACATGAAGTGAAAGAGCTAATGGAGTTGGTTGGTTGTTTTTTATTGACTTACATACACTATATAACGTATCCCTTTAAATAACCATACTATATGACCATGATGAGTAGAAAAAGCAACATAAATCAAAAGATTTGTCTTATCCAAATACTCTTTAACATTACTTTCATCAAAATCTTGCCCAGTCCTCATCTCATGGTTCTTCCCCCTGATCGTCCTCCGGAAAAAAAACTTATCAAAATTATCTGTTAATCGGATACCTGATAAGCATAAATATTAGGATCTCCATAGGATGATCTCATCTTATCTTGATAATTTATACTATATATCATCATCATGCTTTTATCCTTATCTTCATCGCTGTCGCTTATGGGCCTTATAGCACAAGTTCACCTCATCTACCGATCTTCATTACCTTAACTGCCTTCTGGAACTGCTGAACTTCCTTCATTGAGTGCTTTGAGTTTTCTTTATATAATCGAATTTTCTTAAAGCTGGCACCGAACTGCTCCCAGATGTTGATCCGATGTATGTGGGAGCAGCAACCTTATCCATGCGACGAGCTCTTCACCTTACGACGTACTACTAAAGGTCACTGCTGCACTTTCAACTACGTGTGGAAGTGGAAAGCAGAGCAAGGGTAAGAGAGTACAAAAGAGATTTCAAGAAGATGCAGGCTTCTTAAATGGGAATAAAAAACTTCGGAGTATTATATTTCCGAGACTACCATCACTCTTTGTGATTCACTCTTGCAAATGAAGGTCCTAGTATGTACTGATTTCTGGAAATGCTTGTCATCAGCGTAACTGCGTAACTCATTTAAGATAAAAGCTTTCAAGTAGAAGGATCCGATATGATCATTTGCTACTACCCCAACTGATTGATAACCTTATTAAAATTAATATTGTCAAGGCTTTAAAATATCATTAATTACAGGAAGATGACAAAATCAGCGGAGGTATATCGGCAGCACATGGCTGGTTTTCTAAACGGCCTTTCATTGGTTTTAGACCCAAAACTAGGAGATTATTCGTACAGTAGTCGTCCTCGAAAAGGAGTTGAGGTAATTTCATTTACATCACCGTATAATAGGGTAGATCAGTTTGATCATTAGATTTTGTTATTTTGCCTGATTCGTCAAAGTAGCGGACCACATGAAGAGTTCTGTTGGCCTTGGAGAGGCATATTTTCAGTACATGCTGAAGAAGAGCCTGTGAGTCATAGTTATCGGAACTTTATTTTGAAGAGCATACCAATCATAGCAATCACGCAATGTTTAATGAGTCTATGCCACCAAAAATTTATCGTATTGTCCTTTTTCTATTATAGATTCTGTTATATGACCCGTGGCAGTACCCGGACTTCACAGGTGGGAGAGTGAACCATAGATTTTTGGAGCCGGGTAAAGCCAACCTGCTGGTGCTGAGATCAAGAACACAGTATGCTACCACAGAAATCCGGAAATATGCTCCTAGCACGGTAACGACTAAACTGCAAGAGCCAATACACTGATAACTTCGCTTTATTTCGTAGGCGCTACAACTCACCCACGCCCACACCTCGTGCAGTTTCAAGGTGTAAAATTCGCAAGTAGACTCTAGTAGTCTCGACAAGACATTTTTTCGATCTCTGGATGTGTATATTAATTACATCCATGACGTGGTGCTTCCGTTTCTATTTAGGACAGCCTAGAGTCTGCCTATAAGAAAATATGAATGTAAAAATTCATCTTTCCAGAGAAACTGCCTCTTCTCAGATGAGGGTCCAGGGGTGTACGGTGGGATGTACTCAATGAGCAGCTGCCTGTTGCTTTGTCGGATGGCTGCCATCGAGGCGCTGTGTCAGTGCATACCTTACTTTTTTCCAGTGCCAATAGGCCATCCCATGTGCACCTTGGAAGACTTGTATTGTCTGAACAAGCATAAAGGTGAGCACACTATTTGATGATAATAATATATATTATTGCTGGTACCCAAAGATCAGAGTCACTCAAGTCTACCGTATGGCCTATGAACAGCCTTCGAACTTACTTTTTCGATAAATACAGACGTACCTACCAGAAAGTAATAAAATATAGTCTTTTAGATGTTTGAGAAGTTCTGGGTAAAATGAGTATGGAATTAAAAGTAGCACTTCGTCAAACAGCAATTATTTGTTAGGTTTAAAAAACAAAGCACTATGAGCAGACAGTTTGGCATCCACCATGTGTCGTAGCGAATGGTGTTTGTTGGAACGGGGTTAAACTACATCAATGGGAAGTCACTAGATAACGTTGATGAAAGTATTACACGCATATCATAAATCTACCATGACTTCCAGAAAAACTAATCTACCTTCGACCGAAGGACCCTGAAACCTGGGACGGACTGGAGCAGGAGTTACGTGACTCCACGTCCTGTCCACAATGCTACCCTGACTGTGAGCACACGCAGCACATCACTAGAGCTAACGTCTTAAAGCTATCGCTCCTGGAAGGACTGGACTCGGAAAAGTACTATCCAGGGTCATTGATGTAAGTTGAAGAAGGTTGTGTGCGATTTGTGCGGTTTGAAAGAGGCCTTTGCCTCTCGGTGGGGACTTAAGGGTCTACGTTTATTTTATTTTACTCTAGAGTGGCGTGCTGTGACAATTACTGGCTGTGGGTGGTGCAAACCTGTACCTCTGTTACTGAATGTGGGCAAGCAAGTTATGTGCAATTATGCATAGCCATCTAATATGGAGCTGTGGCGGGACATCGTAAAACGTAATTTTCATTAATCACAAAAAAAAACAAGTGAGAGTCGGACTTGCTCGCCGAGGGTTCCGTTCCAGTCATTTTTTACGTCGGAACTACAAATTTATTGTTTTCCTTTACTTCTGCTATAAGAACTGGCTTCTTGCAAATTTCAAGTGTTAGAGAGAATAAAACTATAAACACTTGATTATATTTACGGAAACACTTTATTCGTTAGGTAGGAAAACAAAAGAAGAGCTCCGCTCAATCAACGAAAACAATCCGAAACCCTGACAGTTCTCTGCGCTAGTGAGGGGGCGCGTGCGTCGATCGCATAGTGCTGTACCGCGCTCGTTTGGGATCGACTATCTTCTTATCAGTTCGGCCGTCCTGTTCTCTCCTTCGCCCTCGAAGGATAACGTCGTAGCTCCGTCGACACGCCACCGTCAGAGCTGCCACGAAGACTCGACGCAGCAACCAGCAGCAATTGGCCCCGTAGGCTTAACAGGCCCGAAGGCATACAATAGCCCCGTAGGCAAAACATAGCCCCGTAGGCAAAACATAGCCCCGTAGGCAAAACATAGCCCCGTAGGCAAAACATAGCCCCGTAGGCAAAACATAGCCTCGTAGGCAACGTATAGCCCCACAGGCAACGTATAGCCCCGAAGACAAGAAATAGCCCCATAGGCATGATACAGCCCCGAAGGCAAGATATAGCCCCACGGGCATGGTATAGCCCCGAAGGCAAGATATAGCCCCACGGGCATGGTATAGCCCCGAAGGCATGGTATAATTAATAATCAGAATCATAGCATCTTAGGCTTCAGGTTAGCCCCGTAGGCCTACGTAATATAACAATTATTATAATCTGAAACAGTTAGGTACATGAAAATAACAAACGCCCCATAGGTAGTATCCACAACAATAGTTGTCATTCCAGAGGGGTCACAATTTCACACTCTAACTCGTCCTCTGATGAACTATCTAGTCTAGCTCTCCAAAGTTTAATTTTATCACGTGCAACCACGCTTTTATACGCTCTCTTGCCCCTTGCGGCTGAGCTGACTTCATACCGGCCGTTTGGCAAAACAGCGGTAATTTTGTAAGGCCCTGCATATTTAAGAACCATTTTCCCACTCGTCAATCCAGGCCGTAAAATTTTACGCTCTACCATGACCAATTTACCCAAAGATATAGGCTCCGTCACTCGCCGGCCTTTGTCAAACCGTACCTTCATAGAGAGGCCACATTTAGTTCGACCTTTTCAGCTGCACCTCTCCTAAGCTGTTCCAAATCAGGTGGTTACCGTGCACCTTGTAAATCACCAGCTAATCGAGGTCTCAGACCACAGAGTAACTCAAGGGGGGACTTTCCTGTGCCCTGACTCACTGTGGAGTTAATACCCAACTGCACCTTAGGCAAATAAGTATCCCATCCCTTACTCTCTTCGCCCAGCTGTGCAGACAAAGAGCTCAAGATTGTACGGTTTAGCCTAGAGCCTCGACTTGACCATTAGCTCTTGGAGATGCCACAGCGTTTAACACATGCTTTATTCCAAGCTCCACGCAATAGTCCTTAAACTCTCGGCACGTAAACGCTGTGCCTCTATCACTCACAATCCTTTTTTGATACCCAAAGACTTGACTAAATTTGTTTAGTGCTGTAATCGCACCTCGAGCGTTGGCACTCACAACAGCCTCTAGCCACACAAATTTAGTAAATCCGTAAATTATGCCAAATATGTAAGTTTTACCACCACTCTTACAAAACGGCCCCAGGTGATCCACTTGAAGAGTATGGAATGGAGTAGGGTCCCTAAGAATTGGATGCAGTAACCCTGGCTGCTTCCCGGTAGGCTTCTTAGTAAACTGGCACTCTATACAACTGGCAACATATTTCTCCACAATTTTCCGCATCTTAGGAAACCAGTAATTCTCTTGGATCGCTTCTAGGCATTTTGCTGCTCCCAAATGGCCACTTTTATCATGGTAAGTATTACATATGTGCCACCTTGCAATTTTGGGTAAAACAGGCCTATGTCCACCTTCCACAACATGACACAGTAACCCATTGACAATTTTGTAGTCCTAAGCAAGGCCATTTTTATTATTGGCTGTAAGCTCCAGATCAAGGCTTTTGAGGATTGACTGTATTTCTTCCTCGCCATCTTGAAGAGCAATGATGAAATCTTTCTCTTTAATGTGACGCACTGTAACTGGGTCACGGCTGAGTGCGTCTACGTGTGACATCGACGTTCCTGGTCTATGTTCCACATCGAAGTCGTACTCCTGAAGATCAAGCCACCACCGTGCTATACGAGGCGACAAATCCCTCTTTGACCATGCTAGACGCAACGCGGAGCAGTCCGTCACAATACGGAATTTCATCCCTGAGATATAAACTCTAAACTTCTGGACGCTAAAAACTACTGCCAGCGCCTCAAGCTCAAAGCTGTGATACTTAGCCTCAGCTTCTGTTGTCTGCCTGCTCGCATATGCAATAGCTTTCCATTCGCCTTTTTCCAGACACTGCAACAGTACTCCACCAAGGCCTATTTTAGAAGCATCGGTGTGGATCTGTGTTTCACGAGATGGATCGTAAATAGCAAGTACTGGGTCAGATGTAAGAGCACTTTTCAAGTCTCCTTAGCGTTGTGTTGTTCAGCTCCCCAACACCAAGCTGTAGTCTTTTTTGTCAAGAGTGTAAGTGGTCTTGCTATTGTGGCAAACCCCTTTATAAACCTGCGAAAGTATGAAGCAAGCCCCAAGAACTGTCTGACTTCGTGTACATTTCCAGGTGCCTTGAAGTCAGCAACTGCAGTCAGCTTGTAAGAAGGTCTTATTTCTCCGCTTGTAACTTCGTGTCCCAAATATTCCACAGTCGTGGTCAGAAATGAACACTTATTTCGCTTCAGTTTCACACTATCCTTTTCAATCATCTCAAGGACTCTACGAAGGTTATTTAGACAATCATCTACGTCATCTCCTCATACGACTACGTCGTCGATATAGACTTCTGCGCATTTGTGAATTACACCTGCAAGGATTTCACTCATTGCCCTCTGAAAAACAGCCGGTGCATTGCACAATCCGAAGCTCATCATTCGATATTGGTAGTGTCCGTCCGGAGTGACAAATCCTGTGAGAGGTCTGGATGGTGGTGAAATTTTGATCTGATGGTAGCCGTTTGCAAGGTCTAAACTGCAGAACACTGATTTATTTACCAATCTATCCAGGAGATCCTGTATCAGAGGCAAGGGATATATTTCTTTCTCTGTTACTTTATTAAGTGCCCGGTAGTCGACACACAGCCTGAATCCACCAGCTTTCTTTTTAACTAACAGGATCGGACTGGCATATGATGACTTCGACTCTTCTATTATTCCAGCTTCAAGTAACTCAGCTATAATTTGTCTGACCAATTCTCTCTCATGGTAGGAGATCCTGTAAGGTTTGTAATTTATGACTTTATCCTCAGTCAATTTGATCGTCATCTCAATATCACAATTACCCAACTCCATACCTATTCCAGAGAAACAACCATCAAACTCGACTAGAAGAGAGTTAAGTGAGTCTCTTTGACTTTCGGTTAACTGTTCACCAATTTTGCATTCGCAGGTTTTCAATTCCAGCAATTCAGCTCTAGCAACACAGTCAGCACTATTTAGCTGTACAGATTCATTAGTCTTATTAATGAGTTTAATCATTGTCATACCATCCTGACTTTCCACTTCTTCACTCAACACTTCCTTTTCATATCTAGGCTCTCTTTGTTCACTATGCTTCACTTTCATAACACCACTTGTAAAAGGCTCAGTTCTGACAACAACCTTATTCAGTCCAGGTTTTAACATTGTGCCCTCATTCGGATATAAACGAACTTTATACTCTGCAATATCTAAACGATATTTCTTTGTCATATACATTAAGCCATGTTGATGTTTTCACAAACAGTATGTGCGGTGACTCAGTATATGGTTTTCCCACCAAGATGTCAAAGTCTTGTATTGTATCCGGTACTATGAAGAATTCTGTTTCTATTGCCACTCCATCAACAGTCAGTGAAGCAGTTGTAACTCCCAGCGGCAAGATCAAACCATCCCCATAGCCTTTAATGACATTATCACTGAGTCTAGACTCGAGTTGAAGTTTACCATAAAAGCTTTGTCGCATTGTATTGCATGAACTGCCAAAATCTATAAAAGCTTCAGCAGGAGAGTCATTCACAAGAACTGTCTTATAGTACTTCATATCAGAAGCATCACATTTCTCAGTCTAAATTTTCTTAATGTGCTTGTCTTGTCCAGCTTTCTTCTTCCTGCACTCATCTATAGAGTGGCCTTTGATGTTGCAAAATGAACAATGCTTGCTTTGGTTTCTTTTCTTAAAACATGTTTCTTCAACATGGCCGGTCCGGTCACAGAATTTACATTTACGGTCTTCAATCTTCTTTTGTTTTTCCTTTCCACAAAATCTAGCCTTATGACCAGCCCTTCCACAAGTAAAACACTTGACTATTTTGTTTGAGTTGTTATTCTGATCGTTGTTCACACCTGAAGGTTTGACTTCGGCAGAGTCAGATGAAGTTTTCATGCTTGCAAGGTATTTAAGCAGAGTATTAGTATCATGGCAGCCAGCTGATAAAGCACCAACCTCCAACAATTTATCCCCAACCGTCCCTACAATTGCTTGAGCTATCACTTCATCACTCATTCTGCATGACATGCCAATACCAAGTTTGTCGTAATAAAACTTGATTGTATCTTCACCTTTTGACTTGACACGGTTGACAAGTTCCCTGATCTGTGATAATTTGTTTTTAGTAAATGGAAATGCTGTAATTAATTTTGATTTCCACTCTTCCCAGCTGATAGTATAGCAATCTTCACGTTCATACCAGCTTTTAGCATAGCCACCCAACTTAGCTGTGCAGTTGCAAATTAATGTGCGTTCATCCCAACCATGCATACTAGCCACACCCTCCAAATTACGGATCCAATGTTCGACTGAGACAGAAGATGTTTGTGGATCAAACTCAGGTATAAAGTCGTTACGACCCACATAGCGAACCATTGGCTGTCGCGGTGGAGCAACATCACTATTATTGTCACTTTTCTTTCTCAGTTCACGTATCAACCCTTCCAATGCTTCAATTCGACTAGCCTTCCTCTTTAGCTGCTTCTTGTGTCTTTTACTCTTAGAATGATTGTCACTTGAACTCGAAGAGGAACTAGTAGACCTATGACGTTTCTTATGCCGACCCATTTTTATAATGAAATAAAGTTACAACCAGATTGCAGTCTTTTGGAAGTAATGGAGCAACAAAACAGTCTATTATGTATGGAACGATCTCACCAAGTAATCAGAAACAGCCACAAGCCTGATTTTTCACGGAAAAAGTCCAATCGAAACGTGTTCAAACTTGTTGAACCAAATATCAATGACCTTGCAACGAAAAGCGACACAATCTTGCAAAACACTTGCGGTTAGTTAAATACACTTGCGTTCTTAATAGTTTTTAACCATATTAGTAATTGTCCACCACCAAAACACAGGATAAGAGCGTCTTTTCGCAACAATCACAGGTAGCAAAGTACTTCGAACCAAATTTTACTTTTCAACAAAAATCACAAAGTTCACGTAAGTCCACTCGTGTGCGATAGTAAACATCCCACTTCTGAAGTTGTTAGAGAGAATAAAACTATAAACACTTGATTATATTTACGGAAACACTTTATTCGTTAGGTAGGAAAACAAAAGAAGAGCTCCGCTCAATCAACGAAAACAATCCGAAACCCTGACAGTTCTCTGCACTAGTGAGGGGGCGCGTGCGTCGATCGCATAGTGCTGTACCGCGCTCGTTTGGGATCGATTATCTTCTTATCACAAGATTCTGGTTCAAAGGAAAGTACCCTATAGGTTTTGATTCCCTTGGGAATTTCAAGCAAGTTCAGAAAGTTTGCTTGAGAAATGGCTGGATCTTTTGATTGCGTTGACCTAGAAGTTTGATTTTTTCATAACTTAAATGAACTACAGATGTGAAATTCTCACTTCCAAATGTCAGGTAAGTTGGGACCAGTTTAGTGTTGGACAGCAGCACGTTAGAATTAGTAAATGAAGTGAATGAAGTTTCTTGGAATAACAATTGATGGCAAATTGCAGTGGAGACCCCACACATATAAGAAAATAGAGGAAATCTCTAGCATACAAGAGCCACTAAATATGTCAAATTGTAAGTCCCAGTTAAATATTGCCCATCAAAACATCCAGGGGCTACCTGGAAAAGAACTTGTATTAGAATTTTTTCTAAAAAATTCTGACATTGATATTATTAGTGTTACAGAACACTGGTTGAAGGAAAATATGATGTCTTTTAACATAAATAATTACAAAATTGTCATTTGTTACAATAGAAAGACTGCTGATAGAGGTGGTTCTTTAATCTCAGTGAAAAATAATATTAAGGTGAAACAACGCCAAGATATTCTTGCACTTACTGTTGAAAGACAAATAGAGGTATCCTGTATTGAGTTGGATAGCCATATTATTGTTTGTGCCTACAGGCCACCGAGGGATGAAAAAGGCCATGGCAATTTCAAAATATTGAGAAAATTATGGAGGAAGCCCTCTCTACTACTATGTAATAACAGAAAAAAGTTAATTATTTGTGGCGATCTTAATGTAGATTTGCTTGTAGGAACAACAATGAAACAACGATTAATAACTTTATTCAAATCGTTTAACTAATGTCATGTATTTTTAGAGCCAACTAGATTTACACTTACCAGTCAAACTTGCTAAGATAACGTTTTTTGTGACTGTGCATTCACAAGTAAAAGTGTAATTAACTGCTTACTTTCCGATCACAGTGGTCAAACAGTTTCATTCCCAATTGCTATTATGGACCGGTCGATCATTTTATAGGCCTATTACATCCCATAGACTAGAGACAAATACGAAAAACTTAGATATAAATTTGCCAGTACCGGATTTTAATGAACAGAAACCAAACAAAATCTACTCAGACTTCTTCAACATTATTCAGACAGAATTCAATAAAGTTTTTAAATTAAAGAAAGTCAGTGACTACAACGGTAAATCGAAATTTAATGACTGGGCAACGATTGGAATTCGTAAAAGTAGAGTTATCTTGTATGACCTTTATGATCAAAAAACCTATAACTTTGATCGAAAATTTCATGACTATGTTAAAAAATATTCCAAAACTTTCAAGTTGGTTTGTAGAACTGCAAAAGCTTTACATATTAATAGGAAAATTCAAAATTCAAATAATAGAATGAAAACAGTTTGGCTAATAATAAACCGTGAAACTGGCCAAGGTACAATGATTTCTGCCTAAAGATAGGTGATGATGTTTTTAAATCCAGCGATGATGTTGCTCGAGCTTTTGAAACATTCTTCACCAATGTACCCCTACTCACAACAGATCTTCTAAATTCATCTCCATATGAAGCAGAGACTTTATTAAAAAATAACACGAGCGTCAGTAAGGTATACTTAAAATTTCATCATGTATATCCCCAGGACATTGTCAAAACGTTTAAATTACTTAACTTAAAAAATACGGAAGACCTGTGGGGTACTACTCTGTCAAGAAAGTACCGGGAAAAGATCAATAATACACAAAATGTTAGTTATTCATCTAAATTTATTTTATCGCCTTCAAAGTATGCGCCTTCAGAAACGATACACTTACGCCAACGAATAGTCCAATCATCAAAACATTTTTTAAACGCTTTTTCCGGAATTGAGTTCAGTTCTCGTCGCGAATTCTCCTTTATGTCTTCTACCGAATGAAAACGTGTGCCACGAAGTGGTAATTTGAGTTTAGGAAAAAGGAAGAAGTCGGCTGGAGCCATATCTGGTGAATAAGGTGGTTGCTTGATAGTATTTGTTGAGTTTTTGGTCAAAAATTAGTTTACAATTATGTCCTCAGCGACTCTTATGCGATTGAGTTTTTGGAGAAAATTCAGGTCTTTTGGGACCAGCCGAGCAGCAACATGTTCCATACCCAAGTGATTATTTAAAATGGTGCGGATCGATTCGTGAGACACAGAAAGTTCAGCGGCTATGTCTCTCAAATTTGAATGAGGATGTTCAGTCACTAATTCCTTCACTTTTGCGACGTTAACTTCAGTTGAAGATGTTGATGGCCTACTAGAGCGAGGCAAATTTTCTATCACATCTCGACCGCTTTTATACGTTTTGTACCACTCATAAGCACGTGTTTTTGATAAAGTCGATTCACCGTAAGCCTTCTGTAACATTTTCAGTGACTCCGAACACGAAATTCCGTTGGCGATGCAAAATTTAAGAAAAAATCTTTGTTCGATATTTTTGTCCATAGTGAAATTCGCAGTACAACTAGATATGATCTAACTAAAAACAGCACTATAATAAATATAAACAACAGATGCAACTAAAAATCCGCGCCAAAATGGAAAACAGGTGTGCCAATTGAAAAACAACAAAAAAAAAAACAAAATTTGAATTTGGAACCATAGACAAATTATCCATTCCCGATACTTTTTTGACTGAATGTATATCAGTCAAAGTAATTGGTTCAGTAATTCTAGTTATAACCCCACACTTAGGTTATATATTCAATAAATGTGTTGACGATGGGGCTTTCCCAGACCTCATGAAATACAGTAAACTGATACGTCTATTCAAATCGGAAGATAAGGGTGATCCTTTAAATTTCAGACCAATATCTGTTCTTCCAACACTAAGTAAAATATTTGAAAAGATTATACTCAATCAAATGCTCTCACACTTCAACCGTACAAAACACTCCACGCCAAACAATACGGTTTCACTAGGGGTAAATCAACTACGGATGCAGGTATTACCCTTATATCTCATATTTATTCTGCATGGGAGCCCTGTGGTATATGCGCGCGGCGTGCCTGTCCGCGCGCCGGTTGTCTACCTGCACTGCAGTAATAAACTAGCTACGAGCTGACACGGTTGTCTCATTTACATCATTGGCGCTGCGGACCGGTCGCCTACGCGTGCAAATAAAAAAAAATGGCGAATATAATTATCGGAACCTTGTCCGTGTTTGATCATAATAACCAGGAATGGCCGATATTCTTCAGTCGGTTATCCCAGTTTATCAAGCTGAACAAGATACCAGCAGAAGATAAAAGTGCCGTGTTGCTGACTCATTTTTCTGACGAATCAAACCGTCTCGTGCGTGATTTCACCCAAGTGCAATCGAAGGTCAAACATTTGACCAGCTAGTTACAATACTCAACGGGCACTTTACACCCAAGAGGTAAACGTATGCCGACAGGGCGAAATTCTACGAAGCGACGAAAAATGATGGTGAAAATGCCGAACAATGGCCTGCGCGACTAAGGGGACTTGCTATACATTGCGGGTTCGGCGCGGCCTTAGATCAACTCTTGTGCGATGGATTCGTTCTGGCGTACAAGCCAGGCCCAGAACGAAACCGCCTTTTCGAAGAAGATGCGGTGACGCTGACGCTGTCCAAAGCAATTGAAGTGGCGCGGCAGGTGGCGTGAGCGCGAGCAGCTCGGTCTATCGGCACAACGTCCACGACCAACATCAAGGAGGAGTCCGTGTTCAAGGTCAGCAGCCGACGCGCGCCTGCGCACGGCGCTGGCGGCGGCAGCACCGCGCAGCGACACCAGGGTGACGGCGGGCCGAGATGCTCGGTTTGCGGTATGAAGAATCACGATACAGAAAAGTGCCGTTATAAGGGTTACAAGTGTGAAGTTTGCGGCGTAAAAGGACACCTTAAAAGGTGTGTGTTAGTAAATCGCGTAGTTACAGCAGAGTGCACAACATCGATAAGGAGTCCGAGGATGCTGACGACGACGGTAACGACTGTACACAGTGTAAGGAATGCCAAATGTTCAATTTAAGGTGCGTGAGTTTTAAGCCTATATTATTGTCAGTTCTCGTGAACAATGTAAAATCATATGAGATGGAACTCGATTCAGGATCTAGTGTTAGTGTTATGTCGAGTAAAATGTATAATGACCATTTCGCAGATATACCTCTAAAGAAGTGCGATGTAAAGATGTGCTTTTATAACGGACATAATATAACACCGGAAGGATGTTTGTCATTAAAGTTAACATATAATAATGTTAGCGACGATATTTTGTTTTACGTTGTACAAAATGGCGGCCCACCTCTTATTGGTCGTGATTTCATGGCGAAGTTTAAGGTCACATTTTGCTCAAATAATAATATCAATGCGGGTATAAGTGACGTGGAGGTGCGCGAGCTATTGACCGAGTATGACGAACTATGGAAAGATGAGTTAGGGACTTATAATAAGAGCAAAGTTCATCTTCAACTAAAAGGAAATGCTGTACCACGATTTTTCAAAGCGCGCACGGTTCCTTTTGCCCTAAAGACAAAAGTAGAAGCAGAATTGGACTGGTTGACCGAGTTAGGTATTTTAGTGCCTATTAGCCATTCAGATTACGCAACACCAATCGTACCTGTACTTAAAGATAATGGTAAGGTCAAAATTGCAGGTGATTTTTCTGTTACGCTGAATAAAGACCTAGAAGTAGAGAAATACCCGATGCCCTTAATCGAAGAAGTTTTTGCAAAATAGGAGGGGGGGAAAGGTATTCTAAAATTGATTTGTCTAACGCGTATAATCAATTCGTCCTGTCAGATCAATCACAAATCCTTACCACGATAAGTACATCGAAAGGGCTATACAAATATACACGTTTAGTCTATGGCTTATCTAATGCACCGGCCATATTCCAGAAAGCCATGGAAACGCTGTTGGTAGGCATTGAAGGCGTAAGTATCTGGTTGGATGACATTTGCTGTACAGGTCCTAATAAAGAAACTCACTTAAAACGACTAAGAGAAGTTTTAAAAAGATTAAAAGAAGCAGGTCTTAGGTTACAAAAGGATAAATGTGTATTTTTCCAAGATAGTGTCACTTATCTCGGGTACATTATCGACAAAAACGGTCTTCATACATGTCCCAGTAAAATAGAGGCAATAATGAATGCCCCCGACCCGACGAATGTAACAGAATTAAAAAGATTCCTTGGAGTAGTAAACTACTATAGGAATTTTATTCCAAATGATTCGTCACTAATGAGTCCGCTGCACGAGCTACTTCGTGGCGGGGCGGGGTGGGGGTGGGGCGCGAGGCAGCGCGCGGCGCTGGCGGCGGTGAGGCGCGAGCTGGCGAGCGAGCGCGTGCTGGCGCACTTCGACCCGGCGGCGCGGCTGGTGCTGACGGTGGACGCCGGGCCAGGCGGGCTGGGCGCGGTGCTCGCGCAGCAGCAGGCCAACGGCACGGAGCGACCGCTGGCGTTCGCCTCGAGGTCATTGGTGGATAGCGAGCGAAACTATAGCCAGATCCAAAAGGAGGCTACGGCTATAGTATTCGGAGTGAAGCGATTCCATCAGTACCTGTACGGCCGAAACGATCCATTTTTACTTAAAACAGACCACAAGCCCGTGTTGTCGATATTTGGATTAAAAAACGGTATATCGGTAACAACGGCGGCACGTTTACAGAGATATGCGCTGATATTATCTGCCTATAACTATGAGGTGCAGTATACATCGGGCGAAGATATATTAAAAGAAACCCCCGGAAGAAAGACCCGGCGTTACAAACAGTAATTAGGTATATGAAGTATGGATGACCACGAAAAATAAACTGTAGTAAGATTGTTCCATATTATAATCACAAAACGGATTTACAATATGATAATGGATGTTTATTGAGAGGGCACAGAGTAGTCATTCCTAGTGTTTATAAAGACAGGATGTTAGAGGAGTTACATTCAGGACACTTGGGAATTACAAAGACGAAAAGTATGGCGCGTAGTAGGATGTGGTGGCCGGGAATAGACAGTGATATTGAAAGATTTATAGGTACATGTGCACTGTGTGTTCGCCGCGCGCCGCCCGCCGCGTGGCCGCAGCGACCGGCGCTTGGCAACGGGTTCACTTCGACTACATGTCAGTGGGACAGGATACCTACCTCGTGGTTGTTGACGCGTTTAGCAAATGGGTCGAATGTATTCGTAAGAATAGTGGCACCTCCACTCACGCGCTGATTGTAAAACTAAAACAGTTATTCGCATTATGGGGAATCCCTTGTGTTTTAATTTCGGACAATGATGTGAAAATTAATTCTGTAGAATTTAAAAACTTCTGTATGTACAATGGTATAAATTACATAACCTCGCCAGTTTACCACCCATGCAGTAATGGGCAAGCAGAGAATTCCGTAAAAACGTGTAAAAATATGTTAAAACGTATAATTAGTGAAGGGAGCAGTAAAGATAGCATAGCAGACAAATTACTGGGTTACCTATTTGAGTACTGGAACTCAGTACACTGTACCACGGGCATGTCGCCTGCTAGGTTAATGATAGGTAGGGAACTAAGATCAAGAATTGATCTTGTTCTCCCAGAACATAGAAAACAAAGCTGTCAAAGAGATAAACTAAAAGGGAGTAGACGTTTTGTACCTGGAAATGTGGTTTGGGCTCGTTGGTTCTCTCAGAGGAAACAAAGTTGGTCAATAGGTATTGTAAAGAAAGAGTTAGGCCACCGGATGTTTGAAATTTTGTTTAAAGATTGTGGTACAGTTTGTAAAAGACATGTTGACCAATTAATTAAGTATACTGGGCAAACTATGCGTGACATTGTGGTTTCAGAAGAGCATTGTGTAACGTCAGACGATGAGCCCGACCCAGGTCCGCTTTGCGGTGAGGTGTCTCCGCCTGCTACTCCACCACCAGCACCGACTCCAGCTCCGAGCGTGGAGTTGCCGCAGCTGCAGGGTGACCATAATGAGGACGTGTCAACTGGTCAAGTGGAGGAGGAGGAGGAACAATGGTCTGAGACAATAGAACCTAACGAACATAGCGAGACGGAGCCAGTTGCTGATGTAGACGTTGAGGCTGATGCGAGAGCTGAGACAGGCCAGCCCCAGCATCCCTCTCGCTCGCGTAGGGAGAGAACTAAAGTAGATTATAAGAAGTTCTTCTGATTAGATTGTAAGATATTAGTTAGTTAGTTATGTAATTAGTTAGTTACGTGTTTAATTATTAATGTGTCTATTTATATTGTTAATAGATGCTCTTCTAAGTAAGGTTGGAGGAATGTGGTATATGCGCGCGGCGTGCCTGCCCGCGCGCCGGTTGTCTACCTGCACTGCAGTAATAAACTAGCTACGAGCTGACACGGTTGTCTCATTTACATCAAGGCCGCACAGGATGCTATCGGAGTTTTTTGCGACCTGTCGAAGGCATTTGATTGTGTTGATCATAATACACTATTAATTAAATTAAATCATTACGGAGTTCAAAATAAAGCGTTGGATCTACTAAGATCATACCTAAGCAATAGAATTCAAAAGGCAGAAATTAACGGCGTTAAATCTGATGGATCGGGTGTAAAAATTGGCGTTCCACAAGGTTCCATATTAGGTCCTTTCTTATTCCTGGTATATATTAACGATCTGCCTTTCATGGTGGAGAAATTAACTGACATAGTGTTATTTGCTGATGATACTTCAATGGTCTTCAAAATTGAAAGACAAAAGGCAGATTTTGATGATGTTAATGGTGTATTGTCTTTAACCTTGAATTGGTTCACAGTTAATAATTTATTGTTAAACGCTGGTAAAACCAAGTGTATCAAATTCTCACTTCCAAATGTCAGGCAAGTTGAGACCAGTTTAGTGTTAGACAACAGCACGTTAGAATTAGTAAATGATACGAAGTTTCTTGGAATAACCATTGAAAGCAAATTGCAGTGGGGACCCCACATAGATAAAATGGCTGGTAAATTAAGTTCTGCGGCTTACGCTGTTAGGAACATCAGACAAAACACGGATGTGGCTACATCTAGGCTAGTATATTTTAGTTACTTTCATAGTGTGATGTCCTATGGTATCTTGTTGTGGGGGAAAGCAGCGGATATTCAAACTATTTTTATTTTACAGAAAAGAGCGATTCGAGCAATTTATAATTTAAAACGAACAGACTCCTTAAGAGAGCTTTTTAAAGAAATTGACATACTAACAGTACCTAGTCAATTTATTTTTGAAAATATAATGTATGTATGCAAGAACCTTACAACATTTTCCAAACTTAGCGATAGCTGTAATGTTAACCTAAGAAATAATCACAGACTGTGTGCGCCCCGGTTTAGACTCGCGAAGGTAAGCAATTCTTTCAAGGGTCAGTGTATTCTCTACTATAATAAGATACCTCTGGAGATTTTGAAATTGCCATTTGAGCAATTTAAAAAGCATGTTAAAGCGACTCAACACAGGCCTTGCTGTTAATAATTTTGTAATTATTTATTCCTGCTTATTAATCATAATAATTAAATTTTTCATATTTGTAAACACAGACCTTGCTGTTAATAATTTTCTAATTATTTATTCCTGCTTATTAATATATATATATATACATAGCCAGGTCATAAGTTCTGTCACATGTGCAATATGAAATAATTTAGACATGTTTATTATTTATGTAAACATTTATATAGCAAAATGAACTTAATAAATCATAGATTCTTATGGTAATAAAGTTTATTCAAAATGACCCCCGCGATTTTGAATACAGGCCTTTATTCTGCGCGGCCAGTCGTCTATCGCAGCACGAACGAGGTCCATGTCAATATCGGCGGCTGCCTTAATCAAGGATGCCTTGAGTGACTCCAAATCAGGATGAGGCTTTGAGCAGGCCTTTTCCTCCAAGTGTTGCCATATCTTGTAATCTAACGGACTCAAATCTGGACTGGAGGGAGCCAGTCTTCGTGCCGGATGAAGTCGATTTCACGCGCCGCCAGCCAGTCTTGTGTGCTTTTCGCTCTATGAGCTGGCGCAGAATCTTGTTGGAATACCCAGTGCCTGTTATTAAACATGGTATGAGAAACAGGTTCCACAAGGTTCTTGAGGACTGTATTTTGATACACAACTGCATTCGTTTTACGCCTTTCTCACAAAAATGTACCTCAGTTAAGCCCCAATAAGACACTCCCAACCAAACCATGAGCGAGGATGGAAAATGACCTCGTTGGACACGCGGAATACGGTTGCTCGCTTCTTCACTGCTGTGTGCGTACACCTTATCATTTTGTTTGTTGTAGCTCTCTTCCACGGTGAAAATTTTTTCATCCGAAAAAATAATTTCCCGATGCTTTTTTCCCGCGTACAGCTTCAACAAAGCGCGGCATCTCTTCAGTCTCAGGTCCATTAAACGAGCGTCCAAACGATGTCCTGTTTTTGTCCTGTCCGATATGCCCTAAGCCCTAAGTCTTCATTTAACACCCTTTTCACCGTGTTCCTGCTTAACCCCATCTGAAGGGCCAACAGTTTCTGCTTACGTATGGGATTTCTTTGAATTCGCGCCTTCACAGCTTTTATCACTGCTGGAGTCCTAACAGAGCGAGGGCGACCACTTCTTGACCTGTCATCTACACTAGAGTCTGCGTTGTATCGTTTTATGGTACGATAAACGAATCTTTTGGTTATATTCAAATTTTTCAGTAAGTCGAAAATCTGAATTGGCGCGTAACCGCAACGATGCAACGCAATAACTGCGACACGGTCTTCTTCAAGTGTCCACTCCATATTTAAAAATGAGGAAAATTCTAAAAAGTACACATTTTTATTTTCATGAAAAATTCGAAATTCGAATTCAATAAACTTTTTTGTGGCCAGTTTTTATTGTGTGACAGAACTTATGACCTGACTGTGTATATATATATATTATTATATATGTGCTTAACTAATACAATATATATATATATATTATATTAGTTAAGCACAAGCAATTTTTAAAAGAGATCTAAAAATGAATCTGTGGGAGTTTCTACGCCCTTCTTTTCGCACAGTGGCCCAATGTAGAGAAGTGGCAAAAAAAGACGATTGCTAAGTATATGTAAATATCTACAGTAATAACATTTGGAATTTGGAATTTTGAATTTTGTGAGTAATTAATATTATTTTCAATTTGGTACGTCTACGCGTTCCTGAGAAAAAGGATGAAAGTAAAAGCTTTATTACTGTAATAAGCTATGTGGTCTAGTGCCTTTCACGCTTACTTCTCTCGCAGGAGTTGCAGGTTCGAATCTCGGTACCAATATGATAAATTAGTAAATTATACGGACTTTATAATGGTGATGGAAAACATCATGAGGAAACCTTTATTACTACTCCATAGCTGCGGTGATGGGCTAGCCCCCGGGAAAATGGATCATTGACTAACTTGCTTAAATTGGGCACAATTTTGTCTCTGCCACCCCGCAGCACGCTGCAGACGTGACGCTATGTTATGCCAGTGCAGCAACGAGCTCCCTAATATTGTTCAGATATCAAAGCTAACTTACTCCGAGTATCATAGTTATTGATAGTGCTAAGTTCGGTTGCATCCAAGAAAGTGATGTATGATTCTGTTGATACTCCATACAATCCTAAGGGCTATAACAGCAATTGTGAATAAATCTATGACTACCTCCACATTGAAACTGGTAAACGTCGCTTGTACGATCAACTCCCGAAAATAGTGATCCCCGAACCGTGAAAGACCTAAGGCCTATGAGTACACTACCTTATTTGTCCAAAATATTAGAAAGAGTAGCATATAATCAGATCTCATTGCTTCTGGAGAGTAACAATATGCTACCCAGGTAACAGCCCTATTATAGGTCGTAGCATTCATTCTTCAGATATAATTGGTTACCAGGTAGTCCCGTTCTCCTACAGGCATACTTCGCACGATTTAAAGATAAACATTTTCAAAAAAAATAATGAAAACGACATTTCAGTCCGTGTGAGTGACGTGTGACACGGCGCTGCCCGCCGCCATGACACCTCATTCCTTTCTCGTGCGTGGCATCAATCGCATGCGTTTGCGCCTTCTTACAAGACAACTTTTATCTTTAACTTACCTGTGAAGTACCGAAGTATCCGAAACGTAGTGCCGCCGAGAAATTAGAGCGGTACCAACGAAAAATTCGCAAATTACATGAAGAAGTTAACTGGCATGAAAATGCTGATTCGACAGGTATGTAGGCTTTCGCTTTTTTGTGACAAAAACAGTGTTTACTGAGTGCAAAAGCATGATTTTAGGAATTGACTGCGAGTCTCTAACTAAACAAAAAGAAAAACTGCGATTGTAGTTTTTCTACCATGCCAAATAATATCATGATTGGAGTTGACTGCGACTCTTCGACATCATAATACACAGGAAATGCGTGCAATCTACGTAAGATATACACGTTTCCTGAAGAATATATCAGCAAGATAATTTATCTGCCAGATAGAAAACAGAAACACCTGTCGGTACTTTCATAAAATATTTTATTTATGGTATTCTAATCAAATCCAATGCGATTCAGATAACGAAGACGCGGGCGATCAGCCTGGAGAGACTCAGGATCCTCCGTTCACACAAGGTCAAGATCTGGAATCTACACGGGATCCGGGACCGGACCTGAATGCGACTAGCATATCGGTGCCGGACGTTCAAAAAAACCAGCCGACTTCCGAAGAGGCTGTCGATATCGGATACAAGAGAACCCCATCGGCGCCAACCCGGCGGCCACCACATCAGCAGTTCACTCAGACGAGAGGCGCGTACAGGGGTCGGGCACCCATGCACCAATAGTACAGGTACATGCTGGACGAATACGTCATTTTTACAATTGTTGGCTAGGACTCACAGCTAATCATGTTATCTTAGAGTGGATAAGAAACGGTTTGACACTTTAATTTTCTAAATTGGTTAAACAAACAACAATACCTCGAAATACTTTATCACCTACTGAGACGCAAGATATGCAAGTAGCCATCAATAAATTATAAGACCTCGGGGCGATATCAGAATGTATACCTACTAATGGTCAATACTTATCTAAGATTTTCTTAGCGCCTAAACATGACGGCGGTAAGCGCTTTATTTTAAATCTTAAATCACGAATCAAGTTTATTTTGAATACCCACTTTAAAATGGAAGATTATCGCACCGCCTAAAAACTGATACCACACGGTGGTTATATGGCTTCAATAGACCTTCGTGAGGCCTATTTATTAATACCAATATCTAAACGAGACAGAAAATACCTAAGATTTCAGTTTACACCTTTAAATTCACGCAACAGTGTAACATATGAGTTCACTGCAATGCCGTACGGACTATCAATAGCGCCGCGAGTGTTTACCAAAGTTATGAAAGAGGTAATCGCTTGTCTTAGACGTAAGGGTCATAAGTCGGTTATATACTTAGACGATATATTATGTATTGCAGACAATTATCAATCGTGTACTGAGAACGTAAACGCAACATTGAGACTATTACAAGATTTAGGTTTTATCGTTAATTATAATAAAAGTTCTTTGAACCCTCAACTAACCTGCGAATACTTAGGATTTGTATTCAATTCTAGAGACTTATCTCTAGACTTATCCTTGCCTTCTGAAAAACGTAACAATCAGAGTTGGATGGCTTTATATAAAAATATTGGAACGCGAAAAATATTTGGCGTTGTTGAATAACAACAATAAATACGAAGCCAAAATAAGTTTACCGAGTATCACAGTCGAGCACCTGTACTGGTGGCGAAATAACATCGCAACAACATCAAACACTTTGAGAAATTTAGGATACACACTAGAGATATCTACAGATGCCCCTAGAACGGGCTGGGGGGTCGTGTGTGGTAACGACCGAGCCAATGGCAGCTGGAAAAATGATGAATTGCGGCATCACATCAGTTACTTAGAATTGCTCGCAGCCTTTTTACGGCTTAAAAGAGTTTCGCTAACAAAGCCAGTAATTGTGGAATACTATTACGCATCGATAATACCACGGCCATAAGCTACATAAATCGTATGGGAGGCATCCAGATTCCACACCTGAATAGCCTATAACGCTCAATTTGGCAATGGTGTGAGATGCGAAATATTTCAATTCACGCTTCTTACATTAACACCAAGTATAACTGTTTAATTCCACGCCTAAACCGAACAGCGTGGAGTCATGAGGGGGTGCGCCTCTGCCCGCACGTGAGAGAAAAGAATGATGAAATTGTTATTACCTTGTCACCGTAGACAGGAGATCGTAGGCTCGATTCGAGACAGGAATTCGGGAAAGGGGGCACAGTTGGGATAGGATATGGATTGAATTCTTGCCGTCGTTTCGCTGTCGTGCTGCCTGCTGACGTGGAGTCGCCGTCCGAATACGACTATGTGCTTCACAACACAAATCACTCAACCGCTGACGCGAATCTAATTACAATCAATAGCCCGACGCTATGAGGTAGATTTACACTCTGACCAGGCCCGACGCCTGTATTACAATTGGTACACCGAAATACCATCAATGCCACGGGGCCCGAGCCGCCATGTTATTCTCCCGATGAGACCAGACCAAGAGTGTCAAGATAACCTCCAATTTTACATCTCGTTCCGGTACGAGTGACATCTGCGGTCCGTTTCCGCTAGTGATGTCTCGATTACTCGCGATCGATTCGCGCAACAAAAAACCGGTGCGTTTCCGAAGCATAAATATTAAACAGTCACCCGCCCGGACAGGCCCGAACCTGTCCCTAATCAATAGGAAGGCGAGAAAGTGTTGCGACCGCTCTCTTGAGGACCGAGTCCCCCACCTTGACTTCAGCTGATCGAGGCGTGCCATCCCGACCCGTGTGCAAATTGACGATCCGTCTTCGTCTCCATCTCAATGATGGCAGGTTTGCATCCTTAATCAGCACCAAATCACCGACTTGAGGGGGGCTCGTCCGGTCAGTCCACTTAAGGCGCTGCTGCAAGATGTGCAAGTACTCAAGGGACCACCGTTTTCAAAAATCTTGAGCCATCTGCTGCAACATCTGCCACCTAGTTAACCGACTTAACTTAACATCACCGAATGGGTATTCTGGCAGGGCGTTAAGGGGCTGACCTATCAGGAAGTGACCCGGCGTCAACGCTTCCAAATCATTTGGATCCGAACTGAGCGGGCACAACGGACGCGAGTTCAGTTCAATTTTACAGAACAGCGTCTCAAGCTCTTCAAAGCGTAGAGAGGTCTCACCGATGATCCTCGTCAGGTGCGACTTAGCCGATTTAACCGCAGCCTCAAAAATTCCTCCCCAATGAGGACATCCCGGCGGATTGAAAACCCATTCAATCCCTCGTCGGGAGCAAGCCGTACCGATGGCGTCCTGATTACCGTTCAGGAATTGAGTGACCTCCTGCAGATATCGCCTGGCTCCGACAAAATTTGTTCCGTTGTCCGAACGGATTAATGTCGGGAGGCCCCTTCGTGAGACGAACCGATCTAGACAAGCGATAAATGCCTCCGTAGTGAGGTCACTGACCACCTCCAAGTGGATTGCCTTCGTGGCCAAGCACACGAAGACGCACAGGTATGCCTTCACTAATCTGGCGTTCCGTAGCTGTGAAGACTTGACCATGAATGGTCCCGCGAAATCCGTTCCTACACCCGCAAAGGGCCGGATTTCGTTAACCCTATCCGAGGGCAAATCGCCCATCTGGGGCTGCATCGTAGCCGCCTTGGCCCGATAACAAGGCAGGCACCGAAATACGACGCTACGCACTAAGCGTCTTCCCGATAGAATCCAGAACTCGCGCTGGAGAAACGCCATCAAGGCGTGGCATCCGACATGCCCATTCCGAATGTGTCGATCCTGTATCAACAGTTCGACCAACTTCCCCTTCCTAGGGAGTAACAACGGGTGGCGAGCCGCATAAGGCAGGTTGGCATTCCGCAGCCGACCTCCTACCCTCAGCAATCCTTGACGGTCAATGAATGGGTTAAGCCGAGCCACAGCTCCCTTCAGTTGGACGCGTCCGCGTCTCAGAATGTCCAATTCGGACTTAAAGTGCACCGTCTGCACGTTCCGTACCAATGCGAACAACGCATGGTTCCGTTCCCGTGGTGTCAGGACCTGTGTCCGCACTCGTTGCGCCTCAGAATTCCGACAATTCCGCGCAAATCGGCAGATCCAGGCGGTCACATTGACCAGCTTGTCGAGCGAGCTGTACCGTAACAGCAGGCTGAACTCCTCTTCCGGCTCTGGTTGCGTCAAAAATGACACCGACTGTCAAGGCGCCGTTCGCATTGGCAACGCGTGGACTCATTGGCCAATCCGATTCGGCTTGAGTCAACCATTTTGGACCCCACCACAAGGGATGTCCAACCAACTCCGGAGTGTGACACAATCGACCTGACCGAAGGCGACCAGTATTGTTCCGATAAAACTGTTCACACTCTTCTTCAACCGGGTCCAACCGGCGTACCGTAGGTGGTTCCTCCACCTCCCAAAACTTCTGAATCACCTCCGAGAGTACAGAACCGAATAAGGGACTACGAGTCGCTAGGCGTGGGGCAGCCGGCATGACCGGACCCATTACCGCATGGCCCAGTCTGGTGTTGACCGAAACCAGACCAGTCGCCTGCAACACGTGGACACCTGGCACTAACAGGTATCCCAAGGCATCGACACCCAATAAAATGTCTACTGGGCCCGGAATATCGAACTCCGGGTCAGCCAGTGACAACCCAGCGACCAACTGTCGCACCGAGGGCGACAACCGTACGTGAGGGTGTGAGCCCATCACATTAGGCATGACTAATGCCGTGACCGTCAGATTCACCGATGAATCCACCCGTGACGAGAGAGTAATCCGACATACTCCCTTAACGGAACCGACTTCCGTGTTCCCAAATCCCCGAATGGAATGTGGATACTCCCTTACCGAAATGCCCAACCGTCTTACAAGGTTGCACGAGACTAAGCACCCCTGGGCCCCCGAGTCCAATAGTGCTCGTGCCACACAAGATTTGCCGTCCGAACTCCACGCTATCACCGAGGCGGTGGGGAGCATGACCGTCTGTGGAGTGGCGGCACCCTGTAAGTGGGCGGCGTGTCCCTAGCGGGAACCTCCGCGGGATCCGAACCCGCTGGGACCCCCGTCGGCCTGGTAATTCGGCTGCTGATGTGCCACCGGTGGCATATCAAACCGCATGTACATCAGGGGGTCCCAACCCGCATAATAGGCCCCTCGCTCTCCCGGTACCCGACCATACCGGACTGTGAACGGTGTGCCCGGTGGCCACCGTGGATGGAGGGGGGAGAGCGGATCCAACCTGGGGCGCTCTAGGAATGGGGGCGACATCCGACTGTTCGCCTTCCTGTTCGCCTCCCAGAGCGACGGGCAGGGTGGCGCAGAAGGTGGTGGGCTCCCAGCCTTCGCGCCACTCATAGGTGCCATCTGACACCCGCCCGTAACACGCGGTGAGCCAGCGGCCCGAAGTACTCGCTGGCCCTGGACAGCGGCGACCGAACCCCGGCTATCCCGCCTGTTACCCCCCGCGCTGCCCCCTTCCCCTCGGGGGGGGTCCCGTCCGCGGGTACCCCAGTCACCCCGTTGGTGACTCCCGTTGCCCGGAGGGGGACTGGGTCCGGCCCTGGTTGGGCCCTGTGACCGACCAACCTGAGTCCGGCCCTGGTGACCGTCCGATGGGCCTGACCGGTTCAGGCACAACACGACTTGGTGCCTGCCACCGCAGCACTCACAGGGGGACGCGCGTGAGCACTCGCTCAGCTGGTGCGGCCCCAAACAACCGAAACACAATCGGTGGCGGAAGACCACCTTCCTGCGGGCAGCCACACCGAGCGCCTTAAAGTTGGCGCAACTAGTCACTTCATGACCGGCACTGTCGCAGTGCGCACAGCCGTCACCCGACGGCGCGGCACTCAAAACGCCAAATTGTTTTGACCGACCACCCCCCCGTGGGGGTGGGGGGCGCGGCCCCTCCCGCATCCGCGCGGGTTGGCGCTGCACACTTGCCTCCGAATCCATGGTGTCGCATCGCCTGCATTCACCCTCCAAAAACTCCGTTAATTGGACGAGCGTGGGCAGTTCCGAGCTACTGCCCCCATGCAGCTGTTCAAACCGACTTTGAACAGCTGCAGGCAACCGTGACAAAACCATATATAACACAATATATGACCATTGGTCTACCGGCAGACCAAGGTTCTGAAGGGCCTTAGTGGCCACCAGCATAGGGTTGAGCACCTGTACCCGGATGTCAACATCCCGGGTTACTCTTGGTATGCTAAACAGCTTCCCCAGCTGCGCATCAACCAACCGCCGTTTGTGTTGGTAGCGGTCAAACAATATGACCCGGGCAATCTCATAATTGCCCGCCGTAACCGTTAGGTGACCGACCAACTCCTTCGGTTCACCCCGCAGTGCCATCAATAGCTGGGCCAACTTGTAGGCGCTGTCCAGGTCGTCCCGACCGTGGACCAGGCTATCGAACAAATTGATGAATGCCGGCCACTCATCAATTGCCCCACCGAAGGCCGGAATCTCCAGGTGTGGAAGCTGTCCAACCACACCCTTAGGGGGGGGGGGTCTCCGCTACCCTCCCCGCGGTCATCCCGACGCGACCGCTTAATTTTTTCGGCGCGACGCTCGATGTCGCCCAAGCACTCCATCGCTTGGTCAGCATCCGCGCAGAGCTGCTTCACTGCAGCCACCGAGGCCTCATCCGTAAGCCCGAGGGCTTCAGCCTCGGCAGCCAGCCGACACACCTTCCCGACGCGTGTCATTGCGTCCTCCACACGCTTGAGCAGGACATCGTCCATGTCAGGTCGCTCCACATACTTGTGAGTATGGGCGAGCCATCTCATCTCCTCACGGACACCATATCGCAGTACCGTCAAGGGCGAAGGTGCCATGGTTACCGATTTAATTGTTCCTGGTCCTATGCTTCACTACCGAACTAAGCACAGCCAGATACCAGCACTTTCCCGTCAGCGCTGGGCACAGAAATTAAAACTAAGTTGTAAAAACCAAGGCAACCACTAAAACAATTAAATCCTAAACAATATTTAATATGGTCGCCCTGTGGACATACACCTTATAATATACACTCTAAATCAATAAGAGAATGCCACCATGTGGTACAATACAAATAACACACAAAAGGTTATTATAAAAAAACTATTTTTCTAGCAGTGGCCCCTCCGATAGGAACCACACTTCCTTTGAGGTCAGCAAAATCAGCTTAATACCTCTTAAATAGCCCGACCCTGCTGTGTAAACCGAAATAACACTGTAGGACTATAGAACCCGACGTTCTATCGCAAGTAATACAATCTAGTTACTTCGCAGAATGACTGTTCAATCTTTTATGCGCACTAACAGTAGTTTCCGACTACAAATTTATAACAACTGTTAACTAAATTGGCACTTATACTTTCACTTACCGAAAATGAACTTCAATCGTGGTATACCGACCACAGACTCATTGCCGACTTGAGCCAATCTGAGATATTCTTTTCTCCCAACTACAATGTGACAAAGGCAACCCTACCGTGAATCGATGATTTCCCACTAGGAAACCGCGCTTCTGCTACCAAAATGTTTAATTCCACGCCTAAACCGAACGGCGTGGAGTCATGAGGGGGTGTGCCTCTGCCCGCACGTGAGAGAAAAGAATGATGAAATTGTTATTACCTTGTCACCGTAGACAGGAGATCGTAGGCTCGATTCGAGACAGGAATTCGGGAAAGGGGGTACAGTTGGGATAGGATATGGATTGAATTCTTGCCGTCGTTTCGCTGTCGTGCTGCCTGCTGACGTGGAGTCGCCGTCCGAATACGACTATGTGCTTCACAACACAAATCACTCAAACGCTGACGCGAATCTAATTACAATCAATAGCCCGACGCTATGAGGTAGATTTACACTCTGACCAGGCCCGACGCCTGTATTACAATTGGTACACCGAAATACCATCAATGCCACGGGGCCCGAGCTGCCATGTTATTCTCCCGATGAGACCAGACCAAGAGTGTCAAGATAACCTCCAATTTTACATCTCGTTCCGGTACGAGTGACATCTGCGGTCCGTTTCCGCTAGTGATGTCTCGATTACTCGCGATCGATTCGCGCAACAAAAAACCGGTGCGTTTCCGAAGCATAAATATTAAACAATAACTATGCAGATGCTGAATCCAGGAAAGTTAACCCAGACACTGAGTGGGGGTTTTCATCAAAAGAGTTTCAAATAATTACAAATAAATTTGGACATCCTGAAATAGACTTATTCGCATCTCGCACTAATACCAAATGCCATACCTATGTATCATGGAAACCAGACCCAGACGCGCTTACTGTAGACGCGTTTACCATCGATTGGCAACCTAGGTATTTTTATGCTTTTCCGCCATTTTCCTTGATACAAAAATAAAATAAGCAAAAGGCATTCTGATTTTTCCCTATTGGCCGTCTCAGCCGTGGTTTCCCCTCTTACGAAACATCCTAGACTCAGAAATAATATTCCTGAGTCCAAATAAATACCTTTTACAATCTCATTTCAGAGATCACCACCCGCTCCATATCAACCTTACCCTGGGTGTCGCGAGGCTCTCCGGGAAGCTTTCACTCGTCGCGGCTCCCCGCACGACGCCCTCACATTGATGCTAGCATCACTAGCAGACAACACCATTACACAGTATAACGTCACAGTCAGGCTATAGTGGCAGTTTTGTGGCAATTCCAACATTGATGAGTACCAATACTCAAAGACTCAACAGTTTAACAAAGGTTGTTCATATGGCACTCTTAATTGTCACCGTTCCGGATTATCTCTTTTACTCGGTGACCAGGTCAGTTCAGATGACTGCATAAAGCGTTTATTGAAAGGAGCATATAGACAGAAGCCGAATAAGCCCAAATATTGATTTACTTGGGATCCACAGACAGTGTTAAATTTTATTTCGAACTGGAGTCCTAATTTTGATCTTACTTTAGAAAAGATAACTAAAAAAATTGTAATGTTGTTAGCTATATGCACTGCTCATAGGGTTCAAACTTTCTCACTTATAAAATTGGAGAACATAACAATATCCCCGATCAGAATACAAATTGCCATCACTGATATCATAAAGACATCTGCACCCAGCCGTGAACAACCTCTACTATTCTTGCCTTACTTTCAGGAAGACTCTAAAATATGCCCTGCTTCTGTTCTCAGAGATTATTTATTTCTGACAAAAAATGTGAGAACCACGAATGCAGGCAACCTTATCTTGACTTACAAATCACCACACAAGCCTGCCTCCTCCCAATCTATAAGCAGATGGATAAAATATGTTCTATCTGAAAGTGGAGTTGATGTATCAAAATTTAGCGCGCATAGCACCCGACATGCTAGTGCGTCCGCCGCGAAAACGGCCGGGCTCATTTATACTATTATATACTATTTATACTATTCAATTATACTATTAGTTAATTTAAAAAAACATAATTAATACAAATTATACATTTATAACTCATTTTTTGTTAGGAAATATAATAAATAAAGAAGTGCCAGATAAGAAAACAAAACTTTAATCTCTAAATATCTACCTGGTAACCAATTATATTTGAAGAATGAATGCTACGACACTATAATAGATGATCAAACGAACATACCACAAGTGAAGTTCGATCACTATTATATGTGTAGCTTCATTCGAAGATATAATGACCCACCCTTCCCCATTAAACCACAGACAAAAAATGTATGTCATGGCATAAACCCTCATAAAGTTTTGTCTAAACGTTTTACTATGTATCTCTAAAGGAATGAGGTGTCATGGCGGCGGGCAGCGCCGTGTCACACGTCACTCACACGGACTGAAATGTCGTTTTCATTATTTATTTGAAAATGTTTGTCTTTAAATCGTGCAAAGTATGCCTGTAGAAGAACGGGACTACCTGGTAACCAATTATATCTTCGAATGAAGCTACTCATATAATAGTGATCGAACTTCACTTGTGGTAAGTTAGTTTAATCATCTATTATCTCGACAAAAGAGGACCCCTCAAAACATAAGATTTTTTTACAAAATAAGCAGGGGTTTTCTGGCAATCAAATGAAAAATACTAGTACAAAGGGTAAGCCCCACTTAAATATTTCCCAACAAAACATGCAGGGGCTACCTCGCCAAGAACTTGTATTAGAATTATTTCTTAATAATTCTGACATCGATGTTATTTGTATTACAGAACACTGATTAAAGGAAAGTATGATGTCTTTTAACATAAATAATTACAAAATTGACAGTTGTTACAATAGAAAGACTGCTGATAGAGGTGGTTCTTTAGTCTTAGTAAAAATAAAATTAAGGTGAAACAACGGAAAGATATTCTTGCACTTATTGTAGAAAGACAAATATTGGTATCCTGTGTTGAGTTGGATAGCCATATTATTGTTTGTGTCTACAGACCTCCGAGAGATGAAAAAGGCCATGGCAATTTTGAAATATTCGAGAAAATTATGGAGGAAGCCCTCATTAAACTTTGTAATAACAGAAAAAAGTTAATTGTTTGTGGCGATCTTAATATAGATTTGCTTGTAGATACAACAATGAAACAACGATTAATATCTCTGTTCAATTCATTTAATTTTTGTCATGTATTTCTAGAACCGACTAGAAATACACTTACCAGCCGAACTTGCTTAGATAACGTTTTTATGACTGTGCATTTACAAGTAAAAATGTAATTAACTGCTTACCCTCCGATCACAGTGGTCAAACAGTTTCATTCCCAATTGCTAGTAAAAATAATACTGATCCATCATTTTATAGGCCTATTACATTCTGTTATGAGGCAGTCCCCGTAAGAGTTTTTTAAAAAATCTCTCTGGTATACACAAACACTTTATTAGCAAAACACAATCCCAAATCTTGTAATATACTGAATAACTCAATTACATGAATTCACTCGTGACGAGATGAAAATATTGCAATAATTACCGGCAAAGACAGAGTAACGACTGACTCGAGTTTTTTTTTTTTTTTTTGTTGGAGGGGAAAAAAATGGAATTACCCATGCCCAGGAGTCAGACCTCCCTACTATGTCCGGGTCCCCACATATTGAGCGGGCATCAGCTCGTGTGGTATACGGACTAAAAACAACCCCTTTGTGTTTACAGTTGTCTTATTAAGAATTAACTGTGAGCCATGGAACTGACTCGAGTTTAGGTAAAAAATGGTTTTTATACAATGCAACCATGACGTCATTGGCTTTACACGGCATGTGGCTTTTCTGCTGACCTAAGAAATCGGTACATAGTGTTACTGGATATAACAGCCCCCCCGTTAAAACGAAGCTTTATCTCAGATAGATGGAGCTGAGTTAATCAAAACTTAAAATTACTTATTTTCTTACTATCTATGATTATGAATAAATTCTAACATTCTAAATTAGTAACTTGTTATGTTTCTCGTTGAGCTAAAATTTACTTTAGATTTTGGAACATTTGCAGGGGATAAAGATTTCACAGATTTTTTATCTTCATCTGATGACATTTCATACATTTCCACTGAATGGTTTACATTAGATTCATGAAAATTTTCCCTTTTATTATGACACTGATTGAAGATCTGAATACAGCAGTTGGACGGTGAACTACTTTTGTTACAATATTTATACAACTTATTTATCATATACACAAATATGAAACCGATTATAGTAAGGGTAAAACTAGAGTAATAAGTACCGTATTTAATGAAGTACGATTGTTGTTGAATATCATTTATATCGTTTTCTAAGCTGTCTAATTTATGGGATGCATATTTAAGAGAATCAAGGTTAATGTTATTAAGCGAAATAGGTGATAGTGAAGGTAAGGTGTGATTAAACTTTTCCTTTCTACAACAATCGTCTTCGATAATATTAAATTTTATATCAAACTATAAGAATTTGCTTAGAACTAGAAGGTAGTAATTGTATCGTTTTACTATTGTAAATGGCTATTGCCAACACAATTATCTGTAAGTTTTAAGATACCTTGTCCTATGATTGCATAATCGTTAATTTTTTTTTTCAAATCAAAATCAAATCAAATGGTTTTATTCAAAAACAGAGAATGTATAGTACAGTTGCTTAACAAAAAGTACCTTAGTACTAGGTTAAACATGCAGAAAAAATGAGTAGGTACATTTAAGAAAGGAGACGAGCTGATATCCTAGCTAGATTATCAAATAATCTGTGGTAAGGAATATCAGGCCCAAACCCTTTACATATAGTTTTTTTTATTGTAAAATAGGTACATAAAAATGTTGCGGAAGATAGTGAATTTATTTATAATACAAATAAGTAAAAAGTTAATATTATACTTAGTAAACAGACAATGTAAAATAGTATAATAAAGGTTATTTTATGGAAAATAAGCCCATGTGTGTGTATGTGTAAGTGGGTCTGTAAGGGTGAGTGTGTGTATGTGTAAGGGTGTATATGTGTGTGTGTGTGTGTGTTTTGTTAAATGAGGGGGTTGAAAAACTCTTCAGATTCGTTGTAGGAAAGATTCTGAAAAAAGTCGGCAATTTTACGTAAGCATTCTACGTCTGACAGTAGCTGTATGGAAAGGCTAGAACTAATCTTATTATAAAGAAAGGGGCCGAGGTAGGGGAAGAATCCTTTAGTAAATGAAAAATTAGGGATTGGCACTGAACATATGCGATCAGTCCTTCGCTTGGTGATAGTTTTGGGAGGAGTGAGTTTATGTTGCAGTAAAATTGTTTGAGTAATAAAAAGTTGTCTGACACTTAATACCTTACATTCTTTATAGAGCTGCTGAGTGGGAAAAAGTATAGGTCGAGAAGTTGCAATCTTTAAGATAGCTCGTTGTGCTGTTTCGAGAGGCTTCATAGTAGTTTTAGGTGCCCCGCCCCATGAGACAATACAATAAGTTAATATGGACTGGCAGAGAATGAGATAGAGCATGCGAATTATGGAGGAGTGTGCAACGTGTCTTATACGTTTAAATATGTAAATAAGTTTTCGAACTCTACCAGTTAATATGCTTATATGTGCCTTAAAGTTCAGGTGTTGATCAAGAGTGACTCCGAGATATTTTATTGTGTCTGTGGAAGATAAAAGCGGGCAGCTACAATGCCAGGGAGTTACACATGAGTGAGCCCATATATGAATGGGGCGGACGGTTTGGGAGTTACTACTAATAGAAAAGGTGAGAAACTTAGTTTTATCGACATTTAAAGTGAGAGCATGTTCTTTAAGCCAGTCCGAAACCAGATTAAAGTTATATTGTGCCTCATCTTGCAGTTTGTCCCAAGAATTTGCACAAACAGTAATTGCTGTATCGTCTGCATAGGTTGTAATATTCCCATTTGGGATGTGTAAGTTACAGAGATCGTTAATGAAGACCAAAAACAGAGTGGGACCCAATATGCTTCCCTGTGGAACGCTATAGTTGATCGGTGTTTCGTCACTTTGGAATTCCTTTATTTTGACACTCTGGCTTCTTTCTGAAAGATAGGAATGAAATAGGTCTAATTGAGTACCTCTCACACCTATCGCTTCTAGTTTAAGTAGAAGGGAGGGAGTGGGTACGGTATCAAATGCAAGGTCCAGAAATATTGTTAATACCTTTTTCCTGTTGTTAAGACCATTAACGACAGTATCAATAACATGCTGAACGGCGTTGGATGTGGAAAGATTTCTCCTAAAGCCGTATTGATTTGTCGATAGAACTCTATTTTTTTCAAGGTAATCAACCAGGCGATTGTTGATCAAACGTTCCAGAACCTTGGAAAGAGCTGTCAGTAAAGCAATGGGCCTGTAATTATTGACCGAGTTCCCATCCCCTCCCTTGAAAATAGGATGTATAATAGCCTTCTTGAATGAAGTAGGGAATATTCCAGTTTGGAAGCAATGATTAAAAATGCGGCTTAAAATAGGGGTGAGGACTTTTGTGTATCTTTTTAATATTAAGGAGGATGTTTAATATTTATGCTTCGGAACGCACCGGTTTTTTGTTGCGCGGATCGACCGCGAGTAATCGGGACATCACTAAGCGGAAACGGACCGCAGCTGTCACTCGTACCAACGAGAGGAAAAAATTGGAGGTTATCTACATCGTCGGGAAATAAGTAGATTCGCGTCAGCGGTTAAGAGATCCGTGTTGATTGGACATCGTCGTATCGAACGGCGACTCCACGTGTCGGCAGCAGCACGCCGGCGACAGCGTCGGGCAGCGACGGCAAGGTTCGGTCCCAATCCTATCCCAAAACTGTCTCCTATCCCGCATTCCTGTCTCGAATCGAGCTTTCGAATCTCCGGTCTGCGACGACAAAGGTCAGTAAAAATTCATTCATTTCTTTTCTCCCGTGCTGGCAAAACCCCATCCCCCTCAGGATTCCACGCCATTCGGTAGGCGTGGAAATTAATTATTTTGGTAGCAGGCGCGGTTTTTCTAGTGGGAAATCATCGATTCACGGTTCTAGGGTTGTTTTGTTGCCACATTGTAGTTGGGAGAAAAGAATATCTCAGATTGGCTCAAGTCGGCAATGAGTCTGTGGTCGGTACCACAATTAAAGTTCATTTTCGGTTAGTGAAAGTATAAGTGTCAATTAGTTCACAATTATTATAAATTTGTAGTCGGAAACTACTGTTTGTGCGCTAGTAACTAGATTGTATTACTTGCGGTAGAACGTCGGGTTCTATAGTACTGCAGTGTTATTTCGGTTTACACAGCAGGGTCGGGCTATTTAAGGGGTATTAAGCTGATTTTGCTGACCTCAAAAGAAGTGTGGGTCATATCGGAGGGGCCACTTCTAGAAAAATAGTTTTTTATAATAACCTTTAGTGTGTTATTTGTATTGTACCATATGGTGGCATTCTCTAATTGATTTAGAGTGTATATTATAAGGTGTATGTCCACAGGGCGACCATATTAAATATTGTTTAGGATTTAATTGTTTTAGTGGTTGCCTTGGTTTTTACAACTTAGTCTTAATTTCTGTGCCCAGCGCTGACGGGCAAGTGCTGGTATCTGGCTGTACTTAGTTCGGTAGTGAAGCATAGGACCAGAAACAATTAAATCGGTAACCATGGCACCTTCGCCCTTGACGGTACTGCGGTATGGTGTCCGTGAGGAGATGAGATGGCTCGCCCATACTCACAAGTATGTGGAGCGACCTGACATGGACGATGTCCTGCTCAAGCGTGTGGAGGACGCAATGACACGCGTCGGGAAGGTGTGTCGGCTGGCTGCGGAGGCTGAAGCCCTCGGGCTTACGGATGAGGCCTCGGTGGCTGCAGTGAAGCAGCTCTGCGCGGATGCTGACCAAGCGATGGAGTGCTTGGGCGACATCGAGCGTCGCGCCGAAAAAATTAAGCGGTCGCGTCGGGATGACCGCGGGGAGGGTAGCGGAGACCCGCCCCCTAAGGGTGTTGTTGGACGGCTGCCACACCTGGAGATTCCGGCCTTCGGTGGGGCAATTGATGAGTGGCCGGCATTCATCAATTAATTCGATAGTCTGGTCCACGGTCGGGACGACCTGGACAACGCCTACAAGTTGGCCCAACTATTGATGGCACTGCGGGGTGAACCGAAGGAGCTGGTCGGTCACCTAACGGTCACGGCGGGCAATTATGAGATTGCCCGGGTCATATTGTTTGACCGCTACCAACACAAACGGCGGTTGGTTGATGCGCAGCTGGGGAAGCTGTTTAGCATACCAAGAGTAACCCGGGATGTTGACATCCGGGTACAGGTGCTCAACCCCTTCAGAACCTTGGTCTGCCGGTAGACCAATGGTCATATATTGTGTTATATATGGTTTTGTCACGGTTGCCTGCAGCTGTTCAAAGTCGGTTTGAACAGCTGCATGGGGGCAGTAGCTCGGAACTGCCCACGCTCGTCCAATTAACGGAGTTTTTGGAGGGTGAATGCAGGCGATGCGACACCATAGATTCGGAGGCCAGTGTGCAGCGCCAACCCGCGCGGATGCGGGAGGGGCCGCGCCCCCCACCCCCACGGGGGGGTGGTCGGTCAAAACAATTTGGCGTTTTGAGTGCCGCGCCGTCGGGTGACGGCTGTGCGCACTGCGACAGTGCCGGTCATGAAGTGACTAGTTGCGCCAACTTTAAGGCGCTCGGTGTGGCTGCCCGCAGGAAGGTGGTCTTCCGCCACCGATTGTGTTTCGGTTGTTTGGGGCCGCACCAGCTGAGCGAGTGCTCACGCGCGTCCCCCTGTGAGTGCTGCGGTGGCAGGCACCAAGTCGTGTTGTGCCTGAACCGGTCAGGCCCATCGGACGGTCACCAGGGCCGGACTCAGGTTGGTCGGTCACAGGGCCCAACCAGGGCCGGACCCAGTCCCCCTCCAGGCAACGGGAGTCCCCAACGGGGTGACTGGGGTACCCGCGGACGGGACCCCCCCCGAGGGGAAGGGGGCAGCGCGGGGGGTAACAGGCGGGATAGCCGGGGTTCGGTCGCCGCTGTCCAGGGCCAGCGAGGACTTCGGGCCGCTGGCTCACCGCGTGTTACGGGCGGGTGTCAGATGGCACCTATGAGTGGCGCGAAGGCTGGGAGCCCACCACCTTCTGCGCCACCCTGCCCGTCGCTCTGGGAGGCGAACAGTCGGATGTCGCCCCCATTCCTAGAGCGCCCCAGGTTGGATCCGCTCTCCCCCCTCCATCCACGGTGGCCACCGGGCACACCGTTCACAGTCCGGTATGGTCGGGTACCGGGACAGCGAGGGGCCTATTATGCGGGTTGGGACCCCCTGATGTACATACGGTCTGATATGCCACCGGTGGCATATCAGCAGCCGAGTTACCAGGCCGACGGGGGTCCCAGCGGGTTCGGATCCCGCGGAGGTTCCCGCTAGGGACACGCCGCCCACTTACAGGGTGCCGCCACTCCACAGACGGTCATGCTCCCCACCGCCTTGGTGATAGCGTGGAGTTCGGACGGCAAATCTTGTGTGGCACGAGCACTATTGGACTCGGGGGCCCAGGGGTGCTTAGTCTCGTGCAACCTTGTAAGACGGTTGGGCATTTCGGTAAGGGAGTATCCACATTCCATTCGGGGAATTGGGAACACGGAAGTCGGTTCCGTTAAGGGAGTATGTCGGATTACTCTCTCGTCACGGGTGGATTCATCGGTGAATCTGACGGTCACGGCATTAGTCATGCCTAATGTGATGGGCTCACACCCTCACGTACGGTTGTCGCCCTCGGTACGACAGTTGGTCGCTGGGTTGTCACTGGCTGACCCGGAGTTCGATATTCCGGGCCCAGTAGACATTTTATTGGGTGTCGATGCCTTGGGATACCTGTTAGTGCCAGGTGTCCACGTGTTGCAGGCGACTGGTCTGGTTTCGGTCAACACCAGACTGGGCCATGCGGTAATGGGTCCGGTCATGCCGGCTGCCCCACGCCTAGCGACTCGTAGTCCCTTATTCGGTTCTGTACTCTCGGAGGTGATACTGTTTGGGTTGATGCCTTGTTGGGGTTGTTGATTGATACACAATGTTAGCTTGAACACTGAAGTGACTTTAATTCACGAATAGTTAATGAGGAAATGTTGAAATGTTATGAATGCACCCGTCACGCGCGGATCCGTAAAATGCACTGAAAATAAGTAATCGCGAGTGGCCGACTATACAGGCGTCAGCAAAAGGTGTTCGGTTCCCGAACATATTCCCGGGGGGCAAAGATAAGCGTTCTGGGTGCTTTCATGTTAAATGTTAGTAGTTAATGTGGTGATTAAACGAGAAAGAAAATTACAAATCATGTTACAATATAGGAAATTATGTTAATGTTAGTACTTATGTAATTATGTAAAATATTTATTCATCACTAAACACTATTTTGCGAAACACTGGGGATTTCCCATTGTCCATGTTGAAGTCATTCGCTGGTGCACTATGACGATGTTGATTGTAGTTGTGTTTAGCTGGGGCCTGGGCACATACTCGGAAATAGGCACGATTGATATCATATTTGATTGTTGCACTTGCGGCACTGGAATGACGTGGTACAGATCATACTGTTCTCTGCTGACTAGGGGGATTCTGATTTCAAAGATGAAATAATCTTGTGTCATTCTTGCTCGAACTTTTAGAAGTTTGTAAAGCTTCGTAAAGTCTGTATGTATGTTTTCAATCGGTAATGTTACTTCGCTCGATAATAATCCAGTTATTATGTTTAATTGTTCTTGAAGTTGTTTTGGCGTCAATAAATGTAGGTTAAACTGTCCCTTAAATATGTCTGATATGGTATCCAGCATCATATTCTGTATTTCTCTTAAGATTTGTAGTATGTTTGTCGCTGCAATAGCTGTCAATGTAAAGTCTCTTTCTTTCTCTGCAATGTTAATCTCCTTCAGAATATTTTTTGTTGCTGCGTCAAGACTGTTCAAATGTTTATTAATAATTTTATGTTGTTTTTACATGATTTCCTCTGTTCGTTTTAGTAGATTATGTTCCGACTCCAACACTGTCGTCTGATTAATCCATAATTTCTTTAGATGAGATTGATTTTTCTTAATACGCGCTATGTCGCGTGAGTACTGTTCTGCGAAATGTTCGTCTAGTACCCCGAACAGGCTATTAGCAAGGTAACCGACACCGTTGATAAGACCTCTGCGGCGGCGGCGGCGGCGGCGTCTCGCTTGCTCCGTGAAATGCTGAGTTGACAAAAGCTGGTCGTAGTACTCCAGCTCATTGAACTCATGTCTCAGTTGAGGTATGATCATGTTACACTTATTGTTTATTTCCAGACTGTTACACATATTTTCGAGATATTTTAAGAGTTTTTCTGTTGTTTGTGTTCCGGCCCAGTATGGACTCATATCATAGTATGTCACGAGTGTCCATTGATCATTTAGTAGTTGCATTTTTGCGAGCGGGTCGAAATAAAGCGACTGGTTGTTGTTGAGTTTTGTGACGTTGCATGTTGCGCTCGATCCTGATATGAATGAAGCAAAAAATATTATTGCTGTTACCACCGCGAATAGTTTGGAGAGCGGCTTGCGGCTACAGTTTGTTTGCTGACGGTTGTTGTTATTGCTGTTCTTTGCATTTTTCTCGCTGTCATCTTGTTTTTGTTCTTCGGATTGTATTGGGAGCAAGTTGAGCTTGACTACGGGGCGTTTGATATATCCAGTCTCTGTTTTCAATGTCACTACCCTCACGTAACCGTCTCTTCCTGGATGTATCTCAACCACTCTGCCCATTGCCCATTTTCCGACAGGCATGTTATCTTCTCGAATGGTCACTAAATCGCCTACTTGGACGTTTCTTTTTGGTTGTAACCACTTATTTCTCGCTGCTAGTTGTGTTAGATATTCGTCTTTCCATCTCTTCCATATTTGTTGTAAAATCTGAGTTGTTAGGAACCATCTTGTTCTCGCATCCTCTCTGGTTTCTATCACTGTTACACCTGCTCTCCCGGTTAAGAAGTGTGCGGGAGTTAAGAAATCCAAGTCGTCCGTATCTTCTGTCAGGGCGCACAAAGGCCGGGAGTTCAAGCAAGCTTCGAGTTGCGATAATATTGTTGAATATTCTTCAAATGTTAGGCGTTGTTGTCCGACTACACGTTTCAAGTGGTGTTTGAGGCTACGCACTGCTCTTTCCCAAATCCCTCCTGCGCTTGGCCAAGCGGGCGCATTAAAATGCCGTTTTGGGAGGTGGAGGAACCACCTACGGTACGCCGGTTGGACCCGGTTGAAGAAGAGTGTGAACAGTTTTATCAGAACAATACTGGTCGCCTTCGGTCAGGTCGATTTCTCACACGTCTTCCATTTCGGAGTGATCGCCCACCGCTGGGCAGTTCACACCATGCAGCCGAGACGCGGCTTCTGTCGATGGAACGACGCATGAAGCGTGACGGGATTTTCCGGCAGAAGTACGTCGACTTCATGCGGGAATACGAGTCGCTCGGCCACATGTCGGTTTCGGGTATCGACTGGAAGCGTGAAGACCACTGCTTCCTGCCCCATCACGCGGTCTTGAGGACCCCGGAGGGCAAAATACGGGTAGTGTTCGATGGATCGGCATCAACATCTAACGGCATGAACCTAAACCAGTGTTTGCATTCAGGGCCGAAGTTGAACCATGACATCGCGGATGTTATCACACGGTTCCGTCGACACAATGTTGTGTTTGTAGCTGACATCCGGATGATGTTTAGACAGACGGTCATTCACCCTGACGATAGACGGTATCAGCTGATACTGTGGCGAGAGAGCCCAGATCAGCCCATCAGGGTGAACGAGCTGAACACCAACACGTACGGGCTACGGTCTAGTCCTTATTTGGCGATTCGCACTCTGCGGGAGTTAGCGGATCGAGAACGGTTAAACTTCCCTAGAGGAGCAGCGATCCTGGAGCAGGAACTCTACGTGGACGATATCTGTACCGGCGCAGATTCCGTAGAGGAGGCGCTCGCTCGACGGGACGAGCTAGTTGAGCTCTTACGGGGTGGAGGTGACGAGCTCCGGAAATGGATGTCGAACTCTCCAGAGTTACTGACTGGTCTTCCGGATGACTACCAGCAGGATCCCCACATTTTTGAAAATTTGGAAAATCCAAATATGTTGTCGGTATTAGGCGTCCAGTACCAGCCGGTGTCAGACATGTTTTCGTATCAGGTCGAGTTGGACTCCCCGAAGGTCTGGACGAAACGGAACGTCCTATCAACGGTGGCTAGGACATTTGATCCAAACGGGTGGATCACCCCGGTAACATTTCAGCTCAAGTGTTTTATGCAGCAATTGTGGTCTGCAGAGCTGAAATGGGACGACCCGATCGGCGGGTCATTGAGCTCAGAGTGGGACTCGTTCTTTTCGACCCTCCCTGGCATCAATCGGATTTCACTGCCACGGAGGTTGGTCCCCACCAAACGATACACCGCCACCCTGCATGGGTTTTGCGATGCCTCGGAGAAGGGCTACGGAGCTGCGGTGTATCTGCGTACGGTCGACTCCTCGGGGGAGGTTGATGTGCGGTTGGTCATGGCCAAGAGCAAGGTTGCGCCGTTGCGCACTCGCCTGACCATTCCCAAGTTAGAGCTTTCGGGAGCGGCTCTCCTGACTCGTCTGCTCAACCACACGATGACGGTTCTTCGTGGGTCAATAGCGTTAGAAGATACGGTCTACGCTTGGACGGACAGCCAGATCGTGTTATGCTGGCTGAAGGCTTCAGTTCACAAGCTGGAAATTTTTGTGGCGAATCGGGTTTCGCAGATTTTGAATTCGGAGGTTCCCTTGATCTGGAGACATGTTCCAGGGGAAATGAACCCAGCAGACTGTGCGTCTCGTGGGTGTCACTCTCCGGAGTTAGTTGGACATCCCTTGTGGTGGGGTCCAAAATGGTTGACTCAAGCCGAATCGGATTGGCCAATGAGTCCACGCGTCACCTCGGCGAACGGCGCCTTGACAGTCGGTGTCTGCACGACGCAAACAGAGCCAGAAGAGGAGTTCAGCCTGCTGGAACGGTACAGCTCGCTCAACAAGCTGGTCAATGTGACCGCCTGGATCTGCCGATTTGCGCGGAATTGTCGGAATTCTGAGGCGCAACGAGTGCGGACACAGGTCCTGACACCACGGGAACGGAACCATGCGTTGTTCGCATTGGTACGGAACGTGCAGACGGTGCACTTTAAGTCCGAATTGGACATTCTGAGACGCGGACGCGTCCAACTGAAGGGAGCTGTGGCTCGGCTCAACCCGTTTATTGACCCTCAAGGATTGCTGAGGGTAGGAGGTCTGCTGCGGAATGCCAACCTGCCTTATGCGGCTCGCTACCCGTTGCTACTCCCTAGGAAAGGGAAGTTGGTCGAACTGTTGATACAGGATCGACACATTCGGAATGGGCATGTCGGATGCCACGCCTTGATGGCGTTTCTCCAGCGCGAGTTCTGGATTCTATCGGGAAGACTCTTAGTGCGTAGCTTCGTATTTCGGTGCCTGCCTTGTTATCGGGACAAGGCGGCTACGATGCAGCCCCAGATGGGCGATTTGCCCTCGGATAGGGTTAACGAAATCCAGCCCTTTGCGGGTGTCGGAACGGATTTCGCGGGACCATTCATGGTCAAGTCTTCACAGCTACGGAACGCCAGATTAGTGAAGGCATACCTGTGCGTCTTCGTGTGCTTGGCCACGAAGGCAGTCTACTTGGAGGTGGTCAGTGACCTCACTACAGAGGCATTTATCGCATGTCTAGATCATTTCGTCTCACGAAGGGGCCTCCCGACATTAATCCGTTCGGACAACGGCACAAATTTTGTCGGAGCCAGGCGATATCTGCAGGAGGTCACTCAATTCCTGAACGGTAATCAGGACGCCATCGGTACGGCTTGCTCCCGACGAGGGATTGAATGGGTTTTCAGTCCGCCGGGATGTCCTCGTTGGGGAGGAATTTTTGAGGCTGCGGTTAAATCGGCTAAGTCGCACCTGACGAGGATCATCGGTGAGACCTCTCTACGCTTTGAAGAGCTTGCGACGCTGTTCTGTAAAATTGAAATGACACTGAACTCGCGTCCGTTGTGCCCGCTCAGTTCGGATCCAAATGATTTGGAAGCGTTGACGCCGGGTCACTTCCTGATAGGTCAGCCCCTTAACGCCCTGCCAGAATACCCATTCGGTGATGTTAAGTTAAGTCGGTTAACTAGGTGGCAGATGTTGCAGCAGATGGCTCAAGATTTTTGGAAACGGTGGTCCCTTGAGTACTTGCACATCTTGCAGCAGCGCCTTAAGTGGACTGACCGGACGAGCCCCCCTCAAGTCGGTGATTTGGTGCTGATTAAGGATGCGAACCTGCCATCATTGAGATGAAGACGAGGACGGATCGTCAATTTGTACACGGGTCGGGATGGCACACCTCGATCAGCAGAAGTCAAGGTGGGGGACTCGGTCCTCAAGAGAGCGGTCGCAACACTTTCTCGCCTTCCTATTGATTAGGGACAGGTTCGGGCCTGTCCGGGCGGGTGACTGTTTAATATTTATGCTTCGGAACGCACCGGTTTTTTGTTGCGCGGATCGACCGCGAGTAATCGGGACATCACTAAGCGGAAACGGACCGCAGCTGTCACTCGTACCAACGAGAGGAAAAAATTGGAGGTTATCTTTTTCTTTTCTCGTCGGGAGAACAAACATGTCTACCAAGGCATCGGGCCATTGATAGTATTTCAGAGGGCTCATCATAAACACAGGCGTCGGGCCTGGTCGTAGTGTTAATCATCTACATCGTCGGGAAATAAGTAGATTCGCGTCAGCGGTTAAGAGATCCGTGTTGATTGGACATCGTCGTATCGAACGGCGACTCCACGTGTCGGCAGCAGCACGCCGGCGACAGCGTCGGGCAGCGACGGCAAGGTTCGGTCCCAATCCTATCCCAAAACTGTCTCCTATCCCGCATTCCTGTCTCGAATCGAGCTTTCGAATCTCCGGTCTGCGACGACAAAGGTCAGTAAAAATTCATTCACTTCTTTTCTCCCGTGCTGGCAAAACCCCAGCCCCCTCAGGATTCCACGCCGTTCGGTAGGCGTGGAAATTAATCAGAGGAGATGCCGTCCCATCCAGTGGAAGCAGACAATCTCAAGGATGAGATAATGGATGACACTTCATCGGGGTCTGTATCTAATAAAACGAATGAAGACGAATGGAAAGATGGATGAGTAGAACTGGTAGAAGAAATGGTGCGGCAGCTAGGGGAAGTGTTAGGGACAATAGAGTTAGCAAGATTTTCTCCAATACTTGCGAAGAAGCTGTTTACATTATTACAGCTGTCTTTGGGAGGGATGGAAGAAAAAAGTAATTGGTTGGATGCTTTACGTATTTTTGAGGTATTGGTTATCCGCTGAATTGATTGCCAGAGACGTTTTGAATTTTTTCCAGCATCAATCAAGTCCTGAGTATCGTAAAGTCATTTAGCTTTTTTGATGATTTTATTGCAAAAATTACGGTAGCGAAGATACGTAATTTTCAAGACCTCATTATCTGGCGTATTTTTAGCCTTTCTGTGCATCCGGTCACAGTTCCGCATACATTTAAGAAGACCTGGCGTGATCCATGGTTTCAGAATGGATTTTCTTTTAGAAAGGATTATAGTCGAGGTGTTTTTCGCGATAGCGTCGGTTATAAAAGTAACCAGCATATCTATGGTGGTATCTGGATTAGGTGATGTTGATAAGTCGGCACTATTTAGTTTTTCCATATCTTGATCTAGAGATTTGTAATCAATTTTATTTATGGATTTAATTGCAGGTGCATCATAATGTGATTTATTGATTGATACGATGGTGGCAGAGTGATCGGTGACAGAAGTTTCGATTACAAGGGTAGTCAATATTGCATTAGTTCTGACAAAAGTGTGGTCAAGACAGTTGTTCGCTCTTGTAGGTAATGTGTGTGCTGGTAGAAAACCCAAGAAAGCTAGATGATTGAGATAGTTTTGACAGTGAGGGTCGCGGGAAGTGGGCTTAATATCGATGTTAATGTCACCAGAAATTATTACAGAACGAAAAGTGCTCAGGGTTTTGACAAGTGTGCTAAGATGGGAAATGAATTGATCAATGTTTGTGATAGACGGAGACCGATAGATACAGATAATTGCAACGTCGTTGATTAGTTTTAAAACTAGGACTGACGCGGAGTTATGGAAGTCAGGTTCTTCCACTGTATAATTAATATTATTTTTAACATACGCCACCACACCGTCACTCTGGTTTAGATGTTTGGTCGTCTGGCATACGGAATAGTCAGTCAATTGAGGTAAAATTGTATTTGAGAGACAAGGTAACCAGCATTCGGTCAGGATAAGGATATCCATTTCTAGATTGACACGATGTGTTAGTGTTTGTAAGCTGTCAAAGTTAGCATTTATAGAACGTATATTCTGTGTAAGAAAAATAAGTTTATTATTATTGTTTAGTAGATGAATCTTACAATCCTCGGGGTGGCATGAAATAGTTTTAGATAGATTAAAATCATCTATAGAATTCTGTAAATTATTAATTGAGTCAGTCATTGGTAATTAGTTGATTGTTTGGGTGAGACGGGGGGCAAAAATAGTTAAATATTTTATGAGGATTAGGTATACAGAAGGGTAGTGCGCTTATAGATGAATAGTGTAAATAAGAAATGAGGGTGTGTATGTAAATGTTTTTATGTGTGTAAAAGTATGTGAGCTGGATTGAGAGTGTGGGTGTGTGCATGGGTACGTATATTGTGGGTATGGGTATTGTATAAAGAGTGCGGCTTTTGAGCTTATAATAACAAATTAAAATATAAGTAACAGAAGCAGTGTGCAAAATATGATCGAAGTCTAGTCATTGGTCACGTGAGAGTGGGGCCAGGAGAGTTTCAAGTTGCTCTTCATTTTTAACGATCATATATGGATCGTCTCTAGTCTTCCTCAATCTGACTTGGCCATTATTTACCCAGCAAAATTGATATCCATGCGCCTTGGAGAATCTTCGACATTGGTAGAATAGTCTCTTGGTTGTGGTGGTATTTAGTTCCGATATGTATATAGGAATGTATGGAGCCACCATACCAAGTTGTTTAGTACTCAGCTTGTCGTTTGAGTTATGCGTATTAAATTCCTTAGTTCCTTTTAAGAAGCATGTTTTAGTGAGCGTGTTTGCAAACTCGACTAGAATTAATGACGACTTGTTTTCTTTTCTGGAGGGAAGTCTAGCTACGTCGCGTATATCCACGGGCTGCAGTTTCACGTTTAGTTGCGTAGCTAGATGAGCTATTGTGGAATACAGCGACTCCTTGGTTTCGGAATAGTTCTTAGGGACATTCCTAATTTCCACAATTGTCTTTATGAGGTGTCTATCAAATGCCTCCATTTTCCCTTCCAAATCGGACAGGTGCAGAATGATATCCTTCCTTTCCTTTTCTAAAGTGTCGATTTTTCCCTGTAGACAGTTAAGCTGGTCCGACATACAATTGAGTGACTTTTCTATCTCGGTGTTAGTGGCTTCAATATTGCCAAATTGGTTTTTGATGTGGAGTATATGTTCCTCGAGTTTATCCATCCTATTGTTGTGGGTGGCAACCAAATCCTGGATCAAATTTATCAACTCGGTTTTTAAGTCGCCAAGTTGATCGCCGTTTTCGTCGGAGGATCGCGGCCTTTTCGTTCTCCTTGTTATATTTTCAAGAGAAGAAGGCCTTGATGTGTCAACTTCTGAGAGCTGCATAAGGTCTGTTTCAGACCGACTGGTGTTATAGGCGGACGGGGGAGAGCGTTGCATGTTGAAATTTGCAAAGTGGTAAATTAATCAACTCAGATGCACGGCAATAATAAGTAAGCGGCGACAACGAAAGATAACAGGCAGAAACAATAATATACGGTCAGCTACCCGTCCACCCAATGATGCGATGCGAAGAAAAATAGTATCTGTGGTTTAGTAGATAGAAGTCGGAATGTATTCGCCTCAGACAAGTCAGCGTTGTAGCACACGTAGTCGCAGTGTGAAGCGTAGCAGTCGGTGTTCCGTAGCGGCCCGACTCGTAGCTCGTAGCAGAGTGAAGAGAACTGTCGCGTAACGGATCGAGGTGATAGCTAATTTCGCGCGTGCGGCTCACCAACTCGATGGCGTGAACAACAAGGCGGTCGGTCGCAAATCCGCAGGTCCCCGGCTCAAATCCCGCTCCGCGAAGTTGACTTTTCGTTTCTCAGAACAGTCCGCGACAGAGACGGCGATGCACCAACAAATATGGCCGACGACACTTACGGAACACTTCTTTAGGCAGAACGAGAGGTACCGATCCTCTGTAGAATCAGCAGTTAAATGGAGAATAAATCAAATATTATTTAAAATTATTTAAAACCATGTACAACTGATAGACACTCGAAAACACGTCCACTCGCAACGAGATATCCGGGGGATTTTATCATCACATTTTACAGTTAGTTGAGTGCGTTTAGATTGGACAAAGATCCATCTATTATTATTCAAAACATGCCAAATGTCTACTTCGCCGAAAATAAGTTTAGTGTCACATTCTTTCGGTAAAGAATTTGTAAGCTCGGTAATTAGTTGAGTCTCACAACACGGATTAGTTATAGTAGAGTAAACAGTTGATAAAGGGCAAATCGAATATTCATCGTTAATACTATCACAATAAAGTAGATTATCCACTAAAGTGTAATGTAACTTATCATCACTTAGAATTAAGTATGGTTTTGTGGGTTGAATAAGAGAAAATGTGTTAGGATTGTTTTTATCGTGAGGGATTGGCAACGGAAGCATTTAGTAAACAATGTATTTCTCTGCATAGATTAGAGGAATACTTAAAACAAAAACTATCTTATTATTATAGTAGTAGGACGACAATTTGGACACGTCTATTATGCTATGTATATTTTCTATGCTAAGAGGAACTGGGAAGTCTAACTTCCTATTAAAATGGTTACTATTTGTCATTAGTTCCTTATGTAAATTCATAGGGGATAGAACAGAGGGATGAAGGATATTCATTTTGGAGAATAGGATAGAATTGAGGACAGAGTCGAGAAAATTAGAAATTGTTAACAACGAACTTTCGACCACATTAATTAAGTTATTAATTCGCGCCATGTAGGTAAGCTGATCACTTATCAGTGTAACTTGAGTCAGTGCCGTATTCATAGTACTGAGTTGAACGTTAAGTTTTTGTTCATTGGAGTTCAATCGAGAGATAGTGGAATTAAATGTGTTTATGCTGGACTTTACGATATGAATATTTTCTTTCATGAGATGGAAGTTCATTTTCGTTTTTCTGACAAGATTCTATGGCAGCATCGTATTTCCTGGCATCTTGTGCGTCTAAGGAACCGAAGAAGAATTTTAATATTTCGCCTCCAAACTCCAGGGCTCTTTTGTATCGATTTACGTTGTTTGTCAGATTTCCAGAAATTAAGTGAGATAATGATAGCAGTTTTATGTGATTTGATTGTAAGAGTGTTTCTGTAGATGTTGATATATCCTTGCATTCGAGAAAGTTGTTCAGGTTAGCTTTACTACATAACTCGATTGTTTTGCTGAGAAGCCTATGGATGTTTTGAAGATAAGGGTCTATTGATACTATATCTATATGTGTTACAACTTTCCATGAATCACGATAGAAACGGATTGCAGATGAAGGCTCGAAATAGATTCCAGGGCTCTCGAGCATTGGTGTAACTTTACTTCCGGCATGACAACGTTGAGATAATATTCTGAAAAGGGGATATATAAACATAGTTAAGTGCGTGCCGGTTTTATTTCGTTCACGTGGTATTTAGTAAATCGACGATTGATGCATAAGGTCACATTGTTTTTGTTGTGTACTTTAATTATCTTATAGGGACCTTTCCAGACAGGGGATAAAGCCTTACGTAGCCTGTGATGTTGTTTTAGGTAGACAAAATCGCCTGTTTTATAAGCAAGCTCGCGGGAAGGTGAATCATAATACTGCTTAGAGGTTTCTTTACTTTTTGAAATGTATTCTAATGCTTTTTCGCGACTAAAACGCATTCGATATTTTAGGGCTCGGATGTACTCGTCATATGTAAGATTCTCGTTACTGTCGTATAGTGAGTTAGGTATATGTGGTTTATGTCCATAAAAGAGTTCATAGGGGGTGAATTGAGTGGTAGTGTGCGGGGTAGTATTATAACAGAGTATCGCAGTGGCCAGATAGCAATGCCAGTCATTTTGGTTCACATTTACGAAGGATTTTAAATATTCTTTTAATGTGGCGTGACTGCGTTCCAGGGCACCGTTTGTTTGAGGGTGGTAAGGCGTTGAAAACAGGGATTTTATTTTGAAAATGTTTGTGATTTGTTTAAAGAGGTCAGAGGTGAAACACGTTCCAAGGTCAGTTAGTATCATTTTAGGTATTCCAAAAACAGACATGAAATGAATTAAATTTCGTGCTACTTCATCGCTTGTTGAAGTAACCATCGGATAAGCACAGGAGAATTTCGTGAGATCATCCTGGAGTGTGAGAATGAACCTAAAATTCTGGAGACCTGCTTCAGGAAGGGTGCCAACTATATCGAGGGCTAAGCGCTCAAACGGTTTAGTGCTGGATGAGGTAATGATCATAGGCGCTTTGTTACATTTTCGGAGAGGTTTGTTGATTTGACAGAATTTACATGTTTTGACATAATTTTCTATGTCAGACCTAATCGATTTCCAATAATATGAAGATTTTATACGGTTAAACATCCTGTTTATTTTAGAGTGCCCCGCGATTGTGGAGTCATGATTTTCTTTCAAGATTTGAGGGTTTTCTGCCGGAGTTGGATAAATGAGTTGATTTTTGTATATGTGTATATGGATATTGGTATTATTAAAGACGTATGCGATCATATTATATAGTTTAGTATAGGAGAGTTTACTATAAGGTTCAGCGAAATCTGATATAGCTAGATCTGCCAAAGTAGGGTTATTCTGTAATATGAAGTTTTTCAGGGACAATAAAAGGTCGAATATAGTTTTGTAATTAGTTTCATCGTAATGGTGGATTTTAGTAAATAAGAAGTCGTATGTTTTATTATCGCTAGGGAATGGAAGCACAGTGAATGGTTCTCGTTCAGAATTCTGTAGAGCTTCTGAGTTTCCCAGTTGAGATAGTATTTCCTCACAACTAGGCATGGAAACGTCAAAGTCCAGGGAAGTGGGGATGGCAATTGATGATAATTTGGATAAATGCAGTTTTTGCGAATGTTCTGTGATTTTAGTGTTTGACGTTTCTAAGGTTTTAGTAAACTGTTTTTTGAAATATTCCTCGTAAGTGGTAGAGGTAGGGTCACGTTGACTTTGTTTACGAGTCGTTACATGAATAGGAATGCGAGAGAGTGCGTCGGCATTTGAATTTAATTTTCCTTGTTTATATATAATTTCGTAGTCATACTCTTCGAGCTTTAATCTCTATCGTATGAGTCGACTTCCAGGGTCCTTTACATTGAAGAGCCAGGTGAGAGGACGGTGATCGGTCACAATCTTGAATTTATTACCGTAAAGATAGGGACGGAAACATTACACGGCGAAAATGATAGCAAGGAGTTCTTTTTCAGTTGTAGAGTAATTACACTCTGCTTTATTCATAGTGCGAGAGGCGAATGCGATGGGAAGATCCTTTCCGATAGGACCTTGCGATAGGACAGCGCCGACTGCGCTATTGCTCGCGTCAGTCGTCACAACGAAAGGTTGGGAAAAATCTTGGTACTGTAGTAGTGGTGCCGTGGTAAGTTTTTCTCTAAATCTTGTTCTGAGGACCAATGGAAGACTACATCTTACTTCAGAAGAGAAGTGAGGGGTTTGGTAATTTTAGAAAAATTGTCTATGAACCTGCGGTAATAGCCGACTAAACCGAGAAACGATTTGATTTCTTTAGGATTTCGAGGGATTGGAAATTCTGTAACTGCTTTAACTTTTTCGGGGTTAGGTTGCACGCCTTTGTCAGTGATGACGTGCCCTATGTATGTTACTTCGCGATTTTTATACGATAATTTAAGGTTGAATTCACGAAATCTGTCAAAGACAAAATGAAGTTTTCGAATGTGACTAGTGAGGTCATTGGAGTAGATAATACAGTCATCGAGATAAATATAGCAATGTAGGCCTTGCAGGCCTGAAAGGACAGAGTTCATGAGGCGTTGGAAGGTTGATGGTGCATTTTTGAGGCCGAAGGGCATCCTAATGTATTTGATAATTAAACCACATATTTGTAAAAATATAACCCAGAGTTTATTCAGCACATAGGATGAAGAATACGACATTCACAAGAGTGACAAATGACAGTTAAGTCATAACACTACGAAGTTGGCCAGGATTAAAGCAAGGAGGCTACAATGAAACCTCCAACACATCCTGTTGAATTCGAAATGGCCAGAGATGCCATTGGGGTTGAGAACCGTAAATCCGGGTTTTGCTGAGTCAGCAGAATCCATTTTGATTTAATGAAACCCTGAAACAAGGTCAAGGGTGGAAAAATATTTAGAGTGCCCTAATTGATCCAGTATATCGGTGATGAGTGGTATTGGGTAAACCTCGGTTACTGTTACGTCATTGAGACGTCTGTAATTTATCACTATGCGCCATTTTCTTTGACCTGAGGCATCTATTTTCTTTGTAACAATCCAGATAGGCGCACTCCAAGGTGATATAGAGGGTTTTATAATATTTTGGTCTAACATTTTCTTGATTTGTTTATCGACTTCCTGTCGGTGACATTCAGGGAATCTGTAAGATTTAGCATTGATGGGTCCCGCGTTGCCGGTATTAATTGAGTGCTGTAGGGCATTAGTGTGAGTTAGGGGGTCACCCTCAAGATAGAAAATGTCCGCATATTTGCTACAGCACTCTAACAATGACTTCTTTTCTTCAGAGTTAAGATGTTCGTGACGAATGAGGTCCACTACGCGTTGAATACGATTGTTAGAATTAGGGGAAGTGTGGTCTAAGTTCATGATAGATTCGGTGGAACTTTCAAGAAGAGCAGAGTAATCAATCGGGGTGATTTTGACGTTATAGTCTTTGATTTCAATAGGGGAATCAGTTGTTTTTAAAATAGAAACATTGACGCGTTTGTTGTATTTTATGCTGACTATTCAATTAGCTAAGTATACTCCGTCGCATATTGTATGATCTAGTACGAGTCCTTCTTTAATTTCGGATAATTCGGAATCAGAGTTGGAAATAGCACATTCGATGATGCCTTCGGAACGTGCCGGGATTATGTAGGATGGTTGATTGAAATGGATTGTTAAAGTGTGACCATATAGGGAAATTGATTGCGTTTTGTAGTCTATGTTTGAGTCAAAGAATCGCAAGAAATCATTACCTATTATACCGTCATATTTGAGATTTATTTCGTCCTTGATGACGTGAAATTTGTACGCAATATTTTTGTCCTGTAGACGGAATTGTAGTTGTAGGGAACCCAATGTCTCACAATATGAGTCCGTATCATTAATTCCTTTTAGTTTGATGATTTCAGATGAGAGTGGTAGCTTCCTTTCGAAGCTGGAGTACTTGACAATGCTGACACTAGCTCCAGTATCAATCAGAAAACAGAGAGGGTTTTTGGAGCAGGGTATAGTTAAGTAAGTATAAGGTAGGGATATTTTTTTACTTGGTGCTTTAGTTTCATAGCAAGGTAGGTGAGGATTAATTATAGGTTTTAGTTTAGGAATGATCTCGGAAAATTGCGGCGGAGTCTGTGAGTAGTTTTCATTGCCGGTCCAGGCAACCACTTTGGCATACGTTTTGGTTTTGCATGGTCTGGTAAAGGAATCAGCGTGAGGGTTGGTGACCATGGGTTTTGAAGGTGAACAAGGACCCAGCTTATTTAAATTAGGATTCAGTGGTCGCTGAGGTAAAATACTCCCATGATTTTTCGGGGTTGTCATAGATTTAGTATGAATCGGCTGGTATGATATAGGACAAGATTCAGGGGCTCGTTTTTTTATAAAATTCAGTGCGAGATACCGTGGCAGATTTTGTAAAAGATACAGTGGGCGACGTAGTACGCGATTTAGTAAGAGACGCAGTGTGCGACATAGTCGGCGATTTAGTAAGAGATACAACGGGCGACATAGTGCGCGATTTAGCAAAAGATACAGTGGGCGACATAGTACGCGATTTAGCAAAAGATACAGTGGGCGACATAGTACGCGATTTAGCAAAAGATACAGTGGGCGACATAGAACGCGATTTAGTAAGAGATACAGTGGGCGTGTCATTCATATTTTCTTTAGATTTCGGCAGACACGAAACCGAAATCGTATTCAGTTTAAAGTCTGATCGTCCTCATTGAATTCTTGCGATTCGCCTTCACAAAAATGCGCTTGCGCTGCCATGTTAGGTACAGTTGCACTTTGTAATTGAGACCTGTTCGTGGTCTGTTGATAAGAATTCGCATTCGCGGCATTGAAGCGCATATTGTTATTGTATTGTCTTTTGCGACACTCGCTTATGGAATGCCCTACGTTTTTGCAGTAGTTGCAAGTTTTGGGCCCCCTTTGGGGATTAGGAAAAGGTTGGTTGTGTATCGGGCGTGTTTGAGAGCTAGTAGAGGGATGAGGCTGAATATTGTTATGCTGAGGTTGGTATGAAGACTGGGGCCGAAGGTGATAAGATCGTTCATTACGATCTTTTTTGTTACGCAAACATTCAGATGAGGAATGTCCCGTTTTATGACAGATATAACAGGTTTTCGGGGCCTTGGACGTGGATAGATTGAGATTAAACAACTTCTCTTCCTCAATCGCATGCGTAATTGCTTCGTTGAGGATTGCGGCACCTGACTATATGCGAGAAACTAGAGTTAAGGCCTAGCAAGAATGTGTTCAGTGCAAGGTCTTCCATCGCAGCTACGCGTCCGGGGAGTTCAGTTTTATTCTTACAGGAGTATTGGACGTCAGCTAAAATCCGGGTAAGGCATGATTCTACTCGGATTGAATATTCGATTACCGTTTCTGAATAACCTTGCTTACAGCTTTGAAGCTCCAAAAGAAGATGAGTCGAATGCTTTTTTTCGGCGAATGTAGTCTTAAGAAAGTCCTTTATCTCAGCCCATGTCTGAAAGGTTTTTAAACAGCAAGCTGCTTGGGCTTTTCCTTCTAACTGGGATAGGATGTATTTACATAGAACATTCTGTTGCTCTGTATTCGCAAGCGAAATTGCATTTTCACAATTCGTAATAAAGGCGGGTAGAGATTCACGATTCCCATCATAGGGTTTAATATATTTAGTAAGCACGGATAGAGTTATTTTGTCACTCATTTTACTTTTGGGTAGATCAGAATCTTGTCTCAAATCAGAGTCGGATTAGCTAGTATTTGAACTGTTGGCGTCTGAGAAGGAATCTTCAGATTCTTCCTTTATTGCAGGAAGCATGAATTAGGCAGAAGAACAGAGCATCAGATGGTCATAAAAGATTTAGGAACATAGAAAATACTATAATGTTTTATATTATTTAAAGTCTGTAGGGTTTCGCGTCAAATAACTGATAACTTAATAACTTCACTCAAGTCTTGCTTTGGATTTCACTAGTAAATGACAGAAAATAGACTCACAAAATAAGCACGATGTTCAGGAACATTTTGGAGGTTTTCATTTGTCGAAGTAGTTTGCAACGTGACGAGTTGATGATCCAGGGAGTCGTATTACAGTTGTGGCGGCGAGGTCACGTTGTCACAGCGAACCTTGAAAAGGCGGGCGCAAGCTCACGAACCGGGTTGGTTCGGAGGCTTATCATCGACCAGCTGTTGGAATTGTAGGTGCCGTGGTCGTAAGCCTGGGTGGCCCACGACAGTGTTTTGGGATGCGGGCTCAACTGATTACGTTGAGACTGACCGTCGATCCGGTGATGAGCTGCGGACTTAGCTGGTGCAAAGATTTACCGTCGAGCTGATGAGGCTGCCTGCTTGTGTTCGGATAACGGGACTTCTACGGAAGCCACTTATGTTACCCCACCGCTGCCACCAATTTGTTATGAGGCAGTCCCCGTAAGAGTTTTTAAAAAACACTCTCTGGTATACACAAACACTTTATTAGCAAAACACAATCCCAAATCTTATAATATACTGAATAACTCAATTACATGAATTCACTCGTGACGAGATGAAAATATTGCAATAATTACCGGCAAAGACAGAGTAACGACTGACTCGAGTTTAGGTAAAAAATGGTTTTTATACAATGCAACCATGACGTCATTGGCTTTACACGGCATGTGGCTTTTCTGCTGACCTAAGAAATCGGTACATAGTGTTACTGGATATAACAATTCCATAGACTAGAGACGTATATGAAAAACTAAGATATAAATTTGCCAGTACCGGATTTTGATGAAAATAACCCTAACAAAATCTATTCTGACTTCTTCAACATTACTGAAACAGAATTCGATACAGATTTTAAATTAAAGAATTTTCGTTGTTGGCGCTCATTTGAGCGCCAACAACGGTAAATCTAAATTTAATGGGCAACTGGGCAACATATAGAATTCGTAAAAGTAGAGCTATCTTGTATGACCTTTATGAACAAAAAACCTACAACTTTGATATAAAATTTCATGACTATCATAAAAAATATTCCAAAACTCTTAAGTTGATTTGTAGAACTGCAAAAACTTTACACATTAATAGAAAAATACAAAATTCAAATAATAGAATGAAAAAGGTTTGGCAAATCATTTATGATTTGCCAAACCTTTGCAAACTTACCGTGTTGAATTTTGTATTTACACGGTTTACCGTAAAACTGGCAAAGTTATACCAAGGGACAATGATTTCTGCTTAAATATAGCTGATAACGTTGTTAAATCCAACGCTGAGGTAGCTCGAGCTTTTGAAACATTCTTCACCAATGTACCCTTACACACAACAGAGCGTCTAAATTCATCTCCATATGAAGCAGAGACTTTGTTAAAAAACAGCACTAGCACCAGTAATATAGATTTTAAATTTCATCATTTATATCCCCAGGATATTGTCAAAACGTGTAGGTTACTTAACTTAAAAAATACTGAAGACCTGTGGGGTATATCAGTCAAAGTCATTGGTTCAATAATTTTAGTTAAAGTCCCACACCTAGCTTATATATAATAAATGTATTGACGATGGAGCTTTCCCAGACCTCATGAAACATAGTAAACTGATACCTATGTTCAAGTCGGGAGACAAGAAATTTGATTCTTCAAATTTCAAAACAATATCTGTTCTTCTCAATCAAATGCTCTCACACTTTAACCGTACAAAACAACTCCACGCCAAACACAGTTTCACTAGGGGAAATCGACTGCGGATGCAGGTATTACACTTATATCTCATATTTATTCTGCATGGGAAGCCGCACAGGATGCTATCGGTGTTTTTTGCGATCTGTCGAAGGCATTTGATTGTGTTGATCATGATACGCTATTAATGAAATTAAATCATTACGGAGTTAGAAATAAAGCGTTGGATCTATTAAGATCATACCTAAGCAATATAATTCAATAGGCAGAAGTCAATGGCGTTAAATCTGATGGATCAGGAGTAAAAATTGGCGTTCCACAAGGTTCCATATTAGGCCCTTTCTTATTCCTGGTATATATAAACGATCTGACTTTCATGGTGGAGAAATTGACTGACATAGTGTTGTTTGCTGATGACACTTCACTGGTCTTCAAAATTAAAAGACAAAAAGAAGATTTTGATGATGTTAATAAAGTATTGTCTTTAACCTTGTTTCACAGTTAATAATTTATTGTTAAATGTTGGTAAAACCAAATGTATCAAATTCTCTCTTCCAAATTTCAGCAAGTTGAGACCAGTTTCGTGTTAGACAGCAGAACGTTAGAATCAGTAAATGACACAAAGTTTCTTGGAATAACCATTGATAGCAAATTGCAGTGGGGACCCACATAGATAAATTGGTTGGTAAATTAAGTTCTGCGGATCACACTGTTAGGAACATCAGACAAAACACGGATGTGGCTATATCTAGACTAGTATATTTTAGTTACTTTCATAGTGTCATGTCGTTGATATTACCCTGGCAACGGCGGACATATCCGACGACGTTGGGGGCTGGCATGTGTCCAACGAGGCGTCATGCTCTGATCATCGATGGATACGCTTCGAGATCAACGCAGCGTTCTCCCCAACTGTTCCTAAGAGAAACCCACGCAAGACTGACAGAACCAGGTACAGAGCTATCCTAGGTGAAAGACTTGCTTGGGCTGAGACTCTACCAGATCCGGAGGGACCCGAACAAATCGAACAACAGGTAACAGATTTTACTAATACTTCAATAGACTGCTACCATTCATCTTGCCCGCTTAGCACACCAGCGCCTACCAACATCAAGGGGCAGCCTTGGTGGGGTCCTGATCTAGATGGGATGCGTGCTAAGATCAGAAGACTGCTAAACAGAGCGATGAACACCAGTGCTGATGAGGATTGGGACAACTATAAAGATGCCAAATCCAAGTACAAGAAACGACTATGGTTCAAAAGCAGCAACTCATGGAGGAAATTCTGCAGCGACATTGAAACCGTTGATCAAGCAAATCGGGTAAGGCAAATACTAGCTCAACAAGGCAACTCCAGGCTAGGGTCACTTAAAAAACCCGATGGAACATATACCTCTTCCACCACAGAAACACACAGTCTCTTGTTGGAAACTCACTTTCCCGGAAGTAGAACTATTCAAGAGATTGTGTGGCCGGAAGAGGTTCACCATGAAGCTGTCGACCACTTAGACATAACTAATAATATTATCACTGCTGACAAGGTGAGATGGGCCATTAATAGCTTTAAACCTTTTAAATCAGCAGGACCAGATGAAATCTTCCCAGCACTTCTACAGTGGGGTGGGGAACCCGTCATCAATATAATGGTCCGAATCATGAAAGCATGTCTTAGATTCGGATACGTTCCCAAAAGGTGGAGAGTAGTAAACGTAATTTTCATACCGAAGCCAGGAAGGAGCGACTACACTAACGCTAAATCTTTCAGGCCGATTAGTCTCACCTCGTTCTTGCTTAAGACTCTCAAACGTTTGTGCGAGAGACACCTGAGAGATGGAGCGTTAAAACATATACCCTTACACAAGAATCAGCATGCATATAGTTTGGGTAAGTCTACTGAATCGGCTCTCCATGCAGTTGTATCCACAATTGAAGAGGCGATTCAAAACAAATGCATCTGTCTTGGAACTTTTATTGATATAGAAGGTGCCTTTGACAAGCCGCAGCATAGCAGTATAAGTGCATCTCTAACAAGGCATGGGGTGTCAACAGCTGTAAACAACTGGGTCACAAACATGCTTAACAAACGTATCGTGCGTCTAGCTGGAGAGTCCCTGTCGGCGGAGGTAGTGCGGGGATGCCCGCAGGGAGGAGTGCTCTCCCCGCTTCTGTGGAATCTGGTCATTAACGACCTGATTACCAAGCTTAACGCTAATGGATACTACACCGTAGGATACGCCGACGATTTGGTAATCCTCATCACAGGTAAATTTGCGAGCACAGTATGCAACCTTAAACAAACAGCTCTTCGCATCGTGGAGCGCTGGTGTTTAGAATATGACCTGGCGGTTAACCCAACAAAAACGGAAATGGTCATGTTCACTAACAATAGGGCTCTTGGTAGGTATACCCTACCTAAGCTCTTTGGAACGGAACTCTAGCAACTGATGTGAAGTACCTGGGCATAACCTTGGACAGCAAGCTCAACTGGAGTAGCCACATCGACAACAAACTAAAGAAGGCGAGTATTGCTTTCTGGCAGTGTCGTTGAATGGTGGGGAAAAAGTGGGGACTCTCTCCCAACATCATTCTTTGGCTGTACGTAACGGTGATCCGTCCTCTTGTCTGCTACGGAGCTGTGGTATGGTGGACCAGGACCAAACTAACCACAATGGTAAGCAAACTCCAAAGCTTCCAAAGGCTGGCCTGCATGGCTATCACAGGTAGTATGAGAACTACTCCAACAGCAGCAATGGAGGCCATGCTGTGTCTTCCGCCACTCTAGCTGTATATTTAGCAGGAGGCCGCGTCATCTGCGGTGAGACTCAACACCTTAGGACTTTGGAGGAAAAACAGGACCTCACACACCGCCATCCTAGGGGAAGTTTACAAAAAAATTCCCATCTCTATGGCTTGCAGTGACAGAATCCCTAAACAATTTGTTTTTGACAAAAAATACAATATACAGTTACATGAAGACCATCGGGTTGAGGGGCTCGACGTTAAAGAGCTCAGAATTTTTACCGATGGTTCAAAAACTGAAGCAGGCACTGGTTCAGGCACCTTCTCGGAGGACCTAAACATCAAGATAGCCATTCCACTGGGTGCCCATAATACTGTCTTTCAAGCTGAATGCATGGGCATCATCTCGGCCGCTAATGCCATAGCATCGAGAAAGGTAAGAGATTCCTCCATTCGAATACTCTCGGATAGCATGGCCGTCCTACAAGCCAACTCAGGGCTAATCTACGAGTGTCACAAACGACTAATGGAGGCATGTCAACATAACCGCGTAATCCTTCAATGGATAAAAGGACACAGCGGATCAAGAGGTTATGATGCAGCGGATGAGTTGGTGCGTAAAGGATCTAGCTTGACAGCGTATGGTCCCGAACCTATCATCCCTCTTCCCTTCAAGATGGTACGCTCATTTCTGAGAGAGTCGACCAGGAATGATCATGCCACTCTTTGGACAAACCATGAGGAGTGCAGGCAGGCTAAGCTGGCCTTGCCGTCCCCTAGCGCTAGGCTGGCTAAGACCTTGCTTCGACTTAGTAGGCCGCACATGCGACTGGTAACTGCAGCACTTACTGGCCATGGTTTCTTTAATAAACATCTATATGTCCTAGGTGTTACCGACAGCCCTCTTTGCAGAGCCTGCTTGGAGGCAGAAGAAACGGCTGCTCACGTCCTCATGGAGTGCACAGGAGTAGCGGACTACAGGGCTAAACACCTCGGTCAATCGAGGGACCTTCCAGGGATAGTCGGTAACGTAAAGGGCCTACTGGCGTTCCTTGAGGAGTTGGGTTGGCTCGAATGATGTCGCATTCCCACCCACACGCAAAATAGGCGCTTTCGTCGTCGAGTTGCGGAAACCAGCCCGTCTTACAATTGACAATTGACAATAGTGTCATGTCCTATGGTATCTTGTTGTTGTGGAAAGCAGCGGATATTCAAACTTTAATTATATTTAACAGAAAAGAGCTATTCGAGCAATTTATAATTTAAAATGCACATACTCCTTAAGAAAGCTTTTTAAAAAACTTTTTAAAGACATACTAACTGTACTGTAACTGATTCATGAACTTCGCTTGCAATTGAATGAAGAAAACCCTACGATGTTTTCAAAATTTTGCCGAAAGTTTACTTCTAATATGAAACGTCTGCTGATAATCAATATTTCAATCATTTTCATGAAAAGAACAAAAAGTGGTTAAAAAGTCCCATAGTATGGCCCGGTTTCTTCGCTACTGAAGGAGAACAAGTTGAAGTTATTGACAGTGAGCCATCTGACAAAATAGAAAATCTACCTCCTATAGTACATAAAGTTTCCACTTACTTGACTCGGAGGAAACCATTCGAAGAACTGGGCTCCAGACGAAAAAGAGAACGTAATCAAACTTTAAGTTATTCCTCGTCTCCAAAAGAACTGTTAAAGTCAACAGTAAAAACTTTGAAGGACAATAGTAATGACGATGTTAACAGAATTTTGGACTATCTTATTAAACATCCTGAAGATATCCATAAGATTCAGTCCAGATGAAATGAAAAAAAAAACGTATATTAAGCTGAAAATGCACTGGGTCTGTTAGTGCCACTTAAACGTTTAAGTGTTACATGAGTCCCAGAGAGTCAGCCAATGAATTGCATTTTGGTCTGTTTCCTTCATATTTCAAAGTTGGACACGCAAAACTGGATTGATATCCCTAAAAAGAACATTTAACTGTTACTGACGAAGGAGCGCAGATAAAATTACAAGCCTCGCACGATTTTACTGTGTCCAGACTAATAATTGTAAACATTTAGAACTGAATACAAAGGCTAGTATAAAACTTGTAAGCAAATGGGGCTGTGATGAGGCTTCAGGACAAAGAAACTTTAAGCAAAAGGCTGATTTGTATGACTTAAGTATTTTTATGATTACTTTGGTTCCATTAAGGATCAATTCTGATGATGTAATTATGTGGGAAAATGATAGACCGCCGTCTACATTTTACTGTCGATCTATTATATTCAAATTCATGATAGAAACTAAAGATTCAGCAGAAAGAGAGAGAAAAGTAGTTGAAAACCAAATTTTAGTCCTGCAGCCCACAAATGTAGGAGACGTATCTATAAATCACGAATCTTGAAAATAATAGATGGCAAAACTTCGTCATATATTTCTGATACTTCACCCGCTTTCGGCAATATCTGTAAAGCAAAGCCCTCAGAAATGAACAATCTAAACACGATTTACTGAAAACCAGTAGATAAAGAAATTTATAAGGATAAGAACAGGTATGTATTCATAATACTTCACTTATATTAATAACGAAAACTTCAGCTTACAGGTTAGACTTCAAACAATAGTCTGCCAGAAAAGAAAATAAATATATATTAAAGTCTCGTAAGAGGCAAAATCAAGAATCGGTCCGAAAAAAATGTAATTGAAACCACAAATGATAGCAAAACGACTAGATGGTTTTTTGCATAATGTAAAATAACTGCACGTATTACAGGCATTAATAAAGATTTAATCAAAAGGTTTCATGTTGTACTGCCTACAACAATAGCATGTGGAGAACATGTAGATATTGCTAAATTTTCTCAGTTTTGCCGAGAAACAGCAGCCTTGTTTGTTAATCTATACCCGTGCCCGTGGTATAATATGTCTGCTAGCGTCCATACGAATGCCCATCGAAAAACATTTTAAATTAGCTTCAGAAGCGAGAAACAAAGAGTTAAAATATGGACAAGAACATTCCAGAAAAGTAAGCAGGTAGGCGTCAAATGAGGACATACTGCATAATCTCCTTTTGTCTTTCAACCCTACACAACACCAGTAGATTAAGCCCACAAAAAACCAGCACTTAAGACTTGGTATACCACTTATAAAGCAAATTAGATATTGCTCCATACATTATTTTATTTAATAATTTTTCTCTCAAATTATAACATTTACAACAAAAAATGCTTTGAGAACATATTATTACCGTAACCTCTTGTATACCACCGGCGTTAGCTAACGTAACTTTTCCGTTAAAGGTTTTAAATTTTATTACCATGGCATAAGGTTCAAAATCGCGACCCGTCCCAACTACCCTCGGTTTTTGAGAGGTTAATTAGGACTATCGATTGCCATAAATAAAATAACGATATATAACAAACAACGTAAGTCTGCAATTTCGAAATCCGTCCCACTGTGCGCTCCGCCACCGCGCCCCCCCCCTCCTTGCGGGCAGCGACAGCTAGCTATACAAATATAATAAATTTGGTTGTGTTCCGTGAATTCCGAAAATGATGAATGAAAATTGATTATTTTAAATTTATTTGTGACATTGCGGTGGTTCTTTTATAATTACATCATGAATAGTATAGCTTTTAATACAAAATAAACAGGTGGAAAAACGACGTTTACGTCCTAAAAAATAAAATTTTTAGAAAAAAATGCTGGAACAGGAAATATAGTATTAATACCAATAACAGAATATTAATCGTTGAAATATTATGGAATCTAAAATTATTATGGTATTAAGTTTGCATGGGAACTTCATAGATCGCCGGCTTCTTAACATCCCTCCACGTACACATGTCACACCGTATTTAAACAGTGCTGAAATGCTGAAAATAAAGGCAGACTTATTTATATGTCCTTTTGTTCGGTATTATATTCGGTATTCGGGAACACTGGTAAACCTGTTTACCTATCTGAAAAACTTACCTGGAGAACCTCGCGCCACCACACAAATAGAACCACCTCCAGCGTTCTGTCCCAACGGGACTGCGGCGTTTCGTGGTAGCGTAGATATCTTGCCACAAAATGTTGGAATAATAAACCACTTCTACTTCGAGAGCTAAAATCAAGATACACATTAAAAAAAGAATTCTAGAACGGTTATTAGAACAAGAAAAGTGGAATACCTGAAGCTGCCATGATAAAGCGCTACGCACCGTGTCTACCTGCTTTTATCATTTTCCCGACACCATAATGCGCATATTTGTAAAATTTATGTATATTATTATTACTATTTAATCCAAATAACTATTCAAATTATAATTCTTTATTGAACACAGTTATTTATACAGATTCACTAAGAGAAAACATATGTACAAAGGCGAAATCTCTAAAATCTCTAATATCTCTAAAAAGAGATATCTTCCAGCAAACCAAGGCATGAAAGGAAAATTTATCAAGTAAGGGTAGGCAGTGCACAATATCTAATCTTTAATAAAATTCATATGTAAATTAAATATATATAAAATACGGTAAATGAAATACATAGTCGTATATACCAAACTACTAAATAAGTACCAATATATACATAAACCTGTACATATAGTTTACATATAATAATAATAATATACATACTACAACTATCGCAAAAGCGAGAGGAAGTGCTCTTTTACCCGGTTTTTTAAAGCGAAAAGAGTGGGTCTGTCTCTTATCATACAAGGAAGTGCGTTCCACAGTCGTACCGCCTGCAACTTGAAGGAGAGCTCAAATACAGAGGTATTATGCCTTGGAGTGGCTAAGAGAGATCTCTACATGGTCTTACCGTTGAGATCTCCGGTGCCGATCTCCTGAAAAGAGATACTCAAAGCGGTCTCGAAGTAGCACCTAGCTATTGGTAGCGCGGATTTTTCAATATATTGAAAAGATAAGAACGAATGTAAGAGTCGGCGACGACGAATCGGAAGCCACCCCAACTATTTGCGATATTGAGAAACATGGTCGTATTTGCGCAGCCCGAAGATAAACCGAATCCCGAGATTGTAAAGTCGATCGAGTTTGTTCAGTAGATCTTCGTTCGTGCTCGCCCAACAGACATCGGCATAGTCGAATAGCGGCAGGAGAAGGGACTGAGTAAGGGTGATTTTGGTTTGCCGCGGGAAGAAGTACTGCAGATGCCTGAGGGAGTGAAAAGACGCAAAGACCCGTCTGTTGACCTCGCTGACATGTAGATACCAAGACAGCTGGTTGTCAAAAATAACCCCAAGGTTTATCGCCTTAGTTGTGTACTCTATTGCAATGCTGTTATATGATATAGGAAAAACAGGATTTTGTAACAAGGAAAGCGTGTGCCTATTTCCTAAAATCATGGCTTGTGATTTAGTCGGGTTTACTAACCGCTCCTATGATGAGGCCCAGTCTTACACATTCTCGAGGTCAGCATTCAGTGCCACCACGGATGAAACTGCATCGCAGGGGGAAAAGTGGCGATAAATTTGTAGACCATCTGCATACAAATGATACGAAGAAGAGAGGACGTCGGACATGGAGTTGATAAAGACTGAAAAAATAAAAAGATAGAGAATACCATTCCCGAGGAAAGTTCACACCATTGAGTTTCGGTTTTTTCAGTCTTAATGCGATGCTGACGACCTCTCAGGATGTGTCGAACTAGCCAGCAGAGTGGAAAGGTGGAGCATCCATTATGAAATTCTTATGCACAATTTATGTCCGCACTACTTGCCACCTGGTGAAATTAACGAGTTTAGAGAAACCATACACCCAGGTTGGGTGTATGGTTTCTGGGTCCTAGACTGAAAACTAGCGCCACATACTTATATGCTGAGTCTGCGCTCTTATGTAATCTTGAACATTGTCATATTCCTATTAAGGCAAAGTCAGTTGTACTTGATTGTTAAATTGCTCAAATGACAATATCAAAATCTCCAGAGGTATCTTGTTGTAGTAGATAATGCACTGACCCTTGAAAGAATTGCTAATTTTAGTGAGTCAAAACCGGGGCGCAACTAGTCTGTGATTATTTCTTAGGTTTACACTACAGCTATCGCTAATTTTGGAAAATGTTTTAAGGTTCTTGCGTACATACATAATATTTTCGAAAATAACTTGACTAGCTACAGTTAGTATGTCAATTTATTCAAAATTTTCTCTGGAGTCTATGCTTTTTAATAATAAATTGCTCGAATAGCTCTTTTCACAACATGATACTGTAGGAGATGACATAATTAAAGTAACTAAAATAGACTAGCCTAGCAACATCCGTGTTTTATCTGATGTTCCTAACATTGTAAGTCACAGAACCTAATCTACCAGCTTATTTATCTATATAGGGTCCCCATTGCAATTTGCTATCAATGGCTTGACAGACGGACAATGATGTGATCCTGGGCTTTTTTTTCATTTCAAGGAACGGAACCCCAAAAACTGTTGAATGAAAATAACGAAGCGTGGTTTTTGCCGCCAAAGCTCTACAAGATACCATTTTTAGCTTGCGATTATGTATGTTGTTATAGTTCAAAAATGAAATCAACGTTATCTTACTTCACAGAGATGGCTTAAATATTACGGGGAAGTCCATCTTGAGGGTATACCAAGGTGCCGCGGGATCGACATTAAACAAACTCGACGTGGTCTACTACTGGTTTGAATTTTTAAGTAAGTTATATATCCTACTATAATGCTATTTCACGCTTTACCCGCGTGGAGGCGTGAAAAAATAGCTAAGTACGAGTCGTACTCAAACACAAAAGCTTGCGTGCCAAGATTTTTATAACACTTACCTATCTATTTATCTGATAACCACACCATCTCCGACAACGTTGAAAGAAACATGATTCTTGTTCCTTTAGTTTCAACTTTTTTCAAGATGATTTAGTTACCTAAATCATTTTGCAGTCTTGTATGACTTCCTGCGTTTACTACCTACCTGCCTTTCAGCTTCCTAGGTCAAGAAGTTTTTAAAGTTTACAATCTCGCCCCTTCCCTCCTTTATCTCTTCTTTGGGCAATTTTAAAAACGACGTTGTCAGTGACATCCCGTATTTTTATACTACCTACATGATGTCCTATTTCCACTTTCATGGTTCAAGCCATCCCCAAATTTTATACAGCCATACGTACTGAAAGTGCCCAAGAGTAAGGGGTGAGCCGGCGGCGGGGGAAGGGGAAGTTTAGATATTATAATTTGGAAACAACTGTATGTACCATATTTCTAGCAAATAAATATCATTTATTTATATTATTTCATAGGAGGCGTCTGAATTAAGGGAGTTAATATCCATGCCCTTGAAGCTACGAATGCCAAGGAAATTTAGCAGCGCGGAGGCTTTACCTTAAACGAGAGGTAAATAAGATTGTGATAGGAGAAGGGGGCATTAAGTTGGCATGCGCATAAACCTTACACATGTCAGATGTAATCATCAGATCTAGAAGATTCGGTGCAGTGTGGTTGAATATGAGTGGCATCTAGGGGAAGGATATGCATGTTAAATGAACTTACAAGAGAATTCAGCTTTGCTGAGTGACCATTATTCTTGAGAAGGCAAGTGTTGAAGTCGCCGATAATTAGGGTGTCATTATAAAGAGGAGTCAAGTCACTGAGAAGGGTTTCAAAAGAGTTAAAATAGTCGATTCGAAGAGAGGGGCCAGGCCATAGACACCCAGGAGGACTTTATTGTGACGCAATCGTAACTCCAGGAACAGGTGTTCAGCAGAACCAGAGTACAGGCTTGGCGACTGGCTGATGACTTTGCGTGGGATGTCAGAACGTAGGTAGATAGCAACACCGCCATCAGCCTTGCCTGTTCTGTGGTTCCGGTAGAGACTGAACTCTAGCAGAGCGTTCAGTCTCTAACGGACCTGGGAGAAGGAAAAGATGGCTTCATAAAAGATTCCGAAACAAGAATGTATGTTCAGATCACTAAAAACTACAAGAAGGTCAGTATAGCTGGTATGAATGCTTTGTGCATTAATATGAACAATGTTGAAGTTCGCACCAAGGTTTGCAAACACCCATTTTAAGTTATTCGACAGCGAATCACCAACAATTCCCGCGCTAACAGAAATATCACTATCACAAGAAGAGAAGAAGCTATTAGTAAAGTTGTAGGTATCCATAAATAATTAATTAGTTAATTTAAATAATCCATAGACTAAAATTAATACTAATACAATTTATTATTATTTTTATTTATTTCGGGTCATTGAATATACCCATAGAAATACAAATACAAAATTATGTGGGATTCAAGATTATAATATAAATATGGTGCAATAGCAAATTATTATTGTCAAAATTATAAATAAAAACAGGAATAACAGTAAAATTAATATGATGCAAAAGCAATTATTTGCAATATAACAATGGTAAAATAGCAAATGATTATTGTCAAAATTATATATAAAATAAAAGTAAGACTATACAGTACAATTAATTACTTCCTGTTCCCAGCGTGGTGCACGGTATTCTAATGCTGGAAAAATGGCCCGCTTGTGCTCTCCATAATAGCACTCAGAATCTCATTTTTTGAAGTACCCAGCCGCACCCAGAATGATGCGATCCTCGACCTGATTATTGCGTAGGAATCAGGGACTCTAGCCTCCGCAAACATCGTATCTTGGCAGACGCTGTATTCGGAATGCATCGTTGTACTGAACCCGCAAGGTACTATATGTACGTTTCTGTCTGCCTCTGACGCCAACTCGATCTTGTCTCACTCAGCATTGGCTGGAGCCAACTACAAAGCGAATGTACCAACTTATAATGTGACCCGGATGTGTATAATTAGGGATATCCCTGTAAAGTGGAATATGGAGGAGTTCCTAGAGGCTATCTAGCTCCCCCTAATTGTGATCCTATCATTAAAGCCCGCAGAATTAGTAGTAAAACAAAAAAAGACGATGACACTGTATCATATACCCCGACACAATCCGTTGTAATAACAATCTCAGGACAGGTTCTTCCAAAAAGAATCTACTGCTTTTATAATTATATTCTGGTGGAACAGTACAGTTCCCTTCTATCCAGTGCTGGAATTGTTGTAGATTTGGCCATGTCAAAATCCAACGCCGGTCTAAGCCTCGCTGTTCAATGCTCCCAACCTCACGATGGTAATACCTATTAAAAATCACAGGACTCCTGCTTGTATTATTCTGGCCCACATAGAGCCATATGTGCTGCCTTGAATTTCACAGGCAAAAAGCCATCACGAGCATCACGTCACAAGAAAGTGTATCATATAAAGAGGCATCAATTCGTCTTCCGGTAATAAGAAAATCCTTTGCAGATGCTGCTCGCTCTTCCCAAACAGTGCCCCCAACCCCGACTTCAAGCCAATTGATGGCCCCTTCCCAATACCCAAAGACGGTATTTTACCGCAAAACTGTAATTACAACGAGACAACCCAGATCTGATCATAGACAGGGATCACTTCGAGATCACCTACTCTCCCTCTTCTTCTCTCCCTAATGGTCATGCATTCCCTACTGACTAAGTTCAGTGATTGCCCATTACCGCCAAACGTGACACAAGGTCTTAACCGGATCTTACTTGTTAACTGTTCTCATTCCCAACAAAATGGCCAGCATTCTGCAGTGGAATTGCAGGAGCCTGAATTAAAAAAATCTGATCTTATTTATTTAATGAATAAATATAAACCCTCTGTTATTGCCCTCTCAGAGGCTTGGTTGCTGCTTGGTTCTCGCTTTCGGGTTTCAGGTTTTACCAGCCTTCGTGAGGACAGAATAGATGGTTATGGGGGTGCCATTCTTCTAATTAAGAATGGCATCCCTTTTTCTTGAATAAATCCTCCTCCCCATAGTTTGTGTATTTGATGTAGTTGCAGCAAGATGTTTTGATGCCACTTTTCTTTAAGCTTATATTCCTCATCCTGACTTTTCCAATCTCCAGGAACTGGATAGCATTATTTCCCTTCCCACTCCTCTTATTATTATAGGCGATCTTAACAGCCACAACCAGTTATGGGGTAGCTATATGAATGACTCTAATTCTTCTATAATTTTAGATATCCTCTGTATTCTAAATGATGGCCGCCCAATACGTAGATCTTTCCCTCTGTTCCTCAAATTTAGCTTCTTGCCTCTCTGGGGATGTTCTTTCTTCCACTTTTGGGAGTGACTATTTCCCAATTTTAGTCCACTTACCTAATATGTATCCCCCAATAAAGAAATTCGATCCCCTACTCAAATATAGACTGTCTGGCGCAGACTGGGAAAGGTTTGACAGAGAATGTGACCGTAGGATTAAGTTACTCGACCCTGTTTGTCCCCAAAATTCCCTCAATGGTCATTCAAAATTCCTCGAAGCAATTGTAACCAGTGCTTACTCCTCAATCCCATTAAAAAAACCTCCCCCTAATAAGATCCGTTCACCCTCGTGGTGGGAACCTGTGTACACTGAAGCAGTAAATAAAAGAAAAGAGGCCAAGAGGACGTATGTGTCTAGCTGACTATAGAGAATTTCATCAACTTTAAACGAATCTCTGCCATGGTCAGCAAACTGGTAACTAAAAGGAAGGTTAGGTTAGAAAATTAGGTTAGTCAAAATTTTGTGAGAACCTATGTCCTCGTTCCTCAGCTTCTCTTAACTGGAGAAATATAAAAATATTTAGAAGTTCTTTTTAGGTCCCTAACTCGTCCTACAGCGAACCCAAAGTCTGGTTTGAGAACTTCGCTAATAAATTAGCGCTCCCTTCTGCTCCTTATGTCGATTGTCTGCCGCCCATACTCTCGCTCCAGTCTCCTTCTCAAAGATTAGATGAAGTATTTTCGGAATCCGAGTTCGAACCAGCAGTAGATAATCTATACTTTTTTATTAGAAACTCTGAAACTAAAAAATACTTTTTACAGTTAATTAATAATTTCTACTCATCATTCAACATTATCACTATATTAAAACCCCTCTAAATTCGACGTTTAGAATGGTTTGTAGAGACACAGAATATTTTACCTGAATCCCAGTTCGGCTTTAGGAAAAATAAATCCACAATGGATAGCCTGGCCATACTACTACGGATATAAGGATAGCTTTTTCTAAAAATGAATTCTTAGACATATGCTTCGGCTTCCGCTTACAACAACGTACTTCTTCCTGTACTCAGGCAAAAAATGCTCCATCTGAGTTTTTCCAGTGAGGTTAGTTAATTTCATCACGAGCTTATTCTCGGACAGATCTGTGTTGATTCGTAACCAAGACCATTATCTGTCTCCGCGGTCAGTTCGGAAAGGTATTCCTCAAGGTTCAGTCCTGAGTCCTCTACTCTATAGTATTTACACTGATGATCTTGATAGAGTAGTTACCTCATTCTGTAACATTCTTCAGTATGTGGATGACTTAGCCCTTTACGCCTCTTTGGCCTCGATTGAGGAGGCTGCTACCAGAGTAAGTTCTGCCATTATGTATCTCGAGGATTGGCTGACGGAACATGGTATGTCATTATCGGCCTCAAAGAGCAAAGTTGTTATTTTCTCCAGAAACATTCGTATCCCGAATGTGCACATATATATTAATGGCCATGTGGTTCCAATTTCTAATTCCGTAAACATTTTAGGCGCCATTTTAGACTCTAAAATAAATGGTTCTGCACATCTTCACTATATGATAAAAACAATGCGAAAAGGGTATCAACGTCATGCGATGTCTTTCCGGTACGTGGTGGGGATCCCATCCATATTGTCAAAAGCTGATTGCAGCCATTTTGAACTTTTCTCCTTCAACCTTGTAATAAAGCTGCTCTTTACAGCCTTCAGAGAGTCCAGTTTAAATGTTTACACATCATTTTTGGTGCCATGAAATCATTTCCCACGAATGCCTTACAGGTTCAATGTGGCGAGTCCCTCTTTTACGTAGACAGTAGACCTTTCGGACAGAATATTTTATAAGGTCATCCCACTTCAAAACCACCCTCTTTTACCTAAAGTCAAACTGTTAAGTTAGTTGCAGATATTGATAACATAACGACCCTCCTTGCCCCGTAAAAAGTCTCCGGAAACTTGTAATTATAAATCAACCTTTATATCAATGTAATATGAATTCTCTCACCACGAACTTTGATGCTCTAATTCATTCTCCTAACGTTATCCCTTGGAATTTCAAAATCATATCCTGACGCCGACTCCTCGTTAAATGAAATAGTTGTTTCTTCTTGGGCAGACTGGCTCCTCGTTTTTACCGATGCCTCTAAACTTTCAGAGTCTGGTTGTATTGGTGCTGCAGTCTGGATACCAAGGTACAAAATCATTCTGCATTATAAATGTCCCCCTCTGTCATCTGTATTTACTGGCGAGTCAGTAGCTATTATTGAAGCTATTCAATATGTCTTATCTCATAAATTAAATAAAACCATTATTTTTTCAGACTCCATTAGTTGTCTTCAGGCCATCTTGTCAAACCAGCTCAGATCCAAAATTAAGTACCCAGTTATATTAAAAATTAAAGCTTGTATATGACTGCCAACGTCAAGGCTTAGAAATTGTGTTGGCTTGGATCCCTGGTCATGCGGTGGTACGGGAAACGAGGAGGCAGATTCCTTCGCGAAAAATGCTATATCTTTGGGTGGCTCTGAACATTTCCATAATTTCAGTTCAGATATATGTTCCATCTCTAAAACACACATATAGAAATCATGGAACGATGCCTGGTAGGTTAGCCGTCAGATCAAGGACAAATTCTATGGCGATATCCAGGATACGATTCCTTTGAAACCCTGGTACTTTAAATTCCGCGACTCGGATAAACATTCCTGCACTCCGGTGCACTTGGCTAAAATTTGCGTCAGGGATAACTCTTTGTGAGTGTGGTTTTGAAGAGGGCTCTGTTGAACACATCTTTTTTTAATGCTCTAATCTTAACGTTTCCTTGTTCAATCTTCTTCCTCCCCTATTATTATATGTCAATTCAAGGTTAATAATATAAAACGCTAACTATTGTTGTGTACCTATTGTAGACTAACTAAGCTAACACTATTATAATAATAATAATACCTAGTCAAGTTATCTCGTAGGCGGAGGACGTTTTAAAAATACAATTTAATTAAATGTAGAGCGTCTATTCTCTTTTACAACAAGTCTAAAACTAACTTACAAACTACTTATCAACTAGGCCGTGAGCACTCTAGGTGCCTGGCGCGACAACATCCGCCTGTCGACTCAGCGTCTGCGAGGCGACTGCCAGCAGGATCGAACGTTCCCAGCCCAGGGGAGGCTGCGTGCTGCGCATTTCAAACATAACCAACCTTAACATTTGGCCTGTAGGGTTGAGAATTTCCTGTTACTTTGTGGTCATAAGGAAAAGCATTGTTTACTATAGGTACTATACTCCTCCCTCCTTAAGATCGAAGCTCTCTTCTGGAGGAGAATTCTCTTCTGGAGCAGAGCTTCGATTGAACATCTGTAAAATTCTTAAACGGTACTTATATGCTAAAGTACACCATAAAATCAAAAGCGCTACATAGAGTCCAATTGTCCAAATGCTAACACCTGTCACTGAGATTATTGACTTTTCACTTTCACCATTTTCACTAACACTTTTCGTCAGGGCATAGGAGAGGAACTTCAGGTCGTCGAGGTCCACTCCCTGCAGGTTCATCGGTGTACCAGAGGTAGTGTCTGCCGGCTGGTTTACAGTGGGCAGGTTTACTATGGGCAGCTTCGCGTACTTGGTACTTGGTCGTCAGTATCTGTATGGTGTATTCTTAGACTGATATTTCCAACTTGAACTTCGTAAATGTCGTTGAGTGTCAGTATGTAGGTTCCATGGATCTTCTGATGGAACACTTCGTTGATGCAGGTTCGCGAGAGCAACCTTTCCTCTTTGCTGTAAAGTATCCATCTGTTGGGCTGAATCAACTGTATTTTCATATTTTCGATAGAAACTGGAACTTGAATACATGACGTCACGGTTTCAGCATACGTCATAAGCTCGCTGATGCATTTGTCTTGTTTGTAGTGAGAAGTGTCATCATCGAGACATATAAAACTGGAGTCTTCAATTTCCTTGCATGGTCGAGTGAGCAGTCTGATCTTTGATCCTTTCACCAGGATGTAAGGGTATTTGGGTAGGATAACAATGGTGTGGTTTTGGGATAATACGGGTAAAAGGAAAAAGTTTGTAATAGATATAAGTGTCTCTACTAACCAGTGGTATTTCTAGGAGATAATTGATTTGGTTACCCTTACAATAAGTTTTTAATGTAATACTTTGTTCAATTCTGACCAAATTTTCCAATTTCGGTGGAAATATTAATTTTTCTACTTTGTATATATTTTCTGAAATGTGCAGCAGCTTACTCGACTCTATGATAGATGGGGGTAAGATACCAACTTTACTTAAAGCTAAGCTAGTTTCGATCTCATTCAGTCTAATATGAAGAGACTGAAAATTATGAATCAACAAGTTGTATGTTTTAATTAATTAAAGGTGATTAAAATATTCCGTTTTTAGGATTTCACTCACTTCCGTGGTTACCCTTTTGATTGCTGATGTAATCTGAATGAGGTCGTCATTGAGTTTAAATTCGGTATTTGCCAAAGTATGTACAATTTCAGTGATCAACGTCAGTTTGCGGTTACCCTTATTTTGATTGGTCTTTACTTCGCTGAGAATTTGATCATAACGAATAGCGTCGTCATTGTCAAGGTTTCCGGTTATGATTTTTATAATTGAACCAATGGGGTTAATGAGTCCACGTTTTACTCGGATGGTCGGTACAACTTGCTGAAGCTTTTCTACGGTTACATTTTTATAAAATCTGTTTGTATTCTTAAATCTATGAAAGTACAAGTAAAGTTCTTATCCAAATAATTAACTAACCTATTGAGTTAACGTCTGACTGCTCAGTAGCTGACAATAGTGAGGAGACATTAGAAGCCTTGCGCCTCAAACATCCCTCTCCGGGTCGTTCTTTAGATTTCCCACCAGAGCCGACCTCCTCAGACAAGTTCCTTTCTGTGGAAGTGTCGGACGTCTCCGAGGCTGTCGCATCATTTTCTAATGGTTCCGCGGCAGGTTTGGACGGGCTGCGCCCTGAACACCTTAAAGTGCTGACGTCAGCTGCTGCGGGCGACAACGGTGGAAAACTCTTGGCCTCAGTTTGTAGTTTGGCGAATTTCATGCTGAAAGGCGAGGTAAATAGGGAAGTTTGTCCTTTTTTATACGGTGCCTCATTGTGTGCCCTTCGAAAAAAGGATGGAGGCTTACGGCCTATTGCCATAGGCAGTGTGATCCGTCGCTTAGTGGCTAAGCTAGGGTGTCGCGCCGTAAGAGAGGAGATGGCTTCATTTCTGCAGCCCCGCCAATTGGGTTTTGGCGTACCCTTGGGTTGCGAGGCGGCTATACATGCTACTCGGGCCTTTGCCCTGTATGAGGCTGATACAAATAATATTGTAGTAAAGGTCGATCTTCGCAACGCTTTTAATGCAGTCGAGCGCGACTCAATTTTGTTCATGATAAAGGAGAAAGTTCCTGCATTGTACCCGTTTCTACACCAATGTTATTACAGATCGAGTAACTTATTTTTAGGAGACAAGTTGGTGGAGTCTCAGGTGGGGGCGCAGCAAGGTGATCCTTTGGGACCTTTAATATTTAGCCTCGTAATTCAGAATGTAGTGTCCACCTTGCGGTCACCTCTAAACGTATGGTATTTGGATGACGGTACCATCGGAGGCAGCCCGGAAGTAGTGATCGAGGATCTGAGAGCACTTGTCGGGGGGTTAGCGAGGTTGGGGCTGGAAGTGAATCCAAAGAAATGCGAATTATACCCCTGTTCCAGCCAGGTCTCCCCGGAAGTTCTATCAGAAGTCTATTCCGTAGCCCCAGGGTTAAGATTACTGGACAAATCCAACTTTACATTATTGGGTGCACCAGTCTTCCCCGAGGGTATACCGGGTGTCTTATCGGCCAAAACAAGAGCTCTCGTGGCATCCAAGGATCACTTACAACAACTCCCAGCCCACGTCGCACTAACAATCCTGAGGAGTTGTCTGTCAATTCCCAGGCTTACATACACGTTGCGTACGGCTCCGACGTGGCTTTGTAGGGAGGAATCCACTGAGTATGATAACGTACTGAAGACCTCATTAGAATCGATTATCAATATCGAAATGACTTCCTCTCAGTGGTGCCAAGCAGCTTTGCCCATCAGGCACGGTGGTTTAGGCATTCGACGGTTGCGCGACACCGAGCTGCCGGCCTTCTAGTCTTCGTCGCATGGGGTGCGAGACCTTGTCACTCTTATTTAAAATATCCATGGTGATGGTTTTCGTATCCCCTTCGCGGAGGAGGCATTAGGGTTATGGCATGATTGGTGTCCTGGTAGCACTCCGCCCCAGCACCCGCACTCACAACGTAATTGGGATGAGTTATCGTGTGGAGTCACGCTTAACGAGTTATTGGACCGGAGTTCGGGGGTCGAGCTGGCACGACTGCGCGCAGTTTCGCAGCCAGAGTCAGGGCTCTGGCTCCACGCCTTGCCTTCTCCACAACTAGGAACATTTCTGGACAATGACACGTTGCGCGTGACTGTGGCCTTGCGCCTTGGCTGTGACATCTGCCAGTCTCATTCCTGTGTGTGTGGTGCGGGTGTGGACGCTCATGGTCGGCACGGCCTTCACTGCGTTCGAAGCGCGGGCAGGCTTTCCCGGCACTCCTCTATCAATGACATCGTCAAGCGGGCTCTTGTAACAGCCAATATACCTTGTGTATTGGAGCCCGCGGGGCTGTGTCGTACCGATGGGAAACGCCCGGATGGCCTGACCATGATCCCGTGGGAGAGGGGACGGTCATTGCTTTGGGATGCGACGTGTGTCTGCACATTCGCTCCCTCCCACCTGGCATCGACCGTGTCCACCCCGGGGGCCGCAGCGGAAGAGGCAGCGAGGATGAAGACCCAAAAGTACTCTGTGCTTTTGGGCCAGTATATATTCGTCCCGCTTGCCATAGAAACCACCGGGGTCTGGGGAGTGCAGGGCAAGGCATTCATTAGGGAAATAGGGCGCCGCCTGAGGGACCGTGGCTATGACCGCCGCTCTGGATCCTATCTTATGCAGAGGATCTCCCTCGCAGTGCAGCGCGGAAACGCCGCCAGCGTGATGGGGACCTTTGCATCTGATATGGTCCGGGGCGCTTTATTTTCTTAGTGTGTTTGTGTGTGTGTGTGTGCGTGTGTGTGTATTTTTGTATATTTAAGTTTTGTACAAAGTATTTTAAAATGTATGTACAAGTAACATAATAACTATTGTTTAACTTGGTGAATTATTTATCATGTCATTGTTTTTTATCTTGAATAAATATTCACATTGAGTTGCGATGTCCTCGCTACATTTGTCTGCGTCTCGTCCGTGACTGATTGAAAGTCGAGAGTCTTTGCTATTATCCAGTTGTCGTTGCTAAGTACCGCTACGCCATACTTGACGGGCAGGTCGCCTGGGTCATTATTTAACGCCTGGAGTTGAAGTGCTTGGAGACGTTTCTCGCGGACCTGGAGACACGCCTGGAGAAACTAATTCTTAAGGGTAACGAGACGTTGAAGGCGGAAATACGCGAGATACTCAAGGCAGAGATTGCTACTCACGTGGCAAGTCTTACCGCTGAGCTGGATGGCAGAATAGCGGAGGTGGAATTCCAATGCAGTAAGATCTGTGAGCTCGAGAAGAACCTCCAGGCCTCACAGGAGCGGGTTGCTGTGCTTGAAAACGAGTTCGGCACACATCAGCAGTGGCTCCGAATGAATAACCTGGAGATTTCGGGTGTTCCGGAACTAAACAATGAGTCAGTGTCTAACGTCGCCATTCAAATCGCAAGCCACGCGGGAGTTACGCTGCAGCCTGGCGACATAGAGTTCGCGCACCGCGTTCAGCCAGTGAAGACGGTCCCTGGGCGCCCAAAAAACATCATTGTGAAACTGAGGCAGCGCTTACACAAGGATGAAATAATGTCCGGCCTGCGAAAGACTAAAGGCGTAACAAGTTCGGACATTGGATTTGCTGGAGAAGCCAGAAAAGTCTATGTCCATGATCACCTTACACCGACTAATAAAAACCTGCTTAAGGACTGTAAAGACTGGTGTCAAAAACTTAATTACACTTATGTTTGGGTTAAGCATTGCAATATTTACGTCCGAAAAGCTATTAATTGTCCTCAGATACATATAAGAAGCTCAAGGGATTTTGTCAAAATAGTATGATCAGCTATTTATTTCTAGGTCAAAATATTTCTTTTACCGAAAATTATACCCACCAACTCACTACACTTTCATACACACAACCACCACTCCTTACACATCCTTATACAACACACACAAACCCATCCGTCTCACACCCCTCCCATCTAATTAATTATACTACGACGACAAACGAGTATTTCCAGCAATTACCTGACTCCATCTATACTATAATCTTTGTTCTATATATACCAACTTATATTCAATTCTAATCTCAATATTTACTATCAAAATACTCGTGGACTCAGAAGTAAACTACATACCCTTTACCAAAACATTCTAAGCGATGATTTCAACATTATCTCCATTACCGAGACCTGGTTATTAGATAGCATTCTAGATACAGAAATCTGCGATAGTAGATACGACGTATTTAGAATCGATAGAAACCGCACTCTCTGTGGAAAACAAGATGGAGGCGGAGTTATGATCTTGGTCCGGTCTTCGCTAGGCGCCAAAGCTCGCCCAGAGTGGTCACAGGATGGAGTTGAATGTCTCTGGGTGACGATTCCGGCCGACAACCTGCGAATGCACGCTGGTAGCATCGACTCTGCTATCTCCAATCAGGATCTACACATGTGTACCGCATATGCCCCACCTGATTCGCGGTTCTCTAAAACTTTAGCGAATGATTTACGTCAAATCAATTTACTACTAAATAAGGTTCTCTCTCAATCCCCTAATGCACATATTTTAATAACTGGCGACTTTAATATGCCCAACATTGTGTGGAGCTCGGACGGCTACACCACACAACTTCATCAAGGTTCCGTAGAGATTCAAGATGCCAGTGCCAGTCTTTTAGAGACATTCTCTATCTGGAACCTACAACAATCAAACTTCATTAAAAATTCCAGTGGCAATATCTTGGATCTGATTGTTTCTAGTTTTCCGGCAGATGTCAAGACTTCTCAAAACCCTCTTAGCAGGGTTGATAAATATCACCCGCCACTTGAAATCACAATTAAGGACATCTTTGCTGGACCACTGGTGGAATCGAATTGCACTAAATATAGATTTCGCAAAGGTAACTATGATGAAGTCAACAGGTTGCTAATGGATGTTGACTGGGATAAATCACTCTGTGTTTCTGACTTGGACCACGCTATATCCATTTTTAACGACAAACTTACCGATATTATTACAAAATGTATACCGTTAGACACTCGTCATAAGAAATGTAACTATCCAGTTTGGTATAGCACACCGTTACTTAAAATAATACACGAGAAAAGCAGAGCTCACGCAAAATGGAAACGTTTCGGCAATCCCCGTGATTACGACGAATTCTCTTTGCTTCGGAGTCGACAAAAGTTCTTTCACGATCAATGCTTTAAAAAGTATATCGCATCAATTCAACAGAACATAAAATCCGACCCGAAACAACTATGGGCGTACGTCAGAGCACGTCGTGGCAGTTCGGCCTATCCGAAGAAATTCGAGCACAACAACAGCACTTACGAAAAGGGTGAAGACATATGTGCCGGGTTTAACAATTTCTTCTCTTCAGTATTTATCAAACCTGCAGCCACTTACGTGGATAAAGAGTTAGATCCTCCTTATTGTGATGATGGTAGTATTGTGAGCACCATACAAAGTACACCCGAATCGGTGGTAAAATACTTGTCACTCTTAGATCCCAACGGTGGGGCCGGTAGTGATGGAATCCCCCCATATTTTATTGTCAGGTCCGCCAAGAGTCTCTCCATTCCACTTAACATTCTATTTAACATTTCCATTAAAAAGGGTACATTCCCAACCAAGTGGAAAGAGGCTCTTGTGGTACCTATACATAAGAAAGGTTCTAAGCTACCTATTTCAAATTATCGCCCCATCTCAATTCTTAACATATTCGGTAAGGTGTTTGAGAGAATTGTTTATGACACTATCTATGGAACATTAGCAAAAGGAATTCCCCCGCAACAGCATGGCTTTTTGAAGGGCCGTTCTACCGTCTCGAATCTTGCAGAATTTGTACATTATGTCCTCCGAGCAATGGATGGCAGGATGCAGGTTGACGTGGTCTACACGGACTTTGAAAAAGCTTTTGATCGTGTGGACCACGTCATCCTGCTCCGTAAGCTTTATAGGTTGGGTCTTCGTGGAGATATTTACAGGTGGGTCTCGTCCTATGTGTCTAATAGATGTCAAGCGGTTGTGCTTGGTGGTTTCAGGTCAGATTTTGTGAGCGTTTCTTCTGGTGTTCCACAAGGATCACATCTGGGTCCGTTATTTTATAATGCATACCTATACGATATATATACAGTATTTAAAAATTGCCAATTTATAATGTATGCTGATGACAAAAAGATATTTGCTAAAATACGTAGCGTTAATGACTGCATTGGATTGCAGGACGATCTGGACCGGCTCTCTGAGTATTACTTCAACAATCGCATTAATGTCAACATCTCCAAGTGCCTTCAGATCTCCTTCACTCGCAGTCCAAACCCAATTGTCCATACATACTGCTTTAAGGATCAAGTAATAGCACGCGTTAACACTGTCCGCGACTTGGGCGTGACCCTCGACGCTAAACTTACTTTCGATCAACACATAGACGACATCGCCAACCGCGCCTACAGAAATCTGGGATTTATATTTCGTACGTGTGCTGCGTTCAATGATATTACATGCATAAGGGTCCTCTATTTTGCCTACGTGCGTAGTATTTTGGAATACGCCAGCGCTGTTTGGTGCCCACAATACATTACACACAAAGATCGATTGGAGGGTATCCAGAGAAAATTTGTCCGTTATTTGGACTACCGAACTAAACGTAAAAACTGCGACTACCTTACCTCCTGTAAATATCATCATGTGATGGATCTTAATAATCGTAGAATGGCTCTCGATATGTCTGTCCTGCACGACATTCTCAGCGGTCGTATTGATAGTACCACCCTTGTCGAATTGGTTGGCTATCGCGCTGCCACCACACGCACGCGCCACTCGGTAAACTTAATGTTCCACACACCCAACGTTAATACTAAATACGCCCAAAACTCCCCTTTACTTCGTATCCTAAACTTATACAATAAACGGTTCAGTTCTATTGACCCATTTGATTGTACAAGGAACACATTCAAGAGTCGAACTATGAAGTTACTCAGTCACTCAAGCACTTAATATTATAATCCCCATCCCTTTCCCTCCCCTCCTCCCCTTCCTCAACATTCAAAATCACTAGGGCTACATATCTCACTATCTTTCTCCAATACACCATCACATACACTCCACATATCACACATCACACTCGTCCAACACTCTAATTCTAATCTTACTTAATTATATTTTGTTTTGTTTCTCCTCAATAACCAAATTTATACATTGTTCGTGCTTTCACTATCATTATATAAATACATGTTTAAACCTTTAACCTTATAAATTGCAAACGTTTTAGTTCCTAAACTTATATATATTTGTATATCGGTGGACATCTGTTATTGGCCTGCTTCACTGTACTGTTTTGTATTGTTATATTTTTACTGTAATGTGCTGTTGATGTCCCAAATAAAATAAATAAATAAATAAAAATAGACGTACCACCATGGCCACTGCCAGGATGAGCAGGTGCCTGCAATGGACGTTTTATATTCTTAACTGGTAAGTTTGTGTCACGGTGACCGACTCGAATAGGGACTATATTTCTATCGGTTTCTCCTATAACTAAATCTTGTGAGTACCGGGGTTTGTCCTTACTTGAGCGCTTATTTGTACCTTTTGCGTAAATTGTATCACCGGGTTCTACTGGAAATTTTGTTTCACCTCCTCTTTTCCTAATGATTTTTTCCTTTTTCTTGGCGGTCTGCTCTGCTAGATGGTTATAAAGGTATTTTGTGCGTTTAGCGTGATCTTTAACTAATTGTTGGGTGTATTGTTTTTCGAAATTAGCGTCAAAAGCATGTCTTGAATCTGTGTGTCCTAGCAGGACTTCGAACGGGGTTTGGATACTATAATTGTATGCCAATACGGCGTAAGTCATCACCGATGCAGCATCTGTGAACTTATACATGTATTTGGCTAGCCTGTAAATTTCTATTATGGTAGAGTGAAATCTATATTCTATAGAAAAGAGGTCGATAAATATCTCCTCTAGAGGTTTGGTCTGGGTTTTAGTTAGTTGAAGTTGAGGTTTGATCATCGGCCAAGGTTAGCGTATCGTGTTGACGTCTCCCAACTACTTCTCCAGTTTTTATTCAAATTAATTAGTCTAATGTTCCCTGTTCTGCAAGAAAATAGTGACAAATTAAACTAAATAAGTGCTCTCCCTAAAATACACATAATACGTACAAAAACCTTACATATAACAGTGTATAACCCGAAAAACAGTGAAGTTCTAGTGCACATATAATTCAATATTACGTACTTTTTCCAAAAATACCTCTCTCAAAATTTTATTTCCTAAACCATAACAAAGTGTACACAGAATTCGCCATGGATACCATGGCGAATTCTGCGTACACTGCGTATCGCGGTCGTTGGTAGATGCGGTTAAGTTTTTGGTCTGAGACTGCACACGCAAGAGGTCGCAGGTTCAAATCCCACCAAACCAAAGATACGCTTTTTGTTTTTTCGTCGATAGCTTTGTTGGTGCCACGCCTGATAGTTGAGACTGAGACAAGCAAGCGCCATCTACGCCTTCGAACCGGGCATTAGGAATTACCTCAGTAATTAAAAAAAAAAAAAAGGCTTATAAAATCATTTGAATATATCAACACTACATGCTACGAACCGCTACTAAAATCAATATCGTAGCACTGATGCTGACGTGACGTACTGTATACGTTGAAACTCTAATGCGTTTCATCGCCGCTATACAGGGTGTAACATTTTTATCGACCTGAGTAAATAATCAACGCGCCCAATAATAAACTGCCCTGTGTGCCGTCAGACAATAACGCTTAGTGACTTGCTAAAATGCGGAGCTTGCAAGAAACAGTTTCACTACCAATGCCTAAATATTACCAGAAGTTCAAGAATTGAAAAAGAAAATAACATTCGTGACGAAATTAAGCTCAAGCATCACCAAGTGGTGACCAGTATCACACTGTATTGGGCTAAGTTCAAGCTCTATGAAGACAAAATCTAAAAAGAAAATCGTATTCGAGAAAGCAGCATCTCCTCTCCCAAAGAAAACAGCCCTGAAGAAATTGTCAAAGACATTTAGCAAATGCCGGATCACATCATTAATACCGTTACAGTGGAAGTGAATAAAAACAGTACACCAGCGAACAGCCCTAAAGGAAATCTAAAAAGCCATTGAGCAAATGCTGGATCAGAGCACTAATACTGTTACAATGGAAGTAAATAAATACAGCAAACCAGAGAATAGCCCAAAAGGAGTTGAAAAAGAAATTGAGAAAAAGCCAGATCAAAACTTCAATACTGTCACAGGACTGGCGAATATAGCCAGCAAACCAATACTTCCATCAAGCCACGAAGCCGAGTCCAAGAACAATGAATTTGCCAGAGGCAGCAAATACTAGACTAGACTAATTTATTATAGGAAATCCTAGCTTATATACTAGGTTGGTACATGTTATTAATGACGTGCATAAGACATAGTGCGTGATGAATGTAAATATACCTTATCTGTGACGGTCGTCAACTTATCTTAACATTACGTGAAAATATGACTAACATAGTCGACCGGCACAGATACTCCCCCCTTTAGGGAAAAAAATAAATGAATGTACTTATAACAATTGAAAAAATCTAAGTTAGATACCATAACAAACTTATCAACTGCAATAATAACTAGTAGTATTTTAATAAACATAAAACCGGATCTTAATTGTGCATACTTTAACTTAATCTAAAGGTAAATCTTACACGAAAACAGAAAAACACTAGGAAAATGGGGCTTCGCGGTTAGTAAACTAACCTAACCTATAACTGGAAAAGATCCGCAGGAGAGTCGTTTGATGCTGCAGCCGCCCATGTTTTTCAGGAATCAATGAGTCAATTTACATCGCACGTTGTTGAAGTTGTAATCACTGTTTGTTTATAATTGCGACCGTAGAAGGATGATTGTGCTGAATCAGCGTCAGCATTAAATCTGTAACCTTGGCTGTAGGCAGTCAATGATCTCGTACGTCGTATGTACGTGCATGCTCTTCACTCCTGAGTGAATATTAAGTTGTCAATTGATGAAATTTGTGTCTAAAAACCTTGGGATTTGGCAACATAGGGCACATCTTGTACACCAATCGTTTATATATAAATATATATCTCTCTCTTTCTTCAGTGATTTGATTATTCTTCGTGCGATGTTCTTCCTGGATTAATTCAATATTCGTTGAATTAGGTATATCGATGACGTTTCAATACTCTTCTGGGGGCTGGAACGGCTTCCTATGACTTGAACTTGAAAAGCTGCTTGCTGTGAATGAATTTGCCGACGCGTTCGTTTCTGCTGGTGCGAGCTCCATTTTGATAAATCAGTTCGGTTCATTATTCTTGCGGTATCTTGAGGTCGATGCGGGAAATCTTCAGTTGAAATCTCTTGGCTTCTGGTCCGTTTTCAAATTTGGTCCGGTAATGGCTTGCTTGATGTCGTCTTGGTTTGGGTGGGGTCTTGATTATGAAGTTCTGCAGCGTGGTTTGAAATAGTTATGCAAACCGAAGTCGGGGCTCGGCGATCTTGGACCAAGTGCTTTTTGCTGCAGTTCTAAGATGGCAGCACACGCGTTTTCTTCGCGGCTGGGTCCATGCTGCTATTACCGAAGGTTACTGATGTTCATCACGTCTGGTCACCACTTTGCCAGAGGCATTTATAAGGAGAGCGACATCTTCGGGAGTAAAGTAAAAGGCTTGAGGTGCGCGCAAATACTAGACTAGACTAATTTATTATAGGAAATCCTAGCTTATATACTAGGTTGGTACATGTTATTAATGACGTGCATAAGACATAGTGCGTGATGAATATATATACATAGTCAGGTCATAAGTTCTGTCACATGTGCAATATGAAATAATTTAGACATGTTTATTATTTATGTAAACATTTATATAGCAAAATGAACTTAATAAAACATAGATTCTTATGGTAATAAAGTTTATTCAAAATGACCCCCGCGATTTTGAATACAGGCCTTTATTCTGCGCGGCCAGTCGTCTATCACAGCACGAACGAGGTCCATGTCAATATCGGCGGCTGCCTTAATCAAGGATGCCTTGAGTGACTCCAAATCAGGATGAGGCTTTGAGCAGGCCTTTTCCTCCAAGTGTTGCCATATCTTGTAATCTAACGGACTCAAATCTGGACTGGAGGAGGGCCAGTCTTCGTGCCGGATGAAGTCGATTTCACGCGCCGCCAGCCAGTCTTGTGTGCTTTTCGCTCTATGAGCTGGCGCAGAATCTTGTTGGAATACCCAGTGCCTGTTATTAAACATGGTATGAGAAACAGGTTCCACAAGGTTCTTGAGGACTGTATTTTGATACACAACTGCATTCGTTTTTACGCCTTTCTCACAAAAATGTACCTCAGTTAAGCCCCAATAAGAGACTCCCAACCAAACCATGAGCGAGGATGGAAAATGACCTCGTTGGACACGCCGAATACGGTTGCTCGCTTCTTCACTGCTGTGTGCGTACACCTTATCATTTTGTTTGTTGTAGCTCTCTTCCACGGTGAAAATTTTTTCATCCGAAAAAAGAATTTCCCAATGCTTTTGGATATAATCCTGCCCAGCAGAATTTTGGCTACACACCACCAAAACAATTCGGCTTTGGGCCGCAGCCTAACCAATTCGGCTACAAGCCCCAACTCAGTTTGGCTATACGCATCACCAAAATGCATAAGTACTCACGCTAGCAGCCAACATATTGAGGTGATAGATATCCCTATGCTGCCAATATTCCAGTGCGAAGGCTTCCACACATTTTATTGTATAACGTAGACCCTGACTATGACGGACTTATTGGACTGGACCTATTAGAACAACTAGGTGCGAAAATTGACATGAAAACGCACACGTTGATGACAGATGCGACTTCTATACCTATCATCTGTAACAACTCAGACTATACCATTACACTACACATCGCGTTGTTCACATCACCACGATGTGAACAACGCGTAAAAATACCAACGGATTTACACACAGGGAACTGTATCTTCAGTTACATATAATTCTGTGAAGGAATGAGAATGCCGAGGGCTTTATTGAGATGTGAGAACGGCTATGCTACAACAGTTATTTGAAACAGTACTGACCAAGAGTATACGATCACAGTAAAACAACCGTTAAAAGTAATAGAATTTACTAGTGAGACGTGCCAACTATTTAACATCAATGACGTGGAAATGTGCGACCTAGAAGTAGACGACTGGCTAGTGGAAAATCTTAATTCAAAACTTAAATTAGATCACATGAATGAAGAGGAAAGAAAAGCCATCAATAACTTATGCAAGGAAAACAAGGACATTTTTATTTTGAAAAAATACCGCTATCTTTCACAAATAACGTAAAACTTCAAATCCGAACACGAAACGAAGACCCAACTTTATCAGGGCTTACAGACAACCCCAGGTTATAAATCAGGAAATAAATAGACAGGTAGAAAAAATGCTAAAGGACGACATTATCCAGGAGTGTTATTCTCCCTGGAGTGCCCCAGTTCACTTAATCCCAAAAAAACCTGACGCGTCGAATGAAAAGAAATATCGACTGGTAGTCGATTACAGAAAACTGAACGAATTAACAGTTGACGACAAATATCCCTTGCAGAATATAACCGACCTTTTTGATAAACTGGGAAGAAGTTGTTACTTTACCACCCTTGATCTGGCGAGCGGTGATCACCAAGTGGAAGTAGCTAAAGAAGACCACCAGAAGACAGCCTTTACTACTCAGACAGGTCACTTTGAATTCAGACGCATACCCTTCGGATTAAAGACAGCACCAGCTACATTTCAGCGTGCTATTGATAACGTACTGCGTGGACTACAAGTCATCCATTGTCTTGTTTATTTAGACGACATAATCATCTATTCGTCAAGCCTACAAGAACACTTACAGAAGCTACGTCTGGTCTTTGACCGACGAAAACTTACTTCAAGGTACAATTAGACAAGTCTGACTTTCTAAGAAAGGAGGTCCTGTACCTTGGACACACCATCACCAGCGAGGGGTTAAAACCCAACGACGACAAGATCAAAACCAGTCTTAAATATCCGTTACCTCAAACGACAACCGAGATAAAGAGTTTTCTCGGACTTATCGGCTATTATCGACGTTTCATCATAGATTTTGAAAAAATAACACAGCCCATGAAAGCTAGACTAAAAAAAAACGCGCTATGTCCATCAGCGATGAAAAATATATCGAAGCTTTTCAGAAATGCAAGGAGCTATTGGTTAATGCACCTATACTACAATATCCGGACCCCAATAAACCATTCATCTTGACCACAGATTCCTCTGACTTTGCAGTCGGCGCAATATTAAGCCAGGGACCAGTTGGATCAGATCTTCCAGTAGCATATACGAGCAGAACCCTAAATGACACCAGAACTCGGTACAGCACTACCGAAAAAGAATTACTCACCATAGTCTGGGCCGTCAAACATTTCAGACCTCATCTATTAGAAGTTCATTGTGGTTACCGACCACAAGCCTCTACAATGGCTAAAATCACTCACTGACACCAATAGCAGGCTCACCCGCTGGTGCTTACGACTTGCCGAATACGATTTTGAAACAGTATACAAAAAGGGAAAATTAAATTCTAACGCAGACGCCATGTCACGCATCAGGATCAACGCATTAGATGACAACATTTCCACTAAAGGCAACGTGGACGAAGAAGAAGACAGAATAAAGGAGATAAGAAAACTAACCAAGGAAGTAGAGGAAATGTGAAATCTTCAAGAGAAAACGCTAGCACAAACTCCGGAAAATCCCATAACTCCCGAACGCCCTACGACAATAGATTCAGATACCGATAGGACACTTTCGTTAGAACAAAGATCCCCATATTCCATAGCAAGCCCATCCAGTGGTACTATCACAGCATCTGAGAAACCCTCAGAAACGGAAACCGCTCACTCTGCCGAAGATACGGAATCGGTAGGAATCCCTATTTTGCAAGAAGCCGTCGACACTAAGCCCAATAAAATATTAGTATTCACATAGTTAATTAATAAACTCTCAGTAAAAGACATATCCAGAAAGAAACAGAGAATCTTAGAAGTTCACCTGCCAACCAACCGACGCGACTTGGTGAAACAGTTTCTTAAAGAGTTCATTAAAAACAAGATAAAATATTTTATCTATTTTGAAAACGGTGAACATCGCAGACAATTTACAGAAGCGGTAATCTTCCTATTCAAAAAAGACCTTGTACAATTCTTTGAATGCACCAAACTCGTCATCTATGTCGATGATGAAAACGAACAACTGGATATAGTAAAAAAATACCATCATGGAAAGACATGTCATCGTGGCATTAGAGAAACCTTAGCCCAGATTAAACGCACCTACTTTTGGCGTAATATGGATTAGATAATAGCGAGCGTGAATAATTCATTTGAAATCTGTCATAAGATGAAGTACGACAGAAATCCCATCAATTCAATTCAATTCAATGTTTATTGCAATAAATTACAGTATTTTAACAGATGTCAGTAGTTAAATACAATGTCCTAACGTAATTTTACCAATAGTGGGATAGCAATTTCATAGTCATAATTTCCTATCAAGAGATTATACTAATCAAATTATATTCAAATAACATAAAATTCAATAAAAAATACATTACAATTACATACATCAAGTCATTTAAATTATAAATTTCAGTCGAACACATAAACAATGATTATCGTAGAGACATTGATTTTCCATATTCGTAAAATTCGGTCAGTGTGTATGGACACATAAGCATTAAATACTGTTTCAAGGCCTTCAGGAACCGATCACCAGAGAGAAGCTTTATATTTAGCGGTAATTTGTTATAATCGCAGATGGCCATATTGCTGGTACTATTGCTATAAGATGTCGTTCTACAGGGTCTTGTTTTAAGATCATACTTGAATCGATCTCTTAGCCTAGTACTATAAAGTTCAGAGCTGATCGGAAACTTTTCCGGAAAACGCATGTTTAATTTACACAGCTCGATGATGTAGAGCGCCGTGACGATATGGATTTTTAATTTAAAAAATAGGCCGCGACAAGTTACTCTATTTGATTTAACACCACTCAAAATGCGAACGTATCTCTTTTGTAAAACGAATTTTTTTTGGATCTCAACGCCAGCACCCCACAGTGCTAAGCCGTACAGGAGTCTAGAATGGAAGAAAGCGTAGTAAGTCTGTAGCTGAGCATGTGTTGTGGTAATAGTTGACAAAGATCTCAATGCATAGCAAAAACTACTTAACTTTGCTTCAAGAGTCTCTGTGTGCTTCTTCCAGTTCATCTGCTCATCTGCAAAAATGTCCAAAAACTTGGCATGGTCAACTAGTGCAATCGTTGTATTCTCTATACTTAGATCTAGTTCAAGTCTGGGGGTATTGTAGTTACGAAAATGAATCATTTTAGTTTTACCAGAATTTGTTTTTAATCCCATAGTTTGTAACCAATGGACAATAGTATTAATGGTTCCATTTATCTCAGCAGACAGTTTAGTAGTATCATTTCTTTTAAATTTTAAGAACACTGAGACGTCATTCGCGATCATCGTGATTTTTTTTACTAGTTCGGGTAAATGATTTATATATAATATAAACAGCAGGGGACCTAAAACACTATCCTGAGGCACACCTTGCGTCGTCTCTTTACTCAATGTTACTATGTTTGATAGAGTATTTTTCCTGAAGTCGACCATCGGAAGTATTACACTTTGTTTACGTTTAGTTAGATAAGATGTTAGCCAATCTAGATAATTGCCCCTAATACCGCACCGATTTAGGATGCATGTCAAGACTTCATGATCAACATAATCAAAAGCTTTTGACAGGTCTAATAGAACCGTTATCACGATTGATTTTACATTCAGAGATTCTGCCACAAAGTCCATCGTATCGAATACTGCATCAATTGTTGACTTACCCTTTTGAAAACCAAATCGGTCTTTAGACAGAATTTTATATTTTAATAAAAAATTAGTTAGGCGGTTAGCATAAAATTTTTCGAAAACTTTGGACAGAGAGGGTAACAATGCAATGGGGCGATAATTTTGAACTTTCAGTCTGCTATCACCTTTGTGCAGTGGAATGATGTGGGCTATTTTGAGTCTTTCTGGAAAGATACCTGTAGCTACTGATAGATTGATCAGATAGACCAGGGGGTCGGCAACCACTTCGATGACGCGATTAATAAACACCTTACCTCCCGACATTAGAGACTCGATCAGTCAAACTAATATCAAAGCTAAACTCAAATCACACTTTACAGAAAAACTAGAAAGACGGAATAGTTCTTGAGAAATGTACCTACTAATTATATTGAATTTTAAAATTATGTTTTTGAATGTCATGAATACCATTGAATATTATGTAATTGATTTATTAATGATGTAATTGAATATTTAAAATAATGCTATTGCTAACTTAAATACGATAATTAATGAGTAGATCACACCACACACAAACCCCAGTGGTTTAAGTGGTGTTCCCATAATGAGTAACTATGTAAAATTTTGTGTAAATAAATTAATAAATAAAAATAAAAATAACTTCCTTAATAATGGTAATTGGTAAACCGTCGTATCCACAAGACTTTTTATTGTTCAGATTCGACACAAGTCTCCGAGTTTCTATTTTAGTTATGGGATTGATGAACATGGAGTTATTTTGGTATCTGGGAAGGTCAATGCTATTTAGCACATTTTTACTTGTATGACCACTGCTTATAGTAAAGTAGGCGTTAAATAAGTTTGGAGCGTCCAACTCATTATTTATGGTTGTATTACCATCAGTGAGTCGCAAGTTTTTTTTTTTTTTTACTAAATTCCAGACGAGGTAAACAATGCTATCTCTAGTATAGTGAACTGGTTTACTGTTAACAATTTATTACTTAATGAAAAGAAAACTAAATGTATTAAATTCGTGTTACCCAATGTGAACCCGGTAACTACAGACATATTTATAAAAGGACAGAGATTGGACCTTGTGCAGTCGACTGTCTTTTTGGGCATTACTTTAGACGCCAAACTACAATGGGATCCCCATATAAATAAATTGTCGAACAGACTGAGTTCGGCAGCGTTCGCAGTTAAAAAAATTAGAGCTCTTACCGACGTAGACACCGCTAGACTAGTCTACTTTAGTTACTTTCATAGTCTAATGACCTATGGTATTTTATTGTGGGGTCACGCTGCGAATGCTAATAGTATATTTATTCTGCAGAAACGGACTGTTCGTGCAATTTATAGATTAGGGCCTAGAGTGTCACTGAGGGAAAAGTTTAAAGAAATCAATATTCTGACATTTGTGTCTCAATATATCTATGACAATCTTGTGTATGTAAAAAGAAATATAACTAATTTTCAGAAGTACAGTGATATACACAATTTTAATACTAGAAATAAAGACAAGTTGGTTGCTTATGTAAGCCGACTACATAAAATTAGTAATTCTTTTAAAGGCAATTGTATACGCTATTACAATAAGGTCCCTACTGATATTAAAAACTTACCTTTAGACAAGTTTAAAATAATAATAAAACAGAAATTGTATAAAAAAGGTTACTACAGGATATCTGATTACTTAGAGGACAGATGTCCATGGGAATAGATTGTTTGAGTAACAGGCTGTTTCGATATATAATTAGCATTCATTTTGTAATTTGACAATATTTTATTTAAAAAAGGAAACGCAAAAGATGCGACGACTGTGGAGTTTCTTCGGTGAGCTCTTCTCCACAGATTCCGCCATTGGGTTAGTGAACTCACCCAAAAAAATGTAATGACGGATCTAAGTGATGTAACAACATCCTATGGAAATAAATGATTTTTGATTTGATTTGATTTGACAGTTTTGATTTTGTTGTTCCACTTTAGAATAAGTCTTTCATTATCCTTTTTCTTTGCAAATGATACCACTTTATGCAAAATCGAACGGTATTTCTTGTAAGGTTGAGAGACTAAATATTTATATCGATGACAGAGTGTAGAGTTGTTCTTTAAATATTTGTAGTTCAATAAAAAGTTCGCGCTTCGTTTCACAAGATTTTTTAATACCCGGTGTAATCCATTTAGACTTAGAGTATATTTTAGGACAGTTTTCAGCGGGCAATACCTGTCAAATGCCCTGAGGAGTATATCATGAATCCGAATGAAAGACTGATCCGTATCTGAAATTTCGTAAATCTGGTCCCATTTTACGCAACTCAAGAATTGTTTCAACTCGTTTATATTGGTTTTAGTCAGGTCTCTAACTTGTTTAAAAGTACTTCGAGAGCTAGGTATTTTCCCAACATCCAGTGTGCCATGCTGAAGGGAGTCGGATAAGCCGGGCTCAACCACTTTTATATTGCCTAGGTTTGTGTTTGAAATCATATTATCGATGCAAGAACTGCTATGAGCTGGTATGCGTGTGGGTTCATGTACGAAAGGTTTAGCATCAAAGGATTTCAGCAGACTTAGAAACTATCTGGATTCTCCCACTTTTACCAATAAATTAACTTTGAAATATCCACATAGCAAAATTTTTTTGTTTGTTTTGTTTTTGAGTGTATGCATTAATACATTTTCAAGGTTTTCAGCGAAATTATCATTTTTGATAGTTTTAGGCCTATAAGCACATATTACAATCATTCCAAGCAAGCTGATACCGCAAACTTCAAGAATGTTTGGTATAGTGAGTTGCTTTATTGATGGAATGTCATCGAATCGCAGACTGTTATGAACAAAAATGTATACGCCGCCTTTACTTTTTCGGGTACCCCGACAAAAAGACGATGCCAGTCTAAAATCCCTAAAAGACATTCTTTCAAGATCTATTTTCACTCGATGGTGTTCAGTTATGCATAAACCTTTATGAAACGTCCATCTTCGGAGTGGAGCCAATTTTCAAGTAAAGTTAGCTTCCTATAATTAAGGCTTTGTATATTTATATGTGCTACTGTTATGTCGGACTTTAGGGATTTAGCTTTTCCTTTACTTTTACGTTTCTCTGTGCTCGAAAAAAAACGTCTCTTTCAGTAACGGGTTAAGCTTGTGGTGATTGTTTTTTTTTTTTTAAATAATAGGGTATTGTACGATTTAGCAATCGCACAATGTGCACACTCTGCCAATTTACCTAACAAGTCAGTGTCACGATACAACAAGGTGGAGTGCGCTCGTGTGCATTAGCGCAATTAAATCAATTTACGTAAATCGGCCGTTTTACTAAACAATCATCATCAATATATCAACAAAAGCTGTAGTGTCTACCAAGAGATCCTACATCTTTATGGTCCTTTGAGCATAAGTTTAGCGACATTTGTGAGTTTTGGAACACGGAAGCCACACTGACGTCAGACTATCAAGAGCCAGCAGCAAGGCGAGACTTACCAAGGAGTCAACTACTACTACTACGGTGGATTCTTTCTATGAAGACAGTTCGAGTCCATTGAAATCAGCAAGAATACTATCAATAATCAAGATATCAAGTTAAAAGCAGGTACCTACCAATTATCAAGTCAGAATCCAGAATACTAGTGCAATCTGGAATTCATTAAATACGAAAGCAACAAGTTCGTAACCTAAGTATCAAACAAGTGATCAGCAAGACAAACATGCATCAAGAAAACAATGACATGGAAAACATAATCCAAAATCAAATCACGCTTGAACGAGGCATCGAAAAAATTTTGGTCAACTTCAAGAAAGAACCAAGGGATCGCCAGACCCAAGAAAGCATTAAAAGACGCCTGGAAGCTCTAGAATTATATTGGAAGGAGTATAGTGAAAATTACAACAAGCTTCTACCAGTTTTGCCACAGGACCATGACTACCTAGTAGGCAAGTACTTCGAAAAAACAAGGCGAACGTACCTAGAGACCAGGGAGTACATCGAAAAAGTTTGCTGCCAACAACGAGTGTATCAAGAAGTAACTAACGACAACATCGACAAGGATGAGCAGTTAAAAGCCACTACCAGCACAAATCAAGATCAACAAACATCAACCATTGCGAGCAAGACAAGTGCGAGCAAGATTAGTGTTGGGAGTAACAGCAAGCTGGACGAGATGTTGAAAAAGCAACTCAGCAATTTCAAGGCCTTTGCAAGAACAGTCTCCAGCATAAACATAGAAATCATGAAAGAAAAATGGGAATTCGAGGACACCTTGAAAACACTGCACGAGCGATGGACAGCTATCGACTCCAATCATTGGTCAATCGATAGTGAGTTGAACGGTTCAGACAAGATATACGAGGACCGTTTCACAGAACATGAACAGAAATACTTTGACATGAAAAAAAGCCATAAATAGCAAGTTATGGTCAGTCTCTCATCGGGAATAATCAACCCCTAAACTCGACATCCCTGTTTTCAACGGCAATTACCAACAATGGGTGTCATTCAAGGATTTATTTTGTGAAGCTATCCACGTCAATCCGTCGATATCAAACGCCCAGAAATTACAGTTCCTTAAGAGCAAGCTTAAAGGAGAAGCAGAGCGTTTGATCCAACATCTTCAGATCAGCTCAGAGAATTATCTTACCGCGTGGGAAATTCTAAACCACCGGTACAATAACAAGAAATTGATTTTCTCTACCCATATGAGTACTTTGATGAATATTCAAACCATGCAGCATCCATCATCGCACAACATCAAATGCATCCATGACGTCACCACAGAATGTCTAAATGCAATAAAAAACCTGGGAGTCAATATTGAAACATGGGACCCAATTCTGGTACATATTTTAGTGCAGAAACTCGACTCAGAAACTCACGCCGATTATCTGGAATCTCTGAAGCAACCAAGAGAACTACCCTGTCTCAGCGAGTTTTTGTATTTCATGGAGAACAAGTTTACCACCATGGAGTCAGCGCGCAAGAAACAAGAGTACAATCAATCAAAATCGGCGCCATCAGGTTCTACTAAACAAGAAAGAGTAGTAAAAAACTACAATTACTACTCCAGCAACAAGGCTACATCAAGACCCGGGCAAAATTACAAGTATAATTGCCCAATTTGTACAAGCAATGAACATGGAATTTACTACTGCAAACAATTCCTAGAACAAACGCCGTCATAAAAACGGCAAACAATTGCGAAGTTAAAATTCTGTGCAAACTGCCTCTTCAGTCACGGCGACAAACCCTGCACATCAAACAAGAGATGCCGCGAATGCAACGAGTCTCATAACACATTACTGCATGCGGCTTTTTTAAAAGGAAACTGTAACATGACGCCGCCGCACGGAATGACGCCAAAGAACGGCCCCAGTAACTATACCGTAGACACGAGGTCGTGGAGTGAACTGTTGCGTTTACCGCGTCGCAAATGCAGAGGAATGATAACAGGAGTTGGCACCAAGGACAACAAATGTACAGGATTGATAAATATCAAATGCAGCTCGACAGCAGAAGAGTTCGTGTTCGACACAGATGTTTTTATAATGAAAAGTTTAACAAGAAACCTTCCTAACTACACTTTCGCAAGACCGCCATGGGAGTACCTACAAAACATTCCATTGGCTGACCCTGATTTCAACAAGAGCCGTGCCGTTGATATACTTTTGGGCGCAGAAATTTATTCAAACATTATATTATCAGGAATATGCAAGCCCAGTAATATGACGCTGGCACCGGTCGCACAACAAACGCGACTCGGGTGGATTTTGTGCAGCAAGTTACAAACATATTGCAACAATACACTCTGCAATATGATTATAAATAACACCGACGAACTGCACAAATTCTGGGAAATAGAGGATATCGCAGAAACACCTACCTACTCGACGGAAGAAATGGACTGTGTCAACTTTTACAAATCCACAACAGCAAGGTTGGACGATGGAAAATATCAAGTTAGACTACCCCTAAAATCAAGTATTGAGCAATTGGGACATTCCAAGAACAAGGCTGTTGCACAGTTTCTTCAACTCGAAAGAAAATTTAACAAGGATCAAGAAATGGCGAAAGAATACAAGTCTTTCGTTCATGAATATCAAGATCTGGGCCACATGAAGTTCGCCGGCAGTTACAAGTCACTGCGTGCTACGCGAAGATTCAACAACTACGTCTCATCGCGTAGTCTTCAACGCATCCCAAAAGGCATCAAACGGCGAGAGCCTAAATGATTGCATGTATAAAGGTCCAAACCTACAGAAAGACCTCTTAACACTCATTTTGTACTGGCGGCAATAGAAGGTCGCCTTCACCGCCGACATAGAAAAAATGTTTCGGCAGATATGGGTGCATGAAGAAGATCAAGATTTACAAAAGATTGTCTGGAGAGATCACCCCCAGCAACTATTGCAAGAATACCAACTGACGACTGTCACTTACGGCACCAAGGCCGCGCCCTTTCTGGCTATGATGACACTACGCCAGTTAGCGGCCGACGAAAGAGATAATTACCCAGAAGCAGCACAAGTCGTCGAAAACAGCTTTTATATGGACGATTTACTTCACGGCAGTCACTCACTGGAATCAGCGCAAAAATTGAAACAAGATTTACTCGACTTGATGAAATCGGGAGGCTGTAATCTGAGAAAGTGGAGCTCTAATTATCAAGAATTACTACTAGGACAAGAGCAGCAAGATCAAGAACAATACAGATTTAAGCAGATGGAGTCCACAAAAACGTTTGGGCTTTACTGGAACCCCAATCAGGATATGTTTACATTCCAAACAAGAATACATAATGATGAGAAAGAGACGAAATCTGATACAAAAAGAAGTCTTCTGTCAGATATTTCGAAACAGTTTGACCCACTGGGTTGGTTGACTCCACTCACGACTTCAATGAAGGTGCTGTTTCAAGACGTCTGGAAGTCAAACATAGCATGGGATGACAAGCTCCCCGAAAACATCGCCTTGGCATGGCATAAAATCAAGGGCGATATAAAAAACATTAACCAAGTAAAAGTAAAACGTTGGCTCGGCTCAGACGAAACATGCGCGATCGAGTTACACGGATTTTGCGACGCCTCGCTAAAAGCTTATGCCTGCGTCATTCACAGCAAAATTGTGAAACAGGGACAACAAGCAGAAATCAATCTAGTTGTCGGTAAATCAAGACTTGTGCCGTGCAACAAAGAAATTTCATTACCACGACTCGAACTTAGTGGAGCACTCCTCCTCTCAAAGCTGATAAAAACTGCCAAACAAGCGCTTTCGTCATACCAAGACATAAAGGTTTATGGATGGACTGATTCGACCGCAGTTTTGGGGTGGCTACAAGGCAATCCCGACCGCTGGAAGCCGTTCGTCACTAACAGAGTTCGAGAAATCACGACAATAATGCCACCGGACAGCTGGCATTACGTAAAGTCAGCAGAAAACCCTTCGGATTCCGCAAGCCGGGGGATAACAGCAAGCCAACTGATAGATCATCCTTTGTGGTGGCAAGGACCACACTGGTTGCCCACTTACAAAGCCAATGTCAAACAACCTGTATACACGACAAAGGAAGAAGAAATACGGACTAAGCAAGTCAACGTGGTAACTCAAAGCCCACTATCAAGCATAATCAAAGATCTGTTAGACAAGAACAGCTCTTTCAAAAAAGTCGTACGAGTATTAGCATGGGTACGCCGCTTCATCACGAAAAAACAAGACAAGAAAAGCACATCATGGTTAACAGTATCAGAAATACGCAATGCAAAAGAATGCTTGGTAAAATATGCACAAGCTGAAAATTTCCTGAAATAAATACAAGAGCTGAAAGAAGGAAAACAAGTTTCTTCAAAAAGCAAGATATGCACCCTTAACCCTTTTTTGGATGAAAATCAAATTCTCCGAGTCGGGGGGAGGCTATTGCATGCTCACATTAGCCCCGAAATGAAAAATCCTGCCATTTTAGCACAGAACCATCGCGTTACCGAGCTAATTATAAATCATGCGCATGAGCTCACGTTACACGGCGGCGCCAGAGTGACTTTAGCATTTACGCGACAAAAATACTGGATTTTGAGTGGCAACAGGACCACCAAAAAATACTTACGCCAATGTGTGAAATGCAAAAAACAAAAACCAAACATGAATAAACAGATCATGGGACAGTTGCCCGAGCCAAGAGTGAATCCTTCTCGCCCCTTCAAGCACACCGGCGTAGACTTCACCGGGCATGTCCTTTTGAAGGCCAATAAGGGTCGGGGAATCAAGACCTCAAAAGGATATGTAGCTGTGTTCGTATGCATGACCACGAAAGCCAACCACTTAGAGCTGGTATCAGACCTGTCCACATCCTCATTCATCGCAGCGCTCCGCAGAATGGCCGCACGGAGAGGAAAGCCAGATCATATTTACTGTGACAATGCCACCAACTTCATCGGAGCAAGCCGAACATTACATGAAGAATAACAAGAGATCCAACAAGTATTCAACGAAGATCTACAAAAAGAATTAACCGACATTGAAATCAAGTTCCACTTCAACGCACCTTCTTGGCCATCAGCAGGAGGCCTGTGGGAAGCTGCTGTAAAAAGCTTCAAGTTTCACCTTAAAAGGGTCCTCGGAGAACAGAAGCTTACATATGAAGAGTTCTCGACCCTGCTCTCCCAGATAGAAGCGTGTCTAAACTCCAGGCCATTGTGCGCTTTATCAGAAGATCCTGAAGATCTCAATTATCTAACACCTTCTCATTTTCTCACAAACGGCCCCACATTGACACTGGTCGAAACAGAAAGAGATTTGAGAACACGCTGGCAACTCACACAAAAAATCCTACAAGATATCTGGAAACGTGGGCGCGCGGAATACTTGTCCCAGCTGACAGCAAGGTCAAATGGAGGCAACCCCACAAAAACATCAGCATCAACGACGTAGTCCTCGTCCACAACGACAACTTGCCGCCAGGCAAGTGGATCATGGGCAGAGTAATTGATCTTCATCCCGGACAAGATGAATATGTTCGCGTTGTAACACTGAAAACGAAGAGCGACTTCATGCGGCGACCCGTAATCAAGCTATCAATACTTACCAGCCATGAAGATGAACCTACAAACACCGTGAACAAAACAGTATGCGATGAGCAAGAAAATCCCGCAAGCAAGCCGCGGCAAACAAGAAAAAACAAGATTTCCTGTCTAACAACATTATTTACTGCACTAATGTTGTTCATAAGCATCATATCAAGTTCCGAATGCAGTCTCAATGTCACCAAGTTCAGAGAAAATCAAGGATTGTATTTTGACAAAGTAGCGGACATGTCACTTATCAAAGACGAATGGAAACTTGTTGTCTACTACCAAATGCAACCATATTGGCAAGGAAATAAAGCCCTTAGCAAGTACATCAACACATTAGAAAAGGCGTGTCTCACAATGCGAGAACAAGCCCATTGTAACGCTATACTATTGCAATTACGTCACGGGTACAACGAACTCCAATACTACAATCAAATATTGCAGCATCAGCACGGTAGCGAGCAGTCTACACGCCAGACAACAAGGCGCCGGCGACGCGGTCTTATCAACGGGGTGGGATATCTCGCGAACAGTCTATTTGGGGTATTAGACGAGAGATTCGCGGAGCAGTACGAAAGTGACATCAACAAACTTCAATCTAATGAGAATCACCTCATACACCTGTGGAAGAACCAAACATCAATAATAGAATCCGAAAACAATATTCTGAAACGGACAGAATTTATCATGAACCAACAGTATAAAACAATGCAACAACACCTCATATCATTAGAGGAAACAATTGATCACTTGAAAAACACCGCGGAAATGAATAACAACCTAAATGACTTCGCAATTGGATCCATCCTAGCAAGCAACGTACTCAACAACTTAAAAACCCTACAAAATACGTTGTTGGAAACAGTCACCGACACGTATCAGGGACGTTTCAACTTACATCTGCTGACACCGGAACAACTTATCAACCAATTGAGTACTATATCAAGCAAGTTGCCCAGAGAAGTATCCCTACCAGTGGAAAATATTCATTCGGATTTAAGAAGACTGTACAATCTTATTAAAGTCAAGACAAGGATAACTCAAGAAATCCTCCTGTTTGAGATCAGGATACCTCTCATCGACAGAGAAGTTTACGAAATTCTAAAAATAATTCCGATACCTAAACAACAAGTAAACAAGATCATCAGTATCGTTCCAGTGTCAGATTACGTCGCTATGAGCTTGAGAAAAGATACCTTCATACCAATGAGCGAGTTAGACATCCGAAGTTGCGTCTCGCACTTGGAAACATACTATTGTTATAGTAAAAAACCAGATTTTCAGATGAAAAATGACAAAAATTTGTGCGAGTTGGAGAAACAAGAATGCAAAACAACAATCAGTCAATGTAAAAATAAATGGCAAGACAGCTATGCTATGAACACATATGTTTACTTTTGTTGCGAGAAATGCCAAGTTCGCGCAATGTGCGCGGATAAGGTTACCACTCACAAGCTGACAAGTACTGGGTTAATAAATATAGGTCATGGTTGTCTAATCAAGACTGACACCTTTACCATTTATCCTCACAAACCTCATACAAGCGAGGTCCGACTGTCACCGAGTCTGTATACACCCACTATATCTCCAATCAACCACATCATCAATCTGACCATCCCAAGAATAGAAATATCAAATAAGACGGAGTTAGATATTTTACAAGAAACGGCAGCTATACAAGATAAGATTGGATATTTGAAAGAACAAGAATCATTACCAGAAAATGTAACCTATCATGACGTCCACCATTATGTCATGATCTATGCAGTAGTGTGTGTGATAATGATCGCAGGAGTAATCATGATGATCCGACATATAAGACAAAAAAGCAAACCAAACAACCGAAACCCGGAAAGCAGCGAGTCACAGATAGATAGAAACGCAACGACTGCGCCCAAGTCCAGACAGGCAATAGCGCCCCCACTTGGATATCAGAGCAAGAACGCAAGGGAAGTCAGTACATCAAATAAATCCACCAGTCCCGTATTACGAAAGTTCAGTGACATTATGTTCAGTGAAGACTGTGTGTGATTTTTAGTTTATTTAAGTACTTATTTTTAGTTTTAACATGCTATGTAACAATTCATGTATCATTTATTTTGTTTATTTTCTCCCTCGGGAATATGTACGATTTAGCAATCGCACAATGTGCACACTCTGCCAATTTACCTAACAAGTCAGTGTCACGATATAACAAGGTGGAGTGCGCTCGTGTGCATTAGCGCAATTAAATCAATTTACGTAAATCGGCCGTTTTACTAAACAATCATCATCAATATATCAACAAAAGCTGTAGTGTCTACCAAGAGATCCTACAGGTATAGTACCTAATTTGGAGATCCCAGAATTTGGCTCTAGGCGCTTTGGTTCCATTTTAAGTTTTTGTTTATGGAAATAATATGGTATGGTACCAATCTTTAAGATGTCGAAAGTCTGTGGTATAGTCCTGGTCCTGCCTCTGACGTGTTTATCGAAATTTGTAATAAATTGTATTTGTATATATATTTGTGTATATTTGTATATTCTATGTCTATGTATATGTATAGTCTATGTTCAATTTGAATGCAAGATCCAACTGAGTGTGCATCTCTCTAATGTGTTTTGAGTAGAATTTGTTAATAACTGATTTAAGTATGTAGTTCACTTTGTGTGTGTTCAAAGTGCTACGTTGGACTTCACAGAGAAATACAACATTTTTGATGTCGTTTGTTTGTAGGAGGTTTTCAATATCAAATTTTATGTTTGAAGCGTTTTCGTTTGAACCTAAGATGAAGATTATGACATCATCTTTTGTGATCCTCGTGATCAGTTCCTTAAAGTCTCCAAGTATTTCAGAATACAAAGCTTGCGGTTTGACAAAGGTAGAAACTCTATAGTTTTTGTTGAAGTTTTTGTGTCTTAAATTCAAAAGTTTTTTTGCAATCCCCGTTGCACCTTCATCTCCTATAATGTAGATCAGAGGCATCTTAGGGGTAGGGGTAGGTAGCTGTCTGATTCTTTTTCTTCTCATTACTGTTTCGGCTTCTTCATTGTGCCGGTCGACTATGTTAGTCATATTTTCACGTAATGTTAAGATAAGTTGACGACCGTCACAAAAAGGTTATATATACATAGTCAGGTCATAAGTTCTGTCACATGTGCAATATGAAATAATTTGGACATGTTTATTATTTATGTTAACATTTATATAGCAAAATTAACTTAATAAAACATAGATTGTAATGGTAATAAAGTTTATTCAAAATGACCCCCGCGATTTTGAATACAGGCCTTTATTCTGCGCGGCCAGTCGTCTATCGCAGCACGAACGAGGTCCATGTCAATATCGGCGGCTGCCTTAATCAAGGATGCCTTGAGTGACTCCAAATCAGGATGAGGCTTTGAGCAGGCCTTTTCCTCCAAGTGTTGCCATATCTTGTAATCTAACGGACTCAAATCTGGACTGGAGGAGGGCCAGTCTTCGTGCCGGATGAAGTCGATTTCACGCGCCGCCAGCCAGTCTTGTGTGCTTTTCGCTCTATGAGCTGGCGCAGAATCTTGTTGGAATACCCAGTGCCTGTTATTAAACATGGTATGAGAAACAGGTTCCACAAGGTTCTTGAGGACTGTATTTTGATACACAACTGCATTCGTTTTTACGCCTTTCTCACAAAAATGTACCTCAGTTAAGCCCCAATAAGAGACTCCCAACCAAACCATGAGCGAGGATGGAAAATGACCTCGTTGGACACGCCGAATACGGTTGCTCGTTTCTTCACTGCTGTGTGCGTACACCTTATCATTTTGTTTGTTGTAGCTCTCTTCCACGGTGAAAATTTTTTCATCCGAAAAAAGAATTTCCCGATGCTTTTTTCCCGCGTACCGCTTCAACAAAGCGTGGCATCTCTTCAGTCTCAGGTCCATTAAACGAGCGTCCAAACGATGTCCTGTTTTTCTTCGATATGCCCTAAGCCCTAAGTCTTCATTTAACACCCTTTTCACCGTGGTCCTGCTTAACCCCATCTGAAGGGCCAACAGTTTCTGCTTACGTATGGGATTTCTTTGAATTCGCGCCTTCACAGCTTTTATCACTGCTGGAGTCCTAACAGAGCGAGGGCGACCACTTCTTGACCTGTCATCTACACTACAGTCTTCATTGTATCGTTTTATGGTACGATAAACGAATCTTTTGGTTATATTCAAATTTTTCAGTAAGTCGAAAATCTGAATTGGCGCGTAACCGCAACGATGCAACGCAATAACTGCGACACGGTCTTCTTTAAGTGTCCACTCCATATTTAAAAATGAGGAAAATTCTAAAAAGTACACATTTTTATTTTCATGGAAAATTCGAAATTCGAATTCAATAAACTTTTTTGTGGCCAGCGTTCTAAATTCAAAAGTTTTTATTGTGTGACAGAACTTATGACCTGACTATGTATGTATGAATCTATTGTTTTGTCCTTTTTTTTCTAGATACCGGAAATTCTGAGACTTTCACCGGAGAATTCTTAGCCGTGCCATCGCTGATACTTTGACACTGGCAAAAACGATGGAAGCCATAAATTAAAAAATTGATTTATTGATGATAATGTTGACTTCAGACAGAAGCATGAAACAGAAACCTAAAAATCAATACAAACATATTATTGAAGATAAACAAAAAAAATAACTTCCTTGTTGGGAAAATTAGTCTTACCCGTCCAATTTGTGATAGCGAGTATGCAAGAAATAACATTTTTTCCATACTCTCTTTAGTCGGCACTGGTCCGAGTCTGACTAGAGAGTCGGACCAGTGCTGGGCACCGAAGAGGCAGCCACTGCACCTGAAGCAACCCCAGCCGACTTTGGAGCAGATGTCTTAGCAGTTTCCGACTGCCTAACAGAAGGAGGGAACTTGCTGGTGTGAACCAGAAGCTCCGACATACCCTCAACCTTCTGTCTGGATTTGTCAGGACGCAGCAAGACGATCCTGCGCTCTGTAGTCCAGTTTGCCAGAGGCAATTATAAGGAGAGCGACATCTTCGGGAGAAAAGTAAAAGGCTTGAGATGCGCGCAAATATCAGACTATACTAGACTATTTTATTATAGGATATACTAAGCTTATATACAAGTTACTACAAAACTACGTGATGAATATAAATATACCTTATCTGTGACGGTCGTTAACTTATCTTAACATTACGTTGAAATAGATATTTCCGCATATCTGTTGCGGGCGTATGTGCCGGCACAGATACTCCCCCCTTTAGGGAAAAAAAATGAATGTACTTATAATAATGGAAAAAATTCTAAGTTAGATAACATAACAAACTTATATCAACTGCAATAATAACTAGTAGTATTTTAATAAACATAAATCAGATAGTAATAGCGCATACTTCAACTTAATCTAAAGGTCAATCTTACACGAATTAGAAAAATAAAGGAACTACGGTTATGTGAATTCTACATAAGTTTAAAGAATTACTTAATATTTACCTACAGGCAAGTCTTGTGTCTGGCCGCACACTACATAAAATAAACTAAAAACTGGAAAACAGAAAAACACTAGGAAAATGGGCTTCGCGGTTAGTAAACTAACCTAACCTATAACTGGAAAAGATCCGCAGGAGAGTCGTCTGATGCTGCAGCCGCCCATGTTTTTCAGGAATCGATGAGTCAATTTGCATCGCACGTCGTTGAAGTTGTAATCACTGTTTGTTTATAATTGCGACCGTACCTACACAAGAATGATTGTGCTGAATCAGCGTCAGCATTAAATCTGTAACTTTGGCTGTAGGCAGTCAATGATCTCGTACGTCATATGTACGAGATCATTGACTGGTGCGTGCTCTTCACTCTTGAGTGAATATTAAGTTGTCGATTGATGAAATTTGTGTGCCTAAAAACCTTAGGATTTGGCAACATAGGGCACATCTTGTACACCAATCGTTTATATATATATATATATATATATATATATATATATATAATATATATATATATCTCTTCAGTGATTTGATTATTCTTCGTGCGATGTTCTTCCTGGATGATTTCAATGAATTAGGCATATCGCTGATGTTTTAATACTCTTCTGGGGGCTGAAACGGCTTCCTATGACTTGAACTTGAAAAAGCTGCTTGCTGTGAATGAATTTGCCGACGCGTTCGTTTCTGCTGGTGCGAGCTCCATTTTGATAAATCAGCAGTCGGCTGACTATCGGTCCATTAATCTTGCGGTATCTCGAGTTCGATGCGGGAAATCTTCAGTTGAAATTATTTGGCTTCTGGTCCGTTTTCAAATCTGGTCCGGTCATGGCTTGCTTGATGTCGTCATGGTTGCCGAAGTCGGGGCTCGGCGATCTTGGACGAAGTGCTTCTTGCTTGCACTTCTAAGGTGGCTGCACACGGAGTTTTCTTCGCGGCTGGGTCCATGCTGCTATTACCGAAGGTTGCTGATGTTCAAAAGTCGGGTCACCACTTTGCCAGAGGCAATTATAAGGAGAGCGACATCTTCGGGAGAAAAGTAAAAGGCTTGAGATGCGCGCAAATACCAGACTGTACTAGACTATTTTATTATAGGATATACTAAGCTTATATACAACTTACTACAAAACTACGTGATGAATATAAATATACCTTTTCTGTGACGGTCGTCAACTTATCTTAACATTACGTGGAAATAGATGTTTCCGCATATCTGTGGCGGGCGTATATGCCGGCACATCCAGCAATTCTGCACACCAAAATGCTTCCTGGCAGCCACAAACACCTCGTGCCTCGTCTTTGTTAAAAACTCGGTTACTGTGACTCTGGATCCCTTCAATGCAGTCTTGTCTTTCCGGGCCTCTGAGCAAGCACTAAAGATCGAAAACCTCACCAGCAACGGACGGGGATGAGACGGCTTCTTCGTGGATCCTAGTCTATGCACCACACAGATGTTGGACACACACTCGGGGGACAACATTTGGTCGGACAATACTGCACGCCCAATGTCATCGGCCTCCTCATTCACTACTTCGGGGACGCATTAAGAAGGAGCACCTTCCGTCTGAACGCCTTCTCGAGATGGTCCTGGCCAGCAAGCAGCTACTCCATCTGTGCGCGCAGCAAGTCAAGGCAGTTCCATGTGAATGCCTTAAATTCCACAAACTCGCTGGCGATGGTGTTGAGATCGGGTGGGCTGCTGTACGTGTAGATGGTGGCGGCCTCCAGAAGGTCCTTTTCATATTGTGACATCCTGATATTGAAAGTAGTCACTATTGTTGTTAAGTTTTGCGTAGAGCTCCGTAGTTATGTGATTTCCAGTAGGTTTATTGAATATATTATTTACCCAGTGACGTTAGGGGTCCAGGCCTAGATTTATAATAAAATTACTGACATTAAACTATTAATTTTAATTATAATAAATTGAAAATACATAGATAGAGTTGTTAGATGTTGCTTGTTAGGCTACCATGTCTATTGAATTACATAAACATCTAACAAAAACAACCAGTAAAACTTAAATGTGTGTATATATAATTTTCCATTTGTAGAAGAATATTTGATATTGTCGTGAATGACTAGTCACCTAAACCTAGCAGTAAGTATATGGAAGGTGGAACAGAAAGACAAGTGTAGTCGCTATGTAATAATACTATCTTTATTTCAGAGTCTTAGCTGTATATATAATCGGGGTTGCCTACTCAGCGAATGCATTGACCTTGTTAACATGAAGGCTGTTTATGTAGGTATGTCTGGCCTGGTTTACTTTGGACAGGCGCCTACATTGCTTCCCCATTTTAAATAAATAAGGAACTTATTTATACAGAGAACTTCTTCAGAGAGCTTCGTCCACACGGCAGTTGTTTAACACGTATGCGGGTTTCAATCTGTCGATCGAAACTGTGTTGAGCTTGTCCCTGATCTTGATCTTGAAGATTTTGTCATGTCTTTCGATGACTTCAAATGGTCCTTCATACGGTGGGGTCAATGGCTTCCTAACGGCGTCCGTGCGTACGAATACGTAGCCGCTAGTTTTCAGGTCTGGGTGGATGAAAGATGATGGCTTGGAATGGTGGGCGGTCTTAAAAGGTGTAGCCTTGTCCATGTCAGCTATTAGTTGGCTCTTGAACTCTTCTGTACATGTGTCTTGCCTTTTTGGCTCGACGAACACTCCTAGAATACGAATGTTGGCTCCATAGAGCTTTTGTGCGGGGCTGATATTGTCGTTTTCACAAATGGCGGCTCTCAAGCCGAGCAGGACGAACGGTAATTCTTGAGACCAGTTTGTTGAGTTCCCGCGTGAGATTATGGCTGCCTTCATGGCTCTGTGCCATCTCTCTACCATCCCGTTGCATTGAGGGAGATAACTCGTGGTCCTGGTTTTCTTTATCCCCAAAATCTTGATGAGGGAGTTGAAAAGGTCCGATTCAAACTGTCATCCTTTATCCGTTGTTATGACGGCTGGGGATCCAAATCGAGCGATCCAGGTATTCACGAAAGCAGTGGCCGCTGTCCTCGCTGTCATGTCCGGTACTGGGACAGCTTCTGGCCATCTCGTGCCTCGGTCAACCATCGTGACGATGTACTTGTTGTTGTTGGACTCGGGTAGCGGGCCGACGATGTCGATATGCACGTGATCCAAACGTGACGTGGAAGGAAATGTGCTGATAGGTGTCTTACTGTGACGTGACACCTTGCTTCTCTGACACGCAATGCATGTTTTAGCCCAATTCCCGATGTCGGTGTTTATTTTTGGCCAAAAATAGTGTTTGACGAGACGAGGTTTCTTGTGGCCCTTACTCCTGGGTGCGTCAGGTTGTGCATGTTGTTGAAAATGAGTTTGCGCAACTTGTCTGGAGTTTATGGACGTCGCTCCTTTTCGCACCATATCTCTTTTCCGGGGCTAAATTAAATTTTCTTCATTTTAGCGTTGCCCTCGTTCGTCAGCTGTTTAAGATGTGGGTCGCCTTTTTGCAAGTCGGCGATCTCGTCCCAGTCAGTGGGTGAAGGATAGTCTATTTGTGCGATTCTCGATAGCGCGTCAGCAACTGGGTTCTCGCTGCCGGCGAGCTGTCGAATGTCCGTAGTAAATTGTGCGATGTATTGTAGGTGACGTAATCGCCTTGGGTCGTTCGCTTTCTTGCCCGAAACGTTTTTCGTTGTCAAAGCATGACACAACGGGTTGTGATCGATAAATATAATGACTTCGATGTCGGGTTGAAAATATTGCCAGTAGCTCCCGATCGTATGTACTGTACTTCGTCTGGGCGTCGTTGAGGCTCTTGTAAAAAAATGAAAGGGGTTTCCATTTGTTATTTTCGCATTGTTGTAGTACTGCGCCGACGCATGATTGTGACGCGTCAGTCATTATTGACAGTGGCGCGTCGACCGAGGGTGACGTCAGTATAGCGGTGTCGCTTAGACTTTCCTTACACTGCATAAATCCGTTGATTGCCTCAAGCATCCGTTCTATTAACAAATTGTCTTTCTTTTTGGCGCCGGTTAGATATTTGTTGAGACTCGATTGGTGTTCTGCCGCTTTAGGCAAATTGTGTCGGTAGAAGTTGATCATGCCGAGGAAACGCCTTAATTCCTGAATGGTTTTGGGTCGGGGATAGTCTTGGATGACCTTGACCTTCTCTGGAAGTGGTTTGATTCCATCTTTGATGATAAGGTATCCCAAAAATTCGATTTCAGCCCGTCCGAACTCGCATTTATCTTGATTTAGTGCGATGCCGCTGTCGTTTAACCTCTTGAACAATTCGTCCAGATGCTGCTTGTGCTCCTCTTCTGATTTTGATGCTATCCGGATATCGTCGATGTAGGCGAAAACAAAATCTAGTCCTGATAGCGCGGAACTGAGGAATCTGACAAATGACTGCCCAGCATTGCGTAACCCGAAAGGCATTCTTATAAATTCGAATAAGCCAAACGGCGTTATTACGGCGTTATTACGGCTGTCTTATCAATATCTTGTACATGAATTTGGTTGAAAGCCCTCTGGAGGTCGATTCGGGAATAGATGATTGTTCCATGTAGTATGTATGTGAAATCTGTTATCCTGGGAATTGGGTATCTGTCTGGAACCGTGCTTGCATTCAAAGTCCTGTAGTCTCCGCATAATCTTAAACCTCCGTTTTTCTTCTTAACGACGTGAAGTGCGCTAGACCAGGGGCTCTTGGATGGACGGCATAAACCCATCTCTAATATCTTGTCGATCTCCTGCTTGACTCTGTAATACTTGTCAGCAGGTAATGGCCGGCATTTGGTGTGGACGACGTGACCGTTGGTGATGATCTGGTGCTTGACGTCGTGTTTTGGCTCGGCGAGTGCGTTGATTGGCTTGGTTATACTTGGGTATTTTTTTAATACGTCCGAATATTTGTCTTCAAGCTTGCTGGTACGAAGAATCCGTGTGTTTGACTGGATTATGTTTCCTGAAGTCAGAAGTCCTGTTCTCCCATCAATTAGTTTTTTTTTGCACGTCGACCAAAATATTGTGATGATCTAAAATGTCAGCGCCGAGTATTGGTTGATCGATGTCAGCATCGATGAAAGTCCACTGGTACTGTCGCCTCATTCTAAGGTCGAGCGTAAGCGTTTTCTCGCCGTATGTTTTTATTTCCGTCCCATTGGCAGCGTATAACTTGTATGTTGACATAGTTGGTCGTCCTTTCTTCGGTAGGACAGAAATGTTTGCGCCTGTGTCAACCAGAAAACGGTACCCACTTTTTTGGTCGGTAACGCAAAGTCTGTTGGCCGGGAGAATAGCGTTGACGACGGCCTCGGTCAACGCTTGAAATTACCATTTGAGCAATTTAAAAATCATGTTAAAGCGACTTTGTCGAAAAAGGGATATTACAATGTTCAAGATTACTTAAATGATGGGACTGTATGGGGTTAATATGGCTCAACACAGACCTTGCTGTTAATAGTTTTGTAATTATTTATTCCTAATTATGATATTATAAAAGTTGTATTAGTTGAGCACAAATAATTTTTAAAAGAGATCTTAAAATCAATCTGTGGGAGTTTCTACGCCTTACTTCTCCCATAGTGGTCCAATGAAGAGAAGTGGAAAAAAATGACGATTGCTAAGTATACGTAAATATCTACAGTAATAAAGAAATTTGGAATTTGGCTGGCTCTAGTTTTCCGAAGATGACGATGATTTATTCCAGTTGCATGGCTGCTCGCATTTGTAAGCTCGTTGTTTGTAGTTGCGATGATACCAGCATAACTCGTCCGACCCTGGACGCGACCTTGATCTGGCTTGGTATCTTAAACGGCTCCTATATCTGCCAGGGGACCTGCTTCTTCTACCGTGCTCGTTGGCTTGGACTCTGAGTGCTGCGACCTCCAAAGTTAGCTTGCTGACTTGAGCTAACAGTTCCGTCATCAGTTGTGGTTGCCCGCTGGTTATCTCGCATAACTCTGACCTGTTGTTGCTCTCCATAATCTTGTCGGCGATACCAGCGAGATTGTCCAAACTCTGCACGTGGGGTCACCAAGTCGTGAATGACTTGTCACCTAAACCTAGCAGTAGGTATATGGAAGGTGGAACAGAAAGACATGTAGACTCTGAGAGCCTTGGCTATATATAATCGGGGTTGCCTACTCAGCTAATGCATTGACCTTGCTAACATGTAGGCTGTTTATGTAGGTCTGTCTGGCCTGGTTTACTTTGGACTGGCGCCTATAGTATAATCTACATAAACTGATGTGAATGACTTCAACTGTCTCAGTTGAATGTCATTCACAAAAATATAATCCTATCCTAAGCGGGCATACCCTATCCCAATCCGGTGAATCTATGACTGAATCCAATTCATAATATATATTTTTTAGATGAGTATACTCTTTTTACAAATGAGTATCAAAACTACACATTAATGAGGTTTTTTCTCAGAAAATACCCATAGATGGCGCTCTGTACGTTACTTTTCGAGGTCAGTGTCACGTGGACCGTACATTTTCATTTTTATATCTAACCTGGACGAGTAAAGGTGTCGTCATTACGGCGCTATTTGCATGTCAGCGAGGTGACATTTTACTCGGCCGGGTTATATTATACGGTCCACACTACACAGACAGACTATAGAATGACGCCCCCGCCCCGTCGGCCGTCAGCAGTTTGATGACGCTGGCAAATGATATGGTCTGTTAATTTTGTTGTTTTCTCGGTGACTTGACTAAGTGACGTTTGAAATTCCGTTCATTTGGCTGGCTCGGATTTTCGTGTTTGTTTGTTGTTGAGTTTTCAGTTTTGTTACGAAAGTGACCTATTTCGCATTATTATTTCGAAATCGCCTTGGGGGGTCCCTCCATCCCCCTGACGCTTACAAGGTAATGCACCGTTCTTGAGAAAATTAACTTTTTGTAACCTCATTCTTGAGGTTACAATTTTTGAGGTTATGTTTACATAACTTCGCTACGAAAGTGACCTATTTCGCATTATTATTTCAATCGCCTTAGCTCGGCTACTAGGGCTCACAAAAGGCAAGTATTTAATCGCACATCAAAATACTGATTTTTCACAGCAAAAAAGGATCAGCAAAAACACTTTTTTTTGTTTTAAGTATTTTTGTTGTTCTTACATGTTCAACCTAATACGAAGGATAAAAGGGGCTTCGCTTCGCTCACCCCCTTTACCCTTCACCTAAGCTACCGCAGTATTTTGCCCTGAATGCCTATTTGTACATTTCGTTATCGCTTTTTATCTAATTTGAGGTTAGAAACTATTTTTATTTAAACTCGATAAATATGCATTACCTTGTAATAAGAGTGGTATTGTTATAATCAGGGAGCCAGCCCCTATCAGATTTAACCCCTTTTACTCCCCTTCTCCTGCGAAACGATTCTAGATCCAAGCCGAATTTTCCTTATCAGATCCTGAGCTCCGGCTGGTAGGTTCCTCTGACACAAATAATATCTCTTGTGTATGTGGAGCTGGATTCCAATGAAAATATGAAGGTACTGCATGTTTTTTCAAGGTGTTTTTATAATCTGGAAAATCAATAAGACATTATTTTTCTGGGAGGTGCTTATTGTTGCATTGCATATTTTATGTATATTTTATTTATGCGAGCGAACATGTCAGCCGTCAGCCAGAGAGCACAACTACATCAGAGCCAGAGGTATGTTATTTTTTGTAGCTTCTATGATGATGATCTAGCTATCTATCTATAGATGATGTAGATCTAGAGTACCTTATGCCATAAAAGTCCACAAACTTACGGGGCTGGTAGTATGAATCCATGTAATCGGAGTTTTTGAAATGTAATGGGCATATTTGAATGCAATGTCTGTTTTGAAATGTCTTCCCTAGTTTCACTGCTTTTATCCAAAGAGATCTTTGAGGTTCTTGTTTTGGAAAGCTATGACACCATTATTCTTGCATCCAAGCACAACACAAACACGACCCATCTTCTTTTTGTCGGTGTCCACTGACCAGAAGGTGTCCAGCCAGAACAGTTATTTAATATAAACGTAAAATTTGAGTCCAATCTTCCAATTTGAACAAAACTTGAACGACGACGTCTTTCGTTCCCAAAGAGATCACTCGGAAAAAAACACCCGGTATTCCCAATTCAATTCACAGATTAAAATCTCACCATAAAGCACTGCAAGTATTGCTCTGTGGTCTGCACCTCAGGTCTGCACAATGGCAATCTGAGTCTATGCGAGAAAAAAAAGTGATTTGTCCAGCGCCATCTATTGGATTATGCGGAAGCAGTGCTCAGAAAATACCTTATTGGTTTCGTAATAGTAGTTTATGTGACTGCTGCATAATGGAGGGCATTAAAACTCGAGAGTGGGTTTATTTCATAATAATATCACTCGAGAGTTTTAATGCCTAATTATGTACAGTTACATACACTAGTTTATCTACACACATATCATAAGCTCTCTTTGATGTGTTCAGGAACCGCATGTTTGACCGGCATTGTGGTTCTGCAATTGTTTAGCTTGTTCTTTAGTACCAACTTCACGCAGACACGGGCGTCGGCCTTCGAAATTTGAATGTCAGTACAAACTTCACAGACAAATTAGGGACGGCACGCGGGTGGGCGTCCGCGTTCGAAATTTGAATGTCATTATATGTAGAAAAACTACACATAATGACCATTATGTGTAGTTTTCCAGAGACGAAACGAGTTTTTACTAAGTAGTTTAACATAATGCTGATCGTAACGTGCGGTTTTTGAACGCAGTAGAGAGGGTTTATGATACGTGTGTAGATAAAATTATTTGTGTAGAAGAAATCAAGTAAGGGTCCAAATTTTTATAAATATTAAATTGTCTTTTTATTATTCTAATATTTGCATTTTAATTATGACCCAAATTATTCTATGACATTTTATAAGATGAATCTGCCTTATATATTTATCAATCATATTATAGATATTGATCTGTATCATGCTTGTTAGTGGAGACATATTTAAATATATACCTTTTATTTAAAAAAAAAATGAAAATTATTCTACTTAAAACGGAATGTTTTAAGTAGAATAATTTAGTTTAAAATCTATTGTCTAAGTTGACGGCACTTTTTACCTCTAATTATTACTGGTTTCACATGTTGTATTAGTTCTAATTTACAAGACGATCTGTTTTATTTGGCCAAAATAATTAAGGAGAGACTGCGTTTCAAGTAATCACAGTAAAAAAAGGGGATGTTACAGGTTTACCCTGTAACATCCCCTTTATACTTCACAAAAGAAAGTTTACAATTCGACGGATCTATGTTTTTTATGTATGTTAAAGGATTTTGTTAAAGGTTGAATTGATATCATGCATGGCATGCATGGCAGGCTCTTCGCTCGATGTGCAATTTCAAGACTATAGCTCAAACATCAAGTGAGTTACTTTATCTATGTCAATTTGAGCAAGTCTCTGTCGATGAAGTCAATAGGTATTTCTCTGAAATAGGAAGCAATCTGGCTCATAAAATATTGGATAGAATAATTAAGACAGAGAAAACCCTAGTACAATCAATAAAGCTACTCCCCTAATCCTTCAAGCGGACATTCAATGGCTATCCTACCGGTTAATGAGCTTGAAATCGTAAAACTCATAAATGGACTCAGAACAGACTCAGTCTCGGGCTGGGATGGAATAAATAATAAAATAATAAAACAATGAATGAATACTTTAGCGAAACCTATAGCTCATATTTGTAACATTAGCTTGACGGCAGGTTTGGTACCAAATTCCCTAAAAATATCACAAGTATGCCCAATACACAAAGGGGGGACAGAGACAGTGTCAATAACTACCGACCAATATCATTGTTACCTACCCAATCAAAATTATTAGAAAAGACAATGAGTAAACGCCTCAGTTTTTTTTTGTGAAATAAATAACGTCCTTTCTGACTTCCAATTTGGATTCAGAGAAGACGAATCTACCGAGCAGGCTGTTACCTTGCTAACTAATCACATTATAGAGAAACTGGAAAAAAAAACAAAAGTGCCTTGCAGTATTTTTAGACTTGGCAAAAGCTTTTGACACTGTCTCGGTCCCAATCCTTCTCAAAAAACTGGAACTTGTCGGCGTGAGGGGTTATGTTTCATAGATTATCTTACAAACAGAGTGTCAAGATAGATAGTTTTAAGAGTAAGGAGATTAGAATGACGTACGGCGTTCCACAAGGTAGTGTCTTGGTTGGTCAAGTTTGGGTCTTGCAAAAATATCAGACTGGCTGCAGTCCAATTTGTTAACCCTCAATGTCTCAAAGACTAAGTACATGCTATTCTCAATATCTGGTATAAATAAGCCACCCAATCATATACAAATAAAAGTACACAATTGTACCAGAGACAATGGGTTGGATGGAGTATTGATCGATGAGAGGCTTTCTTGGCGACCACACATTTTAATGCTAACAGGACGTACCCGAAAATGTATGTACTTATTCAAAAACCTAAGACGTGTTGGAGATGTTGAACTAGCTAATATGGTATATTGTGCGATTGGTCAATCAGTGCTATCCTACTGTATCTCGGTCTGGGGATCCGCATGCAAAACCAATTTAATCAGCTAAGAAAGGGCCCAGCGTACCTTATTCAAAGTTATCCTACATAAGCCAAAACGAAACCCCACAACAATGTTATACAGAGAGATAGGGCTGCTGTCCATACGCAAACTCTATGTTAAAACTTTACTCATAAACCAACATCGCCTTGCGATCTTTGACCCAAATGTGTTGACAAAACGAAGACATTACCACATCTTTGATTTATCGGGAACCCGGACCAAATTCGGCCAAAACGCAACAGCATTTAAGGGACCTCAAATTTACAATAAAGTCAATAAAATTCTCGGTATATACAATCTTAATAATTTGCTCAAACACAAAATCACAGACTGGTTAATTTCCTTTACATACGACTAGTTGGAAGATTTTTTAATCCCACTACAATGATTGATAAATAATATCGTGTGTGTTCTCGGTGCAGTTAGTGTTCTGTTTACTTAATTAATTACATTTAATTCCTTTATTCAACATCAAAATTATTTTTCTAAGTACCATCTGGTTTTTTATTTTTGTATATGTTTATAGGTTATTTCAAATATGTTTACTTCGCTTAAAAATTTAGTTTATTTATAAACTAAATTTTATCTAGAGTAAATAGTAGAAAGTAGAGAAAGCAAAGATATTATGTAAAATATAAAAAGACTCCAGAGTCACTGTGCTATGCAATACAGTTTATACTAGCGCATAGTCCAGGGCTACATAATAATAGTATTTGGTATTAAGGAAACACCAATAAATTTATCTTTATCTTTAACTTTATCTTTAATTATGTTTTTTGTTTGAAAGGGTTTACATTCCGATCTGTCCCATTGACTTCAGGTCAGGGCAAGTCGATGGAACTCCTCAAATATTATAGGCATACCTTCAGCCTTTATTTTCATACCCTTGCATTTACTGTTGGGAAGCATCATGTGGCGAAGTGTAACTGATGATTAAGTGGTCACCGGACTGCTCCATTTTTTTTTGTTTAAATAAAAAATGATAAATACGAACGACGGAACGAATTGTACCAGTCCAGCCAGGATTATACCCATTCCGATCAAATGGCCGGCATACCATAGGGCACGTTTTTTGAGGGGAGGGAGAGACCTGCTCTCGTGATTGGGTAGGATTGTAAATATAATCGACCGACCAATGCAATCTTTAGTCAATATAGGAAGTTTGGACAGGGGAAGATATGTGATGGGAGAGCAGAAAACATTTTTCTTTATGTTTCCTTATGTTCTGTTTCGTGTATTGTTGATTGATTTTCTGGGTTCTGATCTGCTGGGTTGTCCGATGTGCTTTCAGTTTTGCTGTCTGTTTCCGGGACCTGGTATATTAGTTTTGAGGCGGCCCTAACTTTATCCCTATTGTGTGCTATTTCGATCCAGAAGCTAGGATTCTCGCCGTAGTATTTAATATCCTGTTTGAGGGAATCTTTCCAGGTATATATGGGTCGGCCGACTTTCTTCTTACTAATTTCGTAGTTCAGGGCGGCGTGGAGTATGTGTTTTTTTGGGCGTCTTAAGATATTTGTATAAAAGCACATTCTGTGATTTTTTATTCGTTTGGTTATTGTTTTCCCCTGTAGGATGTCGTGTATTTTCCTACGTCTGTGGTGGTTTTTGGCGTTTGCGAGCATGTTGCTCAAGATCATACGTTCATATTTTCTTAGTCTTGAGCGGTTCGCTTTGGTGAGGGCTGCCACTTTTAGTCCATATGAAATGCATGGTGAAATAACCATTTTGTATATTAAGCGAGCTATTTTCCAGTCCATGTCAGTCTTCTTTACAAAGTGTATTAAGGTTTTAGAGTTGTATATTGCTTGTTGACATATTTTCCTTATTGTGTCTCTCCTGCGATGTCATGCAGTAATAAAAGTGCCGAGATAATTTTTTTCCTTCACAGGTCGAATTGGAACTCTATCCAATACGATGAACTCTGGTCGCTGAGGATCAATGGGATCTCTTATAAGAATTTTAGTTTTTGTGTCATTTGTCACAAGGCCTACTGTTTTGAGCAATATTTTTAGGTGGGTTACGATTTTGTTGAGATGTTGAAGATCTTGACCTACAATGATGAGATCGTCCGCGAAGGAGAGAATAAGGGGTAAGCTCATTTCTGCGTCTTGGTCCAGTTTTAAATTGGGGATTTCATCTTCTAATGTTCTGAGGACGTCGTCCATTAGGATGGTAAATAGTCTTGGTGTCAGTGGGCACCCTTGTTTGACCCCAAGACCTTTATTAATACATGCGCTTTTCTGGCCAAACCATTTGATACATATGCGCTTAATCTTACAGGCTTTAATTATCCTGTTAGTCAGGATCTTTTTTGTCCTTGACAGGAGAATGTCTCTTAGCGTAGTTAGGTCAATTGTGTCAAATGCTTTCGCAAAATCAAGGTCTAATACGATATAATACGAATGTGCGGTTGCCCGCCCGCCATTCTTCATCTAGTACTCTGCGATCTTCAACATAGATCTATGTATGTGGCATATGGTATGTGGCATAAATTCGATATCCTGTATTGCACATTGTTATTCGGCGATAATCATTGGTGTCCTGCGGGTTTCTGGTTTTTTGAATAGGTACTTGGACCGTTTTGTTCCATGGGTCCGGTATCATATTATCTCTCCATGCTGATTTCATTGTTTTCGTGATGATCATTAACAGTTGGTCCGGTATCCCTTTGTATAGTTCCGGCACTACCTGGTCCGTACCAGGTGCTGTTCCGTTGCGCATTTGGCTAATTATTGTGTAAATTTCGGATGTCGACGGGCCATTATCAAGATACTAAGTGTCTGTGGGCTCGTGGAGGATAAGGTCTATATTCGGACCTTCTGACTTTTTTAGTTCCTGTTCCCATCGTGACATTGGAATGTACCGTTGTTTTTTCAGCCGTCTCACTTGTAGTTGGTGCTTTCTATAGAAGTGATATACTATCTGCATACGTTTGCTTGGGTGATTTTTACCTATCCCGTCAAAGAATCGTCGGAATTTTTTGTTGTTCTTCTGTCTCTTTAATTCTGTCAAGGCGTCTTCGGCACTCCTTGAGATGTCTGTTTATGTGAGGATCTGTTGGGCGGCGTACTTTGGCGAATTTTGCGTTTTGTATATTGCTTAAGGCGATGCGGTGTTTTCTCGATCTGGCGGGTGGTGTGATAGGTATTTTTTGGGCCGCTATTTTCATAGCACCTGTTATGGATTCCCACGGGATGCTTGGGATGTTTTCGTCTTCCTGGGGGTCGATATTGTTGATCCCTAGTGTGTCCATGATTTAATTTTGGTATTTTGTTTTTTATCATTTGGTTCGTCTTGTGTTATTGAGGTGTAAGCGCACTTTTTATAATTGAAGTTAGTGGCTGTGATAGGATTCCTCTCATTTTGAGGTGTTTTATTTTCTAAAATCTTGCGGGTCACGGTGGTTCTCTATGGCGGGCTTAATAAGCCTGTTTCGCCCCAGATTATCTTGTGGTCTGAAATGTCTGGGTCGCTCCATTCGCCTTTGTTGAAGTTGAATGTGTGTGATGTATTTCTTGATATTATTATGTGTTCCAATTGTGAATTCGTTATCCCGTTTGGCCATGTGACACGAAATGATTTGTGGGCCCTAGTGGTTTCTATTTTGAGATTTTCTCGGGTGCAAATGTCCAATAGGATTTCCGCTACAATGTTCGAATGTGTATGAAAGAGGTTTGTTCCTATTATGCCCTTTTTCCTAAATTCGACTGGGTCTTGTCATCCCACGTGGGCTTTGAAGTTACCTAGCAACAGTATTTCGGCTTTGTTTGGTTTTCTTTTAATAGTGTTTAGGAGTTTAGGAACGCAATGGTTGCAGTCGTGTTTGAACTTGGGATGTGTGCATTGATTACGAATAGTGTATTGGTGGTGGACTTTATTGTAGCTGTCATAATTTCCATGTCACGTTTGATGTTGTGGACTGTTAGATTTAGGTCTTTTCTAATAAGTATTGCTAGCCCCCGGTGCGATTTAATTTGCTAGATCTGCCCGATAAATACCAGAAAAAGTGTTTTGATGTCCCAGAGGTCATGTTCGTTTCTTGAATACACGCGACGTGTATGTTTCTGTTATAGAGTTCAGAGTCGATCTTGCATTTTTTATCTAATTTCGCACACCCCCTAACATTCCACGTGGATATGCGCATGAATTCCCATTTTTGCTTTGTATGAAGGGTTGTTGCGTAACAGAGAGTAGCCGGGCGCGTCGGGGATCTCATCCATAGGGGTCGCGGTTGAAACAGAGGAGATGAAGTACCGATTAATAAACAATCTACCTACAGATATTAGAAATATATTATCACCCATAAACATAAAACATAAACTTAAAAAATACTTCTCCTCTCCTTCCCTAACCCCACATCAATAGTTTTGTAAACATGCAAATAACTTACCTACCAGAAAATAACTAAATTGTGAAGTGTACTAATTAATTTAAGAAATTATCATGTATGACAGCGTAAACTAGGATCCACACACAAACCCAAATGGTTTCCGTGGACCTTTTTAAGATTTTATATTATTCTTCAGTGTATAGTAAATAAAAAAATAAAAAACTGACCCCGTTGTATCTGACCCTGCGGAGGGTGATGAATGGGACGCTTATATTTGAAGGTACGAAATTAGAAACATTTCAGCAAAATATTAATGATTCTCTTACTTCTGTTTTGAAATGGATGGAACAAAATAATTTAATATTAAATATCAATAAAACAAAATTAATTCAATTCAGACCATACCATACACAATCTTTACCATTAAAAATCGAATATAATAATAATCAAGTAGATAAGACAGAGACAACAATTTTTTTAGGAATTACCTTAGACCAACATTTAAATTGGAAAAGCCATGTCGAGTCAGTATGCAATGCTTAACCGTTTTGTCTTTGCCATACGACGAATACGAATGACTATCTCAGTAAAGGCGTCTATCACAGCGTATCATGGGTATGTATAGTCAGTTTTGGCATATGGACTCATCCTATGGGGAAACTCTGTCGATGTGGACAGGGCATTTATAGTGCAAAAGAAATGCATCAGGGCGATATGCGGAGTAGGGTGTAGGGAAAGCTGTGAACCTTTATTTAAAAAATTACAAATGCTAACGTTGCCTTGCCTCTACATCAGAGAAATTTGTACTTTTGTAGTGCAAACCAGGAACTACTTTCCAAAAAAAGCAGATATTTATTTGAGACAAACCCGCCACAAAGATAAACTGCATCTACGTTACAGCAGCTTAGACTAAACTATAACTGCACTAAACTAAATTAAAAATTTCCCTGAGTTCACTGCCGGGCGGGAGGGTGCCCAAGACGCTGGAACTGTTACCTCAATACTGATGCGTTGAGCGAGGTAGGCGCCAGCTCTGCGGTCCCCTGACGCTTCGACGAGCCTCTTAAAGATGTCTTTGAGGACTCTTCGAGCGTCAGGGCCCCACGGCCCAAGGGTCTCAAAGCCGAACGGCATAAACAAATAGTCGTCGCCGAGTGCGGCGTATTTGCGGGTTTTGAGACACTCTGCTGCTGCCGCCGCAGCGCCGGCTGTGGCTGAGGTTGCCGAAAGGTGACACGGTGCCAGCGTATCTACGCAGGTCGCGTCCCATACTAGCGACCTCCCGCTCTGCCAGGGAATGAGCGTCATTCCGTCTGGCCTCTTGCCATCGTCGCGTGCCAGTCCATTGGGTTCAAGTATTGCTGGCACGCCACAGCTGGCAAGGGCCCGACGGATGACGTCATTAAGATTGGCATGATGGGACCACCGACCGGCGCTGCGTTGGCAGGAGAGGCCGTGGTGACCTAGTTGGTCCACCCTAGCACCGCAGCGCCACCGATGGATTTCGTTTGTCTTTACGCCGAGTCGCAGGCAAACGGCGAGGGTAAGGGTGGTACGGTCAAGCAGGGTGCCAATGTGCGTTGATGGGATTGCGCGCAGCCAGTGTCCTGACTCCTTCTCCCTGGTAGCTAGGAGACGAGCGCGCACAGCTGGACCACTAGCCGTTTTTACCAGATCTCCGCGGGTTTTAATGCATAGCGGCTCGTCCCATAGCCGTTGAGAGTTTAAATTTGTTGGAAAATTTTGCCTCGGACAGGCTTGCGTCCAGTCATTCCGGGCCTCGACCAGACACGTGACCTCCACATCACCGAGTGATGGGTTTATGATTTTACCATAGAGATCACGTGAGCTATGGGCTGAAGACAGGAAGGCCGGGAGCGCCACATCTGAGATTTTCCGGATCCCCAAGCCACCGTGTCTGATTGGAAGGGCGGATTGGGTCCAGCTTCGTTCATCGAGATTAATGTTTAAAATTTTGGTTAATGTACTTTTGGTAATATCGTCTAAAAGGTTGAGAATGGGAGGGTATTTCCAAAGAGGAGAGCATCGAAGGAGGTAGGTAAATTTGGGTACAAAAAGGCAAAACCGTATGATAGACAGGGCCATGTGGGGATTTAGGTCAGTCAGTTTGATAGAATTTTGATTGAATTTAGAGATTTGTTCATCCACGAAGCTGGGGATCCCGTCCTCTAGAACGGGGGCCCCTAGGAGGCGAAGTGAGTCTTTGTCTAGAATTTTAATGTTAGGGGCAGCTGAGTTGAATTTAAAGATGATCTCAGTCTTTTCCGAGAGGGTAATATTATCGGATATGAACAATTCGCATTTCGAGAAATTTAAGTCTAGGCCTATTTTTTTTAATTCTGATGTTAGGTGTTCTAAATCTTGTAATACGTCTTCGACTTTGCCTCCTATGGTCCCGTCGTCTAGGTACCAAATGTTGAATTTGGAATTTAGGCTGGTAATGATCGGATGGATAGCCAAACTGAATATTGCCGGTCCGAGTGGGTCGCCCTGCTGACAGCCGACGGCAGAATTTATAAGATGGTCCCTGAAGATTAATTTAGAATGTTTACTGTAACATTGCCACATATAATTGTAGATAGATGGTGTATGCTCTTTAATTTGGGATAGCAGGGCGCCTCTGTCTACCGAATTGAAGGCGTTTTTCACGTCTACCTTCAGCAGCACGTCACCTCCTCCGTTAGCTAGGAAGGTGCGAGTCGCGTGCACAGCGGCCTCGCAGCCTCCCCTGCTACCGAAACCCAGCTGTACCGGTTGTAAGGTAGTGCAAAGATCTGGTAGGATATACCTACAGCAGATCTTTTACACTATGCGGCGGATGGTATTGCCTACAGCGATGGGTCTGATACCCCCGTCCTTCTTTATGAGGGCACACAGATTAGCTCCGTAGAGCACGTCTGTTATGCCTTCGTGTACCTTTCCAGACAACATGAGGCTCGCCAGTTCAGCGATATCCGCCAGGAGAGTCTGCCCGACGTCCCCGACGGCTCCACAGATCAGGTCTTTGTAGTGTTGCGGGGTCATGCCGTCGGGGCCGCCTGCGGAACCACTTCTGAAGGACATCACCGCAGATGCGACGTCCTCGGCTGTAGCCTGGGGGGTACGTTCAGAAGGGTTGGGGGGATCAGGGAGGTGCAGTGTTGGTGAAGGTGCTGGGTGCTTTGACTCCAGCTTAGACTTATGCAGCCAAAATATGTACTGTATGGCCAATAAAATATTTAATAAGTTACCTGATGAGATGAAACGATATGAAAGATGTTGAGTGTTTAAAAGCAAATTGACAAACTGACTGCTTTTATAGTGTACGTGATTTTCTAAAAAATAAATTTAAGTAAAAATTAAAATTATTTTTTTCGATTATGGAATAATTATTAATATTATTATTATTCACATTTTACACCCACTGACATGTCAAATTTAAGAATCGCCCCTGTATATTTATTAGTAAAATACACTGAACTAATTTCAAGTATTATAAATAGCACCACCTAACGTTTATTTGCTAACATACGCGTGTTCGATTCCAAATCGATATTCGATCGATGGTTTCTGAACGGCCATTTTGAATTTGACGTTGCTGCCAACCTAGCAGTTTTTTGACAACTGACAGACGAAAGCCCTCGCAATGTAAACGCGTTTTGGTTAGGGTATTGAAATTAAATCGCAAGCCATCTGGAATGTATTCGGGTTTCCCTCAGGATTGTCTATATAGCTGAGTGTGTTGTGGTTCCCCGAACCAGATAAAGTTCGCATTTACGTGGCCGATTGGTTTTTACCACGTAACATAACCTGTGTTGGAACACTATGCTCATTGAAGCTGGCCCGCCAGTCATAGGAGGTTGGCTGAAGAACCTGTCTACCAAGAAGAGCCTAGGGTGCACCCGGGCCTTGCAGAGAGACAGGAGGTTGACGGGACCGAAGCACAGACCAGGTTAGATCGACCCCAATTACTTCAGCTCGGTGAATCGCCGACGTTCACGCTTCTTGGCAACTGATCGTTACGCTACCTCGTAGCTGATGGGCCCCTACGAGGTCATTAGGTGCTGAGAAGCCTGAACAACGCGTATACAGTAGTATACGCGTATTTTAGCAAATAAACGTTTTGATTGATTGATCGATTAATTGTGTTTGTGGCGTGTGAGTGTATGTGTCAGTACGGTATGTATCAAAGTCATTGGTCATCTTATCTTGAGTTGTGGCATTTTGGGTAAGCCGGGCGAACAAATGGGCAAATGCATAATCCGGTTGCCAGATCCACATTACAATTCCTCGCTTTAAAAAATAAGATAGCAGGTATAACTACAATTTCGTCTCAATCTAAAATACGTAAATCAATAATGTAACTTGAAGGTTTATAGTATGAGTTAGAAAGTTATTTTCGCCCTAACTATTGGGTCACAATCACATCACAAAAGCTAGCAACACTGGTAGCACTTGCTTCCAACTTAACGGTGCGGGGCGGAGGGAATTCAAACTTAAAATTCACTCTACTAACACAGGAGGAACCGGAAATAGTCAGTCAATCAAATCTAACCATTCTGGTTTGGCAACAATGTTCCCTATTTGGGAGGAGGACTGGATCTTCTCTAACTTATTTTTCATTTTCCAGGTAGTGTTGGAGGGTTTGGAGGCGTACTGCTAGGCTTCTGCTTGCTTTGTGCGGTTGAATTGCTATACTTTTTGCTCGTGAGATTTTTTTATGTGTTTCGTATAAATTATGTGAAGTATCGTTAAACACAAGTTATAATTATAATTTCGAAATAGTGCATGCATACCATATACTTATTTGTCCATTTATCCTACATTTCGTGTCCTTTGCTCTCTTGTAATGTAGGTACATAGCCGTGTCTACTACCTAGCCAGTATAGTAATAGGGACAAAATTCACCATTGCCGAATACGTGACCGAAGTTCGGCGTGATGAATGATGATGATGAATGCTATGTCAATCATTTAAGGTTCAATTCAGGAACGAAAATTTCAGCCGCGGAACTTCTGCGCGTTTTCGGCCATGGTGTGTCAACACACTTATAGTATCTGTGCTTATTAAAATCGTCGATCAGAGAAAATAATCCCTATGACAGTTCGTGGCCCGACCACGGCATTATATAGTACATTGTAAGTAATTATATTACTATAACAGAAAAAATTTAGGCTTGAATTCTGAAATTTTGGTGCCTCTTAGGGCACAAATAAGGCACTGTTGGCGTACAAGACAAAATATATCATTGTTAGTTATCATTATTCAGCAGTAATTTCACACACTATAATTCTGATAGTTATGAAATTTGGAACAGCTATCCCTTGAGATGTCCTTATAAACATACTGAAAGTTCCCAATTATAAAGGATGAGAAAGCGGTGGGGGACGGGGGATAGTTTCCAGTTTTCAGTTTTTACTCATATCTCAAAAACTATAAAAAAAACAGTTACTTCTAAATTAATAATCTACATTAAATACATTTTTACTGTGTGGATCAGTACTTTATTAGGTATTTCAAATGAAAAAAATATATTTATTTACGGTCACTATTTAGAAAAAAACACAAATAAATGTTAAGAAGATTGCAGATGTTATCAATAAAATGTCATCATCATCATCATCATGTTGTCTGTCATCATCAACACCGATGGGGGCTCCACTGGTCTTATAAGCATCCTTTACTAAAAAGACTGCGGTTGATGACCGCGTTTCAAAACTGCATTTGCCAGTAAAATTCCATATAATTCTCGAACCTTGTCACACAATTTCACGAGAATACTGTAGAGGAGATTAGAAATCCAGACATTCAAAAGCATTTTTACCAAGCTGAAACGGAGACGCTCCGTCGCTCGGTCAAAATACGAAAGATTTTGTTGACACATTATGTGGTAAGCATATTATTACATAATAATATGCTTTAATTGAAGGGTGAAAATCCGTCAAGCCCTTTGAAAATAAATTTTTACTATTTCAACCATGGGGTTGAAGGGGAGACATGGGTCTCCACTATTAAAAAAATCCAAATTATCGAACCTTCTCACAAAAAAATATGAGAATCGATTGAGCACAGACAGATATAAGAAAGCATTTTTTGCCCTAGCTGAACGGAGACGCTTCGTCGCTAGGTCAATAAATGTAACCCATTATTGCCTTTATCCGGAATAATCCGGATACGAGTAAGATTGAGCTAGTCTTGTGTCGGTCATGTACGAAGAACGAATAGGAAACGTTACTGTGCAATGAACGAAAAGAAAAGTTTCCCTACGATAATCGGACATTCGGTCTATTAGGTCTATTAGGACTATCAGGACATCGCTCCGAGAGAGCGGCGGCGGGCGGGAGGCATTGAGCCATGCCAACTCGCACGACCTTCAAGCTGTAATCCTCACCGTTGAAATCTTCATGAAAATGAAATTTGGCACTGCTAAAAAATAGTCCAGAAATAGTCCTAAATAGGCCACAAAGAAAGAAAATTAGTCCACTTATAATTCCGAAGTTATAGCTATAGGTTGGTGAGGATTACAGCTTGACGTCAAGCTGTAATCCTCATCTCTCGTGCAAGCAAACGGAAGGGCCTATCGACTTGGTTTAGGTTTCAAAAATTAGTCCAGAAATAGTCCACACGACATGCCAAATTTCATAAATAGTCCTTCAACGATTCCAGAGTTATTCAGACATCTTGGTGAGGATTACAGCTTGAACATTATATCATCAAATATCTCCGGACAGCCTACGACTTTCAGTTTGGAATTTGAGTATGATATTAATTCTAGCTGAAAATAAATAGATTTATGGTGTAAGTCTTCAGGGACAAGGGGATACTCACAGTTAGCTACCAAACATGTCATATTCGTTAAAATGAGATCTAAAATACGGTTATTGATGTTAAAAAGATTGTTACATTGTTTAAAGTTTGAGAAAGACAAAAAATTTTGTAACAAATTTACCGAATGACTACCACCACTCGGCAATGATAGGACAGAGTCGGTGGAAAGTTCCCACTGAGCATCAGTAATATTAAAATCACCCACAAAAACAAAACTATCATCTGGTCTCTGTGTTATGACGTCACTGGCTAAATCAAAGAATGTCGCAAGTGTATTTAAATAGGAAGGACCGTGTGGTATGTAAATACAAGCTATGTTCAGAAACTTCTGTGAGCGATGGGACCCACGGTTGTTATTCAATGGCAGCGAAACCCAAATGCATTCAGAGGCAGTGTGACCAGATTAAATTTTACGAAAATACCGAGGCACCTCAAAAAAATACTGAAATATACCGATTTACATAGGACAGATATACCAATAAAAATACTGATTTTCTTAACAGGTTTTATTTATTCATTTTCACAATAAATGTTAGAGTTATATTTTAACATCTTTTTCGAAGGATTAAATTTTACACAACCTCCTTCATCCTTAACACCTTGCTTTGTTTTTAAAATTGCTGACACATTTTTGTTTACAAATCTATTTCTTTGGTCCGTTTTTATTAAATTTATCTGTGAAAATATGCGCTCGCATGCAGCATTCGATACCGGTATACATAGCAGAGATTTACTAAAACTAGTTATATTTTTGTATTTTAACATGCCATCACTGTTAGAAATTTTCCCAACTTCCACCCAAAATTGTTCACATGAGATGGGTGAGCCAGTGCTCGAAGATTGTAACAAATCACTTACTTCGCGATCAAACTTTAGGGTTCTATATTCTTCGTCGATTAACTGCATTTGTTCTGGCTGTACTTCGCATGGGAAAGTTTCTATTACATTTCGTAAACTGCGAAATTCTTTATGCACGGCAGTGTGTGGGTCAAGAAATTTTAGTTCTTTAAAAACTGGATTTTCAAAAGGCAAACGTGATTTCAATTGCGTGCTTAGCTCAATTAAAAATGATTGGCACCTTCTGAAAAACTCAGCAATCTGTTCTTTCATGTTTACATTTCCCCTGTGTTTGATTAATTCTTGGCCCACTTGAATACCTAAGTACATATCTTTCAATGGCAAATAATTTACATGTGACTTTGGGTCTAAGGTAAATACATTTTCTGTATGTTTGATGTAATTAGTTTTCATGAAGCAACCCAAAATCGACAAGTACATACTAGATGCATCATCATACAGTCTATCAATGCACGGATAGTCGCCTTGAAAAATTACGTTAAATTTGTTTACAATCGGCAAAATGTAGTCCAAAAAGTGAAAGTACAATTTGTTTATATCAGTGGTAAAAGAATTATATAAAAATTCTGATGACATATTGCGATCACTCAAGTATTGGTCTTGAAAGAACAATTGCAATGCCCTCCACTGCTCAATTATTCTACTAATACAGGCATGAAGTGAAAGCCACCTTATGTCGTAATGACGCAAGATTCTGTGATTTTCAGTGTCTGTGAAATTTTGGAACTCAGCAAATTCTCTTTGACGCTTGCTGCTTTGAGAAAAATATCCATATACTTCTTTTACTATTTGTTCTAAATTTCTAGGCAGTATTTTACAGGCGTGGCTAACACTTAATGCTGCAGAGTGACAAACACATTTTATGAAAAAGCACTTTGGGTTTACTTCTTTAATTTTTGCAACAATGCCAGAGTGTTGACCAAACATCACATTCGTAGTATCAGCAGCGAATCCTATTACGTCTTTTATTTCTAAACCTAATTCGGATAATTTTGATGACAACGAATTAAATAAATGACCTGCGGTCTCACCACTTAAATCAACTAAATCAAGGAATTTGGTTTGTACAGTACATTTAGTTTCAGAGAAGTATTTAATTACTATCGCCAATACTTTGACTGTCGCAACATCTGTACTCTCATCGATTATAATTGAATATACTGGTTTACCTGAAGGAGATGCAGTACGAAGTATGTCCTCAATCATATCTTTTTCGAATTCGGGTCCTAAAACATTATAAGTTATAGCAGCTGCTTTGGTTCTCTTGCAGGAAAATTCTTTCGCAATATCGGAATCGGTAAAACACTTCACTAGAACTTCACTAAGATGGTCCATAGCTCTAAATGGGATATTGTGTTCCGACAGAAAACTGCATAAACGCAGCTCAGCTTTCTTGACTTCGTCTTTCAGTGGGGCCTTTTTGAAAAATGTATCAACCTGAAAATTAAATGAAAAAATACTTGGTTATTTTGGAAACAAAACCAGGATGATTAACTTTGAATTAAAATATATCAAAACTCCTTGAACTAGGTAAGTAAAGCGAGTTATGCTTACCTTTGACTGTCCTTTATATTTTATCAAGTTCGATTTATGCTTTTCAGTATTTGCATGCTGTTTTATAGATGCTAATCTACTTTGCAGTTTCGCATTGCATGCTTTACAAAATGCGGTGAACTCATCATCTTTATAACGTGAAAGCCACGAAGAAAATTCCGGAATTTGTTCCCACTTAGCTAAATAACTTTGCTGAAAACTAGACATGCTGTCCGGATGGATGCAACTAAGTAAATAAAAATAACGAAAATCGCAATCTATTTATATGATGACAAAAACATCTCCTATTTTGGGGAAATTCCCGAATTATCGAAAGAAAGTCCTCAAAGATTAAGTCGAGTGCAGAAGAGACAATCATTTCACTTGAACCGTATTAGACGATTTAATACTAGTAATTAAGTATCTTTTATGTCTAACTACTACCTATTCATGCAACTGAAAACTTAAAAACTAGACGTTGTTTTGAAAATTATAGATAAACTAGCGGTCCGTCCCGAATTCGTCCGGGTAGACTGATATTCATGAAACAAACGGATTTGAATGTATGAAATCTGGAAATTACACTATATCTAATGTTGCAAACCGCATTAAAATCGGTCCAGCAGTTGTAAAGTTTTAGGCGAACATACATTGTGCAACTCTGATTTATACTACGTATTGATTGATAATTGTATAGGTAGTATTACAATACTACAACGCCGGCGACGGCCGTCTTTCTTGTCATATCTGTAACTTACTCATCTTTGCTCATAGATAACATGTATAAACTAAATCCGGGAAAGCCCCCAGCCAATGTTCGCGTTCCGGGGAATTCCGCAAACATTGTCCCAAGGACGATCACTCACTACGGTGTTGCCATAACGTCAACCATAATATACCCAAAAATACTGACTCCCAGCAATATACCTGAAAATATACTGATGTTCGGAAAAATCGATGAAATATACTGAAAAAGTATTAAAATACTGAATCTGGTCACACTGTTCAGAGGAGACCGGGGAGGGACTCGGCCAGTCACTACGTACCTATTGTCAAAGTATTCTCGATCGTAATAACTAGACGTCAGCCAACTCTCAGTTAAACAGATAATATCAAAGTGTGTATGCAAAACGCTCGAGAAAAACATATGAGATTTCGTGCGAAGCCCTCGCACGTTTTGATAATAGCAATTGAGTGTTTTGTAAACACCATATTATGCTAAGCAGTAGTGAATTATAGCTATATTGAATGATATTCTGAGTGATGGGAATGAATGCAGTGCAGTATAATGAAACGAAAAACAGTAGCAGGCTTTGTTCGGGCTTAATACCTATAATAAGGTTAGGAAAAGCTAGAAGTTTTTTACATGGCGTTTTGGTGAGGACAGTTAACAAAAACAAGAATAGCATTAACTCAATCTTGTCGCATAGTACTAAAGAAAGTCACTTAAGTTTTTTCAAATCTGAGTCTTTAGCGATGATGATAACCCTAGAATTATCATTTTTACGCATGAGGATTTTGCAGTCACCAGACAAACACTTGTCCCCACCGGGACTCGAACCCTGGCTTCGTAGGTAGGGTTTCTGCCGACCCATAGGTATATATCCGTAGCGCCACACGTTGTGAGCGGTCACCTTGAATGCGCAGTAGTCACCTTTCAATATCTGTACATACGCGCAGTAATTCCCGCCAAAACGTCGCCCAACGTACGCTATTCGTGGCGCGGCTTGTATATAATTAACATTATAAAATATGTAAGTACCCAGCTAGGTACTGCTATTGAAATGACCTGTTGATCCTCTGACTTTCCGTTTGTGATAATTATAGGTAACTAGTGGATTCAACAGTTTTGAAATAATATGAATAAACCCTACGAGTTAACCGAACGAATCTATGAATAGTAAATTTAAAGATATAACCAGCTAACCATTAATTTAATGTCAGACGGAATTTAACCCTCACGCATTTTTATTGGAATATTTCTCCAATTGGAAAGATTCTAATACCAACGATTGGGAGTATCTTATTTAGATGATTTGGCCAAAGTAGTGAGTGATCGTCTATGGGTAGGACTGCAGACGTTGTGATAGTAATAACCTAAAGTTCTTTTTAGAGTGGTTTTGGTTAAACAGTATCGTCATGAGGTTCCCCAGCCAGTGATGAATATAAGTGACATAAACATATTGATAATTATCGATTCCGTGCTTATTAGAATAAATTCCAAGTAAATAAGCATTTTTAAAAGGCATTTCGATTACATGTGTTTATAAAGGAGGGTTTGTGCTAGAGCTCACGTCCAGAAGGGACACGGGCCCTAAGGTCGGTCCCTTTAACCCCGCCTGACGCCAGTGGAGGTCAACCGAGTTCTACGGACCCAAGACAGACAAAGTTAGATTTAGCGAAGCAAAATAAGCTTAAATCTTATAAAATAATGCTTACAACCACTCAAAATTGTAAACACAATTTATAAGTAGACATAGGGTTAACTATGTGTTCATTAGTACGCTTTTGGCGTTATCTTTCACCTGTTTTTGGGGCCATCCTCCCCCCACTCATTCCCATACACAATCTACGTGACTGCATTATTTTAAGACAGCTGAAGATCTGGAATTAGCCAACTGAATACACCAGCACCTAGAGACCGCCTGTATCTACTCAAATCCCTCTCGAGTTAGTTTACCTGCCAATCAACTACATATTGACTATTTGGGTTATATTTTTTTATATGATTTGATATTGTGATATCTCCCATCCATCAGTCCAACATGTTTGTTGATCGGTTACGGGATATTTTTTTTTTTATTTTTTTTTTATTTATTTACCAAATTGAGAAAAACATCTTAATTATATACATTTACATCACAAAAACCACGGAGGTTTGTGCGTGATGCTGGAATTCGTGCGAACAGGGTACAATCATTAATTATTAAATATTTTTTTACATTCTACATGGGTACATGGGCATTTCGTAATGTATCGTGCAGTTACGTTACATTACAAAATACCCAAGTTGTTTGTATTTATATAATAAGTTGTTTGTATTTGTGTATAATATATTAAAACAGTGAATAAGTTTATTTATCCATCTATCCATCAAAAGTCAGAGACGAGTAACTTTGGGACCGGATCGAACAGATGGAATGGATGGTGTTGATGAATGGTGTTGTTCCGAGGCTGCAGTAATAATGAAGAATTTTTTTAATTTGAATTTTAGTGTATTAGGGGTGAATGATGCTTTAAGTTCGGTAGGCAGGCTGTTCATCAGTCGTGGTATGATAAATTGAGTAGTTCGCTCACCATAGTAATTTCGTGCTCTAACCGTCACTAGTTCGTTATTTGTCACCTTGCGAGTCTGGATGCTATGTGAATGGGAGACAGTTTTGAGTGTATGGATGTCAGCATATTGTTCTTTGATTATATTATATTTAACTTTAGTGTGGATTGGTAACATGTTGCAGTGATTGAATAAACCATTATAATCAACCGAGTAGTTTAATTTTGTTTGTGGTGATACTATTAGTTTTAGAATTTTTAATTGTAGTTTATATATATTGTCTAAGTATGTATTAAAAGTGCGTCCATAACTAGACAGTCCATTTGACACTATTGACTCTGCAAGAGCGTTATATAATAGTATCCTGGTTGAGAATGGTATTCGGTTCTTTATTATATACATCGTTGCCAGGAACGCGCGTAGTTTTTTGCATACTCTGTCAATGTGTTCTCCCCAGTTAAAGTGTTTGTCTATCACGAGACCCAGGTAGACGTGTGAGTCAACCCATTGTATTTGTTCACACGTGCACCCGGCTCCCGCGATAGTAGTTCCGCTATGTTGGCAACTGTGCGAGTGGGCGATCAGGTGATTTTTCGGTTGGCCTTTGAGGTATGGTGATCTTATGTGAATTACTTTAGTTTTTTGAGCATTCAAAACAAGGCCAACGTCATGGCACCATCGACTCAGGATGTCAAAGTCCGCTTGCAGGTCTCTCATAGCGATATTAATATCGCTATGAGAGACTATGAGGCATGTGTCGTCGGCAAATTGGTATGATGTGCTGTGTGAGGTGATGTTGGGCATGTCATTTACGTAGGACAGGAAGTGAAGTGGGCCGAGTACGGAACCCTGGGCAGTGCCTTCGGTTACCAGGAGTGGGTCGCTAAGGGTGTTGTCAATTTTGACCCGTATATGACGGTTGCACAAGTAGTCTGAACACCACTTCAACAGAGGACCCCTTATACCACTAGCGTCGAGCCTGTTCACTAACTCATCATGTTTAAGTGTATCAAAGGCACGAGAAAAGTCAATGAACAGTGCTAGTACGTGTGTCCTATTATCTAGTCGCTGGTTGATGTCGTCGGTGAATTTGGACAGTAAGGAAGTAGTGATTTTTCCCGGCTGGAAGCCATACTGTGTACTGTTAATCACTTTGTTTGACGACAACAATGTGATTGGACGATAGCTAGTGGGGTCCTTATGGCTTCCCTTCTTGTATACCGGCCTGATACAGCCATCCTTCAGCTGATTTGGATATGAGCCTGTTAAAATACTTGTGTTGATAAGGTTGGATAATGCAGTACAAACTTTATCACCTATTCTTTTTAGGTCTAGCGTTCTTATTCCGTCTAGGCCAGGGGCTTTATGAATATTGAGGTTATTAATAATTTTCAAAATGTTGCGGCTGGTTGTTTTTTGGAACCTTAAACTAACTTGTGTGTGTGTTTGGTGTGAGTTATCATTCAGTAATTTGGTTTGACACTTAGGAATTATTTTTTTAACCGAATTGCTAAATTCATTGACAAATAAGTTACTGATATGTTGAGTCGAATTAATAATATTATCATTGAATACGTTCAGAATAACTTGGTCTATGGATTTTTGTTTTCTACCACTGATTGAGTTAATTATTTGCCAGATTTTTCTTATGTCACCGGTGTTTTGTTTAATTTCGTCTTGATAGTAGTTATTTCTTGCAAGTTCTAGCACTTTATTACATTTATTTCGTAGTTGGGTGTATTGTAGACGTGTTACAGAATCAGTTGTGTCCTTTTTCCAGTTGGTAAATAGTGAGTCTCTTCGTTCCCATAACTTAGTTAAATTTTTAGTTATCCATGGTACATTGCGGTTGGTTAATTTTGTAGCTTTGATTGTTTTAAGAGATTTTTGGTAGGCATTGGAAAAATTAGATTTAATATAAGAGTAAATCTCATGCGGGCATTTCATGGTATTTGTATAATTCCAGTCGATGTTTTCAAGTTCCTGGGTGAGTATCTTGTGATTGTGTATCGATACCTGTTTTCGAGGTATGTCTCGCGAGTTGGCTGCACTGCTGCCGCCCGTGAGAGTGAGCGCTGTGACTCGATGGTCCGCTAGTACCGTACCGATAGCCGCCGTGTGTGGGTAAACGAGGGAGCGCGAATTAATGTATGGTCAATGCATGACCTAGTTATGGTATTTTTTCTTTTCTCAATACGTGTGTAGTCGCTAATTCCGCTCGCTAACCCACACCCGGCTAACATGTTTAAATACTCGTCTCTGGCTGATGTGGGGGTTCTGAGGTCAATATTCATGTCTCCGACTATTATTACATTATTTTGGTGAAGAGTGTTACGAATGATTTGGTTAAACACAGTGATAAAACTAGATTTGTTCAATCTCGGTGGTCTATATATTGCACAAACAGTTATGGTGTGGTTAGATTTCATCTTAAGGATTCCGGAAATACATTCAAAATAAATAGTTTTTGTCATTAGAGGTGTAAATTTTAGGTTTTGTTTTACATATATTACTATGCCTCCGCCTTTTCGCGAATTACGTAACTGTGGGTGCATCGTATAGCCATCAATACTAAACAATTTACATATTTCTTGTGATATATTGACCTCAGTGACTGCTATTATGTCTATTGGATGAATACTATTGTGGATGGTTTGTAGCAATTTAGGGAAGTTTTTTATTGTTGAACGTATGTTAACATGAATACAGGTAAGGTTATAATTACTATTTGGCTGTGATATTATACTGTAATATGCGTTGATATCAGGACAATTAAAGCATTCATTTATATTATTGACTTGTTCACCCATTTTTAGGTAGGGAAATTAAATACAAAGTTTTAAATACCTACTTGGCTGTACATATTTACTTGATCAACGCATCTATATCCGACGTTTTTCTAATTATATATACTTTACTCTTGTCCGACTTTCTTACACGGATATTGCCAAACTTGAACCAGATATACTTGTAGGATGATTTGAGCTGGTCTCGGGTTGTCCACAGCAGTGTTTTGATTTCCGGGGTGAGCGCCTCGCGTGCTACGATCTTCAGGTCGGCCAGCTCGCGGGGCAGCGATGGCAGCAGTTCGCCCAGGGGCAGCTCGCTGTCTCTGCTGGCGGTGATCCACAGCTCCCTTTCTTTCTCGTTCCGCAGCTGCAGCCGGATGACGCCGGGTTTCTCCTGGCTGCCGTTGAGTCGCCGGATATTTTCCACTTCGTTGTAGTTCAGGTCGAGTTTGGTAGCGATTGCTTTAATTACTTCTGGTTCTTTTAATTTTATATCCTCACTTTTCGGCACGCCAAAGATTTCTACACTACTCGAGAGCAAGCTCTGGTTGAGGTTTGTCACTTGTTGTTCAAGCGCAGAGATCTTCAGCTCAAGATTCTCATTTTTGTTGGCCAGGTTGATATTTTGGTTCTCAAGTTTTTTTATTTTTACTGAGTGTTCCTTAATGGTGGTCTCTATATTCGTCACTTGATCACTTATGAAGCTCAGTGACTCCCGGAATCCATCCAGCTCTTCCCTGAGCAGTTTGCGCATTTCCTTGTTGATGTCCTGGATGAGCTTTTTCGCGTCGACGGTCACCGGGTCGGTTTTTGACTTGGTCGGTTCCTCGTCCGTGTCCTCAAACTCATCGTCGGGAACGAAGAAGGAAGAGCGCTTTGGGGAGCTCCGTAGACAGTCTTCGCAGCTCCATTCTAGGCCGTTGTTGATTGAGCGGAGGGCAGTCAGCTGTTTAGCTGATATTTTAGCACATTCTATTTTAGCATGCACAACCTTATCACACCTGCTACATTCAAGGCCCGGCGATTTTTTGGTGATGTTCTTTTTGCATGTAAAACACTTAGACATGATTATTGATTTCGGGGGGTAGTATACAAACAAACCTTTTGCACCTACCCGTCTCTTAAGTTTTATTCCGTAACCATGTTGATGTTCATCCAGATATTTTATATACAAAATAGTCAAGAAAAGAAAGATCAAAACAGCCACAATCTAGAAAAATATTTAGTTTGTTAGATAGTTTTATAAGTATTTAGGTATTTCAAGAGTGAGAAGGAAATAACGTAATTATTTGTAATCATACGAATTTCAGATACTTGTTTGTTACATAAACCTAAATAATCGTGTTTGTCTCCCTAACTACATAACCTCGACAACCTAGGTTTAGCCGCAACTAAACTCCTGTCTAGCCTAGTCTAAAATCCTAGTTTTATACCACGTCCATCATCGACACCACTCGAAAATGGTTGAGTTTGATTTGAATGTGTTTGTATGTTTAATGACTGTGTGTATGGGAATTTCAAAACTCGGCGATTTTTTGGTGATGTTCTTTTTGCATGTAAAACACTTAGACATGATTATTGATTTCGGGGGGTAGTATACAAACAAACCTTTTGCACCTACCCGTCTCTTAAGTTTTATTCCGTAACCATGTTGATGTTCATCCAGATATTTTATATACAAAATAGTCAAGAAAAGAAAGATCAAAACAGCCACAATCTAGAAAAATATTTAGTTTGTTAGATAGTTTTATAAGTATTTAGGTATTTCAAGAGTGAGAAGGAAATAACGTAATTATTTGTAATCATACGAATTTCAGATACTTGTTTGTTACATAAACCTAAATAATCGTGTTTGTCTCCCTAACTACATAACCTCGACAACCTAGGTTTAGCCGCAACTAAACTCCTGTCTAGCCTAGTCTAAAATCCTAGTTTTATACCACGTCCATCATCGACACCACTCGAAAATGGTTGAGTTTGATTTGAATGTGTTTGTATGTTTAATGACTGTGTGTATGGGAATTTCAAAACTCGCTACACGAAAGGAATGAGGAGAGGATTAGCCCGCGAATATCCTAAGAGCCAATCCAGGAACCCTATGGTGAAGGAAAAAGGAAATTAGGGTCGCTCCAAGCCCAGACTCAGACTCAGATAAATTACCTACAAGTTCTTATCTAACGACCCAAGGATAGTTTTGGAATTTGGGGTAGGTTGATTTAAAGAATAGGAACCGAGGTATATCTCGGCGCTTCAGACACTCACGAAAATCCACTGCAACACGCAATCACAACTCTCCCAGTTCAAGACGCGTAAAACGGCGAATCGAACTGTATAGAATTCCCGAAAGGCGTGAGTCACAGTAGTTTGACGCGGAGACTGAATGGCTCCCCCTCTGAGTCTTAACTCACACTTCACTCGATGACCAGCAACAAAAAGCCCCCTCTCATCTCAACCCATCCCTTTTATATTTTCTCTTCCCACCAAAACGTCCTACCCCAGACATGCTCGCCAAAACACCATCTCAAACTCCGCGAGTCATTCTCATTGGTTCGTTTCGTTTCCTTTCGAAACTCAGTGCTCTGATTGGTTACTGGTCTACACCGTATATACACTTTATATTTTAGATCACACAGTTCGACTAGAAATAGACTCTATAACATCATAAAATAATCTAAATAAAATAATACTCATTTTTTTTTTCTATATAAAACATCTTATTGCAGTTGTAGTGAATAAAGTTCTTATTTGAGTTAAACCATCTGGAATTTAAAGGCGATCGACCGCCATCTGTACCTCCATCATTGAACTAACTACGCATCTGTTTGACCCACCAAACTATATCGTAACTAAACACCCTTACGTATGAGTTTCGATTGAATGAGCCATGGCAAATGCGACACTTCAAAACAACATCACAAATGTGTAAAATGGTCATAATTCGACATCCACTGAAAGCAACGGTGAAGTTAATCCATATTCATTTTAAATTTATGATTCACAACTTATTTCATAGCTCTTAAAGTTTATCCACATTTTGGAGATTTTTAAAAAAAAATATATTTCTACCTACTGAGAAATAAACCAAATGTTTGTTTCGTCACACCATCCATTCAAAGATGTCGCTATTTTATTAATCTGGCGCATTCTACGTATAGATTTCTAGACTAGATAAATAATGACGATTATAGAAGTAATAGGCAATTACTGTGACGACATATTCAGTAGTTTAAACAAGGTAGAAAACATTTACAAAGATGCATGATAAGCAATTAACTTCTAGGACTTAAATTTTATTAGTACAACCCGACACTCCCGAATAGCTATTCAGAAAGGACCCACAATTTAATAACCCAAAACCAAAGGTAAAATAGAAAAAGAAAAGTTGACAACGGAGAATCGAACCTCGAACCTTAATATTTCAAGTCTGGTAACAACGCGATGAGCCGCTTGAGCTTATATGAGGCCTTGTGAAATTTGCGATGCTTTCGATAACCACTAATCTCCATAGTTATGTTTACACCAAATTTATCTTGCCGCTTAATTGCGCATTGGTCAACACCAATCTTACATCACCGTTATTTGTTTGGTTTAAGAATTTTTGGCTTCTCTTTTTGCAGTTCATAGTTGAATCATTAAATCACGTTGCCAAACCTGCCAACGCCTGCCAACTTTTTATAGCAAATAAAAAATGTGTCTCAGATCTTTACATTTCCGTTACAAGCTCCGTCTTTTCTTGCCTAGCGCGCTTCAGCAGCATCTTGTTCTTGGGTGTAAGATGGTCACTAAGGAACAAGTTGAAGGCCGGCCCGGCCAAGCCGATGTCGGCCGACGTGAGCCCGCGCCGGGCTCGGACAGCTGCCAGCACCTGATCCTTGACGATGCGACGAGTGAACTTTACTATGACTGCCGGTGGACGACCAGCCCCGGGTTGGTTATGACCGTCTTTATTTGTATTGTTAACAAATCTACGCACGCGATGTATGGAGTCAATCGATTGGTTATCCAACTGGATACCGATTTTGTTACAGATTGTATGCATTATATTGTTGAGGTTTTCACCCCTGGAAAAGGGTAATCCTGATATCTCGAGGTTATTCATCCTGGCGTATTGGTCACGGATATTATTCTCCATGTGAAGAGTTGCGATGTTGTCCTTGGCAGAAGCGAGGTCGGACTGCAGCTTGGAAATAATGGAAGCGTTATTTTCCATTACGATAAGGCGCTCCTCTAGGTTAGAAAAACGCGATTCCATTTCACTCCATTTCGTTTGTAGTGCTGACATTCCCTCGGAGGTATTGCGTATGTCACTTTTTACTACAGTAAACTCCGCTCTGAAAGACTTTATTTCCTCCAGTATCTTTGTAGAAACATCATCACTCGTGCCTGAAGTAGACCCAGCACGGCACTTGGAACAGCGCCATGCGGATTTCTTCTCGCCGGCCATTTTTCTGTACGTAGTTTCGTTTAATCCGGAACAACTTCCATAGTGAAATATGCCCTTACAGAGCTTACACTCCACACCATCAGATAGAACCTCCATACATTTACTGCAGTTCATTTTACAGCACGAAATAGCACGTTCGGTAAAGTATAGTTCGTAATTAAATTAAATTGATATTGTACACGCGGCGGCGATGTAGATGCGCGGTTGGTTAGACGCGAGAACATGGGAACACGTTCACACACTATGGCGGCCGCCGCTGACTGAACATGACCATAACCCCACTAAACTATCAGTGGAACTTAGTGCTACTCTTAAAAACCTCAAATATGTTACCGTCATTGTAGTAGGTATTACAAGTAGTGATCATCTTAACGAAAAGAAACTGAATGGCACGATTAAAATCATATGCAATGTATTTGAAAATTGTCATTTCATATCAATAGATGAGGTCTTACCCAAAAAAAAGTATACACAAAGACTATGTGCTGAAGTCAATAAAATACAAGCTAAATTAGAACAGGACATTCGATTATGTAAAAGTAAATTGAACAATAATGTAAACATAGACAATGGAAAAAAGGAATCCATTAAAAAAGGGACAATCCCATATTACTTCAATAAAAGTGGTACAAACGTTTTTAAGGGTAACTCTAGCAAACGCATGACTACACAAAAAAATAATGAAGTATCTCCATCAGCTCAACAAAAGCTTTTTCTCGTCAAATAACAAACTGTACATAATTCATCAAAATATACAAGGGTTTAAGAGTAAAAAAGATTTGATTTCAATCACAGTAAATGAATTAAGGGAAAATAATAATGATATTGATTTTGTTTGTCTATCGGAAACTCTTATCAAATCAGGATGTGAAAAACTATTACAACTCAAACACTTTAAACTCGCCGCTAGTTACTGTCGTCCGGAAAAATCACGAGGAGGCGTTTGTATATTTGCAAAAATTCACATTGATACGAAGGAATTCGTCATTGCAAAGGAATTGACAAAACCATTTTCTTTTGAATGCTGTGGAGTAGAGATTACGGAATACAAAACCATTTTAATATGTCTTTACAAAATACCTAACGATAAATATAATAAGCACTTTTTGGATAAACTGGAATCATTACTGCATAAGCTACGACATAAACTAATTAATACTAAAGTCATAATAACAGGGGATCTTAATATAAACACTTTAAAAGACTATCGGTGGTCGAGAGACCTAAAAGGTATTATAGAAGCCTATAACATGGTATTTCATATCAATACACCAACAAGACTAAATTCATGTATTGACCATATAATAAGCAATATTATATGGTCAATACATGAATTTGCTCACGGTGAAACCCAACGCCTGGGACTATCAGACCACGACACCGCTCAATTTTTGTCTGTCCCTGTGACAAAAAAGAACAAAGAACTCTGCTACTGGTATAATTGGAAAAGAGATTATGGAAAGGATATTAAAATTTAAATTTATTTATTTATTTTTATTTATTTACATAATCTATTTGTGCCATTACAGCAAAGCCAAGTCGACACAAATATACAAAATTAGAAAATACAATACAATTCAATTATTACAAATTAATTTACCATAATTATGTCAAATATAATAAGTTCAATTCAATCGTATAAATGCAGTTACCATATTATCATTATATCCATAAACATTCGAGAAAATAATTACAAGACTACACTATCATGCAATCTTCTCACAGAACCTTCCACATTCTCGCACAATATCCCTCCATGCATCACCAAACAGATCATTCAATGGTACTGCGGCCAACAGTGCATTGAGGCTATTCCGTGCCCGGACCAGCGGAGACTGCAGGCGCGCCACCATGCGGTGCGAGCCGCCCGCTAGCAGCTGGTGCCTACGAGCGCGTAGGTAGTTGTCAGGCACGTAAAGCGCGCATACGGCACTGACAAGCGCTGCGCAGTCACTGTCGCCTCGCAATAATCGACACACAGTCAGAAGCTGTTCGGTGTTACGTCTCACCTCTAGTGAGTTAAATCCAAGCATACCTAAAATAAAATCGGATGGATAAAGGTAAGGGTAGTATCCAAATTTCCTCTTATATAGGTATCTAAGAAAAGCTTTGTGTATCTTCTCGAGCATAAGGACGTATGAGCTTTCGTGCGGATTCCAAACAACCGAGCTAGATTCAAGTTTGGTTCTCACTAGGGCCGTGTATAGAAGCTGGACCACACCCAAGTTATGGAATCCCTTACTATTCCGTATCACAAACCCTAATCTTCTGAAGCATTCCTTGGCTAAAGTGCTCACATGCTCATGGAATGTAAGTTTAGGGTCGAACGTAACACCGAGGTCCTTCATCGAATACACTCGAGTCAGAGACTCAGTGCCGAGTGTATACGTCGCGCTAATAGGCCGTGGAGAGCGCGTGAAGGACATTATACAGCACTTTTCAGTATTGAATAGAAGCTTTTTGTTCACACTCCAACTATGAACCGCGTCTAAATCTTCCTGTAGTAGCCTACAATCATTCTCTGACTTCACGGGAAGTACCAGTTTCAGATCGTCCGCGTACAAAAGGCAATTGGCGTGTTTCAGTTCAGATTCCAGGTCATTTATCATGATGATAAATAACAACGGACCAAGGATCGAGCCCTGGCTAACACCTGACCGTGTGTGGTACGGCTGGGACTCATAACAGCCATGTCGCACGTATTGTTGGCGGTTCTTCAGGTAGTCAGCGAAGAGAACCAACAGCCGTGGGGCAAATCCAATGGCACACAATTTCTTCATTAGGACGTCGTTATCGACTCTATCGAACGCCTTGCGGAAGTCCAGATAGGCGACGTCCACCTGACATCCCCGATCCATGCTCTCTGAGACCAACTCGACTAACGTCAGTAAGTTGGTGGTTACTGAGCGACGACTCCTGAATCCGTGTTGCGAGTCACATAAAAACGGCGCAATCTGGGGCCAGATTTTACCGTATATGATTGACTCGAACAATTTTGCCAATGAATTCAGGATCGCAATCGGTCGATATTGATTTACAGAGGCAGTGTCACTAGACTTGGGCATAGGACTGACTCGAGAGAGCTTCCAGCTGGTAGGGTACTTCCCTTGCTCGAGAGCTAAGTTGAAGATGTGACCCAACGGTATAACTAGCTGATTACTGTAGGCCTTTAAAAAGTAAGGAGGGACGTTGTCCGGTCCAATTGCGCTCCTTGGCCTAAGCTGCCTCAGTCCCTGCTCTACATCCCTATGGGAAACATGTGAAATTTGGACGTAGTTAGCCGTGCGCGAGGCATCGGAACTGTTTACCAGGTCCGGTGCAAGCGCCGGAACGTCGGTGAGGAAAACGTCGGAGAAGTAGTCTGCAAAAGCGGCGGCTGCTTCCTCTCCGACACACTCTTGCCCCTGATGCGTGACCCGAGATTCAAAACCACCCTTTGATCTGAGGCCACTCACATGTTTCCAAAACGCACGCGGGTTAGATCTAATATTACCTTCAATATTTAGCATATGGTTCGTGTATGCTGTAGCTACGCGGGACTTTATGTTGGCTCTCAGCTCACTGAATGCTGAGTAGTCAGCTGGCCTCTCCGACGATTTCCATTTACGATGGAGCTTTGCCTTAGTGGCAAGATCCCTAATAATATCACCAGTAAACCACACTGGATACCGCCTGGAAGTTTGGTTAGGCCTGGTCTTCTTGGGGATCGATTTATTCAAAACCCCGTAAATGGCATCGTAAAAGCGGCCAACTGCCGTCTCCACATCGCGAGCTACGACAACATTGTCCCACGATACGCTACACATGAGCTCATACAGGACTGTGTGGTCGCCTTTGGCAAAGTTCCAGTCATTGTGGCCGCGAATGTTGCTGGGATCCAGACGGCCGGATCGTCCATCCGCGTCTTGCGCTTTCAACAGCGGCACAATGACGTCGAGAGGCGGGTGGTAGGCGTCAGTGCGTGGCACCATGCTGCCTGACACGGAGGTGCGCACAGTTACGCCACGGACGGTCTCCGGCAGCAGCACCACATCAAGCACGCCACCGTGAGCATTCCTCACCTCATTCGTCTCATACAGACTACAAACACTGAGAAAAAAACAATAATAATTCGTAACAGACACTGACGCACTGTTCAGATTTAGGTCACCCAGGATGATTAAAGTTCCACTTAGTTCCGACATGTTCTCCTCGGTTTTTGTAAACCAACTAAGGTATTGGGCGTCTTTTTCGGCTTGTGTAATTTTTTTCTTATTTCTCATCATGCTGGGATCCACATAGACGACGCAGATTGTGAATTGGGCCCCATCTAGAGAGAAGGTTGCCCTAAGATCTTCTCCATTTTCTGTCTCGAGGTCACGACGTCGGCGAAGCGTGATGCCAGGGCGGGCGGCGAGCAGTACGCCTCCGCATGCGGTGGCGCGGTCCCGGCGCAGTATGCTCCAGCCGCCCGCCGTTACCTCCGCATCGCCGACGGAAGTGTCTAAAAAGGTTTCAGTTGCGGCGACTAGGTCGTGCTCTAAAATAATCAAATTATTCTGCCAATACGCCAACCGACTTTTTATGCCTCTGACATTTTGATAGTGCATAGAGAGTGTCTTAGTCGTGCTTGACTGTGGCTGCGACTTTCGGAGAGCGGTAGTAGGCCTCGAGGTATTCCCGAAAGGGCATCCATTCTCTCACCCTTGCATTATCAGGCCAGATATCTATGCTGAAACAAGTGTCGAAACAGCTCATGGGAACTCCTATTTTGTAGGACTTATAGTCCCCTCTGGATGAGAGCTGCTCGACACTGACAGCTTCAGGCGCACACAGTTGCTCTACATACTTTTTTACATCCTCAGGACCCGACATCATGTTCCAAAGGTGTAAATATTTACGACGCTCTACAGCTTTCAAGGTCGTGACGCTGGGCCCCGCCGTACAGCAGAGAGATTGCGGTCGTCGGTGTGACTTCTTTTTAACTTCCGTCCAGCCCTCTTCAGCTTCGACAACGGGAGCATTATCTCGTGGGCGGTCGGTGGATAGGGTTAGTTCGGGGACCGGTCCGACCGTAATGTTCAGCAGACTTGGGAGGCTTGGCGCATCCTCGCTGTCACTGCGACGGCTCACTTTTGGGACACCCTGTATATTTCTTTGTATTTTCTCCCGATACATGACGTCATAATCCCGCACAGCAGATACTTTTTCGTGTTCAGTCTTCTTCTTTCTTGCAGGTGCAGCTTTAGTAGACTGGGAGACACTGCGGATTGGCACTTATTGCAGAGACGACGAGTGCTTGATCTCTAGGGTGGTCAACTTGGACTCTACTTTTTCAGTCTGAGTTACTATGGCATCCATTTTAGCTGAAAGCCCTGTCGTAGACGAAATAACGCTTTTTAGCATTTCTGCTATTGCGGCTACATCCTGCTGCACTTTGCGGATTTCCTCTCTGATCTCCATATACTCAGTCGTACGGAAATCAATGTCGGGGGTTACCAGATGCTGGGTCTTGCTCCTTATAGTAACGGACGACGACGGGCGTATTTTCGGGGTACCAACGGGTGTCAGCGTGTTGTCGCCTCCCTTTTTCATCGAAATTCTACACTCCGGACAGACCCATGAACAAATCTCCTCTCGACTCATACGATCCTCGGTGTTAGTGGTGCATAAAAAATGGAATTTGTTACGGCAACACCCGACCGTACAACTCAGGCGACTCTCTTCCAACTCAAAGTCGGCCCGACAAGCGTAACAATTATTTTCACTCCTATTAGCGCTCTCCTCCATATTGGTTTGATGAGGGTTGTTGTCTGGTGGTTCCGCTGATAGCGCTAGTGGTCTTATTATTGTAGTGGTCGTTAATTCGTAAAGGTCTCTTAGATGGTCTATCCTGGAGTAAAGTTCTAAATACTACATACTTCGAACCAGCATTCAAGCTGTTCTACGATACGCTTACCTTACTTTACAATTTGTGCTTCCCGATAACTAGAGTCAAGGTCAGACGAGATACAAATAGGAGTCCTAAATGGCTCACTAAAGGTATAAGGATATCATGTTTAACAAAACGAAAACTTAGATTTCAATATTACCAACAAAAATCAGAAGCAAACAAAAATTACTACATTAGATACAGCAGAAAGTTGCGAAAATGTATTGAATATTCCCAAAAATATCAAAATAACAATTATATAAAAATATCTAGAAATAAATGCAGATCCTCATGGCAATTAATTAAAAATGAAAATGAAAATGAAAATCAAGACATTGAAATAAAATCTATAATAATAAATAATACAGAAACGGAGGATCCATTGGAGATGGCCCGTGGTTTCAACAACTACTTTATAGACTTGACCAATAATAAATTGAGTACACAACCAGACAATGACGCTATCAATAAAAATAAATGCAGATCCTCATGGCAATTAATTAAAAATGAAAATGAAAATGAAAATCAAGACATTGAAATAAAATCTATAATAATAAATAATACAGAAACGGAGGATCCATTGGAGATGGCCCGTGGTTTCAACAACTACTTTATAGACTTGACCAATAATAAATTGAGTACACAACCAGACAATGACGCTATCAATAAAGTATCCCAATCAAATTCTAGCATCTTCCTTAGGCCGTGTACTATAGATGAAACTGTAAAGACAATCAGACAGCTAAACAATACCAATGCTACCGGCTATGATGAAATTGCAACAAATATTTTAAAAGATTGCTGCAAGGAATTATCTCCAGTGTTGACAAAACTAGCCAATCAATCACTTACAGAAGGTATATTCCCAAAAGAATTAAAAATATCGGTGGTCAAGCCATTGTTCAAAAAAGGAGAAAAAAACGATATGAGCATGTACAGGCCGGTTACTCTTGTCCGTTTTGTCAAAAAAATTCGAAAAAATTATGCAAAATAGAATCGCATCATTCTTATCAAAATTCAGTGTTATTAAACAGGAACAAAACGGTTTCCAGAAGGGAAAATCCACAACTCTCGCATGCTTCAATTTAGTAATCAATTGGCCGAGGCTATTGATAAAAAGACACCCACAGTGACCGTATTTTTTGACATGTCAAAGGCTTTTGACTTCGTGTGTCATAATATTCTCATAGGAAAATGTGAAAGATACGGTATCCGCGGACCGGCGTTAAATTGGATTAAAACCTACCTGAGCGACCGTACACAGTATGTCGTAATAAAAAAGTTAAATAAAAACTTAGAACTAACTGAAAGCAAATCAGAACTACGTAGAAATACATTTGGTGATCCACAAGGTAGTGTGCTTGGTCCACTATTGTTTTTGTTATATATTAATGACATACCAGAAGTGACAGAACACCGTTGCACCCCATTTGCGGATGATATTTCTATTATCTTAGAGTGTACAGATACAAATGAATTTAATAATGATATAAATAATACAATTAAACAAATAATTAACTGGTTAGTAATGAATAATTTATGTGTGAATGTCGAAAAAACATCGTTTATGCAATTTTTCAATCAAATTAAACCTGAATTAAATTTATCCCTGATATACCAAAATCAACCAATACATGAATCAAATGAAACAGTTTTTCTCGGAATTACAATAGACCCTCAAGTATCATGGAAGGCGCAAGTTAACAAAATATGTAAAAAGATAAACAGGTTTACTTTTGTACTGTACCGCCTTACGAAAGTAGCCAGCAGAGAATCAGCTCTCTTAGCTTATCACGGATACGTGGCGTCCATGCTACGCTATGGAATCGTCGTTTGGGGGAACTCAGTGGACATACCACGTCTCTTCATAATACAGAAACGCTGCATACGAGCCATATGTGGCGTAAACCCATATGAGTCTTGCAGGCCGTTGTTTAAAAAACTAAATCTACTAACACTGACTGGCATTTACATATTCGAGATAAGCAGTTTTGTAAAATTAAATATCAATTTATTTACCAACTTTTCCAGTGCATATCCTTTTAATACTAGATATCCAAATCGCCTAGTAGTCCCTAAATCAAAAACGGCACTTTTACAAAGAAACTTTTATTCTATGGCTGTGAAAATATTTAACTGTTTACCCGCAGACTTACAATGTTTACCATTACCTATTTTTAAGTTTAGGCTAAAAAGGTGGTTAGTTATTAACTGCTTTTATGATTTAGATGAATTTTATAGCATGACATCAAAACTCAATAATTAATTTAATGTTATTATTACGGAATATTGTTATTATGAATGATTTACTAATTAAGGTATTAGTGTTAGGACATGTGATTTAATTTATATATTTTAGCTACATACTAATTGTCGGTACATAACACAAAGATACCTGACTCCCTGACTCTAATTTTTGCATGCCACAAGTTGGCTGAATGTGCCGTTCTGAATTAATTATACCTACTTCAAGACCTATGACTGTACCACATCAACGCAAATAAATTTCATTTCATAAATTTCATTTCATTTCAAAAAAACAAATAACTATACTCTATATATATTTTTTTGTTACGATCTTGCAATTTTAATGTATGTCGTCTTAAAAAACTAGAGATGAGATCACAAATTACATAAGCAAAAAATTAACCAACATATTTTGACAAAAAAACACTTTTTTCTATAATATTGAAGTAATAATGAATTAAGAAAAAAAACAACTAAAATCAAGAGTGTATTTTCACGAAATTGACAATGGTCGAACTTTGCCAATTTTTATAGGTATGCAGTCTGGGCATAATTTGTTTGCACACTGCAAGCACACACGTTTCGGACACGATTCAAACTGGTAATTTGATTGGCGCTTTTATCGAGGAAGACAACTGGCTCCTGCTTTCCTGGAGTTTTGATTGTTCTCGGTTAAAATGTGAAAAAACAATACAACAAAATTACGTAAAAAATTACGTAAGTGGTGACATGGGGTCTGAGAGACCCCTGCCGAACTTTACGCCAATGTAACTTACCGATTTGAGCCTGTCCGACACAGCTATCCCCTTCTACGGCATGGACGCAAGTAAACTCGAAGCTACTCAGGTGATGAGCCCAAGGAAACCCGGAGAAGGTGCCAAAATGTTGTTTTACTGACGCCGCTGGGCCTGTAAGACTCCTTGCCACCAGTTAAAGATTAAGATCCAACGTCCTAATAGTACTAATAGAGCTGTTAGAGTGTACTAGTACACAGCACTTCAGGTTCAGGTTCAGTTGAATTATTATAGTCATCCTTAGCACTATCAAGCTTTAATATCTATTTTTTGTTCGATATTAAGTTTATTTCGGCTATTTATATTAATATTTAATCTGGCACTGTTATGCGTAGAATGGACTGTAATTTATTCAACTCACGACATCTAGCGACACCGGACGGTGCTACTTTTTAACAAGATTTTGTATGGACTGATGCTTTGTACTAAGTGAAATGCCCGTGGTTCCTATAATGTGAAACTATTTGTTTAAAAATTATTCATCTGTTTTAAAATATATATATATATAAAGACACTCGTTTGAGCATTTTTCACTTCCGGTTTTGACTGTACCGTTCGGAAACAAATGGAAGGCATATTTTTGAGTTTGGTATGCAATATTGTTTGGTGTTATTTTGCCTCTTTCTAATCAAACCAAATTGAAATCTATTGTGGTAAACTAACGCGCTGTTGCAGTATCAGCCAAGATTAGAATCAACAATGTACCTTCCTGCATTTTTTACATAGTTGGTTGGCTTGGCAGCGCAAGCGGTCACAAACAACCAATACAATTTCTGAACGTTAAACGGAAACTCCCGGTTGTTATGACAGCCAGCCATTCAAAATTTCAAATAAAGAAAATCAATCAAGAAACCAAACGTTATTCAAGTCTATCAATCACAAAGAAAGAGTTTTTCGCCTCAAAATGAGTTACAAAACAAAGAAATCCGTTTTCTCACTACCCGCTACCAAACCTCCCCCTAAAACAAAGAGACCTGCGACCGTCAACGTAACAACTTCCCGAGTCCGCGTTCCAACGACTGCAGTGAACGCAACAACAACAACGCCAGATTTGGTTGAAAATCACCGCCATCTCACCTAAAGGAAGTTCCTTCGTACTATGCTGGAAGGTTGTTTGGTTGAAGAGAAAATTGTGCAGGAAGAGACGAAGATGGATGTTCAGATGACTCTCTTAGCTGATCGGTTACAGCAGACGATCAATCACTTGGATAAATATAACAGGAGGGTGAAGGAGATATCATTTGTGGCGGAGCAGAAACGGTTAGTTTCATTATTCTTCTTGTGTCTCACTTTAATTGGTTAGCAAGGAAAATTAATACTCACAAGGAGTTGGTTGGTGTTGGTTAGTGTGAAGCAAATAGTTTGCAGCACTTAACCCGTCAGACGTCCTATGCGCTACATAAGCGCATAACTTTTTTGGGCGGCTAGCGTCCTGTGCGCTGCGTAAGCGCATAGAAAGTATTGCAAACTTCGACGTTTTATGATTATTCACCAAGTATCAGAACATTCCCGGAAGTAGGCTTTGATTATGAATAGTTTAGTTGGCAACCGTGTGATATGAATGGAACTGACATTGAGACAGCCAATCAGATCAAAATAAATAAAATACCAAGCCATGTCGCCATTTTGGGCAGGCGACCGGCCGCAGACTTAAATTTTATGTTTGTCAATATTTATTTATTGTGAAGTAATTACTGTGTTTTGTAATAAAATAATACAACTTATCGCTGGAGAAATTAATAGTGGTGATGTAAAAAATGACAACTAGTGTAAGTTTTGTGTTTGGCCCGTAAGAACGAAATATAATTATAGGTGTCGAAAACAATCGATGAAAAGCCTTATCAACTTTATTATCACATGTGAGTACTATACATCACAAGATAGGTAATTTCATTAACTTTATTATGGCACATAACATGTTAGGAAACTAATAAAATAACCTAACAAACTCATCAAATTCCTAACGCAAGTCGACTGAAAATTTATTTTCGCCAGAACCTTGGACGCGATAGGGTCTAAAGGTTAAGAAAATAGTAGAAATTTTTCGTATATTTGATATTTTGTTTATGGAGCTTATATAGTGGACGTTAATGATGGAATTTATGTCAAATATACTTTTTCTCTATCATATATGACATATTGGTTTTACACCAAAGATCCTGCGATTTGAAGTCTGGCCAATAAATAACCATGGGGTCAATTGTCAATTGTCAATTGTAAGACGGGCTGGTTTCCGCAACTCGACGATGAAAGCGCCTATTTTGCGTGTGGGTGGGAATGCGATATCATTCGAGCCAACCCAACTCCTCCAGGAACGCCAGCAGGCCCTTTACGTTACCGACTATCCCTGGAAGGTCCCTCGATTGACCGAGGTGTTTAGCCCTGTAGTCCGCTACTCCTGTGCACTCCATGAGGACGTGAGCAGCTGTTTCTTCTGCCTCCAAGCAGGCTCTGCAAAGGGGGCTGTCGGTAACACTGAAACAGTGAGACTCTAACCTGACCAAAAGAGATTGTTGGCAGGCTCAAGATACATTTATTAATCACAGGGTCGTGAGTCGAATATTGGTGATATAGTTGAAACGCTGGATAGGGACTCGCCGGGAATTTGTAGATTTCAGCTCCTTGGTAAACTCACTGGTCCACTTCTCCAGACGTCAACAAGTGATTATGCGGTTAGCGCCAGGAGGATATTATTCCTTGGCGTGGAACCCTGGAAAGAGACCAGTGTGAATGATAGGAATACAAAAGCGCTACAGCGCCCAGCTATCAGGCGACGGCTCCCCACACGGAGACTTCCGACGAGGGCCCTAGGGTAATTAGGATCTAAGAGTGCCGCAGTCCAATAGACACTGTATAGAAAAGGGAAATACATAGAGAGTATAAAATACACGAGAATAAGAAAGACTAACTACGAACCAATGCTTACCCATGGATTGGGGATAGTAGGGAAGTTTCATAATTATCAACTACTGCACTTTACAGCAACTAAACATTCAGCTCCATTACAGTACTAAAAGGAATAACAGTACTAAAGGGACTAGCCCATCGCCGCAACTAAAGGCGTGACTTAAAAATTATTGATGCAGAAGATACAACCTCACGTTTCAGAGCTCAAACAATGTCTGCCAAAAAAAACAATCAGCTGCCAGACGAGATTCCAGACCCGAATTTCCGAATTTTTATAGTTTTAATTTTTAACTGGCTAATCCGCCAGTAGCCAATATGGTCAAGGAGGTAGTACGTTACAACACCTAGGACATATAGATGTTTATTAAAGAAACTATGGCCAGTAAGTGCTGCAGTCGCCAGTCGCATGCGCGGCCTACTAAGTCGAAGCAAGGTCTTAGCCAGCCTAGCGCTAGGGGACGGCAAGGCCAGCTTAGCCTGCCTGCACTCCTCATGGTTTGTCCAAAGAGTGGCATGATCATTCCTGGTCGACTCTCTCAGAAATGTGCGTACCATCTTGAAGGGAAGAGGGATGATAGGTTCGGGACCATACGCTGTCAAGTTAGATCCTTTACGCGCCAACTCATCCGCTGCATCGTTACCTCTTGACCCGCTGTGTCCTTTTATCCATTGAAGGATTACGCGGTTATGTTGACATACCTCCATTAGTCGTTTGTGACACTCGTAGATTAGCCCTGAGTTAATAGTGTTGCTATTTAGGGCTTGTAAGACGGCCATGCTATCCGAGAGTATTCGAATGGAGGAATCTCTTACCTTTCTCGATGCTATGGCATTAGCGGCCGAGATGATGCCCATGCATTCAGCTTGAAAGACAGTATTATGGGCACCCAGTGGAATGGCTATCTTGATGTTTAGGTCCTCCGAGAAGGCGCCTGAACCAGTGCCTGCTTCAGTTTTTGAACCATCGGTAAAATTCTGAGCTCTTTAACGTCGAGCCCCTCAACCCGATGGTCTTCATGTAACTGTATATTGTATTTTTTGTCAAAAACAAATTGTTTAGGGATTCTGTCACTGCAAGCCATAGAGATGGGAAATTTTTTGTAAACTTCCCCTAGGATGGCGGTGTGTGAGGTCCTGTTTTTCCTCCAAAGTCCTAAGGTGTTGAGTCTCACCGCAGATGACGCGGCCTCCTGCTTAATATACAGCTGGAGTGGCGGAAGACACAGCATGGCCTCCATTGCTGCTGTTGGAGTAGTTCTCATACTACCTGTGATAGCCATGCAGGCCAGCCTTTGGAAGCTTTGGAGTTTGCTTACCATTGTGGTTAGTTTGGTCCTGGTCCACCACACCACAGCTCCGTAGCAGACGAGAGGACGGATCACCGTCACGTACAGCCAAAGAATGATGTTGGGAGAAAGTCCCCACTTTTTCCCCACCATTCTCCGACACTGCCAGAAGCAATACTCGCCTTCTTTAGTTTGTTGTCAATGTGGCTACTCCAGTTGAGCTTGCTGTCCAAGGTTATGCCCAGGTACTTCACCTCAGTTGCTAGCTGGAGTTCCGTTCCAAAGAGCTTAGGTAGGGTATACCTATAGTTAGTGAACATGACCATTACCGTTTTTGTTGGGTTAACCGCCAGGTCATATTCTAGACACCAGCGCTCCACGATGCGAAGAGCTGTTTGTTTAAGGTTGCACACTGTGCTCGCAAATTTACCTGTGATGAGGATTACCAAATCGTCGGCGTATCCTACGCTGTAGTATCCATTAGCGTTAAGCTTGGTAATCAGGTCGTTAATGACCAGATTCCACAGAAGCGGGGAGAGCACTCCTCCCTGCGGGCATCCCCGCACTACCTCCGCCGACAGGGAATCACCAGCTAGACGCACGATACGTTTATTAAGCATGTTTGTGACCCAGTTGTTTACAGCTGTTGACACTCCATGCCTTGTTAGAGATGCACTTATACTGCTATGCTGCGTCTTGTCAAAGGCACCTTCTATATCAATAAAAGTTCCAAGACAGATGCATTTGTTTTGAATCGCCTCTTCAATTGTGGATACAACTGCATGGAGAGCCGATTCAGTAGACTTACCCAAACTATATGCATGCTGATTCTTGTGTAAGGGTATATGTTTTAACGCTCCATCTCTCAGGTGCCTCTCGCACAAACGTTCGAGAGTCTTAAGCAAGAACGAGGTGAGACTAATCGGCCTGAAAGATTAAAGCGTTAGTGTAGTCGCTCCTTCCTGGCTTCGGTATGAAAATTACGTTTACTACTCTCCACCTTTTGGGAACGTATCCGAATCTAAGACATGCTTTCATGATTCGGACCATTATATTGATGACGGGTTCCCCACCCCACTGTAGAAGTGCTGGGGCCCACCGTTTCTTCCCAGCACTGCCATGGGGTTTCGGTGATAAGTTTTCTATTCCTTTTTTGTGGGGTTGGGGCTTTTTTGTGACTGTTCGATTCCAAATCGATATTCGATGGTTTCTGAACGGCCATTTTGAATTTGACGTTGCTGCCAACCTAGCAGTTTTTTGACAACTGACAGACGAAAGCCCTCGCAAGTAAACGCGTTTTGGTTAGGGTATTGAAATTAAATCGCAGTCCATCTGGAATGTATTCGGGTTTCCCTCAGGATTGTCTATATAGCTGAGTGTGTTGTGGTTCCCCGAACCAGATAAAGTTCGCATTTTCGTGGCCGATTGGTTTTTCCCACGTAACATAACCTGTGTTGAAACACTGTGCTCATTGAAGCTGGCCCGCCAGTCATAGGAGGTTGGCTGAAGAACCTGTCTACCAAGAAGAGCCTAGGGTGCACCCGGGCCTTGCAGAGAGACAGGAGGTTGACGGGACCGAAGCACAGACCAGGTTAGATCGACCCCAATTACTTCAGCTCGGTGAATCGCCGACGTTCACGCTTCTTGGCAACTGATCGTTACGCTACCTCGTAGCTGATGGGCCCCTACGAGGTCATTAGGTGCTGAGAAGCCTGAACATTTTGGTAGCTAGAGCGTGGCTTCCTGAGATTTGCAGCCGTCAAGGGCTCCAGGAAGGCACGATTTGGGACTATCAATCTGTAGGTATAGGCGGTTATTAGGTAACTTGGTTGTGTTCCTATATCCACATAGATTGGTAGTATTGTAAGCTATAGGTCTATTGCTGGTAGTAGATAGACAGATATTGAATTGAATTACCAGTTAGTCAATCTATTAGTGGTCTAGTAGTGCTATTGAATGAATGTTTGGTTAACATAGGTAGTTACATCTATTGATAGCAGGCTATTACATTGTTTTCAGTTTATAGCAATTTATAACTTGAACTAATATTGACTATCTGTGTGTGTTATAATGATAAAGGGAAACTAAATTGTACTACATGATATTTACAGAATTTATATAGATATAAAACTCGGTTCCTGTTGTTTAAGGAAAACAACATTGTTTAAGTTGTGGTTTAGGGTTCCCTCGTTTGGGTTGTAGACTGGAGGGTCCAATAAAATTGAGTTACTTCAAATTGTGAGTAAGTATCGTTCCGATCATGTCGTTATCTGAAATCCAGAAGGGTGTTTCTAAGGAGCTCAGATGGTTTTCCTCCGCACACGGTCTGATAGACCGTTTAGATAGGCATGATGTGGTATTGGAGCGGTCTATGGACGTTAAGGAACGTTACAATAGGGTGCTCGAATTGTCCGCGCAGGCGGAATCAGTTGATGGCTGCGCACCTGACAGGCTGTCACGGTTGCTAGGGGATGTCGACCAATGTATGGAGATGGCAGCTGCTATCACGCAGAAGGCTGCGGACATACGTAGACAGCGCGAGTCCAGCCATGGTGGTGACATTGAAGCACCTCTGCCGCTTCAGGGTTCGGGGTCCAGGTTACCTGCCATAACTATGCCTACTTTTAACGGAGTGTCCGGTGAATGGATGAGCTTCATCAATCTGTTCGACAGTTTGGTGCACATGCGATCGGACATTACCAAGTCTGTCAAGATGGCTCAGCTGGTGGCAGCATTGAGGGGTGAGCCTAGGGAGCTGGTCGCTCATTTGACAGTTACGGAGGGTAACTATGAAACGGCCAGGCAATTGTTGGTCAGACGTTACCATAACAAACGGAGGTTGGCCGATACCCAACTGAACCGTTTGTTTAGTATCCCGGTTGTGAACAAGGTCGGGGCCATACAGACGGAGGTTTTGAACCCATTGTTGTCCGTCACCAAGGCTCTAGAGAATCTTGGACTTCCGGTTGGTGAATGGTCGTACCTACTGTTGTACATTGTACTTTCCCGCCTACCCGCTGACGTGCAGACTCGTTTCGAACAGTCTCACGGGAGGTCGGCCGAGGACCTGCCCGCCTTCTCCGACTTAGTCGGATTCTTGGAAGAGGAGGCTCGACGGGCAGAGAATTTGGGGTTGACGGTCACCCATCCTTCGGAGCCACAGAGAGCTGCCGGGAGCGCTGTGAGTAGGGGCCCTCCGACGAGGAAGGACCGCACCAACCGGCAGTCATATGGGACTGTGAGTGCATTGACCCCACATAGTGAGACCTGCCCATGTTGTAGGCAGATTGGCCATGCTGTGGCCAATTGCAATAAGTTCGGGGAACTTAGGGTTCAGGGACGGCGCCGGATGGCCAAGCAGCGGAGCTGGTGTTTCCTGTGCCTCGGGCCACACATGGCTAGGGACTGCACGCGCACAAAAATGTGCGGATATTGTGGTGGGGCCCACAACAATCTGTTGTGCATGAACCGGTCCGGCCAACAGCCTCCACAGGGCCGTATCCAGGGTGACACGGCATGGGGCCCTGAGAATTCGTTTGCGACTCGGAGCGCAACTCAGGGGCCAACGTCCCCACGTCCACAGGGCCGTACCCAGGGTGACACGGCATGGGGCCCTGAGAATTCGTTTGCGACTCGGAGCGCAACTCAGGGGCCAACGTCCCCACGTGCACAGGGCAGTACCAGGGTGCAGGGCCGCACTCAGGACCATTACATGGGGGGCCCTGAGTTTTCGGTTGCGACTCAGCATCCGACCCAGCGGGACATTGGGTGTGTTGAGCAGGCCGTAACGGGCGGGTGGCATGGGACACCTTCGAGCTATGCGGGTGCGGTTCGGACGCCGCCTCAGTTGTCGCCCCGCTCGTCGCCTCGTCCTCGTCGGTCACATGTGATGTGCCCCCCGCTCATGGAGCGGCCACGGTTGAATTCACGCTCACCCCCCTTTACGGGGAATCGTAGGTTGGGAATGGAAACGGCGCGTGGGCCATTTGTACAATGAGACCCTCTGGCGTATAGCTGCATACCTGATCGGTTACAGGCACAGTGGGGCCCCGGGGGTCCTCGCTAGGAATTTGCGGCCCAACCATTGGTTGGCCCCCAACCGGAGACGGTGGTGTTACCGATCGCCTCTGTGCTTGTTTGGGATTTGGCGGGCAACCCAACATACGTTCGCGCCCTATTAGATTCTGGAGCTCAGGGCTGCATTGTATCGAATGATTTAGCAAAATGGTTGGGCCTCAAGGTAAATAGGTATAATAAATCAATACGGGGCGTGGGGAATGTTACGGTTACGAATGTAGTTGGTCAATCGGTGATCACGTTCTCTCCACGTTATGACATTTTGACAAAAACATCCGTGCAAGCTTTAGTAATGACGCATGTCATGGGCAGACACCCCTTGGTGAAGTTGAATCCGGCCGTTCGATTCCTGACATCAGGACTCAAGTTGGCGGATCCCGATTTTGACACTCCAGCCCCGGTCGACCTGCTACTGGGAGCAGACGTTCTGGGTAGGTTTCTGTTGTCGGATCGGCGAGTTCTTCAGCCGGACGGGTTGATTGCTGTGGATACTAAGTTTGGTCACGTGATCATGGGTCCGGCATTGCCAATGGTTAGGCCTGCCAAGTCAGATGGCATACTTATTGGCTCAGCGTTGTCAGACGCTATCCAACGTTTCTGGGAGATAGAGGAACCTCCCACCGCTCATCGAGTCGACGCAGACGAAGAAGAGTGCGAGTTGTTTTACCAGAATAGTACTGGTCGCCTTCGTTCTGGTCGTTTTGTAACTCGACTGCCTTTCAGGGCCGATTGACCGCCACTAGGAGAATCTAGGAAGATGGCTGAGACGAGATTGATGTCTATGGAGCGTAGGATGACAAGGGACGCCGTATTTAAACAAAAATATGTTGATTTCATGAGGGAGTATGAGTCGTTAGGACACATGTCGGTATCGGGTGTGGACTGGAGATCTGAGGATCATTGTTTCCTTCCACACCATGCCGTCCTACGAACCCCTACCGGCAAGATTCGAGTTGTTTTTGATGGGTCAGCACCTACCTCGAACGGGATGTCCCTGAATCAGTATCTACATTCGGGACCCAAGTTGAGTCGTGATATTTCGGATATTCTCACGAGCTTTCGGAGGCACCAGATTGTATTTGTCGCAGACATTCGGATGATGTTTAGGCAAACGGTAATTCATCCGGCTGACAGAAGGTATCAGTTGATACTGTGGCGTGAGTCCACGGCCGAGCCAGTCAAGGTCTATGAGTTAAACACGAACACGTATGGGTTACGGTCTAGCCCGTATTTGGCGATGCGTACCCTGCGGGAGTTGGCGTCGCGTGACCGTGTGAGCTATCCTAGAGCCGCCGCTATCCTGGAGCAAGATTTGTACGTCGATGACGTCTGCACAGGGGCAGCCAGTGTAGAGGAAGCTCTAGACCGACGTGACGAGCTCATTCAATTGCTGGAACGAGGCGGCTATGAACTACGCAAGTGGATGTCCAACTCCCCTGAGTTGATGGCTGGTCTCCCAGATGAGTTTCAACAAGACCCGCACGTTTTTGAGAATCCTGACAATCCTTACATGTTGTCAGTGCTTGGAATTCAGTACCGGCCCGTCCATGATGAGTTTACCTATCGGGTGGTTTTAGAAACACCGAAAGCCTGGACGAAGCGGTCAGTACTGTCAACGATTGCGAGAACGTTCGACCCGAATGGATGGATTTCTCCAGTCACCTTTGCTCTCAAATGTTTTATGCAAAGGCTATGGGCGGCTCAGTTGACCTGGGACACCCACCTCTCAGGTGATTTGTTGACTGATTGGACGCCAATGTTCACCTCGCTATCGGACATAAATAATGTATCGCTGCCGAGGAAATTGGTCCCTGCTGGGGATTACAGGGCAACCCTTCACGGGTTTTGTGATGCCTCTGAACGAGGGTTTGCGGCAGCGGTTTATTTGCGAACCGTCACCTCCACCGGGGAGGTCGACGTGCGTTTGGTTTTGGCAAAAAGCAAGGTAGCGCCTATTCGGACAAGGATGACGATTCCAAAACTGGAACTGTCCGGGGCTGCTCTTTTGACCAAACTTTTGAATCACACTCTAACAGTGTTGCGTGGGTCAGTGGTTTTGGAGGATACGGTGTACGCTTGGACGGACAGCCAGATTGTTTTGTGCTGGCTGAAGGCTTCGGTCCATAACTTAGAGGTTTTTGTTGCGAACCGTGTCTCCCAGATTGTGTCGTCTGAGGTCCCACTGACCTGGAGACATGTACCAGGAGAATTGAACCCGTCTGATTGTGCATCCAGGGGATGTCGGGCTCCTGAACTCGTTAGACACCATTTGTGGTGGGGACCACCCTGGCTTGCCAAGAGAAAATCGGACTGGCCCCACAGCCATGTAGTAGTATCTTCGGATCATGGCCCCAGAGCGGCCGTGCATGTTACCCAGAAGGCTGAGGACCCTGACGCCGGGTTTCTGCTGGACCGGTATAGCTCACTTGACAAGTTGATAAACGTGTCCACTTGGATTAGGAGATTCGCTCGAAATTGTCGTACTCCTCGCGATCAGCGAACGTTGAACCCTATTCTGACTCCGGCAGAGCGAAACGAGTCGCTGTTGAATTTGGTCCGGTTGGTACAGTCCTCGAAGTTTGGGGCAGAATTGGAGATTATACGAAGTGGACGTTCGAAATTGAAGGGAGCCGTCGCGCGTCTCAACCCCTTTGTTGATTCGACCGGGTTACTTCGGGTAGGAGGGAGATTGCGCAATGCGAATCTGTCGTATTCGGCTCGTCACCCACTTCTGCTCCCCAAGGGGGGACAGTTAGTTGAATTGCTGGTGACTGATCGTCATATTAAAAACGCGCATGCCGGCTGTAACGCGTTGTTGGCCACGCTCCAGCGGGAGTTTTGGATCTTATCTGCCCGCCGTGTCATACGGAACATCGTGTTTCGGTGCATGCCTTGTTATCGACTTAAGGCTGCCACGATGCAACCTCTCATGGGGGACTTGCCCCCTGATCGTGTGAATGAGGTCAGACCGTTTTCAGGTGTTGGTACGGATTTTGCAGGACCGTTTATGGTGAAGAGTTCACGATTGCGTACCGCTAGGCAATACAAGGCGTACCTATGTGTGTTTGTTTGTTTATCCACCAAGGCGGTACATCTCAAGCTCGTTGCTGATCTCTCGACAGAGGCTTTCATTGCTTGTTTGGACAGGTTTGTTTCTCGAAGGGGACTTCCAACTTTGATCCGCTCTGATAACGGCACTAACTACATCGGTGCGGAACGATACTTACGAGAGATAGTCAACTTTTTGAATGTAAATAAAGTGGATATTGGAACGGCCCTCTCCCGTCGGGGTATACAGTGGACCTTCAGCCCACCGATTTGCCCCCACTGGGGTGGGATTTTTGAGGCCGTAGTTAAGTCAGCTAAGACGCACTTGGGGCGTATAGTAGGTCAGACCGCGCTGACTTTTGAGGAGCTCGCGACATTGTTTTGTAAGATCGAGGCCGTTCTCAATTCGCGACCGTTGTGTCCGCTCAGCTCGGATCCAAATGACCTGGAGGCTCTGACCCCAGGCCATTTCTTGATAGGACAGCCACTTAACGCGTTGCCCGAGCACCCCTTCGAGGGAGTGAAATTGTATCGGTTGTCAAGGTATCAGATGTTGCAGCAGTTTACTCAGAATTTCTGGAAGCGTTGGTCGCTCGAGTATCTGCATATCTTACAACAGCGCCTTAAGTGGACTGACAAAACCAGCCCCCCTAGTGTTGGTGACCTCGTTCTGGTTAAGGATGCTAACCTACCGCCACTACGTTGGCGCAGGGGGCGCATTGTTAACTTGTTCCCTGGCAAGGACGGGACCCCCCGGTCTGCAGAGGTTCTAGTAGGAGGCTCGGTTCTAAAACGAGCGGTAGCAACGTTGTCTCGGCTGCCCGTAGATTAGGGGACAGGTGGGTGCCTGTCCGGGCGGGTGATTGTTCGATTCCAAATCGATATTCGATCGATGGTTTCTGAACGGCCATTTTGAATTTGACGTTGCTGCCAACCTAGCAGTTTTTTGACAACTGACAGACGAAAGCCCTCGCAAGTAAACGCGTTTTGGTTAGGGTATTGAAATTAAATCGCAGTCCATCTGGAATGTATTCGGGTTTCTGATACGTAATAGAAACGACCAACTGCTTCAAGAACTCGTTTATTACTGGAGGCGCAACGTACACTGTGGTATGAGGTGGCTACCTAGTTATAGCTAGCTTATGTACATACACTACACTCCTCCAACATCAATTTGGAAACCTGGTAACAATACAAACGAAACATTAATAAACACTAAAACTTAATTAGTACACTAAACTTATTTTTTATATATATTAATGCGCTTAGTTCGTGGTCTTAAACCATGACGCTGCGCATGATTAGGCACTTGACCATGCACATTTTCAGACGGCCCGTCACCCCGCTGCTGCGCCGGCGCACCTGCAGTAGCAGCGGCCAGCGGCGGCGACGGTGGGGGGGGCGCGTCATGTGCGCCAACGCGAGCCTCACTCCCCTCCCCCGCTATACTTCGCTGCGGCGGGTCACCGCAACCATCGTTGGAAACATCACGGTCACCTGATTCGCATACGCACTCTTCAAATACATCATTATCCGTTACCTGATCATCTTGATCAGGGTGTGATGTTTCCAAGGATGATCTTACAATACCCGCTTGACTCGATAAAGACACGTCACGTTGAGCAGTAGGCCACCCTAAAGGTTGGGAGGGAGACGACGATATCGCTGGTGCCGCTGATGGCGCCGTGACCGCTGGTTCATGATAGATTCTCAGCTGGTCTATATGCCTACGACATATACCTAGGTGCTCCACTTCTACTGAATACATCCTATTTCCTAATTTAGCTAATATTTTACCTACTGACCAAATAGGTTTTCGCGAGACATAACAACGTACCCAAACTTTCTGATTGGTTTGGAATTGACGGCGACATTTTTCTACTGATACTGATACCTCATTAGTTTCGTCCAACCTACCTATGTCTATATCTACACTACTCGGCGGTAATATCAGATCTAGTTTACTTCGCAACTCACGACCGAACATCAAACTGGCTGGTGACTCACCAGTAGAACAATGCGCGCTGTTGCGGTACTCGAATAAACAACTCGACAATCTCTCATTTATCTGTGCTAATGTAACATTTGCATTATCTAACAAAATGCATTTTAACATCTTTTTACAATTTTTAACAGAATTCTCGGCCTGTCCGTTGCTACATGGGTGATAGATTGGCGATGTTACATGTTTTATGCCGTTCATTTTGCAAAATTGCAAAAACTCATCGTTGGATATTTTAGGGTCATTGTCAGATACGATAACGCGAGGCAATCCAAAAGTACAAAATAGGTATTTTAACTTTTGTATAAGAGATTTAGTAGTTAAATCACTGCACATGTGTATACACTCTATCCATTTAGTATAACTATCGACTAGAACGAGATAGACGCGTTGGGCAAGTTGCATATAATCGATGTGTACGCGCTCCCACGGCGCGCGCGCCGGCGGCCAGGGCGCGTCGGGTGCTCGCGGGGGCGCGGCTCGCAGCGCACTGCAGCTGCTGCAGCCAAGCACTGCAAGCGAGATCGCCGCGTCGATGCCGGGCCACCACATCTTGCTTCGCGCCAGACTTTTAGTCTTTACTACGCCCAAATGTGCCTTATGCAATTCTCTTATCATTCTGTCTCTAAATACGTGCGGTATAATAATTCTATGGCCGCGCAGAAGACAACCCTTTTCTATCTCTAAATCACTTTGGCATTTAAAATACGGCATTATTTCTTTGCAATTGATTTTGCGTGGCCATCCATTACGCATGTATTTAATGACTGTTTGCAGTACTCTGTCACACGAAGTTGCCTCTTTTATATCAACAAACGATACCGGCATCATCTCATCACTCATGAAATTCAAATATGTACCGCCTTCGAAACTATCTGGCTCCGTAGTATTACTTACAGCCGCTCTCGAGAAATAATCAGCTACTACATTATTTTCACCAGTTAAATATTTTATTTCATAATTATAAGCGGATAGGAAAATAGCATATCTCTGTAGACGTGAGGCTGCCATTACAGAAACTCCGCTCTTTTTTCCAAAAATGGCCAACAGAGGTCTATGGTCGGTTTGGAGTACGAATGGTACTTCCCGGCCGTATAAGTATTGGTGGAAATGTTTCACACCAAAAATGATAGCCGCGGCCTCCTTGTGAATTTGGCTATAATTTCTTTCGCTAGCAGAGAGAGTCCTCGATGCGAAGGCGAGGGGTTGTTCACGGCCCTCGTCTCCCTGCGCCAGCACGGCGCCCAACCCGCTGGGGCTCGCGTCCACGGTGAGCACGAGGCGCGCACCAGGCTCGAAGTGTGCCAGCACCCGCTCTCCCGCCAGCTCGCGCTTGACCACATTATATGCCCGCTCATGCACTTCACTCCAGCTCCAGCCGACATCCTTGCGAAGAAGATCGTGCAATGGGCTTAGAATTGAAGATGCATTCGGTATAAAATGTCGGTAATAATTTATCATCCCCAGAAAACGTTTCACCTCGAGCACGTTTGTGGGGCGTGGGGCATCGATAATAGCTTCTACCTTTTTTGGACATGTTTTGATCCCGTTTTGGTCAATGACGTACCCTAAATATGTTACGCTTGGCTTGAAAAATTCACATTTTTCTTTCTGTAATTTTAAACCAGCGTCATTAAGCCTGCCTAAAACTTCACGTAGCCTGAGAAAATGCTGTTCTTTGGTTGGTGCCGTTACTGCTACGTCATCAAGCCAACAACTAACACCTTCTATGCCTGCCAGTAACGATTCCATTGTTCTTTGGAATATAGCCGGCGCATTTGCCAACCCGTACACAAGGCGCGTATATTTGAAAAGCCCGCGCGAGGTATTGATGGTGGTGAGATCCTGTGACTCATCGCTTAGGACAAATTGATTGTAGGCGTTACTAAGGTCTATCTTTGTGTATCTTTCACCCCCGCCAATTCTCGCGAAGACTTCCTCAATTCGCGGCATCGGATATTTATCTATATGCATATCTTTGTTTAATGTTACCGAGTAATCACCTGCTATTTTTACCTGGCCATTTTCTTTTAATACCGGTACTATGGGCGTCGCATATTCAGAAATATTAACTGGCACTAATATACCTAAACCCGTTAACCGTTCAATCTCCCTCTCAACCTTGTCTTTGAGCGCGAACGGCACAGTTCGTGGTTTAAAGAACCTCGGCTTAGTATTTTCTTTTAACCTCAATGTAACTGTACATTTATTAAATGTTCCTAACCCATCCTTCCATAGATCAGCGAACTCGGTCATCAATTTTTGTATTTCGGCTTCATAATAATCTAAAACTAACTTGTTGTTTCTAACTAATGTAAATTCAATACCAAATTTTGACATAAAATCCCGCCCCAGGAGTGGCGGCCCGCCATTTTGAATAACATAAAATCTGATTGACTTAGTTTCATTTTGATATTTTACATTTACATTAAAACAGCCAAGCGGTGTTATTTTATGACCGTTATAAACACACATTTTGATGGCACATTTTTGTAATGTTTCATTAGGGAAATTGTTGCAATAGTATTTTTGCGACATAACAGAAATACCTGAGCCTGAATCCAACTCCATGCAACAACTACTACGATTTATATCTACATATACAGTGATAGGAGCGTAATTCTCATACCTCATGTTATATAAACTGCATTCTTTGCAGTCCCCGGTACCTGGATCAGAACTACCCTCCTCGGCATCAATATTGTGAACACGAATTTTGCACATTCGCTTTAGATGACCTTTAACACGGCACTTTTCACAGCGATAATTGCGATATCGGCACTTTTCACTGGTGTGATTTTTCATACCACACACGGAACAACGGGAATTATCGCCATTTTCGCGCTGGTCACTTCTCCCGGCGCCGGCGGTGACAATTGCGCGCGGGTAGGAGCCAGGTCCCGCGCGACGCTCGGCCTCGCCCGTCGCTCGGTATATTGGTTCCTGCTTGATCTCCACGCCCGCTGCACTGATAACCATCGCCTTGGCCTCCCTCGCACATTCAGCCTGTTCCGCAATCTCCAGGGCGTTTGCGAAAGTTAAATCCATTTTCTTCTCAAAAAGTTTATCTCGTACGGGCCCTGCACCCAGGCCAAGGACGAAACGATCCCGAAGGACCATTTCCAAGGCGGTGCCGAACTCGCAATAGCACGCCAAGCCTCTCAGCCGCGCCGCCCAGTTTCCTAAGGTTTCGCCTGGATCTCTTGTTGCCCCGTAGAAATGAGCTCTTTGTACAAACGAACCCTGCTTGGGTTTGAAATGAGTATCGAGTGCTTGGACCAGCTCAGCGTACGTACTCGCGTCGACTTCCTTCGGGTACACGAGATTACGTAACAAGCGGTACGTCTCCTCAGATAGGTGTGTAATTAACACAGCACATTTATTATCGTCCACTATTTTGTTTAGCTTTATAAACTGCGACAGTCGACCCTTGAAGATCGACCATTCACCGGATTTGTGATCGAAATTTGAGATATTTCCCAAAAACGACATTGTAAATTTTTGTTAACACGCGCGGGTAGTTTCACAAACTCGTTCGCCAAATGATACGTAATAGAAACGACCAACTGCTTCAAGAACTCGTTTATTACTGGAGGCGCAACGTACACTGTGGTATGAGGTGGCTACTGTTCGAATCTTCACAAAATGTCAGTACTGTCACTTCAATATAAGTCGTTCGTGTTACAAGACCTATAGTCCTTGTCTCAAAACTAAGTGATTGTATAATAACAGTTTTATATTGTGCCTATGGAAATACATACAATCCATTCAATCCATGTGTAGTTTAAATTACTCATCTGAACCAGAATACGCACATGGAATGATGGTCCTTCAGCCTTTTTAACTTAGCTTCTTCTGTCTTGCTTTCACAAACCTATGTTGATGACGTACTTACTGGGCATGATGATGTGAACACATTAAAAGAAATAAAGAGACAGTTGATAGAATTGCTAGGCCTGGGAGGTTTTCAGTTGCATAAATGGGGTTCTAATAATGCTATGCTATTGGATGATGTACCCTCTAATCAATCTCCAGTGAAAGATGTCGATATGAGCAAAGATAATGACTTTATAAAAACTCTAGGCTTGCGCTATAACGTTAAGTCAGATGATTTCTACATCAGCTGCTCAGAGAGCAACGTAAATACAACTAATACTAAGAGGCAGGTTTTGTCTTTCATAAGCAAGATTTTTGATCCCCTGGGATTGGTAGGACCAATTGTTATGTCAGCTAAGCTTCTAATGCAAAATATTTATAATGCTAAAATCAGTTGGGATGAGGAACTACCTAAGGAATTAAATGACCAGTGGATAAGCTATGCTAATGGTTTAATTGAAATGTCATGCATTCAAACAAAAAGGCATATAAATGTAAAGGGTGCTAGCCAGGTAGAGTTAATCGGATTTGCTGATGCTTCGTCCAAAGGCTATGGTTGTTGCTTGTATGTCAGAGCTATTTTTGCTGACGGTACGATAAATGTAAACTTGCTTTGTTCCAAATCAAGAGCAAATTCGACTAATAATGATTTAACTACACCACGCAAAGAATTGAACAGCGCCTTATTATTATCAATGCTTGCTAAAAGAGTGCACAACACATTATCAACACAGTGTGATATTATAAAAGTATATCTATATCTTGATTCGCAGATCGTGTTGGCGTGGCTTAACATGGAACCAGTGACGCTAATGCCGTATGTCGCGAACAGAGTTATCAAAATAAAAGATCATACAAAAAACTGGCCGTGGTTCTATGTTAAGACCATGGAAAACCCTGCCGACTGCTTGTCGAGAGGTATGGAGCCTCGCGCCTTGCAAGATCTTGATTTGTGGTGGCATGGCCCACGCTTTTTGCATGAGCAGAAATATCAGCATGGTAATGCAGGGCACGAGACTCCGCCTCTGGTAGAGGTACCTGAAAAAAAAAAAGCAATGTCAAAATAATCCAAAATGTCATGACGTTTGCAACACGGTAATGCATACTATTGATGAGTTAAAGATTTTCAGTCAATATTCTGATTATAATAAAATGAAGCGAGTAATTGCTTACGTAATGAGGTTCATAAACAATTGTAGAACAAAAGATGTCACTAGCAGACAGTCAGGTGAACTGATGCCAGATGAATTAGAAAATGCTTTGTTTACTATTGTAAAGTACGACCAAAAAAGGCATTATGCTGATGAAATCTCTTGTTTAAAATCAAATAAACCTATAAAAGGACCACTTTCATCATTAAATCCTTTCATAGGTAGCGATGGGCTATTGAGAGTTGGTGGCAGGCTTCAGAATTCGGAGCTCTCTTTCTCGCAAAGACACCCAATTATTCTTGCTAAGGCGTCTCATATAACGAGTCTTATAATTTGGAATGAGCATAAGAATCTGATGCATGCCGGGCCAAAATTATTGCTTTCTTCATTAAATCAAAAATTTTGGCTAATTAATGCTGTCAGACAAATAAAAAATGTAATCCACAAATGCTTAATATGTTTTAGGCTAAAAGCCAAGGCAGCATCTCAATTGATGGGCTCTTTGCCACCACAAAGAGTTCGTGTATCCAGACCATTTGAGAAGGTGGGCATAGACTATGCTGGCCCATTCAATATAAAGTTTGCACGAGTAAGGAAGCCTGTAATTTTGAAAGCTTATGTTCTAATTTTCGTGTGCTTCGTGACGAAGGCTATTCATGTGGAATTGGCTTCGGACATGACCACACAGACATTTTTGAATTGCTTAAAAAGGTTCATAGCGCGTAGAAACAAGCCTTCCCAAGTGTTCTGTGATAATGCGGCCACATTTAGGTGTGCTAACTCGAACTTACAAGAACTGTATAAACTACAGTCTTCCACAGCCCACCAAAATGCAGTGACAAAATTTTCAGCTAATCAGGGCATAACTTTTAAATTTATTCCAGCATACAGTCCTGTATTTGGTGGATTGTGGGAGGCTGGCGTCAAAAGTTTAAAGTACCATATGAAAAGGGTCATAGGTACTTGTGTACTCACATATGAAGAATTTAACACGGTAATTATTCAAATTGAGGCTATTCTAAATGCCAGGCCGTTGACCCCTATGTCATCGGATCCATCAGACATGACGTACCTAACGCCAAGTCATTTTTTAACTGGTGCTCCTATTACCAGTTACCCAGAGCAAGATCTCACTAACATTCCAACCAATAGACTTAGTTTCTGGCATCAATGTAGTCAGTTACAACAAAACTTTTTTAAACAGTGGCACAAATGCTATTTAAGCATGCTACAAAATAGACCTAAATGGAAAAATCAAACTTTTAATATAAAGGAAGGAATGTTAGTGCTTCTTAAACAGGATAATGTTAACCCCTTTGACTGGCCTACAGCGAGGATAGTGAAATTGTACCCAGGAAAAGATAACAAGGTACGAGCATTTGATGTTAAAATGCCCAATGGCCATGTCATACGCACTAGCATTACCAAAATATGTATTTTGCCAATAGATGAGTAGGAGTAGGTAGATTGGTTAAAAAGTAAATAAAATAGGGTTTTTTTTTTTTTTTTGTGTATTAGTAATTTAGTACCTATATAGACTTGTGTTTATTTTTGTTTAAGTAGGTAAAGTTATTATGAATAGGCAAGCGATTGTTTCTTTTCATGGCCTGGCCAAGTTGTACTTCCTTTAAGTAATTAAGTACAGTAACAAATAGGTATGTACTTTGTTTAGTTATAAAGTGTTTTTTGAACTTTAGGTACATACAATAAGGGAAACATTTAAGTACCTACACTTACATATTTACTTTGTTCAGTTTTAGGCTGAACATTGATAAATACACTAAGATAAATATTTAAGACCTCAACTAATAATTTTAAGTTGTAGTTTCTGCATGAAAGTAAGTATAGTAAGATAATTTCTTGCTCAATATGAGTTGTTGTTTTTAAATATAATACAGTATGATAAAATATAAAATATACTTACTATAATTTCTTGCTTATTAAGTGTCTAACTAGAAAATTAAAGATATAAATGTGTAAAACTTAAACATTATTTTGTAGAGTACGGGGTTGCGATTTTTACTACTTTTTTCATTTTCGCCCCCCCGCAATATGTTCGAATCTTCACAAAATGTCAGTACTGTCACTTCAATATAAGTCGTTCGTGTTACAAGACCTATAGTCCTTGTCTCAAAACTAAGTGATTGTATAATAACAGTTTTATATTGTGCCTATGGAAATACATACAATCCAATCAATCCATGTGTAGTTTAAATTACTCATCTGAACCAGAATACGCACAGCTACCTAGTTATAGCTAGCTTATGTACATACACTACAGTTTCCCTCAGGATTGTCTATATAGCTGAGTGTGTTGTGGTTTCCCGAACCAGATAAAGTTCGCATTTTCGTGGCCGATTGGTTTTTCCCACGTAACATAACCTGTGTTGGAACACTGTGCTCATTGAAGCTGGCCCGCCAGTCATAGGAGGTTGGCTGAAGAACCTGTCTACCAAGAAGAGCCTAGGGTGCACCCGGGCCTTGCAGAGAGACAGGAGGTTGACGGGTCCGAAGCACAGACCAGGTTAGATCGACCCCAATTACTTCAGCTCGGTGAATCGCCGACGTTCACGCTTCTTGGCAACTGATCGTTACGCTACCTCGTAGCTGATGGGCCCCTACGAGGTCATTAGGTGCTGAGAAGCCTGAACAGTGACTCTAATCAATTTGTCGTCTTTTACAGGCTACTCAACATGAAGAATCAGGACTGCTCTAAATTCTTTGAAATGATGGTAACTGTGAAGAGCTTGTCAAGGATCTGAATGACAATTTGCAAGCATGTTTAGATCGATTAGAGATTAAAAATATTGAATTTGGCTATGACAAGGAGAATGGCCATAAGCAACTGTTAGAGGCTGTAGAAGACGCTATCCTGGGCTTTGAGGAGATAAAAAAACATTCCCAACTTGACGAAAACAAATTAAAAGAGTATTAAAAATCACAGACTACTATAGAAGATGTCGAAAAGGCTCAAAGTGACTTAGAGAGTGTTCAAAGGGAGTTTGAGAAGAAATTCCAGAATTTTAGAGACAAACTGCTGAAGGAAACCTCAGATACTAGAAGTTAGTATTTTATTACTAGAAGGGCGAAATTAAAGAGTTATCCACACTCTAATCAGTTTTTATTTTCGGGCAGAGTAACGACTTGCTTTTTGAATTTTATAAATCGGAATCAATCACGTTCTCGTCTGTACTGGCTTATATAGGCTGGCGGTGGCGCGCTTGTGACTCCCGCCCAAATCGCACCGGCCGGCGCTGGCATCGAGGGGTGGGCAGGTCACGTGGCTGTGACGTGGCTACTTCACGGAGGCTTGTCTATGGCTGCTGGCTTTCAGGCTGTTGTTACATTCGGCCGTCCTGAAACAATTGCTCCCGCAATGGGAACAGGGAAATGCAACATTAGCTCTCAAGCAAATCGATCAGATCTTCGGTTTCAAGCTGCTCGTCGGAATTACTGGCACTATCTGATGCAGGCGCTATGCTCCTATAAGGCCGAATCGAATTGGATGCTACCAGACCCGTGAAACTTATACCCACGGATCCCCTTAATACTTCTTATCTGATACCGGTCATTACCTACAACCTTCGTGATAACGTGTGGTCCTGAATACAAGTCGTCTAATTTTGTGTTAACTTTACCAGCAGTACTAGTGGGGGCTTGTTTCCATAGAATGAAATCTCCTTTCTTATAGATCGTACTATTTTTGCGTCTCTTATCAAAATTTCGCTTCATCCTCCCTCTGGCTTTATCAATCCTTACGTTTGCCTTAGCACGTTTTTGCTGTACCGGTTCTTCGACACGTCCGGGAATAGTTACATCGCATACTGATCGACCAGTGTGACCGAACATGAGATCGTATGGTTTAAAGCTAGTCGTCTCATTGAGGGTATTATTAATACCCCATATTACATCCGGTAATATATTGTCCCAGTTATTCGCCGTGTCACTGGAATCTGTAGCACGCATGGCATCGAGTATGGTACGATTAGTGCTTTCTACTTGTCCATTGTCCCTCGGGCATGCAATGGCATTGAGCGTGTGCCTAAACTGTTTTTGCGTAGCGAACCGTTTAAAGTACATACTTGTAAAAGCTTACTTACACTTACGCTTACTTGTACTTTCCGTGATCGGAAATGACGCGCTCTGGATATCCGAAAAGGCTGAATATTTTCTTTAGTACCCGGATAGTTTCTACAGAGTTTACAGTACGTGTTGGTTCGGCTATAACAAATTTTGAGAAGGAGTCTGTCATGACCAGTAAATATTGGTACCCCTTCTTCGTTCGGCAGAATGGTCCTAAATGATCAATGTGTTTCATTTTCATCGGCAAAGACGGCTTTTTTATGGGGTGTAATTTACCTTCTTTTCGACCATATTCCCCTTTGCCGTAGGCGCAGTGTAAGCAAGAAGATACATACTTCTGTATAAACCGAGTCATCTTGGGAAACCAATAGTCATTCTTGATAAGTTCTAAGCATCGCTTTATACCTACGTGTCCTATATCATCGTGATGCATTTGCATTATTTTCCATCTAGCTAGTCCGGGAACAACACATAGTTATTTACAATATCCGCGTCCGCACAACCTTTCTTTAATAAATCAATTATTCGCTTTAGTTTTTCATCCTGGCATTGAATCGTATAGAACCAGTCTACTACCTCTAATCGGTGAATATTGGCGACGTCAACGGGGTTCCTACTTAAAGCATCAACGTGTTTCATCCGATCCCCCGGCCTATATTCAATGCTGATATCGAAAACCACCACCTAGCTATTCGGGGTATCAGATCACGTTTAGTTAAAGTCGCGCGCACAGCTGTACAATCCGTGACTATCTTCACATGCATACCTACAATATATACCCAAAATCGACGCAACGATTCAACGACAGCGAGCGTCTCGAGCTCATAACTATGGTATACACTTTCTTCACGACTCTTGACGCGACTAAAGTACATAACAGGCTTCAATGTACCGTCACTATGTTTTTGTAATAGAATTCCTGCGATTCCTAGTTTGCATGCATCCGTGTGAATCTCAGTGGCCAAAGCAGGATCATATAAGGCCAGGAGTGGTTTTTTGCATAGCTCTTTCTTTAAGTTTTCAAAGCTATCATTTTGAGTATCGCTCCAAACCCAATCAACATTTTTCTTTGTCAGTTCTGTGAGTGGGCGAGCTATCACAGCGAAATTGAATATAATTTTTCGAAAATAGCTACACAATCCAATAAACTGTCTCACTTCATGAATATTTTTGGGCACAGGAAACATAGAGACCGCTGCTAACTTTGATTCACCCGTCTGTATACCGTCAGAATAAACGTCATGTCCTAAGTATGTGATCTTTTCCTGAAGGAATGAGCATTTTTGCACGTTTAGTTTTAAGTTTTCCTGATTCAAATTTATTTAACACAGCCTGTAATAGATTTAGACCAGACGATACATTGTGTGACGGTAGAAGTAGATCGTCGAGGAATGTCAATATCTCTGAATTGCATGATTTAACCTGCTGAGTACCGTTCAACGAATCAACAATTTTGTTTATCAGACGCATGAAAACGGATGGCGCGTTCGCAAGGCCGAAGGGAACACGCAAATATTCATATTGTCCTTGGGTAGTTATGAAGGCGTTTTTGTGTGTATCCTCGGGATTTAAAGGGACCTGATGATAACTCTGGGCCATGTCTAGGGACGAGAAACGACTTTTCCCAGCCAGTTTAGAAACTTAGCCATCAATATTGGGCAAAGGAAATCTATCACGAACGGTGATGGCATTCAGTGAACGATAATCTACGCATAGTCTACTACCGCCTGTCTTTTTCTTAACGAGTATAACTGGCGATGCGTAATTCGACTCCGATTCTTTTATTATACCCGCATCTAACAACTCTGCAACTTTAGATTTTACGACTGCTTGTTCGCTGTGTGCTAAGCGATAAGGGCGATGATGAACATGCTGAGCGATAGTTAGGGTTATATTCATTTGTACTAAATTGGAACAACGTAACTCATTAGTACTGCTTGCAAAACAATGCCGATTTTCGGTCAACATCTGAATTAGTGATTTATGTTCACTTTCGCTCAATGGTCCCACACAAATGTCATTTATATTTACTCCCCCAATATCGATACTAGCTTCAGAGAAGGTTAACAGAACGTTCTTGGCTATGGCGTTTTGGCTATTAATTGCTTTGTGGCTAACCTGTTTGTATAGCGGAGCTTCGTCGCAGCTCTCGGCTTGCAGCAGTAGCTCGCCAGGGGTCCACACGATGTCCTTAGTCCCGGTGTTGATGACCTTGAGGAATCCTTCGTCGCCTCGTAGAACGGTGGCAGGGATTGAGTAGGCGATATCTTGCATCTCGTAGTGGCGCACAGGGGTTATTACATCATTGCCTTCCTTGTTGCCGAGTATCTGCACCTTGATTATTGATGTGCCATGGGGTAGACGTTCATCGCTACACGTAACAACGTGGAATCGGTGGCATTCTTCTGTCACTTCCATTTGTCGTAAGTGATCACCTTCATCCTTCTTGAGAGTAGCTGCTCCATTATGTACAACCAGGGATATACCTTCATGGTTTATATCAGGCTGACCAATCAACAAATGTATGCCGATCATGTTGATATCGGTGAGATATGCTTGGCATGGCATTTCTATGCCATCGATTATCAAATTAAACTCAACTTGACCTCGGCTCGTGATAAATCCGCCCGAAAATCCTTTAAGTACAGTGCTGGTGTCTTTCACTTTCAATTATAGAAGCCGTGAGACTTGCGTTGCTAGGACATTGACTTGTCTACCCATATCAATATATGCCTTCACGTACACGCCGTTAATTTTTGCTGTCTTTTTGTAGATATCGTTGTAATTTTGTATCACATTTATTCGTTTTACTTCTCCAGTCGGCTTCGAAGTAGATTGTTTATCAAGACGGGCATCGTGGAGCAATGTGACCTTGGAGTCCACACTTGAAGCAGGTGCGTTGGTCTGGTAGTGGACAGGAGCGTACTAAGTGACCAGTTTTCTTACATCGTGGACAGGGATCAGTTTCTAGGTTGACAGGCTGTGGTTTCTTGTCTGGCATTTGGCGGGAAAGATTTTTGTATGTCGAGCGTGACTCAAATGTAGGAGCGCGGTAATCGTCGAACGAAGAAAGGAATCCTTCATACAGTTCATCTGGACGGTCGCACTGGAACACTTTGGCATTTGACTGGAGGGATTGTGGTAGTCCTCGGATGACGCAAGAAACAGTTGCATTGTCCGACAATTTGCAGCGGAAGCAAAGCGCCACTTTTTCTTGGTAGTATTTTGTCATGCTTTCTGAGGGGAGTTTTTTTCTGTTGGACATTTCTTCGAGCATGTTGCGTAATCGCGATGTTTCGGGAACGCCCGTAGTAACAATTGTTTCCACTCATTCCATTCGTAATCGTAATCGTCTAATCTGTTGTACCATTTTCTTGCCTTACCTTTTAGTTTTTCCTGAAAATGGAATGATTTTGTTTTGTCGTCCCAGCCGTGAATTTCGCCGAGTTGTTCGATTTTCTTGAGCCACGCTTTGACTGTGCAATCTTCACTGTCTGGATCAAACTCTGGGATTAAGGACGCAGCACGCAGCAGATTCAAATTACATTCACATTCTCAACTAACACCTATAATTCGCATCAGGTTGGGATGGCCATAGTGTAGAGGAAGAGGCAGGGGTAATATCCCGCCCACCCGCAAATGCCCTGCGCTACCCTTGTCATGGTGCTGCGCGACTGTGCTTCAACCATGTTGTTGTTGTACGTGCAATGGTGTCGGAAATGGCAAAACCAATGGTCCATTCTCAAGCAGTAGAACTCGCCAGAAAAGTACTGATTTATTATTATTATACGTAACAAATAATTATAAGTATATAAAAATTTACATTAGAATATATATATATTCTAATGTAAATATTTATATACTTATAATTATTTGTTACGTATAATAATAATAAATATTATTATTCCGCATAATTAAAAATATTTATCGTCCATTATTGTGTTAGCGTTAGTTTATAGCTTTAGTATAATTTTGTGGGGCGGTCAGAAAACCAGCGCTGTGAGATCGCACTTGTGCTATTCACAGCAGATGCTGAGACCGTTCATTTTTTGCCTGTTTTTATGTATCCTGTATGTTTTGTTTGTTAGTCTAATAAGGCAAAATAAATTATTTCATTTCATCTCATATTTTTTTTTGTTGTACCAATTTAAACATTACTTGGAATTTATTAAAAATATATACTGTCAGCAATTCTGAAGAGTTTGTATTTTATCATTGTGATCCAGAAATCTACTTACACATCGCCACGCCTTTTCCGATACGCAAAGGCAATGGTCATTTGGTTCCACGTTTATCCAGTTTAACACTTATAATCTGCCCTTCTTATTTATTAACCTCTTGAATACCACCAGTGTTAGCTAACGCCACTTTTCCGTTATAGGTTTTAAATTTTATTACCATGGCATAGGTTTCAAAATCACGACCCGTCCCAACTAACCTCGGTTTTTGAGAGGTTAAATCAACATTAACATAGCGTCACGCCTTTTCCCTTATGCGGTGGCAGAGGCGTTGTGCCCATGTTTAGCCAGTGATTCATTACTCCATTTCCGTGACAGGGGACTCGCCCATCGCCGCAGCAAATTCAATCCAGAGCAATATCATTGCAGTTTATCTCAAATGGCCTGCAGTTTGTGGGAAAGTTTTCCATAATTTTCTGTTCACTTGAGTTAGTGAATAAGGGCCGACAGACACATTTATTTTAATGTTTTATATACAGGCACATACATTGCTTTTGGCCCCACACTAGGATACCCTGTGTCGTGGGAACCAAGACCTGAGATATATATATTTTCCCCTCCCATTTCGAACCCGAGACCTCTCGCCTGGGAGGCGGAGTCTCGCACCGCTACGCCGCATAGGTGGACAGTTTAACAGAAAGCGAGTTAGCATAAATCTCCAGTCACTTTGACAGTCCCTATCTGGGTCTGCACAGAGGCCCTAGAGGAGCTTGAAACCTTCTGATAGCCGAGTTGGCAACCAGCCCGACATCCCTTCAGCAAGGGTGTTCACGAGTCAGCGTGGTGGAGTATGCTCAATCTTACTCAAATGTGGGTAGACCTGTGCCGTTCGATGTGGACTTAAATGGGCTTTATTAGTCTGTCCGTTCCTCTCTGTCAGCAGTATCTCATGAACCGTAAAAGGTAGATAGTTGAAATTTTTACACAATGTTTATTTCTGTCGCTATAGCAACAAATATTGAACTACATGTAATTTAAAAAAATATAGGGGTCCCCAATACAAGAGTCAGGCTTTTTACCCTTTTTATTGTATGTTGGTCCGGGGCCCTGTGTGTGTGAGCCAACTCGCACTGTTTTTATTTTTAACAAATATCCTATCTTGAATTGCTTCCAGGAAGCGAATTGTCGCGGCAGCTTGACATGTGGCTATCGAAGGCAGACCTTACCCAAGGTCCTGCTAGAGCTATCATTGCACCGTAAGTAACTTTTCCTATGCCCTAACCCAATTGGTCAAAAACCTAGACATATTATTGACCCAGCGAGCGAAGCGTTCAGTTTCGACATTGGCCAATAATGCCTTTGCCTTTGTCCGTCTGTCTGTTGTCGCCTACAAGTCGCATTTTTTAACCGAATTTGACAAAAATTGGCACACACGTTACTTGATTTATTTAATTTTTTTAGTCGATCCGAAATACGGGGAAACGCGAAGAAGTTTGCTGTAGCGTTATTTATCAGCGGATTTCAATCAACTTTGAAAGGCACACTAAGAACTTCATTATACACACCCCCCTGTAACTATGTTGTGGATAAAGCTAGAGACTTGAATTTTCTATGACTAACAGGCAAATTCCTAAAATTTAGACAATTTGAAAATGACGGAACTGACCGTACAACCCAAGAGGGTGGTGAAGATTCAAATATGAGTAATACCATACCTTACCCTTACATACCAACCTTATTTATACTTTAAAAAATAAAGAGAGGGTATAAATAGCGGGTGCGGGCGGAGCGGAGCTCATCCGCCGCTTCGTGCGAAGCAAACGTGTGTAACACGCGCCCGTGCGCGCCGCGATCGCGATACCCGCGCCGCGAGTGTTCACGGAGGGGATTACCACATCGGGACGGACGCCGGCTCTGCCTAAGGTCGTGCCTGGTGTGTAACCCTTCCGTGACGCCAGCTCGTCCACAGCCCGCTGCTATGGACCAGCCCAAAAGCCCTTTTCAGGGCTACAGTGCTACTAGTGACAGTGACAATGATAGTGCAAGTGCAGTCGTGACCGCGAGCCCACCGCTGGGTAAAACCCCGCGCCGGCATCGCGCGCAACGTTCAACTTCGTTGGACCGCCTGCTCCCTATCTCCACATCGACGGAGTACGGGTCGCCCGTGGTGCGGCGTCCTGGGTCTCCGAGGGCAGAGCTTGAGCTGGACGAATTATATTTAATTCGGGCCGCTCAAGCCAACCTGTTTTCGGCGGGCCTACTCCGTGCCATGGAGGCATACGTCGCCGCAAGCCGCGCTGCCCTGTCGGGCAAGCCCACGGCTTGTATCGGCGCCGAGCTCCTCGACGCGCAATTAGTGGAGCAGGCGAAAACGCGGCCTTTGGTGCTGCCACCAACCCGCGGGACGAGGCGCCCGCGTAGCGAAAGCCCGAGCGACGAGCTGCGTCTCCGAGGAGATGGAAAGCGAGTCCAGCTTGCGGACTCGCCGACCCCGCCACCGACGAACCAGCCGCCGCCGAGGAAGACGGGCCTCGACATGCCGTCGCTGTCGCCCTGGACGGGCGCGCTTCAGGCACCCGCCCCAGCCCCTGGACTGTCCGCCGCCGCGAGTGACTATGAGAGTGCTTCAACACAAACAGGTACGAGTGTTTTACCTAATAAGTGCTCTCCTACAGTGTCGTTTGCCGCGGCGGCCGCGACCGCATCCACCGTGTCTGGGGCACCGCGCCCCAGCACCGCGTCCCCCCCCCCCGTTCAGTGAGGCACCCGGTGCCGCCAACCGCGCGTCCGCCCGCCCCGTCGGCGACCACGTCGCGAGTGCCCGCCCGCCCCATGCGCTCCGCCGCAGCGCCCGCGATAGTGCCCGCCCGCCCTACGCGCCCCGCCGCCGCGCCCGCGAACCCGCCCACCGCCGCGACTGTGCCCGCCCGCCCTACGCGCCCCGCCGCTGCGCCTGCGAACCCGCACGCCACCGCACCCGCGATAGGGCCCGCCCGCCCAATGCCGCCCGCCCGCCCAACGCCGCCTGCCACTGCCGCCACCCAAACCGCAGCCGCGATTGCCACCGCCACCGCCGCCCCGTCGGGAGGCGCTGCGCCACAGCAGCCCCGCCAGCCGCGCTATCCGCCCCTTATTGTGGAGGTCCTACCCAACTGGGCCGACCACTTCAGGGCGATAGCCAGCGAGCTCGGCCGAGCTCCCAGCGCGCGCGCCTACCAAAAGGTTGTGCGCTTTACCCCAACGGCCGAAGACGAGTACCGGCTTGTGCAACGTTACCTGTGCAGGCTGGAGAAGGACCACGGTGTGAGGTGGTTCTCATACTCGTTGCCGGCCGACAAGACCCAGAAGGTGGCGATCCGCGGGCTGCCTTCTAACACCGCGCCGGAGGAGATAGTCGCGGCGCTTGCAGAACTCGGTGTGGAGGCCGAGTACTGTAAGCAAATCCGGGCGCGCAAAGGAAGACCCGGCTGCATCTTCTTCGCCAGCCTGAAGAAGAATCCAGACCGTGCCCCCGGCGCTGTGTACGAGATCACGGAGCTCTTGTACATGCCGGGGGTGAAGATTGAGGCCTGGCGCTCGAAGCAGGGCCCGGCCCAGTGCCACAGGTGCCAGCAATTCCGGCACTCGTCACATATGTGCCACCGCCCCCTAGCGTGCGTACGTTGCGGCGGTCCCCACTCGGCGCGGGAATGCCCCCGCCCGAAAGACCAGCCGCCGACATGCGCCAACTGCGGTGGCCCGCACACGGCAAATAATGCGACGTGCCCCGTGTTCCGCCAGGAGGCGCGGAACAAGAAGGCCGGCACTGTGGCGCTCACCAACGCGCCCGGGCCCAAGAAGGTGCAGCCTCCCCCTCTGCCTCGTCCCGATCTGCAGGAACCAACGTCGCCCGCCTCGCTTATGGCGCAGGCGAACGACGGAACCCCCAGGCAGAAGACGAAGCGGGGGGGGGGGGGGGGGGGGGGGGGGGAAGAAGAAGAAGGCGACGGCTCCACCTACCGCCGGCGCCGCGGCGGCTACTCTCGCCGCCAGCGAGACTGCGGCCGCCGCTGGCGCCGCCACTCCGGCTGCGGCGATAGGGCAGCAGGACTTGGGGCACCTCACAGCCCTGCTCGCCCTCCTCAGCAACCCCACTGCCCTGGGCAGACTCACCGCTCTGCTCCGCAATGCATGAGCCGCTCAGGGTCGTCCACTGGAACGCGCAGTCGCTGACAGGGAAGAAGCGGCTGCTCCACGTGTTCCTGAGGGACTACCGCGTCGACGTGATGCTCATCAGCGAGACACACCTAGCCGGAAGCGACAAGCTGTCGCTGCCCGGCTACTTCGTCTACCGCAAGGACGAGAAGACCTCCAGCGGCCGAACCTTTCGAGGCTTGGCAGTCATCGTCGGCAGGAAGATCGTCCACCAGCTCGTCGACGCCCAGGAGTATTCATCCCTGTATGCTTTGGGCGTCGACCTCCAGGTCGCCGGCGAGGTGCTGCGACTCTACACCGCCTACAAGCCCCCCAGTACACCAATCCGCACCGCCGAGCTACGGGGGCTGCTACAGTCGCCGCACCCGACACTTGTCGCCGGCGACCTCAACGCCAAGCACACCGCCTGGAACTCCACCAGGGTGTGCCCAGCTGGACGCGCCATCCATGCCGACTCCGTGAGCCACAACTACGACGTCATCGGTCCCGACGAGCCCACACACTTCGACACGCGGGCCGGATGGGACATCATCGACGTCGTGGTCGTCAGAGGTCTCCGGACACCGCCGAGCCAGGAGGTTCTCCCTGACCTCCCTTCGGACCACAGGCCTGTTCTTCTCGTCCTGGTGGATCTACCCACCCGGGTATCTCCGCCAGCATCACGTCGCCGCTACCAGTGGGGCGCCTTCACCGCCGCCCTTGACCAACCCTCCACCAGTTGCCCCGTCAACCAGCCGGAAGACGTTGACCGCCTGGCATCGCTGCTAACCACCCAGATCTGAGACGCGCTCGACCTATCATCGCACACCGTAGCTCGCGGGGGGAAGCCCTCTCCTCTTCCTGCTGAGCTACGCGCACTCATCTGCGATAAGCGCGCTCTCCGGAAGCAGTGGCAGCAAACCCGCTGCCCCACGATGAAGACCAGGCTCAACGCCATGACGGCAGAGCTGAAGCGCCAACTTGACCTCCACGCCGAGGAATCTTGGGAACGCCATGTCGAGTCCATAGGCGACCACGTCCCCTCCGTGCATCGCCTGTGCCGGGCTTTGTCGACCACTCCTGCTCCTGTTCGACCAATCCTGGGCAGCGACGGCCTACCAAGATTCCGAGCCCAAGACCGCGCGGAGATCTTCGCCGAATGCCTCGAGAAGCAGTTCAAGCCGAACCCAACGGATGATCAAATCAAATCAAATCAAATCAAATCAAATATTTTATTTGTCAAACATAGGTTTAGGTTGTTACAGTCGGTGAAGATCGCTATGTTTCGCCGTAAGGCATACAAATATTTTATAGTAAGAATAAAGTGCATGCAACATCATTAAATCATTTTCTATGACAAATCATCCCTGTATTTTGAATTAAGTATAAGTCAGTACCTACCTATAATTACAAGTATATTTATTATCATTATTATATTGTTGGATCATTTATGTATTCATTTATTGTATAATATGTCTTATTGATAAGTAATTTTCTCAATTCCTTCCTAAATAGTATTACATGTTCTATATTGCGCACAGTATCTGGTAGCTTGTTATAAACAATAGGTGCCATGCCATAGATATTATTTTTAAATAAAGCAGTATTATGTTGTGGCATATGAATTTTAGATTTATGACGTTTACTTAAATAATTATCAAATAGATTAGAATTTGTTTTGACAAAACTAGCTACCTCGTAAATATATAATGATGGAAACGTCAAAATATTTAGCCTCTTAAAATGAGGCTTACAACTATCTCTGCGACGTAAGCCACATATAGACCTTACACACCTTTTTTGAGCTACGAGGACTTTTTCTTTTCCTACCCCGTTACCCCAGAACATTATTCCAAATCGCAGAATGGAGTCTACGTATCCATTGTAAGCTAATAATACTGCATCCTTAGCGACCGTTTTCGAAAGTTTGTACAAAGCATATGAAAATTTATGTAGCTTTTTACATGTGGTTTCAATTTGTGTTTTCCATTGAAGATTGCTATCAATGTCTATTCCTAAAAATTTTGTGACCTCTGTTTGTTCAACTTTTTTGCCATCGTGGTTAATGTCCATATTATTAGTAGTATTTTGATTATTTTGAAAGTTCATTATTTTAGTTTTGTCAATATTTAAAACTAGATTATTACTGTCAAGCCATTGAATAATTGTATGAAGAGTAGTATTGATTTCATTTTCAAAGTCATTTGGGTCCTCGCAAGAAATAATTACCGTACTATCATCCGCAAATAGCACCATTGGATGATGAACAACTTTCGGTAAGTCATTTATGTATGCTAAAAATAGTAACGGCCCCATGACACTACCTTGAGGTACACCGCGCTTTAATTCTCTCGGGTCTGAGACGTAATCCTGTTCAGTTTTAGATTTTATGCATATTTTGCTTATTTGTGTTATTTGTTGCCGTTTTTCTAGGTAAGATTTTACAAGATCTATTGCGTTACCTCTTATGCCGTATTTAAGAAGTTTATTCAAAAGAATGTCGTGGCTCACAAAATCAAAGGCTTTAGTCATGTCCATAAAAATGGTTACCACGGGATTCCTTTTATCAACATTTGCTAATATGTTTGCAAGAAAATCATAAATTGCCATGTTTATTGTTTTATTGTTTCTAAACCCTTTTTGTTCTGGAGCAAACAGATTATTTATTTCGAAGTAAGTATATATATTCCGATATATTACCTTTTCGAAAATTTTTGCGATAACTGGGATTAGTGTAACAGGTCTATAATTATTCATATTTTGTTTGTCTTGTTTTTTAAACAGGGGTTTTACTACTCCAATTTTTAATTCCCTTGGAAATTTACCGTACTCCATACATTTATTAATTATATGGCATAGAATTGGAGAAACTATAATTACTACATACTTAATGACCTTAGTGTTTATCTCATCGTATCCTGCGCTATTTGTATTTTTTAATGATTTAATTGTTTGAGAGATGTCAAAAGGTGTCACTGGATTCAAAAATATAGATTTACAATTATTATTTATATTAGATGTCAAATTTGAATTATTAATAGAATTATTTGATAAGTCATTTGTAAGGTCAATAAAAAAGTTATTAAATGATTCTGCAATGTCCGTTGGTTCCGTTATCGCTATACCATCTTTAACAATTTTTTCAATGTATTCTTTTGGTGTGTTTATTTGGGATTTTTTTATAATATTCCACGTTTCTTTGCATTTATTTTCTGCCATATTTATTCTATAGGTATTTTGCGATCTTTGTGTTAGATAAATTACATTTTTTAATCGTTTTGCATAAGCTTTAAATTTGTCTTTATTTCCTTCATTACGACATCTTCTATATTGCCACAGTAATTCTCGTTTTTTCTTACAGCATAGTCTAATTCCCTTCGATATCCAGTTTTGCTTACGTAATAAAGATATTTTTACTTTTGTTACTGGGAAACATAATTTATAGAGCAAAATGAACATATCATAAAAACTCGTAAATGCATATTTTGGGTCTTCCGATTTATAAACTTCGTCAAAAGACAAAGAGTTCAGATGTTCCGCAAACTTTTCCATGTTTTCTGGGCTGTAGTCACGTTTTTTGATGTACCAGTGTTTCAGGGCATAACATTTTTTCACTGGGCACTGTAAGATTTGCGCGGAGTGGTCTGATAAAGCAAATTCTATGAACTCACTTGTGCATCCTCGTATATTGTGGACTATGTTGTCAAGACAAGTGCCGCTCGCGGGTCTTGTCGGTTGTTTGATTTCTATTTTTAAGTTATAGCTCATTTTTAAGTGTTCGAATCGTAAACTGTTCTTTGTTCTTTTAAGTAGGTCATTATTAAAATCTCCGCATAGTATAAGTTTGAAGTTCTTATCATATAGAAAATCGTGAAGCATGTCATTGAGGGAACAAAAAAATATTTCAAAAGTTTTGTTATCGTATAAAGGGACTCTATAGATGCATATAACAATAATTTTATGCTCGGTTATTTCGATACCACTGCACTCAAAGACATTTGGCACGTTATACTTTTTTATTTCTATCATTTCTCTAAAACTATGAATGTTTTTCAGTAAAATGCATGCTCCACCATTACGTTTATTCCTATTAAAACAAGACGCTAGTGTGAAGTTTGGGATGTTTAGTAGGTTCCAGTCGCTTTCTAACATGTTATGTTCTGTTGCACAGATTACATCAATATCCTTCCCGTTAGTTTTTAATTTTTCAAGATGAGCCATTAGTTCATCCGATTTTGTGATTAATCCATTTATATTTTGATGCATCACATATATATTATTATACACGAAAAAAATCCTTTTTACCAACATTATTGTTGTCAACATTTATGACCTTTCCATTATCAGTTTTATCATTTATGTTATTATTACATCTTTCTATTATCTCATTCACGTTTGCATCTGTAAAATCAGTTTGCGTTGATTGTTCTGACTTTGTGTGACATTTTACATTTGAATTACATTTTGTCATTTTTATTTTGGATCCTACACTTAGAATTTCACTTAATATTGATCGGCACAATTTTAAATTTAACATTTTATGGCTTGCCCTAAATTGGTGATAATTCATATAGATGAATGACATATTTTCGTGTTGGCTACTTATAAACCTCATTTCATAATTTAACTTCCTAGTGCACAAGTACCTATTGTGTGGAATTTCACAGGTGATGATGTTCGTTTTTTTTGCTGCATTTATCCAGCATTGAAGTCCAAATTGGAATCTGTATGGACTTGTGTCATTTGTTCCTCCCAGCAGAATGACGTAGTCTCTTTCGGTCATCTTTAGAACTTCTTCTCTTTCTGATTTTAGAACATCTTCCAGTGTTGCACCTGGTTTACTAAAGCAGGTAACTAGGTAGTTTTGCCCAACCAGTTCCTGCAGTAGATCCCGAAGATTTCGTCCTTGTTGGTCCGCTAAAATAAGAATCTTTTCCTTTGCCGGTTTAGTGATGTTATTTGTTTCTATTTTCGCTGATGTCTTTGTACTAAAAAATATCTTTTCTTGTGTTTCAATTTCATTTTCTTGCTTCTTTGTCAGCTCTTCGAATGATTTTTCCAATACATTACAGACAGACTGTGTGTATTTTCTGTTAAGGCCACGTGTTAAACTCAGTTGGATTGGTTTATTTATAGTTCTGTAGGTTGGTTTAAATGGAAATGGCATTGAGAACCTCCTTGGTGTTTTTGTGCTTCCATTTAGTAGGCCTGTACTGGTAACTTTCTTAAAGTTCTCGATCGTCTTTTTGAGTTTAACACTTTCACTTTTAAAGTTAGAGAGCTCCATTACAAGGCTTGAAATTTCCTCATTTGCACTGTCTAAATCTCTGCGTAACTGCTTCACTTGGTTTTTCAGCTCTAGTGTATGTGATGTATCGCTGATTGACAAGTTAGGTAAGCTATTACTCATCGAGTTATTTAGAAGTGTTGAGTTGAGAAACGTATTTCCAGCAGATAAGTCCTGTGTAGATCTAGCTTGTATGTTATTCCTCCTTTGTGTATTGACGAAATTGAAGGAAATATCATTTGACTCATTTGCCTCCATTGTAACAAAATGCTATTTTCAAAACTTCGCGGCTGATATTCGAGCCTGGGTCTCTGGCGCAAGGGGCGTGGGTGTTACGCATAGGTCGCCGTCGAAGTTTATTTTATTTATAAGTTAGTTACTCACGAACAGGTATCAGCGCTGATAGATGGTCGCGCTCCTATACTGATGACGCAGTCGCGTGACTCAAGCTCCGTGATTCGCAGGCGTGCGAGACAGAGGCAGCTGCGCGGCGCTGTACGGCGCAAGAACGGGCAAGAGAAACAGGGTCACTGACCGCGCACGGCAACAGCGAGCGATGAACTTGCTCAGCTGTTTTACGACGGTTACTCGGAGGATTTTCGGACCTTTCGAAGATGTTTCTGAGGTGGCCACTGACAACTAGCACTTGGGAATATCACAGTTTTGAAGTCACTGGGAATCACTATAGAATGGTGTACAATTTTGAATTTAATTAAATGTTTACACGTAAGTTGTTAGCAATTATTGCAGAGCGAGTTTAAATAGGTGTATGCTCAAGCGGTTTCGTACGTCGACTCCATGATGTGGAGCACGTCGCAACAGTCGAGAGACACCTGCGAGAGTACTTCGCCACGCCGATAGTTCACGAAGAGGACCCCATCGTCGTCACGCCCGGCCAGATTGTGCGTGCATTCCGACGTACCAAGCCCAGGAAAGCCCCGGGCGCAGACCGAATACCCAACACGGCGCTGTTACATTTGCCGCCACGCACTGTGGCGGCCGTTACGCGCCTGTTTAACGGTATCTTGCGCACGGGTCACTTTCCAACCCAATGGAAGGAGGGCTTGGTTATCATGTTGCCCAAGCCGGGCAAGGACACCAAGCTGCCTGAGAGCTATCGGCCGATCACCCTACTGAGCATCATCTCAAAGGTGTTTGAGAAGCTCCTGTTAGCGAAGTTACTGCCCCACACCCAGCCGCGCCCGGAACAGTTCGGCTTCAGGCCCGAGCATTCTACGACGCTTCAGCTCACCAGAGTACTGAATGACATGACGGTCTGTTTGAACAAAAAAGAATACACTGTCGCAGTACTTCTGGATATGGAGAAGGCGTTCGACAGAGTATGGCACTAGGGGTTGCTGTACAAGCTGTCGACGTCCCCTGCCCCAAGAAGAACGGTCAAGACAATCGCCTCTTTCCTGAAGAATCGCCGCTTCCGAGTGATGGTGGAAGACGCCGTCTCCGAGGAACATCCCGTCGCAGCCGGCGTCCCCCAGGGCTCTTGCCTGTCTCCCGCCTGCTACGCCCGATACACGGACGACATCCCCGTCGGGCCGGGTGCCCAGCTGGCACTCTTTGCAGACGACGCAGCCTACTATGCGTCGTCGTTCCAGGCTCCGCACGCTGCCATCAAACTGCAGCGCACCCTGGACATCTTGCCCGACTGGCTCGCCAAGTGGCGACTGTCCGTCAATGTTGGGAAAACGCAGGCGCTCATCACAGGCCAGAGTCTCCTTCCGCCATCGCTCCAGCTCCAGGGACATCACATCTAGTGGTCTTCGCAGGTGAAGTACCTGGGAGTGACCATTGATCGCCGGCTCACCATGAAGCAACACGTCGACAACGTCGTCAGCCAGGTCAAGGTGGCACGCGCCAAGCTGCGTCCACTTTTCGACTCCAGCCTCCCTCTGAGGGCGAAGCTCGGGATCTACAAGACCTATATGAGATCCCGCCTCACCTACGCGGCTCCGGCATCGGAGACGAACAAACGGAGACTCCGAGCCCAAGAGAACCTCTCTCTGCGTACCATCGTCGGTGCCCCCCGCTACGTGAGGAACGCGACAATCCAGAGGGACCTAAGATGGGAAACCGTGGACCAGTTTGTCCAGAGGCTGGCGAAGGGCATGTTCGCGCGTGCGGATACATCACACCTTCCGCACATCGCCGAACTGGCGCCGCACCACGCGCGCCCGCCCGACCGCCGCCGCCTGCCACGCGACCTGGTTGCCTAGCCGGCGATCACCCACTGCATACCAGCGCCACAAGAAGACCACCGCCCGCAGGGGCCATCCGATGACCTGTCCACAGGAGTGGACAGAGGCGATTCTTCGGGAAGAGGTCCATCGACCTGACCCCGACTCCCCACGCCCCAGAAGGGGTGCGTGAGATGACTATGAAGAAGAAGCGGAGCTCATTCATGGCTGAACCGCCGGACGGTCAACAGCCACGTTGGGGACTAGTGCTGCCAGGTTATAAATATTTAGGGCCGAGAAATTCGTTAGACAAGGGAGTGCCAGTGAACGCTTTGGACTCTGCAGCAAAGAAGCACGACGAAAAATATCACAACATTACCGAGTATTTTAAAAAGACAAAAAATCGAAAAGAGTTTCAAAGACAAATTGCACAAGCGAACGAGGAATTTGTAGAAGAAGTTGCAACATTTGCACCGGAAGGTACTTATGATACAATAGCAAAGTGGCTGGCGTACGGAGGAATAGAAACAAAGCACATTGTAGAAAAATATACTGGAATAATATATCCGAGGGTGTCTGGAGGAGAAAATAGCACGAATATGGAAGAGGTACCAAACGTGAGTTCAATTATCGGATCGGGAGTGCAAAATTCAAAAAATTTACATCACTTTGATTTTAAAAAGAAATTTACGTTTGCAATCGGATCTACAAAAGCTAATTACACAAAAAGTGGAAATGAATTAGTATATGAGACATATATACACAGTTTACCATGGCAGTATTTATTTTTTTATCTGACGGAAAAGGAATTTGAAGACATGACCAAGGTGTTTCACACTAGCAAAGTAAAGAAAGTGGGAATAAAAGTTACAAACTTGGGGAACAGAACACCGTTTCTGACGTCGACAAGTTCGGTAAATTACGCAAATGCAAATTCGCAAACAACAATCGGCATATGGGAAAATATGGAATTTTTGGCACCAATAATGTTGGGAAAAAATATAACTCTAGAAGTATTATACGGAAAAATTTGGAATCATTGGCAAACGGAACAAATGCAGATCCGGGACACAGCACAGCAAAGGCAAAGGTTATCGATAATAAAATTAAATATAAATTCCACTTAAATGGAACAAATAAAAAGTTTTTGTTGCCCCCGCTAATTATGGAATCAACAATCATGTATAACGCGACTCATTCAATTGGACCGATATTTGAAAAAACATATACACCGACAGATGGCACCTTTCATGTCGATAATGACGGCTTTGAAGATGACGCATTAATTCTAAGAAACGAACCGGCATCAAACATTCTGAGAGTGAATGATAATGCTCAAACAAACATGAGTTATGTAAAATCGAAAACAAACGAATACAATAACGCGACTGTAGATAATATAACAATCGGGGGGTTATTCCAAAACGCTTCAAAAAAAATTATGGGGAGCGTAGGAGTAGGGATAATTCCACTATTGAACAAGGATAAATCATTGGAAGACGCCATTTTGAATATAATGGTAGAAACGTTTATAGAGATTGAATGCATCTCGCACGGAACCAAATTGCTAATGTCTAAATTTGACAAACCACAGCCAAATACTCTATTCACAAACTTGGCAGTCGACAAACATAAATTTAGTAACAACTATACAATTGCGGGAGCGCCTGCAGTAGAGCAGTAGTAGGTAAAACAATGTTAATAAATATTGAGATATATAAAGGGGAAACAATATTAAACCTCTTGTTTGTTTCAGTGCAAATGCCTCTGAGGTGCCTTCAATATTCCACGCGCCAACAAGACCGAAACCAGTGCACGAAATAATTATGGACGCACAAGCACCAAAGCCAGTTGAACCACCAAAGCCAGCAAAGCCAGTTGAACCACCAAAGTCAGTTGAACTGCAACCGGGACCATCGGGCATAGGAAGAAAGAGAAAGAAACCCGAAGAAAAGACTATCGAACCAGAGAAAAAGATTAAAAAAATTGCAAAATGGTATGAAAATGGAGAAATTATGACAATCGATGGACAAGAATACACGATTGTGAGAGCCGAAAAGATTCCAAACCAGAAAAAAATTACTGGACAAATGACGGACGAAGAAAAATTACACACGGCAGAAGATAATGAAAAAATTAGACAAGCCGCTATAGCAATGGCGGAACAAAGTGACGGCATAAAAATTCAATTGATTGGAAAATTTGCAAATCTAGGAATACCAGAAAATGGATATTACTACAAGAATAATGAAAACCACAGAGAAGCAGTGGTTAATACGGCAACAAAGAAGCCAGAAATAAAAACTAATCAACCCGTAGATACATCGACACAAGTTGAAAGACCGCCAGCAGTCGAAGCGAGATCACAAGTTGAAGAAGCACAAACATGGCGAGAAGCATGGGAAAATGAATTTCCGAAAGAGACTGATGTAAGAAAAATTGATTGAGAAAAGGACCAATATATGGTAAAACCAGAACATGATAAGGGAGTATTAGATAAATCTGGAATACCTGCATTCTCTGCATTTGTTCCGTTTACCAATGATTCCAAATTTTTCCGTATAATATTTCTGGATTTATATTTTTTCCTAACATTATTGGTGCCAAAAATTCCATATCCCCATATGCCGATTGTTGTTTGCGAATTTGCATTTGCATAATTTACCGAACTTGTCGACGTCAGAAACGGTGGTCTGTTCCCCAAGTTTGTAACTTTTATTCCCACTTTCTTTACTTTGCTAGTGTGAAACACCTTGGTCATGTCTTCAAATTCCTTTTCCGTCAGATAAAAAAATAAATACTGCCATGGTAAACTGTGTATATATGTCTCATATACTAATTCATTTCCACTTTTTGTGTAATTAGCTTTTGTAGATCCGATTGCAAACGTAAATTTCTTTTTAAAATCAAAGTGATGTACATTTTTTGAATTTTGCACTCCCGATCCGATAATTGAACTCACGTTTGGTACCACTTCCATATTTGTGCTATTTTCTCCTCCAGACACCCTCGAATATATTATTCCAGTATATTTTTCTTCAATGTGCTTTGTTTCTATTCCTCCGTACGCCAGCCACTTTGCTATTGTATCATAAGTACCTTCTGGTGCAAATGTTGCAACTTCTTCTACAAATTCCTCGTCCGCTTGTGCAATTTGTCTTTGAAACTCTTTTCGATTTTTCGTCTTTTTAAAATACTCGGTAATCTTGTGATATTTTTCGTCGTGCTTCTTTGCTGCAGCGTCCAAAGCGTTCAATGGCAATCCCTTGTCTAACGAATTTCCCGGCCCTAAATATTTATAACCTGGCAACACTAGTCCCCGACGTGGCTGTTGACCGTCCGGCGGTTCAGCCATGAATGAGCTCCGCTTTTTTTTTTGTTGGAGGGGAAAAAAATGGAATTACCCATGCCCAGGAGTCAGAGTCAGACCTCCCTGCTATGTCCGGGTCCCCACATATTGAGCGGGCATCAGCTCGTGTGGTATACGGACTTAAACAACCCCTTTGTTTTTACAGTTGTCTTAGTAAGAATTAACTGTGAGCCATGACCTCGGTATATGCTGAAGGCTTTCTACCTGCAATTTACCCTTTTGGGCGATATATATGTGTATATGATATATATGGGAGGAGTTTGCCTGCTTACCCGATTTTATGAGCGGGCATCAGCTCATAGTCAACGGGCATGATAGCGGCATGTTAGGGGGGCAGATAGCCCCCGCTACTAAGAAGTGGTTATATATAATTTTTTAGACCTATCCTAATCCTAAGCTACTTTATATTTGGGTCATTTAGGGGGGCTCTGACCTCAGTGCGGGAGGTTTAAAGGGGCAGGGGGAGATTGTGTGTTCGTCGAATCAAGACGGCGATCTCTTTCAATCCAAATTTGGTATCTGAGACGCTGTAATGCTTCGGGAACACAGCCTTCGTCAAGTTGACGTGCCTGAGGGGCGGGGGGTGGTTGGGCTTTAAGAGCTTTCGTGATATCGTCCTCCGGTTCTAGGAGGACGTCTTTGGGGCGCCTTTTGAAAAGGTGTTTCTTATTTATATCTGGGGTCGGATCATAAAGGGATGCTTGTACTATAAGCGGGTTTGGGTTCGGACGCTTCTTTCATATATTGCTTTACTGTGGGGAGTCTAGTCACTATGGAGGTCTACGTTTCGCATGTACCACGGGGCACCTACGGCTTTTCGCATGAAGCGATTTTGTAAAACCTGAAGGGGCTTAAGGGAGTGGGAGCAGAGTGCAAAGACTGGACTTGCATACGTGAAGACCGGACGGATGCAAGTTTTAAATAGAGTTATTTTGCAGCGCAATGGAAGATTGCTTTTACTTCTCATGAGCGGGTGAAGCCTACTCATGTAGAAGGCTGCTTTGTCGCGGACCGTTTTAATGTGGGATTTGAAGTTTAGTCGGGAGTCTAATGTCACGCCTAAATACTTCACTTTATTTTCCCAGGGGATAGGGCGGTCAAAGAGGGTGATTTCGGGTAGTGAGGAGGACGCGCGGTCAGCTCGAGTCTTACCCCTTGAGAAAAGCACGGCTGCGCTTTTCTCGGGGTTCATCTCTATTCTCCATTTGAGAGCCCATTCACCGAGGTCGGTTACTGCTTTCTGGAGTACTTGACAAACGCGCGCCCTCTTCCTACTGGTGTAATAGAGAGCCGTATCGTCAGCGTAAAGGGCTAGCTCGACGTATGGCGTGCGGGGGACGTCTTGGACGTAAAGTGAAAAGAGGGTGGGGGAGAGAACTGAGCCTTGCGGGACTCCGGCGGCTATGGGGTGGGGCCTAGAGCGCGATTTTTCTTCTCGATAGCAAAAACTGCGCTCAGTGAGGTAGACTTTGATAATGAGTACAAGCCTATCGGGGAGGTTGAGTTGGTAAAGTTTATAAATAAGACCATTGTGTCAAACTTTGTCAAAAGCTTTCGCTACGTCAAAGAATATGGCACCGGTATCTTTGGACTTTGCCGTTGTGTGGAACCCTTTGTAAATGTGCTCCGTTATGCGGTGCACCGGTTGGACGCACGAGTGTTTGGGTCTAAAGCCAAACTGCTCGTTGGGTACGAGATTTTTGTCTATGCAAATGTCTTTGAGTCGGTTGAGAATAAGCCGTTCATAGACTTTGCCTATTGAAGAGAGTAAGCTAATAGGGTGATAGCAAGTGGGGTCGGTTCGATCTTTCCGGGGTTTGTGAAAGCCAATAACGTCAGCTTCTTTCCATGCGGTTGGAAAGGCACAGAGACGGAGGGAGGCATTGAAAATTACCGTAAGGGTTGTTAGGAGTCTGAGAGGGAAAGATTTAATTGCCATATTAGTGATTCTATCAAGCCCCGGGGCTTTCTTAGGTTTGAGTTCCTTTATTACTTTTTGCACTTCCTCAAGGGTGATCTCGGGAAGGGAGTCAATGGGGGGGAGAGAGCTTTTATGCTCAACTTCAGAGTTGACCATGTTAAGATGATCGGGGTCTATTGGTTGAGAGGAGGGAGTGCACTGGGTTTCTAGATTATCGGCAAGACATTCGGCCTTTTCGTCGTCATCAAAGGCTGCGGGTTGGTTATCCCGTTTTAGGGGGGGCATGGGAACAATCTCATCGGATTTGAGGTATTTACTGAATTTAAATATGGCAGTATGACTTGGGGCTATGCTGGAGACAAAGTCGTTCATGCGACTGCCTCTGAGCTCTCGCATGCATCTGGTAACCTCTCGTTGGAGTCGACGCATTTGAATTCTGTGATTGTCTGAGGGACAGTTATCATAATCTCTTTGTGCCGCATTCTTTGCACTAAGCAGCAGTCTCAAGTCCTCTGGGAGTTCGAAGCGATGGTTGGCCTGTACCGGGACCTCGCTAGAGGCGCCGGTCAGGGCTTCGTTGAGACTGCTGCCTATGTCAGAAATTTTGGCTTCTAGTTGGGCTCTATTGTCAATTTTTGATGTGATATCTAATCTTGGGTCCCGCTTACTGAGAGCTTGCTTGAATTTACGGTTGTTAATAACGGTCCTAGTTTCAGTCGGTTGGTCGAATGGCCTGCCGAGATAGTATAAGACCGGTCTATGATCCGAGTGAAGCTCGCTAAGTACACTTATGTCCCTGACTGGGAGGCTAATGTTTTTGAAGATACAGTAGGAGAGAATGTCTGGTCTGTGGTCAGCAGTGTAGGCATAATGGGTCGGGGCATAGGGAGCTATGACTTCGCAGTCATCGAGGGATTCGAGAAGTCTGTGTACGGTCCGTCCGTTGGTATTTGTCTCATTACAGTTCCATTGCTGGTGCTTGCTGTTGAAGTCACTAGCTAGGATAACTGTACTAACTTGTTCTAAGAGGGCTTTGATATCATTAGCTATCATCTTCTGTCCGGCCGGCAGATAGACTGATGCTATGACTATGGGATCGTGACCTGACATTGCAATGCGGATGGCAGTTGCTTCGCAATTATCTAGTTGGGGGGTGACTATAGAACAAACGTGCAAAGATTTTTTATAATAGAAGGCGGTACCGCCTTTGGGGTTATTTGGTCGGTCCTGAGTCGGTAAGCGGTCAGTACGGAGGAGACTATATTTGGCTATATTGAAGCGCCTATGTTTGGGTTTTAGGTAAGTTTCTTGGACCGCGATGATATCTATTTTATGTCTATTGAGAAGATCGGCGGCTTCTTCTCTCTGTTTAAGGAGACTATCAGCGTTATAGAGCGCTAAAGTTAGACTGTGGGGCTTTGTCCGTCCGTTTGTCGAGTTTACTAAAATGGGCGTACTATACATGATGGTAGTTTAGGTATAAAGGGTGGGTTGGTGGGTGGGGGAGGTGACGAAGGCGTATGTAAAAGGGGTGCGCCTGAAAGAGGCAAGATTTGGGGGTTATAGTGTGGGGAGGTCGAGAAGACTTGGGATGAATGCCCTAGGTGGGGGGGGGTAGTTTATGAAGTTGGCGGCGCTTAAGGTGCCGTTGGAGGAAATGGGGCCGTGGCCCGAAGCCTTGTCCAAGGGGGTAGGTGGTTTTGGGTGGAAATAGGGGCTCAGAAAAATTTAGAGGGCGTTGAGAGGGCGCTTGTTGGGAAGAACTCTGGCTCTGTTCCCACCTGCGACTTGCGCCTGGGGCTGCCGGGCATCCGCCATAGTTGGCTGAAAGGCAGGTCTGCCCGCACAACACGCAGGTGGGAGGGGTTGCCGCGTCCTTCCCACAAACGGAGGTGGCATGATTGCCTGCGCATTTCACGCAACGGGGGGGGGGGGCAAAGCATCTGCTTTGGCCATGTCCATACATTTGACAGTTATAACACTGTGAAATGATATTGGCGGATTTGGGACTTTCGACGCTTTGAGACCGCAGAGGGATTGAAGGGGGCTAATCTGCCTACCTACGGCGGTGGGTTCGGCAATTACTAGGATCATGTTAAATGCCTTTGCAGGCCGGTACGCGGTTTTTGCACGGTGCATCCTATGTACTTCCATTACCGGGAAGTTTTTGGAGATTATATTATATATCCATTTTTGATGACGGATGCGGGGAGATTTGTGGGGACGGGGCGGACTATGTAACGAAAAGTCCTCTCCTCGGGGAGAGAGTAAGTATGGAAGGCGATATGATTCGCCCTCAAGAATTTGGTGATTGCGCGGTGGCTTTTGGACTCTGCCACCTGGACGCGGGTTCCGGCTGATGTAATGGCGGATGTATATTTGATTCCATTTCTTTGCAAATGGATCGATACCCGAGTCCAGGCGGTTTCGTCTCGGACTATTACTGGTGGTGGGGGGCGAGCGCAGGGCGCGGGGGTTGGTGGGGCTACGGTATTCGCGGCACCGCTGGGGGATGGAGGGCTCTGAAGGATCAGAGTTCGGGGCGCGGGGGGGGGGGCGGGGGAATTTGTTGAACACGGTGTGGGTTTTGGGGTTAGCGGATACAGAGACATGGCAGCGGGCCTGATCTGTTTGGCCTCGGGGCTTACGGGGGACTCGGAAGACCGGTTCTTCCGCTTTTTGTTTTTTGAGATGACGGGGGTGAAATGAGTTTCCTCATTGAAATTGGATTGCGGTGAATTTACAGGGGAAAGAGTGCTGAGGGTTGGGGTTGGGGTTGGGGGGTTCGCGGGGGATACAAGAAACGGCGAGCGAGGGTGCGAGTCAGCTTCGGAGCTGGTTGAGGGGCTAGCGGGGGGATCGGCGGCTCTAATAATTTGGATCAACGGGCGATCCGGAGGGAATGGAGACAGTTGTTGGAGTACATACTCCAACAACAAGGGGACCGACGACACATATTTACCTATCTCGATAAGTAAATTAGTGTCTGGTTGGGGGGCCATGGCTTGGGTGTGTAGCCTAGTGTGTGGGTGAGTGCCTACTTGTGTCTCAAACCGCCTCCGCCTCTATCCAGGCGGTCCGAGGTGAGTGGCACAAAATAATAAAACAGAAGAATGGGGACAGAGAGAGAAGAATAGGTAAATAAATAAAATAAAAATAATACGACCTTACTGGAACCAATCCAACCTGGGCACAGCATACGCGGCGGACTGACCCGAGGGGGTCACACGGGCGTGCGAGAGAGAGGTCTCTCGCACGCAAGCGCGGGCGTGGGTGAAAGAGAGGGAAACACTTGCTGCCGGGGCGGCAGCGGGAGAGAGTACACACGACCATCCTGCACGGGTGCTGGATGGTGAGTCTGAAAAACTGAAAAAAAAAATTTTTTTTTTTTTTTAAACTGAAAAAAAAATTGAATGAGCTCCGCTCCGCCCGCACCCGCTATTTATACTCTCTCTATATTTTTTAAAGTATAAATAAGGTTGGTATGTTAGGGTAAGGTATGGTATGACTCATATTTGAATCTTTTCACCACCCTCTTGGGTTGTACGGTTGGTTGTTCAGTTTGGTTGTTTGGTACATTCACCTCATTTATTTAATTATATAAATACAGTGTAATTGTATTATTAATTACTAGTAGCAGAATAAAATCAATTAACCTAACCTAACCTAACCAAACCTTTTTTTTTGTTAAAAAAATAAACTCAACCTAACTTATATTTGCTAAATTTTTTAACTCAACCTAACGAAATTTGCTAAAAAATTCAACTCAACCTAACTTATGTCGACGGTGGTCCTTAAAAAAATAAATTATTCTTCTTTCCCGACTGACCTTTAAAGTGTTTATATGTCATTGTTGCAAACACATTTTGATCAGTCTGATTCATCTTCAATAAATTTTTCAACTGTGTATATCCATTGTCCAAAACTTCCTCGTTCCACGAATCTTTATATTCTCTTTCAAACTTCAACTTGGCTCTTGCGAATCTCTTCTTTATTGTTTCCTGAAATACCAAAATTCTTGCGATGTGGATGTAGTTTTTAATCCTTTCTGCATACTGCTTGCTGCAGATAAATTCAATGCCTTCAGGCGTTCGTGTAAGCATTGCCATAGCTTCTGATTCTGCGAAAACACCGTTCTCGCATAAAAGTAAAATAATATCTGAGTTTCCACCGTAAAGGCTGCAATTCGCTCGGTTGTCCATACCAATTACCGAACTGTCTTGCCGTCGTTGTAGAATTTGCCCGTCTTCGGCTTGAATGTTACCGATGTTCCCATGTCGTTCTCGTATTTGACGTTGACGGGCTTCAGTAGCTGCATCCACCACTCCTGACTGCCCCTCTTGAGATGTCCCGCCTTGTACGAAAAATATTGGGCTCACCTTTAGCGGATGACCTACTCACTGGGGCAACCAAACTTTTTTAGCATCATGTTGGGGTCATTTGATCATCTTCCTGAAAGTTTCAGGGTGCGGAATACAATAGTTTTTAAGATATGATTTTTTGAAAATCTGAAAATACTTTGTAAAATTATGTAACGCAACGCAAATAATATGTTTAAATCTTGTCTGTGGTCAAAATACATTACCTACATTTCGTTGTACGCATATTTGAAAAGATGAGAATTCTCTAAAAAAAGGATTAAATGTGGAATCTTTTTTTAATAATACCTATTTTAATAAAAACGTTCATTTAACTTGCAATTCATGTTTGTTTATTTATTTTACGTCAATCAAAGTTAATTTAGTATTTCTTTCGTAAAAAATCACTTTTGATAATAAAAAGGTTGTAATTTTTGTTTAAAACGGAACACATTTTGTTGGGGCGTTTTGCCGCGTTTTTGGTTGGGCGGCAAAGTAGTAGTCCCTTTTCTAGTAGTTTCGCGAATGTTCTATTTTCTTCTCTCGATATTTACAAGCAAAAACAACTGGCTAGAGTAGGTTATTGTGGCTACTTTTCAATCGGGTTATAGGTTATGTTAGAACGTTGAAGAAGATAAACCGGAGCGGAGCGTATGCAAACAAAAACTATTGGCTAGAGTAGGCTATTGTGGCTATTTTTCAATCGGGTTATAGGTTATGTTAGAACGTTGAAGAAGCTAAACCGGAGCGGAGCGCAGCGGAGCGGAGCGTATGCAAACAAAAACAATTGGCTAGAGTAGGTTATTGTGGCTACTTTTCAATCGGGTTATAGGTTATGTTAGAACGTTGAAGAAGCTAAACCGGAGCGGAGCGGAGCGCAGCGTATGCAAACAAAAACGATTGGCTAGAGTAGGTTATTGTGGCTACTTTTCATGTAAATTTTGATGATAGCATTATGGAGCATTTGTGGAGGAGAAAGGTGTCGAGGCAGAAAAATGACCCTTTCGAAGAAAGCAACTAGGCATTTCCGCGCGGGGGGGGAATAGTAGGGGGGGCATCTACCCCCTTCCCCCTCCCCCCACTTAAAGATCAAGGTCAGTCTAAATTTTGTTTTAATTTAACAACATAACCTCAAAACTTTAAATAATCATATCTCAGAAACTAGGCATTTCCGCGGGGGGGGGAGTAGTAGGGGGGGCATCTACTCCCCTCCCCCATCCCCCCCCTCCCCCCCTCAGGGTCAACAAAAGTAGGTCATCCGCTAAAGTCCTTCCCACGAATGTTTTGCGCATTGACAAGCTTTAATATATTCGATGCCGTCATTCCAAGTTCCGTCATTTTGTCACTGACTGACTTTGACCCATCCATTCTCTACCAAGCCACTATAGGTAATAGGCTGTTAAATTTATTATCTTTGCTACATTCATAGCTTTTATTTTAAAAATTGTGAGTTTAAGAAGACTGATAAGATTCTTCACAAAATATAAAGCATTCATATCAAAACTTCATTTTGTTTGTAAATAATCAATGTGAAATTATTTTGTTCGTATGTTCGAATTCAATTCAAAAAAACTAACGAAACTAGTATCTTTCACGAACTTATCAAACTAATTTATTACATAATTGTCAACATTCGTCGTCGCAAAGTCCAGCGGGGTCGCTCACACTACGCGTATAAGTGTACGACTTACTTTTCGAAAATGCGCTCCCTAAACAACAAGCTGTCACTACTTCTGTCAAATTTACTGTGGCGGACAAAGGGTTTTCGTCGCAATTTTGTTATAATGTCTGCTAATTCACCACCAGGAAAGAGTGACGGTAAGTCTAATGATCTGCCTGAAAACGTACTCTTGGACTTTGTAATTCTATATTTATATTCCTGTTTTCAGGCGATGATAATACCCAAAGACATGTCCCGCCAATCTCAATCGAGAATATGGGCTCAAGAATACGCGATAATCTTGACGTGGACTCGATCCGTCGGTATTTGGCCTCTAAACTGGGATTCTACGAACATGTTGAGCCTTCTGAGCCTGTAGAAAAAGTCCTGGATGAGGTCAGCTTGGATGGAATCGTGAAATGGATAAAAGGCAGTCGGTGCAAAAATATCATAACATTGGCGGGAGCTGGCATTTCTACGTGTAAGTAGGCAAATTCAATTGTTACTTTCAGTAAAAAACCTTCAATTTATGTTTAATCATATTTTTTTCTTATAAAATCTAGCCAGAATAATAACTTGGATCTATCTATAAACTTGATCCCAAGGTCAAGTTGATGGAAATTAACCCAGAATGTTTGTGTTCGTTGAATAGATATTTAGTAAAATGTAAATGGGTAAAGTCAGTTTTTGCCTCAAAGTGACATAATACCACCAAAGTATTTTATGTAACGGTAACATAAATTTTACTTAGAAATGTGACAAATTTATAAGGAATAGGTTACATCTGTCACACTGGCATTCTATAAAGAACAATCTCAAGCAATTAAAAATAACTCCGACAAGAATATAACACTAATGGGTGACTTCAATGCTCAAGTAGGTGAAAAATAAAACAATGAAGAATACATGCTTGGGGATTATGGACATGGCAAGAGAAGCAAAAATGGCCATAAACTAATCAAGTACCAGATGGGGCACAACCTAACATTACTTAATTCCCTCTTTAAAAAACCCATAAAAAACAAATGGACATGGTTATCCCCAGATGGTTCTTACAATAATGAGATCTACTATATAATAAGCAGCCAACCAAAAGCATTTACTGATACCGCTGTTATAACAAACCTAAACTTTAATACAAGCCATCAAATGGTATGGTGCCCTATATACAATTATTCGATAAAAACATTGCGCAGTGAAATAATAGACCACAGTTTAAATAACAAAAACTGGTCTACGGGACAACACAAACTTCCAGGAAATGGAAAAACTAGTTGCAAACAACACAATAAATGCGACACAAAAATATGATGTGCCAGAAAAACAACTCACTCAGTACTGCAATAAGAACAAAAACAGATTAACTCCAAATACCAACTGAGTGATGCAACTATACAACTAATAAACAAAAGAAAAGAATATATGACTAGCCAATCAAAAAAACAAATTCCAAACTTATAACAGAAGTAAGCAAGCCAATCAGAGAAAGTATTAGAAAAGACCGCAAAGACAAGAGACTTAATACACTTAAATACCACATTTATCAATACCACCAAAAAAGCACTAAAGGAACTATGCGAATCAGGTAAACAATGGATCCCAAGGCTGAAATAAAATCAAACAACCATCTCAAAGCGGAAAAACATCATGGTCTTAGCGGCAAGCTTCTACAGTAAGCTCTATGTAAAACAAATACTACAATCAGCTGAAACCTACAACAGTAAATCGAACAGTAAAATTCCTGAAGTTCTTGTTCGTGAGATACAACGAACTCACTATTATGTGAGGTTGAAAAAGCGCTCAGAAGCCAAAAGTTAGAAAAATCCCCAGGTCCTGACAAAATCACCAATAAATTAATGCAGGTAACCATTGAGGAACTCACACTAGCAAACAAACTAACAAACATATTCTACAACATCCTGAAAACAGGTAACATCCCACAATGGGCCAAATCTCACATTATATTAATTCATAAGAAAGGTGAGAAGGAAGATTTAGAGAACTACAGACCAATAAGCTTGATGTCAAACATATACAAGGTCTTTGCAAAAATTATACTGGGAATAATAAGTCATTTGCTGGACGAGCACCAACTGGTGATGCAGGCAGGGTTTAGAAAAGGTTTTTCTACTATCGACCACATCCACACAGTAAAACAGATACTTGAAAAATATAAGGAATACAACAAGACTGTTTATGTCGCCTTCATAGATAATGCCAAGGCTTTTGACTGACAGTATATGTCATGAATACATCAGCAAGGCAAACCACCAATATTCACCAAAATAATCAAGAATATCTAATGATAATAATAATAATACCTTGGACACTATTTACACACATTGATCTAGCCCCAAACTAGGATTCCCTGTATCTTGGGTACTAGACAACGATACACATACTTATATAGATATATATTATACTTAGATAGACCATGACTAGGATACAAACATCCATTCTCATCAAACAAATATTTGCCCCCAACGGGACTCGAACTCAGGACCCTTGGCTTTGCAGGGTCACTGCCGACTCGGCCATTCGGGTCGTCAAATCCAACAGTCTATATCGTATATTACAACAGTATATATAGTATATCTACTCCAATAGTCAGGCCAGAATCCAACTAGAAACACTGGGAAAAGAGTTCAACATATAGGTAGAAAGAGGGATGAGGCAAGGAGACCCGCTATCCCCTAAACTGTTCTCTGCAGTTCTCGTAAAACATATTTTGCTAGCTTGCTTTGTATGGCTATGGCCTTAACATCAACAGAAGGCAATTAAACCACCTGAGATATGCTGACGATCTATCGTTTGTAAGTTAAGGGCTACATACTTACCTGGCTTTAAGCCTAATATTGAGAGTAGCATACTTGACATCCTTTCCGGTGCGACGAAATTAGCCCCAAATAGCTCACTTCCTGTTTAAAACTCCTAAAATACATGTCATATGTATCCGTTTTGAACCTCAGCAACATTGCGCGCGTTAAGTTTCAGAAATGGCGGCAATTGTAGCCAGCGTTATTGTGCGCGCTCAATTTTCAGGTCATTGGCAACTCAATAAAGAGATGATCGTGTCTAAGACTGTGTCACGATCATGCAATGCACAGTAATGTGCACAGCAGGCAGCGATTTACCTAGGCTTAAAGCCAGGTAAGTATGTATAATAACAATTTTATTTTCAGGTAAAATTGCTATATTATACCTGACGTTACCTGGCTTTAAGCCTAATATTGAGTAGTGTTTGGTATCGACTGCTGAGTTAAAAACGCCAATGTGATATGACTAGGAGTTCATTTATGGAAACCTTATATAAATCATGATACTGAATGTGTATGCATCATCGTGTACGTGATGCAAAGATAGGCTGCGCAAATGCAACTCAAAAATAAGGCAAATAGATAGAAACAAACACAGACTTAAGAAAGGTCTGATGAAGTCATCTTTTGAGGCCAGCCGAGTTTTGGGCTGGCTAGGTTAGACTTGGTTAGTTCGTTTCTGGCCATTAAGACTCATCTGATCTATATGAATCTAAGAATATGCAAAGCTATACTGTAGGTTTTCCCTTCAGTCAGCACTTAAGTACAAGTTCACCGAGATTGGTGCTCGGTGGTTGACTGCTAGCTCGCCATTCACCTCGACGACTACCAAGACTGCAGTTGTGAGGTCAGGATATCAGGTCGGTCACCTGACCTACGAAACTCGGAGCTAGAGACGTAGGCGTGCCGAATCGAATACATGTGAAAATGAGTTATTATAATTTGTACATTGCACAGACAGGACCAATCTGACTTAAACACAAAACATTGATGAAATTAGTGATTAGCAGTAGGTATAATCAAATTACAATTGCTGTATTTTGAATTGGGAGTGCGCCTCCTGGATGCATTACCACTGATTATGTACTTCCACATATGATTGGTTTTTGCAAAAGACTGGCGAACAAGTCTGTAATCTGACTTTAATAATAAAGTTACTCAATTAATCTACCTTTTCGTATCACTTCTGAGAAGAATAGCTAGATGTGGCTGATTCTATTACAGGAGCTAGTGTGGCTATCTGACTAAACTGAAGATGCTTCTACAGTGGGCAAGCATAGAGAAAAAGACAAGTTTACGTGTAATAAGCATATTTGTAAATGCCTACAGTGATAAAGAAGTTTAGTATCTATCGTATTCAATTATCATTGATCAGATACCTAATACAAGTATCTGAACGCGTTTTCATTATTACCCGCAGATGTGTAGACAACATTATGTGAAACCATGTTACCTAGGACTGAACCATAAAAGTACATACTTCACTGGGATAATCCGGCGTGGTCATAACATTCATTAAAATAATAATGTGTAATGGATAAAAGTTTTGAAAAACAGTTCTCTGGTAGAAATACCAGGTTGGTGTCCTAACATAACATAGCGTCACGCCTTTTCCCATACGCACATGGCAGGGCAGAGGCACAATGGCGCCCACGCTCAATATGCTAATGTATATTATGCTCAGTCCGATATTCAATACTCCATTGCTACTCACTTTATAATTATTATTCCTTTAATATGTAGGTACTGTACGGAATAGCTGTAGAAATATTAAGGAACTCTGCTTGTGGGCTGTATGCCGCACCGGCCACATCCAAGACACATTATGGTTAGATTACCTCGATTTCGTCGACTTGGTTAAAGCTGCCTTTGCTGTTCGCTTGTGATATGTCGAAGTAAAGCGACTATTGAGAAACAACCAAATAGATAGTGGAGATGTGAAAAAAAATAATATCACGATATATAATCTCAAATTTATACTAATGTCCTGAGAGACTCGAGGACTTTCATCAGCTCCTTTTGGCTAATATACTGAAAAGTGAATTCTTACAGCCACTTACCTAGTGAATTATGAAGACCTGCGCGGTCCAGTGACACGTAGGTCATTTGTGAGAATTAATTTAGATAACTTCTCTATATGGCTCCGACAATATCCTGTTGGATAACTGTCTGAATAATATTAGCAGATATCTTTGGATAGTGAATCTGAAAGGTGACAGCTACAATGATAACTATCTGAAGCAGTGAAGTAGGCGTATTGCCGACCATATCCTGCCGGATTGATGAAAGTAGTCGGGTTGAAAAACGACGGCTCCGTTGTTAGATTGTAACGCGTTGTTATATTAGGGGTTGGAGGAAATCAACTAGGTAGGTACTCAAAGTTCTTTAAAAATATGGTTTAACATATTAAAGGTAAGTCCAACACCACAATTAGAGCAGTTTATGATTACCCCTTTTACCCTTTGAGTATTGTATTATATAGATAGCCGGTCCTCCAGCCACATACCTAATGTTTAGAACTCCCTTTTAATCCATTAAAAGCAGTAGCGCTAAAATGGAAATTATTGATTTCGAAGCAAAGAAAGTTACATAAAGTAATTAGTATAAATGGAATATAAAATAGTGTTGATTTTATATTTCTTCGTCACTGGTTTAAAAAGGGTTAAGATATCACGTAAATGAATAAAACGTTACAATAAAACTGTAAGAAAATTGTTTGCCTCCACTCTGTCCGCCTCGTTCTACCAACATCAGGCGATGTTTCTGTATGAAAATGTCGCTTTGAACCTTGCACAGATGGAAACGTTGCAGAGACTGAGTTAGATCTCAAGTTTCGCCGGGATACTAGAAATGCACGACAACCAGCCATCAGATATCTACATCTTTGCGCAAGATGTTTAATTGAACCGTCTCGTATAGACTGAGTCATTTCATACTCACACGAGCGTTTAGTAGCGATGTCCCCTTACGCGCAGGCACTACCGGCATAACTGTTAACGGCTGACGTAACTGCATGTCAATGTCGCTTTAAACCTTGCAGGTGGACTAAGTTGCAGAAACTGTATCAGCGGCATATTACCATCGAAGATTGATCAACAGGTCACTTCACGAGGGAATTTCAATTTCTCTGTAGCCAAGCTGCGCTGATTGGTGTACTTATGGCGCTCAGACTGGGCTGCGGCACCTACATTTGGCTGCGGCTCGTAGTCGCCGCGTCGTCGTTCGCCTCCTGCCTCCCCTCCGCGCACGCACCAGCCTTGCGCAGGCTAGCGGCCCGGAGCGCTCGCCGTATGCCGGCTCCGGGCGGCGGGGGCGCGTCACCGCTGCGCGCGGGCGCGGGCTAAGTGTAGCGGGCAGCCAGCAGCGCAAGGGCTCACCTTCTCTACTCGCCTTGCTCTGGAGGTCGAACTCACAAAAATGCACGCAGTCGCCGTGTCGTCGTTTGCCTCCTGCTTCCCCTCCGCGCGCGCGCCAGCCTTGCGCAGGCTGGCGGCCCGGAGCGCTAGCCGGGCTCCGGGCGGCGGGGGCGCGACACCGCTGCGCGCGGGCGCCGTCTAACAGTTGCGGGGAGCCCTTTGCACAAGGGCTTGCCTCCTCTGTTTGCCTTGCTCTGGAGGTCAAACTCACGAAAAATCTCCAGGTTTCTCCTTTCTCGGACATAAAATCTGTAAAACTGGGATTAGTTATGGAATATCCACCGAGGGCAAAATCTTGCACGAGGTTACCAGGTTACGCGATGATCGTGAACGCATTGAGTATAGATTGAGTAGAGATCCACTCGTCCAACGTCAATATTTCGCAATTGATAAGAATCGATTTTATTATATTCCCCCTCGGAAGACCTCTCGTTGTTTGTATTACATACCTTATCCCTGTAGCCGGAATCTGCTTGGTGCTCAACAAGCCAAGACATGACCGTCGAAAATATCCCTTTTTGCGCCTCCTTCTGCTTGATCAAACCGCCAAGTATGATTGCCATCTAAGGACTTGGCGCACTCGAGTTCATTGAACTCCAGCACAGAACAATAAAAGTTTGTATCTCATGCGAACGGCAAATACCTAATCTGATTGGATTGGATTTACTTATGATTTTCTCGGCGTGAGATTCGGATGAATGCAATGTTTGTACTTTCGAGGGTAGTTACAAATAGCTACTTATAAATATCACTCCTATATCAAAGGGAGTGATATTCCTAACAAATTCAATGTCAGAATTAAACATCTTATTGCGAGATTGTGTGAGTTACTAAACATTGCATCACTCGATCTGTTTAGCATACGATCATGCATTGCCGAGATGTTACTAGCTGAAACTTGAAACGATTTTTCCAGATTACTTGTCCTTGAATTCTTTCTTACTCCCCCGAAATCTTCTCCTCCGGCTGCTCCTCCTCTCCGGAGACGTGGAAGTGGAACTGCTGTAGCGATCACTCCTCGATGATTCACTATGCGGGGCTATCTACCGCGGTTTTTATTAAACGGATTATTTTTTGCTGTTACACTGAACAATTAACACTATAACCGTAACAAAATTCCATGGATATTTCGAAAAGTAACTTGGAATATTTTCAAATTTGTTAAACGCGTGCGCACGGAAAGAAATCCAAAACGCCAATGACCTGAAAATTGAGCGCGCACAATAACGCTGGCTACAATTGCCGCCATTTCTGAAACTTTACGCGCGCAATGTTGCTGAGGTTCAAAACGGATATGACATGTATTTTAGGAGTTTTAAACAGGAAGTGAGCTATTTGGGGCTAATTTCGTCGCACCGGAAAGGAAGTCAAGTATGCTACTCTCAATATTAGGCTTAAAGCCAGGTAACGTCAGGAATAATAAAGATAATATGTACCGGGTACCTACTTTTGCATGTTTTTTTGTCAAAATAGATGTAATTAATTGTAAATAATTGGTTTGGAAATAAAGGCTATTTTATTTAATTAAAATTTATGGTGAAATTTATTTTTCCAGCTGCTGGTATTCCCGACTTCCGGAGTCCAGAGACAGGTCTTTACCACAACCTTCAAAAATACAATCTGCCTGAGCCACAGGCGATATTCGAAATAAACTTTTTCAGGCAAAACCCGAAACCATTCTTCACATTGGCAAAGGAACTGTTTCCGGGAAGTTTCAAGCCAACTCCCTCACACTACTTTATAAGGCTTTTACATGAGAAAGGTAATTCAGTCATAGAAACATGTTTTTCATGTTGAAATTGTTCTGAAGTTTAAAATTATGGTTTAATATAAGTCTTAATTAAAAAAGAACCATGTGCATATTTATAAGCTTATTACCATGAGTTCACAATTCAATTCATTTCACAATTCTTTATTGCACAGAACATTAGAACAATACAATTATACACGAAATTAAAAGGCAAAGACAAGCTTATCTCTCAACAGAGAGAGTTGTTCCATACTATACTTTCCTTTTACATTTGCTAATGAAATTACCCCATGTTTCTGTTCTAAACATCTTATTATCTCCAGGATTGCTTCTACGTCACTACACACAGAATATTGACACACTGGAGCGAGGCGCCGGAATACCAGAGGGCAAACTCGTGGAGGCGCACGGCACATTCTACACCTCACACTGTATAGACTGCAGGAAGGAGTACTCCTTAGAATTCATAAAAGGTAGCTTAATCCCTTCCTTCTTCCAGTGGTCCCAGAACATAGCGTGACACAATTTCGTTATTCAATACCCAATTTTGTGTGTCAAGGTCGCCGCAGTTGTGGATATATGAAGGTTTCCTCATGATGTTTTCCATCACCGTTAGAATGTCCATATAATGTGCATAATATAAATTAGTTATCTCATTGGTCAGTCAACACCGGATTCATATCCAAATCTCTTACATGAGAGTGTGACACCAGTAGATCGGAGCTCTGTGGATCAAGTATGTGGATTCTGCTGCAATTATTTCAAATGTTTACCTTGATACCCTGTGTCATGGGAACCAGAAACAGCGACGTCACACACATAAACATCCAAGACCTGGGGATTCCTTTTTCCTGTATCCCCAGCCGGGGCTTGCACCCGGGACCTCTCGCATGTTAGGCAGAACCACAACCGCAGCGCCACAGAGGTTGTCAATCAGCAAGATTTTGATCAAATCAGCAATACTTTGTCCTAAATTGTGATGAAACATGCTTAACAGAGATAACCTAATATGTAAATATGTAAACCTAGAGTTCAGTGGTGATGATCCTCAAAAGAACGAAGTCTTTTCGAGTAAACATTGCCTAACAAATATATTTGTAAAAATTACACCGGAACAATAGAAACATGACATTAAATGTCTTTTATTCTACCGCAGATGCTATATTCTCAGACCGCATCCCCATCTGCTCTGCCTGCCCCGGAGTGGTGAAGCCTGATATTGTGTTCTTTGGAGAGAGCCTGCCCTCTCGCTTTCAGGTAAACCAGGCTAGCTTTAGATATTTTTTTATATTCGCTGAAAAGCTATTTAATGCTCAAAGAATTGGTTTTCAGGGGTACTCTAGGGTTTTTATTTGATTTATTATTTGACAGAGTGTTAGATACATGTTTAAGCTCATTGCTAATCGATATGTTTATCTAGCTTTAGATATTTTTTTATATTTGCTTAAAAGCTATTTAATGCTCAAAGAATTGGTTTTCAGGGGTACTCTAGGGTTTTTATTTGATTTATTATTTGACAGAGTGTTAGATACATGTTTAATCTCATTGCTAATCGATATGTTTATCTAGCTTTAGATATTTTTTTATATTTGCTCAAAAGCTATTTAATGCTCAAAAAACTGGTTTTCAGGGGTAGTCTAGCGTTTTTATTTGATTTATTATTTGACAGAGTGTTAGATACATGTTTAATCTCATTGCTAATTGATGTGTTTATTCCAGGATTGCCTTCAAGAAGACTTCCAGCACTGTGATATGCTGATCGTGATGGGATCCTCGCTGGAGGTGCAACCCTTTGCTTCTCTCATTGACATGTAAGCTACTTTTATTCCTGTTTGCATAATGTGCTGATTCTGAATATTTTGAAAACATCAGCTGTATAGAGGCCAAACGAAATGTGATACCGAAAAATGGCTCGACAATCTAAAGATTGACATTGAAGCAAATTTCATTCTTGGTACAAGTCACCGATGTAACGATTTGCCGAAATAACTAATTGCTGCTGTCACAGTTAGTCGCTGATACAAGTCAATAGTATGATATATCGATTCGCTGAAAGAACTTAGCTGCTGATGTTTCAGACACAATTTCTTCGGACATTTGTTAGAATCGCCGAATTTTTTTCGCCCGGTTGACCGAAGACGCACAATGACGAAATATATTTTGGGAATAGTCGTGACGGTATGACAAATGCTGATTGTCACAATCCCTAGGGTCCCGGAGTGGTGTCCGCGGCTGCTCATCAACCGCGAGCGGGCGGGCGTGCGCTCCCCGCTCCTCGCCGCGCTGGGGCTGAGCGGCGGCGGGCTGCGGCTCGAGGGCGCGGGCGGCAGGGACGTGGCGCGCCTGGGGGACTGCGATGCCGGCGCGAGGGATCTCGCCGCCAGGCTAGGCTGGGGGGTGAGTACTGAACTCATGATGCGAGGCCCACATCGACACATCGGTCAAGGTCTCTTTCTTATAGCGCAAACTCTCACGGCACTTCGAAAAACGGTTTCCCTATAACCTAAACTCGTACCTTTACTTAAGAATAAAAGCGCCTCATGATGCGGCGGCGCGTCGTGGAGCAACAACGCAGTTTTGGCGCTCGTTGTGCACCCACAAAAATATCCTTTACTTCAATATCTTCTTAAATCTAAAACAAATTAACGCTTCAATTGAAAAAATTGTTCGCAGGAGGAGCTCGAAGCACTAATAACGTCGGAGCACGCGCGGCTAGACGCCGCCGGCGCTGTGTCGGCGCCGCACGCGCACGTCAGCACGAGCGCAGTCAGTGCTGCCGCCGCCGCGCCCAGCGTCAGCGGCGCTACACATCCCACTATAACCACTGTTGACCCGACCGAGCCTGAGTTGTGATCAGTGAGTCGTAACGTCAGCACGAGTAGTGTCAGCACCTCTCTATCACCGCTGTGGATGTCCCGACCGAGCCTGGATTGTGATGGTCGTACCGTAACCACAGCAAAACCAGGGGCCCAGTGGCAACGTCATCAGCGGCGAAAAAGCAAACAAATAAAAGCCTCGCTTTCGTGCCCTTAACACCAGGTCAAGGAAGAAGAGTTGTGTCAAATTCATGCAAACTGAATACATAATAATATGCTGTTTTTTTGTTAATTTATCAAGTACAAGTAGTCGTAGGATGGAAGTAAATCAAGGAGAGACAACTGACCTAAGGCTGCTGGTTCGAAATCTTTTAGTCGTAGGGTTCTCGACATGTTGATCATTGATCATTTCACACTCGCAGCAAATGCATAGGTGAAATGATAACACTGATGATGACGAAGAAAACCGCACTGTCTTGCTACTATACCTTTGGATATCGATGGTAGGCTAAATTGTGGCAGAGCGTCGACCGGAAATGGCTTTTAATGGCGGTCGTGTCGATGGGAATGGGGTAGGAAATAAAAATAATATACTTGAAAAGTACCCCGATGATCAAAACTAAATGGACTTCTGTTAAGAAACCTTGCAGAAATCTTTCAGCGGTGGTGCTAGTGATAGAACACCGCTTTAAAATTAAATTACATTGTGGTGTAGGTGTGGTGTATGGTACATACGAGTATTTTTCGTACTGCATTATAGCTGGTTCTAATCATTATGCTTCAAAGATGTGAATTAAATTGGCAGAGATCGCTTCAGTCATACCCATTTCAGTTTTACACAGAGTGCATTAGTTCTTCGGTCACATTGCTTCACACCTTTGTCGCACTATAGTAACTTTAATGTGCTTCCATTTTAAGTTGCCTTCTTTCATTTAATTTATACTTCACTTTGGGTGTGATATTTCAATTCTTAAGGATTTTTAGGATTATTTATTATAACGTCTGCTGTTATTTAATGGTTTGCACTTAAAGTTTAGGGAATTCGCTCACCATGTGCTTACATGGGTATGCTCGGGGTAAGGGATATTGTTACAATGTAGGGATATTGTTATCATGTCATTACACTTATAATTATCTCCCTCACTATACATTTTTAACAAAATAGCAACAATTGTGTTTACAGTCCGCGCGCGAGTTTGCGCGAGTTGCGCGCCTCCCCCCGCGGTCCGCACGCCTCGCCTCAGGCGAGTAAAGTAGGTACCGATAGGCAGGAGCGTATTACCTCATGCAATGGTCACTCTGCAGTTTAGGTAGTTCGGCCGGTGCGCCTGTTGATATGTAGGCTGCCGCTCGGCTCGCACGCTAGCCGCGTCGTCTCTTCTGTGATTTTTGCAACGAACAATGACTTCAAAACGATCCACAAAAAAGATGCTGTTGTGTTTATGGGTGTCTAAAAAAAGGGAAGAACGGGAATCGATATTATCATTTTGTTTAAATCCGGAAGATAATGAAATGAATACACCAAAATATCTGTTTTTTTGTATTGAAACCTTCAAATTTATTACCATTTGTAAACCTTCACATTTGTAAAATTCTCGTACAGTTCATTATATGTTGCTGCAGCAGCAACCGAAATACACATTCTGTGAAAATTCAACTCTCTACCTATTACGGTTCATGATATACAGCCCGCTGACGGACGGACGGACGGACAGTGGAACCTTAAAAAGATCTCGGGCGTAGTGATGCTGCGCAATCTAGATATTCTAGATATTTATACTAATCGTAAATGTAACCTTGGCTCAACAATTATAATATTTGTATGGCATTGCGCCAAACATAGAGATAATTTGAATGTATTCTTAAGATCTTTGTTATGTACATTTACATGACATTTACAAATAAAGCTTTGAATTGAATTGAATCTACCCTGTACGGGCGGGAGACCGATTCTGTAGGTATTTAGCGATTATTAGAAGTAGCGCAGGTGCGAACTTCATTGTGCTTCTTTGCAGCGCAACGAGAGTAGCTATTTATTTAAGTATCTCTGTAAGTAAGTGTCTTTGCGGACTTATCTTTCTATACCGCTAGGTACTACTACTTCTGTGCCTCATGCCCGACATCCTACATCCAACTCGCGCGCGGACTGCAAGTATTAGCTTAACATGAGTAAGCCGTGGAAAAGATACTGTTATCTGTTTTACGTTCTGTTTGACTGAATCTTTACATAGGTACATACATAAGTACGCATGGCGCATGCATGCATTACGTCTTTTTTAGACGGAAAAAATATAAAATATAAAATAACCGGCGCAGTGCGAGTCGGACTTCGCACAGTTAGGGTTCCGTACGAAATGTAGAATAAAAGCCTAAAAACTGAGGGGAGTACAAAGAACAAATCTGATTTAAAAATATAACATTATCACCAAATTTTAAGGACATAGGTCAATGGGAAGTTAAAAAATTCTTTGGTACAAAATTTTGTAAAAAACTTACTTTTTTCCGATATTTTTTAAACAAAAAATTGTCAACGATGAACGAGCTCTAAACAACGGAACCCCACTCGATAGGGTAGCTCCTTAAAAACGTCCAAATTTTTTTTTGGCTATTTGTACTACTGTATTTTGTATTTTGGCTTTAGGTCAACAAGATGTTTATACTGTGAAAAATTTAAGACTAGCTTTAACCGTTTGGCTTTAAAACAGCAATGGGGCTCCGCTTGGACCCTTCGGAACGGAACGTTGACGCGATAATGTACTATCGAACCATCTGAATCATGACCCACCATAAGCTTATTTTGCTAAACCCCTTAAATGCAAGTAGATCGAAATTCGCTTGAAAGTTTATTTCCTTGGTAACGAACTTGTTATAATTTGATTAGACACTGACATTTTGATGGATCTTACAAGTTTGAAAGTTTCAAACGAATTATCAGGCAAAAGGGTCATGATTCAGTTGGTTCGATTGTACATTGTTACATTGCATTTTGGAAATTAGAATGGTCTTAATCGACAACACAAAACCTAGGCGTATGCTGGCATGCAGGTGACGAAGGTCCACGCAGCGCAGGGTGGAGCAGATTTTTTAATGCATGACGCAGACATGTGTCTGTCCTCTGCGTCTCGTTGTAGTGCCGGCAGATTTCTGCGCGACGCGTGCAGGTATTGTATGCTCGGACGCGAAGTCTCTCTGTAGCATCGTCGCAGTATGCGCTCGCGGCCTAAAGGTCATCGCTGACATATACGATCCCGCTCCCGTACAGATATAGAATATTCGTTCAAATATGGCTTTTAGGCTGTGCTCGGTGGATCTACTATCGAGTGTTTATCAGCTGTTTGCTGAGATATGTAGGCTATGTAAAGTAGAGCACAACCTTTAACCCATTTGAATTAATTATTTTGCCGGGTGGGGGCGGGGTAGTATAAGTCAGCTACGGCCTGTAATGTTACAGCCACATAGCTTACTGTTTCTGCATCGCGTAGTATTATTATATTACATATTAATTATGCTACTATACTATATAATAAAGATTTACTTGAACGGAACGTGTCTTGTGTAAATTAATAATAAACTGGTGTATTTATGTAGTGTAGTGCTAGATTAGAAGCTTCCGAAAGCCCAGTCTTTATCCACCTAAGCTACCGCAGTGTTTGCCCTGGTATTTCGTTTGAAATTCAATTTTAAACCAGTTCACTATTTAACAGTTTTAACCGTTAGTTTATCAACTAACGCGTCTAAGCAGTACGTCACAGTTTACTATATGTCGATGACCTAACCTAACGAGAAAAAAAACGTTAGTTTATCAACTAACGGTTTTGACAATCTTACGGTGACATACATTTCGGTCTCTTTCATGTGAATTCTCATATCGCTATTTTGCTGGTTCATTTGAAAGAGACTAAATAAATTTTCCTTCCAATAGGAATATATGAAGCTATATTATAATTCTCCCTCTTGAAAGTTCAACCACAAAATAAGTTGACATTAGAAATACGATTAAGGTTTTTTATTTATTTAATAGAATCACTTAAATGGAGGTGTGTGTATTGTTGACATAAAGTAGCAATATTTACGTAAGTTGGAATGTCTAGATATGAAATGTATTTTCTTACAGAAACGAATTCGTGAAATGTAAAATAAATAAATAGATATATTTTATGTTATTGCCCATCCACATCAAATGCATATTGTAACATGTAAATAGATAATGAACTTTGTTAAATCTGTAGTGTTGAATTTTATCGCTAACATGACAGCAATAATTAAATAAATTCTTTGATTCGATTTTTTATTTGTTTTTCTTCTCGATGTCATGTCAACATGATCCTAAAGTTTCTTAATATGTAAAATGTAGTAGAAAACAGCTGTAAATGAAACAAATGCGTTTTAATCTCAAACATTATCATATTTACAAACTTACAAAAATAACCTATATATACGTATTGAGAAATGTCAGCATGTAATTATAAAAATATCAATCTTAAGCAAAGGTCACTGGGTATAGTCTCCTCTTATTCCATTTAAATCTGTCTCTCCCTAAACTACTTCGTTGTACGGTGGTGATCGATCACTTCAATTTCTAATTAATCTTTATCAATTACCCATACCCATACACTAGACAAATGATAAATCCACATAGATAAATAATACAAGTTCTCCTAAACATGTCTAATATAATAAGGCCCACAGGGCCTCTTTCAGTGTCATGCGGGTTTACTATGATGATATTGACCCCGCACGCGGGTGCTGTCAGTATGGGATTGACTGAGCACGCGGGTGCTGTCAGTATGGGATTGACCCCGCACGCGGGTGCTGTCAGTATGGGATTGAACCCGCACGCGGGTGCTGTCAGTATGGGATTGACCCCGCACGCGGGTGCTGTCAGCATGGGGTTGACCCTGCACGCGGGTGCTGTCAGTATGGGGTTGACTCCGCACGCGGGTGCTGTCAGTATGGGATCGACCCCGCACGCGGGTGCTGTCAGTATGGCATTGACTCCGCACGCGGGTGCTGTCAGTATGGCATTGACTACGCACGCGGGTGTTGTCAGTAAGTTGCGTCCGGCACGACACTGAAAGTCGCTTTGTGCGCTTGACATTGAAAAGGACGTAAAATAATGTTAGTCAAATCACAAGCTTGTCCTTAAGCCTTTATTCCTTAGCGTCGGTGATGCCCTCAGTAGTGATGGCGAACATCGCCTCTGTCTCGGGAAGGCAGGGGCTGTCGTAGATCTTGCAGATGCGGTTGTCTCCACGACCCTAGAATTGTAGACAGCATTTTAGCAATAAGGTTTTCTTTAGCAATAAGGTTTTCTTGCTGTGGCGATGGGCTAGCTCCCTGTCCCGCAAATTGGAAGCATTGAATAACTGGCTGGCACTGGGACTCTGCCTCTTCGTATGGGAAAAGCTATGTGTTGTCTGGTTTTTTGGAATAAAAAACTGTAGGCCCTGACAACATGAGCTAAACGCTAATGGGGACGTCAGAGCGTGTGAGCTGTCGTGAACTTTATTTGCTCAGAAATAAGATCCATGTTTTATCCAAAAAGACAAAATGTTATGGAACTGGCACGCATAAGCGTTTTGCGGGGCTTCAAAATGTTAAGATCGTTTCTGGAACTGGCTGCAAGGCTTTTGCTTATGAAATCGTTTGTTATAACTCTACAGACCTCTAAACCGAAGAGACATTCTTTCCGAAGGACCTCTGCAGCGTTATTAGCGTACACTGGTGCAGATATGACGGAATTAAAGCGACATAGCGGATGGAAGTCTACTACCGGGGCTGAAGGTTATATCGAAGAATCTATCGAAAATCGCCCTTCAACATCCAAAGATGCCCCAGAGTTTCCAGTTATGGATCTAAAATTTGAACAATTTGGAAACTTTGGATGTCCCAGAGTTTCCAGTTTATGGATCTAAAATTGTTCCAATTTTAGATCCATTTAACGTTCTTTTTATCTTCATTAAATGTCTATTTTCGCCTAAATCTTTCTTTTTCTTGTAGTCATGGTAGAAAATATCGTATGCAACTCTTGAATAATACGGATTTATATCGATTGTCATGAATCACTCGCGTCGCTCAGGATTCTAAAACTTCGGTCGTGATTCAGTCGATAGAATCCTTCACTTGCTCGTGATTCATCTAAGGCCCTCGCTTTGGCCCAGTTCTAGCTATTGAGGTGAGGGGCGCCGCATTCTCCCATCGTCTTCTGGCGGGGTAGCGGAACTGGCGGGGTAGCGGGCGGCGCGGAATAGCATCGGGCCGCCCGGATACTTTAAAAATTAGGTGTTTTTTCGAATTTACTGAAAAACGTAAATAAGCTAATTGATAAAATTTAAGGATTAATCCTTAAATTCGGAGCTCTAAAAAAAGGAAAATTTTGGTATAAAATTTATGAGAAAAATCAGTAATTTTATATTGAAATTATTGAATCTCCTTTTAAATATAGACTATGTTCAGGATTTTGTTACGATCGAGCCAAATTATTCCAATCGCATAACGACATAGTATTTAAACTAGATTATCTCTTTGTGAATAACATATAATTTTTTGAGACCTATGAATTTATTGGAAATCATTATATATTTTTTTTGCCAAAGCTCTCTTCTGTGGTTTTGTGTGATCTTGGGCCTTAAATCCGTCCTTTATTCACCACTAGTTGCATGATATACTATCCTAGTGGAGGACTCGTAACTTTTGTTTTTTCCCATATTGATTGGTTTAATACGCCTTAATTTTATTGGAAAAAGTTAGGTTTTATAGGTAATATCGACGTTTCATGAAAAAACGCGGCGAAACAATGAAAAACAGAATGTAGATTTTATTTTATAAAATTTAGAACACAGCTTTTATTGTCTTTAATTAGCTGGCGAGCGTACAACGTACTTGACGTTAAAAAAGTTTGTGTTACGTCCCAACAGTGAGGAGTGGTCTAAACGACCGGTTTAGCCTAGCGGGTAGTGACCCTGCCTGTGAAGCTGACGGTCCTGGGTTCGAATCCCGGTAAGGGCAAATATTTGTGTGATGAGCATGAATATTTGATTCATAGTAATGGATGTTTTCCATGTATTAATGTGTATTTAATATATCGTCGTCTAGTACCCAAACACAATCTTTATTGAGCTTAATATGGGCCCAGTTCGGTTTGTGTAAGATTGTCCTCTAGTATTTATTATTACTATGAAACAACTATTTTTGTCCCACATTTTAAGAATTCAACGTAATTGTTATAAAACCTCAGACGTATGGTACATATATATGCTGTATGGTATATGTAACTATTTTAGCTAATGGTACTACTATTATTAAGTTTTTGGTTGTCAATAAGGGGGTCTTTAATTATGTGACCACCCCTGTATTTAGGTCTAAACTAAACAAAACAAATCATTATATACATTTATACATACAGGCACATATGGGAACCAGCAACGTCACACACATGTAAACATCCCAGTCCTGGTTTTTTTCCTCCCCAACCGAGATTCGAACCCGGGACATGTTATGCCTTTTCCCATACGAAGTGGCAGAAGCACAGTCGCCCCCACTTTTAGCCAGTTATACGATAGTCCATTTCCATTCCTAGATCTAATCCTAAAAAAAACGACAAGTGCGACACGGAGGGTTCCGTACCATCTTACAAGAAAAAGACTCGACTCTTTGATGGGAACCACGTTTAATGTAAAAAATTAAAGTTGCTGTAGAGGCAACAGAAATACTCATTCTAAGAAAATTTCCACTACATCTTCTGTGAAGCGGACAGCGGAGGATTACTAGGGTCCCGTTTGTTACCCTTTGGGTATGGAACCCTGAAAAGGTTATTAAAAGAGACCAGTATTATGAAAATGAACTTCGCCCACCTTACGCAAGTACAGTCTCGTGGTGGACGCGTGCGCCATTATGTGCCCGCCCACCGGCTTCTTCGTGTCCGCCTGAAACACGCCCACGTTGTCCACCTGCGCCACCACCTGGTTCGTGATTATCACTGCTACACCGAACTGGGGGAGAAATTCACTGTAGTATGCAGTTTGAGATAAAGCATAAGGCTAAGTGTATGCTGAGACGCAGGCGACGCAGCACCCCACAGTACATATTTTGCAGAATAGGGAAGGCGAGGCAGACATAGGCCGCGCATATGCTCAGGCTAACAGTTGTGTAGTGCAGAGTTTTAGTCACGACTGAGCATCAATCGCCAACAGATGGCGTTAGTGTCACAACCTTTTCCATCCATACAAACCTACATCACGATTATACATTATTCCCGTAAGAATACCCAAGCGACCCATCCAGCCCCCGCATCAGCATGCACATGAACCGCCCCAGCTGACGTTGTGGCGAGTTGAGCTCGCCGCGCCCGGAGTAGTCAGTGCCACCAATAGATGGCGTTAGCGACCCAAACTCAAGTATCCATACAAACCTACATCGCGATTTTACATGATTTCTTATCCAGTCCCCGGGACCTATATGTCTGATGAGACCCACCTCGTCAGCCAGCCGCAGCAGCATGCGCATGAACCGCCCCAGGTGCATTTGTCGCGAGTTGAGCTCGTCGCGCTCGGAGTAGTCGGTGTCACCAATAGATGGCGCTAGCGACGCAATGTTAAATATCCATACAAACCTACATTGCGCTTTTACTTTATTTCCTGTCCAGTCACCGGGGCCTATGTCTGATGAGACTCACCTCGCCAGCCAGCCGCAGCAGCATGCGCATGTACCGCCCCAGGTGCATTTGTCGCGAGTTGAGCTCGTCGCGCCTGAGTAGTCGGTGTCACCAATAGATGGCGCTAGCGACGCAATGTTAAATATCCATACAAACCTACATCGCCATTTTACATGATTTCCTATCCAGTCACCGGGACCTATGTCTGATGAGACCCACCTCGTCAGCCAGCCGCAGCAGCATGCGCATGAACCGCCCCAGGTGCAATTGTCGAGAGTTGAGTTCGCCGCGCCCGGAGTAGTCTGTTCTGTATAGCGCGGTGGCACTGTCCACTATGATTAGTGAATATCTGGAAATGAGAAAGATACATGTTTTACTTTATTATTGTCTGGTATTGACAGTTTGACTGTGGCTGATTGGCTGTTAAAGCCCGACACTGATTGGGAAAGTCAATTCAAGATTTGCCTCTATACATGTTGTTGTTTTGTAAAGTTACGTCCGACTCAGGTGTGGTAATTTACACGACACTGAAGCAAAAAAAATATTATCATAATTCACCAAGAAATTTGCCAGTGGGGCCACAAGCAATGTATGTGCCTCTACGTAAATGTTAAAAAAATGTCAATGTTAATGCTTTCCGATAAGATCGGGAGAGTCCAGTTCACCGATAAACAAATAAAACAAAATGGCTAAGAAAATGACCAAACAAATCATCTCTTGTCTGGGTACTACTGTTAATTCTTAAAAATCGTATGTTTCATTATTTGTTGTTATAGCGGCAATAGAAATACAACCCTCTGTTAAAATTTCAGCTCTCTTCCTATTTCGGTTGATTCGGTAGAGCCCGGTGACACGGACAGCGGAGGCTTAGTAATAGGGTCCCGTTTGGCACCCTTCGGGTACGGAATCCTAGAAAGCAGTCGAATAAAAAAACCCCATTTTTTGAAGTCGGTTGAAACATAAAATCTCACTGCTCGGAAATATTGGCGAAAGATGTTGTTGTTGTTGTTGTTGTAATAGGACGCCAAAACAATGAATAGTTAAATAATACAACAAAAACATTTCTGGCCTGTTGAATAGGCCAGACAAAACATTGTTGGCTTGTATTTTTATGGTTTTGTCACATATCAACAGATGGCACTTCATGTCGTGTCGGTAAAAGCGTGCATCATGCCATCGCATCGGTAAAGCTTGCGTGACGTGTGACGCGAAGACGGCGGACTCCGCCAGGCGTGTTTAAAACGTAATTTATCTATATATAATTTTCAGATCAGTAATCGCGAAAGCATAACATAATGTCTCGGCCAAAAATGCAATAGATAGAATCGTCTCTTAGAGAGCTCAACTCACTCTTCCATCTATTGGTCACTTTTCAGCCTCTGCAACAATTTACTATTCAGTAAAAAATACCTAAAAATCATCAAATAAACGAATTTTTAGTTACAAGCGATACATAAACTTTTGCCCCTGAGACAGGCGTAACTTTACAAAACTACCCATAGTATAGTCCCTGCGCAGTCTCTAGGATTAAACGCCTATATGGCACGTTGTCCAGCACGGTGGCGCTTTACTATACCTAGCTACCTACCTAGACTCGGCACGTAGCGCACGTCTGCACCAGCAACTGCGCCTGATGGTCGCGCGCACGCCACGTTGTCCAGCACGGTGGCGCTATACTGAACTAACCTAGACTCGGCGCACAAAGCGCACGCCTGCACCAGCAGCTGCGGCTGGTGGTCGGTGTTGTATGGTAGCGCGCATGCCACGTTGTCCAGCAGTGGCGCTATACAGAACTAACCTAGACTCGGCGCACAAAGCGCACGCCTGCACCAGCAGCTGCGGCTGTTGGTCGGTGTTGTATGGTCCCACGCATGCCACATTGTCCAGCATGGTGGCGCTATAATGAACTAACCTAGACTCGGCGCACAAAGCGCACGCCTGCACCAGCAGCTGCGACTGGTGGTTGGTCTTGTATGGTCGCGCGCACGCCACGTTGTCCAGCACGGTGGCGCTATACTGAACTAACCTAGACACGGCGCACAAAGCGCACGCCTGCACCAGCAGCTGCGACTGGTGGTTGGTGTTGTATGGTCGCGCGCACGCCACGTTGTCCAGCACGGTGGCGCTATACTGAACTAACCTAGACTCGGCGCACAAAGCGCACGCCTGCACCAACAGCTGCGACTGGTGGTTGGTGTTGTATGGTCGCGCGCACGCCACGTTGTCCAGCACGGTGGCGCTATACTGAACTAACCTAGACTCGGCGCACAAAGCGCACGCCTGCACCAACAGCTGCGACTGGTGGTTGGTGTTGTATGGTCGCGCGCACGCCACATTGTCCAGCACGGTGGCGCTATACTTAACTAACCTAGACTCGGCGCACATAGCGCATGCCTGCACCAGCAGCTGCGTCTGGTGGTCGGTGTTGTATGCGCGCGCGCACGCGACATTGTCCAGCACAGCCGCTCCCTCCATGCCGTAACGTGCCGCTACGGCGAGCAGGCGCTCCGGCCGGAACGTGCCTTCCGTGTCAATGTACATGCACTTGCCTTCCCCGCCGGACTGCTCGATTGGGAGCTGAAGATTGATATGACACTTACATTTACAACATTGACATATAGGCATATACATTGCTTCTGGCCCCACACAAGGATACCCTGTGCCATGGGAACTAGAAAGTGGGAACTAATAAACATATAAACATTCAAGACCTGGGGTAATATTTTTTCTGCCTCCCTAGCCGTGATTCGAATCTTTATGTTATTATCATTCTCTTTTAGATAGACTTGTCTTGACTTGATAAGGTACTTTTACCAGCACAGAGGTTAGCTTCAAGATGTTCGTGAATACTTCCCTTTTTGGATGAAAAAAAAGGGCAATTGCTTACTTAGATACAAAAACATCGGCTGTGATTAGAATGTGATTATGACATTTTCTTAATGCATACATAATAAGCAATTTTTTTCATTGCAGATGTCAAAAATGTATGGGTTTTGAGCTGTCAGGATCGCATTCTCTCAGCGGCCAGACTTTAGTTAACCTTGTGGTACCAAAAACTATAAATTTATCTGCTACTGACCTGACAAGTTACAGCAATGGTGTGACAGAGCTGAGTCTTTCCTGTGCGGAACTCTCCAAATATCTCTGTGATGGAACCCGTCTCTATTCCTCCACCAAGTAGCCTGTCCAGCTCTTTGGATCCAGTTGTTAGCTGGATTATCTCGGCACTGGAAAATAGACCAAAACTAATAAACAACATGAAATGGAAACAAAAATACTGAATGTCAGTAGAGTATAATAAATAAGGGTTGGACTGAAGATCCGCTAAGTGTGGTATGTTTAAAGTGACACTTTCATCATTATCATACTTTATGTCCTGGAGACAAGAAGAGATAGCTTTTGCACCACATAACAACTACAAAGATAATTGATAATGGAGACAAATGTTTAAAAGAGTCATAGAATACATGCATTCAGAGTGGTTTCAAAACTAGCCATAAAGCCTTTCTGTCATACTGACCAATTATGTTTCTATATTACCGTTTCTGGTGAAACTCAGTAGCAGTTGTAAATCCCATGGGCACGAGTTTTGAGGCCTCAGCCAGGATTTTGTCAGCTTTAGCTTCAGATATTCCCTTTATTGTGAGCAGCCATTTCTTGGGAGCATAAGCCACTGATTCAACTGTGTGATATCCAGCTTCTTCAAGTTTTTTTATGTCACCTGATGTAATGCCATTTCCCTGGAAACAGATACACATTAATCATTGAATAATGTCAACAAATATGCTGTGTTACCTCCTCTCACTCATCCACCTCCAGTAATGGCAAGTCAGGTTTATTTAGTTAGGGTAATTTCATGTGAATGTTTTGCATCTTTTGGAAATAGGTATAACCTCAAATCTTTACCTACCTCTAACTTTGTAATTAGTTGTGGTCCACATTCGTCCAAGTCCTCATCAACAGAAGCAGTAGTAGCAGTTGCTGTAGCCATCCTGATGGTAAGTATCACCTGGACATCTAACAAATCCCAGAAAACAGGGTTATCAACACACTCACGCAGTAAAACTATTATACCGAGATTGGAGTGGAAATTAAATTGGCAAAATCTTCATGGGGATCGTATATATTTCGGTTAAGGGAAACAGAAAATCAGAAAAGCGACGACGACAAAAGCGATAAACAGAAAAATTAAAAGAAAGAACAAATACAACAAAATCAAAAACAAGTTCGTTTGTCTGTCAGTGTCGACTGTCAGATATGTTACCGTAAGATTGTCAAAATAGTTAGTTTATAAACTAACGCGTTTGTTTGTAAACTATCGAGAAATTTTAAACCAGACCTTTAGTTACAATAAAATAATATCTGTTCGAAGATTCACAAAAAGGACCAAAGTTGATGATAACTTCATTCAACAGCCGCTGCAGACAGTAGCCATCACCTTCGCGACGTCAGTTCTTCCAGACTACGTAGATTTGGACGGTTGGCGGCATGACATCTCAGCGTATGTTCCACCAGTCAAACAATGTTTCCGGTGTCTCAGGTATGGCCATTTAGCAAAGTTTTGCAAGAACTCCGAGCGCTGCTCCATCTGTTAAGAAGACCACTCATACAAAGTTTGTAAAACTCCGATCGAACAGGCCAAATGCTTCCATTGCGATGGCAATCACGTTAGCATTTCAGCTCAGTGTCCAATTAACCTTACAATCCCCCAAGCCTCATATGATAGTGTTGCCGATCGATAGGCCACTATCGATAGTCTATCGATAGTCTATCGATAGTTGAGGCAAAAGCAATAGTATCGATAGGCAATCGATAGTATCGATACTATCGATACTATCGATAGTATCGATAGCTTTTTTATTGCAATACTATTGACACACAGCAATACTATCGATAGTATCGATAGTATTGAACTTCAATATCGAAATCACTATCGATAGTATCGATAGTATCGATAGTATTGCTACCGCCTATTGCAAGAACAGTCAATACTATCGATACTATCGATACTATCGATAGTTTTAAACTATCGATTGTGACCTTAAATTCAATAGTATTGGTAAGATAATATAGTCTTAGTAGTAGATTGGAATATAAAATAACAATAATGTAATTTTAATGAAACCTTGTTTGTCGGTCAATTTCTTTTTAAACTGGCAGCATTAAATATTAAGCTTAAGTGGGTACATTGATAAAATACGGGGCATTCAATTTGTGTTTGTGCATTTCTTGACAGCGTGAATCAGTTGGTGGTGTATCTGTTGTGTTGTGTGTATCGTATCGTTAAATAATCGTGTCTAAAATGGAATCAGAAACTCCTGAAAGTGCATCGAAGAAAAGAAAATCAGTTATGTGGAATTATTATGTTAAAAAAGAGAACGAAGATAAAGTAATCTGCAAAAACTGCAGATTAGAATTCAAGTATTGTAATAATACTTCGAATATGAAAGACCACTTGAAAAGGAAACACCCGCAACTATTAATAACATCTGCTTCAAGCTGCGCTGGAAATGAAAATGAAGAGGACAGTAGTGAAATCCAGGCAAAAAATGTGCAAAAATACTCAAATAATTCTACAAGAAAAAAGATGCTCGACAAAAAATTTACTAAAATGGTAGCCATAGACATGCAGCCCCTTCGTCTATCTGACCATGAAGGTCTAAAGGAATTTGTAACTGCTTTGGACGCAAAGTATGAAATGCCTGGAAGGACTATGTTATCTACTAAACTGCTTCCAAAAATGTATTCAAAAATGAAGCTGCAATTGTTGGGAATTATAGAATCAATCAAACATTTGGCCATTACTACTGACGCATGGACTTCAGCGAGCAATGACGGTATTCTTGCCGTAACGGGACATCTAATTATCAACAAAAGGCTTGAGTCTGTTCTATTAGCAGCAGTGGTGGTTGAAGGTCACCACGACGCAGATAATATATCCTCTGTGAGTAACTGTTTCATTATATTTCTGATTTATATGTAAGTAAAAGGGATGATTTATTTTACAACGGGGCGTGTCCGGGTGAGTCCGCGTTTTTGAACTATTGTATGCAACTTGATTGCTAGTAGGTGTCTTGTAGAAAAGGGTCACCAGTTACTATCTCAGACAGATGTTGCTTATCCGCATGATCGTTTGCAATTTATATTCACTAAATAGCATCCGTGGCTTATACTTAAGTGGTACGCGTACAGCATAAGAGATCGTGTGCGTTAAGTAACATGTAAAAACTAGACCACGAAGCTCTCAACACAATAATTGTTGTTTATTAATAATGTGGCTATACCTACAATATTTTTGTTTTGTAAAAAGTGTGAATGAATAAACGCAAAATGAGAAACTACTTCATTATTAAACCGATTTGATCAGAGCAACTTGATTTTTCACTTTATAGTACATTTTGGCCTGAGTGGATCAGCTGATTTGTATGGAGAAAGTGAAAAAAAATTGCTCTGATCAAATCGGTTTCACAATAAAAGTTGCTCAGAATGATGTCCCTAACAAGGTAGTTCTCATTTTGCGTTAATTCATTTACACCTTGAATACCTACATTATTTTATTTTATTTATTTTTTTGTTTGCAGGTAATTGCATCGATTTTAGATGAATTTAAGTGCCGCAATAAAGTTGTTGTTATGGTTACCGACAACGCTGCAGTAATGATTAAAGCGGCTGAAAAGTTACAAATAAGACACCTGCCATGTTTTGCGCATTCCTTAAATCTGGTAATAAAACATACTATTCACGACTTGGAATGCACTGCTCTAAAGGAATTGCTTGATAAATGCAAAACTATAGTTTCATTTTTTAAGCATAGCACTTTAGCTACTGGTCAACTGAAATCTCTCCAAAAAGAACTAAAGAAACCACAGTTAACTTTAATACAGAGCGTTGACACCAGATGGAATAGTTCATACCAGATGCTCAACAGAATTGGCGAAGTCAGAGACGAAATATCAGTCGTTTTAGCCAGACATCAAAGGGCGCCAACGAGTCTAACGGCAGAAGATTACATTCTTCTAGAAGAAGTAGTGAAAATTTTTGAGCCAATTGACTCCTGTACCGAAGCTGTATCAGGAGAAACGTACTGTACTATATCTATGATCATTCCTCTCATAAAAGGGTTGTTGATCAAGTTTGCTCAATAGGAAAGAGAAACATTCTTGGAATCGTCTAGTAAGATTATTGAAACGTTAAGAAAACATACATATGTGAAGATAAAACCGTATGAATTACGAAGCCCATGTATAATTGCCACCCTCCTAAATCCACATTTTAAGAAATTGGGATTTAAAACAGATTCAGAAGCAGAAAGGGCAGTTAATGTCGTTCAGAAAGAATATGCTACCTACTTGGCAATGCAAAACGACATGTCACCATCGCCTAATACAGCAGATGCTGAACAAGCGCCGCAAGCAGAAACGATAAACTCGACACCAAGAAAAAAAAACAAGCTTAATTTACTCTCTTACCTTGATGAGGCATCGTCCTCCACAGTTAGGTCCAATGTAACTGCAGACTCTATTGTCGAAATCAGCCGCTACACATCGAGACCGGTTATTGACAAGACAGAATATCCGATAGAATACTGGTCGTATACACATAGCAATTTAAAAAACATTGCCTTAAAATATTTATGCGTTCCAGCTACTTCAACGCCAGCTGAAAGAATATTTTCAGCGGCTGGTCAGATAATTGTAGAGCGACGCAATCGCTTAGGTGCGGATCATATAAATGAATTAATTTTCATTAAAGAAAACCACAGACTGTTGGAAAATAATGATTCTTAAAAACTATTGAAATCAGCGCGCTTTTAATTTTGTAAGTTGTTCAGTTCCATTAAATTAAATAACGTTCCCCAAGAAACATGGGTAGGGTATGTTAAAGTCAAATATTTTTAACCATCATTGAGTAGGTACTGTAGAGGTAGGCTACATAAGTTTGTACTTACATAAGATTACAGGCCCATGGTTCTTAGGGAAAGTTGTTCTGATTTATATATTTTTTTGCCTGTGAATTTATATATTTTTTAACGTTTATTGGGACAAAAAGAAAGCCAAAATAATTTTATTGTTTATTGTCTTTCAAGCCCAAATATAAACTGTAATCACAATTGTCAATCATTTAACAAAGTAACTTTGTATTTTTAATCTAGTCCTGTATTTTATCATTATGTTCATCTCTATGTTTCTTCTTTAAAGAATCAACATATTTCAAAATTTCCATATATGCTTCTGAACGAATACATGGTGGCAAAAATTGTAATTCACCGATCAATAGATTACCAAAATAATAATTCCTTTTGTCCAATTCTTCATCGAAGATACAATGAACACAAGTAACTGAATTTTGCCCTTCATTATCTTCTTCTGATCCATTTTCTTTGTTATCATCAATTTTTGCATGAGAATCCATACTTACTTCTGTTTGTGTGTAACAGTTTTTTTTAATATTGATTTCTTCTTTGTTTTCATGTTGATTTTCTGCGTTATCTGCAAATGTGATATAAGTTAGTTACAGATAATTTCAACAAAATGATAATATAAATAGGTATAAACAAATCATCATATTTCATTTATCCTGAACCATACCTGCATTATCATCACAAATTGTAAAATCCTGCGTGTCATCGCCGAATCGTTGACTGTCTTGTGGTATAACCATTTCAGGGTGGTTATCTGAATCTGCCATAGGGATACAAAAATTGGTTAGAAATGACTATGTTTTCTTGACAGTAATTCTGTATCGATAACTGGACATTTTTTCTTATGAAACATAGACCCGGAATGCCAAAAAATACGGATCGTAGTATCGTACTCGTAGTGTTAGTTAATTGCGTCAGTTTATAGATGACCGAAGAGTTTTTAGCATATATGGACCCAAATTCCTTAGGGAAAGTCTTCTGGTTAGCATATTGAATAAGAAACATATTAACATACATACTTAGCGTCACGTCAAACATCTTAATATCTTTTCTTTTTTTAGATGATAATTTAATATCTTAAATAGATAAGTTTTTTTCGGTTACCTGATTTGATATAATTATAGTCCAGTGGTTCCGTAAATAAAGGTGGACTATCAATGAGTTGAGGGTCCACGTCACTATCTGAAAAATAAATAAATAATGTATCAATACCATCAGTTTCGGCGCTTTCAACTTATGAGTTTCTTGATGGCTGGCTGCCCCGGTCCGCAGCGCAGTGCTTTGAATGAAAAAAGGTGAACGTCCGTGTGCAGTGCGACTAACGCACCGCTGAGGACCGGGGCAGCCAGCCGCCAAGAAACGCATAAATTTAAAGCGCCCTTCGATGTAACTAACACGTACCTCTAGACAGGTTGACTTTTATTTAGCTGACCATATTTTGGGGATTGATAGTAGTATTAATGGGTACTATCATTCCCAAAAATATGGTCAGCTAATTAAATGTCAGCCTATATACATATACCAAATAAACAAGAGTATTGATTGTGGCCGTACTTACCTTTCATGTATAATTTACGTTTTGAAGCCATTACAGAGTACACCTTTATTGTTGTCGTAAATTACGTAATCTAGTTTATTTATTACTTGATTTAGGAACCATGTCATGTTCTTCACTTCGCATCACATCAGTTACATCAACAACTCATATTCATAACCAATACTATTGAATTTAAGGTCACTATCGATAGTACAAAACTATCGATAGTATCGATACTATCGATAGTATCGTCTATTCCTGCAATAGTCAGTAGCAATACTATCGATACTATCGATACTATCGATAGTGGTTTCAATATTGAAATTCGATACTATCGATACTATCGATAGTATTGCTGTGTGTCAATAGTATTGTACTAAAACAGCTATCGATACTATCGATAGTATCGATTGTATCGATACTATCGATAGCCCTATCGATATTATAGATGATTTTCGAGGTCAACTATCGATTGTAAAACTATCGATAGTGCGGCAACACTATCATATGACGCTCGCCTCGAGTACCGTCCGTCCCCCAAGCGTCATATGACGCTCTCGCTCCCGCGCTTTTTTAAACCGGTATATTTTGGCCAATTTTTGTCATGTTGGTACTGTTAAAGATTTTCCAGACGCTCAATAAGACAAAGTCTATAATCCGATACAATTGTCTATGGTCATTCATAGAAAAAAATATTCCAAACGTGCCTCAAAAAAAACACTTTTATTTATACCGTATTTTTGGAAAATTTCAAACGCTGAAATATTGAACAGTTTATATAAGAACACACTAATGTTTTTATTGTTTTGAAAGGGTAATGTTATTTAGATTACGTAGGTATCAAATAACATGTATATGTTGTTGATGTTTTTCTCATGTCTGCTAGATTTGTGTCGAGAAGGACCATTTTCATAGATGTCTGTGATTCTCATGTCGGTACAATAATAAAGGAAGGTCACTGTGACATTAGTTTTGCATTGACTAAGAGAGGGTTTCATTAGCTACTCATATTTAGCACTCTCATAGTTCTAAGAGTTACCATTTCAACATAATCACTTGATACGTCAGTCAAGTGTCGCGCGCCGCGCGGGCTTAAGTGTGCCTGGGGGACGAGCTGTGTCGGCGCCAAGTGGCTGGGGGTGCGAGGGGTTAAGCAAAAGAAAATACAAGAAAACAGACAAAAAGTTCAGACACCATCATTCGCTGACATATTCAAAATTGGAAATTTCCCACCTCTCGGCCCTAAGAAGCCTCTTGATCTCTTGACATTATTAAAATCAAATGACAAGGCACTCTTAGTGCAAAGCATTATAAAAATTATAACATTAAATAAGACACAAGATACCCCAATATCCTTTAAAAATGTGTTAGATGTTTTAAGCGATTTTTTCAACTCCAGTGATACCAAGAACATTAGTACAAATTCACAGAAAAATTAAAGATAGTACAGTGGAATGCTCAAAGTCCGTTAAGTAATCGTCATATTTTTACTCAATTTTTGTATGGAAATAATATTGACATAGCTTTAGTTGCGAAACTTGGCTCAAGCCTACACAACGTTAAAATATTAAAGGATAGAACGCAATGATTGTGGCAATAAACACAATGGTGTTGCCATAGTCATTCGTAACAACATACAATACAGTAGATTAAAAACATTTTTTGATGATTCACTTCAGAATATTGCTATCAAAATAAACTTTAATAACAGTTCATTGTCAATGGCCAATCTTTATATCCCGACAAATTGTAGTCCTACTTTTAGAAAAACAAAATTTGTTAATTTTATTAATACCTTACCACAACCATGATTAGTAGCAGGTGATTTCAATGCACATCACACCATGTGGGGTTGCCAATATGTCAGTCCTCGTGGAAGAGATGTCCTCGACGCTGTAAATGAATGCAATTTAATGTTATTAAATGACACACAACCAACAACTGTAGGTACAAATAACTGGAGACCAAATGGTTTGGATTTAACAATAGTCAGTCCCTCTATAGCCCTTAATTGCCATTGGACAGTATATGATGATCCCCTGGGAAGTTATCATCTACCCACAATAACTGAGATTTTGTTCAACACTATCACTGATTCTTCTACAAACAACTTTATTTCTCAAAATAACGGCTAGTAAATTGGAATAAGTTTTCGAAGCTCGCCAACACTATGCTTAAAGAATTTATTATTAACCATAACGATCCTCTACACTGTAGACTGTAAGACTGTAGAGTCTACAGTCTTACTATGACTATTGTGATATTATTCATAAAGCTATTAATCAATCGATGTTTAGAAGTCAGTCCCAAAATTCAAATATGAATAATAATAGCTCTAAACAGACAGGAAGCAATTTTAAATACCGGCATCCTCCTCTGCCATGGTGGAATGAAAAGTGTGCTAATGCAGTTCAAAAAAGTAAGGAAGCTTTTATTATATTTAAACAAGATCCTAGTGATTATATTAATTTAAAAAAATGCAGGGTGAGAAAAAACTTATTATTAAATTAGAAAGATTAAATAGTTGGAAGGAATACTGGACTGAAATAAATAGATCCACTCCAATTTCTAAAATTTGGCAAACTATGCGTAAATTTAATAAATCCTACAGTAAAAGTACGAAACTAAATAATAATAATGAAATATTTTGGATAAATAACTTTTTAAGGAAATATACACCTGACTTTGTTTCACAACCAATGCAAATAAATAATACTTCTTCCGTAAACCCCACCAATAGTTACATTATCAATCCATTCACCATAGATGAGTTAAAAGCAGCTATCAAGTCACGTAAAGACACAACCTTTGGTTTAGATTGCATTTCTTACAAAATGTTTCAAAAACTGGAAACAGATTGCCTTGTGAAATTTTTAAATATTTTAAATTTACTCTGGGAACAATCAATAATTCCAAAAGAGTTGAAACAAGATTGCTTGGTTCCAATTCTAAAAGCAGGAAAAGATCCAAATGATGCAGACTCTTACCGTCCCATTGCATTAACATTTTGTGCAGGTAAACTTTTTGAGCAACTTATGAAACAACGTCTTGAGTTTTATATTGAATCCAATCATATTCTTCCAAGAAATCAGTTCGGGTTTCGTCGCGGTCGGTCAGCAAGAGAAAGTATAGGGCATCTCTTCCATGCTACTGACGCTGCGGTTAACAGTAATAAACATCTTGTCTGTATTTTTTTCGATATTGTAGGAGCATTCAATAACATTGATCATTCTGTTTTATGTACCATTCTTTCTTCTTTGGGAATACCTGAAAAATGTGTTAGGTGGATTTATGAGTTTATCAGTGGAAGAGAAGTTTATGTTAAGATGAGTTGCAATAATATTTTTGGGCCTAGATTGTCAACTAAAGGCGTCTGTCAAGGTGGCATTTTGAGCCCTTTATTGTATATTCTCTACATCCACAGGCTCAATGAAATGTTAGGAACAGAAGTCAGCAACTTACAGTTTGCCGATGATTTGGCTATTTATTGCAGTGGTAATAACATCACACACACAACTCAAAAATTAAATTTAGCACTGGAATAATTACATAGTTACTTTCAATATTTAAATCTAGAAATTAGTCCAGCTAAAAGTAAAGTAGTCATATTCTCAAAGAAAAAAGTCATCCCCGTTAAGCTACAATATGGCAATAACTTATTACCAATTCTATCTCAAATAAAAAATTTGGGTATAGTTTTTACACAGAATCTCTCATGGTGTAGATATGTTGATTGCATAACGGAACGAGCTTTAAGAGCTACCAATACTTTAAGATCTTTGGTTGGCAGCCATTGGGGTGCCGATCCTAAGATTATTTTAACTCTATACAAAGCCCTTGTAAGAAGTCACTTTGACTATGGTTTTTTCTGTTATTGTATAGATCCAAAATTAGTAGATAAACTTGAAAAGATACAAAATATAAATTTAAGATTAATCTTAGGAGCCTTTAAGTCATCTCCAATTAATTCAATGCAGGTTGAGTGTAACTTGTGTCCATTAATGATCAGATTCATTTATCAAGTTGTTGTCTGAAGATGGCAATCTCCTTCTTTCTAAACTACTAATGCTTAACTCTAATAACTTTTTAACTTGTAACATTCAAGAAACTTTAACTTATAAGAGTAAATATAATATCTACAATAGTAGTACTTTGCCTTGTTATGAAGGATCATATGAGAGCAAATTCTGTGGGTTAAAGATAGGACACTGAGTGATAAATATGCAGTTTACAATAAATTGGATGAACACAGAGAGTTTAGAAAAATTTATACAGATGGCTCGAAATGTAACGAAAACGTCTCCATGGCTTACTATGATCCTGTCACTAAATTGGGACATGGGTTCAGATTGCCATCAAATGCAAGTATATATACAGCAGAAGATCAAGCCATTTATGGATCTTTAGAATATATAGAATCAACTTATACCTCAGTTTCAAGAATTGGTTGATAATTTCGGACAGCATGAGCGTTTTAATGGCACTGTCAAATCCCACGTACAATGGTAGCACAAACTATATTATTTATATTATAACATAAGGCAGAAAATTAGTAGGCTTTGGCTCAATCAAGATAGAGAAATAAGTTTGTTTTGGACACCATCTCACATTGGCGTCTATGGCAACGAACTCGCTGATAAACTTGCCAGCTCTATAATAAAAAACCCCAATATTCACCAAATACCTGTCAAGAACAGAACATTAAGTTGCCAGCTTCAGATTGCAAAACCGACATTAGAACGAATATTAAACATCAATGGATGCTTCATTGGAGAGAAACGACACAAATAAAAGGAAAATGGTACAGCTATATTAACTCGGACATTAAGAGACCATGGTTTATCGTCGGAAAATATCTATATAAACTTTTATATATATATATAGAAACTATATAGAAACTTTTACACAACAATTTGTCGTTTGAGAATTGGACATGGCAGATTTAATGAACATTTACATATATTGAAAATGATTCCTTCCCCAAATTATACATTTTGTAATTCTGAAAACCAATCTCTAAATCATATATTTTTTTATTGCCCTCAATTCAATATACAAAGACTAGTATTCATTGACAGCTTATTGAATATTTACAAAGAAGCCCTGGATGTCCCGCGCTCTATTCAGGATCTCCTTAAGAATATAGAAGCATTTTACCCTATTTATAATGTTATCAAGAGTACCATTGGAGTTATTTGAAAAATAATAATACACCGGAATAGACCTATACTACCTGATTTGACAACTCGGATGTGACCTATAAATACTGGAGGAAAATTGATACCTGATTTGACAACACGGATTGACCTAAACATACTGGATTATGAAGTTAAAGAATAAATACGTTAGACAAGGCTATGTGCCTCGAATATATAATAAAGACTGAAGAAAATACCTACGGAAAGACAAGGCTTTTAGCCTCAATCAATATGAAGAGAAGAAAAGAAATTAAAATAAGACCAGGCGGTATGGGCTTAAGCTCTTAGCCTTTTCCATAAAAGGCAAAACATTACAAAAAAAAAAAAGAAAAAAAACCAAATGTCAAAAGTTTCCCTCCACTTCGAGGCCGCGTTCAATAAGTTGGTTTAACATTTTTTACTGAACCGTAGACAGATAAACCTACTGAAACATACCAAACCTTTTGTACAAAACTCGTACCCGTAGCACCACAGACAGACCTGTGGTGAATGAAAAGTCCGGTCAAGTGCGAGTCTTAAACTTTTACTGAGTGAGGGTTCCGTAAAAAAGTAAAAACTTTTGCGACATTATGCAAAAAAAAGCTGATTTCCATGATGTTTTGATGATGATTTTATGATTTCAATTAAGTTAATTCAAAAAAATGGGTATTGAATAAATTATTACCCAATCTAAATGAATCCACCTGTATAGTATTTCTTTTTTGGAGGGGAAAAAAATGGAATTACCCATGCCCAGGAATCAGACCTCCTTGCTATGTCCGTCCGGGTCCCCACATATTGAGCGGGCATCAGGCTCGTGTGGTATACGGACTAAAAACAACCCCTTTGTGTTTACAGTTATCGATTGTCGATTTAACTGTGAGCCATGATCAAAGCTGATTTCCATGAAGCCGTGAATAAAGTTAATTAAAAAATGGGTATTAAATAAATTATTACCCGATCTAAATGAACCCACCTGTATAGTCATGGATAATGCTGGATAGAATAGAATAGAATAGAAATAAATTTATTCGGACTACAAAAAACACACAACATTACATACCTACAAAAAGAAACAAAAGAACATAAACAGGAGAAACATACAATTAAAGGCAATATTAACAGCAACATATAAAACAGAAGAGAATAAAAGCACGCACAACAAAAGTATAACATATTATGTGTAAAATTTTATTCATTATAGCCAAATTAACAAACCTCCAAGTTCGGTTAAAAGAAAAAATGAAAGTGCAGAATGACTTATTTATTTATTTATTGAACAAAAATCCACAGCCATACATCAAATTAAAGAAGAATGTAGATTAAATAACTAGGCCAATTAAGGATTTCACTATGTAAATAGTCAAATAAGAACAGGTGAGAGTACACTCAAAGAGACAGGTAGGTAGGTAACTTAAAAACAGTAAACATCTGTGTGCATATTATGTTGTAGGGTACAGTGTACAGTAATATGTGCAGTGAATGCGTGTGTGTGAAAGGTTGTTTATGGGTGTGTGTGTGTGTGTTTATCAGTTAGTATTGTTGTGTTTGGGTGTGTGTGTTATGTGTTCAGATGAATGGCAATTACAGCTAAAAACTCGATGTATTATAATTCGATCAATAATCTACAAAGTTGTATTGTTGCAATGGTAAGAGTAGGTTTACATGGCGTTAGTCTAATACAGTTTTGTCGTCTTCTAATAACTTCAGCGCTACTTTCCGCTTAAACATAGGTTTACTGGCGCAGAATGGGTCAATGTCTGAGAAAAGTTTGTTATAAGTATTAGGTAATCTGAGACAAGTACAGTTAGATGCAAAATTGGTACGGTTGTAAGGGACGTGAAAAAGTTTAGTACGAGTGTGCCTGGTACGTTTTGCCGGGGCAGATAACCTGATAATATCAGGTTTTCTGATATTATCAGGATAATATGACCAAACGGGAGCAGTCGAGAGTACCGGGGCACACATCATGCAGAAGTGACATATCGGCTATAACACGCCGGTCTTTTAGAGTCAGTAGTTTATATTTGTTACATGATTCGGCGTAGCTTAGGTTTGGGTTTCGGGTGCGTTAGTTGAGAAATTTGAGGAATTTATTTTACATATTCTCGATTTCATTTACATGGCTTGTATATTGTGGGTTCCAAATAGGACTGCAGTATTCAAGGACACTGCGAACGTACGCAAAATAAATAATCTTTATACAAGTACTATCTGTGAAGTCTTTTACAGACTCGTGTTACAAAGCCAAGATTTCTGTAAGCTTTCCTTTTTACTGATTCTATGTGTGCCGAAAATTTCAATTTAGAATCAAGTATGACACCGAGGTCCTTTATGCAAGTGTCTTTATTTATGGGTACATTATTAAGTTTGTAGACAGTTGATATAGGATTAGTTTTCCTTGTGAAGCTTATATGTACGCATTTGGATGTGTTAACACCTACTCTATTTTTGTCATAGTAGTCTCCTACTCGGTTTAAATCCTCTTGAAGATTTTGCGAATCAACAACGCTTTTAATATTAGTGTAGATCTTTTTGTCATCAGCTTATAGTAGAAATTTAGCATTTTTGAAGCATTCATTGATGTCGAAAACGTAAGCTGCATAAAGTAAGGGCCCTAGTAAGGATCCTTGTGGGACTCCAGAGGGTATATCAATGTAGTTAGATCGGTGTCCAGCTATGACCACAGCCTGTCGACGATTAGATACGTACGTATGCCTAGTGTCTGCAGCTTTTGAAGCAGGATAATGTGGTCTACTCTGTCAATGGCTTTTTCAAAGTCAGTGTAGATCACGTCCACCTGTCCATGAGAGCTCATACCTTGAAGTACGTCACTAACAAAAACGGCCAAGTTAGATGTGGTTGAACGACCCCTAATAAAGCCATGTTGCTCCTCTGGGATGCCTTGCATTAGAATGGGGTAGATTTTGTCAAGAATAAATTTTTCGAATAACTTTCCAAATGTGTTTAAGATAGATATCGGTTTGTAATTTTCTACGTGCAATCTTGAGTCTTTTTTATGTATTGGCACTATAAGTGCCTCCTTCCACTTCAAAGGGAACTCACCATCGTTTACAGAACGGTTAAATATAATACTAAGGGGTTCCAATAGTGAATCTTTACATCTGATAATAAAGCCAGGTGGAATGCCATCATTACCAGGTCCTTTGTTGGGATCGATTGTTTTCAATAGTTTGGAAATGTGTCCTGTAGGTATGTTTAATGTGTTAATCGAGTTTATATATCTATCTTGAGCCTCTACAGTAGGGTATGCATCGGCTGGCTTCCTGAACATTTTTTCAAAGAAAGCGCTGAAGGCTTCACAGATCTCTTTTTCGTTGTTTAATTTATTATTACCTGTATACATGGTACTTGGGTACCCGGAGTCACTTTTTCTCTTTGATTTTATATATGACCAAAGATGTTTAGTATCCCTTTTTATTATAGTTTGTGATCTTTGTATGTATGATTTATGACAATCAACTACCATATCTTTTTGTCTTTTTCTGAGGAGTGAGAATGTGGCATAGTCAATTGGATTCTTGTAGCTCTTCCATTGTGCGTGTGCTTTGCTTTTTTCCTTGATAATGTTAATGAGTGCTCGACTGTACCATATTGGGTAGCGGTTAGATGTGTTAGTAATGACTAGTGGTACATACTCTTTTATCACGATATTTATTTTATCATATAGAATTGTAACTGCGTCGTCTATAGTACCATGATTAAGAATATGGGTCCAGTCATTACTCCGAAGTGCATCATTTATTTTTGTGTAGTCACCTTTTCTGAATAAGTACTTACGACGCGGGATCTTTGGCAAGGGAGGCATGGTAATCTCATTTGTATTTACAGTTAATGTAGTGTGAGCGGGGTCTTCCTTGACCATTGGATCATCACATTTAGTAACATCTAAGGTAAATGAAGAAAAAAGCAAGTTCAATGTATTTGCTGACACATTGGTATGGCGATTAAACTGACGTAGGCCAAGAAGATTAGCGTGATGTGTCAGTTCGAATGCCTAATTTTGCAGCTCAACCGTTGTTTGAAATTTGGTTCAGGTGATTTCACCTAGATGGCGTTGTTCTATTTGTAACTCGCGATGTTGAGATTTTCTTGGCTTAGCATAAACTGAAATTGAATATATTTTTTGTTACCCCTTCATACCAATCCTGGTCTGTTATTAAACATTATTGTTTACGATACAGTGGTTTTAATGGCAGCACCAATAGGGGTCAGAGTCCAAACATTTGGTCCTTCGAGCCGGATACTGTTTTTATTTTTGAGATTTGTGGTCTAAAAAGACCACTCACGCGTCCTTGCGGTGGATTGCTGCAGCAAGAGGGCGTGTTGGGCAGTCAATGGAGACGTTGGCAGCTGAGTAACAGATGCCAATGCCACCTTGGCAGCCTTGGTTTTATAGCCGACGACGTCACATAAGCCCGTAGTGCAGGCAACCTGTGACAGCCCAGCTGAGAGGCCATATACATGAGGACAACAGATCAACTGCAGGAGAGCGGCGACCTCTACGGGGCGCCTTGGAGACCAAACTACAGTTCAACAAATATACATGAGGACAACAGATCAACTACAAGAGAGGCAACCTCTAGGAGCGCCTTGGAGACCAAACTACAGTTCAACAAATGCGTGAGTGAGAAGTGAAATCGTGAGTACATTTGATTCTTTCTATAAGAAATAATTCAAGACATTTTGAACTTTATTAACATCGAGTAATAAACTCAGAAGAATTCAGATCAATTTGGGACTTGTAAAATTAGCAATAATTGTGTATTAGTTTTAGGACTTAGAATAATTTGCTTAAAAACGAGGGAACGGGGAACCTATGCCCAATTTTCCCCAGAGATCAAATAGTTCAAAACACTTGTAAAATTTTCGTGAAATACCTTAGATTAGAACTTTACATAGATAGTGAATTATAATCATAAGCTACAACCATGGAGAAAATAATTGTTCTCCAAGAAGAGTTGCACAAGTCTATGAAAAAAGGTTTAGTAAATTTAAAAAAATCACCTAAAGACAGAATAACTGTTGAATATGTTGAAGCTAGATTGGAGAATTTAGAAAGAGATTGGACAACATTTAGAGAAAACAGTTCAAAGATTTATGCAACTTATTCAAGAGATGCTATAAGGGAGTCTAATTATGAAAAGGAAGAGTTGTATGATCAATGCGAAGATGCCTATATAGAATATAAATCACAATTGAGATTGTTTTTAAATAAGTTACAATTGTCGAGGAAAACAACCACGGAGACTAATTCCTCCGGCGCATCTTCTAGTTCAATGGTTAGGTTGCCAAAGATTTCCATACCCATGTTTTCCGGTAAATATGCGGAATGGACGACATTTCGGGATTTGTTTGTATCCCTCATTCACAAAAACTCTTCTTTGGATGGTGTACAGAAATTACACTATCTGAAAAGCCACTTGAGTGGTGAGGCAGAACAGCTTATTAGACAAACCCCAATAACTGACGCCAACTATCTCAAATGCTGGCAGCAGTTAGAGGAGCGTTACAACAACAAAAGATATTTAGCAAATTGTATATTAAAAAGATTACTCGGTCAAAGGAGATTATATAATGAATCTGCCTCAGCTCTCAGGGAATTATTAGATACTACAATGGATTGTTTAAATGCTTTATCCAACTTGGAAATAAACGTGACTACATGGGATGTGATGATAATACACATTATAGCATCCAAATTTGATAGTGAAACTCGCAAACAGTGGGAGTTGCACATCACCGATTCAGAAGGTAACGAGTTGCCATCTTTGGTACAGTTCAAGGAATTTATAGAAACTCGATTCCGAGCTTTAGAGTGTTTGGAACCCAAAGGACACACCTTTCGTCCGAACAGTGGCAATAGGGCTGATTCTCATAACCCCAAGGCGCTGTTAGGTGTCACATCTGAAATTAAGTGTGAGTTCTGCTCCGAAGCCCACAAACTTTGTTTCTGCAAGAAGTTTTCCAGTCAACAATATGATCAAAGACGCGAATTTGTGATTAATAAGAGAATGTGCTTTAATTGTTTAGGAGGCAATCACACAGTGTATAATTGCAGGAAAACTACCTCGTGCCAAATATGCAAGCGCAGACATCATTCCTTACTGCATCCACCTAATGAACCTGAAAATAGATCACAAGACATACCACCAGCTGTCAAACACCCTGACAAACCGGTTAGGGACCAGACGATAACTTCGTGCTTGGCAACTGGCAAAGGAACAAAATCCAGACAGGTTTTATTGGCCACAGCGCTAATAAATATCGAGTCACATAAAGGTCAAGTCCAAGTAATTCGAGCATTGCTGGATCAAGGTTCACAGGCTTGCTTTATCACCGAAGATACAGTTCAACTTTTACAACTAAAAAAGACACCGGTCAAAGGTATTATTTCCGGCGTAGGTCAAAGAGAATCTCTAAGTACAAAGTCCATGGTCAGGCTGATGATTCAGTCGAGAGTAGATCACCAGTTCAAAGTTCAGGTCAATGCTTATGTTTTGAAAAATATTACGTCTTGTCTTCCGGAAAAAACCGTAGATCCAGTCGAATGGGTTGATCTACAAGAATTGACATTGGCAGATCCGCAGTTCAACGTTCCCAATAAAATAAATGTTTTACTGGGAGCGGACATCTATAGTTCAATAATGAAGGAGGGTTTGAAAAGGAGCCCTTCTGGCACTTTGATAGCCCAGAGCACAACACTTGGCTGGATAGTATCCGGCGTAGTTCAACCTGGAAAAGAAACAGGCAATAGTACAACCCCAATTAGCGTTATGCACGCACAGATCAATACTGATGATTCTCTCAAAAGATTTTGGGAAATCGAAGAACAAATAACAGAGGTCAAACCCATGCTAACAGAAGAAGAGAGAAAATGTGAAGATTTATTTACAGAAACAACTGTGAGATCAAACGATGGCCGTTATGTAGTTAAACTACCTTTCCGAGATGCAGAACCTGCCTGCAAAGGTGGAGATTCACGAAACATTGCGATAGCTAGACTGAAATCTCTAGAAAAGAGATTCGCAAGAGATGAAGAATTGAAAGAAAAGTACACAGAAGTAATTAACGAATATTTACAATTAGATCACATGAGAGAAGTCGAAGGCGAGGACACAAGAAAAGAAGAAGCTACATACTTACCGCACCACGCAGTGATCAGAACAGACAAAGCTACAACAAAGGTTCGCGTAGTATTCAACGCGTCTGAGAAAAACAAAAATGGTGTGTCGCTTAATAACACGCTAATGGTAGGGCCCAAATTACAAGCGGATTTACGTCACACAGTAATGAGATGGAGAGGCCACCCCATTGGCCTAATCACGGACATTGTTAAAATGTACCGACAAGTGAGAGTGTCAGATGATGACGTAATTTTCCAGCGTATAGTATGGAGAGACGATCCTGAAAAAGAAATAAAGGATTATGAGTTGCTTACTTTGACGTTTGGGACAGCATGCGCTCCTCATCTTGCAGTAAGAGCTTTACAGCAAACTGCACATGACGAAGGACACAATTACTCTCTTGCTGCTGAAAAAGTCTTAAACAACTTTTATATGGACGATTTAATGGCAGGGTGTAGCAATGTCGAAGAAGGAATAAAATTGTATACAGAAATGACAGATCTATTAGAAAAGAGTGGTTTCAAGCTACAGAAGTGGAATAGTAACAGTAAGGAACTGTTACAGAAGATATACATGACAGCTGCTGAAAAAGAAGAACAAATTAATAGAAAGGAAGAAGAAACCGCTGAAAAGAACAAACAGGACAACAAAGAAAAGGAAATAGAGATCAAAATTGATGCAAATAATAAAATACTGGGACTCACCTGGAACCGTAGAGACGACAAAATTCAGTATTCGGTGACTCTTCCTCCGATGACAGCTGGACCTATAACTAAAAGAATAGTTATTGCAGATATTGCACGGCTTTTTGACCCGCTAGGCTGGATAGCTCCTTGCATCATTATAGCCAAGATTTTCATCCAAAAACTATGGCTCACAGGTCTCGGATGGGACGATAAATTAAGCGAGGTATTAGTAGAAGAATGGAGTACTTACCGAAAAGAGTTGTCTGCACTAACGAAGATAGAAATTCCTCGATGGATGAGTTCACGTTATGATGATGTCATCACAGAACTTCATGGGTTTAGTGATGCGTCCAAAGCGGCGTATTCAGCGGTCGTCTACCTCCGAGTGGTCGACGCAAAGGGCGAAGTTCACACTTCACTAGTGGTAGCAAAAACAAGAGTTGCTCCGATAAAGCAAATAAGCATCCCAAGATTGGAGCTATGCGGAGCTGTACTCCTTTCCAAATTGCTAGTTGAGTGTGCAGAAGTGTTGGGCATTCATAAGGACAATATAAGGGCGTGGACCGATTCAACCATAGTCCTCGCGTGGCTGAATAGCCATCCGAGTCGATGGAAAACATTTGTGGGAAATAGAGTAGCAGAGGTGTTGTCATCTTTAAATTCATGGCAGTGGTTTCACGTGTCAACGAAAATGAACCCTGCTGATTGTGCATCACGTGGAGTGCTACCCATCGCCCTAGTTAATGATACACTTTGGTTTTCCGGGCCTTCATTTCTGCGAGAGAAGGAAGTGCAATACATAAAACCTAAAGATAATAATGTGACGTTAGAACAAGTAATAAAGACCAACATTGCGACAGTTCCAGAGGAGTCGCTCTTTACAAGATTCTCCTCTTTACAAAAGCTACAACGAGTTTTAGCTTATTGTAGAAGATTTACGAAAAAGGACAAAACGAATGCAAGATATTTACAGAAGAAGGAGTTAGATGATGTTTTACAAAGATGCTTAAAGATCACACAAAAGGAACATTTTGAAACGGAGTACAACCTACTAGAAACGAAAGGGACAATACAAGGACAACACAGCAAATTAAAAACACTCTGTCCTTATCTTGATGACAAGGGACTGATTCGAGTTAGTGGAAGAATTCAAAGGGCTCAGTTAGAAAAGGACACGAAGCACCCTATAATTCTTCCGAAGGGGGCTCATCTAACGAACCTCATCGTAGCTGAAGCGCACTTAAAGACTCTTCACGGTGGTCCATCATTAATGATGAATTACTTGAGATCAGCGTATTGGATCATAGGCGCAAGAAATTTAGTAAAGCATCATGTCCACAAATGCGTTGTATGCGTCAGACAGAAAGCCAATATCAACCATCAACTGATGGGTTCGTTGCCATCAGCTAGATGTGTACCAGCCAGACCATTCTTCAACAGTGGTGTGGATTATGCTGGTCCAATAAATATAAGGACTACTAAGGGACGTGGGCATCGTGCATTCAAAGGATATATATGCCTATTCATATGCATGGCCACTCGCGCCATACATTTAGAGGTTGTTAGTGATATGACCACTCAAGCTTTCTTGGCGGCATTTAAGAGATTTGTCTCACGGCGCGGACACTGCGCTCATATGTGGAGCGATAATGGGACCACATTCGTTGGTGCCTCTAAAGAACTAAAGGAGATAGTGACGATAGAAAGTTCTGCTGCAGAGCATTTGGAGAACTCTGGTACAGAATGGCATTTTGTACCCCCACGAGCCCCTAATTTTGGAGGGTTGTGGGAGGCAGGGATAAAAGCTACAAAGTTTCACCTTAAGAGGGTGATAGGCGATGCAACTCTCACTTATGAGGAATTGAGCACGTTGTTATGTCAGGTCGAAGCCTGTTTAAATTCGCGACCTTTGAGTGTCATCGACACCACAGAACCCGGTGAACCCTTGCCGTTATCCCCGGGTCACTTTTTAATAGGTGAACCTATTCTCACGGTTCCCGAGGACACTTATGAACGCTCAAACGTTAACTGTCTAACAAGATGGCAATTCGTCCAGAAGATGTTAGGCTCATTTTGGAGACGGTGGTCCTCGGAGTATCTGAGTACTTTAATGCAAAGATACAAGTGGACATCAAGAAATCCCGAGCCTAATGTAGGAGACGTGGTTCTTGTAAAAGAGGATGATTTGCCTCCAAGCCGCTGGTTGCTAGGTAGAATAGTCGAAAAACATCCGGGTTGTGATAATCTCACCCGTGTAGTCACTTTACGTACCAAGGCGTCTATCTTTAAAAGACCGATTTGTAAAATATGTGTTTTACCTGTTAACCAGTAAGCTCTCTTATTTTTGTTTAAATGTGTATTGTTGGTTGATTTTACCAACTCATAATATTTTAGTGTGTTGTGAAAACTCTTATGTTTTATATGAACTGGAACTGTTTTATATATATTTAAGCAAATGTACGTTTTTTTGTTTAAAAGCCATTTCTTCACTAAATGCCTTTTGGTGGGCGATATGTTTGAAATTTGGTTCAGGTGATTTCACCTAGATGGCGTTGTTCTATTTGTAACTCGCGATGTTGAGATTTTCTTGGCTTAGCATAAACTGAAATTGAATATATTTTTTGTTACCCCTTCATACCAATCCTGGTCTGTTATTAAACATTATTGTTTACGATACAGTGGTTTTAATGGCAGCACCAATAGGGGTCAGAGTCCAAACAACCGTTGCTCGTTTAATATGTACTGGTACTTACATTGCCTATCCTACCAAAGCCACAAAAAGTATGTTGTTGTTTTTGGTAAAACAAAATAAACCTGACCCAGTATACGAGATTGATAATTTAGTACAGGAACTATAACTGTTGCCATATCGTTGTGACCTGAATCCGATAGAAATTATATGGGGTATAAAAAAAGGAAAAAATGCCACAAAGAATGTTCATTTAGATAATATTACGTGCCTGCAGCTTGCACAAAACTGTTTTGAGGATATAACTGCTGATACAAAAAAACTAGAAGAGGAATATTGATGCAGGGGACTGGTAATTGATAGAGGAATTGAACAACTTATTATAAATGTTGGCGGCAGTGATAGTAAAACATTCAGTCTTACAACTGACAATGATTCTGATATGTCCAGAATTGAACCAGTACAATCTGATCATGAAGATCATAAAATGTCATATGAATCTGTTGAATAATTATATTCTGAATTTGACGACTAATAAAAAAAATGAATACATAATCATAATGGTTTTATTTTCTATATTTAACCCGACTACAGGTACTTACAGGCCCCTCTTATCCATATGGGCACTCTGGGCACGTGCCGAGGGCCCCGCGATCGATGGGGCCCCCTCGCCCAACCGACAACGTATGTTATTTCCGAAAAAAAAATGTTATTATTCTCGATTTATTTCAATATCTCATCCAAAGCAATAAAGACAGGCCAATTCACATGAAAATAAATTGAAGAGTTCCCTCGATTTCTCCAGGATCCCATCATCAGATCCTGACCTTGTGTCAATGGAACCAATGGGAAGGTAAACCCTTTCAAACAAAAAATTATTTTTAATCTGTCCATCCGTCTAGGCGCAACAGGGGAACATACATAAAAAAAATGTCGCGTCGAATTGTAAACCTCCTCCTTTTGTGGTCGGTTAAAAATAGGGCTTTCTAGAAGTCATAGGGGCCCCACTATCCGAATGTGCCCAGGGCCTCATATAGGTTAAAGACGGCCCTGGGTACTTACTTTAGTGGAAGATTATGAAATAATAAAAAATTATAGTAGTTAATGTGACTTTCACAATGAGAGGCTTTAATATACGAGTGTTTCATAATTATGTACAGTTACATACACTGCTTTATCTCCACATAGCATAAGCTCTCTGTGATTGTTTATTTATAGTTAAAATTTATATTTAAAATGTAACTTCTAATAAATTCGATTTAATAATAAGTTCGGCAATTAGCGAAGCGGCCAATTTGCATGGATATACTATACTTAGTATTGCTATATATAAAGTTATTTAGCGCCCTCAGACCAGGTTTTGCATGTTCCTGGTTGGGCTTTAATTGCAATTATTTGATATGTGAGATTTGATGTGATTAAATACTACCCTTTTAATTTTAGATTTTATCATGAAACACTATCGCTAAATGTGTGGATTACGGCGGAATCTTGCGGGTCCGGCTGGACGACAAAAACACGCGTGAATTCTTAAAAAGATTTTTCTGCAGAATGATTTTACCAGCAATTAATTGAATTGAATCGTGATTAGTGATCTATCTATATGAATTGATGGTGTGTAAATGAAAATGAGTATTTTTATTTTTTTGCTATATATATGTTGAGTTTATTATGTGTATTTTTTTTAAATTATAATAATTTATTTCGGAGCACAAAAGGATCCATATTTTGTTTGTAACAGACAAAATACTTAATCAGAATCAATTCCATCTATTTCAAATTAGCCATATTCCATAAATAGCCTTGCCAGTGGCACGGCTTTATTTTCCACGCACTGTCACAAACAGTCACACTACGGCAGTCGAGCCGACCTGCAATTACCTCTAGGATAGGTTGCTGCTGCCACGCGTTCTGCTTCAGCAGGAGGCCGTTCTCTTACGTATGATGGCAAGGAATCCATCAGTAAGTGCCTCAACAAACAAGCCCATTGCACTATAGTAGCGTGGCAGTGGCATCCCCAGCATCAGTGTTATACTGGACGAGCAGGGCATTCTGTGGCAGGGCGTTAAAAGTATTTTGGGTATAGTTGACCTATAGGCTGCACGTGTAGATTGATTGACAGTGTGCCTTGAAGAGTAAGATTTTTACTGGCTTTTTACAATGTGCAATCCTACAAGCCAACATATTGTCCCGAACTGCCGAAGCACTGCGCTCCCACTCTATCATATCTATCAGTCACTATATGACCAAGTTATTTGAAATTGGTTATTGAGGGTATGTAAATAAATTATCACTTCGACTTTGTTTATCGATATTATTTAAAGGCGACAAATATAATGATCACCAAAATATTTTTATCTTACCCAAAATGGGTAAATGATCACCAAAAGTTGCAGAAAATATAATGGTAAAATACTGCGGTAGCTTAGGTGAAGGGTAAAGGGGGTGAGCTTAGCGAAGCCCCCTTTATCCTTCGTATTAGGTTGAACATGTAAGAACAAAAAATACTTAAAACATAAAATTAAGTACACAAAACATAAAAAAAAGTTTGGTGATCAATTATACAAACACAATTTGGTGATCATTTACTAATTCTGGCAGTCATTTCGAATTTATTGGTAGTAAATTTTCGATTTTTTTATTATCGTTTAAACACAAGCCTTATTTAAACAATGATCATCAGCTCATAAGCAAATACCGGTCTTCTATAATATCGATAAACAAAGTAGGTAAACTATTTATAATTTTTGTCGATAGCCGTCCATATATCGATTCTTACCCCATCGCTGGTTGTCACTAAAATGGTTCGCGAAAATGTCCTGTCAAAACTATATTGCTTTCAGTCATATAAATTAAAAGGGTCGTATGAGTCGATAACACACTAGAGGTGAGACGTAACACCGGACAGCTTCTGACTGTGTGTCGATTTCTGCGAGGCGACACAGTGACTGCGCAACGCTTGTCAGTGCCGTATGCGGGCTATACGTGCACGTATATATCGTAGGCACCAGCTGCTAGCGGGCGGCTCGCACCGCAAGGTGGCACGCCAGCAGCCTTCGCTGGTCCGGGCGCGTGACAGCCTCAATGCACACTTGGCTGCAGCACCATTGAATGATCTGTTTGGTGATGCATGGAGGGATATTGTGCGAGAATGTGGAAGGTGCTGTGAGAAGAATGCTTGATAGTGTTGTCATTTAATTATTTTCCCGAATGATTAATGGATATAATGTTGATTGAATAATCGAACATTTTTCAGAGGCTCAATGTCGCGCAGCGAGCTACGGAAAGGGCTATGCTTGGTATTTCTCTACGAGATCGAGTCAGAAATGAGGAGATCCGTAGAAGAACCAAAGTTGCTGACATAGCCCGTAGGATAAGCAAGCTGAAGTGGCAATGGGCAGGCCACATAGCGCGAAGATCGGATGGTCGATGGGGCAAAAAGGTCCTTGAATGGAGACCACGTACTGGCAAGCGCAGTGTGGGTCGGCCACCTACGAGATGGACCGACGACCTGGTGAGGATCGCTGGATCTCGTTGGATGCAGGTGGCTACGGACCGGTCACGCTGGAGTGCGATTGGAGAGGCCTATGTTCAGCAGTGGACATTAACAGGCTGAAATGATGAAAATGATGAATAATCGAATATAAATTACCTGAATTATAAATTCATGTGGTGTTTAATATTATGTATTTTATACTAATATTTAGTTTGGGAACTTTCTACGATGATTAGGATTTTTTTGTTTCTGCCATTTTGTATGAATTTACTTTAATACAAATAAAAAATAAATAAAAATGAGCAAAGAGTGTCGGTATATTAACTTCTGTTCATGGATAATAGCCCGCCCTCTATTTACTTACTTACTCTGTGGTACTGAAGGAGAGAGAACCCTATTAAAAAGTGACAGTTCAGTTCATGACAGATGATTTGCTTGTTTTGTTGTTGAAATAATGAGATTAGTTAGATTGAGCTCAGGTTCAGTCAGCCGAACGAACGAACGTTAAGTTTGATTTTAATGCAGCTAAATTTACTGAAAAATAAACGTAAATTAAATGTATTTCCCATGACTATTCGCGGTTGGCCCTTATCGACACTCTGACTGTCTCTGACCCTATTCACTGTATACTATACAATAATACGAATGTAAACATGTCTGTAATAACATTGTTAATCGAAGACCAAATTTTCAAAGTAGAAAAAGATGTTCTTGTCGAGTTCAGTGATTACTTTCGAGCAATGTTTAGCGGAAATTATGCGGAAAACGCGCAACAGGAAATAAAAATAAGCGTACGTATCATTTAAACTCTCGATATTCATCGCCTGGTTAGGCCGTACTGCCCGTTAATTTTGTTTGTTCTTTGTTTACAGGTTGTAGATGCAAATTCATTTAAATCCATCATAAGTTATATGCAAATCGGTCTGATAGACCTCACAGATATCTCGTTGGCCGCTCTCGGTGACCTAGCCGTCTCTGCCAGCTTTCTGCAGATACCAGAACTTATCAAACAAATTGAGTTTACATTGGATGAAAAACTATGTTTGTCCAATTGGATGGCTATTATGGCCATAGCAGAAGTTTCATCCCTTGCAAAGCTAGAAAAGTTAGCAGCAGCTTTTGGCCTTTTCTCATTCCAATTAATGAAGATAGAACACATACCTTCCATTCAAAAGCTGTTCTGGTATCTCTCACATCCCTTTTTGGTGGCTGACACTGAAGTAAATGTGTTCAATTTTGGATTGCAATGGGTTTTCAATGCTAAAGAATCGGCAGATGCACTGCTTATTATCCTAGGCTGTCTAGATATAAAAGCCCTGATGAGGCAAGAGTTCCATGCAATACAGACAATTTTAAAACCTTTTGAAAACAGTTTAGTTGCAAAAATGGTTGACTGCCTCATTGAAATTAAGGTTAGGAATTGGGAAATTTCATCTGTTGTGATTATTGAAAACAAAGAGCAGTTGTGTGAGTTATTTACAGAAAGAGTGTACAATGAAGTTTTGAATCTAGACAAATGTAGTAAAAGCAGAGTGTCAAATTTGACCCCATGTGTTTCAATGGCTATTGCAAAAGAGCCAAAGGCCGAGTTAGGGCCTCAGTATTTATACACATTTGCAAAGGAGTCTGGGTTGGAGGGGTGGCTAGAAGCGGCAGAAAAGTCTGTCTGGGGTTGGAGCATCGCCGCTTGGGGCCTGAACAAGCTGGTCGTTGTTGGAGGTGAACAATGTAGAGGCACCGGAACTTATCTGAGACATGTGTCCGTATGGGACACTTTGAGGAAAGAATGGACAAAGCATGGAGTTCAGTTGCCTCCGAGACGACATGCTGGTGTTGCTGTTATTGGAAACCAGCTTTACATGATTGGGGGTGTTGGAAAGTTTAGGTTTGTATATATTTTTTTGAATACCATTAACTAAAATCTAAAGTGCATTCTAGCTGAATAATAAATAACACAGTATTAGGGATGAACATCACAATTCAATATTGATGTACCTAGTCCAGCCATAAATTCTGTTTCAAGGAAAATTGTGCCAAAACAAAATACATTCAATTATATTTATTATTTCATATTTTATCAGATAAATATATGAAATATTTGAACTCCGCTTCTTTGTTTGTAAACACTTAGTCAATTGGTCGGGCCACACCTCGTTGAAGCATGCAGAGGTGCTGTAAACAGTGTGTGAAAGTTTCATGAGCCTTGAGCTGGCTTTCTCCTCTAAAACTTTCCCATAGTCTGTTGTCCGATGGGTTATTATTGTAGCTGCCTGAGGGCCAATCTTCTGCGCCAATATAATTGGACAAATTACCCTTGTGTGCAAGTGCTTTGTTCTGCTAGAATATGAAATGCGGGTGGGACAATAAAGTTTAGATCAGTGGCTTGACAACAAACTCTAAAATGACGGACACTTTCTGCCATTGATTTCAAACCTTGCTTGCAAAAATTAAGTTCAGTGGCCCCCTCTTACGTGACCCCCAATCATTACTGAGGCCGGTTGGTGGCCTATTTTCACTATGGCAACCTTCTCAGAGGCTTCTTGAGAGATGTGCGCATATACTCGATCAATTCGCAGTTTCAACTTTTCTTTGTGATAATTTTTTCATCCAAAAATGAATTCGCCGGTACCTATCCAACTTCGCGTGCTGCTGCCACAACTTCTTGGCTCTGGTCACTCTAATGCTGCGCAGAGCTGCTTTCAAGCGATGCCCGGTACTTCGATGATAAGCTTCAGGTGACTGATTGACTGATGACGCGGAACAGAAGAGAGAGGAAATATGATTTTCTGTTTGAAGAGAGAATTTCGACGAATTCGTTCGGCATCGGCTTTGATCGCTGCTGGCGTCGTCCTGGAAACTCGCGAACGGCCTTTTTTGGGTCATGTCATCGACAGAAGACATCCCAGTTAATCTTTTGATAGTACAGTCGTGTACCTACTTTGATATGATATCGTGGAGACTTTTAAGAAGTTGAAAATGTCGACTGGTATTTTTTAATTTTGTTACACTTTGACCAGCCATGAAGCGCGATGATACAGTGATAAACGCACGGATGTACCGACTGATGTGCCCGCCAGTCATGCCTGTTGGGCGAGCTGCCAATGTTTGGAAAGAACAGGCACGGTCTATGCATATCCGTGCCGCACGGATATGCCTGGCGGGCAGATCTGTCGGGTACTTGTTTGCGTGAGTATTTATATGCCTGCCTGCCTATTGCGAAGTCAGATCTGAGATACGTCCGACGGGTACATCCGTGCATACCTATATCATGATTGCGTCGCGATTCTCTTTCACACCCCCACTCCATCACTCCATTGATGCGATCAAATACCTACCTAAGGACCAGAACAGCCGTAATTACGCCGTTTGGTTTATTCGAATTTCCAAGAATGCTTTTCGGGTTACGCAATGCTGGGCAGACATTCGTCAGATTCCTCAGTTCCGTGCTATCAGGACTAAATTTTGGTTTCACCTACATCGACGATATCCTGATAGCATCAAAATCAGAAGAGGAGCACAAGCAGCATCTGGACGAACTGTTCAAGAGGTTAAACGACAGCGGCATCGCACTAAATCAAGATAAATGAGAGTTCGGACGGGCTGAAATCGAATTTTAGGGATACCTTATCACGAAAGATGGAATCAAACTACTTCCAGAGAAGGTCAAGGTCATCAAAGACTATCCCCGACCCAAAACCATCCAGGAATTAAGACGTTTCCTCGGCATGATTAACTTCTACCGACAAAATTTGCCTAAAGCGGCAGAACACCAAGCGAGTCTCAACAAATATATAACCGGCGCCAAAAAGAAAGACAATTCGTTAATAGAATGGACGCCTGAGGCAATCAACGGATTTATGCAGTGTAAGGAAAGTCTAAGCGACACCGCTACACTGACGTCACCGTCGGCCGACGCGCCACTGTCAATAATGACTGATGCGTCATAATCATGCGTCGGCGCAGTACTACAACAATGCGAGAATAACAAATGGAAACCCCTTTCATTCTTTTCCAAGAGCCTCAACGACGCCCAGACGAAGTACAGCACATACGATCGGGAGCTACTGGCAATATACATGGCCATAACATATTTTCAACCCTACATCGAAGGAAGGGAAGTCATTATATTCACCGATCACAAGCCGTTGTCATGCTTTGACAACGAAAAACGTTTCGGGCTAGAAAGCGAACGACCCAAGGCGATTACGTCACCTACAATACATCGCACAATTTACTACGGACATTCGACACCTCGCCGGTAGCGAGAACCCAGTCGCTGACGCGCTATCAAGAATCGCACGAATAGACTGTCCTTCACCCACTGACTGGGACGAGATCGCCGACTTGCAAAAAGGCAACCCACAACTTAAAACAGCTGACGAACGAGGGCAACGCTAAAATGAAGAAAATTTAATTTAGCCACGGAAAAGAGATGTGGTGCGAAAAATCCGCAAACGAGCTTCGTCCATACATTCTAGACAAGTTGCGCAAGCTCATTTTCAACAACACGCACAACCTGACGCACCCAGGAGTAAGGGCCACAAGAAACCTCGTCTCCAAACACTACTTTTGGCCAAAAATAAACACCGACATCGGGAATTGGGCTAAAACATGCATTGCGTGTCAGAGAAGCAAGGTGTCACGTCACAGTAAGACACCTATCAGCACATTTCCCTCCACGTCACGTTTTAGATCACGTGCATATCGACATCGTCGGCCCGCTACCCGAGTCCAACAACAACAAGTACATAGTCACGATGATTGACCGAGGCACGCGATCGCCAGAAGCTGTCCCAGTGCCGGACATGACAGCGAGGACAGTGGCCACTGCTTTCGTGAACACCTGGATCGCTCGATTTGGGGCCCCAGCCACCGTAACGACGGATAAAGGACGACAGTTCGAATCGGACCTTTTTAACTCCCTCATCAAGATTTTGGGGGTAAAGAAAACCAGGACCACGAGTTACCACCCTCAATGCAACTGGATGGTAGAGAGATGGCACAGAACTATGAAGGCAGCCATAATCGCACGCGGGAACTCAACAAACTGGTCGCAAGAATTACCGTTCGTCCTGCTCGGCTTTAGAGCCGCAATTCGTGAAAACGACAATATTAGCCCCGCACAAATGCTCTATGGAGCCAACATCCGTATTCCAGGAGTGTTCGTCGAGCCGAAAAGGCAAGACACATGTCCAGAAGAGTTCACGAGCCAACTAATACCTGTCATGGACAAGGTTACACCTTTTAAGACCGCCCACCACTCCAAGCCATCATGTTTCATCCACCCAGACCTGAAAACTAGCGGCTACGTATTCGTACGCACGGACGCCGTTAGGAAGCCATTGACCCCATCGTAGGAAGGACCATTTGAAGTCATCGAAAGACATGACAAAATCTTCAAGATCAAGATCAGGGACAAGCTCAACACAGTTTCGATCGACAGATTGAAACCCGCATACGTGTTAAAAAACTGCCGGGTGGACGAAGCGGCAAAAGAGAGCAGTCAAAACAAACACGTGGCAGAACCGTCAGAGAAACCAGGGCGGACCAAGGTCACGAGCGACAACGAGTCAGCAGAATGCAAGAAGTCACGCTCGGGCAGAATAATTCGCAAGGTAGTGAGATTTGCGTGAATAAAAGCCGCAACATACCACACAGCATCACAAACAGCAATGAGGCGACGAGAAAGTAACAACATCTACCACCCTAATCATCAAAAATTGCTATCTTCGACGTCATGGGGAATTGGGGTACAAAGGACGTAAAAGAAGAGATTGTCGTCTCGCAGAACGCCGCGGGATTAGGCAGCTCCAACGCCAGCGCCGGAATTACCGAAAGCACGACAGGCATCCTAATCATCGGGATAGCAGTTGTACTGGCGTATTTCGTATTACGGCACTGCAAGAGGAAATTCGTCAAGACAGCGGCGCGGCACATAGACAACCATATCGCCAGGCAGCCACCTTCAACCATGACAACTGCAGCGGCGGCGATTCCGCCAGTAGCAGCACGATGTACCACACACAACATCGTCTAAAGTGTACTTCGCCTAATATATATTTTTTAATGTGATATTTTATTGTGTACAAGTTATTAATATTGTTATTACTTTTTGTTCTCTGTGTAAATAAGTTCCTTATTTATTTCAAAGGGGAAGCAATGTAGGCGCCTTTCCAAAGTAAACCAGGCCAGACAGACCTACATAAACAGCCTACATGTTAGCAAGGTCAATGGTCTGAGTAGGCCATCCCGATTATATATATAGCTAAGACTCTGAAATAAAGAGTATTATTACATATCGACTACACCCGTTTTTCTGTTCCACCTTCCATATACCTACCATGTGACTAGTCGTCCACGACAGACCCTTTTTATGTCACAGTGAAACAAATGAAAAATAACGGTCACTATATAGGTATTTAAATTACCGGAATTCTTTTGGAACAGAACTTATGGCCAGACTAGGTAGGTATATTGATATAGTTACCAATTTTTTTCATAACATGTTACAAATCTTGCTCGATCAATACCTCATGTACTTGTGATGTCTGTTCCAGAGTAGTCCAAGATACAGCATTGGCATATGATTTAGAAACCAGATCCTTCAGAAAACTCATCAACTTGCCAGATGCTATACAAAACCCCCCCGTTTGTGCCCACAAAGGAATCCTATACATTGGCGGCCATAATAACATCTACCGATACTATGATTCAGGTGACAAAGAAATGTGGTGGCAAGTACTGGGTACACAAATAAGAGCACATTATTTGGTGTCTCTCGGGGACTACATTTATATCACACAGAACTATTTCAACCTGCTGTTTAGGTTCAAACCTGGTGTTGATACAAAACTTGAAACATGTTCAAGTTTCTCCAGACCGGTTGCTGCAATGTGCAGTGTTGGTAAGTTATTTTGAAGTATTTGTGTTGCTTCTGACTTGAAAAAAAATGTGTATATTCCATGTTTCACGTTAACGATCATAAATTTTAGTAGGTAACCTAATTAGGTATTTTGGTTTTTATATTTTGATTGATTGATATTTTTATCTCTGACTATAATCGAATTTTATGACATATAGAAGATACGAACTTTGTACGTGAAGTTATATCATACGTATTATTATGTGGACACATTATGGTTACACGCGAACGTGTCACCACACTGCACTATAATATAAGTTTGAAGAATTGTAATGTTTCCCTGACAATTTTTTTTTTCTACCTGCTGTCACTCCCGTTCTGTCTGGTAATTTAGTTAAGAGTGTAAAACTACCCTGCATTCATTGACTACTCAAAAGCTTTCGACAGCCTCGAGCACAAGACCTGAATATGGCAAAGTCTATAGGAGTAGGGGGTACAAAAAGAAAATAACTATCATTTAAAAACATATTTAGAGAATGTAAAGCTAACGTCAGACAGGAACCTCTAAGGGATGCATTCCCAATCGACAGAGTAGTCAGACAAGGCGACCCACTCTCGCCAAAGATATTCTCGACAGTGTTAGAGCAAATATTCAGAAAATTTTAATGTACTATTTAGATAGTACATTATTATTATGATCTTGTGAAATTGGAGGAAAACACAAAATTACCTACTAGAAAACATGATGCAAAGCCTAGCAGAAAGAAGTAAAATCTATCTATCAAGACAAAAATGATGGCAAATTAAGCAGAGGTAGATATAACAGTTTCATCACAGAAAATTGAATATGTAAACGAATGTCTAACCGGCAAGATTGTATGAAGAAACTTATGAATGTTGAGGAAGCGAGAAATGTATGCCAGGATAATAGTCAATAGTGAGTAGGTCTTTAGTCTGCCTACCCCACTTTCGGGAAAAAGGGGTGAGCCTATGTACGCCTAACTAGGCCAAATAATTTTTACTGAAGACCAGATGAACAGAATTGCAAAAAAAATGTCGTATGATGAAAATGGCAACATTGGTTTGCACAAACATCCTCTCACCCCAAACACATATACCATCTCCGTTCCGTCGTGAGTAAAAAGCAGATAACTCAGAATCTTGATCAACAACAAAACTTTAGTTACTTGTATCCTGATCTGCAAATATGGCCGTAAGACTTGGTATTTGACTAAGCAACATAGGCACAAAAACTTGATCTTTGCCATGGAGAGGAAGGAGTTCCATTTATTTTAATAAAACATAAACAAAAAGGATTTCGCATAATCGTTCTTCGCGACTACGTCATTCGCAAAAATGACAATTCGTGATACAGACATATTAAAAATTTTGAGCTAGCCTATTTTATTTCCCAAAAACCTGCTTCGCACAATCGCTCTTCGCACCTACCCATGTCTTTTATAAGCTCGCCTTTGCATATAAGTTTTCATGTAACCTGTTTACCTACTATTTACCTTGCAGTAAATTATGAAGTAAACTAAGTAAAGAAGACCGCGCTATGCTTAGAATAATAAAATGACACATATAATCCTAATACGAGCACCCAAAACACGCATCGCAGAGTCATTGCAATTTGACAATTCTCACTGACTGTGCAATTAGTATTGGAAAGCGCTTTGACCACAAAACATCCTTGGTGAAAAGCAATACAAAATGGCGAGTTGTGCCTTCAAATGGTGCGATTACTCCAGTAAAATTCCAAATAAATCAAGTGGAATCCCATTTCACAGGATATATTATTCATTTCATGCTTCTTGTTCATGCTTCTAATTTGTAAAAAAAACACTTCGTTTTTTGAATTCGTAATTTCGTAATACAGATAACTTATGATCGAAAAAAACATGTACAAAGGCGAGCTCTGCTAAGATATTTCTTCCAGCGGACCATGAGTTCTAATCCTGTAACAGTCTGTAGTTACCTATACATACCTACATAGCTGACCTTTGTAACTAGGTAGTCCGATGCAAATCTAGAGGATTACAATGTAACGGATTTAAAACCTATAATTGATTGGATTGTAATCTCGCGGTTTTCACAATTTTATGGTGACATATCCACATTTTCGTTAGTAAGCACGAGATCTCATCTTTTATTTTAATTATTTTATTTTATTTTATTTGGGACATCAACAGCACATAGATAAACAAATTACAAAGAACAAAGATACAAAATTAAAGCCAGTAACAGATATCCACAAAAATACAAGAGATAAATTTAAATAGAGAAACTTAAACAGATACACAGACTATATCGATGAACAGATAGAACAGTGTGCAAACTTAATAAATAAGATCTCTTACATGTATATAAAGTTATGAGACAGGTATGCTTATTATGATGTTTATTTAAAGGTATATGTAGAATAAAGAAATAAATGATGTAAGATTTATGACGTGGGTGTGTGTGAGTGTATGAATGAGTGTGAGAGGATCTTCACCACCTTTTGTTTTTTCAAATCTGTATTCTTACTAAATTAACCAGTAGAAACAATTTATAACATTCTATTGCTGAACCGTTTAGCAATAGAATGAAAACAATCTACTGATAGCTCCCACTCACTATTAAGGTGAATTCGATGGGATTTTGAGATTTAACTTCCTGATGACTGATAAAGGACTTGTCAGCTATTATGTGGAGCGCGTAAAAGTTTCCGGAATGAATAAGAAAAAAATACTCAAAATAAATAGGTAAAAAATGAATTTATTGTTTCTCAAAATTTGCGCCCTCCTTTCATACGATTAAACTAACTTTGTAAACATTTGTGCCACTACCTCCGTGTTGACCTCATAATAGTAATTTATGTGACTGCTACATAATGGAGGGCATTAATACTCGAGAGTGGGTTTAGTTTACTCGAGAGATAATATCGCTCGAGAGTTTTAATGCCTAATTATGTGCAGTTACATACACTAGTTTATCTGCACACATATCATAAGCTCTCTTTGATGTGTTCAGGAACCGCATGTTTGACCGGCATTGTGGCTCTGCAGTTGTTTAGCTTGTTCTGTAGTACCAACTTCACGCAGGCGTGCGTCGGCGTTCGAAAATTGAATGTCAGTACCAACTTCACAGACAATCGGTCGGCAGGCAGGCGGGCGTCGGCGTACGAAATTTGAATGTCATAATATATAGAAAAATTACACATTATGGTCATAATGTGTAATTTTTGAGATAAGAAATTATTCTTTACCAAGTAGTTTAACATTATGCTGATCGTAACGTGCGGTTTTTGTACGCAGTAAAGAGGATTTATGATACGTGTGTAGTAGATAAACGTGTTTTTCATTCTCTTCGACAGCCTCTTCTGGTGATGAAAATCGTTGACCGCGTAATTTGTTCTTAATTTTTGGGAACAAAAAAAAGTCACAAGGTGCCAGGTCGGGACTATATGCAGGATGGCTCATAAGTTCTACGTTTTTCGCCATTAAAAAATCGTGTTCGTTTCTGGTCGTGTGGGAACTACCATTGTCGTGGTGCAAGATGATACGGCGTTTACGGTTATTTTTACGGAGTTTGTCAATTATTTCCGATAAACAAATGGTTCTGTACCAGTCACTATTCACGGTACGACGATTCTCTAAAGCAACAGAGCCACGAGCCCAGTTTTATTATAATAAGGAAGCAATCATCCGCTTAGATGCACTTTTCACGCGCGCCTCTTCGGTTGGTTTCGGCTCATCTTGAAAGACCGATACGCTCGATTGCTACTTTGTTTTGGGATCGTAGCAATAATTCCATGTTTCGTCACCTGTCACTATGGCCCACACCAAATTTGACGCCCCTTCGTTGAAGCTTCTGGTAAGCATGCTCGGTCAAATTGTGTGGTATCCACCGCGAGCACATTTTTTGTCACACCCAAATGTTTGTGTGGGATTGATTGTATTTAACTCATGCCTTTGTCTAAGGATGCCCGAATCTCATCTCATGGTACATTACATTCCTGTCTGTTTCGATCATACGGCGCACAGCATCGATGTTTTTGTTGTTCACAGCGGTGGACGGGCGACCATCGGGAGATTCGTCACTGAGATTGTCACGACCGCGCTTGAATTCTGCAAACCTGCGAGGCTGCGCTGTCAAATTACACTTAAAATCGTAGAAAATCATACTACAAAAATTTTCCTCAGTTAAATCCATGTTAATTTAGACACGAAATTTTTAAAATGGCGCCACAATTTTAAAACATTTGACAGTCAGATGAAACAAACTGCATTCTACAGCCAAAGAGTTCCATTTTCAAATACTCATTTTTTTTTAAATATTGTTTATGTAAGTGGCAAGTTCCGGAAACCTTTAGTGTGACCTATATATGTTAGTTTATGCAATTTTAGGTACCTACAGTAATTGTAGGTCAAGTTGCTACTTGGTTGAGGACCTTATAATGAGCAGGACGTTATAAACTCATAAAGTTGTCCTTCTAGAATGAATCGATGACTTTGCTATGAATTTTGAGCAAAAATATTCCAAGTCAGCTTGAAATTCAGTGTGTTAATGTCTTTGAGCTATTAGTAAATAGTACGTTATCGGAGTGGTCGCCGTGATAGATTTTTGGCGCGATTTTTTCAAATGCGATATCTTCGATACGGTGCATCCTAGCTAAAACTGACCATAAAATTCACCCCGTAGACTCCTAATATACGGCAGGTATTTTATAATGGGATCTTATAAAAACTATTTTGGCGCCGAAATAGTCGAACGACATCATCATCATCAGTGCCTTTGAAATTATAGAAAATTCATATATGAATCGCATTATAAGTGTTCGGCAATCAATACAAAACGGTGTGAAAGACTTCATAATCCGTAATTTCTTTAGCAATTAAAATATTCAGAAAACTTATAAGAAAAAGAGTATAAAGGCGAGCGTATCTCTTAACAGAGATTTCTTCCGGCAAACATGGGTTGACAGGAGAAGGAGATCAAGCGGGGGAACAAGTTTGCAAGAACGCAAACAATATGCTACTCAAAAACTGCTCTTTAACAAATTATTTGTACATGTAGCAATATCTATTGTACGGTACAGTTGCGAACCATATCTAGATATGGCAGCTTATTCACATAAGCTGCCATATCTAGGTCAGTTTGGTGAGTCAGTGAGTCTGCTCTGAGTGGCTGTGAGATGCGGCGAAACAGCCCCAAAAACTGCCCTAATTTGCAGTTCATGTTAACCTGTTGTGTCTACGGCGGGAAACTGCTGGCGCAATGGTATGACTGTGGTTGCGGATGCGACAACAACGATGGCCAGTTACGAAAATATATCCAGCTATCCTTATATTTTTTCTTGGCATGATCGGAGACCGAGTTGGTGGTCGATCATTTAAACGCCAATGACAAGTAAGAGAGGGATTGACAGCAGGTAGAAAAAAATGCCAGGGAAATATGACAACTTATCTCTAACTTACGTGGTGTGGTGACTCCTACGCGTGTAACTACAATGTGTACTCATAATAATACTTAAATTTTCAGATAGTGATGATGATGATTGATTCCGACCGATTTCGGTCATGGCGACCACTTCTACTCCTAGTCGGTTTCGCGCGCGTGCGCCCGAATATCTTCGCAGCGAAACTCCTTGCGCATTGGGGGTGCGTGCTTCGTCCTCAGATAGTATCCGAGGACGAAGCACGAGTATAATTTTACTTTTGCCCCAGTCTCTTTTTGCCGCACTTTTTTAGGGTTCCATGCCTCATCGTAAGGTACCCTTATAGGATCACTCGCGTGTCCGTCCGTCCGTCTGTCACGGGCACTTTTCTCAGGAACTATAAGAGATAGAGTCTTGAAATGTTCTGCAAAAATACTTATTCTGATAACCGCAACATAATTCAAGTCTAATATGAAAGAATATTTCCTACAAAAAAGTGGAGGGGTAAAATGTCAAAACGAGAAAAAACGTCGTAGGTAATAAATTGGTCATTTATGGTATCGTTGCACTTTATAAACTTTTATTTTTTTTGTTTTGTTATAATCAGAAGTCCAAAAAATGAGCATTCCCCAGAGTTTAAAATTATGTTTTTTTTTAATATACAACGTAAGCCAAAGATCACTGGAAAGTCTACCCGGAATTGCCAAGGTTTTTAATTTATCTGTAAACCAAATACAAACTTGTAAATGCACCTGTTTACTTACATGGAGTACGAAAGTAACCAATAATTATGTAAACAACATTTTGTTATGTCAAATCCAAACTATTCACTATACTATACACCATCCCTACTAATCCAATCCCGCAAACGTGGGGCGGGGTCTCCTGGCAGGCATTTATTACTTTTATTAGTTTTTTTATTACCATGGCATAGGGTTCAAAATCGCGATCCGTCCCAAGTACCCTCGGTTTTTGAGTAGTTACTTTTATGTGTTTTGTTGAACAACAAACTTTTTTTTAACGCGGGATGCCGCACATTTTTTTCGGGATTGCATATGAGGGATTGGGCATGCGAGATCACGCAGATTTGTGGGATTAAAAAATAACGGAAATACCAAGAAAACTAGATGCTGGCGTCAATACTATAAACAACATAACAAAGCATAACAAATTCATGTATATTTATAACCATTTAGAGCAAAAAGTATCTTTCACAATCTCGCAAACCGCGGATCCGCATGATTGATGATTGTTGTATTAAAGTGAATAATTTTTAATTTAGCAAATAGCCCAAGTCCCTTCAAAAGTTTTATCTGTGAAAAAACAGTGCAGTAAACCACCATATACTCGTAAAGGCAAAAAGGCCTACTCTTCAAAATAATTTCTATTTAGTAATTTAATACCGTGGTAAAAGTAGGAAATTTGTACATATGTAGAAAAAGTTGTGTGGCAAACGGAAACTGGCATAAGTTGAAGTTTAGTAACCTTAAATGACTAACACCACGACAGCAAACGGAAGGACAACGTTTCAAATAATTTGCAAGACTGGAGGAACTAGTCAACATTTAGGTCATGTATGAGAGATGATGTATTAGAGATTAGAGACAGAGTATGGCAGTATTTAGTATCTTATTTACATTCATATTGCAGGTAACAGCATCCTAGCATTCACTCAAGCTGCCCAAGGCCAGAACGAGGCGTTATCTGTTGAAGAATACAAAGATGGAGAAATACAGACAGTCTGGACAGAAGAGGATAGTAAAATGAGGTTCAATGATGTGGCTGGCTGCTGTCCCTTGGTCATGTCTATTCCGCCATTGAATCCAGTGTCGTCGCAGTATCCAATACAGTTTCTGAAGAGGTTCACAGATGCTCATTCCGAGGCTGAATAGTTGATAATAAATGTGTATATTGTTGATCATAGTAAGTAAAAGGTATAGGCTACAGGCTAGATTCGGTTTTTAAAATAAAAAATAATTTATATTCTCGTTAATTATGTACAATCGAACCATCTGAATCATGACCCACCATAAGCTTATTTTGCTAAACCCCTTAAATGCAAGTAGGTCGAAATTCGCTTGAAGGTTTATTTCCTTGGTAACGAACTTGTTATCATTTGATTAGACACTGACATTTACATAGATCTTACAAGTTTGAAAGTTTCAAACGAATTATCAGGCAAGTGGGTCATGATTCAGTTGGTTCGATTGTACCTATTGAATTATGCCGGTACAGTACAATATAGGGCGAATAAAAACTCTTATCGACCATTTCTAACTAAGAATTTATTATGAAAACTTAAAAAAGTAATAAAAATAATGGAAATATTCAAATAAAGCAATTATTAACAATGAACTAACATTACAATTACTTTAACACTGGTGTAAATAAATGGTATTTACCACCTAAATGTAGAAAAATCGTAAAGAAATAACCGAAATACTCTGTATAAAAATTAAGGCCACACTAGTTGTTTTTATTTCATATCTAAATTCGTGAAAGCACGGTTAAACGAACGGTACTGGATTCTGATAATGCAATAAAGTTACGGTTGTCAAAATGTTCAACTTCGGAATGTGAGAAAATAAGCTGGAAACTTGCATAAACCCTTTATTTTTGTCCTTTGGAAGTCATTCTTTTGAGTCTCAATAAATCACGTGTCGACGTCTTAAGTTATTCTAGGTCAAAAGTGTCTAAAATCGGATCTTCGCCTTTGGTACCTACCTTTGGGCTGAATACCAAGAGACGCAGACACGTGAATTATTATGACTATTGAGATAATAACGATTGTAATGATAATACCATAGTCTTTGAAACTATAGTCAGCGTGATATTTGTCGAACCCCTTTTGTTACCTCTGCGCTTTAATAACGTGATACGCGGACACGTCATTTATTGTGACTTGGGACAATATTTAGAACGTTAGGCCATACAATTTTTATAAAGATGCCATAAGCATTGAAGCCATATGAAGGGACATATTATATATTGCGGTTAAACGTTTTTTAATACGTTGGGTCTTGAATAACTTAAGATGCCGACACTTAATTTATGTGACTTTGATAAAATATTAAGTATGCTCAAATAATGGGTTTATGCAAGTTTCCAGCTTAATATCTCACATTCCGAGGTGAAACTCTTAATAGCCTGGGCTTTGAAGATATTTGCAATAGCACTCCAGTTATATAGTATACAATTTAACATTAACACATCCGTAAGTAAATATATTTATGAAGTTTTGTATATCTACTTTCAAAAATTCTTATACCGCGAACTTTTGCTTTATATTTTTTTACATAGGTATCTTATAAGCACGTACAGCATTACACTGATACGTTTATTGGTGATGTCTTGAAATAAGTAATAAAATACATCTGTATGGGCTCTCTGAGTACCTAGTTGGAAAAGATTATACTCAATCAAATGCTCTCACACTTCAACCGTACAAAACAACTCCACGCCAAGCAATACGGTTTCACTAAGGGTAAATCGACTACGGATGCAGGTCTTACCCTTATATCTCATATTTATTCTGCATGGGAAGCCGCACATGATGCTATCGGTGTTTTTTGCGATCTGTCGAAGGCATTTGATTGTGTTGATCATGACACGTTACTAATGAAATTAAATCATTACGGAGTAAGAAATAAAGCGTTGGATCTACTAAGATCATACCTAAGCAATAGAATTCAAAAGGCAGAAGTCAACGGCGTTAAATCTGATGGATCGGGGGTAAAAATTGGCCTTCCACAAGGTTCCATATTAGGCCCTTTCTTATTCCTGGTATATATTAACGATCTGCCTTTTATGGTGGAGAAATTGACTAACATAGTGTTGTTTGCTGATGATACTTCACTGGTCTTCAAAATTGAAAGACAAAAAGAAGATTTTGATGATGTCAATAAAGTATTATCTTTAACCTTGAATTGGTTCACAGTTAACAATTTATTGTTAAATGCTGGTAAAACCAAATGTATCAAATTCTCACTTCAAAATGTCAGGCAAGTTGGGACCAGTTTAGTGTTGAACAGCAATTACGTTAGAATTAGTAAATGACACGAAGTTTCTTGGAATAACCATTGATAACAAATTGCAGTGGGGACCCCACATAGAAAAATTGGCTCTTAAATTAAGTTCTGCGGCTTACGCTGTTAGGAACATCAGACAAAACACGGATGTGGCTACATCTAGGCTAGTATATTTTAGTTACTTTCATAGTGTCATGTCCTATGGTATCTTGTTGTGGGGGAAAACAGCGGATATTCAAACTATTTTTATTTTACAAAAAAGAGCTATTCGAGCAAATCGTTCGTACACGCGATGTAGTATTTTGAACCTCTAACTCTAATTAGGTTAAGAACCTATGTTTAGAACCAAACGAACTTATTTGAGGTTTCGTCACGACTAGTGTAAATCAAAACGCACCCTACGTTTGGGTCTGTGATAAAAAAAAATGTAGCTTCCGTCCGTCAGTGAGACGAGTTAGTCGAAAAAAATATCGAGATCGTGGAGCTGATTGTATTGCCGTGAAATATTCGCGAGGACTTTCCTGCGTAGGAATCTGGGAGTTTGGAAGAAATCGGTATTCCAACCGCGAGTTTTGTTAGCTGATGTACAGCCTCGCGCGTCGGTCGCAGCGGATTGAACAATATTTGTGCCACGCCGGGATTCGTGAAGTTTGTGAATTTACTTCGTTTTGAGCCGATAGCTGGATAGGGATGCCGCGATCCAACCGCGAGTTTGGTTGCTGAAAGTTAGCGCCGCGGTCGGCCGAAGTGCAGCTTTCAATCCGCGTAATTGTAAGCTACAGAATAGCTCGCGGACCCTCGAGTGGATTTGGACATAACCTCAAGGTTCACACTGTTCTGCTGGACATCAGTTTGTGGCATTTTAATCCACTGAGCAATATGTGGTACTATTGCTAAAGTAACTTGCTTGCATATGAGCGGCATTGAAGGCTGACTCATACCGCTTATATCACCGTCTTGAATCTGTTGAAATCACAATTTAGAATTAAACATATAACTAGGTATAAACCCAATCACATTAAAATTCGCCATTAACTATGAATATATACTACGATAAGCATTCTATGACCTACCTCTCCGCGGGCCCATATTCTTATTGCACTCAAAACTTAAATATGGGGAGGTATGCGACCACCTCTAGCATCTCCAGATAAATCATCTTTAATCATGTTGATTATAAACATGGCAGTAGATCGGGAAAACCTGTAATTGCGCTTAAATTCCGCTTCTTCGAGTTCTTCTAATATATTGTAACGGGTTTTGTAAAATTTTGCCATCCTTCCTAGTGAAGTGTTGTTTTCAAATTCTTGCAGTAACCTCAAATCATCCAAGTAATAGTCTCTATCAATTATCACCACAAACTATGAAACCCGGTACGATCTTGAAATATTATTTACAAAAAACTACGAATAATATTAATTAGTACAACCAAAACCTTTTCTAAACCAAAATTACACAAACTATGAATGAAACTACGAAGCAAAACCAGAGAACAAAACAACAATAATAGAAACATTCAAAATGGCCGTTTGAAAAGAAAGTTACAAATGTCAAATTACGCCATAAATCACACTAGTCTGTCCTTACTCCATCGCTAAACTAGGTAGCGACGAGGTGTAACCGTTGGTCCGAGAGTAGAGTCGGATTAGTGCTACTCAATCCATACACCACGTTTATTAATAATTCATTTCCTTAATACTGGCCTAACACTTAGAGTAAACTTACTACTGTGCTAGTCTATAAGACGGTCTGTCTCTGAAAAATGATCTCCTCTACGGCCACGAGGGAACTTGGCGTCACTTGTACCTACCTACCTATCTAGGAAATTTTCTTAGTCCCTGAGCCAGCTATGACCTCTCTTTCTCGCATAAGAGAGAGTCGTCGTAGCTCGCTTAGAGACAAATAAATATGGCGCAAACTGTAGATACTATAATCATTGCTCACGCGCCGCTTCTCGTATACGCCTATAGGAATACCCCCGAATAAGGAAAAATATTTGGTTTGGCGAATTTCAACCCTACGGGTGGTAATGGGATTCAAAACCTATGAAAAACATTTCTTTGCATCCTTTTGCATTTCAGTTTCTTGGCTCGCGATTTTGAAACTTCTTGCCTCATAATAAAGTTCAAAACCTAAGAAAAATAATTAATCATTATTTGATACTACAGCCCAAAGCCCACAACGTTGCCAACGCGTGCGCTTGGGCGCGCTGTTGCCACATCGTGCAGTGAAACCCGCCCCGGTCGCCTATTTCCTTATCCGTATTGAATTTGTCCCCTGGTGTCGTGACCAAATATACCGGCCAAGTGCGAGTCGGACCCGCGCACGAAATTTATATGGGACCACCTATGACCTACCAATCAAAACAAGAATCATCAAACAAAATCGGTTCTTAACTGACGGAATAATCGCATGTTTCATCCTCCTCAATCATCAACTTTTCCCTTGTTTACCTGGTTTGCTGGAAGAGATCTCTTATTAGAGATAAGCTCGCCTTTGTACACTTTTTTATGTAACTCTTGTTTTTTGTATGATTTGTGTGCAATAAAGAAATTATGAATTATGAATGTTTGTACACATATAAAAAAAATGCCGTACAATGGTAGGGATTGCGTGGAGTGAATAGTTTGGGTTTTAGGATACGCAGGTATTTACTTAAATAACTAGATAAACATTAGTTGAAATTAAAAAAAGAGCCCAAGAGAACCTCTCTTTGCGTACCATCGTCGACGCCCCCCGCTACGTGAGGAATGCGACGATCCAGGGGGACCTCAGATGGGAACCAGTGGACCAGTTTGTCCAGAGGCTGGCGAAGGGCATGTTCGCGCGTGCGGATAGCTCACAACATCCGCATATCCGCGACATGGCGCCGTACCACGCGCGCCCGCCCGACCGCCGCCGCCTGCCACGCGACCTGGTTGCCTAGCCGGCGATCATCCAACGGAACACCCCAAGTGAGAAGATCTCCACCGCCCGCGAGGGCCCCCCGATGACCTGTCCATAGTGGACAGAGGCGCATCTTCAGGAAGAGATCCGATGATCTGACCCTGACTCCCCACGCCCCAAAATGGGTGCGTGAGATGAATACTTGATTGATTGATTAAAAACATTTAGTATGATAATAAAAGCCTGGATGCACAACGGGCAACCCAGTCTTTTGGACATTCAAATCATGCCGTCTCATTATCTCTAACTTGCTCGGGGAATGGCGCCGCAGTATGATATTTAAGCGGCACTTATTTTGAGCAGTAGTCTAGGGTTTCTACGGTTTAGTAAGATTACATATTCACATGAGATGAACTGGATTGAACTTGTCGTTTTCAATACTTTTATTTTAGCATTACAAAAGTTTTAAATACCTGGGTCATCAACGGATTCAGATTCTTCTATGGACTTTTCTTCCAGACAGCCGGTTTGTGTGTCTAATTCTCAGTCGACTTGCTCGATACCTCAAAAGATAAATTATAGGCTTAGAGAAAATATCAAAATCAACAGGCCATAAAAAGTTTTATAAGTAAACGGAAAGTGGCATCTAAATACTCAGAAGTGCAAAGGCAAGTACGAAGCGAACTGCTGCTAATTACCAGCAGGCACATCCTGCACCCGTAGCATGCGGGCCCCCGCGGGGTGTGTTGACGCGGGAAAGAGAAGGATGGAGCTATGCGCTATAGAAAGCTCTGTCCCTCACCTCTCGCGACAAAACCTCCCCCCGCGCTCGGCATACTACGGGTGCTGAAGTACGCAGAGCGGCTCAGTCACGATACAAAACGCAGGAAACTACGAGTCTATGGATAAAAAGTACCTTGTATGTCTTACAATCCAGGAATGAGTTACTACAACGATCGTATGGTGTGTAGGCAATATGACTAATAAGTGTCAGTGGTGCAATGCACTCAAATGTAAGGACGAGACGAGACTCTTGGAATTGTGTGGTGTTGTGGTAGTGGAAAGGTGCAGTTAGAATCATTAAATAGTCTGCCTGATCCTCTGTACAGTTTGATAATGGATCTGCACCCTGATCATAAGCATTTTATTCCTAATATTCGTAAAAATAATAATTGTTTTCAAATGATATCTTTTGACGCAAAGCAAAGTGGTACAGGATGGATTTGTGCCAACATTAAATGTACAGGGTCAGGAATATCATTTAGCTGGAAGCCTTTTACCAGAACCAGATGAGAAAGCTAAATTCTTGCAGATTTATTTCGTTGGAGAAGAGACGATAGAGAAGTAAGCCTAAGGTGCTCAAATGATCAAGGATTAACACCAAGTTTGGTTAAACGGTTACAAAAAATGCTTCATAATGTTAACAGTTGCAATTAAAAATCTCCAAAGAACAAATGATAAAATAAAACGGCTTTCAGGTGGTGGGACCTGTGAATCGTTTAAAGTCATTCATGCTGAGAAGAAATCACCTGAAGGTGATAGAGTAAATTTTAATGCCCCAACGACAAACGAAGCTTTGGTGATGGTAGATCAGCAGTTTGAGAAACGGGATATTATATTAGAAAGACATAGTACTTCTTTGCGTCGGATAAGTGAACTAAATCGTTCGTACGATGCGTTACGGTAACCCTTATTATTTTGTTATGGCGAGGATGGTTATTCTATTAACTTGCCTCAAAACTATCTCTTAACAAAATTGCCTCTAAAAATGGTTTCGGCAGCCAGTTTCTATTCCCATCGTATTATGATAAAGACTCAATGAAATAACTTTCTCCTACGTTTTGGCGCTCTTTTTAGTCATTATTTAGTGGATCAATACGCTAAAATGGAAACCGAGAGACTAAATTATATACGGCATAATCAGGCAAAGTTACGTGCAGATAATTATATACATCTTAAGGATGCAGTTAGACGACAAGATGCTAATGTCAATCAATTGGGGCAAATGGCAGTACTACCGTCCTCTTTCACTGTTGGTCCGAGGTATATGCACGAGCGTACCCAAGACGCAGTGACATATGAACGCAATACAGTCGCCCATCTCTTTGTGACGTTATATGCAACCCCCGCTGGGAGGAAATCATATAAGTGTTACTTCCTGGACAAAAGTCTTATGATATTCACGATGTAATTGCTTATAAATAAGTGTATTCCAGCCTCCCTCTGAGGGCGAAGCTCGGGATCTACAAGACCTACGCGAGATCCCGCCTCACCTACGCGACCCCAGCATGGTACGCCCTGTGCTCGGAGACGAACAAACGGAGATTCCGAGCCCAAGAGAACCTCTCTCTGCGTACCATCGTCGGCGCCCCCCGCTACATGAGGAACGCTACAATACAGAGGGACCTAAGATGGGAAACCGTGGACCAGTTTGTCCAGAGGCTGGCGAAGGGCATGTTCGCGCGTGCGGATGCGTCACAACACCCGCACATCGCCGAACTGGCGCCGCACCACGCGCCTGCCCGACCGCCGCCGCCTGCCACGCGACCTGGTTGCCTAGCCAGCGATCACCCACTGCATACCAGCGCCACATGAAGACCACCGCCCGCAAGGGCCATCCTATGACCTGGGTTGGAGTCTTATCGACACTGACCATGACCTGTCCACAGGTGTGGACAGAGGCGATTCTTCGGGAAGAGGTTCGTTGACCTGACCCGTGGGGGGAGTGCGCAGACATCCTCAACCCCTTTAGAGCAGTTAGGACTGCAAAGGAATGAATCAAGGTATGTAGTTTTCTTTATCTTAAACTTTCTCCCTATCAGAATATAATGCTTTTGTAAGAAGGTGTACAAAGTTTAGATAAATAAGAATAACAATGTTAATTGTTTTCATATCCTAAAGGAAAATGTACAGCAAATTGTTTTATTAATATTCCAGCCAGCATAAGCATGTTGGACGTATCAAGGCTGATGGGATTGAAAGTTGAACATCTTAGGGCAAAGGCTGCACAGACTTCCCAGGCTGCTCTGCAAAATGCTCAGACCCCTATAGTATTAATACTATAGCATCCTTCAAATGAATTTGTGAAATAATAGATTGACGAAGCAGGTAATTCTATACTTTACTATCAGTTTGGGTAGGATATAGTTATGTAGGAAATATGCCCTGAATTGTTACTTAATATAAATTTTAATTTTAAAAGTGCCCTTAGTATAATTTTAATGACATTTTCCCCACGAGTTTTCTAAACCATGTTTACTTTTCCTGTAAATATGCTGTAGAAAATATCAGCTATAATTTATTAATTCATGCAATCATGTAAGTATAGTATACTTATATAGTTTTATGTAAAGTATTTCTACTAACTTGTACATTATTTCTTTTTTCAGTTTTGTACCCAACAAAGAGAAGATGTGTGAAAAATATTTAATTATTATTACTAACATATAATATAATATCCCATTGCTGGGCAAAGGTCTCTAATGTGAGAATAATTAAAGTGAGATAACTTAAGTACCAAGACATGAATAAAACAAATTTACCTAGTTAAATATCATTTATTTTAGTCCTTAATCTATCAACAATTGCGCTCCCCGCAATAGACTTACTATCATATCATTAATGTCACCCTTTTTTGTTATAGTATCTCTCCTCATGTTCATTAGGGGTAACTATAGACATATGAGTACCATCTCCACAAGCCAGAACCCCTGGCAATCTGTACTTTTTGAAAAATCTGAAAATAATAAACATTTACATACAGGCACATACAGTGCTCCTGGCCCCACACTTGCGTACCCTGGGTTGTGGGAACCAGAAACAACGATGAAAAGACTGGGTTTTCTTTTCTTTATCCCCAGCCGGGGATTGAACCCAGGACCTCTCTTATGGTAGGCAGGGCAACAACCATACATGGTAGCAGCACCACAGTTGTCCTATACCTATATTATAATTAGTACAACTTCAAATCAAATCAGAGACAGTCCGTCAACTTACATTTTTTTAAATTGTTTGTTTGAAAGAACACTATCTTTCTCATCAATGCTAAGTATAAGCATGTAATTCGTATGTATTTGATATATTAGTATATGATATATATTTTAGTATTATGTAGATATTGGTAAGTAGTAGTATTTAATGTTGTGCACATATGTAGCTCTACCTGTAGTTTCTTTTTTACCCCTCCAATCAAGGTTTGCTGGGAGAAATTTCCTGTTAGAGATAAGCTCGCCTTTGAACATGTTTTTACCTTTATATATTTTTTTGTATTCTCTGTTTTGTGCAGTAAAGTATATATTTAAACTTATAAGCCACACAATCTTGGTATGCTTTTTTTTGTTTATTACCAAACCAAAAGTAATAATCTAAAATAAATTGTGATAGGCAAACTAATAAATAGGAATTGTATGATGTATGAGGCAGATAGGCAGACCACCGGATAGATGGACGCTGAGACGCTGGCTGGCAAGCAGTGGCTGCGGGAGGCTCAGGACCAGAGTAGATAGTGTGGTAAAGAGGAGGCCTATACCCAGCCGTAGGTAAATGTAATCTGATTTGAATTTAATGGAATGATGTTAACATATAGTTACTTACTTCCTTTTAATTTGCTATATCACGAAGTTGAAAGGGAAATTTAAGATTTCTGGCTTGTTGAATGGTAAGGGACTTGTTTTACAATTTTGGTGACACTTGACTGGTAAACACAGTGTTTCCGGCTTTCTAATCCAATCGTCTGGTAGGAGCCTGTGGCAAAATGCTAAACAACCAGTACCTGAAACAAAATGTAAGCACTGTTACTAAGCTCACTTAGTTCTGTTTTTGGGAAACGGAATAAAAATTGTTCATGTCCAAACAAAAGTAAATGTGCTGTGATACATTCTAGTACTTTGTATAGTGTTACTAACCTTCGTATCCACATCCAAAGCACCGGTTGGTGGCAAATTAAGGGTCAACTGAGTAATTAAAGTGTCCACAAGCAAACTCCTTCGACAGTCAATTTCGCTTGATAAACTCCGATTCTCTGTTTTAGATTAGGCTCGCGCTATAGCTACATCACACTCGTAGGCGATTTCCAAAGTCCAGATACATCAATTTCACGATTTTCACCCACTTTTCATCTCAACAATTCTACAACGGTCGTGAAAAAGTAGCTCCGCATAGACTTTAACAAAACCGTTCGTTTGACAGCGGTTACGGTCCAATTCCAATCGAACTTCGGTTCAACCATCTGTCAAAACGTTAGCGCGATACGAAAAGTCCATATAGTCGTGTTTCGGTTATGGTTCAGCTTTGGTTCGGTTGATATTTTTTACCGCGATCGCCCCCCAGGTCTCGTACACACTGACAAGTACATTAAACAACCCATCAGTTCCCTGAAATTACAAACATTACCTGTACAGAGTCCTTATCAGGCATCTAGTTTACAATTCAACGGCATTGGTGTTGTGGACACAGCTTTACATTTTTCCATACCAAATCTAATCAATAACCTCTTGATATATTCTCTCTCTCAGAGTGTTTGGTCAAGTCGTAATAGTAGTTTATGTGACTGATACATAATGCCTAATTATGTACAGTTACATACACTAGTTTATCTACACACACATCATAAGCTCTCTTTGATGTGTTCAGGAACCGCATGTTTGACCGGCATTGTGGCATTGAGTTGTTTAGCTTGTTCTGTGGTACCAACTTCACAGACAAAGTAGGGGCGGCACGCAGGCGGGCGTCGGCGTTCGAAATTTGAATGTCATAATAAGTAGAAAGTTTACAAATTTTGGTCAGAATGTTCAATATTCAGATAAGAAATAAGTTTTTACAAAGTAGTTTAACATTATGCTGATCGTAACGTGCGGTTTTTGGACGCAGTAAAGAGGGTTTATGATACGTGTGTAGATAAAATACCTTTTGATACATTTCTAAAAATAATTATATTCTAAACAACTTTTCAGTGTTCCCAAGTTTTTAACATTGTATTAATTTTCTAAGAATTTCAATAATTCAGCCTTTTTGCTACTAATTTTACTATAAAACACATAGAAATCATCAACATACAATGCTACTATTATCAAGTCATTTTCATTTCTCTTTACATAGACACAAGGCTCACACTACTTTGTTTATAACGTTTCGTCTTTAAATTTAATTGCTTTTCTACTTCAGCTTTGAAAATAATAAAATAGGAAATTACCTCATTTTTATTCTTCATTAGGTATCCAAAGGATTTCCGTGTATGGTCATCAGTAAATGTAAGCAGGTACCTCGCACCACCCAAGCTGTCAACCTCCATCGGACCACACACATCTGAGTGTATGAGCTCGAGTGGTCTGCTAGCATGCTGGTCTTTGCTCTTAGGAAACGGACGAGCGATCTTTCCTTCCAGGCAAGGTACACAGCCTGCGAGTGAGTCTTAACACCTAATGCTCCACTATTCAGAGCACACATATCTTTTAGATACAGATGCGCCAGTCGTTTGTGCCATATGAACACGGATGTAGGGATAACAGCTACTGCGGCACTCTATGTCCTCTGATTCAGCAGAGGCTTGGAATACCCCATATTTTGCAAGTATGTACCGACATCTAACCTGTAAATTCCATTCACACACCTAGCACAAGCAATAAAGTCCCCTGTGTTTTCCCTAATTGTACATCCTCCCTTGTCGAATTACACTATGAACCCACTCTCAGTCAGCTTACTCACTGATAACAAATTAGTTGAAAGTTGTGGCACAAACAATACATTTGGGAGTTTTCTAACCTTATTATTACACTGCAATGTTAAACTTCCGCATCCATGTGGTTGAAGCTTGTCACCATTCGCCACCGAAACGGCACTCACAGTTGTAGTAGTTTGAAATCTACTAGAAACTCTTCATTGTTCGTCATTGTGCTCTACAGCCACTGTCCACGTACCAGTCATCGTTACCATGAGCGAGTAATGCCAAACCAGCAATGTTTTGTCATTCTGCTGTTGCTTCTTGTCGCGTTTCCATTTAAAACATTTTGATTTTATGTGGCCGACCTTTTGACAGTATCGGCACACCACCGTAGACATTGAAGCTTTGGATACAAAAGCGCTGTTTGTAGCTACTCCATCTCCTTTGCGATGCTCTTCCTGTAGAAGACGAGTACGTACCACCTCACTTGACAGAATTTCAGTGATGCAAATTGTTTCCAGGTTTGAAACGACACTATCATATTCTTGAGGTAAACCTCTCAGTATAAGCTCGCAACTTCTGCGTCATCAATTACTTTGCCAATATCCGACAGTTGCTGCACACTGCTCATAATTTCACTTATGTCGGTCGTCGTATATTTGTATGAGACGAAAAATCCATTCTGTGCAATTGTCTGAGCAACAAAACTCTTCTTTAAAGGCCTTTATCCTCGTAAACCCTGGCGAGCCTTTCTCACGCCTCCTTTGGGGTTTTTGCATCTCGCACATGTTGGTACAAGGCCGGGCACAGACTTGACAGATAGATTCGTGCCAAAGCGCGCTGGCAACGTATCACATCAAGGTCAGTCCCCTCGACGCAGCTCCACAGTGATTCCAGGCACAACGCCAGTTTGACTGCAAACTTCCAGTTATTATAATTACCGATGCCTTGCAGCTTCTCAATTCCTGCGATCGCTCCAGATCCCAGCAGCATGTGTTGTGATTGTGAAAACCCGCCATTGTTCGCGGCCTCGTTCGCTTCACTCGACGACTGCATGGTTGAAATGCTTTTTAGTTGAGTCTTTTATTTGTAATTTGTAATTTCTTTATTATACTACACAAAACATAACTTAACTTATAATAGTATAATAGAAAAAAAACATGTATAAAGGCGAGCTTATCTCTCAAAAGAGATTTCTTTCAGCAAACCAAGATGGTAGGAAAGGTGATGGTTGAGCAGGGGAAGACCGGCGCGTACAATAAAACTGTCCCTGATAGTGCAGGGAAGCTCATTCCACAGTCGTATGGCTTGGATTCTGAACCCGTGCTCGTAGGCTGCAGTGGAGCGATCTGGAGCTTTGAGCGTAAACGCCGAAAGAAATTCGAAGCGATCACGTAGGCAGTTAGGGTAACGAGGGTTCCACAAAATATTATAAAGGATACACAGGATATGAGAGTCCCGTCGAAGCCGAATCGGTAGCCACTTCAGCTCCCTGCGATGCTGAGATACGTGGTCATACTTGCGCAGTCCGAAGATGAACCGTATCCCGAGATTTTGTAGTCGTTAAAGTTTGTTCTTTAGTTTTTATGCACTGGTGTTTTTTATGTTTTTATCACTAACTGGATTACTTTTTATTTATGCACTGGTTCACGAAGTGTGTGCGTACACTGGATACATAACCTGTTGTAATTGAGGAGATTGACGTTTGCCAAAAAGTCCGTATTGTATGAAGTTTATTTATTAAACCACATTATAAAAAGTTTTTAATCATGACACGAGATTACTTGGATAATCATGGATATTGCAAATAGGACGATAACAGAACAACACAAACAAAAATTAACCTCTCATTTTACTCTCTTTTGTAGTTTATTTTACCTGATTTAGCTGTACTTGGTCTAATGAATAACAGGTCCTCATTTTTCGTAATGCACATAATTTTTTCGCACTCATACTGTAATTATTAGGAAGAGCGCCGAATCCTGTAATACAGGTTAACCACCTAGCTCAGGTTCAGATGTTTCAGGTTAGGTTAGGTTACTACTACTACTACATACTACTACGGTGATTAGATGCAACACCACATTGTATTGCATCATTTTCTTTACCTAAACTACACACCTACCTAAACCTATTTCGGGACAGTGTTGTTGCTGCAGTTGACGACTGTACTTAACGGAAGATTGAGCGCGCACGTTGGAACGGGTGTGGATTGGGGTCACAAATGCATATAAAAAGGCTTGAATGCATGGCAAGAGCATCATACCACCACCAGTGCCTGCAAGTAATGTACGCCGCGTACCACATTATCACGTCGATAAACGTTGAAGAATTTTTAGAAGTTGAAAATGTCGTCGTCCAAGATGTCTCCGAAGCAGCGCAGCAGCGACGAGGAGGAATTCGTAATGTTGGACAGCGAAGAACTGCTGAACAGCAGCCAACAACCGGAGGAAAAAGGAAACAAACGGTCATCGAATTATTCAAAAGAAGCCGTGGACTCTTGGGAAACCGAGGAAGTCGGGGAGGCGGGGCCGGAGGAAGAGGACGACTTTCAACAATTAACGCAGCGGTCGTCAGACCGCACCGACACAATGATGCGATCGTCATTGGAGAATCCTCCGACCCAGAGGGCGGAACCAGCGCCAGCAACACCCATGGCACCGAGGAAGGCGAAACGGCCGACGTCACTGAAATTAACGAGACAAGCGACGCCATCAACAGCCGGCGCAGCAGCGTCGAGACCATCGTCATCCCACACGCCACCCCAGACGGGCTCGGTTCGACAAGTGACGTCGAGACCATCGTCATCCCACACGCCACCCCAGACGGGCTCGGTTCAACAAGTGACGACGAAGATATCGACGGAATGGCTTGCTCAGTGGGCAAATTCAAGTATAACGCAAAACGAAATAAATCTTCTCCTTGGAAGGTCATCGCTCGACATACAGGAACACGAAGAAGACATTATTACCATATCATTTACATCAAAAAGCTGGGGCTTTAATAGCAAACTTGGTCAAGCTATACGAACAGGACAATATAAATGTTCTGCAATTGCATGCATTCGTTGTCTGCTGGAGTACATTACTACTATCGATGTCGTCACTTGTTGAACCGAGCCCGTCTGTGGGTGGCGTGTGGGATGATGATGGTCTCGACGTCACTTGTTGAACCGAGCCCGTCTGGGGTGGCGTGTGGGATGATGATGGTCTCGACGTCACTTGTTGAACCGAGCCCGTCTGTGGGTGGCGTGTGGGATGACGATGGTCTCGACGTCACTTGTTGAACCGAGCCCGTCTGGGGTGGCGTGTGGGATGACGATGGTCTCGACGTCACTTGTTGAACCGAGCCCGTCTGGGGTGGCGTGTGGGATGACGATGGTCTCGACGCTGCTGCGCCGGCTGTTGATGACGTCGCTTGTCTCGTTAATTTCAGTGACGTTATGATAAAAAATAAATTATTATTAACTTGAGTAAACGAATATCTAGATAAAATTGTCCTTCGAAATTATTTTTTTTTGTTAAATTAATTTTATGAAACTTTTAGAGAAATTGAGATATGGTCATGCTGTAACAAGATTTTTTGTTGGAAATGCCTTTCTCTACCTCCTTGTTTTGTTTGATCTACGACTTTTGGGATAGCAGGGCAACTTAATAAAATGTTTAAAAAAACTTGAAAAATACAATAAATTAGATTTGGTCCGAATATTTGTTGTATAATATTTTAAAATAAAACTTAATTCTCATTGATTATGATGTCCTTACCTATTGAAACTTTAGAATAGAACACAATACGGCGAATTAAAACACGAGCAATGATATTAATCTTTACATTTATTTCTCGAATTCAATTTAGAATCTATTATAGCGTACATACATTTTGTACAATAAATCTACTTCTATAATAAGGCCACATAATTAAGTGCAATGTTAAATCTTGTCAACCATTTCTAATTAAGACTTAATTACGAAAACTTAAGCATCATATGCGATCTTACATGGACTAGTAGTCAACAATAATAAAAACAATTGCAGAAATGTTCAAATTAAGCAATTATATGTATACTTTAAAACTAAACAAACATTACGTTTACTTTGACACTTGTGTAAATAATGGATATAAGAAATGTTATTTACAATGTAGAAAAAATCGTACAGAAATGTACCACACTAAGGCCACAGTCACAAAGTTTAGTTTGTTTTAATTTCGCATTTTAGATACGCAGTAGCACTTGATTCCCTGAAACTATTTGCAAAGGCACTCCAGTTAATTTGTATACAACATTAACACATAATACTTAGCTAAATCTTATTCTAACCTTGTGTAAAATCAGTAAGCAAAGAATATATTTCTAATGTCTACTTTATCTACTTTAAAAAGCTCTTATCCCGCGCATTTTTGCTTTAGTTAATAAATATCTAATACGTACAGCATTATACACTAATACATTTATTAGTGATGTCTATAAATAAGTAAAATAGAATACGTCAAAGTTACACAATCAGAGATTACATTGAAAATTATTTGGTATTTCATGTAGAATATATTTGCATGGGACATTACAGAATATTAATGGAAGCTCTATATATAATTTTAAGATCTATAGCGATAAACTTCTTTCATCGATGTATAAAAATATAAATGTTATATTATTAATATAACCCCATATATCATTCTATACACATTCAATACTTTACAACTTACAAGAAACCGATCAATAAAATTAACAATTCAAAACCAGTTAATAGAATCATTGACATCGACTGACAAACTTAATAACATTTAGGCCTACATACACCAGCAGCATGACCACTGGACCAGGTATTCATCCCACCACTGGGCGCCAGACAACGTGTAATCGTGAAGTCAAACATCGTAGTTGGCGAATCACCGATTTCTTAAATCTTGGCAGTGTTTCGTTATGCACAGATCTATGCAACTTACAGCCTAAGAAATAAGTTTGACAGTCGAGCAAGGAAACTAGTGCCTTCAATTTAACACCGTCCAACACTACGACCAGCCGCAAGTGAGTTTATGGAACTGCTCGTAATCCAACGTCTGGTTCGTGTCCTTGGAGCGCATCGACAGGAATATGTAGCCGCCGATGAACTCGTGCACCACCTTGCAATCGGCAGACTGGACTGAGAAGATTATGTTGCTCTCGTCCTTCCTGCCGACAGTCCTGCTGCCCTCCTCGAATTGGACCATCATGTGCTTGATCTCCCAGTTGATGTTCCAGGCCTGTGGAGGTACGCACGTTATATTGTCAGTTTGATAATTCTGCAGTCTATTGATGGAAGTTGGTTTTAGCCGGGTGGGTGATGAGTCTGATGAGGTATGACTAAGGCCAAAACCAACCTCCAATCAATCGACCATAGAATGGGAACAATTTAAATGACCACCAAAATAATTTTTAGCTACCCAAATTGGGTAAGATGATAAGAATGATCAACAAAAGTTGCAGAAAATATCAGGGCAAAATATTGCGGTAGCTTAGGTGAAGGGTAAAGGGGGTGAGCGAAGAGAAGCCCCTTTATCCTTCGTGTTAGGTTGAACATGTAAGAACAATAAAAATACTTAAAACATAAACTTAAGTACACAAAACATAAAAAGAAGTTTGGTGATCAAATAAATGATTTTGAAATGACAATTTATCCAAACACAATAGGTGGTCGTTTACTAATTCTGGCGCTCTTTTCGAATTTATTGTTAGTAAAATAGGTGCGTTTTTGGTGATCGTTTAAACATCAGCCCTATAGAATTACTATCAATCTGAGTTTTACCCGTCGTGTGATCCGAATGACACCGTCCCAACTATTCGATAGAATCGGAGCCATAGATTTACCCTTGAGGATTAATCGTAAGCTAGTTTCCGACCTATGCTGGGTATAATACTATATGCGCTAATTGACTTTGGTACGATTTTGGTGACAGCGTCGACTCTTCTGACTAGCTGATCAGTACCACACTCGTCTCATTTTATTTGTTTATTTGGGAATCGAGTAAAAATATACGTAATAACATGGACGAATAAGACTAGAGGACTGACCACTGCATACAAAAAACGTACCCTGCTAGAAAGCCAAAATCCTGTATTATTTCTGGATGTCGCTGAACCATGCAATAGATGCTGGGTGCTTAGGTTGGCGGCGTATTAAAATCGATCGTAATATCGACGAAAAATCAGAGATGGCGTAAGCGTAAGCCTTGTTTGTTCTTAGGAAATGAACGTTTATACCGCCCCGCCATCTTTCCTAAATTAAGCGCGCCACCACGATACTACCTTTAATAGAAATAACTTTTGAACTAGTAGCTCTATCTAGCAATATACATTTAAACTAAAAATCGAATTACGCTTCAAAGTACTACGGTGGTTTGTCCTCTAGTTTTATTCGTCCATGGTAATAATAATCTTTGTCTTAGGACTCTTAGTATACGACGATATCATTAATTGGGCAAACAATGAGGTAATTAATATAGGCAGCTGATACTGAGCTGAGCTGATGATGCATGAAATAAAACGCAAGGAAGTAGGAGGGGAGGTTGTCCTTTGAATGTAAAAATATGTGTGTGTACAGATCGGTTCGGGTTCGGATCGGTCGACGCGCAGCCTTACGTGGCATTGCATGGGCATCAAGAATAGTCTCTCTGTCTCTCTTGCGCGCGGTCAAATGAGCATGAAGGAGACAGTAACCATTTTACCACAAAAAATATTAAACAGCGTTTAACCTCAAAACAAACGGCAAATCCCATATAGTTTTGTTTTTAAGAATGTGTTGTTGTGTAGTTTATTTTTTTGTGATAAGGCCCTTATCGTTTTATTTTTGCTACTGCTATTATTAATATAGTAATATTTTTCGCATTCATGTCACGTGTCAAGCGACGCGCGTTATTGTGATTGATTACCTATTTCGAGGTCAGAGCAGAATTATTCATTTTTAAACATACTGTACAGTGAAATTGCATCAGTGTGAGTACTGTGAACTCGCCAGCTTTGGGTAACTGACCTGTACGATGTGTCAGCGTCCTTTCACAAACTCACCTTCATAGTGCTGAACCGCCACGTCTTAACATGATCCCCCGTGCTCGGATCCAGTCGCATTATCCTGTTATTCAGTATGCTGATGATCTCGTCCTTCTTGTGGCCCATGAAGCGGACGACGAAGAGACTCTGCCCGTAGTCGGGCAGGCTCTGCCAGGCGCGGATGTACTGCAGCTTGGCCTCGAGGAGCGGGAGGTCCTTCACGTTGGCGTGGCTCTCCAACACGCGCTGGGTCAGCTGGAAGGGAGATGGCACGATTGTTTTGCAGTCGATCAACGCGGATGTCACTTGGTTACCTACTATCGGGGGGATGAGCGTTAGATTGGATGTTATTTGGCACACAGCTTATGAACTGGATGAACACATACATTCGGACAAGAAAAATAACGACAGTGCGTGCACAGGGCCGGCCGATGGGCTACTTGACAAGAGTACAGTACACTGACGAAACTTCCATGGACACGTCTCACATTTCGTCGAAGTCTTATATGGATGGAATCACTCTCACAAACGATTTTCTAAGATCTCGCCTTCTGGACTGTACAAATAAACGTAGTGACAGTTTCGGAGACGAAGAATGAGTCACCGGCGGCGCGTAGTAATTTTTGACTACTGTCAATACTTTGACAGGTGTCATTTGACTGTTGCCAATATTTTGACAGATGTCATTTTGACTGTTGCCAATATTTTAGCTAATAAGTAAGCAACTCCCACCTTCCCCTTGAGCTTCCTGATGAACCGCGGCGCGACATAGTTCTCGGGCTGTATCTGGTGCGGCAGGTTCAGCAGCGGTGCCGCCCCGGGCTGCGGCTTCTGGAGCGCCAGCAACGTCTTCACTGCGGCGGCCTCGGAGGCGAACGACGAGTCGGCGAGCGAGCGGCCGCGCGAGCCGAGCCGGCAGGCGGCCACCCAGTCGGGGTATTGCTCTTCCTGCGGGACGAAAGGTAAGCAATAATAAGAACATGGCCGCCATGTTTTATAAAGAAAAAATGCAGGGAACTGACACCCCATTAGCGTTTCATGCGGCTTTAAATTTTAAAGAACTTTTCTGCAACTTTCTGTTAGTATTCTTTTATTTAACCCATTACTTACAATGTGAACTGTTGTAAATTTGATGTATCATTTTATCTTGTTAATGATACCTGTGGGGATGTGGGTAGTGGTAAGTACAGGGGATCCGTCGAGACTATTTTTGTCAGTTAGTCGAGTCATATCAAGATATGGGGGATACCTCACACCCTGTTTAGAAAATCCACCAAATCTATAAATTTTCCATTTGAACGTAATGTGAGGGAGTGGTACGTCACAAGCTTAATAAACAAGTATCTCGCGTTACACTCAAATCTTCAGATGTATTGAAAGGTATAATTAAAGCATGTAATTAATTTAACATATCTTAGTTTGACGTCCTCGAGTAACATATTTTTAAGTAGACATATTTTGTGTTGCCCTTACACCCCTAACGGCGCGGTCTATATGGAAAGCTTAGATCTGATGGACTGAAAGGTCGCACTGTAGTGACTCACGAAATCCCACAAGGGAGGCCTCTCCGACTATTATTCCTACATCATTATGTCAGACAACCTGTAAGGTCAAGCAGACAGAACTATTCAAATCATACTAAAGATTCGTAAGGTTCGAATGTGGCGTATTAAAAGTTCTGATAACTTTATTTGACGACCCGAATGGCTGAGTCGGCAGTGACCCTGCTTACAAAGCCAAGGGTCCCGGTCGGGGGCAAATATTTGTTTGATGAGAACGGATGTTGGTACCCTAGTCATGGCTGTTTATCTATCTAAGTATAATATTTATCTATATAAAGTATTTGTATCGTTGTCTAGTACCCAAACTACTGGGAATCCTAGTTTAGGGCTAGATCAATTTGTGTAAATAGTGCCCAAGGTATTATTATTATTATTAATCATGTCGCCATCATACACGTCAACAATATTAACGCCTGTCAATATTGACAGAGGTAGATTTTTCAGAAAAAATAACTGCCAACCCATTTCATAAGACGCACGGAAGTGATACACATTTTACTCACCATCCAAATTAGTTATATTACAGATACTGAAACATTATGTTTTATACAGGCCACATAGGGTAAGGAGGGGTGAGAGAGGGAGGGAGAGAGAGAGAGATGTCTCCCAGCCCACAGCTCACTCAGAGCCAAAGAAACTTGTCGCGAACTGTATTCTGATCTAATGAACTCACAGTCTCGCACCGCAGCCACAGCTCCTTCATGGCGCCTTCGGCCGGCACCTCCAGCTTGATGCCCCACTGGCCTGCCGCCGGCCGCGCCTCCGGGGTCACCTGCCCAGAGACAGACAACACACATTTATATTCATATAAGCGAATAGCCGGTGGACACTCGTGGAATAAGGATTAAAAAATACCGACACATTGATGAAACTTAAACCGTGTTACTACAAAAATATTAAACATAGTTTGACCGGAAAACAAACGTCGCATCCAAAACTTTTTGGGTTTAAAATAAGTCTTGTTACAAGAACAGCAGGAGTTTATTTTTGTAGTAAAACCGAAAAAAAGTCCCACTAGTTCAATCAACTGTACTGTCAAATTAAACAAGAGGGTATAAATGCACGGGAGACCTCGCGCAGTAACGTTATCACGGTGTCCTAAGGTTATTCCATAACAGCGAGGCGTCCAGATAATTCGTGCCGAGACATAGATTTAATGAAGAATCAGCACCATCAAGTTTGCAATCTCGAGTATACCTCAGCCCCGCGTAGCTCCACGACGAAGGAAGCTGGGTCGCCCCTAGCAGCCGCTTCTCGCGACGAGTGCACTCGGAGCACGCCGTCCCGGCAGGACACCCAGCCACGCTTGTACTGCTTGAGGGTGAACCGCTTCGGCCTGTGACAACGATACAGTGCTTTAATTGCAATTTGCAGTTCCTAGACATGCTGCACTAGTCCCACACTAGGTGTCCATGTGTCGTGGGTACTAGGCTCGACAAGAAAAATAATTACAAATGACTTGCATAAAACAAACTGAATTATGAAAGCGATAAGTATAAATCTAAACTTAACTTAGGTAAGAAGTGTGTTTATATACAGTGTGGTGGACAGGTAAGATAATGCAGATTCAACATTAAAAAGGTCTTTATCATTGTATATCTTTACAAGTATGCCTTGTATGCCCGCGGCATATTTCTTGGCCTCCGATTGGCGACTGGAGGGGGTAGCGGCGCATGGGTACAAGAGAGATGCATACATGGGCGGGAAAAGAGGTGAGATAACTCGCTCACGGGCCAAGAAACCTGACGGGCCCGAACACGTCATACAATTAGCATCTTCATTATATTGGACCAGTGTGGGAGGTGGGCGACTAACATAATAAAGTAGCCTGTTAATGAGCGAGGGGCACAGGCCTTATTCGAGTAAGTATAAGGTATACTTCACGCTGTGGTCTTGTTCGCTGTAATCTACACAGAAAACCACGAGGTTTTTCTTAAAATAATGTGGTTAACTAAAGAAAATTATTTACAAGTTTAATTACAAGAAAATATAAATTAAACATATGTAAGTATGTTATATTACATCAGTGATAGAATAATAAATAGTGATACTTACAATAATAAGGATAAATAAATGAAGCATTGTATAAACTAAATTACAATTGTCAATCAGGTGTTATTCGAGGTTACTATAAATACAAATAAATAGGTACAGTACGATTGTTATTATTTTCCGCTCGACATTTCTCGGTTTTAGTCGCTGAAATTAGTTTTTAACGTAGACTTAATAAGAAATAACTATTAATATTTGGGCAAAAATAAAAGTATATGTTGCTTCTAAAATAAAGATATGATTAAAACCACTGTCAAGAAGCTGCTGTTAGAAAAAATCGAGATACTGGTATCTGAAGAATGGAGGAAAGTTTGCAATCAAGCAAAGAAATGTGAGGAAGAATTGTTAACCCCTTAATGCATTGCCTGACCAGAAATGGATCGCGATTTTCAATCTTATTACTTGGTAATAAAGTTCAAAACCTATGAAACCATATATGGGTTAGTATGCAGTAAAGGGTTAACTGAAGAAGAAAAACTGGATGTATTTAGTGACAGCTTTATAATCAATGTGATTGATTCAGACAGTGAAAGCGACTGTGCGAATGACACATCTATGTAATTTATAGGTAGCATATGCAGCAGCAATGTATATTTTCCTCCAATCTGTGTCAATAATAATAATAATAATAATAATACCTTGGACATCATTTTACACACATTGATCTAGCCCCAAACTAGGATTCCCTGTATCTTGGGTACTAGACAACGGTACACATACTTATATAGATACATATTATACTTAGATATATAAACAACCATGACTAGGGTACAAACATTCGTTCTCATCAAACAAATATTTGCCCCCACCGGGACTCGAACCCGGGACCCCTGGTTTCGTAGGCAGCGTCACTGCCGACTCGGCCATTCGGGTCGTCCATAAAATCCGAGAAGTGTCTAGGGGTAACGAAATAATAATCATATTGTATCTAGTTAAAATAATTAGTACTTTACATAGTCTTTAGTGAAAATATAGTTACTGCAGTTTTGTACTCCTTATGAGATCAAACCATGTCATTGACGCTAGATAAATTATGGTGACATTATCTAAGGTCAAACAAAATGGTAATATCTTAAGGGACCATCGGAAACTACGATAGTTAGGTTTAAGACGCCCACCCATAATATTGTGCCCTAACTATCGCACAGACTGATAGGTCCATTAAGGTGATACGAAAAAACATAGATAAAAGTAATAGGTACTAATATAATATAAAGTAAACGAAAGTGACAGCGTTAATTACTTCCACATAAGAAAGAAAAGAGAGCGCCAACAATGCGCTCGACTCAAACAAAGATGAGTAGCGACAAACCACATAAAAATTGTTTGAAAATAAACTACGCTATTTCGTCAAAAAGATATTCACATTTTGAATGCAAATCTGCAATTATATTAGTTAGGATTTCAAGAATTACAGGAAAAACTAAAACAATTTAGAGGTCTTTTCGTAATTAAATTATATCGAGAAAATTTCATCCGATTACGTTTTCCTTCAATCTACGTTAACCTTAAAATCAAATCTGTAGATGACTTTATAGTGGAGTAAATAGATTCGAAAAAAAAACCCATTTTTTCCGTATCACCTTAAGGATGAGGTATGGCTGCAGGTGTTTTTGACCAGGGTCCGAAAAAATGAGGTATAGCTTACGCGAATGAACAGAAATCGCCGTCACACCGTCTATTGTAGGCACGACGAGCGGATAGACAAAGAAAACAGAAGAAGAAGATATGAATAAATAGAATTTAACTTAACCTAATGTAAACGAGGCCTCCGTAAATGATTACACGTTTTTTTTTGCTTTTTGAGCTTTGTATAGATTTAACTTTGCTTTGTACTTGTTACGGAGGCTTCGGCTCTGTAAAATATGATTAACTATAATATTTAAATAGTTATATGTGGCTAACTAAAACAATAAAAATGATAAATATATATCTAAAAAAAATTGTGTCAAAGATAAACTTCGCCTTCGTGGCTAAGGAGACGGCCGATATACATACGAAACTATAGAAAAACTTCGGTTAAGATATTTATCACAAATAATTAATATTTTGAGACCTAGACATAAAAGCCCCTCTCTTTGCACGTTTTTATTTTATTTAGGATTAGTTTTCCATAGAAAATACGAATTTAAAGTACCGTCAAACAGCACTTGTTTTAAAACCACCTCATCAGAGGAAGTGACGTATTATTTGTTGTCAGTAAGAGACAGAGCTTAGCGTCAGTATACCTTTGATCCATACCTGTCTCTTACTGTCAATACTTATCACTTCCGCTGTAGTTCCGTTTTCGCGCCAAACTGGCACCTGTCTTCAGGATAGAAATTCTGTTACCGCTTTGGTTTACCTTCCGTCGTCTCGCTCATAACTATATATTGAAAATTTAAAACGCCCCCGAAATAATAAATGAAACCTCAAGTCTAAAATAAAAGTCATATAAAGTCCTACTCTCAATATCTTTAAAAGTCGCTTGAAGAAGCACTTCCTATCTCTTTAGAAATATATATATATATATATTTATATTTAGAATGTATATTTTATGTATTTAGAATATTGAGTTGTAATTTAAGGTATGTTGTACACATAGGTCTACCCGTGCTCTGTGATTAACCTATCTCATCCTGACATGGTTTGCTGGAAGAGATCTCTTGTTAGAGATAAGCTCGCCTTTGTACACTATTTTAATGTATATTTTGTCAATGTAATTATTTGTGTGCAATAAAGAAATTATAAATTATGAAATTATGGATAAAACACCACTCTGTTTAACCCCCCCCCCCGACTTTAAAGAGAGGTGTTATAAATTTAAAGAGACTGTCTGTTTGAGTGTGAACGTCTATGGCACTGTAGAACTCAAACGGGTGAACGGATTTCAATGCGGTTTTCTGTAACTTGTAGAGAACTTCCCTAAGATGGTTTTTAGCCAAGTATTGTCAGCATAACATGGAAACAAGTCCGCCAAATTTCACATTCAGTTTAATTTATTGTATCGGTGGTGTTTTAATTTAACATAAAATAGCGTCACGCCTATTCCTATACGGGACGGCAAAGGCACAACTGTGCCTACGTTTAGCCAGATATTCATTATTCGAAACTCTTCGCCGGAGCTCCAACAGTAATCGAGTGAAACCCACCTCTGATACTTCAGATAGCCCGCCAGCTCGGGGACGCTGGTGATGTCGGCCCGCGGTGGCGGTCCCCCCTCGAGCTGCGCCTGCAACTCGGACAGCGCGGCGTCGATCTCGTCCTCGGGGGCGGGCGCGTCGTGCGGGGAGGCGGGGCGGTGGCCGTCGAGGCTGTCTGTGCTGCCGCCCGACAGGGTCTGGAGCTCGATTTGGAGCTGCGAAAGTAAATGTAGACGAATACGTACAGGTCAAATATACATTGTCTCTTCCACAGAAGAATATCCTGTATCGCGGGTCATGCAAGACCGATCGATGCCGTAAATACATGCATTTGATCAGAGTGAGGCAGTACAGTACAATCTTTCTAACTATGTTATACAACAAGGACGTAGCCAGGAGGATTTTGATATCTACATAAGTCCCTAATGAAGGCAGCAGTAATAGTAACTCAGCTGAAGAGCAGCAAACAGCAGCATCTCCTCCTCCGTACAATGCACCTCCTGCTGCTGGTTCAGTATCTGCCAGCGCGCCATTAAAATTGGCTTCAGGAGGACGTAAGTAATGTAAGTAACTCTTGAAAGTAAGTGCTCGCCTGAAGAGCAGCAAACAGCACCATCTCCTCTTCAGTAAACTGCAACTGCTAGTTCAGCATGTGCCAGCGCGCCTATTGATACATCCGTTTGAACCACTGTGTAAAGTTGACTTCAGGAGGACGTAATAATGTAATTAACTCTTGAAACTACGAGCTCACCTGAAGAGCAGCAAACAGCAGCATCTCCTCCTCAGTACACTGCACCTGCTGGTTCAGTATCTGCCAGCGCGCCTGCTGATACAGCTGGTTCAGGCGCGGCGCGTCCTGAGCCCGCGCCGTCAGCTCGTAGAAGGAGTAGAACTTGAAGCGGAGCTGGAGGGTGTCCCACTCGCGGATGCCTTGCTCCATGATGGAGAGGGACGAGTCCAGCCAGCTGTGGAAGGGTAGGAGGAGTTGGTAAAGACGTTTTCTTAGAACAAGAGGTGGCCAGAAAGAATACAGATGCTGGAAGCTAAATATGCGGAGTCAGATGCAGAGAGAATTGAATTTTGTAGGTATTTTGAGGTAGACAAGTAACTTCTTAAAGTTAAAGAGTTGCAGTTTAGATAACGGCTCGATCGTTCTTGCTTTTGAGCCTCCAGCTCAAGTCTGGTCTTCTCGCATCTCTGCAGGGCATAACTCGATATCTTATCAAATGCCGGTAGCTTTTGGATCACTCCATAGAAGTAAGCAATTCACATTAAAGTTCACTCGCAAGAGAACAGGGACCACATTGTAATAAGATCAAAAGAGGCTGCGAGAAGAGAAGCCAAAGGAAAAGAAGAAATTGCCTCAACAAACTTACCCAACGTTCATCCTAGCACGCTCCATCAGCGACTTCGGCGACAGCAGCGACTCTCTGCTCTGACTGCCCGGGTCAAGGGGCGAGTTCTCCAGCGACAGGTCACTGAGCGAGTCCAGGGCGTCGAGGGAAGCGGCGCGGGGGGGCGTGCCGCAGTAGCCGCCGTCGCTGGAGCCGTCGCTCTGTGTGCTGTACATGTGGGCGCCGTGGCGGCGGAGTGTGCCGTTCTAAAAAGTTAAGTGATTGAGGAGTTATCGTCTGATATTTTATCAATGCTTGCATGTTGGATGAAGGCTTCGAGATAAATTGAGAAGGCAAAGGATCCCTCTCCATAAAAAGCTCTGTTACATGGCACCGACTAACTCTTTGGCGCTGCGATTGTGATCCTGTCTACCATGCGAGAGGTCCCGGGTTCGATCCCTAACTGGGGATAAAAAAACAGGTCTTGGATGTTTATATGTATTTGACGTCACTGTTTCTGGTTCCCATGTCACGGTATCCTAGTGTGGGATCAGAAGCAATGTGTATATGTGCCTGTATATAAAAGTTTATTTTTATGGAAAGATGTCCTTACTTCCGATGATTAACAACAGTCTTCGCGTCAATCACAGAGTTGCATTTCGGTTTCCAAAAATATGTAGACCCTCGTTCCATGTCGCTCGGATTGCCAACCGACCATTTTACATAATCTCCTAATCTCGAGTCCTTCCCTCACCAACTGTCCGGGCCAAGTCTCATCTCGTCAATAGCGTCATCTAGCAGAATTCTAAAACTATACCTGATGTGACGCCACCGGCGTGGCAGAAAGTGACCTTGGCGGCGGTGGTGTAGCCGGGCAGTGTCCATTCCTGTCCAAACTGTTGGACGAACCTCTAGTAGCCGCTATAAACGTGTTGGTATCAGGAGCCTTGTGCGCTCGTATCCTCTTCGCTTCCTTCAGGTTCTGGTAGTTCTGTTTCAGGTGCGACGAGTCGAGGGGGTAGCAAAGTGATAGCTCTTCTGCGTGTCTTATGCCTGGAAGTGGTTTAAATGAGTTACTCATCGTGCTGACTCTTCGATGATGATTCAGAAGACTCGGTATTTGTGTGGTTTCCGTCTTGATGTCACGGTCGTGACGTGACCGAAAGAAATGTTTGGATTTCTCGCTTCGACGAATTTTCGAAAACACCTTGACTTCGTAACAATACAATGTCTTTTTCGACTGTAAGATTGACCTTTGAGTTTGAGTTTGACTTTCAGAAATCGTAGATCAATGCGGAAATATTGAAGTCTATACCTATGGCCTCCGCGGTACCATCTTTAAAGAGGAATAGCAACTCACACTTTTAATAGTAAAACTGGCATATTTCTTCTAAGAATAGGATAAGATATCTTCTACTTACCAAGCTGCTTGCACAGCTGCCCCACAGCACTGAAAGTGTTGATCTGAAAGTCGATCCTGCAGTCCAAATACCGAAGGTCTGGTAGCTGCACCCTCAACGGCTTGTGCATAGGCGTGAAGTGAAGTACAGCATCAGCGTGAACCTCGTACTGATCGAGGGTGTTCTTGGGGCGGGCGAGCCAGCGGTTGCGCTGCGGCCACCAGAGCGCGTGGTCGGACCAGTCCTTTTTAAAGTCTGTGGAAGAGGGGATGGAATCAGTTGGTGACGCTAATGGGGTGATAATACGGATGATGATAAAGTGTAAAATAATGGTGAAGTCAGGTAAAATGTGGCCTAGATACAGTAATTCATAAACGTCTCTCATTGCTCGACAGACTCGTATTATGTATTTACGCGTCTCCTTGATAAAAGCAGCTGAGTTACATCGGCGAAATGTGGATAGATCTATTAAGTTTGCTTGGGGTATTTTAAAGGATATCAGCCTTAATCATTTAATTAATAACTAAGGAGTCATCGCCCTCTTTACACATCTCGAGTTGCTGTCGCTTCCGTTACAACAAAAAATCACAACAAAAATTCATTGACGTACATAATCATGCTAAAGACCCGGCCACATGCTTCTAAAACTGATCTGAGGTCAAAAAGAACAAAACCGTCATCCGGCTTGCATCCAACTCACGTATCTTTAGACTTCAAAAAAAAAATAAGAAAACCGTTCAATAACCCCTTGACGTCACTGTTGCGGGCCGTATTCACAAATTTTGTTATCCTATCCTTTCCATAGATTTTCCAGCAAATTTCAGCTAAGTATCGGGTAAATAATCGTGGTTCGGAACGTTGGAACCGAGACTTTGGTTAGTCAAAAGCGAAGCGTTCGACACACAAAAAGACTTGAGACAACTTGGAGAGTACGTCCCAAGAAGTGATGCATGCGATTTTAAACGACCAACTTGGAAGATCTCCTCTTGATCCCTCTTGTAATAAGAAATTCCTGAAAGTAAAAGCGAAGTGGGGGTCGGGTTTCGGTGGTAGAACTTACGTCGTGAATACAGTTGCTTGTTGCTTGTTTTACATCCGTTGTTACGTGTTCGTGACTCATCGCGCGAGTTGGACGGATTTCATAAATTTATTGAACCACTGAATTAGAGCATCATGATGAGTCATTCATTCGTCTAAACTTTTATTACTCGGCAGAGGCTAAAAATTTCGTGGGTCAGCGATATTCCTAGTTACCTAAGATTGACTCATTCTTGGTCACATTATATTATAATACAGTCATACACAAAAACTTCATGAAATTACACTTTATTTTTTATTTCCTGTTTTTTCGCCCTTCTACCTAAGTGACATCAAATGTTTAATCTTATTGTAATAATTTTAAATTAAGAGCAGCAATCAATAAATCAAATGTCTTAAGTACTGAGGAAATTTACCTATAATAAGCAATCGCCATTTTTTGCCTCTTCTCTACATTGGACCACTGTGGGAGAAGATATGGAGGCAAATTGCACGAATGCTACTGGAAGGTTACGAAAACCCCAGTACGCGAAGGTGTGACACTATGAGTGCGTCATACTACTACCTTCCTGCGACCTAAAAGTGATTCACTTATAAAGATAAGATGGTACATATTTTTACAAGTCATCAATCGATGCAGTTTATTCAAAAATGAATAGTACAAAATGGATGCTCTCCTATTTTCCAGCATTCAATAGAGAATATCAATGTATTTTTTTTCCTTTCTATTTTCACTGTTTACATCCTAATATCATAGAAAACAGAAAAATAAATACTTTTATCTACACACGTATCATAAACCCTCTTTACTGCGTACAAAAACCGCACGTTACGATCAACATAATGTTATACTACTTGGTAAAAACTCATTTCCTATCTGAAAAATTACACATTATAATGTGTAATTTTTCTGCATATTATGACATTCAAATTTCGAACGCCGACGCCCGCCTGCGTGCCGCCCCTAGTTTGTCTGTGAAGTTGGTATTACAGAACAAGCTAAACAACTGCAGAGCCACAATGCCGGTCAAACATGCGGTTCCTGAACATATCAAAGAGAGCTTAAGATATGTGTGTAGATAAAGTAGTGTATGTAACTGTACATAATTAGGCATTAAAACTCTCGAGTGATATTATTATGAAACTCGCCTTCGGCTCGTTTCATAAACCCACTCTCGAGTATTAATGCCCTCCATTATGTAGCAGTCTTCTCTTGCTCTGCACTTGTTTAGCTTGTTCAGTAGTACCAACTTCACAGACAAACTAGGGGCGTCACAGATAACAAATGAGTTTTTACCAAGTAGAACATTATGCTGGTAGTAACGTGCGGTTTTTGGACGCAGCAAAGAGGGTTTATGATACCTGTGTAGATAAAATCTATTAAAATATAATGGGATTCAGTTGCAACTTTGTTTCACACAAATCGCCTCTGAAACCTCAAGACAATAGACTTATCTATTGCTGCTTATTATTCAAGCTACCTGACTTCGACTCCTTCTGACCATATTTGTAACTACGCGACCCTGGACCGACGACGCCTGCAGAAACCAGCGGGTCACTTGAGTTGGCAAAAATATTTCTTGCTCAAGGAGTATTGGATTCTTCAAATTGGCGCATAATTATACGGTTTTTTATTCACTGACTTCAAGGGTTTCCTCCTTGGAACTCAAATGGTATGTTTAGTAGAATGTGTACATTTCTACATGATTTAGTTCTCGGTTTTTAGGAGTAGTCCGGGAAGATTTACATCGCACTGAAAATTTTCAAACATACCACTAATATTTTACCATTATAAACAGCTCAATACAGTTTATTGAAAGAAACTTATTTTAATAAACAATAATATTTAATTATAAACAGGAATCACGACTATGACTGAAATTATGTATGTTTCCTCCTCATCAAGTTTAGCATCTTTATTTCTATTAAAATCTCTTACGCACAGAATGAAATATAACTAATTGAATGCAATGCAAAGTAACCTGTCAACAAGGAATCAATTAACTATTCCAACTGGTGCACAAGTTTTACCATAAACGGACGAACGTTGTCAATGTCGGCGCCTGTGCGACGCACATAAATGGTATCAGAAACTTACTAGATTTCAAATAATTCTTGAGGACACTTGAAATCCGTGGACTTGGTTCTTCGGTGGCATTGTTTATAAGACGTTATTACCATGTCTTTGATGGTAAAGTTGACGATAAAATGGAGATAAGATACCGATCTGGCTACACTGCGAAGTGTATAGTGAAGCGTAGACAGAGTAACAGGCCGATGGACAAACGGCACAGAAACGCTGTCGTGATAGCCAATGGCCAATCGACACGACAGGTGCAGAATAGGACAATAAAGCGTAAAACCGCAGTGTTTTACTCCCAGCTGAAACAACTTTACTGAAAAGGCAAGACAATGGGCATAGGAATCCAGTTGCTAGCAGTAGTTCAGACAAGTAATAAAAACCCGTATTTTTCAAGGCTGGTTATTTACGCCGGCACACATCAAAGACTTTAACAACTTTAGAGTCACTAATTGGATATTTACTGTGGGGAATGGAAACACTGGGATGTGTTATATGGGGCAGCTGAATGTATTTCTGGCAGGGGACATAGACAGCGATTATTTCGTGCGGTGCCGTCTGGTCGCGACTGCTGGACTAATGTGCTGACAGAAAGTTATAGTAGAAGAGAGAGGAGACATGAATTATGGTGGCTGTGGATAATAACGGGCGAAAAATCGACTAGATGGATTAATAAATTTTGAATAACACCAATCTCCAAAATCATACTGTTGAAATGACTGAATAATTTTTGCTACATTGATTTATGAAGTAGAAGTCAGTCAAACATTATTTTAAACGCAGTTGCCCGTAAAAGAATTATCTTGAAAGTCAAAGCTCATTGAATAATAATAATTAACCTAAGCTACAAAACTGAACACAGCGAAGAAAGCTTAACTCAACAGGTAATGAACCAATAAGCCCACAGAACCTAAAGCCCTCATAAATATAAAATTAGTAACGGTGGATTATCAACGGCAATTCGAACCATCAAGAGAGTGAGACATGCTGGAGCGTTAAATGCCATTCGGTGTAACTGGATGTTTAAAAGTATGTTTGGCAAGATAAGGTAAATGAAGAAACATTTTAGCCGAAATCATTAAAACGTAAAAACCCATGTCTCTTTAATAGAACCAGTAAAGTAAAGTAAACGCTGTTATTGGACCAACCACTAAATCTAATAGTAGTTTATGTGACTGATACATAATGGAGAACATTAAAACTTGAGAGTGGGTTTATGATACGAGCCGATGGCGAGTTTCATAATAATATCACTCGAGTTTTAATGCCTAATTATGTACGTAGACTAGTTTATCTAAACACACATGTCATAATCTCTCTTTGATGTGTTCAGGAACCGCATGTTCGACCGGTATTGTGGCATTGTGGCGCTGCACTTGTTTAGCTTCTTCAGTAGTACCAACTTTACAGACAAACTAGTGGCGGCTCGCAGGCGGGCGTCAGCGTTCGAAATTTGAATGTCATACTATGCAGATGATAATAATAATAATAATACGTTGGACACTATTTACACACATTAATCTAGCCCCAAACTAGGATTCCCCTTATCTTGGGTACTAGATAACGATACACATACTTATATAGATAAATATTATACTTAGATAAACAAACAAATATTTGCCAACACCGGGACTCGAACAGGGGACCCTTGGCTTCATAGGCAGGGTCACTGCCGACTTGGCCATTCGGGTAGATAAGAAATGAGTTTTACAAAGTAGTATATCATTATGCTGGTCGCAACGTGCGGTTTTTGGACGCAGTAAAGAAGGTTTGTGATACATGTTTAGATAAAGACATTTAAAAACTCGTAATTTATATATTTGGTCATGATATGATTCTGATTTGGACCTGAATCTTGTTTGCAGTTGGACCGTCACGGGGCATTCATATACTCGTAGTCGTATTAATTAGTCCTATAAAGAGATAACTATTTCCAGGCTGAAGTGTGTAGTCTAATAAGTTAATGTCAGATATGTGCGGTTACAAGTTCTATTACCAATATTTATGCGAGTTACTGCAAAGTTATAGCAATAAATCTCGAAAGTAGAACGTCTTCTAGTTTATTGATGTGGTCTTTCAAGCAAAATAGTAGTAACAATTAGTCATAAATGTTTGGACGCCAACTCACAGTAATGTCTGGGCCAAAGGCAAAATAATTATCTATGATGAATACATTACCATTCCTTATCAAGTCAATAGTTATAGTTATAATAAGTAACTGAATTTGGACCATTTTTCCACCGTGTACCATTTTTAAATATCTCCTAGGGTTTTGAGAAATCGATGTTCATCAAGCCCACAAGCTACATTCCAAAGTCAAAGATAGCTTCAACAAGTGACCCCTCGTTAAAAGAGCAATTGGATATAGTAGAAGTGCATTTTTACGTCGCGATGTCACGCTACAATTGCCACAGGGTGACCCAATTTGGACCTAGCCTAACAGGAAGCATATTCAGGCAGTAATAATGGGGACAGGGACTCGATATCGAAACTAGTAAACGAGTGGGTATTCTGAAAATGCGATATTTTAAAATCGACTTGATTTGTACGGAGAAAATATGAAATACACACCAGTCCTAAGTTACACACGCGAGTAGCGTGACGAAAACAGTCGCAGTGTAAACATTAAACAGACTTGAGTAATTAAAGCAACCGTTATCTGCACCATAGTAAATAAATGTCTAAGAACAGAATCTTAAAACAAACATGGTCAAACACACACAGCAGAAGCAGCTATGGATCGTGGTTTTTATTGATATTTGAACATTTTTCATCTGCCACACACAAGCATAAATGTTTGCTTATGTTTACGTCTAACTTGACCTAAGTACTTAAATAAGTTGTACCTATTATAAAAGCAGTAATGAAGTCGATCAATCCACAATCAATTACGGGACAAGTGCCGGTCAAGTTGGTCCCATCGATGAGGTTTACTAGTGGGCCCAAAACAGCTCCTTGCGGCGCGCCCTTTGATAGCTACAGGCAGGCGCATCCAAACACAGATCTTCTTACGGATTACGATCACGACCGTAGGTCTCTTAAAAGAAAAACGTAATACGCCGCTGTTAAGCACCAAATGAAGGTAGCTCTTGTTGCTTTTTTTGAAGTTTACTTTATTGAATGTTTCCGTGGTTTGTTTACTAGGAGCCTACCGTTGCCTAATGGATGATGCGCATGGGTGCATATTTATAGAATCACGCTTCGTTCTCCTGGGAAAACATATGTACTTTATACAACTGACATCGCCCATAAATCTTGACCAATTATTGAATAAACTGATCTTGCCTCGCTTAGTTCGGTTCAAGCGCTGCCGTTAGGACACATTATCTTTCATAAACAAGGCAATAAATAGAGACAACCTCGGCAAATTCAAAACAGTGTTGGCAATTACCATAAACAATCTGTGTTTGCCAGCTCCCTTTAAAGGTTTCGTAGAGTATTACCGTTAATATTATGAACGAGTAGATATCTGCACAGCTGTCCTTATATGAGTAGTGGGTAAAGGAGACACGAGCGATGCGTGGGCGCAGTCGCCACCCACCGCTTCCGTTGCGGGGGCGCCGGAACCACCACCTGATCTCGCAACAAGACACAGATTAGCCAGTTGGTTAGGTAACATCCCTTTCATTGATACGAGCTAAACTTCCATCGTGTTTCAAAAACTCTTTTAGTTGGAATTCAGGTGTCTTGTCGAGTTTAACGGTGATGGTAGGCACGTAATGCAAAGTTACGAGGCTAATTAGCCTGCGTCATTTATGTGATTGTTAAGAGAGCCTCTGATTGATTGATGAAATAAAAGGGATGTGGGTGTTTTCATTGAACACGTCTAATGGATTCTATTCTTGTGGTCCCTCGTTTAAGTTAGCGTTATGGTACCTAACAGTTAGGATTCCAACATGATGCGTCATCATGTAACATTTATTATTGTAAAGTATACACGCGTCCGGCTTCATCACGTGTAGTATATATTGCAATTGTTATAACGAGATAACTCAGCCTTAGAGCCGGTTTCCAAGAGCTGATTAAATTAACTAATCACTAAAATCAAATTAAACTATGTTAATCATAGTTTAATTTGATCGAAAGATAAAATCCGTTGACAAATGAAACGTCAACCGTCAAACGGTATTTCAGTTTCTTGGGGCATGATTAGGACTTAATCATTGATCAAAATCCAATTTTAAGTGTCAAATCGCCATGTTTATTAATCGTAGGAGATCGACGAATTAAGAGATACTTTCGTAAACCGGAAGTGAAATATTGTAGTTAACATTAGAAGTAATAATGTCGTCGCTTTCGGACCTTAATCTAGTGATGATGAAGTGCCGCGCCGACGCGCTGCTGCTAGAGCTAGACGCTCAAGGAGGAGGATGAATCCTATGGAAGAGTTTAAGGAACAGGAGTTCCGAGCACGGTGCAGGGTCCCAAAAGCAGTGATTCTGATGCTTGTAGAGCTCATTGGGACGCAAATTAGGCCCTAACAAATTAGGGGCAGTGCCATCAGCGTAGTGGAGCAAATCTTGCTTACCATCAGCTTCAGGTATATAGTAAAAAATATCTCTCTCAAAAAACAAACGAATAAATTTAGTAATTCGCAAAAAATACTTTAAAAGTTACTTTACTTAATTTAACTAATATTTTTTATTAATAATAATACTTTTCTACAATGTTCAGTAGGAGCGATTTTTCACACTCTTCACAGATCGTTTATCGATAAATCGTTTTTTCCCCATACAACCTTAGAATTGACGACCCGAATGGCCGAGTCGGCAGTGAACCTGCCTTCGAAGCCAAGGGTCCCGGGTTCGAGTCCCGGTGGGGGCAAATATTTGTTTGATGAGAACGGATGCTAGTCACGGTTGTTTATCTATCTAAGTATAACATTTATCTATAGAAGTACGTGTATCGTTGTCTAGCACCCAAGATACAGGGAATCCTAGTTTGGGGCTAGATCAATGTGTGTAATAGTATCCAGGGTATTAATAACTCATTTAACTAAGTAAGTTTAACTATTCATTTAAGTAACTCCAATAACACCATATGAAAATTTTATTTAATTTCGGCGCTAAACCAAATACCATCAGACCTGACAAGTCAAATGTCAGATTTGAATGAGTCAAATGAACGACATACATATATGTAAATGATGTAAACTGTCACAAATTGCCATGCTAAAAAAATGTGTTTGACAGATCGGATGTTAAAATTAAATTGATCAGTGATTATTTAATTTTCAACTGATTTGCCGAAAACCCAATATGATTTAATTGCACGGTCAAATAAATGCTTTGTTAAATCATCATAACTTTGAACAGCGCCTAGGAAACCGGCTCTTAGTCAGCTTCCAGTATGATCAAATCCAATATGGCTTCAATTAATGTAGTCATTAGTGCTTTGTTATCTGCAGTGCTCGTTTTCCCTTTTACGGTGTTATCGTTTACTATATACTCGTATATCAACGCAGTTCCTTGTTAAAATATTTTCCAAGAATATGTTAGTTATAAATAGATTCGTATGCTATAGCATAGCTTCTATATAGGTATATGAAGAAATCCAAGTCACTTGTGGTTCTAATTCAGGTGATGCCATTTAAATTCCATCGTCTAATTTATGGTTTAAATGGTGTGTAGAACCAGAAACGAAGCAGATCAAAGACAAGAAATATAGGACACAGAGACACTGTATTACAACTGGCTGCGTGAAGTAGAAGACGGAAATACTGTTCTTGCTCAACGTGTTAATAGAATCAAAGTGTGGTTTAGTTTGCCTCGGGAAACAATTAAGTCCATTGAAGAATTCGGTACCAATAACGTGGGCAATAGTGGGCATTACGGTATTTCGCACGTGGGTGATTTATTCATTCGATCTGGCAGTATCAGTAGACACCAAAATAAATAAATGCTACAATGGACGGCTACACCGATTGTTTGGCCCACACAAGAGAAGACGAAGACCGCAAAGATAATCGCATCGATACGAGTAAGGTACTAAACGACAAATCGAAAAGCGACAGCAATAAAACTCACTACAATCGAACGGCAATCATGGTATAAATAAATTAAACTTATCGGCGGACGACATCTCGAATGGCCGCATGTGAAAAAAGATCTTATCTCGGGGAGTCTCGTTTGATATTTGTAAACACACATGGTGCAGATAAAATCGCACTACTTACCTGCGAGGGGTGCTATAAATTTGGAGTTTTACGATTGGTTGGTGGTTTCGATTCTACACAATGAAATAAGGCTCGAAGCTAACAGATCGTCAGCACTGCAGCTCTACAACTCTATAATGACGCTTTTTAAGATCAAAATCGATCTATTTCGTTCGACGACGGGTTGCTTGATCCGGTCCAACTCACGGGTTGGCCAATTACGAGCCAAATTAAAAAAGAATGGATATTTTCACAGCAGTGACATGTATTTGGGGTCCATCAGGAATTTCTAAACAAACCTGTCCAAATGACACAATAAATAAACGGTGATATAATTACTTCAAAGACCATGCGTACCATACATTAAAGGGAAGACAAAGGTGTAATTGACGTGGACAAGTTGCTTGAGAAAGAGGCAATAAGTGCAGTGTAAAGGTCGCTATCAAGACAGCCAACGTGTTTCGAAATAGCGAAACTAATTATTTTAAAGAGATTTTACTAATGGCAGGAAACCGGGTCTGATGTGAAATAACAGGATGAGTGTCATTATGGGGGCTTTGCGTGACAACGTTACATTTGGGGGATGCATTATTATACAAATTCATCAACATGAGTCGACTTCGTGCACAAATTGTATATATTGTTGCAAGCGTGATACCGTATAAGGCTAAGAAAAGTAAGAAAGTAATATTTAAGGTTAATAATTAGTATGCAGGCTAAATAGTACAGATACATTATTAGAAACGATTTCTTCACATTCTATATAAATAATTGAATAAAAGCTAATGATCGAATGTCCCGGTCACTCATCCATCATAGTTTATCCACTTATCGAGCTTAGCTCAACACATTGCCGCCCAAATTACTAGTTTACAATCACAAACTTGATCTCAATTTTAATTATTGACTGTCAAAAATGCTCGTACTATAAATGACAGGTAGAAACATTTGGTTCAAAGAATAGTACTTATTAATCTGCTGCTAATACATATCTACTCGTTACCTTTATAGTCATTTAGAAATTTACATGCATCCATACATATAGTCTAATTTACCGCATCAAATGGGACATATCACATTTGGGCATTTGGGTGAAGTCATTAGGGACATGAAACTTTTAAAAAGCAATCCATTCGGATATTTTCATGTGTTTATTATTCTCACTTTTAATATGATGCCACAGTTAATGTCACATTCATATTACCGAGTTCAGGAATATTACGCTTTTGAATTAGTAAACAACCATTAAAATACTTGTGCCGGTTAGAATGTCACTAAATTTTATTTATTTTTAACACCATGAAATATTAAACGAGCGTTAACTTCGAGAGTAATACTGTCGTAGAAATGTTATTTAAATGGGAATGTGTATTAGTAGTAAATGATTTTACAGACAGAACCGACCACCATACATTAGTAGTTTCAGATCACTCATGACGATGCAATGCAAACCAGTTAAGTTTAATCTAAGATACCTCCCCATCAAACGCCTTATAAAGCGGCACGACTTTTCTCACCTCTACCTGAAAAACAAAATTCATACATTGAAGAAGATATTTGCCTTCTGAAAGAAAAAAAACATTCCGGGATAAGCAGGCTAACTTGATTACCATATCGCTTTCGCTGTCACCCACTCGATCAAGAATGGTGGGCGCATTGTGAAAGTGCCTTTACATTATTCCAAGCAGTCGAAATGTGTGCGTTAACCTTTTGTCATGATATTGATGGCTATAGAACATTGGAATATCTATTTACCTTAGAATGTGAAACTTAAAAGAAGCTAAGAATGATGTGTGAGCAAAGATTACAATCATTAATAAATTGAAAAGCCTACCAGTCATACTAACCAACCCAGACCGGTCTCAAATGGAATTAGATCTAGTAAAAGCTTGACATATTGCTTTCTGTACTAAAGCTGAGAACTTGCGCCAGACACTATCGGTGGCCCTCTAAAGATACCGGTGTAAGTTACGAGCTGGAGGAAGAAAAGTATTTGGTAAGTTGTGAATCTAGTTGTCTACGTGAATTATTAATTATGTCAACAGATGTGTGTAACTTTGTGCTTGATAGATTCTTGATGAAGCATTTCGGCACAAAATAATATAGTAATTATAAATTTTGAGAGCATGAACATGAAAACGCCAATTTTTAAATTAGGCAAAGCAGAGATCATCGGTTCATCACCCATAATGATTTCGTAGCAAGTCTAAATAGACTGTAACTAAATGATGGTGCCGCGAAATATAGAAGGGCTTGTCCAGCACCTAACATAAATATACCATCCGCCTTAGAAGTAATTAAAGCATATCGTAGATCTTGCGCCATTTCAGTACTTTAAGATATCGACTGGTGTCTAATAAATTTCACTAGCTAGTCGAAACCGTAATACGAATTTTAGATGTGAAGTGTTCTGTAATTATCATCTGTTCAGCCAATTACTGAGACGCGAATTGTGTTTATACCGTTAGCATGATCTGGCTAAGTAATTAAAGTTTGGACTGCCGAAATTCGATATTTTTGTTTTGTAAGAAGTCGATGAACTGACGACAGAAAATAAATCGTGTAGTACCGAGACGAAGGTAATAACTAAATCTCGGTAAGCAAATGTTTGAAAGGCGACGATAAAGTCGTTAGTTTAGCATCTCTGTACTAGAAAGTTACAGCGAATAGCTTTATAGAAACTGTGATAGTGTATCTTATCTCGGGCACACAGGACTTTGACGTCAATGCACCGATAGGACTCCTTTAATCCAGTAGTATTAATTTAGGTCTTGTTTCATAACGCCGGGCGGGTCCATCTATTCTTCTCTGCAAAATTATATCTTTGCCTCGTTCCCAATTTGCGAATCTGCTCCCATCATCCACTTAGCACGTCGTCGACCGCCATCTTGGACCAATCATATTGTTAACCTCTGACAGATCATTCATTCTTCTACTCTAGACCGTACTGACTAAAAGTATTTGAAAATGGAATGGACAAAAAATCTACCGTTACTGCTCAAATTTCGCTTCGTGCCATCATTGATTGAGTACTTAACAAGACGAATCCTATAAGAGTCGCGTACAGATCGATAAATATTTTCCATTGACATGTGACATCGAACACGCACGTCCTGCGTTCTTGTAATGCATAAAGTCACTTACATTCACATCCTCCACCAATATGGCCACCGTTCGTGGTGACAGCTGCTATTGTGATTCTCTGCGCTTGCGCAAATTAATTAGGCGTGCGACGTGCGCGCCGCTAATGTGGATACAGCATGTTGACTCTTTATAATGTATCTAGTGAATGTCGTTGTCCGTGTTTGGTTTACTTTTACAAGGAGGTCAAATCCAGAGACATCAAGATACATGTAGAAATTCTTGGAGAGTCAAGCGACACAAAGCTTTCGCGACATGCTAATAAATCTCTGCAATTAAGACGTCGGAGTCAATCTCTCACAAGACCTGTTGATCGATGCTGCTTTACCATAAACAATCTTCTTTGATCAGCCAACAATTTCCAGTCCTAGAATAAGAAACGTGGTTCCCACAGAACAGAGTTGGAGAAAGCACCTCGCGTCGTGACACCATTCTCGAATGCCTTTTGGAAAATTATACGTACAGAATAGCGTGTAATAGAAAAAATTATATTTTCCTAGAAACACCTGGAAGCAAGAAACGTTTCAGTCACGACTAACAAATTTTCTAAAGTGCCATGCCTCCCATTTTAGAAGACTGCTAATGGGAACAGAGATGCTCCGAGCGTTGATAATTTTCCATTCGCCACGCGGCGGTTTTGCTTTGGCACTTCGTTGAAAGCTTACTGGGAAGAAAGAAAGACAACGTAGCAGACTAACGTACTAAAGTACTTCTAAGACAAAATAAATAGTTCAAGCTGCAAAACAAAACATTCTCATTCGAACAAATAGAGCATGACAGTCGCAATTATCATCTGAAGTCGATGGCCGACATATTGAATATATAATAAATCGGCTGCACTGGAATAAGGGCAAAGTCATGCATATAGACAAAGAGAGGAGATTGAACACGTTTAAAGTATAAGCGATTGGGTGGAATAGATAACTGAGTATGCTTCATTTATATGCGAGGTTGGAAACAATGGATCAATCTTTGTTCTCAGGTTATTCATTCACCGTGTTCTCCAACATTGTTTGGGGTTGCAAGATGAATAAGGGTTTGCACCTACTCGGTCAGCAAAGTATACCGTTGCATACTTCAAACTCCTGTAGGACTGATGTTGCGGATCAAATTTTATACGACTGAATCGATTGATTTATAGTGATTTTTAGGTCGAAGAGATTCGAGTTGAATAATTTTACGATATGCTTCGGCTCGTAAAGGTCTGTTTCTTTGGAATCGAGCTGTGGACGGAGAGGTTTACTGCGGACCGTGACCTAGAATGGCCATTTTGTTTGTAGTCTCGTTTTGGATACGAGGACGGATCTCTTAAAAACGTTTCGATTTGGAATATGTTGTTTTAATTAAATAGTTGAATTTGTTTTGCAACGTTTTTGGTAACAAAGATTGTTTTACTTAAAGGATGGCTCTTTAATCCCTTAAAGCACGAAATGTTCATATTATATACATGATATTATGGCAATAACAGATATTAACGTCAATGTCAACTTCGTGAATTAAAAGGTAACGTGTTTGAGGTTTTCGTGCATCATATCCTAAAATAAAAAACATCGCATCACCGCATATCTATAAACGTTAAACCTTACTAAATTACATCATAACGCATGGGCGTGCCTGAGTTTATTTGTATTGCCAAAACCAATAATAAAGTAGCAATATTTTTTAAAGCGAAGTCAATTAAAGTACCCTTGAATAAATTCCATTTGGTATTTAAGATTATTTTGACGAAAATTTCAACAGCCGGAGTTATTCATTTGCCTACTTAAATTATTATAAGCGAAAATATTGCATCATCACATCAGCAAAGTTTACTTCAGTATTACATTCTGAACATAAAAGGAAAACGAACACGCAATAACGTGTTGTATTTTATTTCTTTTTACTGATAGGAACCACAGTATATATAACCCAGTAATTATATTTAGTCAATGTATATGAATGACAATATTATATTATGCAATTAGTGAAAAAAAAAACGAATTTAAAGCGAGGGCCATAGATGAATCACGAGGATTCCAACGACTGAATCACGACTGCAGAGAGTAATTCATGATGATTTTAGATTCAAGTTTTAGAATCCTGAGCGTCGCGAGTTATTCAATGCCCTCGATATAAATCCGTTTTATTCAAGAGTTGCATACTATACTTTATACCATGACTACGAGAAAAGGCCAGGCGTCATAAACTCAGGTGTTAACACATCTTCTTCATAGCTTGAATGCTTTTTCATTCGGTTTATTATTAAGTAACACTAAAATTTTGTGTTCGTACAACTTACAGTATTCAAAATAGCGCCAATTTAATAATTGCAGCAAAGAACACAAAACAGTTTTTATTCTAATGCTAAATTCCTTTTCGAAAATGTCGACCAATCGAATCTCGAGGAGTTATTTGCATAAGGAGTTTGTATGTCGAGTATTCTTTGCACAGGGAGTTTGTATCGAGTATTTTTTGCGCAAGGAGGTTGTATAGCATTGGGATGCAGTGCATACCAGAATAGTGACAAAGTGCTTATTAGGGTTCCGTACCCGAAGGGTGCCAAACGGGACCCTATTACTAAGCCTCCGCTGACCGTCCGTCTGTCACCGGGCAATATCTCATGAACCGTGATGTTAGACAGTTGAAATTTTCACAGATGATGTATTTATGTTGCCGCTATAACAAAAAATACTAAAAAATATAATAAAATAAATATTTAAGGGGGCTCCAACGCCACAAATGTGATTTTTTCGCTCGTTTTTGCTCGATATTGATAACGGCAACAGGTAGACGCTTGACATATTCACAGAATATTTAGTTATATTATTCACTTTAAAAATAAATAGTTAATTTAAAATAAGATTCATATTTAAGGGGGCTCCCATCCAACAAACATGATTTTGTTGCCGTTTTCATAGACGTGCGCAAGTCAGGTTTTTTATTCACTGTTTTCAGTAAATAAAATAAGCTTTTTAGATGAGGAATAATAATAATAATAATACCTTGGACACCATTTACACACATTGATCTAGCCCCAAACTATATCTTGGGTACTAGACAACGATACACATACATATATAGATAAATATTATACTGAAATAGATAAACAACCATGACATACCATAATGGTATAAACAAATTAATAAAGTTTTTAAACTTTAGCCACATGATAGATTTCGGCGTGATGCTAAAATCGCACAAACCCCGCCCCCCTCTTCACCTGACGCTTCACCCGTAAAATCTGTCTCTGTTAAAAAAACAAGAGAAAATTTGCGATATTTTTAGTCTCAAGCAAATTTTTGTGAAATCAATAGTTTTAGCGTACTTAATTTTTGTTGCCCAAACGGCGCGGCTCTAAATGGAAAGCTCAGATTTGGTGGAGTTATTAAACAAGGTGTAATGTATCTCCCATATCTTAACCTGTCTCGCTCGAGTTACTCACGACATAGCCACGTGGCACTGTCAGGCACTCTCTAAGCTAAATGTTACATGCACTGTACAGTTTCATTGGATTTTCTTGCAAATGCATATGCAATTATGTTTGAAATTATAGGCGGCACAGATTTCCGCACTGATAGCTATCTATCCGCGCTTCCTGGGCGTATTGATCGTTAACCTATAAAGCTCTTTCACAACACGAAAGCAGGAAAGGGTGCGCTGTAAGAATTAGTTTCCCATCACGCTTCCAGTCTATTCATGATTGATGGCTTTATACCGGATGGGATTGTTGAAAGCCTTAGATCGGCGGTAGTGGTTATACAAAGGCATTTTTGATCATCAAAATCCAACGTAGCGCCAACTGTTTCAGTGCTACAGTGCTTTCCCTCTAAAGGCATTACGGAGGTAGCTAGTAGTTAAGACCTTAACCGCTGGAAACCTAGACCTAGCATTTTGACGGCCTGAATGGCCGAGTCGGCAGTGGCCCTGCCTACGAAGCCAAGGGTCCCGGGTTCGAGTCCCGGTGAGGGCAAATATTTGTTTGATGAGAACGGATGTTTGTACCCTAGTCATGGTTGTTTATCAATCTAAGTATAATATTTATTTATATAAGTATCGTTGTCTAGTACCCAAGATATAAGGAATCCTAGTTTGGGGCTAGATCAATGTGTGTAAATGGTGTCCAAGATATTATTTATTATATTAGGAGGCATCGCGATTTGGAAACTCATGCCATGGTAATAAAATTCAGAACCTATGACGGCAAAATGGCGTCCCTGGACGCCGCTAGCCACCCAGGGGTTAATTTGAACTTAAGGGTAATCCTTCTTTTTTTAATTATATCGGATTCATTAGATATTTTCTTAATAACGTCTGGTCCCCGGAAAAACCGAAAAAACCCTAGATATCCCAGGACAACACACGTGAACTCCGAAATTCTAAACATTCCGTTGGAAGTGTGAAAACATCAGGCGCTACAAATCGGCCGCCATACTTTGCGGCGCGTGCGCAGGGGAACGGATACGCGCGCCAGTATTTATAGACGACGCTGCTATTTATATCGGCGGCCAGCGCCCGCCATGTGCCCGCGTCTGCGATCCTGTGCATTTGGGTATTAATTAAATTCTCCTTGCTGACTCACGGAGTTTGCCGGGCGAAAGTTGGGATCGATCGAGCTAGGCACATGTATATGTCACGATAAGATAGTCAAAACCGTTAGTTGATAAACTAACGCGCTAGTTGATCAACTATAAACAGATAGTAAATCAGACCGACAGGGTTTAGAATTTACGTTTCTTTTGTTCTTACATGTCAACCTAACTCGAAAACTATTCCTTCGCTGCGCTCGCCCCCTCTAGTTTTCACCTAAGCTACCGCAGTGTTTGCCTTGGTATTTCGTTTGCAATTCAAGTTTAAGGCAGTTTACTATGTAACGGTTTTAACCGTTAGTTTATCAACTAACGCGTCATATAGTACTGCAGTACGCTACAGTTTACTATCTGTCGATAGTTGACCAACTAACGAGAGAGAAAATGTTAGGTTATCAACTAACGGTTTTGACAATCTTACGGTGACATATACAATACAAGTATCAACTCAAAGTTCTCAAAGTCAACTCTAGTTCGATATTCACATACATATTGTTTGCCTTTTCTCTACATTTCAATAACAAGTGTAGCACGTATGTTAAACAACCAAAACAAATAAAGCGTCACGCATTTTCCCAAACCGCGCAGTTGTGCCCCCCAAGTTAAGCCGAGGTTACTTCAAATGATATTTACTGTCGCTGTTTGGCAATCGAATAGAATAAAACAAAGCCACAAAATAAACACAAATCAGTGAGACCAATTCAATTTAGAGATATCAGGCCTGAGAATCGTAAAAGACTGATACGGCTTGAAATCTAAGAGACTCTGATAACATCTGATCACCGCCCTATTTTCATATGCCCCGCTTGTTTACGATAACGTATCATCTATTAGTGCGAGACAACTTTTTAAAATGTGGTGTTCAGAAGGAGAAAGACAGAGACAAGCAGTTGTCTCGATACGATCGCTTGTACTTGTTTGCTGCAAGGTCGGGGACGCCAGATTGGTATACAAATATTGATCCCGCCACATGCCAGCACCCAACACGGGTTGTTTTCGCGTGGGAACGTTTCAAAGTCTAATAAAATAGACATGCTGAGAACCAGATACACTGTTTAGCACGTCTGGGATACGTGACCGGTTCGACAACTTTCGTTTTCGAACGAGCCCTTTGGGTGTTATGACGAGAACCATTTACACCGTCTAAAGTAGCCTTGGCCGTCTGTCGACATGCTGTCAAGGGATCTTGTATGATTTTGACATGTGGTTATTGATACTGTTGCCGTCAGCGCAATCATTTTCTCCATCGCTCATGTCATTGGTTAGTTTTTTTGTTTGGATGACATCAGTGCATTCATCAAGCGAATCCAATGCAGTTGGGTGCATGCGGGCTCTTTAAATTCTCATCAAATAGAGTTAGCCTTGATTGCATTTGATGGACCCATCCCCGTTTCAATATTAGCTTCATGACTGGCAACTCTTTGTTAATCTTCTTCATTTGATAGAATAAATCGCCACTTTTCGATGTTCTTGTCCTGAGAATTTAAAGTAATTAAGGTGTATCTTAAACTAGCTATACCTACTACTAGACTCCATAAGGTTAATGTATCTTTTAAAGGGCAATGTATTCGCTTTTACAACAAAATCCCAAGTGAGTTACAAGAATTGTCTGTATATAAATTTAAAAATGTTGTTAAAAATCACTTATGTAAAAAGGCTTACTACAAAATATCAGATTATGTAGAAGACAAGAAAGCTTGGGAAGGTGTTTGCTCCAATTCTGTAAAAAATTAAGTATAAAGCTGGAGGTTTCTAGTCGCCTCTTTGCCTCCAGCATCTAAAACATTGAGGTGACGGAATGCAAATTGAGTTTCATATTTCCCTATACCTTATATGTGTTAGTTTAATATTTGACATTCTCCAAGTGTAACCTATGTGTTTCTTATGGAAATAAACTCTTATTGTTTTTTTTTAACTTCTCTTGAGAAGTTATTATAATAGGTCTGAAAATTGAAATAGGTAATTTTGTGTTTTCTTTACGTTTTAAGACCTGGAGAATCATTTGCAATCATTTTTAGAGTGATGTCTGTGTGTGTGTGTGTGTGTGTGTGTGTGTGTACGTACGTATGTACGTGATCAAAATTATGGAATTCGTTTTCTCAATAACTACTGGACCGAATCGCTTTGATGACCATATCAATCGATACGCCACGTCATGACTTAGATCTGAAAGGAGTCTAGAAAAAATCGGTCCAGCGGTTCGTTTTTTATTTGTAAAAAACTGACTTTTTTGAACACGCAACGTTAATTTTGTATGTAATTCCAAGTATTGAGGGGTAGATGTGGGTTTTTGAGGGTGCTGGTTTCGAATCTTTCATCAGTTTTTTAAAATTCAAAATGGCGGACCCACTATGACGTCATCTTTTTCGTGAAAATTCTTTCATCGCATTAAGGACAGGTAGGGATCGGAGAGGTGGGATAGGTAGGAACGTCGCTAGATATTCCAGTAATAATTCTCAAATGATTTTCTAGGTATCGAAACATTAAAAAAAAGAATTCTTCTCAAGAGAAGTTGCTTGTACGGTACTTGCTGCCGAACCGATTTTTTAATTTTTATATTTAATGTCGGTCTATAACATGACCCTTCTGGCGTACCGACTGGGACTTAAGTGAGAACTGAAATCTTCACAATTCTTTGAAGCGATGATAAAAATCCATGTAACTCATATAACGAGCTACAGCTACTGCTACTACAGTCAACGACTCCCGATTTCACTTCGGCAATAGACAGAGTAATAAATCATCAATAGTGACTTTGTTTACTCCAATACCTAGCCACATGTGCTACTTGGCACATTCATCGGAAATTGCAACACAACATTTAACTCCCAAATTCTTAAAATGTCATTGGTATTATAATATCATGCCACTGGATTAGACAAGCAGCTATTCTTATAAAACGTTAAACCACAAACTGCTTTACTACTTTTACTAATACATTTTACGATCGGTCCCGCAGGCTTACGAAATGTCCGAAGCAGTATTGACGAGGCGGTTGCTATTTGTGAACTAACCTGAGGACTGACCTAAACCAGACGCAGATAATCATGGCAAGCGCTCCGTGGAAACGATAATTTCGCAATTGAGAGCGTCCACTGTAAATGAATATTCGCAGAACACTTTCGAGTGCTTGGACGTTGGGCAAAATTTTTGGGACTATAAATTTGCGAGATGGAATTCATAATTCTTTATTGCACACAAATATTTAAGGAATTATATTAAAAGAAAATGCACGTACAGAGGCGAGCTTATCTCTAAATATTCCAGTAAACCAAAAATGGAATGGAATTCATCCTAAACGTTTGTTTTTTTGTTATAATGGTCAAGTTTACTATAAGATGCAGCCCATGTAGATTTAGTTATTATCACCGATACATCTCCTACGCCCAATAGATGAATGGAAAAGGTAATTAATAACAATTTGAAAAGCTGATAGACAGATAATGCATGTAACTAATTAGACTCCGTCTAACAACTACATTCCACACCTTCAATGCTCTATTGTTATCTGTGGCCGATTTGTATCGACTTTTAAAATATTCCGGTTCAAATAGATGTCCAAATTAAACTAAGATTTATCACTCACTTGAATACCATTCATTGGCCAGACGGTAGCAGAGCGCAGGGCGGCACCTTTTAACTCTGACCCTTTGAAATGCCGAGTGAAAAACATATTCGGTTACTAAAGCAAGTACAACTGTTGTCTGACTGTCTGAAGTTTGACTGGGATGTATGGAAACTGTCCCCCTGATCTCTCGGTGCAATACCATACATATTTATCTCATTTGACTCACACAAAGTGAACATAATGCAGAATGTTTGATCTAAATTAAATGTTGTAAGAACTTGTAGGATATAAATGTATCAATATTGTAACATTCAAGGAATACCAGTTGTTAGTTTTAAATAATAAATAACACTCCACTGTACGCCCAGTGCAGTATTGTTATGAAATACAGAGTTCTGGAAACCTGTTCTATACTAAGATCAGTTTAAGCTTAACATCTGGAATATTCTGGAGCATGGTTTTACGCAACAAAGGATATTAACCGAGATAATTCGTTCAGCGATTAAAACGGCACTAAAACAAAATGGCTACCGTATTGTTAAACTAGTTTTACGATGTAGCAGGATTAACAACAACGCGGAAAACAATAAACTGGAATATCCATAATAACTAAAATATCTATCTGTCTAAATGCCACTAGTGCCACCAGTACGAAGGCGAGTCAACACTTTTATCTGAGCAACTTTTTATTATTTATTGCAAGACACAACTGATAATTTACATTACATTTCTAAATATATAACTTTGACAACTCCTTACACATTTATATGGAGTTACATTACATAACATAGCGGCACGCATATTCCCTTACGGAATGGCAGAGGCACAATTGTGCCCATTTTTAGAGTAATAGGGGGCTAGCCCATCGCTGCAGCTATGGAGTAATGAAGGTTTCCTCACGATGTTTTCATCACCGTTGGGACGTCCGTATGACGTACTTAAGATAAATTACTTGTCTCATTGGGACATAGTCAGCACTGGAATTCAAAAAAGACAAAGTGCATAAAATGCACTTTACCTAATGTAAGGCAAGTTGAGAGTAACATTGTATCGGGGAAAGACAAACTAAAACTAGTAGATGAAACTGTATTTCTCCGCATCACTATTGATGCCAAACTACAGTGGGGTCCCCATATTGTAAAATTATCACATAGACTTAGCTCCGCAGCATATGCAGTTAAAATAATCAGGGAATTGACTGACGTTGCGACTGCTTGGCTTGTATATTTTAGTTATTTCGATAGCATTATGTCCTACGGCATACTACTATGGGGACGGGCTGCTGACATTGAGACCAACTTCATTTTGCAGAAGAGAGCGATCCTATTTATTTATAAGCTAGGTAATAGAGACTCTCTGAGATATTTCTTCAAAGAAACCAACATCCTAACAGTTGCAAGTCAATATATCTATGAAAATATAATGTATGTGAGGAAAAATATCAGTAGCTTTAAAACCATTGATAGCCGCCACAATGTGCAAACTAGAAATAAACATGAACTTTCTTTTCCAATGTTAAGACTCACAAAAGTTAGCAGTTCTTTTATGGGACACAGTATACGCTTCTACAATAAAATTCCGCAAGAAATACAAAACTTAACTGAAGCCCGATTTAAAAAAATGTATAAAGCACACTTTGTGCACAAAGGCCTACAAAATTAATGACTTTTTTCAAGACCCTGACATCTGGCATTAAACCAGTTCATTGCACGATATATATTATGTACTATGTAATAATTAGGCACCTACTTAATGTTATATTATGCTTGCTTGATTATGTTATGACGTTCATTAAGACTCAATTTTTGTGCTATTATGAATAAAATCTTTGAACTGAACCGGGATTCCAACTGCACCTCCTACGTCAGAAGCAGGCGTGCAACCCACTAAAACACGGAGCAGACTCTATGAAGTTGTCCAAGTTATTCAGAGAATAATGCTGCGTAATAAACCTCGAATAGCAACAGTATATCAATTTGGTGACTACTACGCTGCTAACGGCTTGAAACCAAACCCTTGCAAAACTGAAGTCTGCGATTACCATCTCCGCAACAGGGACGCTAAAAGGGAACTCAACACATGGCGAGACGTAAAACTGTCCCACAACAGTTTCCCTAAATACCTGGGAGTAACCCTGGATCGAAGCCTGACGTTGAAGGAGCACTGCGCGATTACCCAACAAAGGGTATGTACACGCACCAACCTGCTCAAGAAGCTGACCGCGACATCTTGGGCAGCAAAGCCATCCACCCTGCGCAGCAAAGCTCTGGCTTTGTGCTACTCTGCGGCCGAGTATGCCTGCCCTGTATGGGAACGGTCAACGCACGCTGGGCTGGTCTACGTGCCGCTGAACGAGTCATGCTGTTTGACAACGGGCAGCCTTTAACCGACACCGACCGATAAGCTGTACCAGCTGGCGGGAATTGCCCCTCCCGGGGTGCGGAGATCCGGCTCTAGTTCGGTTGAGAGGACCAAACAGGCACAAACAGACGTCACCCCCTGCTCAAACACGTTCCACCCCGGTCTAGGCTGCGCTCCAGAAAAAGCTTCCTGCAGTCAGTACAACCCCTGAACCAACGCGCTGAAGCTACACGCAGTCGCGACTGCATGAACACCAGAGTAAAAGATAAACTGGCTGTGGAATCTCAGATGGCCCATCTGGAAGTCACTCAACCGTCTCAGAGGAGGAGTGGGGAGGTCTAGGGCTAACCTAGCGAGGTGGGGAATCATCCCCGAAAACGACACGGAGTGCGTTTGTGGTCACCCGACGGACTATTGCGCACATGACGGGGTGCCCTGCGTGCCCGACAACCTGCACGGACGAGGAGCTGCGCAAGGCTTCTGAACGAGCTGTTGTGGTTGCGGTCTTCTGAGCTGCCTACATCTGAGATGTCCATCGACTCAAAAAGAAGAAGTATATCAATTGGTCCCGAGGGCACCAAAAGCCGTATTCCGCAGTGAGTCTCCAAACAAAAGAAGCGCCGACAGTCCAAATATGGCATTTTAGACCCTTGCGACCAATCAATACACTATTGCCATTCGAGTTTTATTACGCGACTTTAGTGCCACCATCACGTTATATATAATTTGATAATCTGCCCACCGGCACCCACGACACAAGCTAGCCCTCGTGTGGCCTTTTACAGAAGTTGCTACAAGTATAGGTCTACCGGAATCTCATTGCATAAAAAAGTCTATTTCATATGAAAATGTCAATTGTCACCTGTCAAAACAAATTACAATATCTGTCAAACACTGCTAATGAGATTATGTGATATCTTGAAATTTTGTTGTTTTTGTGTCCTTGAAAATGTCGAAAAAGCCACTTCTCAAGCGATAAATATTGTTTTCGATGTATATCGTAAAATAAGGGAAGAAGAATGCGTAAATCAAACTCAATATTTGATTTACGCCCTTTTGGATTTTTTTATTTTAAAGCGAGTCGTAGAGTTGACCTATATACCTTTTGGAAAATCTTTTGACTTTTCGTGCATCCGGTCTCTGTTTCTCATACAACGAATCAGTCCTTCGCTTACCATGCACGTTTTGACTCTCTGTCGACGTCGAGTGAGAGATTAATGAGTATTTGCCATGTCTAAAGTGCGAGCATGGTTTGCGGGACTCGAGTTACCCAGTAGAATGCGGTCTTGTCTACCAAATATTTATTGTCATTTTTAATAAAAGTGTTGTATTTTTGTTAGTTACCGGTTTACCGAAGAGTAAATGATTGCGCCACACTCTTTGCATGATGACGCACACAAGTTCTATTTATAAAGTGAAATAATGAAATGTTTATTCGTCAACTTACATCAATAAAAACATTTAAGTGGTGAATGCGCAAGAGGGTAGCTGTAAAATTGCTGGGTTCATCGTTGGAAACCACGATAGGCGAAAACCTGTGTTGTGATTATTTACTTATTATTAGAATTTTTTTACAATTAATTACTAACACAACAAAAGAGTCTGAATATTATCAGCTACCTAAGTGATAAATAGTTCTATGCGCTAATAATAGTTAACTTATATCAACAAACGAAAATAAAAAACTTCAAAACTGTACAGCAAGAACACAAGAAACTAACAAACTTTGTATTTTTCCTGTCGAATCTAAGTTCTTGAAGCCTTTTCTGCACCTCCATGGGTACCAGACATGTCTCGGTCGCATATGTCAAAATTAGTGTCTAACTCAGTCGAAATCGTCTCGGCAATGCCGCCATGCTGCCGGTTGTAGACAAGGATCGGTCGTCTCCATCTCGGTCGCGATCACCATGCTAGCTAGCGTCCAGACATCTCGAGCTTGACAGGAAAATTTACATTTTTGCATAGACAAGGCCCTTTCTTGAGCGTGGCATGGTAAGCATACTGGTGTTATTCACGATTTAATGACTTTTTGTTTTCGTGAAAGTTTGACGGTAGATGAGTTCTGATTTGAAGCTTATTGAACAGAAGGTTTTAGGTTGTTTATGGCTTCATTGGGATCCGAGGTCGAGAAGATCGGCTGCAAGTCGGTGTTATTTAGTTGGATGCATAGTAATGCATAGTCTATCCTTGTAGAAGTAGTTTGAAAGAACTCAAAATTTTCTTTGATTTCGATAAAATTATTCAAGTTACAAACTTAAATAATCACCAAGTTAAAAACTTAAAAAACCGACTCCAAGTTCAAGCTCTATTTCTTCCTCCCGGTAAGTCCTATGTACATGAAAAGTCCTCGTCAAAACTTTTCTGAATGTAACCACAAACCAAACCGTCATCTGTGTTTATATTTTTTGCATTTGTTGATTTTTTCAAAAAGCGCTTATTAAATTTTGATAAAATTTATATCGGACCACCTCTGAAGTATAACATACCAATCAAAATAAGAATCATCAAAATCTATTTATAATTGACGGAATAATTGCGTAACAAACATACAAAAAAAAACAATTGAGTACCGGTTGTTGATCAGTTAAAGTGGAGTTCGTAATTGCAGGTTTATTTAATTTTAATAGTATATGGTCGAGGCATGTTCTTTCCAGTCTTAAGGTAAGCAGTGAGCCGGGAGGAGTCCATGCGAAGCTCATGGACTCTCGGGTCAAAATAATCGCCTGGAAGAATGTTTATATTAATATCACCCACAATGCAAATATTATCAAAGGATTTAAGGCAATTTAGATGTGTTTAGCGATTCGAGAAAGTCTTGTACCTGTTTCTTCGAAGGGGAGCGTTAGATGACAGTTATAGCAGTCTCCTTTCCGATCTTTACTATAAAGCAATTAGAATTTCGGCGTATAGGTTTCAATTACCGTTATTAATTCTTCTTTGATATACCTATATGGTACGACTCCATCATTCTGCAGATAATTATTTACTGCAAATAATTATCTGCAGAATGATGGAGTGGAGCGTCATGATAATAGCCTTGCATATGTGCGATGACAGTAGAGGTACATAGGCGACATTGAGTAATAGTATTTTATGTGACTGATACATAATGCCTAATTATGTACAGTTACATACACTAGTTTATCTACACACACATATCATAAGCTCTCTTTGATGTGTTCAGGAACCGCATGTTTGACCGGCATTGTGGCATTGAGTTGTTAAGCTTGTTCTGCAGTACTAACTTCACAGACAAAGTAGGGGCGGCACGCAGGCGGGCGTCGGCGTTCGAAATTTGAATGTCATAATATGTAGAAAATTTACACATTATGGTCTTAATGTTAAATATTCAGATAAGAAATGAGTTTTTACAAAGCAGTTTAACATTATGCTGATCCTAACGTGCGGTTTTTGGACGCAGTAAAGAGGGTTTATGATACGTGTGTAGATAAAAATATTAATGTCATATTTAACAAATAATCTATGTTGCAAGACGAAAAATACATCCTTATTGCCCGAGATACTACGGATATTCTGAGTCGATAACGTGAGCGAGCCCTGGGATTTGGGGAGATATTTAATACAGTTCTTTACCTGACAGGATATTGACTCAGACACAGCAAATTGTCCAGGTCGTTGACAAAGATATCATCAAGCTCTGTACAGATAGAGAAAGCAGTGGAAGTTTTTCAGCGAGGTACAATGGGGGCACATTAGCTGGGATGATTTAGGTTATGACGGATAATAGAAACCAACGTTAAGCAGTAAGCCACATACATATGTCTATAGAAGTACGTAAATAAAAAATGTAGCCCATTAATGTCCCCACCAAGGGGCACGGGCCTTTACTTTACTTTTTTACTCAATCTTACCCGGACACGAGTAAGATTGAGCCATACTTCACAACGCTGGCTCAGCGAGGGCTGTCGGGCTTGTGGCCAACCCGACTGTCAGAGGTTATCAAGCCACAGCTTTACGACTACTACCACCGAGTAGCGATAGTAGCCGGGACCTGCAGCTGAACGTGTCATCCGAAACACGGAAGTGTCCGAAACAAATGCCACATAGAACGGACACCCATCCAGTGCCCGTCACGGCCAGATGTTGCTACCCGCACGATCGTTACCGATGTGCGAATACCGTTAGGCCACGGACGCTTCGTAAATGTACGTACATCAATATTATTACACATGGAGCTACATAAATAAGCGACAATCATAAATACTATATTTATTATACCTTGAGTTGGGTTATAAATTGTTGTAAGACTATAATTATTGTAGTGCTATGTGTGATTGTGTTTAAGTTTGTGACGAAAAGCCTTAACAGTATTATGCTGAGTTGTTCGAAACAAATTTGAAAATTTACGATTAAACTTATTTAATCAATCAAATCACGATTCCTGTGATTAAATTAGTTTGATCGCCACTTAATTTTTCAAATTCCTTTTGAACAACTCAGGATTAGCCAATCAGAAGCAAAAGATCACGAATAATTGCGCGAAGTTACAGTGAGTACGATAGCCAGTCACGCTAGATTGGCCCTCATGATGTTCAGGAAGGGCTCATCGTCAACTCGCAAAAAAGGAGAGCCAATCGCTTTGTGTAGGTATATGTAAGAGACGGACTACTGCGTGTTTTATAAGACAGATCAAATATTTCATTTAAAATTCCCGCAGTTGTCCGCAAATGTTTCAATAATTTATTTTCTACATTGAATTGCTTTTGAACGTTTCCTGTTTTTATAAACCGTTCACCATACTGACCTTCCGAATTTTATTTACATTTTCAAGCAAGCGGAAGTTTCTTTATCCGTTTACTTGTATACCCGAATACGGCCCAATGATGTTCAAGCCCACATGAACGAAGTTTATCGGAATCAAGACGTATTCTCTCAAATAGGACATATCGTAGACCCCCACGCACATTGCCTCAAAAGATATCTCTGTCGTGGGTGATCTCGGTTTAAAAGTTATTGTTATATTGTTCGACATTTTTGTTGGTGCCACGATAAAAGAAATGTCTTTTTCTTCTTATGACAACACAATACAGTACATCACCCATATAAATCTTTTCTAAAGCTGAGGCGTGGTCGGCCAAACAGTTGAACTTACCTGAAACAAACAATAATAAAGATTAATTAATATATTAAATGAGTGAGGAGTAAGGACAATAACACCACTTTAGCTAAACAGTAGCTGTCAAAAATGCGAACGTAAATGTCAAAAGTCGGATTAGTTAGGGGAAATTCACATTGTTATTTGAGTTGTGTATAACTACTCGTAGATTCTAATAATGATTATGCGATTCATGGACATTATTATTATGGACGATTATTATTATTATCATCAATAATTAGTTTTGTTACCTCGCAGTAGTCATGAAAAGCCATGTAATCTCTCGGCAAAAAGTGCAATAGATGGACTTGTCTCTTAGAAGACCTCGCCTGCGGCTCGGCCCTCAAAATCACTACGCCATCTATTAACCACTTTCCAGCCTCTACACACTCTACAGCAATGTACTACTGATATATTTATTTATTTATTTAGCCACATAAACTGACCCATCTACAATTTGCTCATTAATATTTTAAAGAGATACGTTGCTAAAGCCAGTCCCCTTCATTCTAAGTTCATTATACCTGACTTCAAAACCGTTAGTTTGTAAACTATCGACAAATTGTAAACCAGACCAACAAGGTTTAGAATTTACGTTTCTTTTACATGTCAACTTAACATTAAGACTATTCGGGGTTTTCGCTGCGCTCGCCACTTCTAGTCTTCACCTAAGCTACCGCAGTGTTTGCCCTGGTATTTCCTTTGCAATTCAAGTTTAAACCAGTTCTCAATTCAACAGTTTTATTATAAACTAACGCGTCTAATCAGTACGGTACAGTTTACAATTTATCGGTAGTTTGTACACTAACGGGAATAAAAACCTTAGATTATAAACTAACGGTTTTGACAATCTTAGGGTGACATATATATAATAAACAATGACATATGTGACGCAACTTGCTGTAGGTTTGTCGCTTTAGCGAAACAACTAAAAACTTAAAAATAAGCATATGCTCGATGCCAAAAACATGTCAAGCTTAATGAACAGGAGCGGCGCCGACGCCGCACCCGTGCCAACCTTGACCTGATTATAATTTTGGTTGTCTAACCAAGCTGTGATGAGCATAAAGGTCAAACGGTTAAACTTTTGCAGTGCTAGCAACGATAAATGCTCGAATAGTCGAATGCCTTTTACAGATCCAATGGTATTATCGAACGCACAAAAGATACGACGAAATTGACGACTATGTAATAAACAAGCTTCGGATGCTCTAATTCCTTCATATAAAATAACACTTGTCGGAAGGCGCGTTTGTTGTTAGATGATATGGTTTCGGTGCACAACAAGCAATCGGCCCTAATGGAGTATAATGGCTATGTAAGCAGAATGACACCTCTTCAATGAGACCCTGACCTAAAAACCAAGTGTTGTCGGACGATTCGTGACCTACGGACATATTGTTGCCGTGGAGAGGCAAGTACTTTGTATTAATAACTGGTGATGCGTTGTGAACAGATGTTACTGTTCAATATTTTGATAATCTTAGTATTTCATTCACGATTCATTGCGATCATTGAGAGACAAGGCCCGCGTTGTGATGAGTATGCTATGTATGAGGCGATTGTCATTCCGTAATAGCAAATAACGTACTCCATATCAAAGAGCTGCCAGAAGTTCTAGTCTCATGTACAGTAGTTATGACGACTTCAACAAAACAAATACATTATTTTATTTTGTTTTAATTGGGCTCTTGGCAATCGTCACTTTTCCATATATATATTCAAGAAGATAAACATTAACAGCAATACATCAAAGACAGGTCTATGATGAAGCACGTTACGCGTTCAATCTATTTAAATAGAAGGACTATACCTAAGGGTGGTAACACAAAGGCAACATTTGGGTCTAGTTGGCAACTCATCAACTGAAAGTTATAATAATGCGTTCCGTTCTACGTAGACATTTCGGTGTAGCGAGCCCTAGGAGTGAAGTCAGCGGAATATAAATAGCAACTTGAATTGGAACGGGCATTGATGTTGAATTTGACGGCACGATTCTCGATTTACGAGCCTAGCCAGCCTCTGAATACACGCGAAGTGCGTGAGTAATACCGTCAAAGCCCGATACTGTAAACTGAGAAGAACATGACGGGAGGAAATTAAATAAGTAACCCGACGCCAGATGCAAGTACTCGCAAATAGCCATGGACATATTTGCTGCTACAAAAGTAGATGGAAGGAACTGACTAGAGAGGGAGCCCTTAAACCTGAATAGATTTATCATTGTAAATTTAAATTGTAATCAAATAATAATGTTATGAAATTCTTATTTAATTGTAATTTAGCTGTATCTGAATTGTAATTGTACCATATAAATATATCGTGCATGTTTGTGTCGATCTGGCATCAGCTCTAATGGCACAAATAATCTAAATAATAAATAAATAAGTGACAGCACTGAAACGTGATTCTCGCAATGTAGCTGATACCGACCGATACTAAACATAACTAGATGATTATCAATAGGTTATTTTTACATAGGTTGTAATATTTTTTGTATAATAAAGCAATTGCGCAGCCAGTGAGTATATGCCCATTGTTAAGAGTGAATAATGGTGATACAGGGCAAAAATTATTATTCGTACAAAATAAAATTCGCTACGAAGCTAGATTACCACACAAATTCCTCACACAAGAATTTCCAATTCAGCAAAGCAAACAATGTCAGATCTACTATTTCATGTCGACAAATATTGAATCGACTCTGTATTTACATGCTCACATTCCAGTAACACAGTTGGCAAATATTTCACATACAACTTGGGAACTCTTTGGACGTTTTTCAATACATATTTGGCATACCGACAACAAGAAAAAGGGATGATGGTGTAACTTTGGAAAGCAGCGAGGTTCACTTTATGACCATAAAAGCATTGGAAATACTACAATCCGTCCCTCGCCTGACGTCATTTGTGGAGAGGCAGAAAAACCGGTTCAGTTCAGGCGATCGAATGATGCGGCCACTAACGGAGAGTCATCCGCAATCCAATGAGTTGACTTGACATGAACATATTTAACTTTATTCAAATCAAAAGCAGCCGTTGAAAGACCTCTGCAAATTACTCCTAGGGACACATTACCATAGCAGAAAACTTTCACTTTGTCAAGAAATTAAATACAAGACTGTTTCTTATGTGCCATTCAATTCTGCTGGTTGTCGACAGTTTCCTCCATGCATAATAATTTAGAGATAACAACGACAGTCGTGTTATGTTTTAAGTTAAAGTGTTGAGAAGTCCGCGTGGCAAATTAGAATAGAAAACCGGGCAAGTGCGAGTTTAACTCGCGCACGAAGGGTTCCGTATTACCGTACAATGGTAGGGATGGTGTGGAGTGAATAGTTTGGATTTTACATAGCAAAATGTTGTTTACAAAGTTATTGGTCACGGCTACTCTCACACTCCATGTCCGTAACCAGGTGCATTCATAAGTTTGTATGTGGTATTGAAAAAATTGTTCTATGGGAGCCCCCTTAAATATTTATTTTATTCTGCTTTTTAGTATTTGTTGTTACAGCGGCAACAGAAATACATCATATGTTAATTCATCTCTCTAACTATCACGAATCATGAGATACAGCCTGGTGACAGACGGACGGACGGACGGACAGCGGGGGCTTAGTAATAATAATAATACCTTGGACACTACTTACACACATTGATCTAGCCCCAAACTAGGATTACCTGTATCTTGGGTACTAGACAACGATATACATATTTATATAGATAAATATTATACTTAGATAGATAAACAACCATGACTAGGGTACAAACATCCGTTCTCATCAAACAAATATTTGCCCCCACCAGGACTCGAACCCGGGACCCTTGGCTTCGTAGGCAGTGTCACTGCCGACTCGGCCATTCGGGTCGTCTGAGGGTCCCGTTTGGCGCCCTTCGGGCACGGAACCCTGAGAAGACACGGAGGCGAGTCTTGACACTAAAGAATATATCATCGAGAAAATGGCAGACATTTGTGGGCATTCAATTTTAAATTCTCAGAAGCAATAGCCGCTAAATGCTTAACAACTAGGCTAGCAGTAAGCGAGGCTGGTCTATGAGTAGTAGTCATCATGTCATACATTTATTGCCAATGATATGTAACGACACACATTATGTGCCATTAGCACTGATGGCTGAATTAAAAGAAACAGCCATTGACAAATCAAATTGCGTATTTTGTTTAACGCTCATTTCTTGTTATAATAAATGAGCAATATTTAGTATCGAAGGGAAGAAAGGAGTCTAACAGTACGTGACAAATGCACGTTACCTAAGAGCTACTGTTGATAGAATATTTGGGACAACACTGTTTAAGGTCTGCGATTTCCATTCACAAACTTGTTATTGCAAAGACTTGTCTGCTTAAGACAGAAGCCTCGCACCTGGGATATTAAACTGACACTTTAACCTTTCGTGAGTAATATTTATACACCGACTTTACGGCAAGAAATATATTAAAGGTGTATTAGATTCATCCTTTTGGTAAAGTAGTTCCAAGTGTCCAAGTCCACCTTACTCTTCAATACCTTGTATAAAAAACTTATCCATTATGAGTTCCCTCCACGAAGACAGCGCAAAACATCACAATTCCCGTTTTGTTTTGGAATTCCGCTTCTGTTATAGGATTTATTGTTTAGACTTTAGACAAGTAGTTGTTGGACCATCTGACTGTGCTCCATTCTATACAGCAGTAAAGATTATCAGCCATGACAGCAAAGGGACAGCATATTAACTACCGTAATAAACCACATAGGTGAAAGCTGGAGGAGAGTCTATTAACATAGGCATATTCGCATTGGACATGCGCACGAGTGCAGTCAGCAATTAGTCGCTTGCGACGCAGGGCAGGAATGCACCCAACCGTTAGTGTCCGGTTGGTCCTTAACAGGCGTTGGTCTGCTCACTGGTCTGACCAGCATTGCGTTCTTGATCATCGGTTGTACTATGATTCCATGCTGTTTTGATTATAGTGTTGCTGACTTTCAGAGACAAGTGATAGCGATACGGAAACATTTTACGCACAGGAGCCGAGTGTAAACTTCGATTAGTATAGGTAGTAGAATCTGCATAATAATATTGTGTAAATCATGATAGAAATTGATCTTTCTAGATGGGATTTGCAAACAATTCTTCCAACATTCATATAGCCACGAAATTTGGCAAGCATTTTATGCATTTACATATTGGTGTCCTTTGGATCATCATTGCAAGAAGCAAGCTCATCAACACATGTGCAAGAGGGGATTGTGAGTAACTCAGATTAAGATATGGGAGATACCCGACACCCTGTTTAGAAACTCCACCAAATCTGAGCTTTCCGTGGAAACACGTGAGCAACAAAAAATAAGTCCATACAAGATGGATTTACTAGAGCGGATCAGACTAAGATATTGTGATTTAAAGACATGCAGATAAATGTAAATTTCAAATTCTAACAAATATTTTGTTTACCAATATAAGTTTTAACTCCCAAATAAGTTAAATTTAGTGCTTCAATATAGTTTCACAGAACCGTATTGGTGGCTTTGCTATAGGTCACTTTCTGTCCCAATACTAAAGTCAGGTTTGTTAGGTCACGACTTTATAAAAGGGGAATTATAAAACGATCGAATACAAAAACAACTTAGCGATTACAACAAATTAGTTTTAATAACTTGAGCGGCGGAAAATTCTAGCAGTGCGACCAAATTAATAATAATTAGAAATACACAGAGCACAACTTCAATATTGAACTGGCTAGAGTAGGTTATTGTGGCTACTTTTCAATCGGGTTATAGGTTAGGTTAGAACGTTGAAGAAGCTAAACCGGAGCGGAGCGGAGCGAAGCGTATGCAAACAAAAACGACTGGCTAGAGTAGGTTATTGTGGCTACTTTTCAATCGGGTTATAGGTTAGGTTAGAAAGTTGAAGAAGCTGAACCGGAGCGGAGCTGAGCGAAGGGTATCCAAACAAAAACGACTGGCTAGAGTAGGTTATTGTGGCTACTTTTCCATCGGGTTATAGGTAAGGTTAGAACGTTGAAGAAGCTAAACCGGAGCGAAGCGGAGTGAAGCGTATGCAAACAAAAACGACTGGCTAGAGTAGGTTATTGTGACTACTTTTCCATCGGGTTATAGGTTAGGTTAGAACGTTGAAGAAGCTAAACCGGAGCGGAGCGGAGCGAAGCGTGTGCAAACAAAAACGACTGGCTAGAGTAGTTTATTGTGGCTACTTTTCAATCGGGGTTGACACTCAAACAAATATTAGGTCGCTAAAATATTATGAAGCTTCTCATTTAGTATTTTACGTAACTCAAATTAATGTTTGTAAGTTGTTGTTCTGTTGATTTCTCATCACTCGCAGTTAGTGGCTCACTTAGTAAGTCAGTCGCTCACTTAGTAATACAGTCACTCGTTCAAATACTACCCTTTATAAAATAACCTGGAGCAAAATCAAAGAGGAGCGGAGCGAGGCGACCCCATGTAATTTAGTATAAAATAGTGTGGAAAATTTTGGTGTACACTTACTTTCGTAATCTTCTTATGTTTCTTATTTTACTCACAATAACAGAAATACAGATAACATATAATAGAAAAAACATGGATAAAGGCGAGCTTATCTCTAACAAGAGATAGTCAATTTGCGATGAAAACGTATTCTTTTATATATAGAATGTAACTTTTTACTCATCATTTGGATCAGTTTAACAAAAGCCATTTCAAATTTGAAAATGTACACTTATAAAATAACCTGGAGCCAAAGCAAAGAGGAGCGGAGCGAGGCGACCCCATGTAATTTAGAATAAAATAGTGTGGAAAATTTTGGTGTACACTTACTTTCGTAATCTTCTTATGTTTCTTATTGTACTCACAATATCAGAAATACAGATAACATATAATAGAAAAAACATGGACAAAGGCGAGCTTATCTCTAACAAGAGATAGTCAATTTGCGATGAAAACGTTTTCTTTTATATATAGGATGTAACTTTTTACTCATCATTTGGATCAGTTTAACAAAAGCTATTTCAAAATTGAAAATGTACACTTACCAGCAAGTCAAAAAACTACCTCTTGGCCTCACGGACTATTACTTTCTAACAAGTAAAAATGGCATAGCAAGTTTTCCGTAACACTTCTGATTCTATTTATCTGTGTGGAATTTATTAAGCCGTATCAAATATCCGTGATCGGTTCGTGTCCAGATCGCCCACAACGGCTTATCTACCAGCAGGGCATATTTACAAGGGTTTACTGTTCAAGGACTAGGTAGCTTATGGACACTATCAGGGCACTTGCGCTGATAGCAGAAGCTCCCCTAGTTAGCTTTCCAGATAACCCGGTGATAACAAAAATAAACAACAAGATACCTCTGGAGATTTTGAAATTGCCATTTGAGCAATTTTAAATCCATGTGAAAGCGACTTTGTCGGATAAAGGGTAAGGGATATTACAATGTTCAAGACTACTTCAATAACGGGGCTGTATGGGGTTTATCTAACTCAACACAGAAATTGCTTTTAATAATTTTGTAATTATATATTCCTGCTTATTAATTATAATAATAAATATTGTAATTTTTGTATTAGTTAAACACAACCAATTTTTAAAAGAGATCTAAACATTTAACTGTGGGAGTTTCTTCGCCCTTTTTCTTCCACAGTGGTCCAATGTAGAGAAGCAACAAAAAATTACGTTTTCTTAGTTTATGTAAATGTCTACAGTAATAACGACATTTGAACTTTGAACTTTGAAACGCATTGCATAAAGATAATGGACACCGTGTGGAATTTTACTAAATGCGGCGGAACCCAAATTTGAATAGATAAAGGACTAATTTCACGCATTGTATTCCTAAACCATTGAGTACAATAGCTTGTTTTATCCATTAAGAGAATCTCCATATCCGATTAACAATAGTTTCAATACATTGGAATATACAGAAAGCTGTTTGAGGTAAATTAATGCCTCGCTCTTCTCTTAGCTTTGGCGTAAAAGGCGTATTGGTTGAGGATTTCAGGCATTCAGGCAAAGATTTTAAAACTAAAGAAATCTGCGGCAATTGAAAAAGTCTGCTAAAAATATACCATGCTCATGTCAACGCACTCCTGTTGCCACTGCGCGCCTCATCAGCCCGGAGGAACAATGAGCGGATGATAATACCTTATCTAGAAACCGAGGCGCGGGGAGGGACCGCCGGAAATGTAGAGTCAACATGGCCGAGCTAACCTGCTTGCGTTGTTTCTGTCTTCCCAGAATCAACTCAGGTTTCTGCACATTGCTGGATCGCATATTATCAGCATCCTAAGTATGAATTTCTTTAGCAACTCCTTACGCAACGGCGAAGATAATTTTGCACGGTTGTCTGGTATTTAGCAGATGTTATGTAAATGTGATTGCCTCATCGCTTACTATTGTTATCTTCAGCAGCTTTTAGCCTTTCGGATTAACAGTTTATCTATCCAGTGATATGGCAACAATATAATATGAAAGTAAGAACTGCAAAAAAAAAAAAACGTTATTTTCTAACTAGTCCTCAAAATTATCTTGCAGCGCAGTCGATCAACGAGTTATTGTTTGACAGGACATTCTACTTCATGGCTTTCGGTCAGTGGGTAGCAGCAAATAAAGAGGGCTAGTACAGCGATGCTAAGGTATTTTAATGGTATCCAAAAACGAATTACGGCAAGCTGATGCAGAAGCAAAAATATCGTTGCTGTGGTTTAATAAAGAGTAGGTTTCGTTTAGACGTTCGAGTTTACCCTGTTTCTGGCATGTTTGACGCATATTAATTACGTTTATATAGGGATAATGGTCGCACGTGACGACAGAAGTGTGTTTTCTTCGAGACCTTTCTAGATTCCGGGTAATGGGGATTGAAAGACGAGGGACTTTCGGGACTAATGATTCTGTTTCGTAGTAAATTGATGGCATGTAGATGGACGGTTCTGGGAATTCAGCGAAAGCTATCTACGTAAGAAAAAGGAATATTTCAAGGCATGCTCGTATTCTATTTGGCGGAATTCGACAATAGTGAATTGCAAAAGAGTGATATTTCAGCTAAAATCTGTAAGTACACAAAACTAGTGTCCAAGATTTCAACACACTTCCTGCAAAAATTGCATCGTAATGAATGCTGCCTGTACCTGCTCAGGTTTCAATTTCATCAGACATAGGTAATGGGTGCAGTCAAATAGGTCTAGAATTATTGAATTATTCATGCTGGTTTCGGCGACTAGTGGGCGAAAACATCGAACGCCATTTTGTAAGGTTTGTTTCGGCAAGACGCGTAGGTGCTAACTTGTCATTGGCAACCTACTTAGGTGTTAGATTTAATTGCTTTGTCACCGTATTTCAAAACGTGTATTATGGAGTCATCATATCACATCATCAAAATTATCTCTTCCTGGCACAGCATCAAGCAAGGTGATCAGCCACCACTCGGTTATTTAAGTTAGTTTGTTTTCCACACATCGCTGTCCATATCGGGTGTGGCAAAGACAAAAACACATGGTTTTCTGCGTTCTTAAGTTACATTACGCGTCGTCGTCACTCATGACGTCATGTAACTTTCTGAATTTCGCAAAAGATTCGTGATTATTGGTAATCTGGGCTTATTTAAGCCACACTTTTGGATAATCGCCTCCTTCCTTTTGTTTCGCTCTAAGCCGTCCTGTGCCAATCGATTCTAGGTCAAACCTCGCTTCTTTTAGATTTTCTTCTTCTTGATAACATAGGAATATACATACATAGGAATCTGCACATTTTCAACAGCCTCAAGTTATTTCCCGGCATATCTGAGAAGAGTTATTGACGACGCATACTCGATCGGTAGTTCACCTGCGCGGGCGCACAAAAACTCGGTCCTCGGCCGCGAAGGACGCATGCGTACGGGCATCGATCATCTCGCTCACACGCTCTCCCTCACATAGAGACGTTATACGGGCGAAATGACCCGCCTCGCAATGGCATTTGAAGCATGTGGGGGAATAAAACTAAATTAAGATATACTCGTAAACTGTTGAGGGGTGGGATGTCCACTTTGATTCAAATCGAATATGTATGTAAATCCGGAAAATTATTTGTGCTTGAATATGTATGGCTCAGTATTGATTCTCTTTGTTGCGCCATCATAAATAGAATAATTAGCCCTATTGCTACTATATTGTGAGTTCTAAAATACAGTTTAAAAAAGTGGCAAGTGCGAGTCAGACTCGCCCATGAAGGGTTCCGATGTAGCAAGTAATTATGTGACTGGATGTTTGTGTTGTAAATTTGTTGTTTGGATGAATGACACAGTTATCTTTGCGGTTTTTAATAAATGTTTTATATCTTAAAAACTGCTAATTTTATTTTGTTCAAACCAATTTTTGTTAAATGTGTTAAGATACACAGCATATATTTTTTGAAGATTTTTCATTTTTTGAAGATTTACTTTAAAAGCTGGAGGGGGGGGAGGGCACATTTTCCACTTTGGAAGGGTCTGTCTCTTGAGGAAAAATGGTTTCAGGAAACTCAACGTCATTTTCAAAGACCTATCTATAGACTCCCCACACATATAGGTTTGATGAAAAAAATATTTTTTGGTTTCAGTTCCATGTATTCATCCATAGGGGGGTTCCAATTTTTGTATACAAATCGTAAAATGGTTCACAGAATACATCTGCATACCAAGTTTCAACTGTGTAGTCCTAATAGATTCTGCATAATGTTGACATACGGACGGATGGACGGATGGACAGATAGACTTGACGAAACTATAAGGGTTATTTGTTTTTCTACAGAACCCTAAAAATAGGCAGATTGGCAAATAATTTTACCTAGTTGACATTTTCCCACTCAAAGGATAGGTGATTATGCTTTACTAGTCCCTGATGAATAATGTTTTTATGATGAATATTAATCTTCCCTGTTTAAGTATATAAACTGTCATAGTTGATTATGGGCAAGATGATTACTGATTTATTAACTAAGTGAAATTTTATTTCATATTAAAATGGGTTTTTGTTAAAATTTATTCTACTGCACTGTAGTATTCTTTATTATTATGATATGCTCTAAAATACTAAAGATAATTCTGTTTGAGGGTTAGGTAGGTAAATAAAATAACTTGATTCATGATGAATTAATCCACATTTTTGGAATTAATTTTGTGAAATAGCTTATTCTAATCATTTATACCTTCAAACAAAACTAATATTGTGTGTGTAACTAACAGTTTTTATAGTATTAACATTCTGGCAGAAACACAAAAACATTGTTGATACATTGTTTTTAGAAGTCTGACAGGTGTGCCAGACAACTACCGGTTCAGTTATTGAAATAAATATATTCATGTGAGAATAAATGTTGATAGTTTTGACAAATTTGTCCATATTGAATGGAGTTAACTACTTTAATTAAGAATGCAGCCTGGCCCAGTTAATACCTTTTCTTGATGTAGCTAGGTAGATAGGAATAAGAAGATCTGACTAAGAAGTGTGGGCAGAGTGCTCACCAGATGGTCTGATGACATCTAAGGCCTCTACTGTTGAGGACAATTTATAGACATTATGTAGGTTGCACTGATCTGAATTAATATTACTGATATTGCCAACAAGTTCTTTTTTTTAAGCTGTTGTTAAAATTGCCATGGAATTAATTGTTTTTTAGGACTGGTGTTATTTTTGCTATTTTAAGACGGTCTGGGAAACAGCATTAATTAAACAATTGATTTAAAAGGTGATAAATTGTATCTGTTAATTCATTGATACAGTATATATATACAGTATTCAATAAATAGTTTTGATGGAAAGTCATCATCAAATCCTGCACTTGTTCTATTTGGAAGATTCCGAATGTTTTCACCATTAATGCCTGTTTTCACAATGACCCCTTTATTCTTCACCTACCCCAACCTACCACTTCACCCTAGTATATTTTGTGTGCCAATTCACAATTTAACGGTTTGACATAGATCAACAGTTGGAGTAATGTCTTGTCAGAGTAGTGTTTTCACTCCGGATGTTTATCACTTCATATTCTTCACTTATATCAAATCACTTAATATTTGTGGTCCCTATATCGGAGTGTCCTAATATAGGAACAACATAGCCACATGGGGTGGCACAGGTACAGATAAGCACTTACCTTTAGCAAATAACTAAAATATGATGTCTATGCTTAGTTCTGTATCACCACAAAATTGCAAAAAACTGCATCACCTCCATCATACCTATTTATATTGATGACTACTAGTCACTACAGTGCTACAAAACACGCACAAATCGAGACGTGGACAGTGGAGACATCTCCCAGCCTTCCTCTTTGATTCATACTTCTTCTAAAAGTGAAGATACTTACCAAAACCTTCCGTAAGTTTGAGCATCACGCCGCCAATGTGCATATCGCCCTTGACGACCATGGTGCGTTCTACATTCATGTCCGTCACATAAACAGTGAGGTTCCAAGACCCGTCCCCAACTATTTCCCCGTCCGCCAACATGATGCACCAGTCCAATGAACACTGCACAAGGAAAAGTCACTTTCGGAAGCACATCGCAAACGTCATCACATCAGACACCAGTTTTATCAGCACAAGTTATAGCGGAAAGCAGCGAAACACTCACACGTCGAAGGCAGAAATTCAACTGACAGATTGAACGAAAGTTAACGAAACGATAAATAAACGAATGACTGACTTTTTTTTTTGAATGAATGACCGACTGATATGAAAAGGCGAGGCGGCTCTTCACGTTGGCCAACTCATTGGCGAATCCCTCATTTATCCATCACTAGTGATGTGCCGATTCGATTATATTCATAATCGATCAATCGATTATGCCATCTGATGCGTAATCGATTAATCGATTATTAATCGATTATGATAAAACCATACGAGGCCTGTAATATTCAGCACCTAACCCTCTGTTTCATGATTTCGGGATTAAAATTATCATTTCCTATTCGAACAAAATATTTTAGAATCACCAGTAACAAGACAAACAACAAAGATAAGTTTGTACTTGCTTTTTATTTTACTAATAAATACTTACACACAAGAATATGGATAAATACTTTCATAAATGAGATCTCTAGATTATCAAATATACAATCAATAACAATTAGGTCTATTACTATTGAGTATTAATATTAGTTATGGCCTAACTAGATAAAATATTAAGTCTTAACAATTCTCACAACCATTCAATAAGGTCGGTATATTAATTTTAAACTACACTGAGCTATTTACTTACTTTTACTTTACGAAGTAAAACTTTTAGAACATATTAAATATAAAAAATAATAGTCACTTTTGAAATGACATTAGCTTTGGGTCATTCATTAGCATCAAATTTAAATATAAACATAACATAAATTACTAAAACACAGTGCTAATAGAATCTTCAAACAGCTAAGAAAACTAAGAAACATTTCAGTCATTTTTAAATGGAGTCAGTTACTCGCTGAGTATTTTAGACATACAAAATAATTACTATTGTGTATCAATATTAGCTATGGCCTAACTAGAAAAAATATTAAGTCTTAACAATTCTCACAACCATACAATAAGGTGGATATATTAATTTTAAACTACACTGAGCTATTCTTTCTTACTGAAGTGAAACTTTTAGAACATAACTAAATAGAAAAAATAATATTCACTTTTGAAATCAGCATCAAATTTAAATATAAACATAACATAAAATATTAAAACACAGTGCTAATAGAATCTTCAAACAGCTAAGAAAACTAAGGAACATCACAGTCATTTTTAAATGGAGTCAGTCACTCGCTCAGTATTTTAGAAATACAAAATACTTTGTACTTGCTTTTTTTTACTAATAAATACTTTAACATGAGTATATAACACTTTCATAGAAGACTAATGAGATCTTTAAAATACTTTGCTATACTATGCTATATATATTTTTAGAATATCAAAATGGCAATGGCCTAACTAGATAAAATAATAAGTCTTATAGTTTGAATTTTATAGCTTGATCAATGACAGATGTCTTTGGGTGGATTTATTGTAGAAATGCTTATCTTTTTTATAGCGTTAAGTAAGGGACGAAGCTATATACAGCGCATATAGCTCTGTCCCTTACTCTACGCCATGAACAAGATAAACAATCCTACAATAAATCCACCCAAAGACATCTGTTATCGATCAAGCTATAAAATTCAAACTATAACGATTCCCACAACCATACAATAAGAATAAGGTAGATATTTACTTCCTTACTGAAGTAACACTGTTAAAATATATTAAATATCACAATTAATATTCACTTATTCAAATTAGCCTTTTCAACTAATTTATAATTAGCATTGAGGAACACAATGTAATCAAGGTTTTTTGGCAGGAGACGATTGCGTCGTAAATTTGTAATTTGCCCAGTTTTGGAGAAGACTCTCTCAGAGGGGACTGATGAAGCAGGTATGCATGAATACTTCAGGTGTAGGCGGTATAAATCAGGCATAATTGTTTTCATTTCTTTCCAGTAGCTGAATGGATTTTTGTGTCGTTCCAGAAGTGGAAACTCTAAGTATTGACGCAGCGCGATAATCACATCAGAAGCATTACTAGACGATTCTATTAAACTGCTTCTTTTTAGTTCGAAGTGGTCCCATATGGACACTTTTGCTGGTACTGTTTCTGTTGATGAACTGTGAGCTTCCATTTCATCATTTGATAGCTGTGGCCTTACCTCTGCGGTTGCTGCAGGTTCTGGGGCTGATCTTAATCTTGAGATGTTTGATAGCTCATCTTTGATACTTCTTTGTGCCGTAGAAGCATTATCTTCTGATCCAAAAGCTATCTTTTTGAACCTGGGATCCAAGAGGCATGCATTTGCAACATGCCTTTTTGATTCTAGTGTTCCCAATCTTCGTTGCACTGTTTCTATCAGTTTTGACACTAATTCATTTCCCGTAGCTGTCACTGGTTTCAGTTGTTGCAAATTATATTGAAGGCCCCGAACCAAAGGAATCACCAATGACAATGTAGGGTATTGTTCTCCTGATAACTGTTCAGTTATCTCTTCAATATTACGAAGGATGGAAATGCAATCTGCTATCATTTTCCAGTCATTATTATTATCTAAGTTTTCTGGTGGGTTATTGAGCTCAGCCAATGCCAGAGTCAAGGCTTGTCTTATTTCATGAAGTCTGCGGAACATAATGCATATGGAGTTCCACCTTGTCTCAACATCTTGTTTTACTTTCAGAATCGGTAAATGTAGCTGCGTCTGGATATTTTTTAAGATTTCTGAAGCCTTAACGCTTTGACGGAAATGACTTACAAGTTTTCTGCATTTTTTTATAAGGTCTTGCAAAATGGGATCTGAGTTCAAGGACTCCTTCACACACAAATTCAGGGTATGTGCAACACACGGGTGGTAATGTTTTAGCAACCTTTGATTTATGGCATTTTTCATGTTGTGTGCATTGTCCGATACAACAATCACTATTTTGTCCAATATTTCAAACTCATTGAAGATTTGTTGCAGTTTTTGGGAAATATTTTCTGCTGTGTGACTTTCTGGTATCTCTCGGGTGGCCAGCACACATGCATATAATTCATCATCATGAATGAAGTGGGTGGTGATGGTGATATAGGCCTTGTTACTATCTGAGGTCCATATATCTGTAGTTGCAGCAATGTATTGGACAGTTTCCAATATGTTTTTCAGTTCAGCACATGTCCTAGAATACTGCTCCGGTAGTAGAACTTTTGAGAGTACTTTTCTACTTGGCGGCTGGTAAAGTGTGTTCCTGAAAGAAGAAGAATTATGAAACTTTTTTTGCGTATTATAGTTAACATTTGGTCTTAAATTCAATTCAATTTCAGTTTCACATGATATAACCATAAATAGATTCCTATGTAAATGATATATTTATTTACACAAACATAGTTAGGTATTCATTACCTGTTTAAGAGTTCGCACTGTAGAACTTCCACAAACTCAAGAAACCCTTTGTCCTCTACGAAACATAAAGGTTGGTGGTCCGTGAAAGCCATTTTCAAAACGGCATTGTCAATGCGTTTGATTTGAGCTGGCTTTAGCTCAGATACTGAATTTACTATAAGTTTGGTTTGCCTTTCTTTTTTTTGTGGAACAGGATCAGCATCTGAAGAACTCGATGTACTGGGTGCTGCGGGGGCTGGGTCCTCTAGTATATTGTGGAGGCGTTTAAGGTGCTCCCTTAGGTTGGTGGTATTACCACAGAGTTTAATGACTTTTTTGCAAATTTTGCATGTCGCTTCGTTTCTGTCTTTATCATAGTGTGTCCAAACAAAGGACACACTTCTATAGCGTTTCATGATAAATTATTTTATATCAGCTTGTAAACAAACAACACATCTCACAAGAAGAAAAGACAGACGACCGACAACAAACAATATTAGTTATCATAACAAACTGATGATGACAGTTTTTTTTTGAGATTGCGTTCATAGATCAATCGTAGTCATAGATTAGGCGTTTTGTTTCATTGTACCATTCATACTCCCGCCGGCTCGGCGCACCGGCCGGCACCGGTTTGGTGAGTTAGAAAGGGGGTAAATAGGACTAAAGCTCACGGTGATTAACCTCTCCTTTTCCGCCGTCAGCATAAGCAGCGCGGCCCCGGTCACTCCCTGTACCGCTGTCAGCATAAGCAGCGGGATGACTAATATTTTTGAAACCGGTATTTTTTATCCAACGGTTGGACCAATTTTTACGGTTCGATCATGTGTGGACACCCAATTAGACAAACTTTATGGTCTGTGTGCTAGTTTATGCTTTTCCGTAGAAAAAAATAATTCAACCGCGTTTTGAAAATCACTTTCTTCCGGACGCTCCCAACGTATTTGGTGGTGAAATTTTATTGGGAGAAAAGTGTAGTTTTTTTGGTGAATTGAGGTAAGTATTTGTTTTATTCATATTTACAACTATTTGCGATAAACAAACCACAAATCATAGTAAAATTCATCAAGATGTCCAGAAAATCGGCAAATTTACATGATACGTCATGCAACCAGACGGATTCCCCCCAATGCTATTTGTAATTCCAATGAGAAATACAGTTAGATTTCAATAAAAAATACACATATCTTATTGGAAATCTTATAAGGAATCCATTTTTATAGGTTTCTTTATCAAAATAATGTACCAATTTGCTGATTTTCCGTCAGAAACGTGATCAGGCATCCAATTCACATGCTTCACCCGCACACATAAGCATTCCGCGACGCCATTTTACTCACACACAGACAGAATCTCACTACAGGGTGCGGGTGTTTTCAGTCATATTCGGTGAAACTCCATATCATAGGTTTCGGGGTGATGTGATGATTGGGGTTTCCATATCAAAGGTTCCGCGGCTTTATGATTGGAGTTCAGTGTCGATAAGGGGGCGGAAGCCCCTTTTTTATCAATGGAAAAATCCAGCATCCAGCGACTTAGAAAAATTGTGTTAAAAAATATTTTTTTTGACTGTTATTTTTTGCTTCGGAATCGTGTAGTGCTGCTTTTTGCTATCACTTTTGGTTATAAACATTTTCCTCGTGCACCTCACCGATTTCGAGATATACGTCATATTATGTTTGTAATATCGATATCTCTATAAATATTGGTCCTAGGGAAAACATGCATATGACATAAAATTATGCTCGTAAGACACCCTACACGATGCCCAAGTGGAAATATCAAAATAAAAAAAATAAAAATAAAAATAAAATAAAAAAATAACAAATTTGTGTCATATTGTGTTAACTTGTCTTTTTAGGCGGATTCGTTTGCCTGCAAGTTCAGATATGTACTTTTGACAATTTAGTGTAAAATGACAAAAAAATGCAAAATTACACAAATTTGTAAAAGTGCACAGAGTGTACGTTTTGATCCTAATGCCTTAGCTACTTTTTTCAGAATGGATCATGACTACCATGCCCAGCTTGATGAGAAGCTGGTGTATGTGCGCTCCCGCTCCGGTCGGATGAAGGTAAATAATTGAAATTTCACTCGCATCGTTTTTGCTTCGTTTCCTTTTATATTTATATATATACATATCCATTAATTTGTTCCATTCAGCAGCCTAAACGGTCTGAATATAGTTTTACCAAGTATAATTAAATATTTACCTGGGAAATGTGAAGTTTTATACTAAAAGGACACAAATAATTATACTGCAAATGTCACTGACTGCCAGTCTGGTATTTTGTTTATATTTAATTTGCCTATTTTATTTATGTTATAGATGGTGAAGCAACCAGCTTCTCTGGGCCGGAGCGGGAGCGAGGGCGACTCCTCCCCGTAGCCGTCGACATCAAGGCGCTGCCGGCGCTCGCTGGCTGAAGAAATGGTGGTAGGTATTCTGATTAGCAAGCAGATAGATCACCGGTGGTATCATACCATTCTTCTCCTCCAACAGGGTGTGGCCTGCCTGCAGCTGGCCCATTTGAGCGGAGCCTTTGTGCATTTCTCCTGCACCTACTCTTCTATTCCAGCTATCCTTCCATGCTTTCTAGTACCATACCATATACAATAATGTATTTTTCTATTTTCACAGTCATCAGCAGCTGGCAGCAGCTGGCAGCGGCCGCCGACGTCGGGAAGCGGGGAGGAGCCGGCAGCCAGCAACCTCCAGCAACGCAGTGGGAGTGAGCTGGTACGTATTTTGATCCAGTACTTTTAATTAAAAAAACTTTACAATCCCCCTCTGTTGTTTCATTTGTTGCTAAAATCGTGTGTTTTTTTTTTCATAACAGTTGGGCACGGCTGCCACAGCCACGGCGGCCTCCGTGTCCACCGCAACAACAACCACTGCATTAAATATTGTTAGAGAAACATCCGGAGCGCGTAAACGCGCTGCAGCTCCAATGCCTGGGTCGTCATCGTCATCGTCGAGAATGCCAGTTCACTCCCGGGTTCTCAATGAAAGTGAGATAGAAAATATTGTAAATGAACATTTCATTGAGGACTCCGGAAGTGAACTGGATATCTCTGATAGTGACGTTGACGATTTCGACGCGGTCATTGCAACTTCGTCTGATACGGGCAAATTAGAGCGGAGTTTCGCTGTAGCGGAGGCGGAGGAAATAGAATGCATGCGACCAGAAAGTTTGTTTGATTTGAATGTTAGCCCGCTGCCTGTTCTAGGAGAGTATGCCGAGATGCAGAATGTTCAAGCAGAAGAATTAATCGGATTTTTGAGAGGACAATTGCAAGGAGAGCATGAGGTGGCTGTCGATATGGAAGGTGATGAAGTATCTCTGCCGGATGTTGGGGCGGAAACTGTGGTCAGTGCGCCTGACAGCCCGGCCGCTGTGCGCCCGCGTGCTGTCAGCCCGCCTGCTAGCCCGGACGCGAATGTTTTTTCTTGTTCGAGTGATTTTTCGAATTTCATTGGCCAAGCAGAAACATATCTGCGTTCACCGGGCCCGCAGTCTATATCCCAGGATCCTACGGATATATTTTTGAGAATGTGGCCTCGGTCAATCATTGAGATGATTGTCACCGAGACAAATAGATACGCATGGCAAATAATAAGTAAATTATCCGAGACAGGTCATATTCCCGCCAGTCTGGACGACTGGCGAGAGACCACAGTCGACGAAATTTATGTATTATTTGCCGTGCTGATCTATATGTCGCTGTGCTTGAGGACGAATGTCCATGAATACTGGAAGTCTGGTATGTTGGAAATGGCAAACTTCAGGAAGTTGATGAGTCGCAATCGCTTCTTCATGCTCACGCGTTTTCTCCATTTTGTGAACAACGAAGAACAACCTACTGGTGTGTCTTCGTATCACAAAAAAATCTTCAAAATTACCCCCATTTTGACACATTGCAACGATATATTTCCGAGTTTGTATACGCCACGAAGAGAACTCAGTTTGGACGAGTCGTTGCTTCTATGGAAGGGACGCCTTTCTTGGGTCCAATCCATACGCACCAAAGCGGCCAGGTTCGGGATCAAGTCCTACGACCTGTGCGAAGCAACGACTGGTTACTTGCTGAAGACTCTCTTGTACGCGGGTAAAGATTCTTCGATGCACCAGACGTCCATTCATGGGTTCAGCAACGTTACCGCGAAGGTCGTTCTTGAAGTCATGGATGGGTATCTCGATTTGGGGCATTGCCTTTTCATGGACAATTGGTATAACCAACTGCCCTTGACGAGGTACCTCAAATCCCGTGCAACTGATGTCATTGGGACGATGAATCGCAATAGGGCACACGTCCCTGCTGAGATTAAATCGCTCAATGACCGCGTGTTGCCGCGGGGACAGCAGGTGGCGAGACATTGTGGTGACATCACTTTGATTTCCTGGATGGATGTCAAACTTGTCACCACAATTTCTACATTCCACACCGATGAACAAGTTCCTGGCCGCCGAGCTGGGGTGGATGTCGTGAAGCCACTTCTTGTAAACTACTACAATCAGTACATGGGCGGTGTGGATCGTAAGGACCAAATGCTGTCCATGTACTTGATTGAGAGGAAGCGTAAGAAGAAGTGGTATGTCAAAGTATTCCACAGGCTGCTTAACAGCAGCCTGTTGAATACATACATCATTCTCTCGCGTAACCCAACATTCCGGAACCTTACGCACCGGGAAACAAGGGTTAGCGTGGCTCAGGGGCTTGTTGATCGGTTCTTCTGTCCGGGACCGATGCAACGAGAGAATCCTCCAAGCAACACCGCTTTCCACCGTCTGGACAACCACCCGCAACATTTCCCGATTCCTGCTCCGACTTATAGCAATTCCAAGAAGAAGAAGCAGGGGAGATGTTGCAGGTGCTCGGCCCTTGGAAAGCGCACGTCCGTGAACAGTTTCTGCCGTAGGTGCAACGTCAGACTCTGCCTCGGACAGTGTTGGTTGGAGTATCACACGTTGGCCAATTTGGGGCCATAGCACTTTTAATGTTATGGGTACCCATTCTCGTTTCTACAGTTTATCTGTTCCTCTTCGTCTTCCATTGAAAGTGTTATGTAACTTTAAATTGTGCAAGAAGCTCGAAACGGTATTGTTGTAATGTTAGCTTTCCTCTTATTCTAGCATGCCTACTGACTGATATCTGACTGTGTACTGATGGCTGGTTAATATGTCTCTGTAATAGGGGTTTTAAAACTACGCACACCTCGCTTTGGACCGGTTTCGGTCGGGTGTATCGCTTGCTTGAGTGGGTAACTAAAACTACTAAAATATGCCATATCATATAACTTCCACGTTGCAGCATCAAACTGGTGGAAGACTGGTGTGTTGGGAATGCCTGCCTTCAGGAAGTTGATGAGTCGCAATCGCTTTCATGGACAATTGATATAACCAAATGCCCTTGACGAGGTACCTCAAATCCCGTGCTACTGATGTCATTGGGACGATGAATCGCAAAAGGGCACACGTCCCTGCTGAGATAAAATCGCTCAATGACTCCTGAGGGCATTTATGTCTTGCTAGACACATCTAAATCAGCCATCAGTGTGTGATTGTAATTCTCCTCCTTCATAGCGTTAGCGATCCGGATGTTTCTATCTTTTTGTGTGTAATTTTTATGTGTGTATGTGTCTAATGTTTATGTGTTTGTGTAAATAACAATTTCTATTTGTGGCCAACTACCTAACTATCTTATAACTTGTATAGAAATTGTTTACTTTAACAGTTGCAATGTTTCTATCTTTTTGTGTGGAATTTTTATGTGTCTAATATTTATGCGTTTGTGTAAATAACAATTTCTATTTGTGGCCAACTACCTAACTATCTTATAACTTGTATAGAAATTGTTTACTTTAACAGTTGCAACAAAATTATTTTTCATTTTTCCGTAATTGTGTACTTTATTCCATTTTTTATACGGTAAAAGTTACAAATATCAGTCAAACAACTATCTAAGAACTTGTATAGAATTGTTTACCTACTTACTTACTGTTTACTACTTTTCCATAATTGTGTACTCGTGTGTGTGTAAATATAACGTATACAGTTTCATTGTGCATTAGTACTGTCCTGTTTTTTAAACAATTATGTCTCGCCCAGGTTTGCTGGAAGAAATATCTTTTTAGAGATAAGCTCGCCTGTTGTTATAAAATTTCTTTTAAGTAAATTTTTATGCACAGGGCAATAAAGAATATGAATATATAACTATATAAATTTTGCTGGAAGAAATATCTTTTAAGTACATTTTTATGCACAGGGCAATAAAGAATGTGAATATATAACTATATAAATTTTTGTTCTTTTTTATTTTTCCAAAACCTAATTACACAATTACACATTAGGTAGGTGGTAGCTAATTACTAATTACACATTTCAAATAATTGTTTATTTTTTACAAATTTGTGTAATCTTACACTAAATTGTCAAAAGTACATATCTGATCTCGCATAACACTAGTTAACACAATATTACACAATATTACACTTTGTAAGAACAGTAGGTATCTGTACTTGCGCGTGAACGGAGCCGCGTGGAAACACTTCATATACACTTTATTGCATATACACATTAGTGGACAATTACAAACATAGTTAGTAAACAAAGGCGTGCTTATCTCTATATAGAGATTTCTTCCAGCAAATCCATACACATAACAACTAAATACTAGTTAACTCAAACTTACACCATACCTACACGAACGAAACACCAGTTTAGCTATTTTACCTAGAATCAAATCACGGCGAAACATTTTCTTCGTTCCATCTTTGCACACTCTGTATAAACGCATATCGTACACCTGCCGAGACCTTGAGAAAGCCCAGAAACAACACACCGTGACACGAAATAACATGCATGATTTTGAATTATTTTTGTATGAAAAGGTACATAGTACGATACACTGTTAGAAAGCCTAGTTTGTCTTCTACTTAGAACCACTAATTCTAGAATGATAAGTATCACCTATTGCCTATAAATTCAATAATAGTACAAAGTGTTGATTTCTACCTATTTTATACTTTCCTTGCGAGATATGGCGTCCTCACACTTATCATTTATGATTTAGTGGCAAATACCACTTGTTTTCCTCTTATTGAATAAATTACCTATCCTAGGAACTAAGAAATATAACGCTAGGTAGTCTAGTCTCTTCACAAATAATTTCACAAGATTTGCATAATTCGCGCGATGCGTCAGTTTACTTTCCGTATTTTATGAAAATTTGAAACGCTGAAATATTCGAAAGTTTCTATAAGAACACCCTAATGTTTTTATTGTTTTGAAAAGGTTATTTTGTGTAGATTACGTAGGTATCAAACAACATGTACATGTTGTTGATAATTTTCTGATGTCGGCTAGATTTGTGTCGAGAGGGAGCATTTTCATAGAAGTCTGTGTTTCTCATGCCAGTACAAAAATAAACTAAGGTCACAGTGACATTTTCTACACATTGTGTAAAAGAGGGTTTCATTAGCTACTCAGATATACAACTCCCATAATTCTAAGTGTTACCATTCCAACAGAATCACTTGATATATTAGTCAAGTGCCGCGCAGCCCGCACGCTCAAAAACACTCCGGTATTTGTCGTTTTTGACGTCTCGAACTCCCGGGAAAGGAGAGGTTAAGTGCCGGTGCCGGTGCGCCGAGCCGGCGGGCGTATGGAAAATCCGGAAAACCTCTATTCGGTAGATATATTTTGAGAAACACCTTTTCTCAAAATCCGGTTAATAGAGTTTAAAAAAAACTCGATTATTTTTAATAATCGATTACATAATCGATTATGATTTTCGTAATCGATCATGGTCGATTATTTTGATAATCGATTAATCGATTATTTATAATCGATTAGGAACATCACTATCCATCACGTACAAGTGAAGATCGCTCAGCAGTGATGCCAACTATATAGTGGTGTTCAAAATAACCGAACTACTTATTTACTACCGAATATTTAAAAATAACTAAACAACAGACTACTTATTTCAATATAGAAATAACTGTTGCCAGTTTTGTGATTTTCATTACGAACTTCGCCACTCGCAAGCAAATCTCGCTCATAATCAATTCAATTAAATTCAAAGATTTTTATTCATAGTAGCACAAAAATTGAGACCTAATTAACGTCATAACATAATCAAGTAGGCATAATAAAACATTAAGGGCCTTACCACAAAAAAATAAACTACTGTTTAACACTTATTTAAAAACAAAAACGTATGGGATTTGAAGTTTGTTTTGAGGTTAAACGCTGTGTAATATTTTTTGTGGTAGCACGGTAAGTACCTAGGTGCCTAATTATTAGTACATAATACATAGGGTGTAATGAACTGGTTTTATGCTGATGTCAAAGTGTGCTTTATACATTTTATCTACAGACGTATCATAAACCCTCTTTACTGCGTCTAAAAACGGCACGTTAAGAGTAGCATAATGTAAAACTATTTGATAAAAACTCATTTCTTATCTGAAAATTTGTACATTATGTACATAATGTACAAAAATTTGTCAAATTATGACATTCAAATTTCGAACGCCGACGCCCGCCGGCGTACCGCCCCTAGTTTGTGAAGTTGGTACTACAGAACAAGCTAAAAAACTGCAGAGCAATTATCAATGCCACAATGCCGGTCGAACATGCGGTTCCTGAACACATCAAAGAGAGCTTATGATGTTTGTGTAGATAAACTAGTGTATGTAACTGTACATAATTAGGAATTAAAACTCTTGAGTGATATTATTATGAAACTCGCCTTTGGCTCGTTTCATAAACCCACTCTCGAGTATTAATACCCTCCATTATGTAGCAGTCACATAAACTACTATTTTGAATCGACTGTTATACTGACAGACTAGTTGGGCAATGTTGCCTGATCATTGCAAAATAGTTTTCTAAGACATCTTGGTTTAGTTGCCGCAAGTTTAAATACTTGTAACCCTTGGATTGCACGTACTTCCATATATCTTCAAGGGAACATATTGAGGTTCGGTAACCTAACACACATCGCCGTTTTTCCAGCCAGTCGCCAGTAAAGTTTTGTATTTCTTGCGGAATTTTATCGTAGAAGCGTATACAGTGTCCCATAAAAGAACTACCAACTTTTGTGAGTTTGAACATTGGAAAGAAAAGTTTATGTTTATTTCTAGTTTGCACATTGTGGCGGCTATCAATGGTTTTAAAGCTACTGATATTTTTCCTCACATACATTGTGTTTTCATAGATATAATGACTTGCAACTGTTAGAATGTTGGTTTCTTTGAAGAAATCTCTCAGGGATTCTCTATTACATAGCTTATAAATAAATCGTATCGCTCTCTTCTGCAAAATGAAGATGGTCTCAATGTCAGCAGCCCGTCCCCATAGAGTATGCCGTAGGACATAATGCTATGGAAATAACTAAAATATACAAGCCTAGTAGCTGCAATGTCAGTCAATTCCCTGATTATTTTAACAGCTTATGCTGCCCAAGTAACTCTATGTGCTAATTTTACAATAAGGGTAGTTGGCATCAATAGTGATGCCGAGAAATACAGTTTCATCTACTAGTTTTAGTTTGTCTTTCCCCAATACAATGTTACTCTCAACTTGTCTAACATTAGGTAAAGTGAATTTTATGCCTTTGTCTTTTTTGAATTCAGAAGCAAGTTATTGGCAGTATACCAGTCTAGTACTCGCAAGAGAGCATTATTTGTTTCCTGTAAGTCATTTTCCTGTCTCCTTATTTTAAAAATTTGTGACATGTGATCTGCAAATAATACTATCTCTAACATGTTTTGTACCATGAATGGCAAATCGCAATATACGCGAGGAAAAGGAATGGACCCAGCATAGATCCCTGTGGGACTCCCACCTCCGGGAGTTGAGCCGCGATCATCCGCATACGGACCTACTGCAACGCTCCACTCAGCTGCTTGCGCGCCGTTTCATTGCGAAACGCCCGCGTCAACACGCGCCCGTGCGCGTCGCGTTCGCGCTACAACCGCGTCGCGAACTGCACGGAGGGGAAAACCTTCGGGGGCGGACGGACGTCGGCTTCGGCCTAAGGTCGTGCCAGATCGGAACCCCTTCCCGTGCCAGCTCATCCATAGCCAACCAGCGCTATGGATGAGTTCCACAGCCCTTCTCAGGGCTACGCTGCGCCGGACGGGAGCCCTCCACTGGGCGAAACCCCGAGGCGCACCATCCCCCGCCACCGCTTCAGATCGGCCTCCCTCGAGCGGCCCCTGGTTTTGTCGACCTCGACAGAATACGGGTCGCCGATCGTCCCGCGACCAGTCTCGCCGAGAGCAGAGCTCACGCTGGACGAATTGTATCTAATTCGTGCCCGTGATGCCAAACTGTTTTCGGCGGGACTTCTGCGGGCCATGGAGGCCTACCTCGTCGAGCGCCGCGCAGCCATGGAAGGCTGCCAGCTAGCAAGCATCGGCGACGAACTATTGGACGCCAGGCTGCTGGAGCAGGCCCGCTCGCAGCCCCTCATTCTGCCGCCGACCCGTGGGGGCAAACGACGACCCTCGGACGACTTGCAGCAGGAAGCCGCGAAGCGAGCGCTGCTGGAGCCCTCGCCGTCACCGACTCCCCCGCAACCCCGAGGCCTCGACATGCCGCGGCTATCGCCGGAGCCGCTGGCCACCTCGTACGCGGCGGCCGCGTCCGCATACGCGCCCATGCCCACCGCGCTGGCGACCGTCGCGAATCAGCCCGCCGCGAACGCGAGGCCCCCCCGCCCCATCCCGCACACACACGGAGTGCAGGCCGCGCCCGCGCCCCCCGTCTCGAAACTCGTCGCGCCCGCTAGCGCGCCCCCCGCCGCGCCGCCCGCCGTCGCCCGCCGCCCGCCACCCGCCGCACCCCCCGCTGTGCCCGCAAGTGCGCCCCCTGCCGCGTCGCCTACCGCAGGCGCCCCGCCGCCACCCGGTGCCCCCGCTACGGGCGTGGCCGTCACGAAACCGCCCTCCAAGCCGCGCTACCCGCCTATAGTGGTGGAGACCCTCCCGAACTGGGTCCACCACTTCCGCGAAATCCAGCAGCGGCTAAAGAGGGCCCCGAACGCGCGCCCCTACCAAAAGGGTGTGCGATTTTCGCCTGCAGATGACGAGGAATACCGGTGCGTCCAGTCGTACCTCTCGACGTTGGAGAAGACCACAGGGGTGCACTGGTACTCCTACTCGCTTCCCGCCGAAAGGAGCCTGAAGATTGCCATCCGGGGGCTGCCGGCAAACACTGAGCCCGCGGAGATCACTTCCGCGCTGGCAGAGCGCGGCTACGAGGCCAGCTTTGTCAAACAGATTCGGGCACGGAAGGGCAGACCGGGCTGCATTTTCCACGCGCAGCTGAAGAAGACGCCGGGTATAACAGCCAGTCTGTACGATACAGACGAGCTACTTTTTATGCCCGGCGTGAAGATCGAGGCGTGGCGCGGGAAGAAAGGACCAGCTCAATGCCACCGATGCCAGAAGTTTAGGCATAGCAGCCACAACTGCCACCGCCCCCAGGCCTGCGTGCGTTGCGGAGGACCGCACCCCGCCGCGGACTGCGACCGGCCTAGAGAGATGCCGCCGACGTGTGCCAACTGCGGAGGCCCGCACACGGCAAACAACACGTCGTGCCCTGTATTCCGGCAAGAGAGCCGAAACAAGAAGGCCGGTCCAGCGGCCCGCACCGGTGGCCCCAAGACGCAGCCGCCCCCCCCCAAACCCCCAACTGTGCAGGAGTCGGCGCCCTCATCACTCATGGCGGAGGCCAACCCGGCCACCGCGCCAGGCGCGCCCCTACCCAAGCGCAAACGGAAGCGGGGGGGAAAAAAGAACGAAGTGCCGAGAGCGGCTGAGGAGAAAGGAGCCGCAGCACCACCACCTCCACCAGAGAACGAACCGCCGAGGGATCTTGTCGCAGCACTCATCAAAGCACTCCAAGATCCCGCAGTCCTAAGGAGTATCGCCGAACATCTGCCCTGATGGCTGACTCCTTAAGGATTGTGCACTGGAACGCCCAGTCACTCAAAGGAAAGAAGCAGCTGCTGAAAACCTTCCTGCGAGAGTACCGAGTCGACGTCATGCTGGTTAGCGAAACCCACCTCACCGTGAAGATGAAGCTCACCCTCCCCGGCTACACAACCTACCGCAAGGACGAGCGATCCCCGCAGGGGATTGCCTACAGAGGTCTGGCTATCCTGGTTAAAAGGAGTATCGTCCACCAACCCATCGACTTCGAGGAGCACACTACAATCTACGTCCTTGGCGTCGAAGTACAGGTCGCCGGCAACGTTGTGCGACTCTATGCCGCCTATCACCCCCCCGGTGAGAGACTCAATCCCAGGGAGCTCCGGGGACTGCTGGAGTCGCCGCAACCGACTCTCATCGCCGGAGACCTCAACGCCAAGCACCCACACTGGAACTCCTCGAAAGTGTGCGCCGCCGGACGCGCACTCCTCGCCGACTCCGTGAGCCACGACTACGATGTCATCGGACCCTACGAGCCGACTCACTACAACCCGGACGGCTCTGGGGACATCATCGACATCGTAGTCTACAAAGGAATCCGGACCCAGCCAAGCCAGGAAGTCCTGCCAGACCTTCCCTCGGATCACAGACCCATTCTCCTCGTCCTTGCGGATTTGCCAACAAGAGTCTCGCCACCAGCGCCCCGTCGACGGTACAACTGGGCCTCCTTCTCGGCCGCACTCGCCGAAAACCCCACCACCCGGACAGCCACACAGCCAGAAGACGTCGAAGCACTGACTTCAGAGTTGACTAGCAAGATCCAGGACGCGCTCGACACATCCTCGCACACCGTCTCTAGCCGGAGGAAACCCCAACCCCTCCCGGCGAAGATTCAGGCACTGATCTGCGAACAGCGCCGTCTCCGGAAGCTATGGCAACAAACCCGGTGCCCAACTCTGAAGTCCCGCCTCAACGCCATGACGGCCACCACCAAAAGATGCCTTGCCGACCACGCCGAAGAATCTTGGGAACGCCACATCGAGTTCGTAGGCGATCACGTCCCCTCCGTGCATCGCTTATGCCGGCAGCTGTCGGCCACCCCGGCTCCTGTTCGACCGCTGCTAGGCAGCGACGGCTTCCCGAGATTCAGAGCAAAAGACCGAGCTGAAATTTTCGCCGAATGCCTGGAGAGGCAGTTCAAGCCGAACCCCACCGACGACGCCGAACACGTAGCAGCAGTGGAGGAACACCTGCGGCACTACTTCGCGACGCCGATAGCTCCTGAAGAGGACCCCATCTTCTTCTCGCCCGGCCAAGTCCTGCGAACGATCAGGCGCACCAAGCCCAGGAAAGCCCCGGGCGCAGACCAAATCACCAACATGGCGCTGCGCAACTTGCCGCTACCGACTGTGGCGGCTATGACGCGCCTGTTTAACGGCATCATGCGCACGGGGCACTTCCCTACTACATGGAAGGAAGGCCTGGTCATAATGCTCCCCAAGCCGGGCAAGAATGTCAAGAAGCCCGAGAGCTATCGGCCCATCACCCTCCTGAGCACCATGTCAAAGGTGTTCGAGAAGCTGCTGCTAGGAAGACTGCTGCCACATATCCAAGCTCGCCCGGAACAGTTCGGCTTCAGGCCAGAGCATTCGACGACGCTCCAGCTCACCAGGGTACTGAACGACATGACGGTCTGTCGGAATAAGAAAGAATACACCGTCGCAGTACTCCTGGACATGGAGAAGGCGTTCGACAGAGTATGGCACGAGGGGTTGCTGTACAAGCTGTCGACGTCCCCAGCTCCACGACGAATCACCCGCGTCGTGGCCTCGTTCCTACGGAGTCGCCACTACAGAGTGGTGGTGGAAGACGCCGTGTCAGAAGCCCGCCCCATCGAAGCCGGCGTCCCACAAGGTTCCTGTCTTTCACCCGCCTGCTACTCCCGATACACGGATGACATCCCAGTTGGCCCTGGTGTACAGCTGGCCCTCTTCGCTGACGACGCAGCATACTATGCGTCGTCCTACAAAGCACCCCACGCCGCCGTCAAAATGCAACGCACGCTGGACACCCTGCCTAAATGGCTGGCCAAATGGAGGCTCTCCGTCAACGTCGGGAAGACGCAGGCGATGATCACCGGCCAGAGCAACCTGCCACCACCACTCCAACTCCAAGGGAAGGACATTGGGTGGCTGCACCAAGTGAAGTATCTGGGGGTCACCATAGACCGCCGGCTCACGATGAAGACCCACGTCGACAACGTCGTAAACCAGGTCCGGGCTGCACGGGCAAAACTTCGTCCACTCCTGGACTCCGGCCTCCCCCTGCGGTCGAAGCTCGGGATCTATAAAACGTACATCAGGTCCCGCCTCACGTATGCCTCGCCGGCATGGTACGCCCTCTGCTCGGAGTCCAACAAGAAGAGACTCCGGGCCCAAGAAAACCTCTCCTTGCGTACCATCGTCGGCGCGCCTCGCTACGTGAGAAACGCAACGATCGCAAGGGACCTAGGATTGGAGACACTGGACAAGTTCGTCCAGAGGCTGGCAACGAACATGTTCGCACGAGCGGACGGCTCTCAACACCCGCTCGTGCGAGACCTGGCGCCATACCACGCGCGCCCGCCTGACCGTCGCCGCCTACCCCGAGACCTGGTTGCCGAGCCGGCAGCACCCCTGGATTGAGGCCACACAACCCGAAGAAGAACACCTCAGCCACCCAATGACCTGGCCGTAGTCACGGCCAGCGGAACACTCCGCGGAAGGGGGCCATTGCCCCGGGACCGCAACCCCGCACCCTGGAAGGGGTGTGAGAAGATCACCAAGCCAAGCAAGCTCCCACCTTCACCTGAGAACCCGACGATTTTGTCCTATTAATGTCAGCTTTTTGAACTCTTCCTTCTAAGTAGGATCTCATAAGCTTAGAGCTTTTGCCTTTTAAGCCGTAGTGTTTTAACTTTAAGAGCAATGTTTCGTGGTCTACACAGTAAAATGCATTGGACAGGTCACAAAAACACCTATAGCGTCCCTACGATCTTCCCACGCATTAATATGTTTAACTAACATGACTCCAGCATCTGTTGCCGACCGCTCTTTTGTAAATTCAAACTGCTGGCTATGGAGAATTTGATGATTTGATATAATCTTCTCAGATATTTTACTTAATACGGGTAGAACCGAGACTGGTCTTATACCATAGCCATAAGATCTCGTTTTATTATTGCTGACACCATAGCGACTTCTGTTTTCATTTGAACGCAAAATTTACTGCTTATTTTATAGGAATGCTTATGTTATAGGAATTGGGAAATTTAAACCTTATTGTCTGTGAGCTAAGCCTTGTTTTCATTTGAATTCAAAAATCACTACTTATTTTATAGGAATAGGGAAATTTAAATCTTATTGTCTGCAAGCTAAGCCTTGTTTTCATTTGAACGCAAAAATCACTGCTTATTTTATAGGAATGCTTCTTTTATAGGAAAAGTTTTATTCAAACCTTGTCTTTGAGCTAAGCCTCCTTTCTTGATCACTTAAAAATCAACCGCGATTCTTGGGTAGTCAGTTATTATAGCTAGAAATTATAAGAAAAATACTTTAAGCTATCCGATTACTGTATGTTTTCATTTGAACGCAATCTTAATAGTATTTTATGTGGCTGCTACATAATGAGTGCATTAATACTGGCGAGTTTCATAATAATATCACTCGAGAGTTTTAATGCCTAATTATGTACAGTTACATACACTAGTTTATCTACACACATATCATAAGCTCTCTTTGATGTGTTCAGGAACTGTTTAGCTTGTTCTGTAGTACCAACTTCACGCAGGCGGGCGTCGGCGTTCGAAATTTGAATGTCAGTACTAACTTCACACAAAAACTAGGAGGGGCACGCAGGCAGGCGTCGGCGTTCGAAATTTGAATGTCATAATATGTAGAAAAACTACACATTATGGTCATAATGTCGTCATATGGTCGTCATATTAAAATTGGATTTACCTTTGAAAATAACCTACGGACAGAAATATAGACCGGAGTGGGAAAATATGGACGAATTGAAAGGTAGGGTAAAATCGGGAAGTGGAGACTCAAGCAAAGTGTTTTGTACATTTTAATTTTTTTTTTGAATTTAATGAAAATAAAATGATCATTTTATTGTACCCACTTAAGCATTTTCACTTGCTCGGGTTGAGCAGGAGTCCGAAGGATGAAGCCCAACTTCTTATACCCTCAAGATCAGCGTTGAGTGCTATGCCTCCACAGCAGAGTGTGCATCTTTTAGAGAGAAGTGGCGATAAATCTGGAGATCATCAGCGTAAAGATGATATGAGGAGGATAGGACGTCCGAGATGGAGTTAATAAAGATCGAGAATAGAAGATTAGATCGAATACCAACTTGAGGGACGCCTGTAAAGTAAGTAAGTTATAATTTTTTCCCTATCGAATGGCATCTTCCTCACCATGTGGAAAAAAGCATTAGTCATCCCGCTACCTAAAACTTCTAGTCCCACGTCTTTTAAAGAGTATCGACCTATTTCAATCCTACCCATCCTCTCCAATGTCCTTGAATCCATTATCCATACCCAGTGAGAGAGTCATTACCTTCACTCAAACAATTTGCTGAACATGTACCAGTCAGGATTCAAACTGGGTCATAGCACCGTCACGGCTCTCCTGAAAGTCACAGATGACATCCAGGTAGCCATGGACCGCAAAAAGCTTTTCGTGCTGGCTTTACTTGATTTCAGTAGTGCCTCCAATGCGTAGATTTTGACATTCTCGTTGAGCTTCTCAGATCTCTGAACGTCTCCTCCTTCTCTGCCAGCTGGTTCGACTCTTATTTGAGGGATCGGCAACAGCGTATCAGGTCGTAAGAGATATCCACTGAATGGTGTGACCTCTTTACAGGCGTCCCTCAAGTTGGTATTCTATCTCCTCTTCTATTCTCGATCTTAATTAACTCCATCTCGGACTTCCTGTCCTCCTCATATTATCTTTACGCTGATGATCTCCAGATTTATCGCCACTTCTCTCTTAAGGATGTGCACACTCTGCTGTGGAGGCACTCAACGCTGATCTTGAGGGTATAAGAAGTTGGGCTTCATCCTTCGGACTCCATACTATGGTGAAGAGTTATTTCGGGAAAGAGATGTACAGAAGACTCGGAGTACTGGCTAGGGGACGCGCTGATCACCTTGCAAGGGATTTCCACTTACAGATAGATAGCGACGCCCCCATCGGCTTTCCCGTCTCTTTAGTTCCTGTAAAGCCTGTATCCTGGAATGGAGTACGAAGAAGATGACAGCGATTAAGCGATCACATTCAACAGCTACTATAACATAAATTATAGAAGACTCGTCAAATTATATCCCGAAGATCAAATGCAACACTCTTAAATAGGTATATATTCTTTTATATTTATGAATTATTTGTTCTGTAATTATTATTTTAATTGAAATAAAAAGAAAAATAAATTGATTTTATTAATGAAACTGTTGTTCCTTTACCTACTTCACTCCATATTTTGTTTTAAGTATTTATTAATTATAAATTCCAATATTAATATAGATGTTTTCATCTGCCACATCTGCCAGGCGTCCCGCGACGGCCAACTTTTTATTTAATTTTGTCTCGCTGCGGTAAAAACCCTAACAATATATTTTACTGTTGCTGTCTTTTTGGCTAGGTAAGTACGTTGCCAAATGGTTCAACCAAATAACCTAAGTCTAGAGACAGAATATCTTTAATGAATGGAGACGCGGCAGCGAAAAAAAGACAGGATGAACGTATACCAAGCATTGAACTACATATCCATCCACAGGGATATCCTGGTTGATGTGGATACAGTTATAGATAGGTTTGCCAAAAGCGGCGCCAGGTGCGTTAATTTTATTTTGTAAATTTATTTACAAGGTAATTAAAACTATATTTTTTGTAGAAGTACCTAATTGTTATTTTAACCCATGCATTGAACCTTGTCAGAATACTAATGCGTTAACAAATATAAATATAATAGGAAGTCGAAATGTGCCCAGTAAGTAAAATACATAATTTGAACAAATATGTAAGCTAAGTAATGGTTATTTGCAATTTAAAAGTAGAGGTTGGACAAAAGGCCGCTGACTAAATTAAGCAGCTGGAGATTGAGCACACACAACGTGTGAAGATAGCCTAGAATAATGTACTTTTAAGTTGGGTGCTTGTGTGTCCAAACAATAATTGGTAGAATACAGGCTGTTTTATTTCAATAAGAAAATAAGGTAACTAATCTCATTGCGGATACCGATTCCGGATTGGGTTCGGTTCATTAAATACCGGATTTTAATGAACAAAACCCAAAACAAAATCTACTCAGACTTCTTCAACATTATTCAGACAGAATTCAATAAAGTTTTAAATTAAAGAAAGTCAGTGACTACAACGGTAAATCTAAATTAAATGACTGGGCAACGTTTGGAATTCTTAAAAGTAGAGTTATCTTGTATGACCTTTATGAACAAAAAAACCTATAATTTTGATCGAAAATTTCATGACTATGATAAAAAATATTCCAAACAATTTCAAGTTGGTTTGTAGAACTGCAAAAACTTTACACATTAATAGAAAAAATCAAAATTCAAATAATATAATGAAAACAGTTTGGCAAATAATAAACCGTGAAACTGGCAAAGTTATACCAAGGGACAACAATTCTGCCTAATTGGTGATGAAGTTGTTAAATCCAGCGCTGATGTTGCTCGAGCTTTTGAAACATTCTTCACCAATGAATGTACCCTTACTCACAACAGATCGTCTTAATTCATCTCCATATGAAGCACAGTCTTTATTAAAAAAAATCACTAGCGTCAGTAAGGTATATTTAAAATTTCATCATGTATATCCTGTAGGGTATATCAGTCAAAATCATTGGTTCAATAATTCTTGTTATAGCCCCACACTTAGCTTATATATTCAATAAATGTGTTGACGATGGGGCATTCCCAGACCTCATGAAACACAGTAAACTGATACCTCTGTTCAAGTCGGGAGATAAGGGTGATCCTTCAAATTTCAGACAAATATCTGTTCTTCCAACACTAAGTAAAATATTTGAAAAGATTATAATCAATCAAATGCTCTCACACTTCAACCGTATAAAACATCTCCACGCCAAACAATACGGTTTCACTAGGGATGAATCGACTACGGATGCAGGTATTACCCTTATATCTCATATTTATTCTGGATGGGAGGCCGCAGAGGATGCTATCGGAGTTTTTTTGCGACCTGTCGACGGCGTTTGATTGTGTTGATCATAATATGCTATTAATTAAATTAAATCATTACGGAGTTTGAAATAAAGCGTTGGATCTACTAAGATCATACCTAAGCAATAGAATTCAAAAGGCAAAAGTTAACGGCGTTAAATCTGATGGATCGGGTATAAAAATTGGCGTTCCACAAGGTCCCATATTAGGCCCTTTCTTATTCCTAGTATATATTAACGATCTGCCTTTCATGGTGGAGAAATTAACTGACATAGTGTTGTTTGCTGATGATACTTCAATGGTCTTCAAAATTGAAAGACAAAAAGGAGATTTTGATGATGTTAATGGTATATTGTCTTTAACCCCTTGAATTGGTTCACAGTTAATAATTTATTGTTAAACGCTGGTAAAACCAAGTGTATAAAATTCTCACTTACAAATGTCAGGCAAGTTGAGACCAGTGTAGTGTTAGACAACAGCACGTTAGATTTAGTAAATGATACGAAGTTTCTTGGAATAACCATTGATAGCAAATTGCAGTGGATAGGATCCACATAGATAAGTTAGCTGGTAAATTGAGTTCTACGGCTTACGCTGTTAGGAACATCAGACAAAGCACGGATGTGGCTACATCTAGGCTAGTATATTTTAGTTACTTTCATAGTGTCATGTCCTATGGTATCTTGTTGTGGGGGAAAGCAGCAATTTATAATTTAAAACCAACACACTCCTTAAGAGAGCTTTTTAAAGAAATTGTCATACTAACTGTAGCTAGTCAATTTATTTTCGAAAATATAATGTATGTACGCAAGAACCTTCCAAACTTAGCGATAGCTGTAATGTTAACCTAAGAAATAATCACAGACTATTTGCGCCCCGATTTAAACTCGCAAAGTTTCGCAATTCTTTCAAGGGTTAGCATTCTCTACTATAATAAGATACCTCTGGATATTTTGAAATTGACATTTGAGCAATTTAAAAAGCATGTTAAAGCGACTTTGTCGAAAAAGGGATATTACAATGTTCAAGATTACTTAAATGACAGGACTGTATGGGACTAATCTAGCTTAACACAGACCTTGCTGTTAATAATTTTGTAATTATTTATTCCTGCTTATTAATCATAATAATTAAACTTTTCATATTTTTATTAGTTAAGCAAAACCTATTTTTAAAAGAGATCCAAAAATAGATATAAAAATCTGTGGGAGTTTCTACGCCCTCCTTCTCCCACAGTGGTCCAATGTAGAGAAGAGGCAAAAAAACACGTTTGCTAAGTAATATCTACAGTAATAAAGTACTTTGACTTTGGTGTATTGGTACTGTATTTAATATGTAGGTATCTTTGTCATATTATAGGACATTCTTTAAGTATAAAATAAAACAAACTATTTATGTTTTTGTTTAAAAAATAAACACTCAGTTATTTATTAAAATTTCAGTTACTTTTTATCACTAACTACATCCTATCATATGCATACCTTATCTTTGCAAAAATAAAACGTAGCACAGACTAGAACCTTATGTCGCATGTAAAATAAAATGTAGTGGTTGCCACTTTTTTTTAAAGATTGGTGGCCAACGTTTCTCAACTTTGGTGTTTATATAAAAATATTGTATAAAAAGTAGGTAGTTAAGAACTTTTCCGAAACTTACACAAATTAATTTTATAAGACGAACTAAGTTACTGCCATTCTCCATAATTTTTGGCAAAAAATATCATTTACAGCAGATGGTAGGTTTTTGTTGTTATTTAAGTTTAAAAACACGATATGTCAAAAAAAAAAAATTGGTTCATTCGTTAAGGAGCTACCTAGTTACGATGCCACAGATACACAGTTCCAAAAGTTAAACTTTTAATAGTCTTTTGAGGCTATTTGATGAACGAACGAAATCAACTGAATGATCTAGCCGTTTTTTAGTAAGTTACTCACTAAACACTTTTTTGTGGTAAAGAAATTTAGAAGCTTGCTAACCATTTGTTTACTGATAGATGATGATTTTGCTAAACAAGTGATCATACTGTGTTTTTATTATTTTTTGTAGTAAGACGGTTAGAGTCCGAATAACAATCCGAAGGAGAGAGTAATTCATCGCCGTTATTGGAGCTAGATAGACCTCATCATATTTCCTCTCGTGTGGCGAACATTGCTCTGTGTCCATATTTATTCCAATTTTTTGCAACAAAAATAAATAAATTATAAATAAATGTTTTCTGGGGTCAACATTTTTGTATGAAAAAGAAACAAAAATATAAATATATTGATGCGCCGTGAAGAATCGAACCAAAGTTTCATGCGTGGAGAGCAGATCTCTTCGTCGTGCGGTATCACCTCTCAATGATGGGGCTGCTAAATACAAGTATAAGTAGTGTGACTTGTGAGCGATCTTGCGACCTTGTTTTTGTAATGCTTGGAGATCGATCGACGCCGTTATTGGACTTTACACTGTCTCTTACCACAACAAAAGATGTTATGGTAATATTGTATTAATTATGTATTTATTCCTTATGTCACTTAGGACGAGCTTATACTTATGAAGAGCCCACCAGATAAGCATCATGTATTGATCATTTAATTAGTAATATTAGTCATGCTATAGAGTCAGTAATCCCCTTGGGATAATCTGATCATGAAACAGCTCAGCTGCTCATGATACCCGTTAAAATCTCACCTCGATAAGGCATTCGATAACTTCCATGAATTATTCTGTTTGTTCTATAACCTTTGTTTTCCAACAATTAAAATAAAAAGAAACATGGAGGTCAAACCTACATGGATTTCAAAAGGACTTAGAATCAGCTGTAAAACAATAAGATACTTCAAAAATATAAAAATAATAATTAGGTATACAATCACAGATCACAGATACAAGCTAATAATAAATATGTACAAAATAGTAAAAGTAAATGTAGGGCATCGTGGAAAGTAGTAAAAAAAAATACAGGGGATCAACAAGCATCACATTTTATACATCATATTAATCATGAGGGTACTTTAGTTCAGGAAGCAACTAGAATAGCTCAAACATTCAATGAATACTTTATAAAAATCTCAAATAAGATTAAACACGACTTGGCAATCACCGGCGGAAGTCAGCGGACCAGTGAGAGTATTTTCTTAAACCCTATGATAATAACGTTGCATCAAAACTAATAATGTCGCTAAATAATACCAATGCAGAAGGCTTTGATGGTATATCTACCAAAATAATTAAGGCATGTTGCTTGGAGATAACGCATATACTAAACCACTTGATTATCTTGTCTCTATAGAAACAGGATGTTTTCCTGACTAACTAAAAATATCTATTGTAAAGCCGTTGTACAAAAAGGGTGAGAGATCAGAAATAGGAAATTATCGTCCTATCACACTCACACCTGTATTGTCAAAGATTTTTGAAAAAGCGATGCATGTTAGATTGTATGAATTTTTCACAAAATATTATGTGTCAAAATCAGAGCAGCATGGATTTTAAAAAGATAAGTCGACTACCTTGGCAACTTTCAAACTGGCGATTCTTTTACATCGATATGAATTCCGACCAACGTCGCAACGTAGAGTATCATGGTTCTTTAGCTTAACCATGACCTTAATGTAGAGTACTTTATTATTGTTTACAAACAAATAGTAAAATTAAAACGATTCTAAGAATCTTAAGCTAGCCCGGGGCATTGTCCCCAGCACTCCGTCAGCATTTGCCTGCTGCATTGCCATGCTCAGCCTTTGGGCGAAGTAGGAACCTGCCCTTAGTTCGCCAGACACATTGACTAATTTTTTAGATATATCTTTCACTATTCCTTTACCGGCTTATTCATAAAATTATCAAACCTCTGATAGCTAAAATGTGCTCTGTCCTTTTCTCACACACACAAATTTCAAAGTGACAGACAAAGACAAACGAATTATAACGGCATTATAGTTAAAATTGGTTTATTAGACATTTATGAATAAGGCGGTTAGTGTCTGACGACCATGGCCCGAACGTTTCTACTGCAAGTGCCGCAAATATGTAATTACTTTTCAAAAAAGCATATTTGCGGCACTTGACCAATTGGACGTCATCTGCGGCAGACCCCGGCTTACGGGCCGAATGCCAGATGCGGGACGGGGCCAACGTATCCACGCAGGTCACGTCCCACGCCAGACGTCGACCCAAAAACCAGGGCACAAGCGTGCAATCGTCAGGTCTTTTCCCGTCCGCCGCAGACAAGCCAGCCGGCTCCAGGGTAGATGGTATGTTTGCCGTCCCAAGGGCTCTGCGAAAAAGGTCGTTTAGTGTCGTGTGCCTGTAAGATCGGCCGGCACTCGACTGGCAGTAAAGTCCGTGGCGCCCAAGGTTGTCTACTGGGTTACCGCAGCGGCAGCATGGGTGTGGTTCGCAAACTTTGAGACCAAGCCTGAGGCATATCGCTACACGCAGGGAAGCCGGGTCAAATGGGATCCAATGTTCCTCGATGGCAAAACGTGTAGCCAAAGCCCCGACTCAGGCTCGGATATTGCCAGCAGTCGAGCACGCTCAGTAGGATTTGGACAGTTTGCTAAAAGTGAATCGTACATTGTTTATACTTTTATCAGGTCCCGGGCGGCTTGGCTGGTTTTTTCGGAGGGTAGATCTTTACTGGGGAAACCGGCTCTCCAAGTTGACTCTGCATCTGCCAAGCCCGTCACAACCACATCAGTGGGATTGGTTACGTGAAGGATACTACCGATTAGGGCGACGGTGCTGTGGACAGATGAGAGAAAAGCAGGAAGAGCTGGGTCGCTAGTGGAGCGAATACCCAGCCCGCCATATTTAATGGGAAGAGTAACTTGGGAAATACAGTATATATGGATGATGTCAGATGAGGGAATTTGACTACTACTACTTTCAAACTTGTAGACCAAATTGTTCACAATATAGACGTCAAAAACTATAGTACAGTACTATTTTTTGACATGTCCAAAGCGTTCGATTTTGTTGCACATGAGATATTGATATCGAAACTAGAGACAAATGGTATAAGAGGCTGAGCATTAAACGCCTAGTTATGTCTATCCTCATTTCTCACGTTAGAATCGTTAAAACACGCAGTAGACCTGTACTATGTCACTTATGTTTCCATTTTTTCTCTGGGATTTCTTGCCAAGGTATAATGCCTGTCTGCAGCAGGATAACGTGGCAGCCCCAAACAACGCTGGATACAGTGAACGGTACCTAAGTAAAACATCTCACAAGCCCTTACAAATGTAACATGGTTACGCAGTAGGTGATAAATCAAACAGGTACCTAATGAAATCATAAAACATTATCTCTCCCTTTCTTTAACCCGCTATCATACTCGACCAGCATCGTTGCTGACCGTACTACGTTTTCTTTACACGGTCTAAAAGTCTCTAGGAGATGACTTAAAATAACGAAGGTACTGGTTGACAAACTTATCTGTAGAATTAAGGGATGACGCCACCATCGAAAAGGGTTGCCACATATTACATAAATTGCTGCAATCGGTGCAAACAGTGGATGTAACACACGATTATTTTTAACGATTTATTAATTTAGGATTGATACATAAATATAGCCGTTTTGTTAGCCGAATAAAAAATATACATATGTGCATACCATTTATTAATAACTAAAATCCACAATATGTATAAAGCACTTGGCACTTATCACAATTTTTAACATCTAAATGCGTATTTTACAAAACGTGGAACACCATCACCACTGATAGGTGAACGTTTTCGAACCATGTTCTAGCAGCACGGATAACAGATTTATTTCTGCAGTGGCTTTTGCGGCAACGGAACTACCCGAACTGCCCTGCCATAGCCGTAAAGGCCATAAGCCGACGATGGTAACAGCACTCCTTGGAATGAGGAATGAGTCCCCTCTCTTCAGCAATTCCACATAGATATGAAACAAAAGAAAAACAAATTAAAACAAATGTTGCTTTATCTTCCGGTTCCGGTGAGTAGGTTCGGTCTGTAGGCCAACTAGAGACGTATTTTTTTAAATAGAAACTCACCTGAACTCATCCGAATAAGGGTTAATCCTTCTGCCAGATGAGCCCGTAGTAGGATTGGATCGGTCTTCATCTTCTGTACGATCAGAAGACGATGATCGGACCCTAACCCGAACTACAACCCCGCTCGGTCCAGCAGCCCCGGCAGCGGAAAACGAAACCTGAGGCTTCGAAGACGCCATGATAGTCACGTATTGTTATTTCAGTCAGACAGAAAGACGATAGCGGTTTTTTACATTTATTATTATTTCTTAATGAATGGCGGTCTAACATCGAGGCTAATTTCGCCAAGTCACATCTTTTTATATATTTCACTGTATTTGGACAGGTTCTCTTTCGAGAACCTGGAAACTTTAGTGTTTGTTTGTTGCTCCTTAGCACTACCTGGGACGACGTGAAGGGCTGTAGGTTCCAAGTATTTCCTTCGGACGTGAAATTTACGAAATTACGAATAATATATTTACGAAATGTCTGTCATTTTAGACCACAGGCTTTTTTTTTTGGTTCATTCGCCTTGTCAGAGAGGCAAAGTTTTTACACCAACATTTTATTTTTCAACTCGGCTTTCGACCGACAGCCAGAAAAAACAAAAAAATAGTCCTAAAAATTTCGATTTTCAATAATTAATTTCTAAAAAACTAAGTATCTACGCAAGTAGAAACTTTGCATAATTACTTCTTATATCGAGACCTATCTATGAAAAAAAACTCGAAATTCCAAAGCGAAGGTCCATATTGTAAATTTTAGCCACCGTGTGGACGGAAACACCAACCGCGGGCTCCACAAGCCTCCCACCAAGGTGACCCCTGTGGAAGCCTTATTTGCAACAGTGTGGCACGGGTTTTTATCATTTTTAGAAAAGCACAGGCGTGATGATTTATTGGGAATTCGTCCTTGAGCTTCTTGGCTTTACCTGTTGGTTGGTTATACTATTCAGTGTTGCCAGTGGCAGATAGTCGAATATAACATGAGACAGCTAAAAAGGAACATTTTCACGAGAAAAGTAACATGACCTTATATTATGTGGAAAACGACACAATACTTTATTATGGCACTTTATTAGACTAAAACTAGAAAAGATTTCTGTCCCATTTGTTAAACGTCGAAAATTTTTTAATAATTGTTCATCGACTGGTGATGCGGAAAAAGAAAAACATAATCAATCATTTGTGTCTGAATAAAACCAAGCAATTTAGTAATTCCTTTTAAAACTACAACTTACTTTGTTATCAATGAATACGAAAAAACGTCATCATATATATTAATGGCGACAGGGTAGCTAATTTGAACTGGTAGAACCTGGAAAAATCGTTTATATTAGCATCGTTGTCATGAAAAATAGTTACTTAAAACTTTTTGAGATCTTAAGAATATTGTGCAATTAGTACCTTCACCACTCTTGCTGTATGTTATTTTTGCATGCATCATTGCTTTTGAAGGCTCAAATTTTGTGGCGTTTTTAATGTTTGCTTTAGTAGCCATCAAAAAAGAAATGGTTGCAGTGTTTAGCCTGTTCCTGTTTTCACATTTGATTAATCTAAGTTGACTGAAAACTTGTTCAACGCATGCATTCGAAAAAGGCAACACAAGTGAAAGCCCGATAACCTTTTTTAAATTTGGAAATATTGGAGTATCATTAAAATCCTTCAGCTTCAAAGTTTTCCTCCAATATTATTCAACATTTTGAGACAAATCTAAGTCATTATGGTCAAGGAAAGCATGCTTCTTCCATTATTTTTGTAGTTCCACATCATTAACATCATCTTTAATGTTTGGGAACCTGATCACCACGCTAGATAAATCTTTTATTTCAAATTTTTTTGCCACGCTTGGTTCAATGACTTCAATAATGCCGTATATTGGGTCAGCAAAATCGTATCGTTGCGTTATCTCTTTCGCGGACGATGAGCGAATGTCAAGTATTACGTTTTGGACACAATTTTGTATGGGGAACCGAAGGAGCGAGTGAGAAGCAAGAGATAATTTTTCTATGTGTGCGAAAATGGTCTAATATGAAACTATCCAACCTGTGGAAGTACCTACATGGACACAAAGAGCAGGGCTACCTATAACTGCAATGGAAATGCGAATTCTATAGAGTTTCCGTCCAAAACAGAGGATCAAGGAACGAATTCTATGGAATCCGCGTCACTATGACTTCTTCATTGACGTATTCTTGGGAATTCGCTGACCGATATAGTGTTTGTTTAATTGATTCTATGTAAAACATAAGACAGGTTCTTTTGAAGTCTGTGAGTTCGGTTTTCGGTTCAGGAATTTCTTTTGACAGTTCTTCAATTGATGATTGTGCAGCTTCTCCCAAATATATTTTCTCAAGGGGCACAACAAATCTTGGATTGGCATATTCTATTCGGTAGGGATCAGTAGTTTTACAGTAATTGAACTGCATGTAGTTTGCTGGCTATTGATTTTATTAATTTATGTGTTTCAGGTTTTAATTGGTGGAGTAATGGTTTTTCAGACTGGAACAGGCGGTTGAAATCGTTGAATAGATCTAGGACGTACGACATAAATTCTAGGTAAACTTTTGTGAGTTTGTTATCTAGTACGCCAATTATTTCCTCTGTGACTTTACTAGGGTCTTCTAAAATTTCGTGTCTAAAGTACTCAGAGAGTACATTGTACTGTTCTAATACTCTGTTTACGCAAGCCTCTGGGGACAACCATCTTGTGATCGAAGGACTCAAAATTTTATGGACATCAACATTAAAGAATATTTGTAATTCTTTAAGCTTATCTTGCCTGAGTGAACTGCGGCTAAAATGTGATCGAACATTTCTTAGAAAATCCTCCACTAATCTCGGAAGCTTGAGACAAGCCACGAGATGAATCATGTGGCAGCTACACTTTACACATGCAATGTTTGGTACTTTTTCTTTCAAGTGGCTGAAAACTGAATTATGTTGCCCAACCATACTGTTCGTGGTGTCAGAAGCAAAGCCAACCAAGTTTTTCAAAGGGTTTTTTTTTTGGTAAGCTAATTCAATAATACATCTGTGAGGTCTTTAGCTTTTCCAGAAGTAACTTCATACATGTCAAGGAATTGAGTACGAACCAAGAATTCGTCCTTATCAAAAAATATCACTGCCAGTGCACATTGCTTTTTAACGCTTATATCTGTAGTCTCTTCCATTATTACACTAAATGTTGTTTTTTTGAGTTTTGATACAAGTTCTTCTGTCAGTATTGGACCAAGTACAGTTTTTAAGATATTTGTTGCTTTTGTTCTTCCTAAATTTACAGATTTGATTATTGCTGAATTGTTTTTTCGGCTGGCCACCCCAGACCGAATAGCTGACGATGTAAACAGCTCTGTAGTTTTTATTTCAATTAAATTAGTCAAAATTGCATTTCTGCACGAGTAAACTTAATTTAAGTAGTAATTAGTGATTAAATAATGTGTAGATAAGAAACAGCTGTGCAAACATACAAGCTTTGGAAAAAACAGACCGATTGTACCGGCCGATTGAACTGTCAAAATCAGTTCAAATAGCAACGACGTAAACGGGGGAAGTATCGTTTTATTTCTGTATTTATATCAATAATCTCACCTTTCACACCCGTAACAAACTAAACAAACCTTCTTAGAAGTGAAACACTTGCCGTACACTCACTCAGGTACCGTTTTGTCTCTCTTTACTTGGCAAAAGCGGAAGCAAAGTTGAAGACGCAACATTCTGCCACATCAACAAAAACACACACTTAACACCTTCATTGTGCAATAAACTCCCTAGTGTTCGCTAGTATTCCACCCGGTCATACACTGACACCTATTCGCGGTTTTTTTTCAGGCGAAAAAGGGTGCAATGCTGACGCGAAGCAAGATGAGCACACGCGATGTGGAGTTGAAGCTGAAAGCGACCTTGCTGGAGTTCAAGAAGAGCGAAGAGCTTTGTGAAATATTTCTACGAGAGCGAGATGAGTGTGAAGAGGAGATAGAAAAGCAAATTAAGAAAAATTCGGCGCTAAAAGAAGAGCTCAGTGAGTTGGACATCCAATGCCAGGATCTCAGTGCCCAGAGAGATGAACTACAACACCAAGTCGACTCATTTTACAAGTGTCATGATGTCCACCACGTAGCAATGCAACACATAAAATCACTTGAACAACAGCTTGCAGAGGCACACCACGAGCTTCAAGTTTTCAGCGAGCGGGAGGAACAGCGAGACAGTGCTACAACCAGGGCCTTATATAATGAGGTCATGAGCCAAACTGGCATACCAACTGTTCAGGCTTCTCGGCACCTAATGACCTCGCAGGGGCCCATCAGCTACGAGGTAGCGTAGCGATCAGATGCCAAGAAGTGTGAACGTCGGCGATTCACCGAGCTAGTAATTATGGAGTCGATCTAACCTGGTCTGTGCTTCGGTCCCGTCAACCTCCTGTCTCTCTGCAAGGCCCGGGTGCACCCTAGGCTCTTCTTGGTAGACAGGTTCTTCAGCCAACCATGTATGACTGGCAGGCCAGCTTCGACGAGCACAGTGTTCCAACACAGGTTATGTTACGTGGGAAAAACCTATCGGCCACGTAAATGCGAACTTTATCTGGTTCGGGGAACCACAACACACTCAGCTATCTAGACAATCCTGAGGGAACCCCGAATACAATCCAGATCGCTTGCGATTTAAATTCAATACCCTAATCAATACGCGTTACATTGCGAGGGCTTTTCGTCTGTCAGTTGTCAAAAAACTGCAAGGTTGGCAGCAACGTCAAATTCAAAATGGCCGTTCCGAAACCATCGATCGAATATCGATTTGGAATCGAACAATCACCCGCCCGGACAGGCACCCACCTGTCCCCTAATCTACGGGCAGCCGAGACAACGTTGCTACCGCTCGTTTTAGAACCGAGCCTCCTACTAGAACCTCCGCAGACCGGGGGGTCCCGTCCTTGCCAGGGAACAAGTTAACAATGCGCCCCCTGCGCCAACGTAGTGGCGGTAGGTTAGCATCCTTAACCAGAACGAGGTCACCAACACTAGGGGGGCTGGTTTTGTCAGTCCACTTAAGGCGCTGTTGTAAGATATGCAGATACTCGAGCGACCAACGCTTCCAGAAATTCTGAGTAAACTGCTGCAACATCTGATACCTTGACAACCGATACAATTTCACTCCCTCGAAGGGGTGCTCGGGCAACGCGTTAAGTGGCTGTCCTATCAAGAAATGGCCTGGGGTCAGAGCCTCCAGGTCATTTGGATCCGAGCTGAGCGGACACAACGGTCGCGAATTGAGAACGGCCTCGATCTTACAAAACAATGTCGCGAGCTCCTCAAAAGTCAGCGCGGTCTGACCTACTATACGCCCCAAGTGCGTCTTAGCTGACTTAACTACGGCCTCAAAAATCCCACCCCAGTGGGGGCAACTCGGTGGGCTGAAGGTCCACTGTATACCCCGACGGGAGAGGGCCGTTCCAATATCCACTTTATTTACATTCAAAAAGTTGTCTATCTCTCGTAAGTATCGTTCCGCACCGACGTAGTTAGTGCCGTTATCAGAGCGGATCAAAGTTGGAAGTCCCCTTCGAGAAACAAACCTATCCAAACAAGCAATGAAAGCCTCTGTCGAGAGATCAGCAACGAGCTCGAGATGTACCGCCTTGGTGGATAAACAAACAAACACACATGAGCTATACCGGTCCAGCAGAAACCCGGCGTCAGGGTCCTCAGCCTTCTGGGTAACATGCACGGCCGCTCTGGGGCCATGATCCGAAGATACTACTACATGGCTGTGGGGCCAGTCCGATTCTCTCCTGGCAAGCCAGGGTGGTCCCCACCACAAATGGTGTCTAACGAGTTCAGGAGCCCGACATCCCCTGGATGCACAATCAGACGGGTTCAATTCTCCTGGTACATGTCTCCAGGTCAGTGGGACCTCAGACGACACAATCTGGGAGACACGGTTCGCAACAAAAACCTCTAAGTTATGGACCGAAGCCTTCAGCCAGCACAAAACAATCTGGCTGTCAGTCCACGCGTACACCGTATCCTCCAAAACCACTGACCCACGCAACACTGTTAGAGTGTGATTCAAAAGTTTGGTCAAAAGAGCAGCCCCGGACAGTTCCAGTTTTGGAATCGTCATCCTTGTCCGAATAGGCGCTACCTTGCTTTTTGCCAAAACCAAACGCACGTCGACCTCCCCGGTGGAGGTGACGGTTCGCAAATAAACCGCTGCCGCAAACCCTCGTTCAGAGGCATCACAAAACCCGTGAAGGGTTGCCCTGTAATCCCCAGCAGGGACCAATTTCCTCGGCAGTGATACATTATTTATATTGAGGCCCCACCATTTTGCTAAATCATTCGATACAATGCAGCCCTGAGCTCCAGAATCTAATAGGGCGCGAACGTATGTTGGGTTGCCCGCCAAATCCCAAACAAGCACAGAGGCGATCGGTAACACCACCGTCTCCGGTTGGGGGGCAACAAATTGTTGGGCCGCAAATTCCTAGCGAGGGCCCCCGGGGCCCCACTGTGCCTGTAACCGATCAGGTAGGCAGCTATACGCCAGAGGGTCCCATTGTACAAATGGCCCACGCGCCGGTTCCATTGCCACCCTACGACGCCCCCCGAAGGGGGGTGTGCGTGAATTCAACCGTGGCCGCTCCATGAGCGGGGGGGACATCACATGCGACCGACGAGGACGAGGCGACGAGCGGGGCGACAACTGAGGCGGCGTCCGAACCGCATCCGCATAGCTCGAAGGTGTCCCCTGCCACCCGCCCGTTACGGCCTGCTCAACATACCCAATGTCCCGCTGAGTCGGATGCTGAGTCGCAACCGAAAACTCAGGGCCCCCCATATGATGACCCTGAGTGCGGCCCTGCACCCCTGGGTGGCTGCGTGCTTGTGGCCCCATTGCCCGCTGAGTCGGATGCTGAGTCGCAACCGAAAACTCAGGGCCCCCCATGTGATGACCCTGAGTGCGGCCCTGCACCCTAGTACCGCCCTGTGCACGTGGGGACATTGGCCCCTGCGTTGCGCTCCGAGTCGCAAACGAATTCTCAGGGCCCCATGCCGTGTCACCCTGGGTACGGCCCTGTGGACGTGGGGACGTTGGCCCCTGAGTTGCGCTCCGAGTCGCAAACGAATTCTCAGGGCCCCATGCCGTGTCACCCTGGATACGGCCCTGTGGAGGCTGTTGGCCGGACCGGTTCATGCACAACAGATTGTTGTGGGCCCCACCACAATATCCGCACATTTTTGTGCGCGTGCAGTCCCTAGCCATGTGTGGCCCGAGGCACAGGAAACACCAGCTCCGCTGCTTGGCCATCCGGCGCCGTCCCTCAACCCTAAGTTCCCCGAACTTATTGCAATTGGCCACAGCATGGCCAATCTGCCTACAACATGGGCAGGTCTCACTATGTGGGGTCAATGCACTCACAGTCCCATACGACTGCCGGTTGGTGCGGTCCTTCCTCGTCGGAGGGCCCCTACTCACAGCGCTCCCGGCAGCTCTCTGTGGCTCCGAAGGATGGGTGACCGTCAACCCCAAATTCTCTGCCCGTCGAGCCTCCTCTTCCAAGAATCCGACCAAGTCGGAGAAGGCGGGCAGGTCTTCGGCCGACCTCCCGTGAGACTGTTCGAAACGAGTCTGCACGTCAGCGGGTAGGCGGGAAAGTACAATGTACAGCAGTAGGTACGACCATTCACCAACCGGAAGTCCAAGATTCTCTAGAGCCTTGGTGACGGACAACAACGGGTTCAAAACCTCCGTCTGTATGGCCCCGACCTTGTTCACAACTGGGATACTAAACAAACGGTTCAGTTGGGCATCGGCCAACCTCCGTTTGTTATGGTAACGTCTGACCAACAATTGTCTGGCCGTTTCATAGTTACCCTCCGTAACTGTCAAATGAGCGACCAGCTCCCTAGGCTCACCCCTCAATGCTGCCACCAGCTGAGCCATCTTGACAGACTTGGTAATGTCCGATCGCATGTGCACCAAACTGTCGAACAGATTGATGAAGCTCATCCATTCACCGGACATTCCGTCAAAAGTAGGCATAGTTATGGCCGGTAACCTGGACCCTGAACCCTGAAGCGGCAGAGGTGCTTCGATGTCACCACCATGGCTGGACTCGCGCTGTCTACGTATGTCCGCAGCCTTCTGCGTGATAGCAGCTGCCATCTCCATACATTGGTCGACATCCCCTAGCAACCGTGACAGCCTGTCAGGTGCGCAACCATCAACTGATTCCGCCTGCGCGGACAATTCGAGCACCCTATTGTAACGTTCCTTAACGTCCATAGACCGCTCCAATACCACATCATGCCTATCTAAACGGTCTATCAGACCGTGTGCGGAGGAAAACCATCTGAGTTCCTTAGAAACACCCTTCTGGATTTCAGATAACGACATGATCGGAACGATACTTACTCACAATTTGCAGTAACTCAATTTTATTGGACCCTCCAGTCTATAACCCAAACGAGGGAACCCTAAACCACAACTTAAACAATGCTGTTTTCCTTAAACAATAGGAACCGAGTTTTATATCTATATAAATTCTGTAAATACAATTTAGTTTCCCTTTATTACTATAACACACACAGATAGTCAATATTAGTTCAAGTTATAAATTGCTATAAACTGAAAACAATGTAATAGCCTGCTATCAATAGATGTAACTACCTATGTTAACCAAACATTCATTAGCATTACTAGACCACTAATAGATTGACTAACTGGTACTTCAATGCAAATTTCAATTCACCTACAATGTACCTAAGTTGAGTACCTACTATTCTGAGTCACATCTCAGTACAACTGGTCATTTAGGGAAAACTGTAATATCTGTCTGTCTACTACCAGCAATAGACTTATAGCTTACAATACTACCAATCTATGTGGATACAGGAACAACACCAAGTTATCTAATAACCGCCTATACCTACAGATTGATAGTCCCAAATCGTGTCTTCCTGGAGCCCTTGACGGCTGCAAATCTCAGGAAGCCACGCTCTGCTACCAAAATGTTCAGGCTTCTCGGCACCTAATGACCTCGCAGGTGCCCATCAGCTACGAGGTAGCGTAGCGATCAGATGCCAAGAAGTGTGAACGTCGGCGATTCACCGAGCTAGTAATTATGGAGTCGATCTAACCTGGTCTGTGCTTCGGTCCCGTCAACCTCCTGTCTCTCTGCAAGGCCCGGGTGCACCCTAGGCTCTTCTTGGTAGACAGGTTCTTCAGCCAACCATGTATGACTGGCAGGCCAGCTTCGACGAGCACAGTGTTCCAACACAGGTTATGTTACGTGGGAAAAACCTATCGGCCACGTAAATGCGAACTTTATCTGGTTCGGGGAACCACAACACACTCAGCTATCTAGACAATCCTGAGGGAACCCCGAACACAATCCAGATCGCTTGCGATTTAAATTCAATACCCTAATCAATACGCGTTACATTGCGAGGGCTTTTCGTCTGTCAGTTGTCAAAAAACTGCAAGGTTGGCAGCAACGTCAAATTCAAAATGGCCGTTCCGAAACCATCGATCGAATATCGATTTGGAATCGAACACCAACTATTGACCTAACAGCTTGTGATCTCACGTGTGATAGTCCTAATAGATCGCAATCAGTAACCACTATGAGCTGTAGTAAAAATAAATTAAAGAAATATGTTAAATTGAATAATTATATAAAAAAAACACAAAAACTAGCTAATAGAAATAAAATATTTTGTAAAAATGTAAATTGTAGCAAGGAACGTGTCGAATTAATTAACGAAATCGATGATTGTAGATTATGTTTGGAAAAAACTACAGAAAAGTACGAATGTGACACACGGCGACTCCAGTCAGATATGCATATTTTAAACTCATCATTACAAAGTATTACACGTAAATATGAGTCAGCACAATACGAAATTAAGGAACATGTGTCGGCTATGAATAGTTTGTTGGAGACGTGTAAGTATAATTATGACACTTTCATATCTTTGACCAACAATCACATCTGTGATTGTAAACAAGCTCCAGCGGACTGTTCCGTGCCGACCGTGTGTCCCGCCGAGCAGCCGGCCGAACAGCTGATACTGACCCAGGCGCCGCCGTCAGTCGACTTGAGTACTAATAGTGTTATCAATAACGACTCCTTCTCTGGGATAAAGGATAGGTATATAATGCACAGCGATGAACTTGGAAAAAATATGGGTTTACAACTTAGTCAGCGCGTGGGCCAGGCAATATTAAATAACTGTATGCCTGGCGCCACATATTCACAAATATTAAACAAAGTGTTGTCATCGCAGTTTTTAGAACCAACCACCCTAATTATTTTAATTGGTAGTAGGGAAAATGTATCTAAAAAACTAATTACTAAATACTTTTCCAAATTAAATTCTTTACAAAATGTAGATAGAATAATCTTGTTTGCATTTCCCTTCAGCCAATCTTTGTCACAACATGAAAATCATATAAGACATGATTATAATACATTTATACACACATTGACATGTCGTCATACTGAAAAATTTCATTTCATAGACACCAATATTTGTATTGGAAAATATTTTTATTTGACTAAGGATAGGTATTACCTATCTAGGTTTTATACAAAACAGATAGCACAGTCACTATCTTATTTTATTTTGAACTCAGTCAAGTTTTTGACTAATGAAACGCCTGCTTCTATTGAGCAGTGTATTAATAATGACATGTACTCCTTGGAATCTGTTCCAAGCTCTTTAAATTAACCCATAGGACAACAGAGAGTAACTCTGGCAGTAATATTAATATTTGTATAAATATAACTTCATCTTGCCCATTAAATCAAGTTACTAGTAATGAAAAATGTAAAAGTAAGAATATTTTAAACGTGGTTCATCAAAATATACAGGGCATGTTAAGTAAAGAACTGGAAATTGAGTTATTCATGAACTGTAATAATATTGATATTTTATGTATAACAGAGCACTTTTTAAAGAGTTATCAGTTCATGTTCAACTTTAATAACCACCACGTTGCTAGTTCGTTCAACAGAAAAACAGCTGATCGCGGTGGCTCCTTAATACTTGTAAATAATAGTTTTAAATATAAGGAACGAGTTGACATAGTGAGCCTGTCTGTTGAGCGTACCATGGAAATAGCCTGTATTGAACTTGAACAACTTATTGTAATGAGCGTATACAGACCACCAGATTCATCCTTTGATTTATTCGAAAAGAAAATGGATGAAGTGTTGATTAAAATCAGCGATAAAAACATTTTTTTTATAATTTGTGGTGATTTTAATGTTAATCTGTTAGAGGATAATAATAATACTAGATTAAAATCTTTATTTTTATGTCACAACATGAACTATCTGTTTTTGGAGCCTACTAGAATTACTGCAACATCTGCTACCTGCATTGACAATATATTTACTAACATTACGCCCATTTTCAAATCGGTCATCAATAAATTAACCTCTGATCACTCTGCTCAGATAGATATATTCAATATTAAAATAAAAAAGGACCAAAAAGAGGATATTACATGTGTGCCCGTTAGTGACACTCGGCTTGAACACTACAGGAATAATATTTTAGATAAACTATGGGAAATACCATACAGTGACGATCCAAATTTGTTGTACAACTCAGTATTTAACCTTCTCAAAAATGAATATGATACGGTATTTAAATCAAAAACTATAAAAGTTAATAACAAAGCTTTGTTTGGTGATTGGGCGACAGTTGGAATTCATAGGAGCAGACGAAGATTATATGAACTCTATGAAGAGAAATCATATAACAAAAATACGGCCTTTCTAGATTATGTTCGTAGTTATTCAAAAATGTTTAAACGCGTTTGTGCCGTAGCTAAATCTAATTTCATTAAAAACAAAATTGAATCTAGTAGCAATGTAATGAAAACTACTTGGCAAATTATAAACAGAGACTGGAAAGGCCAAAGCTACACATAATAACTTCAAGCTTAAGATAGATAATCAGTTGCTAAGTACAGACCTAGAAGTAGCAAAAGCTTTCGAAAAATTCTTTACGGACATTCCAGTTTCAACAACCAAGTCTTTAAATTCATCTTCCGCTGCTGCTGAATCTATACTTAAACAAAACTTTGAGGAATGTAAAACAGATTTTAAATTTAGGCACGTAAATAATGAAGACATTGTAAAAGCGTTTAAATCCCTGGAAATGAAAAAGACAGCTGACGCCCATGGTCTATCAGTAAAAATTATTAGTTCCATTGTAGATTGTATTGCACCTCACCTTTGTTGTATATTTAATCAATGTATAGATAATGGTGTGTTTCCTGACTTGATGAAACTAAGTAAAGTTATACCTTTATTCAAAGCTGGTAGTACATCAGACCCCACCAATTTTAGACCCATATCGATACTACCAACGCTTAGCAAAATATTTGAAAAACTCATACTTAATCAATTGCAAAGTCATTTTTATCTCAATAATTTAATTCATATTGCTCAGTTTGGTTTCACAAAGGGTCGTTCAACAGCCGATGCTGGTGTTGAACTAATCGACAAAATTTTTGATGTCTGGGAAGACGCAATGGATGCAATAGGTGTCTTCTGCGATCTATCCAAGGCTTTTGATTGCGTCCATCATGACACTCTTGTCAGGAAGTTACACCATTATGGTGTAAAAGATCAGGCACTTGGCCTTCTGGAGTCATATCTTACAGATAGGATTCAGATGGTCGATGTTAATGGGAAAAGATCACCTGGGTCTTCAATAAGTATGGGCGTACCGCAAGGTTCAATTCTTGGTCCTTTCTTGTTTTTAATATATATTTATGATTTACCTTACCTTGTTAAAGCAAAACATGGGTTAGTATTGTTTGCCGATGATACTTCTTTGATATTTAAAGTTAAAAGACAGCAATCAAATTATGACGTGGTAAACAATGCTATCTCTAGTATAGTGAACTGGTTTACTGTTAACAATTTATTACTTAATGAAAAGAAAACTAAATGTATTAAATTCGTGTTACCCAATGTGAACCCGGTAACTACAGACATATTTATAAAAGGACAGAGATTGGACCCTGTGCAGTCGACTGTCTTTTTGGGCATTACTTTAGACGCCAAACTGCAATGGGATCCTCATATAAATAAATTTTCGAGCAGACTGAGTTCGGCAGCGTTCGCAGTTAAAAAAATTAGAGCTCTTACCGACGTAGACACCGCTAGACTAGTCTACTTTAGTTACTTTCATAGTCTAATGACCTATGGTATTTTATTGTGGGGTCACGCTGCGAATGCTAATAGTATATTTATTCTGCAGAAACGGGCTGTTCGTGCAATTTATAGATTAGGGCCTAGAGTGTCACTGAGGGTAAAGTTTAAAGAAATCAATATTCTGACATTTGTGTCTCAATATATCTATGACAATCTTGTGTATGTAAAAAGAAATATAACTAATTTTCAGAAGTACAGTGATATACACAATTTTAATACTAGAAATAAAGACAAGTTGGTTGCTTATGTAAGCCGACTACATAAAATTAGTAATTCTTTTAAAGGCAATTGTATACGCTATTACAATAAGGTCCCTACTGATATTAAAAACTTACCTTTAGACAAGTTTAAAATAATAATAAAACAGAAATTGTATAAAAAAGGTTACTATAGGATATCTGATTACTTAGAGGACAGATGTCCATGGGAATAGATTGTTTGAGTAACAGGCTGTTTCGATATATAATTAGCATTCATTTTGTAATTTGACAATATTTTATTTAAAAAAGGAAACGCAAAAGATGCGACGACTGTGGAGTTTCTTCGGTGAGCTCTTCTCCACAGATTCCGCCATTGTGTTAGTGAACTCACCCAAAAAAATGTAATGACGGATCTAAGTGATGTAACAATATCCTATGGAAATAAATGATTTTTGATTTGATTTGATTTGATTCAGGAAATGTACTAGCCAAAAAAGGAATTAAGTCGTCTGACAACAACGGTGGCAAGTTATGTTCAGCGAGAAAAGCATACAGTTTAAGTTCAGCTCTTTTCTTTAGCTCTTCTTCTTTTTTCGGTTTAAAAGCTTCGTCTATGGATGTTGTTTTACTAATAGCGTTAACGTTTTAGTTGTATTTTGATGCTTTATAAGAGCAGGCCTATGGTTGAGCATATTGCAATTACAAGTTGCACAAAAGGCCGTGATTGAGCCGGTTTGCTGCTCCCTTTTTGAAATCTAATTTTTGAATGCAATGTCTACTAGCCATTTTTCGTTAAAATTATAAATTTGCTTCTTTTTTCAGGGGGTGCCTTATCAAATGAACTATCGATATTTTCTCCATTGTCTTTTGTTTCTTTTTGAGTCGAGGCTACAGCAGTCAAAAACCTCTTCATTATCTTAAGATACATGTTAATTTTGTTATCATAGCAAAACATGCAATACAAACATTATTCACCACCACATCATACATGAAAAAAGAGCGATATTCAAAGTTAGTGCATTAAAACAAGACAAAAAAAATGCATTCGTAAAAATCTTAAGATTCGATACTGAGATTACATCACGGCATCACCAAAAACGGACGTGAATCGAATCAAATAAGTGTCTGTCCATCTAAAGGCTATGGACAAAGCTTTGTATGGCAAACTTTGCATGTATAGTCATTTACGTAAGTAGGTGCACATAATTTTTACGAAAGAGACATCAACATGAATAGGTGTAAAATATACCGTCTGTGACAACTTTTTGACTGGCAACACTGGGCACACTGGAATGGAAGTCGTGCGCATTGGTTTGAAAGGCTATGAGTGGCACAAGCACTGTTATAAGCATTTTGGTTCATATACTAGAGACAATAAAAACTTTACGCAGAATTATGTAGGTAGATAGTATATGTATCTATTTACCTTGGATTAGCGTAGGTCGATTAACAAAGTCAAATATTCTAGAGCCAGTCTTGCCGATACTCAACCAAATCCCAATCCCTGTTAGAAAACAAAACTAAAGTTACTAAATAAAACATAATGTAAATATAAAAAGCTATAAATAGCTACACCAATTTCTTGAACCTATATAATGTGCAGTAAAAAGGCACACTAGGTATATGCTTATTTACTAGTAACTTGGATGAAAATAAAAAATAAAAACTTATTTCAGTTGCAAACTTACATGACTTTGTTGTTGAATTACTGATTCCTTAGGTAGGTAGGTACCTACTTTCTTAATAAATAAAAACTAATGTAAACACAACATTTACTTGCCAAGTATTGTTAGCAATACAAGTCACTGTACAAACTGTTTACAGCAATCACTTGGGAAATTAATATAAATAATACTCTATCAACAAACCCAACCAAAGTTGAATCACAACACAAACAAAACACGTTAAATGATCACAGACTATATAGCCCTTATCGTGGCGGGCGCCATTTTGAAAAATTACGCTCAACCGGCAAGGCGTTAATAAAAATTGACGTTTATTTTATCTTCTAGGAGTGGGCAGCAGCCCCCCCTGCCCCTACTTTCACGATATTTTTTTGTTTGCTGGAATATAATTAATTATATAGTTTATTTATATTGACCCAAAAGTAACACGAAAGTAACATATTGGGTCTTGTAACATGGAGGTAACATGAGAGGCTCAAAAGTAACGTAAAATGTTACAAAAGTAACATTCTGGCAACGCTGATACTATTGTCAGTCAAGCGTAAATTTTGACATTGACTTGACATTTCACGGTTTCACCCACAGCACAGAGTACCTACATTATTAGTCACCGATGCTGCCTGCCGCCCCGTTGCTTGGCCACACGAAACTTTGGCTTGGCCACTTACCTATCATCATAGAGTAATTTATGTCATTAATCTGTGACTTGGTGGCCAGTTGTAGTACTTGAATCGTATTGTATGTATCAGTTTTTTGGGAAATTTAGTCAAAATAATGAGTATTTCCTGTGGCTTTTCAATAGTTTATAACTGTTGATAAATCCTCTAACTACATTCTGTGACTAGTTTACTGTAAGCGGGCTAAATGAATAAGGGAAGCACTTCATTGTCCACTAAGAACATGGTATCCTCATCGAAAAGCCGAAGTAAAGGTTTGTTGCAATAATAGCATGCATGTGTCGAGAATCTACATCCATACAGTTTTATAAGGGGGCGGATTCTAAGTTTTTTTTTCCTTGGCGCCCCCTTATCTACACTCCAACCTTATTTTCAGTCCCATCATGTTCAACGCCAGAGCCGATGCGCCAAGACTCTCCTTCTAGAGACAGCGACTCTTTGTGCGACTCGGAGGCTGCCAGCCCAGTGCCCTTCTTTTGCACACAAGATGGCGCTGAGGGCGAAACTGACGTTGTCTGGAATTACTACACACCAAAAGCAGAACATTCGTCAAATTCACGTTTAAAAAACTCCACGCCACTGAGCAGAAAAGCTAAGAGAGCCATCAAAAAGCCACCAATTGAGAAAACACTACCGAAACTCCGACCACTGCGCTCCACACAGAAGAACACCGAACTGTACCAAGACCTCCTGGAACTGAATAGAAATATTCACAAACTCTTGGAGAAAAAACCAGCACCCAATGATTGCATGTCAGACAAACAATCCGGTAGTGATGATGATATATTCAACAACTCCTCTTCAGACTGCTCTCCGAAAAGTGGTCTAAAAAGTAGCAGCCGTTGTTTGAGAAAGAACCTTTTAAGTTCCAAATTCAGCAAACCTGAATTTGACACAGCGTTAGAATCAGATGATTCTATGAATGAATGTCTTATAAAAGCCAGTCAGATTGTGGAAGAAAATGTGCTGCAACCACCAAAAGTATTACAGAGATCTCATTGCATACAGGATTCCATGGACACTATAGTAAGCAACATCAGAATAGAATTACCATTTGGCAAAAGGAAAAATCATGGATCACCACATATCAACAATGACTCATTTGATAATTTTGTTGGCAATTTTAATGACAGTGCTCTGGAACGTTTGACTCAGTTGCCAGTAAAAAACGACACCCCAGTCAGAAACAAATCTAAGAATGTTCATAGCACATCTGGCTGGATACTACAAGAGATGAAAGTTCATGAGAGTCCATCTTCCAACATATTTGGCAGGCACAGTTCTATGCCAGAGTCTCCCACAACAGATATGACCAAGCCTTCAACTAGTGGCACAATCTTTGGCAGATATAATTCTATGCCATACAACAACAATGATCAAAAAGAGACTGGTAGGTTGTTTTCCATCATTTGTTGCTCTCAGTTATACTATGGATTCCAACTGTCCATATAGTCTACAACAGTAACAATAAAGCACATAGGTAGAGGTGATATACCATTCCAATACACACACAGGTTTATAGATATTGCTGAATAAAATTAGAAATTCTTCAGTGCTGACAATTTTTTTTTTCTTAATATTTGATATTAAATTTTCAGGTCCAGGTGATTCACCCATACAATGTACACCTGATGAAATCCGTAAAAAACATCACCAAGCAAGAGTGAAGCTATTAGCTAAGAGACAACTTCCATTTACCTCAACCCAGACCTATAATCAAGAAACTGAAGTTCCGGTGACAAAGAAGGCCTGCATTTATTCCAAGGTCCAAGAAACAGCATTGTCAGTTTCAGCAACTAAAAAGACTTGCTTTCAGCCGAAGGTTGCCACAGCAAATATGCAGCCTTGCCTAAACATTAATAACTCTAACAACCAGAAGTCAAGTGTGCCACCACCTAATGATGCTGATAATATAAAAAAGCTGATTGAAAAGAAACGGCAAGAAGCATTAATGAAATTGCGACGGAAACAGTCATTAGCATAGTGAGCAAGTTGTAAATTCAACTAGGGTAATGAGTTGTCAGATAATTCCTATATTATCATGGACTGTACTGAAAGTGCTCATATTTTTATGTTATTTATTATGTTAGTCTTGAACAATAGTAACACATGTATACGAAATATGATGCTAGTTTATGCCAATCAGTCAAAATTGTGATACATATTAATTTATAGGCTAGATTTCATTTTCGTTTCAAAGCTCTATTGCTTGATTGTTTGAAGCTGAACAGGTTTTATCTCGTTTTGTATATTAGGCATATAAGAAATATATTTTGGATACTAAATTAACACAAAACTTTCTTTTAACCACCAGTAAAAAACCTATTTTAAATTGAAATGTTTATTGAAATTAGTATTGTAAGTAAACATTCTCGCTAGATCATTACAGATCCATTGGTCCTCTAATAAAATCGACATAGTATTAATTTGTAATAAATTATCATTATTTGAAACGAAAATCCTGCGTCTCCTTGTCCCTCATAGATCCCACTCACAAGTGCTTAAATTAAATTGTAGAGTGCAACAATGCATTGCCCTTATTTTAAAACTTGAAAAAAAAACTAAACTTATACCTAACAATTCATGCCAAACATTTAAAAACAATCTCTTTATTCTTGAATCATAAAACACAACACAAAATGACACGTAAATGGCAAACAAACAAGAGTGTTCAATTAAATCGTATTACGGTGATCCGAAAAAATAAATATAAAGGAATACAAATGTAAAAGAAAGTGACAGCGTTAATTACTGCCAGATAAGAAAGAAAAGAGAGCGCAAACAACCAATGTGTTCTACTCAAACCACATAAAATTGTTTAAAAATAAACTACGCTATTTTGTCAAAAAGCTTTTCAAGGAGAGTTTACCAATACATCCACATATATTAATTGCATTGAATATCCACATTCAATGCAATTCCGCAATGAAATTAGTTATGATTTCAGAATTACAGAAAAAATTTAATAATTTAGAGTACTTTTCGTAATTAAATTCTACCGAGAAAATTCCATCCAATTGCGTTTTCCGTCAGTGAGAATCTTAATAAAATACTCAATAAACATTAACTCAAAAATCACATTTGTTAATGAGACTCTATAGTGGAGTAAATGGATTCGAAAAATTCGCCATTATTTTTTCGTATCACCTTAGAGCTATTCAAAAATAATATAAATTTATAATCGCTCTGATAAAGTAAATGCACAATAACTGGGAATGATTTTTGGTTTTTCCTATAGACTGATAAAAACACTTCAAAAAGCTTATTTAGCAGCTAAAGGCCCTCAATTTAGAAAAAGGATTTCATAATTACAACTTAACAAACTAAAAGCATAATTATTAATAGTCACATGTAAAATAAATAGGTATGTATAAAATAGTGTTAATGTCATGGTTTTAAGATAAAAAAATTACTATTTAACTAGAAATGTTTCCTTTGCCACAACACAAGAAAAGGCATAATTTGAGCTTGCATCTAAATTACTCTTAAAAAAAATAAAAGGTATTAGACTTAATTTTATACATCAATTCTTCCAGCAGTTTTTACATCTTGTCTCTGAATGTTTGGATTGAAATTACTTCTTATTGCTTGATGATATGAATATAATACATAACTTGTTTATACTCTTGTCACTCCAAGACCAAGGGGAAATCATCCACATCCTCACACATGGAGTTAAAGGCTGCTGCCCAGGCTTCTACCTCTTCCTCCTGGAAATAGAGAGTAAATAGTTAAATAAATTCGCATTCACACACACTGATTGCCTACCAGTATGTGCCAGATACTAGATATATGTACAGATTTTTAAGGTTATTTTTTTCATTCATTCATTGATCTGGCACATACATTTGAGGAACAACCGGTGATGATTGTCATTATGCCATCACACAGGCAGCTACATACAGTGTTTCTCTTTTCCAGTTCTAAGTGGTAATGAATTTTCTTCCATAAGTGGTTGTAGGAAGAGATTCACCTACCTCCTTTTTAGTAAATTTCAGCCCATTCTTCTTCTTCTTACTTGTAACTTTCTTCTGTTTAATTATCGGCAACTGAAAAGGCAGGTCCAGAGAATCTTCATCTTCCTCACTGTCATCCTCATCATGACCGGCAGTTTCATGAGCTACGGTATCAGTCTTTTGGCAGAAGGTTACCTTCTTGCCTTTGCCATAGCTCTTTCTGACTGGCTGCAGAAAGAAAATGAACAAAAGTTACAAATGAATTTAAAATGAATATAAATGTTAAACAAAATGTCCTTAGATCCCAAAATGTATATTTATTTTTACTTAAAGAAATTGTATAAGACTCTCAAACATTTAAAAATAAAAAATAAACTCACTCTTAGTAATACTTTTGTTGGTGTTTCACTTACCTTCAAATGATGAACCACATCAATATCTTCAAACAAATGTACGGACTGTGAATCTGTATCCTCCACAACACTTTCCTGCCAAGATGGGTCACTAACATCAGAAGGTAGAACTTCTTTTTCTTTCTCTTTAACAGGTTCATTTTCATTCTCAACTTCTTTTAATTTCTCTTCTTCAAGCGGGTTAGAAGTTTTAATTTCATCAAACAACTTGTTCACTATCTCAGAACTTGGGGCAAACTTGTTTTTTACCGCAAGAGGTATCTTAGCTCGCAGTGGTCCTGTTATTGCATTAATTTCGCTGAGTACAGCCTTTGATCTTGGTCGGAGAGCTCTGAGCCTTTGTTTGCCAACTTTCCTTGGCGAGACATTCTCTTGATTTTCATTGTCATCAAAGCCAAAGCAGTTATCAGCGTTATCTTCGAGGCGTGGTGACTTAGCAGGGACTTCTGATGGATCATCAAGGTTTTTGCGCTTGATATGAGTTTGATTAGTGCCTGAATCACTTAATGTACTAACACTAGAGTTGGAGGGTGGAGGGAGTGGAGACATACTGTCAATTGGTGCAACATTGTTTGTTGTATCATCCTTGTTTGGAATAGTGGTTGTTGTCATTGTTGTTGTCTTCTTAGATGGAGTCAGAGAATTCCTATTTCTCTTCTTGTTCAAACTCTTTTCAGCCATTTCCCTCATGAAATCAATAATTGTTGGCTGCATCAGTTTGCTCTCAGGTTCATGTGATATAGCTGGAAAGCTGGTATTGGCTTCAGGCAAGATATTTGTGTAAACATGTTGCTTTTTTTCACTCAGGTTAATAAAAGAGCTCTCCACTGCCGGTGTCATGTTTGGTTTGACATAAGTGTTGCTTTGCCATTTGATGGGCAAATTGTTGAACTCAACTCTCCATGGACTGGCTGTCGGATGTCTAACTGATGTGTTCATGCTGCTGCTAGCGACAGGCACATCATCAAAAAAGCTCATTTCATCAAACAAATTTAGTGGATCGTGATTCTCAGTTCTTAGGCTTCTGGCTCTTGTGGTTCGTATCTGGTCTCTAGTTTCATTGATATTAGACATCTTTGCTAGAGGCCTAGAATTGTTGGGTGGGGCAACTGGTGAATAGTCCATGTTGTCCAGAGCTGGTACGGAGATTTCAGCAAAGGTAGCCCTTGTAGGAATGTTGGAAGCTTCTTCTTTAGTTGGGGCATCTTTATTCTGTTCAGGTATAGTATGCAAAGTCACCTTATCAGACTGGGTCATTGCTTCTGGGCCAGGTTTGGAGACAGCCTGTTTTAAACTTGCCAAATTCTTGGCCAGATTGGTCTCATAATTATTTTTTAGCTTGACAACTCTAGGTTTTGCTGGACCCTTTTTCTTAATGACCCGTTTGCGCTTTTTCTTCTGAGGAGGAGGCTCTTCATTTGGGTCGAATGTAAAATCATAAACCGCAAGTTTCTCTCGAGAGTTTTTAGGTGACCTTTGTTTTTCTTCCAACACCCTGAATGAGAAGCTCTTGTTGATAATTCTTTTTTCTTGAGCCTTCCTCAGTTTTGAGTACAAAGCATGCTTTTCAGATTTTGCAAGTGTTTTATTTTTGGGATTGTTATTAGTATCAGCACTGAGTGCGAGTTGTATGTCATTTGATGTCAGTGGTCTTTTAGTAGGACTATGCTTGCTGCTATTTGCCCCAGCTGATGCAGGTTTTTGTACTCTTCCATTATTTTGGTGCAATTTTTGAGAAAACTGTCTTTTTTTAGGGCCATTATCACTCTCAGGTTTCTTCTGCACTGGTGATGACTTTTGCACTTTTCTATTTCTCAGAGGCCTTTTAGGTTTATCGTTGGTGATGTCAGTTTCGGTTACTCTTTGGACCTCTGTAGTTTTGTGTTCTTTAACACTGATCTGTTTACCAATTGGGGTGCTGGCAAAGCATGGCTGAACTGGAATAAACTTGCTTGGGCTTATTGAGTGGTCTTCAAACTTTGATGGAAGACGATGGATCCTTTTAGGTCTATTTGCTACTAAACTGTTGTTTAAATCTTGAGGTGACTTGAATGGTGAATTTGAGACTGTGGTTATTGATTTGGTGTCTGTAGTACTTATAGGTGTTTGGACCTTGTAAGCATTCTGTTTTCCATGGCTAGCAATAGGTTTGTATTGATTTGTCAACTTTATTTTAGCTTGGCTGCTATTTTGTAAATTTTCTTGATTAAACAAAGCCTTTGCACCTTCAATGAAACACGCGGGAGCCTTTCGCTCGCGGCGAGGCCTGGTGTTGTCTTTAGCATCAGGTTTCTGTCTACTGTTGATGCTTTTCTTCAGCGCAAGGTCTGTCACCTCAATCGATCCATTATCGTCCGAAGCAGAGTTTGTTTTATCCGCTAAGGGTTTCCTCACTACTTTGGTAGTTTTAGCAACAGCTCTATTCTTGCTTTTGTAGTTATTTGTGTCAATATTCTCTTTCAGTCCTTTCGAAACTTTCGTTGTTCTAGTTCTGGGCGGCATCACGTCTATAAAGCGTGGTACATGTCAATTATAGCGATGGAGTATCGAAATCACATACATCGTTATAAGATTAAGAACACCACACTGAAACTTTTGTAGTTAGTTATAAATCACAAAAATATAATCTTGTTTCGTATTCAGTTGCCACTTTTCGCTCGTTTTTCGGTTTTTGTTAACTGACAGTTGACACTTTGGTTTGGTGAGTTTCAAAATCAGTGTTCGGCGGTTGTACTTTGAGCATCGAGACATAATACTGAGCACGAGTTTTTTCAATGGATCAGTGAAAATACTGCGGATTTCTGCGATTACTCTGTGATTGTTTGCCCTTTTTGACATTTATTATTTCTTGTTTCTTTCATTTTGTGAAAACGTAATAAGAAGATGTAAACACTGAAGACATGGCTGTACGGCTTTGATTGCTATTGCCTTTCCTTAGGGATAAAGACGGAAAAAAAAAATTGTGAAAACGTCAACAAATGAAGAATACTTTTTTGTGCCGAAGTGACTAAAGTTGTCGAAATTTTTATGTGAAACAGTTTCACGTGCGAACTGACTCTGTACTTTGCTCTACTAATAATCATCTCGCTACTTAGTAAAAATATCCCCATCGGTCACTAGCAAAACGGGAACTGTTGTGAAGATCGAAATTCGACCCATAATCTTCCTAACTAACTCTTCTACCGACATGGCTCTGAGCTGTCTACGGCAAGCCACCAAAGTCGCTTGCTCCCTTCCATTGAGTAGACCTAACAGTTGCATAAAGAGGAGGATAAGTACGAGTGACCCGGCAAGACTTGGTATGATACCGATCGTGGTTGAACAGACGGGTAGAGGCGAGCGCGCATATGACATTTACTCCAGGCTACTCCGGGAACGCATCATCTGCCTCATGGGTCCCATCAACGACGACATAAGCTCTCTAGTCGTTGCCCAACTGCTCTTCCTTCAGTCAGAATCCAGTAAAAAACCTGTCCACTTATACATAAACTCGCCTGGCGGGAATGTTACCTCGGGTCTGGGAATCTATGATACCATGCAGTACATAACACCTCCTGTGGCCACATGGGTTGTTGGTCAGGCGTGTAGTATGGCATCATTACTACTAGCTGCTGGTGCACCCGGAATGAGACATGCTCTGCCTAACTCAAGAATCATGATCCATCAGCCTTCTGGAGGAGTGAGAGGCCAAGCTACTGATATACAAATTCAGGCGGAGGAGATTTTGAAGCTAAAGGCACAGATTAATAAGTTGTATGTGAGACATACAGGGTTGCCGGTGGAAAAAATTCAGTCTTCCATGGAGAGGGATCATTTCATGTCGCCACTTGAAGCAAAGTCTTTCGGTTTAATAGATAATGTGTTGGAGCATCCTCCATCCCATGCTATGGAGAAAGAGAGTGCAAGTTCAACTACAGGTAATCAGTGATCTGTTTTTTATGTTTAATAAACAATAAGTTTATATTATTTTGTTGCAAGTGTTTAAATATATTGTATATTTAAATATTATTACAGTGTTTTATAATTCTTAAGGGCCATTTAAAAAAAAATATGTGCATTGAATATTATAAGAGGTCAATATTACTTCTCTCCTCTTACTACTAACTCCAGTTCTCATTCTTCTGACTGTCTACTAACTTGAATACAATACTCCAAAATAGAAATCAATGAACTTTTTATTAATAACATTCAGTTTTGTCACTGGAGGTTGAAGAAGAGAGGAAGGGAACCCAATTGGGATCGGTTTTAAATGTAATAATAATAATAATAATAATACCTTGGACAAGGTAATGTGTAATGGTAACATTGATGTTTCCTTCTAATGGCACATTGTGATTGTGACCTCCAATTCCTAATCCACACCTCCAAGCGGTCTCACTATTGCAAGGCAATTTTAGAATTAGTCTGCAATAGGCCAATGTGGCAGGAAAATTCACCAAGACGCACTGACCACTGGTATCTTATGGCTAAAACCCTCCCTAACAAAAAACGATAACCAAATAACACAACGAAAAGCCCCGGCCCTCAGTCCCTGGCAGCCCCGCTATCCCTAGCTCTGGCAGTGGCTCAGGTTACGGTGGGGCAAAGGGGGCTAAGAATCCATGGCAGAGATCCGGCTGCAAACATACAATGACATTGGCTACTTTCAATACATGGACAAGGTGGCTGGAAAGCAGTGGACTAGACTGGCAGGGGACAGTAGCAAATGGCGTGCTTTGGGAGCGGCCTATGCCCAGCAGTGGGATTATAAGAGGTGATGATATTGACACTATATCATATTTCTTGCCTCTGGCACATACAACAACTAAATGCTCATGTAATCTAATAAATGATTAGATTAGGTTCTCGCCAGGACTGCCTGTCAGTATAGCAAGCAAAGTTTCCAAGTTAGTCCCACCATTATTTGCAATTCTATATATTATCATGGTATAAATTTACAGATTGTTTGGCATACCTATAATGTTACAAATCAATTTATATCCTACATGATATCACATCACAGCACAGGTAATAATAAATAGTGCCCCTAGCTTAACTTATAATCCACCGCCGGCAGATTTTACACTTCAAATCTTCCTGCAACGCTTAAAAAAGCCGTAGGCGCGGAGAGCGGGGTATCAGTCGGTGCGCAAGTGTTGCGTTGCGTATGCGTGCGTGCGGGCGAGTGGATTATTTTGTTTAGTAGCCATGAGTCATTGGGCTGAAGCGCATCGCGCTTTTGCCGTGGAGGCATATTTCGCGAACAATAATTCAGTGAACGTGGCAAAGCGTCGTTTTTGTCCGTACTACGACATTCGAAGAATAAAGGATGGCCCTTCGAACCAGTTGATATGGTCATGGGTAAAGAAGTTCAAGCAAACAGGATCAGCCAAAAATATTCCAAAGCCTGGTCCTTCAACTTCTGTTTCGACTCCGGAAAACGCAGATCGAGTGAGAGACGAAGATTTGAGAAATCCGCGCAAATCGGTACCTACGCAAGATTGCATCGAAGGGGATTAAAAATACATCAGTTCATAAAATTATGCGAAGCCAATGGAAAAATCTATATAAACTGTAAATCATCGAACAATTGAAAGAAGGAGACTACACACGTAGGCAGAATTACGCTGAAGTAAGTAATTTTGGAACGATTTTCTATGGCCACACGCTTAAACAACATTTTTTTAGTGATAAGGCGCATTTCCACATTGGAGGTTACGTCAACAAAAAGAAATATGCGTTATTGGAGCGAGAGAAACCCGAAAGAGGTCCATCAAAAACCCCTTCATTGCCCGAAGACCACTGTATGGTGCGCCATTTCTGGTAACGGCGTAATTGGCCCCTTTCTTCGGCGCACGTGAAACTGCGAATGCAGAACGATATTGCGCGATGCTGGATACCTTTTTTGTGCCGCAAATTAACAACCATGCTGGCTACAATAACAGAACTCATTTCCAGCAGGATGGGGCCACGGCACGCACGGTTAGGGTCTCAGATGCAGACTAACAGATTACCTCCACGATTTGCCGTCTGCGTCTAGGAAACGCGTGTACATCTGTACATTTGGCGACGATACCGGTCAGAGCCATCCCCTCTGTGAGTGCTGGCTTGTGCAGAGGATACCCCTGATCAAATATTTTGGGTAAACTATAGATATATTTCACTTTAATTTGGAGGTGGAGTTGGTGGTGGTAGGGGGGAGCTCCCCTGTCCCCAGTGGCGGATTTGCAGTCTTGGCCGCCCTAGGCCCCAGGCCTTGTAGCCGCCCCTATCTAAGCACCCATCACATGCTTACTTTATTACCAACTTTTATCGAAATCGATTTAGAAATTGTTTTTGTTAGGAAACTATAATAGCTGCTAGTTTGTAATATTTTCCGAGGTTTCAGTTATAATTGCACTTATAAAAAAAATAAAATGATTTTAGGTTAGGTTAGGTACAATGTGTCACAAAAGTGTATGTTAGATGTGGCCGGACGATGCCAGCGTCAAACCTTGGATTCCCTTTCGAGGAGTAATACCGAATTATGGTAGTCTGATAGTCAGCAAGCGATCACCGGTAAGACCCTCGATATGCTATATCAAAACGTTAGAGGTATAAAGAGCCGGTTAGAGTTTTGGCGGAATAACTTTCCAACAGGACCTCGTCGCCGCAACAGAAACTTTCTTAGACTCGTCTATCGGAGACGCCGAGGTGACGGCGGGAGGCTGGAGCGTACTGCGCCGGGACCGCACCACCGCGTGCGGAGGCGTGGTGCTCACCGCCCGCACCGGCATCACGCTTCGCTGACGACGCCGTGACTTCGAGACCATTCACGGCGAAAATCTATGGGCGACCTTCTCAATAGATGTTGCTGAGTTTTCGGTCTGTGTCGTATTTCGATTGTGTCGAAAATCTTTCGCATATTCCTCTAAAAAGGTCAGTGTTTTGGCTCTGTTTTCGAAATCATCGACGTTATCTCGTGTTTGTTCAATACAATGTGTAAGTGCTTGATAAAGTTATATGACAATGGTAATGTCAATCAATTAATGGTAATTTCCTCACTCAGATTTTTTCCTTGTGGCCATAATGCGATCCAGTAAACATCCCCAAAAATCAGGCCTGACGGCCATTTCAAAACGTTCCAGTTACATCGAATACCGTCGTTGGTTGGTTCGCACATAACGTTCTTCTGTTGTGTGTCATTTTCGATGGAGAAAACGCTTTATGGGTTTCATTCCAAGACTCGCCTAAACTTTTGCATGCGTCTGTCAGCACGAGCTGACCAACAACTTGTTGATAAACTTTTGACGGTGAAATGGGCTTGAAAGCGTTCCCAACGTTTAATGGAAGCTGCAAAGAAATTGTACAACTCTTGGAGTGGCGAAAAGACCGAACACGCCTCTAAGCTGCTTTCAGCTGCACATTCACCTACTAAATTGGGCGAGTGTGCTGAACAGGGAACATACTCGGCAAGAGGAGAAATTTTCTTTATTTACGACGCGGGGGCGGCGGTGGGACGCAGGGGCGCGGGGGTGCTTAGGCGTGAACGCTGTCATTCCGTTATTTCTTGTTATCATCCATGAATTTTTTGTCACGATTGGCCGCCCCTAATATCTGGCCGCCCTAGGCCCGGGCTCTACTGGGCCTTACGGCAAATCCGCCACTGCCTGTCCCCTGATTTTTGCGAGGAAATGTATAGTTTTTGATAGATAAATAAATGATGTAATATTGTAAAAATTTGATGTTGATGATTTTACATAATTTTCGCTACGAAATTGACATAAAGAAAATTATAGAGGGTCGGGATGAAAGGGGAGGGGGGCGGTAGCCCTGGATTTCCCCCCTCCGCCGCACACGGGGCTAGCCGGTCGCCGCAGCTTTGGAGTAATTAAGGTTTCCTCACTATGTTTTCTATTACCATTAGAATGGCCGTATAATGATAATGATGAATAATATCCTTCACAAACAATCCTTCCACCCGCGCGCACCTTCAGCGCCAATACGTACCTAGTCAACTCTGTATATTTTTATTTAAAAAGAGTGGTAATCATTAGCCCATCGCAGTGAAACAAATATCAATAGCTGAGGATTCGGATGATTCACAAATCATCATTATCAGCTTGAAAGACTGTTGTAACAAAAGTTCTCCAAAAACTTAAGTTAACCAGCCGTTAAAATGCTCAATGAACAGTTGCTACCCAGTGTTCACTAGTCCGGTGAGTCACCAACCGGCGCTGCGCCCGACGAGCTCGACGGTCACCCGCCAGTCATCCGCCGTGTGAATCACCGCTGCTACTACGCATACGCAACTTTCGTCGCTACTGCCGTTGAACACATACCGCAGCCGTCAACGGTTTGCTTTCGGCCACAAAGATACCGAGTTCAAATCCCAGTCACCATTGCCGTAGTTTAATTTTTTTCATTTATTTTTTTCCCATCGTTCAAACACCGGCCGCTGGCAGCACGTAAGGTCACACGTCTACCTAACCCCGCGTACCTGGAAGGAAAAAAAAAATTTGCCTTGGGCTCACTGCGCACATTTAGGCCTACAACTAACAGGCTCCGACCCCTGTACTGCTCTTGTGTACCATCTTCCAATATTGCATGCAAAAAATGCAATCTTGACGTTGTCGCAAATGAGCTGATAAATTGTACGGCACCTTCTTGTCAAGGCTTATTTCATTTTAAGAGCGCGGGTCTCACAGAAGCAGATTTTAAGAAAATCTTGCCCATGAATAAGTGTAAATGGAAATGCGGTGAATGCAAAGCCCTAAAGAAAAACGACAACACCGCAACGATGCCTTCCCGGCTGGCCTCTCCCTCTGCATCCGACATGGACATCCCGACCCAAGCTTCCATGATCAACGTGTACTCCGCGGCGCTTACCTCCTTCCTGGATGAGAAGTTTGAGTCATTACGTAACGTCTGGAAGACTGACCTTGAAAATGAAATCCGCGGACTTTTCTTAAACTTCGAATCGGAACAGAACAACAAGCTTTCCAACATCCAGTTATCTGTAAGCGAGACCGAAAAAAAGTTCTTCGATATTTTGGAATCTGTGTCGGTGATTAGAGAGCAATACTCGGGAATAGAAAAGGCGATTTCTTTCTTGTCCAATCAATATGACAATGTAATCAAAAGGCTGACCACTATCGAGGAGAAACGCCGCTCCGATTCTAACTACATAAAACAGCTTGAAACAAAAATCGACCACCTTGAACGCAATCATCGTTCCTCGAGTTTTGAAATGAGAAATATACCGCAGATCCCTTCCGAAACCAAGGAAAAGCTTGCCAAGATAGTATTGAAGGCCGGAAATGCCCTAAATATGCCGATACAGGAATCGGACATACGAGACGTTTTCAGGGCTAACGCCAAGTCCGATAAGAATAAGCCCATAGTGGTGGAGTTAAACAGCGTCCTGATCCGCGATAATGTCCTTAAAAGTGTAAAGGCTTTTAACAAAAAAAAGGATAAGGCTAATAAGCTCAATACTTCTCATCTGAGTATTGATGGCCCAGTTCAGGCTGTATACGTTGAGGAAAATATTCCACTGAAAACAAAGAAACTCTTCTTCGTAGCTAGACACTTTTCAAGCAAAAATAAATTCACCTTCTGTTGGATTACTAACGGAAAAGTCTTTATAAGGAAAAACGAAAAAAGCCCACATATCCGTATTGAATGCGAAGAGGACCTGACTAAGATCTTAAGAGAAAGAAAATGACTAGGTTTTATAACTTTAATTACTTTTCTCCATGTGTTTAAACCATACTATAAACTTTCCCTGATGTACTTATGCTTCAGATTATGTAAAACCCACACTACACTTACACGAAACATCACACTCTCTCGCACTCATCCCCACCCTTTCACTCATAAATTACCTCGGCTTAATCTATATAAGATGATAACTTACCAGGTGTCCAAACATTATCATGCAAAAAAAACATGCGCTGACCTAATTAAGGAAAATCAAGTGAAAAAAATAGCTCAAATTCGATTTTGAATTAATTGCGAAATGGACAATGTTTCGCTATCAACTTCCAGAGTTTGCACTCCTGAGGAGTGTGCTGTGATTATCCCGTGTTCTAATTTACGTCTTAACATCCTTACACAGAATATTAGAAGCATTCATTGTAACCTTCCCAGCTTTTTGACACTTACAGCTAGACTAAATATTGATTGTGATCTAATTGTTTTAACAGAATGCTGGCTGGCGTCCTATCCCCAAATACCAATAACTATATAACTAAAATCAATTTTCTACTAAATGCAATAACAACCAAAATGAAGGTATTGTGGTATACACGAAGAGCGTAATTAGCTGTACAGTGGAGGAACCACCATTTCTTGATGCAAATTGTCTTGTTATAAAGCTGGGTATAGATACGGCAGTGGTGGCGATATATCGCTCTCCGTCGTACAAAAACACAAAGCAGTTTATAGATTCTTTAGATTCAGTCCTCCAAAACCTATCAACATTCAAAAATGTTATAATTTTGGGTGACATCAATATAGATATTAAAGAGACCAACACAGACTCACACTCTTCCCAATACCTAGACGTTACTGCGTTTCATGGCCTGCTTCCAGCTCACCGCATACCGACTAGGCTTAGAAATTGTTTGGACCACGTCATTCTAAAATGTGAAGGTGTAAAGCTAAATAGTGAATTGCCTGCCATGGATACCTCCATCACAGACCATAATACGGTTTTATTCTCTCTGGATCTAAGGAAAGAGAGATCTTTCGCTCCAAATACTTTTACTAAAATTAATCACCAGGAACTCGAGAATACCATGAAATTAATTGATTTATCGGAAATTAAGTCCTTGGATGATCCAAATGAAGCCACTTTAGTCTCTATACTTCAGCATGCTATAAGCTCTAATAGCCAAACATGTACTATCGCAAAAAGGAAGATAATAATTAAATACTGGATAACCCCTGGCTTACTCCGTTGTATGCGTAATAGATAAGCTTCATAAAAAGGCGAAACAATCCCCCGATGATATCATTACAACTACATATTTGCGATACCGTAATTTTTGCAACAAACTTTTGAAAAAATAAAAATAAACTACGAAAGAGAACTCTTAAACCAAGCAGGACAAAATAGCAAAAACATATGGTCAGCAATCAAAAATATAGCTAATTTGCGAAAACCGGAATCAATGGCCAGTGATCTCCTTAAATCAAACAATACCCCTGAACTCTCAATCAAAGATACCAATGAATTCTTTGCTAACATAGGGAAAAATCTGGCAGATGAAATCAATCAGCCTACTTCAAATGATTTCTCAAAGAACATACCATCCACCTCGCAGGCTGATTCGTTTGTTCTGTTAGATACCGATGAGAGCGAGATAAACAGATTGGTCTTGGGTCTCAGAAGTGAGTGCTCAGTTGGATGGGACTCTATCTCTTCATCCTTCCTGAAGAAATATAGACACATTTTGGTTCCCTCTATAACTCACATTTGTAGACTTTGCCTATCTAGAGGTGTCTTTCCTGTAGTCTTCAGAAGATCCTTAATACGCCCAATTCATAAGAGTGGTGATGGAGGCTGTGTTAATAACTATCGACTAATATCAATTTTGCCTATATTATTATATATATTATATTATAATACTAGAGCGACTCATAAACAAAAGGCTAGTTAATTACTTGGAGAAAAACAAACTAGTATCCGAACACCAATATGGTTTCCGTTTTAACAAATCGACAGCAGATGCTGTGCACGACCTTACCGACCACATAATGCAAAATCTGGATGTAGGTAAAAAGAGTCTTTGTATATTTCTGGACCTCGCCAACGCCTTTGACAAGGTCTCCATCCCGCTCCTACTTAAGAAACTGGAAAAACTGGGAGTCAGAGTTCTCCAGCTGGACCTTATGAAGGACTACCTATCTGACCGCACTCAATTTGTCAAAATTAATAACTATACAAGTGAAGACTTACCTATAACTTACGGCATTCCGCAGGGTAGTATACTAGGACCCACGCTCTTTCTTGTATACATCAATGAGCTGACAAAGCTTGAGCTAGCGTGGGGCAGAATTGTCTCGTTTGCCGATGACACAGCACTGTGCTTTTCCTCCAACACATGGGATGAGGTATTTCTCCTTGCACAGGGGGGGTTCGACATTGTATCGCAGTGGCTCGCATCCTAACATTGAATGCTGATAAGACTAAATATATGACGTTTACAATGAGAAACAAAACTCAGCCGGATTCGAACTTTCTCTTTAAAGCGCATTCATGCTTGAATAACCTCAGTGCAAACTGTCTCTGCACAATACTAGCGAAAACAGAATCTATTAGATACCTGGGTATAATTATTGACCAAAACCTTAATTTTGGTTCTCATGTGGTCAATCTAACTAGTAGAGTTCGAAAATGATTTATGTTTTTAAAAAGCTGCGTCATGTTGCAGATACCAACCTCCTAAAGTCAGTCTACTATGCACTTTGTCAATCACTCTTGCTTTATTGCATCACGGTTTGGGGTGGAACGCATAAGACTACATTGTTAGGTCTCGAGAGGGCGCAAAGGTCTGTCCTTAAAGTATCTAAATTTCGGCCGTTTATGTTCCGTTTATGTATGGAACTATTCGAGTTGTGCGGGGTTCTCAGTGTACGACAGTTATTTATACAACAGTGCATCCTTAAAAAACATAGCCAACTCAATTATGATCCCTCATTAGGTCTTTCAAAAAGAAGGGATTATGTTTTCCCGTACGAGACGCCGTTTAAAACAGCTTCTGTCCAAAGTTTTTTCCTTTTCTTAGGTTTTTTTCTATATAATAAAGCTAATAAGCTACTAAAAATTTACTCTTTGAAATATGTGGCCTGCAAGCTAACAATCTCCACGTGGCTAAAAAAAATATCCTATGAGGATACTGAGGCTCTACTACACATAGTTTCTTAAACATCCCAAATCACAAATTTCACCGCTAATCCCAATTATTTTTAGGGTTCCGTACCCAACGGGTAAGAACGGAACCCTATTACTAAGACTTCGCTGTCCGTCCGTCCGTCCGTCCGTCCGTCTGTCACCAGGCTGTATCTCAAGAACCTAGCTAGCTAGAGAGTTGAAATTTTCACAGATTATGTATTTCTGTTGCCGCTATAGCAACAAATACTAAAAAACAGGATAAAATAAATATTTAAGGGGGCTCCCATACAACAATACCACATACAAACTTATGGATGCACCTGGTTACGTACATGGAGTGTGAAAGTAACCGCACCAATAACTTTGTAAACAATATTTTGCTGTGTAAAATCCAAACTATTCACTCCACACCATCACTTCCATTGAGCGGTGGTACGGAACCCTTCGTGCGCGATTTAGACTCGCACTTGACCGGTTTTTTAAATCATTTTGTGTACCTAACATAAACTTCATATAGTCTCATACCTATAGATTAACTTGGTAACGAAACCTCAATGAAACATACTCACATAACCCACATCCCTCATTCTTTCCCAATCCTTCTCCTCACACACACTCACATTTACACTTTATATACATATTCTATTACCCATTTTGTAAATTATTTTTGAGATTTATTAATTACCTAATTAGTAAACTACTGTAGAAGTTATACAGTAGTTTATTAAGTTAAAGGATCAAATAATGGAAGAGGCCTGCCCCCTGAAATACAGGTGATGAACCTAGTTTAGGAGACAGGGAGCCATATAACTATGTACCTACATGTCTTATGCCTGAATAAATAAAAAAATAATAATAATATATATATATATATATATATATATAATATACTTAAGATAAATTACTTATCTTATTAGTGCGTGAAAGCAAGGGTGAAACCCACTAGACTATGGAGCTCTTTGTATAATAGTACTCTTTGCTAATACAGGGTATCCGTCGGCAGATTTTACACTTTGAATAAAAATAAAAATTCAAATATTTAAGTATTCAAAGTTATTTATTATAATACAGTAGAATCATGCTGTTTTTTTTAAATCACTTCACTCAAATGGCGCCCATTTTCCCGGTCACATTCTTACAACCATGTCCTCATGTCCCTGAAAACTCGCGGGCAGAGATCTGAACGTAAGTAATCTCACGTCGGATATTTTCCTGCAGGGCCTCTATTGTTGCAGGCGAATTGCTGTATACCTTAGATTTAAGGTATCCCCACAGGCACAAATCGCATGGGTTCAGGTCTGGAGACCTGGGGGGCCAGTCGATGTCACCAAAGCGGCTTATGATTTTTCCAGGGAAAATCTGTCTCACTTTAGTCATTGAGACCCTAACCGTGTGTGCCGTGCGTGGCCCCATCCTGCTGGAAATGAGTTATGTTATTGTAGCCAGCATGATTGTTAATTTGCGGCACAAAAAAGGTATCCAGCATCGCGCAATATCGTTCTGCATTCGCAGTTTCACGTGCGCCGAAGAAAGGGGCCAATTACGCCGTTACCAGAAATGGCGCACCATACAGTGGTAAAAAAAAGCTGTAAAGAAAAGCGTGTTATACGTAAAAAAAACGCATACATGCGAACCTCATCATTTTCAAAATAAAATTTATATCGCGTTGGACAAGTGTAAGCAGGATGTTTGCAGTGATTTCGGGCCAGTCCAGAAAATATTTGAAAAAAATTTGAAGACCTGAAAAAACAATGCGATGAGAATAAGGTTTAAGGTTTAAAGAACTTTATTCTCATAAGAAATTACATTTCACTTAAGATGAGATATGCTTAAAAATACATAGGTAGATTATTTTACGGTACTCGTTGCAATATGTAGCTTTAACTTATTTTTGAAAGTTTTAATACATTCGCAAATCTTTACATCGTTTGGTAAGTTATTGAACATCTGTGCTCCCTCAAATACTATTGTCTTTTTCCCATAATTAGTCCTAGGTTTAGTTAGTTTAAGTTTGATTTTGTTACGAAGATTTCTGTTATCTGATAGGTGTAGTTCGATGTTAGATTTTATGGCATTTGTAGTAATTTTCCTTATTAAAATACATGTGTTATATTTGTATAGTTGGTTAATGTTAAATAGTTTAGTTTTCTCGTACAGTTGTTTTGTTGGCGTGTCAAAGGGGTAGTGTAGTAAAACCTTGACAATTTTGTTTTGGGTTCTCTGTAGCTGGTTAAGGTTGGATGGAGCCGCTGATCCCCAGATTTCAATTAAATATTCGAGATGCGATTTGGCTAAGGAATTGTATATAAGGGGTCTTATTCTACTTGGTATACAATGTGCTACCCTTCGAAGTGCTCCTAGTGTGGATATCAGTTTAGATCTGACATACTCAATGTGTGGTCTCCACGTTAATTTATCATCGATAATTAAACCTAAGTATTTTTCTTGGTGTGACCTTTTAATATATTCATTATTTATTTTAAGTGGCTCAAATTCAGGGATTACTTTATTTTTAGCGGCTAGGATCATATATGAAGTTTTTGATGCATTTATCGTTAACAGATTACTCAGTAACCACTGATTGAGTACTTCTAAATCTCTTTGCGCATCGTGGATTAGTTCATTGATAGAGTTGCCGAAGTAAAACAAGCAAGTGTCATCAGCATATAGCGTAATATTTCCAGTTAGTCCTATCGTATTTATGTTGTTTACATAGATAGAGAACAGTAACGGTCCGATTATGGAACCCTGGGGTATACCATATGAGATATTTTGGAATGAACTTGTGAAATTCTCGATCTTAACAGCTTGACATCTATTGTGTAGATAGGATTTGAACGTGTTCAGAGCCGAGTCTCTGACGCCGAGGTCGTGTAATTTTAGGAGTAGCTTTTGGTGAATGCTTTTTTTAGATCTATGGATATGCCAACAGAAATGTTTTTTTTGTCAATATTTGTTTTAATTTTAGTAATCAAGTCTATAGCGGCCGCAAGTGTGTTAGATTTTGGTCGAAATCCATATTGTTGGTCAATTAAAAAATTATTTTCCGTTAGGTAGTCATTAAGTCTATTATACATAATTCGCTCAAATATTTTCGAGATGACAGGCAACACCGATATCGGCCTGTAGTCGCTTGGGTCCGTTTTAGGTCCAGATTTATATATTGGACTAATTTTAGCAGTTTTAAGTGAATCCGGAAAAACCCCTAGACTCAAGCATTTGTTTAAGCATTGGACAAGTTTTTCAACAATGACATTCTTTAAACATTTGATTACTTTAGTTGAGATTCCATCTAGACCAATGCTTGTATTGATATTAAGGTCATCTATAATGTTATTGAGTTCGTCTATAGTGCATGGCCTAAGTTCATTCAGTATATTGTCGTGAGTGTAATTGTGTCCATACATAAAAATCTGACTATCAGTGTGATATTTAATTGGTATTCTATTAGCTAGCTCTGCACCAACTGACGAGAAGAATGTGTTGAATACGTTACAGATTTCAGTACCGTCAGTTACCAATCCGGAATCAGACATAATCTTTGGGGGAGCAACGCTGTTTTTTATTTTGTTAAGAGCTAATGTATTAATGATCTCCCACATTTTCTTCGGCTGATTGTAGGTGTCGTGAAATAGTTTATGATAGTAGTTTTCTTTATATGTTTTGATCATAAGTTTAGCTTTAGTTTGTTCTACTGTAAAGGATTTCTTCAGGTCTTCATCATTTGGGTTTATTTTAGTTTCTTGCCATAGTCTATTTCTGGTATTTATGGTATCAATAATATTTTTATTTATCCAGTCGTTCTGTGGTGGATTGAGCACTTTAGTTTTCTGTATTTTGCTGTTTTCAATGTTAACTAATATAAGTTTTTCTAAATTGCAGTAGTCGTCGAGATCTTCATTACTTTGTATTGCTTTTGACATGCTTTTATAAAGATTTTCATAATCAATTGCTGTGTATTCAACTTTTTTCTTTGCTATAGGTGCTAATTTGCCAACTTCTAGATATAGTTGTTTGTGGTCTGAAAGTGATGATTCAATGATAGATAGACTGAGGGAATGATTATATACATTCGTACTTACATGGCCGATTATGGTCTTGGTATCGCTTGTTTCTCGTGTACAGTACTTTGGATCAGTTTTGTTCAGTATTTCATATCCTGATTCCTTCATCTCAGTAGTGTATTGTGTAACGTAATTTTCATTACTGAGCAAATCGATGTTAAAATCGCCAAAGACCACAGTCCGATTTCGTTTTTTCAATTGCGATGAGTAAATATCTAAAAAACCATCCATGTCATAACCTCCGTCAGGCTTTTATATATCACTCCAATATTTAACGATAATTTATCAATGTGTATCCATAGGTAGTGGTTCCCGTTTTCAATTAGATCTTCTGTTAGCTCGAATTTTTTAAAGATTAAAAGATTAAAAGATTTATTGCAAGTTACGGTTCACACTTACAGTCTTACGACCAAAACATGTGAGCGTTAACACTAAATTACTGTCTAAAAAATGTACAATTAATGAAATTGAAAATACAGACAAACACAATACATAATAAATTACAATATGACTTACACACGACTGTTTAAAAACAAATACACAATTTTAAAAAATATCCAGAGCGGCATATTAAATATATCTAATTCTGGGTGCTGAGCAACACAGGCATTGAGTAGAGTCAGTGCCTGAAAAGTGGGCGCGTGACGAGCGTGCTGTGTACGAGCAACACCCGTAGCGAAGAGCGGCCGCGATCGTAACATCGCGTACCGAGCCGGCGCGTTAAGGACAACACTTTGTAGTGCGACCGGGTTGTCTACCTTGTTATGGAGGAGCAGATAGAAGTGGACCAACAGAGACAACTTCCGCCTCAGCTCTAGGGTGTCTACCCCCACCATCCCCGCCACAAATAGAGACGGGAATAAGTAGGGATAATACCCATATTTAAACTTGTATAGAAGTCTAGCAAATTTCCTTTGGACTTTTTCCAGCATGAGTGTGTATTTGGCTTCATGTGGGTCCCAGATGATTGCGTTGTACTCTAACTTACTCCGAACAAATGCATTGTACAAAGAGGTTAACGTAGAAATGTTCCTAAACCGAATTGTCTGTCGCATTACGAATCCAAGAGATCTGAAGGCTCTCCTAGAAGTCTCCCGGATGTGGTCATTAAATGTAAGCTCAGCGTCAAGTAATAGTCCTAAGTCGCGTATTTGGGTAACCCTCACAAACCTAGCCCCAGCGATAGTGTAGTCATGATGGAGCGGTGACCGAGATCGAGTAAAAGTCATGGTTTTACACTTAGCGCTATTAAACGCCAAGTGGTTGCATTCACTCCACTCCACCACTCTATCAACATCTCTCTGCAGGCGCCCAATATCGTCCTCACTGCTTATGCGCAAGAATATCTTCAAGTCATCCGCGAACATCAGACACTCAGCCGTCTCAACGACATTGGGAAGGTCATTAATCATAATCAGAAACTGAGTGGGGCCCAGAGTGCTACCCTGACTGACACCCGAGCAGGTTTCATAGGGCTCGGAACTCTTACCGTTAACCCTCACATACTGAACTCTATTGGAGAAGTAGTTCGCAAATAACCGTATTAAGTTCGGTGTGAATCCTATGGATGCAAACTTCTCCAATAGGACGTCATTGTCAACTCTATCGAATGCTTTCTTAAAGTCGAAAAACGTCACATCAACCTGTGTGGACTTATCCAGAGCTAACGTCACGTAGTTTACAAAGTTGATGTGGTTTGTTAGTGTTGAGCGACTAGGGCGGAAACCATGTTGGCAGTCGGATAATAGCCCGCGTATTTGTTCAGTTATGTGATGGTTGATGATTGATTCAAACACCTTCCCAAATACCGAGAGGACGGCTATAGGTCTGTAATTTTCTACTTCTGACCCGGAGCCGCCCCTGAGCACAGGCGTGACTCGCGACGTTTTCCAGCGCCTTGGGTAGATTGCAGATTTTAGGGCTAAATTGTAAAGGTACCCAAGTGGTAGTTCCAGTACAGATAGACAGTCCTTGATTAGGAAAGGCGGAATACCGTCGGGCCCTGTAGAGGAGCGAGGTTTAAGTCGTCGCCCTGCACGTCGTATGTCAGTCACAGTAATGCAGTCAATCGCTACACGCGACGAGCTATTGCCCGGTCCAGCTCTCCGCTCGGCAGCGTCAGCGTCAAGTGTCGGTCTGTCTGGCAAGAACACTGACTGGAAGTAAGTTGCGAACGCGTTGGCCGCATCCACTCCCGTCACCGTCTTGCCGTCATAGTCATATTCGTCACATGTCTGTTTCGTCGTCCGTTGGTCCCTAATAAAATTCCAAAAGTTAGTGGGGTCAGTTCTGATATCATTCTCAGCTAGTCGTATGTACTCCGAGTAGGTTTTGTCTATTAAGTACTTCACGCGACTTCTATAATAACGGAACATTTCCTTATTAAACTCTTTTCCCTCAGCTCTATACCGTTTGAGATGAAAGTATTTGTTCTTAATGTTGCGTATGATGTCGGACGTGAACCACTTCGGGTATACATACCGAGTCCTCACGCCTGTACGCTGTTTATTTGGAACGCAATCATCTATACATGCATATACCTTATCGTACAATAAATCAGTGGCTCGATCGACGTCATCGGATGTATACAGGTCACTCCAATCAAGAGAGGCAAGGGAAGAATATAACTTAGTGAAGTCTGCTTTGCGGAAGTTCCACTGTGGTCTGTCGGGTGGGTTGGGCGACTCGCCCCTCGGCGGCGGTGGCAGTGCGTGTGGCTCGGGCCGCGGGAAACGCACGCTCAGCTCCAGCGGCGGGTGGTACCCGTCCACAGGCCACGTCAGCGGCTCTATCTCCCCAGACACATCGATCCGATCGATGCCCATGTCACTCAGCACCAGATCTAGTATACCATCATTACTATTCGTGACCGTATTAAACTGCTTAAGTTTACAGAAGTGCATAAAATATTCAAATTGCAGACAAGGGTTTATCCCGCAAGAATTGAGATTGAAATCGCCAATAATAATTTTATCTAGATTTTTATAATTAGATACTACATTTTCGATAATTGTAAAAACTTTTGCAAAGTGTGAGTCCGGAGATGCCGGCTTGATGTAAACTACCACACAAAGAAATTTCACATAGTTATCAGACACAATCGCAAATATAAGTTCCACATCGTCGTCACACCCCTCCACGTCATGTAGCTGCCGCACGGTGTAGCAGTCGCGCACGGCTAGCAGCACCCCCCCCCAGCCGGCGTCGCGCGCGCGGTCGCGGCGCAGCGTCGTGTACCCGGGCGGAATGAGCTCGGCGTCCGCTATACTACTCAGCAGGAACGTTTCAGTGACTGCATACATATCAGCTTCAAGTTGTAGCATACTGAGTTTGCATTGGTCCAATTTTGTCCTGAGGCCTCTAACATTTTGGTACACTATGGTACATGTTTTGAACCTGGGCTTAGTGTGGGTGGGTTTTTTCTTGCGACTTTCGAAACCCAGACTGCCATGGTTTTATATGCACGTCTTCAGTCCAGTGCTCAACAGACATGTAGTCGGCGACTTTTTTGGATGGTACTCCCAGCTTGAATGAAGCGTAATCTCCCCTCGGCTTAAGCGCTTCCACAGTACAACTATCCGTCGGGCAGATAGTTTTGAGATGTTCTACTATTCTTTCCACCCCAGTACCCGCTTTCACATAGTATAAATGCAGGTAGGACTTTCTTTCAGCTGCTTCTAGTACTGTAGAACCAGGCGCCGCAGTTCCCCTGATGACATTTGATGGCCGACGGCGGGTACGCCTATTTACGGTCGTCCAATCCCCCTCGTTTTGTGTTACTTCGGCCCCAAGTGCCGACAGCAGTGGTATTTCGGCCGTATCACAAGGGCTGATGGCGGACTTAGGCTGGATCCCTGGTGGCACACGGCGGTCATCGCGAGGTAGACGCGGCCCCGACGTGGAGGCCCCCACTCGGCCCCCCGCGGCTGCAGGCGGGGCGGCGGCGGCGGTGGCAGTGGTAGCTTTAGCCGACGCGGAGTAGGTGGCGCATGGTGGAGGGGCGCTTTCCTGTCTAGTTACCAATACGGCAAATTCCGATCGCAGCTTTTTGTTCTCCTTTTCAAGATCCCCTACTCGCTTCTCAATGGCTTTGAGCTTAACTGCCATGGTGTCTGTAGCCTCTAAAAATTCAGTTTTAAGTTGTGTACAGGCTGTACTAAGTTCCCTAGACATAGCGAGCGATATCTCGCTTAATTTTTTGTCCAGGACACCCGCCAATCTTGAGTCCAAAACACCAGAGAACTCTTCTAGGGTCATATTTCCTACAGTTACTGGCCCACGTATGGGCACACTCTCTGTAGTTATCGGGAGTAGTAGCTGCTGTTGGTAGTTAGCGACCATGAAGCAACTGTGATCGAGTTTAGAGACCTCCCCAGCCGTGGAGGAAGTGCCGTTTAATGACTCATCACATGACATATTATTTGACATATTAAGAATATATGCGGTATTAGTGGAATTAGTGGTCCCGTCATTCTCAGTGTCTCAATTTTATAGTATTATGAACATAAATCGAAACGAATATAGAAGAAATACCAGAATTTTCTTCAATAAAAAGTGCCTGCTACAAAGCCAGAAAAGATTTTCTAAATGTTTCTAAATTAACATACAATAGACTGGAAGATGTTAAGGTTTCGGAAACGTTGGTAGATATTTTTTTTGTCGGTGAAGATGGAGAGAGTGAATAAAAAAATTATTTGCTTCGTCAACAGCAAAGAAATTTATCAAAGGCTATAAAGGTGTTTATTACGATGATGGAACATTTTCCGCTGTGCCACCCCATTCTATCAACTTTATGTACTGCACGTAGATCTAGGGTCGAGAATTGATTCAACAAACATTGCTCCCGTAATTTTCGCACTACTTCCGAATAAATGTACTATGTACTTCCTATTCTGTAATAGCATTTTTTTAAAGTAGGGATGTAGTATCCTTTGGCAGGGGGAGGGGGGGGGGGGGTGAAGTTACATTACATTGCAATGGAATGCACTATTATTGAGAAAATTAACGTCTGTGCCTTTGCTTTGGCTCATTTTTGACTTGGCTCTTCATGGCTCTCTGTTGCAGACAAAAGAGCCCACCGTTTTATTTGCTTTATATTCAACAGTCATATTTTTTGTGACAATTACGCATTTATTGACTCGGTATTATGCCCATTTCCTCTGCAAAAGTAAAAGCCTGGTCTCGCTTGCCAATCGGCAATCTACAATCCGCGCACTTCCTCCACATAAAGATGACGCTTAGTCGGTAGTTCGTCGTCCTCTACCTCAGAGCAACTCGTAGATGACAGAAGTTCTTCCATGGAAAGGCTTGATGATGGCTGAGGTTCCTCCATCGAAACGACTCGTCGATAGCTGAGGTTTCTCCATCGAACGACTCGTTGATAGCTGCGGTTCCTCCATGGTAGCGAAGGTCGATCGTATAGGCGGGAAAACACAGTCCGGGTTATTACGTGCAAAGGTCAGTATATTAGGCAAGAAATCGGTGTAAACAAGCGTAGGTCAATCGTGAAGGCAAACAAACAAAGTCCAGAGGATAATCCAAATTCATCAAAGGAAGCCACAATAAACAAACTACGAAGCACAGAGAGAACATTCACGAAACTCGAGAAGAAACGGAAGAAACGGAACAAAAATTCTCGATTTTTTTGTTCCGTTTCCTCGATTTTGCTTGACATTTTAGATCACCGACGGTTTTTATTAATAACTCGATAAATCTGCATTATCTTGTAATAAAAGTAGTAGAGTTATAATCAGGAACCCAGCCCCTACCCGATTTAACCCTTATACCCACTAAACGATTTTAGACCCAAGCCTTTATCCTGACACTTCAATCTGAAAGTATTGCGCTATTTCGGATTTGGGACTTCGGTGGATCCCACACTACCCGATTTAACCCTTATACCCACTAAACGATTTTAGACCCAATCCTTTATCTTGACACTTCAATCTGAAAGTATTGCTCTATTTCGGATTTGGGACTTCGGTGGATCCCATACTAGATTAGTTAAAATTAAAACCACTTGGTAATCAATTATCTGCTTTGTATTAAAAAAATAAAAGATATTGTCTAAATTACTCTGAAGTAATCTGTGAATATCTTAGTATTTTTTTCTAGTGATGCAACGAATACTACTTTTACGAATACGAATATCAAACCTACTATTCGGTGAATACGAATACGAATACGAATATCTCGCCATGGTAATAAAAGACTCATATATTTGATGAATTTCTATTCTCCTAATAATAAAAATTTACAATAGGCAATTTTTTATTTAAAAAACATAAAATTTGTAGATTTTCTGGCGATTTATTTTTTCAGTCTGGATGTTTCCAGCTGCTGAAAAAAGTCTTTTCGAGGCGACTGAACATGGCTTCAGAGAAAAATATTTTTGGGCGAGTTTTTTCAGACTTGGAAAATGGACATATTCTCGCCAAATGCCTATGCCCACGTCGTATTTTTACGTGCCCACGACCGACGCGTGTATTCGCCGAATACGAATATTCGGTAAATGTCTATTATTCAGCGAATACGAATATTCGTATTCGTATTCGTTGCATCACTAGTTTTTTCATTTAATTTTTGCTGTGTAACTTAACTACTAAATGTAAAACTGAAATAAATAAATAAATATTGTTTATTCATGAGCATGGGTAAATAAAACAGGTCTTTATACATATTCCATTGCATTCCATGTACTGCCCGTATGGGCGTGTGAAAATTCATATAAGCATGCAATAATTTAAAAAATTATCAAAATATCAAAATTTTATAGTACCTAATTGTCAATTGTCAATTGTAAGACGGGCTGGTTTCCGCAACTCGACGACGAAAGCGCCTATTTTGCGTGTGGGTGGGAATGCGAATCATTCGAGCCAACCCAACTCCTCCAGGAACGCCAGTAGGCCCTTTACGTTACCGACTATCCCTGGAAGGTCCCTCGATTGACCGAGGTGTTTAGCCCTGTAGTCCGCTACTCCTGTGCACTCCATGAGGACGTGAGCAGCCGTTTCTTCTGCCTCCAAGCAGGCTCTGCAAAGGGGGCTGTCGGTAACACCTAGGACATATAGATGTTTGTTAAAGAAACCATGGCCAGTAAGTGCTGCAGTTACCAGTCGCATGCGCGGCCTGCTAAGTCGAAGCAAGGTCTTAGCCAGCCTAGCGCTAGGGGACGGCAAGGCCAGCTTAGCCTGCCTGCACTCCTTATGGTTTGTCCAAAGAGTGGCATGATCATTCCTGGTCGACTCTCTCAGAAATGAGCGTACCATCTTGAAGGGAAGAGGGATGATAGGTTCGGGACCATACGCTGTCAAGCTAGATCCTTTACGCGCCAGCTCATCCGCTGCATCGTTACCTCTTGATCCGCTGTGTCCTTTTATCCATTGAAGGATTACGCGGTTGTGTTGACATACCTCCATTAGTCGTTTGTGACACTCGTAGATTAGCCCTGAGTTAATAGTGTTGCTATTTAGGGCTTGTAGGACGGCCATGCTATCCGAGAGGATTCGAATGGAGGAATCTCTTACCTTTCTCGATGCTATGGCATTAGCGGCCGAGATGATGCCCATGCATTCAGCTTGAAAGACAGTATTATGGGCACCCAGTGGAATGGCCATCTTGATGTTTAGGTCCTCCGAGAAGGTGCCTGAACCAGTGCCTGCTTCAGTTTTTGAACCATCGGTAAAAATTCTGAGCTCTTTAACGTCGAGCCCCTCAACCCGATGGTCTTCATGTAACTGTATGTTGTATTTTTTGTCAAAAACAAATTGTTTAGGGATTCTGTCACTGCAAGCCATAGAGATGGGAAATTTTTTGTAAACTTCCCCTAGGATGGCGGTGTGTGAGGTCCTGTTTTTCCTCCAAAGTCCTAAGGTGTTGAGTCTCACCGCAGATGACGCGGCCTCCTGCTTAATATATAGCTGGAGTGGCGGAAGACACAGCATGGCCTCCATTGCTGCTGTTGGAGTAGTTCTCATACTACCTGTGATAGCCATGCAGGCCAGCCTTTGGAAGCTTTGGAGTTTGCTTACTGCTTTATAGTACCTAATCACATAGTATAATAATTGGATGTCAGTTTTATTTAAATTCATAATAAATCAATTTATCGTCTAAGAATTCCGATATGCGGTAGTAACATTTATCAACCAGTAAAGTGAATAATTTTCGTTTAAACAGATTTAAATTCATGTCCTTAATATTATTTGGCACTTTGTTATATATCAAAGGTGCCATATAAAATACACTTTTTCTCATCAAGGCAGTACTACATATTGACAAACACAGCCTGTGGCGATGTTGCGTGCGAACATTTTTGTAACTAACTGTGAAGACTAGAACAAAATATTTAGGGTTGATTTTTACAAAATACTCCAATTTCGAATATGTATAGTGATGGCAGAGTCAATAGTTTATATTTTTTTACATAGCCTATATTGTGTCCCACGCTGGGCAAAGGCCTCCCCATTTCGAGCCTACACATCTCTAGTCAGAGCTAGATTGACCCACTCTGGTTCGAACGTGTCCAGGTCGTCCCGCCATCTCCTTCTGTGCCTTCCTCTGCGCCGGTGTCCGTCTATAGGCACCTATTCAGTGGCTATCCTCGCCCACCTGTCTGGGCGCATTCGACACACATGGCCTGCCCAGCTCCACTTCAGTTTGGCGGTCTGCACACCCACATCTGCGATGCCAGTTATGGAGCGCAGTATGGTGTTCTTAACGCGGTCAATAGTTTACGATTTTTAAAATAGGTCTGCAACTATCAGTTGCTTTAAGTTTGCACATTGCCCTAACGCACCGTTTTTGTGCCCTAAAAATAGTTTCCCTTTCAGTAGATTTCCCCCAAAAGATAATCCCGTAGCGCAATGAAGATGCCACAAAACCATGGTAGGCTGTAAGATCCTCACTCAAGATTTTGATCAATTTCGACAAGAAATAGGCATATTTACAGAATTTGTCGCGATCTGTTTTAGTTTGTTGTTTCCAATTCAATTTACTGTCTATAGTCAAACCAAGGAATTTTGTCAATTTAAAATTATACTAAAGCTATAAACTAATACTAACACAATAATGGACGATATATATTTGTAATTATGCGGAATAATAATAATAATAATTATTATACGTAAAAAATAATTATATGAATATATAAATATAATAAGTATGTGCATATGGTACCCATGTTATTTAGATTGAAAACACATAAGTTATAGTTACACATAGAGACAGACGAAAGCAAAATCGGCCTCCTATCTTGTCGAAATGGAGCCCTTCGCTCGCTTCGCTTGTTCGGTCAACTATGATTCATGAGAGGATATTTGTCGGGTTTTGACAGTTTGCACTATAAGTATAAGATAATAAATATGCAAGTAGAAATATGTACACCTTTACAAATAAAAACAAATTTTGATTCAGGATAAATATAATTAAATTTATGTTAAGTCCTCAGTAAAAAAAGGATTTGTTTATGAACCACAAGAATAATCCTAGTAAAATTAGAATGTAGACGTATTCATACTATGGCATGCTAGGTGTTGCGAAACCCATCACATAAGCCCACCATCAGATTTAAAAGTTGTTTTAGTATTAAAATTCCTAATAGGGGGTGGAATATTATTCCAGCACTTCGTGGCCATATAGCGAAAGCTGCCACGAAATGCTGTTGTTCTGTGGTGTGGGATAGATAAAGGGGTCGTGCAACTCCTGACACCATCGGTTATTTGTCGCCAAGTGATCTTCGCACTCAAATACTCTGGTATACCGACCGGACTTGAGTACGCCGAACAAGAGAGACGCAAAGAGTAATTTCATACGACCTTCTTTTTTCAGAAAATCTCCCTTATTCAGATACGGTGTTATATGGGACCGCGGAGGTATAGGATAGCAGTAGCCAGCATAGGCGTTCTGTAATCGCTGCAGAAGAAGTAATGTTTCCCTGTATAGACAGGGGCCATAAACTGTTAAGCAGTAGTTAAGTTTCGACAGGATTAATGTTTCACATAGCGTAACACGCATTTCTACACTTATGTAATTTTTAATACCATAGATTACTTTTAGCCTATAAAAACAGTTGCGAACTAGCTCAGTTACATGTTTCTCAAATCTTAATCTACCGTCCATCGTCACTCCTTGATTGCGTGCTCCTAGTAACGCGTCCTATAGGCCCTCAATCAATTAACAAAACAGGATCTAGAAGTAACGCCTTCTGGATTTGTAATCGCGTACCTATGATCATATATTTAGATTTCAGTGGATTCAGGGCAAGTGAGTTTTTCGATGACCACTTTGAGATACAGTCAAGATCATAATTTATTTTGTCTATAGTAGCTTGGTAATTAGCAACGTCCAGTGGGATATAGAGCTGTGGATCGTCAGCGTGTATATGATAATTGTAACTGGAGATTGACTTGACTATGAAATTGCTATTTGAGCAATTTAAAAACCATGTTAAAGCGACTTTGTCGAAGAAGGGATATTACAATGTTCAAGCTTACTTAAATGATGGGACTGTATGGGGTTAATCTGGCTCAACACAGACATTGCTGTTAATATTTTTTTAATGATTTATTCCTACTTATTAATTATGATATTATATTTTTTTATTAGTTAAGCACATGCAATTTTTTAAAGAGATCTAAAAATCAATGTGTGGGAGTTTCTTCGCCATTCTTCTCCCACAGTGGTTCAATATAGAGAAGTGACAAAAAATGGCGATTGCTAAGTATATGTAAATATCTACAGTAATAAAGACATTTGGAATTTTGGAATTTTTGGACTTTATCGGCAGTATATATAATAAATAAAAGAGGCCCCAATATGTACCCCTGAGGAACGCCTCTGTCCATTGGAACGCATTCTGAAGAAGTACACGAGCCATCCAATTTGCGAAGAACAACTCGCTGTTGCCGATTTTTAAGGTAGCTATCGAACCATTTGCGAGACTCAATGTCGAAGCCATAATAAGTGAGTCTCGACAGTAGCAGAGGAGTATTAATACAGTCAAATGCTCTCGAAAAATTTTGTAACGCCAATATCGTACTTTTGCCAACATCTTGCGAACGAAATAATCCACCACATCAAGGAGCGCCGTGGAAATACCTCTCCCCTTTCTGAAGCCTGACTGGTGTAATGGTAAGATGCTATTTTTTGACGATTTAAGATGCGATTTAAGACGCAATAATGAATAACCTGATCTTAAATAGCCCTCTCCAGAATTTTGGACAAATACGGTAGCACACTTATTGGTCTCAGATCTTTAACGCTGACTGGATTGTTATTCTTGGGTATGAGTCTGACCAATGCTGTTTTCCAAAGTTCCGGGAATTCAGAGGACATGATAGATTTATTCACTATTGTAGTAATAACATCGAGAGTGGAGGGGAGTGTCATTACGATCATATCCATGACTATACTGTCCACACCTTGCGCATTCGTGTCAATTTAGAGAATTATCTTAGCAATCGTAGTATTAGTCACAGTGTTAAATTTGAAATTTGCTGTACTACTGTGTCTATGATGTTCAAAGTATGTTAGTTGGGACAGCTGTACCTCATTAGTGCCAGGAATTCTAGTAAAGCAGTAAGTAAAGTAATAATCCAGCCGTCATAAATGACCATGTCCATGTACCATGCTGGTATGTCCGCATCATTTTTGAAATTCGGATGTACTGTTTCTTTTAAATTTTTTCACAAATGTTTTGGATTATTTATCTTCTGATTGATTTTCTGTTCAAAGAAAGCCTTCTTTTCATGGAACATGCTCACGTTGACTAGGTTTTTGAGAGTTTTATACCTTTCTCTACTTGACTCATTCTTAGAACATAGAACATATTTGCAGTGAGATTCATTCCAAAGTTTCATCATGTATCTCATATTACTAGTTAACCAAGGCTTTGGCTTATCGCGTAGAAACATGTTATTTTCAGGGGCATATTTGTCGTATAAGTCCAACATAACTTTACTGAAGACATTTACCTTCTTATTTACATTTTATTATTCAGATATTTTATCCCAATTGTAGGAATCTAGCTCTCTGTTAAACTCTTCATCATCAATTGACTTTAGCGGTCGATATGTATTTTTTTTTGTTTGGTGACTTCTCTTTCTTTATCTTAATCTCTCCAGTTACCATAGCATGACCTCCTGACCTAGATTTATAGGAGTTATAATATATATATATATATATATACCTATAAATCTAAGTTAGTTAACATGAGGTGGGTCTATTTAATGTGGGATCTCTGGGTACAAAACATGATGAGACTATTGTGGCTTTTGGGAGGCAGTCACCAGATATTGTAGCGATAAATGAGACCTGGCTTCGAAAGGGCACTGAGGGCTGTGACCCGAGGGTGCCCGGGTATCGGCTACGTCATATTCCGCACACTTATTTGCAGCTATGATCATAGCTGCAAATATAATAATTTTGTTGTTCCATTGTTCCGGCAAATGTTTGTTGATTTTTAAATGCATTTAGCTCCGAGCGTAGTTGTCATTTTCGCGCTCCATATTTTCAAGCTTCAAACCCATTTCTGACACCTTACAAATAGTGTCTGATAGCGTGGTAGAGAGCGTGTTTGTTGTCGCTGTAAACTCCTCTTTCAGTTGTGCACAGGCTTGACTGATCCTCTTCGATAAGATTGCAGCAACTTCATTCAGTTTAATGTTCAGAATACCTGTGAGCCTGGAGTCCAATATTCTGGTGAGTTGTTCTGTAGTCATGGATCTGACGGTTTCCGGTGTTGGCGTAGGGGTCAGCGGGGGATTCTTACCTTCAGGTTTTGGTGGCTCCACCGTGAGACTCAGAGATCTGTTGTTGAGTTCCTCAGAGGCGGAGGTATTAACCAGCAATTCATCGCATGTGATGTCAGCCGTATTTGAGAGGATAAACTCTTGTAAGTCGTGTTGTTTTCTAATCGGGGGTTCCTTATTCCTCTTCGCGTACTAACATTTATGCATTGCGAGCACTGCCACTTTTCGCGTAGCTGTGCGGTGCTAGCCAGATAGTAAGCTGTATGTTCAGGCATTGGTGATATGGAAAGCGGCAAGCCAGACACTGGAGCAGTTCAACGGAATCAATAGCCCTTTTACAAGCGATGCAGTTCATGTTCAAGCTATGGGCGGCCGACTTTATATGTAGATGACTCACTGCGATACCCGGTGGTGATGAGTGTGTATGTGTGCAGACTTGCCGTGTGGATGTGCGACGTTGGCGCAGTGGTGCTATGCAGGCTAGACAGGGACAAGCGTTGTCACTCGAGCAAGCGAAAAGCTCGGGGTTAACGACCGCCGCGGCCTGACAGAGATAGGCGCAATGCGCTGGATCAGGCGAAAAGATGTGGATCAGTGACCGGCCTAGGTTGACGCATGGTTAAACGGTTGCTGGGTGACGCGGCTTAGCAAAATATTTTTCTTCAAACCACTTTGTCACCTGATTTGCACTGGTTAAATTTATCACACTAATTTGACTGGTATTTCTCGACCTGTGTAATTTTTATATTTTTAAATATCCGTATTAAGAAGATTTTTGACTTTGATAGCGGAGCGAAACATAATACGTGCGCATTGAATGAATAAGTCTGCGCACTCTCGTTGTTGTGGTGTTTTTTGTGACCTGTCCAAGGCTTTTGACTGTGTAGACCACGAAACATTGCTCTTAAAGCTAAAACACTACGGCATAAAAGGCAATAGCTCCAAAGCTTATGAGCTTTATTTAGAAGGGAAGGTTCAAAAAGCTGACATTAATGGGACAAAATCTACGGGTTCTCAGGTGAAGATGGGAGTCCCACAAGGATCTATTCTGGGTCCGTTCCTTTTCCTCGTGTATGTAAATGATTTGCCATTCATGGTACAAAACATGTAAGAGATAGTATTATTTTCAGATGACACGTCACTAATTTTTAAAATTAGGAGACAGGAAAATTACTTACAGGAAACAAATAATACTCTCTTGCGAGTACTAGACTGGTTTACTGCCAATAACTTGCTTCTGAATACAAAAAAGACAAAGTGCATAAAATTCACTTTAGAGTAACATTGTATTGGGGAAAGACAAACTAAAACTAGCAGATGAAACTGTATTTCTCGGCATCACTATTGATGCCAAACTACAGTGGGGTCCCCATATTGTATAATTAGCACATAGACTTAGCTCCGCAGCATATTTGGTTAAAATAATCAGGGAATATACTGACGTTGCAATTGCTAGGCTTGTATGTTTTAGTTATTTCCATACCATTATGTCCTACGGCATACTACTATGGGGCCGGGCTGCTGACATTGAGACAATATCTTCATTTTGCAGAAGAGAGCGATCCGATTTATTTATAAGCTATGTAATAGAGAATCTCTTCAGAGATTTTTTCAAAGAAACCAACATCCTAACAGTTGCAAGTCAATATATCTATGAAAACATAATGTATGTGAGGAAAAATATCAGAAGCTTTAAAACCGATGATATTGATAGCCGCCACAATGTGCAAACTAGAAATAAACATAAACTTTCTTTTCAAATGTTCAGACTCACAAAAGTTAGCAGTTCTTTTATGGGACACTGTATACGCTCTACAATAAAATTCCGCAAGAAATACAAAACTTAACTACAGCTCGATTAAAAAAATATGTAAAGCACGCTTTGTGCACAAAGGCCTACTACAAAATTAATGACTTTTTACAAGACACCGACATCTGGCATTAAACCAGTTCATTGCACCCTATATATAATATACTATGTAAAGGCACCTACTTAGAGTTATATTATGCTTACTTGATAATGTTATGACGTTCATTAAGACTCAATTTTTGTGCTATTATAAATAAAAATCTTTGAATTGAACTGATGTTTTTTTAATTTTACTAAGTTTTCCTGGCTAAAAATCCTATTTTTAGTTCTCCAATAATCAATTACGCATTTTTTCTCAACAGGACATTTTAGCAATTGCGTAGTGTGATCCGAAAGGCCGTAGTCAAGCACCTCACCTTTGCATCGTCGTTTTAAATTATGTGCAAAATTGTCCAAGCAAGTACCACTTTCAGGTCAGGTCAGGTCAGGTCAGGTTCAGACAATGCTAACGTAAGATTGTAGCCTAGCAAGAAATCTTTAAATTCTCTTGTTTTACAGTTTTCCTTTGTATATTTATGTTAAAATCTCCACAAATAATAACACGCCAATTTTTGTTGGTTTTTTAATACACCATTCATTAAGTATAATTGTCATTTTGTCGTAAAAAATTGAAGATATGCAGCCTTTTGTTTATTTTTAGGAATTCTGTACACGCATGCCACAATAACTTGGAAGTCAGTAAGTTCTAATGCACAGCATTCAAATATGCCTCTCACAGATATATTAGATATACTGGGGAGATTCCTGTACAGTATGCCTTTTCTGACCAATATACAAGAACCACCCTTATTCCTGTTGTCTCTACTGTAGTGAGATGCTATCTGATAGTCGGGCAGAACAAGCACGTCTTCTCTTCCGGATTGCATGTTATGTTCCGTGATGCAAATAACATCAATCGTTGATTCATTCGCTTCGAGATTCTTTAGATGTAGAGTTAACATGTCTGATTTAATTATTAAGCTATCTATATTTTGGTGCAAAACATGTAGGTTACTCGTTACGAAAAAACTGATCTGTATTACTTGTTGAAGTGTCGGTCATATTATAGCCTTCTGTCCTTTGATCTTCATTCATCATTTCAATGTCATAATTATTCTATTATTACTAATCTTGCCATTCCGTTTGACAAACATGTTGTAGTCGTATGTTAAATGCAGGTTCGAATCCAGAATATAAGCGTATTGATGCGTCGAGTTGGCTGAGCATAGCAAACCGATAAAAGACTCTATCCGCCAATTGAACTTTTCGCTGTACTCAGTGCATTGGAATGTCGCAAAAAATCTGCTACAACCCAAACGGCTTGACAGTGTTGAATAAATGTGGTATCGTTGGATTCGTGGAGACCGTGAATTTGCCATTATAATATAATTCTAGCTATATAATTTTAGTGAAAAGTGAAGGATTTTGGACGGCAAAATGTAGTTCACAAAGTTATTGGTGCGGCAACTTTCATAGTACGTACTAAATACTAGGTATGCACATAACCAGATGCATTTATAAGTTTGTATGTGGTATTGAAATAAAATGCTGTCGTATTATTAAAAAATAATAGGTGTCGGGGATGTAATGCGAGGGGCTGGAAAAAAATAATAAAAACGCAAATTTACTGTGACGCTCGGAAAGTCTACAGCTCACAGAACCACTATTGGTTTATTATGTTTTAAAAACGTTGTTCCTATTTTATTTTCATACAAGAAAACTTTATTCATCTATTATGGAGAGTTTATTGGTAACGTATGAATGACAGAATAGCATATCTGAGGACAGATATGAGTGTCGGGATACCCGAATGCGTGAACACTGTTAGAATGATATTATGATTGCGGAACGTAAGGTGTTTTTGACTGATGAGACGGAAGAGAGAGAAAAGAGGATAGTGGATAGAATAAAATATGGGCGACGAGTGAAAGACGAAACACATTAAATGGAGTTTATTTTATAATTTTACAGTTTAAAGTATAGAGCTATTAAAAATAAAAGGTGTAACCGATTTATTAAGCCTTTCTCTCCAATGCACACATCATATTGCTTGACCGAGAGAGAATTGTAAAAAAAATCTCGCTCCGGGAGAATTCACGCTAACTCCGACTATCAAACGGGTCATGGCTAAACGTGACAGAGCTAAAGTTTAAATAAAAAAATAACCTAATGGTGATAATCTTACTACCTCTAAGAAACTACGGAACATTTGTAATAAGCTTTGCAGAAATGCAAAGCGACGTTATATATACTCTCGCCTTGAAAACATTACAGCGGGTCAAATGTGGAGATTTTTAATATCGCGTGGGTAAGGACAAGGAGGCGACTGTGGTCTTACCGGATATTAATGGCTTGAATCGTCACTTTGCTACTCCTCCAGTTGTCCTGAATTCATCGGTGAAATCAGTAACGCTGGGTCACCTCTCTAATGTTGAGTTACCCTTTGCTATGCCTTCCTCGTTTCAGTGGGTGAATAAGGCGAAGGTCAAAAAAAATATTGACTCCATTTCCACTAAGGCTATGGGTAGCGATAACATGAGTCTGGAGATGCTGTTTTCCGTTTTAGATGGGGTTGTACGGGTCATTACACAGATTTTAAATATATTTCTTTCGACTGGTATTTTCCCTGAAGCATGGAAACCGGCTTATGTTATTCTATTTCCCAAAATCTCAAATCCGTCCTCTTTCTCACATTACCCTCCGATGTCTATTCTCTCCGTTCTTTCCAAAGTACTGAAACAGTAGTACATAAACAGCTGTTTGAATATATCAACTTGAATTGCCTCCTTACCCCTTTTCAGTCTGGCTTCAGACCATTTCACAGCACCAGGAGTGCATTACTCAACGTGACCGAGGATATCGGTCTTGCGATGGATGCCAGGAAGCTAACTCTTATCGCTTTACTTGATTTAAGCAAAGCATTTAATTCGGTCGATTTTGATATCCTTCTTGGCATCCTTCGCTCGATTGGTCTCTCGGCGGCTGTGATTTATCGGTTCGATTCCTATCTAAGAGGGCGTCGTCAAAGCATAAGGGTGGACGATTCACTTTCTGACTGGTTAAGTTTGTCTGCTGGTGTACCGCAAGGTGGGGTAGTCTCCCCCTTGTTATTTTCAATTTTTATCAATCAACTTACTAATGTTAACTCATCCTCTCTTCACCTCTCTTTTTCAATCGCCGAGATTTTAGATGCCACCGTTTCGAATATGAACGCAGATCTTACAGCTGTTGAAGTCTGGGCCAAATCATTTGGCTTGCTAGTCAATCCTTCAAAATAGCAGGCCATCATCGTAGGTAGAAGTAGCATGCCCTCTAGACAGGGCTCAAACGTGCCATCTGTTCTGTATGGTAATGTTTGCATTCCTTACACCGACCAAACCAAAAACCTGGGCCTTATCCTGGATAAGAATATGTCTTGGGTGGCGCACATCAACGATTTAAGCAGACGCATTCACTTTTTTTTTCATTCTCTGAGGTGCTTGCAGTACTTCTTGCCGTTCAAAACATAAGTGTTGCTAGCGCAATCATTACTGCTGCCCATTTTAGTTTTTCGCAACCAATTGAAGCGGCTCCCAATCCGGCAGCGAATTTTACTTTTCTTATTATAGTTTTTCTTTTTAAAATTCTGCGCAATCCTGGTGCTCTAGAGTACCTGCGGAACCGTTTTGTGTATTTACCGTCACCCTCAAGAACTCGTCGTGCATGTGTCGTATCAAACTGGCTTGTCCGATGGCCAATACCAGTTTCCTGATGAATTCCTACAAAGTCCGTGCTGCGCAGATGTGGAACCACCTGCCAGAATCTATCCGTGTAGTTTATCGCCTAGCTCGTTCAGATCAAGACTGAATGAATACAACCTATTTCAATTAACGTAGGTTTTATTTATTTAAGTATGTTTATGTAGTCTAATTATCCTCATATTACACCGACGAGCAATGAAAAAGTTCCACCCACAATATGAAGACAAACATTTAATTGTATATTGTTTTAAAACATTTAATTTAAAATTTGAACACAATATTTACATTTCTAATTGGTAATATTCTAATGCGCTGTTAAATGTACTTCAATTTTGCAGACGGCGTCATTGAGCTAGCCTTTCCCGTTTAGGAGTAATTTGGTGCTATGTCACTGGAACTTTTTCATTGCTCGTCAGTGTATATTATAAAGTATTTTTATAGTTATTTGTGTGAATGTGTATTGTATTCTAATTTTAAATTTAGTTGCTGTTTTATTGTTTTTATAAATATTTTGTTATTAGCTGAACCCGCATTATTTCTCTGCACTTACTTTCTGGGTTGGCTGGAAGAGTTTTCTGTTAGGAATAAGCTCGCCTTTGTACATTTTATTTCCCACTGCGAGAATTGTTTTTACTGTATCTTATGCAATAAAGGATATATAATAATGTAACCGCCCAATGTTATTTCCACAGATAATGTTGGTACTATTGCTGTTTTATTTTATTTCTAGTTTTCCGGTTAATGCGTCTGGCCTTCAATAGAGGAACACAATAGGGAGGAAGTTTCAAAGACTTTGAAAAGTCCTTCATGCTCCTTCCTACTGGAATGTCTCGTATTATAAATAAGGCCATACGACTTATATTGTATTTAGGTATTGTGGCTACATATTTAGCTCTTGCTAAAGCCGGGTGGGTTCTAAAGCAATTTGCTGCTCTGCCCCACACGTTTCAGACCACCTTTAGCAATATTTTTTTTTTGATGAAGAGGAAATGTCCAAACTTAATTGGTTTTAACGTGTTACCTGATGAGACTTCCTCTCTCACGCGAGATATGTTGAACGAAAGGGATATTGTCATTTGGAGAGTATTGTGCTTGAGATGAGGACTCGGCCTCGTACAACGTCTGTTATGATGGCTGATATTGGGTCAGGTTCGTTGTAACTTTTTTGGATGATGTGCCTGAGGTATCGCCAGCTACACGTTTACGAGACATATTTACATCCTACGAATCTCCTAAAGGAAACATTTGCGTCCGGCGGCGGGCCACGGTCCGGAGGTTGATCCGTCTCCATGGCTCACATACAAACAGATCTAAAACACTCACCACAACAAAAAAATGCACTGAGACAAATACTATACCAATACAGACGGACAAAGTTCAATAAATGTACTATATTCTAGACGCTGAAAGTGTAGGTAAATATTCTATGTTTTATGAATTAACCAGAACATGTGCGATAACCTCTACAATGATAGTAAAAATCCTCATGTTAGCCACTGGTGCATGTTAAAAGGCGAGATTCAGTTGCTATCCAATGGTAGTAATAAGGTACATTGGTATAAAACGTGAGGTATGGCATTTTGGGGTTCAGGAAAGATACCAATCCTAGAAGTTCATCTTTGTCTGTGACTAGACCACCGCCAGAATCCCCTCTGTAAAAAAAACATTAGTTCATTAGAGTTATAGGTTAGGTTTCGCCAATGAAGTGCGATCCTATACTATTGAGTAAAGGCCGCCTCTTCAGAAGGTACCCCGCGCTAGCCTTATCTTCTAGTGCCACGCCTGGAATATCTAACTATTGGGTGTGTAGTCCCCATGAATCTTTGTTCCCAGCCTTAAATGCACGAAATAAGCAAGGTGCAAAGTCCAAAAGGGTAACTGGAGGAGACCGCGGTGTACCTCATGCAAACCATAGTCCTAGCAATGTCAAGATCAAGACACTCCTTCGCAGATGTATACGAAGTAAAATGTGCACTCACGGTGCCGGGTATTCATGCTGATTGCCGCTTTCTGCGCATATCATTCCGGGTCCCAGCTTTCCGGCTTGTCGACAAATATTGTTGTTCCGAATAAATTGACCGATTGATTTCATTTTTTCGATCCCATCCTTGTGTTCCTGAAAAAGGTTGACTTAAAGGTACCTATCTAAATAAACATGCGTATTCTACGCAAGGCTATTTTTAAGGCTAGGATAACAAAATATAAAATTGCTCTATCGGCACATACTGCACATAGATTTATTGCTAGCTTGCTAGATTGCTAACACTAACTTGCTATAAATTTATGATACCCTGCTATCATGGTTTGATGCAATTAATCCTAAAAACTAGCCTCATAATAGGCTAATAGGTAGTAAATAATAGGCAGATAAATAGTTACAAAGTTGTACGTACTTCTGATAATCCCCATCCTGCGACATGAGCATGACTCACAGAAGGAAAGCTGCTCCGAATTATGACTCTACTGATCCTTTGCCCCAGAGGCAAATTCTTATGGAGATGAATCAAAGCGATGTCATGGCTCATGGTATGTTCAGTGTATTGCTTGTTAATCCGGAAATTCAATATTTTTCTTGTTATGCTCGCCTGAAAATTGTGAGGAAATCAGATTTAAAGACTTTAACGCAGGTATCCTTGACTTACAAAAGAGTGACTCAACGGGAAACTAACTTCCGATGTTTTTATGTCATGTATTTGTAATCCGTGTATATGCCCTCCGACGGGCCACCCCAGGAATCTGTTTTCTTTAAACATAGGGATTTTGCATTTCTTGGCACTAGCAGCCGCACTACCTGTAGTGTCGTTTACAATTAACGACACAACCAATTGTATTTTGCGTTAAAATGTACAGTCAGCACAGCATAGTTCAGTTTTTTTTTTAATTATACTCAGTACATTATGAAATAAAAATTAACTCTATAAAATAAATAAAAACCAAAATTAACGTTCTCTACTGTAGTACAACATAACTAATTTAAGTTCGAGTAGATTAATTGATTAAACCTATTTTTGAAAACTCCAGTACAACCTCTTTAACTTAGATTAATCAAAGCTCTTTGACATAGTTTAAATGACACTGACGATAAAATTGATCATTTGTTTTGACTGACATTTGACAGATGACGACCCGTTGCCATAAATAATTAATATCTAGATATCAACTATCGTTTTTAATAATTTCGGAAGCTGATAATAACGACACAGATCTACAATTTTTACCGACGAATGGTGGGACTGCATTGCTTTTGGGCAAGCACAAATATCATGTACTTAAAAAGTATGAAAATGGTGCATCTATTTGGAGGTACTCGAATTATAAAAAAGGAAAATGTTTTGGAATCGTTACTGTTAAGGTATTTACAGCAATGTTTTAACATCAGGAGTGAAGCTACTGTGCTAATATATATTACGTTATCCAAATATTACGATTACCGGCCATCCACATCCAAATTGTCCTAATTATTATAGCTATCCATTATTTTTTATCTGTATATTCAGTATGATATTCATAATGATTTCATGTTTTCAGAGCAACAATATTCATAAAAGAAAAGCACACTCCTGCAATCCCGATATTTCGAAAAACTTACTTTTAAAGGAAATTGTTGACTTAAAGGCGAGAGCACGAAATACGGACTTACCAGTTACTCAAGTATACGATGATAAGTTATCACAAGTTCAAAATAGCGGTGTTGATCCCTTTGTAACTAAACTACCTCCGTATCCTAATGTTTCACGTATCCTTTATGGTGCTCGAAACGAAGCAAATGATGTCCCTAAAACTACATTTACAGGTTCAAAAAGCGTTGTAGTGCCATTGAAGTTTCGTGAGTCAATATTAGCTGACTACTATTATAACGGCGTCGTGTTTTGCTTGATGGAAGAGGATGTACGTAAAAAAAATCAAAGTGTTAAAGAGCTTTATGGATGGAACTTTCAGTAGCTGTCCGCGTCCTTTTGTTCAGCTTTACATAATAGTCGGAGATGCTGGTAGCTTTATCAATTCAAACAATGTGAGACCTTTATTTTTTGCTTTGATGTCGGATAAAAATACCTCCATTTATCATATTTTATTTAGCTTACTCAAGTCACAGCTACCGGACTTTACGCCAAAAAAGTTCATTGCGATTATGAAATAGTACCAATAAACGCTTTGATGGAAGTTTACTATTCAAATTAAAGCTTGTTTTTATCACTGGTCAAAAAATATCTGGAAAAGGGCAAAACTCTTGGGCCACAAATGTAAGGCTGAAAAAAGAATTGTGGCACTTACGGCTGCACTGCCATTGATTCCACAGATACTAACTATCCCAAACTGCAATTTGTTTACAAACTTTTGTTAGAAATATAATTATGAAAAAACGGCGTATACAGCTATAAGCATACGAGTACATAAAGTCTGAATGTAACCAAAATATGGAAATGCCAAAATTCATAAATTATGTAGAGTTTTTGGATGAAGCCATATTTTAGTGACATGTTATGTGTATTTGGAGAACACCATCGTACGAGCAATATATCTGAAGGCTGGAATTCAAAATTTAATAAGCCTTTAAACAAAAATACTTTTACGCTATTACGCTTAGTAAATGTTTTACAAACGTTTCAGAAAAATACACAAATTTAATTTAAAAATAGTACTAATAACACTAAAAGAATCAGAAGAGATATATCAAAAGATGATTTTATCTTACATGTGCAAATGCAACTCGTAAATGAAGAGATAACCTTAGGTCACGCACTTGATAAACTAAGATAAGGAAATTACTCACAGTTCATTTGATTTCTTTTTCACTCGGCTTTTAAGTTGAGTTTCAATATTTAGTTATGTTGTACTACAGTAGAGAAGGTTTGGTTTTTATTTATTTTATAGAGTTACTTTTTATTTATGTTCTGAGTATAATTAAAAAAATGTATTTCTTAACTATGTTGTGCCGACTGTACATTTAACGCAAAGTTCACTTGGTAGTGTCGTTAATAGTAAACGACACTACTGGAAGTGCGGCTGGTAGTGCCGTTGCCAAGAAATGGGATTTTGTAGACGTTCCAAAACAATTGAAGATCAAAGCAAAAAAGTGAAGATGTTACCATTCCCATGCTACAAATTAAAGAAGGATTTCGGAGGACCAATGTGTTTTTTGATATCTATGAACCTGGTCAATCCATGCAAATATTGTAAATGGTAAAATTTAGTAGTATCAACCCATCCTCAATAAGTATTATACCGACAAAGTTACCCCATTAGAAATAGGCCCGTGTAACAGAGTGATGTTCCTCGTGTTCGTGTGGAATAGATCGGAGATCTGCTACTTTCAGATGCACAGAAAATATAGACTTTGCATCGCTACACAGTTTATTTATAGTAAACTGGTGTGTAATAATATTAAACATTTAAATTTATATGGTGGCAAAGCGCAAAAAGTCAGGCGGTAAAAGACAAGGCAGAATGTAGAGGCATGAATAGCTAGGCTAGTCTTGAATTGCTAGCTTACACATCCACCTTTTAATACTGCCCCTTAAACTAGCGATAACAAGTTACAAAAGTACAACACTTTGGGTAATGCTCCTAATTCTACATTGAACTCTACCTACTGTATCTTCTATAAATGACAAGTACTATATATTGAGCTGTACATGAAGATGATTAATGACTCTACATTTCTTCATAATGACCCTACATTCAAATAGACAAAAGACTCTACAATAATACTAGGTCTATTTATCTGTAAAATCAAAGGTTACATAAGTATTAATAGCTTTAATTTATGAACGATTTTTAACATTAAGACCATTTATGAAGTCATAATTTTTCATAATTTCATTTCATAATATCTTTATTGCACACAAATAATATATGGACAACAAGACTTATATAAAAATAGTGTACAAAAGCGAGCTTATCTCTAATAAGAGATTTCTTCCAGCAAACCAAATTAGGATGGGAATGGTCGATTGCTGAGCAGGGGTGACAATGTGTACAACAATATAATTTAGTACATATCTAAATAACTAACATATGGTTAGATATATTTTATATCTAAATAACTAATATAAAACAATATTAACTAAATATATGAGGGCTTACATAAATATCATATAATATACTCGTACATGCTAAATATAAATACTATATAAATATATATATTTTTGAAATAAATATACTAATAAATACATACATACTACCTATATTTCTAAAGAGAAAGGTAATGCTTCTTCATGCGACTTTTAAATATATTAAGAGAAGGACTGTCCCTGATAGTGCAGGGGAGTGGATTCCACAATTGAATGGCCCGGAATCTAAACCCATGCTCATAGGACGCGGTGTTATTTATGCTGTGGGGTTGTGAGCATTGAAAGCGCGTGAACTCTCCGAGGCCTGCTGGAAGAAGGAAATGGAAAACGGTCTCGTAAGAAGGTTGGATAGCGTGGATTGTGTAAAATGTTGTAGAGGATGTTGAGGATGTGAGAATCCCGACGAAGACGTATTGGCAGCCACTTCAGCTCTTTGCGATGCTGTGATACATGGTCGTATTTGCGCAGCCCAAAGATAAACCGAATCCCGAGATTTTGAAGTCGTTCGAGTTTGTTCAGTAATTCTTCGTTAATAACCCAGCAGACATCAGCATAATCGATGAGGGGTAGAAGGAGAGACTGAGCGAGAGTGATTTTGGTCTGTCGAGGCTAAAAGTACTGAAGTTTCCTGAGAGAGTGAAAAGTAGCAAATACTCGTCGACTGACCTCATTGACATGCGATGACCAGGACAGCTGGTTGTCGAAGATAAGACCCAGGTTTTTAGCTTTATCGCTATACATGATTGTGGTACCATTAAAAGTGACAGGTGGAATGGGCTGTTGCTGCAACAAGTTAAGAGATTGTCTGGTACCTATAATCATGGCCTGGGACTTGCTCGGGTTAACCAGGAGTCCGAAGGATGAAGCCCAGCTTCTCAGCCCCTCCAGATCAGCGTTCAATGCCTCCACAGCAGAGTTTACATCGTTATGAGAGAAGTGGCGATAAATCTGGAGATCATCAGCATAAAGATGATATGAAGAAAACAGGATGTCCGAGATGGAGTTTATGAAAATCGAGAATAGAAGAGGAGAAAGAATACCACCTTAAGGGACGCCTGAAAGGAGGTCACACCATTCAGTGGATGTCTCTTCTGTCCTGATACGCTGTTGCCGATCCCTCAAATAAGAGTCGAACCAGCCAAGGCAGAGAAGGAAGAGACGTTCAGGGATCTGAGAAGCTCAACGAGAATGTCGAAATCTACGCTGTTGAAGGCACTACTGAAATCAAGTAAAGCCAACACGGAAAGCTGTTTGCGGTCCATGGCTAGCTGGATGTCATCTGTGACTTTCAGCAGAGCCGTGACGGTGCTATGACCCGGTCGGAATCCTGACTGGAACGTGTATAGCAGATTGTTTGAGGAGAGGTAGTAGGAAAGCTGGTTATGGACAATGATCTCAAGGACTTTGGAGAGGATGGGCAGGATTGAAATGGGACGGTACTCTTTGAAAGAGGTGGGACTGGAGGTTTTGGGTAGTGGGATGACTAGTGCTTTCTTCCACACTGTTGGGAAGACACCATTAGCTAAAGAAAAGTTTATAACGCATTGCTGGTAATAGTTCGTCAAGGATTGTCAGTAGCATTTTAAGGCAAATTTTGTCATCGCCTACAGACTTCTTGACCGCATCGATTCCAACATTACTCAAGTTGAATGGTGTGGTGTTGGGTAAGGACTTAGAGCGCAGGCTCTGAAGCGTGGCTTGTTTGACAGTGGGATCCATCACAACAGGCGGGGCAGAAAGAAACTGGTTGAGACCGTTGAGATCTACATTACCAGCATTTAGATCCCGGGCCTTACCTACACCAAGCGTTCTCAGGAATTTCCACACCTGAGCTGGAGTGTAGTTCTCAATGCATTCGTGTATGTGCCGACGTTTAGCATCGCGACAGAGACGGTTGCAACGGTTGCGAAGACATTTGTAAGAGAGGAAATTATCATCTGTCGGATTCCTGCGGTATCTACACTTGGCTCTATTCCTTTTGGCCATTAGGCACTTAATTGTGTCTGTTAGCCAAGGGGCAGGGTGGTGTTTAACCCTCACTTTTTTGTAGGTGCGTGCTTGTCATAGAGACCCAGGACTATAGAATTAAAATTGGCGAATTTATTATCAACAGTCTTACTGGTAGTGACAGGGGACCAGTCAATCGACATAGCATCAGACAAAAAGGACTCATGGTTGATATCCTTAAAGTTCATATTCATATTCATATTCTTTATTGCACAGAAATCTTAATAGTAAGGTAACAAAACAATTTATGAGCAAAGGCGAGCTTATCTCTAAAGAGAGATTTCTATCAGCAAACCTAGGTAGGACAGGAAAAATTGTGCAACAGGAGAGTCCTAGTGCGCAATAAAACTGTACACATCTAATTGTTTACAACTAAAACATAATAATGTAATAAATGATATATACTAAATAAAATACAAAAGCAAAATTTTTTATATATATCAAACATATACTACTTATATATACATATATAAAAGTACATATCACGAAAAAGAAAGGAAATGCTCTTTCAATCTTGTCTTAAAAGTGAAAATTGAGGGACTATCTCTAATAGCGCAGGGAAGTGCGTTCCACAGTCGGATCGCCGTTAACCTAAACAAGTGTTTGTAAGCGGCAGTGTTATGCTGAGGAGTCTCTACTCCTCAGCATAACACTGACATCGTGTGGGATCTCCGGTTGCTATGCCTGGAGGAAATAAACTCGAAACGTTCTCGAAGATATGAGGGGTAGCGGGGATTTCGCAAAATGTTGAACAGATAGGAGAGAACGTGCATATCACGACGAAGGCAGATCGGAAGCCACCCCAACTCCTTGCGATACTGTGAGACATGGTCATACTTGCGCAGCCCGAAGACAAACCGAATCCCGAGGTTTTGAAGTCGTTCGAGTTTGTTCAGTTGTTCTTCGTTCGCACCGATCCAGCAAACATCTGCATAGTCGATTAAAGGTAGTAGGAGGGACTGGGCAAGGGTGATTTTAGTCTGCTGTGGCAGGAAGTGCTGCAATCTCCGTAGGGAGTGAAATGACGCAAATACTCGTCTGCTGACTTCACAAACATGGGGCGACCAGGACAACAATTTATCAAATACAACCCCAAGAGTCTTGGCCTTCTCGCTGTATGAAATTATGTTACCATCATACACTATAGAGTCGACGGGCATTTTCTGAACTAGGTTATGAGAGTGACGAGTACCCAAAATCATGGCCTGCGATTTGCCCGGGTTGACAAGCAGACCATAAGAGGTAGCCCATTTCCTGATGTTATCGAGATCAGCATTCAACGCCTCTACTGTCAGATTCACATCACACGGAGAGAAGTGCCGATATATTTGAAGGTCATCTGCGTACAGATGATAAGAAGAGGTAAGAACGTCAGAGATGGAGTTAATGAATACCGAGAAGAGGAGAGGAGAAAGGATGCCTCCCTGCGGAACACCTGCGGAGAGATCACACCAGTCCGTTGAGATCTCCTCAGACTTAATGCGTTGCTGGCGGTCTCTCAGTTCCGGATATAAAGCAATTTCGCTCTGCTCTTGAGAGTTATGAATGATAGAGATAAATGAGGTCATGATAAGATAAAGGAGAATTTAGCTGACCGTGTATTGCGACCTTGGAAATTGGAAATGATCATAATGTCGAGAAGCGAGGGAGAGCAATGAGGTTGGAAATGGGTGGCAAGAAGTCATTGTGTTTACATGCTGATTAAGCTTTAGAATACCCTTTTGGACCAAGTCCTTGACAAAATAATACCGAAATTCTACATGTTTTGTCCGTTTGAGTGATTCTTTATAAAAAAGCAAATTTTGAGCACGTCTGAGGTTTTAATAATTTTACAATTAAGTCCAAAAATTGCTAAGGATTCTCTTGGCAGCAATTTCATAATTCATAATTATTTATTGCACACAAACATTTGAGAAATCACAAAAAAGAAAATGCGTCTACAAAGGCGAGCTTATCTAAAGCAGACAAAAGAGATTTATTCCAGCATTCAAGGCATTATAGGAAAGGCTAGTATTTAATTGCACACCAAAAAAGGATCAGCAAAAACCCCTTTTTTGTTTAAAATATTTTATGTGTACTCAAGTTTATGTTTTAAGTATTTTTTGCTGTTCTTGCATGTTCAACCTAACACGAAGGATAAAGGGAGCTTCGCTTCGCTCACCCCCTTTACCTAAGCTACCGCAGAATTTTGGACTGATATTTGCAGTGCAAATCAGTATTTTTGATGTGCAGTTTAATATTTCCCTAACGGAAATAGTATCATAAAAGGGTGGGCAGTGCACAATAAATACTATATTTTTTTTTATTTTTTTTATTTAACATACAAATAATGATCCCAGTCTTAACTAAATACAAATACATCACATAAACCACGGAGATTTGTGCGTGATGCTGACATTCGTGCGTAAACGGTACAATAAATAATAAATAGTGGGTAAGAACACATACCAAGTTATCGCACAACATTCAGGGACGAGTGGAGTATCCGGTAGGCAGTAGTCTAGCTATAAGATACTAAGAAATAATTTTTTTATTTGATTTTTAAGGTATTAGTGGTGAATGAGGCTTTAAGTTCAGTAGGTAGACTGTTTATCAGTCGCGGTACGATGCATTGAGTAGTAATAGTACGGTACGATGCATTGAGTAGTAATTGCGAGCTCTGACCGTCACTAGTTTATTATTTGTCACCTTGCCAGTCTGGATACTGTGTGATTGGGAGACAGTTTTGTGTGTATGGATGTTAGCATATTGTTCTTTAATTATATTATATTTAACTTTAGTGTATATGGGCAACAAGTTGCAGTGTTTGAACAAGCCGTTATGATCAGCCGAGTAGCTTAATTTTGTTTGAGGTGATACTATTAGTTTTAGAAGTTTCAGTTGTAGTTTATATATATTGTCGTATTAAAAGTGCGTCAAAAACTAGACAGTTCATATGACACTATTGACCCTGCAAGGGCGTTATATAATAGTATCTTGGTTGAGAACGGTATTTGGTTCTTTATTACATACATCTTTGCCAGGAACGCGCGTAGTTTTTTGCATACTCTGTCGATGTGTTCTCCCCAGTTAAAGTGTTTATCTATCACAAGACCCAGGTAGACATGTGAGTCAATCCATTGTATTTGTTCGCACGTGCACCCGGCTCCTGTGATAGTAGCTCCAATGTGTTGGCAACTGTGGGAGTGGGCGATCAGGTGATTTGTCGGTTGGCCTTTTGGGTATAGTGACCTAATATGCATTATTTTCGTTTTTTTGGGCATTCAAAACAAGGCCAATGTCGTGGCACCATCGACTCAGGTTGTCGAAGTCCGCCTGCAGGTCTCTCATAGCGATATTAATATCGTTATGAGAGACTATGAGACATGTGTCGTCGGCGAATTGGTATGAGGTGCTATGTGAGGTGATGTTGGGCATATCATTTACGTAAGCCAGGAAATGAAGTGGGCCGAGTACAGATCCCTGGGAAGTGCCTTCGGTTACCATTATTGGGTCGCTTAGGGTGTTGTCAATTTTGACCTATATTTGGCGGTTGCGCAAATAGTCCGAGCACCATTTCAATAGAGGACCCCTTATTCCACTAGCTTCGAGCCTGTTTGCTAATTCATCATTTTTAAATGTATCAAACGCACGAGAAATGTCAATGAATAGTGCAAGTACGTGTTTCCTATTATCTAATCGCTGATTGATGTCGTCGGTGAATTTGGAAAGTAAAGAGGTAGTGCTTTTCCCCGGCTGGAAGCTATACAGTGTACTGTTGATCACCTTGTTGTCGCTATAGAACGAGTGAATTTGCTGGCATATGTACTTCTCAACTATTTTATCAATTGAAGACAACAATGTGATCGGACGGTAACTTGTGGGGTCCTTGTGGCTCCCCTTCTTGTATACCGGCCTGATACAACCGTTCTTCAGATCATTTGGATATGAGCCCGTTTGAATACTGGTGTTGATGAGGTTAAACAATGCAACACACACCTTATCGCCTATTATTTTTAGATCTAGCGTTTTAATTCCGTCTAGGCCAGGAGCCAGGAGGTTATTGAGCTTATTAATAATTTTTTAAGTATTGTGACTGGTTGCTTTTTGGAACCTTAAACTTGCTTGTGTGTGTGTTTGGTGGGAGTTGTAATTCAATAAATTAGTTTGACACTTAGGAATTATTCTTTTAACCGAGTTGCTAATATATAAAATACTTATAAAATTCAGATAGTAAATAAAAAATAATTAGCGATATACACTACATTAACTTTACATGTAATAATATAAATGCAATAACTTTTACGAAAGAGAGAGGTAGTGCCCTTTAATACGTTTCTTAAAAGAAAAAAAGAGTCGGACTGTCTCTTATAGTTGTCTGTCTCCAGCGTTGTTATGCCGTGGAGTAGCTAAAAGTGAGAGATCTCCGGTGCCGATCTCCCGAAAAGAGATACTCAAAACGGTCTTGAAGATAGTTGGGGTAGCTCGGATTTTTCAAGATATTGAACAGATAATAAAGAATGTGAGAGTGTCGGCGACAACGAATGGGAAGCCACCCTAACGCTTTGCGATATTGAGAAACATGGTTGAATTTGCGCAGTCCGAAGATAAACCGAATCCCGAGATTCTGTAGTCGCTCGAGTTTATTCAGTTTCTCTTCGTTCGCACTCCCCCAGGCAACATCAGCATAGTCGATTAGCGGCATGAGAAGGGAATGACCATGGGTAATTTTGGTCTGCCGTGGCAAGAAGTTCTGCAGTCGCCTGATGGCATGGAAAGACGCAATGACCCGTCTGCTGACCTCGCAGCCATGTGGAGACCAACACAGCTGGTTTTCAAAGATGACCCCAAGGGTTTTTTGCCTTAGCAGTATACTCTATTGTTGTACCATTATAAGTTACATGATCATCAACTTGGTAACAATAATCATTGCTTGCGATTTTATCGCTCATGGGACGAGGTCCAGTCCTTCACATTTTCCAAGAACTTCTGTAATCAAAATGACGGAGTCGTCATTTACTACAAAGACAACATTAGTTTAACCATACACGAACCTCTTTTTGAAGAAGAAAATTGCCTGATCATCAAACATGGTAACAACTCTGCTATAATTGCCATCTATCGCTCTCCATCTTACAGAAAAACTGATACTTTTATTGCATCACTGAGCGAGGCTCTTCAGGATTTGTCTTCATTTAAAAATATTGACGTAATTTCAGAAAACAACGACACAGAAGCTGAAGCCTACTTAAATCTTATAGCTACTCATGGGCTTCTTGTTGGACATCATTTTGTAACCAGAGTTGCTAGCCGCACATGTCTTGATCATGTTCTTGTTAAAACTAAAAGGGAATTTAGCATATAGTACTGCACTCTTCTGTCACTGATCACAAAGCTGCCTTTTTGTGTCTCAATTTCGATCAGAAGAAACTGTTTCTTCCTACTACTTATAGTAGACTAAACTTCCAGGCTTTTGCAAAAGATCTAAATAGCACCAATTTTACTCATATTTATGAGTTTCTGGATCCAAACTCTGCTATGAATGAATTTATAAGAATAATTCAAATGGTCTTGGATAGTAACACAACAAATGACAAGGTTTCATGTAGCAAGATGATCTTAAAACCATGGTTAACACCGGGCCGGGCCTTCTTCGGTGCTTACGAAATAAGGACAAGCTACACAAAAAGTCTTTGTCTAAAACAGAAAATGAAATCATTAAAATAACATATCACAAATATAGAAGCCTTTGTAATAACTTATTGAAGAAGCAAAAAAGACTGTATGACAAAACATTAATAGATAAAGCGGGAAAAATAGTAAAGAATTATGGAAAGCTATCAAACCAATATCACTTATACCACAAAAACTAAAAACAAACCGAACGAACTATTCAAAATAAAAGATCCACCATCTGATTCAGTTGAACTAGTCAATAATTACTTTGTAAATGTGGGCAAAAAGCTAGCTGAGAATATAAATAATGACCAATACACAAATCACAAAGATATTGATGCTCTGTCTGATAGGAGATCCGACTCTTTCATCTTGTTAAATACTGACTGTGAAGAAGTCAGTAGACTAATTATGCAGCTAAAAAATGCGTGTTCTGTAGGATGGGACAAAATCCAGAACAAGATTATAAAGGAGCACAGGAACATTTTGATCCCTCAACTATGCCACAATTTTAATCTTTGTTTAGAAATGGGGATTTTCCCTGACGCTCTAAAGAGATCAGTGGTCATACCCATCCAAAAGGGGGGCGAACGCGACCGTGTTGACTGCTATAGGCCAATCTCGATTCTCCTATCACTCTCTAAAATCCTGGAATTAATTATTAACACCCGATTTTTAAATTATCTCAAGAAAAACAATATTTTATCTGACAGATAGTGTTTAATATTTATGCTTCGGAACGCTTTACACTTTTAATTTCGGTTTACAGAGCAGGGTCAAGCTATTTATATATAAGGGGTATTAAGCTGATTTTGCTGACCTCAGTAGAAGTGTGGGTCATATCGGAGGGGCCACTTCTAGAAGGTTCACGGCTACCTACATTATATTAAAAATAGCTTTTTTTTATAATACATTTTTGTGTGTTTTTTGTATTGTGCTTTATGGTGGCATTCTCTAACTGATTTAGAGTGTATAGTTATAAGGTGTATGTCCACAGGGCGACCATATTAAATATTTTTTAGGATTTAATTGTTTTAGTGGTTGCCTTAGTTTTGACAACTTAGTTTTAATTTCTGTGCCTAGCGCTGACGGGCAAGTACTGGTCTCTGGCTATACTTAGTTCGGTAGTGAAGTATAAGACCAGAATCTATTAAATCGGTCAACATGGCGCCTTCGCCCTTGACGGTGCTGCGGCATGGTGTCCGGGAGGAAATGAGATGGCTCGCCCATACTCATAAGTATGTGGAGCGACCAGATATGGATGATGTCCTGCTCAAGCGTGTGGAGGACGCAATGACACGCGTCGGGAAGGTGTGTCGGCTGGCTGCGGAGGCTGAAGCTCTCGGGCTTACTGATGAAGCCTCGGTGGCTGCAGTGAAACAGCTCTGCGCGGATGCTGACCAAGCGATGGAATGCTTGGGTGACATCGAGCGTCGCGCGGAGAAAATTAAGCGGTCGCGAAGGAATGACCGTGGGGAGGGTAACGGAGACCCACCCCCGAAGGGTGTTGTTGGACGGCTGCCACACCTGGAGATTCCGGCCTTCAGTGGGGCAATTGATGAGTGGCCGGCCTTCATTAATTTATTTGATAGTTTGGTCCACGGTCGGGACGACCTGGACAACGCCTACAAGTTGGCCCAACTATTGATGGATCTGCGGGGTGAACCGAAGGAGTTGGTCGGTCACCTAACGGTCACGGCGGGCAATTATGAGATAGCCAGGTCCATATTGTTTGACCGCTACCAACACAAACGGCGGTTGGTTGATGCGCAGCTGGGGAAGCTGTTTAGCATCTCTAAAGTAACCCGGGATGTTGACATCCGAGTATGTACTATATGTGGGTAGTTTCCACCTTCCTCAGTCGAGAATAAACCTTGGAACGAACACGCGTATTTTATTATTCGCCGATACTTTAATGGCTAACGAGGATAAAAGTGCCTAAGAACAGTTATACCGAACATTTTATTAGTGTGTGGAGTGTCTGGAAATCTAGATAGTCATTGGAACGCAAAAATGTCTATCGGCAAGGTTGGGGCATTCAATGTGTCGTCGGGTAATTGGACCATGTACGTGGAACGTTTGGAGATGTATTTTAAGGTTAACGATGTGAAAGACGAATTGTGGCTTCCGACTCTTATCGCGGTGATGGGCGAGGACGCCTATGAGTTGCTGAGTAACCTGGTCAGCCCAAAGAAACCGTCTACTATGAAATATAGTGACGTGGTCAGTGCGTTACGTAATCACCTCCACCCGAAACCATCAGCAATGGCTCAACGTTATCGATTCCGTCAAAGAAGACAATTGACGGAGGAATTTGTGTCACAATATATGACGGAGCTAAAGAAATTAGCGAAGGATTGTGATTTTGGAGGCGTTTTAGAAGAGAACCTGCGTGACCAATTTGTGTGCGGGTTGCGTAGTGACATCACTCGACAGAGGCTCTTCGCCGAAGAGGACCTGAAGTACGCCACAGCTTTGAAACTGGCTTGCTCACTGGAAGCGGCGGAGCGGGACGCAGCGGCAGTGGATCGAGCGGAGTTGGGCGGGCGGACCAGCGCGCCGCCGCCCACGCCGACCGCGCCGGTGCTGGCGCTCACGACATCGTCGGGCCGGCGCGCGGGAAGACAAACACGTGCCGGGACGAGCTCGAGTACAGGGACAAGCCAGCGACAGACCAGGACATCGGAAGGGGGTGCGCAATGCACGGTGTGCGGGGCGGACAGCCATAGGCCAGAGGACTGCCGATACAAACGGTTCATTTGCAGCAGATGCAAGCAACGAGGCCACCTACGTAGGCAGTGCTCGGTACAGCCTGGACCAGCGCATTCCTGGTTTGGCAGCAGAAACGTCCATCACGTGGACGCGGCGCAGGAGTCGCCGCAGCAACGGGACTATAATCATATCGAGGATTCCTCGGACATGGAGGAAGACTTTCATCACCTCAGTTTGAACAGTTATAGACCGGTGAGCATGTGTTTGATGGTCGGTGATGCGAAAATAAAAATAGAGGTAGATACAGGTTCGGCGGTATCGTGCATTAGCAAGGCAACGTATGACACCTATTATAGTTTATACGACATTGAACCTTATCCCTTAATGTTAAAGTTCTATGACGGAAGTAAAGTAAAACCGCTGGGTTTTATCAAATCAAAGGTGGTATATAAGCAAGTTGTCATAAATCTGGATTTGTTCGTAATTGAAGGGGGCACGACTTCTTTGTTAGGCCGACATTGGTTGTATGAGCTAGGAATAAACATTCCCATGGTAGGAAGCTATTCCCGATCGGATCAGGTGGAAAACCAAAACAACCTGTCAGCTGGAGAAAATACTGATCTAAAGTTATTACTCCACAGATATAAGGACTTATTCAGCGGAGGACTAGGAAGGTACAGCAAGGGTAAAGCTACACTGCACGTGCGCGAGGGTGCCGTGCCGGTGTTTTGTCGCGCGCGCCCGCTACCATACGCACTGCGGGAGACAATAGACGCGGCGCTGGATGGCATGCTACGCGACGGCATCATCGAGCCGGTGGAGACCTCGGAGTGGGCTACGCCTTTGGTGCCGGTCCGCAAGGCTGATGGTGGCTTGCGTATTTGTGCGGATTACAAGGTAACCCTAAATCCTGTCTTGCAGATCGACAAATATCCTTTGCCTAAAGTGGAGGACTTATTTGTAGGTATTTTTCCAAAATTGATCTCTCACAGGCATACAATCAGATAGAACTAGATGACCCAAATAATTTAACGGTCATCAACACGCATAAAGGCCTATTCAAATACAAACGGTTGGTGTATGGATTATCGTCAAGTCCAGGCATATTCCAACGTATTGTGTCAATGTTGTTACACGATATCACTCATGTCCATGTATTTTTAGACGACATAGTTTTGGGTAGCTCAGATGAGAAATCGCATATAATTCTGATTGAAAAAGTTATGAAGAGATTGCAAGAGGCAGGTCTGAAGCTGAAAGAGCAAAAATGTTATTTCATGATGGATGAAGTAAAGTATTTAGGTTTTATAATATCTAAAGATGGAATAAAAGTGGACCCCGAAAAAGTGGAAGCAGTGACAAAAATTCCACGACCAGTAGATGTTTCGCAATTACGTTCGTTTTTAGGCTTAGTCAACTTCTATGCCCGATTTGTACCAAACATAAGTACAACCCTATCGCCCGTATATGAGTTGTTAAGGATAGGGGTACAATGGCAGTGGAGTCAAAAGTGCGAAGCAGCTTTTAAAAAGATAAAACATATTTTGACGAGTACAGAAGTACTTGCTCATTACGACCCCAATAAACCGTTGATTCTCACTTGTGACGCGAGCCCAGTAGGTATCGGCGGGGTGTTGACACAAGTAGACGGAGAGGGGATGGAACGACCGGTTTCATATGTGTCGCGCTCTTTATCACAAGAATTATTCCCAGATAGACCGGGAATAATTATTCCCAGATAGACCGGGAAGCGCTAGCTATTGTATTTAGTCTGCGGAAACTGCATCAATATGTGTATGGTAGACAGTTTACCTTGCGTACGGACCACAAACCCCTCGTAAGTATTTTTGGCCCCAAACAAGGAATCCCAATGATGGCAGCTAGCCGGTTGCAACGCTGGTCAGTCATTCTTGCAGCATACACGTATGATATTCAATACATTAATACCAAACGAAACGGGGCGGATAGTCTATCACGGTTGCCAATACAGGCGGAGGTAGAAAACGAAAAGTTAAGAATGCCAGAGCAAAGCCATCTTCATTTCGTGGCAGATGAAATGTTACTAGACTACCATGAGGTGAAGAAACAAACATGCATGGATCCGTTGTTGAGCAGGGTTCTAGGTTATATTAGGACCGGGTGGCCGGAAATCAACGAAAACAAAACGCTCCAACCGTACTTTAATCGCAGATCAGAGCTTTATGAAGAACTTGGCTGCGTCATGTGGGGCCACCGGGTAGTAATACCTACAGCTTGTACACAAAAGGTTTTAAAGGATTTGCATGAATGTCACATGGGTATAGTTAAAACAAAAGGCATAGCACGCAGTTATGTGTGGTGGCCGGGCGTGGACGAGGCGGTAGAAGCGTTGTGCCGGGGCTGCGTGGTGTGCGCGGTGGAGGCGGACGCGCCGCCGCGCCAGGCGCCTGCGCCGTGGTCGTGGCCTGCCCAGCAGTAGTCACGGATACACGCTGACTTTTTAGGTCCAATAGAGGGAAAACTCTTTTTGTTGGTAGTGGACGCTCGAACAAAGTGGTTAGAAGTATTTAATGTACCCAGCACGAGCGCTAATCATGTCATTAGCAGATTTAGTGAACTGTTTGCTAGATGGGGAATCCCGAGGCAACTGGTGACAGACAATGGCCCCCCTTTTTCCAGTGGGGAAATGGCATCTTATCTGAATAGGCAGGGCATAAAACACTCGTTCTCTGCGCCATATCATTCAGCGTCAAATGGCGCGGCGGAAAATGCTGTCAGGACTATTAAAAGGGTGATTAAAAAGGCGATGCGGCAACGTCATAATTTAGATTTAGCTATTCAAACGTTCTTACTATATTACCGCAACACTGAACATTGCACGACCGGCGAAAGTCCCGCTTCGCTTATGTTAGGGCGGCCACTTAGGACCAAGTTCGACTTGCTCCGACCGGACTGCGAGGCGAGAGTGCAGGCGGCGGCGGCGCGGGCGCGGGCGCGGCGGCGCGGCGCACGCTGCGGGACGGCGAGCAGGTGTGGATGCGGCAATATCGTAGCACGGACCGCTGGGCGCCGGGTACGGTCGCACAGCGTGTGGGTACAGTGGACTATAGGGTTGTTGATGCACTAGGCCGAAATCATCATAGGCATGTCGATCAGCTAAGACAGCGAAATAGGAGTTCCTTAGTAAGTCCAATAACTCAGCCAGTTGATACTCAAATAATTATTCCTGGCCAGGATGACGCACCTGGGGACGTATGGGCCTCCCCTCCGACTTCTCCACAGGTTCGGGCGAGCCTGAGCGAAGCAGGGCCTGGTAGAGCGACAACGAGTGTCACGCCAAACGCATCTGTACTGGAAGACGATCCCGCGACTACGTCAAGCGAAATACTTTTGGATGCTACTACCCCTGCTGTACCTACCACCTTTCGGCCGATATGGCAATGTCGACTAACGAAACCTCCAAATTATAAAATTTAACAACTTCTATATTTTTTGTTGTATTGTGTATTAGGTATATAGGTATTGGTAGGTAACAATTTTTTTTATATTCATATTTACAGCCTAGCTAGTAGTCTAGTAGTCTAGTAGCCGTCACTTTGTGTAAATTCGTAAATATTAAAGCCTAAAATTTAAAAGTCTACATTAGCCCACATGTGAAAGTTTTTTCAATGTTAGATGAGTTAGTTATAATTTAAATGTATTTTATGTGGTACATTGGTTCCTGAGTTCGCATTTGTTTAACTATTAAGTTCCCACAGTATGCGTTTTTTTTTTTTTAAATGTTTTTTTATTATTATTATTTTAAGAAATGAAAGGGGGGTAAATAAGGAGAAGATACTGTACTATATGTGGGTAGTTTCCACCTTCCTCAGTCGAGAATAAACCTTGGAACGAACACGTGTATTTTATTATTCGCCGATACTTTAGAGTACAGGTGCTCAACCCTGTGCTGGTGGCCACTAAGGCCCTTCAGAACCTTGGTCTTCCGGTAGACCAATGGTCATACATTGTTTTGTATATGGTTTTGTCACGGTTGCCTGCAGCTGTTCAAAGTCGGTTTGAACAGCTGCATGGGGGCAGTAGCACGGAACTGCCCACGCTCGTCCAATTGACGGATTTTTTGGAGGGTGAATGCTGGCGATGTGACACACTGGACACGGAGGCCAGTGTGCAGCGCCAACCCGCGCGAATGCGGGAGAGGCCGCGCCCCCCGCCCCCACGGGGGGGTGGGCGGTCGAAACAATTTGGCGTTTTGAATGCCGCGCCGTCGGGTGACGGCTGTGTGCACTGCGACAGTGCCGGTCATGAAGTGACCAGTTGCGCCAACTTTAAGGCGCTCGGGGTAGCTGCCCGCAGGAAGATAGTCTTCCGCCACCGATTGTGTTTCGGTTGTTTGGGGCCGCACACGCTGAGCGAGTGCTCGCGCGCGTTCCCCTGTGAGTGCTGTGGTGGCAAGCACCACATAGTGTTGTGCCTGAATCGGTCAGGCCCTTCGGACGGTCACCAGGGCCGGACTCAGGTTGGTCGGCCACAGGGCCCAACCAGGGCCGGACCCAGTCCCCCTCCGGGCAACGGGAGTCACCAACGGGGTGACTGGGGTACCCGCAGACGGGACCCCCCCCGAGGGGAAAGGGGCAGCGCGGGGGGTAACATGCGGGATAGCCGGGGTTCGGTCGCCGCTGTCCACGGTCAGCGAGGACTTCGGGCCGCTGGCTCACCGCGTGTTACGGGCGGGTGTCATGGCACCTATGAGTAGCGCGAATGCTGGGAGTCCACCACCTTCTGCGCCACCCTGCCCGTCGCTCTGGGAGGCGAACAGGTAGGCGAACAGTCGGATGTCGCCCCCATTCCTAGAGCGCCCCAAGTTGGATCCGCTCTCCTCCATTCATCCACGGTGCGCACCGGGCACACCGTACACCGTCCACTATGATCGGATACCGGGACAGCGAGGGGCCTATTATACGGGTTGGGACCCCTTGATGCACATACGGTCTGATATGCCGGTTGCATATCAGCAGCCGAGTTACTCCAAGGCCGACGGAGGTCTCAGCGGGTTCGGATCCCGCGGAGGTTCCCGCTAGGGACACGCCGCCCACTTACAGGGTGCCACCACTCCACAGACGGTCATGCTCCCCACCGCCTCTGTGATAGCGTGGAGTTCGGACGGCAAATCCTGTGTGGCACGAGCACTATTGGACTCGGGGGCCCAGGGGTACTTAGTCTCGTGCAACCTTGTAAGACGGTTGGGCATTTCGGTAAGGGAGTATCCACATTCCATTCGGGGAATTGGGAACACGGAAGTCGGTTCCGTTAAGGGAGTATGTCGGATTACTCTCTCGTCACGGGTGGATTCATCGGTGAATCTGACGGTCACGGCATTAGTCATGCCTAATGTGATGGGCTCACACCCTCACGTACGGTTGTCGCCCTCGGTGCGACCGTTGGTCGCTGGGTTGTCACTGGCTGACCCGGAGTTTGATATTCCGGGCCCAGTAGACATTTCATTGGGTGTCGATGCCTTGGGATACCTGTTAGTGCCAGGTGTCCACGTGTTGCAGGCGACTGGTCTGGTTTCGGTCAACACCAGACTGGGCCATGCGGTAATGGGTCCGGTCATGCTGGCTGCCCCACGCCTAGCGACTAGTAGTCCGTTATTCGGTTCTGTACTCTCCGAGGTGATACAGAAGTTTTGGGAGGTGGAGGAACCACCTACGGTCCGCCGGTTGGACCCGGTTGAAGAAGAGTGTGAACAGTTTTATCGGAACAATACTGGTCGCCTTCGGTCAGGTCGATTTCTCACACGTCTTCCATTCCGGAGTGATCGCCCACCGCTGGGCAGTTCACACCATGCAGCCGAGACGCGGCTTCTGTCGATGGAACGACGCATGAAGCGTGACGGGATTTTCCGGCAGAAGTACGTCGACTTCATGCGGGAATACGAGTCGCTCGGCCACATGTCGGTTTCGGGTATCGACTGGAAGCGTGAAGACCACTGCTTCCTGCCTCATCACGCGGTCTTGAGGACCCCGGAGGGCAAAATACGGGTAGTGTTCGATGGATCGGCATCAACATCTAACGGCATGAACCTGAACCAGTGTTTGCATTCAGGGCCGAAGTTGAACCATGACATCGCGGATGTTATGACACGGTTCCGTCGACACAATGTTGTGTTTGTAGCTGACATCCGGATGATGTTTAGACAGACGGTCATTCACCCTGACGATAGACGGTATCAGCTGATACTGTGGCGAGAGAGCCCAGATCAGCCCATCAAGGTGTACGAGCTGAACACCAACACGTACGGGCTACGGTCTAGTCCTTATTTGGCGATTCGCACTCTGCGGGAGTTAGCGGATCGAGAACGGTTAAATTTCCCTAGAGGAGCAGCGATCCTGGAGCAGGATCTTTACGTGGATGACATCTGTACCGGTGCAGATTCCGTAGAGGAGGCGCTCGCTCGACGGGACGAGCTAGCTGAGCTCTTACGGGGTGGAGGTTACGAGCTCCGGAAATGGATGTCGAACTCTCCAGAGTTACTGTCTGGTCTTCCGGATGACTACCAGCAGGATCCCCACATTTTCGAAAATCTGGAAAATCCGAATATGTTGTCGGTATTAGGCGTCCAGTACCAGCCGGTGTCAGACATGTTTTCGTATCGGGTCGAGTTGGAGTCCACGAAGGTCTGGACGAAACGCAACGTCCTTTCAACGGTGGCTAGGACATTTGATCCAAACGGGTGGATCACCCCGGTAACATTTCAGCTCAAGTGTTTTATGCAGCAATTGTGGTCTGCTGAGCTGAAATGGGACGACCCGATCGGCGGGTCATTGAGCTCAGAGTGGGACTCGTTCTTTTCGACCCTCCCTGGCATCAATCGGATTTCACTGCCACGGAGGTTGGTCCCCACCAAACGATACACCGCCACCCTGCATGGGTTTTGCGATGCCTCGGTGAAGGGTTACGGAGCTGCGGTGTATCTGCGTACGGTCGACTCCTCGGGGGAGGTTGATGTGCGGTTGGTCATGGCCAAGAGCAAGGTTGCGTCGTTGCGCACTCGCCTGGCCATTCCCAAATTAGAGCTTTCAGGAGCGGCTCTCCTGACTCGTCTGGTCAACCACACGATGACGGTTCTTCGTGGGTCAATAGCGTTAGAAGATACGGCCTACGCTTGGACGGACAGCCAGATCGTGTTATGCTGGCTGAAGGCTTCAGTTCACAAGCTGGAGATTTTTGTGACGAATCGGGATTCGCATATTTTGAATTCGGAGGTTCCCTTAATCTGGAGACATGTTCCAGGGGAAATGAACCCAGCAGACTGTGCGTCTCGTGGGTGTCACGCTCCGGAGTTAGTTGGACATCCCTTGTGGTGGGGTCCAAAATGGTTGACTCAAGCCGAATCGGATTGGCCAATGAGTCCACGCGTTACCTCGGCGAACGGCGCCTTGACAGTCGGTGTCTGTACGACGCAACCAGAGCCGGAAGAGGAGTTCAGCCTGCTGGAACGGTACAGCTCGCTCGACAAGCTGGTCAATGTAACCGCCTGGATCTTCCGATTTGCGCGGAGTTGTCGCAATTCTGAGGCGCAACGGGTGCGGACACAGGTCCTGACACCACGGGAACGGAACCATGCGTTGTTCGCATTGGTACGGAACGTGCAGACGGTGCACTTTAAGTCCGAACTGGACATTCTGAGACGCGGACGCGTCCAACTGAAGGGAGCTGTGGCTCGGCTCAACCCGTTTATTGACCCTCAAGGATTGCTGAGGGTAGGAGGTCGGCTGCGGAATGCCAACCTGCCTTATGCGGCTCGCCACCCGTTGTTACTCCCTCGGAAAGGGAAGTTGGTCGAACTGTTGATACAGGATCGACACATTCGGAATGGGCATATCGGATGCCACGCCTTGATGGCGTTTCTCCAGCGCGAGTTCTGGATTCTATCGGGAAGACGCTTAGTGCGTAGCGTCGTATTTCGGTGCCTGCCTTGTTATCGGGCCAAGGCGGCTACGATGCAGCCCCAGATGGGCGATTTGCCCTCGGATAGGGTTAACGAAATCCGGCCCTTTGCGGGTGTCGGAACGGATTTCGCGGGACCATTCATGGTCAAGTCTTCACAGCTACGGAACGCCAGATTAGTGAAGGCATACCTGTGCGTCTTCGTGTGCTTGACCACGAAGGCAGTCCACTTGAAGGTGGTCAGTGACCTCACTACAGAGGCATTCATCGCATGTCTGGATCGGTTCGTCTCACGAAGGGGCCTCCCGACATTAATCCGTTTGGACAACGGCACAAATTTTGTCGGAGCCAGGCAATATCTGCAGGAGGTCACTCAATTCCTGAACGGTAACCAGGACGCTATCGGTACGGCTTGCTCCCGACGAGGGATTGAATGGGTTTTCAGTCCGCCGGGATGTACTCATTGGGGAGGAATTTTTGAGGCTGCGGTTAAATCGGCTAAGTCGCACCTGACGAGGATCATCAGTGAGACCTCTCTACGCTTTGAAGAGCTTGCGACGCTGTTCTGTAAAATTGAAATGACACTGAACTCGCGTCCGTTGTGCCCGCTCAGTTCGGATCCAAATGATTTGGAAGCGTTGACGCCGGGTCACTTCCTGATAGTTCAGCCCCTTAACGCCCTTCCAGAATACCCATTCGGTGATGTTAACTTAAGTCGGTTAACTAGGTGGCAGATGTTGCAGCAGATGGCTCAAGATTTTTGGAAACGGTGGTCCCTTGAGTACTTGCACATCTTGCAGCAGCGCCTTAAGTGGACTGACCGGATGAGCCCCCCTCAAGTCGGTGATTTGGTGCTGATTAAGGATGCGAACCTGCCATCATTGAGATGGAGACGAGGACGGATCGTCAATTTGTACACGGGTCGGGATGGCACGCCTCGATCAGCAGAAGTCAAGGTGGGGGACTCGGTCCTCAAGAGAGCGGTCGCAACACTTTCTCGCCTTCCTATTGATTAGGGACAGGTTCGGGCCTGTCCGGGCGGGTGACTGTTTAATATTTATGCTTCGGAACGCACCGGTTTTTTCGTTGCGCCGATCGACCGCGAGTGATCGGAACATCACTAGCTGTCACTTGTATAGAAACGAGATGACGAGTTAGAGGTTACTTTTTTGCACAGGGAAAAAATGTCGGCGTCAGGTACTCGGGCCTTGGCGGAATGTTAATTATAATAATATCGTAACAATCGTCGGGAAATAAGTAGATTTCATTAGCATTGCAACGTCAGGTTTCACTTTTAAATGAATCTTGTATTTATTGAATGTACCTAATTCATTAGAAAATAGCTTTGCGTACTTATCTCTGATGATTGTTGTGCAATTGTCCTGTTGTATATTATTACAGTCAGCATCAGCACTGCATAACTGTAAGTTGAACGAACTTATAAAATCGCGACCCAGTAATGCCGGTTGATGGTAGTGCGTAGCAATGACAAAAATGTTTATCGATCTTGTCATGCCTTCATAGGTCACCGGTAATAACAAACATCCTAGCGGTGTAATCTTAGTCCCGTTATAGCAATTCAACACGATTTTGCATGTTTTTAATTCGTATTGAGACAAATGTGTTTGATAAATCTTTTGAGGCAAAAATTTAACTACGCTGCCGCTATCTATTTCGCAAACTATATCATTGTTTGCTATCGTGACCATCTGTCGCATAGGATTACCGTTAATCGATTTTATATTAAACAAATCATAAATACCTTCAACAGTGTCGCTATCAGCCGCAGCTAAATAATTGTTGTTTTGCATACGAGTCTTGCACATACGTCTCAAATGACCTTTTTGGTTACACACTTTGCAGCTATAATTACTGAACCGACACTTCTCTTTGGAGTGGTTTTTATAACCACACACTTCACAATGATTTTCACTATTATCACTCTTATCACTAACACGAGTGCCCTTGGTCGCGGCTGTCGCCCTTGAGCTCGCCTGAAGGCCATACAGCGCCGCCGGTGCCGCAGCAGCGATCTGCTCCGCCTGCGTGGCCTGCAGCGCCTTCCGGGCACATCTCACGCCCTGCGCCAGCTCCAAGGCTCGGGTGAACGTGAGGTTATCCACACTCTCCGTGAACAGCTTCTCCTTTTCCTTGATGTTCTCGAGACCCAACACGAACCGGTCTCGCAAAGCAGCATCCAAATCTCCACGGAAACCGCAGTATTGCGCCAAATTACGCACCCGCGCCGCCCATTCAGCCAGATCCTCACCAACTCGTTGCTCCGCTTTGTAGAATTTGTACCTCTCGGCAAAATTGCTCTTCTTTGGTACAAATTGTGCGTCTAACAACGTTAAAAGCGCCACGTAGTTTATACTTTCCAAGTCTAATGGGAATGCCAAATCTCTTACGACACGGTAGGTATCCTCCACCAAAGCCGTCAACAACAGAGCTCGTCGCTTCACTCCCAGCTTGTCCGTCTCATTATCAATATTATTTGCGGTGCAAAACTGGACAAAACGACTTTTAAAAATGCCCCATTCTTTTGTGCGATGGTCGAAGGTCAGCGAGTCGCCGAACATTACATTTGCACTACTAGTCGACATGATTGTTTTCTTCGTAAACACCAATACTATTATGTTGTTAATCACTTAATTAACGCGTAAGTTACTTTCTCGTCGCCAAATATAGTGTATTTACGGATATATTAGAATAAAACCAAGGAGTAGCCTGGTACACGTTTAATGCTCAAACACGAACTGATTTACATAACAAAATCCACATACCCACATAATATTATATTCTCTGTGATAACCCACATTCATACACTACAAATAGGTACCACTTTCATATAAAATTTATATAATATATAAATACGAGTATAAGACATATAGATATCGTTTGGCTATAGTTTTATTGGCCAGCTTATGAAAAAAAAATGAAAAAAATGAAAAAATGTTTATTGACCATAACAAAATTACATAAACAGGGATCAATCTGAGAACCTCACACTAGGCAAGCCTGTGTTGTGGGGATCTATACCGATTACACTGAGATTGGCACGATTTGAACAAGACATGAAATATTTAATGAAAAGAAATCAACTCCAAGACATAAGAGTAATTAATTAGTAGAAGAAGCATGCAAAACATATGTCATAAATATGTATACTACTCAAAAGAAAATAGGGGCCACTAAGTATTTTGATTGCTACGTGAAAAATATAGTAAACAGTAATGTATATTTATTAAAATAACATGTAACAAGGCTTTTGTTTTAACTTATGCTAATAACCATTTAATTGTGTAGTCAATTGTTTCACTTATTTCAATTAACATGAAATTAGTCCATTGTCAACAGCAAAAACTAAACAGAAACTCTTTGCAAAACAAAACAAAAACTGACACAAGCCGTTTTTTTAATGGTTTAGTAACGGGTGTGTTCTCCTCTCCTGTTTTCACACACCTGGAGCCTTGAATGCATACTTTCGATTAAGTTTCTGATGTATTCATCAGGTATCTCTTCCCACACACGTTTCAGAGCATCCATAAGCTGTTGCTGGTTGTGAACCTCTTACTCATGCTCCCTAACCCTTCCCTTAACCCGTTTTAATTGGTCCCACATATGCTCTATTGGATTTAAATCCGGACTATACGCTGGCCATGGTAGGACACGAATATGCGAGTCATCCAGTACGGTCTGAGTGGCCCGAGCTGTGTGTGGGCGGGCATTGTCATGCATTAACCAGAACCCTGGCCCCACTCTCTGTGAGAATGGAATCACATGAGGCCTGATGACTTCATCGATGTACCGTTGTGCAGTTACTGTGCCTTGATTTAAGAAAACCAGCTCAGTTTTGCCTTGTAAGCTAATCCCAGCCCAAACCATCACACTAGGACCTCCAAAGCGGTCAATTTACTTGATGCAGACATCGGAAAATCTCTCACCCTGTCTCCATACTCTAATCCGCCGATCATCACTCACAAATCTTCACTTTACACTCATCTGTGAAGAGCACCATACCCCATTGATTCATGCTCCAATCTGAATGTTCGCGGCAAAAACTTAAACGATTTCCACGTCGAAACCTAGATAAAGGAATTCGTACTACTCGGCGTCTGGACCTTTGCTGGTCTTCATGCAGTCGATTACGTATCGTTTGGTCACTAACACGAGTCCCCGTTGTCAACCGTAGGCGATTTTGTAACTTACGTGCCGTCACAGAGCGCTCTCGACGGGCACTCAATCGGATGTAGCGATCCTCTTGTGCCGTAGTCGCTCGCACCCTGCCCGATGCAGGCCTTCTTGCAACACTGCCAGTCTCTTGGAACCGATCCCACACATTGTGGATGGCTCGGCGAGAGAAACCCAACGAAAAAGCTACAGACTGCTGTGAATGACCTTCAGCAATCAATGTAACGGCTCTGGTGGCAGTAATGGTATCCATATGCCTTCGTTGACGTGGCATTATTATCAAAAGATGTTAAAAGAAGCAAAAGATGGACAGAAATAGTTTTTTAACAGAATAAAATTGTGATTCCATCTGAAAGGAATTTGACCTGAAACTCGTTTTTTTATTTGCTTCAATTTCTGGCCAGCTGTAAGACTTAAACACCAGCATTAAAGAGGTTGGATACTGAAGGAGGCCGGACATCATTAATTAGTAACTTATTAATTAGTTTACATCTAAAAATTTACTCAAAAACAGAAATATATAAGTGGCCCTTATTTGCTTTTGAGTAGTATTATAATAAACATGAATACTTATATAATATAAAATATATAATATATTATCATTTATCCATCGTATGTATTTATTTATGTTTATACCTCGATTTATTCAGGATACATTAGTAATTTAGTAGTAGTTCGGTATCCTCATAGGAAAGGGTTTCAAGCCATCTTTGCACAATGCATTTGTTTTACTTACGGAGCTGATTTCTATATCGCATGACTTAGCAGTATGGTTGTAAATACGTGCGTTTATCAATGGGCTAAAACGGCAGGTAAAGGCTGTTCTAGTTCGGGGAATTGGTATCCTATAGACTCTATTTTTCAACCGATTTGTGTAGTTGGCAGAATTTAAGAAATCTTTATGAGTGGATAGAATTACTTTAAGAAGAAAAAGTTTGCGAACACTTAAAACTTTGCACTCTTTATATAGACTCTCAGTAAGATATAACTCTCAGAAGAAGACAAAGGAGTTCAAAAAAGTTCAGTCCAAGATTACTCTCTTTACAGATACATACACTCTTGTACGAAGTATTTACCGCATTATCTGATCAAAGGCGTATGCTTGACCTGACTTTCCTAAATAATGATATAAACAGTCAAGTACAATATCAGGATGTTCTGGAAAAAATTGGACTATTTGTGCCACGTATCAATTCAAATACGTTTGAGGTGCCTCATTGTAACACGAACCTACTACGCCATGCACCATTAGCTAGAATGCTCTCCACCTATAATGAGTTGTGGAAAACATACGAAGTCGATATATTTCGAGACAGTATTTGGTTCCTTCAAACATACGGACGTGATATCGGAGCACCGTTAACTCACGACGGGTTTATTGTACTTCTCCAAACAAACTGCTCAAATAATAGCTTAAAGCTGCCAAATCGTATCTATCCTTATACCAAAAGTTACAGTGTAATGCCCTGAACCTATTTACAATAACTGTGCTTGGAAACAATCTAGAATTAGTGCGTAAATAGACCAAACAGTTTCTCGTTTAGTGCATTGACTGTGATATGTGCGGGTAGATCGCTGCCGCCCCGCCCGCCGTACACAGCCATCCAGCCAAATCAGTGTCAACCTATAATTTGTTATTGTACCTGCATTTATAATTTTTCTGCACTTCACTTTTTGTGCACAAAGAGTGATGACAAGAGGCTCTTTGTGTATCGGGATCCGGTGGAGATGTTACACTAAAATTAGACGTCCTGACCTGTTCCCGCTGTAAAAATAAATACTGCTACTCCTACCTTTATAGCTGTTTAATTTTCCACGCCTACCGAACGGCGTGGAATCCGAAAGGGGTGTGCCTTTGCCAACACGTGAGAGAAAAGAAGTGAATGAATTTTTACTGACCTTTGTCTCCGTAGACAGGAAATCGAAAGCTCGATTCGAGACGGGAATTCGGGAAAAGGGCACAGTTTGGGATAGGATATGGATTGAATCCTTGCCGTCGTTTCGCTGTCGCTGCCCGACGCTGCCGCCGGCGTGCTGCCTGCCGACACGTGGAATCGCCGTACGATACGACGATTTTCAATCACGACACGGGTCACTTGACCGCTGACGCGAATCTACTTATTTCCCGACGATGTAGATGATTAACACTCCGACCAGGCCCGACGCCTGTATTTGATAATTGGTACACCGAAATACCATCAATGCCACGAGGCCCGAGCAGACATGTTGTTCTCCCGATGAGACAAGACCAAGAGATAACCTCCAATTTTACATCTCGTTCCGGTACGATTGACAGCTGCTAGTTCCGTTTTCGCTAGTGATGTGCCGACTACTCGCGATCGATTCGCGCAACAAAAAACCGGTGCGTTTCCGAAGCATAAATATTAAACAGTCACCCGCCCGGATAGGCCCGAACCTGTCCCTAATCAATAGGAAGGCGAGAAAGTGTTGCGACCGCTCTCTTGAGGACCGAGTCCCCCACCTTGACTTCTGCTGATCGAGGCGTGCCATCCCGACCCATGTACAAATTGACGATCCGTCCTCGTCTCCATCTCAATGATGGCAGGTTCGCATCCTTAATCAGCACCAAATCACCGACTTGAGGGGGGCTCGTCCGGTCAGTCCACTTAAGGCGCTGCTGCAAGATGTGCAAGTACTCAAGGGACCACCGTTTCCAAAAATCTTGAGCCATCTGCTGCAACATCTGCGACCTAGTTAACCGACTTAACTTAACATCACCGAATGGGTATTCTGGCAGGGCGTTAAGGGGCTGACCTATCAGGAAGTGACCCGGAGTCAACGCTTCCAATCATTTGGATCCGAACTGAGCGGGCACAACGGACGCGAGTTCAGTGTCATTTCAATTTTACAGAACAGCGTCGCAAGCTCTTCAAAGCGTAGAGAGGTCTCACCGATGATCCTCGTCAGGTGCGACTTAGCCGATTTAACCGCAGCCTCAAAAAATCCTCCCCAATGAGGACATCCCGGCGGACTGAAAACCCATTCAATCCCTCGTCGGGAGCAAGCCGTACCGATGGTTACGCCATTATGGTGTAAAAGATCAGGCAGTTGGCCTTCTGGAGTCATATCTAACAGATAGGGTTCAGATGGTCGATGTTAATGGGAAAAGATCACCTGGGTCTTCAATAAGTATGGGCGTACCGCGAGGTTCAATTCTTGGTCCTTTCTTGTTTTTAGTATATATTAATGATTTACCTTACCTTGTTAAAGCAAAACATGGGTTAGTATTGTTTGCCGATGATACTTCTTTGATATTTAAAGTTAAAAGACAGCAATCAAATTATGACGAGGTAAACAACGCTATCTCTAGTATAGTGAACTGGTTTACTGTTAACAATTTATTACTTAATGAAAAGAAAACTAAATGTATTAAATTCGTGTTACCCAATGTGAACCCCGTAACTACAGACATATTTATAAAAGGACAGAGATTGGACCTTGTGCAGTCGACTGTCTTTTTGGGCATTACTTTAGACGCCAAACTACAATGGGATCCTCATATAAATAAATTGTCGAACAGACTGAGTTCGACAGCGTTCGCAGTTAAAAAAATTAGAGCTCTTACCGACGTAGACACCGCTAGACTAGTCTACTTTAGTTACTTTCATAGTCTAATGACCTATGGTATTTTATGGTGGGGTCACGCTGCGAATGCTAATAGTATATTTATTCTGCAGAAACGGGCTGTTCGTGCAATTTATAGATTAGGGCCTAGAGTGTCACTGAGGGAAAAGTTTAAAGAAATCAATATTCTGACATTTGTGTCTCAATATATCTATGACAATCTTGTGTATTTAAAAAGAAATATAACTAATTTTCAGAAGTACAGTGATATACACAATTTTAATACTAGAAATAAAGACAAGTTGGTAGCTTATGTAAGCCGACTACATAAAATTAGTAATTCTTTTTAAGGCAATTGTATACGCTATTACAATAAGGTCCCTACTGATATTAAAAACTTACCTTTAGACAAGTTTAAAATAATAATAAAACAGAAATTGTATAAAAAAGGTTACTATAGGATATCTGATTACTTAGAGGACAGATGTCCATGGGAATAGATTGTTTGAGTAACAGGCTGTTTCGATATATAATTAGCATTCATTTTGTAATTTGACAATATTTTATTTAAAAAAGGAAACGCAAAAATGCGACGACTGTGGAGTTTCTTCGGTGAGCTCTTCTCCACAGATTCCGCCATTGTGTTAGTGAACTCACCCAAAAAAATGTAATGACGGATCTAAGTGATGTAACAACATCCTATGGAAATAAATGATTTTTTGATTTTGATTTTTTCTGCAGATATCGCCTGGCTCCGACAAAATTTGTGCCGTTGTCCGAACGGATTAATGTCGGGAGGCCCCTTCGTGAGACGAACCGATCCAGACAAGCGATAAATGCCTCCGTAGTGAGGTTACTGACCACCTCCAAGTGGACTGCCTTCGTGGCCAAGCACACGAAAACGCACAGGTATGCCTTCACTAATCTGGCGTTCCGTAGCTGTGAAGACTTGACCATGAATGGTCCCGCGAAATCCGTTCCGACACCCGCAAAGGGCCGGATTTCATTAACCCTATCCAAGGGCAAGTCGCCCATCTGGGGCTGCATCGTAGCCGCCTTGGCCCGATAACAAGGCAGGCACCGAAATACGACGCTCCGCACTAAGCGTCTTCCCGATAGAATCCAGAACTCGCGCTGGAGAAACGCCATCAAGGCGTGGCATCCGATATGCCCATTCCGAATGTGTCAATCCTGTATCAACAGTTCGACCAACTTCCCTTTCCTAGGGAGTAACATCGGGTGGCGAGCCGCATAAGGCAGGTTGGCATTCCGCAGCCGACCCTCAGCAATCATTGAGGGTCAATAAACGGGTTGAGCCGAGCCACAGCTCCCTTCAGTTGGACGCGTCCGCGTCTCAGAATGTCAAGTTCGGACTTAAAGTGCACCGTCTGCACGTTCCGTACCAATGCCAACAACGCATGGTTCCGTTCCCGTGGTGTCAGGACCTGTGTCCGCACTCGTTGCGCCTACAATTCCGCGCAAATCGGCAGATCCAGGCGGTCACATTGACCAGCTTGTCGAGCGAGCTGTACCGTTCCAGCAGGCTGAACTCCTCTTCCGGCTCTGGTTGCGTCGTACAGACACCGACTGTCAAGGCGCCGTTCGCCGTGGTAACGCGTGGACTCATTGGCCAATCCAATTCGGCTTGAGTCAACCATTTTGGACCCCACCACAAGGGATGTCCAACCAACTCCGGAGCGTGACACAATCGACCGGACCGTAGGTGGTTCCTCCACCTCCCAAAACTTCTGTATCACCTCCGAGAGTACAGAACCGAATAAGGGACTACGAGTCGCTAGGCGTGGGGCAGCCGGCATGACCGGACCCAATACCGCATGGCCCACTCTAGTGATGACCGAAACCAGACCAGTCGCCTGCAACACGTGGACACCTGGCACTAACAGGTATCCCAAGGTATCGACACCCAATAAAATGTCTACTGGGCCCTTAATATCGAACTCCGGGTCAGCCAGTGACAACCCAGCGACCAACTGTCGCACCGAGGGCGACAACCGTACGTGAGGGTGTGAGCCCATCACATTAGGCATGACTAATGCCGTGACCGTCAGATTCACCGATGAATCCACCCGTGACGAGAGAGTAATCCGACATACTCCCTTAACGGAACCGACTTCCGTGTTCCCAATTCCCCGAATGGAATGTGGATACTCCCTTACCGAAATGCCCAACCGTCTTACAAGGTTGCACGAGACTAAGCACCCCTGGGCCCCCGAGTCCAATAGTGCTCGTGCCACACAAGATTTGCCGTCCGAACTCCACGCTATCACCGAGGCGGTGGGGAGCATGACCGTCTGTGGAGTGGCGGCACCCTGTAAGTGGGCGGCGTGTCCCTAGCGGGAACCTCCGCGGGATCCGAACCCGCTGGGACCCCCGTCGGCCTGGTAACTCGGCTGCTGATATGCCACCGGTGGCATATCAGACCGCATGTACATCAGGGGGTCCCAACCCGCATAATAGGCCCCTCGCTCTCCCGGTACCCGACCATACCGGACTGTGAACGGTGTGCCCGGTGGCCACCGTGGATGGAGGGGGAGAGCGGATCCAACCTGGGGCGCTCTAGGAATGGGGGCGACATCCGACTGTTCGCCTCCCAGAGCGACGGGCAGGGTGGCGCAGAAGGTGGCGGGCTCCCAGCCTTCGCGCCACTCATAGGTGCCATCTGACACCCGCCCGTAACAGGCGGTGAGCCAGCGGCCCGAAGTCCTCGCTGGCCCTGGACAGCGGCGACCGAACCCCGGCTATCCCGCCTGTTACCCCCCGCGCTGCCCCCTTCCCCTCGGGGGGGGGGTCCCGTCCGCGGGTACCCCAGTCACCCCGTTGGTGACTCCCGTTGCCCGGAGGGGGACTGGGTCCGGCCCTGGTTGGGCCCTGTGACCGACCAACCTGAGTCCGGCCCTGGTGACCGTCCGATGGGCCTGACCGGTTCAGGCACAACATGATGTGGTGCTTGCCACCGCAGCACTCACAGGGGGACGCCCGTGAGCACTCGCTCAGCGGGTGCGGCCCCAAACAACCGAAACACAATCGGTGGCGGAAGACCACCTTCCTGCGGGCAGCCACACCGAGCGCCTTAAAGTTGGCGCAACTGGTCACTTCATGACCGGCACTGTCGCAGTGCACACAGCCGTCACCCGACGGCGCGGCACTCAAATCGCCAAATTTGCTTTGACCGCCCACCCCCCCGTGGGGGTGGGGGGCGCGGCCTCTCCCGCATCCGCGCGGGTTGGCGCTGCACACTGGCCTCCGAATCCAAAGTGTCGCATCGCCTGCATTCACCCTCCAAGAAATCCGTTAATTGGACGAGCGTGGGCAGTTCAGAGCTACTGCCCCCATGCAGCTGTTCAAACCGACTTTGAACATCTGCAGGCAAACGTGACAAAACCATATATAACACAATATATGACCATTGGTCTACCGGCAGACCAAGGTTCTGAAGGGCCTTAGTGGCCACCAGCACAGGGTTGAGCACCTGTACCCGGATGTCAACATCCCGGGTTACTCGTGGGATACTAAACAGCTTCCCCAGCTGCGCATCAACCAACCGCCGTTTGTGTTGGTAGCGGTCAAACAATATGACCCGGGCAATCTCATAATTGCCCGCCGTAACCGTTAGGTGACCGACCTACTCCTTCGGTTCACCCCGCAGTGCCATCAATAGTTGGGCCAACTTGTAGGCGTTGTCCAGGTCGTCCCGACCGTGGACCAGGCTATCGAATAAATTGATGAATGCCGGCCACTCATCAATTGCCCCACCGAAGGCCGGAATCTCCAGGTGTGGCAGCCGTCCAACAACACCCTTAGGGGGCGGGTCTCCGCTACCCTCCCCGCGGTCATCCCGACGCGACCGCTTAATTTTTTCGGCGCGACGCTCGATGTCGCCCAAGCACTCCATCGCTTGGTCAGCATCCGCGCAGAGCTGCTTCACTGCGGCCACCGAAGCCTCATCCGTAAGCCCGAGGGCTTCAGCCTCCGCAGCCAGCCGACACACCTTCCCGACGCGTGTCATTGCGTCCTCCACACGCTTGAGCAGGACATCGTCCATGTCAGGTCGCTCCACATACTTGTGAGTATGGGCGAGCCATCTCATCTCCTCACGGACACCATATCGCAGTACCGTCAAGGGCGAAGTTGCCATGGTTACCGATTTAATTGTTTCTGGTCCTATGCTTCACTACCGAACTAAGCACAGCCAGATACCAGCACTTTCCCGTCAGCGCTGGGCACAGAAATTAAAACTAAGTTGTAAAAACCAAGGCAACCACTAAACAATCAAATCCTAAACAATATTTAATATGGTCGCCCTGTGGACATACACCTTATAATATACACTCTAAATCAATTAGAGAATGCCACCATGTGGTACAATACAAATAACACACAAAAGGTTATTATAAAAAAAAACTATTTTTCTAGCAGTGGCCCCTCCGATATGAACCACACTTCCTTTGAGGTCAGCAAAATCAGCTTAATACCCCTTAAATAGCCCGACCCTGCTGTGCAAACCGAAATAACACTGTAGGACTCTAGAACCCGACGTTCTACCGCAAGTAATACAATCTAGGCTTCGCAGAATGACTGTTCAATCTTTTATGCGCACAAACAGTAGTTTCCGACTACAAATTTATTATTGACTAAATGGACACTTATACTTTCACTAACCGAAATGAACTTTAATTGTGGTACCGACCACAGACTCATTGCCAAACAGATTGCCGGCCAATCTGAGATATTCTTTTCTCCCAACTACAATGTGGCAACAAAACAACCCTAGAACCGTGAATCGATGATTTCCCACTAGGAAACCGCGCTCCTGCTACCAAGATGTTTAATTTTCCACGCCTACCGAACGGCGTGGAATCCGAAGGGGGTGTGCCTTTGCCAACACGTGAGAGAAAAGAAGTGAATGATTTTTTACTGACCTTTGTCTCCGTAGACAGGAAATCGAAAGCTCGATTCGAGACGGGAATTCGGGAAAAGGGCACAGTTTGGGATAGGATATGGATTGAATCCTTGCCGTCGTTTCGCTGTCGCTGCCCGACGCTGCCGCCGGCGTGCTGCCTGCCGACACGTGGAATCGCCGTCCGATACGACGATTTTCAATCACGACACGGGTCACTTGACCGCTGACGCGAATCTACTTATTTCCCGACGATGTAGATGATTAACACTCCGACCAGGCCCGACGCCTGTATTTGATAATTGGTACACCGAAATACCATCAATGCCACGAGGCCCGAGCAGACATGTTGTTCTCCCGATGAGACAAGACCAAGAGATAACCTCCAATTTTACATCTCGTTCCGGTACGAGTGACAGCTGCTAGTTCCGTTTTCGCTAGTGATGTGCCGACTACTCGCGATCGATTCGCGCAACAAAAAACCGGTGCGTTTCCGAAGCATAAATATTAAACAATAGCACAGATATAAAGTTCGAGGATATTCAGCAATCTGAGAAGGATAGATGGTTATACCTTGACTGCCAAGGAATGCTTCGTAGGGGTGTTGATAACAGCCAAACTCCAATTCGAGCACAAGCCGCCAAAGCCACTGACATACCAACTAACACTACCCAGCGGCCTAAGCCTATTGCTTGCAACAATGAACTAAGGGAAATAAAGTACTTTTTCAACTACAAGCTGGAGAACATAACTGCCGAAATACTTAAGACCTTGAGGGCAGAAAATAAAGATTTACATACCCAGATAGGGTTGCTTTCCGACAAGTTGAACAGCCTATCTGAACAATACAATAGTAACTTGCGGGCTATGGAAAGTAAACTTGTTGACCGCGACAGCAAGATTGTGTGCCTGGAGGCCGAATTGAAGGAGCTGCGGGATCAGTCTGACTGCGACGTCCAAGCAAAGCTGAGCAACCAGCTTGAGATAGCAGGCCTCCCTGAGCACGACAGTGAAAACCTTCAACATATGGTATCATTCATATATCCCCAATGCATAAACTGTACCAAAATGTAAATTATTATCTGTATCTATATTATTACGGAAATCCTCCAAACGTAGTGTTTACCTCAATATCACCTCGAAAGATCTATCGACAAAATCATAGCAACAACCACAGATATCGAGAGATAGGTTGAGGGGCGTGGCACGTGCGAACAAATTTAGCTCCGACAGGTTAGATATTAAAAATTCTCGGTAGTCACCGGGCGACTGCAGTGACGAATTCATTTCCGTTGTTTTTCGAAAATGCCGACCTGTGCAATACTCACGTGCAAAAATAGAAGCGAGATTGTGAACTCCAAGAACGCCGGTGTCACATATCACTTGTAATTCTAATTCCAACTATTATTTCTTCTTAAAACACAAGAAATAAACATTATTACGAAAATATATAATTCGCGGAAAATTCGTCACGAATTGACATTAAAGTGACAATGTCATTTTGATCTCGCTAAGTTTACTATACATTGCTTGTTTTGTATCTTAATTTCACTACTTATTGCCAAGCTTACAAGGAATGAATATTTCACACATATCTAAGTACGAAAGCAAAGATGCATCGTGATACGGAGGCGAACTGTTACACGCACACAAAGACGACATATAGTGATGGGGATAGTGATAGGACAATTATTTTTTTGAATCGATAGATTTTATCATTCCGCAATTACTAATATAGTTAATGTAATAATATAGTTATTTTATTGCTCATAATACGTAAGTTTATTGTTAGTTATTCCAATGATTGCCAAACAGGCAGTTTAGATTTTAAGTTTGTTTAAAACCTCGCCCGACGAAGGATAATGGGGTGTTATAAGTATTGATCGGAAATTCCGATGCTTTCAGTCAGGTCCGAAGAGTTCACAGTTATTCTACCTTCAGAAACCTCTTTGCCTCACTTTCTAGCTGTAAGGATTCTGTTGAAAAAAAGAAGAGAGGCAAAGGGGTCTCGTATGTCGTATGTCGTATAAATATGTCGTATTTACAAACAATTTACTATTATCTTATATTATATATATATTGTATAATAACGGCAAAGGTCAAGGCGTAGCCCTACTAATTAAGTCGGACCTTCAACATACACGAATATCCATTCCAATTACCCAAACGATGGAATCCATCGGTGTTCGAGTAATATTGTCAGGTTATTTGTATTCAGTAATTGCAGCCTACCAGTCACCTAACTCAGAGATCTCTACTTCTGACCTGGATATTTTATTGAAACTAGGCCCAAGAGTTCTTATCATGGGTGATCTCAATGCGAAGCATACACTTTGGAAATGTCCCTCCTCCAACAATCGCGGCAAAACGCTTGTAAACCACATGCTAGATAATGACTTTATAATTCATGCCCCGGATAGTCCAACCCTTGTACATTATAACCCAGATAATATCCCATCTACCCCAGATTTGTGCTTAGTGAAAAATGTTACAAATATCTCCGGCCTACTTACGGTACCTGCCCTCTCCTCAAATCACCTCCCCGTGGTCTTTGCCCTCGAAGGCACCCCCTTACGTGAAACTATGAAGCTTTTTAACTATCCCAAAGCTGACTGGACCAGCTTCCGCTCATTTCTTAACGAAAAAATTTTCCTTTCCGCTAAGTTGTATGATTCTATCACCGACTTAGAGGATGCTGTGAGTGATATTACCAACATTATCTCAGAAGCTAGAGATAGATTTGTACCCAAAGTGAAAATTTATGACAGCCCTACTCCTTTGCCCCGGTTTATCAAAAAATTAATAAGAAACAAAAACCGCCTTCGCAAACATGACCAACGTGAAACAAACCCAAATGTTCGCAGATCCCTTAGAACAGCCATGAATAATCTCCAGGAACAGATTAAAATAGCCATCCAAGCACACAACGACAAAACATGAAATAAAAAACTGAGTAAAGTCGATAATCCCAGCTCCGACATTTGGAAATTAGTTCGTTCCCTAAACCGGAAATCCTGTGTAATACCTCCCCTTAAAAATATTGATGGCTCGTTAACTAAAGATATTCACGACCAATCCAATGTTCTTGCAGAAACTTTTCACAATAACATGCTCCTCACGTCCAGCTGGGTCCCTTCTGCCGATACTGCTGGCATCGTTAATAGATCTGTTAACTTTTTAAGTAATTACAGTCCTAATGATGACCCTATCTTGCATCCCATCCGTCCTAAGGAACTTTGGAAACACGTCCGTAGCCTCAAAAGTCGCAAATCCCCTGGACCCGATAGCATAACCAATATTCTGTTAAAAAATCTGCCTCAAAAGGGTATTGTTTCACTGACGAAAATTCTCAATGGATGCTTACGGACTTGTTACTATCCATCAGCCTGGAAGCTTGCTAAAGTTATAGCGATCAAGAAGCCAGGAAAGGAAGAGTCAGATACTGTAAGCTACCGACCGATTAGCCTGCTTTCTACCCTGGGAAAACTGTACGAGCGGCTTATCCTCTCAAGGTTAGCACGTTACAGTGACCCTCACCTCTTGCCAGAACAATTTGGCTTCCGCAGAGGACATTCCACTGTCGAGCAACTGGCACGTGTAGCTGAAAATATTGCTGACAACCACAACAAAAAAAGCACTACAGGAATGTACCTACTCGATGTCGAAAAGGCCTTTGACACAGTCTGGCATGACGGCCTAGCGCATAAATTAATTGAAATAGGAGTCCCTCTAAAACTGGTCAAGCTTGTAGTGTCCTACCTAGAAAATCGGCGGTTCAAAGTACATATCGGTATCACCGAATCGGATATATACGGTGTCCCAGCAGGTGTACCACAGGGCTCTGTTTTGGGACCCTACCTCTTTCTCGTTTATTTGAACGATATTCCTAAACAACCCCGTACGCAGCTGGCCTGCTTTGCTGATGACACAGATGTTTTTACTTCATCTGAGGATATTGATCTTGTCATAAGTCGACTTGATATGTCCCTAGAACTCTTTCATGAGTACTTCACTAAGTGGAAACTTAAACTTAATGGGTCTAAGACTGATGCTATCCTCTTTACCCGGAAACGTCAAATCCCCACACGACAGCTCACCATTAATGGACACAAAATACCGTGGAAACAAAGTGTTAAATACCTCGGCATTATTCTGGACACAAAACTGAACTGGACGACACAAACAAAGGCACTACATCAAAAGGGAATTAAATCTTTATGTGGGCTAAGCCAGATCCTCAACAGACGATCAAATCTGAGCGCATACACCAAACTTAGGATGTACACTACACTAATAAGGCCCTGTATCACTTATGCTGCTCCAGTATGGAGTAGTACTTGTGACTCAAACTTCGATAAGCTCCAATTAGTGCAAAATAAAGCCCTAAAAACAGCTTTTAATACTCCCTTTTACACCAACCTTTCTAAATTGCATGGCAAAATTCAGCTCCCAAAAATAAAACCTTATGTACTAAACATATCTCGAAAATTTTATATCGATAAAAATCCACACCACAGCAATAGTCTTGTCTCATCTATCGGCAAATCACGTCTACATACATTATCGTATGCTAATACTTATAAAAGTTATAAGCTGCCCCATCACTATTTTCTAAACAGTGAGTAAACTACGACGGCTCCTACCTATCTCTTGTTGCCATGGCCGGCCGTGTATCGTCGCCTAGCCGGGCAGTGTGCATTTGTTTTCTACATACCCGCACTTACTCGTATTGCGCGATGTGTTAGTATAGGAATGTCGATGTGAAAAGTATTCAACATATCAAGTTGAATGCACCAGTATTTTATTGATATTTTATTTAAATAGTTGAACACAATGTAAAATATTATATTAATTAAGCTGTTGAAAGTTTTAAGAGGTGCCTTAGCCTAACAAACAATACAATTTATATGTATACTCATAATGACGGTGTCTTATGTTGATATGTTAAAATGTATTTATCTAATAAAGAACTTTGAAAAACAAAAACAAACTATTATCTTTATAGAACCTGGCATTGTATACGACTGTCTATACCAGTGTCTATAAATTATAATCGATCGATGATACACGCTGTCCATGCATTGTCCCAACACTAGCTCGACTAGCTAGTATAACTGCGGTACTGTGGTTGTGTTCGGACGATAGGTGCATGACATTGCACTGACCAATAAAAGCGGAGGGATTGATGTACGAGTGGTGTAAATGCATGCGTGTTTTTAGTTTTCGGCGACACTGGTTCCGATACAAGCTTAGCGCCAAGGGCCTACCTCTCGATATCTGTGGCAACAACTTTAATCCTTCCCCCCCCCGGATCTCATAGTGAGCAGTCGTATATTGAAACTACATCAAATTAAATTCTGATATTTAAATAAATTTAAAACATTTTAAATCCATCAAAATATTAGGAGCGCATAACTCCAAAGTGCTCTTCCAGATTCAAATTCGCGCGCCACAACTCCTCCCATGCAGTCCGTGATCGAAGTCAACGGTATTACGCTAGCCCCACTCACCTACGAGGACTCCATTCATCTGGACAAAGCACCCTCTCCTGCGCGTGAGTAGTAGTGAGTACAACTGCAGCGCTACTACTACAGCAGCTACATAATCAGTGATCACACTCGTGTGATGTGGTGTAATGACCTCATTCATTACACCACATATCACACGCAACTGCCTGCTGGTCGCTGCGGCCCTGGTACCCTGCAGTCTCGCCGCTTTGACCAAACAGGGCGCGTGGGGCGCCGCTGATCACTGCTCGTAACCGGTTCGCCATCTCCTGTACACCGCTACGGCCCTGGTACACCCAGAGAAAAGACCCCACCCAAATTCTCGATCGGTGGCCTACGCACTTGACCTATAAGCCGTCCCAATCTCCTACGGCTCCCTGAGTGCCTGGTACAATTTGAAATTGTAAATACGCTCGTATAACATGGTTCTACGTACCCCTCCCCCCTCACCGGTGAAGGCAACCCGTAATAACGTGCCATCTACTACTACACTTCTCGCACCCGGTGCGTCGCCCATCCAGCATTCGTCATCGACGCCGAATCTTCCCTCTACAATAGGCATGCAAAGTGACTCCGTTAACACCAGGCTCGAAGCGAAAGTACGACGGGCTCGATAATGCAGATGAATTGCGAGATTTTATGGGTTGTATGCGCGGGATGTTCGCATCATTTTCAAATGATATTGAGTCGCGCCTAAATGCACTGCAAGAAAATATTGCTGTGATACGAAATCAGAATAATGACATAACAAAGAGTGTCGAGTTCACGTCGGAGAAGCACGATGAGCTGCTTAAAAGAATAGATGCACTAGAGTCCGAAAAACGGGACGACAGGAAATACATTTTGTCACTTGAAGATAAAAAGAGTCCCTAGAGAAGAAATCTCGCTCCACTTGCATTGAAATTCGTAACATCCCGAAGAAATCTGACGAAAAGAGTTCTGAGACTAGAAGGTAATCTATGCGACTTGCTGTCGAACCTGGCAAATGTCATAAGTCTACCAATTAGTGAATCTGACATAAAGAATATCTAAAGAACAACACATATGAAAGACTCCTCGAGACCGATTATTGTCGAGTTCCGCATATTAAAAAAGGATGCACAGCAAACAAAGCAGCAGTCAAAACTTTCAACATGAAAAAACCTAACGTAGATAAGTCAAATACTACTCATCTGGGAATCATTGCACCGAAGAAAGGGATTTTCATCTAAGTCTCTTAGATGAAAATCCCTTTCTTCGTAACCGGGATTTTCAGCTAAGTCTCTTAGATGAAAATCCCTTTCTTCGGTGCAATTTCACCCCCAAGTCGCAGCGTTTGTTTTACATGACAGGAGAATTTGCGAAGGAGAACAAGTATGACTTCTGCTGGACTTCTCGTGGTGTAGTCTACCTTTGAAAGTCCGAAAACAAACCATACAGCCGTATCTTGTGTGACAGTGATCCAGACAACTTAAAAAATAAGGCGTGACTAATTTTATTTGTTTCTACAAATACTCTTATCTTGTATAATGTAAGTAATAATAATTATTATATAGCTCTAGTTAACTTTATGAATTTGTACATAACAACTCCTCTCCTTACAATACACTTATTCACTCTTACACTTCTTACAAATATGCACATACAACAAACAGAAAAACGCAAACAATTCATATCACCACCCACACAAAAAATCATAAATCTGCAGGACAGTCCATTAATTAATAAATATATCAAGCCATTCATCTTTAATGAAAATAAATATACTACCGGTCGACTTTGTTAGTCATATTTTCACGTAATGTTAAGATAAGTTGACGACCGTCACAGATAAGGTATATTTATATTCATCACGCACTATGTCTTATGCACGTCATTAATAACATGTACCAACCTAGTATATAAGCTAGGATTCCCTATAATAAATTAGTCTAGTCTAGTCTAGTATTAGCGCGCACCTCAAGCCTTTTACTTTACTCTCGAAGATGTCACTCTCGTTAAAATTGCCTCTGGAAAATCAGACATTAGCATAAACCAAAAAATAAACAAAACAATCATAACAATAACTAAGGCAATTGTTAAGAATAATTTAATGAGATCTTATGTAAAAAATAACCACATTCGATTATGTACAACAATTAATAAATGATCTGGATGGCATATCGGTCTGTAAGTCCATCCTTACTGAAACAAGTAACTGTATAAAATATGTTCCCACATTGCATTCTTGTCTAAAAATTATCTTCAAATAATCAATCTTCCAGACTTCCTAGTACTTCTGCATGAACTGAAATTTGATTGTGATATTCTGATTTTGACCGAATGTTGGTTGTCTTGTACACCTATAATTCCCTTAATTCAAGGCTTTAAACATTATGCAAATAAAACGAAATGATGGAGTGGTGATATATTACAGAAAAAATCTACTTGTCACCATAGAAGGGCAAAATATTGCTGAAGGAAATTGTCTTATTTTGAAACATGATAAAGACACGGCTGTTATCGCCATTTACCGCCCACCCTATTTCAAAAATATAGAAAATTTTCTTGAAGGCTTATTTACTGTATTTCAGGATTTGTCTTATTTCTCTAATGTAATTCTGACTGGAGACTGTAATATTGATATAAACCCAGTAAACGATAATTCTGATGCCGATCTCTACTTAGATAAGGCTGCCTATTATGGACTGCTACCTGGTCATACTTTTGTGACTAGGGATTTCAGCAATACTTGCTTAGATCATTTGCTACTAAAAACTAAAAAGAAAGCTGTTACCTTAGTCGTGAATACAACTATAACTGATCACAAAGCTTATAAAGTCAACTCCGCCATCTACTTATTGTATTCTGGACACTGAGGGATTATCACCGAATCTGGAAAAAAGTAATTTCGAAATAATTTATGAAATACCGGATCCAAACACTGCTATTAATATGTTCATAGGTATTTTACTAAGTGCTATTGAGAATAATACAAAAACTCGCAAAATCCCAGGATTACTGCTGGACTCCTCCGCTGTATAAGAAATCGGGACAAACTTCACAAAAAAACAGTATCAAACCCAGGAAATGAAACTTTAAAACTATCTTACAATTGAGAAATTGAGGAATATATAGAAATTGAGGAGAAATTTTGAAAACTCACAACATAAACAAGCGGGAAACAATAGCAAGCAGCTTTGGAAGGCTATTAAATCTATTTCTTCAACCACTCCGATAAAGGACCAACCTCGAGAACTTCTGACACCTTTAAATTCACCTATATCATCTTTAGAAAGAAGTAAATAACTATTTTATAAGTGTAGGAAAAAATCTAGCAGAGGCAATAAATCATAAAGATCAAATTATTACACCAATCGTAAACAGCTGCTAAACAAACTCATTTGCAATGTTACAAACTGACAATCAAGAAATTGAAAGCCTTATCATGACTCTAAAAAACGAATGCTCTGTGGGATGGGATAAGATTTCAAATAAGGTTTTAAAATCCCATAAAAATCTGTTTGTCCCGATTCTTACTTACATTTTTAATTTATGTTTAGAGAAGGGAATCTTCCCTGATGCGCTAAAACGATCCGTAGCTCTCCCAATCCACAAAGGGGGTGACCGGGACCGTTTTGAATGCTACAGACCTATCTCTTTACTCCCCTCTCTCTCTCTAAGCTACTGGAACGAATCATGAACACTAGACTCATCACCTACCTGAAAAAAACAGTATCCTGGCAGGAAATCAATACGGTTTTCGGTCTGGAAAATCTACCTCCGATGCTGTACATGACCTTATAAACTTCGAAGGTGAAAACCTAGACGAGGGTAAACGCTGTTTGGGAATATATCTTGATTTAGCCAAAGCATTCGACACGGTTTCGGTAGAGCTCCTTATAAAAAAAACTGGAATTAATATGTGTCAGAGATATCCAGTTGGATCTTGTTAGAAGTTACCTGTCAAATAGAACTCAAAGTGTCAAAATTGGTGAACTTACGAGTAGTACGCAATCGGTAAATTGGGGAGTTCTACAAGGAAGTGTCGTTGGACCTACTCTGTTCCTAATTTATGTAAATGACCTCTGCCGCCTCGTGCTGCCGCAAGGCAAAATCATCACCTACGCTGATGACACGGTTTTACTTTTTGCTGGTAGTGGTTGGGATGAGGTATTTGTTAGCGCTCAACTGGGCTTCAATATTGTATCCCGTTGGCTACAACAAAATATTCTGACCCTCAACTCTGAGAAAACTAAATATTTAACTTTTTCTATACTGAACTCTACACAACCGAATAGCAAACACAAATGATACATTGGAGCTAAATTCGTGCACATGTCAAGTTCTGGAAAGGACGCCGACTATCAAATATTTAGGTATACTTCTTGATAATAATTTGAAATTCCAAAATCACATACAGTCTCTTAGTGCCAAAATCAGAAAATTAATATATGTCTTCAAGAGCCTAAGATATGTAGCAGACCCATGCCTCATGAAACGTATTTATGTTGCTCTAGCTGAGTCGCTGATACGTTACTGCATAACTAGCTGGGGTGGCGCGCATAAGACGACAATTTTTTGCGTAGAGAGGGCTCAAAGGGTAGTATTGAAGGTCTGCACACTTAAACCTTTCCTTTTCTCTACAACAGACCTCTTCAATCTCTGTGATATCTTAACAGTAAGACAGATTTAAATACAAAGTATCATACTAAAACAACACTATACACTCTTAACAAGTAAGACAGCAGTAATTTCAAAACGGCGAAATGATAAAGTATGCCAAACAATAATGGTGCGTACAAATTTTATGCAAAGATTTTTTAAGTTCCTAGGACCTTATCTTTAGAACAAAATCAGCAAATACAGTGAAATTTACACTAAGACAATCTATGAAACTAAAAAACTATATACAAATGGCTGAGATCGTTAACATGTGATGAAACTGAAAACATGACAGTTTTATCGTAATACACTTATAACAATTAATAAATCAACTATTCATTACATAATATATATATAAATATAAATATATATATATATATATATATAAAACCTATTATATTTACAATCTAAACAAATAATAACGAGGTATAATAACAAAAACATACAAATTCATTCACTACTCACCACACTCAAACATACCAACATCACACTTGTCGTCTTTTCTATTACACACAAAAACACAAACATAACATACACAACTTAGTTTAATTTTTTATATTTATCTTTAAAAATTATTATTATATTTAAAAATCAATATTTTTAATAACCTGCACTCTCTTTAAAAACAATGACTCAAGTTTCTGCTTGAGTATAGACAATGTAGACCTATTTTCGAAAACTCTGTATAATATGTCATTTACTGGTGGGAAGTACAACTACTCATCCTATACCATAGGGTCCACCCTTTATTCGGAAGTAGTGAACATCCCTTGTTCTTTTACAAATGTAAAAACAAGAAATTCTAATGTATACTTTTTACTGAATAAATGATTATTATTATTATTATTATTATTAATCCTAGCAACACTTTGGACTCACCAGTTATGGAAGTACATCTTATAACAGAAATAATGTATCATCTTGTTCACCCTGCACACAGGCCTAAATAACATAGACAAAGCCATAGACGACACCTTAGAGATTCCCTGCCATAGCCTGGATGAGCTGGAGAATGCTGAAACCCTACCGAACTCCTCATATAATTTTAAAATTCTTAACTTTAACGTAAGAAGTATAAATAAAAACTTTGATCTCTTTATAATTAACATAAAAAGACTAAATATCACCTGTGATGTTATTGTTCTTACAGAGTGTCAAATAAAGCAGTCGTCCATTGTTCCCAACATTTCTGGCTATTGCACTTATCAAACTAAGAAAGTGATTACCAAAAACAGCGGTGTGGTGGTGTATGTTAAGGATAGCTGGAATGCCACTGTCTCTGAACTTGACTTTAAGGAGGCTGATGGTCTCTTAATTGAAATTTCTAAAAACATTACAATTTTAGGTATATATCGATCGCTCTCTTTTCAGACTGTTTTCTATCTGATCTAGTCGCCGGAGACATCAATATCAATATTATTCCCACAGAAGACAAATTACCAACGCATTAAATACCTAGATTTAAACGCTGAGAATATTCTATTACCAGCAATCACAAAGCCGACTAGAGGCAACAACAGTCTCGATCATATTTTCGTTAGGTCTTAATCTTCGGTAATAGGCATTGTATGTGAGACAGACGTCACGGATCACTTTTTTACACTAGCTGGACTATTACTAAATAACTCAAAAACAAATCGTTAATTACGCACTAAACTTAAACAAGACTTTAATGGCATAAAACATGAATTAGCTGAACAAAGTTGGAGTGACGTTATGGCCAGTGAAGATATCAACAATGCTGTGGAAACATTTATCAAACGACTGTCAACTATTGTTGAAAAACACACAGAATTTGTAAAAACAAACCGGTCTAGCTATAACCTTAGACCCTGGATTACCCCGGGATTAATGCGCTGTATTAAACATTACGATCGATTGCACTGTGCGGCCAGGAAGCATTCTAAAGATCCAATTAAACTACTCATTTACAAACGTTATCGCAACTTTTGTAATGACCTCCGTAAACTAAAGACTGAGCACGAAAATCGTGAATTAAGGGATGGTCAGGGTAATCCGAAGAAACTCTGGAAGGTGTTCAAGGATATTTGCAATATTTCGAAAGGAAATAGTAATCCTATAGACTTATTGGATATTCCAGGGTCGAAGGAACAAAAACAGTCACTGAATATTTGTAATGACTTTTTTGCGACAGTTGGACATGACTTAGCAAACACCATTCTTTCAAATACAACCACCAGTCTTCACAGGTGGTTGTATTTGACGGATTGTGCTAATGACTCTTCAGTCATTAGCACAATCCGTTAGGTTCAAATTAATACCAAAAGACTCGTTCGTTTTACCTGGAACCTACATATTATAATAAAGTTAACACGCTTATCGTTGGTTTGTCAAGGCTCCCGGCATTGATGGTTTCGGTTATGCGTTACTAAAATAAATCAGACAAACTATCGTTAAACCATTAACTTCAATCTGTAACAGTAGTCTTACCACAGGAATATTTCCTGATGATTTGAAAATTGCATCTGTTTGTCCGATTTACAAGGCTGGGTCGAAAAACACACCAAATAACTACCGACCTATCTCCCTGCTCGGGGCCTTTTCTAAATTATTAGAGAAGTTGGTGAACCGACGCTTAGTGAAATACCTTAAAACCAAAGGCCTGCTTTTAGAAAGACAATTCGGTTTCAGACAAGGAAAGTCGACCCAAGACGCGGTATCACTCATGACAGGTATAATCGCGTCTCATCTTGACCAGCGGTTAAGTAGCATAGGTGTGTTCCTAGACTTGGCCAAAGCGTTTGACACTGTCTCCGTCCCAATACTCACGAGTAAGCTTGAACGACTGGGAATCAGAGGCTCAACTCTTGACTGGTTCAAAGGCTATCTATCGGAAAGGAGACAGTGTGTAACGATTGGCCAACTAAGAAGTGATAGCAAACGGTGAGTTTGGGTGTGCCACAAGGCAGCATTCTTGGACCGACCCTGTTTATCATTTACATGATCAATATACACAGTTTACCATTAGAGAACGCTGAAATAATTTGCTACGCTAATGATACCGCCATAATTTTCAATGGAAAGCACCGGAACGATGCTTTCACAAGTGCCGAACGCGGAATGTCGATCGTTGCCAAATGGCTCAAAGACAATCTATTGACGCTAACTAAACACTGGTAAAACTAAATTTCTGTGTTTTCACAAAACTGCCTCATGTACCCTCCTCCACAAACCGAAATTACAATTCACTCGTGTAACAATAGTGGCCTTACCTGTAGTTGTGACGCTATTGTCAAAACAAAAGAAATTAAATACCTCGGCGTTGTCGTAGACAAAAACCTGAATTTTATAACTCCTATAGAAAAACTATCAGAACGAATTCGCAGAGTCGTGACCATCATGCGACAACTTCGAAACTCAGCAACTGCCGAAACCCTGAGGATGGTTTACTTTGCTCTTTGTCAATCACAGCTTGTATACTGCATCTCATGTTGGGGCAGTGCTGTAAAGTTATATTTAATAAAAGTTAAAAGGGCCCAACGGGTAGTTCTTAAAACCATGATCACAGTCGTACATCGTTTTAGGAACACGGGGGAATCACATAAGGATCGGCTCCCTTATTTTGATTGAGGCCTTTGAGAACTTTAAGAATAGTTCTTTCATCAAGACAAATGCTGATCCGAAATATCAGCCTACCGGTTTTCAGATGTCGAAACATTTTAGTCAAACTGAAGCTAGAACTAAACTGAGAGGCAAATAAATCGGCAACTCCTTTGGATGAGTCGGCAGATTGCGTACCACACTTTATAATAGAGGGCCATGTGCTTCTTCCGTAGCTCCAAAAGACTTTCGGGTTACTTTGCAAGCTCCTTTCTACTTTGTTTAAGTATTCTTTGTATCAACTATTGAAAAGCCGGTCACAACGCTTTCTCAGCAGTTTATACTCAAGCTCGTCTCTAGGGTTTTTGTATTTTTTCATTTTATACCTCGTCTTGTCTTTTCCTCTAGACAATTTTACAAGGTCTATGGTGAACCAAGGCGGATACATCAACTTGCGGGGCTTTCTCTTTGGAACACGGAGTAATATAATTTCGTTTATTTTGTTTATATTACAATAAGGTCCCTACTGATATTAAAAACTTACCTTTAGACAAGTTTAAAATAATAATAAAACAGAAATTGTATAAAAAAGGTTACTACAGGATATCTGATTACTTAGAGGACAGATGTCCATGGGAATAGATTGTTTGAGTAACAGGCTGTTTCGATATATAATTAGCATTCATTTTGTAATTTGACAATATTTTATTTAAAAAAGGAAACGCAAAAGATGCGACGACTGTGGAGTTTCTTCGGTGAGCTCTTCTCCACAGATTCCGCCATTGGGTTAGTGAACTCACCCAAAAAAATGTAATGACGGATCTAAGTGATGTAACAACATCCTATGGAAATAAATGATTTTTGATTTTGATTTTGATTATAAAAAATTAAGACAGATTCATTCACACTTACGCAATTTCTAAAACAGTCTGGCCTGTCAATAACCCCGAGACCAGCCTGAACCTTGCCATAATCTGCTTTAAAGAAATTGTAGTCAGTTCCAGGTACCGATGGCAAGAAACTTTCATGAGTAAAGTGTGTGAGTATGGCCAAAGGGGGGTGGTAGGGGTCCAGTCTACTGATAATTTGATCAGGTCTGTTTGCATCACACACAACACTATTGAGTACCAGATCTAGGATCTTGTCCTGGCAGTTTTTGACCGCGTTTAAGCCGGTTAAAGACATAAAATCAACCAAGGCATGGCTCAGCTTTTTTTTTGTGGTAGTTATCTGGAACCACGCTAGTGCTATCTTTATCTGAGGACCAATAAATGAAACTCATGTTGAAGTCACTCATGACTATGAAATCATCCAGAAAACCCATTATATCAACGGTGTTGTCGAGATAGGTGTTTACTTCAGCTATCTTTGGGGGAGACGATAGATAAACTGCACTAATACCAACGCGTTTTCGATTACAACCATCCATCAAATCTACCAATAGTCCTTACTACCACTTTCCCAGCTCTTCATGAGGATACAATTAATATTGTTTTTGACAGCTATCAAAACCCCGCCTCCATCAAGCTTGCCCAACAAATAGGACCTAACATTTCATTCACGCCGATAAACCTGATACCTCTGGTCGGCAAATTCACACACTTGTGATGGAATCATTAAGCCAAGTTTCTGTAAATATTATAATATCATAATTATGTTGAAGAATATTTTTGTATATTATGTGAGTTTAAGATCGCATTCCTCTTAAATTCTGATAATATATAGACGCGAATATAAAACATAAATATAAGAACATTTATTTACAGAGAAATAATTTATACTAATTTACTTAAGAAGTCCTTGTTCGTAACAGTAATGGACGGGCTGTTATCAGCTTTACGCATTAAGGTTTTGCCATTTCTAACCCATAAGACATACTTATAGCTAATTTCTTTTACCTTAAATCGGGCGGTGCTGCCACCTGCAGTGACCTTTTTTCAGGTGTCAGATATTTGCTCAGGAAAATTGCCGACTTTTCTCCCCCTATTCCAATGAGACTGCTGTTGAGTTTTTCCTGCTTGTGGTCCCGATTGTATTAAGAAACAGCTGCTAGAAGAGCGTCACGATATCTAGGACTGCACAGTTTTGCAATGACAGTCCTGGGGCGACTGCTTTGAGTATCCATCTTTGCAACTCGAAAGCAGGATAAAGTGTCGCTATCCTCTACCGTCAGTGATGCTACTTTTCCGATTTGTAGTAAAGTCTGACTTAAGTTTTCTGACTTAAGTTCGGGTAAGCCATTCATCTCAATATTGGCCTCGTGGGTATATTGCTCCATTTGTGATATGCGGCTAGATAGTTCCCTTAGATTTGACTTCAGTTGCTCATTTGAGATCAGCACCGTCTTTATATCTTCTTCGCGAGATATTAACTGACGATTTATATCATCATATCGCCCATCGATGAAAGACACCACCGCAACAAGTTCATCTACCTGCTTTTGCAAAGTGGCTAATTCCTTAGCTAATGCATCTTTAGGAAGGATTTTTGGTAGTTTCGACTGCAACGACGCAGAAATTTCAGTGCGTATCAAGGCAGACAGGTGGTTGTCCCAAATACCTGATGACAATACGGACTTTATTCCAAATCCAGCACAAGCACTGTCACCATTGCCATCGTACTTCCCGTGGCCTTTTCCCTCGCCGTTCCCGTGCTCTATTTCGTCATCGTTGCCGTCGCTATTACCGTATTTATCCCCAATGTTGTCATCGTTGTCATAGGTATCAAGGTGTTGGTATACTCGCCCGTTGAACCAGTCGAACTTGAAAGTTTTTGCGATATGGTATATTCTCCTAGGTTACGAACAGGAGTGCCTGCATTATTTCCGGTTTTCTTTTGTTTTGATAGGCAAAAGGGACATACCCAGTTTTCTGACGAGCTGCGGTCATAGATCAAGTATTAGTACAAATAGAACAGTGCACTGTAACGGAAATGTAAAGATCTGAGACACATTTTTTATTTGCTATATAAAGTTGGCAGGCGTTGGCAGGTTTGGGCAACGTGATTTAATGATTCAACTATGAACTGCAAAAAGAGAAGCCAAATATTCTTAAACCAAACAAATAACGGTGATGTAAGATTGGTGTTGACCAATGCTCAATTAAGCGGCAAGATAAATTTGGTATAAACATAACTATGGAGATTAGTGGTTATCGAAGGCATCGCAAATTTCACAAGGCCTCATATAAGCTCAAGTGGCTCATCGCGTTGTTACCAGACTTGAAATATTAAGGTTCGAGGTTCGATTCTCCATTGTCAAATTTTCTTTTTCTATTTTACCTTTGGTTTTGGGTTATTAATTGTGGGTCCTTTCTGAATAGCTATTCGGGAGTGTCGGGTTGTGCTAATTAAATTTAAGTCCTAGAAGTTAATTGCTTATCATGCATCTTTGTAAATGTTTTCTACCTTGTTTTAACTACTGAATATGTCGTCACAGTAATTGCTTATTAATTCTATAATCGTCATTATTTATCTGGTCTAGAAATCTATGCGTGGAATGCGCCGGATTAATTATGAAATGAAAGGGCGATATCTTTGAATGGATGGTGTGACGAAACAAGCATTTGGTTTGTTTCTCAGTAGGTAGAAATATTTTTTTTTTTTAAATCTCCAAAATGTGGATAAACTTTAAGAGCTATGAAATAAGTTGAGAATCATAAATTTAAAATGAATATGGTTTAACTTCACCGTTGCTTTCAGTGGATCTCGAATTATGACCATTTTACACATTTGTGATGTTGTTTTGAAGTGTCGCATTTGCCATGGCTTATTCAATCGAAACTCATACGTAAAGGTGTTTAGTTACGATATAGTTTGGTGGGTCAAACAGATGAGTAGTTAGTTCAATGATGGAGGTATAGATGGCGGTCGATCGCCTTTAAATTCCAGATGGTTTAACTCAAATAAGAACTTTATTCACTATAACTGCAATAAGATGTTTTATATAGAAAAAAAAATGAGTATTATTTTATTTAGATTATTTTATGATGTTATAGAGTCTATTTCTAGTTGAACTGTGTGATCTAAAATATAAAGTGTGTATACGGTGTAGACCAGTAACCAATCAGAGCACATAGTTTCGAAAGGAAACAAAACGAACCAATGAGAATGACTCGCGGAGTTTGAGATGGTGTTTTGGCGAGCATGTCTGGGGAAGGTCGTTTTGGTGGGAAGAGAAAATATAAAAGGGATGGGTCGAGATGAGAAGGGGCTTTTTGTTGCTGGTCGTCGAGTGAAGTGTGAGTTAAGACTCAGAGGGAAGCCATTTAGTCTCCGCGTCAAACTACTGTGAAACACGTCTTTCTGGAATTCTATACAGTTCGATTCGCCGTTTTACGCGTCTTGAACTGGGATAATTGTGATTGCGTGTTGCAGTGGATTTTCGTGAGTGTCTGAAGCGCCGAGATATACCTCAGTATACCCAAATTCCAAAACTATCCTTGGGTCGTTAGATAAGAACTTGTAGGTAATTTATCTGAGTCTGAGTCTGGGCTTGGAGCGACCCTAATTTCCTTTTTCCTTCACCATAGGGTTCCTGGATTGGCTCTTAGGATATTCGCGGGCTAATCCTCTCCTCATTCCTTTCGTGTAGCGAGTTTTGAAATTCCCACACACACAGTCATTAAACATACAAACACATTCAAATCAAACTCAACCATTTTCGAGTGGTGTCGATGATGGACGTGGTATAACACTAGGATTTTAGACTAGGCTAGACAGGAGTTTAGTTGCGGCTAAACCTAGGTTGTCGAGGTTATGTAGTTAGGGGGACAGACACGATAATTTAGGTTTATGTGGCAGGCAGGTATCTGAAATTCGTATGATTACAAATAGTTGCGTTGTTTCCTTCTCACTCTTGAAATGCCTAAATACTTATAAAACTATCTAACAAACTAAATATTTTTTTTTGATGGTGGCTGTTTTGATCTTTCTTTTCTTGACCGTATATCATGTTGGTTGGCCTACCTAACTTTACATTAAATGACAAACATATTCTAAATTCAAAGAAACTAATTTATATATAAAATATCTGGATGAACATCAATATGGTCACGGAATAAAACTTAAGAGACGGGTAGGTGCAAATAAAAATATCCCGTAACCGATCGGCCAGCGTGTTGGACTGATGGATGAGAGAAATCACAATATCAAATCCCTTCTGGGCGTGAGCTCTAGCACGGGCCCTCCTTCATAAACACATGTAATCGAAATGCCTTTTAAAAATGCTTATTTACTTGGAATTTATTCTAATAAGTACGGACTCGATAATTATCAATATGTTTATGTCACTTATATTCATCACTGGCTGGGAAACCTCATGACGATACTGTTTAACCGAAACCACTCTAAAAAGAACTTTGGGTTATTACTATCACAACGTCTGCAATCCTACCCATAGACGATCACCCACTACTTTGGACAAATCATCTAAGTGGGATACTCGCAATCGTTGGTATTAGAATCTTTCCAATTGGAGAAATATTCCAATAAAAATGCGTGAGGGTTAAATTCCGTCTGACATTAAATTAATGGTTAGCTGGTTTAATCTTTAAATTTACTAATCATAGAATCGTTCGGTTAACTCGTAGGGTTTATTCATATTATTTCAAAACTGTTGAATCCACTAGTTACCTATAATTATCACAAACGGAAAGTCGGAGGATCAACAGGTTATTTCAATAGCAGTACCTAGCTAGGTACTTACATATTTTATAATGTTAATTATATACAAGCCGCGCCACGAATAGAGTACGTTGGGCGACGTTTTGGCGGGAATTACTGCGCGTATGTACAGATATTGAAAGGTGACTACTGCGCATTCAAGGTGACCGCTCACAACGTGTGGCGCTACGGATATATACCTATGGGTCGGCAGAAACCCTACCTACGAAGCCAGGGTTCGAGTCCCGGTGGGGACAAGTGTTTGTCCGGTGGGTGCGGATGTTTGTGCTCTGGTAATGGTTGTTTGTCTGTCTGGGTTTAGTATTTGTCTATATATTTACGTGTTGTCTGGGGCTCAGGATGCGGGGGGTCCTGGTTTGGGGCTGGAACAATGGGTGTGGATGGTGTCCAAAGTATTATTATGTATCTGGGAAACCAAAAGATAGATAATGATTCGAAGAATTCTTATAAGATACTTAGATATCTACCTTAGTTAAAAGAATAAGGTGTTGTGGTTGTGATTCTGCCTACAATACGAGTGATCACGAGTTCGATTCCCGGCCGAGGACAATAGGATCAGAGTATGTACCTATGTATAAATGCAATGTATGTATAGTTTGTGTATTCTTTATGAGGGGAAGTAATGCGATGTTTTAATTAGGAAGTTTAATAGGAAATTCGTTTAATTAAATACCTATCTTTGTGGAATACTTTCGTTAGCAAGTAGGTACCTAAATATATGTTTGATAGGACACGAATTGACATTGGCATCTGACATCATAGGGGTATGACGAAATGAATGTAGGTATTAAATACGATTATGGAATTAACAATGCCTCGATAGATATCACGGGTTGTTGATTGAGCAGTTATAGGCATTGAACTACTAGCTCAATGGATATAGGTACCTATCTATAGGTACATGGTTAGATAGAACGTTAGATTGAGGTTTCTAAGTTAATTACCTATGTAGAATAAGTACCCATACTTACTTATGTGTGGAAAGGAAGATATATTTTTGAACGAACGAAAACGAACCAATGAGAATGACTCGCGGAGTTTGAGATGGTGTTTTGGCGAGCATGTCTGGGGAAGGTCGTTTTGGTGGGAAGAGAAGATATATTTTTATTATTTTTAAACCATGTTTCCGGGAGTACCTACCTATAATATAACGTGGGATATTCGATTTAAATATATATATATATATACACAGTCAGGTCATAAGTTCTGTCACACAATAAAAACTTTTGAATTTAGAACGCTGGCCACAAAAAAGTTTATTGAATTCGAATTTCGAATTTTTCATGAAAATTAAAATGTGTACTTTTTAGAATTTTCCTCATTTTTAAATATGGAGTGGACACTTAAAGAAGACCGTGTCGCAGTTATTGCGTTGCATCGTTGCGGTTACGCGCCAATTCAGATTTTCAACTTACTGAAAAATTTGAATATAACCAAAAGATTCGTTTATCGTACCATAAAACGATACAATGAAGACTCTAGTGTAGATGACAGGACAAGAAGTGGTCGCCCTCGCTCTGTTAGGACTCCAGCAGTGATAAAAGCTGTGAAGGCGCGAATTCAAAGAAATCCCATACGTAAGCAGAAACTGTTGGCCCTTCAGATGGGGTTAAGCAGGACCACGGTGAAAAGGGTGTTAAATGAAGACTTAGGGCTTAGGGCATATTGAAAAAAAAACAGGACATCGTTTGGACGCTCGTTTAATGGACCTGAGACTGAAGAGATGCCGCGCTTTGTTGAAGCGGTACGCGGGAAAAAAGCATCTGGAAATTCTTTTTTCGGATGAAAAATGTTTCACCGTGGAAGAGAGCTACAACAAACAAAATGATAAGGTGTACGCACACAGCAGTGAAGAAGCGAGCAACCGTATTCCGCGTATCCAACGAGGTTATTTTCCATCCTCGCTCTTGGTTTGGTTGGGAGTCTCTTATTAGGGCTTAACTGAGGTACATTTTTGTGAGAAAGGCGTAAAAACGAATGCAGTTGTGTATCAAAATACAGTCCTCAAGAACCTTGTGGAACCTGTTTCTCATACCATGTTTAATAACAGGCACTGGGTATTCCAACAAGATTCTGCGCCAGCTCATAGAGCGAAAAGCACACAAGACTGGCTGGCGGCGCGTGAAATCGACTTCATCCGGCACGAAGACTGGCCCTCCTCCAGTCCAGATTTGAGTCCGTTAGATTACAAGATATGGCAACACTTGGAGGAAAAGGCCTGCTCAAAGCCTCATCCTGATTTGGAGTCACTCAAGGCATCCTTAATTAAGGCAGCCGCCGATATTGACATGGACCTCGTTCGTGCTGCGATAGACGACTGGCCGCGCAGAATAAAGGCCTGTATTCAAAATCGCGGGGGTAATTTTGAATAAACTTTATTACCATAAGAATCTATGTTTTATTAAGTTCATTTTGCTATATAAATGTTTACATAAATAATAAACATGTCTAAATTATTTCATATTGCACATGTGACAGAACTTATGACCTGACTATGTATATATTTATATATATAAATAACTAGGTAATAAAATAATAGAATATTATGGGGTTCTCAATAGGGTATACTTATGTTTTACTAACATTTTATTCCTTATTTATTTACTCCTATCCCTCTCCCTGTTAATGTCTGTTATTTAAAGGAATTTATTTACTTCTCGTATTAAATAATATCTGTCCTTATATACTCTATTTTTACCTGAATCCTAGATAAAGTCAGTCAACTGTCACATTATTCATATTTATGTTGAATGAAATTGAGAGTTTGAATTAATATTCAATTTGTGGTTATTCCAGCGACGTGGAATGAAGTTTGAAATATTAATAAAGCACTACTTTGTAGTATTTGGAGTCAATGAGACTATAAACTTATTGAAAGTAGTTACTGAGTTGACTAATTTCTGCAACAGCGGTTTAAATTTGATATGTTCGACTCGATGTCGAGAATTCAGAGTTTAACTAAACAAACCTGCAATTCTCGTCTTAACTGAATGATGATAAAGGTTCAATTTCCCTAGACCTTGTATTGCAATCATGGAAGGCGGTCATGGTTAATTTTATTAATACAATAGTTATTAATTAATTACCTTTGATCAAATTATGGAATAAGCCGTCGCAAAGCCACCGCCAATGTTCACATAACGCCAGAATGAAGCAATAGAAGTACGGAAATTCACAGTTATGCTCTATTCAGATGTGCATATTTATATTACTATACGGATACATATACTTATATCTTCGCACTTTACGAAGTAACAATATCATGTTTGGATCTGCTGATGGTTGATTGAAGGTCAATTCATTAACCTTAAAATGAATCATGCTATTTACGCACTTCTATGGATGTGCAGAAATATTTAATACTTCATGCTATGCTATTGTGCATTACTAAAAGACAAATAAGTCTTTATTGAAACACATAAAGAGTAACATAAACAACCAGTGAAACTTCATTGTGTATGTTTATAGTTTTCTATATATCTTACTACATAAATATCAGATATTGACTGATGAGACAGTTGAATGTCATTCACAAACTATAATCCCATCCTGATCGGTCATACCCCATCAAAATCCGGTAAATCTATGACTAATTCCAATTCAGCATACTTATACGCTACTCTTTTTATAAACGAGTATCAGAACTACAAATTAATTGGTTTCGTAGAATTATCTGGGTAGAAGACCGAATCAAGTGGTAGGGGTTTCTTCCCCAAAATTTTATATATATTTATATATAAATAACTAGGTAATAAAATAATAGAATATTATGGGGTTCTCAATAGGGTATACTTATATTTTTCTAACATTTTATTCCTTATTTATTTACTCCTATCCCTCTCCCTGTTAATGTCTGTTATTTAAAGGAATTTATTTACTTCTCGTATTAAGTAATATCTGTCCTTATATACTCTATTTTTACCTGAATCCTAGATAAAGTCAGTCAACTGTCACACTATTCATATTTATGTAGAATGAAATTGAGATTTTGAATTAATATTCAATTTGTGGTTATTCCAGCGACGTGGAATGAAGTTTGAAATATTAATAAAGCACTACTTTGTAGTATTTGGAGTCAATGAGACTATAAACTTATTGAAAGTAGTTACTGAGTTGACTAATTTCTGCAACAGCGGTTTAAATTTGATATGTTCGACTCGATGTCGAGAATTCAGAGTTTAACTAAACAAACCTGCAATTCTCGTCTAAACTGAATGATGATAAAGGTTCAATTTCCCTAGACCTTGTATTGCAATCATGGAAGGCGGTCATGGTTAATTTTATTAATACAATAGTTATTAATTAATAACCTTTGATCAAATTATGGAATAAGCCGTCGCAAAGCCACCACCAATGTTCACATAACGCCAGAATGAAGCAATAGAAGTACGGAAATTCACAGTTATGCTCTATTCAGATGTGCATATTTATATTACTATACGGATACATATACTTATATCTTCGCACTTTACGAAGTAACAATATCATGTTTGGATCTGCTGATGGTAGATTGAAGGTCAATTCATTAACCTTAAAATGAATCATGCTATTTACGCACTTCTATGGATGTGCAGAAATATTTAATAATTCATGCTATGCTATTGTGCATTACTAAAAGACAAATAAGTCTTTATTGAAACACATAAAGAGTAACATAAACAACCAGTGAAACTTCATTGTGTATGTTTATAGTTTTCTATATATCTTACTACATAAATATCAGATATTGACTGATGAGACAGTTGAATGTCATTCACAAACTATAATCCCATCCTGATCGGTCATACCCCATCCCAATCCGGTAAATCTATGACTAATTCCAATTCAGCATACTTATACGCTACTCTTTTTATAAACGAGTATCAGAACTACAAATTAATTGGTTTCGTAGAATTATCTGGGTAGAAGACCGAATCAAGTGGTAGGGGTTTCTTCCCCAAAATTTTATATATATTTATATATAAATAACTAGGTAATAAAATAATAGAATATTATGGGGTTCTCAATAGGGTATACATATGTTTTTCTAACATTTTATTCCTTATTTAATTACTCCTATCCCTCTCCCTGTTAATGTCTGTTATTTAAAGGAATTTATTTACTTCTCGTATTAAGTAATATCTGTCCTTATATACTCTATTTTTACCTGAATCCTAGATAAAGTCAGTCAACTGTCACACTATTCATATTTATGTAGAATGAAATTGAGAGTTTGAATTAATATTCAATTTGTGGTTATTCCAGCGACGTGGAATGAAGTTTGAAATATTAATAAAGCACTACTTTGTAGTATTTGGAGTCAATGAGACTATAAACTTATTGAAAGTAGTTACTGAGTTGACTAATTTCTGCAACAGCGGTTTAAATTTGATATGTTCGACTCGATGTCGAGAATTCAGAGTTTAACTAAACAAACCTGCAATTCTCGTCTTAATTGAATGATGATAAAGGTTCAATTTCCCTAGACCTTGTATTGCAATCATGGAAGGCGGTCATGGTTAATTTTATTAATACAATAGTTATTAATTAATAACCTTTGATCAAATTATGGAATAAGCCGTCGCAAAGCCACCGCCAATGTTCACATAACGCCAGAATGAAGCAATAGAAGTACGGAAATTCACAGTTATGCTCTATTCAGATGTGCATATTTATATTACTATACGGATACATATACTTATATCTTCGCACTTTACGAAGTAACAATATCATGTTTGGATCTGCTGATGGTAGATTGAAGGTCAATTCATTAACCTTAAAATGAATCATGCTATTTACGCACTTCTATGGATGTGCAGAAATATTTAATACTTCATGCTATGCTATTGTGCATTACTAAAAGACAAATAAGTCTTTATTGAAACACATAAAGAGTAACATAAACAACCAGTGAAACTTCATTGTGTATGTTTATAGTTTTCTATATATCTTACTACATAAATATCAGATATTGACTGATGAGACAGTTGAATGTCATTCACAAACTATAATCCCATCCTGATCGGTCATACCCCATCCCAATCCGGTAAATCTATGACTAATTCCAATTCAGCATACTTATACGCTACTCTTTTTATAAACGAGTATCAGAACTACAAATTAATTGGTTTCGTAGAATTATCTGGGTAGAAGACCGAATCAAGTGGTAGGGGTTTCTTCCCCAAAATTTTATATATATTTATATATAAATAACTAGGTAATAAAATAATAGAATATTATGGGGTTCTCAATAGGGTATACTTATGTTTTTCTAACATTTTATTCCTTATTTATTTACTCCTATCCCTCTCCCTGTTAATGTCTGTTATTTAAAGGAATTTATTTACTTCTCGTATTAAGTAATATCTGTCCTTATATACTCTTTTTTTACCTGAATCCTAGATAAAGTCAGTCAACTGTCACACTATTCATATTTATGTTGAATGAAATTGAGAGTTTGAATTAATATTCAATTTGTGGTTATTCCAGCGACGTGGAATGAAGTTTGAAATATTAATAAAGCACTACTTTGTAGTATTTGGAGTCAATGAGACTATAAACTTATTGAAAGTAGTTACTGAGTTGACTAATTTTTGCAACAGCGGTTTAAATTTGATATGTTCGACTCGATGTCGAGAATTCAGAGTTTAACTAAACAAACCTGCAATTCTCGTCTTAACTGAATGATGATAAAGGTTCAATTTCCCTAGACCTTGTATTGCAATCATGGAAGGCGGTCATGGTTAATTTTATTAATACAATAGTTATTAATTAATTACCTTTGATCAAATTATGGAATAAGCCGTCGCAAAGCCACCGCCAATGTTCACATAACGCCAGAATGAAGCAATAGAAGTACGGAAATTCACAGTTATGCTATATTCAGATGTGCATATTTATATTACTATACGGATACATATACTTATATCTTCGCACTTTACGAAGTTACAATATCATGTTTGGATCTGCTGATGGTTGATTGAAGGTCAATTCATTAACCTTAAAATGAATCATGCTATTTACGCACTTCTATGGATGTGCAGAAATATTTAATACTTCATGCTATGCTATTGTGCATTACTAAAAGACAAATAAGTCTTTATTGAAACACATAAAGAGTAACATAAACAACCAGTGAAACTTCATTGTGTATGTTTATAGTTTTCTATATATCTTACTACATAAATATCAGATATTGACTGATGAGACAGTTGAATGTCATTCACAAACTATAATCCCATCCTGATCGGTCATACCCCATCAAAATCCGGTAAATCTATGACTAATTCCAATTCAGCATACTTATACGCTACTCTTTTTATAAACGAGTATCAGAACTACAAATTAATTGGTTTCGTAGAATTATCTGGGTAGAAGACCGAATCAAGTGGTAGGGGTTTCTTCCCCAAAATTTTATATATATTTATATATAAATAACTAGGTAATAAAATAATAGAATATTATGGGGTTCTCAATAGGGTATACTTATGTTTTTCTAACATTTTATTCCTTATTTATTTACTCCTATCCCTCTCCCTGTTAATGTCTGTTATTTAAAGGAATTTATTTACTTCTCGTATTAAGTAATATCTGTCCTTATATACTCTATTTTTACCTGAATCCTAGATAAAGTCAGTCAACTGTCACACTATTCATATTTATGTAGAATGAAATTGAGATTTTGAATTAATATTCAATTTGTGGTTATTCCAGCGACGTGGAATGAAGTTTGAAATATTAATAAAGCACTACTTTGTAGTATTTGGAGTCAATGAGACTATAAACTTATTGAAAGTAGTTACTGAGTTGACTAATTTCTGCAACAACGGTTTAAATTTGATATGTTCGACTCGATGTCGAGAATTCAGAGTTTAACTAAACAAACCTGCAATTCTCGTCTTAACTGAATGATGATAAAGGTTTAATTTCCCTAGACCTTGTATTGCAATCATGGAAGGCGGTCATGGTTAATTTTATTAATACAATAGTTATTAATTAATTACCTTTGATCAAATTATGGAATAAGCCGTCGCAAAGCCACCGCCAATGTTCACATAACGCCAGAATGAAGCAATAGAAGTACGGAAATTCACAGTTATGCTCTATTCAGATGTGCATATTTATATTACTATACGGATACATATACTTATATCTTCGCACTTTACGAAGTAACAATATCATGTTTGGATCTGCTGATGGTTGATTGAAGGTCAATTCATTAACCTTAAAATGAATCATGCTATTTACGCACTTCTATGGATGTGCAGAAATATTTAATACTTCATGCTATGCTATTGTGCATTACTAAAAGACAAATAAGTCTTTATTGAAACACATAAAGAGTAACATAAACAACCAGTGAAACTTCATTGTGTATGTTTATAGTTTTCTATATATCTTACTACATAAATATCAGATATTGACTGATGAGACAGTTGAATGTCATTCACAAACTATAATCCCATCCTGATCGGTCATACCCCATCCCAATCCGGTAAATCTATGACTAATTCCAATTCAGCATACTTATACGCTACTCTTTTTATAAACGAGTATCAGAACTACAAATTAATTGGTTTCGTAGAATTATCTGGGTAGAAGACCGAATCAAGTGGTAGGGGTTTCTTCCCCAAAATTTTATATATATTTATATATAAATAACTAGGTAATAAAATAATAGAATATTATGGGGTTCTCAATAGGGTATACTTATGTTTTTCTAACATTTTATTCCTTATTTATTTACTCCTATCCCTCTCCCTGTTAATGTCTGTTATTTAAAGGAATTTATTTACTTCTCGTATTAAGTAATATCTGTCCTTATATACTCTATTTTTACCTGAATCCTAGATAAAGTCAGTCAACTGTCACACTATTCATATTTATGTTGAATGAAATTGAGAGTTTGAATTAATATTCAATTTGTGGTTATTCCAGCGACGTGGAATGAAGTTTGAAATATTAATAAAGCACTACTTTGTAGTATTTGGAGTCAATGAGACTATAAACTTATTGAAAGCAGTTACTGAGTTGACTAATTTCTGCAACAGCGGTTTAAATTTGATATGTTCGACTCGATGTCGAGAATTCAGAGTTTAACTAAACAAACCTGCAATTCTCGTCTTAACTGAATGATGATAAAGGTTCAATTTCCCAAGACCATGTATTGCAATCATGGAAGGCGGTCATGGTTAATTTTATTAATACAATAGTTATTAATTAATTACCTTTGATCAAATTATGGAATAAGCCGTCGCAAAGCCACCGCCAATGTTCACATAACGCCAGAATGAAGCTATAGAAGTACGGAAATTCACAGTTATGCTCTATTCAGATGTGCATATTTATATTACTATACGGATACATATACTTATATCTTCGCACTTTCCGAAGTAACAATATCATGTTTGGATCTGCTGATGGTAGATTGAAGGTCAATTCATTAACCTTAAAATGAATCATGCTATTTACGCACTTCTATGGATGTGCAGAAATATTTAATACTTCATGCTATGCTATTGTGCATTACTAAAAGACATATAAGTCTTTATTGAAACACATAAAGAGTAACATAAACAACCAGTGAAACTTCATTGTGTATGTTTATAGTTTTCTATATATCTTACTACATAAATATCAGATATTGACTGATGAGACAGTTGAATGTCATTCACAAACTATAATCCCATCCTGATCGGTCATACCCCATCCCAATCCGGTAAATCTATGACTAATTCCAATTCAGCATACTTATACGCTACTCTTTTTATAAACGAGTATCAGAACTACAAATTAATTGGTTTCGTAGAATTATCTGGGTAGAAGACCGAATCAAGTGGTAGGGGTTTCTTCCCCAAAATTTTATATATATTTATATATAAATAACTAGGTAATAAAATAATAGAATATTATGGGGTTCTCAATAGGGTATACTTATGTTTTTCTAACATTTTATTCCTTATTTATTTACTCCTATCCCTCTCCCTGTTAATGTCTGTTATTTAAAGGAATTTATTTACTTCTCGTATTAAGTAATATCTGTCCTTATATACTCTATTTTTACCTGAATCCTAGATAAAGTCAGTCAACTGTCACACTATTCATATTTATGTTGAATGAAATTGAGAGTTTGAATTAATATTCAATTTGTGGTTATTCCAGCGACGTGGAATGAAGTTTGAAATATTAATAAAGCACTACTTTGTAGTATTTGGAGTCAATGAGACTATAAACTTATTGAAAGTAGTTACTGAGTTGACTAATTTTTGCAACAGCGGTTTAAATTTGATATGTTCGACTCGATGTCGAGAATTCAGAGTTTAACTAAACAAACCTGCAATTCTCGTCTTAACTGAATGATGATAAAGGTTCAATTTCCCTAGACCTTGTATTGCAATCATGGAAGGCCGTCATGGTTAATTTTATTAATACAATAGTTATTAATTAATTACCTTTGATCAAATTATGGAATAAGCCGTCGCAAAGCCACCGCCAATGTTCACATAACGCCAGAATGAAGCAATAGAAGTACGGAAATTCACAGTTATGCTCTATTCAGATGTGCATATTTATATTACTATACGGATACATATACTTATATCTTCGCACTTTACGAAGTAACAATATCATGTTTGGATCTGCTGATGGTTGATTGAAGGTCAATTCATTAACCTTAAAATGAATCATGCTATTTACGCACTTCTATGGATGTGCAGAAATATTTAATACTTCATGCTATGCTATTGTGCATTACTAAAAGACAAATAAGTCTTTATTGAAACACATAAAGAGTAACATAAACAACCAGTGAAACTTCATTGTGTATGTTTATAGTTTTCTATATATCTTACTACATAAATATCAGATATTGACTGATGAGACAGTTGAATGTCATTCACAAACTATAATCCCATCCTGATCGGTCATACCCCATCCCAATCCGGTAAATCTATGACTAATTCCAATTCAGCATACTTATACGCTACTCTTTTTATAAACGAGTATCAGAACTACAAATTAATTGGTTTCGTAGAATTATCTGGGTAGAAGACCGAATCAAGTGGTAGGGGTTTCTTCCCCAAAATTTTATATATATTTATATATAAATAACTAGGTAATAAAATAATAGAATATTATGGGGTTCTCAATAAGGTATACTTATGTTTTTCTAACATTTTATTCCTTATTTATTTACTCCTATCCCTCTCCCTGTTAATGTCTGTTATTTAAAGGAATTTATTTACTTCTCGTATTAAGTAATATCTGTCCTTATATACTCTATTTTTACCTGAATCCTAGATAAAGTCAGTCAACTGTCACGCTATTCATATTTATGTTGAATGAAATTGAGAGTTTGAATTAATATTCAATTTGTGGTTATTCCAGCGACGTGGAATGAAGTTTGAAATATTAATAAAGCACTACTTTGTAGTATTTGGAGTCAATGAGACTATAAACTTATTGAAAGTAGTTACTGAGTTGACTAATTTCTGCAACAGCGGTTTAAATTTGATATGTTCGACTCGATGTCGAGAATTCAGAGTTTAACTAAACAAACCTGCAATTCTCGTCTAAACTGAATGATGATAAAGGTTCAATTTCCCTAGACCTTGTATTGCAATCATGGAAGGCGGTCATGGTTAATTTTATTAATACAATAGTTATTAATTAATAACCTTTGATCAAATTATGGAATAAGCCGTCGCAAAGCCACCGCCAATGTTCACATAACGCCAGAATGAAGCAATAGAAGTACGGAAATTCACAGTTATGCTCTATTCAGATGTGCATATTTATATTACTATACGGATACATATACTTATATCTTCGCACTTTACGAAGTAACAATATCATGTTTGGATCTGCTGATGGTAGATTGAAGGTCAATTCATTAACCTTAAAATGAATCATGCTATTTACGCACTTCTATGGATGTGCAGAAATATTTAATACTTCATGCTATGCTATTGTGCATTACTAAAAGACAAATAAGTCTTTATTGAAACACATAAAGAGTAACATAAACAACCAGTGAAACTTCATTGTGTATGTTTATAGTTTTCTATATATCTTACTACATAAATATCAGATATTGACTGATGAGACAGTTGAATGTCATTCACAAACTATAATCCCATCCTGATCGGTCATACCCCATCCCAATCCGGTAAATCTATGACTAATTCCAATTCAGCATACTTATACGCTACTCTTTTTATAAACGAGTATCAGAACTACAAATTAATTGGTTTCGTAGAATTATCTGGGTAGAAGACCGAATCAAGTGGTAGGGGTTTCTTCCCCAAAATTTTATATATATTTATATTTAAATAACTAGGTAATAAAATAATAGAATATTATGGGGTTCTCAATAGGGTATACTTATGTTTTTCTAACATTTTATTCCTTATTTATTTACTCCTATCCCTCTCCCTGTTAATGTCTGTTATTTAAAGGAATTTATTTACTTCTCGTATTAAGTAATATCTGTCCTTATATACTCTATTTTTACCTGAATCCTAGATAAAGTCAGTCAACTGTCACGCTATTCATATTTATGTTGAATGAAATTGAGAGTTTGAATTAATATTCAATTTGTGGTTATTCCAGCGACGTGGAATGAAGTTTGAAATATTAATAAAGCACTACTTTGTAGTATTTGGAGTCAATGAGACTATAAACTTATTGAAAGTAGTTACTGAGTTGACTAATTTCTGCAACAACGGTTTAAAATTGATATGTTCGACTCGATGTCGAGAATTCAGAGTTTAACTAAACAAACCTGCAATTCTCGTCTTAACTGAATGATGATAAAGGTTCAATTTCCCTAGACCTTGTATTGCAATCATGGAAGGCGGTCATGGTTAATTTTATTAATACAATAGTTATTAATTAATAACCTTTGATCAAATTATGGAATAAGCCGTCGCAAAGCCACCGCCAATGTTCACATAACGCCAGAATGAAGCAATAGAAGTACGGAAATTCACAGTTATGCTCTATTCAGATGTGCATATTTATATTACTATACGGATACATATACTTATATCTTCGCACTTTACGAAGTAACAATATCATGTTTGGATCTGCTGATGGTAGATTGAAGGTCAATTCATTAACCTTAAAATGAATCATGCTATTTACGCACTTCTATGGATGTGCAGAAATATTTAATACTTCATGCTATGCTATTGTGCATTACTAAAAGACAAATAAGTCTTTATTGAAACACATAAAGAGTAACATAAACAACCAGTGAAACTTCATTGTGTATGTTTATAGTTTTCTATATATCTTACTACATAAATATCAGATATTGACTGATGAGACAGTTGAATGTCATTCACAAACTATAATCCCATCCTGATCGGTCATACCCCATCCCAATCCGGTAAATCTATGACTAATTCCAATTCAGCATACTTATACGCTACTCTTTTTATAAACGAGTATCAGAACTACAAATTAATTGGTTTCGTAGAATTATCTGGGTAGAAGACCGAATCAAGTGGTAGGGGTTTCTTCCCCAAAATTTTATATATATTTATATATAAATAACTAGGTAATAAAATAATAGAATATTATGGGGTTCTCAATAGGGTATACTTATGTTTTTCTAACATTTTATTCCTTATTTATTTACTCCTATCCCTCTCCCTGTTAATGTCTGTTATTTAAAGGAATTTATTTACTTCTCGTATTAAGTAATATCTGTCCTTATATACTCTATTTTTACCTGAATCCTAGATAAAGTCAGTCAACTGTCACACTATTCATATTTATGTTGAATGAAATTGAGAGTTTGAATTAATATTCAATTTGTGGTTATTCCAGCGACGTGGAATGAAGTTTGAAATATTAATAAAGCACTACTTTGTAGTATTTGGAGTCAATGAGACTATAAACTTATTGAAAGCAGTTACTGAGTTGACTAATTTCTGCAACAGCGGTTTAAATTTGATATGTTCGACTCGATGTCGAGAATTCAGAGTTTAACTAAACAAACCTGCAATTCTCGTCTTAACTGAATGATGATAAAGGTTCAATTTCCCTAGACCTTGTATTGCAATCATGGAAGGCGGTCATGGTTAATTTTATTAATACAATAGTTATTAATTAATTACCTTTGATCAAATTATGGAATAAGCCGTCGCAAAGCCACCGCCAATGTTCACATAACGCCAGAATGAAGCAATAGAAGTACGGAAATTCACAGTTATGCTCTATTCAGATGTGCATATTTATATTACTATACGGATACATATACTTATATCTTCGCACTTTACGAAGTAACAATATCATGTTTGTATCTGCTGATGGTTGATTGAAGGTCAATTCATTAACCTTAAAATGAATCATGCTATTTACGCACTTCTATGGATGTGCAGAAATATTTAATACTTCATGCTATGCTATTGTGCATTACTAAAAGACAAATAAGTCTTTATTGAAACACATAAAGAGTAACATAAACAACCAGTGAAACTTCATTGTGTATGTTTATAGTTTTCTATATATCTTACTACATAAATATCAGATATTGACTGATGAGACAGTTGAATGTCATTCACAAACTATAATCCCATCCTGATCGGTCATACCCCATCCCAATCCGGTAAATCTATGACTAATTCCAATTCAGCATACTTATACGCTACTCTTTTTATAAACGAGTATCAGAACTACAAATTAATTGGTTTCGTAGAATTATCTGGGTAGAAGACCGAATCAAGTGGTAGGGGTTTCTTCCCCAAAATTTTATATATATTTATATATAAATAACTAGGTAATAAAATAATAGAATATTATGGGGTTCTCAATAGGGTATACTTATGTTTTTCTAACATTTTATTCCTTATTTATTTACTCCTATCCCTCTCCCTGTTAATGTCTGTTATTTAAAGGAATTTATTTACTTCTCGTATTAAGTAATATCTGTCCTTATATACTCTATTTTTACCTGAATCCTAGATAAAGTCAGTCAACTGTCACACTATTCATATTTATGTTGAATGAAATTGAGAGTTTGAATTAATATTCAATTTGTGGTTATTCCAGCGACGTGGAATGAAGTTTGAAATATTAATAAAGCACTACTTTGTAGTATTTGGAGTCAATGAGACTATAAACTTATTGAAAGTAGTTACTGAGTTGACTAATTTCTGCAACAGCGGTTTAAATTTGATATGTTCGACTCGATGTCGAGAATTCAGAGTTTAACTAAACAAACCTGCAATTCTCGTCTTAACTGAATGATGATAAAGGTTCAATTTCCCTAGACCTTGTATTGCAATCATGGAAGGCGGTCATGGTTAATTTTATTAATACAATAGTTATTAATTAATTACCTTTGATCAAATTATGGAATAAGCCGTCGCAAAGCCACCGCCAATGTTCACATAACGCCAGAATGAAGCAATAGAAGTACGAAAATTCACAGTTATGCTCTATTCAGATGTGCATATTTATATTACTATACGGATACATATACTTATATCTTCGCACTTTACGAAGTAACAATATCATGTTTGGATCTGCTGATGGTAGATTGAAGGTCAATTCATTAACCTTAAAATGAATCATGCTATTTACGCACTTCTATGGATGTGCAGAAATATTTAATACTTCATGCTATGCTATTGTGCATTACTAAAAGACAAATAAGTCTTTATTGAAACACATAAAGAGTAACATAAACAACCAGTGAAACTTCATTGTGTATGTTTATAGTTTTCTATATATCTTACTACATAAATATCAGATATTGACTGATGAGACAGTTGAATGTCATTCACAAACTATAATCCCATCCTGATCGGTCATACCCCATCCCAATCCGGTAAATCTATGACTAATTCCAATTCAGCATACTTATACGCTACTCTTTTTATAAACGAGTATCAGAACTACAAATTAATTGGTTTCGTAGAATTATCTGGGTAGAAGACCGAATCAAGTGGTAGGGGTTTCTTCCCCAAAATTTTATATATATTTATATATAAATAACTAGGTAATAAAATAATAGAATATTATGGGGTTCTCAATAGGGTATACTTATGTTTTTCTAACATTTTATTCCTTATTTATTTACTCCTATCCCTCTCCCTGTTAATGTCTGTTATTTAAAGGAATTTATTTACTTCTCGTATTAAGTAATATCTGTCCTTATATACTCTATTTTTACCTGAATCCTAGATAAAGTCAGTCAACTGTCACGCTATTCATATTTATGTTGAATGAAATTGAGAGTTTGAATTAATATTCAATTTGTGGTTATTCCAGCGACGTGGAATGAAGTTTGAAATATTAATAAAGCACTACTTTGTAGTATTTGGAGTCAATGAGACTATAAACTTATTGAAAGTAGTTACTGAGTTGACTAATTTCTGCAACAGCGGTTTAAATTTGATATGTTCGACTCGATGTCGAGAATTCAGAGTTTAACTAAACAAACCTGCAATTCTCGTCTAAACTGAATGATGATAAAGGTTCAATTTCCCTAGACCTTGTATTGCAATCATGGAAGGCGGTCATGGTTAATTTTATTAATACAATAGTTATTAATTAATAACCTTTGATCAAATTATGGAATAAGCCGTCGCAAAGCCACCGCCAATGTTCACATAACGCCAGAATGAAGCAATAGAAGTACGGAAATTCACAGTTATGCTCTATTCAGATGTGCATATTTATATTACTATACGGATACATATACTTATATCTTCGCACTTTACGAAGTAACAATATCATGTTTGGATCTGCTGATGGTTGATTGAAGGTCAATTCATTAACCTTAAAATGAATCATGCTATTTACGCACTTCTATGGATGTGCAGAAATATTTAATACTTCATGCTATGCTATTGTGCATTACTAAAAGACAAATAAGTCTTTATTGAAACACATAAAGAGTAACATAAACAACCAGTGAAACTTCATTGTGTATGTTTATAGTTTTCTATATATCTTACTACATAAATATCAGATATTGACTGATGAGACAGTTGAATGTCATTCACAAACTATAATCCCATCCTGATCGGTCATACCCCATCCCAATCCGGTAAATCTATGACTAATTCCAATTCAGCATACTTATACGCTACTCTTTTTATAAACGAGTATCAGAACTACAAATTAATTGGTTTCGTAGAATTATCTGAGTAGAAGACCGAATCAAGTGGTAGGGGTTTCTTCCCCAAAATTTTATATATATTTATATATAAATAACTAGGTAATAAAATAATAGAATATTATGGGGTTCTCAATAGGGTATACTTATGTTTTTCTAACATTTTATTCCTTATTTATTTACTCCTATCCCTCTCCCTGTTAATGTCTGTTATTTAAAGGAATTTATTTACTTCTCGTATTAAGTAATATCTGTCCTTATATACTCTATTTTTACCTGAATCCTAGATAAAGTCAGTCAACTGTCACACTATTCATATTTATGTTGAATGAAATTGAGAGTTTGAATTAATATTCAATTTGTGGTTATTCCAGCGACGTGGAATGAAGTTTGAAATATTAATAAAGCACTACTTTGTAGTATTTGGAGTCAATGAGACTATAAACTTATTGAAAGTAGTTACTGAGTTGACTAATTTCTGCAACAGCGGTTTAAATTTGATATGTTCGACTCGATGTCGAGAATTCAGAGTTTAACTAAACAAACCTGCAATTCTCGTCTTAACTGAATGATGATAAAGGTTCAATTTCCCTAGACCTTGTATTGCAATCATGGAAGGCGGTCATGGTTAATTTTATTAATACAATAGTTATTAATTAATAACCTTTGATCAAATTATGGAATAAGCCGTCGCAAAGCCACCGCCAATGTTCACATAACGCCAGAATGAAGCAATAGAAGTACGGAAATTCACAGTTATGCTCTATTCAGATGTGCATATTTATATTACTATACGGATACATATACTTATATCTTCGCACTTTACGAAGTAACAATATCATGTTTGGATCTGCTGATGGTTGATTGAAGGTCAATTCATTAACCTTAAAATGAATCATGCTATTTACGCACTTCTATGGATGTGCAGAAATATTTAATACTTCATGCTATGCTATTGTGCATTACTAAAAGACAAATAAGTCTTTATTGAAACACATAAAGAGTAACATAAACAACCAGTGAAACTTCATTGTGTATGTTTATAGTTTTCTATATATCTTACTACATAAATATCAGATATTGACTGATGAGACAGTTGAATGTCATTCACAAACTATAATCCCATCCTGATCGGTCATACCCCATCCCAATCCGGTAAATCTATGACTAATTCCAATTCAGCATACTTATACGCTACTCTTTTTATAAACGAGTATCAGAACTACAAATTAATTGGTTTCGTAGAATTATCTGAGTAGAAGACCGAATCAAGTGGTAGGGGTTTCTTCCCCAAAATTTTATATATATTTATATATAAATAACTAGGTAATAAAATAATAGAATATTATGGGGTTCTCAATAGGGTATACTTATGTTTTTCTAACATTTTATTCCTTATTTATTTACTCCTATCCCTCTCCCTGTTAATGTCTGTTATTTAAAGGAATTTATTTACTTCTCGTATTAAGTAATATCTGTCCTTATATACTCTATTTTTACCTGAATCCTAGATAAAGTCAGTCAACTGTCACACTATTCATATTTATGTTGAATGAAATTGAGAGTTTGAATTAATATTCAATTTGTGGTTATTCCAGCGACGTGGAATGAAGTTTGAAATATTAATAAAGCACTACTTTGTAGTATTTGGAGTCAATGAGACTATAAACTTATTGAAAGTAGTTACTGAGTTGACTAATTTCTGCAACAGCGGTTTAAATTTGATATGTTCGACTCGATGTCGAGAATTCAGAGTTTAACTAAACAAACCTGCAATTCTCGTCTTAACTGAATGATGATAAAGGTTCAATTTCCCTAGACCTTGTATTGCAATCATGGAAGGCGGTCATGGTTAATTTTATTAATACAATAGTTATTAATTAATAACCTTTGATCAAATTATGGAATAAGCCGTCGCAAAGCCACCGCCAATGTTCACATAACGCCAGAATGAAGCAATAGAAGTACGGAAATTCACAGTTATGCTCTATTCAGATGTGCATATTTATATTACTATACGGATACATATACTTATATCTTCGCACTTTACGAAGTTACAATATCATGTTTGGATCTGCTGATGGTTGATTGAAGGTCAATTCATTAACCTTAAAATGAATCATGCTATTTACGCACTTCTATGGATGTGCAGAAATATTTAATACTTCATGCTATGCTATTGTGCATTACTAAAAGACAAATAAGTCTTTATTGAAACACATAAAGAGTAACATAAACAACCAGTGAAACTTCATTGTGTATGTTTATAGTTTTCTATATATCTTACTACATAAATATCAGATATTGACTGATGAGACAGTTGAATGTCATTCACAAACTATAATCCCATCCTGATCGGTCATACCCCATCCCAATCCGGTAAATCTATGACTAATTCCAATTCAGCATACTTATACGCTACTCTTTTTATAAACGAGTATCAGAACTACAAATTAATTGGTTTCGTAGAATTATCTGGGTAGAAGACCGAATCAAGTGGTAGGGGTTTCTTCCCCAAAATTTTATATATATTTATATATAAATAACTAGGTAATAAAATAATAGAATATTATGGGGTTCTCAATAGGGTATACTTATGTTTTTCTAACATTTTATTCCTTATTTATTTACTCCTATCCCTCTCCCTGTTAATGTCTGTTATTTAAAGGAATTTATTTACTTCTCGTATTAAGTAATATCTGTCCTTATATACTCTATTTTTACCTGATTCCTAGATAAAGTCAGTCAACTGTCACACTATTCATATTTATGTTGAATGAAATTGAGAGTTTGAATTAATATTCAATTTGTGGTTATTCCAGCGACGTGGAATGAAGTTTGAAATATTAATAAAGCACTACTTTGTAGTATTTGGAGTCAATGAGACTATAAACTTATTGAAAGTAGTTACTGAGTTGACTAATTTTTGCAACAGCGGTTTAAATTTGATATGTTCGACTCGATGTCGAGAATTCAGAGTTTAACTAAACAAACCTGCAATTCTCGTCTTAACTGAATGATGATAAAGGTTCAATTTCCCTAGACCTTGTATTGCAATCATGGAAGGCGGTCATGGTTAATTTTATTAATACAATAGTTATTAATTAATTACCTTTGATCAAATTATGGAATAAGCCGTCGCAAAGCCACCGCCAATGTTCACATAACGCCAGAATGAAGCAATAGAAGTACGGAAATTCACAGTTATGCTCTATTCAGATGTGCATATTTATATTACTATACGGATACATATACTTATATCTTTGCACTTTACGAAGTAACAATATCATGTTTGGATCTGCTGATGGTTGATTGAAGGTCAATTCATTAACCTTAAAATGAATCATGCTATTTACGCACTTCTATGGATGTGCAGAAATATTTAATACTTCATGCTATGCTATTGTGCATTACTAAAAGACAAATAAGTCTTTATTGAAACACATAAAGAGTAACATAAACAACCAGTGAAACTTCATTGTGTATGTTTATAGTTTTCTATATATCTTACTACATAAATATCAGATATTGACTGATGAGACAGTTGAATGTCATTCACAAACTATAATCCCATCCTGATCGGTCATACCCCATCAAAATCCGGTAAATCTATGACTAATTCCAATTCAGCATACTTATACGCTACTCTTTTTATAAACGAGTATCAGAACTACAAATTAATTGGTTTCGTAGAATTATCTGGGTAGAAGACCGAATCAAGTGGTAGGGGTTTCTTCCCCAAAATTTTATATATATTTATATATAAATAACTAGGTAATAAAATAATAGAATATTATGGGGTTCTCAATAGGGTATACTTATGTTTTTCTAACATTTTATTCCTTATTTATTTACTCCTATCCCTCTCCCTGTTAATGTCTGTTATTTAAAGGAATTTATTTACTTCTCGTATTAAGTAATATCTGTCCTTATATACTCTATTTTTACCTGAATCCTAGATAAAGTCAGTCAACTGTCACACTATTCATATTTATGTTGAATGAAATTGAGAGTTTGAATTAATATTCAATTTGTGGTTATTCCAGCGACGTGGAATGAAGTTTGAAATATTAATAAAGCACTACTTTGTAGTATTTGGAGTCAATGAGACTATAAACTTATTGAAAGTAGTTACTGAGTTGACTAATTTTTGCAACAGCGGTTTAAATTTGATATGTTCGACTCGATGTCGAGAATTCAGAGTTTAACTAAACAAACCTGCAATTCTCGTCTTAACTGAATGATGATAAAGGTTCAATTTCCCTAGACCTTGTATTGCAATCATGGAAGGCGGTCATGGTTAATTTTATTAATACAATAGTTATTAATTAATTACCTTTGATCAAATTATGGAATAAGCCGTCGCAAAGCCACCGCCAATGTTCACATAACGCCAGAATGAAGCAATAGAAGTACGGAAATTCACAGTTATGCTCTATTCAGATGTGCATATTTATATTACTATACGGATACATATACTTATATCTTTGCACTTTACGAAGTAACAATATCATGTTTGGATCTGCTGATGGTTGATTGAAGGTCAATTCATTAACCTTAAAATGAATCATGCTATTTACGCACTTCTATGGATGTGCAGAAATATTTAATACTTCATGCTATGCTATTGTGCATTACTAAAAGACAAATAAGTCTTTATTGAAACACATAAAGAGTAACATAAACAACCAGTGAAACTTCATTGTGTATGTTTATAGTTTTCTATATATCTTACTACATAAATATCAGATATTGACTGATGAGACAGTTGAATGTCATTCACAAACTATAATCCCATCCTGATCGGTCATACCCCATCAAAATCCGGTAAATCTATGACTAATTCCAATTCAGCATACTTATACGCTACTCTTTTTATAAACGAGTATCAGAACTACAAATTAATTGGTTTCGTAGAATTATCTGGGTAGAAGACCGAATCAAGTGGTAGGGGTTTCTTCCCCAAAATTTTATATATATTTATATATAAATAACTAGGTAATAAAATAATAGAATATTATGGGGTTCTCAATAGGGTATACTTATGTTTTTCTAACATTTTATTCCTTATTTATTTACTCCTATCCCTCTCCCTGTTAATGTCTGTTATTTAAAGGAATTTATTTACTTCTCGTATTAAGTAATATCTGTCCTTATATACTCTATTTTTACCTGAATCCTAGATAAAGTCAGTCAACTGTCACACTATTCATATTTATGTTGAATGAAATTGAGAGTTTGAATTAATATTCAATTTGTGGTTATTCCAGCGACGTGGAATGAAGTTTGAAATATTAATAAAGCACTACTTTGTAGTATTTGGAGTCAATGAGACTATAAACTTATTGAAAGTAGTTACTGAGTTGACTAATTTCTGCAACAACGGTTTAAATTTGATATGTTCGACTCGATGTCGAGAATTCAGAGTTTAACTAAACAAACCTGCAATTCTCGTCTTAACTGAATGATGATAAAGGTTCAATTTTCCTAGACCTTGTATTGCAATCATGGAAGGCGGTCATGGTTAATTTTATTAATACATTAGTTATAAATTAATTACCTTTGATCAAATTATGGAATAAGCCGTCGCAAAGCCACCGCCAATGTTCACATAACGCCAGAATGAAGCAATAGAAGTACGGAAATTCACAGTTATGCTCTATTCAGATGTGCATATTTATATTACTATACGGATACATATACTTATATCTTCGCACTTTACGAAGTAACAATATCATGTTTGGATCTGCTGATGGTTGATTGAAGGTCAATTCATTAACCTTAAAATGAATCATGCTATTTACGCACTTCTATGGATGTGCAGAAATATTTAATACTTCATGCTATGCTATTGTGCATTACTAAAAGACAAATAAGTCTTTATTGAAACACATAAAGAGTAACATAAACAACCAGTGAAACTTCATTGTGTATGTTTATAGTTTTCTATATATCTTACTACATAAATATCAGATATTGACTGATGAGACAGTTGAATGTCATTCACAAACTATAATCCCATCCTGATCGGTCATACCCCATCCCAATCCGGTAAATCTATGACTAATTCCAATTCAGCATACCTATACGCTACTCTTTTTATAAACGAGTATCAGAACTACAAATTAATTGGTTTCGTAGAATTATCTGGGTAGAAGACCGAATCAAGTGGTAGGGGTTTCTTCCCCAAAATTTTATATATATTTATATATAAATAACTAGGTAATAAAATAATAGAATATTATGGGGTTCTCAATAGGTTATACTTATGTTTTTCTAACATTTTATTCCTTATTTATTTACTCCTATCCCTCTCCCTGTTAATGTCTGTTATTTAAAGGAATTTATTTACTTCTCGTATTAAGTAATATCTGTCCTTATATACTCTATTTTTACCTGAATCCTAGATAAAGTCAGTCAACTGTCACACTATTCATATTTATGTTGAATGAAATTGAGAGTTTGAATTAATATTCAATTTGTGGTTATTCCAGCGACGTGGAATGAAGTTTGAAATATTAATAAAGCACTACTTTGTAGTATTTGGAGTCAATGAGACTATAAACTTATTGAAAGCAGTTACTGAGTTGACTAATTTCTGCAACAGCGGTTTAAATTTGATATGTTCGACTCGATGTCGAGAATTCAGAGTTTAACTAAACAAACCTGCAATTCTCGTCTTAACTGAATGATGATAAAGGTTCAATTTCCCTAGACCTTGTATTGCAATCATGGAAGGCGGTCATGGTTAATTTTATTAATACAATAGTTATTAATTAATTACCTTTGATCAAATTATGGAATAAGCCGTCGCAAAGCCACCGCCAATGTTCACATAACGCCAGAATGAAGCAATAGAAGTACGGAAATTCACAGTTATGCTCTATTCAGATGTGCATATTTATATTACTATACGGATACATATACTTATATCTTCGCACTTTACGAAGTTACAATATCATGTTTGGATCTGCTGATGGTTGATTGAAGGTCAATTCATTAACCTTAAAATGAATCATGCTATTTACGCACTTCTATGGATGTGCAGAAATATTTAATACTTCATGCTATGCTATTGTGCATTACTAAAAGACAAATAAGTCTTTATTGAAACACATAAAGAGTAACATAAACAACCAGTGAAACTTCATTGTGTATGTTTATAGTTTTCTATATATCTTACTACATAAATATCAGATATTGACTGATGAGACAGTTGAATGTCATTCACAAACTATAATCCCATCCTGATCGGTCATACCCCATCCCAATCCGGTAAATCTATGACTAATTCCAATTCAGCATACTTATACGCTACTCTTTTTATAAACGAGTATCAGAACTACAAATTAATTGGTTTCGTAGAATTATCTGGGTAGAAGACCGAATCAAGTGGTAGGGGTTTCTTCCCCAAAATTTTATATATATTTATATATAAATAACTAGGTAATAAAATAATAGAATATTATGGGGTTCTCAATAGGGTATACTTATGTTTTTCTAACATTTTATTCCTTATTTATTTACTCCTATCCCTCTCCCTGTTAATGTCTGTTATTTAAAGGAATTTATTTACTTCTCGTATTAAGTAATATCTGTCCTTATATACTCTATTTTTACCTGAATCCTAGATAAAGTCAGTCAACTGTCACACTATTCATATTTATGTTGAATGAAATTGAGAGTTTGAATTAATATTCAATTTGTGGTTATTCCAGCGACGTGGAATGAAGTTTGAAATATTAATAAAGCACTACTTTGTAGTATTTGGAGTCAATGAGACTATAAACTTATTGAAAGTAGTTACTGAGTTGACTAATTTTTGCAACAGCGGTTTAAATTTGATATGTTCGACTCGATGTCGAGAATTCAGAGTTTAACTAAACAAACCTGCAATTCTCGTCTTAACTGAATGATGATAAAGGTTCAATTTCCCTAGACCTTGTATTGCAATCATGGAAGGCGGTCATGGTTAATTTTATTAATACAATAGTTATTAATTAATTACCTTTGATCAAATTATGGAATAAGCCGTCGCAAAGCCACCGCCAATGTTCACATAACGCCAGAATGAAGCAATAGAAGTACGGAAATTCACAGTTATGCTCTATTCAGATGTGCATATTTATATTACTATACGGATACATATACTTATATCTTTGCACTTTACGAAGTAACAATATCATGTTTGGATCTGCTGATGGTTGATTGAAGGTCAATTCATTAACCTTAAAATGAATCATGCTATTTACGCACTTCTATGGATGTGCAGAAATATTTAATACTTCATGCTATGCTATTGTGCATTACTAAAAGACAAATAAGTCTTTATTGAAACACATAAAGAGTAACATAAACAACCAGTGAAACTTCATTGTGTATGTTTATAGTTTTCTATATATCTTACTACATAAATATCAGATATTGACTGATGAGACAGTTGAATGTCATTCACAAACTATAATCCCATCCTGATCGGTCATACCCCATCAAAATCCGGTAAATCTATGACTAATTCCAATTCAGCATACTTATACGCTACTCTTTTTATAAACGAGTATCAGAACTACAAATTAATTGGTTTCGTAGAATTATCTGGGTAGAAGACCGAATCAAGTGGTAGGGGTTTCTTCCCCAAAATTTTATATATATTTATATATAAATAACTAGGTAATAAAATAATAGAATATTATGGGGTTCTCAATAGGGTATACTTATGTTTTTCTAACATTTTATTCCTTATTTATTTACTCCTATCCCTCTCCCTGTTAATGTCTGTTATTTAAAGGAATTTATTTACTTCTCGTATTAAGTAATATCTGTCCTTATATACTCTATTTTTACCTGAATCCTAGATAAAGTCAGTCAACTGTCACACTATTCATATTTATGTTGAATGAAATTGAGAGTTTGAATTAATATTCAATTTGTGGTTATTCCAGCGACGTGGAATGAAGTTTGAAATATTAATAAAGCACTACTTTGTAGTATTTGGAGTCAATGAGACTATAAACTTATTGAAAGTAGTTACTGAGTTGACTAATTTCTGCAACAACGGTTTAAATTTGATATGTTCGACTCGATGTCGAGAATTCAGAGTTTAACTAAACAAACCTGCAATTCTCGTCTTAACTGAATGATGATAAAGGTTCAATTTTCCTAGACCTTGTATTGCAATCATGGAAGGCGGTCATGGTTAATTTTATTAATACAATAGTTATTAATTAATTACCTTTGATCAAATTATGGAATAAGCCGTCGCAAAGCCACCGCCAATGTTCACATAACGCCAGAATGAAGCAATAGAAGTACGGAAATTCACAGTTATGCTCTATTCAGATGTGCATATTTATATTACTATACGGATACATATACTTATATCTTCGCACTTTACGAAGTAACAATATCATGTTTGGATCTGCTGATGGTTGATTGAAGGTCAATTCATTAACCTTAAAATGAATCATGCTATTTACGCACTTCTATGGATGTGCAGAAATATTTAATACTTCATGCTATGCTATTGTGCATTACTAAAAGACAAATAAGTCTTTATTGAAACACATAAAGAGTAACATAAACAACCAGTGAAACTTCATTGTGTATGTTTATAGTTTTCTATATATCTTACTATATAAATATCAGATATTGACTGATGAGACAGTTGAATGTCATTCACAAACTATAATCCCATCCTGATCGGTCATACCCCATCCCAATCCGGTAAATCTATGACTAATTCCAATTCAGCATACCTATACGCTACTCTTTTTATAAACGAGTATCAGAACTACAAATTAATTGGTTTCGTAGAATTATCTGGGTAGAAGACCGAATCAAGTGGTAGGGGTTTCTTCCCCAAAATTTTATATATATTTATATATAAATAACTAGGTAATAAAATAATAGAATATTATGGGGTTCTCAATAGGTTATACTTATGTTTTTCTAACATTTTATTCCTTATTTATTTACTCCTATCCCTCTCCCTGTTAATGTCTGTTATTTAAAGGAATTTATTTACTTCTCGTATTAAGTAATATCTGTCCTTATATACTCTATTTTTACCTGAATCCTAGATAAAGTCAGTCAACTGTCACACTATTCATATTTATGTTGAATGAAATTGAGAGTTTGAATTAATATTCAATTTGTGGTTATTCCAGCGACGTGGAATGAAGTTTGAAATATTAATAAAGCACTACTTTGTAGTATTTGGAGTCAATGAGACTATAAACTTATTGAAAGCAGTTACTGAGTTGACTAATTTCTGCAACAGCGGTTTAAATTTGATATGTTCGACTCGATGTCGAGAATTCAGAGTTTAACTAAACAAACCTGCAATTCTCGTCTTAACTGAATGATGATAAAGGTTCAATTTCCCTAGACCTTGTATTGCAATCATGGAAGGCGGTCATGGTTAATTTTATTAATACAATAGTTATTAATTAATTACCTTTGATCAAATTATGGAATAAGCCGTCGCAAAGCCACCGCCAATGTTCACATAACGCCAGAATGAAGCAATAGAAGTACGGAAATTCACAGTTATGCTCTATTCAGATGTGCATATTTATATTACTATACGGATACATATACTTATATCTTCGCACTTTACGAAGTAACAATATCATGTTTGGATCTGCTGATGGTAGATTGAAGGTCAATTCATTAACCTTAAAATGAATCATGCTATTTACGCACTTCTATGGATGTGCAGAAATATTTAATACTTCATGCTATGCTATTGTGCATTACTAAAAGACATATAAGTCTTTATTGAAACACATAAAGAGTAACATAAACAACCAGTGAAACTTCATTGTGTATGTTTATAGTTTTCTATATATCTTACTACATAAATATCAGATATTGACTGATGAGACAGTTGAATGTCATTCACAAACTATAATCCCATCCTGATCGGTCATACCCCATCCCAATCCGGTAAATCTATGACTAATTCCAATTCAGCACACTTATACGCTACTCTTTTTATAAACGAGTATCAGAACTACAAATTAATTGGTTTCGTAGAATTATCTGGGTAGAAGACCGAATCAAGTGGTAGGGGTTTCTTCCCCAAAATTTTATATATATTTATATATAAATAACTAGGTAATAAAATAATAGAATATTATGGGGTTCTCAATAGGGTATACTTATGTTTTTCTAACATTTTATTCCTTATTTATTTACTCCTATCCCTCTCCCTGTTAATGTCTGTTATTTAAAGGAATTTATTTACTTCTCGTATTAAGTAATATCTGTCCTTATATACTCTATTTTTACCTGAATCCTAGATAAAGTCAGTCAACTGTCACACTATTCATATTTATGTTGAATGAAATTGAGAGTTTGAATTAATATTCAATTTGTGGTTATTCCAGCGACGTGGAATGAAGTTTGAAATATTAATAAAGCACTACTTTGTAGTATTTGGAGTCAATGAGACTATAAACTTATTGAAAGTAGTTACTGAGTTGACTAATTTCTGCAACAACGGTTTAAATTTGATATGTTCGACTCGATGTCGAGAATTCAGAGTTTAACTAAACAAACCTGCAATTCTCGTCTTAACTGAATGATGATAAAGGTTCAATTTCCCTAGACCTTGTATTGCAATCATGGAAGGCGGTCATGGTTAATTTTATTAATACAATAGTTATTAATTAATTACCTTTGATCAAATTATGGAATAAGCCGTCGCAAAGCCACCGCCAATGTTCACATAACGCCAGAATGAAGCAATAGAAGTACGGAAATTCACAGTTATGCTCTATTCAGATGTGCATATTTATATTACTATACGGATACATATACTTATATCTTCGCACTTTACGAAGTAACAATATCATGTTTGGATCTGCTGATGGTTGATTGAAGGTCAATTCATTAACCTTAAAATGAATCATGCTATTTACGCACTTCTATGGATGTGCAGAAATATTTAATACTTCATGCTATGCTATTGTGCATTACTAAAAGACAAATAAGTCTTTATTGAAACACATAAAGAGTAACATAAACAACCAGTGAAACTTCATTGTGTATGTTTATAGTTTTCTATATATCTTACTACATAAATATCAGATATTGACTGATGAGACAGTTGAATGTCATTCACAAACTATAATCCCATCCTGATCGGTCATACCCCATCCCAATCCGGTAAATCTATGACTAATTCCAATTCAGCATACTTATACGCTACTCTTTTTATAAACGAGTATCAGAACTACAAATTAATTGGTTTCGTAGAATTATCTGGGTAGAAGACCGAATCAAGTGGTAGGGGTTTCTTCCCCAAAATTTTATATATATTTATATATAAATAACTAGGTAATAAAATAATAGAATATTATGGGGTTCTCAATAGGGTATACTTATGTTTTTCTAACATTTTATTCCTTATTTATTTACTCCTATCCCTCTCCCTGTTAATGTCTGTTATTTAAAGGAATTTATTTACTTCTCGTATTAAGTAATATCTGTCCTTATATACTCTATTTTTACCTGAATCCTAGATAAAGTCAGTCAACTGTCACACTATTCATATTTATGTTGAATGAAATTGAGAGTTTGAATTAATATTCAATTTGTGGTTATTCCAGCGACGTGGAATGAAGTTTGAAATATTAATAAAGCACTACTTTGTAGTATTTGGAGTCAATGAGACTATAAACTTATTGAAAGCAGTTACTGAGTTGACTAATTTCTGCAACAGCGGTTTAAATTTGATATGTTCGACTCGATGTCGAGAATTCAGAGTTTAACTAAACAAACCTGCAATTCTCGTCTTAACTGAATGATGATAAAGGTTCAATTTCCCTAGACCTTGTATTGCAATCATGGAAGGCGGTCATGGTTAATTTTATTAATACAATAGTTATTAATTAATTACCTTTGATCAAATTATGGAATAAGCCGTCGCAAAGCCACCGCCAATGTTCACATAACGCCAGAATGAAGCAATAGAAGTACGGAAATTCACAGTTATGCTCTATTCAGATGTGCATATTTATATTACTATACGGATACATATACTTATATCTTCGCACTTTACGAAGTAACAATATCATGTTTGGATCTGCTGATGGTAGATTGAAGGTCAATTCATTAACCTTAAAATGAATCATGCTATTTACGCACTTCTATGGATGTGCAGAAATATTTAATACTTCATGCTATGCTATTGTGCATTACTAAAAGACAAATAAGTCTTTATTGAAACACATAAAGAGTAACATAAACAACCAGTGAAACTTCATTGTGTATGTTTATAGTTTTCTATATATCTTACTACATAAATATCAGATATTGACTGATGAGACAGTTGAATGTCATTCACAAACTATAATCCCATCCTGATCGGTCATACCCCATCCCAATCCGGTAAATCTATGACTAATTCCAATTCAGCATACTTATACGCTACTCTTTTTATAAACGAGTATCAGAACTACAAATTAATTGGTTTCGTAGAATTATCTGGGTAGAAGACCGAATCAAGTGGTAGGGGTTTCTTCCCCAAAATTTTATATATATTTATATATAAATAACTAGGTAATAAAATAATAGAATATTATGGGGTTCTCAATAGGGTATACTTATGTTTTTCTAACATTTTATTCCTTATTTATTTACTCCTATCCCTCTCCCTGTTAATGTCTGTTATTTAAAGGAATTTATTTACTTCTCGTATTAAGTAATATCTGTCCTTATATACTCTATTTTTACCTGAATCCTAGATAAAGTCAGTCAACTGTCACACTATTCATATTTATGTTGAATGAAATTGAGAGTTTGAATTAATATTCAATTTGTGGTTATTCCAGCGACGTGGAATGAAGTTTGAAATATTAATAAAGCACTACTTTGTAGTATTTGGAGTCAATGAGACTATAAACTTATTGAAAGTAGTTACTGAGTTGACTAATTTCTGCAACAGCGGTTTAAATTTGATATGTTCGACTCGATGTCGAGAATTCAGAGTTTAACTAAACAAACCTGCAATTCTCGTCTTAACTGAATGATGATAAAGGTTCAATTTCCCTAGACCTTGTATTGCAATCATGGAAGGTGGTCATGGTTAATTTTATTAATACAATAGTTGTTAATTAATTACCTTTGATCAAATTATGGAATAAGCCGTCGCAAAGCCACCGCCAATGTTCACATAACGCCAGAATGAAGCAATAGAAGTACGAAAATTCACAGTTATGCTCTATTCAGATGTGCATATTTATATTACTATACGGATACATATACTTATATCTTCGCACTTTACGAAGTAACAATATCATGTTTGGATCTGCTGATGGTAGATTGAAGGTCAATTCATTAACCTTAAAATGAATCATGCTATTTACGCACTTCTATGGATGTGCAGAAATATTTAATACTTCATGCTATGCTATTGTGCATTACTAAAAGACAAATAAGTCTTTATTGAAACACATAAAGAGTAACATAAACAACCAGTGAAACTTCATTGTGTATGTTTATAGTTTTCTATATATCTTACTACATAAATATCAGATATTGACTGATGAGACAGTTGAATGTCATTCACAAACTATAATCCCATCCTGATCGGTCATACCCCATCCCAATCCGGTAAATCTATGACTAATTCCAATTCAGCATACTTATACGCTACTCTTTTTATAAACGAGTATCAGAACTACAAATTAATTGGTTTCGTAGAATTATCTGGGTAGAAGACCGAATCAAGTGGTAGGGGTTTCTTCCCCAAAATTTTATATATATTTATATATAAATAACTAGGTAATAAAATAATAGAATATTATGGGGTTCTCAATAAGGTATACTTATGTTTTTCTAACATTTTATTCCTTATTTATTTACTCCTATCCCTCTCCCTGTTAATGTCTGTTATTTAAAGGAATTTATTTACTTCTCGTATTAAGTAATATCTGTCCTTATATACTCTATTTTTACCTGAATCCTAGATAAAGTCAGTCAACTGTCACACTATTCATATTTATGTTGAATGAAATTGAGAGTTTGAATTAATATTCAATTTGTGGTTATTCCAGCGACGTGGAATGAAGTTTGAAATATTAATAAAGCACTACTTTGTAGTATTTGGAGTCAATGAGACTATAAACTTATTGAAAGCAGTTACTGAGTTGACTAATTTCTGCAACAGCGGTTTAAATTTGATATGTTCGACTCGATGTCAAGAATTCAGAGTTTAACTAAACAAACCTGCAATTCTCGTCTTAACTGAATGATGATAAAGGTTCAATTTCCCTAGACCTTGTATTGCAATCATGGAAGGCGGTCATGGTTAATTTTATTAATACAATAGTTATTAATTAATTACCTTTGATCAAATTATGGAATAAGCCGTCGCAAAGCCACCGCCAATGTTCACATAACGCCAGAATGAAGCAATAGAAGTACGGAAATTCACAGTTATGCTCTATTCAGATGTGCATATTTATATTACTATACGGATACATATACTTATATCTTCGCACTTTACGAAGTAACAATATCATGTTTGGATCTGCTGATGGTAGATTGAAGGTCAATTCATTAACCTTAAAATGAATCATGCTATTTACGCACTTCTATGGATGTGCAGAAATATTTAATACTTCATGCTATGCTATTGTGCATTACTAAAAGACATATAAGTCTTTATTGAAACACATAAAGAGTAACATAAACAACCAGTGAAACTTCATTGTGTATGTTTATAGTTTTCTATATATCTTACTACATAAATATCAGATATTGACTGATGAGACAGTTGAATGTCATTCACAAACTATAATCCCATCCTGATCGGTCATACCCCATCCCAATCCGGTATATCTATGACTAATTCCAATTCAGCATACTTATACGCTACTCTTTTTATAAACGAGTATCAGAACTACAAATTAATTGGTTTCGTAGAATTATCTGGGTAGAAGACCGAATCAAGTGGTAGGGGTTTCTTCCCCAAAATTTTATATATATTTATATATAAATAACTAGGTAATAAAATAATAGAATATTATGGGGTTCTCAATAGGGTATACTTATGTTTTTCTAACATTTTATTCCTTATTTATTTACTCCTATCCCTCTCCCTGTTAATGTCTGTTATTTAAAGGAATTTATTTACTTCTCGTATTAAGTAATATCTGTCCTTATATACTCTATTTTTACCTGAATCCTAGATAAAGTCAGTCAACTGTCACACTATTCATATTTATGTTGAATGAAATTGAGAGTTTGAATTAATATTCAATTTGTGGTTATTCCAGCGACGTGGAATGAAGTTTGAAATATTAATAAAGCACTACTTTGTAGTATTTGGAGTCAATGAGACTATAAACTTATTGAAAGTAGTTACTGAGTTGACTAATTTCTGCAACAGCGGTTTAAATTTGATATGTTCGACTCGATGTCGAGAATTCAGAGTTTAACTAAACAAACCTGCAATTCTCGTCTTAACTGAATGATGATAAAGGTTCAATTTCCCTAGAACTTGTATTGCAATCATGGAAGGCGGTCATGGTTAATTTTATTAATACAATAGTTGTTAATTAATTACCTTTGATCAAATTATGGAATAAGCCGTCGCAAAGCCACCGCCAATGTTCACATAACGCCAGAATGAAGCAATAGAAGTACGAAAATTCACAGTTATGCTCTATTCAGATGTGCATATTTATATTACTATACGGATACATATACTTATATCTTCGCACTTTACGAAGTAACAATATCATGTTTGGATCTGCTGATGGTAGATTGAAGGTCAATTCATTAACCTTAAAATGAATCATGCTATTTACGCACTTCTATGGATGTGCAGAAATATTTAATACTTCATGCTATGCTATTGTGCATTACTAAAAGACAAATAAGTCTTTATTGAAACACATAAAGAGTAACATAAACAACCAGTGAAACTTCATTGTGTATGTTTATAGTTTTCTATATATCTTACTACATAAATATCAGATATTGACTGATGAGACAGTTGAATGTCATTCACAAACTATAATCCCATCCTGATCGGTCATACCCCATCCCAATCCGGTAAATCTATGACTAATTCCAATTCAGCATACTTATACGCTACTCTTTTTATAAACGAGTATCAGAACTACAAATTAATTGGTTTCGTAGAATTATCTGGGTAGAAGACCGAATCAAGTGGTAGGGGTTTCTTCCCCAAAATTTTATATATATTTATATATAAATAACTAGGTAATAAAATAATAGAATATTATGGGGTTCTCAATAAGGTATACTTATGTTTTTCTAACATTTTATTCCTTATTTATTTACTCCTATCCCTCTCCCTGTTAATGTCTGTTATTTAAAGGAATTTATTTACTTCTCGTATTAAGTAATATCTGTCCTTATATACTCTATTTTTACCTGAATCCTAGATAAAGTCAGTCAACTGTCACACTATTCATATTTATGTTGAATGAAATTGAGAGTTTGAATTAATATTCAATTTGTGGTTATTCCAGCGACGTGGAATGAAGTTTGAAATATTAATAAAGCACTACTTTGTAGTATTTGGAGTCAATGAGACTATAAACTTATTGAAAGCAGTTACTGAGTTGACTAATTTCTGCAACAGCGGTTTAAATTTGATATGTTCGACTCGATGTCAAGAATTCAGAGTTTAACTAAACAAACCTGCAATTCTCGTCTTAACTGAATGATGATAAAGGTTCAATTTCCCTAGACCTTGTATTGCAATCATGGAAGGCGGTCATGGTTAATAATACAATAGTTATTAATTAATTACCTTTGATCAAATTATGGAATAAGCCGTCGCAAAGCCACCGCCAATGTTCACATAACGCCAGAATGAAGCAATAGAAGTACGGAAATTCACAGTTATGCTCTATTCAGATGTGCATATTTATATTACTATACGGATACATATACTTATATCTTCGCACTTTACGAAGTAACAATATCATGTTTGGATCTGCTGATGGTAGATTGAAGGTCAATTCATTAACCTTAAAATGAATCATGCTATTTACGCACTTCTATGGATGTGCAGAAATATTTAATACTTCATGCTATGCTATTGTGCATTACTAAAAGACATATAAGTCTTTATTGAAACACATAAAGAGTAACATAAACAACCAGTGAAACTTCATTGTGTATGTTTATAGTTTTCTATATATCTTACTACATAAATATCAGATATTGACTGATGAGACAGTTGAATGTCATTCACAAACTATAATCCCATCCTGATCGGTCATACCCCATCCCAATCCGGTAAATCTATGACTAATTCCAATTCAGCATACTTATACGCTACTCTTTTTATAAACGAGTATCAGAACTACAAATTAATTGGTTTCGTAGAATTATCTGGGTAGAAGACCGAATCAAGTGGTAGGGGTTACTTCCCCAAAAATTTATATATATTTATATATAAATAACTAGGTAATAAAATAATAGAATATTATGGGGTTCTCAATAGGGTATACTTATGTTTTTCTAACATTTTATTCCTTATTTATTTACTCCTATCCCTCTCCCTGTTAATGTCTGTTATTTAAAGGAATTTATTTACTTCTCGTATTAAGTAATATCTGTCCTTATATACTCTATTTTTACCTGAATCCTAGATAAAGTCAGTCAACTGTCACGCTATTCATATTTATGTTGAATGAAATTGAGAGTTTGAATTAATATTCAATTTGTGGTTATTCCAGCGACGTGGAATGAAGTTTGAAATATTAATAAAGCACTACTTTGTAGTATTTGGAGTCAATGAGACTATAAACTTATTGAAAGTAGTTACTGAGTTGACTAATTTTTGCAACAGCGGTTTAAATTTGATATGTTCGACTCGATGTCGAGAATTCAGAGTTTAACTAAACAAACCTGCAATTCTCGTCTTAACTGAATGATGATAAAGGTTCAATTTCCCTAGACCTTGTATTGCAATCATGGAAGGCGGTCATGGTTAATTTTATTAATACAATAGTTATTAATTAATTACCTTTGATCAAATTATGGAATAAGCCGTCGCAAAGCCACCGCCAATGTTCACATAACGCCAGAATGAAGCAATAGAAGTACGGAAATTCACAGTTATGCTCTATTCAGATGTGCATATTTATATTACTATACGGATACATATACTTATATCTTCGCACTTTACGAAGTTACAATATCATGTTTGGATCTGCTGATGGTTGATTGAAGGTCAATTCATTAACCTTAAAATGAATCATGCTATTTACGCACTTCTATGGATGTGCAGAAATATTTAATACTTCATGCTATGCTATTGTGCATTACTAAAAGACAAATAAGTCTTTATTGAAACACATAAAGAGTAACATAAACAACCAGTGAAACTTCATTGTGTATGTTTATAGTTTTCTATATATCTTACTACATAAATATCAGATATTGACTGATGAGACAGTTGAATGTCATTCACAAACTATAATCCCATCCTGATCGGTCATACCCCATCAAAATCCGGTAAATCTATGACTAATTCCAATTCAGCACACTTATACGCTACTCTTTTTATAAACGAGTATCAGAACTACAAATTAATTGGTTTCGTAGAATTATCTGGGTAGAAGACCGAATCAAGTGGTAGGGGTTTCTTCCCCAAAATTTTATATATATTTATATATAAATAACTAGGTAATAAAATAATAGAATATTATGGGGTTCTCAATAGGGTATACTTATGTTTTTCTAACATTTTATTCCTTATTTATTTACTCCTATCCCTCTCCCTGTTAATGTCTGTTATTTAAAGGAATTTATTTACTTCTCGTATTAAGTAATATCTGTCCTTATATACTCTATTTTTACCTGTATCCTAGATAAAGTCAGTCAACTGTCACACTATTCATATTTATGTTGAATGAAATTGAGAGTTTGAATTAATATTCAATTTGTGGTTATTCCAGCGACGTGGAATGAAGTTTGAAATATTAATAAAGCACTACTTTGTAGTATTTGGAGTCAATGAGACTATAAACTTATTGAAAGTAGTTACTGAGTTGACTAATTTCTGCAACAACGGTTTAAATTTGATATGTTCGACTCGATGTCGAGAATTCAGAGTTTAACTAAACAAACCTGCAATTCTCGTCTTAACTGAATGATGATAAAGGTTCAATTTCCCTAGACCTTGTATTGCAATCATGGAAGGCGGTCATGGTTAATTTTATTAATACAATAGTTATTAATTAATTACCTTTGATCAAATTATGGAATAAGCCGTCGCAAAGCCACCGCCAATGTTCACATAACGCCAGAATGAAGCAATAGAAGTACGGAAATTCACAGTTATGCTCTATTCAGATGTGCATATTTATATTACTATACGGATACATATACTTATATCTTCGCACTTTACGAAGTAACAATATCATGTTTGGATCTGCTGATGGTTGATTGAAGGTCAATTCATTAACCTTAAAATGAATCATGCTATTTACGCACTTCTATGGATGTGCAGAAATATTTAATACTTCATGCTATGCTATTGTGCATTACTAAAAGACAAATAAGTCTTTATTGAAACACATAAAGAGTAACATAAACAACCAGTGAAACTTCATTGTGTATGTTTATAGTTTTCTATATATCTTACTACATAAATATCAGATATTGACTGATGAGACAGTTGAATGTCATTCACAAACTATAATCCCATCCTGATCGGTCATACCCCATCCCAATCCGGTAAATCTATGACTAATTCCAATTCAGCATACTTATACGCTACTCTTTTTATAAACGAGTATCAGAACTACAAATTAATTGGTTTCGTAGAATTATCTGGGTAGAAGACCGAATCAAGTGGTAGGGGTTTCTTCCCCAAAATTTTATATATATTTATATATAAATAACTAGATAATAAAATAATAGAATATTATGGGGTTCTCAATAGGGTATACTTATGTTTTTCTAACATTTTATTCCTTATTTATTTACTCCTATCCCTCTCCCTGTTAATGTCTGTTATTTAAAGGAATTTATTTACTTCTCGTATTAAGTAATATCTGTCCTTATATACTCTATTTTTACCTGAATCCTAGATAAAGTCAGTCAACTGTCACACTATTCATATTTATGTTGAATGAAATTGAGAGTTTGAATTAATATTCAATTTGTGGTTATTCCAGCGACGTGGAATGAAGTTTGAAATATTAATAAAGCACTACTTTGTAGTATTTGGAGTCAATGAGACTATAAACTTATTGAAAGCAGTTACTGAGTTGACTAATTTCTGCAACAGCGGTTTAAATTTGATATGTTCGACTCGATGTCGAGAATTCAGAGTTTAACTAAACAAACCTGCAATTCTCGTCTTAACTGAATGATGATAAAGGTTCAATTTCCCTAGACCTTGTATTGCAATCATGGAAGGCGGTCATGGTTAATTTTATTAATACAATAGTTATTAATTAATTACCTTTGATCAAATTATGGAATAAGCCGTCGCAAAGCCACCGCCAATGTTCACATAACGCCAGAATGAAGCAATAGAAGTACGGAAATTCACAGTTATGCTCTATTCAGATGTGCATATTTATATTACTATACGGATACATATACTTATATCTTCGCACTTTACGAAGTAACAATATCATGTTTGGATCTGCTGATGGTAGATTGAAGGTCAATTCATTAACCTTAAAATGAATCATGCTATTTACGCACTTCTATGGATGTGCAGAAATATTTAATACTTCATGCTATGCTATTGTGCATTACTAAAAGACAAATAAGTCTTTATTGAAACACATAAAGAGTAACATAAACAACCAGTGAAACTTCATTGTGTATGTTTATAGTTTTCTATATATCTTACTACATAAATATCAGATATTGACTGATGAGACAGTTGAATGTCATTCACAAACTATAATCCCATCCTGATCGGTCATACCCCATCCCAATCCGGTAAATCTATGACTAATTCCAATTCAGCATACTTATACGCTACTCTTTTTATAAACGAGTATCAGAACTACAAATTAATTGGTTTCGTAGAATTATCTGGGTAGAAGACCGAATCAAGTGGTAGGGGTTTCTTCCCCAAAATTTTATATATATTTATATATAAATAACTAGGTAATAAAATAATAGAATATTATGGGGTTCTCAATAGGGTATACTTATGTTTTTCTAACATTTTATTCCTTATTTATTTACTCCTATCCCTCTCCCTGTTAATGTCTGTTATTTAAAGGAATTTATTTACTTCTCGTATTAAGTAATATCTGTCCTTATATACTCTATTTTTACCTGAATCCTAGATAAAGTCAGTCAACTGTCACACTATTCATATTTATGTTGAATGAAATTGAGAGTTTGAATTAATATTCAATTTGTGGTTATTCCAGCGACGTGGAATGAAGTTTGAAATATTAATAAAGCACTACTTTGTGATATTTGGAGTCAAGGAGACTATAAACTTATTGAAAGTAGTTACTGAGTTGACTAATTTCTGCAACAGCGGTTTAAATTTGATATGTTCGACTCGATGTCGAGAATTCAGAGTTTAACTAAACAAACCTGCAATTCTCGTCTTAACTGAATGATGATACAGGTTCAATTTCCCTAGACCTTGTATTGCAATCATGGAAGGCGGTCATGGTTAATTTTATTAATACAATAGTTATTAATTAATAACCTTTGATCAAATTATGGAATAAGCCGTCGCAAAGCCACCGCCAATGTTCACATAACGCCAGAATGAAGCAATAGAAGTACGGAAATTCACAGTTATGCTCTATTCAGATGTGCATATTTATATTACTATACGGATACATATACTTATATCTTCGCACTTTACGAAGTAACAATATCATGTTTGGATCTGCTGATGGTAGATTGAAGGTCAATTCATTAACCTTAAAATGAATCATGCTATTTACGCACTTCTATGGATGTGCAGAAATATTTAATACTTCATGCTATGCTATTGTGCATTACTAAAAGACAAATAAGTCTTTATTGAAACACATAAAGAGTAACATAAACAACCAGTGAAACTTCATTGTGTATGTTTATAGTTTTCTATATATCTTACTACATAAATATCAGATATTGACTGATGAGACAGTTGAATGTCATTCACAAACTATAATCCCATCCTGATCGGTCATACCCCATCCCAATCCGGTAAATCTATGACTAATTCCAATTCAGCATACTTATACGCTACTCTTTTTATAAACGAGTATCAGAACTACAAATTAATTGGTTTCGTAGAATTATCTGGGTAGAAGACCGAATCAAGTGGTAGGGGTTTCTTCCCCAAAATTTTATATATATTTATATATAAATAACTAGGTAATAAAATAATAGAATATTTTGGGGTTCTCAATAGGGTATACTTATGTTTTTCTAACATTTTATTCCTTATTTATTTACTCCTATCCCTCTCCCTGTTAATGTCTGTTATTTAAAGGAATTTATTTACTTCTCGTATTAAGTAATATCTGTCCTTATATACTCTATTTTTACCTGAATCCTAGATAAAGTCAGTCAACTGTCACACTATTCATATTTATGTTGAATGAAATTGAGAGTTTGAATTAATATTCAATTTGTGGTTATTCCAGCGACGTGGAATGAAGTTTGAAATATTAATAAAGCACTACTTTGTAGTATTTGGAGTCAATGAGACTATAAACTTATTGAAAGTAGTTACTGAGTTGACTAATTTCTGCAACAGCGGTTTAAATTTGATATGTTCGACTCGATGTCGAGAATTCAGAGTTTAACTAAACAAACCTGCAATTCTCGTCTTAACTGAATGATGATAAAGGTTCAATTTCCCTAGACCTTGTATTGCAATCATGGAAGGCGGTCATGGTTAATTTTATTAATACAATAGTTATTAATTAATTACCTTTGATCAAATTATGGAATAAGCCGTCGCAAAGCCACCGCCAATGTTCACATAACGCCAGAATGAAGCATTAGAAGTACGGAAATTCACAGTTATGCTCTATTCAGATGTGCATATTTATATTACTATATGGATACATATACTTATATCTTCGCACTTTACGAAGTAACAATATCATGTTTGGATCTGCTGATGGTAGATTGAAGGTCAATTCATTAACCTTAAAATGAATCATGCTATTTACGCACTTCTATGGATGTGCAGAAATATTTAATACTTCATGCTATGCTATTGTGCATTACTAAAAGACAAATAAGTCTTTATTGAAACACATAAAGAGTAACATAAACAACCAGTGAAACTTCATTGTGTTTGTTTATAGTTTTCTATATATCTTACTACATAAATATCAGATATTGACTGATGAGACAGTTGAATGTCATTCACAAACTATAATCCCATCCTGATCGGTCATACCCCATCCCAATCCGGTAAATCTATGACTAAATCCAATTCAGCATACTTATACGCTACTCTTTTTATAAACGAGTATCAGAACTACAAATTAATTGGTTTCGTAGAATTATCTGGGTAGAAGACCGAATCAAGTGGTAGGGGTTTCTTCCCCAAAATTTTATATATATTTATATATAAATAACTAGGTAATAAAATAATAGAATATTATGGGGTTCTCAATAGGGTATACTTATGTTTTACTAACATTTTATTCCTTATTTATTTACTCCTATCCCTCTCCCTGTTAATGTCTGTTATTTAAAGGAATTTATTTAATTCTCGTATTAAATAATATCTGTCCTTATAAACTCTATTTTTACCTGAATCCTAGATAAAGTCAGTCAACTGTCACATTATTCATATTTATGTTGAATGAAATTGAGAGTTTGAATTAATATTCAATTTGTGGTTATTCCAGCGACGTGGAATGAAGTTTGAAATATTAATAAAGCACTACTTTGTAGTATTTGGAGTCAATGAGACTATAAACTTATTGAAAGTAGTTACTGAGTTGACTAATTTCTGCAACAGCGGTTTAAATTTGATATGTTCGACTCGATGTCGAGAATTCAGAGTTTAACTAAACAAACCTGCAATTCTCGTCTTAACTGAATGATGATAAAGGTTCAATTTCCCTAGATCTTGTATTGCAATCATGGAAGGCGGTCATGGTTAATTTTATTAATACAATAGTTATTAATTAATTACCTTTGATCAAATTATGGAATAAGCCGTCGCAAAGCCACCGCCAATGTTCTCATAACGCCAGAATGAAGCAATGGAAGTACGGAAATTCACAGTTATGCTCTATTCAGATGTGCATATTTATATTACTATACGGATACATATACTTATATCTTCGCACTTTACGAAGTAACAATATCATGTTTGGATCTGCTGATGGTAGATTGAAGGTCAATTCATTAACCTTAAAATGAATCATGCTACTTACGCACTTCTATGGATGTGCAGAAATATTTTGTACTTCATGTTGTTCCAGAACCCAGGGGAGGCCAAAATGATTTGGGTATGCAAGACATATCTCAGAGAACAGAGCTTATTAATATCTATTTCAGATGATACATTTAACCCTTAGAGCTATCTATCTATTCTATAATTGCTATTGCTAAGGGTTGAAAGCATAACTTCCCCTATTTTTAATATCAAATATTTTTCTTTTTCGGCCAGGAGACCGAGCCAATGGGTTGTTATATTTTTAAAGATAATAAATAAACTGGTTATGTATAAAATAAATGCAAAGCTTTTTATTTATTGGAAATAAAAAATAGGCATTAAACCTGGGGTTGGTGATTGATGGTACTTTTAACTGGGGTCCCCACATCCAACGAGTATGCGACAAGCTCAGGGCACTCATTGCCGCATTTTATGTAGTTAGAAATCGTATACCATTCAAAACTCGAATAATGCTATACAATGCATTCTTTGACTCCATAGTGTTAAGACACTATGGAGTCAAATGGCCTCTCCAGCTATGGACGTACCCACAAAACATATCTGGACCAAATACACACCTTGCAAATCAAACTTCTTAAAATAATTGTCCCACCTAATATCAGATACGAATATTCAGGTAACTCATCTAAACTATTCCATTACTGTAATCACTCCCTATTCACACCAAATTTCATTATACATTACTGAAAGAGGAGTTCTTCAACAATACCCTACAGCAAAGAATAGATCACCCCGTAGGTACGCGTCGTGCGGCCCAAGGTAAACTAACCACTACACGCGCAAATAATTTCTACGGTACACGGACGCGCGCCTACTGCATTCCGCGACTAATAAACAAACTACCCACTGACATAAGAAACATCATATCTCCGCTAAACATAAAAGCGAAACTTAAAAAATACTTTTCCTCCCTTTCCTATCCCTAACCAATACCTAAGTTGTGTAACCATGAAAAATACATACCTGATATGTTTTTAATTTATTTTTAAAATTTTGTGTGTACTTACATAAACAAAAACAAGATGTGTTAAACATTGTACATATATTTTAGCGTAATAAGGATCCACATACAAACCTTTATGGTTTCCGTGGACCTATTGTCAGATGTAAATTTATAATTTCTGCTTAAAATATGCTTTTGTGCATTACTAAAAGACAAATAAGACTTTATTGAAACACATAACGTGTAACATAAACAACCAGTGAAACTTCATTGTGTATGTTTATAGGTTTCTATATGTGGAAGAATATTTAATATAATCTTACTACATAAATATCAGATATTGACTGATGAGACAGTTGAATGTCATTCACAAACTATAATCCCATCCTGATCGGTCATACCCCATCCCAATCCGGTGAATCTATGACTAAATCCAATTCAGAATACTTATACGCTACTCTTTTTATAAACGTCTATCAGAACTACAAATTAATTGGTTTCATAGAATTATCTGGGTAGAAGACCGAATCAAGTGGTAGGGGTTTCTTCCCCAAAATTTTATGAATATCAAATTTTCCTTTTATTATTTTAATATTTATCATTTTTTATTTCATTTTAGTCAATACTCAAAATATACTATGACATTTTATTATATGAATTTGCTTTATAAGGTTATTAATCATTTAATGGATAATAATCTGTATCATTCTTGTTAGTGGGGACATATTTAAGTATATATCTTTTATTGAAATTTAAAATTAATAAATATTCAATTTAAAACATTCCTTGTTTAAAATCTATTGTCAAAGTTGACAGCACTTCTTACTCATACCTCTAGAATTAGGGTTACTGGTTTCACAAGTAGTAGGAGTTCTAATTTACTAGACGATCTATTTTAATTTGGCCATCACAATTAATAAGAGACTGCGTTTAAAAAGAAGGGTGGTCGAGATAGAGAGGGGGGATGTTACAATTTGGTGCCGTGACCAGGATGTATATTTGCAGTCTAATATTTGGATAACATGATATTGGCTATGATTAGCCACAATTTGTTGTACGTGCGTTGGAAGAGGTTTTTTAAATGTTGTAAGGAGAGCTAAATCGACTAAATGACTAGATTCTCGGGTGTGAAAAAATAGAAAGTTATTATGATTAAAGGTGTGAGGTATACTTTTTAAAAGCGTTGAAATGGGCAAAAAGCTAATTTTGAATTAAGGGGTGGGAATTTTATTAGGTATAACAAATTGGTAATAATTGGCTTTAATAATGAATAATAATAAAAAAAAAATACTTAAAGGTTTTATAAAAATAAATTAGTCATTAGTTTTAGTTAAGGTCGTAAAGAATGGTAAAATATTTAAAGAAAAGCTTTTTTTTAAAATTATTTTTTAATTTCAAAAATTTAAGGGGTGATTGTAACGGAAATGTAAAGATCTGAGACACATTTTTTATTTGCTATAAAAAGTTGGCAGGCGTTGGCAGGTTTGGGCAACGTGATTTAATGATTCAACTATGAACTGCAAAAAGAGAAGCCAAATATTCTTAAACCAAACAAATAACGGTGATGTAAGATTGGTGTTGACCAATGCTCAATTAAGCGGCAAGATAAATTTGGTATAAACATAACTATGGAGATTAGTGGTTATCGAAGGCATCGCAAATTTCACAAGGCCTCATTTAAGCTCAAGTGGCTCATCGCGTTGTTACCAGACTTGAAATATTAAGGTTCGAGGTTCGATTCTCCGTTGTCAACTTTTCTTTTTCTATCTTACCTTTGGTTTTGGGTTATTAATTGTGGGTCCTTTCTGAATAGCTATTTGGGAGTGCGGTTGTGCTAATTAAATTTAAGTCCTAGAAGTTAATTGCTTATCATGCATCTTTGTAAATGTTTTCTACCTTGTTTGAACTACTGAATATGTCGTCACAATAATTGCTTATTAATTCTATAATCGTCATTATTTATCTGGTCTAGAAATCTATGCGTGGAATGCGCCGGATTAATTATGAAATGAAAAGGCGACGTCTTTGAATGGATGGTATGACGAAACAAGCATTTGGTTTGTTTCTCAGTAGGTAGAAATATTTTTTTTTAAAAAATCTCCAAAATTTGGATAAACTTTAAGAGCTATGAAATAAGTATAAATAACGCTGCGAATGCTAATAGTATATTTATTCTGCAGAAACGGGCTGTTCGTGCAATTTATAGATTAGGGCCTAGAGTGTCACTGAGGGAAAAGTTTAAAGAAATCAATATTCTGACATTTGTGTCTCAATATATCTATGACAATCTTGTGTATGTAAAAAGAAATATAACTAATTTTCAGAAGTACAGTGATATACACAATTTTAATACTAGAAATAAAGACAAGTTGGTTGCTTATGTAAGCCGACTACATAAAATTAGTAATTCTTTTAAAGGCAATTGTATACGCTATTACAATAAGGTCCCTACAGATATTAAAAACTTACCTTTAGACAAGTTTAAAATAATAATAAAACAGAAATTGTATAAAAAAGGTGACTATAGGATATCTGATTATTTAGAGGACAGATGTCCATGGGAATAGATTGTTTGAGTAACAGGCTGTTTCGATATATAATTAGCATTAATTTTGTAATTTGACAATATTTTATTTAAAAAAGGAAACGCAAAAGATGCGACGACTGTGGAGTTTCTTCGGTGAGCTCTTCTCCACAGATTCCGCCATTGTGTTAGTGAACTCACCCAAAAAAATGTAATGACGGATCTAAGTGATGTAACAACATCCTATGGAAATAAATGATTTTTGATTTTGATTTTGATTTTGAAGTTGAGAATCATAAATTTAAAATGAATATGGTTTAACTTCACCGTTGCTTTCAGTGGATGTAGAATAATGACCATTTTACACATTTGTGATGTTGTTTTGAAGTGTCGCATTTGCCATGGCTCATTCAATCGAAACTCATACGTAAGGGTGTTTAGTTACGATATAGTTTGGTGGGTCAAACAGATGAGTAGTTAGTTCAATGATGGAGGTACAGATGGCGGTCGATCGCCTTTAAATTCCAGATGGTTTAACTCAAATAAGAACTTTATTCACTATAACTGCAATAAGATGTTTTATATAGAAAAAAAAATGAGTATTATTTTATTTAGATTATTTTATGATGTTATAGAGTCTATTTCTAGTTGAACTGTGTGATCTAAAATATAAAGTGTGTATACGGTGTAGACCAGTAACCAATCAGAGCACTGAGTTTCGAAAGGAATCGAAACGAACCAATGAGAATGACTCGCGGAGTTTGAGATGGTGTTTTGGCGAGCATGTCTGGGGAAGGTAGTTTTGGTGGGAAGAGAAAATATAAAAGGGATGGGTCGAGATGAGAGGGGGCTTTTTGTTGCTGGTCGTCGAGTGAAGTGTGAGTTAAGACTCAGAGGGGAGCCATTCAGTCTCCGCGTCAAACTACTGTGAAACACGTCTTTCTGGAATTCTATACAGTTCGATTCGCCGTTTTACGCGTCTTGAACTGGGATAGTTGTGATTGCGTGTTGCAGTGGATTTTCGTGAGTGTCTGAAGCGCCGAGATATACCTACCCCAAATTCCAAAACTATCCTTGGGTCGTTAGATAAGAACTTGTAGGTAATTTATCTGAGTCTGAGTCTGAGCTTGGAGCGACCCTAATTTCCTTTTTCCTTCACCATAGGGTTCCTGGATTGGCTCTTAGGATATTCGCGGGCTAATCCTCTCCTCATTCCTTTCGTGTAGCGAGTTTTGAAATTCCCACACACACAGTCATTAAACATACAAACACATTCAAATCAAACTCAACCATTTTCGAGTGGTGTCGATGATGGACGTGGTATAACACTAGGATTTTAGACTAGGCTAGACAGGAGTTTAGTTGCGGCTAAACCTAGGTTGTCGAGGTTATGTAGTTAAGGGGACAGACACGATTATTTAGGTTTATGTGGCAGGCAGGTATCTGAAATTCGTATGATTACAAATAGTTGCGTTGTTTCCTTCTCACTCTTGAAATGCCTAAATACTTATAAAACTATCTAACAAACTAAATATTTTTTTTTGATGGTGGCTGTTTTGATCTTTCTTTTCTTGACCGTATATCATGTTGGTTGGCCTACCTAACTTTACATTAAATGACAAACATATTGGATGAATGACTGGATGAACATCAATATGGTTACGGAATAAAACTTAAGAGACGGGTAGGTGCAAATAAAAATATCCCGTAACCGATCGGCCAGCGTGTTGGACTGATGGATGAGAGATATCACAATATCAAATCCCTTCTGGGCGTGAGCTCTAGCACGGGCCCTCCTTTATAAACACATGTAATCGAAATGCCTTTTAAAAATGCTTATTTACTTGGAATTTATTCTAATAAGTACGGACTCGATAATTATCAATATGTTTATGTCACTTATATTCATCACTGGCTGGGGAACCTCATGACGATACTGTTTAACCGAAACCACTCTAAAAAGAACTTTGGGTTATTACTATCACAACGTCTGCAATCCTACCCATAGACGATCACCCACTACTTTGGACAAATCATCTAAGTGGGATACTCGCAATCGTTGGTATTAGAATCTTTCCAATTGGAGAAATATTCCAATAAAAATGCGTGAGGGTTAAATTCCGTCTGACATTAAATTAATGGTTAGCTGGTATAATCTTCAAATTTACTAATCATAGAATCGTTCGGTTAACTCGTAGGGTTTATTCATATTATTTCAAAACTGTTGAATCCACTAGTTACCTATAATTATCACAAACGGAAAGTCGGAGGATCAACAGGTCATTTCAATAGCAGTACCTAGCTAGGTACTTACATATTTTATAATGTTAATTATATACAAGCCGCGCCACGAATAGAGTACGTTGGGCGACGTTTTGGCGGGAATTACTGCGCGTATGTACAGATATTGAAAGGTGACTACTGCGCATTCAAGGTGACCGCTCACAACGTGTGGCGCTACGGATATATACCTATGGGTCGGCAGAAACCCTACCTACGAAGCCAGGGTTCGAGTCCCGGTGGGGACAAGTGTTTGTCCGGTGGGTGCGGATGTTTGTGCTCTGGTCATGGTTGTTTGTCTGTCTGGGTTTAGTATTTGTCTATATATTTACGTGTTGTCTGGTGCTCAGGATGCGAGGGGTCCTGGTTTGGGGCTGGAACAATGGGTGTGGATGGTGTCCAAAGTATTATTATGTATCTGGGAAACCAAAAGATAGATAATGATTCGAAGAATTCTTATAAGATACTTAGATATCTACCTTAGTTAAAAGAATAAGGTGTTGTGGTTGTGATTCTGCCTACAATACGAGTGATCACGAGTTCGATTCCCGGCCGAGGACAATAGGATCAGAGTATGTGCCTATGCATAAACGCAATGTATGTATAGTTTGTGTATTTTTTATGAGGGGAAGTAATGCGTTGTTTTAATTAGGAAGTTTAATAGGAAATTCGTTTATTTAAATACCTATCTTTGTGAAATACTTTCGTTAGCAAGTAGGTACCTAAATATATGTTTGGTAGGACACGAATTTACTCCTATCCCTCTCCCTGTTAATGTCTGTTATTTAAAGGAATTTATTTACTTCTCGTATTAAGTAATATGTGTCCTTATCCGCTCAGTTGATATCGCCTCCGGAAATTATCATGCGTCGATTGCCAGCGGCGCGGCAAAAAAAAAACCGTCGATTGCCATAAAAAACACGTCATCGAGGGCCCGCCCGCTGCGCGGCGGCTCGCTCTACAAAAACATTATTTATGACTATGGGTTCTTGAGAATACCGCTTGAAGTGATGTTATTGTTAGTGCTCGTAAACTAAACATTCTAATGGCATACGTGTTGATTGAATTTGATACTCTTGTACAATCATACATAGCTGTAAACATAGACTTCAAGCGTAAAATCGACTAGGGTCAATGTAAAAATATATATCTAAAAAAGTAAAGCGATAACCTACTTATTTTATTTATTTAAAATATTCCTGTATTAATATTACACATGGAAAAAAAATAAACTCGCAATATGTAGATAAAAAATATTTATTTATATGTTTTTAAACTTTCACTAGCGGTTGCTAGCGCCCCGTGGTTAATCACCCGGATTAAAAATGTGTATGTTTTCAACTGTAGTTGAGGGTTTTTCTACAATGTTTTTACAGAAAACGAGTGTTGAACAATAGTTTTTCAACATATAAGCTTCTTGTGGGCTTAAAACACGAAACATTCACCATAAATAGAGGAAACATTTCGACATTTCGGTTGAACAAACCTGTGTTGACAAAACTTGTGAAACATTGCACGAAATCTGGTTTTGAGCAAATGTTTTTTGTTTGGGCAGTAGCGGAAGGAACTAATCTATATGAAAATGAACATAAATACTCACATAATTATTTAATATCACACCACAAATTCCACAACACAACAACACTTGACACTGGAGTGAACGGAATGAATTGCATCATTCTTTTTCCATCGCTGGGATTGTTTAAAACGTTGTCGTATCTCAAAATAAAGGTTATTTAACCGAGAACGAGATGGAATACGATCCTTACTGAATTAATCATTAGTGTGACAGAGACAATAGGTTTTGTCACATAGTCCGTCACAAAATGCCTATGGGTAGTAGTACTACCCATTTGCAATCTACGGTAAAAAAATGCTTGGGTAGTAGTACTACCCATTTGCAATCTACGGTAAAAAAATCCATGGGTAGTAGTACTACCCATTTGCAATCAAGCGGTTATATACTCTATTTTTACCTGAATCCTAGATAAAGTCAGTCAACTGTCACACTATTCATATTTATGTTGAATGAAATTGAGAGTTTGAATTAATATTCAATTTGTGGTTATTCCAGCGACGTGGAATGAAGTTTGAAATATTAATAAAGCACTACTTTGTAGTATTTGGAGTCAATGAGACTATATACTTATTGAAAGTAGTTACTGAGTTGACTAATTTCTGCAACAGCGGTTTAAATTTGATATGTTCGACTCGATGTCGAGAATTCAGAGTTTAACTAAACAAACCTGCAATTCTCGTCTTAACTGAATGATGATAAAGGTTCAATTTCCCTAGACCTTGTATTGCAATCATGGAAGGCGGTCATGGTTAATTTTATTAATACAATAGTTATTAATTAATTACCTTTGATCAAATTATGGAATAAGCCGTCGCAAAGCCACCGCCAATGTTCACATAACGCCAGAATGAAGCAATAGAAGTACGGAAATTCACAGTTATGCTCTATTCAGATGTGCATATTTATATTACTATACGGATACATATACTTATATCTTTGCACTTTACGAAGTAACAATATCATGTTTGGATCTGCTGATGGTAGATTGAAGGTCAATTCATTAACCTTAAAATGAATCATGCTATTTACGCACTTCTATGGATGTGCAGAAATATTTAATACTTCATGCTATGCTATTGTGCATTACTAAAAGACAAATAAGTCTTTATTGAAACACATAAAGAGTAACATAAACAACCAGTGAAACTTCATTGTGTATGTTTATAGTTTTCTATATATCTTACTACATAAATATCAGATATTGACTGATGAGACAGTTGAATGTCATTCACAAACTATAATCCCATCCTGATCGGTCATACCCCATCCCAATCCGGTAAATCTATGACTAAATCCAATTCAGCATACTTATACGCTACTCTTTTTATAAACGAGTATCAGAACTACAAATTAATTGGTTTCGTAGAATTATCTGGGTAGAAGACCGAATCAAGTGGTAGGGGTTTCTTCCCCAAAATTTTATATATATTTATATATAAATAACTAGATAATAAAATAATAGAATATTATGGGGTTCTCAATAGGGTATACTTATGTTTTACTAACATTTTATTCCTTATTTATTTACTCCTATCCCTCTCCCTGTTAATGTCTGTTATTTAAAGGAATTTATTTACTTCTCGTATTAAATAATATCTGTCCTTTTATACTCTATTTTTACCTGAATCCTAGATAAAGTCAGTCAACTGTCACATTATTCATATTTATGTTGAATGAAATTGAGAGTTTGAATTAATATTCAATTTGTGGTTATTCCAGCGACGTGGAATGAAGTTTGAAATATTAATAAAGCACTACTTTGTAGTATTTGGAGTCAATGAGACTATAAACTTATTGAAAGTAGTTACTGAGTTGACTAATTTCTGCAACAGCGGTTTAAATTTGATATGTTCGACTCGATGTCGAGAATTCAGAGTTTAACTAAACAAACCTGCAATTCTCGTCTTAACTGAATGATGATAAAGGTTCAATTTCCCTAGACCTTGTATTGCAATCATGGAAGGCGGTCATGGTTAATTTTATTAATACAATAGTTATTAATTAATTACCTTTGATCAAATTATGGAATAAGCCGTCGCAAAGCCACCGCCAATGTTCTCATAACGCCAGAATGAAACAATGGAAGTACGGAAATTCACAGTTATGCTCTATTCAGATGTGCATATTTATATTACTACACGAATACATATACTTATATCTTCGCACTTTACGAAGTAACAATATCATGTTTGGATCTGCTGATGGTAGATTGAAGGTCAATTCATTAACCTTAAAATGAATCATGCTATTTACGCACTTCTATGGATGTGCAGAAATATTTAATACTTCATGCTATGCTATTGTGCATTACTAAAAGACAAATAAGTCTTTATTGAAACACATAAAGAGTAACATAAACAACCAGTGAAACTTCATTGTGTATGTTTATAGTTTTCTATATATCTTACTACATAAATATCAGATATTGACTGATGAGACAGTTGAATGTCATTCACAAACTATAATCCCATCCTGATCGGTCATATCCCATCCCAATCCGGTGAATCTATGACTAAATCCAATTCAGAATACTTATACGCTACTCTTTTTATAAACGAGTATCAGAACTACAAATTAATTGGTTTCATAGAATTATCTGGGTAGAAGACCGAATCAAGTGGTAGGGGTTTCTTCCCCAAAATTTTATGAATATCAAATTTTCCTTTTATTATTTTTATATTTATCATTTTTTATTTCATTTTAGTCAATACTCAAAATATACTATGACATTTTATTATATGAATTTGCTTTATAAGGTTATTAATCATTTAATGGATATTAATCTGTATCATTCTTGTTAGTGGGGACATATTTAAGTATATATCTTTTATTGAAATTTAAAATTACTAAATATTCAATTTAAAACATTCCTTGTTTAAAATCTATTGTCAAAGTTGACAGCACTTCTTACTCATACCTCTAGAATTAGGGTTACTGGTTTCACAAGTAGTAGGAGTTCTAATTTACTAGACGATCTATTTTAATTTGGCCATCACAATTAATAAGAGACTGCGTTTAAAAAGAAGGGTGGTCGAGATAGAGAGGGGGGATGTTACAATTTGGTGCCGTGACCAGGATGTATATTTGCAGTCTAATATTTGGATAACATGATATTGGCTATGATTAGCCACAATTTGTTGTACGTGCGTTGGAAGAGGTTTTTTAAATGTTGTAAGGAGAGCTAAATCGACTAAATGACTAGATTCTCGGGTGTGAAAAAATAGAAAGTTATTATGATTAAAGGTGTGAGGTATACTTATTAAAAGCGTTGAAATGGGCAAAAAGCTAATTTTGAATTAAGGGGTGGGAATTTTATTAGGTATAACAAATTGGTAATAATTGGCTTTAATAATGAATAATAATAATAAAAAAATACTTAAAGGTTTTATAAAAATACATTAGTCATTAGATTTAGTTAAGGTCGTAAAGAATGGTAAAATATTTAAAGAATAGTTTTTTTTTTAATTATTTTTAATTGCAAAAATTTAAGGGGTGATTGTAACGGAAATGGTAAGATCTGAGACACATTTTTTATTTGCTATAAAAAGTTGGCAGGCGTTGGCAGGTTTGGGCAACGTGATTTAATGATTCAACTATGAACTGCAAAAAGAGAAGCCAAATATTCTTAAACCAAACAAATAACGGTGATGTAAGATTGGTGTTGACCAATGCTCAATTAAGCGGCAAGATAAATTTGGTATAAACATAACTATGGAGATTAGTGGTTATCGAAGGCATCGCAAATTTCACAAGGCCTCATATAAGCTCAAGTGGCTCATCGCGTTGTTACCAGACTTGAAATATTAAGGTTCGAGGTTCGATTCTCCGTTGTTCTGAATCCTGAATTTTATTAGCAAGTATTGATCACTGGTATTATCTTAACGTTTGATACTATAACGGCTGCTAATTAGAAATGTACAGCTAATTTTTATTTTTTACGTGGAGGAGTAATCACGAAAGGTATTGACGATTTGACCTGCGGTCAAAGATCAAAGATCAGATTTGGGGAGGAAAGTCGGCTGAATCAACAGTAATCGGTGCTCAAACTCTGGGAATTGGGTGAAATAATCTCAAAGAGGACCGATTATCCACCCATGTTCAGCAGGCGTCCCACCTCATCATCTATCTATTTACCCGTGGTACTTATCCACAAATTCAATTTTCTGTATAATATTTCTAGTATATGTTTTGTATAAATAAAACCATACATATTCTTAGTTTTTTGTTTACTACCGCACGCAAGAACCTTACAACATTTACCAAACTTAGCGATAGCTGTAATGTTAACCTAAGAAATAATCACAGACTAGCGAAGGTTAGCAATTCATTCTCTACTCTACTACAACAAGATACCTCTGGAGATTTTGAAATTGCCATTTGAGCAATTTAAAAGGCATGTTAAAGCGACTTTATCGAAAAAGGGATATTACAATGTTCAAGATTACTTAATGACGGGACTGTGAGGGGTTAATCTGGGTCAACACAGACCTTGCTGTTAATAATTTTGTTATTATTTATACCTACTTATTAATTATAATAATTAATATTGTAATATTTGTATTAGTTAAGCACAACCATTTTTTCAAAGAGATCTAAAACTGAATCTGTGAGAGTTGCTACACGTTCCTGCAAATTTATCAGCCCACAAGCAATCATTACAATTTGATCCAAGTAGTCCAAGCAAAACTGCGAATAATTCTAGAAATATTCTGCGTTCACTTGACGTCCATTCTTCTCGCAGACGTTTTAGAATTGGTACAAATAACAAGTTTGAACACGATGTGACGAAACATTATTTACTTACCATTATGAGAAAAAAATTGATTTGTTTCATTATATCACAATAATAATCAAACATTTTATTTTAGTCAGGTTAGGACTGCCGTGAGTGACGTGATTTTTTGTTTCATTGACTTCACTCATATACTTGGCACTCTTTGGTTGACTCGACTGCCACTTTTTTTGTGGTAAGGAAAGAAATTTATCCCACATTACGTCTCTTGGTGACGTCTGGTCTACTTTCGGCGGGTAAAATTTAAGCTAAGTTTTGAAAATAGACGCAATCAATAAAAAACATTTTTTTTTAATTTGTTTTTTTGTATTTGAAAATACATAGCCGATTCCCCTTTCACTTCGACGCTCACTTCGCACTTGAACACGTCAAATAAAAAGTTTCTATACCGAGTGAAAATAGAAGAAATCCTATATAAATAGTGTTTATCTACGCACGTATCATGATTAGATTAGAAAGAGGATTCTCTTTACTGCGTCCAAGACGGTAAAATCCAAAACGGTATAAATGCTCTTTACTGCGCATGGTACGACCAGCACAATGACATACTACTTGATAAAAACTCATTTCTTATCTGAATATTGATACAGATTGAAAAACTTATCTGTAGTATGAAGGGATGACGCCACCATCGAAAAGTGTTGCCACATATTACATAAATTGCTGCAATCGGTGCAAATAGTGGATGTAACACACGATTATTTTTAGCGATTTATTAATTTAGTTTTGATACATAAATATAGCCCTTTTGTTAGCCAAATAAAAATATAATAATAATAATAATACCTTGGAAACTATTTACACACATTGATCTAGCCCCAAACTAGGATTCCCTGTATCTTGGGTACTAGACAACGATACACATACTTATATTGATAAATATTATACTTAGATAGATAAACAACCATAACTAGGGTACAAACATCCGTTCTCATCAAACAAATATTTGCCCCCACCGGGACTCGAACCCGGGACCCTTGGCTTCGTAGGCAGGGTCACTGCCGACTCGAACATTTGGGTCGTCATCGTATACATATCGTATCGTATACATCGTATACATATGTACATAACATTTATCAATAACTAAAATCCACAATATTAAGCACTTGGCACTTATCACAACTTTTAACATCTAAATATGTTTTTTACAAGAGGTCTACTCGACCAGACCGTACGATCGACAAATGACTAAGTATAAATATTGCTTATAAAAATATAATTGCTGACACATTGAATTTCAAATTTTCGTTTTATTGAAAACTTTTCACATAGTAATTATGATCTAATGAAGCCGAAGTATGTGCACTAATGCCATATGTATGGTCGAGTGGATAAATTCCACTAATTTCCTCAAAATCTGAGTCACTGTCACTATCGGTATCAGAGCCACTGTCTAAATCACAGATATCGAGAGATAGGTTGAGGGGCGTGGCATGTGCGAACAAATGTAGCTCCGACAGGTTCGATATTAAAAATTCTCGGTAGTCACCGGGCGACCGCAGTGATGAATTCATTTCCGTTGTTTTTCTAAAATGCCGACCTGTGCAATACTCACGTGCAAAAATAGAAGCGAGATTGTGAACTCCAAGAACGCCGGTGTCACATATCACTTGTAAGTCTCATTCTAACTATTATTTCTTCTTAAAACACAAGAAATAAACATTATTACGAAAATAAATCATTCGCGGAAAATTCGTCACGAATTGACATTAAAGTGACAATGTCATGTTTTTCTAGCTAAGTTTGTTGCTACATTGCTTGTTTTGTATCTTAATTTCACTTCGTATTGCCAAGCTAACACGCAATGAATATTTCACACTTATCTAAGTACGAAAGTAAAGATGCATCGTCATACGGAGGCGAACTGTCACACGCAAACAGAGACGACATATAGTGATGGGGATACTGATAGGAGAATTATGTTTTTGAATCGATAGATTTTCTCATTCCTCAATTACTAATATAGTTAATGTAATAATATAGTTATTTTATTACTCATAATACGTAAGTTTATTGTTAGTTATTCCAATGATTGCCAAACAGGCAGTTTAAATTTTAAGTTTGTTTAAAACCTCGCCCGACGAAGGATAATGGGGTGTTATAAGTATTAATCGGAAATTCCGATGCTTTCAGTCAGGTCCGAAGAGAATTTCTCGGCTAAGTCCGAATCAGAATGAACTCCGTTCACAGTTATTCTACCTTCATAAACCTCTTTGCCTCTCTTTCTAGCTGTAAGGATTCTGTTGAAAAAAAGAAGAGAGGTAAAGGGGTCTCTGGAGGCAGAACAACTGTGAACGGAGAATACACGGGTAATTTCGACGCAAAAAAGTCGGGATAAGGGGGTTGTATAGTTATTAGTCCGATTTGACTCAAAATCTATATCTGGGGATCCGGTCATGTCATGAGGTCCAATCATGATTCTGTCATATTTTGAAAAAGTTGCCGACATTTCGAACTTCGTAGTTACTGGTCCGATTTACTTCAAAATCGATATCTGGGGACCCGGTTAGAATACAATTGTGATATAGATGTCAGATTTTGAATATTGGACGCCATTTTGATTTTTATATTTACTGTTCCGATTTGCTTCAATGATAAAGTTATGTATTTTATTACGCTAATCAATGTTTCAGTTTTCCTAGTGAACCAAAAATAAAAGAAAAATGGATCGAAGCGGTAATGAGAGGGCCTCGCTGGTTTCCACAAAAACAATGTAAAATATGCTCAATTCATTTCGAGGAGAAATGTTTTCAAAAATTAAAGAAATACAGGCGAATGTGGCCATGGGCAGTGCCGACGATGAAAATACCAGTTATGATGTCTCATGTTAGTAATTTATATTTAATTTCATACAATGGATAGGTTTCAAATATTTCTTACACCATACCACTATAAAAAGACTGTTTCTAGATTATTATTTGAATATCTACTTGAAATTATAAATTCCTTTACTAACTACATATAACTTTAAGTAATGCATCTTATTTTATTAGGGTACCAGAGATCCAGAGAAAAACCATATCAATGAATGCGTCTCTGTAGGAGATAGCAGCGATCAGGTGTATTTTTTTGAAATTTTAACATGAAAAACTGCGTGATACGTATTTGAATACTGATTGCTTGCACCTTTTTGTCTCAGGATACCATAAAACCAGAGAAAACACATTTGAATGAATGCGTGTCTGAAGGAGATGACGGCAATGATGTAAATCGGGTCAAATTAAAACAATTTATAAAAATCTTCGGGTTACTTATTTACATCTTTATTTTTAGACATCAAAACAAGCTGAGTCTGAAGAACCGTCTTTGCTGACCACGGACAGAGTAGGTAATGAAAATGTAAGAAATGTATTTGAATTATTATTTGAATTGTAATTTTATTTAATTTTATAAAAGTAAACATACAGACAGTGTCACGCCTTTTTCCATGCGGGGTGGCAAAGGCCCATTTGATCCCAATTTATCTTAATTTAAAGGTACCTTTCTTTCTTTATCATACTTCTATCGCCCATTCATATTCCTGTGATAAGAAGACTAACAGCAACTAAATTAAACATACAAATTACAGGACAAGGACCAAGAAAATCACAGCATTTTCGAGACCCCACGCAAGAGGAAGCTGCGCCATCGGATAGACCAATTGGAAATCGTACTCGAGCAAAAAAATAAGAAAATTAAAACTCTTCAAAAACAAAACAGCCGCTACCGCAAAAAAAATTTAAACATGAAGGATGTTCTGAGAGATCTTAAAGATCAAAAATTAGTTAATTCTGATCAAGTCACACAATTAGAAGGTTTAGGTGTAGGAGTGGCTGATCTCATTGAACGATGTGAGAAAAAACAATCTGTCGACAAAAAATCCACTGAAAAATACTCAGCAGAATTGAGAACTTTTGCCTGTACACTTCATTTTTATTCGCCTAAGGCCTACGAATATGTGCGGCAAAAGTTTCAATCTTGCCTTCCCCACGTTCGCACCATAAGGAAATGGTACGAGGCGATTGACTCCGACCCCGGGTTTACAAAGGAGTCATTTGAAGCTATCAAGCTGAAAGTTGAAAATACAGATTATACACTGGTGTGTAATGTTGTACTCGATGAAATGGCCATTCGCCATCGTGTAGAGTGGGACGGTGAGTATATGCATGGATATGTAGATATATGCAATTTCAAAATGGCCGATACAGATTCTTTGCCCGAGGCCCCTTGGAAGATACCTGTCGGGTATTTTCTAGTCGCTGGTGTTACTGGAGAACAACGAGCGAATCTAGTTACACAATGTCTTGAACTGTTACAAGAAACGGGAATCGAAATAACATCACTTACTTTTGACGGCTGCCCTGCAAATATGACAATGACTAAAGAACTTGGGTGCTCACTGAACATAGAAGACTTAAAAACAAATTTCGAACATCCCGTTACAAAGAAACCGATCTTCATCTTTCCCGATCCATGTCATATGTTGAAGTTATTGAGGAATGCTTTTGAAGCCAAAGGTAGCTTTGTTGATGAAACCCAAAAAGAAGTGGAATGGGCACATTTAAAAAAATTTAACGATGTCCAAGAAGAAGAAAAGATGCACTTAGCTAACAAATTGCGTCGAGGCCACATATTCTTTAAAAACCAGAAAATGAAAGTGAGATTGGCATCCCAATTGTTCAGCACCAGTGTGGCAGTCGCATTAACATTTTGCTCAGAACTAAATTTACCAGGTTTTCAAAATGTCGATGGCACAGTCAACTTTCTGAAAATAGTCAACAATCTATTTGATATATTGAACTCCAGACATGTAGCCCAGTTACATTACAAAAAGCCAATCTGTGAACAAAATAAGGTTGAAATCTTTGATTTTCTGGAAAAAGCTGAAAATTACCTGAAAAAATTGAAGCTTGTGGATGGTACGGCAGTAATTGACTCATCGAGGAAAACTGGTTTTGTCGGATTTTTGATCTGTATAAAGAGCCTCAAAGATTTGTATGTTCGGCTAGTTGAAAAAGAACGAAAACTAAGCTACTTCCCTGTTTACAAGATTAGTCAGGACCATCTTGAGCTGCTTTTTGGCCAAATCCGAAGCCACGGGGGTTGTAATACAAACCCAACAGCACGACAATTCAAATCAATATACAAAAAATTGATGGTCAAGTCAGAACTCCGAGACGTGGACAGTGGGAACTGCCGAGCACTCGAAAAGATGTCCCTTCTGACATGTTCATCGGCTGTTCGCATCAACCACACTATCGATCCCCGATTACGAGATGAAGAGTGTGACGACATAAATATATTACATGAAATGGCAGTATTCGACGAAGAAGTAGAAATGATGGTTGATGTTCTAACACAATACAGCTCACAAACCATAACTTGCGTAGCTGGCTTCGTCGTTCATGCTCTGATTAAAACTGTGAAATGCGACGTATGCACAAGCGCGCTACTGTCAAGCGGCCCGGACGATACACATAAGTTTATAAAACTCAAGGATAAAGGCGGCTTAATATATCCTTCCCATGACGTTATAACAATTTGCAAAAACATCGAAGTGATCATAAAATCAACTGTGCTTACCAAAGACAAAATAAAGGTTAGGGTTAAAAATTTAAAACAATCATTAATGTCTAAAGCACTACCCCGATTCATTGGCATGAATCTGTTCAACGAAATAGATTTTCACCAATTCGAACAAAACCCAATGGATAATCATCTATTATTACTGATAAAAGCTGTAATGGAAAGATATACCAATATAAGACTGCATTACTTGGCAAAAAACGCTACGCCTCAATTGTCAAAACGGCAAGTTCTTAATAAATATTTACATTTTTCTGGTCAATAGATAGTATTTAACTGTACAGGATTTTACAGAAAGGGTATATATGCCGAAAGACGGTTGTTAAGGCCATCATTCTGAACATCTTTCTTGATTAAACTGATTTGATCAGCATTGTTTTTCACTTTTCAGTACATTTTGGGCCGAGCTGCAGGTCAGCTGATTTGTATGGGGAAGTAAAAAATAAAGTTGCTCTGATCAAATCAGATTCATAGAGAAAATCGTTCAAAATATGTCGCAAACGACTCTTTTCGGCTTGTCACCCCGCATCTGTTACACCCTGTATACACAGTAATAGGTATTTCTTGTAAAATAAATATGTCGTATTTACAAACAATTTACTATTTTATTTATAGAACCCGGCATTGTATACGACTGTCCATACCAGTGTCTATAAATTATAATCGATCGATGATACACGCTGTCCTTGCATTGTCCCAACACTAGCTCGACTAGCTAGTATACCTGCGGTAGTGTGGGTGTGTTCGGACGATAGGTGCATGACATTGCACTGACCAATAAAAGCGGAGGGATTGATGTACGAGTGGTGTAAATGTATGCGTGTTCTTAGTTTTCGGCGACACTGGTTCCGATACAAGCTTAGCGCCAAGGGCCTATCTCTCGATATCTGTGGTCTAAATTGACTATAAAGGGCTATCTAAATATCCGTCGTTTTGTCGATAATCCTCTTCAATTTTATGCACTTGTGCACAATATTTTTGCCATTCTAAGGCATCAATAGAACTGAACGCTTCGGTTACTTTTGAATTTCGGGTTTGTTTGTGTTTGTACTTGGAGCCTTATTAACCCGAATGCTATGGTATGGAGCGTTGTCCATTACTACCAAAGATTGGGTAGTAATTTTTCGGTTAACCACTTTTTGAAGTTCGTGTTATTCATTTCGTCGTGGTAGTCCCCGCTTTTGGTATTTGATTTAAATATTAGGTCCTTACATATGAAATTGGCGTTTTGCATGGGAGGAACATAAAGCCTTTTTTTTTAAATATAATATATTTATTATATCAAAGTATGTACCATTGCTATCTATACACATTTGCCATCTCATAGGTAGTTCTTCGATCCCTTTACTAAAAAAAACATTCGGACGGGAATCAATAAAATCTTTGAAGGCGGTTTGGACTGCCCCATCGGAGTTGTTTTTTTTTCCCTTTCAAGAAGTTATCCAAATTTCGAAAAAAATAGTAATCTGTTGGACCAAGGCCCGGAGAGTACGGTGGATGTCTTAGACATTCCAATTGAAGCTCCTCTAATATGGTAGCCGTCTGTTGTGCAGTGTGTGGTCTAGCGTTATCATGAAGCAGCAGTGGCCTAGAGCGATTGACCAGCCTCGGTTGTTTAGTAGCTAGATTTTCCATCATGATTTGCAGTTGCTGACCATAGACATCTGCCGTAATCGTCTGGCCAGATTTAAGAAAGCTGTAGTGAACGACACCAGCACTAGTCCACCAAACGCTCACAAGTAACTTTTTGGAGCCAATTTTCGCCTGGAGCATGGTTTGGCTGGTTCGGCAGGGTTCAGCCATTGCGATGAGCGCTTCCGATTATCGTACAGGATCCACTTTTCATCACAGGTAATGATTCGATTTAAAATCCTTTCATTATTGTGCCGGGTGAGTAATGCAACGCAGCAGTCAACGCACGTTTGTTGATTTGCTTCACTCAGTTCGTGAGGTACCTACCATTCAAGCTTTTTCACCTTCCCAATTTGCTTCAAGTGAATTAAAACCATTTTTATCACTAACACCGCAGCCTGCAGCTAACTCTAACGTGGTTTGCGATGGATCCGCTTCCACAATAGCCTTCAATTCTTCATTATCAACTTTGGTCTCCGGCCGTCCACGGGGCTTGTTCTGCAGGTCGAAATTTCCAGAACGAAAACGTTGGAACCAAAAACGCACTGTGTTTTCTATTGCAGCACCGTCGCCATACACATTATTAATCCTTCGAGCCGTTTCTGCAGCACTGATGCCATGGTAGAACTCATACTCGTAAATAACGCGATATTTCAAATTTCCACTTTGTAAGCTGAGTGACGCAAGAAAAAAAACAATTGAGGAAAAAGCAAATAAATTATAATTTTAGAAACACAAATACATGAAAAAATAGCTGTATAAATTTGAATTTGGAAATCCTAACCATAGAGGAGATATTTGAGATCAAAGTGGCCAGTACGGCGAAACGCCAATTTCATATGTAAGGGCCTAATATAAGGTCTGCGTTTTGGACAAACCCCGTTTCTCCTCCGGCATGAATAATAATAAAACGATGCCCTGTAAATACAGGTTCTAGAACTCCATCTGTTTCTTGACTTTGCCAGCATTTTTTAGTGGTATATGAGGAATGTATATAAGTCTCGTCTAAGTATAAAACTGGTCGACGATTAGCTGATAAAGCGTTTTTATTTAATTCTTGCAAATATTTAGCTCTCCACGCAGAAATATAATTGCGCTCGGTTAAAACCTTGCGATTGCTTTGTGTTTTTTGGAAACGAAAGCCAATTGTTCGTAACAATTTACGAAGTGTTTCTCTGCTACCTTGGAAATTGATGTCGTCTTTTAGAACAGTAAGCACTTTATTAATCGTTGGTAATTCCCTTTTAATCGCATAAAATTTATGCACTTTTCGCTTGATCAAACCTAGATCGAAACTGTCAACTTCTATTTTGCCACGTGTCCTTTTTCTCGATTTTCCTGGTGTGGTTATTTTCGTACCCATTTATGCAGCGGTTTTACCTTCTGCAACAATTTTATAAATTGTTGCAGAAGAAATACCAATATCTAAAAGTAATACTAATATAATATACCTTGGACACTATTTACTCACATTGATCTAGCCCCAAACTAGGATTCCCTGTATCTTGGGTACTAGACAACGATACACATACTTATATAGATAAACAACCATGACTAGGGTATAAACATCCGTTCTCATCAAACAAATATTTGCCCCCACCGGGACTCGAACCCGGGACCCTTGGCTTCGTAGGCAGGGTCACTGCCGACTCGGCCATTTGGGTGGTCAAAAAGAAAAATAAACTCATCATTAGAGTAATAAAATTTGAGAAAATCTAACCGAATTCCAGGCGGCCAAAGTCGCGGGCACCAGGTTATATATTAGGTGGGGTAAAAAGTTTCTTCGTATTTTATATGAAAACTCAATACATGTTTTTTCCAAGTTTATTTACATTTAATTACAGTATGTATGTACCATTTTGTTCAATGACTTTCTGCCATCTTGTAGGTAGTGACAAGATCCCGTTGCTGTAGAAATTTTGGCACTTATCATCAAAAAACTGCGACAAGTAGTTTTGGCAGTCTTCTCTTGATGTTAACCTGACTTTGCCTAATTAATTCTGAAGAGAGCGAAACAGGTAGAAATTTGAAGGTGCAAGGTCAGGGCTATAAGGCGGATGCACGATAACGCTAGGCCACACACAGCTTTAACCACTCAGAAAAAAATAACCGAGTTTGGCTGGGAGGTGTTACCTAGCCAAACTCGGTTATTTTTTTCTGAGTGCTTAAAGCTGTGTGTGGCCTGGCGTTATCGTGATAAAAGACGACCCCCTTTCTATTGATCAATTCCGGTGGCTTTTTCTCAAATTCTTACTTTAATCTCATCAGTTGTTGGCAGTAGAGATCCGAATCGATGGTTCTGCCCGGCGTTCATAATGAACAATGCCCTTCCAATCCCACCATACACACAGCATCACCTTATTGCGAGTTAACCCGGGTTTTGCCACAGTCTGTGAAGCCTGACCGACCTTTGACCACGATCTTTTTCGCACGTTCTTGTCGTACGTGATCCACTTTTCATCACCGGTTATTATCTCCTCAAAAACGGTTCAGTTTCGGTATGTCTCAACAAAGAATCGCAAATTTGTATACGGTTCAATAAATTTCTTTCAGTGAGCTCGTGTGGCACCCATATATATACCCGTACCCACCTTTGTTTAAATGGTTCAAAACAGTTTTGTGAGTAATCCTCAGTTCTTCAGCTATATCGTGACTACTGATATGCCGATCTTGCTCCACTTTTTCGAAAATGGCGTCCATTTTTTCCGTGACTGGGCGACCAGAGCGAGGTGCATCTTTGAATTCAAAATTCCCGCATTCAAAACGCTGATACCAACTTTGTGCTACTCTCACCGACAATGCATTTGGTCCATAAACGTCACAATTTTTTTTCGTGGCTTGAATGAAGACCAGGCTCAACACCATGACGACAGAGCTGAAGCGCCAACTTGATCTCCACGCCGAAGAATCTTGGGAACGCCACGTCGAGTCCATGGGCGACCACCTCCCCTCCGTGCATCATCTACGCTGGAATTTGTCGACTTCTCCAGCTTCTTTCTTACCAATCCTGGGCAGCGACGGCCTACCAAGATTTCGAGTCCAAGTCCGTGCGGAGATCTTCACTGAATGCATCGAGAAACAGTTCAAGCCGAACCCTATGGATGATGTGGAGCACGTCGCAGCAGTTGAGAGACACCTGCGAGAGTATTTCGCCTCGCCGATAGCTCCCGAAGAGGACCCCAACTTCATCACGCCCGGCCAGAATATGCGTGCATTTCGACGTACCAAGCCCAGGAAAGACCCGGGCGCAGACCGCACAACATGGCGCTGTTACATTTGCCGCCAGGCACTGTGGCGGCCCTTACGCACCTGTTTAACGGTATCTTGCGCACGGGCCACTTCACAACCCAGTGGAAGGTGGGCTTGGTCATCATGTTGCCCAAGCCGGGCGAGGACACCAAGCTGCCTGAGAGCTATCGGCCGATAACTCTACTGAGAACCATCTCAAAGGTGTTTGAGAAACTCCTGCTAGCGAAGTTGCTGCCCTACATCCAGCCGTGCCCGAAACAGTTCGGTTTCAGGCCCGTGCATGCTACGACGCTTCAGCTCACCAGAGTACTGAATGACATGAAGGTTTGTTTAAACAAGAAGGAATACACTGTTGTAGTACTCTTGGACATGGAGAAGGCGTTCGACAGAGTATGTATGGCACGAGGGGTTGCTGTACAAATTGTCGACGTCTCCAGCCCCAAGAATATTGATCCAATCATCGCCTCCTTCCTGAGGAATCGCCGCTCCCGAGTGATGGTTCAAGACGCCGTCTCCGAGGAGCACCCAGTTGCAGCCGGCATCCTTTAGGGGTCCTACCTGTCTCCCCCCTGCTTCGCCCAATACACAGGGTAATCACCTTGGGGTACCTACTCTTTTATAATTTTATGTTTTTGTTGTTAAGTGCAAATTTAATGGATTATTGTAAACGTCGTAAAAATAAAATTGTATTTTTCTTCTTATTGCAGTGTTTTTCCTCACAGCTAATGGCATAAATCAGTTAAATGACACAAATGGCATAAATCAGTAAAATTACACAAATGGCATAAATCAGTCAAATGAAATAAATGTTACAACCAGTGACAAACAATTGTAATTTCCTGATTAAGTTACTAAAGTATTTAGTTAAAAGTAAATAATCATGAAGGTTTGCAAGGAGTGTGATATTTATGTTTCCCATTTAGCGTCACATAAAAGATCTAACTTACATAAATCTAACTGTTTGATTCAGTCACTACTACCCAATGTACAAGTAATTTCTAGTGCGTTTAAATCCCGAATCATTAGCTATCGAGTCAATCCTATGACCGCAGAATTTGACGCAGAAATGTTTTTGAGAAGCATAGCTGCCACAGTTCTCCAACTTGTCAATGATTCTTTCACAAGTTTAAGGCTTTGAAAGTTAACTTTGAGCTCTTTGTATCTTATATATTACCGAAAGATGAGCGTAAATCAATGAAGTCGTTTAACACACAATTCTGTGTAGTATTCCATAATACAGATTTACAATCGTTTTATGAGCAATGCATAGATACACCCATGACCAAATGTTCAGAGTTTGAACTTTCAGAATCAGGTTGGAGCTTAGACTCAATTAGTCATTTAGAGTTAAATACTAATCAATATAACCCTTTGAGAGCAGGAACTTACATAAATTTACCGAAAAATATTCAAAATACCAAGGCCTGTTTGAACATAAATAACAATGACAATTATTGTTTTTTGTGCAGCGTTATGGCACATCTTTATCCTGTGAAAAGTAACTCAACCCGAGTGTCATCTTATCTTCATTTTAAAGACATTTTGAATATTTCAAGTATGAAATTTCCTCCAAGCTTAGATGACATAAAACTGTTTGAGATGAAAAATGAAAGTATTTCTGTAAATGTTTATGGATTGGAAAAAAAGCAACATGTTACGGGGCCTTTATACAAAACGGCTAAGCGAAAGTTGCATCATGTTAATTTATTACTCCTGGAAAACAATGAAGTATTTAATTTCTATTCATTTCCATTTATAAAAAAAATTTAAAGACTCGTACACAAACAGCTTACTAAACACAAATGTAAGATATTTTTGTGTGAGGAGTGTTTCATTTACTTTGACTGTGAGCAAAAACTCGCAACTCATGATTGCGCTAGGGTAAAAACTATTTTACCTGAACCGAATACAAAACTGAAATTTTCCAATGTTGAAAAAACTCAAAAAATACCAATTGTAATCTATGGTGATTTTGAAAGTTTGCTCCGAGAATATTCTGATAGAAGTAAAAAACAATATGTACAAGATCTTCAAATTCATGAAGCATCATGTTTTGCGTACTATATATGTTGTGCGTCAAAGCCAGACCTGAATGAGTACGTATCGTATCGGGACCCAAATTGTAGCAAAAAGTTTGCGGAGTGTATCACTCGTGATGTGATGAAATTGTACCCATTAATATATTCTAACAAGGAAATGTTGCCACTAACTGAAACCGAGCGTCAATCGATTGAAAATGCGACAGTTTGTCACATCTGCAAGCTGGATTTTAAAAACGATTATACAATTGTAGCTGATCATGATCTCTTCACGGGAAAGTTACGCGGACCTGCTCATAATTTATGTAACCTCAATGCAAAGACTTGTCAGTTCATACCGATTGTATTTCACAATCTCTCTGGTTATGATTGTCACTTATTCATAACAGAATTAGCTAATATTGCAGGCCGTATTAATTTGATTCCTCAAACGAAAGATAAATATATAACTTTAACAAAGTTCATCCCAATAGATAAAGATAATTCAGCACAATAAAAATTTATTGACTCTTTTAATTTTCTCAGTTCAAGCTTGGACAAACTAGTGGATACTTTGGATCCGAGTGATTTTCAGAGCTTAAAAACTTTTTTCCCACAAAATCATTTATTCGATTTACTTCGTAGAAAAGGAAATTATTGTTACAACTATGTAGATTCATGGAAACGATACGAAGACTGTCAGTTACCAGACAAAAAATATTTTTTCAACAAAGTTTCAGGTGAAAATATAAGTGAAGAAAACTATAATCATGCGCAAAAGGTTTGGCAGGTCTTTAAAATAAAAAATCTGGGAGAATATACGGATCTTTATCTAATGTGTGATGTATTATTGCTATGTGATTTTTTTGAAAAGTTTAGAGTGATGAGTTTGAATTCATATAATGTGGATCCTTGCTACTATGTGTCATCTCCTTCACTTAGTTGGGATGCTATGTTGTTATTCACCAAAGTTGAATTGGATTTGATTTCTGATATTGAAATGTATCAGATGTTAGAAAACGGTATACGGGGAGGACTTGCTCAATGCTCGTTAAGACACGCCAAAGCAAATAACGTGTATTTAAGTGATTACGAATACAATGTACCAGATTCTTACTTAGTGTATATGGACTGTGTCAATCTATACGGTTTTGCAATGATGCAAAAACTTCCTACCAAAAATTTCCGCTTCTTAAAACATGATGAAATTGAAATGTTCAATTTAGAATCTATACCAGAGTGCAGTCAAAAAGGTTATATTCTAGAAGTTGATATTGAATACCCTGTTAACATTCATGACGAACATTCGGATCTACCATTTGCGCCAGAAAAATATGCAGCACCAGGCAAAAGGAGTAAAAAACTCATAGCGAATCTACATAACAAGTATAAATACATCATACATTATGTGCATTTGAAAGAGTGTCTGTTAAACGGTTTGAGACTTTTGAAAATACATAGAATTTTAACCTTTGAACAGGATAACTTTTTGAAACCCTATATAGAATTAAATACAGTTTTGTGTCAGAAAGCAACATCTGAATTCGAACGCGATTTTTTTTTAAAAACTAAATAATAGCATCTTTGGCAAAACTATTGAAAATAAACTAAAGCAGGTTGACGTAAAACTTGTCAATGTTTGGAGAGATGTTCATAACCTAACTAAAAAACTTTGTGGTGCGGAGAAATATATTAGCATGCCGAATTTTAAAAACATAGCCGTCTTTTCCGAAAATTCAGTTACAACAAACTAAACTTGTCTTAGACATACCAATCTATATCGGGTTCAGTGTACTTGAAATAACAAAGAGTCACTTGTATAAATTCCACTATTCTGTCATGAAAAATCTGTATGGTCAAGATCTTAAACTTTGCTATACAGTCACGGACAGCCTGCTATATGTCATAAAAACCCCCGATTTTTACAAAGATATGGAACGAAATATCCAATATTTTGACACGAGTAATTTTGAGGTAGGAAATGTATATGATATACCGCAAGCGAATATAAAATTACCTGGATATTTCAAAGATGAAGTGGGAGGTCAAGTGATATCAGAATTCATTGGATTACGAGCTAAATTATATTGCATTAACACAGAAAAAAAATCTATTAAAAAAGCAAAAGGTATAAAAAAATCCGTTACCAAAAATCTTCAGATGGATAAATTCAAACATTGTTTGTATAATAACAAGGAACGAAAAAGAAGGAAACGCAGAAACGAAGACAAGAGAAATATATTAATGAACAAAATTACAACTATACCTTGGGGTCAATATAGCACTCCATTATGATTATCTCTAGAAAAAATATCTCAGATGTGAATAAGATTGCTGTTTGTATTTTAATCAAGTGTGTATTACGATACGAGAATTATGTACCTACAATACTTACTATGTTTATGTAATTATTAAGTGTAGCTTATAAGCATTCATGTATTTACTCAACCTAACATTACTTTAATTATAAGAAATTTATTAAGCAAAAGATTCATGAAAATAAGTACAGAGAATATAAATAAGATATTCATTCTAGTTCAAGACGTGTGGGACTGCCGCTCCATCCTCATATAGGCCTGTGCGATTCCACCTATGGCGGGTGCCGCGGATGCACATGCTGCAAGCCCTGATGATGGCGGTTTGAATTCTTGCTCGTAGCCAGCCCATTATTGTGGCAGGGGTCCGGTTCCAGCGGTCCGCCAGCGTTTCGGCGAGGTGTTTAGTGAATGATATCATTTGTGGAGCAAAAACTCCGTCGACAGAGGTTACTAAAGGGGTGAAGGTGGTGTGGCGCGTCTCGCATGGGTTGCAGTACTTCCTTTTCTTTTCTTCTTCAGCTGAACGAAGGACAGCCGCTACGGGGCGTGATGCGTGGGAGGGAGCGTCGGTGTCTATGACACGGATATCAAATAACGCCTCCCTCTGGGCAATCCATACCCCCCGACAAGCCAAGTCTCCGCGCAGCCCATTATCGCCTTCGGAGATGACTGGCTCTTTCGTGACGTTTCACCAGGCTTGCTGGCACAGTTCACAGAAAAGATCCCTTATTTCGTTATGTCTGCGTGTGATAAGGCCACCTGTTTTGCAGCACAAGGCGTGGTCCACGTTGAAGTTGTCATTGCCGCAGCCGTCAGCCGCAGATTGGTGTGCGGTGGTATCTTATGGCCAGGGCATCTCTAAATTCGTGGGGTGATAAGTCGAAGTTGTCTTTTCTTGTCGGTATTACTGAAAGCCATGTTGATGTTTTTGTTTTCATTTTTGTCGCTATTGATCTTTCTATTGCTCATTTCTTTTTGGATGGTAATTTTGTTAGAATGCTTTCTAGAGTTTCGTTCTCGTATGTTTCTTTTTGTTTACATTACTTTAATTTGATGATTAAATTAACAATAGATAACTTATAAGACTTTTTATTATTTTTCTATAATAATGGATACCCTCCTCTCTATCCTGAAATAAAACAAGTCGCTAGTAGCATTGAGATAAGTATTTATTTCGCGGCATTGTATAAACTAAACATTGGTAAAATTTACAGCTATCATAACTTACACAGGTATACTTGCGATATAATTATATTATTATAGGTATTTATAATTAAAAATAAATAACACCAACCATGTTTCTAATCTACTCCATAATACATAGCTTTTTTCCGATTTCCCTAATAAGATCCTCTGCTGATTCCATAACTTTATCATAGTTATCTTTAACTATATATTGGACAGATACGTAAGCGGTATCGTTATCATCGCTGGCAAAATTCTTATGCTCTCTACCATTTAATTCATGGATACTAATTTTGATGAGATATTTTCCACTTTTTGAACTAGTATGACGCATAACATATTCTGTTGTTGATGGTATTAATGATGGAGAAAACTTTCTCTTTTTAGCCGCTTTCTTTAAAAGAGTAGCACCATGATCAGGACTTTGCTGCAAATTATTTTCCTCTGTTTTTGATAAATATTGATCCAGTTCGTGATAGTAAAATGGATTTGACATTGGAACAGCATCGTCAATATTTGTAAAGTTCGCCATGCTCTGTAACAAAAATGCGTTATATAAGTAGGCATATCTAAAACGTAAAAATATAATAAGAGTTTTGGGAGTACTTATCTCACAGTTACTAAAGCGAAGTATTTATATGCAGGCCTCACTTACAATCACTAGAAACATGTTTTTCTTTTTAATTGATATCGAGTTTAGTGAAAATAAAAACAAAAAAACTTACCATATATTTCGATCGACGATGAACACCAACAGAACTGAACAAAACTTGTCGAACTGAAGTTTTATATTTCTGAAACCATTTCTTTTATACAAAATTTTATGCATAGTATTTCATTTCTTTTAATGATTTTTATGTATTTAATTAAATAAACAATCACTTTCTTCAGAATACATTATGAAGTTGGTAAGGCAAGCCGTGTCACTGGAAGTGAGCAATTTAGATTGCGGAAATACAAAAAACTGCAACAGGCATAGTGAATTGCTACGTAACACTATTCGCTTTATAATATGTGGGCCCTCAAATTGCGGTAAAACGAATATCATGCTCACTTTATTATTGCATAAAAACGGGCTCAAGTTTCAAAACGTGTATCTTTATTCAAAAACAACTTTTCAGCCAAAGTATCTTTTCTTAAAAAAAATATTTGAAGTAACTACAGAAGTTGATATGTTTATATTTGAAAATGGTGAAGATGTCGTTTCACCACAAGATGCGAAAAAGAATTCGATATTTATCGTCGATGACGTAACATGTGAAAACCAAGTAAATATTCGGAATTATTTTTCTATGGGAAGACATAAACAAATTGACTGTTTCTATCTTTCTCAAACTTATTCCAAAATACCCAAACAACTAATTCGAGATAATGTAAATTTAATTGTGGCGTTTAAACAAGACGACATTAATTTAAAACATATTTATGATGAGCATGTCGGCACTGATATGGATTGGTTAAAATTTAAACTTCTTTGTTCAAATAACCGCACATGTTTTTGTTAATCAATAAAGATTGTGATATTAATAATGGTAGGTACAGAAAATCATTTGACATATATGTGAAATTTGATGAATAAAAGTGAATTCACTATTATACGAACAAAGCAATCATAATGAAGCACGCATTGTGATACCACCTTTCGAAGGCTTAACAACACATTTCATATCTCTTTTATAAACGGAGGACGCAATTATGGAAACAAAAATAAAAAATCAGTTGATAAAGTCAGCTAGAACTAACAGGTTAAAGAGGTCCGGAGAGGTCAGCCCACCTTGACGAACACCACAATCTAGTCTATATTGACTAGATTCTGTTTCGCCCCATCTTACATTGTTTGTTTGGTTCTCGTACCAGAATTTCAACAAGTTCACGATACTCTGCGGTACCTTAGTTTTTGACATCTTGTTCCAGAGTATATTATAGTTTACTAGATCAAAAGCTTTACTGAGGTCTAAGAAACACGCGTATATCGACGTGTTTCTGTTCTTGTAGTAGTTAACGGTGTTTTTAGACAAAGTATCGCAGAGTCCGTTGAGAGACCGGGACGAAACCCAAACTGCGCATCACTAATTCTAAAATTTCTCATCAGTTCGGGCTGCAAAAGCCTTTCAAGCACCTTGCCCGTTATTGTCCCAAGAGATATAGGTCTGTAGTTAGACAAGCTCGACAGATCGCCAGTCCTATTTTTAACAATAGGGACTACTATAGCTTTCATGAGACCTTCTGGTAAATAGCTATGTTCTATACATAAATTAAATAAAGTTGATAGGACTGTAAAAACTGCATTCCCGGCGTAAAGTAGGTGCTCCACACTGAGAACGTCATGACGTGGTGACTTGCCTCGGGTCATCTTCCTGATGGCGGTAAAAACATCCTTAGGCGCGATATTTATTTGACGAGGGGGAATCTTGTTAGTCTCAGGACTGGCCACGGTCAAATCTTGATTATTCTGGCAGCATGCATTCACCATGTTATTGTAAATATCTCCCACGGTTGGCTTGCCCCAAAGGTACCAGTATTGAAAATACAGTCTAGCTCGTCCATGAAGGTCTTTGACATGGTGATTCCAACCGGCGATCTGTCGTTTCATGTGCTTGCGTGCACCAGAAAAGCTACAGTTAGAACTATGACTAGATATCGAAGCTTTTTGCAACACTTTAATAGTACTAGAGTATAAATTATCTATATAATTAGTTATATGTTTATTGTTCTCCTTAATATCACAGTTTAATAGCTGACTAGGATCTGGTAAAAATGATAGCTCTTTAGTGCATATTTTGTTGTACAGCTCTATTTGGTCAGTATCACGTTGGCACATTTTATTTTGAGATTATCATTATCATTTACGTTTGTAAATGTTTTATCCACAATCACATTCAATATACAAAAGAAAATTATCCGACCTTAATACATCGTAGTCAACTCTCACTCTTAAGATGGTATCACGCGCTGCATCGGTCGTCAGGCAGTGGTCCAGCCATCTATAGGTTCCGTGTGCTCCAATGACGTATGTGTAAGTCCCGGAGTCTGTACCCAGAATGTTGATGTCCGCACAGGACCACCATTGGTCCTCACAAAAAGACAATATCTCCTTTCCAAACAAAGAATTAGGATGCGCGTTGTAGTCACCCAACATGTAGACCGCCTGTACATCACTCTCTTCAATAGCTGCACTCATATTGGCCAGTATATCAGTAAACTCCGACAGGTTGTCTATGTCATCGCAGGGCATGTAAACAGAAAACACTAAGTTGACGACCCCCGAACTCAATTCGAATTGCCGCCAACCGGTCACCGGCACAGTCCACTATCGACACATCTTTGAAAACTGATTTTCGCCACATTATTGCCAATCCACCACAAGGACGCCCACGCAGTATCCCCGCCGAGCTATCCACCGAAGATTTCGAGAAGGCGCCGAACTCGTCGTCAATTTCGTGTATGAAATTGAGGTCATGCTGAAGCAGCCACGTCTCCTGAAGAACAACGATGTCAGCTGATCTGCATATATGTCGTATGTGTTCTATGGCAGGTTTAATGGATAAACAATTAAACGAGGCCATAGTAACATTTCTCATGTCAGAATGCGGGGTGTTAGTATTCTTGATGGATGTACTTGTTGTTTTGCGATGGTGTTAACCCGTGACGTCATTGTCAACTTCTTTCGCTCCCAGAAGCGACGGTATACAATACGTACTAGCCAGAAATTATTTTCCAAGAAAATCTTTACTTTAGAACTCGGTAAAACAACTTTAAAAGAGTTGAAATTAGTTTCACGGTTTTGTTTCAGTAGCTCAACACTAATACATGATTCGCCACGCTCCTCTATATGAGCCTTAATATTTTCTATCGTAATATGTTTCTTCAAGCGAGATACTTAAATCGCACCGTAGCTTTCTGCCGCCTCAATACAGCTACTACTAGATTCTAGGGTGCCGTGCATATTCCTGGACTTAGTAGTCTTTGTAGTAGCTATCTTTCTAGGTTGCTTCTTTCGTTTTTGTACCACAGTGAATTCTGCCTCGTCGATGATGCTTCTAACGTCACTATTAAAGTCTTCGCTTTCGCGTCTAGTCATTAGTGGAGGTTTAGTAAGGATCATATCCCTATAGGTAGGGTTTGGTCTCGGTTTAGGGCTAGAAGCAAGTCTTTCCTTGTTCATTGTTTGCGTAATCGGCGTTATCACTCGCCGATCATCAGCTGAGCTCACCTCCGCCGGCGACAAACCGTTTCTCCTCGGGCCGGACTTCGCGGGGCTCGACTGGTTGCTACGCGCGCCACTGCCACCGAGCGGCTGAACCGAGTCCACTGCATGGGTACGCTGTGTCCGTATCTCGATTAATTGGTCAAGATATTTTTTTTAGAAGTCTTGCAACTCCGATTTAGAGCTGCTGTCACTGCGCAGTTGTTGAATCTCCGTTTTGAGTGTTGTGATGTCCTTAAGAAGCCGAGACACGTCAACGTGGTTGAAAGTAACCGGCGGCAGTCAGCTTAGGTCCCTCGCCACAAAACGGGGTGGGAGTCGGGTTCAGTTTCTTTGAATAGCTTCATAACATCTTTAATGTTCTTTTTTCTCTTATCTTCTCCTTTTCTTGTCACAAGTCTCGAGTTTGAACTCGATCCGTCAGTCAGCGCCTTGAACAACACTGATTTCCCAGTTTCGACTTCATTGTCACTAAAGTTAGAATTGCAGATTTGCACAATACTGAGCTCGTCAAGCACATAAATTTTGTTCTGGACAAATGTCAAGAACTCGCTCACAATAATGTTTCTATTCTCCGTCATATTTAACTTTAACAAGATATCATAACTTTCTATGCACGCGCGGCGCTCGAGCGGCTAAGCACGCATAATCGACAACCTGATCTCATCGCGTCTCAGCGCGGACTTCTCTCATCGCGTCTCAGCGCGGACTTCACGGACAAAGGAACAAAGGAAGGTGATAATGTAAGATATACATGTGTTAATTGAAGGGTGCATTGCTTATTTGTTAATTAATTGGTTTTAAGGGAACATTTATAAATCGAGATGCCCTTTATTGTATAGGTATAATAATTTTGTACGCGACTGTACCCGAGGTGAGATTTGTATGGGTAACTAAACTTTACTTTAAACGTTGTTTTTTAATGTCAAATGCTTCTTTATAATTAAGCAGTTAGAAATTATTATAGTTTCTACAGTCTATTTTTGGACTAATTTATGACACTAATTTTAAACTGAAAGTTATCTTTGGTAAGTCGATAGGCCCTGCCGTATGCTTGCACGAGAGGTGAGAATTACAGCTTGACATCAAACCGTAATCCTCATTAACCTATAACTACAACTTTGAAACTATAATTGGACTATTTTTATTTCTTTGGGACTATTAAGGACATTTATTAGCCGTGTCAAATTTCATTTTTATGAATTTTTCTAATTTGACGATTACAGCTATAAGGGTATGATGTTTATTTCAGGGTGGACTTAAACCCTCTAGTTAACGCTTACTGACCTTATTTACTAACCTTTCTTATATCCTCGTGTCCAGCGAGCGCGTGCCCTTGCCAATCTTTGTAAAGCGTACATGCCTTGACGCAGTGGCCAGCAGTTATTAGTAACCTTTGGTTTATTATTGATGACCCACACACGATTAATTCGCCTCTAGGACAATTTAAAGCCAGATTTACTGAATGCGGAAAGTAATCCATTCTAGTGTATCTTCCGCCAATTATTTTTGCTTCCATGGCACGACGATAACCCTTCGATAGCAATATCATGTAGAAAAGAATTAAAAATTCAAATTTTGCTAACATTTAGTAAACAGTGATTTTCCTTCTAGTTAGCAATCTACACAGTACTAGACGCAGCGTTAAACACGCCACATTCTGTTTTGACTCGTCTAGTTTTAGAACTGGCTAATCTTAATTGTTTTAGTTCAGTTTTACTTTTATTGGTGTAAGTCGGAATCGCGTTAACTGATTTATTGATTGTTATAATTTGGGGTTTAATTTTCCGCGTCTACGCTGATAGTAATGCTATTTATTGTTCTTTCACGACTTTACACGGTCGAATGGATTCAATTGTTTCTTGGCTTCTTGCGAATGATCCGAATACTTGAATTTAGTAGGTAACGATATATTCTATTTTTTCCTATCACATTTATATCCAGTCTTCCATTCTTCCAGTCATTCATGTCATCTCTTGAAGCAGTATTTCAGTTAAATTGATAATCACAAGAGAAAAAATTTCAACGTCTTTTTGTACAATATAATTTTATAGCTCTGTAAACAAATTCGAGATCGCTTATTTCAAATATCTCCTCCATTATTGTATCACCTCTGTTTAAAAAAATATAGTTATTTGATTTAAACACACCTCCATAGATTTGGGATTTTCAAAAAACTCAAAGCAGGCATGATTTGATGAAACTGATGATGGCTAATGTAGTGAACGACTCTAATATTCACAGTTAAATATGAAAAAAATACTTTTTTCAAACATGCAATGCAAATTTTCTCAAATAAAATCAATGTCTTTATTGCTGTAGATATTTACATAAACTTAGCAAACGTCCTTTTTAGCCTCTTCTCTACATTGGACCACTGTGGGAGCAGAAGGGCGTAGAAACTCCCACAGATTGATTTTTAGATCTCATTGATTGTGCTTAACTCATATAAATATTAACAGGGTTTTACCTACCATTAAAACGCATATTAAGCGAAAATCTTATCTGAAGCCTAACATAAACTATGTTTGAGTAGCTTTCTTGATTTCCGGTAGCGAGTCAGTTTTAACACTAATTTTCCCTCCACGTCCTCCGCAAATAGGCGTTAAGGGCTGAACAAGGGCCAATGGCATTGAGAATTAGACAAAGAAAACAAATACCCGTCGCATCGCGTCGAAGCAGACTGACGCATGCTCCCGCGCGGAGCCCCGCGGGGCAGCCCGAGCTCCGAGACCAAGAAAATTATAGAAAATATTACTAAACTTTTTTTTACCTATTTTTGCGTGTAAGTTTCATATAGGAAACTGATTTCATCTCCGAGCGCTTGTTCATTTAGTTGAATAATAATGCATTGCGAAAAATATTTTTAAGTATTAAATATAACATATATCCGGTAATTTTAAAAGTCCATTCTTATCTCTAATATACCTTTTATAACATATATTTATCCTACATTATTATGTTGTCTAGTTTAGCCTAGAATTGAAGCTAAAGATGTATTTCTTTTTTCGCGCCCCCTGGCGCTGGCCATATTTAGTCCCTTAAGTAGGTCAAGTACACCAGGTGGCGCCAAGCACGCTCGAGATTTCGTGCGAGCTGCTATGTCGCAGTTACTCAAATAAAACTTAATTCCATGATGCCAGGCAGAATTAAAATGTTAGGCTTCAAATAAGGTTTTCGCTTAACATGCGTTTTAATGGTAGGTAAAACGCTGTTAATAAGCTTTGAACCGTTATTGAAGCCTAACATAAACTATATTTTAGACCTGTCTGTTATTGCCTGGTGTACCTACATTCAAAGTATGTTTGTGTGTGATGATGATATTAAATAAAAGTGAAAGTGAAGTGAAAATATGATGTCTCTTAACATAAATTATTACAAAATTGTCAGTTGTTACAATAGATAGACCGCTGATAATGGTGGTTCTTTAATCTTAGTAAAAATAATTTTAAGGTGAAACAACGGAAAGGTATTCTTGCACTTACTTTTGAATGACAAATAGAGGTATCCTGTGTTGAGTTAGATAGTCATATTATTGTTTGTGTCTACAGGCCACCGAGGGATGAAAACGGCCATGGTTATTACGAATTATTTGAGAAAATTATGGAGGAAGTCCTCACTAAACTATGTAATAACAGAAAAACTTAATTATTTGTGGTGAAACTAATGTAGATTTGCTTGTAGGAACAACAATGAAACAACGATTAATAACTTTATTAAATTAGTTTAATTTATGTCATGTATTTCTAGAGCCGACTAGATTTACATTTACCAGCCTAACTTGCTTAGATAACGTTTTTTGTGACAGTGCATATAATTTTGCCAGTACCAGATTTTAATGAACAGAACCCAAACAAAATCTACTCAGACTTCCTCAACATTATTCAAACAGAATTCAATAAAGTTTTTAAATTAAAGAAAGTCAGTGACTACAACGGTAAATCTAAATTTAATGACTGGGCAACATTTGGAATTCGTTAAAGTAGAGTTAGTTATCTTGTATGATGTTTATGAACAAAAAACCTATAAGTTTGATCGAAAATTTCATGAATATTATTACTTTTTATGTATTTCCAGGGTTCTTGTTGTAAATTATACTCACAAAGACTAGTTAGATATGACGTTTAATCATAGGCATATTACAATAGGATACAAATTCAAAAACACAACCTATCCACCTGACAGCTCATCGACAATTGATTGCTGCTTGCCGAGCGGTACACTATGATGGATGACATTCTTCTTTTTATTTTTTATAACTAACAGACGGCCATTCTGCCATGGGGATGACCCCATCCCTAACTCAGCTCGGCAGTATGACCTAATACCCTGATTATTTAAAAATAAATTAAGATATGTTAAAAAAAACATTAATTATATATATTTTTTTTCAAAATACCTTGAACAAAAATATCTCTGATATTTAAATATAAGAAAAAATAATTTTTATTTTACATTTCAATTTTAACTGTTCTTACTTTATCTTATTTTAGTGTAACATAAATCTAAATACAGTTATGATTGGTATTTTTAAAACTTCAAGAAAATAGCTAATTAATAGTCCTCCAATAACTTATCCATACATATAAACTTAATCAAATAATATCATTCACAGTTCATAATTAAGTGCGAGTAAATCAGTCCAAACCTGGAGCCACACTAGAGGCACAAAAATTGTTACCTAAGTACCACACTGGGAGTAGATTTGATTAACTGCAGCCACACTTGGGGATTCTTATTACTTTTACTAGACAATCATGATAGTGTTCACACTTGGGGACTTTATTAACTTGGGGTTCATTGGTATCTATTTGTATTAGCCACACTAGGGGTTGATTTGATTGACTGTAGCTACACTTGGGGACTCTCATTGATACATAGTACCACACTTGAGGTCCTTTTTTAGCTATTCATATTAGCCACAACTCAGGGTCGTATTTCATATTTTTTTACTGTAACCTGTAAAGGTCATAATAAGGAAATAATGGTAAGTGTATAAGATGTAAGTTAGTTAGTAATAAAGGTATAAATTACTCAGATAATAGATGCATTAAATTATTCTGAAAGGGAATCATCAGTTGAGAAGCTTATTTCATCAGTAACAGGAGGCCCCCCCATCATTATCCACGGTTTTAAGTGGTCTGCTGGGAAAATATTGCGGTATGCATGATCAGAGCGTCCGCGAATGCTAGATACTTCATACCTGTCGTTATCTAGGATGCGTGTTATCGGAAAGGGTCCGCGAAACTTTGGTACTAGCTTCTTACTTTTGCCTTTTTCTGTTTTATGATTGGGTATCATAACAAGATCGTCCTGCTGAAATACTTTAGTGGGTGCTTTGTTTTTGTCATAATTGTTTTTAATTTTTAGTTGATTTTCTTCTTTATTCTCTTGAACAATCTGTCTTAATTCTTCTCTCTCTCTATACTCGTAATTTTCTCTGTATCTTCTAAAGCGCCTTTAATCATTCCTTCTGAATGGCTTATCGTTCTTTATCCGAAAACTATCTCAGCAGGACACTTTCTTGTGCCCTTATTAATACTGTTATTTAGGCTCCATTGTAGCTTTCCCAAATTAAGGTCCCAGTCTTTTTCATCAAGGCCATGCTTCATCGCCGCCAGTGAATTCAAGATTTTTCTATTATACCTCTAGATCTGACCATTCGCACGCGGTGTCGCCACTGCGTTACACACATGTCTGATACCAATCGAGCCAGTAAAAACCTTGAATTCACTGGAAGTGAAAGAGGAACCTTGATCAGATATAATCACTTTAGGATAACCAAATACTGAAACGATTTCTTCTAAAACCTTAATAGTTATTTTAGATTTAGTATTTCGTACGCCTTAAGCAAAATATGAACTTGCTGAACGCATCTATAACTCCGACAATATAACAGTTCCCTCTTTTGCTTTTGACAAATGGGCCAAGATGGTCCATGAGGATTGTGTGGAAAATCGCGCTAATCTTTGGGATGGGATGTAATTCACCACTTTTTCTGCCCGACATTTTATTACAGGCGCAATTAATGCATGTGTACGAGCTATGTCAGCAATCGCACATTAGGCAGTACATTATGCATAGTTTGTAGTTATTTAACTAGGCCAACCGAGATAACTTTATTAGAATAAGTATACAATAAAAGGCATTCTCAAAACAGCAGTCGTTGAGTTTGGAATCAAACCACATTAGCTACATATACTGTACACACAGTACAGTTTTTGGTCCTTCGAACTAAAGTAAGGACCTCACGCGCCGTGAAAATTATCCGTCGTGTGAAGTCTCAGCAACCAGCACATCAGAGCCCAGCCCTCGCGACAGCGTTCTGGGATACAGCATCAGCCAGCAACAGTCCTACACATCGCCAGGACACACAACGACAACCTGGCACACAAGTGAGACACCAGCATACAGCATTAATAATTTTCAAGCACAAGTACCAGTTTCTGCTCACAATACTCGACCTTCGCAACAAAGAATAAAAACACAAGCGAAGCATTATTGAATTGAGAACAGCAAGCAATTTCATCTCTTTTGCGCATTATGGAGAGTCTATTACAACGTCAACAAGAAATACTTGAAAACATCAAGTTATTAGACAGGAACTTCGGAAAGGATTCCCAGGTCCGAAAGACGCGCGATTACCTACGTGAGCGCTTGGATAAATTGGACAAACTTTTAAGCGAGTTCCAAGCCAACAATCAGAAACTACAAGTCTACGAAAACGAAATCGAGCCGTACTTCGCGGAGAAGCAATTCGAACAAACACGAAAATTCACAACTCACAATTCGCAACAAGATTGCAACGTTCCCGCCAGCACCAGAGAAGGACTTCGTACCTCTTCAACCGCAGGCGCAGAAATCTGACGTTTCTGCGATCAAGCTAACCATACCCTCAGGACCGATGCCATCCTCCGGAACTTCGAAGGCGCCGAATGAAGTATCGGACCTGCTGTCCATGCAGCAAACCAACTTCAGGGCATTCAGTAGAGCCGTAAGGAGTTTGAAGGTAGAAGACATTCGCGACAAATGGGAATTGGAAGATGAGCTCAAGAACCTACAGAAACGTTGGAAGACTATAGACTACAGATACACACAGATATACACCTACAGATTGACAACATTCTGCAGGGATCGAACGATGAATACGATCAGCAGTTCTACTCGTTTGAAGACTCATACAAAAACATCAAGAGATCTTTGAATTTGTCTAAGGTTATTTATCATCGAAGCGAAGATACCCCTCGTAAACAAGGAGCACTTTAAAATTGACAGAATAATCAGCTTACCTCACAAGGATCACATAGTTGAAACTACAGCTGTTTACATAACATTCAATCTTCAAAAGGATCTTCTACTCTTACCAACAGAAGCAGACATGCAAAGATGCATACACACATCGGCAGATCAAATACTCTGCTCCATTGACAAACCTGTCTACGAGTTGCCGATAACAAACAACATATGTAATCTGAGCATCCTCAATAGGTCACTGTGCCGCACAAAGGCCACGGCCGCGTGTGATGAGCAATGGATCAGATTACATAACAATTGTAAGTGGATGTACACGTGCTGCGAGGAATGCGCTGTGCGCATATTTTGCCCAGACAGCAAAGTGCACTCGAGCTCATTGACCGGGAACGGAATACTCGATATCGGTCAAGGTTGCTCTATCAGAAGCAACACATTCACCATATCAGGACACCACAACTACTTCAGCCACATCAACGTCAGTCCAGCACAATCTGACATCCCCGAGGCATCGATGAACCAGATAGTAAACACCTCAGACATCAAGACTTACAAGGAAGAGGATCACGAAGACGACTGGCACAATATCAAAGCCCAGATCGACAGCCTGAAACAACAAGCCTATGCACCATTAACAATACATGACGTCCACCAGTACTCGGTATTGTACTCAATCCTGGTACTCATCACTCTGACGGGCATTATCTACGTCATTATGAGATGGCACAGAGCAAGAAAAGGCCACAAAAAACCAGCAGCTGACAGTACCGAACACGTCCCCACGATCCCGCACAGGGACATCCAATCGCAGGATATAAAACCGCCATCGACCAATGACAGCCCGGGGACAGCACCGAGATCGACGCAGAAGCTGCACAGGAGTCACTCCGTTAGATTAGAGATACCACATGTTAGCATATAGAAAACTTTAAAACTCTGCGATAGTTCTAAGCTTTTACCCTTTTATTTACATTTACTTTTTTACACTTGTTTAGTCCTTATCCTTTTGAGTCGGCAGGATGTACGAGCTATGTCAGCAATCGCACATTAGGCAGTACATTATGCATTGTTTGTGGATATTTAACTAGGCCAACCGAGATAACTTTATTAGAATAAGTAAACAATAAAAGGCATTCTCAAAACAGCAGTCGTTGAGTTTGGAATCAAACAACATTAGCTACATATACTGTACACACACTTCAGTTTTTGCTTCACATATTTTTTGACAAAGCGGTTCATTTTTGGGAACCAGTAATCAGATGCGATTTTCTCAAGTTTCTTTTCAACCGAAAAGTGACCCGCTTCGTCATGGTTCATTTGGCATATTTTCCAACGTGCGAATTAGGCGCTACCTATCTCAATTTGTTGCCCACCTTTCTGTAAATCTTGTCATCTCGGATCGTATAGTTTTTAAATATGTCTTTTATGTCATTTTCGTTTTTCTGTAGAATTTGTTTAACCGCCTTTAAATGTGGATCTGTCATTTGGACAGTATGAAGCCAGTCATGAGTTGTGATGTTAAGAATTTCTAATTCTTCCTGAACCGGGGGGGGGGGATACAGGATTGCGGCTGAGCGCATCTACATGCTGCATACTTTGGCCGGGTCTGTATTCAATCAAAAAGTTATACTCCTGAAGTATAAGCCACCACCTAGCAACTTTCGGTAACAAATCTCGTTTTGATAACGTCGACCGTAAAGTATTGCAACCAGTGATGACTTTAAAATCTATACCTATAAGGTATACCCTAAATTTCTTCAATGACAGCCATTGTCTCTAATTCAAACTAGTGCCAAAATTCTTCTTCTCGTGTAGTTTGGCGGCTGAAATAAGCCACTGGCCGTAGTGCCGTGTCATCATTGGGTCGTTGTAATAATATCCCGCCTATACCCACCTTACTGGTGTCACAGTGAACTTCTGTAGCATACTGTGCATTGTACCAGTTTAGATTTAATGTTTTGAAAAAATTCTACGCTCCATACCCAAACAACATCAGTTTTGGTTAGTTTCGTCAAAGGCCTGGCTATAGATGCGAAGTTGGGGACGAAACGTCTAAAAAACTGGCTAGTCCAATGAACTGTCGAACCTGATGGACATTACTCGGGCAGGGAAATTCCGACACGGCCAGGATTTTTTTACTTCCAGGTTGAAGTCCGTCTTCAGATATTTCGTAGCCTAAGTAATCAATTTTGGACTGAAAGAAGCAACATTTTTTTAAGTTTAATGTAAGGTTTGCTTTTCGTAAGAGCTCTAAAATTGCTTCAAGTTTGTCAAACATTTCTTCAGGCGTGCTGGCCGTTGCCAATAAGTCGTCCAAGTACGGTTTGGCCAATTAGAATAGTCTTGCACCGAGAGCTTTATTTGTCATACTTTGGAAGACTGCGGGAGCATTAACGAGGCCAAAAGGCATGCGTGGGTACTCATAGTAGCCGTCGGGGATTACGAATCCCATAATATGCCTTGAGTTCTCAGCTACAGGAATTTGATGGTAGCCTGATGCGAGATCCAAACTCGTGAATAACGATTTGCCACTAAGCCAATCTAACTGATCGTCGATAACAGGCATTGGATAATTGAGGGTATTTTTGTTCAATGCCCTGTAATCTTCACAAAGGCGGTAGTCGTTATTCTTTTTACGCACGAGAACTATTGGACTCGCATAGGGTGATTCAGATTCCTGTATAATGCCGTTATTCAATAGATCCCCGATAATCTCTCTCACCTTGGCACGCTCGCTGAATGGTAGCCTATACGGCTTATAGCAAACAGGAGTAGCGTCATTTAATCTGATACTCATCTCAGTTACGTGAGTCACTCCCAACTCACTGGAGTCGAGGGCGAAACAATCTCTTAAATCGTTTAATAACTGAAGCAATCTAGTTTTGTCTTTTTCAGTGATAGCAGGCACTAAATTTAACATCTCCATAGTTATTGGAGGTTTAGGCTCAGTAAATGCTGGTGATTTTATTGTCTCTCTTAGACTGATATTGTTAACTTCAAGCAAATCCGAGTTCGGCAAAAATGCGTTTTTCTCAGGTAATCTTACTACACGCGATATTAGCTTATTGTCCTTGAAGCTGATGCATTCATTGGACATGTTTATTATAAGAATATTACCTTTGCCAGCTTCGAACTGATAAATTCCTTGCAAAATTGAATATTCACTACCCGGTTTCATACATATAGTTCCGGGTAGCTCCGAGTCATCGCAATACAATGTTAAACTAGAACTTGTTTTATAAACAACTACTGTAGGTAGTTCGGTCAATGATTGCCCGATCAGAACATCAGTTTTTAATAAATGATCGTCCAAAATATACGCTTCAACGTCGGCCTCAGCTGCGTCAACTACGACATTAAAATTGGTTTTACCTATCGGTACTACACTTCCGAAAGCAAATCCCTTAATTAAGGGCAAACCTGACTTTACTATATCGAGATGAGCTTCGTCTGCTACTGTTTTACGAATAAGGGTGCATTGACTACCAAAATCAATATATGCGGATCGGTTAATTCCATTTAAAGTAACAGATTTAAAATATTTACCATTGGTTTGACTGTCCGATGAGATTTTTAAAACATTTTGAACTGGCTCAGTTTTAGTGTTTGTCGTATTACTACTCACTTTACTTTTGCTACCAAACTGCTCACGAAAATTTTGGATTACTTCGCATTTTTGGGTATCGTGTCCGAGACGAGAGCATTTCGTGCAGCGTTTAATTGGTTTTGTACAAGTACGTGATGTATGTCCGTTCTCTAAACAATTGTAGCAATGAACAGTTTTATTACGTTCTTGAAGCTTGTTTATTATTGGTTTTTGAGCATTGAATGTAATATCACGGTTTGTGCATTCTCGTTTCGGCTTAAGTTGAATTTACGTGGTTTAATTTTTGTTCAATGCCCTGTAATCTTCACAAAGGCGGTAGTCGTTATTCTTTTTACGCACGAGAACTATTGGACTCGCATAGGGTGATTCAGATTCCTGTATAATGCCGTTATTCAATAGATCCCCGATAATCTCTCTCACCTTGGCACGCTCGCTGAATGGTAGCCTATACGGCTTATAGCAAACAGGAGTAGCGTCATTTAATCTGATACTCATCTCAGTTACGTGAGTCACTCCCAACTCACTGGAGTCGAGGGCGAAACAATCTCTTAAATCGTTTAATAACTGAAGCAATCTAGTTTTGTCTTTTTCAGTGATAGCAGGCACTAAATTTAACATCTCCATAGTTATTGGAGGTTTAGGCTCAGTAAATGCTGGTGATTTTATTGTCTCTCTTAGACTGATATTGTTAACTTCAAGCAAATCCGAGTTCGGCAAAAATGCGTTTTTCTCAGGTAATCTTACTACACGCGATATTAGCTTATTGTCCTTGAAGCTGATGCATTCATTGGACATGTTTATTATAAGAATATTACCTTTGCCAGCTTCGAACTGATAAATTCCTTGCAAAATTGAATATTCACTACCCGGTTTCATACATATAGTTCCGGGTAGCTCCGAGTCATCGCAATACAATGTTAAACTAGAACTTGTTTTATAAACAACTACTGTAGGTAGTTCAGTCAATGATTGCCCGATCAGAACATCAGTTTTTAATAAATGATCGTCCAAAATATACGCTTCAACGTCGGCCTCAGCTGCGTCAACTACGACATTAAAATTGGTTTTACCTATCGGTACTACACTTCCGAAAGCAAATCCCTTAATTAAGGGCAAACCTGACTTTACTATATCGAGATGAGCTTCGTCTGCTACTGTTTTACGAATAAGGGTGCATTGACTACCAAAATCAATATATGCGGATCGGTTAATTCCATTTAAAGTAACAGATTTAAAATATTTACCATTGGTTTGACTGTCCGATGAGATTTTTAAAACATTTTGAACTGGCTCAGTTTTAGTGTTTGTCGTATTACTACTCACTTTACTTTTGCTACCAAACTGCTCACGAAAATTTTGGATTACTTCGCATTTTTGGGTATCGTGTCCGAGACGAGAGCATTTCGTGCAGCGTTTAATTGGTTTTGTACAAGTACGTGATGTATGTCCGTTCTCTAAACAATTGTAGCAATGAACAGTTTTATTACGTTCTTGAAGCTTGTTTATTATTGGTTTTTGAGCATTGAATGTAATATCACGGTTTGTGCATTCTCGTTTCGGCTTAAGTTGAATTTACGTGGGATTAGGTTGCTTTTTCTTGAAATACGGCGTAGATATTTAAGTAGCTGCGATGGCCTACTAAAACTCGAACCCTGAGCGTTTAAACGAATGTTATTTTCAAAAATTCCATTAAAAATACAGTCAACCGCATTCCGTCCTCTTATCCCACACATTTTTACTAATCTCGCTTTATCATGGTAGTAATCCTCCAAGGATTCCTCTCTTCTGCTCCTTCTTTCTTGCATTTCATTTAAGAGGTCAGCTTAGTTCCGGTCATCAGGGAAGGTTCTAATTATTTTCTTTTGCCATTCACGCCAGGTCAAATTTAACGTACTGAGGCCCTGGTACTATTTCTTTGCATGAAAATCTGCTTTTCATTCCATTTATAAATTTTAGCGATTTCATTAACCTTGCGAATCCAATTTATAGCCGATTGTTCATTGGCATCTGGGTTGAATTCGGGAATTACATTTTGTGGCCCTTCAAAGTGGTGATCGGTCTTACGAAATATATGTGATAATTTTCTTATAACGTCGATATCATGGCCAGGTATTGAACACGATCTTCTCTTACGTTTTGAATGCTTGCTTAGCCGTTATTTTGGACGCGGTGATCTTTCGGATGCAGTCGATGAAAGCGAATTATCAGACGATGATGTGTTAGATAGGGAACGACGCCGTCGTTTCCTACTTTTTGCGTATCGATTTTCAATATAGTACGAGTCATCAGAACTTTCAGACGTACTGGTAGTAAAGCGGCGAGGGCGTTGGTAGGAAGAACGTGGTCTACGTGGATGTTTGCTACTATTTGTGCTACTGGACGAGCGTCACCTTCGAGATCTGCTACGGTAAGTTTGTCGTTTATGACGGCGGCGTCTATCACGCAAACTTGTCTTAGACCAGCGTCTCCGAATGGGCTGTATATCCCGAGTCTTGCCGCGAGACTTTCTAGGTCGCCCACGATCGCGTGGAAGTCGCGGAAGACATGTCTAAGGAACACCTCAGAAATCTGGTATGGGTGGAGAAATTGTATGTATTCACAAAACAGCGTAACATGATAACAGATTTAAGTATATAAAATAATAATAATTGGTGAGTGAATGTGTGTGTGTATGAAGGAAAAGAAAGAAAGCAAAGGGGTAGGTGAGGGAGACAGGAGGAGAAAAAAACAATAACATTTATTATTATGCAATGAATACTTAGTTAATTTTTAATTAGTTTATGCATTGTATTTTGTATTGTTCTAAATTCCTTTTGCAAAGATGCGTAAAACATAATTTATCGTCATGGAATATAAGCAACGTTGACGTCATAGATACAAGCAATAACATATACAAGTAACACCCAGAACTAAATAATATAATCAAGTTCTTTCTTCATTCAACGCTTTTGGCCGGGGATTGAACCCAGAACCCCTTGCACACGTCACCAGATGAACCATGTGCATAGTCTTTGCTATCACAAAGATAAAAGCAAAAGAAACCGGTACAAGACCGGTACCGTACTTCCGATGATGGCTGTATTTATTTACAATATTTGTTCGTACCTAGATACCTACCTACACAAATAGTTTGCATGTACAGTACCTACACCCTCAGATGCACTATAAAACTACATAATACTACACCCGTCGTAAATATATTTGTAAAGTACTTACCTACTTAATGTTTAGTTAGCCCGGAGAATGATCATAATAAGTAAATGGGTTAATGACTTCAGTGAGATGCAATGACTTGATACTAAATAAATGAAATCAGATATGTTTGTTTAGTTTTAAGGGTGATTACGAAAAATTCGGAAATTGTTGTTTTTGTTTATAAGTAAGTACTTGCTGCAAAATGAGTTTTATGATTGCTCGTTGCTTTGGCCAGTGACGTAGCCTACTTATTGTAGTGGTACACAAGAGTCAGTTCATTTAATACTTCATTTTGCGTGAAACTAAATTAATCGCAACCGCTTTTATAGCCAGCGATCGACAAATTTTGTGTATCGGCAATACCAAATGACTTGAGTGATAACCGACGGTTGATCATAGAAAATATGCATACACAAAATGGTAGAACAGCGGGCGTGCATGGCATGGTTGATTGAAATTAGACCCTGTGTAGTTAGAGTTAAGAAGCTTTCGCTTGGGCAGATTGTGTCACGCAAAGGACGCCATTTTTTCAGACATATGGGGCTTATAAATACGAGCGCGTGGGTTGGGGAGTCATTCAGTCCCTACGTCAAACTACTTTGACACATGTCTTTCGGTAATTCTATACAGTTCGGTCTGCCGTTTTACGCGTCTGGAACTGGAAGATTTGTGATTGCGTGTTACAGTGGATTTTCGTGAGTGTCTGAAGCGCCGAGATATACCTCGGTTCCTATCCTTTAAATCAACCTACCCCAAATTCCAAAACTATCCTTGGGTCGTTAGATAAGAACTTGTAGGTAATTTGATCTGAGTCTGAGTCTGGGCTTGGAGCGACCCTAATTTCATTTTTCCTTCACCATAGGGTTCCTGGGTTAGCTCTTAGGATATTTGCGGGCTAATCCTCTCCTCATTCCTTACGTGTAGCGAGTTTTGAAATTCCCACACACACAGTCGTTAACCATACAAACACATTCAAATCATACTCAACCATTTTCGAGTGGTGTCGATAATGGACGTGGTATAACACTAGGATTTTAGACTAGGTTAGACAGGAGTTTAGTTGCGGCTAAACCTAGGTTGTCAAGGCATAGGGAGACTGTTTGATCGATGAGGTTCCGCGGATGAAAATAACAAATTCAGAACAAAGTATAAACGTTTTCCACTCAGATAACCTATCACGTTGTTATTTTTGACATTTGAGTGTTGTCGGGGACGCGCGAAGAGATAAAATTACAGTCTAAAGTTCATTGTTTAGGAACGGGTAGATTGTTTTGCTTTGCCTTGGATCGGTTTGGATTCAAGTTGCATCTAGTTTGGGGCTAGATCAATGGGTGTGAATAGTGTCCAAGGTATTATTATTATTATTATTATTATCTTTAAATTAAATGTAAATTTCGCTGGGGATTCTAACGTGTAGATTGTGTCAAGCATTTTTTTGCTGGGCTCAGTCGAGGAAGAGCTGTGGTTAACCTGATACTTAGTTCGGTATTTTACGAAGTATGTAACTCGTTGTGGAGTGGGTTAGATCTCCAAAAGCGCTAAAGAAAACGTTTCGATAACATCCAGCCCAAATTGCGCAGAGTTGAAGGTTTCAAAACGTTACAGACCTTTTGAGGAAACCGCTAGTTCAGACCCATTTCGGAAAATCAAATCGCAATTGTGTAAACCCGGTCTATTTGGATCGTTATTGCCGTGAACTAATTATATAATTGGAGCCACTAAACTACTACTAGCGAGCACATGAAATATCATTGAGTACTCACGTCGTAACACTACGACGGATATCTATACGATATCCCAAACAAATATTATAAATTGTGGTCGACCACTTAAAAAGAAGCTCCATGCGCCCATATCTACAAAAAAATAAATGGTACCATTACACAAAAGATAACAAAGATCGATCTGGCGCATACACTGCTAACTAATGCGAAATACCGGCTTGCGGGCACACATGCTTTCTCTGTTTCACTTGAAACTCTAACTTCCTGAACCAATCTTCCGTTCGACTATTGTACGCCTACTGAACTTCTCAACAAACGAGAAATTCAGACTTATCATTCTTGACTTGCAATTTTTACAGCTGAATCGGGACATCTAAGCTGGGGGTAGATAGAATAGACGATCATAGCTTCTGACAACGGTAGCTCGACCTTAGCTATTTATACCGTTACATTATCTGTCCTTTATGCACGATACTTATAATTATAAATTAATTTAAGTAACATCATTGTAAGCAAGTAAGTATACAAATCGATTATGTAGTGATTTACGTCATATAAAAGAGGTTACATACCAGCAGATTTTCTCCAACGTTCTTACCACTTCTGAAGTATTACTTTTTATGTATTTACAGGGTTCTTGTTGTAAATTGTACTCACAAAGACTAGTTAGATATAACGTTTAATCATAGGCATATTACAATAGGATACAAATTCAAAAACACAACCTATCCACCTGACAGCTCATCGACAGTTGATTGCTGCTTGCCGAGCGGTACACTATGATGACATTCTACTTTTTTTTTAAATAACTAACACTATGTTAAAAAATATTCCAAAACTTTCAAGTTGGTTCAAAAACTTTATATATAATAGAAAAATACATAATTCAAATAATATAATTAAAATAGTTTGGCAAATAATAAACTGTGAAACTGGCAAAGTTATAACCAAGGGACAATGATGTCTGTCTAAAGATAGGTGATGATGTTGTTAAATCCAACGCTGAGGTTGCTCGAGCTTATGAAACCGAGACTTTATAAAAAATAACAATACCGTCATTAATGTATATTTAAAATTTCAACATGTATATCCCCAGAACATTGTCAAAACGTTTAGATTACTTAACTTAAAAAATACTGAAGACTACTGGTATATCAGTCAAAGTCATTGGTTCAGTAATTCTAGTTAAATATAGCCCCACACTTAGCTTATATATTCAATAAATGTGTTGACGATGAAGCTTTCCCAGGCCTCATGAAATACAGTAAACTGATACCTCTGTTCAAGTCGGGAGATAAGGGTGATCCTTCAAATTTCCGACCAATATCTATCTGTTCTTCCAGCACTAACTAAAATATTTGAAAGGATTATACTCAATCAAATGCTCTTACACTTCAACCGTACAAAACAACTCCACGTAAATCGACGACGGATGCAGGTATTACGTTTATATCTCATTTTTATTGACGTGTCCGTACCCGGGTGTCTCCGCCAGCATCACGCCGACGCTACCAGCCTTTACCGCTGCCCTTGACTAGTCCTCCACCACCTGCCCAGTCTACCAGCCGGAAGACGTTGACCGCCTGGCATTGTCGCTGACCAGCCAGATCTGAGACGCGCTCGACCTGTCATCGCACACCGTAGCTCATGGAGGAAGCCCGCTCCTGTCCCTGCTGAGCTACGCGCACTCATCCACGATAAGCGCCCTCTCCGGAAGCAGTGGCAGCAAACCAACTGCCCTACGATGAAGATCAGGCTCAACACCATGACGACGGAGCTGAAGCGCTAACTTGATCTCCACGCCGAAGAATCTTGGGAACGCCACTTCGAGTCCATGAACGACCACGTCCCCTACGTGCATCGCCTATGCCGGGATTTGTCGACTTCTCGAGCTTCTTTCTGACCAATCCTGGGCAGCGACGGCCTACCAAGATTTCGAGCCCAAGTCCGTGTGGAGATCTTCACCGAATGCATCGAGAAACAGTTCAAGCCGAACCCTACGGATGATGTGGAGCACGTCGCAGCAGTCAAGAGACACCTGCGAGAGTACTTCGCCTCGCCGAAAGCTCCCGAAGAGGACCCCACCCTCATCACGCCCAGCCAGATTATGCGTGCATTTCGACGTACCAAGCCCAGGGAAGCCCCGGGCACAGACCGCACACCCAACATGGCGCTGTTACATTTGCCGCCAGGCACTGTGGCGGCCGTTACGCGCCTGTTTAACGGTATCTTGCGCACGGGCCACTTCACAACCCAGTGGAAGGTGGGCTTGGTCATCATGTTGCCCAAGCCGGGCAAGGACACCAAGCTGCCTGAGAGCTATCGGCCGATAACTCTACTGAGTACCATCTCAAAGGTGTTTGAGAAACTCCTGCTAGCGAAGCTGCTGCCCCACATCCAACCGTGCCCGGAACTGTTCGGTTTCAGGCCCGTGCATTCTACGACGCTTCAGCTCACCAGAGTACTGAATGACATGAAGGTTTGTTTAAACAAGAAGGAATACACTGTCGCGGTACTCTTGGACATGGAGAAGGCGTTCGACAGAGTATGTATGGCACGAGGGGTTGCTGTACAAATTGTCGACGTCTCCAGCCCCCAGAATATTGATCCAATCATCGCCTCCTTCCTGAGGAATCGCCGCTTCCGAGTGATGGTGGAAGACGCCGTCTTCGAGGAGCATCCCGTTGCAGCCGGCGTCTTTTTTTTTCATTTACTAACAATAAAGTCAAGATGGATTGAGCCCGATAATTTTTTGTCCCAATATATACCCACGAACTCAACATGATCACGTACTGGGATAGTTGCACCATTTAGTACTAAATTAACAGCCGTATTCCATTCCCTAGAAAATACCAACACTGTACTGTACTCTTAGGAGCGGATAGTTCTAATCCAGGCAATAATAGTCAGCTTTTTAGTGAGTTCAGGGATATTTGCATAGTGTATGTATAGTGCTAAGTCGGAAGTGTGGGGGGATGAGTTGTATATGTCACCGGAAAATAATACGATCCGCAAGTTTATAGATTTCCTAATATTTTTTCCGCAAGTTTATAAACATACTAACCTAACCTAACCTAACCTAACATAACCTAACCTAACCTAACCTAGCCTAATATAATCTAGAAGGAAGTTTATAAATTTCCTAGGAAATTTATAAACTTGCGGATCGTATTATTTTCCGGTGACATAATTATTATAAAGCAAATGGCTGAGAACTGACCCCGTGGAAGACCTCTCCACACCATTCGGGTTTCAAATTCCTCCCCAGGGACGTGTAGCATGATTGACCTGGACATGAGTAGACTGCATATACCCTTAGCAGAATCTGCGAAAAAAACATACTGAACAAATTATAATTTTATGAATTCCAAACAATAAGAATTGACTCGGGGTCGCCTAATGGCCGACGCTGGAGCTAAACTTATTAACCGTTTATTTACATGACGCAATCCGCGTTTTTGTGATCTTTCCAAATCTTTCGATTGGCTAAATCATGATAAGAATATCAGCATTAGCTTCCTGACTAGAAAGTCAGGAAGCTAATGCTAAGCTTTTTATGGTGAAAAGGCCTTGGCCTTCTGAGTTCATACCTCAGTAACAGAACATTAAAGGTTGTAGTTAGTGGCAAGAGGTCGTCGGGATCATTGGTATGCAAGGGCGTTCCACCGGGCTCAATATCAGGGCCGTTCCTTTTTCTAATTTATATAAACGACCTACCCGATTAAGTTAATATAAAGCACGAAATAGTATTGCTCGCGGATGATACTACAGAACTCTTTAAAGTTAAAAGACAACAACAATTTTATGACGACGTGAACAATGCTATCTCCAAATTAGTTGATTATTTTATAGCCAAAAATTATCTACTTAATAAAAGGAAAACCAAATGTGTAAAGTATCTACCCAATCTAAAATAGACAGCCACTAATATAATTGAACAAAATGAAAAACTGAGCCTGATGGATAAAACTGTGTTTCTTGGCGTCAAACTTGATTCAAAGCTTCAAGGGGACCTCATCTAGATGCACTAGCGGGTAGACTGAGTTCTGCAGCGTACGTCATAAAAAGAATTCGTCTTATTTCGGATTAGTAGTGACCGCGAGATTTGTTTACTTCGGCTACTTCCACATCTTGATGTCTTTAGGCATCCAGTTGTAGGGTAATGCCTCGGATATAAATCGCATATTTACTCTGCGGAAACGTGCCATTTACAAACTTGGTCCCAGGGAGTCGCTAAGAGACAAGTTTTAGAAGATCAACATTCTGACTGTCTCCTCCGTACATTTTTATGAATATATTGTATGTCAAGAAAAATAAACACTTGTTTAAAAATAAACTGCGATAACCATTATAATTTGAATACTAGAAATAAGAATGAACTGTTTTTGCTACTCTAGTAGACACCACCAAATTTCCAATTCCTTCTTTGGCCAATGCATACGCTGTTACAATAAGGTCCCCGATACTATTCAAATCTTACCGACACATAAATTCAAAACGTTTATTTATAGAAGTTTATGTGACTGATACATAATGCCTAACTATGTACAGTTACATACATTAATTTATCTACACACATATCATAAGCTCTCTTGATGTATTCAGGAACCGCATGTTGGACCGGCATTGTGGCATTGATAAATTGCTCTGCCCTTGTTTAGCTTATTCAGTAGTACCAACTTCATAGACAAAAAAGGGGTGGCACGCAGGCGGGTGTCGGCGTTCGAAATTTGAATGTCATAATTTGTCGAAAATTGATACAATATGGTCATAATGTATCAATATTCAGTAAGAAATGAGTTTATACCAAGTAGTATATCATTATGCTGGTCGTCAACGTGCGGTTTTTGAACGCAGTAAATAGGGTTTATTGTTTCATAAACCCTATTTACTGCGTCCTAAAAGTATTGAAGGGATATTACTTAGTTTCAAATTATCTAGAAGACTGAAGAAGAGAATAAACTGCTTGTTTTTCCATTGTTTATCTTAAAAATAAACATAAGTGATACCATACTCTCGTATAGCAAGAAAGCGAAGAACCTTGGGGTTGTTATTGACAACCTGCTGTCTCAGTGGCTCAATGTCTATGAGGTAAGCAGGCGAGTCTGCGCTTTTTTATTCCCTCCAGAGATTGCAGTTCTTACTGCCACGGCAGACTAAATTCACCCTTGCTCAGTCTCTTCTACTACCATTAATCGACTACGCGGTTCTTTGCTGGGTCAGTGCAAACGAAGAATAAAGCTGAATAAACTCGAACGACTTCAGAATCCCGGGATTCAGTTTATCTTCGGGCTACGCAAGTATGACCATCTTTCCCAGTATCGCAAGGAGCTAGGGTGGCTTCCGATTCGTCTTTGCCGTGATATGCACATTTTCTCCTACCTTTTTAATATCTTGATAAATCCGCGCTAACCCACATATATTCGTGAACGTTTCGAGTTCCTTTTCTCCAGGGACAGGATTCGCAGATCCCACACGGTGTGTCTTCTCTCCACTCCTCAGCACAACACTGTTGCTTACGAACACTCGTTCAGGTTAAGGGTAATCTTCACTTTACTTCCCTGCGCTATTAGGAATTTCATTTTCAAGAAAATATTAAGATCTCCTTTATTAGATTCTTTGCTGTTTACATTAAGTTCGATAACATAAATAATCAAGCAAAATAGATGAACACCTGTTGCGTATATAGGTTAATCACCTCATGAAACAGCTAGGTACCTATCTAAAACCAGTTAATCACCGCATGGACATAGGAACAAAGGAAGGTGATAATGTAAGATATACATGTGTTATTGAAGGGTGCATTGCTTATTTGTTAATTAATTGGTTTTAAGGGAACATTTATAAATCGAGATGCCCTTTATTGTATAGGTATAATAATTTTGTACGCGACTGTAGCCGAGGTGAGATTTGTATGGGAAACTAAACTAAACTTTAATAGTAGTTTATGTGACTGCTGCATAATGGCGGGCATTAAAACTCGAGAGTGGGTTTATGAAACGAGCCGAAGGCGAGTTTTTTGCAAGAGTTTTTATGCCTAATTATGTACTACACACACTAGTTTCTCTACACACATATCATAAGCTCTCTTTGATGTGTTCAGGAACCGCATGTTTGACCGGCATTGTGGTTCTGCAATTGTTTAGCTTGTTCTTTAGTACCAACTTCACGCAGACGGGCGTCGGCGTTCGAAATTTGAATGTCAGTACCAACTTCACAGACAAACTAAAGACGGCACGCGGGTGGGCGTCGGCGTTCGAAATTTGAATGTCATGTAGAAAAACTACACATATTGACCATAATGTGTAGTTTTCCAGATACGAAACGAGTTTTTACCAAGTAGTTTAACATAACGCTGATCGTAACGTGCGGTTTTTGAACGCAGTAAAGAGGGTTTATGATACGTGTGTAGATAAACGTTTTTTAATGTCTAATGCTTCTTTATAATTAAGCAGTTAGAGATTGTTATTGTTTCTTTAGTCTATTTTTGGACTAATTAATGGCACTAATTTTAAACTGAAAGTTATCTTTGGTAAGTCGATAGGCCTTGCCGTATGGTTCACAGTTAACAATTTATTGTTAAATGCTGGTAAAACCAAATGTATCAAATTCTCACTTCCAAATGTCAGGCAAGTTGGGACCAGTTTAGTGTTGGACAGCAATACGTTAGAATTAGTAAATGACACGAAGTTTCTTGGAATAACCATTGATAACAAATTGCAGTGGGGACCCCACATAGAAAAATTGGCTGGTAAATTAAGTTCTGCGGCTTACGCTGTTAGGAACATCAGACAAAACACGGATGTGGCTACATCTAGGCTAGTATATTTTAGTTACTTTCATAGTGTCATGTCCTATGGTATCTTGTTGTGGGGGAAAGCAGCGGATATTCAAACTATTTTTATTTTACAGAAAAGAGCTATTCGAGCAGTTTTTAATTTAAAACGCACATACTCCATAAGACAGCTTTTTAAAGAAATTGACATACTAACTGTAGCTAGTCAATTTATTTTCGAAAATATAATATATGTACGCAAGAACCTTACAAAATTTCCCAAACTTAGCGATAGCTGTAAAGTTAACCTAAGAAATAATCACAGACTACTTGCGCCCCGGTTTAGACTCGCGAAGGTTAGCAATTCTTTCAAGGGTCAATGCATTCTCTACTTCAACAAGATACCTCTGGAGATCTTGAAATTGCCATTTGAGCAATTTCAAATCCATTTTAAAGCGACTTTGTTGAAAAAGGGATATTACAATGTTCAGGATTTCTTAAATGATGGGTCTGTATGGGGTTAATCTGGCTCAACACAGACCTTGCTGTTAACAATTTTGTAATTATTTATTCCTGCTTATTAATTATGATAATGACTAAATGTTATATTTTGTATTAGTTAAGCATAAACAATTTTTAAAAAGAGATCTAAAAATCAATCTGTGGGAGTTTCTACGCCCTTCTTCTCCCACAGTGGTCCAATGTAAAGAAGTGGCAAAAAATGACGATTGCTAAGTATATGTAAATATCTCCAGTAATAAAGACATTTGGAATTGGAATTGGAATTGTAATGCTTGCACGAGAGATGAGAATTACAGCTTGACATCAAACCGTAATCCTCATTAACCTATAGCTACAAATTTGAAACTATAAGTGGACTATTTTTATTACTTTGGGACTATTAAGCACATTTTTTAACTGTGTAAAATTTTATTTTTATGAAGATTTCTAATGTGAGGATTACAGCTATAAGGGCATGATGTTTGTTTCAGGGTTGACCTAAACCCTCTAGTTAACGCTTACTGACCTTATTTACTTACCTTTCTTATATCCTCGTTGCCAGCGAGTGCGTGCCCTTGCCAATCTTTGTAAAGCGTACATTCCTTGACGCAGTTGCAGTAGTTATTAGTAACCTTTGGTTTATGATTGATGACCCACACACATTTAAATCGTTTTTACGACAATTTAAAGTCAGATGTACTGAATGTGGAAAGTAATGTATTCTGGTGTATCTTCCGCCAATTATTTTTGCTTCCATGGCACGACGATAACCCTTCGATAGCAATATCATGTATCAAAGAATTAAAAATTCAAATTTTGCTAACATTTAGTGAACAGTGATTTTTATTATCTTTAAAATCAATATCCTGACGTTATTATTGAGGGGCAATTGAACAAACTTCTAGTTAGCAATCTACCCAGTACTAGACGCAGCGTAAAACACGCCACATTCTGTTTTGACTCGTCTAGTTTTAGAACTGGCTAATCTTAATCTTTTTAGTTCAGTTTTACTTTTATTGGTGTAAGTCGGAATCGCGTTAACTGATTTATTGATTGTTATAATTTTTTAATATTTGTGTACGACTGTATGTTTCCTGAATAAACGAAAATAAAAAAAAATAAATAAAAATAAAATAATTTGGGGTTTAATTTTCCGCGTCTACGCTGATAGTAATGCTATTTAATGTTCTTTCACGACTTTATATGGTCGAATGGATTTAATTGTTTCTTGGCTTCTTGCGAATGATCCGAATACTTGAATTTAGTAGGTAACGATATATTATAATTTTTCCTATCACATTTTACTTCCAGTCTTCCATTCTTCCAGTCATTCTAACTCTAATCAACACTAATTTTCCCTCCACGTCCTACGCCAATAGGCGTTAAGTAGGGCAAGTACACCAGGTGGCGCAAGCACGCTCGAGATTTCGTGCGAGCTGCTATGTCGCAGGTTTGTCATTGTAAGTAAACTCCAATAAAACTTAATTCCATGATGCCAGGCAGAATTAAAATGTTAGGCTTCAAATAAGGTTTTCGCTTAGCATGCGATTTAATGGTAGGTAAAACGCTGTTAATAAGCTTTGAACCATTATTTGAAGCCTAACATAAACTATATTTGAGACCTATCTGTTATCGCCTGGTGTACCTACATTCAAAGTATGTTTGTGTGTGATGATGATATTAAATAAAAGTGAAGTGAAATCTTGTATGAATTTAAGAGATAAAATCTAACAAGAGTGGGTGGAAACATTAATATTATTTTAATATGTAAGTCTGTATAATTTATCAGTGGATACGATAAGGTAGGTAATTCGTATCAAGTTTTGCAATAGAAAACAATAATACAATAAACTTAGTTGTTTTATTTCTTTAAATATACTTCCTTATTTTTATAAGGTAGGCATAACAAAAACATGTTCTATAAGTTATCGCATTTATCCTAGAATCAGTATTGCTTACATCATATAAAATATAATCAACTTAAAACTAAAAATAACTCCAAATTCATATTTGATTACAAGTTATAAGCTGGTAACAATAACTTGTTTGTAAAAGTAACTTGTGCAAACTAAATAAACAAATGCATATTTAATGATGCGATTTTACATAGGCTAGTACTATTGTTTGAAATTTGGTTCAGGTGATTTCACCTAGATGGCGTTGTTCTATTTGTAACTCGCGATGTTGAGATTTTCTTGGCTTCGCATAAACTGAAATTGAATATATTTTTTGTTACCCTTCATACCAATCCTGGTCTGTTATTAAACATTATTGTTTACGATACAGTGGTTTTAATGGCAGCACCAATAGGGGTCAGAGTCCAAACATTTGGTCCTTCGAACCGGATACTGTTTTTATTTTTGAGATTTGTGGTCTAAAACGACCACTCACGCGTCCTTGCGGTGGATTGCTGCAGCAAGAGGGCGTGTTGGGCAGTCAATGGAGACGTTGGCAGCTGAGTAACAGATGCCAATGCCACCTTGGCAGCCTTGGTTTTGTAGCCGACGACGTCACATAAGCCCGTAGTGCAGGCAACCTGTGACAGCCCAGCTGAGAGGCCATATACATGAGGACAACAGATCAACTGCAGGAGAGCGGCGGCGACCTCTACGGGGCGCCTTGGAGACCAAACTACAGTTCAACAAATATACATGAGGACAACAGATCAACTACAGGAGAGAGGCAACCTCTAGGAGCGCCTTGGAGACCAAACTACAGTTCAACAAATGCGTGAGTGAGAAGTGAAATCGTGAGTACATTTGATTCTTTCTATAAGAAATAATTCAAGACATTTTGAACTTTATTAACATCGAGTAATAAGAATTCAGATCAATTTGGGACTTGTAAAATTAGCAATAATTGTGTATTAGTTTTAGGACTTAGAATAATTTGCTTAAAAACGAGGGAACGGGGAACCTATGCCCAATTTTCCCCAGAGATCAAATAGTTCAAAACACTTGTAAAATTTTCGTGAAATTTCATACCTTAGATTAGAACTTTACATAGATAGTGAATTATAATCATAAGCTACAACCATGGAGAAAATAATTGTTCTCCAAGAAGAGTTGCACAAGTCTATGAAAAAAGGTTTAGTAAATTTAAAAAAATCACCTAAAGACAGAATAACTGTTGAATATGTAGAAGCTAGATTGGAGAATTTAGAAAGAGATTGGACAACATTTAGAGAAAACAGTTCAAAGATTTATGCAACTTATTCAAGAGATGCTATAAGGGAGTCTAATTATGAAAAGGAAGAGTTGTATGATCAATGTGAAGATGCCTATATAGAATATAAATCACAATTGAGATTGTTTTTAAATAAGTTACAATTGTCGAGGAAAACAACCACTGAGACTAATTCCTCCGGCGCATCTTCTAGTTCAATGGTTAGGTTGCCAAAGATTTCCATACCCATGTTTTCCGGTAAATATGCGGAATGGACGACATGTCGGGATCTGTTTGTATCCCTCATTCACAAAAACTCTTCTTTGGATGGTGTACAGAAATTACACTATCTAAAAAGCCACTTGAGTGGTGAGGCAGAACAGCTTATTAGACAAACCCCAATAACTGACGCCAACTATCTCAAATGCTGGCAGCAGTTAGAGGAGCGTTACAACAACAAAAGATATTTAGCAAATTGTATATTAAAAAGATTACTCGGTCAAAGGAGATTATATAATGAATCTGCCTCAGCTCTCAGGGAATTATTAGATACTACAATGGATTGTTTAAATGCTTTATCCAACTTGGAAATAAACGTGACTACATGGGATGTGATGATAATACACATTATAGCATCCAAATTTGATAGTGAAACTCGCAAACAGTGGGAGTTGCACATCACCGATTCAGAAGGTAACGAGTTGCCATCTTTGGTACAGTTCAAGGAATTTATAGAAACTCGATTCCGAGCTTTAGAGTGTTTGGAACCCAAAGGACACACCTTTCGTCCGAACAGTGGCAATAGGGCTGATTCTCATAACCCCAAGGCGCTGTTAGGTGTCACATCTGAAATTAAGTGTGAGTTCTGCTCCGAAGCCCACAAACTTTGTTTCTGCAAGAAGTTTTCCAGTCAACAATATGATCAAAGACGCGAATTTGTGATTAATAAGAGAATGTGCTTTAATTGTTTAGGAGGCAATCACACAGTGTATAATTGCAGGAAAACTACCTCGTGCCAAATATGCAAGCGCAGACATCATTCCTTACTGCATCCACCTAATGAACCTGAAAATAGATCACAAGACATACCACCAGCTGTCAAACACCCTGACAAACCGGTTAGGGACCAGACGATAACTTCGTGCTTGGCAACTGGCAAAGGAACAAAATCCAGACAGGTTTTATTGGCCACAGCGCTAATAAATATTGAGTCACATAAAGGTCAAGTCCAAGTAATTCGAGCATTGCTGGATCAAGGTTCACAGGCTTGCTTTATCACCGAAGATACAGTTCAACTTTTACAACTAAAAAAGACACCGGTCAAAGGTATTATTTCCGGCGTAGGTCAAAGAGAATCTCTAAGTACAAAGTCCATGGTCAGGCTGATGATTCAGTCGAGAGTAGATCACCAGTTCAAAGTTCAGGTCAATGCTTATGTTTTGAAAAATATTACGTCTTGTCTTCCGGAAAAAACCGTAGATCCAGTCGAATGGGTTGATCTACAAGAATTGACATTGGCAGATCCGCAGTTCAACGTTCCCAATAAAATAAATGTTTTACTGGGAGCGGACATCTATAGTTCAATAATGAAGGAGGGTTTGAAAAGGAGCCCTTCTGGCACTTTGATAGCCCAGAGTACAACACTTGGCTGGATAGTATCCGGCGTAGTTCAACCTGGAAAAGAAACAGGCAATAGTACAACCCCAATTAGCGTTATGCACGCACAGATCAATACTGATGATTCTCTCAAAAGATTTTGGGAAATCGAAGAACAAATAACAGAGGTCAAACCCATGCTAACAGAAGAAGAGAGAAAATGTGAAGATTTATTTACAGAAACAACTGTGAGATCAAACGATGGCCGTTATGTAGTTAAACTACCTTTCCGAGATGCAGAACCTGCCTGCAAAGGTGGAGATTCACGAAACATTGCGATAGCTAGACTGAAATCTCTAGAAAAGAGATTCGCAAGAGATGAAGAATTGAAAGAAAAGTACACAGAAGTAATTAACGAATATTTACAATTAGATCACATGAGAGAAGTCGAAGGCGAGGACACAAGAAAAGAAGAAGCTACATACTTACCGCACCACGCAGTGATCAGAACAGACAAAGCTACAACAAAGGTTCGCGTAGTATTCAACGCGTCTGAGAAAAACAAAAATGGTGTGTCGCTTAATAACACGCTAATGGTAGGGCCCAAATTACAAGCGGATTTACGTCACACAGTAATGAGATGGAGAGGCCACCCCATTGGCCTAATCACGGACATTGTTAAAATGTACCGACAAGTGAGAGTGTCAGATGATGACGCAATTTTCCAGCGTATAGTATGGAGAGACGATCCTGAAAAAGAAATAAAGGATTATGAGTTGCTTACTTTGACGTTTGGGACAGCATGCGCTCCTCATCTTGCAGTAAGAGCTTTACAGCAAACTGCACATGACGAAGGACACAATTACTCTCTTGCTGCTGAAAAAGTCTTAAACAACTTTTATATGGACGATTTAATGGCAGGGTGTAGCAATGTCGAAGAAGGAATAAAATTGTATACAGAAATGACAGATCTATTAGAAAAGAGTGGTTTCAAGCTACAGAAGTGGAATAGTAACAGTAAGGAACTGTTACAGAAGATATACATGACAGCTGCTGAAAAAGAAGAAGAAATTAATAGAAAGGAAGAAGAAACCGCTGAAAAGAACAAACAGGACAATAAAGAAAAGGAAATAGAGATCAAAATTGATGCAAATAATAAAATACTGGGACTCACCTGGAACCGTAGAGACGACAAAATTCAGTATTCGGTGACTCTTCCTCCGATGACAGCTGGACCTATAACTAAAAGAACAGTTATTGCAGATATTGCACGGCTTTTTGACCCGCTAGGCTGGATAGCTCCTTGCATCATTATAGCCAAGATTTTCATCCAAAAACTATGGCTCACAGGTCTCGGATGGGACGATAAATTATGCGAGGTATTAGTAGAAGAATGGAGTACTTACCGAAAAGAGTTGTCTGCACTAACGAAGATAGAAATTCCTCGATGGATGAGTTCACGTTATGATGATGTCATCACAGAACTTCATGGGTTTAGTGATGCGTCCAAAGCGGCGTATTCAGCGGTCGTCTACCTCCGAGTGGTCGACGCAAAGGGCGAAGTTCACACTTCACTAGTGGTAGCAAAAACAAGAGTTGCTCCGATAAAGCAAATAAGCATCCCAAGATTGGAGCTATGCGGAGCTGTACTCCTTTCCAAATTGCTAGTTGAGTGTGCAGAAGTGTTGGGCATTCATAAGGACAATATAAGGGCGTGGACCGATTCAACCATAGTCCTCGCGTGGCTGAATAGCCATCCGAGTCGATGGAAAACATTTGTGGGAAATAGAGTAGCAGAGGTGTTGTCATCTTTAAATTCATGGCAGTGGTTTCACGTGTCAACGAAAATGAACCCTGCTGATTGTGCATCACGCGGAGTGCTACCCCTCGCCCTAGTTAATGATACACTTTGGTATTCCGGGCCTTCATTTCTGCGAGAGAAGGAAGTACAATACATAAAACCTAAAGATAATAATGTGACGTTAGAACAAGTAATAAAGACCAACATTGCGACAGTTCCAGAGGAGTCGCTCTTTACAAGATTCTCCTCTTTACAGAGGCTACAACGAGTTTTAGCCTATTGTAGAAGATTTACGAAAAAGGACAAAACGAATGCAAGATATTTACAGAAGAAGGAGTTAGATGATGTTTTACAAAGATGCTTAAAGATCACACAAAAGGAACATTTTGAAACGGAGTACAACCTACTAGAAACGAAAGGGACAATACAAGGACAACACAGCAAATTAAAAACACTCTGTCCTTATCTTGATGACAAGGGACTGATTCGAGTTAGTGGAAGAATTCAAAGGGCTCAGTTAGAAAAGGACACGAAGCACCCTATAATTCTTCCGAAGGGGGCTCATCTAACGAAACTCATCGTAGCTGAAGCGCACTTAAAGACTCTTCACGGTGGTCCATCATTAATGATGAATTACTTGAGATCAGCGTATTGGATCATAGGCGCAAGAAATTTAGTAAAGCATCATGTCCACAAATGCGTTGTATGCGTCAGACAGAAAGCCAATATCAACCATCAACTGATGGGTTCGTTGCCATCAGCTAGATGTGTACCAGCCAGACCATTCTTCAACAGTGGTGTGGATTATGCTGGTCCAATAAATATAAGGACTACTAAGGGACGTGGGCATCGTGCTTTCAAAGGATATATGTGCCTATTCATATGCATGGCCACTCGCGCCATACATTTAGAGGTTGTCAGTGATATGACCACTCAAGCTTTCTTGGCGGCGTTTAAGAGATTTGTCTCACGGCGCGGACACTGCGCTCATATGTGGAGCGATAATGGGACCACATTCGTTGGTGCCTCTAAAGAACTAAAGGAGATAGTGACGATAGAAAGTTCTGCTGCAGAGCATTTGGAGAACTCTGGTACAGAATGGCATTTTATACCCCCACGAGCCCCTAATTTTGGAGGGTTGTGGGAGGCAGGGATAAAAGCTACAAAGTTTCACCTTAAGAGGGTGATAGGCGATGCAACTCTCACTTATGAGGAATTGAGCACGTTGTTATGTCAGGTCGAAGCCTGTTTAAATTCGCGACCTTTGAGTGTCATCGACACCACAGAACCCGGTGAACCCTTGCCGTTATCCCCGGGTCACTTTTTAATAGGTGAACCTATTCTCACGGTTCCCGAGGACACTTATGAACGCTCAAACGTTAACTGTCTAACAAGATGGCAATTCGTCCAGAAGATGTTAGGCTCATTTTGGAGACGGTGGTCCTCGGAGTATCTGAGTACTTTAATGCAAAGATACAAGTGGACATCAAGAAATCCCGAGCCTAATGTAGGAGACGTGGTTCTTGTAAAAGAGGATGATTTGCCTCCAAGCCGCTGGTTGCTAGGTAGAATAGTCGAAAAACATTCGGGTTGTGATAATCTCACCCGTGTAGTCACTTTACGTACCAAGGCGTCTATCTTTAAAAGACCGATTTGTAAAATATGTGTTTTACCTGTTAACCAGTAAGCTCTCTTATTTTTGTTTAAATGTGTATTGTTGGTTGATTTTACCAACTCATAATATTTTAGTGTGTCATGAAAACTTTGTTTTATGTTATTCGGTTTGTAAATTGTGAAAACTCTTATGTTTTATATGAACTAGATTTAAGCTAATGCACGTTTTTTTTTTTTTAAAAGCCATTTCTTCACTAAATGCCTTTTGGTGGGCGATATGTTTGAAATTTGGTTCAGGTGATTTCACCTAGATGGCGTTGTTCTATTTGTAACTCGCGATGTTGAGATTTTCTTGGCTTCGCATAAACTGAAATTGAATATATTTTTTGTTACCCTTCATACCAATCCTGGTCTGTTATTAAACATTATTGTTTACGATACAGTGGTTTTAATGGCAGCACCAATAGGGGTCAGAGTCCAAACAACTATACTATACTATATATACTATAGTACTAGTTTATAGATACCTACAGAATCTATAAAAATATTATTACAATTATATTTAACACAAATTAATCTGTGATTGGTGCAAATAGATTTTGCATAGAATTCTGTACAGGAAAATAAGCCTCAAATAAGCTATTTGGGTCAGATGGGTTCGTACGTAACTAGTAAGCCAACATATCTACATCCCATATTGGGGCTTTTCTTTTATTAGGGGCACTAGAATTTGCTATTGCCTTCAGAGCTTGCCTAACCAAAATATGTGAACTAATACTGTTTTATAAAAGAGGCTCGCTCAATGTAGAGACAGCTGACTTATATATTAAAATAGTAGTTTATGCCAAACCGTGTATCTGATGTAGATCAATAATAAACCTAGCCAGATCGGAGCCCGTTGGCGTCGAAATATTAACTCCATGATCCTTAGCCCATACAGACCATCTAGACCAAGCATGTTTGTAGGTTTTTAAGGAGGAATCACGCCAACCTTTTAATATAAAATCTCTTTGACCTTCTGACTAACCTGTTAAAGCTTCCGACCACCCCCACTTCTTCACACCTCTAGAACTAAGTCTTGAGTCAGCGGAGGAGGACAGCATGTTGTCGCATCTATGAGAACTTAATCCAAATTCCTGATTGTGAACGGATCCAGTGCTCGGTTCTTCAGGTCGGGTCTCCAAAATACCTTCTTCCAACATGAAGCAATCACGAGATATATTCTCGAACCGTGTTCAGGTGTGTTAGTACACGTGGCATCAGGAAAGGTGGAGGGAAGACCCAAGCCAACCGATAATCCCAGTGATGACGGAAAGCGTCGTGCACTACTGCTCTCTGATCTCTTTCGTCGAGTGTGCCATATAATGGGACTACGTGAGTCGCGGCCGAAGCTAACAAGTCTATCACAGGCTGGCCCCACTTGGCATATATCAATGTGTTAATTTGAGGGAGTAAATGCACGTGCACGTGACAATCGATCTGCTTCTCCGATGTAACGGCCCGGGTTGTAATGAACTTCTATATGAGTGTTGAAAAGATCTAATAAGTGGAGAATATCGTAAGTTATCGACATCAAAGTCATTGATTTAGTTCCACCTTCATTCTTCGTTCAGATACGAGACCACAGATTGTTTGTCGCTTTGAATTAATAGGAAAGACCCTTCCAGGTACTGACAATGATCTTTAGAGTCCACAGGCCTGCTACTTGCAAATTGTCCAGCTGAGCCCCCCAGCCTTTTCCGGAGGCATCCGTCACTAGATAATGTGATACTGGAGGGTAATGTATATGTGACCACCTCTCGAGATTGTTTTTCCACCATCTCAACTCGACTAACGCTGTCTTCGGTATTGTAAACTTATGACGAGGATCTTGATATAACAAATGATAGCAAAATCTGAGCAGTACTCGATGATGCAAACGACCTCTGGGGACCGGGAAACTTGCGAAATTCACTGAGCCTAGAACTCTCTGAATTTCTTTTAAATTGGCCTTTTTCTTTTGAGAAGACGATCCACCTTTTTGAACATTTCTTGACTTTTTTGTCGAGGTAGATTATTTTGCTTTAGATGAGGGTTCCAAATAATGCCCAGATATTGAACATTGGTTTTAGGCACTAGTACGGACTTCGGATAGTTGATTTTCCAACCTAAAAGTTCCAGTGTTTGAATTACTTGTTGTGTCTGGTGCTGTAATAGCCAAGGGTCTTGGTTTACCACCAAGAAGTAGTCTAGGTAAACCGCTATTCTGATACCTCTTTCTCGTAGGATTTGTGCCACCCAGTTTGTCAACGACGCAAATATTTTCGGGGCACACGCTAGGCCGAGGGGAACACAAGTTAATTGAAAAAGCTGCCCTCTGTATATTATTTTGAGCAAGCCTGGATGCGCCTTTAAGACCGGTACATGAAAATATGCGTTGGACAGGTCTATTTTCACTAGCCAGTCTTGCGGCTGAAGAAAGTGCACTATTCTTTGCAAATTTTTGAGACTGAATTTCTGAACGTCCACGTAATAGTTTAGATTTTTCAAATTGAAAATCCCTTGAGCCTTCGTTTTTTGGTACCAAAAACATTGGTGACACAAAACTGGGACTGAGTAGTGCTGGCTCCAACAATCCCATTTTTATCAGCTGATCGATGACTTGGTTCATCTCGGACGAAAGAGGTGTTTAGAAACGGTGGCTGGCCAGATGTGGCACTTTCAGAGGTGGTATTTCGACAAAGGGAATACGAAAATTCTGAATCATCTTTGTTAAACTTGGTGGAGCCTGGAAGAAATGCCAGCTGCTTAAAAAATGAGGCAACCGGCCCGCCCGAAAAGTGTTCGAGTCAGAATCAAAGTCTACGGGGGCCTTGTTGACCCGCTGATCTGTTTTGTCCTCGAAACTAATTTGAGTATCCATCCTGACCTTGCGGATGTTGATTGTTGGGCCTCGGACGAGAGGTCCTTTGGGTATTTTGCCTAAAAGGCGGTCGAATGAAATAGTGGCCTTGATAATAGTTATTGTAATGACCAAAAGGTATTCGGTTCATGCTTTCCTGTTGGAAACAGGAAGCATGTGATAAATTATGCATCCTGTTAGGATATGCAATCGTTTGAGCATGACTAGGTAAACCCTGAGTCTGCTGTTGGGGCAGTGCTTGCGCAACAGCTTTATTTTGAGGCGGCACACGGACCGGCCGACCGCGACTTTTTGAGGTACCCCCTGCTTTTTCAATAGCGGATGAAAAATAATCTTTATGAAAGAGATTTTCACAAGTGGGTGGAATGTTACGCAAGGAAGACTTTAAGTAGGTATCTTTAATGTATCTCAAAATATTGTCTCGCCTTTGCTGAATCAACTCTGTCCTATGTCCGCAGGCTATTTGCAATGTGTCACTACTGATTTTTTGATAACTACCTTTAACAAAAAGATCGTTGACTTTTTCTTGTAAAAATAAAAAAAAAGAGTTATCACAAGTATTAGACCACTAAACTAAAGTTTTGAAACCGTTCTGAAATGCTTCATTTTATTTTAAAAGGGCCTGGGTTATCGAAGCAAAGCCGCTATAAGAAAGCAAATTTCTATAAGAGCGAAAGAGTTATATTTATTTATTTATTTATTTATTTATTATATTAGGTACACAAAACAGCACTAGAGATAATACATCAAATTACAGCAACAAAACAAGTACAAAAGGGGCTGTCTCCAGCGCCAAAAGTATGTGCACACAGCATGGTGTAAGGTAAATCTAGAACTAACTAAACAAAAACTACATACAATGGAAAGATTACCTACTTAATTTATTTTTCTACACTTAAGAGATGAAATAGAACTAAAAAAACTAAATAAAAAACAATTTAAAAACATAAATAAATGATGACCGATATCTGGTACAATCAATGAATTATCATACTTGCTTAAGGATTTTGCGCATTTTATATTTAAAGCAAGGCAACGAGACGTGGTAGATGTCAAGAACATCATCTTCGGTGGCCACAACTTCATTGTAGCGACGACACATTCGAAGCATGGGGTTATTGGCGCTGATGTTTGACCTGCATGTTGGGATGAAGAAAGGACGCGGTATTCTGACTGACCTGCTTGGTACTTGAAAGTTGATTTCTGAGAGAGTAGAAGTTACTATTGCTCCATTTATTATTTTATGAAGATGGATCAGATCCTGGAGTCTACGACGCGACTCTAAGGATTCCATTGACCGCGCGACGAAGACCGAGACGCGCGCAGAGCATGCGTAGGAAGCGCTTCTGGACTGACTCAACATGATCGATGTGGGTTTTGTAAAATGGTGACCAAATGACAGACGCATATTCCAATCTGGAGCGGACAAGGGCATTATACAACAGAATGAGACTCTCTGATTTCTTAAAGGACTTAGTTACTCTTGAAATGAATCCAAGAAGTTGGTTATATTTTTTTACTAGGGCTGGCTGTCAACGCATTTCATCAATTCCATCGTGAGATACTAGTGCCCTCCGTGATCAAGATTTATCAACTCGGAGGTGGTCAGCGTGGTGGAGTACCAGGGCCGGAGCGAGGTATAGGAGGCTTCGGTCATGCACGCACGAGACTCACGAGCAGTGATCAGTGTCGCCCCACGCAGCCTGTTTAGTCAATGCGACGACGGCAAGGTACCAGGGCTGCAGCAATCAGCAGGTGGTCGCGTGCGATGTGATATGATGAATGAGGTCCACGTGGGTAGGCGGGGCCTGCGTACTACCCGGCGCGTACGATCAGTAAGTGCGTAGCTGCTGGAGTAGTGGCGCTGCAGTTGTTCTCACGCGCAGGAGATGTTGCTTCGTCCGTGAATGAGATCCTCGTAGGTGGGTGGGGCTTGCGTACTACTGGTGACTGTGAACACGGACGCGCGGTGGGAGTTGTGGCGCGCGAATTTGTATCAGCGGAGAGCACTTTGGAGTTATGCGCTCCTAATATTTTGATAGGATTTAAATTGTTTTAAATCGATTTAAATATAAGAATTTGATTTAATGCAGTTTTTATAGACGACTGCTCACTATGAGATCCGGGGGGGGGGAAATTTATCGTATGGCTTGATCTCGTCGTTCTAAATATGTGAAACAGGGTGAGAAATAATATTGTTTTTGTACTTCTGCGTTACGGACGCTATTCCAATCCTCTGTATTAAAATGCTGAATGGAATTGACAAACTGCACTTGACTCTGGGATGACTTTTGGATGGACGGTTTCTTCAGAGTGGTATTCAAAGAAAGGTTTAAATCTGAACTCTCGATGGGTTTCGACAATCTGTTTCGACATTCCCATTATATAGCACACCACTGACGTCCGCACTAATATCAGGAAGATTATCATGGTTTTGATCAGGAACGTAATCACGGGAGCTTATGGTTGGAATGCAACGGTACCAATATAGTTTTTAATACCACTTCCTTGCTCACTTAAATAACGTATAGCATCACTTATTTCTCGGCTAGGTTTCTGAGCTTGCTGGCGCTGCGGCTCGTGAACTTCGGTCTGCGTCACAGTTTGTTCCATTGGACCAGGAGAATCAGAACTCGAAGATGAATCAGATGTAGAATCAGAATCCATGCTAGGAAAAATTAAATATTAGTATCTGAAGTATTCCTTTTTAAATACCGCAGCGTGCTTTTTAAAGAAATTTACACTTACTTGCACACAACCGACTGCTACGACAATCAAAATACCAATGGCAAACCTGCGACACAGCAGCTCGCACGAAATCTCGGGCGTGCTTGGCGCCACCTGGTGTACTTTACCTACTTAACGCCTATTGGCGGAGGTCATGGAGGGAAAATTAGTGTTAAAACTGACTTTCTACCAGAAATCAAGAAAGCTACTCAAATATAGTTTATGTTAGGCTTTAAATAACGGTTCAAAGCTTAATACAATATTAATTATAATAATCAATAAGCAGGAACAAATAATTACAAAATTATTAACGGTAAGGACTGTGTTGAGCTAGATTAACCCCATACAGTACCATCATTTAAGTAAACTTGAACATTGAAATATCCCTATTGCGACAAAGTCGCTTTAACATGCTTTTTAAATTGCTCAAAAGGCAATTGAAAAACCTCCAGAGGTATCTTATTTTATTAGAGAAAGCTCTGTCCCTTAAAAGAATTTTAACCTTCAAGAATCTAAGCCGGGGAACAATTAGTCTGTGATTATTTCTTAGGGTAAACCCTAAGTTACCATCGGCGTTAGCTAAAGCCACTTTTCCGTTATACGTTTTAAATTTTATTACCACGGCATAGGGTTCAAAATCGCGATCCGTCCTAAGTACCCTCGTTTTTTGAGTAGTTAACATTACAGCTATCGCTAAGTTTGGCAAATGTTCAAATGTAAGCATCTTGCGTAAATATATGATATTTTCGAAAATGAATTGACTAGCTACAGTTAGTACGTCAATTTCTTTAAAAAGCTAACTCAGGGACTCTGTGCGTTTTAAATTATAAATTACTGGAATAGCTCTTTTCTGTAAAATAGAAATAGTTTGAATATTCGCTGCTTTCCCCGACAACAAGATACCATAGGACGTGACACTATGAAAGTAACTAAAATATGCTAGCCTAGATGTATCCACATGCTTGTTTTGTCTTATGTTCATAACAGCGTAAGCCGCAGAATTTAAATTAACAGCTAGTTTATCTATGTGGGATCCCCACTGCAATTTGCTATAAACTGTTATTCCAAGAAACTTCGTATCATTTACTAATTCTAACATGCCGCTGTCTAACACTTACAATAAATTATTAACTTGTCTAACACCAACAATAATAATTTTTAACAATAAATTATTAACAGTGATCCAATTCAAAAGACAATACTCCATTAACATCATCAAAATCTTCTTTTTGCCTTTTAATTTTACAGACCAGTGAAGTATCATCAGCAAACAACACTATGTCAGTCAATTACTCTACCATGAAAGGCAGGTCGTTAATATATACCAGGAATAAAAAGTACCTAATATGGAACCTTGTGGAACGCCAATTTTGACCCCCGATCCATTAGATTTGACGCCGTTGACTTCTGTCTTTTGAATTATATTGCCTAGGTATGATCTTAGTAGATCCAACGCTTTATTTTTAACTAAGTAATGATTAAATTTCATAAGTAGCGTATCATGATCAGCACAATCGCCTTTGACAGATCGCAAAAAACACCAGTAAATAATTGACGTTTATAATATTATGACATCAATCTTATCAAAATACCAATTGAAGTATGATTGTGTTTCGTAATAATAACAGCATAACAGCCATATTTTACTAGATGTCGCATAAAAATTTGTTACTTACCTATTGATACTTTGAATGCCGATTATACGTATAAGGAGTATACAGATATATTTAAAAATAATCAAAAATTAGTCGAACTATATAATAACCTTACCTAAAACAAACCAAACCATTCATAAACTCATGCAGCCAGCCAGAAAACCTGTTTGTAGGCCTGCTAGAAGTAAATAAAAAAATTTGATGTTCGATGATGAGTCAGTTAGTGACAAAATTACCTAACTTTGAACGGCTTTCGTTTCCAATCTATTATTCATATTTGCACAGAAAACATATAGATAAACAGTCAATTACAATAAATTTTATAGGCAAATGTGAGCTTATCCCTAAAGAGAGATTTATTCTATCAAACCTAGGCAAGACAGGAGTGTTTAAGAAAACAGAACAATCCTATTGCGCAATAAAACTGTATACGTACGTACGAAAATTACTTTTAAAATATAAATAAAATATACCATATAAATAAAATATATATCTCAACTATATAAAATACAATAGATAGCATGCACATATATAAATTGAGAAGAAAAATTGTAGAAATACAATAAAATATTGAATATTTATTTAAATTTATTTTTATCATCATCTGAATCAGAAAGTTTAAATGATCAATTAATTGATCATTAAAACTTGCTGATTCAGTAATAACAGAGTTTATTCAGTAAACCAGTATTAATGTGATATATTTAGTGTCGCCCAGTATGGTCCAGTTTCCACATATTGGGCCGGACCTTTACAGATCATATGAGCATATTTAGAGTGACCTGGCTGTGTAACAACTAGGATTCAGTGCCGCCCAGTGAAGTGGTGTTTCTACTTATTGGGCTGGGCATATTTAGTAATCAGACGAAAAGAGACTCAGATCAGATCAGATTTAGTTGTGAGGAAAGGGCGTAGCTATAGGGGAGGTGGGAGGCTACGAGGAGGTGTTTACCTCCTGATCAGAATTAAGTGTTTTATTTCTTATCCAGTATTCTCAGATTGATGGTCGTTGATGTATATATATTTTTTGAGTTCGTGGGTTTATATGAATAACCTTAGATATTTTTCATGGCACGGAAGGCGTCCGTGGTGTTGGCGATATTTGGATTAGATATTGATAGTTGGAGATTTTATGTATGGGTAGAATGGCTAAGCGAACCTGTCTTCCTTTTCTTTCATGCTGGCAGACGAGGAGTAGTTGTTGGCATGATTCTGTTATTTGGCATAGTCCGTTAACTTGAAATAAAATAAATCCTAGGTCCCTTTATGGATTACTATTTTACTAACTATGTATGATACACACCTTGAAATTGTAACCGTGTTACTACAAAAAATTGTTACATATAGTTTAACCTCAAAACAAATCAAACAAGTCAAATCCTATACATTTTTGTTTTTAAACAAGTGTCGTACAGGAGTTTATTTTTTGTGGTAAGACCATTAATGTTTTACTTGTAGTTTTGTGCAGTGCCATATTTACCTATATTATTACGTACTAATTGATTTGATTTTGATAAAATTACATCTAATAAATGTCTTTCATCTTTTTATATATTTGTCTTCTTTTCTAATCATTATCTTATCATAACATAGAGTCACAGATTTTCCCATACGGGGTGGCAGGGACACTAATGCCGCCACGTTCAGTCAGTCATCCGATTCTCTTTCTAATCGTTATAATTCCTTATTTTTTAAAATACGATCCGATATTTTCAATCTTTGTCAGATCGATTCATCCCTTTCAATTGACCATGCATTTTTCTGATTGTAATTTTTTTTAATAATATATTTTATAATATTTTAATTCCTATATTTTTGGGTTTTATTCATTGCGTCTATTTAAAAAAACAAAGCTAATGTTTTACCCGCTAAAATTAAACGTGACGTCACTAGAGATGTAATGGGATAAAGCCCATTTTAAGCCCAAGATTTCCCAACCACTAGATAATTACTAATAATTATGATAATTCCCAAGTTAAATTATCAATATTTTATTTTGGTCTGTAAGGATAGAGGTTTCGCGAATGAATAAAAGGTGTTAAAAGTATTTCAACTTCCCAAGCTCCCAAGATTAAAAAAAATACTTAATCAATGAATTACTTAAATCAGTGCTGTCATATGAAAAAAATACATGTTCTGATATTGAGTGTTCAATAAAAAACGGGTATTTATCATCGATTTGCGGTTCAAATCAGTTTTGGATTTACAATAAAAGTGTCTACCTGTTCTGGGGCGTAGTGGGGTGAGGTTTTCGCACGTACATTTATATAAAAATCGGCTATAATCAAGCTCATTTTTTAAGATGTTTGGCGGTTACTGTACAAATAATTTTATTCAACACATTGGCTTTCTATTCTATACATACAATGCTTGAACAGCACAGTCGCGGAGCGGATCCACAAGCGAGACATATATATCTCTCTTTTTCGCGCTGTTATGTTGTCTCTTCTCTTCTCTGGTATAAAAAAGTGCGATTCGCTATGCTATGACATTCAACCATCGCAAATTTATTCAAAAGGTTTTTCAAGTATTCAGACTGACTGAACTTCAAGGTGCCTTTCTCTCGGTTCCTCTCCACCTTCATACCTAAGGCTTATGTCACAGGTCCAAGTAGCAATTTGTATAATGATTTATTTTCATGTTCATTAGAACTAAATATGAAGAAGCCATCTACATATAAGGCTATGATTAAGTACCTTGTTTTTGAAGTAAACACATTTCTCAGTTTTTAGTTGTGTGAAGCCATTGCTAACCAGAATTTTATTAACTTTTTCATTCCAAGCTTGTTGCTTGCTTGTTTGAGTCCATATAAACTCTTTTTAAGTAAACAGACTGTGTGCTGCCCCTCAATGATAAAACCATTTGGTTGTTCCATATAAATGCGTTCATTGAGGTCTCCGTTGAGAAACGCTGTATTGACGTCAACATGTTCAATATACATGTCATTTTGAATACCTATTGCCAAAAGTAAACCTAGGGTGCCATGTCTAACAACAGGTGCAAAGGTTTCTTCAAAATCAATGCCGTATTTTTGAGTGAAGCCTTTTGCGACTAAGTGAGCTTTAAATTTTTCAAAATTACCAGTCGGATCAAACTTTTATTTGAAAACCCATTTGCATTTAATTATGTTAGCATCTTTTGGTCTATCTATAAGTTCCCAAACATTATGCGATATGAGAGAATTATATTCCTCCTGCGTAGACTCGTTCCCAAACATTATGCGATATGAGAGAATTATATTCCTCCTGCGTTGCCTCTAACCATTCTTTATTTTTCTCAGACTTTATAGGTTCATTGTACATTTGAGGTTCACTTCGTCCCAGTAAGCCTATTTCAGTGAAATAGTTTTTTTTTTTTTGTTGGAGGGGAAAAAAATGGAATTACCCATGCCCAGGAGTCAGACCTCCCTACTATGTCCGGGTCCCCACATATTGAGCGGGCATCAGCTCGTGTGGTATACGGACTAAAAACAACCCCTTTGTTTTTACAGTTGTCTTAGTAAGAATTAACTGTGAGCCATGGCTGAAATAGTTCATATCATAGGTAGTTTAATTTAAATCAAAACTTTTTTTCTCAAATAGCAACCTGTCAATGGATGTCTTACGTAGTAAATTATATACTCTGATATACTCTTTGATGGCTATGGCACTCATCAAATATAATAAAAAAATAAGTTAAAATAGAAATTGCCTCGACCCAACGGTCAAGGCAATTTCTATTTTAACTTATTTATCAGTCAGCGAGTTTATTCGCATTAAAATTCAACAATTTTAATGCGAATAAACTCGCTGACATGATATTGTGTTATGTTAAAGCTCATCAATGCGGAAGAGCTGCCTTGGTAATGTACCGGGAATGATTCGCGTGCTCCTCATAACGCGCGAGTCATCATCAATGTTATACAGCACATTCAAGATGGTCAGAATCTAACCCGAAGATCAGATAATAGTTCGCACCTGCCATTTCCATTCGAACCCGGAGAGCACTGCAGCACAAGCGGAGCAGGTCGACTGCTCCGAATGAACCTTATGAGGGATGAGGGTCCACAAAACCTTGAAGCAGGACGGACATCATCCATTGAATTTTTTAAAAGCACACGCTTTATTGTCGCGGGATTACTTGCCACGTATTTTATTTTCTACGTGAATGCGTGACCTACAGAAAGCAGATAGTGAATTCCTATCAAAAATTATATGGACCGATGAGAGTACATTAACAAGAAAGAAAAGAACGCGTTGGTTCCAGACACGCAATAGCCATTACTGGAAACATGTGAATCCACATGTCTAAAAAAACAGGACACCAACAAAGATGGTCTGTGAATGTTGGGGCAGCGATACATGGTTACCGCATTATCAGACCTGCTTTCATAGATGGAAATCTTGGTGGGGATACATTTCTCGAACTGATTCAAGGCCCTCTGGAAAACTATGTCAACACCTCATTCATCTCATAGAGTGCGGTAAGCATTAAACGCCATGTTTAGCGAGAAATGGTTTTTACGGTTTGGTCCTCTCCGATGGCCAGCTCCCCTGATTAAACCCTTTCGGTCTCTAAGGTCCAGTTCCTGATATGTCCAGTAAACTCTAAAGTCTATTTCTTCGAACGTCCATTCCGTGAATGTCTAGTTTCTGTAACGTCCATTCCGTGAATGTCTAGTTTCTGTAACGTCCATTCCGTGAATGTTTAGATTCTGTAACGTCCATTCCGTGAATGTCTAGTTTCTGTAACGTCCATTCCGTGAATGTCTAGTTATTGTAACGTCCATTCCGTGAATGTCTAGCGTCTGTAACGTCTATTCGATACTGGACCTAAGAGATTATCTTACACGTGTTGTATCAGATGGGGTAGCAGTGGCACAGCATAGACATTTTATCAGATGGGGTGGCAGAAGCACAGTTACCCGGATTATAACTTGTTAAACATATAAGTAAACAGTAAACAAAAGTAGTGATATCTGTCAAAAACAGTAAGGTTTTTTTTTAATAATATTGTTATATTATGTTATGACCTAAGTGATTGTTTTTTTAAATATATAGCCTGTATGGTGTCCCACTGCTGGGCAAAGGCCTCACCGGTTCGAAAGATTGGTTTTAGAAAGAATTAAATTATCTAGTTGCTTAACAATTATTTATTCATTAGAATCTTATTAATATTTTTATGTTACAACTTAAAAAGTAATATTATTTCTTCACAAATAACAATAAGGGATACAATACTAGTTACTTCTTTGTGGGTCGTCGCTTAATACAATTTTTTTTAGAAATGATTTTGTGTCCGATTCCTTGTTTTTAAATGTTTTCAAATGTTTTTTATACTTTTTGTCAAACATTAACAAATGTTGTCTTCTATTTTTATTTTATTTCATAAACAGACTTTTTCTGATTTTGTATTAAAAATTATTACTTTCTTTTTTAAAGCAGTATAAGAATAGATACAGATTAGGTGTTTTAGGTATTATTGAATTAAGGCGTTTATGCCAGCCTTCCAGCCCGTTAGTAGTGCGTTGCTTATTTTCCGAAATTTATTCATTTCAGTTGATTCCGGGGCATCGTCTAATATTTCGTTGTATGCTTCTTTAAAGCTTCCGGCCGGCAGAAGTGGCAGCAATGCAATCATTCTCATTAAATTTCTATTCTCTTTGGATCTGTTTGTTCCCAGTTTTTTCGCATTACGCCAAATTGCTTTATTGTAATGATAAAAACAACCACGTATTTCGACATCCTGAAAGTTTGCTTTTATAGCATTCATGGGCGCTACTTCATAATCGCATTTAAATTTGCGAATATTTATTTCGTGTTTGCTTTTTATCAAATTAAATAGTTGCCCATATGTCTCGTCAGATTTATTCGGAAGTAGTGCGAAAATTACGGGAGCAATGTTTGTTGAATCAATTCTCGACCCTAGGTCTACGTGCAGTACATTGATAGAACGGGGTGGCACAGCGGAAAATGTTCCATCGTCGTAATAAACACCTTTATAGCCTTTGATAAATTTCTTTGCTGTTGACGAAACAAATATTTTTTTTTCACTCTCTCCATCTTCACCAACAAAAAAATTTTCTACCAACGTTTCCGAAACCTTAATATCTTCCAGTCTATTGTATGTTAATTTTGAAACATTTAGAAAATCTTTTCTGGCTTTGTAGCAGGCACTTTTTATCGAAGAAAATTCTGATATTTCTTCTATATTCTCATCGCATTGTTTTTTTAAGGTCTTCAAATTTTTTTCAAATATTTTATGGACTGGCCCGAAATCACTGCAAACATCCTGCTTACACTTGTCCAACGCGATATGTATCAATTTTATTTTGAAAATGATGAGGTTCGCATGTATATTTTTTTTTTCACGTATAACACGCTTTTCTTTACATGTAATTGTGGCGGAGCAAATTTCACGGTCAGAGCATCTCCACAGAGTTGTTCCATTCTTGTTTTTTAGGCTCACAGTATATTTGTATTCATCTTTCAGCAATAAAGATTTTCCCTTACGACTCTTTATGAAAGTTATTTCATCGTCATCACCCATTATAATAATTATGAAATTACGAATTATTTCTAACGTAATGGTTTTTGACAATACTTTATTTGACATCAATGATAATAACAACAATGACATATCTAATATAAAATGTATTCTTGTGGCCTTCTGTTATCTTCAGAATAGGTTTTACTTCCTTTTTATCTAAAGTAAGTACTGGCCACTTCATATGACTAACTCCTTTCGGTCTCTTAGGTCAACTATAGTAATTTTTTAAAAGAAGCGAGCCCCCATAGCATGGCAGCCATAATGACGACACGTGATGTGCCACTGCCACCCCATCTGATAAAACACGTGTTAGATAAGAAAGTGGTAAAGTGGACGTTCAAATAAATGGACTCGTACAGGAATGGACATAGTCGTACCAAACACACTAGACGTGCCTAGGACCTGTACCTAAGAGACCGAAAGGGATTAAACTCCATTAGATTTTTTTCTATGGGGGCGGGCTGTAAAAAACGACAGCCGCAAACTACAACCAACCAACTCAAGGAACATATTAGAGAAGTGTTTGATAAACTTCATGAAACGAATGTGAGAAATGTGATGGAGTCCATCAGTCGGCGTTGCAACGCCTGCATCCAAGTGCACGGGCAACACGTCGATAACCAGTACCTCAAGTGAGTTCACCGCCGTGATTAGAGAAGTACCTAGCTACCATACAGTCATTTTGTTGTACTTTAGCGTGAGCGTTTTTTAAATTAGTTGTTACTGAGTTACATTCAAACATACAATAAAATGCATAATTAGATTCATATCGATATTTTGGCTTTTATTTGTGAGGTGAGGGACGGAACAGAGATGTAAATAAACAGACGTCATACATTTCACAGTTTGACGTAAGGTTGGTAACTTCAACACTACTGCGTTACATTGCATGCTCAATAATTTTGTATGGAAAAATAATTTAACAATTTGGGTTCAGAATACTTTCTATAGGTTCGATACTATATAAGTATATAAGAATTTAGACGCTTTATAGAAAGTATTGCAAAAAGTACAAAAAGAAAATTTTAGCACTATGAGTTTCAGGTGTTTTCGCTATTCACCGTCCTACGAACAGACGCTAAAAAAATACCATATTGTTACGCCGGTAGGTTAGGTCAAAAACTTTGAACGTCAATTTCAGTGCTTTAGAGGCGTTTTCAGCAGGCTGAAAAGTCATTTCAGGCCGTTTCAGAAGTTGCTCTATCACATATCTAAAGATCGAAATTTCACCCAAGTTGCCGTCGTTTTCAGGCGCCTGAAACATGTTTTCAGTTCGTTTCAGGGCACCCTCTATCAGATGACGCAATAACCTGAAAACCTGTTTTCAGGCATTTTCAGGACCCCTTATGGGCCTCTGAAGCACAAATCGTTATATGGCGAAATATCCGGTAGGAGTGACAGAGATAGCACTACTAGAAAGAGATGGCTAAACTCGGAACATTTGAGAAGGGAGTGACAGAGAGTGCACCATTAGAGAGAGACATATATGGTCTCGAATGTTCTCGGCCCTCACGCTGGTCCTTACTAGAATATTCGCGATATGTGTGGACAATGTGTCCAGAGCGGCTCCGCGGGATATAAAAGGCGCCGACGGCCGGCGCGAGTTAGTTACATTTTAGCTGCGATCGAGTGCTAGTACAAGGATAATCGGAGAGAAAGACTCTCCGTGTGAATAGGGAGTGCATAATTAGTGAAATAGTGTGTGTGTTTTAATTAGTGGATTTTAAGTACAGTTCGTGTGAATTGTAAGTGCGTAATTTGGGTAATAAAATGAGTGTTTTATTTAGTGGATTAATTCGTGCTTTTATATCAAATACGAACCCCCACGCTCGTAACATTTGGTGTCAGAAGTGGGATAGAAAATGCCGTTAATGCCACGAGAAACCGAGCCAAAAGGAGTGACGTCGCGAAGCCAAACGTCTGGGTCTGGAGACTCGACGCCTGGTACGTCGAAATCACCTGCTCCAGCTGCACAAGGAGTAGACCTCAACGTTATCTTCGTCCTCCTAAAGGAACAAGAGAGAGAGCTAAAGGAACAGGCGCGAAAACAGGAAGAACAGTCTCTAATCCTCCAGAATGAGCTTAGGGAACAAAAGGATCACCAGGAGGTACAGGCACGAATGCTTCGTAAGGTACATGAGTCCACGACCGAATGGAAGAGAGAGTTGTTCGAGGTCCAGGTAAAACTGGCCGATATGGATGAAAAACTGGAGAGTCGAGTCCATGATGTCGATAAAAAATTGAGACCTGTGAGAGCCGTCTCCAAAAACTTGAGATCAAAGTGGCTAATGTTCCAAGTACCTATTTACCCGACGCATCGGTGTCCGGAGGCGGCAGGTTCAAAGTGCCACCCTTTGACGGTAGCTCATCGTGGACTGCCTATAAGCTGCAGTTCGAGTCTGTTTCCCAGGCTAATGGTTGGAGTAAGGAGCAAGCCAGGACAGCACTGACGTTGGCTGCGCGACGAGGCTCTTACCATACTAGAGGCTCTGGGAAACGACCGGACGTACAACCGCCTTCTAAAAGCCTTGGAGGCACGATACGATGACAGTCACCTGGAGTACGTGTACCGAGCTCAGTTAAAGGACAGGACACAAGGACGTAACGAGTCCTTACAACAGTGGGCCCTGGAAATCGAGAAGTTGGTTAGGAAGGCCTATCAACGTACGTCAGCATCCTTTGTGGACAGTATGCTGGTGCAGGCCTTCATCGATGGGATCCGGGATCTGGAAGTGAGGGCAGCCGTGCGATTGGGACATCATGGCAGCCTAAAGGATGCAGTAGCCCACGCTCTCGATGTGGAAGCTGTACGACAGGATTCATCCAGGCCTTTCAGGGTGCGAGAAGTTTCGACTACGAAGCCAGTAGATTCCCGCTGCGAATTTGGGCCACGTTGCTACCATTGTGGAGAACGTGGTCACCTGCAGTCAGGCTGTCCGAAAAGGACTAGGAGGGACAGAGACCCCGATCCAATGGCGACGACAATAGGCTCTGTGGAGTCAGAGCCCCAACAGGGAAACGAATAAAAGCCAGGACTATGGGACGAGTGCTGGCTGGTGGTCGAAATGTCCAAATTATGATCTCACAGGCAAACGACGGGAATAGTCTGGTTTTCAATGGAGAAATTTGTGGAATACCATGTCTCCTTACCATAGACACCAGAGCTTCTCGGACTGTGATCAGCTCTCTGCTACTGAGACACCTGACCAGAGATCATGTAGTCCGACCTAGGCATGGTGAAAAAGAATACTGGCATAAAGTGATCGTTGCTAACATCGTCCACAACTGCATTATTGGATTGGATTTTATGAGGAGACATGACTGTAAAATCGACTTGAAGATTGGAGTTCTTAAGTTTGGAGTTGTTGAGATTCCTATACAAGGTGGAGTAAATGGAAATGTTTACTGTACCAGGAGAACCATTCTTCAACCAAGGTCACAGGTTTTAGTTTCAGTGAAATTGCCGAACTCCACAAGGCCGCAATCTCACCGCTGTGTGGTGGTAGAGAGGTTGGATGCTGATAAACCGTGGATAACAGCCCTTACAATGGTAACCACGGCATCTACAGCATTTGTAAGGATCCTTAATCCAAGCGACACGGAATGCGTCCTCAATAAAGGAACGCTGGTCGGATCATGCCAAGAAATTTCTTGGATAAGAGGCTGCCGGGAATCTGAGGTAAACGTGAAACCTGGGCATGTTAAGCCTTCAATGGATGTTGAAAAATTACTAAATGACTCCAGGGTGCACCTTACCGAGGAGGAATTCCTTAAGGCGCGTAGCTTACTGCTACAATATCGCAACGTCTTTTCTTCGCATGATGATGACATTGGAAGAACTGGAGTGGTTCAGCATGAGATCGACACTGGGGAAACTATGCCTATCCGACAGCGCCCTCGGAGAGTTCCAGTAGCTCGGGAGAAGGAGATTAAGGGCATGATCGAGGAAATGCAAAGAAGCGGCGTTATTGCACCTTAAACAAGCCCGTGGTTCTCCCGTAGTTTTGGTTAAGAAGAAGAACGGCACCATGAGATTCTGTATTGACTACGTCGACTTAATGATGTAACCAAGAAGGACTCCACTTCCACGAATCGACGACACTTTAGACACATTGAACGGAATGAAATGGTTTTTAACGTTGGATCTGAAAAGTGGCTATTGGCATGTCGAAATCAAGGACAAGGATAAGGAGAAAATAGCCTTCTCTACTGGCAAGGGACTCTGGCAGTTAATGTTATGCTATTTGGGCTGTGTAATGCACCAGCCACATTTGAGAGATTAATGGAACAAATATTAGCTGGACTTCTAGGAGAAACTTGCTTGGTCTATTTGGATGTCATCATTATCATTGGTAGAGACTTCAACGACCACTTGAATAAATTGGAGCAGGTGCTAGGCAAACTACGAGGGGCAAATCTGAAACTCAGTCCGAAGAAATGTTCGTTTTTCGAACGTAAAGTGAATTACTTTGGACACGTGATTTTGAAGGACGGCATCCAGATAGATCCTGAGAAGATTAGCGCCGTGAAGGTTTGGCCGACGCAAAAAGACAAGACTGCAGTACGTGCCTTTTCGGGTCTTTGTTCATACTACAGACGTTTTGTGAAGAACTTCTCGGATATAGCAAAGCCTTTGCATCAACTAACGGAAGAAAAGCGATCATTTGACTGGAATGAACAATGTGAGTCAAGTTTCAACGAGCTTAAAGGAAGGCTTTGTGAAACGCCAATATTGGGGTATCCAGACCCGGACGAGGATTTCATTGTGGATACAGATGCTAGTAACACTGGAATTGGAGGTGTCTTGTTCCAAAAGAAAGGAGATAATGAAGTTGTGATTGCATATTTCAGTAAGTCATTGTCAAAACGAGAGAGGAATTACTGTGTAACTCGGAGGGAATTGCTAGCAGTTGTCAAGACGTTACAGCATTTCAGCAAATACCTGCTGGAAAGAAAGTTTCGTATCAGAACTGACCATGCTGCGTTAAAGTGGTTGCTAGAATTTAAAAACCCCGAGGGACAAGTGGCAAGATGGATTGAACAACTGCAGGAATATGATTTCATCATCGAACACCGTAGTGGGAAATCACATGGAAATGCTGACGCCCTATCACGTAGACCTTGTGCGGACGACTGTAAACATTGCTCAAGACAAGAAGGCAAGGAATGTGTTCGAATGATAAGAACTGATACGGTTAGCGACGAGTGGAGTGATGAAATCATGCAGCAAGCGCAACAAGAGGATCCTGACGTGAGATCTATTTTTGATTGGATTAATGCTGGCGCACCTAAACCAAGATGGTGTGATGAAGCTCTTATGAATGCGGTAACAAAAAGCTACTGGGCACAGTGGGATAGCTTGGTTATGCATAATGGCGTTCTATGTAGAAAATGGGAATCAACAAGTGGGAAGGATGCTCACCTGCAAGTCGTTGTCCCAAAGAAAAGGGTGAAAGATGTTTTGAGAAGCTTTCACGATGGAACATCCGGTGGATACCCTGGAGTAAAAAGGACCCTAATGAAAATTCGGCAACGATTTTATTGTATTCACTGCCGAGAAGATGTTGAAAATTGATGTAAACGATGCACTAACTGTGTATCAGTCAAGGGACCGCATACCCGTAGCCGAGGAACACTCAAGTTGTACAACGTGGGAGCCCCTTGGGAAAGGGTTGCATTAGATGTCGCAGGACCATTCCCAGAATCGGACTCCGGAAACAAGTACATTCTTGTCGTGATGGATTACTTCACGAAGTGGCCTGAAGTATTTGCCATTCTTAATCAAGAAGCGGTAACCATAGCTGAAAAGTTAGTGAACGAAGTATTCTGCCGGTTTGGGGTACCACTCGAAATCCACAGTGATCAAGGAAGAAATTTCGAGTCTGCGGTCTTTCAGGAGACTTGTCACATTATGGGAATTCATAAGACGAGGACTACGGCGTATCATCCACAGTCAGATGGAATGGTTGAGAGATTTAACCAGACACTGGAGAGACATCTAGCCAAGGTCGTTGAGAGCCATCAAAAAGATTGGGATCGGCTTATCCCCCTCTTCCTGTTGTCTTATAGGTCGGCAACTCACGAAAGTACGGCGGTTACTCCATCGTATGCGAATTTTGGAAGAGAACTCCGTCTGCCTGCAGATCTCCTGACTGGACGTCCGCCCGATACACCAAGGACCATCACGGAATATGCAAGTGATTTGCGGGATCGGATTGATGATGTTCACAGCCTGGTACGTGAACACGGGCTCCACGCTAGCATAAAGATGAAAACTCGATATTACCGGAAGTCTTATCAAGTGGGTTTTGAGGAAGGTTCGTTGGTGTGGCTACATAACCCTATGCGACGAGTAGGAAAGTCCCCGAAACTATCTCCGAATCGGGAAGGGCCTTACAAGGTAGTCTCCAAAATAAACGACGTCACGTATCGAGTCCAGCGGAATCCTCGTAGTCCGAGCAAGATTGTTCATGTTGACCGGCTGGCCAGATACCACGGAAATAATGATGCTCGGGACGAGCATGTCTTAGGAGGGGGTAGTGTTACGCCGTTAGGTTAGGTCAAAAACTTTGAACGTCAATTTCAGTGCTTTAGAGGCGTTTTCAGCAGGCTTAAAAGTCATTTCAGGCCGTTTCAGAAGTTGCTCTATCACATATCTAAATATCAAAATTTCACCCAAGTTGCCGTCGTTTTCAGGCGCCTGAAACATGTTTTCAGTCCGTTTCAGGGCATCCTCTATCAGATGACGCAATAACCTGAAAACCCGTTTTCAGGCATTTTCAGGACCCCTTATGGGCCTCTGAAGCACAAGTCGTTACATGGCGAAATATCCGTTAGGAGTGACAGAGATAGCACTACTAGAAAGAGATGGCTATACTCGGAACATTCGGGAAGGGAGTGAACAGAGAGAGAGAAAGGAGTGAGAGAGAGAGAGCACCATTAGAGAGAGACATATATGGTCTCGAATGTTCTCGGCCCTCACGCTGGTCCTTACTAGAATATTCGCGATATGTGTGGAAAATGTGTCCAGAGCGGCTCCGCGGGATATAAAAGGCGCCGACGGCCGGCGCGAGTTAGTTACATTTTAACTGCGATCGAGTACTAGTACAAGGATAATCGGAGAGAAAGACTCTTCGTGTGAATAGTGAGTGCATAATTAGTGAAATAGTGTGTGTGTTTTAATTAGTGGATTTTAAGTACAGTTCGTGTGAATTGTAAGTGCGTTATTTGGGTAATAAAGTGAGTGTTTTATTTAGTGGATTAATTCGTGCTTTTCTATCAAACACGAACCCCCATGCTCGCAACAATATATTACCCTTGCACATGCGTCGAAGGCTTCTTCAATGCATGGTGATATATCAGTTGTCGTAACTAGTTGTATTCTGACCTCAGTCGTAAAATAAATTATGAAGTCTAAATTATGTGTCTACTACCACACGTTCGGTCCGCACCCGCCGCAGTTTATTTTGAATTAGTGTTCAGCGCACTAAAGCTAGTGTGGGAATTCTCTGCATCGTTCTATGAACCTTTTTGACAAGCATTTTGAAACTGTTGAATTATTTTCCCTATCCTCTTCCAAATTCAAACGTACTATTAAAGTGTTATGAAGGAGCAGCCATTGGACATTTGATGACTATAACGATGACGACGATGATGACGACGATGACGACGATGACGATGATAATACATATTTGTAATATATATAAATATATAAGTATATAATGTAGACGTAGAGTTATTTACCTATAGTGGTTAATTCCTATCATTCTTTCGGTGTCGTTGTAATCTTGCTCGTGAAGCCAGCTAACTATTTTCCGTTTTGCTTCTTTAATTGTGGATGACTTTATATCACATGCTTTGGCAATTCTGTTGTAAATGAAAGGGTGTAAAAAGAGGGGGAAACGCTGTGCAAAGGTTGTTTGTGCTACTATAGGTTGCGTTCGGGAGACACGTTGGTTTAGAAGTCTATTGTATTCTGGTCTATTGATGTTGATGCGGTGTTGGTCTAACACTGATTTAAGGATAAATAATTTCCGAATGCTCAGTAAGTTACTGCCTTTATATAGAGTCGTGGTGGGGTATCTGACTGGTTTTTTCAATATTACTTTTAGTATTTAGCGTTGGGCCCTTTCCAAGATGAGCATGTGTGATTTAGACGATCCTCCCCAACATCCTATGCAGTAGCTTAAAACAGATTGACATAAGGATATGAAGACCAGCTTTAGGGTGTCTTTGTTAGCTCCGTTTCGAAGGAGTCTCATTATGTGGATCAGTTTTCTGGCTCTACCTGAGAGGGTGCGTATGTGTTTGTGAAAGTTAAGTTTCTCGTCTATCGTGATGCCTAGGTATTTTATATGGTCAGTCCTTTGAATTGTGTCACAGGTACAATTTGCAGCAGAGCGATCGCAAGTATGAATTTTTACAGTAGAAGTGTCGGGTTGTGTGGCTAATGTTTTATGGAAGCAAAGGTATTTAGTTTTGTTTGTGTTTAGGGTGAGCAGGTTTTGTGAGAGCCAGTTAGATATTCCTGATAGTCCATTTATGGTTTTTGAGAAAGTGTCTTTTCAAGATTTATCACTGAATATTAGAGCTGTATCATCGGCATAGCATATTATTTCGGCTGAAACAGAGGTTGGGAGACTGGTTCCTATGTCGTTAATATAAACAATAAATAAGGTAGGACTCCGTAATTTATAGGCATTGGGTCACTGTATAAATTACCATTTTTCGTCATTTGTTTTCTGTCTGTAAGATAGTTGCTGAACCAGTCAAGTGCTACACCCCTAATGCCCAGATTTTCCAGTTTTTGTAATAGAATCGGTATAGAAACGGTATCAAAGGCTTTGGCAAGATCCAGGAAAACGCCGATCGAACAGTGCCCTTTGTCAAGCTGGGAAGATACCGAGTTTAAGAGTAGGGTTATTGCGTCTTCGGTTGATTTTCCCTCTCTGAATCCAAATTGGTTTGATGATAGTAAATTGTTCGATTCTAAATAATTGATGAGGTGTTTGTTAGTAATTTTATCAAGTAATTTTGAGAATACCGCAAGTAGAGAGATTGGCCTATAGTTACTAGGGTTGCATTTGTTGCTAGCTTTATGAATAGGAGTAACAGAGGCTACTTTCCAGGAGTCTGGGAAGATGCCACTGAGGAGGCTGAGATTACAAATGTGAAGAAGAGGTTTTACAATACGTTGGGCAATGTGTTTGACCAGAAGATTTTTGATGCCATCTAGACCTGGTGCACTGTCGTTTTGAAGTTGTTTGATGTAGCTTGTGAGTTCAAATTCATTAGTTGGTTTAAAGAAGAAAGAGTTAGGTGGTGAGGATGGTGATGTGGCTTGGGAAGCTAAATTTGTTTCTGTTTGGTTAGTTTTTACCAGTATATTATTTGCTAAGCTGCTTCCTACAGTTGTAAAGTATCTGTTACATTAATTTATGGATTCGATTGGGTTGCTTTTACTTCTTAAGAGCTCGGCAGAGTTTGTTTTAGATGTTGAGATTTCGCAGATATTTTTAATTGTTTTCCAAAACATTTTAGGGTTTTTGTAATTTTCGGTTAGCATTTTATTTTCATATTCTGACTTTACTCGGTGAAGTATATTGACACAGAAGTTTTGGTATCTATTGTAGATGGTGTGAGCGGTTGCGTCATTTGGGTGTTTCCTACATTTAAGATGTAAACTGTCTCTGTGTTTCATGCATCGTATCAGACACGGAATTATCCAAGGCTTTATGGGATATTGAGCTCGACTGGTTTGCTTGACTTCGGTGTTTCTTGTGATGACCTCATTAAGTTTTCCTGTAAAAATATTGGTTGCTTCTGAAACATTTTGGCAGTTGGTGACAACAGTCCAATCGATGGCTTTCAGGTCATTTGCTACCTCGTTATAGTTAGTTTTAGATATCTGTCTTTTGGGTGAGTTAATAGTTTGATTCGTATTTATAGCGACCGTTGCGAGGTCGTGATCTGTAACTGACGTTTTGCAGACTACGGCTATGGTTTTATTTTTATTTTTTAGGAAAATATGGTCTATGCAGGATTTATCTCTAGTGGGTATGGTAACGGCAGGGAGAAAACCGTGTTCTGCAGTTAGGCAAAGATAGTCTGTCTTACGGGTATCGGTGGAGACTGTGAGGATATTTATGTTAATATCGCCTGCTATGATTGTGTTGTTACTGTGTTTTAGTGTCTTGAGAATATTGTCCATTGAAACTAGAAAATTTCTTATATTATGCACGGAGGGAGATCTATATAGAGCTATTATTTTAAAACTGTTTGGTAAGCTAATCAGAAGACAGTTTGCGTCAACAAATTCTGGTTCGGAGATCGTAGCGTTCCAGGTTTCTTTGATATAAACAATGACGCCTCCGTTTTGGTTGGTGTACTTGGTAGTGTGATAATGTGTATATCCATAAATTTTTCTAATGAGTGGAGAGTGGCCAAGGAAGCATTCAGTCAGATTGATAACATCGTAGTTGAGGTCTAGACGATGAAGCAAAGTTAGGAAACTGTCGAAATTGCAGTTATGGCTTCTGATATTAAATGTTGCAATTTTCAGATTATAGGAATTTACCGTTTTTACAGAGTTCAGCTGATTCAACTGCGTGACTTGGGATGGCTAATGAAATATCGATATCGCTTGCAATATTTATGTTGGCCATTTTTGTAGTTGAATTAAAGAGTGTGTGTTGTTTGGGTTGTATAAGTCACGTATGGCGCAGCAAGATATCGTGTTAGCGGAAGATTTGTATGTATAACGTTTGTCTACATTATAATCATAGTAATATGAGTAACATGAAGGAATGAATGAATGAATGGTGCTTCTCCAGCCAGGGTTCTAAACCTGTTCCGGTCTTTCGGCCGGCACACCAGAGGGCACGAGTTTTGTGGGGGGGCGGAATGACTTGCTCGATAGGAGAGGAAGGAGCGTGAATTCAATCGACCGACTCTTCAGCCTGAAGCCAATATAGGATATGTGGAATGGGGAGGATACAGGATTTGGAGAGCAGCTGTTGTTTTCTTCGAGTTCATGTTTTCCTTCTATTTTCAGGTATTGTTATAGGTTCAGTTTCCTGTCCTGTCGTGTTCGTTTGGGTTATCCGGTAAGGTCTCCGTTTCGCTTTCGTTGTCTGTTTCTGGAATATGGTATATATGGCTCGATGCCTTTCTGACTTCGTCCCTGTTGTGTGCTTATTCTGTCCAGTAACTGTGTTCTTTACCGTAATATTTGATGTCATGCTTAAGGGAATCTTTCCAGGTGTATATGGGTCGGCCAACTTTCTTCTTACTTGCTTCGTATTTCAATGCAGCGTGGAGTAGGTGTTTTTGTGGGGGTCGTAGAATTTGTGTATAGTAACACATCCGATGGTTTTTGATTTGTTTGGTTATTTTTTGCCCTGTAGTAAGTCGTGAATTTTGTGGTGTCTTGGATAGCTTCTGGCGTTCTCAAACATGTCTCTGAGGATCAGGCGTTCATATTTTCTTAGTCTAGAACGGTTTGCTTTGGTGAGAGCTGCCGCTTTAAGTCCGTATGTTATACACGGTGCAATAACCATTTTGTAAATCAGGTGTACTATTTTCCAGTCCATGTTGGATTTCTTTATAAAATGCATTAGGGCCTTGGAATTGCCTATGGCTTGCCGGCATCTCTTCTTTATTGTTTCTCTCCTACTATGTCCTGCCGTAATATATGTGCCGAGATATTTTATTTCGTCTACGGGTCGTATTGGAACTCCGTCCAATACGATAACTTGTGGGCGCTGGGTGTTTATGGGGTCTCTTATAAGAATTTTTCGTAAGAATTCTTATAAGAAAATTTTGTCTTTGTTTCGTTAGTATCGAGACGTACTGTTTTTAATAGTGCTTTCAAGTGCGTGACGATTCGGTCAAGGTGTTGTAAATCTTGACAAACGATGATGAGGTCATCCGCGAAGGAGAGAATAAGTGGTAAGACTATTTCTTCATCTTGGTCCAGTTTTATGTTGAGAATTTCTTCTTCCAGTGTTTTGAGGACATCATCCATTAATATTGTAAATAGTCTTGGTGACAGTGGACAGCCTTGTTTTACTCCTTTTCCTTTGTTGATCAAATTACTTTGCTGTCCGAACCATTTGATGCAGGTCCGTTCATACATGCAGGTTTTTATTATCCTATTGGTTAAAATCTTATTGGTCCTTGAAAGGAGAATATCCTTGAGCACGTTTAGGTCTATAGTATCAAATGCTTTGGCGATATTTAGCGCCAGTACATATATTCTGTTACCCGTGCTCCATTCTTCGTCTAATACCCTGCGTAGTGTGAAGATGTGGTCATCGGTGGATCTATTGCGGAGAAATGCTGCTTGGTAGTTCCCGAGTTCTTTTTCTATCTCGTCTAGTTTGATGAGCAGGTATTTCGCGTATATGCGATATCCTGCATTACACATTGTTATACGGCGATAGTCATTGGTGTCTTAAGGGTTTCTGATTTTGGGGATAGGTACTTGGACCGTTTCATTCCAGGACTCCGGTATTATATTTTCTGTCCATGCTCTGTGCATTGTTTTGGTAATAACCTTTAACAGTTTTGGCGGTATTCCTTTGTACAGTTTCGGGACTACCTGATCTGTACCCGGCGCTGTTCCGTTGCGCATGCGGCTGATTATCGTTTTTATGTCGGCTATTGTTGGACCATTTTCTAGGTAGTCAGGGTTTAATGAAATTTCGTTAGGGATATTCATAATTTTAGGGCCTTCTGATTTCCTTAATTCCTCTTTCCAGCGTGACATTGGGATAAATCGTTGTTTTTTCCACCGTCTCGATTGAAGCTGGTGTCATCTGTAATAGTGGTACACGATTTGCATGCGTTTGCTTGGGTGTTTTTTCCCAGGCCTTCAAAAAATGCTCTGCATTCTCGTTTTTCTTCATTATCAATAATTTCCTCAAGACGTCGTCGGCATTCTTTGAGTTGTTTATTAATTGTTTGGTCGGTTGGTCGACGTCTTTTAAGGAATTTGGCCTTTTGTAAATTTGCCAGAGCAATTCGGTGTTCCCGCGATCTAGCGGGTTTTACGGAAAGTGTTTTTTGGGCTACTGACTTCATAACCCCTGTAATAGATCCCACGGAATGTCGGGCTTATATTCGTCGTCATTTTCTTTAAATATGTAGTTGTTCGCTGTAAGTTCTTCCATAATCCCGTTATGGTATTTTACTTTTGTGTCATTCATTTCATCTCGTGCTAGGGCGGTGTATGAACACTGTTTATAGTTGAACTTTAAAGCTGTTATCGCTTTGTACTTAGTTTGGGTTGTACTCACAGATATCGAGAGATAGGCCCTTGGCGCTAAGCTTGTATCGGAACCAGTGTCGCCGAAAACTAAGAACACGCATACATTTACACCACTCGTACATCAATCCCTCCGCTTTTATTGGTCAGTGCAATTTCAAGCACCTATCGTCCGAACACACCTACACTACCGCAGGTATACTAGCTAGTGGAGCTAGTGTTGGGACAATGCAAGGACAGCGTGTATCATCGATCGATTATAATTTATAGGCACTGGTATAGACAGTAGTATACAATGCCGGATTCTATAAATAAAATAGTAAATTGTTTGTAAATACGACATATTTATACGACATACGACATACGAGACCCCTTTGCCTCTCATCTTTTTTTACACAGAATCCTTACAGCTAGAAATCTCTTTCTAGCTGTAAGGCAAAGAGGTTTCTGAAGGTAGAATAACTGTGAACTCTTCGGACCTGACTGAAAGCATCGGAATTTCCGATCAATACTTAATATGTCGTCTCTTTGTGCGTGTAACACTTTGCCTCCGTATCACGATGCATCTTTGCTTTCGCACTTAGATAAGTGTGAAATATTCATTGCGTGTTAGCTTGGCAATAAGTAGTGAAATTAAGATTCAAAACAAGCAATTTATAGTAAACTTGACATTGTCACTTTAATGTCAATTCGTGACGAATTATCCGCGAATGATTTATTTTCGTAATAATGTTTATTTCTTGTGTTTTAAGAAGAAATAATAGTTGGAATGAGACTTACAAGTGATATGTGATACCAGCGTTCTTGGAGTTCACAATCTCGCTTCTATTTTTGCATGTGAGTATTGCACAGGTCGGCATTTTCGAAAAACAACGGAAATGAATTCGTCACTGCGGTCGCCCGGTGACTACCGAGAATTTTTAATATCTAACCTGTCGGAGCTACATTTGTTCGCACGTGCCACGCCCCTCAACCTTTCTCTCGATATCTGTGGTTGTACTCTTTGGTGATTCCATTTGCGTGTCGCCAGTTCTTGGAAGCAGGTTTAGTGGGTCTATTTCACCCCAGATTATCTTGTGGTCGGAAATATGCAGGTAGCTCCATTGTCTTCTGATGAAATTAAATGTGTGTGGCGCATTATTCGAGATAATTATATGGTCTAGTTGTGATTTTGTTTTCCCGTTAGACCATGTGGCCCGACATGACTTGCGAGTCCAGGTGGTTTCTACTTTTAAGTTTTCGCGGGAACAAATATCCATTAGCATTTCTCCGATGATATTTGATGATTTGTGTAGGAGGTTTGTTCCTATAATTCCCTTTTTCCTGTATTCCTTTGTATCGCCTAGTCCGATGTGCGCGTTAAAGTCACCTAGCATTAATATTTTTGCTTTGTTTGGTTTCTTTTGAATAATCTTTATAAGTTGCGAAAACGCTGCGGTTGCTCTCGTGGAAGAGCTGGGGATATGTGCGTTTATTACATATAGTGTATTAGTGGCCGATGTTATTGTTGCTGCCATGTTTTCCAGGTCGCGATTTGTGGACCGATAAGTTCAGGTACCTTCTAATTAGTATAGCTAAGCCACAGTGTGCGATGCTGGTTGTGCCTGATAGATACCAGAGATAGTGTTTTGACACGTATGTCCCCGATGTCATGTTTGTTTCCTGTATACAGGCTATATGTATGTTTCTGTTTGTCAATTCAGCATCAATGTTGAGTCTTTTAGGTATTTGGGCGCATCCTCTAACGTTCCAAGTAGCAATGATTAATTTTCCTTGCAATGCGCATACACTCGCATGTGGGTTGTTGCATTAAGTATCGGGGAAGGTATGTTGTTATCAGTTTGGCTGTCGGTTGCTAGATTCGTGGGTAAATTTTGTGATTCAAGCAAGTATACGCTGTCGTAGTGGTTTCCTGTGAAGTTGAGGTTGATAGATCCCACTGCATCCGAGGGATTCTTTGGCCTGTATGTGAGCGATGGTGTATTTTGCTGGTGGATTGTTACGTTAATTAGAAAGTATTCGGCGGCTGCTATTATAATCTCCTCTCCAGCCCAAGTGCCGTAATTGCGCAGATTTTTAATGTAGTCATTGAGGGTTTCTTCAGGCTCGGCGATTGCAAACTTTATGTTCTGTTCATCGCAGTTTTCTTCTACATATTTAACTAGGTCCTTACGAATGTGGATGTGGTCGAGTGTTAATTGATATAGGTGATTAATTTGGTCAGCAATTGCGTGGAATGGGCAGTTACCATCTCTCGGCATTGATAAGGCTTTCATCTTTTTGGAATGTTGTTGAAAGAAAGAACTTAGAGCTAATTTGATTGATTTGAACTACCTACGTACCTATTGTTAATGGTACGGGTTGTGACTGTCAAAGTTTGTGCGTATCTTTGCGCACTTATTCTCGGTATTTTCTAAGAGAATTGGAGGCTGGGCCTGGAAGCTATAAAATAGACGTGAGAGAGACCCGCTTAGGATAAAGAATCTTTGATTTTATTTTTGTTATTGTTCGTCAGCTGCCTTTCGTTAATTGCCTGTTTTTTGCAAGATGGTAAAATGATCCTTTTATGATGTGCAAGTGTTGGCTTTTACTCGCTATTTCTCAGAATATGCAGTAGGCTTGCATTATTGTTTATTTTATTTTATTTTTGTAACAGGTCCAGATGGGCTGGTTGGACCGGATGGTGGCAAATAGTTTAGTTTTGTTTTATTGTGCTTGGGTAGGTTCCTGCCTAGTTTTGTATTTTCGTATACCTATCACCTACCTATTTGTACGGGACTATGCCTATAGAATAGTTTAGAGTTGGCGTAGTAATTTGGAGCGAGAGTGGTATCTGTTTATGAAATGGTAACCAGCATTACGAAGGATGTTACCTGCCAGATATAAAGTTAGTTTTTCTGTTTTATCTGAGATAGGGCTATCTTAATCGGAGCTATCTCACCAGGTTGTTGCTCAGCTAGTGAGACTCTTTGAACTGATATCACCTACTTCAATTCACTTCATTAGTGCGTAATAGTGAGGTCCGTGACACGGGTCGAGGTTCAGTCCCTGTACAAGGCCCTATTGTTTATTGCTCGTTAGAATTCGTTTTTCCTTAGCTCGTTGTCCAGAGAAGGGGCTTGTTGCACAAAAAATACGTATTTGCTTCGCCGTTTTGTAGCTGTGTTAGTTTGAGGAATGTTTTTGTCGTAATTTATCTCTTTTGTTTAACTTTTTCTGTCCGGTATTATTTGGGTTTTAGTGTCCTTATTCACGTGCCTGCAGGAAGTGCATGAAAGGGCATGCCTCTTGGCGTGGGATAACTTCACGACCCGTTGCGCAACTCTAGTTTCTATTGACTTAGTATTTATGATGATGTATCAAGCACCACGTATGTCTATGATGAAATGAAATAAGTCTGTTTCCCAGGTTGTTGCTGTTGAGAGAGCTTAATTTTATGGGTTAGAGTACTTGTGTGTCCGGAGAAAGCAATTCATTGATAAGGTTAGGTTATTGCTGAGGAGATATCCCAGTGTCATGAGTAGTCATGACACACCTAATGTGCTGGATAGGGTCGGTTAATACTCCAGGATAACGGCGCGTCGTTAGGGAGTACTGTTATGTATTGCGTGAGACGTAAACTCGGGGTCTCTTCTAGTAGATTCGTCTGTGTGCACCTATTGTCGTACACAATATTGTACACGTATTGTCACAGCAGCGTGGCGTAGCCTATTATCTGATAGGGCGCAGCTCAGAACCTATCTAATTCACACTTTTCGCACTCTACTTTCACACTTGTAGCTATATTAGACACTCTCATATCATCTCGCTGATACAAAATCTCCGAAACGCGAGAAACCAGAGACAGAACAAAGGCGCGCGCCGGGTTGTAAACTATTGTTTGTTTAAATGCGTTTGCAAGATGTCGGAGGTCTATAGACACGTCCGTTCGGTGCGGCAACACAAACGCCACTCTATAATCATAGTAATATGAGTAATAAAAATAATATTTTATACAGTAGATATACACGTAGGTATGAAATAAATAATGTTTGACACATTGCAGCTAGTGAGACTGGAAACAACACTAACAAATGTGGAAAAAGACTCACTCATTTTCAAAGACTTAAAATTAATGTTAATAATCAGGAACTTTAATAATATCATCAGGCACATTGCACTGAGAGGACGTATTAGAGAGCTAAGTGGACTGCGAGGCTTCATTTCGTGAGTATCTGAGAATTTTGGATTGGTTTGGTTAGTATTTGTTTATGGCAACATAAAATATAATCTACATTTGAATATTCGCCACTGGCAACGTTGATTGTACTGTCACTGTCCAATATAGGCTCTTGATGTTAACATGTGCTTGGTGCTTCTTTATACGAATAAAAGTAAAATTAGAAAGTTAATAGTTTGATTCCAGTCCAAATACAGTCCACAAGAAGAAGGCTAAGGGATCACGCTTTCATTTGGTCCAATCGAGCCTCGGATTCGAGCCAACGAAACGAGCGACAAGCGCAAGCACACCGGCGGCATATGTTCTGCAATAGTCTGCTACATTCTCAGACACCAGGCATCGACTGCTGCTGAATACATCAAGCTGCTGACAGAAACAAAACCAGAATTCATTGAAGAAATTCAGACATTTTCAGAAGAAAGTCATAAGGCGGAAGGAGAAAAAATCGAGAGGACCATAGAATAGAGAGGAATATTTCGGAACTTCACACTGTCAAGTTGGTAGTCTGCGGTTAGCGTGGAGCATAAGTGGCGCCAGCGAGAACGTGGGGAACCAGGTGGGAACCAATCCCGACTCGGCGCGAGTGACAGCACGACACCGGACAGGCCCGTTTATAACTTGCCGCCGAAACCTGCTTCCGTCAAGTTGGCACCCTGTAAGCGCAAGCGGCGCCACCAGCGGCGTGTAGCAACGGCAGCGTCAGGGAACTAAGTTTGGTTTGCACTTTTGCGTCCGCCATCTTCCTTCTTGTTTTACTGATTGGTTTTTGTTTTGCCTGTGACATTTTTTGCAAATTAAAAAAAGGCTGTGTACTTTGTAATAGCTTGTAGAATTATAGTTAGTACATAACAATGGAGGAAACATTACTCAAGAAACTCAACGCCTCACGGGCCTATGTAAAAGGTACGATAACTAGAAACGTCACCTATGTTGAGAGTCTTGTGTCGGATGAATCTAATTTGCACAGCATTGAAACGTTAATAACAAAACGCGACCGATTATTACAAGTATTCGAAGAGTACGAAGATTATAATAAACAAATCTTGGCAATGGATTCATCTGACACTGAAAATGTAGAAGACTATGAGCAAAAATATCTCCATTGCATAACTGTGTATAACGAAAATATCAAAACACAGAGTTGTTCTAACGTTGAGCAACAGAAAGACTTTTCCAAGGGGTCAGGTAGTGGCATTGTCTCTAGGGCCAAGCTACCTAATATTGACATACCAAGCTTCTCAGGTCAATACACAGAATATGTAGCGTTCATGTCGATATTTAGGTCTGTCATTCATAATAACAAGGCTTTAGACAATGTACAAAGACTATACTATCTGCGTTCATTCCTAAAAGGGCAGCCGTATGAGTTAGTAAAGAACCTTCCCTTATGTGAGGAAAGTTATGAGGAAGCATTGCAACTGTTGGAAAAGAGGTACTACAATAGGAGTAGGATTATATCAGAGCATGTCAGTACTCTCCTTGACATGACAAAGTTGCCAAAGTTCGCAAACGCTAAGGATATAAGGAACTTTATCACAGTAATACGTCAAACGCTTGCGGCTTTAAAAAACTTAGCTATTACAGTACAGGTATGGGACCCGATCCTCCTAGAAATACTGGGACGAAAGTTGGACAACTACAGTGCACGAGCCTACCACCTCGAACGAAAGCAGGAAGACGAGCCCACCATGGAAGAGTTTTTGATATACATGGAGAAGCGAGCCCTAGCTCTGGAAAACACCTGTTCAGAGCAGCAGGAAGCTGGGGGCCGCTCACAGATCCCGAGCAAGAGTAAGGTAGTGTTGGCTGCAGCGTCAGACAAGCCATTGATGGACTGCATATATTGTAAGTTGTCTCACAAATTATTTGCTTGTCCTAAGTTTAAGCTAGCTTCACAAAATGAGAGGTTGTCATTCAGCAAAAGGGAAAAGCTTTGCAATACCTGCCTCAACCCACACACTGGCAAATGTAAATATCACTTTAGGTGTGGGGTATGCAAAGGCCAACACAACACCCTGCTGCACATAGACAGCAGTGCAGTGCCAGAACCAGTGGTTCTTCTTTCTGGAGGAGGGTCAACTAATGTTTTGATCCCTACAGCTCGTGTCAAGCTGTACTCAAAGAGCGGAAGAGAGGTGCATGTCAAATGTATTCTAGACTCTGGCTCTCAAGTGTCACTGATAACTACAAAGGCTGTTGAGGTATTGGAATTAACACCTCAGCGTAGTGATATTAACCTGATAGGCATATCTCAAAGCAAAAGCAAAATAAGCTATTGCATTCCTTTGCAGGTTTACTCTTTGACCTCAACATTCAACACCCTCATAAACTGTCACGTGGTGGAAACGATAACATGTAACCTGCCACAAAAAGAAGTGGATCTAAAAGATATATCCATACCGGCTGGACTGACCTTGGCTGATAAAACATTCAACAAGCCATCAGAAATAAACATGTTGATTGGTGCTGATGTATTTTTCCAGATAATACTGCCGCTTGAGCAGTCGCAGAATCAGTCTACACGCAATAACCCCGAGCAGTCTACATCTCCGAGCATCTTCAATACACAATTTGGCCATATCATCGCTGGGGCCACCACATCAGACATCATAAAAAATCAGGTTGTACTTTTTTGTACTAAATGTGACTCGGGTATAAATGAGATTGTCAAAAGGTTCTGGGAGGTGGAGCGTGTTCCAGAACTACTAATTGAGGGGAAAGAGGGGAACTCAGAGCAACAACTAGCAGAGGATATATTTAAAAACACTGTCAAACTAGATAAAAAAAGGTTCACTGTTGACTTGCCATTGAAGTTAGAGCCAGACAGTATAAATAAAACACTAGGTAACTCATTTGACCTAGCTCTACATAGATTTCTCAGCCTTGAAAAGCGGCTGCAAAAAAACATCAATCTGCTGACAGATTATCAAAGGTTTATAGATGAATATGTAGAGCTGGGACATGGACACTATGTAGATATTAACTCATACAATTTCAATGAAGATGCGATATACTTCTTGCCGCATCATGCTGTAATAAATGAACAAAGCAAAACTACGCGTACAAGGGTGGTATTTGACGCGTCTATGAAAACCGACAGGAAGATCTCATTGAACGATATTCTATTGAATGGGCCTATAGTACAAAAATAATTGTTCGATATTGTAATGCTATATAGATTTGGGAAATTCACATGGAGTTCAGATATCAAGAAGATGTTTCGCAACATTCTTGTGAATCCGGAACACTCTTCACTCCAGAACATTTTGTGGAGGGAAAGCCCAGACCAGCCTTTGCGGTGTATTCGCCTTGACACAGTCACATACGGAGTTAAACCTTCGAGCTATTTAGCTACGCGATGTTTGATGGAACTCGCCCAGAGGCATGAGCAAGAATTACCACTGGCATCCTTCATATTAAAAAATTGCACGTACATTGATGATGTTTTGTACTCATGCTCTGACATGCATCAACTACTTGAGGCTAAACGACAACTATGTGAGCTGTTGAGCTATGGCAGTTTCAACTTGCACAAATGGGCTTCCAATACACCTGAAGTTCTTCGAAGCATACCTAAGGCTGAACAACAATTCAGTGAGCTTGATTTTCAAAAGGGAAACTTTAGTATGAAGACGTTGGGACTTACCTTGGACGTTAAAGGGGACTGTATCACTATCAACAGCCCAGAAGCATTTAAAAGTAATAAAATAACAAAGAGGGAAGTCCTAAGATACATATCAAAGTTTTATGACCCCATGGGCTTTGCTAGTCCAATTGTAGTGCGAGCAAAAAGCATTATTCAAAAAATTTGGTCACTTAATCTAGATTGGGACGATCGCTTGCCTAACGATTTGATCGAAGAATGGCTTAACTTTGCTAGCAGTCTGGCTGACATGCAGCCCATTAATTTAGGAAGGTGTATTCCAACCAACAAAGCAGCGGCGGTGCAGCTGATCGGATTCTGCGACGCTTCCAGCACAACAGGCTACGGGTGCTGTATATACCTACGCGTGGTCGACATAACGGGTAAGGCTGAATTATACTTGCTCTGTTCAAAGTCGCGAATTAACCCACGTGCAAAGCCACTAACAATACCTCGGCTGGAGCTTAATGCTGCGTTGCTTTTGTCTATACTTGCGGAAAGAGTATATGATACATTGTGTAGAAACATACATATAGATGATGTTTACTTGTATACTGACTCACAAATTACCTTAGCTTGGATAAAGACTGACAAAACAAGGATGCAAGCTTACGTTGCGAACAGAGTAAGTGTAATTCAGCAAAAAACATCCAAATGGCAATGGCAATATGTGCCATCAGCAGACAACCCTGCTGATCTCATAAGCAGAGGCATCAGCCCACAGGAACTTCCAAAATGCTCCCTCTGGTGGGAGGGGCCAAAATTCCTGCAATGTGAGTACACATTTGATAATAAAAATCAGAACTTACCTGAAGACTTACCTGAGATGAAACCGGAGAGCCCCAGGCCTGATATGATAGTACTTGCTACAGCGGTACAGTATGATATTCTTCAAATAATAGAGAAGTATTCAGACATTGATAAAATGACCAGGGTAATAGGATACATTTATAGATTCTGTCATAATATAAAAGGCGATGGTAGGGTTAGTGCGAGAGTGCTAAATCCTGACGAATTGCAACGCGCGTTGCATATTATAATAAAGCACGAACAGTCGGTTTATTTCAATGATGAAATAGCTTCATTGCGAAAAGGCAACAATGTGCAAGGCTCCCTTAAGCCAATACATCCATTTTTAGACGAAAATGGTTTGCTTAGAGTAGGTGGGAGATTAGATAATTCAGATATACCACTCGCACAGAAACATCCTATAATTCTGCCAAACGAATCTCGAATAACAGAATTGATCATACAAAGAGAGCATGTTAGGTTGTTACATGCTGGCCCTAAGTCGCTCTTAGCGAGTTTAAACCAACAATATTGGCTGGTAGCTGGTATGCGAAAAGTTAAAAAAGTGACTCATGGATGCATGGTATGTTTCAGATTTAAAGCTAGTGCAGCAAAGCAACTCATGGGATCCTTGCCTCAGCATCGCGTCACTGCATGCAGACCATTTCAAAAGATAGGCATCGACTTCGCTGGGCCAGTTAAGATAAAAAATTCGAGGTTGCGATGCACGGTAATCACTAAAGGATACGTTTGTATTTATGTTTGCTTTGTAACAAAAGCAGTACATTTAGAATTGACTTCTGATATATCGACAGATGCCTTCTTGGCATCCTTCAAACGCTTTTTGAGCAGACGTGCCTTGCCCAGCGATGTCTTTTGTGATAATGGGGGATGTTTTCGTGGGGCAAGGAACCAGCTAGCTGAGTTGTACGAGCTTAATAGTTCTGCTGATCATCAGACGCTTGTGCAAGCCTATGCAGCAAAAGAAGGCATAAAGTTTCATTTTACGCCTAGTTACGCCCCTGTTTTCGCAGGGCTTGCAGAGGCGGCTGTGAAAAGCATGAAATATCATTTAAAGAGAATAGTTTTAAGTGCTGAACTGACTTATGAACAGTTAAATACGGTCTTGTGTCAAATAGAAGCCGTGTTGAACTCACGTCCTATCTTACCTCTATCAGAGGAGGTCAATGATTACTGCTACTTGACTCCTGGACATTTCTTGGTAGGAACAGCTTTGTCAATGTATCCCGAACGAGATATTTCTGATCGTGTGAGTAACAGGCTTGATTTCTGGCAAAAATGTACCCAACTACAGCAAAGGTTTGGGAAGGCGTGGCATAAGTATTATTTAAACACATTGCAAAATAGAAACAAGTGGAGTAAGTCTATGCCTAACCTTATTGAAGGCCAGCTTGTACTTATGAAGGAACCTAACTCTCCACCTTTAGTTTGGCCAATGGCAAGAGTTGTAAAAGTCTGTCCGGGGAAAGACGGCAAAGTAAGAGCCGTTACGTTAAAAACAGCAGATCATAAAATGTATAATAGGTCATTACAGACTATTTGTGTCCTGCCTATTGAACAATAGTAGGAGGTATATTTAGAATTAAGGTATTATGTTACAAGTCACTATTGATTGGCTATGTGTGTACTATCCGTTAAGAAATAAAAAGTCTAGGTTATGCTTTGCTATATTAAATAGATTTGTTTGTATAACTTCCTGCAAATAAATCTGTCTAGATATCTGTAATAGTTGTAGAGAATTAGATACATGTTAGTGGGTTATCAAGTTCAATGTTTAAATGATCGTGTGATTGATCATTGCTCTAATTATTATCTAACTATTATCTGTATGTATTTGCGCCAAAGGCGAACATAAGTTTAACCTTTAGCTTAACTAGCTATAATTGTTATTTTTGCCGGTGGCAGCCTGTTTATGGCAACATAAAATATAATCTACATTTGAATATTCGCCACTGGCAACGTTGATTGTACTGTCACTGTCCAATATAGGCTCTTGATGTTAACATGTGCTTGGTGCTTCTTTATACGAATAAAAGTGAAATTAGAAAGTTAATAGTTTGATTCCAGTCCAAATACAGTCCACAAGAAGAAGGCTAAGGGATCACGCTTTCAGTATTTACTGAGGCTGTTGGGGCTCTAGGAGAAATGTTCGGAAGGTCTGGGCCCATGAGGCGGTCAAGGTCATCGGTGTTGCGAATGAGTTGTGGCTTCTTCCCTTCTTTACGAACTCGTATTTGGCAATTTTTGACCCAGGTATACCGGAAACCACTTTTTTTGGCTCTGAGTCTTGTTTCAAGAAAAAGCTTGCGGTTAGCCTTCGTCAGACGCTCGTTGAAGTAAAACGTGTTTGTCGGGCCTTCTAAGTCAATGTCTTTGGTGGTGAGTCCTCTTCTTTCACGCGTGGCATCGAGCACCGAGTTTCTTTTTGAGTTTCTGAGAAAGCGTACCACCACGGGGCGAGGTTTTTTCGGTTTTCCGGCTGCGTCGTACTCTTCCTGTTTTGGGCCAACACGTGTAATCAGGTCTACTTCGTTTTCTTCGATAGTGACCCCAATCTTCACTGCTACGATAGAAACGATGTGGTGGAGACTTTCATTGTGGGTCTCATTGATCCCGGAAATCTCCAGCTCGTTACGAACAGCAAACTGCTCCTGCTCGTTGATCCGCTCCCAGAGTCTAGTAGTGTCCTGATCTGATGTGACTATTTGTTCACGTAGGAGGAAGATTGTGTTATTCAAAACTTTTATTTGTTTCTCCTGGTTCCTCAGCTTCTCTGTGGGGACAGTGTATTCATCTGACCGGGCCTCCAGTCTTTGGATTCTTTTTTCCCAGGAGTTCACAGATTTTGATAGGTTTTCCAGCTGCTCACTCACAGATACCTTAAAGTCCTTAATGTTTTTAGAGAGAGCATCAAACTTTTTGTTCATGTATGCCATCAGGCTCGTGGTGTCGAGTATGTCTGTATTCGGATGCGAAAGTTTGTTTTGTGGGCCGAAGGTGTTTTTGTTCCGTGTTCGTCATACTTCATGTACGTCCTGCTTACGTACGCCCGCCTCATCCGATTCCGCCATTTAGGAGTGTACGCTGCGTTTTTTTTTTCGATACTGGCAACACTGGGCGTTTTTTTTTATATTGCTGGCAACTCTAACCCTGACCTAAATAGTATATTGTTTGTACCAACACTATCAGATAATACATGCAGGGCCCTCTATTGGAAACTTAAGGTATCACTTTGAGTATTTTGTTTTGCGAAGAAAAATAATGACTTTATTAATTAGAATAGCTTTTTGGCACGGATTTTTACGGTCTAAGTACTTTTTAAAGTACACACACAATTTTGAGGTAGGAAATTATGACACTGATATTTTGACACAGTTTGTTGTTGTTGTATTGGGTCAATGACCTCTGAGCGTCTCACAGTTTTTACTTGTTTTCGTTATTAAGGAAGAGTTTATGCTAAAAATGTTCTTGGAATCGATGGATAAACAAGGGATGCAATGCAATAGATTTCTGTTGGATTTGGCGTGACAAAAATGTCTTTGGAGGGTCCCCTGAAATTAAGTTTCATGTTTTTCATAATTTCACTGTTAATCACTTAAATCACTAATAATGATAACTGCAAACACTTTTGTAGGTGAGTTGACAACTGGGTAGCATTTTTACGTAGTTTTTGTGGTGAAACTAACAATAGAAATATTATTTTTTAATTTTAAAAACAATAACACGTGAAAAACAATGCAAGGGGCGCGCGCGCCATGGTGCAAGGGGCGCGCGCGCCAAGTTATGACCTAAGAGATTGTTTTTTTTTATATATATATAGCCTGTATGGTGTCCCAATGCTGGGCAAAGGCCTCACCGGTTCGAGAGATTGGTTTTAGAAAGAATTAAATTACCTAGTTGCTTTACAATTCTTTATTCATTAGAATCTTATTAATATTTTTATGTTACGACAACTTAAAAAGTAATATTATTTCTTCACAAATAACAAAAAGGGATACAATAGTAGTTACTTTTTTGTGGGTCGTCGCCTAATACAATTTTTTTCAGAAATGATTTTGTGTCCAATTCCTTGTTTTTAAATGTTTTCAAAAGTTTTTTATACTTTTTGTCAAACATTACCAAATATTGTCTTCTATTTTTTTTTATTTCGTAAACAGACTTTTTCTGATTTTGTAATCAAAATTATTACTTTATTTTTTAAGCAGTATAAGAATAGATTTTTCTATGGTCAGCTGTCACGTCAAATAGACATATTTTTCACAAAAATACTTCATTTTAATATTATTTCCTTTAGACCCATTTACTTATCAACAAAATCCCTTGTTTTTATTAATCTTACCCTTATCCGAGAGCTAAACAACAAAATTATAGTGCAAATAGCATAAAGTGGGTGGGCCCATATGTCACAATCTGACACCGAATGCCCGCTATTCCCCAGGAAATTCAAGAAAAATGGGCTCCAGCGTCACATGAGATCTACTATGTACTAGAGAGATGTACTAAACCAATAGGCACCTGCTACTCTTAAAACAACCACCGATGGGCAAACACCAATGTCACCTTTGGAAGAAGCCTTCGGATCCCCATTCCTGAATGCCATCCAACCCAAGTCTGGCATCTGGCAAAGGCATTGGGATAACGTCTGTAACCTTCATGGCAAGCTATACGACCTCCCATGCGGTATTGCCAGTAGAAAATTCATACACACTCTGGCCGACGAAATTGAGCATCTAACCAAATCAACCTACCCCTCTGAACGCGTATTAACCTTTGCTGCGGTCATACTGCAAAGAGACAAAAACGTTAGAAAAATGAAAGATATACTGAGACTACTCGATCGGCGCCTAAAACTCTGGGCAGATAAACGTTTCGAAGAACTCATCACGGAATTCACCAAAGCAGATAAATCTATATGAAATACAAGAAACCGGAAACAAAACAACAATGACCAAGAAACTAAATTATTCACACGACTGATACTACATGGAAAAACGCGGGAAGCGCTCAACTGGCTCCTCACAAAAGACACGAGCAAAGTTTTAAACCCAGACACTGAAGTTGATCCATCCGGAAAAACCGTCAGTGATGTGCTGAGAGAAAAACACCCCCCGCCTAATACTCCAGATCCCGCTTTATTCACTCTCCCCAAAGACGTCACAAAACTCCCACCACTCCTTGAAATCGAAATAACTTGTGACCATGTCAAAACAGTTGCGAGAAAACTACACGGCGGAGGAGGCCCCACTGGATGCACAGCCGAAAACTGGAGAGATTTCCTACTCCGCTTCGGCCAAGCAAGTGCCCATTTAAGAGAAGCCGTAGCGCAGCTCACAACGAAACTTAGCAACGAAACCATACCCTGGACCCAAATACAAGCATTAATGTCAAGCCGACTTGTTGCTTTAGACAAATGCCCTGGCGTAAGACCTATCGGCATCGGCGAATGCCTTTGAAGAGTATTATCCAAATGCATGATCTTAGCAACAGGCTCTGAAGTCACTGAAGCATGCGGCCAGTCACAGCTCTGCAGTAGACTGGGCAGTGGCATCGAAGGCGCCATTCATGCCATGAACGATGTCTTCCAAAGAGATTGCCAACCTGGTTCAAACTGGGGAATGCTCCTCGTTGACGCGAACAATGCTTTTAACGCCGTGAATAGACAACTAGCCCTCTAGCAAGCAAGAATATACTGGCCACGCTTTCTTTAAAACTACTTACAATGGCCACGCTGAATTGGTATTTCGCAATTCTGATACAAGACTATATAGCAGAGAACGCGTAACCCAAGGAGACCCACTCGCAATGCCACTGTAAGCGCTTGCAACACTACCAATAATTAACAAACTTAAAACCGAAAACACAGTCACACAATGCTGGTACGCCGATGACTCCTCCGCGCAAGGCACTTTTCAAAGCCTACGACAATGGTGGGACAACTTAAACAAAACAGGCCCAGCATACGGATATTTACCACAAGGTAAAAAATCATTTCTAATAGTGTCAGAAACCGACAAGTCTACCGCAGAAAAGACGTTCTCCGGTACCAACGTCTCCAGAGTTACCGGCTCCCGCTTCCTAGGAGCCTACATAGGGACAGGAGGGGACGACTTCGTAAAAAAGAATGTAACCGAATGGATATCTATCATCGAGAAACTCACAACAATCTGCAAAAACTCACCTCAAGCCGCTTACACTGCCCTAACTAAAGCAGCTCAGTTTAAATGGTCCTTCCTACTACGTGTCTTAAAAAATGCAGAAGAACTTTTTGAACCCTTAACTAACACATTACACGACAAATTCATACCAACACTATTCGGAGGCGAAATCACAAAACTTGAAACCCAGCTATTTACCCTCCCAGTCCACAAAGGCGGACTTGCCCTTTCTGACCCCTTCAACACATCAAACCGTGCATACCAAATCTCAAAACAGGGATCTACAATACTTTCAACAGCCCTAACCGAGATGAAAGACATAAACCTGGCTGAACACTACAATTCTTTGCGTGACGCAAGAAAGGAAGGAATCAAGGAAAAAGAAACACACGAGAACGAAACTCTAGAAAGCATTCTAACAAAATTACCATCCAAAAATAAAAGAGCAATAGAAAGATCAAAAGCGACAAAAATGTAAACAAAAACATCAACATGGCTTTCAGTAATACCGACAAGAAAAGACAACTTCGACTTATCACCCCACGAATTTAGAGATGCCCTGGCCATAAGATACCACCGCACACCAATCTCCATGCCTGCGACTTGCGACGGCTGCGGCAATGACAACTTCAACGTGGACCACGCCTTGTGCTGCAAAACAGGTGGCCTTATCACACGCAGACATAACGAAATAAGGGATCTTTTCTGTGAACTGTGCCAGCAAGCCTGGGGAAACGTCACGAAAGAGCCAGTCATCTCCGAAGGCGATACTGGGCTGCACGGAGACTTGGCTTGTCGGGGGGTATGGATTGCCCAGAGGGAGGCGTTATTTGATATCCGTGTCATAGATACCGACGCTCCCTCCCACGCATCACGCCCCGTAGCGGCTGTCCTTCGTTCAGCTGAAGAAGAAGAGAAAAGGAAGTACTGCGACCCATGCGAGACGCGCCACACCACCTTCACCCCTTTAGTAACCTCTGTCGACGGAGTTTTTGCTCCACAAATGATATCATTCATTAAACACCTCGCCGAAACGCTGGCGGACCGCTGGAACCGGACCCCTGCCACAATAATGGGCTGGCTACGAGCAAGAATTCAAACCGCCATCATCAGGGCTAGCAGCATGTGCATCCGCGGCACCCGCCATAAGTGGAATCGCACAGGCCTATATGAGGATGGAGCGGCAGTCCCACACGTCTTGAACTAGAATGTATATCTTATTTATATTATCTGTACTTATTTTAATGAATTTTTTGCTTAATTAATTTCTTATCGCTTTGTATAAGAATAGATACAGATTAGGTGTTTTAGGTATTATTGAATTAAGGAGTTTATGCCAGCCTTCCAGCCCGTTAGTAGTGCGGTGCTTATCATCTGCATTACTTAATATTTATGGAGATTGTTTCACCATTGACGTTGAAAATATTTCCGAAATTTATTAATTTCAGTTGATTCCGGGGCATCGTCTAATATTTCGTTGTATGCTTCTTTAATGCTTCCGGCCGGCAGAAGTGGCAGCAATGCGATCATTCTCATTATATTTCTATTCTCTTTGGATTTGTTTGTTCCCAGTTTTTTCGCATTACGCCAAATTGCTTTATTGTTATGATAAAAACAACCACGTATTTCGACATCCTGAAAGTTTGCTTTTATAGCATTCATGGGCGCTACTTCATAATCGCATTTAAATTTGCGAATATTTATTCCGTGTTTGCTTTTTATCAAATTATATAGTCGCCCATATGTCTCCTCAGATTTATTCGGAAGTAGTGCGAAAATTACGGGAGCAATGTTTGTTGAATCAATTCTTGACCCTAGATCTACGTGCAGAACATAAAGTTGATAGAACGGGGTGGCACAGCGGAAAATGTTCCATCATCGTAAAAACACCTTTATAGCCTTTGATAAATTTCTTTGCTGTTCACGAAGCAAATAATTTTTTTTTTCACTCTCTCCATCTTCAGCAACAAAAAAAATATCTCCAACGTTTCCGAAACCTTGACATCTTCCAGTCTATTGTATGTTAATTTTGAAACATTTAGAAAATCTTTTCTGGCTTTGTAGCAGGCACTTTTTATTGAAGAAAATTCTGGTATTTCTTCTATATTCTCATCGCATTGTTTTTTCAGGTGTTCAAATTTTTTTCAAATATTTTCTGGACTGGCCCGAAATAACTGCAAACATCCTGCTTACATTTGTACAACGTGATATCAATTTTCATTTGAAAATGATGAGGTATAAGCTAGCATATAGATGTTTTGATACAAAACATCTTTATGCTAATACTCGGTTAATTATTTTTCTTCTGCATTTCAATGGTAATTTTTATCACTGTTCAATTACATTTGGTTCGATTAAACACTGAATATTCTAATAGTCTTGGGAAATCACGTTAATTTGACAAATCATAGTATATTACGAGGTTTATAAAATACAATACATACTAATAACTTACTGTTAAATTCCAGAAGGCATATAAATAGCGTTGGAACCTAATTTAAGGGCTTTATCTATTTAATTTCAAGTTACGTTAATCGTCACAAAAAGGCGCGGCAACGCACCAGGTAGTGACGTATAATTTACTGACAATATTCTATAAACATTTTTCAAAAACACAATGACATTTTCAAAACATAGATAACGTTAGTAAATGATGGTACAATATATTTGAGGATTAATACAGGTTTCTAACTATTTTATTATTGGTTTTTGTGTTCGATCAACTGTTGGCGCAAAGAAATAGCGCCAAACAGTGCTGCCCCCTTGGCACGTGAGGTTTTCTTGTTCGTTGAATTATTTGCCCTATCCTCTTCCAAATTTAAACGTACCCTTAAAGTGTTATGAAGGAGCAGCCATTGGACATTTGATGACGAAAGTAGGTAAAGTGTAAATTTAACTAAACATCCAAGACCTGGGGTTTTCTTTTCATTACACCCAGCCGGGGATCGAACCCGGGACCTCTCGCATGGTAGGCACAGCCACAACCTCTGCGCCACAGAGGTCGTCGGTATATATCGGACGCCTAAATACATTCACGGACACAGTCTCGTAGGATCGAACCGCAGCAGTTGATATCAGCTTACATCAATGTTGGAGATAAGAACTAATTTGGTTTAATTAGTCTTATAGGTCTTTTAGGTATTCTGTAATAGCATTTTTTTAAAGTAGGGATGTAGTATCCTTTGGCAGGGGGGAGGGGGGGTGAAGTTACATTACATTACAATGGAATGCACTATTATTGAGAAAATTAAAGTCTGTGCCTTTGCTTTGGCTCATTTTTGACTTGGCTCTTCATGGCTCTCTGTTGCAGACAAAAGAGCCCACCGTTTTATTTGCTTTATATTCAACAGTCATATTTTTTGTGATAATTACGCATTTATTGACTCGGTATTGTAAGGTAGGTTGTATATTGTATACGGGCCTCTTTAGAGTGGGTGTCACTTTGACACTGTTACTTATTTTGTAATTTTAAAAAGAAAGGATTGGATGTGGAAGTCAATGTGACACACTTCACCGTAGGCTTCGGCCAGTGACTGAGCTAAATTATAGTGAGGATTAGAGTAATGGCTATCGAGCCAGTTGTGGATCCCTTTTATACAAAGTGTAAATAAACTATTCATATAAATCAAATAAAAATAACAACCACAAACGCAAACCAACGTCTTTATTTTCATTGTTATCAATAAGGCAGTGACGTCTAGTGGTAAGGACCCTATATCAGTGCTAGGAGCACTACATTGGCGGAGGCGCCAAACGGGCCGGAGAAATAGGAAGACTGCTTCAGAAGGAAGGACGTCATAAAAAGTGGCGTAATAGAAGAGGATAGTGATCGTCGATCCAGACCTTTCTGAATCGAGGAAGGATCGAATGTGCATTGGGAAGTATATTTCTGTACTTAAGTTTTTATTAAGGAATTATCTCGACCTGCAAAGCGAGTGAAGAATCAAATAGAAAAATGTTGTGGGAAGATTGTTTTATAGCGGCGGACATTTTGTGAAAAATTTTATGAAATTATTTCATGATGGAGGAGTTGTCAACTTGTTTTTCGGGGAGTCCTCAGGAGTCCTTTGAAGACTTTCTAGAAGACTTCAGAGATGCTGCATCGAGGAAGAAATTTATATCGTCGGAGGAATTAAAATTATTATTTCCTTCGTATTTAAAAGTTGGAGCCTTATATTTTTTTAGGGAAATTAGGGACAGTGCCCAGACATTTGACGAGGTGGTGAATTAGTTTAATGAGGAGTTTGGAGGCACAGACTTTGCAGAGAAGTTCTACAATGCCAAGCAAGAGAAAAGAAGTTTGTTGGACAACTTCCATTATTTAGGGGACCTGGCGGGGAAGGCTAGAGTTACAAAAGATGACATTTTTATAACGCAATTTTTAAGAGGATTGCAGAACCATCTTAGAAATAAATTAATGTTGAGCCATTTCGTAGATAAGAAGGCGCTAAGGGCGGTACTGGTACAGATGGAGAAATTAAGTCCGGGAAGTGATGATAATGTGAATGTGTTTAGGAACCCGGCAACTTTTGGACCGAATTTGGCCCATAGCAATAGGGGGGGGGGGGGGGAAACAGGCCGAATGTTTCTAGTACTAATAATTATAATTTGCAACTTCCTAGGCAAGCGGATTTTGCAACACGTCGTCGCTAGAGGCCGATAGCGGTGACCAGGCTGACCTGTGGAATGAGGGCCTCAGACGAGCTCAGCAGCGTAGCATAGAAGCGGAACGACCAATGGGAAAGATCGTCGCAGTCGAGGCGGATCAGCAGGTCAGACCATTAGTTTTATTAAATGCATCTGGAGTAAATGTGGTAGCTCTTTTAGATACAGGCGCTACAGCTTCATGCATCAGCCCAGCCGTGGCAGATCAAGTGGGTGCGAGATGTGTGCAAGAAGAGAAAAGACGGGTTAAGGCGGTAAATGGAAGTTTGCTGCAAATTGTATGGAAATGTATTATAGATTTTAGTTTGGACAATTTTAGCTTTTCACAGGGATTTTTAGTAATAACTGATTTAAATTGTAGCATTATTTTAGGGGTGGATTTTTTAATAAAGAACGGTATAAATATTGATTTTGTTCATTCGTGTATGTATTTTTTCCAGGGAAAAATACCGTTTTTCAATAATTTCCATACGAAACAAAACACGACGCCGGTAAAACGAAATGTCATGTGTAGGGATTCTTTCAAAACAAAAGATAGGGTCGGACTTTCTAGACGGTTCTAGAAGGAAACAAGTGAACTTCGGGGAAACCACGGTTATCGTGACGTGATAAATTCTATCGACTTTCAGGAGCTAAGAAATGGCGATTACGTTTATTTCTCGGGGTTATCGGATTCGTGCGAATTTGCGTTTGGGGTGAAGATAAACGGTTTATCGTAAATGAGGATTTATGTGAGAATGATAAGCGGGTATTATTGGCGTTGTTGGATAGGAATGCGGATAGATTTGCGTTTGCAACTGACCAGTTAGGTAGGTTAGTGTTAAGCCGCGAATAATTGTATGATGGGGTCATAGGGTGTTATAATTTAAGTTTTTAAGGTGCATAGCCTACACCTTAAGTGTAGTTTGGTTTTGTTATTTAATGTTTAATTGAGTAGGTTAAATGGGATGGTTGGACAGATAAGGATTAGGGTACTTGATGTTATTTAAATTTATGCTTGCGGCATATTTACTGTTTTTTAGATTTCATGCATAGGAAACTAACTTAAAGTTAACATTTAATATTTTTTAGATTTTAGACTTTGAGATAGGGTTATCATTTTAGATTTTAGACTTTCTGTTAGGGTTGCCACTTTGAAAAAAAAATCCGTTGGAAAATTGTATATTGTATATTGTATGCGGGCCTCTTTAGAGTGGGTGTCACTTTGACACTGTTACTTATTTTGTAATTTTAAAAAGAAAGAGGATTGGATGTGGAAGTCAATGTGACACACTTCACCGTAGGCTTCAGCCAGTGACTGAGCTAAATTATAGTGAGGATTAGAGTAATGGCTATCGAGCCAGTTGTGGATCCCTTTTATACAAAGTGTAAATAAACTATTCATATAAATCAAATAAAAATAACAACCACAAACGCAAACCAACGTCTTTATTTTCATTGTTATCTATTAGGCAGTGACGTCTAGTGGTCAGGACCCTACATCAGTGCTAGGAGCACTACAGTATTATGCCCATTTCCTATGCAAAAGTAAAAGCCTGGTCTCGCTTGCCCAATCGTCAATCTACATTCCGCGCACTTCCTCCACATAAAAGTGACGCTTAGTCGGTAGTTCGTCGTCCTCTACCTCAGATAAACTCGTAGATGACAGAAGTTCTTCCATGGAACAGCTTGATGATGGCTGAGGTTCCTCCATCGAAACGACTCGTCGATAGCTGAGGTTTCTCCATCGAACGACTCGTTGATAGCTGCGGTTCCTCCATGGTAGTGAAGGTCGATCGTATAGGCGGGAAAACACAGTCCGGGTTATTACGTGCAAAGGTCAGTATATTGGCAAGAAATCGGTGTAAACAAGCGTAGGCCAATCGTGAAGGCAAACAAACAAAGTCCAGAGGATAATACAAATTCATCAAAGGAAGCCACAACAAACAAACTACGAAGCACAGAGAGAACATTCACGAAACTCGAGAAGAAACGGAATGAACGAAAATTCTCGATTTTTTTGTTCCGTTTCCTCGATTTTGCTTGATATTTTAGATCACCGACTGTTTTTATTAATAACTCGATAAATCTGCATTACCTTGTGTTCGATTCCAAATCGACATTCGATCGATGGTTTCTGAACGGCCATTTTTAATTTGACGTTAGCTGTCAACCTGGCAGTTTTGACAACTGACAGACAAAAGCCCTCGCAATGTAAACGCGTTTTGGTTAGGGGTTGAAATCAAATCGCAGGGCATCTGGAATGTATTCGGGATTCCCTCAGGATTGTTAATATAGCTGAGTGTGTTGTTGTCTCTCGAACGAGATAAAGTTCGGATTTTCGTGCCCGATTTGTATTTAGCCGTAGAAACATAACCTGTGCTCCAGCACTGTGCTCATTGAAGCTGGCCCGCCAGTCATACCTGGTTGGCTGAAGAACCTGTCTACCAAGAAGAGCCTAGGGTGCACCCGGGTCTTGCAGAGAGACAGGAGGTTGACGGGACCTAAGCACAGACCAGGTTAGATCTACCCCACATAACTTCAGCTCGGTGAATCGCCGACGTTCACACTTCTTGGCACCTGATCGTCACGCTATCTTGTAGCTCATGGGTCCCTACGAGGTCATTAGGTGCTGAGAAGCCTGAACATTTTGGTAGCTAGACCGTGGCTTCCTGAGATTTGCAGCCGTCAAGGGCTCCAGGAAGGCACGATTTGGGACTATCAATCTGTAGGTATAGGCGGTCATTAGGAAACTGGTTGTTCCTATATCCACATAGATTGGTAGTATTGTAAGCTATAAGTCTATTGCTGGTAGTAGACAGACAGATATTGAATTGAAATTTGTATTGAATTACCAAGTAGTCAATCTATTAGTGGTCTGGTAATGCTATTGAATGAATGTTTTGGTTAACATAGGTAGTTACATCTATTGATAGCAGGCTATTACATTGTTTTCAGTTTATAGCAATTTATAACTTGAACTAATATTGACTATCTGTGTGTGTTATAATGATAAAGGGAAACTGAATTGTATTTACAGAATTTATATAGATATAAAACTCGGTTCCTATTGTTTAAGGAAAACAACATTGTTTAAGTTGTGGTTGAGGGTTCCCTCGTTTGGTTTATAGACTGGAGGGTCCAATAAAATTGAGTTACTGCAAATTGTGAGTAAGTATCGTTCCGATCATGTCGTTATCTGAAATCCAGAAGGGTGTTTTTAAGGAACTCAGATGGTTTTCTTCCGCACACGGTCTGATAGACCGTTTAGATAGGCATGATGTGGTATTGGAGCGGTCTATGGACGTTAAGGAACGTTACAATAGGGTGCTCGAATTGTCCGCGCAGGCGGAATCAGTTGATGGTTGTGCACCTGACAGGCTGTCACGGTTGATAGGTGATGTCGACCAATGTATGGAGATGGCAGCTGCTATCACGCAGAAGGCTGCGGACATACGTAGACAGCGCGAGTCCAGCCATGATGGTGACATTGAAGCACCTCTGCCGCATCAGGGATCGGGGTCCAGGTTACCTGCCATAACTATGCCTACTTTTGACGGCGTGTCCGGTGAATGGATGACCTTCATCAATCTGTTCGACAGTTTGGTGCACATGCGATCGGACATTACCAAGTCTGTCAAGATGGCTCAGCTGGTGGCAGCATTGAGGGGTGAGCCTAGGGAGCTGGTCGCTCATTTGACAGTTACGGAGGGTAACTATGAAATGGCCAGGCAATTGTTGGTCAGACGTTACCACAACAAACGGAGGTTGGCCGATGCCCAACTGAACCGTTTGTTTAGTATCCCGGTTGTGAACAAGGTCGGGGCCATACAGACGGAGGTTTTGAACCCATTGTTGTCCGTCACCAAGGCTCTAGAGAATCTTGGACTTCCGGTTGGTGAATGGTCGTACCTTCTGTTGTACATTGTACTTTCCCGCCTACCCGCTGACGTGCAGACTCGTTTCGAACAGTCTCACGGGAGGTCGGCCGAGGACCTGCCCGCCTTCTCTGACTTGGTCGGATTTTTGGAAGAGGAGGCTCGACGGGCAGAGAATTTGGGGTTGACGGTCACCCATCCTTCGGAGCCACAGAGAGCTGCCGGGAGCGCTGTGAGTAGGGGCCCTCCGACGAGGAAGGATCGCACCAACCGGCAGTCGTATGGGACTGTGAGTGAATTGACCCCACATGGTGAGACCTGCCCATGTTGTAGGCAGATTGGCCATGCTGTGGCCAATTGCAATAAGTTCGGGGAACTTAGGGTTCAGGGACGGCGCCGGATGGCCAAGCAGCGGAGCTGGTGTTTCCTGTACCTCGGGCCACACATGGCTAGGGACTGCACGCGCACACAAATGTGCGGATATTGTGGTGGGCCCCACAACAATCTGTTGTGCATGAACCGTCCGGCCAACAGCCACCACAGGGCCGTACCCAGGGTGACATGGCATGGGGCCAGAAGTAATCTGTGAATATCTTAGTAGTTTTTTCTAGTGATGCAACGAATACTACTTTTACGAATACGAATATCAAACCTACTATTCGGTAAATACGAATACGAATACGAATATCTCGCCATGGTAATAAAAGACTCATTTGTTTGATGAATTTCTATTCTCCTAATAATTAAAATTTACAATAGGCAAATTTTTATTTAAAAAACATAAAATTTGTAGATTTTCTGGCGATTTCTTTTTTCAGTCTGGATGTTTCCAGCTGTTGGAAAAAGGCTTTCCGAGGCGACTGAACATGGCTTCAGAGAAAAATATTTTTGGGCGAGTTTTTTCAGACTTGGAAAATGGACATCTTCTCGCCAAATGCCTATGCCCACATCGTATTTTTACGTGCCGACGACCGATGCGCGTGTTCGCCGAATACGAATATTCGGTAAATGTCTATTATTCGGCGAATACGAATATTCGTATTCGTATTCGTTGCATCAACAGTTTTTTCATTTATTTATTGCTGTGTAACTTAACTACTAAATTTAAAACTTTTAAATAAATAAATAAATATTGTTTATTCATGAGCATGGGCAAATAAAACAGGTCTTTATACATATTCTAGTGCATTCCATGTACTGCCCGTATGGGCGTGTGAAAATTCATATAAGCAAGCAATAATTTAAAAAATTATCAAAATATCAAAATTTTATAGTACCTAATCACATAGTACAAAATTTGATGTCAGTTTAATTTAAATTCATAATAAATCAATTTATCGTCTAAGAATTCCGATATGCGGTAGTAACATTTATCAACCAGTAAAGTGAATAATCTTCGTTTAAACAGATTTAAATGCATGTCCTTAATATTATTTGGCCCTTTGTTATATATCAAAGGTGTCATACAAAATACACTTTTTCTCATCAAGGCAGTACTACATATTGGCAAACATAGCCTGTGGCGATGTTGCGTGCGAACATTTTTGTAACTAACTGTGAAGACTAGAACAAAATATTTAGGGTTCATTTTTACAAAATACTCCAATTTCGAATATGTATAGTGATGGCAAAGTCAATAGTTTTTATTTTTTTACATAGCCTATGTTTTATTTCCCACGCCTACCGAACGGCGTGAGAATCCTGAGGGGGATGTGCCTTTGCCACGTGAGAGAAAAGAAGGAATGAAATTGTTACTGACCTTGTCTCCGTAGGCAGGAAATCGAAAGCTCGATTCGAGACGGGAATTCGGGAAAAGGGCAGAGTTTGGGATAGGATATGGGGTGAATCTCACTGTCGCTGCCGACGCTGTCGCCGGCGTGCTGCCTGCCGACGTGGAGTCGCCGCTACCAATACGACGTTGACCAATCCACACGGATCACTTGACCGCTGACGCGAATCTAATTACAATCAATAGCCCGACGCTATGAGGTAGATTTACACTTCGACCAGGCCCGATGCCTGTATGATAATTGGTACACCGAAATACCGTCAATGCCACGGGGCCCGAGCCGCCATGTTATTCTCCCGATGAGACCAGACCAAGAGAAAGATTAACCTCCAATTTTAAATCTCGTTTTGGTACGAGTGACATCTGCTAGTCCGTTTTCGCTAGTGATGTCTCGATTACTCGCGATCGATTCGCGCAACAAAAAACCGGTGCGTTTCCGACGCATAAATATTAAACAGTCACCCGCACGGACAGGCCCGAACCTGTCCCTGATCAATAGGAAGGCGAGAAAGTGTTGCGACCGCTCTCTTTAGGACCGAGTCCCCCACCCTGACTTCTGCTGATCGAGGCGTGCCATCCCGACCCGTGTACAAATTGACGATCCGTCCTCGTCTCCATCTCAATGATGGCAGGTTCGCATCCTTAATCAGCACCAAATCACCGACTTGAGGGGGGCTCGTCCGGTCAGTCCACTTAAGGCGCTGCTGCAAGATGTGCAATTACTCAAGGGACCACCGATTCCAAAAATCTTGAGCCATCTGCTGCAACATCTGCCACCTAGTTAACCGACTTAACTTAACATCACCGAATGGGTATTCTGGCAGGGCGTTAAGGGGCTGACCTATCAGGAAGTGACCCGGCGTCACGGCTTCCAAATCATTTGGATCCGAACTGAGCGGGCACAACGGACGCGAGTTCAGTGTCATTTCAATTTTACAGAACAGCGTCGCAAGCTCTTCAAAGCGTAGAGAGGTCTCACCGATGATCCTCGTCAGGTGCGACTTAGCCGATTTAACCGCAGCCTCAAAAATTCCTCCCCAATGAGGACATCCCGGCGGACTGAAAACCCATTCAATCCCTCGTCGGGAGCAAGCCGTACCGATGGCGTCCTGGTTACCGTTCAGGAATTGAGTGACCTCCTGCAGATATCGCCTGGCTCCGACAAAATTTGTGCCGTTGTCCGAACGGATTAATGTCGGGAGGCCCCTTCGTGAGACCAACCGATCTAGACAAGCGATAAATGCCTCTGTAGTGAGGTCACTGACCACCTCCAAGTGGACTGCCTTCGTGGCCAAGCACACGAAGACGCACAGGTATGCCTTCACTAATCTGGCGTTCCGTAGCTGTGAAGACTTGACCATGAATGGTCCCGCGAAATCCGTTCCGACACCCGCAAAGGGCCGGATTTCGTTAACCCTATCCGAGGGCAAATCGCCCATCTGGGGCTGCATCGTAGCCGCCTTGGCCCGATAACAAGGCAGGCACCGAAATACGACGCTACGCACTAAGCGTCGTCCCGATAGAATCCAGAACTCGCGCTGGAGAAACGCCATCAAGGCGTGGCATCCGACATGCCCATTCCGGATGTGTCGATCCTGTATCAACAGTTCGACCAACTTCCCTTTCCTAGGGAGTAACAACGGGTGGCGAGCCGCATAAGGCAGGTTGGCATTCCGCAGCCGACCTCCTGCCCTCAGCAATCCTTGAGGGTCAATGAACGGGTTGAGCCGAGCCACAGCTCCCTTCAGTTGGACGCGTCCGCGTCTCAGAATGTCCAAGTCGGACTTAAAGTGCACCGTCTGCACGTTCCGTACCAATGCGAACAACGCATGGTTCCGTTCCCGTGGTGTCAGGACCTGTGTCCGCACTCGTTGCGCCTCAGAATTCCGACAATTCCGCGCAAATCGGCAGATCCAGGCGGTCACATTGACCAGCTTGTCGAGCGAGCTGTACCGTTCCAGCAGGCTGAACTCCTCTTCCGGCTCTGGTTGCGTCGTACAGACACCGACTGTCAAGGCGCCGTTCGCCGTGGTAACGCGTGGACTCATTGGCCAATCCGATTCGGCTTGAGTCAACCATTTTGGACCCCACCACAAGGGATGTCCAACTAACTCCGGAGCATGACACCCACGAGACGCACAGTCTGCTGGGTTCATTTCCCCTGGAACATGTCTCCAGATTAAGGGAACCTCCGAAGTCAAAATCTGCGAAACCCGATTCGCCACAAAAATCTCCAGCTTGTGAACTGAAACCTTCAGCCAGCATAACACGATCTGGCTGTCCATCCAAGCGTAGACCGTATCTTCCAACGCTATTGACCCACGAAGAACCGTCATCGTGTGGTTGAGCAGACGAGTCAGGAGAGCCGCTCCCGAAAGCTCTAACTTGGGAATGGTCAGGCGAGTGCGCAACGGCGCAACCTTGCTCTTGGCCATGACCAACCGCACATCAACCTCCCCCGAGGAGTCGACCGTACGCAGATACACCGCAGCTCCGTAGCCCTTCTCCGAGGCATCGCAAAACCCATGCAGGGTGGCGGTGTATCGTTTGGTGGGGACCAACATCCGTGGCAGTGAAATCCGATTAATGCCAGGGAGGGTCGAAATGAACGAGTCCCACTCCGAGCTCAATGACCCGCCGATCGGGTCGTCCCTCAGCTCAGCAGACCACAATTGCTGCATAAAACACTTGAGCTGAAATGTTACCGGGGTGATCCACCCGTTTGGATCAAATGTCCTAGCCACCGTTGAGGGGACGTTCCGTTTCGTCCAGACCTTCGGGGAGTCCAACTCGACCCGATACGAGAACATGTCTGACACCGGCTGGTACTGGACGCCTGATACCGACAACATATTTGGATTTTCCAAATTTTCAAAAATGTGGGGATCCTGCTGGTAGTCATCCGGAAGACCAGTCAGTAACTCTGGAGAGTTCGACATCCATTTCCCGAAGCTAACTCCCGAAGAGTGCGAATCGCCAAATAAGGACTAGACCGTAGCCCGTACGTGTTGGTGTTCAACTCGTACACCCTGATGGGCTGATCTGGGCTCTCTCGCCACAGTATCAGCTGATACCGTCTATCGTCAGGGTGAATGACCGTCTGTCTAAACATCATCCGGATGTCAGCTACAAACACAACATTGTGTCGACGGAACCGTGTGATAATATCCGCGATGTCATGATTCAACTTCGGCCCTGAATGCAAACACTGGTTCAGGTTCATGCCGTTAGATGTTGATGCCGATCCATCGAACACTACCCGTATTTTGCCCTCCGGGGTCCTCAAGACCGCGTGATGAGGCAGGAAGCAGTGGTCTTCACGCTTCCAGTCGATACCCGAAACCGACATGTGGCCGAGCGACTCGTATTCCCGCATGAAGTCGACGTACTTCTGCCGGAAAATCCCGTCACGCTTCATGCGTCGTTCCATCGACAGAAGCCGAGTCTCGGCTGCATGGTGTGAACTGCCCAGCGGTGGGCGATCACTCCGAAATAGAAGACGTGTGAGAAATCGACCTGACCGAAGGCGACCAGTATTGTTCCGATAAAACTGTTCACACTCTTCTTCAACCGGGTCCAACCGCTGTACCGTAGGTGGTTCCTCCACCTCCCAAAACTTCTGTATCACCCCCGAGAGTACAGAACCGAATAAGGGGCTACGAGTCGCTAGGCGTGGGGCATCCGGCATGACCGGACCCATTACCGCATGGCCCAGTCTGGTGTTGACCGAAACCAGACCAGTCGCCTGCAACACGTGGACACCTGGCACTAACAGGTATCCCAAGGCATCGACACCCAATAAAATAACTACTGGGCCCGGAATATCGAACTCCGGGTCAGCCAGTGACAACCCAGCGACCAACTGTCGCACCGAGGGCGACAACCGTACGTGAGGGTGTGAGCCCATCACATTAGGCATGACTAATGCCGTGACCGTCAGATTCACCGATGAATCCACCCGTGACGAGAGAGTAATCCGACATACTCCCTTAACGGAACCGACTTCCGTGTTCCCAATTCCCCGAATGGAATGTGGGTACTTCCTTACCGTAATGCCCAACCGTCTTACAAGGTTGCACGAGACTAAGCACCCCTGGGCCCCCGAGTCCAATAGTGCTCGTGCCATACATGATTTGCCGTCCGAACTCTACGCTATCACCGAGGCGGTGGGGAGCATGACCGTCTGTGGAGTGGCGGCACCCTGTAAGTGGGCGGCGTGTCCCTAGCGGGAACCTCCGCGGGATCCGAACCCGCTGGGACCCCCGTCGGCCGTATGTACATCAGGCCGTATGTACATCAGGGGGTCCCAACCCGCATAATAGGCCCCTCGCTGTCCCGGTACCCGACCATACCGGACTGTGAACGGTGTGCCCGGTGGCCACCGTGGATGCGGGGGAGAGCGGATCCAACCTGGGGCGCTCTAGGAATGGGGGCGACATCCGACTGTTCGCCTTCCTGTTCGCCTCCCAGAGCGACGGGCAGGGTGGCGCAGGAGGTGGTGGGCTCCCAGCCTTCGCGCCACTCATAGGTGCCATCTGACACCCGCCCGTAACACGTGGTGAGCCAGCGGCCCGAAGTCCTCGCTGACCCTGGACAGCGGCGACCGAACCCCGGCTGTCCCGCCTGTTACCCCCCGCGCTGCCCCCTTCCCCTCGGGGGGGTCCCGTCCGCGGGTACCCCAGTCACCCCGTTGGTGACTCCCGTTGCCCGGAGGGGGACTGGGTCCGGCCCTGGTTGGGCCCTGTGACCGACCAACCTGAGTCCGGCCCTGGTGACCGTCCGATGCGCCTGACCAGTTCAGGCACAACACGACGTGGTGCCTGCCACCGCAGCCCTCACAGGGGGACGCCCGTGAGCACTCGCTCAGCGGGTGCGGCCCCAAACAACCGAAACACAATCGGTGGCGGAAGACCACCTTCCTGCGGGCAGCCACACCGAGCGCCTTAAAGTTGGCGCAACTGGTCACCTCATGACCGGCACTGTCGCAGTGCACACAGCCGTCACCCGACGGCGCGGCACTCAAAACGCCAAATTGTTTTGACCGACCACCCCCCCGTGGGGGTGGGGGGCGCGGCCCCTCCCGCATCAGCGCGGTTTAGCGCTGCACACTGGCCTCCGAATCCATGGTGTCGCATCGCCAGCATTCATCCTCCAAAAACTCCGTTAATTGGACGAGCGTGGGCAGTTCCGAGCTACTGCCCCCATGCAGCTGTTCAAACCGACTTTGAACAGCTGCAGGCAACCGTGACAAAACCATATATAACACAATATATGACCATTGGTCTACCGGCAGACCAAGGTTCTGAAGGGCCTTAGTGGCCACCAGCACAGAGTTGAGCACCTGTACCCGGATGTCAACATCCCGGGTTACTCTTGGGATGCTGAACAGCTTCCCCAGCTGCGCATCAACCAACCGCCTTTTGTGTTGGTAGCGGTCAAACAATATGACCCGGGCAATCTCATAATTGCCCGCCGTAACCGTTAGGTGACCGACCAACTCCTTCGGTTCACCCCGCAGTGCCATCAATAGCTGGGCCAACTTGTAGGCGCTGTCCAGGTCGTCCCGACCGTGGACCAGGCTATCGAACAAATTGATGAATGCCGGCCACTCATCAATTGCCCCACCGAAGGCCGGAATCTCCAGGTGTGGAAGCCGTCCAACCACACCCTTGGGGGGGGGGTCTCCGCTACCCTCCCCGCGGTCATCCCGACGCGACCGCTTAATTTTTTCGGCGCGACGCTCGATGTCGCCAAAGCACTCCATCGCTTGGTCAGCATCCGCGCAGAGCTGCCTCACTGCAGCCACCGAGGCCTCATCCGTAAGCCCGAGGGCTTCAGCCTCGGCAGCCAGCCGACACACCTTCCCGACGCGTGTCATTGCGTCCTCCACACGCTTGAGCAGGACATCGTCCATGTCGGGTCGCTCCACATACTTGTGAGTATGGGCGAGCCATCTCATCTCCTCACGGACACCATATCGCAGTACCGTCAAGGGCGAAGGTGCCATGGTTACCGATTTAATTGTTCCTGGTCCTATGCTTCACTGCCGAACTAAGCACAGCCAGATACCAGCACTTTCCCGTCAGCGCTGGGCACAGAAATTAAAACTAAGTTGTAAAACCCAAGGCAACCACTAAACAATTAAATCATAAACAATATTTAATATGGTCGCCCTGTGGACATACACCTTATAATATACACTCTAAATCAATTAGAGAATGCCACCATGTGGTACAATACAAATAACACACAAAAGGTTATTATAAAAAAAAACTATTTCTCTAGCAGTGGCCCCTCCGATAGGAACCACACTTCCTTTGAGGTCAGCAAAATCAGCTTAATACCCCTTAAATAGCCCGACCCCGCTGTGCAAACCGAAATAACACTGTAGGACTATAGAACCCGACGTTCTATTGCAAGTAATACAATCTAGGCTTCGCAGAATGACTGTTCAATCCTTTATGCGCACAAACAGTAGTTTCCGACTACAAATTTATAACAACTGTTAAATAAATTGGCACTTATACTTTCACTTACCGAAAATGAACTTTAATCGTGGTATACCGACCACAGACTCATTGCCGACTTGAGCCAATCTGGGATATTCTTTTCTCCCAACTACAATGTGACAAAGGCAACCCTACCGTGAATCGATGATTTCCCACTAGGAAACCGCGCTTCTGCTACCAAAATGTTTAATTTCCCACGCCTACCGAACGGCGTGGAATCCTGAGGGGGATGTGCCTTTGCCCGCACGTGAGAGAAAATAATTTATGAATTGTGACCCAATACTGACCTTGTCTCCGTAGGCAGGAAATCGAAAGCTCGATTCGAGACGGGAATTCGGGAAAAGGGCAGAGTTTGGGATAGGATATGGGGTGACTCTCACTGTCGCTGCCGACGCTGTCGCCGGCGTGCTGCCTGCCGACGTGGAGTCGCCGCTACCGATACGACGTTGACCAATCCACACGGATCACTTGACCGCTGACGCGAATCTAATTACAATCAATAGCCCGACGCTATGAGGTAGATTTACACTTCGACCAGGCCCGATGCCTGTATGATAATTGGTACACCGAAATACCGTCAATGCCACGGGGCCCGAGCCGCAATGTTATTCTCCCGATAAGACCAGACCAAGAGAAAGATTAACCTCCAATTTTACATCTCGTTTTGGTACGAGTGACATCTGCTAGTCCGTTTTCGCTAGTGATGTCTCGATTACTCGCGATCGATTCGCGCAACAAAAAACCGGTGCGTTTCCGACGCATAAATATTAAACAGCCTATATTGTTTGCCCACGCTGGGCAAAGGCCTCCCCATTTCGAGCCTACACATCTCTAGTCAGAGCTAGATTGACCCACTCTGGTTGGAACGTGTCCAGGTCGTCCCGCCATCTCCTTCTGGGCCTTCTTCTGCGCCGGTGTCCGTCTATAGGCACCTATTCAGTGGCTATCCTCGCCCACCTGTCTGGGCGCATTCGACACACATGGCCTGCCCAGCTCCACTTCAGTTTGGCGGTCTGCACACCCACATCTGCGATGCCAGTTATGGAGCGCAGTACGGTGTTATTAACGCGGTCAATAGTTTAAGATTTTTAAAATAGGTCTGCAACTATCAGTTGCTTTAAGTTTGCACATTGCCCTAACGCACCGTTTTTGTGCGCTCAAAATAGTTTCCCTTTCAGTAGATTTCCCCCAAAAGATAATCCCGTAGCGCAATGAGGATGCCACAAAACCATAGTAGGCTGTAAGATCCTCACTCAAGATTTTGATCAATTTTGACAAGAAATAGGCATATTTACAGAATTTGTCGCGAACTGTTTTAGTTTGTTGTTTCCAATTCAATTTACTGTCTATTGCCAAACCAAGGAATTTTGTCAATTTAAAATTATACTAAAGCTATAAACTACACTAACACAATAATGGACGATATATATTTGTAATTATGCGGAATAATAATAATAATTATTATTATACGTAAAAAATAATTATATGAATGTATAAATATAATAAGTATGTGCATATGAATATATTAATATGGTACCCATGTTATTTAGATTGAAAACACATAAGTTATAGTTATAATATAAGTATAAGATAATAAATATGCAAGTAGAAATACCTAACCTACCTAACCTTTACAAATAAAAACAAATTTTGATTCAGGACAAATATAATCTAGTCACGCGGGAGCGTGTCAAGCCAAGTTCAAGAAACAGAACTGGCGAGCCGCACCGTGTGTAATATTACACGAACCATTTGGAGCCACTTTTGACCCCCTCATAAATCAAAAACTATTTTACATAAACGTATCAAATTTGGCTCATATATTGAGACTTGCGAGATACATATGTGTTCTAAATTTCATAAGCTTATCTCAAACGGTTATTTAGATATTAATGTCCAAAATTCCTCATTTTTATCATTGACTGACCTATAGACCAAAACTCTAACCCAGTTCCAGATGACCTAGAGAGTTAAAATTTGGTATGCAGATAGGTAATTAGATGAATATAAAGGAATAAATAAAAAACTGGCAATTTTTAAATAATTAGATTCTATTATGAACGCTTAACATAAATACCTAATATTACTTAGGGTACCTACGTTATTAACTGGGATTAATTATTATTTTTATATTTAGCGCACATCAATAGTGTAAAATCATTACCTACTCATAAATAATGATAAAATAATAGGCATTTAGATTTCCGGTATATACACGCGCCGAGTGACGCCGGAGCGGCGCGGGCGGGGTGGGTGGGGCGCTGTGACAACCGAATCGAACCGTTGACGCGAACGTGGCCGAGCGAGCGCCGTCTTGCTGTCCGGTTGTCTCTCAATATCTGACCTATAAGGTTGCGATTTATGCTGCGAAAATGAAATCTTAAGGAAAACTTATAATTTGTAGTAATATTATTATTACAATTTCTTTAATAAGTAGGTACGTACGTATAGTATTATAGTATAGGCAATAGTTTAAATAAATAATAATTTTATATTTATAAGTAGGTAGGTGTATATACTTATTATTATTACAATTCCTATAATAAGTAGGTACGTAGGTTTAGTATAGTAAGTATAGGCAATAGTTTAAATAAATAATAATTGTATTTTTAGTAAGTAGGTAAGTTAAGTATAGTTAAAAGTAAGTAGGTGTATATACCTACTTAACTCTGAGTTTGAGAACTTGTTGATAGTAGCAAATAGTTTTATCTTTTTACTACGTAGGTAGGTATAGACATTGTACAATGAGTCGTACAATAGAATTACGGGTGGGTGACACTCTCACCTTACATCAAATTATTCCAATGCCTCCCGATGGAAGCTGCTTATTCCATTCGATTGCATATTCTTTGTTTGAGTATAGTAATGTACAACAAACAAATAGATTGCGTGAAACTATAGTAGAGTATGTATGTCGTAACTGGGATGATTTGTGTATGTACACTTGCGCTGCAAACGGGGATCCTTACTGCTCTAAAGAAGAGTATCGAGCAAGCATGCTTTGTTCGACAACTTATGGAGCTGCTTCTGAATTAAAGGCTGCAGCAAATTTGTATAATATTAAGATCGAAGTGTATCATCAGGATGGTGTTCTGCTAGGTTTGTTCGGCGAAACGGGATATCCTACAAAGCGCTTGCTCTTTACAGGAAATCTCTCTTCGGGCCATTATGACGTGTGCATTCCAGTGGAACAAGACATCAATAATGTGTCTATTATTCCCGATATAATAATTCAAGACAAGGAGTCCATGAACGAAAAAAGAAATTGACACAAAGGGGTCGTCCTAGAAAACGTAAACCAGGTCGACCTAAAACTTCTGAGAAATCCCGTACAGAACAATGGCGTGAAATTAATCGGCGTTATAAACAAGCACATCCTGAAGTAGTGCAAAATTCTCAGAAACGTTATACAGCCAAACACCCCGAAGTGCATCAGGCAGCCGTAAAACGTTATACCTATAAAAACCCAGAGATACATAGAACCGCGGTAAAACGTTATAATGACAAAAATCCAGTTGTAGATAAAGGATCGTCGAAGTTGTACTGCACAAAAAAAAAATAACGTATACCAATGAAAATGACACAATTAACAAACTAACAGAGAAAATTGGAAAACAGAAAAGATTAGAAGCTGAAAAAATTGTGAAATGGGTTCTTGAGCGTCGTAAAAATATACTAGATAATTACTGTAAAATTTTAGATCGCGTTCAAAGTAAAATTACAATAAATATGGAAAAAAATAATAGTATCTCTTCTGACAATGACATACTAGAAAAATTTATAATTATTGCTGGAGAATCTAAACATGTGAGTACTCAAGAACCATACTATTATCAAAATTCGTATAAAGTGTTCTGTTCAGGTGAAACTATACCAATAAACGATGAGGGTCAAGCTGAGATATTTAATATACAGAATGAACATAATGATGTATCTTGCTCTTGTAATCCCAAACAATGTTTATTAGATGAATCAATACTGAAAAGTTTATTGGATGTTTTTAAATATTTAAATTCAAAGTCAGCCATAAATGTATTTAAATTAATATCTAATGAGAGCCAAGAATTTATAAACAAAATTAAAATACTTTGTAACATAAAAACCCATTTCCCTAAAATACGAACTATTGTTAGAGAACTTTATCAGTTAATATGTTATTGCAAAAATATAAATGCAATAGATTGTGATTTGAACCTTGTTATGTAGATAAATTATGTGAATTAGGAGTACCTTTTGATATCAAAAATGCTCATTGTGAGTTAAATATGCGTGAGAGCGAATTAAACGAAGACCTCATTATAGAAAAATATAAACGCGCTTTTAATAGCTTGAAAAAACGATGCAATGATATACCGATAAACCATTGCATATGTTTTCAAAGACTTCTTTGTTTACGTGACCTGTCCGCTATAAATAAACTAAGAAATCCTATCCAAACTGACATATGGCAAAGGTTACAACTATTCAATGAAACATTTTATATTGAGCCCAGTCCATTTATCTGTCATTTATGCTTACAAAAAATCCGAGCTAATGATTTACCTCCTAATTCTATACTTAATAATTTATATTACAGTGACGTATCTAAGCAATTGAGTGATCTTAATAACTATGAAAAAATGTTGATACAAAGAGCTAAAGCTTTTCAAGTAGTCACCAGCTTGAATCCAGTGGGAAATAAAAATATACCTAACAGACAAATGATAAAAAAAGTTAAAGGGAGGACATTTCATTTACCTACAGTAAATACTTTAAATAAATTGCCAAAACCCGAAGAACTTTTAAATCCAAATCAAGAACTTTTTATACTGGTGCGAAGCTGTCCGACTAAAACTAAAATAATGTGGCAAGATTTAGTAGATATTGGCAATATATACAGGGCATTAGTCTATTTGAAACAGAATAACTTTCATTACACCAACATAATTTTATCGGAAAATTCAGATAATTTATTAGATAACCTCAACCAAAATTTAAACTATAGCATCGAGTCAAACAAAAAAGAAAAGGAATTACAAAATCAGTCTGCCATTCTCACTCAGGTAACTGAAGATAATGAAGATATTTACGAAGAGTATACAATATATCCGCTACACGAAAAGAAACAAAATAGTACAGCTTGCGCACTATATCAAATGTTGAAAGTGAATGCTGCACCAATCGATAATCGCAATAATGATATAGATACTTTATGCTTTCCGGATTTATTTAATGAGGGCAAGTATGGTCAATTTTATGATCGTGAAAAAAAAATTACAAGTGCAGAATTCATTAAATCTCGCTTAACTTCAAAAGACTCGCGATTCAGACTTAACCAGCAATATTTATTTTACTTATTAAATGATGCAAATATAAGACAATTAAATGCAGGTATATTTTATAAATTAAACGTAACTAATCTAAACCAAAAATTAACAGTGCAACAGTATTTAAAGAAGATAGAGAAAGGTGAACTCGAAGGAGATCTGATGGCAATATTTAGTAGATTACGACATACCGAGCAATTCTGGAAAAAACCTAGAAGCGATGTTATGTGTATGACTCGTTATTATGGACCGGCTACTTGGTTTTTAACAATCAGTCCTTCTGAATGGAGATGGACGGACCTCGCGGATTATATTAAACTAATCAATGGTCCAGATGCAAAGAATAAATCTACTAGTGAGTTAGTAGCAATGGACCCAGTTTCAGCGTCGCGGTTTTTATGACATAAAATTCAAATCAATATTGGATTTTTTAACATCACCTGATGCTCCTTTAGGTTAAATAGAACATTATTTCTGGCGACGTGAATACCAGTCTAGGGGTTTACAGCATTTCCATCTGATGTTATGGGTAAAAGATGCACCAATACTACAAATTTCGACTGTTGAGAAGGTAGCAGAGTTTATTACTAAATACGTTACATGTTCTGTCCCAGATAAAAAAGTATCCCCAACATTATATCATCGTTTTATTAATTATCAGACGCATAAACATAACTCATACTGTTTACGAAATAAAAAAACAAAAACAAGCTTTACAACAGTTTGCAGGTTTGCATTTCCACGACCAGTAACCGAATCTCTAACAATTAATAGTGTAACCGAATCAATAGCGGCTAGGAAAACTTTAAAAACTAATAGGCTTCATAATATACCTCGCCAAAAAGAATCTCGTTACATTAACGACTATAATCCAGCAATCCTTCTCGCTTGGGATGGCAACATGGATTTACAGTATGTAGGCGAAAAGACAGCTGTACTAAATTATTATATTACCAAATATACGACTAAAAGTGAAAAAAGTCACGCAGTAGACACTTTCGACGACATAAATTCTACTAAATCTGTCTCTAGCAGGCTTTTTAACGTAAGTATCCGAGCACTCAATAACAGAGAATGTGGTGCACTAGAAGCAAGCGATACACTCTTAGGGATTTCGCTTTATGGTACCGATGCACAGACCACAATCCGATGGCTCGATGTAAATATATATCGCAACCGAAGGGTAAAATCTAAAAAAGAGGTAATTGAACTTGAATCAGATTCTACAGACATCTGTTTCGAATCTTGGGTTGATAATATTTATCCTCAACGACCTCAAGACTTAGATTGCATGAATTTATATGATTTCGCTCGTTGGTTTGACATAGTTACAGCTCCACCCTCTTCAGCAACAGCGGCACAGGTGTATAAATGATCATCAAATAAATATTTAAAGAAACGACAGAGACCTTATTTAATAAATCACTATACATACGACGTAAATAAACACCCTGAAAAATACTATTTCTCACTTTTGTTAATGTTTCATCCATGGAGAGATTTAGCAATACTGAAGTCTGGACAAAATACTTATACTGAAGCCTTCAATTTTCTAAAAGATCAAATTAAGGACGGACTTGATTATGGAGAAATGCAGACTGTATTCTTAAATAACATAGAGATAACGTTTGAAATGATTGAAGAAAAAGTAGCGGAAATTGACAGAGATCGACATGAAAATGATCAAGAAGATGATGACCTAGAAAATCCATTAGACGTCTTACCTGTTGAAGCTGTGAATGCAATGGAGGATTTCAGAAATGCTAAAGATTTGGTATCTGAGGAAGAGCTCGAACAAATGATAGAAGGTTTAAATGTAGACCAAAAACGTATTTTCGACAAGATCTGTAAGACTTTATTAGATGAATCTAAAACTTTGAGAATGTTTGTTAGTGGAACAGGCGGCACGGGAAAAAGTTATTTGATCAATACAATTAAAAATTGGGTGCAGAAGCGATTGAACAAGTTAGCTGCGGTAGCTGCACCCACAGGTATTGCCGCTTTTAATGTAAACGGTCTTACAATACATAGGCTCCTACAGCTGCCTGTAGAACACGGAAACTGTCCCAAGTACACTTCCTTGTCAGACCAAGTATTAAAAGTTTTAAGATGTGATTTAAAAGATAGTACTTTTGATAATTGATGAAGTGTCTATGATTTCCAATATAACATTAATGTACATCGATCTTCGCTTAACAGAAATATATGATACTGGTGACATTGATGACGGATGGGTGGGCAAGATTCATATAGTGTTGTTTGGCGATTTGCTCCAACTGCCTCCAGTGAGACAACTGTCGCCATTCGAAAACTTGAAGTCATCTGATGTCCTTAAATGTTTAGGATCCCTTAGTGCTCCAAATTTATGGAAAGAACTATTTTGTTTTGAGGAATTAACTGTAAATATGAGGCAAAAAAACGACCAACTTTTCAGTGAAATATTGAATCGTTTAAGAATGGGTATAGTAACAAGTCAAGACAGTTGCACTTTATCTAAACGACTCCTCAAATTAACCGCTAAAAATCAAACCGACCGGCTTAAAGAAATCATATCTTATTTTAGATTGCTGTCCGATGATACAGTATGTTTATTTCCCACTAAAAATATGTGTAACCAGTTTAATACTGCAATGTTGGCAAGTATGGAGCAACCAGAAATTAAATTAAATTCGATAGACGAAATAGACTGTCCACGTTATTTGAAAAAACGAGGAAATGACGTACTCAAGAAGTACGAGGATAATTCGTCGCTAACTGCTGGCTTAGAAAATGTCATGACGATAAAAATAGGTTCTCGTGTAATGTTGCGGAGAAACGTAGATGTCAGTAAAGGACTGGTAATCGGATCCATTGGAAAAATAGTGAAGGTACATTGGGACGTCGACAACAGCTATTGTGTACGTAAAATTACGATACAATTTAAACATAATTTAATTTACGAACTAGAACGAGTTAAGACCAAGTTTTAGATATTAAGTAATGTAAATGTTCACAGGGAACAATTCCCTATTTGCTTAGCATATGCTATTACTATCCACAAATCACAAGGCCTTAGCCTTGACAGTGCTATTCTCGACATAGGCTCCTCTATATTTAGTAAAGGGCAGGCTTACGTTGGACTCTCTAGAGTTAAAACTTTAGATGGAGTACATCTTATCAATTTAGACCCGAGTCAAATAAAGGCACAAGAGAGTTCTATTGTAGAGTACAACCGTCTACGTACGTTATACCGCCCCGACTTGGCCAAATTGAGTATAAACAGAAAACGCGTAAAAAAAAATCCGGATACCGAATGGGCAATTCACTCAAATATTTCAAAGGTACAAGAAAATATAGAAAATAACACTGAGAAGAAAATTATACCCCGTAAACGTAGGAAAATACAGTAACTCATTCAATTGTTTTATATTTATAAAGCCTACCTTTAATATATTTTTTATTTTTATTAATGCATCATTAAGGCCTCTACATACCATACCCGCCTTCTCGCCAGGTTTGCCCGGCGGGTTAGAACGGCGGCATTAGATATTGTAATCTATTATCCCACCAAAAACATAAATGTAAAAAAGGAGAGCCAAGTTCAATACAAAAATTATTCTCTGCTGTGGGCTTGGCAATGCAATTGTTTTATATTTATAAAGTCTACTTTTAGTTTTGAATTTGTCCTTTTAAAAGGACCCACGGCGTTACGAGGATATGTACTTACCTACAAAAAGTAATGATATCCCACCAAAAACATAAATGTAAAAAAGGAGAGCCAAGTTCAATACAAAAATTATTCTCTGCTGTGGGCTTCGCCGCAAAAAGAATGGAGATCTGAGATTGAGTGCCAAGTTCTATGCAAAATCCAAATATGTAGTCTAAGGGCTGACTTGGCTGGTTTTCCCATAATCAATAGTCAATAGTCAAAGTACTTTATTACTGTAGATATATATATATATAGATATACATATACTTAGCAAACGTCATTTTTTGCCTCTTCTCTACATTGGACCACCATACGAATTATATAGCCTTCGCATGTTCTAAACCTGTTACCTTTCGGTTCTTATTTTATTATTCCGAAAATTTGGCTTGCTGGTAGAAACTACCCATCGAACATAAGGCTCTTCCATGACTATGTAAAAGTAGGTACTTAATAATAATTCGTATGGGAAAACCAGCCAAGTCAGCCCTTAGACTACATATTTGGATTTTGCATATAACTTGGCACTCAATCTCAGATCTCCATTCTTTTTGCGGCGAAGCCCACAGCAGAGAATAATTTTTGTATTGAACTTGGCTCTCCTTTTTACATTTATGTTTTTGGTGGGATTTAATTTACGGGAAGTCCACAGTAAAAAAAGGATTTGTTTATGAACCACAAAAATAATACTAGTAAAATTAGAATGTAGACGTGTTCATACTATGGCATGCTACGTATTGCGAAACCCATCACATAAGCCCACCATCAGATTTCTGTAAATTTAATAAATGTAGTCTGAAATATTTTTTAAAAGTGGTTTTAGTATTCAAATTCCTAATAGGGGGTGGAATATTATTCCAGCATTTCGTGGCCATATAGCGAAAGCTGCCATTAAATGCTGTTGTTCTGTGGTGTGGGATAGATAAAGGGGCCGTGCAACTCCTGACACCATCGGTTATTTGTCGCCAAGTGATCTTCGCACTCAAATACTCTGGTATACCGGACTTGAGTACGCCGAACAAGAGAGACGCAAAGAGTAATTTCATACGACCTTCTTTTTTGAGAAAATCTCCCTTATTCAGATACGGTGTTATATGGGACCGCGGAGGTATAGGATAGCAGTAGCCAGCATAGGCGTTCCGTAATCGCTGCACAAGACGTAATATTTCCCTGTATAGACAGGGGCCATAAACTGTTAAGCAGTAGTTAAGTTTCGACAGGATTAATGTTTCACATAGCGTAACAAGCATTTCTACACTTTGTAGTGTTATGCTACTTACATGTCATTTTCCTGGATGTGCAGCTGGATACTTGGTGAGCTGTACAGTCTGATATTTGGTATCACCTTTATTTTCACAGGACCCTGTAACGTTTTAAACCATAAGAACACATTAACAAATCATTTTCGCTTTGTATTTTCACACTATCAGCACTTCTAAATCGATAGCGAAGGGGTTTACCTTTGGTGACCTTGTATTTGGCTTTCTCCGAAACTCTGCAATCTCGGGCTTCGTGCGCGCTGGTGCGCTACCTTTTATTCATTGTTACTTCATTTACTTCATGGTTTTCTTGTTGTTTACCGTACTACGAGCCTGAAACTAAAGTTTGACATCTGTTGATGTCGTTGTTTATCTGGTTGTCATGGCAATGTCCATTCAAACTTGTTAGCGGTCTGATATGTTTGCTTCAATACTTTTACAAAAATACTTTTTCTCTCTTGGCCACTCACAAAAATTACGTTTAATTTAAATAATTTTTAGAACTCTCCAAAAAGGGTATAAGAGCGGAACATTTCTGAAATTCTGCAGTCTCACGTCAGCTTCTGAACTAGAAGAACCACCTAAAGGCCTTATCCCGGGGTCGCACTACCCCGGGATCCTGCAAGCGGTTCCTACAAACACGATCCTGCGAGCCGTTCATACAAACACGATCCTGCGAGCCGTTCCTACAAACGGGATCCTGCGACCCGTTCCTACAACGGGATCCTGCGAGCCGTTCCTACAACGTGATCCTGCGAGCCGATCCTACAACGGGATCCTGCGAGCCGTAACTACAAGTACGCCCGCTACCGTTCCTGCAACGACGATTTCAACAACATCTACAACAACAAATACACCTGCATCCTGGTCATTAACCCCACCGGTCTCCTACTCTCCGTGTCCTCCGCTTCCTTTTTTTTACTTAACCTGTGTTTTATAAAAAACCTGTTCTCATCTCATCCATCCTCATCTTCGTATCATTTTTTTATCGTCTTCACTGTAAATAACTAATAAACTGTTACTACTAAATTTTATCCTTGGTTGTTTTCTGTTAGGTTCTGTTTAGGTTCGTATAGCTACACGACAACTTATGTAATTTCTAATACCATAGATTACTTTTAGCCTATAAAAACAGTTGCGAACTAGCTCAGTTACATGTTTCTCAAATCTTAATCTACCGTCCATCGTCACTCCTTGATTGCGTGCTCCTAGTTACGCGTCCTATAGACCCTCCATCAATTAACAAAACTGGATCTAGAAGTAACGCCTTCTGGATTTGTAATCACGTACGTATGATCATATATTTAGATTTCAGTGGATTCAGGGCAAGTGAGTTTTTCGATGACCACTTTGAGATACAGTCAAGATCATAATTTATTTTGTCTATAGTAGCTTGGTAATTATCAACGTCCAGTGGGATATAGAGCTGTAGATCGTCAGCGTATATATGATATTTGTAACAGGAGTTTGACTTGACTATGAAATTGCTATTTGGGCAATTTAAAAACCATGTTAAAGCGACTTTGTCGAAAAAGGGATATTACAATGTTCAAGCTTACTTAAATGACGGGACTGTATGGGGTTAATCTGGCTCAACACAGACATTGCTGTTAATAATTTTGTAATGATTTATTCCTACTTATTAATTATGATATTATAATTTTTTTATTAGTTAAGCACATGCAATTTGTAAAAGAGATCTAAAATTCAATGTGTGGGAGTTTCTTCGCCCTTCTTCTCCCACAGTGGTTCAATATAGAGAAGTGGCAAAAAATGGCGATTGCTAAGTATATGTAAATATCTACAGTAATAAAGACATTTCGAATTTTGGAATTTTTGGACTTTATCGGCAGTATATATAATAAATAAAAGAGGCCCCAGTATGGACTCCTGAGGAAGCCTCTGTCCATTGGAACGCATTCTGAAGAAGTACACGAGCCATCCAATTTGCGAAGAACAACTCGCATTTGCCGATTTTTCAAGTAGCTATCGAACTATTTGCGAGACTCAATGTCGAAGCCATAATAAGTGAGTTTCGACAGTAGCAGAGGAGTATTAATACAGTCAAATGCTCTCGAAAAATCTAGTAACGCCAATATCGTACTTTTGCCGACATCTTGCGAACCAAATAATCCACCACATCAAGGAGCACCGTGGAAGTACCTCTCCCCTTTCTGAAGCCTGACTGGTGTTATGGTAAGATGCTATTTTTTTCGCAATAATGAATAACCTGATCTTAAATAGCCCTCTCCAGAATTTTGGACAAATACGGTAGCACACTTATTGGTCTCAGATCTTTAACGCTGACTGGATTGTTATTTTTGGGTATGAGTCTGACCAATTCTGTTTTACAAAGTTCCGGGAATTCAGAGGACATTATTATTATTTTTTTTGTTGGAGGGGAAAAAAATGGAATTACCCATGCCCAGGAGTCAGACCTCCCTGCTATGTCCGGGTCCCCACATATTGAGCGGGCATCAGCTCGTGTGGTACACGGACTAAAAACAACCCCTTTTTTTAACAGTTGTCTTAATAAGTGTTAAACAGTTAACAACGTCCGGGAATTCAGAGGACATGATAGATTTATTCACTATTGTAGTAATAACATCGAGAGTGGAGGGGAGTGTCATTACGATCATATCCATGACTATACTGTCCACACCTTGCGCATTCGTGTCAATTGAGAGAATTATCTTAGCAATCGTAGTATTAGTCACAGTGTTTAATTTGAAATTTGCTGTACTACTGTGTCTATGATGTTCAAAGTAAGTTAGTTGGGACAGCTGTACCTCATTAGTGCCATGAATTCTAGTAAAGTAGTAAGTAAAGTAATAATCCAGCCGTCATAAATGACCATGTCCATGTACCATGTACCATGCTGGTATGTCCGCATCATTTTTGAAGTTCGGATGTACTGTTTCTTTTAAATTTTTTCACAAATGTTTTGGATTATTTATCTTCTGATTGATTTTCTGTTCAAAGAAAGCCTTCTTTTCATGGAACATGCTCACGTTGACTAGGATTTTGAGAGCTTTATACCTTTCTCTACTTGACTCATTCTTAGAACTACGATATTTGCAGTTAGATTCATTCCGAAGTTTCATCATGTATCTCATATTACTAGGTAACCAAGGCTTTGGCTTATCGCGTAGAACCATGGTATTTTCAGGGGCATATTTGTCGTATAAGTCCAACATAACTTTACTGAAGACATTTACCTTCTTATTTACATTTTATTATTCAGATATTTTATCCCAATTGTAGGAATCTAGCTCTCTGTTAAACTCTTCATCATCAATTGACTTTAGCGGTCGATATGTATTTTTTTTGTTTGGTGACTTGTGGGATCTCTGGGTACAAAACATGATGAGACTTTTGTGGCTTTTGGGAGGCAGTCACCAGATATTGTAGCGATAAATGAGATCTGGCTTCGAAAGGGCACTGAGGGCTGTGACCCGAGGGTGTCCGGGTATCGACTACGTCATATTCCGCACACTTATTTGCAGCAATGATCATAGCTGCTTTGCCAGAGGCAATTATAAGGAGAGCGACATCTTCGGGAGTAAAGTAAAAGGATTGAGATGCGCGCAAATACCAGACTATACTAGACTAATTTACTATAGGAAATCCTAGCTTAAATACTAGGTTGGTACATGTTATTAATGACGTGCATAAGACATAGTGCGTGATGAATATAAATATACCTTATCTGTGACGGTCGTCAACTTATCTTAACATTACGTGAAAATATGACTAACATAGTCGACCGGCACAGATACTCCCCCCTTTAGGGAAAAAAATAATGAATGTACTTATAACAATGGAAAAAAATCTAAGTTAGGTACTATAACATTAACAAACATATATCGACTGCAATAATAACTAGTAGTATTTTAATAAACATAAAACCAGATCTTAATTGTGCATACTTTAACTTAATCTATTTTTATATATAAGGAAAGTTATTGTTAAACAAAACTATATGGCACAACTTAATCTAAGGTTATGTGAATTCTACGTAAGTTTAAAGAATTACTTAATATTTATCCACAGGCGAGCCTTGTATCTGGCCGCACACTACATAAAATAAACTAAAAACTGGAAAACAGAAAAACACTAGGAAAATGGGGCTTCGCGATTAGTAAACTAACCTAACCTATAACTGGAAAAGATCCGCAGGAGAGTCGTCTGATGCTGCAGCCGCCCATGTTTTTTAGGAATCGATGAGTCAATTTACATCGCACGTCGTTGAAGTTGTAATCACTGTTTGTTTATAATTGCGACCGTACCTGCACAAGGATGATTGTGCTGAATCAGCGTCAGCATTAAATCTGTAACCTTGGCTTTAGGCAGTCAATGATCTCGTACGTCATATGTACGTGCGTGCTCTTCACTCTTGAGTGAATATTAAGTTGTCGATTGATGAAATATGTGTGCCTAAAAACCTTGGGATTTGGCTACATAGGGCACATCTTGTACACCAATCGTTTATATATATATATATGTATATATATATATATATGTATATATATATATATATATCTCTCTCTCTTCAGTGATTTGATTATTTTTCGTGCGATGTTCTTCCTGGATGATTTCAATATTCTTCTGGGGGCTGGAACGGCTTCCTATGTCTTGAACTTGAAAAAGCTGCTTGCTGTGAATGAATTTGCCGACGCGTTCGTTTCTGCTGGTGCGAGCTCCATTTTGATAAATCAGCAGTCGGCTGACTATCGGTTCATTATTCTTGCGGTATCTTGAGTTCGATGCGGGAAATCTTCAGTTGAAATTATTTGGCTTCTAGTCCGTTTTTAAATCTGGTCCAGTCATGGCTTGCTTTATGTCGTCTTGATTGCCGAAGTCGGGGCTCGGCGATCTTGGACGAAGTGCTTCTTGCTTGCACTTCAAAGGTGGCTGCACACGGAGTTTTCTTCGCGGCTGGGTCCATGCTGCTATTACCGAAGGTTGCTGATGTTCAAAAGTTGGGTCACCACTTTGCCAGAGGCAATTATAAGGAGAACGACATCTTCGGGAGTAAAGTTAAAGGCTTGAGATGCGCGCAAATACCAGACTATACTAGACTAATTTATTATAGGAAATCCTAGCTTATATACTAGGTTGGTACATGTTATTATTGACGTGCATAAGACATAGTGCGTGATGAATATAAATATACCTTATCTGTGACGGTCGTCAACTTATCTTAACATTACGTGAAAATATGACTAACATAGTCGACCGGCACAGCTGCAAATAAGTGATATCAGATAAAAGCTAGTTCTATCTCTCGTCCAAGTTCCGCACTTTAATTCTTTCTGCTAGGGTAAAAGAACCAGTTTTGTTTTTGAAAAAAAGATACGTAGGCAAAGAACACATTTACTATCATTTAAATTAACCAAGCATATTAAATATTCCACACTGATAAACATAAACGTACATGTAATATATAAACGCGAATATATTTGAATATAAATTATATCATAATATTTAAATAATAGGCAACAGTTGGGCCTTATTTTCGTAACAAATATAGAACAATAAATATTCATAAATATGCACATTATTAGTAAAAAAATATTTTTGATGAAACATCAAAAATAAAACTACTATTCTTTCATTATGGGTTAATAACACTATATGACTTAGGATCGTGCAGTTTCTATATCTCTTCCTGTCCCGCTGTCTTTGGGAAAACCCGTAATAGATCTCCCTCGGAGCGAATCCTGTGGAATATACCCTTGTCGTGTTCTCTTGACATTATTTGTCCCTCTCTTACCCAGACAAATCTCCAGCCATTGAAAGCGGCTAGTGAACGGGCCTTTGCCAATAGCACTCTGTTGCTTTTAGTGAGCCGTTCGTTAACGTAGAACTAGCCTGGTTGGTGTTTAGGAAGACCCATATCAGCGGTGGTTACCCCTCTTCTCACACGCGCCGCGGCGATGAGGACGTCGCGAAGCCTCCTCCGGGATAGGCGCACGGTAATGGTGCGAGGTTTGTTCCGCTGGGCTTCGTCTGCGCGGTTGCGCCGGGCTCCTACACGGGTCGCGCTCACAATGTCGTGCTCCTGTAGGGTGAGACCGAGCTTCGCAGCAGCAGAAATGACAATATGTAGAATAGAATAGAAAAATCATTTATTCATCTCATAATTACATATAAATTTACAAATAACACCCCAAACAACATAGTTGTTTCTCGGGGCAAATACACTCTGTTTAATAAATCCATTTTACACACTTTAAGCTTTTAAAGTAGGTATTAATATTTATATTCTTATACATTTAATATATAAATTTCAAATAAATATGATCAAAGTTAAAGTTAGAGCAAACAATGGTTAGATTCAATTACATATTTATAATGTATTTAACTGATCTAGTTAAGTAATTACTTATTAAGGTAGATAGGCACACGCGACAAGTAGGTATGTAAGATATGAGTTCATGAAACTATAAAACAATACAATTATTATGTAGGTATGAAGTTGGAATTACAAGATACAGGTAAATGGAAAAGTAAGTAATACAAGTTCAAGAAAACGAGTAATAGTTTTTTTTTTTTTTTGTAACAATTAAATTACTTACAAGATACTTTAGACCACCACACATATTAGAAATGTTCAAGAAAATGTTTTTTGAGTGCCCTGTTTCTAGCACTAACTTTATATGGTAATACATTCTTCGTTAAGTCAGACATACTATTAAATGTCTTAGGAACTAAGTATTCTTTTGTTCGTTTTCCGTAGTTATTATTCACTTTAGGTACAAAGAGTCGACCCTTACTAGCCCGCCTGTGTCTATGTCCCACAGACTCGTTTGCGGATTCGGGAATATTCGCAAGCTCAACGTCGTTTGAGAGGCTTGACTGAATACTACCGCTTAGCTCCAGTTTGAGGTTAGCATAATAATTTTGTTGTTCCATTGTTCCGGCAAATGTTCCGAGCGTAGTTTGTCATTTTCGCGCTCCATATTTTCAAGCTTCAAACCCATTTCTGACACCTTACAAATAGTGTATGATAGCGTGGCAGAGAGCGTGTTTGTTGTCGCTGTAAACTCGTCTTTCAGCTGTGCACATGCTTGACTGATCCTCTTCGATAAGATCGCAGCAACTTCATTCAGTTTAATTTTCAGAATACCTGTGAGCCTGGAGTCCAATATTCTGGTGAGTTGTTCTGTAGTCATGGATCTGACGGTGTCCGGTTTTGGCGTAGGGGTCAGCGGGGGATTCTTACCTTCAGATTTTGGTGGCTCCACCGTGAGACTCAGAGATCTGTTGTTGAGTTCCTCAGAGGTTAATAAACCAGCAATTCATCGCATGACATATCTGTGATGTCAGCCGTATTTGAGAGGATAAACTCTTGTAAGTCGTGTTGTTTTCTAATCGGGGGTTCCTTATTCCTCTTCGCGTACTAACATTTATGCATTGCGAGCACTGCCACTTTTCGCGTAGCTGTGCGGTGCTAGCCAGATAGTAAGCTGTATGTTCAGGCATTGGTGATATGGAAAGCGGCAAGCCAGACACTGGAGCAGTTCAACGGAATCAATAGCCCTTTTACAAGCGATGCAGTTCATGTTCAAGCTATGGGCGGCCGTCTTTATATGTAGATGACTCACTGCGATACCCGGTGGTGATGAGTGTGTATGTGTGCAGACTTGCCGTGTGGATGTGCGACGTTGGCGCAGTGGTGCTATGCAGGCTAGACAGGGACAAGCGTAGTCACTCTAGCAAGCAAAAAGCTTGGGGTTAACGACCGCCGCGGCCTGACAGAGATAGGCGCAATGCGCTGGATCAGGCGAAAAGATGTGGATCAGTGACCGGCCTTGGTTGACGCATGGTAAAACGGTTGCTGGGTGACGCGGCTTAGCAAAATATTTTTCTTCAAACCACTTTGTCACCTAATTTGCACTGGTTAAATTTATCACACTAATTTGACTGTCTGGTATTTATCGACCTGTGTAATTTTTATATTTTTAAATATCCGTATTAAGAAGATTTTTGACTTTGACAGCGGAGCGAAACACAATACGTGTGCATTGAATGAAAATGTCTGCGCTCTCTCGTTGTTGTAGTGTTTTTTGTGACCTTTCCAAGGCTTTTGACTGTGTAGACCACGAAACATTGCTCTTAAAGCTAAAACACTACGGCATAAAAGGCAATAGCTCCAAAGCTTATGAGATCGTATTTAGAAGGGAAGGTTCAAAAAGCTGACATTAATAGGACAAAATCTACCGGTTCTGAGGTGAAGATGGGAGTCCCACAAGGATCTATTCTGGGTCCGTTCCTTTTCCTCGTGTATGTAAATGATTTGCCATTCATGGTACGAAACATGTCAGAGATAGTATTATTTTCAGATGACACGTCACTAATTTTTAAAATTAGGAGACAGGAAAATTACTTACAGGAATCAAATAATACTCTCTTGCGAGTACTAGACTGGTTTACTGCCAATAACTTGCTTCTGAATACAAAAAAGACAAAGTGCATAAAATTCACTTTACGGAAAGACAAACTAAAACTAGTAGATGAAACTGTATTTCTCGGCATCACTATTGATGCCAAACTACAGTGGGGTCCCCATATTGTATAATTAGCACATAGACTTAGCTCCGCAGCATAGTCGGTTAAAAGAATCAGGGAATATACTGACGTTGCAACAGCTAGGCTTGTATGTTTTAGTTATTTCCATACCATTATGTCCTACGGCATACTACTATGTGGACGGGCTGCTGACATTGAGACCATCTTCATTTTGCAGAAGAGAGCGATCCGATTTATTTATAAGCTATGTAGTAGAGAATCTCTTCAGAGATTTCTTCAAAGAAACCAACATCCTAGCAGTTGCAAGTCATTGTATCTATGAAAACATAATGTATGTGAGGAAAAATATCAGAAGCTTTAAAACCGATGATGTTGATAGCCGCCACAATGTGCAAACTAGAAATAAACATAAACTTTCTTTTCAAATGTTCAGACTCACAAAAGTTAGCAGTTCTTTTATGGGACACTTTATACGCTTCTACAATAAAATTCCGCAAGAAATACAAAACTTAACTAAAGCTCGATTAAAAAAATATGTGAAGCACGCTTTGTGCACAAAGGCCTACTACAAAATTAATGACTTTTTACAAGACACCGACATCTGGCATTAAACCAGTTCATTGCACCCTATATATAATATAGTATGTAAGGTCACCTACTTAGAGTTATATTATGCTTATTTGATTATGTTATGACGTTCATTAAGACTCAATTTTTGTGCTATTGTAAATAAAAATCTTTGAATTGAACTGAACTGAGCTGATGTTTTTTTAATTTTACTAAGTTTTCCTGGCTAAAAACCCTATTTTTAGTTCTCCAATAATCAATTACGCATTTTTTCTTTACAGGACATTTTAGCAATTGCGCAGTGTTATCCGAAAGGCCAAAACGGATAGTCGGGCAGAACAAGCACGTCTTCTCTTCCGGATTGCATGTTATGTTCCGTGATGCAAATAACATCAATCGTTGATTAATTCGCTTTGAGATTCTTTAGATGTAGAGTTAACATGTCTGATTTATTTATTAAGCCGTCTATATTTTGGTGCAAAACATGTAGGTTACTCGTTACGAAAAAACTGATCTGTATTACTTGTTCTAAGTTCTGGGGTTGATCTGGCTCAACACAGACCTTGCTGTTAATAGTTTTGTAATTATTTATTCCTGCTTATCAATCATAACAATTAAATTTTTCATATTTGTATTAGTTAAGCACAACCTATTTTTAAAAGAGATCTAAAAATCAATCTGTGGTAGTTTATACGCCCTTCTTCTCCCACAGTGGTCCAATGTAGAGAAGTGGCAAAAAATAACGTTTTCTAAGTATATGTAAATATCTACAGTAATAAAGTACTTTGACTTTGACTTTGTTGAAGTGTCGGTCATATTATAGCCTTCTGTCCTTTGATCTTCATTCATCATTTCAATGTCATAATTATTCTATTATTACTAATCTTGCCAATCCGTTTGACAAACATGTTGTAGTCGTATGTTAAATGCAGGTTCGAATCCAGAATATAAGCGTATTGATGCGTCGAGTTGGCTAAGCATAGCAAAGCGTTAAAAGACTCTATCCGCCAATTGAACTTTTTGCTGTACTCAGTGCATTGGAATGTCGCAAAAAATCTGCTACAACCTAAACGGCTTGACAGTTTTTAATAAATGTGGTGTCGTTGGATTCGTGGAAACCGTGAATTTGCCATTATAATATAATTCTAGCTATATAATTTTAGTGAAAAGTGAATAGGTTGGATTTTGGACGGCAAAATGTAGTTCACAATGTTATTGGTGCGGCAACTTTCATAGTACGTACTAAATACTAGGTATACACATAACCAGGTGCATTTATAAGTTTGTATGTGGTATGGAAATAAAATGCTGTCGGATTATTAAACAAATTTAGATGTCGGGGGTGTATTGCGAGGGGCTGGAAAAAAATAATAAAAACGCAAATTTACTGTGACGCTCGGAAAGTCTACAGCTCACAGAACCATTATTGGTTTATTATGTTTTTAAAACGTTGTTCCTATTTTCTTTTCATACAAGAAAACTTTATTCATCTGTTATGGAGAGTTTATTGGTAACGTATGAATGACTTAATAGCATATCTGAGGACAGATATGAGTGTCGGGATACCCGAATGCGTGAACACTGATAGAATGATATTATGATTGCGGAACGTAAGGTGTTTTTGACTGATGAGACGGAAAAGAGAGAAAAGAGGATAGTGGATAGAATAAAATATGGGCGACGAGTGAAAGACGAAACACATTAAAAAGAATAGTTTATTTTATAATTTTACAGTTTAAAGTATAGAGCTATTAAAAATAAAAGGTGTAACCGATTTATTAAGCCTTTCTCTCACATTCCCACATACATATTGCTTGACCGGGAGAGAATTGTAAAAAAAATCTCGCTCCGGAAGAATTCACGCTAACTCCGACTATCAAACGGGTCATGGCTAAACGTGACAGAGCTAAAGTTAAATAAAAAAATAACCTAATGGTGATAATCTTACTGCCTCTAAGAAACTACGGAACATTTGTAATAAGCTTTGCAGAAATGCAAAGTGACGTTATATATACTCTCGCCTTGAAAACGTTACAGCGGGTCAAATGTGGAGATTTTTAGCATCGCGTGGGTAAGAAGGACAAGGAGGCGACTGTGGTCTTACCGGATATGAATGGCTTGAATCGTCACTTTTCTACTCCTCCAGTTGTCCTGAATTCATCGGTGAAATCAGTAACGCTGGGTCACCTCTCTAATGTTGATTTACCCTTTGCTATGCCTTCCTCGTTTCAGTGGGTGAATAAGGCGAAGGTCAAAAAAAATATTGACTCCATTTCCACTAAGGCTATGGGTAGCGATAACACGAATCTGGAGATGCTGCTTTCCGTTTTAGATGGGGTTGTACGGGTCATTACACACATTTTAAATATATCTCTTTCGACTGGTATTTTCCCTGAAGCATGGAAACAGGCTTATGTTATTCCATTTCCCAAAATCTCAAATCCGTCCTCTTTCTCACATTACCCTCCGATGTCTATTCTGTCCGTTCTTTCCAAAGTACTGAAACAGTAGTACATAAACAGTTGTTTGAATATATCAACTTGAATTGCCTCCTTACCCCTTTTCAGTCTGGCTTCAGACCATTTCATAGCACCACGAGTGCATTACTCAACGTGACCGAGGATATCCGTCTTGCGACGGATGCCAGGAAGCTAACTCTTATCGCTTTACTTGATTTAAGCAAAGCTTTTAATTCGGTCGATTTTGATATCCTTCTTGGCATCCTTCGCTCGATTGGTCTCTCGGCGGCTGTGATTTATCGGTTCGATTCCTATCTAAGAGGGCGTCTTCAAAGTATAAGGGTGGACGATTCACTTTTTGACTGGTTAAGTTTCTCTGCTGGTGTGCCGCAAGGTGGGGTACTCTCTCCCTTGTTATTTTCGATTTTTATCAATCAACTTACTAATGTTAACTCATCCTCTCTTCACCTCTCTTTTTCAATCGCCGAGATTTCAGATGCCACCGTTTCGAATATGAACGCAGATCTTACAGCTGTTGAAGTCTGGGCCAAGTCATTTGGCTTGCTAGTCAATCCTTCAAAATAGCGGGCCATCATCGTAGGTAGTAGTAGCATGACCTCTAGACTGGGCTCAAACGTGCCATCTGTTCTGTATGGTAATGTTTGTATTCCTTACACCGACCAAACCAAAAACCTGGGCCTTATCCTGGATAAGAATATGTCTTAGGTGGCGCACATCAACGATTTAAGCAGACGCATTCACTTTTTTTTCATTCTCTGAGGTGCTTGCAGTACTTCTTGCCGTTCAAAACAAAAGTGTTGCTAGCGCAATCATTACTGCTGCCCATTTTAGATTTTCGCAACCAATTGAAGCGGCTCCCAATCCGGCAGCGAATTTTACTTTTCTTATTTTAGTTTTTCTTTTTAAAATTCTGCGCAATCCTGGTGCTCTAGAGTACCTGCGAAACCGTTTTGTGTATTTACCGTCACCCTCAAGACCTCGCCGTGCATGTGTCGCATCAAACTGGCTTGTCCGAGGCCCAATACCAGTTTCCTGATAAATTCCTACAAAGTCCGTGCTGCGCAGATGTGGAACCACCTGCCAGAATCTATCCGTGTAGTTTATCGCTTAGCTCGTTCAGATCAAGACTAAATTAATACAACCTATTTCAATTAACGTAGGTTTTATTTATTTAAGTATGTTTATGTAGTCTAATTATCCTCATATTACACCGACGAGCAATGAAAAAGTTCCACCCACAATATGAAGACAAACACCTTAATATTGTTTTAAAACATTTGATTTAAAATTTGAACACAATATTTACGTTTCTAATGGGTAATATTCTAATGCGCTGTTAAATGTACTTCAATTTTGCAGACGGCGTCATTGAGCTAGCCTTTCCCGTTTAGGAGTAATTTGGTGCTATGTCACTGGAACTTTTTCATTGCTCGTCAGTGTATATTATAAAGTATTTTTATAGTTATTTGTGTGAATGTGTATTGTATTCTAATTTTAAATTTAGTTGCTGTTTTCTTGTTTTTATAAATATTTTGTTATTAGCTGAACCCGCATTGTTTCTCTGCACTTACTTTCTGGGTTGGCTGGAAGAGTTTTCTGTTAGGAATAAGCTCGCCTTTGTACATTTTATTTCCTACTGCGAGAATTGTTTTTACTGTGTCTTATGCAATAAAGGATATATAATAATGTAACCGCCCAATGTTATTTCCACAGATAATGTTGGTACTATTGCTGTTTTATTTTATTTCTAGTTTTCCGGTTAATGCGTCTGGCCTTCAATAGAGGAACACAATAGGGAGGAAGTTTCAAAGACTTTGAAAAGTCCTTCATGCTCCTTCCTACTGGAATGTCTCGTATTATAAATAAGGCCATACGACTTATATTGTATTTAGGTATTGTGGCTACATATTTAGCTCTTGCTACAGCAGCGTGGGTTCTAAAGCAATTTGCTGCTCTGCCCCACACGTTTCAGACCACCCTTTGCAATTATTATTTTTTTGATGAAGAGGAAATGTCCAAACTTAATTGGTTTTAACGTGTTACCTGATGAGACTTCCTCTCTCACGCGAGATATGTTGAACGAAAGGGATATTGTCATTTGGAGAGTATTGTGCTTGAGATGAGGACTCGGCCTCGTACAACGTCTGTTATGATGGCTGATGTTGGGTCAGGTTCGTTGCAACTTTCTTGGATGATGTGCCTGAGGTATCGCCAGCTACACGTTTACGAGACATATTTACATCCTACGAATCTCCTAAAGGAAACATTTGCGTCCGGCGGCGGGCCACGGTCCGGAGGTTGATCCGTCTCCATGGCTCACATACAAACAGATCTAAAACACTCACCACAACAAAAAAATGCACTGAGACAAACACTATACCAATACAGACGGACAATGTTCAATAAATTTACTATATTCTAGACTCTGAAAGTGTAGGTAAATATTCTATGTTTTATGAATTAACCAGAACATGTGCGATAACCTCTATAATGATAGTAAAAATCCCCATGTTAGCCACTGGTGCATGTTAAAAGGCGAGATTCAGTTGCTATCCACTGGTAGTAATAAGGTACATTGGTATAAAAAGTGACGTATGGCATTTTGGGGTTCAGGAAAGATTTTCTCCTAGAATTTCATCTTTGTCTGTGACTAGACCACTGCCAGAATCCCCTCTGTAAAAAAACATTAGTTCATTAGAGTTATAAGTTAGGTTTCGCCAATGAAGTGCGATCCTATACTATTAAGTAAAGGCCGCCTCTTCAGAAGGTACCCCGCGCTAGCCTTATCTTCTAGTGCCACGCCTGGAATATCTAACCATTGGGTGTGTAGTCCCCATGTATCTTTGTTCCAGCCCTAAATGCACGAAATAAGCAAGGTGCAAAGTCCAAAAGGATAACTGGAGGAGACCGCGGTGTACCTCATGCAAACCATAGTCCTAGCAATGTCAAGATCAAGACACTCCTTCGCAGATGTATACGAAGTAAAATGTGCACTCACGGTGCCGGGTATTCATGCTGATTGCCGCTTTCTGCGCATATCATTCCTTTCCGGCTTGTCGACAAATATTGTTGTTCTGAATAAATTGACCGATTGATTTCATTTTTTCGGTCCCATCCTTGTGTTCCTGAAATAGGTTGACTTAAAGGTACCTATCTAAATAAACATGCGTATTCTACGCAAGGCTATTTTTAAGGCTAGGATAGCAAAATATAAAATTGCTCTATCGGCACATACTGCACATAGATTTATTGCTAGCTTGCTAGATTGCTAACACTAACTTGCTATAAATGTATGATACCCTGCTATCATGGTTCGATGCAATTAATCCTAAAAACTAGCCTCATAATAGGCTAATAGGTAGTAAATAATAGGCAGATAAATAGTTACAAAGATGTACGTACTTCTGATAATCCCCATCCTGCGACATGAGCATGACTCACAGAAGGAAAGCTGCTCCGAATTATGACTCTACTGATCCTTTGCCCCAGAGGCAAATTCTTATGGAGATGAATCAAAGCGATGTCATGGCTCATGGTATGTTCAGTGTATTGGTTTCTTAATCCGGAAATTCAATATTTTTCTTGTTATGCTCGCCTGAAAATTGTGAGGAAATCAGATTTAAAGACTTTAACGCAGGTATCCTTGACTTACAAAAGAGTGACTCAACGGGAAACTAACTTCGGATGTTTTTATGTCATGTAATGTAGTGTATTGTAATCCATGTATAAGCCCTCCGACGGGCCACCCCAGGAATCTGTTTTCTTTAAACATAGAGATTTTGCATTTCTTGGCAATCACACTAGCAGCCGCACTACCAGTAGTGTCGTTTACAATTAACGACACTACCAAGTGTATTTTGCGTTAAAATGTATAGTCAGCACAGCATTGTTCAGTTTTTTTTTAATTATACTCAGTACATTATGAAATAAAAATTAACTCTATAAAATAAATAAAAACCAAAATAACGTTCTCTACTGTAGTACAACATAACTAATTTAAGTTCGAGTTGATTAATTGATTAAACCTATTTTTGAAAACACCAGTACAACCTCTTTAACTTAGATTAATCAAAGCTCTTTAGTGACATAGTTTAAATGACACTGACGATAAAATTGATCATTTGTTTTGACTGACATTTGACAGATGATGACCCGTTGCCATAAATAATTAATATCTAGATATCAACTATCGTTTTTAATAATTTTGGAAGCTGATAATAACGAAACAGATCTACAATTTTTACCGACGAATGGTGGGACTGCATTGCTTTTGGGCAAGCACAAATATCATGTACTTAAAAAGTATGAAAATGGTGCATCTATTTGGAGGTACTCGAATTATAAAAAAGGAAAATGTTTTGGAATCGTTACTGTTAAGGTATGTACAGCAATGTTTTAACATCAGGAGTGAAGCTACTGTGCTAATATATATTACGTTATCCAAATATTACGATTACCGTACATCCACATCCAAATTGTCCTAATTATTATAGCTATCCATTATTTTTTATCTGTATATTCAGTATGAAATTCATAATGATTTCATGTTTTCAGAGCAACAATATTCAAAAAAGAAAAGCACACTCCTGCAATCCCGATATTTCGAAAAAAATACTTTTAAAGGAAATTGTTGACTTAAAGGCGAGAGCACGAAATACGGACTTATCAGTTACTCAAGTATACGATGATAAGTTATCACAAGTTCAAAATAGCGGTGTTGATCCCTTTGTAACTAAACTACCTCCGTTTCCTAATGTTTCACGTATCCTTTATGGTGCTCGACACGAAGCAAATGATGTCCCTAAAACTACATTTACAGGTTCAAAAAGCGTTGTAGTGCCATTGAAGTTTCGTGAGTCAATATTAGCTGACTACTATTATAACGGCGTCGTGTTTTGCTTGATGGAAGAGGATGCAAGTAAAAAAATTCAGTGTTAAAGTGCTTTCAGTAGCTGTCCACGTCCTTTTGTTCAGCTTTACATAATAGTCGGAGATGCTGGTAGCTTTATCAATTCAAACAATGTGAGACCTTTATTTTTTGCTTTGATGTCGGATAAAAAGACCTCCAGTTATCATATTTTATTTAGCTTACTCAAGTCACAGCTACCGGACTTTACGCCAAAAAAGTTCATTGCGATTATGAAATAGTACCAATAAACGCTTTTGATGGAAGTTTACTATTCAAATTAAAGCTTGTTTTTATCACTAGTCAAAAAATTTCTGGAAAAGGGCAAAACTCTTGGGCCACAAATGTAAGGCCGAAAAAAGAATTGTGGCACTTACGGCTGCACTGCCATTGATTCCACAGATACTAATTATCCCAAACTGCAATTTGTTTACAAACTTTTGGTAGAAATACAATTATGAAAAAACGGCGTATACAGCTATAAGCATACGAGTACATAAAGTCTGAATGTAACCAAAATATGGAAATGCCAAAATTCATAAATTATGTAGAGTTTTTGGATGAAGCCATATTTTAGTGACATGTTATGTGTATTTGGAGAACACCATCGTACGAGCAATATATCTGAAGGCTGGAATTCAAAATTTAATAAGCCTTTAAACAAAAATACTTTTACGCTATTACGCTTAGTAAATGTTTTACAAACGTTTCAGAAAAATACACAAATTTAACTTAAAAATAGTAATAACACTAAAAGAATCAAAAGAGATATCTCAAAAGATGATTTTATCTTACATGTGCAAATGCAACTCGTAAATGAAGAGATAACCTTAGGTCACGCACTTGATAAACTAAGATAAAGAAATTACTCACAGTTCATTTGATTTCTTTTTCACTCGGATTTTAAGTTGAGTTTCAATATTTAGTTATGTTGTACTACAGTAGAGAAGGTTTGGTTTTTATTTATTTTATAGAGTTACTTTTTCTTTATGTTCTGAGTATAATTAAAAAAATGTATTTCTGAACTATGTTGTGCCGACTGTACATTTTAACGCAAAGTTCACTTGGTAGTGTCGTTAATAGTAAACGACACTACTGGAAGTGCGGCTGGTAGTGCCGTTGCCAAGAAATGGGATTTTGTAGACGTTCCAAAACAATTGAAAATCAAAGCAAAAAAGTGAAGATGTTACCATTCCCATGCTACAAATTAAAGAAGGATTTCGGAGGACCAATGTGTTTTTTGATATCTACGAACCTGGTCAATCCATGCAAATATTGTAAATGGTAAAGTTTAGTAGTATCAACTCATCCTCAATAAGTATTATACCGACAAAGTTATCCCCATTAGAAATAGGCCCGTGTAACAGAGTGATGTTCCTCGTGTTCGTGTGGAATAGATCGGAGATCTGCTACTTTCAGATGCACAGAAAATATAGACTTTGCATCGCTACACAGTTTATTTATAGTAAACTGGTGTGTAATAATATTAAACATTTAAATTTATATGGTGGCAAAGCGCAAAAAATCAGGCGGTAAAAGACAAGACAGAATGTAGAGGCATGAATAGCTAGGCTAGTCTTGTATTGCTAGCTTACACATCCACCTTTTAATACTGCCCCTTAAACTAGCGATAACAAGTTACAAAAGTACAACACTTTGAGTAATGCTCCTAATTCTACATTGAACTCTACCTACTGTATCAAAATCAAAAATCAAAATCAAAAATCATTTATTTCCATAGGATGTTGTTACATCACTTAGATCCGTCATTACATTTTTTTGGGTGAGTTCACTAACACAATGGCGGAATCTGTGCAGAAGAGCTCACCGAAGAAACTCCACAGTCGTCGCATCTTTTGCGTTTCCTTTTTTAAATAAAATATTGTCAAATTACAAAATGAATGCTAATTATATATCGAAACAGCCTGTTACTCAAACAATCTATTCCCATGGACATCTGTCCTCTAAGTAATCAGATATCCTATAGTAACCTTTTTTATACAATTTCTGTTTTATTATTATTTTAAACTTGTCTAAAGGTAAGTTTTTAATATCAGTAGGGACCTTATTGTAATAGCGTATACAATTGCCTTTAAAAGAATTACTAATTTTATGTAGTCGGCTTACATAAGCAACCAACTTGTCTTTATTTCTAGTATTAAAATTGTGTATATCACTTTACTTCTGAAAATTAGTTATATTTCTTTTTACATACACAAGATTGTCATAGATATATTGAGACACAAATGTCAGAATATTGATTTCTTTAAACTTTTCCCTCAGTGACACTCTAGGCCCTAATCTATAAATTGCACGAATAGCCCGTTTCTGCAGAATAAATATACTATTAGCATTCGCAGCGTGACCCCACAATAAAATACCATAGGTCATTAGACTATGAAAGTAACTAAAGTAGACTAGTCTAGCGGTGTCTACGTCGGTAAGAGCTCTAATTTTTTTAACTGCGAACGCTGCCGAACTCAGTCTGTTCGACAATTTATTTATATGAGGATCCCATTGTAGTTTGGCGTCTAAAGTAATGCCCAAAAAGACAGTCGACTGCACAAGGTCCAATCTCTGTCCTTTTATAAATATGTCTGTAGTTACCGGGTTCACATTGGGTAACACGAATTTAATACATTTAGTTTTCTTTTCATTAAGTAATAAATTGTTAACAGTAAACCAGTTCACTATACTAGAGATAGCATTGTTTACCTCGTCATAATTTGATTGCTGTCTTTTAACTTTAAATATCAAAGAAGTATCATCGGCAAACAATACTAACCCATGTTTTGCTTTAACAAGGTAAGGTAAATCATTAATATATACTAAAAACAAGAAAGGACCAAGAATTGAACCTTGCGGTACGCCCATACTTATTGAAGACCCAGGTGATCTTTTCCCATTAACATCGACCATCTGAACCCTATCTGTTAGATATGACTCCAGAAGGCCAAGTGCCTGATCTTTTACACCATAATGGCGTAACTTCCTGACAAGAGTGTCATGATGGACGCAATCAAAAGCCTTGGATAGATTGCAGAAGAAACCTATTGCATCCATTGCGTCTTCCCAGGCATCAAAAATATTGTCGATTAGTTCAACACCAGCATCGGCTGTTGAACGACTCTTTGTGAAACCAAACTGAGCAATATGAATTAAATTATTGAGATAAAAATGACTTTGCAATTGATTAAGTATGAGTTTTTCAAATATTTTGCTAAGCGTTGGTAGTATCGATATGGGTCTAAAATTGGTGGGGTCTGATGTACTACCAGCTTTGAATAAAGGTATAACTTTACTTAGTTTCATCAAGTCAGGAAACACACCATTATCTATACATTGATTAAATATACAACAAAGGTGAGGTGCAATACAATCTACAATGGAACTAATAATTTTTACTGATAGACCATGGGCGTCAGCTGTCTTTTTCATTTCCAGGGATTTAAACGCTTTTACAATGTCTTCATTATTTACGTGCCTAAATTTAAAATCTGTTTTACAATCCTCAAAGTTTTGTTTAAGTATAGATTCAGCAGCAGCGGGAGATGAATTTAAAGACTTGGTTGTTGAAACTGGAATGTCCGTAAAGAAATTTTCGAAAGCTTTTGCTACTTCTAGGTCTGTACATAGCAATTGATTATCTATCTTAAGCTTGAAGTTATTATGTGTAGCTTTGGCCTTTCCAGTCTCTCTGTTTATAATTTGCCAAGTCGTTTTCATTACATTGCTACTAGATTCAATTTTGTTTTTAATGAAATTAGATTTAGCTACGGCACAAACGCGTTTAAACATTTTTGAATAACTACGAACATAATCTATGTAGGGGGTTGGGGCGTTCACTTCTCGGAGATAAAAGGTCCAAATAGGTAGAAAAGAGTGTTTATTAGCACTTTAGCGTACACGGTACAAATAAACGTGGGAAAGACCCTAGAGTAGACCGTAACGGATGCGGTGTCACTCTCGCGCGCCTGCTTTCATGCGACTGACTGGGCCGGGTACTCTCATTGGCCGGCGAGGCGGCTGAGAGTAACGTCACACGCTACTAGCCTATGCTCACGCCTGTCCGTTCCACACAGGGGTAGACAGATGCGATAGCTTAATGCAAACTAGATAACTATGTATAAAGCGTCGCCAACAATCTAGAAAGGCCGTATTTTTGTTATATGATTTCTCTTCATAGAGTTCATATAATCTTCGTCTGCTCCTATGAATTCCAACTGTCGCCCAATCACTAAACAAAGCCTTGTTATTAACTTTTATAGTTTTTGATTTAAATACCGTATCATATTCATTTTTGACAAGGTTAAATACTGAGTTGTACAACAAATTTGGATCGTCACTGTATGGTATTTCCCATAGTTTATCTAAAATATTATTCCTGTAGTGTTCAAGCCGAGTGTCACTAACGGGCACACATGTAATATCCTCTGTTTGGTCCTTTTTTATTTTAATATTGAATATACCTATCTGACCAGAGTGATCAGAGGTTAATTTATTGATGACCGATTTGAAAATGGGCGTAATGTTAGTAAATATATTGTCAATGCAGGTAGCAGATGTTGCAGTAATTCTAGTAGGCTCCAAAAACAGATAGTTCATGTTGTGACATAAAAATAAAGATTTTAATCTAGTACAAATATTATTATCCTCTAACAGATTAACATTAAAATCACCACAAATTATAAAAAATTTGTTTTTATCGCTGATTTTAATCAACACTTCATCCATTTTCTTTTCGAATAAATCAAAGGATGAATCTGGTGGTCTGTATACGCTCATTACAATAAGTTGTTCAAGTTCAATACAGGCTATTTCCATGGTACGCTCAACAGACAGGCTCACTATGTCAACTCGTTCCTTATATTTAAAACTATTATTTACAAGTATTAAGGAGCCACCGCGATCAGCTGTTTTTCTGTTGAACGAACTAGCAACGTGGTGGTTATTAAAGTTGAACATGAACTGATAACTCTTTAAAAAGTGCTCTGTTATACATAAAATATCAATATTATTACAGTTCATGAATATCTCAATTTCCAGTTCTTTACTTAACATGCCCTGTATATTTTGATGAACCACGTTTAAAATATTCATACTTTTACATTTTTCATTATTAGTAACTTGATTTCATGGGCAAGATGAAGGTTTATTTATACAAATATTAATATTACTGCCAGAGTTACTCTCTGTTGTCCTATGGGTTAATTTAAAGAGCTTGGAACAGATTCCAAGGAGTACATGTCGTTATTATTACACTGCTCAATAGAAGCAGGCGTTTCATTAGTCAAAAACTTGACTGAGTTCAAAATAAAATAAGATAGTGACTGTGCTATCTGTTTTGTATAAAACCTAGATAGGTAATACCTATCCTTAGTCAAATAAAAATATTTTCCAATACAACATATTGGTGTCTATGAAATGAAATTTTTCAGTATGACGACATGTCAATGTGTGTATAAATGTATTATAATCATGTCTTATATGATTTTCATGTTGTGACAAAGATTGGCTGAAGGGAAACGCAAACAAGATTATTCTATCTACATTTTGTAAAGAATTTAATTTGGAAAAGTATTTAGTAATTAGTTTTTTAGATACATTTTCCCTTCTACCAATTAAAATAATTAGGGTGGTTGGTTCTAAAAACTGCGATGACAAAACTTTGTTTAATATTTGTGGTGGCGCCAGGCATACAGTTATTTAATATTGCCTGGCCCACGCGCTGACTAAGTTGTAAACCCATATTTTTTCCAAGTTCATCGCTGTACATTATATACCTATCCTTTGTCCGAGAGAAGGAGGCGTTATTGATAACACTATTAGTACTCAAGTCGACTGACGGCGGCGCCTGGGTCAGTATCAGCTGTTCGGCCGGCTGCTCGGCGGGACACACGGTCGGCACGGAACAGTCCGCTGGAGCTTGTTTACAATCACAGATGTGATTGTCGGTCAAAGATATGAAAGTGTCATAATTATACTTACACGTCTCCAACAAACTATTCATAGCCGACACATGTTCCTTAATTTCGTATTGTGCTGACTCATATTTACGTGTAATACTTTGTAATGATGAGTTTAAAATATGCATATCTGACTGGAGTCGCCGTGTGTCACATTCATACTTTTCTGTAGTTTTTTCCAAACATAATCTACAATCATCGATTTCCTTAATTAATTCGACTCGTTCCTTGCTACAATTTACATTTTTACAAAATATTTTATTTCTATTAGCTAGTTTTTGTGTTTTTTTATATAATTATTCAATTTAACATATTTCTTTAATTTATTTTTACTACAGCTCATAGTGGTTACTGATTGCGATCTATTAGGACTATCACACGTGAGATCACAAGCTGTTAGGTCAATAGTTGGTATGCCAGTTTGGCTCATGACCTCATTATATAAGGCCCTGGTTGTAGCACTGTCTCGCTGTTCCTCCCGCTCGCTGAAAACTTGAAGCTCGTGGTGTGCCTCTGCAAGCTGTTGTTCAAGTGATTTTATGTGTTGCAATGCTACGTGGTGGACATCATGACACTTGTAAAATGAGTCGACTTGGTGTTGTAGTTCATCTCTCTGGGCACTGAGATCCTGGCATTGGATGTCCAACTCACTGAGCTCTTCTTTTAGCGCCGAATTTTTCTTAATTTGCTTTTCTATCTGCTCTTCACACTCATCTCGCTCTCGTAGAAGTATTTCACAAAGCTCTTGGCTCTTCTTGAGCTCCAGCAAGATCGCTTTCAGCTTCACTCCACATCGCGTGTGCTCATCTTGCTTTGTGTCAGCATTGCACCCTTTTTCGCCTGAAAAAAAACCGCGAATAGGTGTCAGTGTATGACCGGGTGGAATACTAGCGAACACTAGGGAGTTTATTGCACAATGAAGGTGTTAAGTGGGTGTTTTTGTTGAATGTGGCAGAATGTTGCGTCTTCAACTTTGCTTCCGCTTTTGCCAAGTAAAGAGAGACAAAACGGTACCTGAGTGAGTGTACGGCAAGTGTTTCACTTATATGAAGGTTTGTTTAGTTTGTTACGGGTGTGAAAGGTGAGATTATTGATATAAATACAGAAATAAAACGATACTTCCCCCGTTTACGTCGTTGCTATTTGAACTGATTTTGACAGTTCAATCGGCCGGTACAATCGGTCTTGTTTTTTCCAAAGCTTGTATGTTTGCACAGCTGTTTCTTATCTACACATTATTTAATCACTAATTACTACTTAAATTAAGTTTACTCGTGCAGAAAAGCAATTTTGTCTAATTTAATTGAAATAAAAACTACAGAGCTGTTTACATCGTCAGCTATTCGGTCTGGGGTTGCCAGCCGAATTCCAATATAATATATCTTCTATAAATGACAAGTACTATATATTGAGCTGTACATGAAGATGATTAATGACTCTACATTTCTTCATAATGACCCTACATTCAAATAGACAAAAGACTCTACAATAATACTAGGTCTATTTATCTGTAAAATCAAAGGTTACATAAGTATTTAAATAGCTTTAATTTATAACGATTTTTAACATTAAGACCATTCATGAAGTCATAATTTTTCATAATTTCATTTCATAATATCTATATTACACACAAATAATATATGGACAACAAGACTTATATAAAAATAGTGTACAAAGGCTTGCTTATCTCTAATAAGAGATCTCTTCCAGCAAACCAAATTAGGATGGGAATGGTCGATTGCTGAGCAGGGGTGACAATGTGTACAACAATATAATTTAGTACATATCTAAATAACTAACATATGGTTAGATATATGTTATATCTAAATAACTAATATAAAACAATATTAACTAAATATATGAGGGCTTACATAAATATCATATAATATACTCGTACATGCTAAACATAAATACTATATAAATATATATATTTTTTAAATAAATATACTTATAAATACATACATACTACCTATATTTCTAAAGAGAAAGGTAATGCTTCTTCATGCGACTTTTAAATATATTAAGAGAAGGACTGTCCCTGATAGTGCAGGGGAGTGCATTCCACAATTGAATGGCCCGGAATCTAAACCCATGCTCATAGGACGCGGTGTTATGCTGTGGGGTTGTGAGCATTGAAAGCGCGTGAACTCTCCGAGGCCTGCTGGAAGAAAGAAATGGAAAACGGTCTCGTAAGAAGGTTGGATAGTGTGGATTGTGTAAAATGTTGTAGAGGATGTTGAGGATGTGAGAATCCCGACGAAGACGTATTGGCAGCCACTTCAGCTCTTTGCGATGCTGTGATACATGGTCGTATTTGCGCAGCCCAAAGATAAACCGAGATTTTGAAGTCGTTCGAGTTTGTTCAGTAATTCTTCGTTAATAACCCAGCAGACATCAGCATAATCGATGAAAGGTAGAAGGAGAGACTGAGCGAAAGTGATTTTGGTCTGTCGAGGCAAAAAGTACTGAAGTTTCCTGAGAGAGTGAAAAGTAGCAAATACTCGTCGACTGACCTCATTGACATGCGATGACCAGGACAGCTGGTTGTCGAAGATAAGACCCAGGTTTTTAGCTTTAACGCTATACACGATTGTGGTACCATTAAAAGTGACAGGTGGAATGGGCTGTTGCTGCAACAAGTTAAGAGATTGTCTGGTACCTATAATCATGGCCTGGGACTTGCTTGGGTTAACCAGGAGTCCGAAGGATGAAGCCCAGCTTCTCACCCCCTCCAGATCAGCGTTCAATGCCTCCACAGCAGAGTTTACATCGTTATGAGAGAAGTGGCGATAAATCTGGAGATCTGATGATCTCCAGATTTATATCATTTATTTTTCATATCATTTATCATTTATTCTTCATATCATCTTTATGCTGATGCATAAAGATGATATGAAGAAAACAGGATGTCCGAGATGGAGTTTATGAAAATCGAGAATAGAAGAGGAGAAAGAATACCACCTTAAGGGACGCCTGAAAGGAGGTCACACCATTCAGTGGATGTCTCTTCCGTCCTGATACGCTGTTGCCGATCCCTCAAATGAGAGTCGAACCAGCTGGCAGAGAAGGAAGAGACGTTCAGGGATCTGAGAAGCTCAACGAGAATGTCGAAATCTACGCTGTTGAAGGCACTACTGAAATCAAGTAAAGCCAACACGGAAAGCTGTTTGCGGTCCATGGCTAGCTGGATGTCATCTGTGACTTTCAGCAGAGACGGTGCTATGACCCGGTCGGAATCCTGACTGGAACGTGTTTAGCAGATTGTTTGAGGAGAGGTAGTAGGAAAGCTGGTTATGGACAATGGTCTCAAGGACTTTGGAGAGGATGGGCAGGATTGAAATGGGACGGTACTCTTTGAAAGAGGTGGGACTGGAGGTTTTGGGTAGTGGGATGACTAGTGCTTTCTTCCACACTGTGGGGAAGACACCATTAGCTAAAGAAAAGTTTATAACGTGTGTTATTGCTGGTAATAGTTCGTCAAGGATTGTCAGTAGCATTTTAAGGCAAATTTTGTCATCGCCTACAGACTTCTTGACCGCATTGATTCCAACATTACTCAAGTTGAATGGTGTGGTGTTGGGTAAGGTCTTAGTGCGCAGGCTCTGAAGCGTGGCTTGTTTGACAGTGGGATCCATCACAACAGGCGGGGCAGAAAGAAACTGGTTGATGTTGTAATTTGGAAATATAGTGGTCTAATATGGGAATGAAAATATTGGTGTGATTGCTTAGAATGTTTATTTTGAAGTGACAAAGATAAATCTAAATACAAACATTGAATATTAGAAAATATGTCAGAAAGAATATGTCTGAGATTTATGAAGTAAACTTAAAAGAGTCTACACAACAATGATTATAGCAGTATCTACAACAGCCGCCGTTAATCGATGTTGTGCTCGACAAACAAAAAAAAACTTAAGTTTGTAGTCCTAAACCAACTATACACCTTTTGTGTGTAACAGGCCCAAGTGGCTTAGTTAGGACATCTGCAGGCATATCACTACTACATAAGTATTCTAGAACAACAATATTACAGGATACCTTTTCCCTGATAAAGTGAAATCTGGTATCTATATGCTTCGTCCTGTTGTGGTGTATTGGATTTCGAACGAGGTTGATGGCACTCTGGCTGTCAGAAGCTAACCTAACTGGGGTAAGTTTACCTGTTATTTCGTGACCGAACCGACGTAAATAACACGCTTCCTTTGTGGCGGACGCTAGCGCCATATATTCCGCTTCCGTGGACGACAGAGCGACAGTAGGATGCTTCCTTGATTTCCAGGATACTGGTCCTCCACTAAGCTTGAAGGTATAGCCAGTATATGACTTCCTATCAATCGGACAGTTTGCCCAGTCTGCATCACAATAGCCTCTTAAAGGTTCTTTACATCTTCTGTAAACCAAAGAGTAATTTAAAGAACCTTTCTGGTACTGTAGAACCCTTTTTGCAGCATTCCAATGTTCCTTAGTGAAACACGTATTGAACTGACTTAAATAGCTCGTTACATAAGCTATATCCGGGCGAGAGTTCACTGTCAAGTACATAAGACATCCTATTAGATTTTGGTAAGGATACTCACCAATTTCACCATCAGTTCTCTTTTCCATTGGTTTTTTTTTTGACCAAAGGAGTACTAACAGTCTTACATTCACGCATATTGAACTTATCTAGCATAGATTCTTTCAGAATCATATCTTATTTGTAATGCCATAGAGGGATTTCTTCAGCAAACAAACCTTGTTTTCCTTGCCTTTTTGTATAAATCCAAAGGGTTGCTCCATAAAGGCTTCTTCTTCCAAATCTCCATTTAGGAACGCTGTATCAACGTCTAGATGCTTCATGTTTAGACCCATCTCCGCAGCTAAAGCAAATAAGGTGCGAAGAGAAGAATGACGGATCACGGGCGCAAAAGTTTCGTCGTAGTCAATGTCTTTTACTTGATGAAAACCCTTGACGACTAGTCGCGCTTTATACTTCGTAATATTCCCATATGCATCATTTTTAATTCTATAAACCCATTTACAGGGTATAACCTTTTTGGTTGGTCGATCAACTAAGTCCCAAGTGTGAAGTTTGGTCAACGAGTTATACTCGTTTGCCATCGCGTGGTGCCATTTATCAGCATCCTCGGCATAAGTAGCTTCATAGCATGTCGTTGGATCGCTGGCATCAACCGATGATATATTATATGCCAGGAAATCAGGTGGTTTCCTATTTCTTGAGGGGTACCTCTGCTCACGGGCAGGTTGTTCCTCGTCCAAACTTGCTGGCTCCACATCCTCAATAGGGGGACTTTGTTCTACAATAATTTCCGATGCTTCCGCACTTTGTTGATTTACCGGTCGAGGTGATCCAGCTTCGGGAAGACCACCACTCTGAACACAGTCAAAGAATTGTCAGTCTTCGGTCTCAGGATCTCTTTCTTCGAGGAATAATATAGAGTCTGACTGCATTACCGGCTCCACTTGCCTCTGCTTTAACATCGTAAAGCTAGTTTCGAAAAAGGTTGCATCACTGGACATAAACACATGTCGTGGGTTAGATGGATCCCTAAAAATGTAGGTGTTAGGATTTTCAGCATAACCAACAAAAATTGCTTCCTTCGCCTTCAAATCTAACTTTTTCCTGTGACATGACCGTATATGGACAAGTGCTCTACATCCAAAAACTTTCAGATGACCAAGGTCACTTCTACGACTCCACCACCTGTCGAAAGGAATCTGCCCGCCTAAAGCTCGATGAGGGGACCTATTTTTTAGATATACGGCGACCTGGAAAGCATCTTCCCAGTATGCTGTGGGCAATGAGCTCTCAGCCAACAATGACCTCGCCTTTTCTACTATCGACCGATGAGTACGTTGGGCACATCCAACTTGTTGGGGACTGTACGGCGTGGTAGTTTGACGTTGAATTCCTTTAGATTCGAGGTAATCAACAAACTCTTTATTAACAAACTCTTTACCACCGTCGGTCCTCACGGATTTGATTTTCCTATCTAACTGATTCTCTACAAAGGTTTGAAAAAGACAGAATTTGTTTTTGACCTCTGTTTTGGAATGAATAAAGTAGGTAAATACCATCCTAGTATAATAGTCTACCAAAGTAAGCATATACTTATTTCCTTGAAAGGAGATTGTAGACAATGGTCCACATAGATCCATATGGATCAGTTCCAAAGAAGTAGTAGCCCTATTAAAAGCCACCTTCTTTAAAGATTTCCTTGCTTGTTTACCTTCTACGCAAGCGATACAATTATTTTTATCTACTACTTTAAACTTTACGCCTACCTCGTGATTCTTCAGTTGATTCATGCCTATACGACACAAGTGTCCTAACCTCTTGTGCCAGAGTTGATAAGAATTAGTATCCTGACAGCCAGAGTGAACATCCTGTGTTAAATTTGCCGCAGTATCTGGAACGTCAACAATACCACCAAGGACGTATAATCCACCACAGGGCGAAGCATGAAGAACAGAATCACCTGTAAAACGAAAAGTATTATTTTTATTAAAGTTACATCCATTTTTATCAAAAACACATATAAAACCATTATCAACAGCTTTCTTCACAGATAACAAGTTTGCCTTTAAATCTGGTACAAAGGCAACTTCATTTATCCTATTAACTACGTTTTTGGGTGTATTCATCGAAATATATCCAGTTCCGCAGCATTCAATATGTTCACCGTTAGCAACGGTAACATGACCTTTATCAGATATCGAAATATCTTGAAGCCAATCTCATCTTGAAGTCATGTGTTTCGTACATCCTGAATCTACACACCAAAGTTCCTTGTTTGAGGTGCCAGAAGTATTTAAAGCTGTAAATCCGACATCACTGACGTTTTCTTTTACCACATTCGCTTTTACTTCTTTCTTCCTCAATGGACAGTCTGGCCTCTTGTGTCCAGGTGCCTTGCATTGATAACATATTATCTTAGAATTCGATTTCGTCTTGGAATTCTGCGTCTTCATATGAAAAACGGAATCTAAAGGTGAAGCTGCACTTTTGGACATTTCATTAAGTAGTTTTGTCTTGACTAAGTCGGTTGTCACATCTACGTTGCAATTTTCTAGTGCCATTATAAGGGGCTCATATTTTGGAGTGAGGCCTCCTAAAAGTATAGCTGCAAGAGACGTGTCTTCTACTACCTTGTCAATGTCTGCCAAATCTTGTGCTGTTGACATGACAGCATTTATGTAAAGCTCTATATTATCATAGTCTGACAGACTCAATCTGTATAGCTTTCTCTCTAAAACTAATCTTCGTCCCATACCTTTATCTTCGAAGGCTTTTTCCAACGATCTCCAGGCTTCGGCTGCGGTTTTTGCACATCTTACGTGCGTTATTGCTGCACCGTCTATTGTAAGGCAGATCTTGGCCAGTGTTTTTGCTTCGTTTCTCTCTTTGACTGAGGTAGGGGTCGTGTCATCATTATGATAACCACATATTGTTACCCAAAGGTCCTCATGCAAAAGGTAGTTCCTCATCTTGAATTTCCACGTCGGATACCCGTCCTTATTGCGCAGGCAAAACGATGGGATTGAAGTTGAGAATGACGAATTTGACTTCGATAAACCATCCCCACTTTGTTGTGACATTTTTTACTATTTAGTCACACACAAAATACACAAATACACATTAACATTAACCATGTAACCATTTACCACATTTCGTGCTGATAACGTGTTGTAATTTGGAAATATAGTGGTCTAATATGGGAATGAATATATTGGTGTGATTGCTTAGAATGTTTATTTTGAAGTGACAAAGATAAATCTAAATACAAACATTGAATATTAGAAAATATGTCAGAAAGAATATGTCTGAGATTTATGAAGTAAACTTAAAAGAGTCTACACAACAATGATTATAGCAGTATCTACAACAGTTGAGACCGTTGAGATCTACATTACCAGCATTTAGGTCCCGGGCCTTACCTACACCAAGCGTTCTCAGGAATTTCCACACCTGAGCTGGAGTGTAGTTCTCAATGCATTCGTGTATGTGCCGACGTTTAACATCGCGACAGAGATGGTTGCAACGGTTGCGAAGACATTTGTAAGAGAGGAAATTATCATCTGTCGGATTCCTGCAGTATCTACACTTGGCTCTATTCCTCTTGGCCATTAGGCACTTAATAGTGTCTGTTAGCCAAGGGGCAGGGTGGTGTTTAACCCTCACTTTTTTGTAGGTGCGTGCTTGTCATAGAGACCCAGGACTATAGAATTAAAATTGGCGAATTTATTATCAACAGTCTTACTGGTAGTGACAGGGGACCAGTCAATCGACATGGCATCAGACAAAAGGGACTCATGGTTGATATCCTTAAAGTTCATATTCATATTCATATTCTTTATTGCACAGAAATCTTAACAGTAAGGTAACAAAACAATTTATGAGCAAAGACGAGCTTATCTCTAAAGAGAGATTTCTACCAGCAAACCTAGGTAGGACAGGAAAAATTGTGCAACAGGAGAGTCCTAGTGCGCAATATAACTGTACACATCTAATTGTTTACAACTAAAACATAATAATGTAATAAATGATATATACTAAATAAAATACAAAAGCAAAATTTTTTATATATATCAAACATATACCACTTATATATACATATATAAAAGTACCTATCACGAAAAAGAAAGGAAATGCTCTTTCAATCTTGTCTTAAAAGTGAAAATTGAGGGACTATCTCTAATAGCGCAGGGAAGTGCGTTCCACAGTCGGATCGCCGTTAACCTAAACGAGTGTTTGTAAGCGGCAGTGTTATGCCGAGGAGTAGAGAGAAGAGACATCGTGTGGGATCTACGGTTGCTATGCCTGGAGGAAATAAACTCGAAACGTTCTCGAAGATATGAGGGGTAGTAATAACGCTTTGCGATATTGAGAACCATGGTTGAATTTGCGCAGTCCGAAGATAAACCGAATCCCGAGATTCTGAAGTCGCTCGAGTTTATTCAGTTTCTCTTCGTTCGCACTCCCCCAGGCAACATCAGCATAGTCGATTAGCGGCATGAGAAGGGAATGACCATGGGTAATTTTGGTCTGCCGTGGCAAGAAGTTCTGCAGTCGCCTGATGGCATGGAAAGACGCAATGACCCGTCTGCTGACCTCGCAGCCATGTGGAGACCAACACAGCTGGTTTTCAAAGATGACCCCAAGGGTTTTTTGCCTTAGCAGTATACTCTATTGTTGTACCATTATAAGTTACATGATCATCAACTTGGTTACAATAATAATTGCTTGCGATTTTATCGCCCATGGGACGAGGTCCAGTCCTTCACATTCTCCAAGACCTTCTGTAATCAAAATGACGGAGTCGTCATTTACTACAAAGACAACATAATTTTAACCATACACGAACCTCTTTTTGAAGAAGGAAATAGCCTGATCATCAAACATGGTAACGACTCTGCTATAATTGCCATCTATCGCTCTCCATCTTACAGAAAAACTGATACTTTTATTGCATCACTGAGCGAGGCTCTTCAGGATTTGTCTTCATTTAAAAATATTGACGTTATTTCAGAAAACAACGACACAGAAGCTGAAGCCTACTTAAATCTTATAGCTACTCATGGGCTTCTTGTTGGACATCATTTTGTAACCAGAGTTGCTAGCCGCACATGTCTTGATCATGTTCTTGTTAAAACTAAAAGGGAATTTAGCACAATAGTACTGCACTCTTTTGTCACTGGTCACTGACGACCCGAATGGCCGAGTCGGCAGTGACCCTGCCTACGAAGCCAAGGGTCCCGGGTTCGAGTCCCGGTGGGGCAAATATTTGTTTGATGAGAAGGGATGTTTGTACCCCATAGTCATGGTTGTTTATCTATCTAAGTATAGTATTTATCTATATAAGTATGTGTATAGTTGTCTAGTACCCAAGATACAGGGAATCCTAGTTTGGGGCTAGATCAATGTGTGTAAATAGTGTCCAAGGTATTATTATTATATTATATTATTATTTTCACAAAGCTGCCTTTTTGTGTCTCAATTTCGATCAGAAGAAACTGTTTCTTCCTACTACTTATAGTAGACTAAACTTCCAGGCTTTTGCAAAAGATTTAAATAGTACCAATTTTACTCATATTTATGAGTTTCTGGATCCAAACTCTGCTATGAATGAATTTATAAGACTAATTCAAATTGTCTTGGATAGTAACACAACAAATGACAAGGTTTCATGTAGCAAGATGATCTTAAAACCATGGTTAACACCGGGCCGGGCCTTCTTCGGTGCTTACGAAATAAGGACAAGCTACACAAAAAGTCTTTGTCTAAACCAGAAAATGAAATCATTAAAATAACATATCACAGATATAGAAGCCTTTGTAATAACTTATTGAAGAAGCAAAAAAGACTGTATGACAAAACATTAATGGATAAAGCGGGAAAAAATAGTAAAGAATTATGGAAATCTATCAAACCAATCACTTATACCACAAAAACTAAAAACAAACCGAACGAACTATTCAAAATAAAAGATCCACCATCTGATTCAGTTGAACTAGTCAATAATTACTTTGTAAATGTGTGCAAAAAGCTAGCTGAGAATATAAATAATGACTAATACACAAATCACAAAGATATTGATGCTCTGTCTGATAGGAGATCCGACTCTTTCATCTTGTTAAATACTGACTGTGAAGAAGTCAATAGACTAATTATGCAGCTAAAAAATGCGTGTTCTGTAGGATGGGACAACATCCAGAACAAGATTATAAAGGAGCACAGGTATATTTTGGTCCCTCAACTATGCCACAATTTTAATCTTTGTTTAGAAATGGGGATTTTCCCTGACGCTCTAAAGAGATCAGTGGTCATACCCATCCAAAAGGGGGGCGAACGCGACCGTGTTGACTGCTATAGGCCAATCTTGATTCTCCTATCCCTCTCTAAAATCCTGGAATTAATTATTAACACCCGATTTTTAAATTATCTCAAGAAAAACAATATTTTATCGGACAGATAGTGTTTAATATTTATGCTTCGGAACGCACCGGTTTTTCGTTGCGCGGATCGACCGCGAGTGATCGGGACATCACTAGCTGTCACTTGTATAGAAACGAGATGACGAGTTAGAGTTTACTTTTTTGGACATGGAAAATGTCTAACGCCAGCATCGGAAAGCTTGGTTGAATGTTAATTATAATAATCGCGGAACAATCGTCGGGAAATAAGTAGATTTAACGTCATCGGAGTGAGTGCTTCGTGCTTTGAAAGGTTGAAGTGATTCGGTGATCCAGTCGTCGATTTCGGATAGCGATCCTCGTGTCGGCAAGCCTCACGTCGGCGACAGCTTCGGGCTACGACGAGAGTAAGATTCGACTCCCATCACACCCCACCCTCGTGTTCCTCCTCCCGTACTCCTGCCTCGAATTGAGCTTTCGAATTCCGGTCCACGGCGTCAAAGGTCAGTACTGCTTTGTGAAATTCCACTGAAAAACAACCCTACCAAGATTCCACGCCCTGTCGGTTGAGACGTGGAATTTAACATTTTGGTAGCAGAGCGTGGTTTCCTAGTGGGAAATCGATTCACGGACGGTTGTAGGGTTGTTTGTTTGCCACATTGTAGCTGGGAGAGGGTGGATACCTCATATTGGTCGGCAATCATTTTGTGAGTGAGTCTTGTGGTCGGTTTACCACAATTTAGGTTCATTTTCGGTTAGTGAACGTATAATTGACGATTTAGTAAACAATTATTATAAAATTGTAGTCGGAAACTACTGTTTGTGCGCATAAAGGATTGAACGGTCATTCCGCGAAGTAACTATATTGTATGACTTGTGGTAGAACGTCGGGTTCTATAGTTCTGCAGTGTTATTTCGGTTTACAGAGCAGGGTCAGGCTATTTAAGGGGTATTAAGCTGATTTTGCTGACCTCAGTAGAAGTGTGGGTCATATCGGAGGGGCCACTTCTAGAAGGTTCACGGCTACCTACATTATATTAAAAATAGCTTTTTTTATAATACATTTTTGTGTGTTATTTGTATTGTGCTTTATGGTGGCATTCTCTAATTGATTTAGAGTGTATAGTTATAAGGTGTATGTCCACAGGGCGACCATATTAAATATTTTTTAGGATTTAATTGTTTTAGTGGTTGCCTTAGTTTTGACAACTTAGTTTTAATTTCTGTGCCCAGCGCTGACGGGCAAGTGCTGGTCTCTGGCTATACTTAGTTCGGTAGTGAAGTATAAGACCAGAATCTATTAAATCGGTCAACATGGCGCCTTCGCCCTTGATGGTGCTGCGGCATGGTGTCCGGGAGGAAATGAGATGGCTCGTCCATACTCATAAGTATGTGGAGCAACCAGATATGGATGATGTCCTGGTCAAGCGTGTGGAGGACGCAATGACACGCGTCGGGAAGGATGTTGTTGGACGGCTGCCACACCTGGAGATTCCGGCCTTCAGTGGGGCAATTGATGAGTGGCCGGCATTCATTAATTTATTTGATAGTTTGGTCCACGGTCGGGACGACCTGGACAACGCCTACAAGTTGGCCCAACTATTGATGGCTCTGCGGGGTGAACCGAAGGAGTTGGTCGGTCACCTAACGGTCACGGCGGGCAATTATGAAATAACCAGGTCCATATTGTTTGACCGCTACCAACACAAACGACGGTTGGTTGATGCGCAGCTGGGGAAGCTGTTTAGCATCCCTAAAGTAACCCGGGATGTTGACATCCGAGTACAGGTGCTCAACCCTGTGCTGGTGGCCACTAAGGCCCTTCAGAACCTTGGTCTTCCGGTAGACCAATGGTCATACATTGTTTTGTATATGATTTTGTCACGGTTGCCTGCAGCTGTTCAAAGTCGGTTTGAACAGCTGCATGGGGGCAGTAGCACGGAACTGCCCACGCTCGTCCAATTGACGGATTTTTTGGAGGGTGAATGTAGGCGATGTGACACACTGGACACGGAGGCCAGTGTGCAGCGCCAACCCGCGCGAATGCGGGAGGGGCCGCGCCCCCCGCCCCCACGGGGGGGTGGGCGGTCAAAATAATTTGGCGTTTTGAATGCCGCGCCGTCGGGTGAAGGCTGTGTGCACTGCGACAGTGCCGGTCATGAAGTGACCAGTTGCGCCAACTTTAAGGCGCTCGGGGTAGCTGCCCGCAGGAAGATAGTCTTCCGCCACCGATTGTGTTTCGGTTGTTTGGGGCCGCACACGCTGAGCGAGTGCTCGCGCGCGTTCCCCTGTGAGTGCTGTGGTGGCAAGCACCACATAGTGTTGTGCCTGAATCGGTCAGGCCCTTCGGACGGTCACTAGGGCCGGACTCAGATTGGTCGGCCACAGGGCCCAACCAGGGCCAGACCCAGTCCCCCTCCGGGCAACGGGAGTCACCAACGGAGTGACTGGGGTACCCGCGGACGGGACCCCCCCCCCGAGGGGAAAGAGGCAGCGCGGGGGGGTAACATGCGGGATAGCCGGGGTTCGGTCGCCGCTGTCCACGGTCAGCGAGGACTTCGGGCCGCTGGCTCACCGCGTGTTACGGGCGGGTGTCAGATGGCACCTATGAGTAGCGCGAAGGCTGGGAGTCCACCACCTTCTGCGCCACCCTGCCCGTCGCTCTGGGAGGCGAACAGGGAGGCGAACAGTCGGATGTCGCCCCCATTCCTAGAGCGCCCCAGGTTGGATCCGCTCTCCTCCATTCATCCACGGTGCGCACCGGGCACACCGTACACCGTCCGGTATGATCGGATACCGGGACAGCGAGGGGCCTATTATACGGGTTGGGACCCCTTGATGCACATACGGTCTGATATGCCGGTTGCATATCAGCAGCCGAGTTACTCCAAGGCCGACGGAGGTCTCAGCGGGTTCGGATCCCGCGGAGGTTCCCGCTAGGGACACGCCGCCCACTTACAGGGTGCCGCCACTCCACAGACGGTCATGCTCCCCACCGCCTCTGTGATGTGTGGCACGAGCACTATTGGACTCGGGGGCCTAGGGGTTAGTCTCGTGCAACCTTGTAAGACAGTTGGGTATTTCGGTAAGGGAGTATCCACATTCCATTCGGGGAATTGGGAACACGGAAGTCGGTTCCGTTAAGGGAGTATGTCGGATTACTCTCTCGTCACGGGTGGATTCATCGGTGAATCTGACGGTCACGGCATTAGTCATGCCTAATGTGATGGGCTCACACCCTCACGTACGGTTGTCGCCCTCGGTGCGACAGTTGGTCGCTGGGTTGTCACTGGCTGACCCGGAGTTTGATATTCCGGGCCCAGTAGACATTTTATTGGGTGTCGATGCCTTGGGATACCTGTTAGTGCCAGGTGTCCACGTGTTGCAGGCGACTGGTCTGGTTTCGGTCAACACCAGACTGGGCCATGCGGTAATGGGTCCGGTCATGCTGGCTGCCCCACGCCTAGCGACTAGTAGTCCGTTATTCGGTTCTGTACTCTCCGAGGTGATACAGAAGTTTTGGGAGGTGGAGGAACCACCTACGGTCCGCCGGTTGGACCCGGTGGAAGAAGAGTGTGAACAGTTTTATCGGAACAATACTGGTCGCCTTCGGTCAGGTCGATTTCTCACACGTCTTCCATTCCGGGGTAATCGCCCACCGCTGGGCAGTTCACACCATGCAGCCGAGACTCGGCTTCTGTCGATGGAACGACGCATGAAGCGTGACGGGATTTTCCGGCAGAAGTACGTCGACTTCATGCGGGAATACGAGTCGCTCGGCCACATGTCGGTTTCGGGTATCGACTGGAAGCGTGTAGACCACTGCTTCCTGCCTCATCACGCGGTCATGAGGACCCCGGAGGGCAAAATACGGGTAGTGTTCGATGGATCGGCATCAACATCTAACGGCATGAACCTGAACCAGTGTTTGCATTCAGGGCCGAAGTTGAACCATGAATCCTTCTAAATGTTTCGTCTGTACTTTTACCCGTAAATTCAATGTTCTTCACACAAACTATACTTTACAAGGCCAGAATCTTTCTAGATGTAATATAATGCGTGATCTCGGTGTACACCATGACTCTAGGTTGCTCTTTGATCGTCATGTTGATAAAATTGTTAATAAAGCTTCGAAATCACTGGGTTTTGTTATGCGAATATCTAAGAGTTTTACTAATATCAAAACTATAAAACTATTATATTGTACATTTGTAAGAAGTAACCTTGAGTATGCGTCTCAGATATGGAACCCGAACTATGCCACTTATATAGATCGTATTGAAAATATCCAAAAGCGGTTCCTGAGGTACCTATGTTTTAGAGTTAAAATTCCCTATAAATCCAATAATTATCTAAATCTCTGTAAACAATTTCACTTTTTACCTCTTCAAAATAGGCGGAATATTGCCGATTCTTATATATGTTAAAAATAATTAATAATGACATCGATTGTCCGGTCCTCCTGAGCAAACTTAAATTTGTTGTTCCACAGAGGTCACTCAGATTCAACCCTCCATTAAATGTGCCTAGAGCCTCAACTAACTATAGAAAAAATTCATTTTTGATACGAGCAAGCAGGACTGTTAACTGTTTTAGCAAGTTGTTGGACATAGATAAATTTCATACCAATATTGTCAAGGCAAGGCGGTGTCTAACCCTTAACTTTTTTAGTGCATAGTTTTTATCTTTTTTTAATATGGTTTTTGTGTCAATATCTCACTGTTTGTTTTAATTGGCAATTGTGACAAATATGATGAGTGTTCCCATGTTTAATTTTTGCTCTATTTCTATAAGTGAATACCTGTAATTGGCATTTTATTTCTATTTTATTTTTTAAAGAAATTTGTTTTATAGCTGTTGGTTTTCCAAATTTTTAAATAAATAAATAAATAAATGACATCGTGGATGTTATCACACGGTTCCATCGACACAATGTTGTGTTTGTAGCTGAAATCCGGATGATGTTTAGACAGACGGTCATTCACCCTGACGATAGACGGTATCAGCTGATACTGTGGCGAAAGAGCCCAGATCAGCCCATCAAGGTGTACGAGCTGAACACCAACACGTACGGGCTACGGTCTAGTCCTTATTTGGCGATTCGCACTCTGCGGGAGTTAGCGGATCGAGAACGGTTAAATTTCCCTAGATTAGCAGCGATCCTGGAGCAGGATTTTTACGTGGACGATATCTGTACCGGTGCAGATTCCGTAGAGGAGGCGCTCGCTCGACGGGACGAGCTAGTTGAGCTCTTACGGGGTGGAGGTTACGAGCTCCGGAAATGGATGTCGAACTCTCCAGAGTTACTGTCTGGTCTTCTTGATGACTACCAGCAGGATCCCCACATTTTTGAAAATTTGGAAAATCCAAATATGTTGTCGGTATTAGGCGTCCAGTACCAGCCGGTGTCAGACATGTTCTCGTATCGGGTCGAGTTGGACTCCCCGAAGGTCTGGACGAAACGGAACGTCCTTTCAACGATGGCTAGGACATTTGATCCAAACGGGTGGATCACCCCGGTAACATTTCAGCTCAAGTGTTTTATGCAGCAATTGTGGTCTGCTGAGCTGAAATGGGACGACCCGATCGGCGGGTCATTGAGCTCGGAGTGGGACTCGTTCTTTTCGACCCTCCCTGGCATTAATCGGATTTCACTGCCACGGAGGTTGGTCCCCACCAAACGATACACCGCCACCCTGCATGGGTTTTGCGATGCCTCGGAGAAGGGCTACGGAGCTGCGGTGTATCTGCGTACGGTCGACTCCTCGGGGGAGGTTGATGTGCGGTTGGTCATGGCCAAGAGCAAGGTTGCGCCGTTGCGCACTCGCCTGACCATTCCCAAGTTAGAGCTTTCGGGAGCGGCTCTCCTGACTCGTCTGCTCAACCAGACGATGACGGTTCTTCGTGGGTCAATAGCGTTGGAAGATACGGTCTACGCTTGGACGGACAGCCAGATCGTGTTATGCTGGCTGAAGGCTTCAGTTCACAAGCTGGAGATTTTTGTGGCGAATCGGGTTTCGCAGATTTTGACTTCGGAGGTTCCCTTAATCTGGAGACATGTTCCAGGGGAAATGAACCCAGCAGACTGTGCGTCTCGTGGGTGTCATGCTCCGGAGTTGGTTGGACATCCCTTGTGGTGGGGTCCAAAATGGTTGACTCAAGCCGAATCGGATTGGCCAATGAGTCCACGCGTTACCACGGCGAACGGCGCCTTGACAGCCGGTGTCTGTACGACGCAGCCGGAGCCGGAAGAGGAGTTCAGCCTGCTGGAACGGTACAGCTCGCTCGACAAGCTGGTCAATGTGACCGCCTGGATCTGCCGATTTGCGCGGAATTGTCGGAATTCTGAGGCGCAACGAGTGCGGACACCGGTCCTGACACCACGGGAACGGAACCATGCGTTGTTCGCATTGGTACGGAACGTGCAGACGGTGCACTTTAAGTCCGAATTGGACATTCTGAGACGCGGACGCGTCCAACTGAAGGGAGCTGTGGCTCGGCTCAACCCGTTTATTGACCCTCAAGGATTGCTGAGGGTAGGAGGTCGGCTGCGGAATGCCAACCTGCCTTATGCGGCTCGCCACCCGTTGTTACTCCCTAGGAAGGGGAAGTTGGTCGAACTGTTGATACAGGATCGACACATTCGGAATGGGCATGTCGGATGCCACGCCTTGATGGCGTTTCTCCAGCGCGAGTTCTGGATTCTATCGGGAAGACGCTTAGTGCGTAGCGTCGTATTTCGGTGCCTGCCTTGTTATCGGGCCAAGGCAGCTACGATGCAGCCCCAGATGGGCGATTTGCCCTCGGATAGGGTTAACGAAATCCGGCCCTTTGCGGGTGTCGGAACGGATTTCGCGGGACCATTCATGGTCAAGTCTTCACAGCTACGGAACGCCAGATTAGTGAAGGCATACCTGTGCGTCTTTGTGTGCTTGGCCACGAAGGCAGTCCACTTGGAGGTGGTCAGTGACCTCACTACAGAGGCATTTATCGCTTGTCTAGATCGGTTGGTCTCACGAAGGGGCCTCCCGACATTAATCCGTTCGGACAACGGCACAAATTTTGTCGGAGCCAGGCGATATCTGCAGGAGGTCACTCAATTCCTGAACGGTAACCAGGACGCCATCGGTACGGCTTGCTCCCGACGAGGGATTGAATGGGTTTTCAGTCCGCCGGGATGTCCTCATTGGGGAGGAATTTTTGAGGCTGCGGTTAAATCGGCTAAGTCGCACCTGACGAGGATCATCGGTGAGACCTCTCTACGCTTTGAAGAGCTTGCGACGCTGTTCTGTAAAATTGAAATGACACTGAACTCGCTTCCGTTGTGCCCGCTCAGTTCGGATCCAAATAATTTGGAAGCGTTGACGCCGGGTCACTTCCTGATAGGTCAGCCCCTTAACGCCCTGCCAGAATACCCATTCGGTGATATTAAGTTAAGTCGGTTAACTAGGTGGCAGATGTTGCAGCAGATGGCTCAAGATTTTTGGAAACGGTGGTCCCTTGAGTACTTGCACATCTTGCAGCAGCGCCTTAAGTGGACTGACCGGACGAGCCCCCCTCAAGTCGGTGATTTGGTGCTGATTAAGGATGCGAACCTGCCATCATTGAGATGACGACGAGACGAGGACGGATCGTCAATTTGTACACGGGTCGGGATGGCACGCCTCGATCAGCAGAAGTCAAGGTGGGGGACTCGGTCCTCAAGAGAGCGGTCGCAACACTTTCTCGCCTTCCTATTGATTAGGGACAGGTTCGGGCCTGTCCGGGCGGGTGACTGTTTAATATTTATGCTTCGGATCGCACCGGTTTTTTCGTTGCGCGGATCGACCGCGAGTGATCGGGACATCACTAGCTGTCACTTGTATAGAAACGAGATGACGAGTTAGAGGTTACTTTTTTGCACAGGGAAAAAATGTCGGCGACAGGTATTCGGGCCTTAGCGGAATGTTAATTATAATAATATCGTAACAATCGTCGGGAAATAAGTAGATTTTACGCCATCGGAGTGAGTGCTTCGTGCTGTGAAAGTTTGAAGTGGTTCGGTCCCCAATTCGTCGCGTTCGGATAGCGACCCATGTGGTCGGATACGTGGCATCACGACGGCACCGGCGGCGGACTACGACAGCAGTAAGATTCGACTCCCATCAACCCCCACCCTTGTGTTCCTCATCCCGTGCTCCTGCCTTGAATTGAGCTTTCGAATTCCGGTCCACGGCGTCAAGGTCAGTACTACTTTGTGACATTCCATGGTAAAACAACCCTACCAAGATTCCACGCCCTTTCGGTTAAGGCGTGGAATTTTAACAGGACTTTTGCAATTCAAAATAGCTTTCACCTTTTGTTGTGATTTACGTAGGCCATTTTTATCTATAATAAATCCCAGATATTCGACAGAATCCTTAAATAGTTCACATTTATCTTGTTTTAGTCGCAGTCCTACTTCTTCTAATCTCTGTAATACTTTCTCTAACCTCTCTATATGAATTTGTCTATTTTCCCCTGTCACCAGGTTGTCATTTAAAAATATACAAGTGCCCTCAATATCACCAATTAGATTTTCCATTGTTTGTTGAAAAATAAAAGGCGCATTACACAATCCAAATACCAGTCTATTGTAACAGAACAAACCCTTATTTGTGTTGATGCAAGTGAGGTTTTTTGAGTCATCTAATTCCAGTTGATTTTAAGCCCGCGAAAGATCCAATTTTGAAAATTCTTCCCCACCATGCAGCTTTGCAAATAAATCTTCAATACGGGGAAGAGGGTAGTTGTCCATAAATAACACCTTATTTAATGTGACGGAGTAGTCACCACAAATTCTCACATTTCCGTTGGGACGTAACACGGGAACAATCGGTGTAGCTATCTCGGCATGCTCAACCTTTTCCAAAATACCTAAATCTACTTGTCGCTTAAGTTCTTCCTCCACTTTAGATTTTAATGCTAACGGTACCGGGCGTGGCTTAAAAACTCTCAACTCAACGTCAGGTTTCACTTTTAAATGAATCTTGTATTTATTGAATGTACCTTATTCATTAGAAAATAGCTTTGCGTACTTATCTCTGATGATTGTTGTGCAATTGTCCTGTTGTATATTATTACAGTCAGCATCAGCACTGCATAACTGTAAGTTGAACGAACTTATAAAATCGCGACCCAGTAATGCCGGTTGATAGTAGTGCGTAGCAATGACAAAAATGTTTATCGATCTTGTCATGCCTTCATAGGTCACCGGTAATAACAAACATCCTAGCGGTGTAATCTTAGTCCCGTTATAGCAATTCAACACAATTTTGCATGTTTTTAATTCGTATTGAGACAAATGTGTTTGATAAATCTTTTGAGGCAAAAATTAAACTGCGCTGCCGCTATCTATTTCGCAAACTATATCATTGTTTGCTATCGTGACCATCTGTCGCATAGGATTACCGTTAATCGATTTTATATTAAACAAATTATAAATACCTTCATCAGTGTCGCTATCAGCCGCAGCTAAATAATTGTTGTTTTGCATACGAGACTTGCACATACGTCTCAAATGACATTTTTGGTTACACACTTTGCAGCTATAATTACTGAACCGACACTTCTCTTTTGAGTGGTTTTTATAACCACACACTTCACAATGATTTTCACTATTATCACTCTTATCACTAACACGAGTGCCCTTGGTCGCGGCTGTCGCCCTTGAGCTCGCACGAAGGCCATACAGCACCGCCGGCGCTGCAGCAGCGATCTGCTCCGCCTGCGTGGCCTGCAGCGCCTGCCGGGCACATCTCACGCCCTGCGCCAGCTCCAAGGCTCGGGTGAACGTGAGGGTGTCCACACTCTCCGTGAACAGCTTCTCCTTTTCCTTGATGTTCTCGAGACCCAACACGAACCGGTCTCGCAAAGCAGCATCCAAATCTCCACGGAAACTGCAGTATTGCGCCAAATTACGCACCCGCGCCGCCCATTCAGCCAGATCCTCACCAACTCGTTGCTCCGCTTTGTAGAATTTGTACCTCTCGGCAAAAGTGCTCTTCTTTGGTACAAATTGTGCGTCTAACAACGTTAAAAGCGCCACGTAGGTTATACTTTCCAAGTCTGATGGGAATGCCAAATCTCTTACGACACGGTAGGTATCCTCCACCAAAGCCGTCAACAACAGAGCTCGTCGCTTCACTCCCAGCTTGTCCGTCTCATTATCAATATTATTTGCGGTGCAAAACTGGACAAAACGACTTTTAAAAATGCCCCATTCTTTTGTGCGATGGTCGAAGGTCAGCGAGTCGCCGAACATTACATTTGCACTACTACTCGACATGATTGTTTTCTTCGTAAACACCAATACTATTATGTTGTTAATCACTCAATTAACGCGTAAGTTACTTTCTCGTCGCCAAATATTGTGTATTTACGGATATATTAGAATAAAACCAAGGAGTAGCCTGGTACACGTTTAATGCTCAAACACGAACTGATTTACATAACAAAATCCACATACCCACATAATATTATATTCTCTGTGATAACCCACATTCATACACTACAAACTTTCATATCAAATTTATATAATATATAAATACGAGTATAAGACATATAGATATCGTTTGGCTATAGTTTTATTGGCCAGCTTATGAAAAAAAAATGAAAAAAATGAAAAAATGTTTATTGACCATAACAAAATTACATAAACAGGGATCAATCTGAGAACCCCACACTAGGCAAGCCTGTGTTGTGGGGATCTATACCGATTACACTGAGATTTGCACGATTTGAACAAGACATGAAATATTTAATGAAAAGAAATCAACTCCAAGACATAAGAGTAATTAATTAGTAGAAGAAGCATGCAAAACATATGTCATAAATAAATATATATAATAAACATGATACTTATATAATATAAAATATATAATATTTTTACGAGCGTGGGGTTCGTATTTTTTAGAAAAACACGAATTAATCCACTAATTAAAACACTCACTTTATTTCCCAAATTAGGCACTTACAATTCACACGAAGAGTCTTTCTTTCCGATTATCCTTGTACTAGCACTCGATCGCAGTTAAAATGTAACTAACTCGTGCCGGCTGTCGGCGCCTTTTATATCCCGCGGAGCCGCTCTGGACACATTGTCCACACATATCGCGAATATTCTAGTAAGGACCAGCGTGCGGGCCGAGAACATTCGAGACCATATATGTCTCTCTCTAATGGTGCACTCTCTCTGTCACTCCCTTCTCGAATGTTCCGAGTATAGCTATCTCTTTCTAGTAGTGCTATCTCTGTCACACACTTCTCGAATGTTCCGAGTATAGCTATCTCTTTCTAGTAGTGCTATCTCTGTCACTCCTACCGGATATTTCGCCATATAACGATTTGTGCTTCAGAGGCCCATAAGGGGTCCTGAAAACGCCTGAAAACGGGTTTTCAGGTTATGGCGTCATCTGATAGAGGGTGCCCTGAAACGGACTGAAAACATGTTTCAGGCGCCTGAAAACGACGGCAACTTGGGTGAAATTTCGATCTTTAGATATGTGATAGAGCAACTTCTGAAACGGCCTGAAATGACTTTTCAGCCTGCTGAAAACGCCTCTAAAGCACTGAACTTGACGTTCAAAGTTTTTAACCTAACCTACCGGCGTAACAATATATTATCATTTATCCATCGTATGTATTTATTTATGTTTATACCTCGATTTATTCAGGATACATTAGTAATTTAGTAGTAGTTCGGTATCCTCATAGGAAAGGGTCAAGCCATCTTTGCACAATGCATTTGTTTTACTTACGGAGCTGATTTCTATATCGCATGACTTAGCAGTATGGTTGTAAATACGTGCGTTTATCAATGGGCTAAAACGGCAGGTAAAGGCTGTTCTAGTTCGGGGAATTGGTATCCTATAGACTCTATTTTTCAACCGATTTGTGTAGTTGGCAGAATTTAAGAAATCTTTATGAGTGGATAAAGCTTGCGAACACTTAAAACTTTGCACTCTTTATATAGACTCTCAGTAAGATATAACTCTCAGAAGAAGACAAAGGAGTTCAAAAAATTTCAGTCCAAGATTACTCTCTTTACAGATACATACACTCTTGTACGAATTATTTACCGCATTATCTGATCGAAGGCGTATGCTTGACCTGACTTTCCTACATAATGATATAAACAGTCAAGTACAATAACAGGATGTTCTGGAGAAAATTGGACTATTTGTGCCACGTATCAATTCAAATACGTTTGAGGTGCCTCATTGTAAAACGAACCTACTACGCCATGCACCATTAGCTAGAATGCTCTCCACCTATAATGAGTTGTGGAAAACATACGAAGTCGATATATTTCGAGACAGTATTTGGTTCCTTCAAACATACGGACGTGATATCGGAGCACCGTTAACTCACGACGGGTTTTTTGTACTTCTCCAAACAAACTGCTCAAATAATAGCTTAAAGCCGCCAAATCGTATCTATCCTTATACCAAAAGTTACAGTGTAATGCCCTGAACCTATTTACAATAACTGTGCTTGGAAACAATCTAGAATTAGTGCGTAAATAGACAAACAGTTTCTCGTTTAGTGCATTGACTGTGATATGTGCGGGTAGATCGCTGCCGCCCCACCCGCCGTACACAGCCATCCAGCCAAATCAGTGTCAACCTATAATTTGTTATTGTACCTGCATTTATAATTTTTCTGCACTTCACTTTTTGTGCACAAAGAGTGATGACAAGAGGCTCTTTGTGTATCGGGATCCGGTGGAGATGTTACACTAAAATTAGACGTCCTGACCTGTTCCCGCTGTAAAAATAAATACTGCTACTCCTGCCTTTATAGCACAGATATAAAGTTCAAGGATATACAGCAATCTGAGAAGGGTAGATGGGATACCTTGACTGCCAAGGAATGCTTCGTAGGGGTGTTGATAACAGCCAAACTCCAATTCGAGCACAAGCCGCCAAAGCCACTGAAATACCAACTAACACTACCCAGCGGCCTAAGCCTATTGCTTGCAACAACGAACTAAGGGAAGTAAAGTAATTTTTCAACTACAAGCTGGAGAACATAACTGCCGAAATACTTAAGACCTTGAGGGCAGAAAATAAAGATTTACATACCCAGATAGGGTTGCTTTCCGACAAGTTGAACAGCCTATCTGAACAATATAATAGTAACTTACGGGCTATGGAAAGTAAACTTGTTGACCACGACAGCAAGATTGTGTGCCTGGAGGCCGAATTGAAGGAGCTGCGGGATCAGTCTGACTGCGACGTCCAAGCAAAGCTGAGCAACCAGCTTGAGATAGCAGGCCTCCCTGAGGACGACAGTGAAAACCTTCAACATATGGTATCATTTATATATCCCCAATGCATAAACTGTACCAAAATGTATATTATTATCTGTATCTACCTAGTCGGTCCATAAGTTCTGTCACAAATATTTTGCCGCATAGTAAATAATACCAAGTTTTATTTTATTTAATACTATATATGGTTTGATAGCTCATTAAATACTGATAAATTAGAACGATTATTGGATTTAAATGCTTAAAGCCATATTACACAAATGCTAGTTTCTTCAGAGATTTTGCACTCTTTTACCCAATCAAAAATACGGACGTAATTCACTTAATCTTTTTTCCATAACTCTTAAAACCTTTCAAACTTACGTGAGATTTTAGTCAGGACCCTCCCTGAACCAGTTACCTTCATTTTGAAGCATAAGATAACTAAGTCTGGGTAAAACTAATTTTCATATTCACATTTTACGTAGTGTACTTGTTGCCCACAAAATCATTTTTATACGTTTTTCTGAAAACGTAAAAAGTACGTAAAGTTCTCTTTGGGAGCAGTTGGAACTGAAAGCTAACAGAAAATCAAATGCTAGTTGTTAAGCATGGTCTAAAATCGAGGTTTCAGAATAAATAAAAAAAACCTTGTTGGTTATCTGGAACACTGTTTTTTTATTAAATTTGTGGTAAGTGGTATTTTTGTCAGTTGCGGCGTGTTTTGGGTTAGCGATTGTCTCAAGTTTATAAGGTTTTTTGTCATATTGAGATAATCGTACAAAATGTATTGTATTGCAATTTGATTCGTATGAAATAAAAAATCTTTCAAACGTAGTGTTTACCTCAATATCACCTCGAAAGATCTATCGACAAAATCATAGCAACAACCACATTTATTGAGAGATAGGTTGAGGGGCGTGGCACGTGCGAACAAATGTAGCTCCGACAGGTTCGATATTAAAAATTCTCGGTAGTCACCGGGCGACTGACAGATTCAAATTCGCGCGCCACAACTCCCCCCACGCAGTCCGTGATCGAAGTCAACGGTATTACGCTAGCCCCACCCACCTACGAGGACTCCATTCATCTGGACAAAGCACCCTCTCCTGCGCGTGAGTAGTAGTGAGTACAACTGCAGCGCTACTACTACAGCAGCTACATAATCAGTGATCACACTCGTGTGATGTGGTGTAATGACCTCATTCATTACACCACATGTCACACGCAACTGCCTAATGGTCGCTGCGGCCCTGGTACCCTGCAGTCTCGCCGCTTTGACCAAACAGGGCGCGTGGGGCGCCACTGATCACTGCTCGTAACCGGTTCGCCATCTCCTGTACACCGCTACGGCCCTGGTACACCCAGAGAGAAGACCCCACCCAAATCCTCGATCGGTGGCCTACGCACTTGACCTATAAGCCGTCCCAATCTCCTACGGCTCCCTGAGTGCCTGGTATAATTTGAAATTGTAAATACGCTCGTATAACATGGTTCTACGTACCCCTCCCCCCTCACCGGTGAAGGCAACCCGTAATAACGTGCCATCTACTACTACACTTCTCGCACCCGGTGCGTCGCCCAACCAGCATTCGTCATCGACGCCGAATCTTCCCTCTACAATAGGCTTCCCTCGCAAAGTGACTCCGTTAACACCAGGCTCGAAGCGAAAGTACGACGGGCTCGACAATGCAGATGAATTGCGAGATTTTATGGGTTGTATGCGCGGGATGTTCGCATCATTTTCAAATGATATTGAGTCGCGCCTAAATGCACTGCAAGAAAATATTGCTGTGATACGAAATCAGAATAATGACATAACAAAGAGTGTCGAGTTCATGTCGGAGAAGCACGATGAGCTGCTTAAAAGAATAGACGCACTAGAGTCCGAAAAACGGGATGACAGGAAATACATTTTGTCACTTGAAGATAAAAAGAGTCCCTAGAGAAGAAATCTCGCTCCACTTGCATTGAAATTCGTAACATCCATCCCAAAGAAATCTGACGAAAAGAGTTCTGAGACTAAAGGTAATCTATGCGACTTGTTGTCGAACCTGTCGTTGGGGAATCTTCCTCGCAACAAGACTTAAGAGGCATTGTACAGTCCGAGTTGCGTACTTTTCTGGAAAAGGAGCTTGTTGGCGTTATTAAGACTACCATGAGCAGGGAATTCAACAGTCTCAAGAAGGAGCTTAAAGAAATGAAGGAGGAAGTCACAGGTATAAAAGAAGCAATAGATTTTTTCAATACACAATTTGAAGAGTTGAAAGAGGACTCTAAAAAGAAAACTGTACAGATTGCTGAGTTGCAGAAAGAAAATGAAACCCTGAAGTTTACTACGAGAGACCTGCACATTCGTGTTATGGAAATGGAGCAGCGCGCTCGAGCTGCAAACATCGAGGTCCAATGCGTCCCAGAATTCAAGTCTGAAAACCCGGTAGTACTTATTCAGCAATTAGCCAAAGTTGTATCGTGCGACATTAATGCGAGTGACATACATCTCTGCACCAGGATTGCTAAATCAAAACAGGACAGCCTACGCCCTCGCTCCATTGTAGCGAAGCTTGCCACTCCGCTTCTGCGCGACTCCTTGATAGCAGCTGTTAAGACCTACAACAAAGCCAACCCGAAGGACAAGCTTGGCTCCCATCATCTTGGCATAGCAGGAGACAAGAAGGATGTATTCATCTCAGAACATCTATCCCCATCAAACCGAGAACTACAGATTTTGACTAGACTAAAAGCCAAAGCAACCGACTTCAAGTTTGCATGGGTCAGCAGGGGTCGTATTTTGGCTAGGAAAACAAGCACGTCTAAAATATTGTGGATCAAGGATAAAGATTGTATTGATAAATTAATGGTGTAATAGCTTGCACCATAAATTTATCAACACATGTAATGTATATTAAGCTGTCAACTATACAAACTATTATAAAGAGCTTGAACTAATTTGTGTATATCAAAACGTTCGAGGATTAAATACAAAAACACATGATTTCATTAAGAATGTAATCCTGAATAACTTTGATATTATTGTAATTACCGAAACTTGGATTCAGAGTGGTGTTGGCGATCGTGAGTTGTTTGACGATCGATATAAAGTCTATAGGTGCGATAGAAATCTTGACCGTCCTGGAGCTAAGTTGGGTGGGGGTGGCGTAATTATCGCAATAAAAAACAACTTTAAATCTGATTTAATACAATGTCAAAATAATAGTAATTTTGAAGCCATATGGATAATAATTGAACACAGGCACGATAAACTGGTGAAAAAGATCGGCATCTGTGTGACATATATTCTTTCGCCACTGAAACGTGGTGACTTTGAGCAGTTTATTGAACATGCAAATAACATACTCACGGAGAGGGCGGACCTATCTGGGATTGTGATTATGGGTGATCTCAATCTAAAAGACATACAATGGCAACCAATTCCAGATAAACCTGAACGTCAGTCTCCTGTAGGTAACGGTGCCCTTTTTAACACTATTTCAGAATTCATGTCCTTGCATAACCTTGATCAATTTAATGCAGTAAAAAACAGTAATGACAGAATACTCGATTTGATACTGTCCAATATCAATAAAACAAATGTAGCTCACTTTCCGGACGGACTCAGCACAGTCGACCCTCATCACCCACCTTTAGAGTTTGTATTGAAACTGTCTAGCGATACTACCTTGCCGACAAACTCAACACCTAGACTAAATTTCCACAAAGCTGACTACACAGAAATTATCAACGATCTCAACATGGTCAATTGGGATGAGGTCTTCCACAGTTGTCGCGATGCGAACGAGATGTTGGATACGCTGCACGAAAAGCTAAACATAGCTATTAAAAAGTATGTCCCTCTAACTAAACCGCGGAAATATAACTTCCCACCTTGGTTCACATCAGGTCTAATCAGGCTACTCAACGAAAAAAATAAAATCAGATTAAAAGTGAAGAAATTCCATAATCCCATAGACAAACTTACATTGGATATGTTAAAGAAAAGATGTGATCGACAAATAACTGTTAGCTACACTGAATATATGAAAAAGATGGAACAAAGCATTAGAGACAACCCTAAATACTTCTGGGCATATATAAAGCAGAGGAGGAAGAACAGAAGCGAACTTCCCTCGACTATGAAACTAAACTCCGAAGAAGGTCATGGTAGCAAGGAGATCAGTGAATTTTTTGCTAAAAACTTCGCTTCTATATGTGTCGTTGACTCGGAGCCGCCAGCCTTAATTTGTAAACCTGCAGATTCTACAGTCTATACCCCTCTGTCAGCTATATCAATCAACGAGTTTAGTGTTCGAAGAAACTTGAAAAAACTCGACCCTGCCAAGGGCGCTGGCTCAGACAATATACCACCCTTATTTGTGAAGCGTTGTGCTGATGTGCTTTCATGGCCATTGACTATCATATACAATACCTCGTTAAAATCAGGGATTTTCCCCTCCCAGTGGAAGATAGGGAAAATTGTACCGATACCTAAAGAAGGTATCAGCATGGACGTCAAGATGTACAGACCTATCACGATACTTCCCGTCTTCGCAAAACTATTTGAAACTCTTATATACCCATGTCTGAACAAGCATGTCTTCCACCAGCTTTCCGACAGACAACACGGTTTCTTGCAGGGCAGATCTACTAACTCAAACCTGGTCGCGTTCACCGATCGTCTCGTTAGTTTTGTGGATAAGCGCATACAGGTGGATGCAGTATATACTGACTTTAGTAAAGCATTCGACAGGGTCGACTTTGACATACTCCTTCACAAACTTAAAAGTTACGGTATCCTGGACCCAATGTTGGAATGGATACGATCGTATTTAATAGGACGAAGTTCCTACGTGGTGGTCAACGGCGCGAAATCTGCATTGTTTAGCGCAAAATCAGGTGTTCCGCAGGGGTCGCATCTCGGTCCTTTGCTGTTCGTCGTGTTTATTAACGATATTGTAGACTGCTTTGAGGACGCAGAGCCATACTTGTTTGCGGATGACTTAAAAATAATTAAAACCATTTCTAGTAATGCAGATATAGATCGGTTACAGCAAGACATTGACAGACTGTGCCAGTGGTGTACGAGCAACAGGATGGAGCTCAATCCCAATAAGTGTTACCACATATCTTTTACCCGTAACATCAGAATCATCCTGGCGCAGTACAATATTAACGGTACTTGCCTCGAACGGGTTAATGCCATTCGCGACCTCGGTGTGTTGATGGACAGCAAGCTCAACTTTACTCCTCACATATGCAATTTGTAAAAAAAACATTAAAAATGCTGGGATTTATCATGAGAGCCTCCAAGCCCTTCAGGAATACCAGCACAAAAATACTGCTATTCAACACGTTAGTTAGATCTAATCTGGAGTATTGCTGTCAGGTATGGAGTCCGTTCTATCAGGTTCACAAAGATAATTTGGAAAGAGTCCAAAAGAGATTTCTTTGCTACCTAGCAAATACCACTCTTAGTCACTTAGAACTTCGGTCCTACACAGAACGACTGAATCACTTCAAAATTACACCTCTCACCGTTAGAAGGAAAGTACTCGATCTGAAATTCATGCACAAGGTGCTAAACGGACAAATAGACTGTCAGCAGATACTGGACTCGTTCAGTATTTCGGTGCCGAGTAGACTTCCACGCCGCGGTACCTACAAACTGTTCAGAGAGCGTCCATGGAAAACAAACCTTGGCATAAACTCGCCCTCCACCAGAATGATACGCCTGTACAATACACTGCATAAAAGTCAAACCACAGACATCGATGTATACCATGATACGTTTCATACTTTCCGATCTAAGCTTGATCCCCACCTAACTTAGAACTAAACTAAATTAAATTGAATTATTATAAAAATCAAACCTATATTAAATTAATTTAAACTTAACTTAAATTATATTTGTAATGTAATTAATTAATTGTAATAATTATATCACTCAGAACTTGTTATATACTAATGAACTAATGCTTCGAACTGTATTTTAATGCAAGCTGTGTTTGCCTATAAGTGGACAAGCATCTAAAAAGTAAAAAAATGTAATAATTAAGTAAATATGTATTGTCCGTTGGCGGACCTGAACCAATAAAATAAAAAATAAAAAATAAACCTGGCAAATGTCATAAGTCTACCAATTAGTGAATCTGACATAAAGGATATCTACAGAACAACACATATGAAAGACTCCTCGAGACCGATTATTGTCGAGTTCCGCATATTAAAAAAGGATGCACAGCAAACAAAGCAGCAGTCAAAACTTTCAACATGAAAAAACCTAACGTAGATAAGTCAAATACTACTACTCATCTGGGAATCATTGCACCGAAGAAAGGGATTTTCATCTAAGTCTCTTAGATGAAAATCCCTTTCTTCGGTGCAATCTCACCCCCAAGTCGCAGCGTTTGTTTTACATGACAGGAGAATTTGCGAAGGAGAACAAATATGACTTCTGCTGGACTTCTCGTGGCGTAGTCTACCTTTGAAAGTCCGAAAACAAACCATACAGCCGTATCTTGTGTGACAGTGATCCAGACAACTTAAAAAATAAGGCGTGACTAATTTTATTTGTTTCTACAAATACTCTTATCTTGTATAATGTAAGTAATAATTATTATTATATAGCTCTAGTTAACTTTATGAATTTGTACATAACAACTCCTCTCCATACATTACACTTATTCACTCTTACGCTTCTTACAAATATGCACATACAACAAACAGAAAAACGCAAACAATTCATATCACCACCCACACAAAAAATCTTAAATCTGCAGGACAGTCCATTAATTAATAAATATATCAAGCCAATCATCTTTAATGAAAATAAATATATCTCAGATGTGCCGGTCGACAATGTTAGTCATATTTTCACGTAATGTTAAGATAAGTTGACGACCGTCACAGATAAGGTATATTTATATTCATCACGCACTATGTCTTATGCACGTCATTAATAACATGTACCAACCTAGTATATAAGCTAGGATTCCCTTTAATAAATAAGTCTAGTCTAGTCTAGTATTTGCGCGCACCTCAAGCCTTTTACTTTACTCTCGAAGATGTCACTCTCCTTAAAATTGCCTCTGGCAAATCAGACATTAGCATAAACCAAAAAATAAACAAAACAATCATAAATAACCACATTCGATTATGTACAACAATTAATAAATGATCTGGATGGCATATCGGTCTGTAAGTCCATCCTTACTGAAACAAGTAACTGTATAAAATATGTTCCCACATCGCATTCTTGTCTAAAAATAATCTTCAAATAATCAATCTTCCAGACTTCCTAGTACTTCTGCATGAACTGAAATTTGATTGTGATATTCTGATTTTGACCGAATGTTGGTTGTCTTGTACACCTATAATTCCCTTAATTCAAGGCTTTAAACATTATGCAAATAAAACAAAATGATGGAGTGGTGATATATTACAGAGAAAATCTACTTGTCACCATAGAAGGGCCAAACATTGCTGATGGAAATTGTCTTATTTTGAAACATGATAAAGACACGGCTGTTATCGCCATTTACCGCCCACCCTATTTGAAAAATATTGAAAATTTTCTTGAAGGCTTATTTAATGTATTTCAGGATTTGTCTTATTTCTCTAATGTAATTCTGACTGGAGACTGTAATATTGATATAAACCCAGTAAACCATAATTCTGATGCCGACCTCTACTTAGATAAGGCTGCCTATTATGGACTGCTACCTGGTCATACTTTTGTGACTAGGGATTTCAGCAATACTTGCTTAGATCATTTGCTACTAAAAACTAAAAAGAAAGCTGTTACCTTAGTCATGAATACAACTATAACTGATCACAAAGCTTATAAAGTCAAATCCGCCATCTACTTATTCTATTTTGGACACTGAGGGATTAGCACAGAATCTGGAAAAAAGTAATTTCGAAATAATTTATGAAATACCGGATCCAAACACTGCTATTAATACGTTCATAGGTATTTTACTCAGTGCTATTGAGAATAATACAAAAACTCGCAAAATCCCAGGATTACTGCTGGACTCCTCCGCTGTATAAGAAATCGGGACAAACTTCACAAAAAACAGTATCAAACCCAGGAAATGAAACTTTAAATTTATCTTACAATATAGGACCTTTTGTAATAATTTGATAAAGAAATTGAGGAGAAATTTTGAAAAATCACAACATAAACAAGCGGGAAACAATAGCAAGCAGCTTTGGAAGGCTATTAAATCCATTTCTTCAACCACTCCGATAAAGGACCAACCTCGAGAACTTCTGACACCTTTAAATGCACATATATCATCTTTAGAAAAAAGTAAATAACTATTTTATAAGTGTAGGAAAAAATCTATCAGAGGCAATAAATTATAAAGATCAAATTATTACACCAATCGTAAGCAGCTGCTAACCAAACTCATTTGCAATGTTACAAACTGACAATCAAGAAATTGAAAGCCTTATCATGACTCTAAAAAACGAATGCTCTGTGGGATGGGATAAGATTTCAAATAAGGTTTTAAAATCCCATAAAAATCTGTTTGTCCCGATTCTTACTTACATTTTTAATTTATGTTTAGAGAAGGGAATCTTCCCTGATGCGCTAAAACGATCCGTAGCTCTCCCAATCCACAAAGGGGGTGACCGGGACCGTTTTGAATGCTACAGACCTATCTCTTTACTCCCCTCTCTCTCTAAGCTACTGGAACGAATCATGAACACTAGACTCATCACCTACCTGAAAAAAACAGTATCCTGGCAGGAAATCAATACGGTTTTCGGTCTGGAAAATCTACCTCCGATGCTGTTCATGACCTTACAAACTTCGAAGGTGAAAACCTAGACGAGGGTAAACGCTGTTTGGGAATATATCTTGATTTAGCCAAAGCATTCGACACGGTTTCGGTAGAGCTCCTTATAAAAAAACTGGAATTAATATGTGTCAGAGATATCCAGTTGGATCTTTTTAGAAGTTACCTGTCAAATAGAACTCAAAGTGTCAAAATTGGTGAACTTACGAGTAGTACGCAATCGGTAAATTGGGGAGTTCTACAAGGAAGTGTCGTTGGACCTACTCTGTTCTTAATTTATATAAATGATCTCTGCCGCCTCGTGCTGCCGCAAGCCAAAATCATCACCTACGCTGATGACACGGTTTTACTTTGTGCTGGTAGTGGTTGGGATGAGGTATTTGTTAGCGCTCAACTGGGCTTCAATATTGTATCCCGTTGGCTACAACAAAATATTCTGACCCTCAACTCTGAGAAAACTAAATATTTAACTTTTTCTATACTGAACTCTACACAACCGAATAGCAAACACAAATGATTTACATTGGAGCTAAATTCGTGCACATGTCAAGTTCTGGAAAGGACGCCGACTATCAAATATTTAGGTATACTTCTTGATAATAATTTGAAATTCCAAAATCACATACAGTCTCTTAGTGCCAAAATCAGAAAATTAATATATGTAATTTCGTAATTTCGTAATTTCTTTATTGTACTAAACAAAACAGACATACAGATAACTTATGATAGAAAAAACATGTACAAAGGCGAGCTTATCTCTAAAAAGAGATTTCTTCCAGCAAACCATGTTGGATAGGAGACGGAGATGATAGGTAAGGGAAAGAATTGCGCGTACAATTAAGACTATATTCTAATATAATACATATTACACATACATAAAACCCTATTGATAAGAAATATAGACTACATACACAGTTACATAAATACAGCATATCAATAAATATCTTACAAATATACTAATACTAATACATTATATAGCTAAATAGAAAGTGAAAGATAGTGCTTCTTTAGTCGGTTCTTAAAGATATTCAGTGATGGACTGTCCCTGATGGTGCAGGGAAGTTCATTTCACAGCCGTATAGCGCGGATTCTAAACCCGTGCTCGAAGGTTGCAGTGGAGCGTTGTGGGGCTTTAAGCTTAGTAGCCATGTGAGTTCTCCGAGGCCTGCATGAAGAAAGAAATTCGAAGCGATCACGCAGGAAGTTAGGGTACCGAGGGTTCCACAAAATATTGTAGAGCAGGCATAGGATATGAGAGTCCCGTCGAAGACGAATCGGAAGCCAATTCAACTCCCTGCGATGTTGAGAAACGTGATCATATTTTCGCAGTCCGAAGATGAACCGAATCCCGAGGTTTTGAAGTCGTTCGAGTTTGTTCAGTTGCTCTTCATTTGCGCTTACCCAGCAAACATCAGCATAGTCAATGAGGGGAAGTAAAAGAGACTGGGCGAGAATAATTTTGGTCTGACGAGGAAGAAAGTTCTGAAGTCTCCTGAGAGAGTGAAAGGTAGCGTAAACTCGCCTGCTGACCTCGCTGATATGCGTTGACCAGTTTAACTGGTTATCGAAAACAACACCCAGGTTTTTCGCTGTGTCGCTATACATGATTACGGTACCGTTATAAGATACAGGAGGGACAGACTGTTGCTTCAACAAACATAGTGAGTGTCTGGTACCTATAATCATGGCCTGGGACTTGTTTGGGTTAACCAGTAGCCCAAACAGCGGAGTTTACATCATCGGGAGAGAAGTGGCGATAGATTTGTAAGTCATCCGCGTAAAGATGATAAGAAGATGAGAGGGCATCGGAGATGGAGTTAATAAATATAGAAAATAGAAGAGGAGAGAGAATGCCACCTTGGGGGACACCGGAGGTGAGGTCACACCAATCCGTGCAAGTCGTCTCCGATTTGATACGCTGTTTACGGTCACGAAGGTATGAGTCGAACCAGCTGATAGAATGGGAAGAGAGATTAAGAGATTTGAGAAGTTCAACGAGAATGTCAAAGTCAACACAGTTAAAGGCACTGCTGAAGTCGAGCAGGGTAAGCAACGAAAGCTGCTTCTGATCCATGGCAACCTGAATATCATCCGTCACTTTAAGTAGAGCCGTAACTGTGCTGTGACCCGGTCTGAAGCCTGATTGAAAAGGATTTAATAGGTTGTTAGAGGATAGATATTGGGAGAACTGGGTATGGACAATGGATTCGAGGACTTTTGATAGGATCGGTAAGATGGAAATCGGGCGATATTCTTTGAAGCAGGTGGGATTGGATGATTTAGGGAGAGGGATAACTAGTGCATGTTTCCAAGCAGTAGGGAAGGAGCAGTTTGAAAGGGAAAAATTTAAAATGTGCGTTATGGGCGGAAGCAGGTCATCTAGGATAGTGAAGATCATTTTTAGGCAGATGTTGTCATGTCCGACTGCTTTGGAGCTAATCGCCAACAATGCCCTTTTAACTGTGTCAACTCCGACATATCTCATGTTGAAGGGAGTGGTGTTGGGAAGTGACCTAGAACGCAGGCTCCGAAGAGTGGCTTGCTTGACGGTAGAGTCCATCACAACGGGCAGTGCGGAGAGAAATTGATTAAGAGCGTTGAGATCGACATTACCTGAATGCGTGTCCTGGGCCTGGGACTTGCCAATACCAAGTGTCCTGAGAAATTTCCACACCTGAGCAGGAGTGTACCTTTCGATACACTCAAAGATGTGGCGGCGTTTGGCGTCGCGACAGAGACGATTGCAACGATTTCGAAGCGATTTGTAGGTGAGAAAATTGTCATCTGTCGGATCCTTTTTGTACCTGCACTTAGCCCGATCTCTCTTGGTCATAAGTCGCTTGATATCATCGTTTAGCCAGGGAGCAGGCAGGTGCTTCACTCTAACTTTTTTAATGGGAGCATGTTTGTCATAAAGTCCCAGGACAATTGTATTGAAGCTGTGAATTTTGTCATCAACGCTCTCGCTCAAGATGACAGGGGACCAATCGACCAGTGAAACATCAGACTTGAGGGAATCCAGGTTGATGGCTTTGAAGCTGCGAGTTTCAATAAATTTGGTTCTGCACTTAGGGGACCTAATTTTATATGAGACGTAAATGAGGTCGTGAAAAGAAAAAGGTGAGTTAAGTTGACCATGAGTGGCCACCTTATCCAGGTTGGAAATGATTATGATGTCAAGAAGAGAGGGCGAGCAATGTGGCTGGGAATGGGTGGCCGCAAGCGGCAAAATGTGCAGATTGTATGAATCTACTATTGACCTAAGCTTGGCTGAACGAGAATCATTTTTGAGGAGACAAGTGTTGAAATCCCCAAGAATGAGAGTGTCATCGTAAAGTGGGGTCAAATCATTAAGAATAGATTCAAAGGTGTCGAAATAATCAACACGGAGAGAGGGGCTATAAACAACACCAAGAAGCACCTTATTGTGATAAAGAAGAATTTCGAGGAAGAGATATTCGGCAGACTCGGAGTACTGGCTAGGGGATGCGCTGATCACCTTGCACGGAATATCCGCACGCAGGTAAACAGCAACACCTCCATCCGCTTTCCCGACTCTGTCATTCCTGTAGAGCCTGAAGCCTGGAAGAGAGTACATAGATGAGGAGAGTGAAGGCTTCAGGAACGACTCGGAGACAAGGATAGCGTCCACATGTTGGTCACTAAAAGCCTCGATAAGATCGGTGTAGCTCGTGTGAATGCTCTGAGCATTGATGTGCACAATGTTCAGATTCTTCCCAGACCCACCAAAGACAGTTCTGAGTTTGCCAGAAAGTGGTTCTTCCGCACTGGAAATGTCACTTTCTGCACTTACAAATTCATCGCTAGACGCACACGACAAGAAGCTATCGTTATTGAGATTCATAATATGTAGATAAAATAATATACTATAATATAATATAAATATATAACTAGGTATAGGAATATACCTAGCAGAAAATATATAATTATTAAGGAATCAAAAGAAAAAAAAAGACTAATATAAACCAATGGGGTGACCTAAACCCTCACCAGGCATGGATTGTTGTAAGAAATCAGAAAACCTACTATTACATTGTAAATAAACATCACACACACACACACACACACACTTTACACAATAAGAAAGCAATAAACTATAGCGCTAACAATAGAATAAAATCCACAGCAAAAAGGTAAGCGCAAGAGGGACCGCGACTTCAAAAGCCGCACAATGGCACTTAAAAAAAAAAAAACTATCATACTGTGTCAATATGCAAGGCTGTATGGTCTAGAAACCTTTGCCTGCCTGACAAGGCAAATGAACCAAAAAAAAAAATGTGTCAATATGCTGTCAATAGTTGTAAATAAATCGAGTGGACTTGAAATTTAAAATAAAAATAGTTGCTACTACCTCGCAAAACCTTACTAGTAGAGAAAAGGATCACGACATGAGCACTTTCCCACCGGGGGATCGGAATGCTGAATCTGATTGGTTTAGAGACAGACGAAGAGGGTCTAACCTTGCTTCTTCTTGCCCTGCGACTGAGTGGCCTGTTTCCTGGTCACTACGCCGGAGGCAGATGCGGCGGCGCCCTCAGCAGGTTTATTCCCTTTGCCGGCTGGCGAGGGGGTCTCCTTGCTCGGGTACTTCGCCATGAGTGGCCGCAAATCTGCCCAGCACTCCAGCCTCTGCCGCGACTTGTCAGGCAGCAACACGTGTATCTTGCCGTCCGACGTCCAACTGCTGCTGATGCCGAAGTGCTTCCGCGCCGCCAAGAAAACGTCGTGCCGGGATATGTCTTCAAGAGCCTAAGATATGTAGCAGACCCATGCCTCATGAAACGTATTTATGTTGCTCTAGCTGAGTCGCTGATACGTTACTGCATAACTAGCTGGGGTGGCGCGCATAAGACGACAATTTTATGCGTAGAGAGGGCTCAAAGGGTAGTATTGAAGGTCTGCACACTTAAACCTTTCCTTTTCTCTACAGCAGACCTCTTCAATCTCTGTGATATCTTAACAGTAAGACAGATTTAAAAACAAAGTATCATACTAAAACAACAATATACACTCTTAACAAGTAAGACAGCAGTAATTTCAAAACGGCGAAATGATAAAGTATGCCAAACAATAAAGGTGCGTACAAATTTTATGCAAAGATTTTTTAAGTTCCTAGGACCTTATCTTTACAACAAAATCAGCAAATACAGTGAAATTTACACTAAGACAATCTATGAAACTAAAAACTATATACAAATGGCTGAGATCGTTAACATGTGATGAAACTGAAAACATGACAGTTTTATCCTAATACACTTATAACAATTAATAAATCAACTATTCATTACATAACATATATATATATATATATATATATATATATATATATATATAACGGTCCCGGTCACCCCCTTTGTGGATTGGGAGAGCTACGGATCGTTTTAGCGCATCAGGGAAGATTCCCTTCTCTAAACATAAATTAAAAATGTAAGTTAGAATCGGGACAAACAGATTTTTATGGGATTTTAAAACCTTATTTGAAATCTTATCCCATCCCACAGAGCATTCGTTTTTTAGAGTCATGATAAGGCTTTCAATTTTTTGATTGTCAGTTTGTAACATTGCAAATGAGTTTGGTTAGCAGCTGTTTACGATTGGTGTAATAATTTGATCTTTATAATTTATTGCCTCTGATAGATTTTTTCCTACACTTATAAAATAGTTATTTACTTTTTTCTAAAGATGATATAGGTGCATTCAAAGGTGTCAGAAGTTCTCGAGGTTGGTCCTTTATCGGAGTGGTTGAAGAAATGGATTTAATAGCCTTCCAAAGCTGCTTGCTATTGTTTCCCGCTTGTTTATGTTGTGATTTTTCAAAATTTCTCCTCAATTTCTTTATCAAATTATTACAAAAGGTCCTATATTGTAAGATAAATTTAAAGTTTCATTTCCTGGGTTTGATACTGTTTTTTTGTGAAGTTTGTCCCGATTTCTTATACAGCGGAGGAGTCCAGCAGTAATCCTGGGATTTTGCGAGTTTTTGTATTATTCTCAATAGCACTGAGTAAAATACCTATGAACGTATTAATAGCAGTGTTTGGATCCGGTATATGGGATCGATAAATTATTTCGAAATTACTTTTTTCCAGATTCTTTGCTAATCCCTCAGTGTCCAAAATAGAATAAGTAGATGGCGGATTTGACTTTATAAGCTTTGTGATCAGTTATAGTTGTATTCACGACTAAGGTAACAGCTTTCTTTTTAGTTTTTAGTAGCAAATGATCTAAGCTAGTATTGCTGAAATCCCTAGTCACAAAAGTATGACCAGGTAGCAGTCCATAATAGGCAGCCTTATCTAAGTAGAGGTTGGCATCAGAATTATGGTTTACTGGGTTTATATCAATATTACAGTCTCCAGTCAGAATTACATTAGAGAAATAAGACAAATCCTGAAATACATTAAATAAGCCTTCAAGAAAATTTTCTATATTTTTCAAATAGGTTGGGCGGTAAATGGCGATAACAGCTGTGTCTTTATCATGTTTCAAAATAAGACAATTTCCTTCAGCAATGTTTGGCCCTTCTATGGTGACAAGTAGATTTTCTCTGTAATATATCACCACTCCATCATTTTGTTTTATTTGCATAATGTTTAAAGCCTTGAATTAAGGGAATTATAGGTGTACAAGACAACCAACATTCGGTCAAAATCAGAATATCACAATCAAATTTCAGTTCATGCCGAAGTACTAGGAAGTCTGGAAGATTGATTATTTGAAGATTATTTTTAGACAAGAAAGCGATGTGGGAACATATTTTATACAGTTACTTGTTTCAGTAAGGATGGACTTACAGACCGATATGCCATCCAGATCATTAATTAATTGTTGTACATAATCGAATGTGGTTATTTATGATTGTTTTGTTTATTTTTTGGTTTATGCTAATGTCTGATTTGCCAGAGGCAATTTTAAGGAGAGTGACATCTTCGAGAGTAAAGTAAAAGGCTTGAGGTGCGCGCAAATACTAGACTAGACTAGACTTATTTATTAAAGGGAATCCTAGCTTATATACTAGGTTGGTACATGTTATTAATGACGTGCATAAGACATAGTGCGTGATGAATATAAATATACCTTATCTGTGACGGTCGTCAACTTATCTTAACATTACGTGAAAATATGACTAACATTGTCGACCGGCACATCTGAGATATATTTATTTTCATTAAAGATGATTGGCTTGATATATTTATTAATTAATGGACTGTCCTGCAGATTTAAGATTTTTTGTGTGGGTGGTGATATGAATTGTTTGCGTTTTTCTGTTTGTTGTATGTGCATATTTGTAAGAAGCGTAGGAGTGAATAAGTGTATTGTATGGAGAGGAGTTGTTATGTACAAATTCATAAAGTTAACTAGAGCTATATAATAATAATTATTACTTACATTATACAAGATAAGAGTATTTGTAGAAACAAATAAAATTAGTCACGCCTTATTTTTTAAGTTGTCTGGATCACTGTCACACAAGATACGGCTGTATGGTTTGTTTTCGGACTTTCAAAGGTAGACTACGCCACGAGAAGTCCAGCAGAAGTCATATTTGTTCTCCTTCGCAAATTCTCCTGTCATGTAAAACAAACGCTGCGACTTGGGGGTGAGATTTCACCGAAGAAAGGGATTTTCATCTAAGAGACTTAGATGAAAATCCCTTTCTTCGGTGCAATGATTCCCAGATGAGTAGTAGTATTTGACTTATCTACGTTAGGTTTTTTCATGTTGAAAGTTTTGACTGCTGCTTTGTTTGCTGTGCATCCTTTTTTAATATGCGGAACTCGACAATAATCGGTCTCGAGGAGTCTTTCATATGTGTTGTTCTGTAGATATCCTTTATGTCAGATTCACTAATTGGTAGACTTATGACATTGGCCAGGTTCGACAGCAAGTCGCATAGATTACCTTTAGTCTCAGAACTCTTTTCGTCGGATTTCTTTGGGATGGATGTTACGAATTTCAATGCAAGTGGAGCGAGATTTCTTCTCTAGGGACTCTTTTTATCTTCAAGTGACAAAATGTATTTCCTGTCATCCCGTTTTTCGGACTCTAGTGCGTCTATTCTTTTAAGCAGCTCATCGTGCTTCTCCGACATGAACTCGACACTCTTTGATATGTCATTATTCTGATTTCGTATCACAGCAATATTTTCTTGCAGTGCATTTAGGCGCGACTCAATATCATTTGAAAATGATGCGAACATCCCGCGCATACAACCCATAAAATCTCGCAATTCATCTGCATTGTCGAGCCCGTCGTACTTTCGCTTCGAGCCTGGTGTTAACGGAGTCACTTTGCATGCCTATTGTAGAGGGAAGATTCGGCGTCGATGACGAATGCTGGTTGGGCGACGCACCGGGTGCGAGAAGTGTAGTAGTAGATGGCACGTTATTACGGGTTGCCTTCACCGGTGAGGGGGGAGGGGTACGTAGAACCATGTTATACGAGCGTATTTACAATTTCAAATTGTACCAGGCACTCAGGGAGCCGTAGGAGATTGGGACGGCTTATAGGTCAAGTGCGTAGGCCACCGATCGAGGATTTGGGTGGGGTCTTCTCTCTGGGTGTACCAGGGCCGTAGCGGTGTACAGGAGATGGCGAACCGGTTACGAGCAGTGATCAGTGGCGCCCCACGCGCCCTGTTTGGTCAAAGCGGCGAGTACCAGGCAGGTACCTGGCAGGGTACCAGGGCCGCAGCGACCATTAGGCAGTTGCGTGTGATATGTGGTGTAATGAATGAGGTCATTACACCACATCACACGAGTGTGATCACTGATTATGTAGCTGCTGTAGTAGTAGCGCTGCAGTTGTACTCACTACTACTCACGCGCAGGAGAGGGTGCTTTGTCCAGATGAATGGAGTCCTCGCAGGTGGGTGGGGCTAGTGTAATACCGTTGACTTCGATCACGGACTGCGTGGGGGGAGTTGTGGCGCGCGAATTTGAATCTGTCAGTCGCCCGGTGACTACCGAGAATTTTTAATATCGAACCTGTCGGAGCTACATTTGTTCGCACGTGCCACGCCCCTCAACCTATCTCTCGATATCTGTGGTTGTTGCAATGATTTTGTCAATAGATTTTTCGAGGTGATATTGAGGTAAACACTACGTTTGGAGGATTTCCGTAATAATATAGATACAGATAATAATATACATTTTGGTACAGTATATGCATTGGGGATATATAAATGATACCATATGTTGAAGGTTTTCACTGTCGTGCTCAGGGAGGCCTGCTATCTCAAGCTGGTTGCTCAGCTTTGCTTGGACGTCGCAGTCAGACTGATCCCGCAGCTCCTTCAATTCGGCCTTCAGGCACACAATCTTGCTTTCGTGGTCAACAAGTTTACTTTCCATAGCCCGCAAGTTACTATTGTATTGTTCAGATAGGCTGTTCAACTTGTCGGAAAGCAACCCTATCTGGGTATGTAAATCTTTATTTTCTGCCCTCAAGGTCTTAAGTATTTCGGCAGTTATGTTCTCCAGCTTGTAGTTGAAAAATTACTTTACTTCCCTTTGTTCGTTGTTGCAAGCAATAGGCTTAGGCCGCTGGGTAGTGTTAGTTGGTATGTCAGTGGCTTTGGCGGCTTGTGCTCGAATTTACATGATCAGTATACACAGTTTACCATTAGAGAACGCTGAAATAATTTGCTACGCTAATGATACCGCCATAATTTTCAATGGAAGGCACCGGAACGATGCTATCACAAGTGCCGAACGCATAGTGTCGATCGTTGCCAAATGGCTCAAAGACAATCTATTGACGCTAACTAAACACTGGTAAAACTAAATTTCTGTGTTTTCACAAAACTGACTCATGTACTCTTCCTCCACAAACCGAAATTACAACTTGTTGTGACGCTTTTGTCAAAACAAACGAAATTATATACCTCGGCGTTGTCGTAGACAAAAACCTGAATTTTATAACTCCTATAGAAAAACTATCAGAACGAATTCGCAGAGTCGTGAGCATCATGCGACAACTTCGAAACTCAGCAACTGCCGAAACCCTGAGGATGGTTTACTTTGCTCTTTGTCAATCACAGCTTGTATACTGCATCTCATGTTGGGGCAGTGCTGTAATGTTATATTTAATAAAAGTTAAAAGGGCCCAACGGGTAGTTCTTAAAACCATGATCACAGTCGTACATCGTTTTAGGAACACGGGGGAATCACATAAGGATCGGCTCCCTTATTTTGATTGAGGCCTTTGAGAACTTTTAAGAATAGTTCTTTCATCAAGACAAATGCTGATCCGAAATATCAGCCTACCGGTTTTCAGATGTCGAAACATTTTAGTCAAACTGAAGCTAGAACTAAACTGAGAGGCAAATAAATCGGCAACTCCTTTGGATGAGTCGGCAGATTGCGTACCACACTTTATAATAGAGGGCCATGTGCTTCTTCCGTAGCTCCAAAAGACTTTCGGGTTACTTTGCAAGCTCCTTTCTACTTTGTTTAAGTATTCTTTGTATCAACTATTGAAAAGCCGGTCACAACGCTTTCTCAGCAGTTTATACTCAAGCTCGTCTCTAGGGTTTTTGTATTTTTTCATTTTATACCTCGTCTTGTCTTTTCCTCTAGACAATTTTACAAGGTCTATGGTGAACCAAGGCGGATACATCAACTTGCGGGGCTTTCTCTTTGGAACATGGAGTAATATAATTTCGTTTATTTTATTTATAAAAAATTAAGACATTCATTCACACTTACGCTATTTCTAAAACAGTCTAGCCAGTCAATAACCCCGAGACCAGCCTGAACCTTGCCATAATCTGCTTTCAAGAAATTGTAGTCAGTTCCAGGTACCGATGGCAAGAAACTTTCATGAGTAAAGTGTGTGAGTATGGCCAAAGGGGGGTGGTAGGGGTCCAGTCTACTGATAATTTGATCAGGTCTGTTTGCATCACACACAACACTATTGAGTACCAGATCTGGGATCTTGTCCTGGCAGTTTTTGACCGCGTTTAAGCCGTTTAAAGACATAAAATCAACCAAGGCATGGCTCAGCTATTTATTGTGGTAGTTATCTGGAACCACGCTAGTGCTATCTTTATCTGAGGACCAATAAATGAAACTCATGTTGAAGTCACCCATGACTATAAAATCATCCAGAAAACCCATTATATCAACGGTGTTGTCGAGATAGGTGTTTACTACAGCTATCTTTGGGGGAGACGAGAGATAAACTGCACTAATACCAACGCGTTTTCGATTACAACCATCCATCAAATCTACCAATAGTCCTTACAACCACTTTCCCAGCTCTTCATGCGGATACAATTAATATTGTTTTTGACAGCTATCAAAACCCCGCCTCCATCAAGCTTGCCCAACAAATAGGACCTAACATTTCATTCACGCCGATAAACCTGATACCTCTGGTCGGCAAATTCACACACTTGTGATGGAATCATTAAGCCAAGTTTCTGTAAATATTATAATATCATAATTATGTTGAAGAATATTTTTGTATATTATGTGAGTTTTAGATAGCATTCCTCTTAAATTCTGATACATTTATTTACAGAGAAATAATTTATACTAGTTTACTTAAGAAGTCCTTGTTCGTAACAGTAATGGACGGGCTGTTATCAGCTTTACGCATTAAGATTTTGCTATTTCTAACCCAGACATACTTATAGCTAATTTCTTTTACCTTAAATCGGGCGGTGCTGCCGCCTGCAGTGACCTTTTTTCAGGTGTCAGATATTTGCTCAGGAAAATTGCCGACTTTTCTCCCCCTATTCCAATGAGACTGCTGTTGAGTTTTTCCTGCTTGTGGTCCCGATTGTATTAAGAAACAGCTGCTAGAAGAGCGTCACGATATCTAGGACTGCACAATTTTGCAATGACAGTCCTGGGGCGACTGCTTTGAGTATCCATCTTTGCAACTCGAAAGCAGGATAAAATGTCGCTATCCTCTACCGTCAGTGATGCTACTTTTCCGATTTGTAGTAAAGTCTGACTTAAGTTTTCTGACTTAAGTTCGGGTAAGCCATTCATCTCAATATTGGCCTCGTGGGTATATTGCTCCATTTGTGATATGCGGCTAGATAGTTCCCTTACATTTGACTTCAGTTGCTCATTTGAGACCAGCACCGTGTTCATATCTTCTTCGCGAGATATTAACTGACGATTTATATCATCATATCGCCCATCGATGAAAGAAACCACCGCAACAAGTTCATCTACCTGCTTTTGCAAAGTGGCTAATTCCTTAGATAATGCATCTTTAGGAAGGATTTTTGGTAGTTTCGACTGCAACGACGCAGAAATTTCAGTGCGTATCAAGGCAGACAGGTGGTTGTCCCAAATACCTGATGACAATACGGAATTTATTCCAAATCCAGCACAAGCACTGTCACCATTGCCATCGTACTTCCCGTGGCCTTTTCCCTCGCCGTTCCCGTGCTCTATTTTGTCATCGTTGCCGTCGCTATTACCGTATTTATCCCCAATGTTGTCATCGTTGTCATAGGTTCCATCCAAGGTGTTAGTATACTCGCCCGTTGAACCAGTCGAACTTGAAAGTTTTTGCCATATTGTATATTCTCCTAGGTTACGAACAGGAGTGCCTGCATTATTTCCGGTTTTCTTTTGTTTTGATAGGCAAAAGGGACATACCCAGTTTTCTGACGAGCTGCGGTCATAGATCGAGTATTAGTACAAATAGAACAGTGCACACCTTTGCAAGGTAGTGCAGTGCAGCTATACACTTGACATCTTTGAGCTCTGAGAGGCTCACACAAATAGTCTATCCGCGGGATGAGTGTCGCTTCTATGTAATCGCTCGCTGACCACAACGGAGCACCGATGATTCACTACACGCTAACCGCTCTCGAACACCAGCACTGGTTCACTGGATCCGCGTCACGTGAAACTGACCCGAACGCCACACACTTATCGCTGATTAACACTGTTGTTACTGTAGCACGATATGTTGGAACAATCTCGGGTAGGACTTCACTGTATTCTTTAAATTGTATATTTTAAACGCACAGTCCTGAATTTTATTAGCAAGTATTGATCACTGGTATTATCTTAACGTTTGATACTATAACAGTTGCTAATTAGAAAGATACAGCTAATTTTTATTTTTTACGTGGAGGAGTAATCACGAAAGGTGTTGACGATTTGACGTGCGGTCAAAGATCAAAGATCAGATTTGGGGAGGAAAGTCGGCTGAATCAACAGTAATCGGTGCTCAAACTCTGGGAATTGGGTGAAATAATCTCAAAGAGGACCGATTATCCACCCATGTTCAGCAGGCGTCCCACCTCATCATCTATCTATTTACCCGTGGTACTTATCCACAAATTCAATTTTCTGTATAATATTTCTAGTATATGTTTTGTATAAATAAAATCATACATATTCTTAGTTTTTTGTTTACTACCGCACGCAAGAACCTTACAACATTTACCAAACTTAGCGATAGCTGTAATGTTAACCTAAGAAATAATCACAGACCTTGCTGTTAATAATTTTGTTATTATTTATACCTTCTTTTTAATTATAATAATTAATATTGTAATATTTGTATTAGTTAAGCACAACCATTTTTTCAAAGAGATCTAAAACTGAATCTGTGAGAGTTGCTACGCGTTCCTGCAAATTTATCAGCCCACAAGCAATCATTACAATTTGATCCAAGTAGCCCAAGCAAAACTGCGAATAATTCTAGAAATATTCTGCGTTCACTTGACGTCCATTCTTCTCGCAGACGTTTTAGAATTGGTACAAATAACAAGTTTGAACACGATGTGACGAAACATTATTTACTTACCATTATGAGAAAAAAATTGATTTGTTTCATTATATCACAATAATAATCAAAAATTTTATTTTAGTCAGGTTAGGACTGCCGTGAGTGACGTGATTTTTTGTTTGATTGACTTCACTCATATACTTGGCACTCTTTGGTTGACTCGACTGCCACTTTTTTTTGTGGTAAGGAAATAAATTTATCCCACATTACGTCTCTTGGTGACGTCTGGTCTACTTTCGGCGGGTAAAATTTAAGCTAAGTTTTGAAAATAGACGCAATCAATAAAAAACATTTTTTTTTTAATTTTTTTTTTTGTATCAGAAAATACATAGCCGATTCCCCTTTCACTTCGACGCTCACTTCGCACTTGAACACGTCAATTAAAAGGTTTCCATACCGAGTGAAAATAGAAGAAATCCTATATAAATAGTGTTTATCTACGCACGTATCATGATTAGATTAGAAAGAGGATTCTCTTTACTGCGTCCAAAACGGTAAAATCCAAAACGGTATAAATTCTCTTTACTGCGCACGGTACGACCAGCACAATGACATACTACTTGATAAAAACTCATTTCTTATCTGAATATTGATACAGATTGAAAAACTTATCTGTAGATGAAGGGATGACGCCACCATCGAAAAGTGTTGCCACATATTACATAAATTGCTGCAATCGGTGCAAATAGTGGATGTAACACACGATTATTTTTAGCGATTTATTAATTTAGTTTTGATACATAAATATAGCCCTTTTGTTAGCCAAATAAAAAATATAATAATAATAATAATAATACCTTGGAAACTATTTACACACATTGATCTAGCCCCAAACTAGGATTCCCTTTATCTTGGGTACTAGACAACGATATACATACTTATATTGATAAATATTATACTTAGATAGATAAAAAACCATAACTAGGGTAAAAACATCCGTTCTCATCAAACAAATATTTGCCCCCACCGGGACTCGAACCCGGGACCCTTGGCTTCGTAGGCAGGGTCACTGCCGACTCGAACATTTGGGTCGTCATCGTATACATATCGTATCGTATACATCGTATACATATGTACATAACATGTATCAATAACTAAAATCCACAATATAAAGCACTTGGCACTTATCACAACTTTTAACATCTAAATATGTTTTTTACAAGAGGTCTACTCGACCAGACCGTACGATCGACAAATGATTAAGTATAAATATTGCTTATAAAAATATAATTGCTGATACATTGCATTTCAAATTTTCGTTTTATTGAAAACTTTTCACATAGTAATTATGATCTAATGAAGCCGAAGTATGTGCACTAATGCCATATGTATGGTCGAGTGGATAAATTCCACTAATTTCCTCAAAATCTGAGTCACTGTCACTATCGGTATCAGAGCCACTGTCTAAATTGACTATAAAGGGCTATCTAAATATCCGTCGTTTTGTCGATATTCCTCTTCAATTTTATGCACTTGTGCACAATATTTTTGCAATTCTAAGGCATCAATAGAACTGAACGCTTCGGTTACTTTTGAATTTCGGGTTTGTTTGTGTTTGTACTTGGAGCCTTATTAACCCGAATGCTATGGTATGGAGCGTTGTCCTTTACTACCAAAGATGGTTCTTCAAGATTGGGTAGTAATTTTTCGGTTAACCACTTTTTGAAGTTCGTGTTATTCATTTCGTCGTGGTAGTCCCCACTTTTGGTATTTGATTTAAATATTAGGTCCTTACATATGAAATTGGCGTTTTGCATGGGAGGAACATAAAGCCTTTTTTTTTAAATATAATATATTTATTATATCAAAGTATGTACCATTGCTATCTATACACCTTTGCCATCTCATAGGTAGTTCTTCGATCCTTTTACTAAAAAAAACATTCGGACGGGAATCAATAAAATCTTTGAAGGCGGTTTGGACTGCCCCATCGGAGTTGAATGTTTTTCCCTTTCAAGAAGTTATCCAAATTTCGAAAAAAATAGTAATCTGTTGGACCAAGGTCCGGAGAGTGCGGTGGATGTCTTAGACATTCCAATTGAAGCTCCTCTAATATGGTAGCCGTCTGTTGTGCAGTGTGTGGTCTAGCGTTATCATGAAGCAGCAGTGGCCTAGAGCGATTGACCAGCCTCGGTTGTTTAGTAGCTAGCTTTTCCATCATGATTTGCAGTTGCTGACCATAGATATCTGCCGTAATCGTCTGGCCAGATTTAAGAAAGCTGTAGTGAACGACACCAGCACTAGTCCACCAAACGCTCACAAGTAACTTTTTGGAGCCAATTTTCGCCTGGAGCATGGTTTGGCTGGTTCGGCAGGGTTCAGCCATTGCGATGAGCGCTTCCGATTATCGTACAGGATCCACTTTTCATCACAGGTAATGATTCGATTTAAAATCCTTTCATTATTGTGCCGGGTGAGTAATGCAACGCAGTAGTCAACGCGCGTTTGTTGATTTGCTTCACTCAGTTCGTGAGGTACCCACCCACCATTCAAGCTTTTTCACCTTCCCAATTTGCTTCAAGTGAATTAAAACAGTTTTATCACTAACACCGCAGCCTGCAGCTAACTCGGACGTGGTTTGCGATGGATCCGCTTCCACAATAGCCTTAAATTCTTCATTATCAACTTTGGTCTCCGGCCGTCCACGGGGCTTGTTCTGCAGGTCGAAATTTCCAGAACGAAAACGTTGGAACCAAAAACGCACTGTGTTTTCTATTGCAGCATCGTCGCCATACACATTAATAATCCTTCGAGCCGTTTCTGCAGCACTGATGCCACGGTAGAACTCATACTCGTAAATAACGCGATATTTCAAATTTCCACTTTGTAAGCTGAGTGACGCAAGAAAAAAAACAATTGAGGAAAAAGCAAATGATTTATAATTTTAGAAAATTTGTACATTGATCGAATTGGTACAAATAACAAGTTTGAACACGATGTGACGAAACATTATTTACTTACCATTATGAGAAAAAAATTGATTTGTTTCATTATATCACAATAATAATCAAAAATTTTATTTTAGTCAGGTTAGGACTGCCGTGAGTGACGTGATTTTTTGTTTGATTGACTTCACTCATATACTTGGCACTCTTTGGTTGACTCGACTGCCACTTTTTTTTGTGGTAAGGAAATAAATTTATCCCACATTACGTCTCTTGGTGACGTCTGGTCTACTTTCGGCGGGTAAAATTTAAGCTAAGTTTTGAAAATAGACGCAATCAATAAAAAACATTTTTTTTTTAATTTTTTTTTTTGTATCAGAAAATACATAGCCGATTCCCCTTTCACTTCGACGCTCACTTCGCACTTGAACACGTCAATTAAAAGGTTTCCATACCGAGTGAAAATAGAAGAAATCCTATATAAATAGTGTTTATCTACGCACGTATCATGATTAGATTAGAAAGAGGATTCTCTTTACTGCGTCCAAAACGGTAAAATCCAAAACGGTATAAATTCTCTTTACTGCGCACGGTACGACCAGCACAATGACATACTACTTGATAAAAACTCATTTCTTATCTGAATATTGATACAGATTGAAAAACTTATCTGTAGATGAAGGGATGACGCCACCATCGAAAAGTGTTGCCACATATTACATAAATTGCTGCAATCGGTGCAAATAGTGGATGTAACACACGATTATTTTTAGCGATTTATTAATTTAGTTTTGATACATAAATATAGCCCTTTTGTTAGCCAAATAAAAAATATAATAATAATAATAATAATACCTTGGAAACTATTTACACACATTGATCTAGCCCCAAACTAGGATTCCCTTTATCTTGGGTACTAGACAACGATATACATACTTATATTGATAAATATTATACTTAGATAGATAAAAAACCATAACTAGGGTAAAAACATCCGTTCTCATCAAACAAATATTTGCCCCCACCGGGACTCGAACCCGGGACCCTTGGCTTCGTAGGCAGGGTCACTGCCGACTCGAACATTTGGGTCGTCATCGTATACATATCGTATCGTATACATCGTATACATATGTACATAACATGTATCAATAACTAAAATCCACAATATAAAGCACTTGGCACTTATCACAACTTTTAACATCTAAATATGTTTTTTACAAGAGGTCTACTCGACCAGACCGTACGATCGACAAATGATTAAGTATAAATATTGCTTATAAAAATATAATTGCTGATACATTGCATTTCAAATTTTCGTTTTATTGAAAACTTTTCACATAGTAATTATGATCTAATGAAGCCGAAGTATGTGCACTAATGCCATATGTATGGTCGAGTGGATAAATTCCACTAATTTCCTCAAAATCTGAGTCACTGTCACTATCGGTATCAGAGCCACTGTCTAAATTGACTATAAAGGGCTATCTAAATATCCGTCGTTTTGTCGATATTCCTCTTCAATTTTATGCACTTGTGCACAATATTTTTGCAATTCTAAGGCATCAATAGAACTGAACGCTTCGGTTACTTTTGAATTTCGGGTTTGTTTGTGTTTGTACTTGGAGCCTTATTAACCCGAATGCTATGGTATGGAGCGTTGTCCTTTACTACCAAAGATGGTTCTTCAAGATTGGGTAGTAATTTTTCGGTTAACCACTTTTTGAAGTTCGTGTATTCATTTCGTCGTGGTAGTCCCCACTTTTGGTATTTGATTTAAATATTAGGTCCTTACATATGAAATTGGCGTTTTGCATGGGAGGAACATAAAGCCTTTTTTTTTAAATATAATATATTTATTATATCAAAGTATGTACCATTGCTATCTATACACCTTTGCCATCTCATAGGTAGTTCTTCGATCCTTTTACTAAAAAAAACATTCGGACGGGAATCAATAAAATCTTTGAAGGCGGTTTGGACTGCCCCATCGGAGTTGAATGTTTTTCCCTTTCAAGAAGTTATCCAAATTTCGAAAAAAATAGTAATCTGTTGGACCAAGGCCCGGAGAGTGCGGTGGATGTCTTAGACATTCCAATTGAAGCTCCTCTAATATGGTAGCCGTCTGTTGTGCAGTGTGTGGTCTAGCGTTATCATGAAGCAGCAGTGGCCTAGAGCGATTGACCAGCCTCGGTTGTTTAGTAGCTAGCTTTTCCATCATGATTTGCAGTTGCTGACCATAGATATCTGCCGTAATCGTCTGGCCAGATTTAAGAAAGCTGTAGTGAACGACACCAGCACTAGTCCACCAAACGCTCACAAGTAACTTTTTGGAGCCAATTTTCGCCTGGAGCATGGTTTGGCTGGTTCGGCAGGGTTCAGCCATTGCGATGAGCGCTTCCGATTATCGTACAGGATCCACTTTTCATCACAGGTAATGATTCGATTTAAAATCCTTTCATTATTGTGCCGGGTGAGTAATGCAACGCAGTAGTCAACGCGCGTTTGTTGATTTGCTTCACTCAGTTCGTGAGGTACCCACCCACCATTCAAGCTTTTTCACCTTCCCAATTTGCTTCAAGTGAATTAAAACAGTTTTATCACTAACACCGCAGCCTGCAGCTAACTCGGACGTGGTTTGCGATGGATCCGCTTCCACAATAGCCTTAAATTCTTCATTATCAACTTTGGTCTCCGGCCGTCCACGGGGCTTGTTCTGCAGGTCGAAATTTCCAGAACGAAAACGTTGGAACCAAAAACGCACTGTGTTTTCTATTGCAGCATCGTCGCCATACACATTAATAATCCTTCGAGCCGTTTCTGCAGCACTGATGCCACGGTAGAACTCATACTCGTAAATAACGCGATATTTCAAATTTCCACTTTGTAAGCTGAGTGACGCAAGAAAAAAAACAATTGAGGAAAAAGCAAATGTTTTATAATTTTAGAAACACAAATACATGAGAAAATAGCTGTATAAATTTGAATTTGGAAATCCTAACCATAGAGGAGATATTTGAGATCAAAGTGGCCAGTACGGCGAAACGCCAATTTCATATGTAAGGGCCTAATATAAGGTCTGCGTTTTGGACAAACCCCGTTTCTCCTCCGGCATGAATAATAATAAAACGTTGCCCTGTAAATACAGGTTCTAGAACTCCATCTGTTTCTTGACTTTACCAGCATTTTTTAGTGGTATATGAGGAATGTATATAAGTCTCGTCTAAGTATAAAACTGGTCGACGATTAGCTGATAAAGCGTTTTTATTTTATTCTTGCAAATATTTAGCTCTCCACGCAGAAATATAATTGCGCTCGGTTAAAACCTTGCGATTGCTTTGTGTTTTTTGGAAACGAAAGCCAATTGTTCGTAACAATTTACGAAGTGTTTCTCTGCTACCTTGGAAATTTATGTCGTCTTTTAGAACAGTAAGCAGTTTATTAATCGTTGGTAATTCCCTTTTAATCGCATAAAATTATTGCAATTTTCGCTTGATCAAACCTAGATCGAAACTGTCAACTTCTATTTTGCCACGTGTCCTTTTTCTCGATTTTCCTGGTGTGGTTATTTTCGTACCCATTTATGCAGCGGTTTTACCTTCTGCAACAATTTTATAAATTGTTGCAGAAGAAGTACCAATACCTAAAAGTAATAATAATATAATATACCTTGGACACTATTTACACACATTGAACTAGCCCCAAACTAGGATTCCCTGTATCTTGGGTACTAGACAACGATACACATACTTATATAGATAAACAACCATGACTAGGGAATAAACATCCGTTCTCATCAAACAAATATTTGCCCCCACCGGGACTCGAACCCGGGACCCTTGGCTTCGTAGGCAGGGTCACTGCCGGCTCGGCCATTCGGGTCGTCAAAAAGAAAAATAAACTCATCATTAGAGTAATAAATTTTGAGAAAATGTAACCGAATTCCAGGCGGCCAAAGTCGCGGGCACCAGGTTATATAATAGGTGGGGTAAAAAGTTTCTTCGTATTTTATATGAAAACTCAATACATGTTTTTTCCAAGTTTATTTACATTTAATTACAGTATGTATGTACCATTTTGTTCAATGACTTTCTGCCATCTTGTAGGTAGTGACAAGATCCCGTTGCTGTAGAAATTTTGGCACTTATCATCAAAAAACTGCGACAAGTAGTTTTGGCAGTCTTCTCTTGATGTTAACCTGACTTTGCCTAAATAATTCTGAAGAGAGCGAAACAGGTAGAAATCTGAAGGTGCAAGGTCAGGGCTATAAGGCGGATGCACGATAACGCTAGGCCACACACAGCTTTAACCACTCAGAAAAAAATAACCGAGTTTGGCTGGGAGGTGTTACCTAGCCAAACTCGGTTAATTTTTTCTGAGTGGTTAAAGCTGTGTGTGGCCTGGCGTTATCGTGATAAAAGACGACCCCCTTTCTATTGATCGATTCCGGTGGCTTTTTCTCAACTTCTTGCTTTAATCTCATCAGTTGTTGGCAGTAGAGATCCGAATCGATGGTTCTGCCCAGCGGTAAAAGTTCATAATGAACAATGCCCTTCCAATCCCACCATACACACAGCATCACCTTATTGCGAGTCAACCCGGGTTTTGCCACAGTCTGTGAAGCCTGACCGACCTTTGACCACGATCTTTTTCGCACGTTCTTTTCGTACGTGATCCACTTTTCATCACCGGTTATTATCTCCTCAAAAACGGTTCAGTTTCGGTATGTCTCAACAAAGAATCGCAAATTTGTATACGGTTCATTAAATTTCTTTCAGTGAGCTCGTGTGGCACCCATATATATACCCGTACCCACCTTTGTTTAAATGGTTCAAAACAGTTTTGTGAGTAATCCTCAGTTCTTCAGCTATATCGTGACTACTGATATGCCGATCTTGCTCCACTTTTTCGAAAATAGCGTCCATTTTTTCCGTGACTGGGCGACCAGAGCGAGGTGCATCTTTGAATTCAAAATTCCCGCATTCAAAACGCTGATACCAACTTTGTGCTACTCTCACCGACAATGCATTTGGTCCATAAACGTCACAATTTTTTTTCGTGGCTTGCGTTGCATTTTTCCCTTTTTTGTAATAAAACTTTAAAATGTATCGAATTTCTTCATTTCTGTTTTTGTTGAACAGACTAATCAGAAACCTGCTTATATTAAGAGTAATATGACATGCACCCCTATTGCGAATTCACCTGTTGCTGTTGCATCATACTTTGCATGCATCATTGGAATCTGCTCCAAGTAATTTAAATTAGTTCATAAGACAAAAGAGGAAATCTGTAGCAAACAAGAGCCACTAAATATGTCAAATTGTAAGCCCCACTTAAATATTACCCAGCATAACATCCAGGGGCTACCTGGAAAATAACTTGTATTAGAATTATTTCTAAAAAATTCTGACATCAATGTTATTTGTGTTACAGAACACTGGTTAAAGGAAAATATGATGTCTCTTAACATAAATGATTACAAAATTGTCAGTTGTTACAATAGATAGACTGCTGATAAAGGTGGTTCTTTAATCTTAGTAAAAATAATATTAAGGTGAAACAACGGAAAGGTATTCTTGCACTTACTTTTAAATGACAAATAGAGGTAACCTGTGTTGAGTTAGATAGTCATATTATTGTTTGTGTCTACAGGCCATCGAGGGATGAAAACGGCCATGGTAATTACGAATAATTTGAGAAAATTATGGAGGAAGTCCTCACTAAACTATGTAATAACAGAAAAAACTTAATTATTTGTGGTGATCCTAATGTAGATTTGCTTGTAGGAACAACAATGAAACAACGATTAAAAACTTTATAAAATTCGAGGACGGACCGCATAAGGAACACCACACTGCGCTCTTTAACTGGCATCGCTAATGTGGGTGCACAGACCGCTAAGCTAAAGTGGAACTGGGCCGGCCACGTAAATCGCATGCACCCAGATAGATGGGCGAAAATCGCCACTGACTGGGTGCCACAGGACAGATACCGGCGTAGAGGCAGGTCTAAAAGAAGATGGCGGGACGACCTCGACAAGTTTTTGCCGGGGTGGCCGGAGGTGGCACAGACCAGGGAAGTGTGGACGAAAGAGGGGGAGGCCTTTGCCCAGCAGTGGGACACCTTAATGACTAAAGAAAAAAAAAAAAAGTATAATATAGTCATGTATTTCTAGAGCCGGCTAGATTTACACTTACCAGCCAAACTTGCTTAGATAACGTTTTTTGTGACTGTGCCTATAATTTTGCCAGTACCGGATTTTAATGAACAGAACCAAACAAAATCTACTCAGACTTCCTCAACATTATTCAAACAGAATTCAATAACGTTTTTAAATTAAAGAAAGTCAGTGACTACAATGGTAAATCTAAATTTAATGACTGGGCAACATTTGGAATTCGTAAATGTAGAGTTAGTTATCTTGTATGATGTTTATGAACATAAAACCTATACGTTTGATCGAAAATTTCATGACTATATTAAAAAATATTCCAAAACTTACAAGTTGGTTCAAAAACTTTACACATGAATAGAAAATACATAATTCAAATAATAGAATGAAAACTGTTTGGCAAATAATAAACTGTGAAACTGGCAAAGTTCCAACCAAGGGACAATGATTTCTGCCTAAAGATAGGTGATGATGTTGTTAAATCCAACGCTGAGGTTGCTCGAGCTTATGAAGCAGAGACTTTATTAAAAAATAACAATACCGTCATTAATGTTGTTTAATTTTCCACGCCTACCGAACGGCGTGGAATCCTGAGGGGGATATGCCTTTGGCCGCACGTGAGAGAAAAGAATTGATGAATTTGTTACTGACCTTGTCACCGCAGACAGGATAGATTGAAGGCTCGATTCGAGACAGGGGAATGCGGGAGAGGAGACAGTTTTGGAATGGGGGATGGGATCGAACCCTTGCCGTCGCTGTCCGACGCCGTCGCCGGCGCGCTGCTGGCGGCACGTGGAGTCGCCGCCGATACGACTATGTGCTTCACAACACAAATCACTTGACCGCTGACGCGAATCTAATTACGATCAAGAGCCCGACGCTATGAAGTAGATTTACACTCCGACGAGGCCCGATGCCTGTATGATAATTGGTACACCGAAATACCATCAATGCCACGAGGCCCGAGCAGACATGTTGTTCTCCCGATGAGAAAAAGACCAAGAGAAAGATAACCTCCAATTTTACATCTCGTTCCGGTACGAGTGACAGCTGCTAGTTCCGTTTTCGCTAGTGATGTCTCGATTACTCGCGATCGATTCGCGCAACAAAAAACCGGTGCGTTTCCGACGCATAAATATTAAACAGTCACCCGCCCGGACAGGCCCGAACCTGTCCCTAATCAATAGGAAGGCGAGAAAGTGTTGCGACCGCTCTCTTGAGGACCGAGTCCCCTACCTTGACTTCTGCTGATCGAGGCGTGCCATCCCGACCCGTGTACAAATTGACGATCCGTCCTCGTCTCCATCTCAATGATGGCAGGTTCGCATCCTTAATCAGCACCAAATCACCGGCTTGAGGGGGGCTCGTCCGGTCAGTCCACTTAAGGCGCTGCTGCAAGATGTGCAAGTACTCAAGGGACCACCGTTTCCAAAAATCTTGAGCCATCTGCTGCAACATCTGCCACCTAGTTAACCGACTTAACTTAACATCACCGAATGGGTATTCTGGCAGGGCGTTAAGGGGCTGACCTATCAGGAAGTGACCCGGCGTCAACGCTTCCAAATAATTTGGATCCGAACTGAGCGGGCATAACGGACGCGAGTTCAGTGTCATTTCAATTTTACAGAACAGCGTCGCAAGCTCTTCAAAGCGTAGAGAGGTCTCACCGATGATCCTCGTCAGGTGCGACTTAGCCGATTTAACCGCAGCCTCGAAAATTCCTCCCCAATGAGGACATCCCGGCGGACTGAAAACCCATTCAATCCCTCGTCGGGAGCAAGCCGTACCGATGGCGTCCTGGTTACCGTTCAGGAATTGAGTGACCTCCTGCAGATATCGCCTGGCTCCGACAAAATTTGTGCCGTTGTCCGAACGGATTAATGTCGGGAGGCCCCTTCGTGAGACCAACCGATCTAGACAAGCGATAAATGCCTCTGTAGTGAGGTCACTGACCACCTCCAAGTGGACTGCCTTCGTGGCCAAGCACACGAAGACGCACAGGTATGCCTTGACTAATCTGGCGTTCCGTAGCTGTGAAGACTTGACCATGAATGGTCCCGTGAAATCCGTTCCGACACCCGCAAAGGGCCGGATTTCGTTAACCCTATCCGAGGGCAAATCGCCCATCTGGGGCTGCATCGTAGCTGCCTTGGCCCGATAACAAGGCAGGCACCGAAATACGACGCTACGCACTAAGCGTCTTCCCGATAGAATCCAGAACTCGCGCTGGAGAAACGCCATCAAGGCGTGGCATCCGACATGCCCATTCCGAATGTGTCGATCCTGTATCAACAGTTCGACCAACTTCCCCTTCTTAGGGAGTAACAACGGGTGGCGAGCCGCATAAGGCAGGTTGGCATTCCGCAGCCGACCTCCTACCCTCAGCAATCCTTGAGGGTCAATAAACGGGTTGAGCCGAGCCACAGCTCCCTTAAGTTGGACGCGTCCGCGTCTCAGAATGTCCAATTCGGACTTAAAGTGCACCGTCTGCACGTTCCGTACCTATGCGAACAACGCATGGTTCCGTTCCCGTGGTGTCAGGACCGGTGTCCGCACTCGTTGCGCCTCAGAATTCTGACAATTCCGCGCAAATCGGCAGATTCAGGCGGTCACATTGACCAGCTTGTCGAGCGAGCTGTACCGTTCCAGCAGGCTGAACTCCTCTTCCGGCTCCGGCTGCGTCGTACAGACACCGACTGTCAAGGCGCCGTTCGCCGTGGTAACGCGTGGACTCATTGGCTAATCCGATTCGGCATGAGTCAACCATTTTGGACCCCACCACAAGGGATGTCCAACCAACTCCGGAGCATGACACCCACGAGACGCACAGTCTGTTGGGTTTATTTCCCCTGGAACATGTCTCATTTCAGCTCAGCAGACCACAATTGCTGCATAAAACACTTGAGCTGAAATGTTACCGGGGTGATCCACCCGTTTGGATCAAATGTCCTAGCCATCGTTGAGAGGACGTTCCGTTTCGTCCAGACCTTCGGGGAGTCCAACTCGACCCGATACGAGAACATGTCTGACACCGGCTGGTACTGGACGCCTAATACCGACAACATATTTGGATTTTCCAAATTTTCAAAAATGTGGGGATCCTGCTGGTAGTCATCCGGAAGACCGGTCAGTAACTCTGGAGAGTTCGACATCCATTTCCGGAGCTCGTAACCTCCACCCCGTAAGAGCTCAACTAGCTCGTCCCGTCGAGCGAGCGCCTCCTCCACGGAATCTGCACCGGTACAGATATCGTCAACGTAGAGGTCCTGCTCCAGGATCGCTGCTCCTCTAGGGAAATTTAACCGTTCTCGATCCGCTAACTCCCGAAGAGTGCGAATCGCCAAATAAGGACTAGACCGTAGCCCGTACGTGTTGGTGTTCAACTCGTACACCCTGATGGGCTGATCTGGGCTCTCTCGCCACAGTATCAGCTGATACCGTCTGTCGTCAGGGTGAATGACCGTCTGTCTAAACATCATCCGGATGTCAGCTACAAACACAACATTGTGTCGACGGAACCATGTGATAACATCCGCGATGTCATGATTCAACTTCGGCCCTGAATGCAAACACTGGTTCAGGTTCATGCCGTTAGATGTTGATGCCGATCCATCGAACACTACCCGTATTTTGCCCTCCGGGGTCCTCAAGACCGCGTGATGAGGCAGGAAGCAGTGGTCTTCACGCTTCCAGTCGATACCCGAAACCGACATGTGGCCGAGCGACTCGTATTCCCGCATGAAGTCGACGTACTTCTGCCGGAAAATCCCGTCACGCTTCATGCGTCGTTCCATCGACAGAAGCCGCGTCTCGGCTGCATGGTGTGAACTGCCCAGCGGTGGGCGATCACTCCGAAATGGAAGACGTGTGAGAAATCGACCTGACCGAAGGCGACCAGTACTGTTCCGATAAAACTGTTCACACTCTTCTTCAACCGGGTCCAACCGGCGTACCGTAGGTGGTTCCTCCACCTCCCAAAACTTCTGTATCACCTCCGAGAGTACAGAACCGAATAAGGGACTACGAGTCGCTAGGCGTGGGGCAGCCGGCATGACCGGACCCATTACCGCATGGCCCAGTCTGGTGTTGGCCGAAACCAGACCAGTCGCCTGCAACACGTGGACACCTGGCACTAACAGGTGTCCTAAGGCATCGACACCCAATAAAATGTCTACTAAAATAGGTGCCATCTGATACCCGCCCGTAACACGCGGTGAGCCAGCGGCCCGAAGTCCTCGCTGACCCAGGACAGCGGCGACCGAACCCCGGCTGTCCCGCCTGTTACCCCCCGCGCTGCCCCCTTCCCCTCGGGGGGGGTCCCGTCCGCGAGTACCCCAGTCACCCCGTTGGTGACTCCCGTTGCCCGGAGGGGGACTGGGTCCGGCCCTGGTTGGGCCCTGTGACCGACCAACCCGAGTCCGGCCCTGGTGACCGTCCGATGGGCCTGACCGGTTCAGGCACAACACGACTTGGTGCCTGCCACCGCAGCCCTCACAGAGGGACGCCCGTGAGCACTCGCTCAGCGGGTGCGGCCCCAAACAACCGAAACACAATCGGTGGTGGAAGACCACCTTCCTGCGGGCAGCCACACCGAGCGCCTTAAAGTTGGCGCAACTGGTCACCTCATGACCGGCACTGTCGCAGTGCACACAGCCGTCACCCGACGGCGCGGCACTCAAAACGCCAAATTGTTTTGAACGACCACCCCCCCGTGGGGGTGGGGGGCGCGGCTCCTCCCGCATCCGCGCGGGTTGGCGCTGCACACTGGCCTCCGAATCCATGGTGTCGCATTGCCTGCATTCACCCTCCAAAAACTCCGTTAATTGGACGAGCGTGGGCAGTTCCGAGCTACTGCCCCCATGCAGCTGTTCAAACCGACTTTGAACAGCTGCAGGCAACCGTGACAAAACCATATATAACACAATACATGACCATTGGTCTACCGGCAGACCAAGGTTCTGAAGGGCCTTAGTGGCCACCAGCACAGGGTTGAGCACCTGTACCCGGATGTCAACATCCCGGGTTACTCTTGGGATGCTGAACAGCTTCCCCAGCTGCGCATCAACCAACCGCCTTTTGTGTTGGTAGCGGTCAAACAATATGACCCGGGCAATCTCATAATTGCCCGCCGTAACCGTTAGGTGACCGACCAACTCCTTCGGTTCACCCCGCAGTGCCATCAATAGCTGGGCCAACTTGTAGGCGCTGTCCAGGTCGTCCCGACCGTGGACCAGGCTATCGAACAAATTTATGAATGCCGGCCACTCATCAATTGCCCCACCGAAGGCCGGAATCTCCAGGTGTGGAAGCCGTCCAACCACACCCTTAGGGGGGGGGTCTCCGCTACCCTCCCCGCGGTCATCCCGACGCGACCGCTTAATTTTTTCGGCGCGACGCTCGATGTCGCCCAAGCACTCCATCGCTTGGTCAGCATCCGCGCAGAGCTGCCTCACTGCAGCCACCGAGGCCTCATCCGTAAGCCCGAGGGCTTCAGCCTCGGCAGCCAGCCGACACACCTTCCCGACGCGTGTCATTGCGTCCTCCACACGCTTGAGCAGGACATCGTCCATGTCGGGTCGCTCCACGTACTTGTGAGTATGGGCGAGCCATCTCATCTCCTCACGGACACCATATCGCATTACCGTCAAGGGCGAAGGTGCCATGGTTGCCGATTTAATTGTTCCTAGTCCTATGCTTCACTGCCGAACTAAGCACAGCCAGATACCAGCACTTTCCCGTCAGCGCTGGGCACAGAAATTAAAACTAAGTTGTAAAACCCAAGGCAACCACTAAACAATTAAATCATAATCAATATTTAATATGGTCGCCCTGTGGACATACACCTTATAATATACACTCTAAATCAATTAGAGAATGCCACCATGTGGTACAATACAAATAACACACAAAAGGTTATTATAAAAAAAACTATTTTTCTAGCAGTGGCCCCTCCGATAGGAACCACACTTCCTTTGAGGTCAGCAAAATCAGCTTAATACCCCTTAAATAGCCCGACCCTGCTGTGTAAACCGAAATAACACTGTAGGACTATAGAACCCGACGTTCTATCGCAAGTAATACAATCTAGGCTTCGCAGAATGACTGTTCAATCCTTTATGCGCACAAACAGTAGTTTCCGACTACAATTTATAACAACTGTTAACTAAATTGGCACTTATACTTTCACTTACCGAAAATGAACTTTAATCGTGGTATACCGACCACAGACTCATTGCCGACTTGAGCCAATCTGGGATATTCTTTTCTCCCAACTACAATGTGACAAAGGCAACCCTACCGTGAATCGATGATTTCCCACTAGGAAACCACGCTCTGCTACCAAAATGTTTAATTTCCCACGCCTACCGAACGGCGTGGAATCCTGAGGGGGATGTGCCTTTGGCCGCACGTGAGAAAAAATAATTGATGAATTTGTTACTGACCTTGTCACCGCAGACAGGATAGATTGAAGGCTCGATTCGAGACAGGGGAATGCGGGAGAGGAGACAGTTTTGGAATGGGGGATGGGATCGAACCCTTGCCGTCGCTGTCCGACGCCGTCGCCGGCACGCTGCTGGCGGCACGTGGAGTCGCCGCCGATACGACTATGTGCTTCACAACACAAATCACTTGACCGCTGACGCGAATCTAATTACGATCAAGATCCCGACGCTATGAGGTAGATTTACACTCCGACCAGGCCCGATGCCTGTATGATGATTGGTACACCGAAATACCATCAATGCCACGAGGCCCGAGCAGACATGTTGTTCTCCCGATGAGAAAAAGACCAAGAGAAAGATAACCTCCAATTTTACATCTCGTTCCGGTACGAGTGACAGCTGCTAGTTCCGTTTTTGCTAGTGATGTCTCGATTACTCGCGATCGATTCGCGCAACAAAAAACCGGTGCGTTTCCGACGCATAAATATTAAACAAATGTATATTTAAAATTTCAACATGTATATCCCCAGAAATTGTCAAAACGTTTAGATTACTTCACTTAAAAAATACCGAAGACTACTGGTATATCAGTCAAAGTCATTGGTTCAGTAATTCTAGTTATAGCCCCACACTTAGCATATATATTCAATAAATGTGTCGACGATGAAGCTTTCCCAGACCTCATGAAATACAGTAAACTGATACCTCTGTTCAAGTCGGGAGATAAGGGTGATCCTTCAAATTTCAGACCAACATCTATCTTTTCTTCCAGCACTAAGTAAAATATTTCAAAGGATTATACTCAATCAAATGCTCTTACACTTCAACCGTACAAAACAACTCCACGTAAATCGACGACGGATGCAGGTATTACCCTTATATCTCATTTTTATTGACGTGACCGTACCCGGGTGTCTCCGCCAGCATCAAGCCGACGCTACGCTACGCGGGGTGCCTTCACCGCTGCCCTCGACCAGTCCTCCACCACCTGACCAGTCTACCAGCCGGAATACGTTGACCGCTTGGTATTGTTGCTGACCAGCCAGATCCTCCAGGAGGGGGAATCCCGCTCCTCTCCCTGCTGAGCTACGCGCACTCATCCACGATAAGCGCCCTCTCTGGATGCAGTGGCAGCAAACCCGCTGCCCTACGATGAAGACCAGGCTCAACACCATGACGACAGAGCTGAAGCGCCAACTTGATCTCCACGCCGAAGAATCTTGGGAACGCCACGTCGAGTCCATGGGCGACCACGTCCCCTCCGTGCATCATCTACGCCGGGATTTGTCGACTTCTCCAGCTTCTTTCTTACCAATCCTGGACAGCGACGGCCTACCAAGATTTTGAGCCCAAGTCCGTGCGGAGATCTTCACTGAATGCATCGAGAAACAGTTCAAGCCGAACCCTATGGATGATGTGGAGCACGTCGCAGCAGTCGAGAGACACCTGCGAGAGTATTTCGCCTCGCCGATAGCTCCCGAAGAGGACCCCAACTTCATCACGCCCGGCCAGAATATGCGTGCATTTCGACGTACCAAGCCCAGGAAAGCCCCGGGCGCAGACCGCACACCCAACATGGCGCTGTTACATTTGCCGCCAGGCACTGTGGCGGCCGTTACGCACCTGTTTAACGGTATCTTGCGCACGGGCCACTTCACAACCCAGTGGAAGGTGGGCTTGGTCATCATGTTGCCCAAGCCGGGCGAGGACACCAAGCTGCCTGAGAGCTATCGGCCGATAACTCTACTGAGAACCATCTCAAAGGTGTTTGAGAAACTCCTGCTAGCGAAGTTGCTGCCCTACATCCAGCCGTGCCCGGAACAGTTCGGTTTCAGGCCCGTGCATGCTACGACGCTTCAGCTCACCAGAGTACTGAATGACATGAAGGTTTCTTTAAACAAGAAGGAATACACTGTTGTAGTACTCTTGGACATGGAGAAGGCGTTCGACAGAGTATGTATGGCACGAGGGGTTGCTGTACAAATTGTCGACGTCTCCAGCCCCAAGAATATTGATCCAATCATCGCCTCCTTCCTGAGGAATCGCCGCTCCCGAGTGATGGTTCAAGACGCCGTCTCCGAGGAGCACCCAGTTGCAGCCGGCATCCTTTAGGGGTCCTACCTGTCTCCTGCCTGCTTCGCCCAATACACAGGGTAATCACCTTGGGGTACCTACTCTTTTATAATTTTATGTTTTTGTTGTTAAGTGCAAATTTAATGGATTATTGTAAACATCGTAAGAATAAAATTGTATTTTTCTTCTTATTGCAGTGTTTTTCCTTACAGCTAATGGCATAAATCAGTTAAATGACACAAATGGCATAAATCAGTAAAATTACAAAAATGGCATAAATCAGTCAAATGAAATAAATGTTACAACCAGTGACAAACAATTGTAATTTCCTGATTAAATTACTAAAGTAGTTAGTTAAAAGTAAATAATCATGAAGGTTTGCAAGGAGTGTGATATTTATGTTTCCCATTTAGCGTCACATAAAAGATCTAACTTACATAAATCTAATTGTTTGATTCAGTCACTATTCCCCAATGTACAAGTAATTTCTAGTGCGTTTAAATCCCGAATCATTAGCTATCGAGTCAATCCTATGACCGCAGAATTTGATGCAGAAATGTTTTTGAGAAGCATAGCTGCCACAGTTCTCCAACTTGTCAACGATTCTTTACACAAGTTTAAGGCTCTGAAAGTTAACTTTGAGCTCTTTGCATCTTATGTAGTACCGAAAGATGAGCGTAAATCAATGAAGTCGTTTAACACACAATTCTGTGTAGTATTCCAAAATACAGATTTACAATCGTTTTATGAGCAATGCATAGATACACTCATGACCAAATGTTCAGAGTTTGAACTTTCAGAATCAGGTTGGAGCTTAGACTCAATTAGTCATTTAGAGTTAAATACTCCTCAATATAACCCTTTGAGAGCAGGAACTTACATAAATTTACCGAAAAATATTCAAAATACCAAGGCCTGTTTGAACATAAAAAACAATGACAATTATTGTTTTTTGTGCAGCGTTATGGCACATCTTTATTTAAGTCGGCTGTCATCTACGCTACCAGCAGAGTCGATGCGCACGTGCTACTACGTAACGGTGCACTCGCTGCTGCAGTACGGCGTGGAGCTGTGGGGGCGCGCGGCGCAGTGGCACCGCGTGTTCGTGTTGCAGAAACGCGCCGTGCGTCTGCTGGCGAGAGTACCCACTGACGAATCTGCGAGACCGCACTTCAAACATCTACGAATTCTCACACTACCTAGCCTTCTGATTTTCCAAGTGGCCATTTATGTGCGTGAGAATATAGACCAATTCAAACGACTTGGAGAATGGCATAAATATGAGACACGCAACTCCAACAAGCTGGCTACAATTAAGCACAAGCTTGCTAAAACAAGCAACACGATCCATGTTATGGGTCCGGTAGTCTACAACACGTTACCTGACGCTATCACTAGTGCACAGAGTATGCCCATCTTTAAACTGAGGTTGAAAGGATGGCTTACCGAGAAGACCCTCTACAGCTAAGATGAATTTCTAAAACTAAATGACTAATTATTAGAACGATGACACCGTTACTATAATGAGTATGTGTTTGACATACCTATATTCCATAAATGTGACATTATTTAAAGCGTAATTTATTAATTTAATTTAGTATATTTTTATTTTTATTACAATTTAATATATTTCCAATGACATGGTAATTTACAATTTATTCAATTTAAATTAATCAATTTTATGACATAATAATTAAGATATTGTAATAATTTTATGAATCCTGTGTAATACTACACTATTAGTTCATGTATAATTTATTTTCCCTTGCACGACTTATAATGAATATTATTAATAAATGATGTCTATGTCTATGTCTATGTCTATCCTGTGAAAAGTAACTCAACCCAAGTGTCATCTTATCTTCATTTTAAAGACATTTTGAATATTTCAAGTATGAAATTTCCTCCAAGCTTAGATGACATAAAACTGTTTGAGATGAAAAATGAAAGTATTTCTGTAAATGTTTATAGAATGGAAAAAAAGCAACATGTTACGGGGCCTTTATACAAAACGGCTAAGCGAAAGTTGCATCATGTTAATTTATTACTCCTGGAAAACCATGAAGTATTTCATTTCTGCTTGATAAAAAAAATTAAAAGACTCGTACACAAACAGCTTACTAAACACAAATGTAAGATATTTTTGTGTGAGGAGTGTTTCATTTACTTTGACTGTGAGCAAAAACTCGCAACTCATGATTGCGCTAGGGTAAAAACTATTTTACCTGAACCGAATACAAAACTGAAATTTTCCAATGTTGAAAAAACTCAAAAAATACCAATTGTAATCTATGGTGATTTTGAAAGATTACTCCGAGAATATTCTGATAGAAGTAAAAAACAATATGTACAAGATCTTCAACTTCATGAAGCATCATGTTTTGCGTACTATATATGTTGTGCGTCAAAGCCAGAACTGAATGAGTACGTATCGTATCGGGGCCCAAATTGTAGCAAAAAGTTTGCGGAATGTATCAAACGTGATGTGATGAATAGTACCCATTAATATATTCTAACAAGGAAATGTTGCCACTAACTGAAACCGAGCGTCAATCGATTGAAAATGCGACAGTTTGTCACATCTGCAAGCTGGATTTTAAAAACGATGATACAATTGTAGCTGATCATGATCTCTTCTCGGGAAAGTTACGCGGACCTGCTCATAATTTATGTATCCTCAATGCAAAGACTTGTCAGTTCATACCGATTGTATTTCATAATCTCTCTGGTTATGATTGTCACTTATTCATAACAGAATTAGCTAATATTGCAGGCCGTATTAATTTGATTCCTCAAACGAAAGAGAAATATATAACTTTAACAAAGTTCATCCCAATAGATAAAGATAATTCAGCACAATTAAAATTTATTGACTCTTTTAATTTTCTCAGTTCGAGCTTGGACAAACTAGTGGATACTTTGGATCCGAGTGATTTTCAGAGCTTAAAAACTTTTTTCCCACAAAATCATTTATTCGATTTACTTCGTAGAAAAGGAAATTATTGTTACAACTATGTAGATTCATGGAAACGATACGAAGACTGTCAGTTACCAGACAAAAATATTTTTTCAACAAACTTTCAGGTGAAAATATAAGTGAAGAAAACTATAATCATGCGCAAAAGGTTTGGCAGGTCTTTAAAGTAAAAAATCTGGGAGAATATACGGATCTTTATCTAATGTGTGATGTATTATTGCTATGTGATGTTTTTGAAAAGTTTAGAGTGATGAGTTTGAATTCATATAACCTGGATCCTTGCTACTATGTGTCATCTCCTTCACTTAGTTGGAATGCTATGTTGTTATTTACCAAAGTTGAATTGGAGTTGATTTCTGATATTGAAATGTATCAGATGTTAGAAAACGGTATACGGGGAGGACTTGCACAATGCTCGTTAAGACACGCCAAAGCAAATAACGTGTATTTGAGTGATTACGATGACAATGTACCAGATTCTTACTTAGTGTATATGGACTGTGTCAATCTATACGGTTTTGCAATGATGCAAAAACTTCCTACCAAAAATTTCCGCTTCTTAAAACATGATGAAATTGAAATGTTCAATTTAGAATCTATACCAGAGTGCAGTCAAAAAGGTTATATTCTAGAAGTTGATATTGAATACCCTGTTAACATTCATGACGAACATTCGGATGATTTTGCGCCAAATATGCAGCACCAGGCAAAAGGAGTAAAAAACTCATAGCGAATCTACATAACAAGTATAAATACATCATACATTATCTGCATTTGAAAGAGTGTCTGTTAAACGGTTTGAGACTTTTGAAAATACATAGAATTTTAACCTTTGAACAGGATAACTTTTTGAAACCCTACATAGAATTAAATACAGTTTTGTGTCAGAAAGCAACATCTGAATTCGAACGCGATTTTTTTAAAAAACAAAATAATAGCATCTTTGGCAAAACTATTGAAAATAAACGAAAGCAGGTTGACGTAAAACTTGTCAATGTTTGGAGAGATGTTCATAACCTAACTAAAAAACTTTGTGGTGCGGAGAAATATATTAGCATGCCGAATTTTAAAAAATTAGCCGTCTTTTCCGAAAATTCAGTTACAACAAACTAAACTTGTCTTAGACAGACCAATCTATATCGGGTTCAGTGTACTTGAAATAACAAAGAGTCACTTGTATAAATTCCACTATTCTGTCATGAAAAATCTGTATGGTCAAGATCTTAAACTTTGCTATACAGACACGGACAGCCTGCTATATGTCATAAAAACCCCCGATTTTTACAAAGATATGAAACGAAATATCCAATATTTTGACACGAGTAATTTTGAGGTAGGAAATGTATATGATATACCGCAAGCGAATATAAAATTACCTGGATATTTCAAAGATGAAGTGGGAGGTCAAGTGATATCAGAATTCATTGGATTACGAGCTAAATTATATTGGATTAACACAGAAAAAAAATCTATTAAAAAAGCAAAAGGTATAAAAAAATCCGTTACCAAAAATCTTCAGATGGATAAATTCAAACATTGTTTGTATAATAACAAGGAACGAAAAAGAAGGAAACGCAGAAACGAAGACAGGAGAAATATATTAATGAACAAAATTACAACTATACCTTGAGGTCAATATAGCACTCCATTATGATTATCTCTAGAAAAAATATCTCAGATGTGAATAAGATTGCTGTTTGTATTTTAATCAAGTGTGTATTACGATACGAGAATTATGTACCTACAATACTTACTATGTTTATGTAATTCTTAAGTGTAGCTTATAAGCATTCATGTATTTACTCAACCTAACATTACTTTAATTATAAGAAATTTATTAAGCAAATGATTCATGAAAATAAGTACAGAGAATATAAATAAGAAATTCATTCTAGTTCAAGACGTGTGGGACTGCCGCTCCATCCTAATATAGGCCTGTGCGATTCCACCTATGGCGGGTGCCGCGGATGCACATGCTGCTAGCCCTGATGATGGCGGTATGAATTCTTGCTCGTAGCAAGCCCATTATTGTGGCAGGGGTCTGGTTCCAGCGGTCCGCCAGCATTTCGGCGAGGTGTTTAGTGAATGATATCATTTGTGGAGCAAAAACTCCGTCGACAGAGGTTACTAAAGGGGTGAAGGTGGTGTGGCGCGTCTCGCATGGGTCGCAGTACTTCCTTTTCTTTTCTTCGGAGCGTCGGTGTCTATGACACGGATATCAAATAACGCCTCCCTCTGGGCAATCCATACCCCCCGACAAGCCAAGTCTCCGCGCAGCCGGTATCGACTTCGGAGATGACTGGCTCTTTCGTGACGTTTCACCAGGCTTGCTGGCACAGTTCACAGAAAAGATCCCTTATTTCGTTATGTCTGCGTGTGATAAGGCCACCTGTTTTGCAGCACAAGGCGTGGTCCACGTTGAAGTTGTCATTGCCACAGCCGTCAGCCGCAGATTGGTGTGCGGTGGTATCTTATGGCCAGGGCATCTCTAAATTCGTGAGGTGATAAGTCGAAGTTGTCTTTTCTTGTCGGTATTACTGAAAGCCATGTTGATGTTTTTGTTTTCATTTTTGTCGCTATTGATCTTTCTATTGCTCTTTTCTTTTTGGACGGTAATTTTGTTAGAATGCTTTCTAGAGTTTCGTTCTCGTATGTTTCTTTTTGTTTACATTACTTTAATTTGATGATTAAATTAACAATAGATAACTTATAAGACTTTTTATTATTTTTCTATAATAATGGATACCCTCCCCTCTATCCTGAAACAAAAGAAGTCGCTAGTAGTATTGAGATAAGTATTTATTTCGCGGCATTGTATAAACTCAACATTGGTAAAATTTACAGCTATCATAACTTACACAGGTATACTTGCGATATAATTATATGATTATAGGTACTTATAATTAAAAATAAATAACACCAACCATGTTTCTCATCTACTCCATAATACATAGCTTTTTTCCGATTTCCTTAATAAGATCCTCTGCTGATTCCATAACTTTATCATAGTTATCTTTAACTATATATTGGACAGATACGTAAGCGGTATCGTTATCATCGCTGGCAAAATTCTTATGCTCTCTACCATTTAATTCATGGATACTAATTTTGATGAGATATTTTCCACTTTTTGAACTAGTATGACGCATAACATATTCTGTTGTTGATGGTATTAATGATGGAGAAAACTTTCTCTTTTTAGCCGCTTTCTTTAAAAGAGTAGCACCATGATTAGGACTTTGCTGCAAATCATTTTCCTCTGTTTTTGATAAATATTGATCCAGTTCGTGATAGTAAAATGGATTTGACATTGGAACAGCATCGTCAATATTAGTAAAGTTCGCCATGCTCTGTAACAAAAATGCGTTATATAAGTAGGCATATCTAAAACGTAAAAATATAATAAGAGTTTTAGGAGTACTTATCTCACAGTTACTAAAGCGAAGTATTTATATGCAGGCCTCACTTACAATCACTAGAAACATGTTTTTCTTTTTAATTGATATCGAGTTTAGTGAAAATAAAAACAAAAAAACTTACCATATATTTCGATCGACGATGAACACCAACAGAACTGAACAAAACTTGTCGAACTGAAGTTTTATATTTCTGAAACCTTTTCTTTTATACAAAATTTTATGCATAGTATTTCATTTCTTTTAATGATTTTTATATATTTAATTAAATAAACAATCACTTTCTTCAGAATACATTATGAAGTTGGTAAGGCAAGCCGTGTCACTGGAAGATACAAAAAACTGCAACAGGCATAGTGAATTGCTACGTAACACTATTCGCTGTATAATATGTGGGCCCTCAAATTGCGGTAAAACGAATATCATGCTCACTTTATTATTGCATGAAAACGGGCTCAAGTTTCAAAACGTGTATCTTTATTCAAAAACAACTTTTCAGCCAAAGTATCTTTTCTTAAAAAAAATATTTGAAGTAACTACAGAAGTTGATATGTTTATATTTGAAAATGGTGAAGATGTCATTTCACCACAAGATGCGAAAAAGAATTCGATATTTATCGTCGATGACGTAACATGTGAAAACCAAGTAAATATTCGGAATTATTTTTCTATAGGAAGACATAAACAAATTGACTGTTTCTATCTTTCTCAAACTTATTCCAAAATACCCAAACAACTAATTCGAGATAATGTAAATTTAATTGTGGCGTTTCAACAAGACGACATCAATTTAAAACATATTTATGATGAGCATGTCGGCACTGATATGGATTGGTTAAAATTTAAACTTCTTTGTTCAAATAACCGCACATGTTTTTGTTAATCAATAAAGATTGTGATATTAATAATGGTAGGTACAGAAAATCATTTGACATATATGTGAAATTTGATGAATAAAAGTGAATTCACTATTATACGAACAAAGCGATCATAATGAAGCATGCATTGTGATACCACCTTTCGAAGCCTTAACAACTTATTTCATATCTCTTTTAAAAACGGAGGACGCAATTATGGAAACAAAAATAAAAAATCAGTTGATAAAGTCAGCTAGAACTAACAGGTTAAAGAGGTCCGGAGAGGTCAGCCCACCTTGAAGAACACCACAATCTAGTCTATATTTACTAGATTCTGTGTCGCCCCATCTTACACTGTTTGTTTGGTTCTTGTACCAGAATTTCAACAAGTTCACGATACTCTGCGGTACCTTAGCTTTTGACATCTTGTTCCAGAGTATATTATAGTTTACTAGATCAAAAGCTTTACTGAGGTCTAAGAAACACGCGTATATCGACGTGTTTCTGTTCTTGTAGTAGTTAACGGTGTTTTTTAGACAAAGTATCGCAGAGTCCGTTGAGAGACCGGGACAAAACCCAAACTGCGCATCACTAATTCTAAAATTTCTCATCAGTTCGGGCTGCAAAAGCCTTTCAAGCACCTTGCCCGTTATTGTCCCAAGAGATATAGTTAGACAAGCTCGACAGATCGCCAGTCCTATTTTTAACAATAGGGACTACTATAGCTTTCATGAGACCTTCTGGTAAATAGCTTTGTTCTATACATAAATTAAATAAAGTTGATAGGACTGTAAAAACTGCATTCCCGGTGTAAAGTAGGTGCTCCACACTGAGACCGTCATGACGGGGTGACTTGCCTCGGGTCATCTTCCTGATGGCGGTAAAAACATCCTTAGGCGCGATATTTATTTAACGAGGGGGAATCTTGTTAGTCTCAGGACTGGCCACGGTCTTATCTTGATTATTCTGGCAGCATGCATTCACCATGTTATTGTAAATATCTCCCACGGTTGGCTTGCCCCAAAGGTGCCAGTATTGAAAATACAGTCTAGCTCGTCCATGAAGGTCTTTGACATGGTGATTCCAACCGGCGATCTGTCGTTTCATGTGCTTGCGTGCACCAGAAAAGCTACAGTTAGAACTATGACTAGATATCGAAGCTTTTTGCAACACTTTAATAGTACTAGAGTATAAATTATCTATATAATTAGTTATATGTTTATTGTTCTCCTTAATATCACAGTTTAATAGCTGACTAGGATCTGGTAAAAATGATATCTCTTTAGTGCATATTTTGTTGTACAGCTCTATTTGGTCAGTATCACGTTGGCACATTTTATTTTGAGATTATCATTATCATTTACGTTTGTTAATGTTTTATCCACAATCACATTCAATATACAAAAGAAAATGATCCGACCATAATACATCGTAGTCAACTCTCACTCTTAAGATTGTATCACGCGCTGCATCGATCGTCAGACAGTGGTCCAGCCATCTACAGGTTCCGTGTGCTTCAATGACGTATGTGTAAGTCCCGGAGTCTGTACCCAGAATGTTGATGTCCGCACAGGACCACCATTGGTCCTCACAAAAAGACAATATCTCCTTTCCAAACAAAGAATTAGGATGCGCGTTGTAGTCACCCAACATGTAGACCGCCTGTACATCACTCTCTTCAATAGCTGCACTCATGTTGGCCAGTATATCAGTAAACTCCGACAGGTTGTCTATGTCATCGCAGGGCATGTAAACAGAAAACACTAAGTTGACGACCCCCGAACTCAATTCGAATTGCCGCCAACCGGTCACTGGCGCAGTCCACTATCGACACATCTTTGAAAACTGATTTTCGCCACATTATTGCCAATCCACCATAAGGACGCCCACGCAGTATCCCCGCCGAGCTATCCACCGAAGATTTCGAGAAGGCGCCAAACTCGTCGTCAATTTCGTGTATGAAATTGAGGTCATGCTGAAGCAGCCACGTCTCCTGAAGAACAACGATGTCAGCTGATATGCATATATGTCGTATGTGTTCTATGGCAGGTTTAATGGATTTACAATTAAACGAGGCCATAGTAACATTTCTCATGTCAGAATGCGGGGTGTTATTATTCTTGTTGGATGTACTTGTTGTTTTGCGATGGTGTTAACCCGTGACGTCATTGTCAACTTCTTTCGCTCCCAGAAGCGACGGTATACAATATGTACTGGCCAGAAATTATTTTCCAAGAAAATCTTTACTTTAGAACTCGGTAAAACAACTTTAAAAGAGTTGAAATTAGTTTCACGGTTTTGTTTCAGTAGCTCAACACTAATACATGATCGCCACGCTCCTCTATATGAGCCTTAATATTTTCTATCGTAATATGTTTCTTCAAGCGAGATACATAAATCGCACCGTAGCTTTCTGCCGCCTCAATACAGCTACTACTAGATTCTAGGGTGCCGTGCATATTCCTGGACTTAGTAGTCTTTGTAGTAGCTATCTTTCTAGGTTGCTTCTTTCGTTTTTGTACCACAGTGAATTCTGCCTCGTCGATGATGTTTCTAACGTCACTATTAAAGTCTTCGCTTTCGCGTCTAGTCATTAGTGGAGGTTTAGTAAGGATCATATCCCTATAGGTAGGGTTTGGTCTCGGTTTAGGGCTAGAAGCAAGTCTTTCCTTGTTAATTGTTTGCGTAATCGGCGTTATCACTCGCCGATCGTCAGCTGAGCTCGCCTCCGCCGGCGACAAACCGTTTCTCCTCGGGCCGGACTTCGCGGGGCTCGACTGGTTGCTACGCGCGCCACTGCCACCGAGCGGCTGAACCGAGTCCACTGCACGGGTACGCTGAGTCCGTATCTCGATTAATTGGTCAAGATATTTTTTTTCGAAGTCTTGCAACTCCGATTTAGAGCTGCTGTCACTGCGCAGTTTTTGAATCTCCGTTTTGAGTGTTGTGATGTCCTTTAGAAGCCGAGACACGTCAACGTGGTTGAAAGTAACCGGCGGCAGTCGGCTTAGGTCCCTCGCCACAAAACGGGGTGGGAGTCGGGTTCAGTTTCTTTGAATAGCTTCATAACATCTTTAATGTTCTTTTTTCTCTTATCTTCTCCTTTTCTTTTCACAAGTCTCGAGTTTGAACTCGATCCGTCAGTCAGCGCCTTGAACAACACTGATTTCCCAGTTTCGACTTCATTGTCACTAAAGTTAGAATTGCAGATTTGCACAATATTGAGCTCGTCAAGCACATAAATTTTGTTCTGGACAAATGTCAAGAACTCGCTCACAATAATGTTTCTATTCTCCGTCATATTTAACTTTAACAAGATAGATATCATAACTTCCTATGCACGCGCGGCGCACGCGCAGCTAAGCACGCATAATCGACAACCTGATCTCATCGCGTCTCAGCGCGGACTTCTCTCATCGCGTCTCAGCGCGGACTTCACGGACAAAGGGACAAAGGAAGGTGATAATGTAAGATATACATGTGTTAATTGAAGGGTGCATTGCTTATTTGTTAATTAATTGGTTTTAAGGGAACATTTATAAATCGAGATGCCCTTTATTGTATAGGTATAATAATTTTGTACGCGACTGTACTCGAGGTGAGATTTGTATGGGTAACTAAACTTTACTTTAAACGTTGTTTTTTAATGTCTAATGCTTCTTTATAATTCAGCAGTTAGAAATTATTATAGTTTCTATAGTCTATTTTTGGACTAATTTATGACACTAATTTTAAACTGAAAGTTATCTTTGGTAAGTCGATAGGCCCTGCCGTATGCTTGCACGAGAGGTGAGAATTACAGCTTGACATCAAACCGTAATCCTCATTAACCTATAACTACAACTTTGAAACTATAATTGGACTATTTTTATTTCTTTGGGACTATTAAGGACATTTATTAGCCGTGTCAAATTTCATTTTTATGAAGTTTTCTAATTTGGCGATTACAGCTATAAGGGTATGATGTTTATTTCAGGGTGGACCTAAACCCTCTAGTTAACGCTAACTGACCTTATTTACTAACCTTTCTTATATCCTCGTGTCCAGCGAGCGCGTGCCCTTGCCAATCTTTGTAAAGCGTACATGCCTTGACGCAGTGGCCAGCAGTTATTAGTAACCTTTGGTTTATTATTGATGACCCACACACGATTAATTCGCCTCTAGGACAATTTAAAGCCAGATTTACTGAATGCGGAAAGTAATCCATTCTGGTGTATCTTCCGCCAATTATTTTTGCTTCCATGGCACGACGATAACCCTTCGATAGCAATATCATGTAGAAAAGAATTAAAAATTAAAATTTTGCTAACATTTAGTAAACAATGATTTTTATAATCTTTAAAATCAATATCCTGACGTTATAATTAGGGGGCCATTATTCCCTGGATAGATACACGTTGAACAACCTTCTAGTTAGCAATCTACCCAGTACTAGACGCAGCGTAAAACACGCCACATTCTGTTTTGACTCGTCTAGTTTTAGAACTGGCTAATCTTAATTGTTTTAGTTCAGTTTTACTTTTATTGGTGTAAGTCGGAATCGCGTTAACTGATTTATTGATTGTTATGATTTGGGGTTTAATTTTCGCGTCTACGCTGATAGTAATGCTATTTATTGTTCTTTCACGACTTTACATGGTCGAATGGATTCAATTGTTTCTTGGCTTCTTGCGAATGATCCGAATACTTGATTTTAGTAGGTAACGATATATTCTATTTTTTCCTATCACATTTATATCCAGTCTTCCATTCTTCCAGTCATTCATGTCATCTCTTGAAGCAGTATTTCAGTTAAATTGATAATCACAAGAGAAAAAACTTCAACGTCTTTTTGTACAATATAATTTTATGGCTCTGTAAACAAATTCGAGATCGCTTATTTCAAATATCTCCTACGTTATTGTATCACCTCTGTTTAAAAAAATATAGTTATTTGATTTAAACACACCTCCATAGATTTGGGATTTTCAAAAAACTCAAAGCAGGCATGATTTGATGAAACTGATGATGGCTAATTTAGTGAACGACTCTAATATTCACAGTTAAATATGAAAAAAAATACTTTTTTCAAACATGCAATGCAAATTTTCTCAAATAAAATCAATCTCTTTATTGCTGTAGATATTTACATAAACTTAGCAAACGTCCTTTTTAGCCTCTTCTCTACATTGGACCACTGTGGGAGAAGAAGGGCGTAGAAACGCCCACAGATTGATTTTTAGATCTCATTGATTGTGATCAACTCATATAAATATTAACAGCGTTTTACCTACCATTAAAACGCATATTAAACGAAAATCTTATTTGAAGCCCAACATAAACTATGTTTGAGTAGCTTTCTTGATTTCCGGTAGAGAGTCAGTTTTAACACTTATTTTCCGTCCACGTCCTCCGCCAATAGGCGTTAAGGGCTGAACAAGGGCCAATGGCATTGAGAATTAGACAAAGAAAACAAATACCCGTCGCATCGCGTCGAAGCAGACTGACGCATGCTCCCGCACAGAGCCCCGCGGGGCAGCCCGAGCTCCGAGACCAAGAAAATTATAGAAAATATTACTAAACTTCTGTAATAATAACATTAAAAAAAAAACATTTAAAAAATTTTCCTTTTTTTTTACCTATTTTTGCGTGTAAGTTTCATATAGGAAACTGATTTCATCTCCGAGCGCTTGTTCATTTAGTTGAATAATAATGCATTGCGAAAAATATTTTTAAGTATTAAATATAACATATATCCGATAATTTTAAAAGTCCATTCTTATCTCTAATATACCTTTTATAACATATATTTATCCTACATTATTATGTTGTCTAATTTAGCCTAGAATTGAAGCTAACGATGTATTTCTTTTTTCGCACCCCCTGGCGCTGGCTATATTTAATCCCTTAAGTAGGTCAAGTACACCAGGTGGCGCCAAGCACGCTCGAGATTTCGTGCGAGCTGCTATGTCGCAGTTACTCAAATAAAACTTAATTCCATGATGCCAGGCAGAATTAAAATGTTAGGCTTCAAATAAGGTTTTCGCTTAACATGCGTTTTAATGGTAGGTAAAACGCTGTTAATAAGCTTTGAACCGTTATTGAAGCCTAACATAAACTATATTTTAGACCTGTCTGTTATTGCCTGGTGTACCTACATTCAAAGTATGTTTGTGTGTGATGATGATATTAAATAAAAGTGAAAGTGAAGTGAAAATATGATGTCTCTTAACATAAATTATTACAAAATTGTCAGTTGTTACAATAGATAGACCGCTGATAATGGTGGTTCTTTAATCTTAGTAAAAATAATATTAAGGTGAAACAACGGAAAGGTATTCTTGCACTTACTTTTGAATGACAAATAGAGGTATCCTGTGTTGAGTTAGATAGTCATATTATTGTTTGTGTCTACAGGCCACCGAGGGATGAAAACGGCCATGGTTATTACGAATTATTTGAGAAAATTATGGAGGAAGTCCTCACTAAACTATGTAATAACAGAAAAAACTTAATCATTTGTGGTGAAACTAATGTAGATTTGCTTGTAGGAACAACAATGACACAACGATTAATAACTTTATTAAATTAGTTTAATTTATGTCATGTATTTCTAGAGCCGACTAGATTTACATTTACCAGCCAAACTTGCTTAGATAACGTTTTTTGTGACAGTGCATATAATTTTGCCAGTACCAGATTTTAATGAACAGAACCCAAACAAAATCTACTCAGACTTCCTCAACATTATTCAAACAGAATTCAATAAAGTTTTTAAATTAAAGAAAGTCAGTGACTACAACGGTAAATCTAAATTTAATGACTGGGCAACATTTGGAATTCGTTAAAGTAGAGTTAGTTATCTTGTATGATGTTTATGAACAAAAAACCTATAAGTTTGATCGAAAATTTCATGAATATTATTACTTTTTATGTATTTCCAGGGTTCTTGTTGTAAATTATACTCACAAAGACTAGTTATATATAACGTTTAATCATAGGCATATTACAATAGGATACAAATTCAAAACACAACCTATCCACCTGACAGCTCATCGACAATTGATTGCTGCTTGCCGAGCGGTACACTATGATGGATGACATTCTACTTTTTTTTTTTTTAAATAACTAACAGACGGCCATTCTGCCGTGGGGATGACCCCATCCCTAACTCAGCTCGGCAGTATGACCTCATACCCTGATTTGTTAAAAATAAATTAAGATATGTTAAAAAAAACATTAATTATATATATTTTTTTTCAAAATACCTTGAACAAAAATATCTCTGATATTTAAATATAAGAAAAAATAATTTTTAATTTACATTTCAATATTAACTGTTCTTACTTTATCTTATTTTAGTGTAACATAAATCTAAATACAGTTATGATTGGTATTTTTAAAACTTCAAGAAAATAGCTAATTAATAGTCCTCCAATAACTTATCCATACACATAACTCGTCGTTCGGTCATCGCAGACAGCAGACGTGTTGTTGCGTTCAGCATATTAGTCAAATTATAAATCAAAATATAATTCATACTCTGGTTATACACAAAGAGAGAAAAGTTGCATCCTCGGTGTCATCGGCTGAGAATCGAACCCGGGCCTTCTGCGCTGCAGGCAGGTACGCTCCGTTCGAACCAACCAGAACGAGACTTCGAGCGTCGAAACATATCACCACTAGCCTACGTACGTAGCCCTAGAATTAAATCCATCGCCCTCGAAAATGAACCCACACTGGTTTTCAACCCCTGAGGTAAAACGTTGTAAACATAACTTCTGCCTTGATATACAAAACCCGTGTATCGTTTAGATTCGTCTGATAATGGTATAGAAAAATACGCATCTTTGATATCAATAACTCCTATGTAATTTATCCGGCGCCCGGATTGCAATATCTCACTCATTAAAGGTGTGGTTTCAACCTCCCCGACCATTCCTGTGTTTAATTGTCGTGCATCTAGAAGAATACGGACCTCTCCTGTTTTCTTTAATGTACAAGTCAATGGACTGCTGAAATCCGTAGATTGCCTGCTAATAATAACTATCAATTCCATCTCTTCCAAACGTTTTGTTACTTTATCGCGATATGCGAACGGTATGGGATAGCTTCGTTTTACGAAAGGCGTTTCATCTCTCATTTTTATCTCATGTATATATTTATTTGTCCGACCTATCCTATCGCTAAACAACTCTGCATGTTTATTTAACACCGGCAATAACCTTGTTTTGTGTTCAACAGGTATTGATGAATTATTCACATATTCCTCTATCATATTTCTACAGGTATCTTGGTTCTGTACTTCCATTGTACAACAGCAAGATTCCGGATTAGGACCAGTACCTAATGGTATTTCACACATCCGCCCGGCGCTTCGTATAATTAGCCTCTTATTACCCTCACACATTAAACTCGCTCGCGTCTGTTGTATAAAATCAAACCCCAAAATTAAATCTTTAGGCACCCTTGTTAATACTAGCATTGGAGTATCGATAACGCATTCACCTATTGTTAATGGTAACGTTACTAATTTATCAACCTTTTCCTTACTGACTCCAAACGCACCTGTGATTCTCAAACTTGGAATCGGTATTTCCGTCGGTTTTCCCAATTGACTGCATACTTCTTCGTATACTCTCCGACTTATTACACTGATTTCGCTCCCCGAATCAATCAAACTCCTTACAACAATATTCCCAATACGCACATCTACCTCAGGTAATGTTAAAGTACTACATAACTCGCGCCCACACTCAGTCGAATCGTCGTCTCTGAATATCGTATGTAAACGTCTGTCATTTCGATCTCTACAATTCGATCTAGATTTTTCCTCTAAACACACTGCATATCCGTGCGCTTTATGCGCTAATAATTGAATAAATTCATTCACACCCACGTTCGAATCCAAATTACACAAATCATACAGTCTATGTTTTTTTCGAATTTGATCGGCTGTCCACCCGAACCGTAATAAATATCTGAGCGCGAACGACCCGCGCGAGTCCACTAGTTTTTTGAATTCTGACTTATCGCATTATTCCTGTCACTTGAACTTTGCCCTGCCTCTGTATCTCCTGAACCCCTCTGAAACCCTATTGCCTTGAAGCTAGGCTGAGGCTGTCTGCTTCTACCGCGAAAATAACCGCGACCGCGCGTCCCAAATTCGTTTCGCGCCTTCATTACCGCGTTATAATTATTACTACGACTTATCGCGTTATAACGTAACGTATTTACCCGCATAGCTCGATATTGCCCTCGCATGTAGCTATCCCGCCTTACGTTATTCGTATTCATAGGTTCCGAACCATGTATCGCACTTAATCCTCCATCGACATTCCGTTCTAAATGCCGAAGGAATTCGACCGCATCACGTATAGACATTGCCTCTTTTCTAGCAAAAAACGCTACCTGAATATCACGCGGCAACTGTCTGAAAATCGTGTTGATTTTCTCCGTATCAGTAAACGGTATCGTAAGCTCATATATGCTATTCAATTGAGAGGCAAAGAATTCTTCCATACTTTGACCTTTCTTAGAATCAAACTTCGCAGTTAGGAATCTTTGCTTAATTAATTCCTGTTCATTATCACCCCAGAATACCTCTCTGAAATCTTTTTCAAAATCCGAATAGGTTCGCCATGAGTCTCTGTATATGCTCATTCGAACTTTTGCAATTCCTACCAAACTATCCGTTGCCCATATCAAAGCCCTAGAACTATCTCCCGAGACGTTAATATAAGCCTTTAAATCTCTTAAGAAAATCATCGGATTTTCCGAATTCCGCCCATCGAATGTCGGCAACTTCTGTGTCATTTTCACAATGCATGATTGACGTTTTTCTACCGATTGTTCAAACGTCTCTAGTTCCTGTCTGTCAGTCTGTCTGTCCGAAGTCCTACTAGCATTGCTCGTGCTGGAACCCCTTTCCAAACTGTCTAATCTTTTCACTATTTCAGATAACAATTGCGTCACCTGCCCTGACGCCATTTCACTTGTGTGTGAAAGTGAATTTTGTGCTACCCGACTACCGTTTTTCCTAGGCCGGCTGGCCATTATTCCTATTAAACCGCCGTAGCTCGTACAAAGAATTGTGAAAACAATGCCCCTTTTTGCTTATTTCTTATTTACAAACTGAACTGTTTAAAATCGTTTCTACGTTGTGTTATTTTTAAAAGTAACGCGTTAGACCTTGATTCTTTTAGAATATCTAGGAATATCTAGGTATCAGACTATCTAGGATATCCTTCCGTCTCGGCACCAAAAATCTGTACCGGCACCTGGCTAAGGTCGTAGCCGCCGCTAACAGTAGCTATGATCGTCTATTCTATCTATCCCAAAATGAGAGGACCCGATTCGGCTGTAAGTTTTGTAAGTAAGAATGATAAGTCTGAATTTCTCGTTCGTCGAGAAATCCGTTAGGCGTACAATAGTCGAACGAAGTTTGGTTCAGAAATTACAGTTTCTAGTTAGACAGAGAAAGCATATATGTCCGCGAGCCGGTAATTCGCATCAGTCAGCGGTGTATTGCGCCAAAACGATCGTTGTTATATTTTATGTGATGGCACCATCTGGTTTTTGTATATATGAGCGCATTGGAACATCTTTTGTTTTAGTTTTAGTTTTAGTTTTAGTGATCGATCACAGTTATAGTATAGATATCCGTCGTAGTTTTACGACGTGAGTACTCAATGATATTTCATGTGCTCGCTAGTAGCGGCTTGTGGTGGTTCCAATTATATATTTGATTCACGGCAATAACGATCCGAAAAGACCGGTTTACACAATTGCGATTTGAGTTCCGAAATGGGTTCTGAACTAGCGGTTACCTCAAAAGGTCCGTAACGTTTTGAAACCTTCAACTCTGCGCAATTTGAGCTGGATGTTATCGAAACGCAAGCATTATTGTTTAGGATATCTAACCCACACCATAGCGAAGTGCATAGTTCGATAAATACCGAACTATGAATTCCACTAGCCGCAGCACGTCCTGGGCTGAGCCAAATCATATATACCGACTCAACTTACACATTAGACATCCAGCGAAATTTACATTTAATTTAAAAATGCAACTTGAATCCAATCTGACCCAAGGCAATGCAAAACACCTACCCGGACCTAAACAATGAACTTTAGACTGTAAATTGATCTCTTCGCGCGTCCCCGACAACACTCAAATGTCAAAATATCAACAGGATATATTATCTGTGTTGACACCGGTTTAACTTTGTTCTGAATTTGTTATTTCCATCCGCGGAACCTCATCGATCAAACAGTCTCCCTATGCCCTGCCAACCTAGGTTTAGCCGCAACTAAACTCCTGTCTAGCGTAGTCTAAAACCTTGTGTTATACCACGTCCATTATCGACACCACTCGAAAATGGTTGAGTTTGATTTGAATGTGCTTGAATGTTTAACGACTGTGTGTGTGGGAATTTCAAAGCTCGCTAGTCGAAGGAATGAGGAGAGGATTAGCCCGCGAATATCCTAAGAGCCAATCCAGGAACCCTATGGTGAAGGAAAAAGGAATTTAGGGTCGCTCCAAGCCCAGACTCAGACTCAGATAAATTGACTTAAAAGTTCTTTCCTAACGACCCAAGGATAGTTTTGGAATTAGGGGTAGGTTGATATAAAGGTAGGAACCGAGGTATATCTCGGCGCTTCAGACACTCACGAAAACCCACTGAAACTTTGCAATCACAAATTCGTACAGTTCTGACGCGTAACACGGCAGAAAAAACTGTTTAGGACTCGTGAAAGACGACTGTCACAGTAGCCAGACGCTGAGACTGAATGCTCTCCCCTCCCAGACCCTCGTATTTATATGCCCCACATGCGTCCTTTGCAAATACGCTCTGCCCAAGCGAAGCTTCTTATCACTAACTACACAGGGTCCAATTTCAACCATGCCATGCAGATCCGCCGTTCTACAAATTGTGTGTACGCATATTCACTATGATCAACCGTAGGTTATCACTCAAATCATTTGGTACTGCCGATACACAGAATCTGTTGATCGCTGACCAATAAAAGCTTGTTGCGATTAATTAAGCATTACCCGACCGCTAGGTGCGCGTAGCAAAGACCTACCAGAATGATATTCAATCCAGAGGTGTCAGACTCTCCATCTCATACCTCAATCGCAATTGTATATTTGCAATCTACATAATAGCTTTCTCCGTTCCGTAATAACCTTTCATTATTTAGTTATTCATAATTTTATTCAACGCGCAGCCAAATCGGCTCTCATCTCTACACATCTCGCAGGAATGCGACAAAAAAACTTGGCCTGAAAACTTCCACGAATCAACCCACGCATCGGCTCTGTTTTTTTTTGCTAACTTTGCCAGTGAGCTACACAAAACCCCCAAACGTTATCTGAACCGATTCTCGTATTCAAAACAGCGCGGCGTTGGGCTAGCCCTCTATCACGCAGAATGAAGTATCTAATGTACCGACTCTCGTGTACCATTACAATAGGTGATGATGATGTTAAATATGTCCAACGCTGAGGTTCCTCGAGCTTATGAAGCAGAGACTTTATTAAAAAATAACAATACCGTCATTAATGTATATTTAAAATTTCAACATGTATCTTCAGGCTTCTCAGCACCTAATGACCTCGTAGGGGCCCATGAGCTACGAGGTAGCGTGACGATCAGGTGCCAAGAAGTGATGAACGTCGGCGATTCACCGAGCTGAAGTTATGTGGGGTAGATCTAACCTGGTCTGTGCTTCGGTCCCGTCAACCTCCTGTCTCTCTGCAAGGCCCGGGTGCACCCTAGGCTCTTCTTGGTGGACAGGTTCTTCAGCCAACCAGGTATGACCGGCGGGCCAGCTTCAATGAGCACAGTGTACCAACACAGGTTATGTTCTACGTGGTAAATACAAATCGGGCACGAAAATCCGAACTTTATCTGGTTCGAGAGACAACGGCACACTCCGCTATATTAACAATCCTGAGGGAATCCCGAATACATTACAGATGGCCTGCGATTTAATTTCATCACCCTGATCAAAACGCGTTTACATTGCGAGGGCTTTCGTCTGTCAGTTGTCAAAACTGCCTGATTGACAGCTAACGTCAAATTAAAATGACCGTTCAGAAACCATCGATCGAATATCGATTTGGAATCGAACAATGTATATCCCCAGGAGATTGTCAAAACGTTTAGATTACTTAACTTAAAAAATACTGAAGACTACTGGTATATCAGTCAAAGTCATTGGTTCAGTAATTCTAGTTGTATTGTCAATAAATGTGATGACGACGAAGCTTTCCCAGACCTCATGAAATACAGTAAACTGATACCTCTGTTCAAGTCGGGAGATAAGGGTGATCCTTCAAATTTCCGACCAATATCTATCTGTTCTTCCAGCACTAACTAAAATATTTGAAAGGATTATACTCAATCAAATGCTCTTACACTTCAACCGTACAAAACAACTCCACGTAAATCGACGACGGATGCAGGTATTACGTTTATATCTCATTTTTATTGACGTGTCCGTACCCAGGTGTCTCCGCCAGCATCACGCCGACACTACCAGCCTTTACCGCTGCCCTTGACCAGTCCTCCACCATCTGTCCAGTCTACCAGCCGGAAGACGTTGACCGCCTGGCATTGTCGCTGACCAGCCAGATCCGAGACGCGCTCGACCTGTCATCACACACCGTAGCTCGCGGGGGAAGCCCGCTCCTCTCCCTGCTGAGCTACGCACACTCATCCACGATAAGCGCCCTCTCCGGAAGCAGTGGCAGCATACCTATTGCCCTACGATGAAGACCAGGCTCAACACCATGACGACAGAGCTGAAGCGCTAACTTGATCTCCACGCCGAAGAATCTTGGGAACGCCACGTCGAGTCCATGTGCGACCACGTCCCCTACGTGCATCACCTATGCCGGGATTTGTCGACTTCTCCAGCTTCTTTCTGACCAATCCTGGGCAGCGACGGCCTACCAAGATTTCGAGCCCAAGTCCGTGTGGAGATCTTCACCGAATGCATCGAGAAACAGTTCAAGCCGAACCCTACGGATGATGTGGAGCACGTCGCAGCAGTCGAGAGACACCTGCGAGAGTACTTCGCCTCGCCGAAAGCTCCCGAAGAGGACCCCACCCTCATCACGCCCGGCCAGATTATGCGTGCATTTCGACGTACCAAGCCCAGGGAAGCCCCGGGCGCAGACCGCATACCCAACTTGGCGCTGTTACATTTGCCGCCAGGCACTGTGGCGGCCGTTACGCGCCTGTTTAACGGTATCCTGCGCACGGGCCACTTCACAACCCAGTGGAAGGTGGGCTTGGTCATCATGTTGCCCAAGCCGGGCAAGGACAGCAAGCTGCCTGAGAGCTATCGGCCTATCATCTTCACTTACCATTATTTCCCTATTATGAACTTTACAGCATAGATTACAGTATTTTTTTTTTAATGAAATACGACCCTGAGTTGTGGCCAATATGAATAGCTAACAAAGGACCTCAAGTGTGGTACTATGTAGTTCCCATGTGTGAACACTACGTTGATTAGTCTATATCAATGAGAATCCTCAAGTGTGGTTACAGTCAATCAAATCAACCCCTAGTGTGGCTAATACAAATAGATACCAATGGACCCCAAGTGTGGTACCTAATAAAGTTCCCAAGTGTGAACACTATCATGATTGTCTAGTAAAATGAATAATAATCCCCAAGTGTGGCTGCAGTTAATCAAATCTACTCCCAGTGTGGTACTTAGGTAACAGTTTTTGTGCCCCTAGTGTGGCTCCAGTGTTTGGAATGATTTACTCGCACTTAATTATGAACTGTGAATGATATTATTTGATTAAGTTTATATGTATGGATAAGTTATTGGAGTACTAATTAGCTATTTTCTTGAAGTTTTAAAAATACCAATCATAACTGTATTTAGATTTATGTTACACTAGAATAAGATCGAATGTACTGCCTGGTACCTCAAGTACATTGGGCCCTAGTCTTTTTCTTATATACATTAACAGCCTATGTAACCTAAATGCTGTCGAAACTGAGCTTCTCATGTTTGCGGATGACCCAGTTCTACTGTTTTATGGACCTACCTGGGAAATTGTGCAACAACGTGCAGAATCGGGTTTGAGTACTGTGACTGCTTGGCTGGAGGATAATTTGTTGTCTCTCAATACATCTAAAACAAAATATCTATGCTTTAGAAAAACCGCGGCGGGTAGTCCCAAATCTGACCTCAATCTAGTCATACATATATTCCTATGCAACAGAGAGATAACGCGTACCAAAAACTGCAATTGTGACACTCTGAATAGAACATCAAACATAAGGTACCTAGGGGTAATAATTGACGATAAGCTGCAGTGGGGTCCACATATTTCAGCCACATCCAAAAGGATTCGGAAAAGCATACGTCTTCAAAAACCTTCGAAGATATGCAGATCTTAATCTTTTAATAGAAACATATAACGCTCTATGCCACTGTATAGTTGATTTCTGTATTTGTGCCTGGGGTGGTGCATCGAAAACAATTCTATTGGAAGCAGAGCGTGCCCAACGTGCTGTACTAAAAGTAATGTTGTTTGCTCCCTACCGACTATCTACCGCACTTATACACAGCAGAACTAAAGTATTAAGCATACGCCAATCCTACATATACAAAAGTATTAAATACTTTCACAGGTATCATATACCTTTCCTTCCCGATAACAACAAGAGATTGTTCAGATGCCCTGTTCCTATCACAAAAAGCTACTTTGCCCAACGACAATTTAATGCTACTGCTCCGCGTCTCTATAATAAAATAAATTCTGTTCTGAATATAAGACACTTTAATAATTACCAGATCAAAAACAAAATCAAAAATTGGCTTATTGGAATCGATTATGAAGCTACAGAAAACCTATTACTGATAATAAGTTAACTTTTTATTCTACTTTAGGTATTTAGTAAGCTATAACACACTTATACATAAACAGGCATAACACTTCATGCACATACACATAAGTCGCACACACAGTAACCCCCTCACACTCAGTACACATACAGTTACACTCTACACTCACCCCACAACCAAATCTTTTCTTGTATACTTCTTTTTTTTTGTTTTGTGAAACCTTTTTTTTTATTATTATTATTATTGTAATTATGCGAAGTATGTACTTCTTTTCTTCAATGTGTAATTATAATTGTGTATAACGGGAAGAAACTGTCTCCCAAGACACAGGTTACCCTAATTTGGGAGACAGGGAAACCCTTCTGCCAAGAACTTGATCTTGGAAATAAACGTATTTTTACTTTTACTTACTTAAATAAGGTTTTCGCTTAACATGCGTTTTAATGGTAGGTAAAACGCTGTTAATAAGCTTTGAACCGTTATTTGAAGCCTAACATAAACTATATTTGAGACCTGTCTGTTATCGCCTGGTTTACCTACATTCAAAGTATGTTTGTGTGTGATGATGATATTAAATAAAAGTGAAAGTGAAGTGAAAATATGATGTCTCTTAACAACAATGATTACAAAATTGTCAGTTGTTACAATAGATAGACCGCTGATAAAGGTGGTTGTTTAATCTTAGTAAAATAATATTAAGGTGAAACAACGGAAAGGTATTCTTGCACTTACTTTTGAATGACAAATAGAGTTATCCTGTGTTGAGTTAGATAGTCATATTATTATTTGTGTCTACAGGCCACCGAGGGATGAAAACGGCCATAGTAATTACGAATTATTTGAGAAAATTATGGAGGAAGTCCTCACTAAACTATGTAATAACAGAAACAACTTAATTATTTGTGGTGATACTAATGTAGATTTGCTTGTAGGAACAACAATGAAACAACGATTAATAACTTTATTAAATTCGTTTGATTTATGTCGTGTATTTCTAGAGCCGACTAGATTAACATTTACCAGCCAAACTTGCTTCGATAACGTTTTTTGTGACTGTGCATATAATTTTGCCAGTACCGGATTTTAATGAACAGAACCCAAACAAAATCTACTCAGACTTCCTTAACATTATTCAAACAGAATTCAATAAAGTTTTTAAATCAAAGAAAGTCAGTGACTACAACGGTAAATCTAAATTTAATGACTGGGCAACATTTGTAATTCGTAAAAGTAGAGTTAGTTATCTTGTATGATGTTTATGAACAAAAAACCTATAAGTTTGATCGAATATTTCATGACTATTATTACTTTTTATGTATTTCCAGGGTTCTTGTTGTAAATTATACTCACAAAGACAAAGACTAGTTAGATATAACGTTTAATCATAGGCATATTACAATAGGATACAAATTCAAAAACACAACCTATCCACCTGACAGCTCATCGACAATTGATTGCTGCTTGCCTAGCGGTACACTATGATGACATTCTACTTTTTTTTAAATAACTAACAGACGGCTATTCTGCCGTGGGGATGACCCCATCCCAAACTCAGCTCTGCCATTCGGTGTTAGGTATGACCTCATACCCTGATTTGTTAACAATAAATTAAGATATGTTAAAAAAAAACATTAATTATATATTATTATTATTTTTTTCAAAATACATTGAACAAAAATAACTCTGATATTTAAATATAAGTAAAAATAATTTCTATTTTACATTTCAATTTTAACTGTACTTACTTATTTCTCTTATTCTAGTATAACATAAATCTAAATACAGTTATGATTGGTATTTTTAAAACTTCAAGAAAATAGCTAATTAGTATTCCAATTACTTATCCATACATATAAACTTAATCAAATAATATTATTCACAGTTCATAATTAAGTGCGAGTAAATCATTCCAAACACTGGAGCCACACTAGGGGCACAAAAACTGTTACCTAAGTACCACACTGGGAGTAGATTTGATTAACTGCAGCCACACTTGGGGATTATTATTCATTTTACTAGACAATCATGATAGTGTTCACACTTGGGAACTTTATTAGGTACCACACTTGGGGTCCATTGGTATCTATTTGTATCAGCCACACTAGGGGTTGATTTGATTGACTGTATTCACACTTGGGGATTCTCATTGATATAGAGTAATCAACGTAGTGTTCGCACTTGGGAACTACATAGTACCACACTTGGGGTCCTGTGTTAGCTATTCATATTGGCCACAACTCAGGGTCGTATTTCATAAAAAAAAATACTGTAATCTATGCTGTAAAGGTCATAATAGGGAAATAATGGTAAGTGTATAAGATGTAAGTTAGTTAGTAATAAAGGTATTAATTACTCAGATAATAGATGCATTAAATTCAAAAATTTGATTCTGAAAGGGAATCATCAGTTGAGGAGCTTATTTCATCAGTAACAGGAGGCCCCCCCGTCGTTATCCACGGTTTTAAGTTGTCTGCTGGGAAAATATTGCGGTATGCACGATCAGAGTGTCCGCGAATGCTAGACCTCTCATTATCTAGGATGCGTGTTATCTGAAAGGGTCCGCGAAACTTTGGTACTAGCTTCTTACTTTTGCCTTTTTCTGTTTTATGATTGGGTATCATAACAAGATCGTCCTGCTGAAATACTTTAGTGGGTGCTTTGTTTTTGTCATAATTGTTTTTAATTTTTAGTTGATTTTCTTCTTTATTCTCTTGAACAATCTGTCTTAATTCTTCTCTCTCTATACTCGTCATTTTCTCTGTATCTTCTAAAGCGCCTTTAATCATTCCTTCTGAATGGCCTATCGTTCTTTGTCCGAAAACTATCTCAGCAGGACACTTTCCTGTGCCCTTATTAATAGTGTTATTTAGGCTCCATTGTAGCTTTCCCAAATTAAGGTCCCAGTCTTTTTCATCAAGGCCATGCTTCATCGCCGCCAGTGAATTCAAGATGTTTCTATTATACCTCTCCATCTGACCATTCGCACGCGGTGTCGCCACTGCGTTACACACATGTCTGGTACCAATCGAGCTAGTAAAAACCTTGAATTCACTGGAAGTGAAAGAGGAACCTTGGTCAGATATAATCACTTTAGGATAACCAAATACCGAAACGATTTCTTCTAAAACCTTAATAGTTATTTAAGATTTAGTATTTCGTACGCCTTAACCCCTCGCACCCCCAGCCACTTGGCGCCGACACAGCTCGTCCCCCAGGCACACTTAAGCCCGCGCGGCGCGCGACACTTGACTGACGTATCAAGTGATTATGTTGAAATGGTAACTCTTAGAACTATGAGAGTGCTAAATATGAGTAGCTAATGAAACCCTCTCTTAGTCAATGCAAAACTAATGTCACAGTGACCTTCCTTTATTATTGTACCGACATGAGAATCACAGACATCTATGAAAATGGTCCTTCTCGACACAAATCTAGCAGACATGAGAAAAACATCAACAACATATACATGTTATTTGATACCTACGTAATCTGAATAACATTACCCTTTCAAAACAATAAAAACATTAGTGTGTTCTTATATAAACTGTTCAATATTTCAGCGTTTGAAATTTTCCAAAAATACGGAAATCTAAAAGTGTTTTTTTTGAGGCACGTTTGGAATATTTTTTTCTATGAATGACCATAGTCAATTGTATCGGATTATAGACTTTGTCTTATTGAGCGTCTGGAAAATCTTTAACAGTACCAACATGACAAAAATTTGCCAAAATATACCGGTTTAAAAAAGCGCGGGAGCGAGAGCGTCATATGACGCTTGGGGGACGGACGGTACTCGAGGCGAGCGTCATATGAGGCTTGGGGGATTGTAAGGTTAAGCAAAATATGAACTTGCTGAACGCATCTATAACTCCGACAATATAACAGTTCCCTCTTTTGCTTTTGACAAATGGGCCAATATGGTCCATGAGGATGGTGTGGAAAATCGTGCTAATCTTTGGGATGGGATGTAATTCACCACTTTTTCTGCCCGACATTTTATTACAGGCGCAATTTATGCATGCCTTCACATATTTCTTGACTAAGCGGTTCATTTTTGGGAACCAGTAATCAGATGTGATTTTCTCAAGTGTCTTTTCAACCGAAAAGTGACCCGCTTCGTCATTACCGAACACGTTCCCACGATCCCGCACAGGGACATCCAATCGCGGATATAAAACCGCCATCGACCACTGACAGCCCGGGACAGCACCGAGATCGACGCAGAAGCTGCACAGGAGTCACTCCGTTAGATTAGAGATACCACAATGTTAGCATATAGAAAACTTTAAAACTCTGCGATAGTTCTAAGCTTTTACCCTTTTATTTACATTTACTTTTTTACACTTGTTTAGTCAAGTCTTTTGAGTCGGCAGGATGTACGAGCTATGTCAGCAATCGCACATTAGGCAGTACATTATGCATGGTTTGTAGATATTTATACAATAAAAGGCATTCTCAAAACAGCAGTCGTTGAGTTTGGAATCAAACAACATTAGCTACATATACTGTACACACACTACAGTTTTTGCTCCTTTTTTGACAAAGCGGTTCATTTTTGGGAACCAGTAATCAGATGCGATTTTCTCAAGTGTCTTTTCAACCGAAAAGTGACCCGCTTCGTCATGGTTCATTTGGCATATTTTTCAACGTGCGAATTAGGCGCTACCTATCTCAATTTGTTGCCCACCTTTCTGTAAATCTTGTCTTCTCGGATCGTATAGTTTTTAAATATATCTTTTATGTCATTTTCGTTTTTCTGTAGAATTTGTTTAACCGCCTTTAAATGTGGGTCTGTCATTTGGACAGTATGAAGCCAGTCATGAGTTGTGATGTTAAGAATTTCTAATTCTTCCTTCACCGGAGGGGGGGGGGGGATACAGGATTGCGGCTGAGCGCATCTACATGCTGCATACTTTGGCCGGGTCTGTATTCAATCGAAAAGTTATACTCCTGAAGTATAAGCCACCACCTAGCAACTTTCGGTAACAAATCTCGTTTTGATAACGTCGACCGTAAAGCATTGCAATCAGTGATGACTTAAAATTCTATACCTGTAAGGTATACCCTAAATTTCTTCAAACAGTACTACAGCCATTGTCTCTAATTCAAACTAGTGCCAAAATTCTTCTTCTCGTGTAGTTTGGCGGCTGAAATAAGCCACTGGCCGTAGTGCCGTGTCATCATTGGGTCGTTGTAATAATATCCCGCCTATACCCACCTTACTGGTGTCACAGTGAACTTCTGTAGCATACTCTGCATTGTACAAAGCTAATACACGTCTCGTAAACAGTTTAGATTTAATGTTTTGAAAAAATTCTTCGCTCCATACCCAAACAACATCAGTTTTGGTTAGTTTCGTCAAAGGCCTGGCTATAGATGCGAAGTTGGGGACGAAACGTCTAAATAACTGGCTAGTCCAATGAACTGTCGAACCTGATGGACATTACTCGGGCAGGGAAATTCCGACACGGCCAGGATTTTTTTACTTCCAGGTTCAAGTCCGTCTTCAGATATTTCGTAGCCTAAGTAATCAATTTTGGACTGAAAGAAGCAACATTTTTTTAAGTTTAATGTAAGGTTTGCTTTTCGTAAGAGCTCTAAAATTGCTTCAAGTTTGTCAAACATTTCTTCAGGCGTGCTGGCCGTTGCCAATAAGTCGTCCAAGTACGGTTTAGCCAATTCGAATAGTCTTGCACCGAGAGCTTTATTTATCATACTTTGGAAGACTGCGGGAGCATTAACGAGGCCAAAAGGCATGCGTGTGTACTCATAGTAGCCGTCGGGGGTTACGAATCCCATAATATGCCTTGAGTTCTCAGCTACAGGAATTTGATGGTAGCCTGGTGCGAGATCCAAACTCGTGAATAACGATTTGCCACTAAGCCGATCAAACTGATCGTCGATTACAGGCATTGGATAATTGAGGGTATTTTTGTTCAATGCCCTGTAATCTTCACAAAGGCGATAGTCGTTATTCTTTTTAAGCACGAGAACTATTGGACTCGCATAGGGTGATTCAGATTCCTGTATAATGCCATTATTCAATAGATCCCCGATAATCTCTCTCACCTTGGCACGCTCGCTGAATGGTAGCCTATACGGCTTATAGCAAACAGGAGTAGCGTCATTTAATCTGATACTCATCTCAGTTACGTGAGTCACTCCCAACTCACTGGAGTCGAGGGCGAAACAATCTCTAAAATCGTTTAATAACTGAAGCAATCTAGTTTTGTCTTTTTCAGTGATAGCAGGCACTAAATTTAACATGACATTATTGTCTCTCTTAGACTGATATTGTTAACTTCAAGCAAATCCGAGTTCGGCAAAAATGCGTTTTTCTCAGGTAATCTTACTACACGCGATATTAGCTTATTGTCCTTGAAGCTGATGCATTAATTGGACATGTTTATTATAAGAATATTACCTTTGCCAGCTTCGAACTGATAAATTCCTTGCAAAATTGAATATTCACTTCCCCGTTTCATACATATAGTTCCCGGTAGCTCCGAGTCAACGCAATACAATGTTAAACTAGAACTTGTTTTATAAACAACTACTGTAGGTAGTTCAGTCAATGATTGCCCGATCAGAACATCAGTTTCTAATAAATGATCGTCCAAAATATACGCTTCAACGTCGGCCTCAGCTGCGTCAACTACGACATTAAAATTGGTTTTACCTATCGGTACTACACTTCCGAAAGCAAATCCCTTAATTAAGGGCAAACCTGACTTTACTATATCGAGATGAGCCTCGTCTGCTACTGTTTTACGAATAAGGGTGCATTGACTACCAAAATCTATATATGCGGATCGGTTAATTCCATTTAAAGTAACAGATTTAAAATATTTACCATTAGTTTGACTGTCCGATGAGATTTTTAAAACATTTTGAACTGGCTGAGTTTAAGTGTTTGTCGTATTACTACTCACTTTACTTTTGCTACCAAACTGCTCACGAAAATTTTGGATTACTTCGCATTTTTGGGTATCGTGTCCGAGACGAGAGCATTTCGTGCAGCGTTTAATTGGTTTTGTACAAGTACGTGATGTATGTCCTTTCTCTAAACAATTGTAGCATTGAACAGTTTTATTACGTTCTTGAAGCTTGTTTATTGGTTTTTGAGCATTAAATGTAATATCACGGTTTGTCGTTGCATTCTCTTTTCGGCTTAAGTTGAATTTACGTGGGATTAGGTTGCTTTTTCTTGAAATACGGCGTAGATATTTAAGTAGCTGCAATGGCCTACTAAAACTCGAACCCTGAGCGTTTAAACGAATGTTATATTCAAAAATTCCATTAACAATACAGTCAACCGCATTTCGTCCTCTTATCCCACACATTTTTACTAATCTCGCTTTATCATGGTAGTAATCCTCCAAGGATTCCTCTCTTCTGCTCCTTCTTTCTTACATTTCATTTAAGAGGTCAGCTTAGTTCCGGTCATCAGGGAAGGTTCTAATTATTTTCTTTTGCCATTCACGCCAGGTCAAATTTAACGTACTGAGGCCCTGGTACTATTTTTTTGCATGACAATCTGCTTTACATTCCATTTATAAATTTTAGCGATTTCATTAACCTTGCGAATCCAATTTATAGCCGATTGTTCATTGGCATCTGGGTTGAATTCGGGAATTACATTTTGTGGCCCTTCAAAGTGGTGATCGGTCTTACGAAATATATGTGATAATTTTCTTATAACGTCGATATCATGGCCAGGTGTTGAACACGATCTTCTCTTACGTTTTGAATGCTTGCTTAGCCGTTGTTTTGGACGCGGTGATCTTTCGGATGCAGTCGATGAAAGCGAATTATCAGACGATGATGTGTTAGATAGGGAACGACGCCGTCGTTTCCTACTTTTTGCGTATCGATTTTCAATATAGTACGAGTCATCAGAACTTTCAGACGTACTGGTAGTAAAGCGGCGAGATCGTTGGTAGGAAGAACGTGGTCTACGTGGATGTTTGCTACTATTTGTGCTACTGGACGAGCGTCACCTTCGAGATCTGCTACGGTAAGTTTGTCGTTTATGACGGCGGCGTCTATCACGCAAACTTGTCACAGACCAGCGTCTCCGAATGGGCTGTTTATCCCGAGTCTTGCCGCGAGACTTTATAGGTCGCCCACGATCGCGTGGAAGTCGCGGAAGACATGTCTAAGGAACACCTCAGAAATCTGGTATGGGTGGAGAATATGTATGTATTCACAAAACAGCGTAACATGATAACAGGTATAAGTATGTAAAATAATAATAATTAGTGAGTGAATGTGTGTGTGTATGAAGGAAAAGAAAGAAAGCAAAGGGGTAGGTGAGGGATACAGGAGGAGAAGAAAACAATAACATTTATTATTATGCAATGAATACATAGTTAATTTTTAATTAGTTTATGCATTGTATTTTGTATTGTTCTAAATTCCTTTTTCAAAGATGCGTAAAACATAATTTATCGTCATGGAATATTAGCAACATTAACGTCATAGATACAAGCAATAACATATACAAGTAACACCCAGAACTAAATCATATAATCAAGTTCTTTCTTCATTCAACGCTTTCGGCCGGGGATTGAACCCAGGACCCCTTGCACACGTCACCAGATGAACCATGTGCATAGTCTTTGCTATCACAAAGATAAAAGCAAAAGAAACCGGTTCAAGGCCGGTACCGTACTTCCGATGATGGCTGTATTTGTTTAAAATATTTGTTCGTACCTAGATACCTACCTACACATATAGTTTGCATGTACAGTACCTACACCCACAGATGCACTTTAAAACTACATAATACTACACCCGTCGTAAATATATTTGTAAAGTACTTACCTACTTAATGTTTAGTTAGCCCGGAGAATGATCATAATAAGTAAATGGGTTAATGACTTCAGTGAGATGCAATGACTTGATACTAAATAAATCAAATCAGATATGTTTGTTTAGTTTTAAAGGTGATTACGAAAAATTCGGAAATTGTTGTTTTTGTTTATAAGTAGGTACTTGATGCAAAATGAGTTTTATGATTGCTGGTTGCTTAGGCCAGTGACGTAGCCACTTATTGTAATGGTACACAAGAGTCAGTTCATTTAATACTTCATTTTGCGTGAAACTAAATTAATCGCAACCGCTTTTATAGCCAGCGATCGACAATTTTTGTGTATCGGCAATACCAAATGACTTGAGTGATAACCGACGGTTGATCTTTGAGTGATAACCGACGGTTGAAATTGTAGAACAGCGGGCGTGCATGGCATGGTTGATTGAAATTAGACCCTGTGTAGTTAGAGTTAAGAAGCTTTCGCTTGGGCAGATTGTGTCACGCAAAGGACGCCATTTTTTCAGACATGTGGGGCTTATAAATAAGAGCGCGTGGGTGGGGGAGTCATTCAGTCCCTACGTCAAACTACTGTGACACATGTCTTTCGGTAATTCTATGCAGTTCGGTCTGCCGTTTTACGCGTCTGGAACTGGAAGATTTGTGATTGCGTGTTACAGTGGATTTTCGTGAGTGTCTGAAGCGCCAAGATATACCTCGGTTCCTATCCTTTAAATCAACCTACCCCAAATTCCAAAACTATCCTTGGGTCGTTAGATAAGAACTTGTAGGTAACTTGATCTGAGTCTGAGTCTGGGCTTGGAGCGACCCTAATTTCATTTTTCCTTCACCATAGGGTTCCTGGGTTACCTCTTAGGATATTCGCGGGCTAATCCTCTCCTCATTCCTTTCGTGTAGCGAGTTTTGAAATTCCCACACACACAGTCGTTAACCATACAAACACATTCAAATCATACTCAACCATTTTCGAGTGGTGTCGATAATGGACGTGGTATAACACTAGGATTTTAGACTAGGTTAGACAGGAGTTTAGTTGCGGCTAAACCTAGGTTGACAAGGCATAGGGAGACTGTTTGATCGATGAGGTTCCGCGGATGAAAATAACAAATTCAGAACAAAGTATAAACGTTGTCCACTCAGATAACCTATCACGTTGTTATTTTTGACATTTGAGTGTTGTCGGGGACGCGCGAAGAGATAAAATTACAGTCTAAAGTTCATTGTTTAGGAACGGGTAGATTGTTTTGCTTTGCCTTGGATCGGTTTGGATTCAAGTTGCATCTAGTTTGGGGCTAGATCAATGTGTGTGAATAGTGTCCAAGGTATTATTATTATTATTATTATTATCTTTAAATTAAATGTAAATTTCGCTGGAGATTCTAACGTGTAGATTGTGTCAAGCATTTTTTTGCTGGGCTCAGTCGAGGAAGAGCTGTGGTTAACCTGATACTTAGTTCGGTATTTTCCGAAGTATGTAACTCGTTGTGGAGTGGGTTAGATCTCCAAAAGCGCTAAAAAAACGTTTCGATAACATCCAGCTCAAATTGCGCAGAGTTGAAGGTTTCAAAACGTTACGGACCTTTTGAGGAAACCGCTAGTTCAGACCCATTTCGGAAAATCAAATCGCAATTGTGTAAACCCGTTCTATTTGGATCGTTATTGCCGTGAACTAATTATATAGTTGGAGCCACTAAACACGCTACTAGCGAGCACATGAAATATCATTGAGTACTCACGTCGTAACACTACGATGGATATCTATACGATATCCCAAACAAATATTATAAATTGTGGTCGACCACTTAAAAAGAAGCTCCATGCGCCCATATCTACAAAAAAATAAATGGTACCATTACACAAAAGATAACAAAGATCGATTTGGCGCAATACACCGCTAACTGATGCGAAATACCGGCTTGCGGGCACACATGCTTTCTCTGTTTAACTTGAAACTCTAACTTCCTGAACCAATCTTCCGTTCGGCTATTGTACGCCTACTGAACTTCTCAACAAAAGAAATTCAGACTTATCATTCTTAACTTGCAATTTTTACAGCTGAATCGGGACATCTAAGCTGGGGGTAGATAGAATAGACGATCATAGCTTCTGACAACGGTAGCTCGACCTTAGCTATTTATGCCGTTACATTATCTGTCCTTTATGCACGATACTTATAATTATAAATTAATGTAAGTAAAATCATTGAAAGTAAGTAAGTATACAAATCGATTATGTAGTGATTTACGTCATAAAAAAGAGGTTACATACCAGCAGATTTTCTCCAACGTTCTTACCACTTCTGAAGTATTACTTTTTATGTATTTCCAGGGTTCTTGTTGTAAATTGTACTCACAAAGACTAGTTAGATATAACGTTTAATCATAGGCATATTACAATAGGATACAAATTCAAAAACACAACCTATCCACCTGACAGCTCATCGACAGTTGATTGCTGCTTGCCGAGCGGTACACTATGATGACATTCTACTTTTTTTTTAAATAACTAACACTATGTTAAAAAATATTCCAAAACATTCAAGTTGGTTCAAAAACTTTATATATAATGGAAAAATACATAATTAAAATAATATAATTAAAACAGTTTGGCAAATAATAAACTGTGAAACTGGCAAAGTTATAACCAAGGGACAATGATTTCTGTCTAAAGATGAAGGTGATGATGTTGTTAAATCCAACGCTGAGGTTGCTCGAGCTTATGAAACCGAGACTTTATAAAAAATGTATATTTAAAATTTCAACATGTATATCCCCAGAACATTGTCAAAACGTTTAGATTACTTAACTTAAAAAATACTGAAGACTACTGGTATATCAGTCAAAGTCATTGGTTCAGTAATTCTAGTTAAATATAGCCCCACACTTAGCTTATATATTCAATAAATGTGTTGACGATGAAGCTTTCCCAGGCCTCATGAAATACAGTAAACTGATACCTCTGTTCAAGTCGGGAGATAAGGGTGATCCTTCAAATTTCCGACCAATATCTATCTGTTCTTCCAGCACTAACTAAAATATTTGAAAGATTATACTCAATCAAATGCTCTTACACTTCAACCGTACAAAACAACTCCACGTAAATCGACGACGGATGCAGGTATTACGTTTATATCTCATTTTTATTGACGTGTCCGTACCCGGGTGTCTCCACCAGCATCACGCCGACGCTACCAGCCTTTACCGCTGCCCTTGACTAGTCCTCCACCACCTGTCCAGTCTACCAGCCGGAAGACGTTGACCGCCTGGCATTGTCGCTGACCAGCCAGATCTGAGACGCGCTCGACCTGTCATCGCACACCGTAGCTCTCAGGGGAAGCCCGCTCCTCTCCCTGCTGAGCTACGCGCACTCATCCACGATAAGCGCCCTCTCCGGAAGCAGTGGCAGCAAACCTACTGCCCTACGATGAAGACCAGGCTCAACACCATGACGACGGAGCTGAAGCGCTAACTTGATCTCAACGCCGAAGAATCTTGGGAACGCCACGTCGAGTCCATGGGCGACCACGTCCCCTACGTGCATCGCCTATGCCGGGATTTGTCGACTTCTCCAGCTTCTTTCTGACCAATCCTGGGTAGCGACGGCCTACCAAGATTTCGAGCCCAAGTCCGTGTGGAGATCTTCACCGAATGCATCGAGAAACAGTTCAAGCCGAACCCTACGGATGATGTGGAGCACGTCGCAGCAGTCAAGAGACACCTGCGAGAGTACTTCGCCTCGCCGAAAGCTCCCGAAGAGGACCCCACTCTCATCACGCCTGGCCAGATTATGCGTGCATTTCGACGTACCAAGCCCAGGGAAGCCCCGGGCGCAGACCGCACACCCAACATGGCGCTGTTACATTTGCCGCCAGGCACTGTGGCGGCCGTTACGCGCCTGTTTAACGGTATCTTGCGCACGGGCCACTTCACAACCCAGTGGAAGGTGGGCTTGGTCATCATGTTGCCCAAGCCGGGCAAGGACACCAAGCTGCCTGAGAGCTATCGGCCGATAACTCTACTGAGTACCATCTCAAAGGTGTTTGAGAAACTCCTGCTAGCGAAGCTGCTGCCCCACATCCAACCGTGCCCGGAACTGTTCGGTTTCAGGCCCGTGCATTCTACGACGCTTCAGCTCACCAGAGTACTGAATGACATGAAGGTTTGTTAAAACAAGAAGGAATACACTGTCGCGGTACTCTTGGACATGGAGAAGGCGTTCGACAGAGTATGTATGGCACGAGGGGTTGCTGTACAAATTGTCGACGTCTCCAGCCCCAAGAATATTGATCCAATCATCGCCTCCTTCCTGAGGAATCGCCGCTTCCAAGTGATGGTGGAAGACGCCGTCTTCGAGGAGCACCCCGTTGCAGCCGGCGTCTTTTTTTTTCATTTACTAACAATAAAGTCAAGATGGATTGAGCCCGATAATTTTTTGTCCTAATATATACCCACGAACTCAACATGATCACGTACTGGGATAGTTGCACCATTTAGTACTAAATTAACAGCCGTATTCCATTCCCTAGAAAATACCAACACTGTACTGTACTCTTAGGAGCGGATAGTTCTAATCCAGGCAATAATAGTCAGCTTTTTAGTGAGTTCAGGGATATTTGCATAGTGTATGTATAGTGCTAAGTCGGAAGTGTGGAGGGATGAGTTGTATATGTCACCGGAAAATAATACGATCCGCAAGTTTATAGATTTCCTAATATTTTTTCCGCAAGTTTATAAACATACTATCCTAACCTTACCTAACCTAACATAACCTAACCTAACCTAACCTAGCCTAATATAATCTAGAAGGAAGTTTATAAATTTCCTTGGAAATTTATAAACTTGCGGATCGTATTATTTTCCGGTGACATATATATTATAAAGCAAATGGCTGAGGACTGACCCCGTGGAAGACCTCTCCACACCATGCGGGTTTCAAATTCCTCCCCAGGGACGTGTAGCATGATTGACCTGGACATGAGTAGACTGCATATACCCTTAGCAGAATCTTCGAAAAAAACATACTGAACAAATTATAATTTTATGAATTCCAAACAATAAGAATTGACTCGGGGTCGCCTGATGGCCGACGCTGGAGCTAAACTTATTAACCGTTTATTTACATGACGCAATCCGCGTTTTTTGTGATCATTTCAAATCTTTCGATTGGCTAAATCATGATAAGAATATCATATAAGAATATGCTAAGCTTTTTATGGTGAAAAGGCCTTGGCCTTCTGAGTTCATACCTCAGTAACAGAACATTAAAGGTTGTAGTTAGTGGCAAGAGGTCGTCGGGATCATTGGTATGCATGGGCGTTCCACCGGGCTCAATATCAGGGCCGTTCCTTTTTCTAATTTATATAAACGACCTACCCGATTAAGTTAATATAAAGCACGAAATAGTATTGCTCGCGGATGATACTACAGAACTCTTTAAAGTTAAAAGACAACAACAATTTTATGACGACGTGAACAATGCTATCTCCAAATTAGTTGATTATTTTATAGCCAAAAATTATCTACTTAATAAAAGGAAAACCAAATGTGTAAAGTATCTACCCAATCTAAAATAGACAGCCACTAATATAATTGAAAAAAATGAAAAACTGAGCCTGATGGATAAAACTGTGTTTCTTGGCGTCAAACTTGATTCAAAGCTTCAAGGGGACCTCATCTAGATGCACTAGCGGGTAGACTGAGTTCTGCAGCGTACGTCATAAAAAGAATTCATCTTATTTCGGATTAGTAGTGACCGCGAGATTTGTTTACTTCGGCTACTTCCACATCTTGATGTCTTAAGGCATCCATCTGTAGGGTAATGCCTCGGATATAAATCGCATATTTACTCTGCGGAAACGTGCCATTTACAAACTTGGTCCCAGGGAGTCGCTAAGAGACAAGTTTTAGAAGATCAACATTCTGACTGTCTTCTCCGTACATTTTTATGAATATATTGTATGTCAAGAAAAATAAACACCTGTTTAAAAATAAACTGCGATAACCATTATAATTTGAATACTAGAAATAAGAATGAACTGTTTTTGCTACTCTAGTAGACACCACAAAATTTCCAATTCCTTCTTTGGCCAATGCATACGCTGTTACAATAAGGTCCCCGATACTATTCAAATCTTACCGACACATAAATTCAAAACGTTTATTTATAGAAGTTTATGTGACTGATACATAATGCCTAACTATGTACAGTTACATACACTAATTTATATACACACATATCATAAGCTCTCTTGATGTGTTCAGGAACCGCATGTTGGACCGGCATTGTTGCATTGATAAATTGCTCTGCCCTTGTTTAGCTTATTCAGTAGTACCAACTTCATAGACCAAAAATGGGTGGCACGCAGGCGGATGTCGGCGTTCGAAATTTGAATGTCATAATTTGTCGAAAATTGGTACAATATGGTCATAATGTATCAATATTCAGTAAGAAATGAGTTTATACCAAGTAGTATATCATAATGCTGGTCGTCAACGTGCGGTTTTTGAAGGCAGTAAATAGGGTTTATTGTTTCATAAACCCTATTTACTACGTCCTAAAAGTATTGAAGGGATATTACTTAGTTTCAAATTATCTAGAAGACTGAAGAAGAGAATAAACTGCTTGTTTTTCCATTGGTTATCTTAAAAATAAACATAAGTGATACCATAATCTCGTATAGCAAGAAAGCGAAGAACCTTGGGGTTGTTATTGACAACCTGCTGTCTCAGTGGCTCAATGTCTATGAGGTAAGCAGGCGAGTCTGCGCTTTTTTATTCCCTCCAGAGATTGCAGTTCTTACTGCCACGGCAGACTAAATTCACCCTTGCTCAGTCTCTTCTACTACCATTAATCGACTACGCGGATCTTTGCTGGGTCAGTGCAAACGAAGAACAGCTGAATAAACTCGAACGACTTCAGAATCAAGTATGACCATCTTTCCCAGTATCGCAAGGAGCTAGGGTGGCTTCCGATTCGTCTTTGCCGTGATATGCACATTTTCTCCTACCTTTTTAATATCTTGATAAATCCGCGCTAACCCACATATATTCGTGAACGTTTCGAGTTCCTTTTCTCCAGGGACAGGATTCGCAGATCCCACACGGTGTGTCTTCTCTCCACTCCTCAGCACAACACTGTTGCTTACGAACACTCGTTCAGGTTAAGGGTAATCTTCACTTTACTTCCCTGCGCTATTAGGAATTTCATTTTCAAGAAAATATTAAGACTGCATCTCCTTTATTAGATTCTTTGCTGTTTACATTAAGTTCGATAACATAAATAATCAAGCAAAATAGATGAACACCTGTTGCGTATATAGGTTAATCACCTCATGAAACAGCTAGGTACCTATCTAAAACCAGTTAATCACCGCATGGACATAGGAACAAAGGAAGGTGATAATGTAAGATATACATGTGTTATTGAAGGGTGCATTGCTTATTTGTTAATTAATTGGTTTTAAGGGAACATTTATAAATCGAGATGCCCTTTATTGTATAGGTATAATAATTTTGTACGCGACTGTACCCGAGGTGAGATTTGTATGGGAAACTAAACTAAACTTTAATAGTAGTTTATGTGACTGCTGCATAATGGAAGGCATTAAAACTCGAGAGTGGGTTTATGAAACGAGCCGAAGGCGAGTTTTTTGCGAGAGTTTTAATGCCTAATTATGTACTACACACACTAGTTTCTCTACACACATATCATAAGCTCTCTTTGATGTGTTCAGCAACCGCATGTTTGACCGGCATTGTGGTTCTGCAATTTTTTAGCTTGTTCTTTAGTACCAACTTCACGCAGACGGGCGTCGGCGTTCGAAATTTGAATGTCAGTACCAACTTCACAGACAAACTAAAAACGGCACGCGGGTGGGCGTCGGCGTTCGAAATTTGAATGTCATGTAGAAAAACTACACATATTGACCATAATGTGTAGTTTTCCAGATACGAAACGAGTTTTTACCCAGTAGTTTAACATAATGCTGATCGTAACGTGCGGTTTTTGAACGCAGTAAAGAGGGTTTATGATACGTGTGTAGATAAACGTTTTTTAATGTCTAATGCTTCTTTATAATTAAGCAGTTAGAGATTGTTATTGTTTCTATAGTCTATTTTTGGACTAATTAATGGCACTAATTTTAAACTGAAAGTTATCTTTGGTAAGTCGATAGGCCTTGCCGTATGGTTCACAGTTAACAATTTATTGTTAAATGCTGGTAAAACCAAATGTATCAAATTCTCACTTCCAAATGTCAGGCAAGTTGGGACCAGTTTAGTGTTGGACAGCAATACGTTAGAATTAGTAAATGACACGAAGTTTCTTGGAATAACCATTGATAACGAATTGCAATGGGGACCCCACATAGAAAAATTGGCTGGTAAATTAAGTTCTGCGGCTTACGCTGTTAGGAACATCAGACAAAACACGGATGTGGCTACATCTAGGCTAGTATATTTTAGTTACTTTCATAGTGTCATGTCCTATGGTATCTTGTTGTGGGGGAAAGCAGCGGATATTCAAACTATTTTTATTTTACAGAAAAGAGCTATTCGAGCAATTTTTAATTTAAAACGCACATACTCCATAAGACAGCTTTTTAAAGAAATTGACATACTAACTGTAGCTAGTCAATTTATTTTCGAAAATATAATATATGTACGCAAGAACCTTACAAAATTTCCCAAACTTAGCGATAGCTGTAAAGTTAACCTAAGAAATAATCACAGACTACTTGCGCCCCGGTTTAGACTCGCGAAGGTTAGCAATTCTTTCAAGGGTCAATGCATTCTCTACTTCAACAAGATACCTCTGGAGATCTTGAAATTGCTATTTGAGCAATTTCAAATCCATTTTAAAGCGACTTTGTTGAAAAAGGGATATTACAATGTTCAAGATTTCTTAAATGATGGGTCTGTATGGGGTTAATCAGGCTCAACACAGACCTTGCTGTTAATAATTTTGTAATTATTTATTCCTGCTTATTAATTATGATAATGACTAAATGTTTTATTTTGTATTAGTTAAGCATAAACAATTTTTAAAAAGAGATCTAAAAATCAATCTGTGGGAGTTTCTACGCCCTTCTTCTCCCACAGTGGTCCAATGTAAAGAAGTGGCAAAAAATGACGATTGCTAAGCATATGTAAATATCTACAGTAATAAAGACATTTGGAATTGGAATTGGAATTGTTATGCTTGCACGAGAGATGAGAATTACAGCTTGACATCAAACCGTAATCCTCATTAACCTATAGCTACAAATTTGAAACTATAAGTGGACCATTTTTATTACTTTGGGACTATTAAGCACATTTTTTAGCTGTGTAAAATTTAATTTTTATGAAGATTTCTAATGTGAGGATTACAGCTATAAGGGCATGATGTTTGTTTCAGGGTAGACCTAAACCCTCTAGTTAACGCTTACTGACCTTATTTACTAACCTTTCTTATATCGTCGTTGCCAGCGAGTGCGTGCCCTTGCCAATCTTTGTAAAGCGTACATTCCTTGACGCAGTGGGCAGCAGTTATTAGTAACCTTTGGTTTATGATTGATGACCCACACACATTTAAATCGTTTTTACGACAATTTAAAGTCAGATGTACTGAATGTGGAAAGTAATGTATTCTGGTGTATCTTCCGCCAATTATTTTTGCTTCCATGGCACGACGATAACCCTTCGATAGCAATATCATGTATCAAAGAATTAAAAATTCAAATTTTGCTAACATTTAGTAAACAGTAATTTTTATTATCTTTAAAATCTATTATCCTGACGTTATAATTGGGGGGCAATTGTTCCCTGGATAGATACACGTTGAACAACCTTCTAGTTAGCAATCTACCCAGTACTAGACGCAGCGTAAAACACGCCACATTCTGTTTTGACTCGTCTAGTTTTAGAACTGGCTAATCCTAATTGTTTTAGTTCAGTTTTACTTTTATTGGTGTAAGTCGGAATCGCGTTAACTGATTTATTGATTGTTATAATTTGGGGTTTAATTTTCCGCGTCTACGGTGATAGTAATGCTATTTATTGTTCTTTCACGACTTTATATGGTCGAATGGATTCAATTGTTTCTTGGCTTCTTGCGAATGATCCGAATACTTGAATTTAGTAGGTAACGATATATTATAATTTTTCCTATCACATTTTACTTCCAGTCTTCCATTCTTTCAGTCATTCTAACTCTAATCAACACTAATTTTCCCTCCACGTCCTCCGCCAATAGGCGTTAAGTAGGTCAAGTACACCAGGTGGCGCAAGCACGCTCGAGATTTCGTGCGAGCTGCTATGTCGCAGGTTTGTCATTGTAAGTAAACTCCAATAAAACTTAATTCCATGATGCCAGACAGAATTAAAATGTTAGGCTTCAAATAAGGTTTTCGCTTAACATGCGATTTAATGGTAGGTAAAACGCTGTTAATAAGCTTTGAACCGTTATTTGAAGCCTAACATAAACTATATTTGAGACCTGTCTGTTATCGCCTGGTGTACCTACATTGAAAGTATGATTGTGTGTGATGATGATATTAAATAAAAGTGAAGTGAAATCTTGTATGAATTTAAGAGATAAAATCTAACAAGAGTGGGTGGAAACATAAATATTATTTTAGTATGTAAGTCTGTATAATTTATCAGTGGATACGATAAGGTAGGTAATTCGTATCAAGTTTTGCAATGGAAAACAATAATACAATAAACTTAGTTGTTTTATTTCTTTAGATATACTTCCTTATTTTTATAAGGTAGGCATAACAAAAACATGTTCTATAAGTTATCGCATTTATCCTAGAATCAGTATTGCTTACATCATATAAAATATAATCAACTTAAAACTAAAAATAACTCCAAATTCATATTTGATTACAAGTTATAAGCTGGTAACAATAACTTGTTTGTAAAAGTAACTTATGCAAACTAAATAAACAAATGCATATTTAATGATGCGATTTTACATAGGCTAGTACTATACTATACTATATATACTATAGTACTAGTTTATAGATACCTACAGAATCTATAAAAATATTATTACAATTATATTCAACACAAATTAATCTGTGATTGGTGTAAATAGATATTGCATAGAATTCTGTACAGGAAAATAAGCCTCAAATAAGCTATTTGGGTCAGATGGATTTGTACGTAACTAGTTAGCCAAAATATCTACATCCCATATTGGGGCTTTTCTTTTATTAGGGGCACTAGAATTTGCTATTGCCTTCAGAGCTTGCCTAACCAAAATATGTGAACTAATACTGTTTTCTAAAAGAGGCTCGCTCAATGTCGAGACAGCTGACTTATATATTAAAATAGTAGTTTATGCCAAACCGTGTATCTGATGTAGATCAATAATAAACCTAGCCAGATCGGAGCCCGTTGGCGTCGAAATATTAACTCCATGATCCTTAGCCCATACAGACCATCTAGACCAAGCATGTTTGTAGGTTTTTAAGGAGGAATCACGCCAACCTTTTAATATAAAATCTTTTTGACCTTCTGACTAACCTGTTAAAGCTTCCGACCACCCCCTTTTCTTCACACCTCTAGAACTAAGTCTTGAGTCAGCGGAGGAGGACAGCATGTTGTCGCATCTATGAGGATTTAATCCAAATTCCTGATTGTGAACGGATCCAGTGCTCGGTTCTTCAGGTCGGGTCCCCAAAATACCTTCTTCCAACATGAAGCAATCACGAGATATATTTCTCGAACCGTGTTCAGGTGTGTTAGTACACGTGGCATCAGGAAAGGTGGAGGGAAGACCCAAGCCAACCGATAATCCCAGTGATGACGGTAAGCGTCGTGCACTACTGCTCTCTGATCTCTTTCGTCGAGTGTGCCATATAATGGGACTACGTGAGTCGCGGCCAAAGCTAACAAGTCTATCACAGGCTGGCCCCACTTGGCATATATCAATGTGTTAATTTGAGGGAGTAAATGCACGTGCACGTGACAATCGATCTGCTTCTCCGTTGTAACGGCCCGGGTTGTAATGAACTTCTATATGAGTGTTGAAAATATCTAATAAGTGGAGAATATCGTAAGTTATCGACATCAAAGTCATTGATTTGGTTCCACCTTCGTTCTTCAGATACGAGACCACAGATCTTTTGTCGCTTTGAATTAATAGGAAAGACCCTTCCAGGTACTGACAATGATCTTTAGAGTCCACAGGCCTGCTACTTGCAAATTGTCCAGCTGAGCCCCCCAGCCTTTTCCGGTAATATATATGTGACCACCTCTCGAGATTGTTTTTCCACCATCTCAACTCGACTAACGCTGTCTTCGGTGTTGTAAACTTATGACGAGGATCTTGATATAACAAATGATAGCAAAATCTGAGCAGTACTCAATGATGCAAACGACCTCTGGGGACCGGGAAACTTGCGAAATTCACTGAGCCTAGAACTCTCTGAATTTCTTTTAAATTGGCCTTTTTCTTTTGAGAAGACGATCCACCTTTTTGAACATTTCTTGACTTTTTTGTCGAGGTAGATGATTTTGCTTTAGATGAGGGTTCCAAATAATGCCCAGATATTGAACATTGGTTTTAGGCACTAGTACGGACTTCGGATAGTTGATTTTCCAACCTAAAAGTTCCAGTGTTTGAATTACTTGTTGTGTCTGGTGCTGTAATAGCCAAGGGTCTTGGTTTACACCAAGAAGTAGTCTAGGTAAACCGCTATTCTGATACCTCTTTCTCGTAGGATTTGTGCCACCCAGTTTGTCAACGACGCAAATATTTTCGGGGCACACGCTAGGCCGAGGGGAACACAAGTTAATTGAAAAAGCTGCCCTCTGTATATTATTCTGAGGAAGCCTGGATGCGCCTTTAAGACCGGTACATGAAAATATGCGTTGGACAGGTCTATTTTCACTAGCCAGTCTTGCGGCTGAAGAAAGTGCACTATTCTTTGTAAATTTTTGAGACTGAATTTCTGAACGTCCACGTAATAGTTTCGATTTTTCAAATTGAAAATCCCTTGAGCCTTCGTTTTTTGGTACCAAAAACATTGGTGACACAAAACTGGGACTGAGTAGTGCTGGCTCCAACAATCCCATTTTTATCAGCTGATCGATGACTTGGTTCATCTCGGACGAAAGAGGTGTTTGGAAACGGTGGCTGGCCAGATGTGGCACTTTCAGAGGTGGTATTTCGACAAAGGGAATACGAAAATTCTGAATCATCTTTGTTAAACTTGGTGGAGCCTGGAAAAAATGCCAGCTGCTTAAAAAATGAGGCAACCGGCCCGCCCGAAAAGTGTTCGAGTCAGAATCAAAGTCTACGGGGGCCTTGTTGACCCGCTGATCTGTTTTGTCCTCGAAACTAATTTGAGTATCCATCCTGACCTTGCGGATGTTGATTGTTGGGCCTCGGACGAGAGGTCCTTTGGGTATTTTGCCTAAAAGGCGGTCGAATGAAATAGTGGCCTTGATAATAGTTATTGTAATGACCAAAAGGTATTCGGTTCATGCTTTCCTGTTGGAAACAGGAAGCATGTGATAAATTATGCATCCTGTTAGGATATGCAATCGTTTGAGCATGACTAGGTAAACCCTGAGTCTGCTGTTGGGGCAGTGCTTGCACAACAGCTTTATTTTGAGGCGGCACACGGACCGGCCGACCGCGACTTTTTGAGGTACCCCCTGTTTTTTCAATAGCGGATGAAAAATAATCTTTATGAAAGAGATTTTCACAAGTGGGTGGAATGTTATCATCAACATCAGCGCCAATAACCCCATGCTTCGAATGTGTCGTCGCTAAGGAACGCTGGTCGGATCATGCCAAGAAATTTCTTGGATAAGAGGCTGCCGGGAATCTGAGGTAAACGTGAAACCTGGGCATGTTAAGCCTTCAATGGATGTTGAAAAATTACTAAATGACTCCAGGGTGCACCTTACCGAGGAGGAATTCCTTAAGGCGCGTAGCTTACTGCTACGATATCGCAACGTCTTTTCTTCGCATGATGATGACATTGGAAGAACTGGAGTGGTTCAGCATGAGATCGACACTGGGGAAACTATGCCTATCCGACAGCGCCCTCGGAGAGTTCCAGTAGCTCGGGAGAAGGAGGTTGAGGGCATGATCGAGGAAATGCAAAGAAGCGGCGTTATTGCATCTTAAACAAGCCCGTGGTTCTCCCGTAGTTTTGGTTAAGAAGAAGGACGGCACCATGAGATTCTGTATCGACTACCGTCGACTTAATGATGTAACCAAGAAGGACTCCTCTTCCACGAATCGACGACACTTTAGACACATTGAACGGAATGAAATGGTTTTCAACGTTGGATCTGAAAAGTGGCTATTGGCAAGTCGAAATCAAGGACAAGGATAAGAAGAAAATAGCCTTCTCTACTGGCAAGGGACTTTGGCAGTTAATGTTATGCTATTTGGACTGTGTAATGCACCAGCCACATTTGAGAGATTAATGGAACAAATATTAGCTGGACTTCTAGGAGAAACTTGCTTGGTCTATTTGGATGTCATCATTATCGTTGGAAGAGACTTCAACGACCACTTGAATAAATTGGAGCAGGTGCTAGGCAAACTACGAGGGGAAAATCTGAAACTCAGTCCGAAGAAATGTTCGTTTTTCGAACGTAAAGTGAATTACTTTGGACACGTGATTTTGAAGGACGGCATCCAGATAGATCCTGAGAAGATTAGCGCCGTGAAGGTTTGGCCGACGCAAAAAGACAAGACTGCAGTACATGCCTTTTTGGGTCTTTGTTCATACTACAGACGTTTTGTGAAGAACTTCTCGGATATAGCAAAGCCTTTGCATCAACTTACGGAAGAAAAGCGATCATTTGACTGGAATGAACAATGTGAGTCAAGTTTCAACGAGCTTAAAGGAAGGCTTTGCGAAACGCCAATATTGGGGTATCCAGACCCGGACGAGGATTTCATTGTGGATACAGATGCTAGTAACACTGGAATTGGAGGTGTCTTGTTCCAAAAGAAAGGAGATAACGAATTTGTCATTGCATATTTCAGTAAGTCATTATCAAAACGAGAGAGGAATTACTGTGTCGGAGGGAATTGCTAGCAGTTGTCAAGACGTTACAGCATTTCAGCAAATACCTGCTGGAAAGAAAGTTTTGTATCAGAACTGACCATGCTGCGTTAAAGTGGTTGCTAGAATTTAAAAACCCCGAGGGACAAGTGGCAAGATGGATTGAACAACTGCAGGAGTATGATTTCATCATCGAACACCGTAGTGGGAAATCACATGGAAATGCTGACGCCCTATCACGTAGACCTTGTGCGGACGACTGTAAACATTGCTCAAGACAAGAAGGCAAGGAATGTGTTCGAATGATAAGAACTGATACGGTTAGCGACGAGTGGAGTGATGAAATCATGCAGCAAGCGCAACAAGAGGATCCTGACGTGAGACCTATTTTTGATTGGATTAATGCTGGCGCACCTAAACCAAGTTGGTGTGATGTAGCTCCTATGAGTGCGGTAACAAAAAGCTACTGGACACAGTGGGATAGCTTGGTTATGCATAATGGCGTTCTATGTAGAAAATGGGAATCAACAAGTGGGAAGGATGCTCACCTGCAAGTCGTTGTCCCAAAGAAAAGGGTGAAAGATGTTTTGAGAAGCTTTCACGATGGAACATCCGGTGGACACCTTGGAGTAAAAAGGACCCTAATGAAAATTCGGCAACGCTTTTATTGGATTCACTGCCGAGAAGATGTTGAAAATTGGTGTAAACGATGCACTAACTGTGCATCAGTCAAGGGACCGCATACCCGTAGCCGAGGAACACTCAAGTTGTACAACGTGGGAGCCCCATGGGAAAGGGTTGCATTAGATGTCGCAGGACCATACCCAGCATCGGACTCCGGAAACAAGTACATTCTTGTCGTGATGGATTACTTCACGAAGTGGCCTGAAGTATTTGCCATTCTTAATCAAGAAGCGGTAACCATAGCTGAAAAGTGAGTGAACGAAGTATTCTGCCGGTTTGGGGTACCACTCGAAATCCACAGTGATCAAGGAAGAAATTTCGAGTCTGCGGCCTTTCAGGAGACTTGTCGCATTATGGGAATTCATAAGACGAGGACTACGGCGTATCATCCACAGTCAGATGGAATGGTTGAGAGATTTAACCAGACACTGGAGAGACATCTAGCCAAGGTCGTTGAGAGCCATCAAAAAGATTGGGATCGGCTTATCCCCCTCTTCCTGTTGTCTTATAGGTCGGCAACTCACGAAAGTACGGCGGTTACTCCATCGTATGCGAATTTTGGAAGAGAACTCCGTCTGCCTGCAGATCTCCTGACTGGACGTCTGCCCGATACACCAAGGACCATCACGGAATATGCAAGTGATTTGCGGGATCGGATTGATGATGTTCACAGCCTGGTACGTGAACACGGGCTCCACGCTAGCATAAAGATGAAAACCCGATATTACCGGAAGTCTTATCAAGTGGGTTTTGAGGAAGGTTGGTGTGGCTACATAACCCTATACGACGAGTAGGAAAGTCCCCGAAACTACCTCCGAATCGGGAAGGGCCTTACAAGGTAGTCACCAAAATAAACGACGTCACGTATCGAGTCCAGCGGAATCCTCGTAGTCCGAGCAAGATTGTTCATGCTGACCGGCTGGCCAGATACCACGAAAATAATTATGCTCGGGACGAGCAAGTCTTAGGAGGGGGTAGTGTTACGCCGTTAGGTTAGGTCAAAAACTTTGAACGTCAATTTCAGTGCTTTAGAGGCGTTTTCAGCAGGCTTAAAAGTCATTTCAGGCCGTTTCAGAAGTTGCTCTATCACATATCTAAATATCAAAATTTCACCCAAGTTGCCGTTGTTTTCAGGCGCCTGAAACATGTTTTCAGTCCGTTTCAGGGCATCCTCTATCAGATGACGCAATAACCTGAAAACCCGTTTTCAGGCATTTTCAGGACCCCTTATGGGCCTCTGAAGCACAAATCGTTATATGGCGAAATATCCGTTAGGAGTGACAGAGATAGCACTACTAGAAAGAGATGGCTATACTCGGAACATTCGGGAAGGGAGTGACAGAGAGTGCACCATTAGAGAGAGACATATATGGTCTCGAATGTTCTCGGCCCTCACGCTGGTCCTTACTAGAATATTCGCGATGTGTGTGGACAATGTGTCCAGAGCGGCTCCGCGTGATATAAAAGGCGCTGTTCGATTCCAAATCGATATTCGATCGATGGTTTCGGAACGGCCATTTTGAATTTGACGTTGCTGCCAACCTGGCGGTTTTTGACAACTGACAGACGAAAAGCCCTCGCAATGTAACGCGTATTGATTAGGGCATTGAAATTAAATCGCAGTCCATCTGGAATTGTATTCGGGGTTCCCTCAGGATTGTCTATATAGCTGAGTGTGTTGTGATTTCCCGAACCAGATAAAGTTCGCATTTACGTGGCCGATTGGTTTTTCCCACGTAACATAACCTGTGTTGGAACACTGTGCTCGTCGAAGCTGGCCTGCCAGTCATACCTGGTTGGCTGAAGAACCTGTCTACCAAGAAGAGCCTAGGGTGCACCCGGGCCTTGCAGAGAGACAGGAGGTTGACGGGACCGAAGCACAGACCAGGTTAGATAGATCCATAATTACTAGCTCGGTGAATCGCCGACGACCACACTTCTTGGCATCTGATCGCTACGCTACCTCGTAGCTGATGGGCCCCTGCGAGGTCATTAGGTGCCGAGAAGCCTGAACAGGCGCCGACGGCCGGCGCGAGTTAGTTACTTGGCTCACAGTTGATTCTTATTAAGACAACTGTTAAAAACAAAGGGGTTGTTTTTAGTCCGTATACCACACGAGCTGATGCCCGCTCAACATGTGGGGACCCGGACATAGCAGGGAGGTCTGACTCCTGGGCATGGGTAATTCCATTTTTTTCCCCTCCAACAAAAAAAAAAAGCGAGTTAGTTACATTTTAACTGCGATCGAGTACTAGTACAAGGATAATCGGAGAGAAAGACTCTTCGTGTGAATAGTGAGTGCATAATTAGTGAAATAGTGTGTGTGTTTTAATTAGTGGATTTTAAGTACAGATCGTGTGAATTGTAAGTGCGTTATTTGGGTAATAAAGTGAGTGTTTTATTTAGTGGATTAATTCGTGCTTTTCTATCAAACACGAACCCCCATGCTCGCAACAATATATTACCCTTGCACATGCGTCGAAGGCTTCTTCAATGCATGGTGATGTATCAGTTGTCGTAACTAGTTGTGTTCTGACCTCAGTCGTAAAATAAATTATGAAGTTCTTCGGTCTACTACCACACGTTCGGTCCGCACCCGCCGCAGTTTATTTTGAATTAGTGTTCAGCGCACTAAAGCTAGTGTGGGAATTCTCTGCATCGTTCTATGAACCTTTTTAACAAGCATTTTGAAACTGTTGAATTATTTGCCCTATCCTCTTCCAAATTTAAACGTACTATTAAAGTGTTATGAAGGAGCAGCCATTGGACATTTGATGACGAAAGAGGGTAAAGTGTAAAACTTACTAAACATCCAAGACCTGGGGTTTTCTTTTCTTTACACCCAGCCGGGGATCGAAACCGAGACCTCTCGCATGGTAGGCACAGCCACAACCTCTGCGCCACAGAGGTCGTCGGTATATATCGGACGCCTAAATACATTCACGGACACAGTCTCGTAGGATTGAACCCCAGTAGTTGATATCAGCTTACATCAACTTACTCAAACATGTGGGGTTCAATATACCCAACAAACGAACCCGTCGTACACCACTTTTGTACGTGCCCAAATTCACAACAAACTACGCTCAAAAATCCCCATTTATTCGCTTACCCACACTTTACAATAAAAAATTCTCATCTATTGATTTGTTTGGCCTATCACGTAACACATTTAAAAGTAAAATTCTGTCTCTCATTAACTTACATGAATGACTTTCTATTGTACATCGTTTATCGCTTATAAAGATACTTTACCCTACTCCATTCCTTCACCCGCCCGACACCCTCCCTCTCCCCCCTGAAATATGGACAAGTACATAATAAAAATAGTATTTACAATCTTAATTTAAATACCTACTCACTATAACTTAATAACATTAGACATAAGTAACTATCATTCTTTAAAACTGCTGTATTGAATTGTATATTTGAGTACCTTGTAATTGGCGTAATATCTTATAATGTCACTTGTATATAATACTAAAAGCTTTAAGGTTTACCTAAATAAATAAATAAATCAATGTTGGAGATAAGAACTAATTTGGTTTAATTAGTCTTATAGGTCTTTTAGGTATTCTGTAATAGCATTTTTTTAAAGTAGGGATGTAGTATCCTTTGGCAGGGGGGAGGGGGGGTGAAGTTACATTACATTATAATGGAATGCACTGTTATTGAGAAAATTAAAGTCTGTGCCTTTGCTTTGGCTCATTTTTGACTTGGCTCTTCATGGCTCTCTGTTGCAGACAAAAGAGCCCACCGTTTTATTTGCTTTATATTCAACAGTCATATTTTTTGTGATAATTACGCATTTATTGACTCGGTATTGTAAGGTAAGTTGTATATTGTATACGGGCCTCTTTAGAGTGGGTGTCACTTTGACACTGTTACTTATTTTGTAATTTTAAAAAGAAAGAGGATTGGATGTGGAAGTTAATGTGACACACTTCACCGTAGGCTTCGGCCAGTGACTGAGCTAAATTATAGTGAGGATTAGAGTAATGGCTATCGAGCCAGTTGTGGATCCCTTTTATACAAAGTGTAAATAAACTATTCATATAAATCAAATAAAAATAACAACCACAAACGCAAACCAACGTCTTTATTTTCATTGTTATCAATAAGGCAGTGACGTCTAGTGGTAAGGACCCTACATCAGTGCTAGGAGCACTACATTGGCGGAGGCGCCAAACGGGCCGGAGAAATAGGAAGACTGCTTCAGAAGGAAGGACGTCATAAAAAGTGGCGTAATAGAAGAGGATAGTGATCGTCGATCCAGACCTTGCTGAATCGAGGAAGGATCGAATGTGCATTGGGAAGTATATTTCTGTACTTAAGTTTTTATTTAGGAATTATCTCGACCTGCAAAGCGAGTGAAGAATCAAATAGAAAAATGTTGTGGGAAGATTGTTTTATAGCGGCGGACATTTTGTGAAAAATTTTATGAAATTATTTCATGATGGAGGAGTTGTCAACTTGTTTTTCGGGGAGTCCTCAGGAGTCCTTTGAAGACTTTCTAGAAGACTTCAGAGATGCTGCATCGAGGAAGAAATTTATATCGTCGGAGGAATTAAAATTATTATTTCCTTCGTATTTAAAAGGTGGAGCCTTAGATTTTTTTAGGGAAATTAGGGGCAGTGCCCAGACATTTGACGAGGTGGTGAATAAGTTTAATGAGGAGTTTGGAGGCACAGACTTTGCAGAGAAGTTCTACAATGCCAAGCAAGAGAAAAGAAGTTTGTTGGACTACTTCCATTATTTAGGGGACCTGGCGGGGAAGGCTAGAGTTACACAAGATGACATTTTTATAACGCAATTTTTAAGAGGATTGCAGAACCATCTTAGAAATAAATTAATGTTGAGCCATTTTGTAGATAAGAAGGCGCTAAGGGCGGTACTGGTACAGATGGAGAAATTAAGTCCGGGAAGTGATGATAATGTGAATGTGTTTAGGAACCCGGCAACTTTTGGACCGAATTGGGCCCATAGCAATAGGGGGGGGGGGGGGGGACAGGCCGAATGTTTCTAGTACTAATAATTATAATTTGCAACTTCCTAGGCAAGCGGATTTTGCAACACGTCGTCGCTAGAGGCCGATAGCAGTGACCAGGCTGACCTGTGGAATGAGGGCCTCAGACGAGCTCAGCAGCGTAGCACAGAAGCGGAAAGACCAATGGGAAAGATCGTCGCAGTCGAGGCGGATCAGCAGGTCAGACCATTAGTTTTATTAAATGCATCTGGAGTAAATGTGGTAGCTCTTTTAGATACAGGCGCTACAGCTTCATGCATCAGCCCAGCCGTGGCAGATCAGGTGGGTGCGAGATGTGTGCAAGAAGAGAAAAGACGGGTTAAGGCGGTAAATGGAAGTTTGCTGCAAATTGTATGGAAATGTATTATAGATTTTAGTTTGGACAATTTTAGCTTTTCACAGGAATTTTTAGTAATAACTGATTTAAATTGTAGCATTATGTTAGGGGTGGATTTTTTAATAAAGAACGGTATAAATATTGATTTTGTTCATTCGTGTATGTATTTTTCCAGGGAAAAATACCGTTTTTCAATAATTTCCATACGAAACAAAACATGACGCCGGTAAAACGAAATGTCATGTGTAGGGATTCTTTCAAAACAAAAGATAGGGTCGCACTTTCTAGACGGTTCTAGAAGGAAACAAGTGAACTTCGTGGAAACCACGGTTATCGAGGATAGTGACGTGATAAATTCTATCGACTTTCAGGAGCTAAGAAATGGCGATTACGTTTATTTCTCGGGGTTATCGGATTCGTGCGAATTTGCGTTTGGGGTGAAGATAAACGGTTTATCGTAAATGAGGATTTATGTGAGAATGATAAGTGGGTATTATTGGCGTTGTTGGATAGGAATTCGGATAGATTTGCGTTTGCAACTGACCAGTTAGGTAGGTTAGTGTTAAGCCGCGAATAATTGTATGATGGGGTCATAGGGTGTTATAATTTAAGTTTTTAAGGTGCATAGCCTACACCTTAAATGTAGTTTGGTTTTGTTATTTAATGTTTAATTGAGTAGGTTAAATGGGATGGTTGGACAGATAAGGATTAGGGTACTTGATGTTATTAAAATTTATGCTTGCGGCATATTTACTGTTTTTTAGATTTCATGCATAGCAAACTAACTTAAAGTTAACATTTAATGTTTTTTAGATTTTAGACTTTGAGATAGGGTTGTCATTTTAGATTTTAAACTTTGAGTTAGGGTTGCCACTTTGAAAAAAAAAATCCGTTGGAAAATTGTATATTGTATATTGTATGTGGGCCTCTTTAGAGTGGGTGTCACTTTGACACTGTTACTTATTTTGTAATTTTAAAAAGAAAGAGAATTGGATGTGGAAGTCAATGTGACACACTTCACCGTAGGCTTCGGCCAGTGACTGAGCTAAATTATAGTGAGGATTAGAGTAATGGCTATCAAGCCAGTTGTGGATCCCTTTTACACAAAGTGTAAATAAACTATTCATATAAATCAAATAAAAATAACAACCACAAACGCAAACCAACGTCTTTATTTTCATTGTTATCTATTAGGCAGTGACGTCTAGTGGTTAGGACCCTACATCAGTGCTAGGAGCACTACAGTATTATGCCCATTTCCTATGCAAAAGTAAAAGCCTGGTCTCGCCTGCCCAATCGGCAATCTACATTCCGCGCACTTCCTCCACATAAAAATGACGCTCAGTCGGTAGTTCGTTGTCCTCTACCTCAGATCAACTACGTAGATGACAGAAGTTCTTCCATGGAACAGCTTGATGATGGCTGAGGTTCCTCCATCGAAACGACTCGTCGATAGCTGAGGTTTCTCCATCGAACGACTCGTTGATAGCTGCGGTTCCTCCATGGTAGCGAAGGTCGATCGTATAGGCGGGAAAACACAGTCCGGGTTATTACGTGCAAAGGTCAGTATATTAGGCAAGAAATCGGTGTAAACAAGCGTAGGCCAATCGTGAAGGGAATCAAACAAAGTCCAGAGGATAATACAAATTCATCAAAGGAAGCCACAACAAACAAACTACGAAGCACAGAGAGAACATTCACGAAACTCGAGAAGAAACGGAATGAACGAAAATTCTCGATTTTTTTGTTCCGTTTCCTCGATTTTGCTTGATATTTCACCGACTGTTTTTATTAATAACTCGATAAATCTTCATTACCTTGTAATAAAAGTAGTAGAGTTATAATCAGGAACCCAGCCCCTACCCGATTTAACCCTTATACCGACTAAACGATTTTAGACCCAAGCATTTATCTTGACACTTCAATCTGAAAGTATTGCTCTATTTCGGATTTGGGACTTCGGTGGATCCCATACGAGATTAGTTAAAATTAAAACCACTTGGTAATCAATTATCTGCTTTGTATTAAAAAATTAAAAGATATTGTCGAAATTACTCTGAAGTAATCTGTGAATATCTTAGCAGTTTTTTCTAGTGATGCAACGAATACTACTTTTACGATACGAATATCTCGCCATGGTTATAAAAGACTCATTTGTTTGATGAATTTCTATTCTCCTGATAATTAAAATTTACAATAGGCAAATTTTTATTTAAAAAACATAAAATTTGTAGATTTTCTGGCGATTTCTTTTTTCAGTCTGGATGTTTCCAGCTGTTGGAAAAAGGCTTTCCGAGGCGACTGAACATGGCTTCAGAGAAAAATATTTTTGAGCGAGTTTTTTCAGACTTGGAATATGGACATCTTCTCGCCAAATGCCCACATCGTATTTTTACGTGCCGACGACCGACGCGCGTGTTCGCCGAATACGAATATTCGGTAAAAGTCTTTTATTCGGCGAATACGAATATTCGTATTCGTATTCGTTGCATCAACAGTTTTTTCATTTATTTATTGCTGTGTAACTTAACTACTAAATTTAAAACTTTTAAATAAATAAATAAATATTGTTTATTCATGAGCATGGGCAAATAAAATAGGTCTTTATACATATTCTAGTGCATTCCATGTACTGCCCGTATGGGCATGTGAAAATTCATATAAGCATGCAATAATTTAAAAAATTATCAAAATATCAAAATTTTATAGTACCTAATCACATAGTACAAAATTTGATGTCAGTTTAATTTAAATTCATAATAAATCAATTTATCGTCTAAGAATTCCGATATGCGGTAGTAACATTTATCAACCAGTAAAGTGAATAATCTTCGTTTAAACAGATTTAAATGCATGTCCTTAATATTATTTGGCACTTTGTTATATATCAAAGGTGTCATACAAAATACAGTTTTTCTCATCAAGGCAGTACTACATATTGGCAAACACAGCCTGTGGCGATGTTGCGTGCGAACATTTTTGTAACTAACTGTGAAGACTAGAACAAAATATTTAGGGTTCATTTTTACAAAATACTCCAATTTCGAATATGTATAGTGATGGCAGAGTCAATAGTTTTTATTTTTTTACATAGCCTATATTGTGTCCCACGCTGGGCAAAGGCCTCCCCATTTCGAGCCTACACATCTCTAGTCAGAGCTAGATTGACCCACTCTGGTTGGAACGTGTCCAGGTCGTCCCACCATCTCCTTCTGGGCCTTCCTCTGCGCCGGTGTCCGTCTATAGGCACCTATACAGTGGCTATCCTCGCCCACCTGTCTGGGCGCATTCGACACACATGGCCAGCTCCACTTCAGTTTGGCGGTCTGCACACCCACATCTGCGATGCCAGTTATGGAGCGCAGTACAGTGTTCTTAACGCGGTCAATAGTTTAAGATTTTTAAAATAGGTCTGCAACTATCAGTTGCTTTAAGTTTGCACATTGCCCTAACGCACCGTTTTTGTGCCCTAAAAATAGTTTCCCTTTCAGTAGATTTCCCCCAAAAGATAATCCCGTAGCGCAATGAGGATGCCACAAAACCATGGTAGGCTGTAAGATCCTCACTCAAGATTTTGATAAATTTTGACAAGAAATAGGCATATTTACAGAATGTGTCGCGAACTGTTTTAGTTTGTTGTTTCCAATTCAATTTACTGTCTATTGTCAAACCAAGGAATTTTGTCAATTTAAAATTATACTTAAGCTATAAACTACACTAACACAATAATGGACGATATATATTTGTAATTATGCGGAATAATAATAATAATTATTATTATACGTAAAAAATAATTATATGAATGTATAAATATAATAAGTATTTGCATATGAATATATTAATATGGTACCCATGTTATTTAGATTGAAAACACATAAGTTATAGTTATAATATAAGTATAAGATAATAAATATGCAAGTAGAAATACCTAACCTACCTAACCTTTACAAATAAAAACAAATTTTGATTCAGGACAAATATAATCTAGACACGCGGGAGCGTGTCAAGCCAAGTTCAAGAAACAGAACTGGCGAGCCGCACCGTGTGTAATATTACACGAACCATTTGGAGCCACTTTTGACCCCCTCATAAATCAAAAACTATTCTACATAAACGTATCAAATTTGGCTCATAGATTGAGACTTGCGAGATACATATGTGTTCTAAATTTCATAAGCTTATCTCAAACGGTTATTTAGATATTAATGTCCAAAATTCCTCATTTTTATCATTGACTGACCTATAGACCAAAACTCTAACCCAGTTCCAGATGACCTAGAGAGTAAAAATTTGGTATGCAGATAGGTAATTAGGAGGAAAGGAATAAATAAAAAACTGGCAATTTTTAAATAATTAGATTCTATTATGAACGCTTAACATAAATACCTAATATTACTTAGGGTACCTACGTTATTAACTGGGATTAATTATTATTTTTATATTTAGCGCACATCAATAGTGTAAAATCATTACCTACTCATAAATAATGATAAAATAATAGGCATTTAGATTTCCGGTATATACACGACGCGCGCGCGCCGAGTGACGCCGGAGCGGCGCGGGCGGGGTGGGTGGGGCGCTGTGACAAACGAATCGAACCGTTGACGCGAACGTGGCCGAGCGAGCGGCAGCCGCGCTCTTAAGCGTGAGCGCCGTCTTGCTGTCCGGTTGTCTCTCAATATCTGACCTATAAGGTTGCGATTTATGCTGCGAAAATGAAATCTTAAGGAAAACTTATAATTTGTAGTAATATTATTATTACAATTTCTTTAATAAGTAGGTACGTACGTATAGTATTATAGTATAGGCAATAGCTTATATAAATAATAATTTTTTATTTATAAGTAGGTAGGTGTATATACTTATTATTATTACAATTCCTATAATAAGTAGGTACGTAGGTTTAGTATAGTATAGGCAATAGTTTAAATAAATAATAATTTTATTTTTAGTAAGTAGGTAAGTTAAGTATAGTTAAAAGTAAGTAGGTGTATATACCTACTTAACTCTGAGTTTGAGAACTTGTTGATAGTAGCAAATAGTTTTATCTTTTTATTACGTAGGTAGGTATAGACATTGTACAATGAGTCGTAAAATAGAATTACGGGTGGGTGACACTCTCACCTTACATCAAATTATTCCAATGCCTCCCGATGGAAGCTGCTTATTCCATTCGATTGCATATTCTTTGTTTGAGTATAGTAATGTACAACAAACAAATAGATTGCGTGAAACTATAGTAGAGTATGTATGTCGTAACTGGGATGATTTGTGTATGTACACTTGCGCTGCAAACGGGGATCCTTACTGCTCTAAAGAAGAGTATCGAGCAAGCATGCTTTGTTCGACAACTTATGGAGCTGCTTCTGAATTAAAGGCTGCAGCAAATTTGTATAATATTAAGATCGAAGTGTATCATCAGGATGTTGTTCTGCTAGGTTTGTTCGGCGAAACGGGATATCCTACAAAGCACTTGCTCTTTACAGGAAATCTCTCTTCGGGCCATTATGACGTGTGCATTCCAGTGGAACAAGACATCAATAATGTGTCTATTATTCCCGATATAATTATTCAAGACAAGGAGTCCATGAACGAAAAAAAATTTGACACAAAGGGGTCGTCCTAGAAAACGTAAACCAGGTCGACCTAAAACTTCTGAGAAATCCCGTACAGAACAATGGCGTGAAATTAATCGGCGTTATAAACAAGCACATCCTGAAGTTGTGCAAAATTCTCAGAAACGTTATACAGCCAAACACCCCGAAGTGCATCAGGCAGCCGTAAAACGTTATACCTATAAAAACCCAGAGATACATAGAACCGCGGTAAAACGTTATAATGACAAAAATCCAGTTATAGATAAAGGATCGTCGAAGTTGTACTGCACAAAAAAAAAATAACGTATACCAATGAAAATGACACAATTAACAAACTAACAGAGAAAATTGGAAAACAGAAAAGGTTAGAAGCTGAAAAATTATGAAATGGGTTCATGAGCGTCGTAAAAATATACTAGATAATTACTGTAAAATTTTAGATCGCGTTCAAAGTAAAATTACAATAAATATGGAAAAAAATAATAGTATCTCTTCTGACAATGACATACTAGAAAAAATTATAATTATTGCCGGAGAATCTAAACATGTGAGTACTCAAGAACCATACTATTATCAAAATTCGTATAAAGTGTTCTGTTCAGGTGAAACTATACCAATAAACGATGAGGGTCAAGCTGAGATATTTAATATACAGAATGAACATAATGATGTATCTTGCTCTTGTAATCCCAAACAATGTTTATTAGATAAATCAATACTGAAAAGTTTATTGGATGTTTTTAAATATTTAAATTCAAAGTCAGCCGTAAATGTATTTAACTTAATATCTAATGAGAGCCAAGAATTTATAAACAAAATTAAAATACTTTGTAACATAAAAACCCATTTCCCTAAAATACGAACTATTGTTAGAGAACTTTATCAGTTAATATGTTATTGCAAAAATATAAATGCAATAGATTGTGATTTGAGCCTTGTTAATGTAGATACATTATGTGAATTAGGAGTACCTTTTGATATCAAAAATGCTCATTGTGAGTTAAATATGCATGAGAGTTAAATAAACGAAGACCTCATTATAGAAAAATATAAACGCGCTTTTAATAGCTTGAAAAAACGATGCAATGATATACCGATAAACCATTGCATATGTTTTCAAAGACTTCTTTGTTTACGTGACCTGTCCGCTATAAATAAACTAAGAAATCCTATCCAAACTGACATATGGCAAAGGTTACAACTATTCAATGAAACATTTAATATTGAGCCCAGTCCATTTATCTGTCATTTATGCTTACAAAAAATCCGAGTTAATGATTTACCTCCTAATTCTATACTTAATAATTTATATTACAGTGACGTACCTAAGCAATTGAGTGATCTTAATAACTATGAAAAAATGTTGATACAAAGAGCTAAAGCTTTTCAAGTAGTCACCAGCTTGAATCCAGTGGGAAATAAAAATATACCTAACAGACAAATGATAAAAAAAGTTTAAAGGGAGGACATTTCATTTACCATTACCTACAGTAAATACTTTAAATAAATTGCCAAAACCCGAAGAACCTTTAAATCCAAATCAAGAACTTTTTATACTGGTGCGAAGCTGTCCGACTAAAACTAAAATAATGTGGCAAGATTTAGTAGATATTGGCAATATATACAGGGCATTAGTCTATTTGAAACAGAATAACTTTCATTACACCAACATAATTTTATCGGAAAATTCAGATAATTTATTAGATAACCTCAACCAAAATTTAAACTTTAGCATCGAGTCAAACAAAAAAGAAAAGGAGTTACAAAATCAGTCTGCCATTCTCACTCAGGTAACCTAAGATAATGAAGATATTTACGAAGAGTATACAATATATCCGCTACACGAAAAGTGTTCGCGACATAATTTAGTTTACTTATAATTTAGTTTCTAAGTAATTTAGCATTAAGTTTTAATAACTCTGTTAATAGTATAGGTAAATAAAAGATTTGCTAATCGTGTTTCCTTGGCAAAGAGAGACAGGTAGAGAGCGAAAGATAGATAGAAAGAGACGGATAGAGAAACGCAAGCCGTCTCGCTCGCTCGCTGCTCATAGCATCGCTGCTCCCACCGCCGCCCGCGGTACGCCAATCAGAATAAATTGCGGGCGTCCGGCGGGAGCAGACTCAGTTGGAGTGCTTCAACCGTCGCGCACACGGACCTATAGTGATCGCCGTTCCACCGCAGTTCGCACGCCGCTTCGTAGAAAGCGGACGTGCGCAACACGCGCCCGTGCGCGTCGCGACTTCGCCGTCGCGAGTGAGCTTCACGGAGGGGATTATCTACTAGGAGCGGACGCCGGCTTCGCCTAAGGTCGTGCCTGGTGGGTACCCTTTCGGGCAGCCAACTCGTCCATAGCCCGCCGCTATGGACGAGCCCAAAAGCCCTTCTAAGGGCTACAGTGTAAGTGACAGTGATAGTGACCGCCAAGCCGATGTGACAGGCAGCCCGCCGCTGGGGATCACCCCGCGCCGTAGTCGCTTCACCACATCGGCATCCCTGGACCGCCTGCTCCCCGTCTCAACGTCGACGGAATATGGGTCCCCATTGGTGCGCCGTCCGGTTTCGCCGAGAGCGGAGCTTGAGTTGGACGGATTATATTTAATCCGGGCCGCTCAAGCCAAACTGTTCTCGCCGGGACTGTTACGCGCCATGGAGGCCTACATCGCCGATAGCCGCGCGGCCCTGGAGGGTATGCCTGCGGCTAGCACCGGCGACGAAATCCTTGACGCGAGACTGCTGGAGCAGGCGCGCGAGCAGCCGCTTATCCTGCCGCCCCCGCCCCGTGGGACGAGGCGGGCGCGCAGTGTAAGCCCGTCGGATGAACTGCTGCGGGGTAGTGGGAAGCGGGCCTTGCTCGCGGACTCACCGTCCCCGCCGCCCCGCCCGCCTGCACCCAGGAAGACCGGACTGGACATGCCGAGGTTGTCGCCCCTGCTGGGCGAGCCCCAGGCATCCGGGTCTGGCGCCGCCGCCCCTGGACTGACCGCCGCGTGCGAAAGAGTGAGTGAGAGTGCTACAACACAAATGACAGGTATGAGTGTTTCAACTAATAAGTGCTCTCCCGCAGTGTCGTTTGCCGCGGCGGCCGCGACCGCAATTCCCGTGTCTGGGGCACCGCGCCATAGCACCGCGCCCCCCCCCCCGATCAGTGAGGCACCCGGTGCCGCCAACCGCGCGTCCGCCCGCCCCGTCGGCGACCACGTCGCGAGTGCCCGCCCGCCCCACGCGCTCCGCCGTTGCGCCCGCGATAGTGCCCGCCCGCCCTACGCGCCCCGCCGCCGCGCCCGCGAACCCGCCCACCGCCGCGACTGTGCCCGCCCGCCCTACGCGTCCCGCCGCTGTGCCTGCGAACCCGCACGCCGCCGCACCCGCGAAAGGGCCCGCCCGCCCAATGCCGCCCGCCCGCCCAACGCCGCCTGCCGCTACCGCCGCCCAAACCGCAGCCGCGATCGCCACCACCACCGCCGCCCCGTCGGGAGGCGCTGCGCCACAGCAGCCCCGCCAGCCGCGCTATCCGCCCCTTATTGTGGAGGTCCTTCCCAACTGGGCCGACCACTTCAGGGCGATAGCCAGCGAGCTCGGCCGGGCTCCCAGCGCGCGCGCCTACCAAAAGGGTGTGCGCTTCACCCCAACGGCCGAAGACGAGTACCGGCTTGTGCAGCGTTACCTGTGCAGGCTGGAGAAGGACCACGGAGTTCGGTGGTTCTCTTACTCGCTGCCGGCCGACAAGACCCAGAAGGTGGCGATCCGCGGGCTGCCTTCCAACACCACGCCGGAAGAGATCGTCGCGGCACTTGCGGAACTCGGTGTGGAGGCCGAGTACTGCAAACAGATCCGGGCGCGCAAGGGGCGCCCCGGTTGCATCTTCTACGCGTCCCTGCGGAAGAATCCCGACCGTGCCCCCAGTGCAGTATATGAGATCTCAGAGCTCATGTACATGCCGGGGGTGAAGATCGAGGCTTGGCGCTCCAAGCAGGGCCCGGCCCAGTGCCACAGGTGCCAACAGTTCCGGCACTCGTCGCATATGTGCCACCGCCCCCAGGCGTGCGTGCGTTGCGGCGGTCCCCACTCGGCGCGGGAGTGCCCCCGCCCGAAAGACCAGCCGCCGACGTGCGCCAACTGCGGTGGCCCGCACACGGCCAATAATGCGACGTGCCCCATGTTCCGCCAGGAGGCGCGGAACAAGAAGGCCGGCACTGTGGCGCTCACTAATGCGCCTGGGCCCAAGAAGATGCAGCCCCCCCCTCCGCCACGTTCTGATCTGCAGGAAGAAACGGCGCCCGCCTCGCTTATGGCGCAGGCGAACGACGGAGTCCCCAGGCAGAAGACGAAGCGGGGGGGGAAGAAGAAGAAGAAGGCGACGGCTCCACCTGCCGCCGGCGCCGCGGCGGCTACTCTCGCCGCCAGCGAGACTGCGGCCGCCGCTGGCGCCGCCACTCCGGCTGCGGCGATAGGGCAGCAGGACTTGGGGCACCTCACAGCCCTGCTCGCCCTCCTCAGCGACCCCACTGCCCTGGGCAGACTCACCGCTCTGCTCCGCAATGCATGAGCCGCTCAGGGTTGTCCACTGGAACGCGCAGTCGCTGACAGGGAAGAAGCGGCTGCTCCACGTGTTCCTGAGGGACTACCGCGTCGACGTGATGCTCATCAGCGAGACACACCTAGCCGGAAGCGACAAGCTGTCGCTGCCCGGCTACTTCGTCTACCGCAAGGACGAGAAGACCTCCAGCGGCCGAACCTTTCGAGGCTTGGCAGTCATCGTCGGCAGGAAGATCGTCCACCAGCTCGTCGACGCCCAGGAGTATTCATCCCTGTATGCTTTGGGCGTCGACCTCCAGGTCGCCGGCGAGGTGCTGCGACTCTACGCCGCCTACAAGCCCCCCAGTACACCAATCCGCACCGCCGAGCTACGGGGGCTGCTACAGACGCCGCACCCGACAATTGTCGCCGGCGACCTCAACGCCAAGCACACCGCCTGGAACTCCACCAGGGTGTGCCCAGCTGGACGCGCCATCCATGCCGACTCCGTGAGCCACAACTACGACGTCATCGGTCCCGACGAGCCCACCCACTTCGACGCGCGGGCCGGATGGGACATCATCGACGTCGTGGTCATCAGAGGTCTCCGGACACCGCCGAGCCAGGAGGTTCTCCCTGACCTCCCTTCGGACCACAGGCCTGTTCTTCTCGTCCTGGCGGATCTGCCCACCCGGGTATCTCCGCCAGCATCACGTCGCCGCTACCAGTGGGGCGCCTTCTCCGCCGCCCTAGACCAACCCTCCACCAGTTGCCCCGTCAACCAGCCGGAAGACGTTGACCGCCTGGCATCGCTGCTAACTACCCAGATCCGAGACGCACTCGACCTATCATCGCACACCGTAGCTCGCGGGGGGAAGCCCAATCCTCTTCCTGCTGAGCTACGCGCACTCATCTGCGATAAGCGCGCTCTCCGGAAGCAGTGGCAGCAAACCCGCTGCCCCACGATGAAGACCAGGCTCAACGCCATGACGGCAGAGCTGAAGCGCCAACTTGATCGCCACGCTGAAGAATCTTGGGAACGCCACGTCGAGTCCATAGGCGACCACGTCCCCTCCGTGCATCGCCTGTGCCGGGCTTTGTCGACCACTCCTGCTCCTGTTCGACCAATCCTGGGCAGCGACGGCCTACCAAGATTCCGAGCCCAAGACCGTGCAGAGATCTTCGCCGAATGCCTCGAGAAGCAATTCAAGCCGAACCCAACGGATGATGTGGAGCACGTCGCAACAGTCGAGAGACACCTGCGAGAGTACTTCGCCACGCCGATAGCTCCCGAAGAGGACCCCATCGTCGTCACGCCCGGCCAGATTGTGCGTGCATTCCGACGTACCAAGCCCAGGAAAGCCCCGGGCGCAGACCGAATACCCAACACGGCGCTGTTACATTTGCCGCCACGCACTGTGGCGGCCGTTGCGCGCCTGTTTAACGGTATCTTGCGCACGGGTCACTTTCCAACCCAATGGAAGGAGGGCTTGGTTATCATGTTGCCCAAGCCGGGCAAGGACACCAAGCTGCCTGAGAGCTATCGGCCGATCACCCTACTGAGCACCATCTCAAAGGTGTTTGAGAAGCTCCTGTTAGCGAAGTTACTGCCCCACATCCAGCCGCGCCCGGAACAGTTCGGCTTCAGGCCCGAGCATTCTACGACGCTTCAGCTCACCAGAGTACTGAATGACATGACGGTTTGTTTGAACAAAAAAGAATACACTGTCGCAGTACTTCTGGATATGGAGAAGGCGTTCGACAGAGTATGGCACGAGGGGTTGCTGTACAAGCTGTCGACGTCCCCTGCCCCAAGAAGAACGGTTAAGACAATCGCCTCTTTCCTGAAGAATCGCCGCTTCCGAGTGATGGTGGAAGACGCCGTCTCCGAGGAACATCCCGTCGCAGCCGGCGTCCCCCAGGGCTCCTGCCTGTCTCCCGCCTGCTACGCCCGATACACGGACGACATCCCCGTCGGGCCGGGTGCCCAGCTGGCACTCTTTGCAGACGACGCAGCCTACTATGCGTCGTCGTTCTAGGCTCCGCACGCTGCCATCAAACTGCAGCGCACCCTGGACATCTTGCCCGACTGGCTCGCCAAGTGGCGACTGTCCGTCAATGTTGGGAAAACGCAGGCGCTCATCACAGGCCAGAGTCTCCTTCCGCCATCGCTCCAGCTCCAGGGACAGCACATCGAGTGGTCTTCGCAGGTGAAGTACCTGGGAGTGACCATTGATCGCCGGCTCACCATGAAGCAACACGTCGACAACGTCGTCAGCCAGGTCAAGGTGGCACGCGCCAAGCTGCGTCCACTTTTCGACTCCAGCCTCCCTCTGAGGGCGAAGCTCGGGATCTACAAGACATACGTGAGATCCCGCCTCACCTACGCGGCTCCGGCATGGTACGCCCTGTGCTCGGAGACGAACAAACGGAGACTCCGAGCCCAAGAGAACCTCTCTCTGCGTACCATCGTCGGCGCCCCCCGCTACGTGAGGAACGCGACAATCCAGAGGGACCTAAGATGGGAAACCGTGGACCAGTTTGTCCAGAGGCTGGCGAAGGGCATGTTCGCGCGTGCGGATGCATCACACCTTCCGCACATCGCCGAACTGGCGCCGCACCATGCGCGCCCGCCCGACCGCCGCCGCCTGCCACGCGACCTGGTTGCCTAGCCGGTGATCACCCACTGCACACCAGCGCCACAAGAAGACCACCGCCCGCAGGGGCCATCCGATGACCTGTCCACAGGAGTGGACAGAGGCGATTCTTCGGGAAGAGGTCCGTCGACCTGACCCCGACTCCCCACGCCCCAGAAGGGGTGCGTGAGATGACTATGATGATGATGATGAGCAGACTCAGTTCTCAGTGACACAGTACAATACAGTCCACTATAAGCGAAACCAAGCGAGAAGCTCTCTACTACCCTGCCAAGGAAGCTGCGACCCTGTTCGACCAAAACTGCGCTGTTTCTTCTTCTTTCTACGAGCCAGCCACCGCCCCAGTAATAAGTGTGGGTAATCGAAGGGGCCCACATTTTCTGGTCCTTCGAGCCGGATAATAAGAAGAATGCCTGTCACACGCAGCCAGAAGAACTCTTCCACGTCACGTACCGCTACAGGCGGGACTACGGATACCTCCGACGCCACTACGGGGTCAGCCACCACGGAAACTACGGGCACGACGGGCACTACGACAACGACGGAATCTACACTGCCGAAGACTCCGCCGGGAAACGAGGTCGTAGCAGCCGCCCCCCTGCGCCCGACGCCACCCCGTGGGCCCCCGGCCTCGCACGCACCCGCCGGAAGCAACGCAAGCCCTACCCCTCTCCGCGCAGCCACCCGCCGTTCTGTCGCCCGCTCCACTGCCGTGAGCAAGCGACGTTTGATGCGGGCGCGGGAAGAATTATTACAGAAGGAGGTGGAGTTAGCCCGGGCCCGCGTCGCGATGCTAGAAGCGGAGTCATCCGAAGACGAGTCGAACTACAGCGAAGCAGAGGATACTGTCAAAAACCAGCAAACGACGGAGTGGGTCAGGAATTCGATGCTTGCCCTTGCAGATACTCCTTTCCTACCACCGCCGTCTGCCGAGGAGAACGTCAGGCCTGAGGGACCGCTGCCGTGTCCCGACGCATCTCTACCGCCACCGCCCTTGTCACAGCTGCAAGTACCACCGACACCGCAACAGTTCCAACCGCTGCCACCGCCGGCGCTACGTCCACACGTTCACACTGATCTCAGTGAACTCGCAGCTGCTATCACTTTAGCATCAAGGACTACGGCGCACCCACGTACCATGGAACTGGCGCCTTTCAATGGGGCGTCGAGTGATTGGCTGCCATTCAAAGCAGCCTACGAAGAGACTGCGAGCCACCTAACAGAGCAAGAGAACTTATCACGTCTACGCCGCTGCCTTCGAGGGGCGGCCAAGGAAGCAGTTCAATGTCTCTTCATCGGAGTAACAACTCCCGCCGCCGTTATGAAAATGCTGCAGACTAGATTCGGCCGCCCGGACGCACTCGTGGCCGTAGAACTCAACAGACTACGGGCCTTGCCGAAGCTTCAAGAAAACCCAAGAGACATCTGCATCTTCGCGTCAAGGGTGCTCAACGCGACCAGTACCATACAGGCGTTGGGCAAGCCGCACTACCTTTACAACGCAGAAGTAGTGCGCAGCATAGTGGAGAAGCTTCCGTCAGCGCTGCGATACAAGTATTACGACTACAATGCTGAGCAACCGGAGGGGCGGCCGGACCTACTGACGCTATCACACTTCCTGTCCACTGCGGCGGAAAGATGTGGGACTTTCGCCCCGGCGGAGATCATCGCACCTGAAGACCGGCGGGAGCCACCCACCAAGAAAATCGTCCGCACCTACGTCGCTGATGACACGCCGCCACCGAAGAAACGCACACCACAATGCCGCCTTTGTGAAGCAGATCATAAGCCGGCAGACTGCTCTGAAATGAAAAAGGCAACGGTATCGGAGCGGTGGGAACTCGCCAAGAAGCATAGGCTATGCTTCCGCTGCCTGTGCACCAAGAAGATGCGGCACGCCTGCAAATCAAATCAATGCAACATCAATGGATGCATATACCGCCATCACCGACTGCTGCATCAAGATAAGCCAGAAGCCCAGCTGCACTACTGCGAAGAGACGCCGACCACGTTCGTCGCATCGACACAAGCGTCAACGTCAGCTGCATTGAAAATCATCCCGGTACAAGTCGGCGGACCGAATGGAAGCGTGGACACATACGCATTGATGAATGATGGATCGACCTGTACGATAATCAACGCAGCAACAGCTAAGAACATCGGCGCCACCGGACAAGCAGAGCCATTTTACATTGAGGGTGTCGCCGGTATGAAGATAGAAAATCGACAATCTCGACGTGTCAACTTCACTATCAAAGGAAGAGATCAAGAGCGAAGCTTCGACATATCAGCAAGAACCATGGAAGATATTCATCTCTCACCAAAGACATTTCAGACCTATATCAATACTACCAACTTTTAGTAAAATTTTTGAGAAATTAATCTTATCACAGCTATTACATCATTTTGAATCAAATAAGCTAATGCATAACAAACAGTTTGGATTCACTCGCGGTCGTTCAACAACAGATGCCGGAATTCAGTTCATTGAAAGTATTTTTGATGCCTGGGAAGAGTCACAAGATGCCCTAGGCATTTTTTGTGACTTATCTAAGGCTTTTGATTGCGTTTGTCATGAAACATTGATCAGGAAATTACATCATTATGGAGTTAGAGACACGTCATTGAATTTGTTAAAATCTTATCTGAACGGAAGAATACAAAGGGTAGACGTAAACGGAGAACGATCACCAGGATCATTGGTTTCTTTGGGCGTGCCACAGGGCTCAATATTGGGACCCTTCCTATTCCTCATCTATATAAACGACTTACCCTATCTAGGAAGGGACTGTCATGATATGGTACTGTTTGCTGATGACACCTCACTTATTTTTAAAACAAAGCGAAACCAACACGCTACTGATGATCACGTGAACAATACCATATCAAGAGTGGTAAATTGGTTTAATGTTAATAATTTGCTATTAAATGAGAAAAAGACTAAATGTGTTAAGTTTCTTACTACTAACGTTAAAAATAATCAGACATGTATAACAATTAAAAATGAGGAATTGGAATTGGTAACCAGCACAGTGTTTCTAGGTATAACGTTGGATTCCAAACTCCAATGGGGTCCACATATTGATAAGCTATCGAACAGACTGAGCTCTGCAGCTTTTGCATGCAGGAAAATCCGTCACTTGACAGATTTAAAAACAGCCAGATTAGTTTATTTTAGTTATTTTCATAGTATTATGTCCTACGGTATTCTGCTCTGGGGCAGTGCTGCTGACATAAATACTATTTTTGTGCTGCAGAAGCGGGCTGTTCGTGCGATTTATAAAATGAATAATAGAGATTCTCTTAGAAATAAGTTTAAAGAAGTAAATATATTGACAGTCCATAGTCAATATATTTACGAGAATATTATGTATGTCCATAAGAACATTGTTAACTTTCGAAGAAACTGTGATATACATAACTTTAATACTAGAAACAAGGACAAACTTGCAGTGCCCACTACTAGGCTCCATAAAATAAAAAACTCGTTCAAGGGTAATTGTGTAAGATTTTACAATAAACTCCCAAGCACTTTGACAGATCTATCAATTAATAAGTTCAAGAAATACATCAAGCAAAGGCTTATTTCTAAAGCTTACTACAGTATTAAAGAGTACATAGACGATAAAAATGCTTGGGACTGAATTGTTCTAATTAATTGTGAGCATCCTCACTGCCAGAGTTTCTTTTACTGGACACTTGGAGGCCTTTTACACCTCCAAAGATTAATTTAATTATACAACTCTTGACTGTGGGGACCATTTACATCTCCTATTATCATTGTATTATTGACTAAAGAGACTATACATCTCTGTTATTTATATTTTAATTATTTTATTATGACATTTGAGACTCTTTACATCTCTCAGAAACAATAATTAAGTACTTTTTTTTTTCTGATAATATGATAATAATACCAAATGTTCTGTAAAAAATGAAATGAAATGACATGTGAAAGTGCCCTTGTGGCCTATTTACAGAATAAACGTTTTGAGTTTTGAGTTTTTTTTGAGACAGTATCGCGACAACTCATTGCAGAATGCGGGCATCTGAGGGACCTCGAGGAACAACTTGTCTACGACAAGGGGCTTCCAACGATACTCCTGGGACAGGACAACTTTCACTTGTTGTTCTCCGTCGTGACGCGCTTCGGAGACCGTAACCAGCCAGTCGCATCACTGACTGAGCTGGGTTGGGTCTTGCATGGACACGTTCCTCGGCACGCACTAATACATCGAGTCAACCATGTCGCCATCAGCGCCCCAGAAGAGGAGTCAATGGAGGCGCTAATGAAAGAACACTTCGCCCTGGAGTCACTGGGGGTGGAACCACGTAACTCGGTCACCCCGGATGAGAGCCGGGCGCTCAGTATCCTGAAGAAGACGACGCAACACACTCCCGATGGCCGCTACGAGTCCGGTTTGCTGTGGAAGCACGACGATTTTACCCCACCTGAGAGTTACGGCACTGCCTACCGCCGACTCCTCATGATTGAGTTCACCGACAAGATGGAAACCGGGGAAGAGCGCGTGAACGTGGCGACCACACCACCACGTTTTGCCGAAGCTCTCCCAGACGTCGCACGGTTCTCCAGCTGGCTACGACTGATGAGATCCACTGCCAGAATTCTCCAGTTTATCGCATTGCTGCGCACAAAAAGGGAGCAGTCATTGGCAACAAGAAAGAGGACAAAGAAGTCTGAAGGTGTTGACCCGAACTGGAAAGCAAACACACCGCGTCTAGCCAAGAAAGTAGACGTCGTGGCTCGCCGCAAGCCCCAACTGGAAGTTATTCTTCTTCCCGCAGAATACATGCAGCGCGCCGAGCTCCTATGGGTCAAAGCCATTCAGCACCAAGACTTCGAAAGCGAGATAGCTGCGTTACGAAAAGGGAGCCCTATCGCAAACGACAGCCGCCTCAAACGTCGATGCAACTGGGTAAAGACGGATTCCTGCGCCTTAAATCACGGATCGCCGCAGCCGAAGGCATCACAGCCACGCAGAGCGAGCCGGCCATACTGGACGGCGGTCATCCATGGGCGCGGCTGTTTATAACCTACGTGCACACCCAACTGCATCACGGAGGATTCGAGACGACCGCCAACGAAGTCAGGCAACAATACTGGATGCTGCGCCTACGAGTCTCCGTCCGAACAACCGTCAAGAGGTGCCAGCCCTGCAGACTTCGAAAAGCGAAGCCCGCCTGGCCATCAACAGGCAACCACCCGCCATGTCGACTGGCCCACCATCGCCGAGCCTTCACCTACACTGGACTCGACTACTTTGGCCCGATGGCAGTCACCGTCGGTCGCGGGCAACAGAAAAGGTACGGCGCGTTGTTCACATACCTTACAACACGCGCCGTACACTTGGAGCTGGCTGGGAGCCTGAGCACGGACTCGGCAATCATGGCCCTTCGTCGCTTCATCAGTAGGCGAGGCTGCCCGACAGAACTATGGAGCGACAACGGCACCAACCTGCGTGGCGCAGACAGTGAGCTCAAGAGAATGGCGAAAGGAGCGATGGCAGAAGAGGCCTCGGTGCGGAGCATCAAATGGCGTTACATCCCACCGGGCGCGCCATTTATGGGAGGCGCGTGGGAGCGGATGGTGCGCAGTGTGAAAACCGCGCTACAAACAACCCTGCGCGAGAAGGCGCCCCATGAAGAAGTACTCATGACGCTGCTCATCGAGGCGGAACACACTATCAATAGCCGCCCGCTGACCCATGTCTCCATGTCACCGGGGGACGACGAGCCGCTCACGCCGAACCATTTTCTCATGGGGGGGCCGTCCAGAGTGCCACTACCAGGCGCTTTCGTAGAAGGAGATGACATCAGCCGCAAGTCATGGATCGCTAGCCAGCGACTCGCCGATGTTTTCTGGGCCAGATGGGTGCGGGAGTACCTGCCGGAGCTGCAACACCGGCGGGAGCCCCACGCATAAGGGTCCATAAAAGTCGGGGACTTAGTCCTCATCGCCGACGGGACCCTACCTCGCAACATCTGGCCGAAAGGACAAGTTGTGGCTACCTTCCCTGGACCCGACGGAGAGATACGCGCTGTGGACGTCAGGACAGTACGAGGGATCCTGCGACGCCCCACGAAGAAACTAATTATCCTGCCTGTAAGCCGCGAACCGCAAGAATTACAGCTTGGAAAGACTGCGGCGGGAGAAGATGTTCGCGACATAATTTAGTTTACTTATAATTTAGTTTCTAAGTAATTTAGCATTAAGTTTTAATAACTCTGTTAATAGTATAGGTAAATAAAAGATTTGCTAATCGTGTTTCCTTGGCAAAGAGAGACAGGTAGAGAGCGAAAGATAGATAGAAAGAGACGGATAGAGAAACGCAAGCCGTCTCGCTCGCTCGCTGCTCATAGCATCGCTGCTCCCACCGCCGCCCGCGGTACGCCAATCAGAATAAATTGCGGGCGTCCGGCGGGAGCAGACTCAGGCCTTTCGAGGCTTGGCAGTCATCGTCGGCAGGAAGATCGTCCACCAGCTCGTTGACGCCCAGGAGTATACATCCCTGTATGCTTTGGGCGTCGACCTCCAGGTCGCCGGCCAGGTGCTGCGACTCTACGCCGCCTACAAGCCCCCCAGTACACCAATCCGCACCGCCGAGCTACGGGGGTTGCTACAGTCGCCGCATCCGACACTCGTCGCTGGCGACCTCAACGCCAAGCACACCGTCTGGAACTCCACCAGGGTGTGCCCAGCTGGACGCGCCATCCTTGCCGACTCCGTGAGCCACAACTACGATGTCATCGGTCCCGACGAGCCCACCCACTTCGATTCGCGGGCCGGTTGGGACACCATCGACGTCGTAGTCGTCAGAGGTCTCCGGACTCCGCCGAGCAAGGAGGTTCTCCCTGACCTCCCATCGGACCACAGGCCAGTACTTCTCGTCCTGGCGGACCTGCCCACCCGGGTCTCTCCGCCAGCATCACGCCGACGCTACCAGTGGGGCGCCTTCACCGCCGCCCTCGACCAGTCTTCGACCACATGTCCAGTCAACCAGCCGGAAGACGTTGACCGCCTGGCATCGCTGCTAACAACCCAGATCCGAGACGCACTCGACCTATCATCGCACACCGTAGCTCGCGGGGGGAAGCCCAATCCTCTTCCTGCTGAGCTACGCGCACTCATCCGCGATAAGCGCGCTCTCCGAAAGCAGTGGCAGCAAACCCGCTGCCCAACGATGAAGACCAGGCTCAACGCCATGACGGCAGAGCTGAAGCGCCGACTTGATCTCCACGCCGAAGAATCTTGGGAACGCCACGTCGAGTCCATGGGCGACCACGTCCCCTCCGTGCATCGCCTATGCCGGGATTTGTCGACTACTCCAACTCCCGTCCGACCAATCCTGGGCAGCGACGGCCTACCAAGATTTCGAGCCCAAGACCGTGCGGAGATCTTCGCCGAATGCCTCGAGAAGCAGTTCAAGCCGAACCCTACGGATGATGTGGAGCACGTCGCAGCAGTCGAGAAACACCTGCGAGAGTACTTCGCCTCGCCGATAGCTCCCGAAGAGGACCCAACCGTCGTCACGCCCGGCCAGATCATGCGTGCATTCAGACGTACCAAGCCCAGGAAAGCCCCGGGCGCAGACCGCATACATGGCGCTGCTACATTTGCCGCCACGTACTGTGGCGGCCGTTACGCGCCTGTTTAACGGTATCTTGCGCACGGGCCACTTCCCAACCCAATGGAAGGAGGGCTTGGTCATCATGTTGCCCAAGCCGGGCAAGGACTCCAAGCTGCCTGAGAGCTATCGGCCGATAACTCTACTGAGTACCATCTCAAAGGTGTTTGAGAAACTCCTGCTGGCGAAGCTACTGCCCCACATCCAGCCGCGCCCAGAACACTTCGGCTTCAGGCCCGAGCATTCCACGACGCTTCAGCTCACCAGAGTACTGAATGACCTGACGGTTTGTTTAAACAAGAAGGAATACACTGTCGCAGTACTCCTGGACATGGAGAAGGCGTTTGACAGAGTATGGCACTAGGGGTTGCTGTACAAATTGTCGACGTCTCCAGCCCCAAGAAGACTGGTCCAGATCATCGCCTCCTTCCTGAAGAATCGCCGCTTCCGAGTGATGGTGGAAGACGCCGTCTCCGAGGAACACCCCGTTGCAGCCGGCGTCCCTCAGGGGTCCTGCCTGTCTCCAGCCTGTTACTCCCAATATACGGACGACATCCCCGTCGGGCCGGGTGCCCAGCTGGCACTCTTCGCCGACGACGCTGCCTACTACGCGTCGTCGATCCAGGCACGGCACGCTGCCGTCAAACTGCAGCGCACCCTGGACATCTTGCCCGACTGGCTCGCCAAGTGGCGGTTGTCCGTCAAAGTTGGGAAGACGCAGGCGCTCATCACAGGCCAGTCCCCCCTTCCACCACCACTCCAGCTCCAAGGACAGGACATCGCGTGGTCTCCGCAGGTGAAGTACCTGGGAGTGACCATCGATCGCCGGCTCACCATGAAGCAACATGTCGACAACGTCGTCAACCAGGTCAAGGTGGCACGCGCCAAGCTGCGTCCACTTCTCGACTCCAGCCTCCCTCTGAGGGCGAAGCTCGGGATCTACAAGTGCTACGTGAGATCCCGCCTCACCTACGCGGCCCCGGCATGGTACGCCCTGTGCTCGGAGACGAACAAACGGAGACTCCGAGCCCAAGAGAACCTCTCTTTGCGTACCATCGTCGACGCCCCCCGCTACGTGAGGAATGCGACGATCCAGAGGGACCTCAGATGGGAACCAGTGGACCAGTTTGTCCAGAGGCTGGCGAATGGCATGTTCGCGCGTGCGGATAGCTCACATCATCCGCACATCCGCGACATGGCGCCGTACCACGCGCGCCCGCCCGACCGCCGCCGCCTGCCACGCGACCTGGTTGCCTAGCCGGCGATCATCCAAAGGAACACCCCTCGTGAGAACATCTCCACCGCCCGCGAGGGCCCCCCGATGACCTGTCCATAGGAGTGGACAGAGGCGCTTCTTCAGGAAGAGATCCGATGATCTGACCCTGACTCCCCACGCCCCAGAATGGGTGCGTGAGAAGAATGCTTGACTTGACTGAGCAGACTCAGTTCTCAGTGACACAGTACAATACAGTCCACTACAAGCGAAACCAAGCGAGAAGCTCTCTACTACCCTGCCAAGGAAGCTGCGACCCTGTTCGACCAAAACTGCGCTGTTTCTTCTTCTTTCTACGAGCCAGCCACCGCCCCAGTAATAAGTGTGGGTAATCGAAGGGGCCCACAAAAAGAAACAAAATAGTACAGCTTGCGCACTATATCAAATGTTGAAAGTGAATGCTGCACCAATCGATAATCGCAATAATGATATAGATACTTTATGCTTTCCGGATTTATTTAATGAGGGCAAGTATGGTAAATTTTATGATCGTGAAAAAAAATTACAAGTGCAGAATTCATTAAATCTCGCTTAACTTCAAAAGACTCGCGATTCAGACTTAACCAGCAATACTTATTTTACTTATTAAATGATGCAAATATAAGACAATTAAATGCAGGTATATTTTATAAATTAAACGTAACTAATCTAAACCAAAAATTAACAGCGCAACAGTATTTAGAGAAGATAGAGAAAGGTGAACTCGAAGGAGATCTGATGGCAACATTTAGTAGATTACGAAATACCGAGCAATTCTAGAAAAAACCTAGAAGCGATGTTATGTGTATGACTCGTTATTATGGACCGGCTACTTGGTTTTTAGCAATCAGTCCTTCTGAATGGAGATGGACGGACCTCGCGGATTATATTGACGACCCGAATGGCCGAGTCGGCAGTAACCCTGCCTACGAAGCCAAGGGTCCCGGGTTCGAGTCCCGGTGGGGGCAAATACTTGTTTGATGAGAACAGATGTTTGTACCCTAGTCATGGTTGTTTATCTATCTATGTATAATATTTATCTATATAAGTATGTGTATTGTTGTCTAGTACCCAAGATACAGGGAATCCTAGTTTGGGGCTAGATCAATGTGTGTAAATAGTGTCCAAGGTATTATTATTTATATTAAACTAATCAATGGTCCAGATGCAAAGAATAAATCTACTAGTGAGTTAGTGCAATGGACCCAGTTTCAGCGTCGCGGTTTATTGACATAAAATTCAAGTCAATATTGGATTTTTTAACATCACCTGATGCTCCTTTAGGTGAAATAGAACATTATTTCTGGCGACGTGAATACCAGTCTAGGGGTTTACAGCATTTCCATCTGATGTTATGGGTAAAAGATGCACCAATACTACAAGTTTCGACTGTTGAGAAGGTAGCAGAGTTTATTACTAAATACGTTACATGTTCTGTCCCAGATAAAAAAGTATCCCCAACATTATATCATCGTGTTATTAATTATCAGACGCATAAACATAACTCATACTGTTTACGAAATAAAAAAACAAAAACAAGCTTTACAACAGTTTGCAGGTTTGCATTTCCACGACCAGTAACCGAATCTCTAACAATTAATAGTGTAACCGAATCAATAGCGGCTATGAAAACTTTAAAAACTAATAGGCTTTATAATATACCTCGCCAAAAAGAATCTCGTTACATTAACGACTATAATCCAGCAATCCTTCTCGCTTGGGATGGCAACATGGATTTACAGTATGTAGGCGAAAAGACAGCCACGCAGTAGACACCTTCGACGACATAAATTCTACTAAATCTGTCGCTAGCAGGCTTTTTAACGTAGGTATCCGAGCACTCAATAACAGAGAATGTGGTGCACTAGAAGCAAGCGATACACTCTTAGGGATTTCTCTTTATGGTACCGATGCACAGACCACAATCCGATGGCTCGATGTAAATATATATCGCAACCGAAGGGTAAAATCTAAAAAAGAGGTAATTGAACTTGAATCAGATTCTACAGACATCTATTTCGAATCTTGGGTTGATAATATTTATCCTCAAAGACCTCAAGACTTAGATTGCATGAATTTATATGATTTCGCTCGTTGGTTTGACATAGTTACAGCTCCACCCTCTTCAGCAACAGCGGCACAGGTGTAGAAATTATCATCAAATAAATATTTAAAGAAACGACAGAGACCTTATTTAATAAATCACTATACATACGACGTAAATAAACACCCTGAAAAATACTATTTCTCACTTTTGTTAATGTTTCATCCATGGAGAGATTTAGCAATACTGAAGTCTGGACAAAATACTTATACTGAAGCCTTAAATTTTCTAAAAGATCAAATTAAGGACGGACTTGATTATGGAAAAATGCAGACTGTATTCTTAAATAACATAGAGAGAGCGTTTGAAATGATTGAAGAAAAAGTAGCGGAAATTGACAGAGATCGACATGAAAATGATCAAGAAGATGATGACCTAGAAAATCCATTAGACTTCTTACCTGTTGAAGCTGTGAATGCAATGGAGGATTTCAGAAGTGCTCAAGATTTGGTATCTGAGGAAGAGCTCGAACAAATGATAGAAGGTTTAAATGTAGACCAAAAACGTATTTTCGACAAGATCTGTAAGACTTTATTAGATGAATCTAAAACTTTGAGAATGTTTGTTAGTGGAACAGGCGGCACGGGAAAAAGTTATTTGATCAATACAATTAAAAATTGGGTTCAGAAGCGATTGAACAAGTTAGCTGCGGTAGCTGCACCCACAGGTATTGCCGCTTTTAATGTAAACGGTCTTACAATACATAGGCTCCTACAGCTGCCTGTAGAACACGGAAACTGTCCCAAGTACACTTCCTTGTCAGACCAAGTATTAAAAGTTTTAAGATGTACTACTTTTGATAATTGATGAAGTGTCTATGATTTCCAATATAACATTAATGTACATCCATCTTCGCTTAACAGAAATATATGATACTGGTGACATTGATGACGGATGGTTCGGCAAGATTCATATAGTGTTGTTTGGCGATTTGCTCCAACTGCCTCCAGTGAGACAACTGTCGCCATTCGAAAACTTGAAGTCATCTGATGTCCTTAAATGTTTAGGATCCCTTAGTGCTCCAAATTTATGGAAAGAACTATTTTATTATGAGGAATTAACTGTAAATATGAGGCAAAAAAACGACCAACTTTTCGGTGAAATATTGAATCGTTTAAGAATGGATATAGTAACAAGTCAAGACAGTTGCACTTTATCTAAACGACTCCTCAAATTAACTGCTAAAAATCAAACCGACCGGCTTAAAGAAATCATATCTTATTTTAGATTGATGTCCGATGATACAGTATGTTTATTTCCCACTAAAAATATGTGTAACCAGTTTAATACTGCAATGTTGGCAAGTATGGAGCAACCAGAAATTAAATTAAATTCGATAGACGAAATAGACTGTCCACGTTATTTAAAAAAACGAGGAAATGACGTACTCTAATAGTACGAGGATAATTCGTCGCTAACTGCTGGCTTAGAAAATGTCATCACGATAAAAATAGGTTCTCGTGTAATGTTGCGGAGAAACGTAGATGTCAGTAAAGGACTGGTAATCGGATCCATTGGAAAAATAGTGAAGGTACATTGGGACGGCGACAACAGCTATTGTGTACGTAAAATTACGATACAATTTAAACATAATTTAATTTACGAACTAGAACGAGTTAAGACCAAGTTTCAGATATTAAGTAATGTAAATGTTCACAGGGAACAATTCCCTATTTGCTTAGCATATGCTATTACTATCCACAAATCACAAGGCCTTAGCCTTGACAGTGCTCTTCTCGACATAGGCTCCTCTATATTTAGTAAAGGGCAGGCTTACGTTGGACTCTCTAGAGTTAAAACTTTAGATGGAGTACATATTATCAATTTAGACCCGAGTCAAATAAAGGCACAAGAGAGTTCTATTGTAAAGTACAACCGTCTACGTACGTTATACCGCCCCGACTTGGCCAAATTGAGTATAAACAGAAAACGCGTAAAAAAAAATCCGGATACCGAATGGGCAATTCACTCAAATATTTCAAAGGTACAAGAAAATATAGAAAACAACACTGAGAAGAAAATTATACCCCGTAAAAGTAGGAAAATAAGGTAACTCATTCAATTGTTTTATATTTATAAAGTCTACCTTTAATATTTTTTATTTATTTTTTATTTTTATTAATGCATCATAAAGGCCTCTACATACCATACTCGCCTGCTCGCCAGGTTTTCCCGGCGGGTTAGAACGGCGGCATTAGATATTGTAATCTATTATCTCACCAAAAACATAAATGTAAAAATGGAGAGCCAAGTTCAATACAAAAATTATTCTCTGCTGTGGGCTTGGCAAGGCAATTGTTTTATATTTATAAAGTCTACTTTTAGTTTTGAATTTGTCCTTTTAAAAGGACCCACGGCGTTACGAGGATATGTACTTACCTACAAAAAGTAATGATATCCCACCAAAAACATAAATGTAAAAAAGGAGAGCCAAGTTCAATACAAAAATTATTCTCTGTTGTGGGCTTCGCCGCAAAAAGAATGGAGATCTGAGATTGAGTGCCAAGTTCTATGCAAAATCCAAATATGTAGTCTAAGGGCTGACTTGGCTGGTTTTCCCATACGAATTATATAGCCTTCGCATGTTCTAAACCTGTTACCTTTCGGTTCTTATTTTATTATTCCGAAAATTTGGCTTGCTGGTAGAAACTACCCATCGAACATAAGGCTCTTCCATGACTGTGTAAAAGTAGGTACTTAATAATAATTCGTATGGGAAAACCAGCCAAGTCAGCCCTTAGACTACATATTTGGATTTTGCATAGAACTTGGCACTCAATCTCAGATCTCCATTCTTTTTGCGGCGAAGCCCACAGCAGAGAATAATTTTTGTATTGAACTTGGCTCTCCTTTTTTACATTTATGTTTTTTGTGGGATTTAATTTACGGGAAGTCCACAGTAAAAAAAGGATTTCTTTATGAACCACACAAATAATACTAGTAAAATTATAATGTAGACGTGTTCATACTATGGCATGCTAGGTATTGCGAAACCCATCACATAAGACACCATCAGATTTCTGTAAATTTAATAAATGTAGTCTGAAATATTTTTTAAAAGTGGTTTTAGTATTCAAATTCCTAATAGAGGGTGGAATATTATTCCAGCATTTCGTGGCCTTATCGAAAGCAGCCACGAAATGCTGTTGTTCTGTGGTGTGGGATAGATAAAGGGGCCGTGCAACTTCTGACACCATCGGTTATTTGTCGCCAAGTGATCTTCGCACTCAAATACTCTGGTATACCGGACTTGAGTACGCCGAACAAGAGAGACGCAAAGAGTAATTTCATACGACATTATTTTTTCAGAAAATCTCCCTTATTCAGATACGGTGTTATATGGGACCGCGAAGGTATAGGATAGCAGTAGCCAGCATAGGCGTTCTGTAATCGCTGCAGAAGACGTAATGTTTCCCTGTATAGACAGGGGCCGTAAACTGTTAAGCAGTAGTTAAGTTTCGACAGGATTAATGTTTCACATAGCGTGACCTCATTTCTACAATTATGTAATTTCTAATACCATAGATTACTTTTAGCCTATAAAAACAGTTGCGAACTAGCTCAGTTACATGTTTCTCAAATCTTAATCTACCGTCCATCGTCACTCCTTGATTGCGTGCTCCTAGTTACGCGTCCTATAGGCCCTCCATCAATTGACAAAACTGGATCTAGAAGTAACGCCTTCTGGATTTGTAATCGCGTACGTATGATCATATATTTAGATTTCAGTGGATTCAGGGCAAGTGAGTTTTTCGATGACCACTTTGAGATACAGTCAAGATCACAATTTATTTTGTCTATATTAGCTTGGTAATTATCAACGTCCAGTGGGATATAGAGCTGTAGATCGTCAGCGTATATATGATATTTGTAACAGGAGATTGACTTGACTATGAAATTGCTATTTGAGCAATTTAAAAACCATGTTAAAGCGACTTTGTCGAAAAAGGGATATAACAATGTTCAAGCTTACTTAAATGACGGGACTGTATGGGGTTAATCTGGCGCAACACAGACTTTGCTGTTAATAATTTTGTAATGATTTATTCCTACTTATTAATGATGATATTATAATTTTTTTATTAGTTAAGCACATGCAATTTTTAAAAGAGATCTAAAATTCAATGTGTGGGAGTTTCTTCGCCCTTCTTCTCCCACGGTGGTTCAATATAGAGAAGTGAAAAAAATGGCGATTGCAAAGTATATGTAAATATCTACAGTAATAAAGACATTTGGAATTTTGGAATTTTTGGACTTTATCGGCAGTATATATAATAAATAAAAGAGGCCCCAATATGGACTCCTGAGGAAGCCTCTGTCCATTGGAATGCATTCTGAAGAAGTACACGAGCCATCCAATTTGCGAAGAACAACTCGCTGTTGCCGATTTTTAAAGTAGCTATCGAACCATTTGCGAGACTCAATGTCGAAGCCATAATAAGTGAGTTTCGACAGTAGCAGAGGAGTATTAATACAGTCAAATGCTCTCGAAAAATCTAGTAACGCCAATATCGTACTTTTGCCGACATCTTGCGAACCAAATAATCCACCACATCAAGGAGCGCCGTGGAAGTACCTCTCCCCTTTCTGAAGCCTGACTGGTGTTATGGTAAGATGCTATTTTTTTCGCAATAATGAATAACCTGATCTTAAATAGCCCTCTCCAGAATTTTGGACAAATACGGTAGCACACTTATTGGTCTCAGATCTTTAACGCTGACTGGATTGTTATTTTTGGGTATGAGTCTGACCAATACTGTTTTACAAAGTTCCGGAAATTCAGAGGACATGATAGATTTATTCACTATTGTAGTAATAACATCGAGAGTGAAGGGGAGTGTCATTACGATCATATCCATGACTATACTGTGCACACCTTGCGCATTCGTGTCAATTGAGAGAATTATCTTAGCAATCGTAGTATTAGTCACAGTGTTTAATTTGAAATTTGCTGTACTACTGTGTCTATGATGTTCAAAGTATGTTAGTTGGGACAGCTGTACCTCATTAGTGCCAGGAATTCTAGTAAAGTAGTAAGTAAAGTAATAATCCAGCCGTCATAAATGACCATGTCCATGTACCATGTACCATGCTGGTATGTCCGCATCATTTTTGAAGTTCGGATGTACTGTTTCTTTTAAATTTTTTCACAAATGTTTTGGATTATTTATCTTCTGATTGATTTTATGTTCAAAGAAAGCCTTCTTTTCATGGAACATGCTCACGTTGACTAGGATTTTGAGAGTTTTATACCTTTCTCTACTTGACTCATTCTTAGAACTACGATATTTGCAGTGAGATTCATTCCGAAGTTTCATCATGTATCTCATATTACTAGTTAACCAAGGCTTTGGCTTATCGCGTAGAACCATGGTATTTTCAGGGGCATATTTGTCGTATAAGTCCAACATAACTTTACTGAAGACATTTACCTTCTTATTTACATTTTATTATTCAGATATTTCATCCCAATTGAAGGAATCTTGCTCTGTGTTAAACTCTTCATCATCAATTGTCTTTAGCGGTCGATATGTATTTTTTTTGTTTGGTGACTTGTGGGATCTCTGGGTACAAAACATGATGAGACTATTGTGGCTTTTGGGAGGCAGTCACCAGATATTGTAGCGATAAATGAGACCTGGCTTCGAAAGGGCACTGAGGGCTGTGACCCGAGGGTGTCCGGGTATCGACTACGTCATATTCCGCACACTTTTTTTTTTTCCAGACTATTGTCCAATATAAATGTCGAATAATATAAAATGTCAAAAGATAAAATAGATTAATAATAACATTGATTCACACACAATTTGAATAATTTAACCAACAAATGTCCAATATATGAATGTAGAAAAATGACAAAAAATGTCAAAGATAAAATAGTTTAAAATAATTACATTGTTTCCAATTCAATAATAAAATTAATTACTTAATATCATTTAAAAAACATCATTTAAAATAATTTTACTAACACCTTAATCATCATAAAACTGTGGATGAGGGTCGGTGCAGGAGCCTCCATTCGCAGTGCAGGGGGCTGGATTGCCATGAGCGAGCAGCCTCCAGCAGCTGGTTGGTGGAGTGCGCTATGTGGGTCCGCGCGGTGGCCGTGCCCAGCCGCCGCAGCGCCGCCCAGCCCGGCGCGCGCCCCTCCGCGAACATGCTACTTGCGCTGCACCAGCGCGGCAGGCGGAACAGTGCGCGCCATGAGTTGTTGTACTGCACGCGCATCTGCTCCATGCTCTTCTTTGTGTACGCCGCCCACAGCTCCACAGTGTACACGGACGTGCAGTACGACAGGAAGAGCTGCCTCTTCACCTCCAGGCTGCAGCGCGCAAAGCGCCGCGCCAGCATGTTGGCTTGCACCAGTATAGCCCGTCGCTGCCTCGCGATGTCCAGTCTGTCGTCTAGATCCGCAGTGATGACGTGGCCCAGATATTTAACCTCCTCGACGAACTCGAGGTCTCTGCCGTTTAGTCGCACTGGCGGTATGAAGGCAGGTGTATTTGTCGATCGGAACATCATACACACAGACTTATCCGGGTTGTATGCCATGTTGTGTTGTGCTGCGTATTCCTCACAAACTGCAAGCATGTCTCTCATTGCTGAAATGGATGGGCTGAGTAGAACCATGTCGTCTGCATAGCAGACATGGTTAGTTATGACGCCGTTCATGGAGCACCCAACATTGAGCTGGTTCAGTTTGTGAGACAGACCATCCATGTAGACGTTAAAAAGTATAGGTGACATGCTTCCGCCTTGTCTCACACCACACGCCAGCTTTGACGGATCCGATAGGGCCCCATTCCAACGAACGACGTTGCTCTGCTGACTATACCAGGTCTTCAGCACCTTGGTCAGTGCTTCTTGCTTGCACTTCTAAGGTGGCTGCACACGGAGTTTTCTTCGCGGCTGGGTCCATGCTGCTATTACCGAAGGTTGCTGATGATCAAAAGTCGGGTCACCACTTTGCCAGAGGCAATTATAAGGAGAGCGACATCTTCGGGAGTAAAGTAAAAGGCTTGAGATGCGCGCAAATACCAGACTATACTAGACTAATTTACTATAGGAAATCCTAGCTTAAATACTAGGTTGGTACATGTTATTAATGACGTGCATAAGACATAGTGCGTGATGAATATAAATATACCTTATCTGTGACGGTCGTCAACTTATCTTAACATTACGTGAAAATATGACTAACATAGTCGACCGGCACAGATACTCCCCTCTTTAGGGAAAAAAATAATTGAATGTACTTATAACAATGGAAAAAAATCTAAGTTAGGTACTATAACAAACTTATATCGACTGCAATAATAACAAGTAGTATTTTAATAAACATAAAACCAGATCTTAATTGTGCATACTTTAACTTAATCAATTTTTATATATAAGGAAAGTTATTGTTAAACAAAACTATACAGCAATAGTGCATACTTCAACTTAATCTAAGGTTATGTGAATTCTACGTAAGTTTAAAGAATTACTTAATATTTATCTACAGGCGAGCCTTGTATCTGGCCGCACACTACATAAAATAAACTGAAACAGAAAAACTGTAAAACAAAAAAACGCTAGGAAAATGGGTCTTCGCGATTAGTAAACTAACCTAACCTATAACTGGAAAAGATCCGCAGGAGAGTCGTCTGATGCTGCAGCCGCCCATGTTTTTTAGGAATCGATGAGTCAATTTACATCGCACGTCGTTGAAGTTGTAATCACTGTTTGTTTATAATTGCGACCGTACCTACACAAGGATGATTGTGCTGAATCAGCGTCAGCATTAAATCTGTAACCTTGAATGTAGGCAGTCAATGATCTCGTACGTCATATGTACGTGCGTGCTCTTCACTCTTGAGTGAATATTAAGTTGTCGATTGATGAAATTTGTGTGCCTAAAAACCTTGGGATTTGGCTACATAGGGCACATCTTGTACACCAATCGTTTATATATATATATATATATATATTTCTCTCTCTCTTCAGTGATTTGATTATTCTTCGTGCGATGTTCTTCCTGGATGATTTCAATATTCTTCTGGGGGCTGGAACGGCTTCCTATGTCTTGAACTTGAAAATGCTGCTTGCTGTGAATGAATTTGCCGACGCGTTCGTTTCTGCTGGTGCGAGCTCCATTTTGATAAATCAGCAGTCGGCTGACTATCGGTTCATTATTCTTGCGGTATCTTGAGTTCGATGCGGGAAATCTTCAGTTGAAATTATTTGGCATCTAGTCCGTTTTTAAATCTGGTCCGGTCATGGCTTGCTTGATGTCGTCTTGGTTGCCGAAGTCGGGGCTCGGCGCTCTTGGACGAAGTGCTTCTTGCTTGCACTTCTAAGGTGGCTGCACACGGAGTTTTCTTCGCGGCTGGGTCCATGCTGCTATTACCGAAGGTTGCTGATGTTCAAAAGTCTAGTCACCACTTTGCCAGAGGAAATTATAAGGAGAGCGACATCTTCGGGAGTAAAGTAAAAGGCTTGAGATGCGCGCAAATACCAGACTATACTAGACTAATTTATTATAGGAAATCCTAGCTTATATACTAGGTTGGTACATGTTATTAATGACGTGCATAAGACATAGTGCGTGATGAATATAAATATACCTTATCTGTGACGGTCGTCAACTTATCTTAACATTACGTGAAAATATGACTAACTTAGTCCACCGGCACAGCTACAAATAAGTGATATCAAATAAAAGCTAGTTCTATCTCTCGTCCAAGTTCCGCACTTTAATTAAAGGCGACGACCCGAATGGCTGAGTTGGCAGTGACGCTGCCTACGAAACTAAGGGTCCCGGGTTCGAGTCCCGGTGGGGGCAAATATTTGTTTGACGAGAACGGATGTTTGTACCCTAGTCATGGTTGTTTATCTATCTAAGTATAATATTTCTCTATATAAGTATGTGTATCGTTGTCTAGTACCCAAGATACAGGGAATCCTAGTTTGGGGCTAGATCAATGTGTGTAAATGGTGTCCAAGGTATTATTATTATTATTCTTTCTGCTAGGGTAAAAGAACCAGTTTTGTTTTTGAAAAAAGATACGTAGGCAAAGAACATATTTACTATCATTTAAATTAACCAAGCATATTAAATATTCCACACTGATAAACATAAACGTACATGTAATATATAAACGCGAATATATGAGAATATAAATTATATCATAATATTTAAATAATAGGCAACAGTTGGGCCTTATTTTCGTAACAAATATAGAACAATAAATATTCATAAATATGCACATCATTAGTAAAAGCTGTTTCATCAAAAATAAAACTACTATTCTTTCATGATGGGTTAATAACACTATATGACTTAGGATCGTGCAGTTTCTATATCTCTTCCTGTCCCGCTGTCTTTGGGAAAACCCGTAATAGATCTCCCTCGGAGCGAATCCTGTGGAATATACCCTTGTCGTGTTCTCTTGCCATTATGTGTCCCTCTCTTACCCAGACAAATCTCCAGCCATTGAAAGCGGCTAGTGAACGGGCCTTTGCCAATAGCACTCTGTTGCTTTTAGTGAGCCGTTCGTTAACGTAGAAATTGCCTGGTTGGTGTTTAGGAAGACTCATATCAGCGGTGGTTACCCCTCTTCTCACACGCGCCGCGGCGATGAGGTCGTCGCGAAGCCTCCTCCGGGATAGGCGCACGGTAATGGGGCGAGGTTTGTTCCGCAGGGCTTCGTCTGCGCGGTTGCGCCGGGCTCCTACACGGGTCGCGCTCACAATGTCGTGCTCCTGTAGGGTGAGACCGAGCTTCGCAGCGGCAGAAATGACAATATGTCCCACAGACTCGTTTGCGGTATCGGGAATAGTCACTAGCTCAACGTCGTTTGACAGGCTTGACTGAATACTACCGTTTAGCTCCAGTTTGAGGTTAGCATAATAATTTTGTTGTTCCATTGTTCCGGCAAATGTTTGTTAATTTTTAAATGCATTTAGCTCCGAGCGTACTTTGTAATTTTCGCGCTCCATATTTTCAAACTTCAAACCCATTTCTGACACCTTACAAATAGTGTATGATAGCGTGGCAGAGAGCGTGTTTGTTGTCGCTGTAAACTCCTCTTTCAGCTGTGCACAGGCTTGACTGATCCTCTTCGATAAGATCGCAGCAACTTCATTCAGTTTAATGTTCAGAATACCTGTGAGCCTGGAGTCCAATATTCTGGTGAGTTGTTCTATAGTCATGGATCTGACGGTGTCTGGTGTTGGCGTAGGGGTCAGCGGGGGATTCTTACCTTCAGGTTTTGGTGGCTCCACCGTGAGACTCAGAGATCTGTTGTTGAGTTCCTCAGAGGCGGAGGTATTAACCAGCAATTCATCGCATGACATATCTGTGATGTCAGCCGTATTTGAGAGGATAAACTCTTGTAAGTCGTGTTGTTTTCTAATCGGGGGTTCCTTATGCCTCTTCGCGTACTAACATTTATGCATTGCGAGCAGCAGTTGCAGTTCATGTTCAAGCTATGAGCGGCCGTCTTTATATGTAGATGACTCACTGCGATACCCGGTGGTGATGAGTGTGTATGTGTGCAGACTTGCCGTGTGGATGTGCGACGTTGGTGCAGTGGTGCTATGCAGGCTAGACAGGGACAAGCGTAGTCACTCGAGCAATCGAAAAGCTCGGGGTTAACGACCGGCGCGGCCTGACAGAGATAGGCGCAATGCGCTGGATTAGGCGAAAAGATGTGGATCAGTGACCGGCCTTGGTTGACGCATGGTAAAACGGTTGCTGGGTGACGCGGCTTAGCAAAATATTTTTCTTCAAACCACTTTGTCACCTGATTTGCACTGGTTAATTTTATCACACTAATTTGACTGTCTGGTATGTCTCGACCTGTGTAATTTTTAAATTTTTAAATAATAATAATAATAATAATACCTTGGACATCATTTTTTTACACACATTGATCTAGCCCCAAACTAGGATTCCCTGTATCTTGGGTACTAGACAACGGTACACATACTTATATAGAAACATATTATACTTAGATAGATAAACAACCATGACTAGGGTACAAACATTCGTTCTCATCAAACAAATATTTGCCCCCACCGGGACTCGAACCCGGGACCCCTGGTTTCGTAGGCAGCGTCACTGCCGACTCGGCCATTCGGTAATATCCGTATTAAGAAGATTTTTGACTTTGATAGCGGAGCGAAACACAATACGTGCGCATTGAATGAAAATGTCTGCGCTCTCTCGTTGTTGTAGTGTTTTTTGTGACCTGTCCAAGGCTTTTGACTGTGTAGACCACGAAACATTGCTCTTAAAGCTAAAACACTACGGCATAAAAGGCAATAGCTCCAAAGCTTATGAGATCGTATTTAGAAGGGAAGGTTCAAAAAGCTGACATTAATAGGACAAAATCTACGGGTTCTCAGGTGAAGATGGGAGTCCCACAAGGATCTATTCTGGGTCCGTTCCTTTTCCTCGTGTATGTAAATGATTTGCCATTCATGGTACGAAACATGTCAGATATAGTATTATTTTCAGATGACACGTCACTAATTTTTAAAATTAGGAGACAGGAAAATTACTTACAGGAAACAAATAATACTCTCTTGCGAGTACTAGACTGGTTTACTGCCAATAACTTGCTTCTGAATACAAAAAAGACAAAGTGCATAAAATTCACTTTACCTAATGTAAGGCAAGTTGAGAGTAACATTGTATTGGGGAAAGACAAACTAAAACTAGTAGATGAAACTGTATTTCTCGGCATCACTATTGATGCCAAACTACAGTGGGGTCCCCATATTGTATAATTAGCACATAGACTTAGCTCCGCAGCATATTCGGTTAAAAGAATCAGGGAATATACTGACGTTGCAACTGCTAGGCTTGTATGTTTTAGTTATTTCCATACCATTATGTCCTACGACATACTACTATGTGGACGGGCTGCTGACATTGAGACCATCTTAATTTTGCAGAAGAGAGCGATCCGATTTATTTATAAGCTATGTAGTAGAGAATTTCTATAGAGATTTCTTCAAAGAAACCAACATCCTAACAGTTGCAAGTCATTGTATCTATGAAAACATAATGTATGTGAGGAAAAATATCAGAAGCTTTAAAACCGATGATATTGATAGCCGCCACAATGTGCAAACTAGAAATAAACATAAACTTTCTTTCCAAATGTTCAGACTCACAAAAGTTAGCAGTTCTTTTATGGGACACTGTATACGCTTCTACAATAAAATTCCGCAAGAAATACAAAACTTAACTAAAGCTCGATTAAAAAAATATGTAAAGCACGCTTTGTGCACAAAGGCCTACTACAAAATTAATGACTTTTTACAAGACACCGACATCTGGCATTAAACCAGTTCATTGCACCTTATATATAATATAGTATGTAAAGGCACCTACTTAGAGTTATATTATGCTTACTTGATTATGTTATGACGTTCATTAAGACTCAATTTTTGTGCTATTATAAATAAAAATCTTTGAATTGAACTGAACTGGGCTGATGTTTTTTTAATTTTACTAAGTTTTCCTGGCTAAAAGCCCTATTTTTAGTTCTCCAATAATCAATTACGCATTTTTTCTTAACAGGACATTTTAGCAATTGCGCAGTGTGATCCGAAAGGCCGTAGTCAAGCAACTCACCTTTGCATCGTCGTTTTAAATTATGTGCAAAATTTTCCAAGCAAGTACTACTTTCAGGTCTAGTGGGTTCAGACAATGCTAACGTAAGATTGTAGCCTAGCAAGAAATCTTTAAATTCTCTTGTTTGACAGTTTTCCTTTGTATATTTATGTCAAAATCTCCACAAATAATAACACGCCAATTTTGTTGGTTTTTTAATACACCATTCATTAAGTATAATTGTCATTTTGGCGTAAAAAAATTGAAGATATGCAGCCTTTTGTTTATTTTTAGGAATTCTGTACACGCATGCCACAATAACTTGGAAGTCAGTAAGTTCTAATGCACAGCATTCAAATATGCCTCTCACAGATATATTAGATATACTGGGGAGATTCCTGTACAGTATGCCTTTTCTGATCAATATACAAGAACCACCCTTATTCCTGTTGTCTCTACTGTAGTGAGATGCTATCTGATAGTCGGGCAGAACAAGCATGTCTTCTCTTCCGGATTGCATGTTATGTTCCGTGATGCAAATAACATCAATCGTTGATTCATTCGCTTCGAGATTCTTTAGATGTAGAGTTAACATGTCTGATTTATTTATTAAGCCATCTATATTTTGGTGCAAAACATGTAGGTTACTCGTTAAGAAAAAACTGATCTGTATTACTTGTTCTAAGTTCTGGGGTTGATCTGGCTCAACACAGACCTTGCTGCTAATAGTTTTGTAATTATTTCTTCCTGCTTATCAATCATAACAATTAAATTTTTCATATTTGTAATAGTTAAGCACAACCTATTTTTAAAAGAGATCTAAAAATCAATCTGTGGTAGTTTCTACGCCCTTCTTCTCCCACAGTGGTCCAATGTAGAGAAGTGGCAAAAAATTACGATTGCTAAGTATATGTAAATATCTACAGTAATAAAGTAGTTTGACTTTGACTTTTGACTTTGTTGAAGTGTCGGTCATATTATAGCCTTCTGTCCTTTGATCTTCATTCATCATTTCAATGTCATAATTATTCTATTATTACTAATCTTGCCATTCCGTTTGACAAACATGTTGTAGTCGTATGTTAAATGCGTCGAGTTGGCTAAGCATAGCAAACCGTTAAAAGACTCTATCCGCCAATTGAACTTTTTGCTGTACTCAGTGCATTGGAATGTCGCAAAAAATCTGCTACAACCTAAACGGCTTGACAGTTTTTAATAAATGTGGTGTCGTTGGATTCGCGGAGACCGTGAATTTGCCATTATAATATAATTCTAGCTATATAATTTTGTTGAAAAGTGAATAGGTTGGATTTCGGACGGCAAAATGTAGTTCACAAAGTTATTGGTGCGGCAACTTTCATAGTACGTACTAAATACTAGGTATGCACATAAACAGGTGCATTTATAAGTTTGTATGTGCTATGGAAATAAAATGCTGTCGGATTATTAAAAAAATTTAGGTGTCGGGGTGTATTGCGAGGGGCTGGAAAAAAATAATAAAAACGCAAATTTACTGTGACGCTCGGAAAGTCTACAGCTCACAGAACCACTATTGGTTTATAATGTTTTAAAAACGTTGTTCCTATTTTCTTTTCATACAAGAAAACTTTATTCATCTATTATGGAGAGTTTATTGGTAACGTATGAATGACTTAATAGCATATCTGAGGACAGATATGAGTGTCGGGATACCCGAATGCGTGAACACTGATAGAATGATATTATGATTGCGGAACGTAAGGTGTTTTTGACTGATGAGACGGAAGAGAGAGAAAAGAGGATAGTGGATAGAATAAAATATGGGCGACGAGTGAAAGACGAAACACATTAAATAGAATAGTTTATTTTATAATTTTACAGTTTAAAGTATAGAGCTATTAAAAATAAAAGGTGTAACCGATTTATTAAGCCTTTCTCTCCAATGCCCACATACATATTGCTTGACCGGGAGATAATTGTAAAAAAAATCTCGCTCCGGAAGAATTCACGCTAACTCCGACTATCAAACGGGTCATGGCTAAACGTGACAGAGCTAAAGTTAAATAAAAAAATAACCTAATGGTGATAAATTTACTGCCTCTAAGAAACTACGGAACATTTGTAATAAGCTTTGCAGAAATGCAAATCGACGTTATATATACTCTCGCCTTGAAAACGTTACAACGGGTCAAATGTGGAGATTTTTAGCATCGCGTGGGTAAGAAGGACAAGGAGGCGACTGTGGTCTTAGCGGATATTAATGGCTTGAATCGTCACTTTGCTACTCCTCCAGTTGTCCTGAATTCATCGGTGAAATCAGTAACGCTGGGTCACCTCTCTAATGTTGAGTTACCCTTTGCTATGCCTTCCTCGTTTCAGTGGGTGAATAAGGCGAAGGTCAAAAAAAATATTGAATCCATTTCCACTAAGGCTATGGGTAGCGATAACATGAGTCTGGAGATGCTGCTTTCCGTTTTAGATGGGGTTGTACGGGTCATTACACACATTTTAAATATATCTCTTTCGACTGGTATTTTCCCTGAAGCATGGAAAAAGGCTTATGTTATTCCATTTCCTTAAATCCCAAAGTCCGTCCTCTTTCTCACATTACCCTCCGATGTCTATTCTCTCCGTTCTTTCCAAAGTACTGAAACAGTAGTACATAAACAGCTGTTTGAATATATCAACTAGAATTGCCTCCTTACCCCTTTTCAGTCTGGCTTCAGACCATTTCACAGCACCACGAGTGCATTACTCAACGTGACCGAAGATATCCGTCTTGCGATGGATGCCAGGAAGGTAACTCTTATCGCTTTACTTGATTTAAGCAAAGCATTTAATTCGGTCGATTTTGATATCCTTCTTGGCATCCTTCGCTCGATTGGTCTCTCGGCGGCTGTGATTTATCGGTTCGATTCCTATCTAAGAGGGCGTCTTCAGGCATAAGGGTGGACGATTCACTTTTTGACTGGTTAAGTTTGTCTGCTGGTGTGCCGCAAGGTGGGGTACTCTCTCCCTTGTTATTTTCGATTTTTATCAATCAACTTACTAATGTTAACTCATCCTCTCTTCACCTCTCTTTTTCAATCGCCGAGATTTCAGATGCCACCGTTTCGAATATGAACGTAGATCTTACAGCTGTTGAAGTCTGGGCCAAATCATTTGGCTTGCTAGTCAATCCTTCAAAATAGCGGGCCATCATCGTAGGTAGTAGTAGCATGACCTCTAGACTGGGCTCAAACGTGCCATCTGTTCTGTATGGTAATGTTTGTATTCCTTACACCAACCAAACCAAAAACCTGGGCCTTATCCTGGATAAGAATATGTCTTGGGTGGCGCACATCAACGATTTAAGCAGACGCATTCACTTTTTTTTCATTCTCTGAGGTGCTTGCAGTACTTCTTGCCGTTCAAAACAAAAGTGTTGCTAGTGCAATCATTACTGCTGCCCATATTAGATTTTCGCAACCAATTGAAGCGGCTCCCAATCCGGCAGCGAATTTTACTTTTCTTATTTTAGTTTTTCTTTTTAAAATTCTGCGCAATCCTGGTGCTCTAGAGTACCTGCGAAACCGTTTTGTGTATTTACCGTTACCCTCAAGACCTCGCCGTGCATGTGTCGCATCAAACTGGCTTGTCCGAGGCCCAATACCAGTTTCCTGATGAATTCCTACAAAGTCCGTGCTGCGCAGATGTGGAACCAACTGCCAGAATCTATACGTGTAGTTTATCGCCTAGCTCGTTCAGATCAAGACTGAATGAATACAACCTATTTCAATTAACGTAGGTTTTATTTATTTAAGTATGTTTATGTAGTCTAATTATCCTCATATTACACCGACGAGCAATGAAAAAGTTCCACCCACAATATGAAGACAAACACCTTAATATTGTTTTAAAACATTTAATTTAAAATTTGAACACAATATTTACGTTTCTAATGGGTAATATTCTAATGCGCTGTTAAATGTACTTCAATTTTGCAGACGGCGTCATTGAGCTAGCCTTTCCCGTTTAGGAGTAATTTGGTGCTATGTCACTGGAACTTTTTCATTGCTCGTCAGTGTATATTATAAAGTATTTTTATAGTTATTTGTGTGAATGTGTATTGTATTCTAATTTTAAATTTAGTTGCTGTTTTCTTGTTTTTATAAATATTTTGTTATCAGCTGAACCCGCATTGTTTCTCTGCACTTACTTTCTGGGTTGGCTGGAAGAGTTTTCTGTTAGGAATAAGCTCGTCTTTGAACATTTTATTTCCCACAGCGAGAATTGTTTTTACTGTGTCTTATGCAATAAAGGATATATAATAATGTAACCGCCCAATGTTGATTCCACAGATAATGTTGGTACTATTGCTGTTTTATTTTATTTCTAGTTTTCCGGTTAATGCGTCTGGCCTTCAATAGAGGTACACAATAGGGAGGAAGTTTCAAAGACTTTGAAAAGTCCTTCATGCTCCTTCCTACTGGAATGTCTTGTATTATAAATAAGGCCATACGACTTATATTGTATTTAGGTATTGTGGCTACATATTTAGCTCTTGCTAAAGCCGGGTGGGTTCTAAAGCAATTTGCTGCTCTGCCCCACACGTTTCAGATCACCCTTTGCAATTTATTTATTTTTTTTTTTATGAAGAGGAAATGTCCAAACTTAATTGATTTTAACGTGTTACCTGATGAGACTTCCTCTCTCACGCGAGATATGTTGAACGAAAGGGATATTGTCATTTGGAGAGTATTGTGCTTGAGATGAGGACTCGGCGTCGTACAACGTCTGTTATGATGGCTGATATTGGGTCAGGTTCGTTGCAACTTTCTTGGATGATGTGCCTGAGGTATCGCCAGCTACACGTTAACGAGACATATTTACATCCTACGAATCTCCTAAAGGAAACATTTGCGTCCGGCGGTGGGCCACGGTCCGGAGGTTGATCCATCTCCATGGCTCACATACAAACAGATCTAAAACACTCACCACAACAAAAAAATGCACTGAGACAAACACTATACCAATACAGACGGACAATGTTCAATAAATTTACTATATTCTAGACTCTGAAAGTGTAGGTAAATATTCTATGTTTTATGAATTAACCAGAACATGTGCGATAACCTCTACAATGATAGTAAAAATCCTCATGTTAGCCACTGGTGCATGTTAAAAGGCGAGATTCAGTTGCTATCCAATGGTAGTAATAAGGTACATTGGTATAAAAAGTGACGTATGGCACTTTGGGGTTCAGGAAAGATACCACTCCTAGAATTTCATCTTTGTCTGTGACTAGACCACTGCCAGAATCCCCTCTGTAAAAAAACATTAGTTCATTAGAGTTATAAGTTAGGTTTCGCCAATGAAGTGCGATCCTATACTATTGAGTAAAGGCCGCCTCTTCAGAAGGTACCCCGCGCTAGCCTTATCTTCTAGTGCCACGCCTGGAATATCTAACCATTGGGTGTGTAGTCCCCATGAATCTTTGTTCCCAGCCCTAAATGCACGAAATAAGCAAGGTGCAAAGTCCAAAAGGGTAACTGGAGGAGACCGCGGTGTACCTCATGCAAACCATAGTCCTAGCAATGTCAAGATCAAGACACTCCTTCGCAGATGTATACGAAGTAAAATGTGCACTCACGGTGCCGGGTATTCATGCTGATTGCCGCTTTCTGCGCATATCATTCCGGGTCCCAGCTTTCCGGCTTTTCGACATATATTGTTGTTCTGAATAAATTGACCGATTGATTTCAATTTTTCGGTCCCTTCCTTGTGTTCCTGTAATAGGTTGACTTAAATGTACCTATCTAAATAAACATGCGTATTCTACGCAAGGCTATTTTTAAGGCTAGGATAGCAAAATATAAAATTGCTCTATCGGCACATACTGCACATAGATTTATTGCTAGCTTGCTAGATTGCTAACACTAACTTGTTATAAATTCATGATACCCTACTATCATGGTTCGATGCAATTAATCCTAAAAACTAGCCTCACAATAGGCTAATAGGTAGTAAATAATAATCAGATAAATAATTACAAAGTTGTACGTACTTCTGATAATCCCCATCCTGCGACATGAGCATGACTCACAGAAGGAAAGCTGCTCCGAATTATGACTCTACTGATCCTTTGCCCCAGAGGCAAATTCTTATGGAGAAGAATCAAACCGATGTCATGGCTCATGGTATGTTCATTGTATTGCTTGTTAATCCGGAAATTCAATATTTTTCTTGCTATGCTCGCCTGAAAATTGTGAGGAAATCAGATTTAAAGACTTTAACGCAGGTATCCTTGACTTACAAAAGAGTGACTCAACGGGAAACTAACTTCCGATGTTTTTATGTCATGTATTTGTCATCCGTGTATATGCCCTCCGACGGGCCACCCCAGGAATCTGTTTTCTTTAAACATAGGGAACGACACTACTGGAAGTGCGGCTTGTAGTGCCGTTGCCAAGAAATGGGATTTTGTAGCCGTTCCAAAACAATTGAAGATCAAAGCAAAAAAGTGAAGATGTTACCATTCCCATTGTTCCGGGGTATCCGGAGCTATGAGACTGATTTGACTGAAAGACTGATTAAACTGATAATAAAACTGTATTGAAATACTGGTAAAACTCTATGGATGAAGTACTGAGCAAATTATAATGAGAACGCGACGCTCGCTTGATGGCTGTACACGAACTGACCCAAAAAGTAGGTAATTGCCAAAAGTGCAATATTGAACGATAATACAATGCTGATTTTACTATTGTACGTGTTAGCTCGTACATATTCCCGGGCGAGAGAAATGGGTTTAGTATAGATGATAAGATGCTGATATGATACATGATGATTTAAGCTTAAATAACTAAAACATTTCATTTTGTTAGTAGCTTAAGATTAAAATATTCTCACTGATACTGCACTTTTCTACATATAATGTTATCGAAACCATATGTTTATAAAACTAAGAATCTAAATGTCCGTCCGATATTTTAAAAACTGGTCGATTTACTATAGGCGAAGAACTAGTGTCTTTCATTAACACTCGCGCACTTTGATCGTTACTAAAAAGGGTACGCTTTGCTGGTCCCGGCGCACGCGCACTTATTTTGGTAAATTCACTCAATTCACTGTAATGTTCAGTACACTGTACACTGGTGGATGCTGCCGCTGCGGGCGAAGCCGCCGGTGGCTCCGCTGCGGCCGCGGCGCAAGCAGGCGTGAGTCGACAACTGAAGCGCCGCCACGCCCACACCACGACGATGACTGCTACCAGAGCGAACAATATGTATATCGCTGCAAAATGATGTATATCATTGTATGATACTCCGACTGCTAGAGGCTCGTTGTTTTTCATTATCTCAATATTCTTTTCGATTTTTTGAAGCTGTATCTGATTAAATTTTGAATCGACTCTGTCCATTTTGGATGTCGATACATTTGGTAATGATATATTGATAATATGATTTATTTGGGAAATTTCTGGTGCCTCTATTTTGACGCTCACATTAATCTGTGTAAATTCATGTCTGTGTGAGTATATGAAGAAGTCAGCTGTTTTGATAACGCATCCTTGATCTATTTTGAAGAATCCAACGTGAGTCATTGTTAGTGGGGTAATCTGATCGCCACATACAAGTTTCAATTGACACGGCTCGCAACAAAAATAGATATAAGAATTTATTTTGTTTAGCTCAATCCATTTATTGCTACATGGTCTTGTTATCGTATTACATCTTCTTGTGTTTGGTAATACTTCGCATAAACTTTTATCGTCTTTGATCATACGAATCGGCCTCTTGATATGACATAGAATATGTTCCGGATCTTTATGTAAACAAAACCGTATTTCCGGAATATATATCTCAATGAACGCATCTCGCCGCAGATCGACTGCGATGTAATTTGACACTGGGACTACTGTTATCTCTTTATTTTAAATCTGTCGGGGAATCGGGATCACCTTTAAAACTTCGTACGTGCCTTCTCCAATGAGGGGTATCTTGATTTCAAATATTATAAAGTTGGCTGTAACTCTTGCACGCACTTGTAGCAAGTTATATATCTGTGATAAACTGTCTGTTTTCTTGATTGGTAGCGACAAGTCCTTTGGGAGCTGCTCAGAAATCACACCAAGTTCATGTCGTAACTGATCCGGGGTAAGTAAATGGAAATTGAATTTGCCGTTATAAATATTGGTCACTGATTCCAGCAGCATCTGATGAATATTTTTTAGATTGAATAAAATATTGTTTGCAATCATTGCGGTTGATAAAAATCCGCTGATAAGCGATTCATTCTGAACGGCTAAATTTACTTGATAAACTGCATTTTCGATGTCGTTAAGTTTCTTGTTTATTATCTTATGATGCTAGTCCATCATAACTTCTGTTCGTTTTAGCATATTAAACTCCGCTTCTACTACGGACGTTTGATTTTTCCACAGTGAAGCCAGGTGGTTCTGATTCGTCTTGATAAGGTTTATATCACGCTCATATTTTTCCGCAAAATGCTCATCCAAAACGCCGAATAGGCTGTTAGCAATGTATCCTATTCCATTGATAAGGCCGCGGCGCCGACGACGAAGCGATGTTTTGGTGTTATGATTCATAATAATATCATGATAATATTGAAGTTCAGTGGCCTCATGACGCAGCTGCAACATGATGCCTTCGCAATGGGACTGCAACTGTATTTTTGTACATATGTTACTCAGGTATGTTATGTACTTTGCCAGTGCCATATTACCTTCTTGATAAGGTTGAGTATCATAATAGACAACAAGGCGCCAGTCGTCCCGAATTAAATTCATGTTATTAATCCGATCAAAATACAGGCTGTTGTTGTTCTGTAGCGGAGATATATTGTAGGCGCAGTTTATAGATGGTACTGCTAAAAACATGAAAAATAGAGTCATGAGTACTGATGATATAACTGAGGATGTCTTTCTGATTCTTGATTTAGGTTTTGTCTCTTTTGTTTCTTCCTTGTTCTTGCTCTGCATTCTGGCTGACTGGCAGAATAGCAAGTTTTATGACTGGCCTTTTCATGAGGCCACCCTTTGTTTTTAAAGTCACAACTCTCACTAAACCATCTCCGCCGGGATGCAGTTGTACTACACGGCCCAAAGCCCATTTTCCGGGGGGAAGGTTTTCGTCCTTGATTATCACTACGTCATTTAATTTGATATTGGGGTGAGAATGACGCCACTTGCTACGTGATGAGAGTTGTGATAAATATTCGTCACGCCAACGAATCCAGATATCACTGAATATTTTCTGAGTCAGATGCCATCTTGTTCTTAGATCTTTCTCGGTATCATAGAGGGTCAAAATGGTACCGCTCGCCAAAAAGTGTGACGGTGTCAAAAAATCTAGGTCGTCGGGGTCTTCTGTTATTGTGCAGAGTGGGCGTGAATTCAGGCATCCTTCTAGTTGACTTAGAAGTGTGGAAAACTCTTCGAAAGTTAGGTTCTGATCGCCTAATACTCTTTTCAGGTGGTGTTTTAGGCTTTTGACTGCAGCCTCCCAGAGCCCCCCTGCTGAGGGCCAAGAGGGTGCGTTGAAGTGCCATTCGATGCCCATGCTTGCTATCTCTGCTCGAAATTCTTGATCAAATGTTTCTTGCAATGCTGCTAATTCTTGTTTTAGTACTTTATTGGCCCCTATAAAGTTAGTACCTTGGTCACTGTATAGATGTCCGGGCTGGCCCCTCCGGGCAGATAGTCTTTTTAATGCAGCCAGAAAGGCCGACGTTGTTAAATCGGAGACCAGCTCCAGATGTACAGCTTTCGTAGCCATACATACAAACACTGCCACGTACCCCTTCGTGGTCTTGATACCACGGCCCTTGTTAGCTTTGACGTTGACGTGGCCAGTGTAATCTACGCCGCAGTGATAGAATGGGCGCGATGGGCTGATACGTGCTGATGGTAAGTCTCCCATTAACTGAGGGTGAAGAATGGGGCTGTGCTTTCTGCATTTCACGCATAAGCGTAGTCGTTTTTTAGTGGCATTGTTGCCACCCAAAAGCCAATATTTCTGTCTGATGAAAGCTGTTGTAATACGTGCCCCACCATGATATGTGATTTTGTGGGCCTGGTCGATGATCAGATCTGCTAGTCTTGTGTTGCTTGGGATGATGGCTGGATGTTTCATATCAGGGTTAAGGTTCGCGTGTCTCAACCTACCCCCGACTCGCAGAATGCCCTTTTCATCTAATATAGGACTTAAACTGACTATTTTGCTTTTACTGCTGACTGCTTTGTTTTCTGATAAGTTGCTTATTTCATCAAGAAATATTTCCCGTTGGATGCCTTGAATTATTAACAAGTTTGCTCTTCTCAACTCTTGTACTGTCAAATAATCTTGTTCTTCTTTCTTGCTTGTAAATCTTAGGGCCCATGCTAATATCCTTACTGCTTTATTTAATGAAGACTGCTTTTCCAATAACTGCTTTATCGTATCGCAATCACTTGATATTTGCGTTACAGTTGCTTGCTTAATTTGCTTGGACTCTTCATTGGTTGTGTATTTCTGTTTGATATCGTTTTCTGGACTGAAAGTAGGTAGCCAATCCGGACCTTGCCACCACAACGAGTGTTTCTTTAGCTGTGAAGCAGTGAGGCCTCGGCTGGCGCAATCTGCTGGATTTTCCTTTGACTTGACGTATCTCCAACAGCTTGCTGGCATGGCATTCGTAACTTCTTTGACGCGATTGGCAACAAACGGCTTCCATTTATCTGCTTCACCATTCAGCCAACCAAGTACCGCCATCGAATCGGTCCAACCATAGACTGTTATGACATGGTTGCTTAAGCATGCCTTGATTTTTATCATTAATTTTGACAATAAAACTGTTCCACAAAGTTCTAGTCGCGGTAATGAGGTGTTCTTGTTGAGTGGAACGACCTTTGTCTTGGCTGCTACTAAACTGACTTTCGTCCCATTATTCTTGTATAATTTGCAGTAGACGACGGCAGCGTACGCCTTAGTACTAGCGTCACAGTACCCATGGAATTCCACTTGATCTTTCTCATGTGTCTGCAGCCACCTTGGGACTTCACATTGCTGAATTAACTGTATTTCATTTCTAATTTTGATCCATTCGTCGCAGATATTTTGCGGTACGGACTCGTCCCATTGTACGTTTGCTTTCCATACATCTTGAAACAGTATTTTCAGCTTGGTAGTGACTGGGGCGATCCACCCTAGGGGATCAAAAAGCTTCGAAATGTCTGATAAAAGAGACCGCTTGGTTGGTCTTGACGATGATGATAGTATTCCTGATTGAAACGTAAATACATCATTTTGTGGATTCCACCCGAGGCCTAAGGCTTTGGTTGACTCCGCTTGCTTGAAGTCAAAACTTTCTGGCTGCTTCTGATCTGTTTCTACACTTTCTAGCAACTCCGGTGCATTTGATTTCCACTTCCTTAGATTAAAACCTCCTGATTTTAATAGGTTAATCATATCTGCTTGTAACTGCTTAGCTGTTTCTATAGAGTGTGTACCATGGATCAAGTCATCCATGTAGAATGATTGTTCTAAGACACTCGGTGCTGGACTGCTTTGATAATTCCTTCGTTCATCCTGAGCTAACTGTTTTAGCGTCATCATGGCGAGGAATGGGGCGGCTTTTGTGCCGTAGGTCACCGTGGCTAACTGATACTCTCGCAGACTCTCGTACTGATTGTCTCTCCATATGATCATCTGCAACCTTTGATCTTCAGGATGAACCCATATCTGCCTAAACATTTTCTCTATGTCGGCCGTAAATACGTACTTATGTTGCCTCCACTTGATGATGAGGCTCTGTAAATCCTGTTGAAAATTAGGGCCCCTATACATTACGTCATTCAAACTCTCCCCTGATGAAGTTTTGTCTGATGCGTTGAAAACCACGCGCAACTTGGTAGTCGTGGAGTCTTCGCGTGTGACGCAATGGTGAGGCAAATAACATTTTAGTAAGCCACCGTTTTTGCTGGTAGGTACTGTGTCAGCGGGTTTCATATGACCAAGCGATGCATACTCGTCAATGAATAATTTATAATTTTGCGCAATACTCGGCTGTCTTGAAAGTTTCTGCTCTAACTTGTAATATTGTGCGATCGCTTTTGATTTTGACTGGCCCAATTTTTCTTGATAGTCTGATTTTAACGGCAACCTCACTTCGTAGTGACCGTCATCCCGTCTTGATGTTGATTGCTGATAATACTCAATGCACTGCTGATCTTCAGAAGATAAATTTGACTCCTCGTATATTTCTTCTATCTCCCAAAATTTCCGAATACTGTCGATATCATTGAGTACTACATTGCACTGATATGTTTTTGCATTGCCACTCAAAATCCACCCGAGCCGAGTTTGTTGAGCGGTCGGTAAAGATGGGTTAACATGGCATATCCCACTCATTAATATATTTGAATAAACGTCGGCACCTAGCAAAATGTCCACAGGGCGACTTTTATTAAATTCTGGATCGGCCAATTGGATGTGCTCCAGGTATGACCAGTCTGGTTTGGAAATAGTCTGACTTGGTAAATCTTTTATTAGCTGCTTCATAATCAACACATCTGTTTCGAAAGAGAAGTCGCTAGCAGTTGAAGAGCAGATGATGGTAATCATGCCTTTACAGTTGCTTTCCCGTGCTCCGATTCCCGAAACCCCACCATTGCATCTCTTCCTAGGTATCTTCAGGAGCTGAGCAGCATTTTCTGTGATTAGTGAGACCTGGGAACCCTGATCTAAAAGGGCGCGCATCTTGATATACGATCCATTTACTGCTTGAACATTGATGAGAGCGGTAGGCAAAAGTACTTCGTAAAGGTCATTCTGCAACGACACGTGTGAACTGCTTCTGTTATTTTTTCCTGCGATTGCATTTCCGTTGGAGGCGCTCTTCGCCGCCCCCGCCCAGCGCGACCCGCTTGTACCCGAGCCGTCCGTCGGCGGGTGGGGGGAATGCGCAAACGCCTCGTGTAACAAACTATTATGGGTTTGATTACATTCTCGACAAAGTTTTTCTGAAAGGCATTGATTGTCATGCTTAAAAAGACAATTGGGGCAGAGGTTCAATCTCTTCACTGTCTTTAGTCAGTTGAAAGGCGGCAAATCTAGAAACCGTTTACAAAAATAGATTCCATGCTCGTCGCTATTGCACAATGCGCAATGATATTTTGCTGACATGTTTTTTGCGCCGTTGACGTTTGATTGCGAAATTGCATTGCTGTTTGTGGTAAATGAATTTTTGTAGTTATTATTATAATTTGATGACTGATATTTTGCTGTGACTTGATTCTTTTGCGTAGAATTATCTTGCTTTCTGCGCGATGTTTCTAGAGTCGTAAATTTTAACTCTAAAAATTCCAGGAACTCTTTCAAAACTGGCAGCTCCCTCGGGTTGTTAACGGACTCTACGTAGTCAGTATACGTCTCTGTATCCAATTTCTGTGACAGGAGATAGACTATAATAGGATCCCATGAACTGATATCGATTCCCATATTTTTCATTGCGTTGAGACATTCGAGAGCTGTGTCATGTAGGCGTTTTATTTGAGCGACTGATTTCTGTTGCATAGCCGGGAGATTCATGATAGTATGCATAAGCGAATTAAAAATTAATTTTTCATTGTTGTAGCGTTGATTTAGTATATCCTAACAAGTGTCATAATTCTCAGAACTGATGTGCAAGTGCTGTATTAATTTTTCTGCTTCACCCTTCACCTTTGATTTTAGATATTGCATTTTCTGAGCATTTGACATAGAAGGGTTTTTATGGATGGTTTCACTGAACAGGTCCTTAAATGAAATCCAACTGTTATAATTCCCGGAGAAAATAGGTAAATCGATTTTAGGGGTAGTTTTCCCGATGTGCGAAACCGACCACATTTTCTTGTTTATGGCTTTCTTGATAGCCTCGTATTTTCTTTCATAGGTAGTGTAGGCATCTTCATAATCTTTGTTAGAGCCGTTCAACTCGCTGTCTAACTCCCAGTGAAACTTGTCGATGGTAGTCCAGCGGGACTGTACGGTGTTAAGAAGATCCTCTAACTCCCACTTTTCTGATACTGCATCAATATTAATAGTTGATAGGGTGCGATGAAAGGCCCTGAAGTTGCTCTGTTGTCTCCTCAGCATCTCCTCGGTCTTGCTTGTCGTTGCGCTGGATGCCTGCGGGCTGGCAGACCCACTCGACGCTGCCGCCGAGACTCCAAACGCCGGAGGCTGGACTACAAAAGTAGCTGGCTTGATAACGGGTGATTCCGATCTTTTTTCTGAAGCTTGAGACTGAATGTACTCCCTGATGCTCGTATATCTTTCACGCACTGTCTCCCTATCATTAATGATATACTGCTTTACACCTGGTTCCGTGTCCATGGCAGACATTTTATTAAAATTGCGTTCATATTCATACCAATGGCTATCCAACACATTTATTTTTTTCTCAAAATAACTCGAAGTTTTTCTCTCCGCGCCATCCTTTTTGAAATTGGTAAGAACGGACTCGATTGCTTGAGCCAGTTGCTGCTGACCAGCGCTGATTTCGTTGAAAGAAGCCATAATGTAGATATGTAAAAAGGCAAGATCTTACTTGATCTACTCGTACTACTTGATAACTGCTGAACTGCTAGTTAGGGGCTGGCTGGCACGTCGCCTAGGCCAACGCTGATGATACTGCTGCTGGGTAGAGAATGAACCGATGATGTTCAATCTCACTCTAATCCTTGATAGTTCTGATAGTTCTGATGATAACTGCTAGTCCTGATTGTAACTGATAATCACTGCAACACTTGACAGCACAGTTCCTCTTTGACAGTCACTGCAACACTTGATAGCACAGTTTCTCCTTGATAGTCACTGCAACACTTGGTAGCACAGCTCCTCCTTGATAGTCACTGCAACACTTGATAGCACAGCTGAAGTTCTTTGGTAGACCGTAGAGGCACTGAGTCTTTTTCACGGTAAGCGGAAATGGTGACACGAGTCACGTCTACGCGACACGGACACGTGTTCAAATCCAATCTTTCCGTAGGTTCGAAGGACCAATGTTCCGGGGTATCCGGAGCTACGAGACTGATTTGACTGAAAGACTGATTAAACTGATAATAAAACTGTATTGAAATACTGGTAAAACTCTATGGATGAAGTACTGAGCAAATTATAATGAGAACGCGACGCTCGCTTGATGGCTGTACACGAACTGACCCAAAAAGTAGGTAATTGCCAAAGGTGCAATATTGAACGATAATACAATGCTGATTTTACTATTGTACGTGTTAGCTCGTACACCCATGCTACAAATTAAAGAAGGATTTCGGAAGACCAATGTATTTTTTGATACCTATGAATCTCGGCAATCTATGCAAATATTGTAAATGGTAAAATTTAGTAGTATCAACTCATCCTCAATAAGTATTATACCGACAAAGTTATCCCCATTAGAAATAGGCCCGTGTAACAGAGTGATGTTCCTCGTGTTCGTGTGGAATAGATCGGAAATCTGCTACTTTCAGATGCACAGAAAATAAAGACTGCATCGCTACACAGCTTATTTATAGTAAACTGGTGTGTAATAATATTAAACATTTAAATTTATATGGTGGCAAATCGAAAAAGTCAGGTGGTAAAAGACAAGACAGAATGTAGAGGCATGAATAGCTGGTCTAGTCTTGTATTGCTAGCTAACACATCCACTTTCTAATACTGCCCCTTAAACTAGCGATAACAAGTTATAAAAGTACAACACTTTGGGTAATGCTCCTAATTCTACAGTAGTACTATATATTGAGCTGTACATGAAGATGATTAATGACTCTACATTTCTTCATAATGACCCTACATTCAAATAGACAAAAGACTCTACAATAATACTAGGTCTATTTATCTGTAAAATCAAAGGTTATATAAATATTTAAATAGCTTTAATTTATGAACGATCTTTAACATTAAGACCATTCATGAAGTCATTGTGTTTACATGCTGATAAAGCTTTAGAATACCCTTTTGGACCAAGTCCTTGACAAAATAATACCGAAATTCTACATGTTTTGTCCGTTTGAGTAATTCTTTATAAAAATAGTACATTACTTCAGAGGGAAGAAAGTGACAGTTCCATACCGAGATTATGGCATTTGCGCCACGAGCTTGCGAGGGGCGCAAACCATTTGAAGTATGGAACTGTACTTTATCCTGAGGTATGTATAGTGCTTTTTATTACACCTACGAGGAAAATTATAGACGTAAATGCATAGAAATGTTTATATTTAGTTAAAAGTACAATTATTAAAAGTGCAGCTATTATAAGATGTTACATTTTGTCCGGGTATCTTGATATTTTGAGACATGTTTACATCTTGAGTTGTTAGTTGAAGGCTTGAAGAAGGCTGCGGTGATGAGCTACGAGGAACCACTGGTAAGGGCATAAGTGTCGCGCTTGTACTCGGCTGAGGCTGAAGCGATGATGAAGCTGAATTATTAGTGAAAGCTATTGATTCTGTTATTTGTTCGTTGATCCGTTTTTTATTTCCTATTGAGTTCTCTATATAGCCTTCGGCGACTGTGCTCGATTTCCATCCACCGTGCCGCTTGATCGTGGTTAAATCAGCTCCCGAGTCAGCTAGTAATGCGGCAGAAGTCCTGCGGAAGCAGTGTCCGGTGTATTCTTCTGGTTTAGGCAAATTTAAAAACGTAGCGATTATTTTCGGGATTTGACTAATTTTATTTTTGCCCATAACTTGTCTTACGCATTGGTTATTTCTGTACTGCAAAAGAAAGCGCTTGGTACTCAAATTATCAGGTCGTAGTTCTCTATATTTCCTTACGATGGTATAAAAATTGTCACCAATGACAAAAGATCTCTGAATTTTTGTTTTAGTGTCTGGTATCTTCACTAGCATAACATTTCCATGAATTTCGAGGTCATCTGTAGATATGTTGGTCAGTTCTTCGCAACGACAGGCACCATTTACGCCTAAAATCAAGACGACCTGTAAAATTATAGACAAGAATTAGGTAAGTATGTATGTACTACGTGAATGCAAAAGGAAATCATAAACAGGTAAAAGCCAGGACTTACCTTCAGTCCCAAGTATTGGTCATCAGGGGCATTTTGTAAGAAATTATCAATTTCTGTTGCAGTCAGCACTCTTGACTTTTTACTGCGAAATCCTTCAGATTTCCTTTTAAGGAATGCGGTCAGTTTCGGGTACTCCTTTATGTTGATGTTATTTTTTGTTAAAATCGTGGTTCTTAGCATAGAATGCATAGCCCATAACGTGCTCGGCTTATATTGTTTTGCTTTCTCACTAAAATATGAGAGCAATAACATTTTCAGAAAATGAAGTCGTTTTATTTTCCTTTTGCCAACGTATGAAATTTTCATAAGTACTGTTGTATCTGCATTTAGATTTTTCCGGCAACAGATTATCAACAACTTCTTCGGCCGTCTCTAATAGTTCTGGCGGTGTGTTAGGAATAACATCATCACTGTCGCTCGAAGTATCCATATTTTACAAAAAACACAAAGATAAATGCTAAATCAATCGAAGTTTTTGCGAAAATGCGCGGGCTTTTCCTTTTTTTATTCGCCCGTTTCTGGAGTACCCTAAGATCATAAGGTCATGCAGCCACTTCTTCCGTGATTCCGCGCGTTTTATGTACAAAATTTTCTGTATGCACCAAGGAGGTTGGTAACTGGTAAAAAAAAACTGTATGTGGCCAGTAACAATTTACTTGAAATTTAATTAGTAGACAGTTAAAGTCTCTTTGCAGTATGACTGCTGACAAATAAAAAAAAAAACCGGGTATGTAATGGAATTTCATACATACTTCCCACCCTTGGGTCGGAAGGATTTTCATACAAACTTCCATACCTTGGGATGAAAGGATTTGAAGGGCGGGATAAAGGCGTTTCTTCCCTCTAATTGGTATAATTAGTATGTATTTTCAGAGCAGGTGTGATAAAAAGCAAATTTTGAGCTCGTCTGAGGTTTTAATAATTTTACAATTAAGTCCAAAAATTGCTAAGGATTCTCTTGGCAAAAATGTCATAATTCATAATTATTTATTGCACACAAACATTTGAGAAATCACAAAAAAGAAAATGCGTGTACAACGGCGAGCTTAACTAAAGCAGATAAAAAAGATTTATTCCAGTATTCAAGGCATTATAGGAAAGGCTAGTATTTAATCGCACATCAAAAATACTGATTTACACACCAAAAAAGGATCAGCAAAAACCCCTTTTTTGTTTAAAATATTTTATGAGTACTCAAGTTTATGTTTTAAGTATTTTTTGTTGTTCTTGCATGTTCAAACTAGCACGAAGGATAAAGGGGGCTTCGCTTCGCTCAACCCCCTTTACCCTTTACCTAATTTTGGACTGATATTTGCAGTGCAAATCAGCATTTTTGATGTGCAGTTTAATATTTCCCTATAGGAAATAGGTAGTATCATCAAAGGGTAGGAAGTGCACAATAAATACTATAATTTTTATTTTTATATTTTTTTATTTAACATACAAATAATGATCCCAGTCTTAACTAAATACAAATACATCACATAAACCACGGAGGTTTGTGCGTGATGCTGACATTCGTGCGTACACGGTACAATAAATTATAAATAGTGGGTAAGAACACATAACAAGTTATCGCATAACATTCAGGGACGAGTGGAGTATCCGGTAGGCAGTAGTCTAGCTATAAGATACTAAGAAAGAATTTTTTTAATTTGATTTTTAAGGTATTAGGGGTGAATGAGGCTTTAAGTTCAGTAAGTAGTTCGCATTGAGTAGTTCGCTCACCATAGTAATTGCGAGCTCTGACCGTCACTAGTTCATTATTTGTCACCTTGCGAGTCTGGATACTGTGTGATTGGGAGACAGTTTTGTGTGTATGGATGTTAGCATATTGTTCTTTAATTATATTATATTTAACTTTAGTGTATATGGGCAACAATTTTCAGTGTTTGAACAAGCCGTTATAATCAGCCGAGTAGCTTAATTTTGTTTGAGGTGATACTATTAGTTTTAGAAGTTTCAGTTGTAGTTTATATATATTGTCTAAGTATGTATTAAAAGTGCGTCCATAACTAGACAGTCCATACGACACTATTGACTCTGCAAGGGCGTTATATATAATAGTATCCTGGTTGAGAACGGTATTTGGTTCTTTATTACATACATCGTTGCCAGGAACGCGCGTAGTTTTTTGAATACTCTGTCGATGTGTTCTCCCCAGTTAAAGTGTTTATCTATCACAAGACCCAGGTAGACATGTGAGTCAATCCATTGTATTTGTTCGTACGTGCACCCGGTTCCTGTGATAGTAGCTCCAATGTGTTGGAAAAACTGTGGGAGTGGGCGATCAGGTGATTTGTCGGTTGGCCTTTTGGGTATGGTGAACTAATATGCATTATTTTCGTTTTTTTGGCATTCAAAACATGGTCGAAGTCCGCCTGCAGGTCTCTCATGGCGATATTAATATCGTTATGAGAGACTATGAGACATGTGTCGTCGGAGAATTGGTATGAGGTGCTGTGTGACGTGATGTTGGGCATATCATTTATGTAAGCCAGGAAATGAAGTGGGCCGAGTACAGATCCCTGGGCAGTGCATTCGGTTACCATTATTGGGTCGCTTAGGGTGTTGTCAATTTTGACCTGTATTTGGCGGATGCGCAAATAGTCCGAGCACCATTTCAATAGAGGACCCCTTATTCCACTAGCTTAGAGCCTGTTTACTAATTCATCATGTTTAAGTGTATCAAACGCACGAGAAAGGTCAATGAATAGTGCAAGTACGTGTTTCCTATTATCTAATCGCTGATTGATGTCGTCGGTGAATTTGGACAGTAAAGAGGTAGTGCTTTTTCCCGGCTGGAAGCCATACCGTGTACTGTTGATCACCTTGTTGTCGCTATAGAACGAGTGAATTTGCTGGCATATGTACTTCTCAATTATTTTATCAATTGAAGACAACAATGTGATCGGACGGTAACTTGTGGGCCATATACAACCGTTAATCAGATCATTTGGATATGAGCCCGTTTGAATACTGGTGTTGATGAGGTTAGACAATTCAAAACATACCTTATCGCCTATTCTTTTTAGATCTACCGTTTTAATTCCGTCTAGGCCAGGAGCTTTATGGATATTGAGCTTATTTATAATTTTTAAAATGTCGTGACTGGTTGCTTTTTGGAACCTTAAACTTGCTTGTGTGTGTGTTTGGTGGGAGTTGTCATTCAGTAAATTAGTTTGATACTTAGGAATTATTCTTTTAACCGAATTGCTCAATTCGTTGACGAATAAGTTGCTGATATCTTTAGTCGAATAAATAATAAATAATAAAATGCCTAGGAATAAATTGAATACTTATAAAATACAGATAGTAAATACAAAATAATTAGCGATATACACTAAATTAACTTTACATATAATAATATAAATGCAATAACTTTTACGAAAGAGAGAGGTAGTGCCCTTTAAAACGTTTCTTAAAAGAAAAAAGAGTCGGACTGTCTCTTATAGTTGTCTGTCTCCAGCGTTGTTATGCCGTGGAGTAGCTAAAAGTGTGAGATCTCCGGTGCCGATTTACCGAAAAGAGATACTCAAAACGGTCTTGAAGATTTAGTTGGGGTAGCTCGGATTTTTCAAGATATTGAACAGATAATAAAGAATGTGAGTGTCTTGGCGACAACGAATGGGAAACCACCCTAACTCTTTGCGATATTGAGAAACATGGTTGAATTTGCGCAGTCCGAAGATAAACCGAATCCCGAGATTCTGAAGTCGCTCGAGTTTATTCAGTTTCTCTTCGTTCGCACTCCCCCAGGCAACATCAGCATAGTCGATTAGCGGCATGAGAAGGGAATGGCCATGGGTAATTTTGGTTTGCCGTGGCAAGAAGATCTGCGGTCGCCTGATGGCATGGAAAGACGCAATGACCCGTCTGCTGACCTCGCAGCCATGTGGAGACCAACACAGCTGATTTTCAAAGATGACCCCAAGGGTTTTTTGCCTTAGCAGTATACTCTATTGTTGTACCATTATAAGTTACATGATCATCATCTTGGTTACAATAATCATTGCTTGCGATTTTATCGCCCATGGGACGAGGCCCAGTCCTTCACATTCTCCAAGAACTTCTGTAATCAAAATGACGGAGTCGTCATTTACTACAAAGACAACATTAGTTTAACCATACACGAACCTCTTTTTGAAGAAGGAAATTGCGTGATCATCAAACATGGTAACGACTCTGCTACAATTGCCATCTAACGCTCTCCATCTTACAGAAAAACTGATACTTTTATTGCATCACTGAGCGAGGCTCTTCAGGATTTGTCTTCATTTAAAAATATTGTTGTTGCTGGAGACATAAATATTGACGTAATTTCAGAAAACAACGACACAGAAGCTGAAGCCTACTTAAATCTTATAGCTACTCATGAGCTTCTTGTTGGACATAATTTTGTAACCAAAGTTGCTAGCCGCACATGTCTTGATCATATTCTTGTTAAAACTAAAAGGGAATTTAGCACAATAGTACTGAACTCATCACAAAACTGCCTTTTTGTGTCTCAATTTTGATCAGAAGAAACTGTTTCTTCCTACTACTTATAGTAGAATAAACTTCCAGGCTTTTGAAAAAGATCTAAATAGCACCAATTTTACTCATATTTATGAGTTTCTGGATCCAAACTTTGCTATGAATGAATTTATAAGACTAATTCAAATTGTCTTGGATAGTAACACAACAACTCACAAGGTTTCATGTAGCAAAAGGATCTTAAAACCATGGTTAACAACGCTTCTTCGGTGCTTACGAAATAAGGACAAGCTACACAAAAAGTCTATGTCTAAACCAGAAAATGAAATCATTAAAATAACATATCACAGATATAGAAGCCTTTGTAATAACTTATTGAAGAAGCAAAAAAGACTGTATGACAAAACATTAATAGATAAAGCGGGAAAAAATAGTAAAGAATTATGGAAAGCTATCTTATACCACAAAAACTAAAAACAAACCGAACGAACTACTCAAAATAAAAGATCCACCATCTGATTCAGTTGAACTAGTCAATAATTACTTTGTAAATGTGGGCAAAAAGCTAGCTGAGAATATAAATAATGAACAATACACAAATCACAAAGATATTGATGCTATGTCTGATAGGAGATCAGACTTTTTCATCTTGTTAAATACTGACTGTGAAGAAGTCAATAGACTAATTATGCAGCTAAAAAATGCGTGTTCTGTAGGATGGGACAATATCCAGAACAAGATTATAAAGGAGCACAGGAACATTTTGGTCCCTCAACTATGCCACAATTTTAATCTTTGTATAGAAATGGGGATTTTCCCTGACGCTCTAAAGAGATCAGTGGTCAGACCCATCTAAAAGGGGGGCGAACGCGACCGTGTTGACTGCTATAGGCCAATCTCGATTCACCCATCACTCTCTAAAATTCTGGAATTAATTATTAACACCCGATTTTTTAATTTTCTCAAGAAAAACAATATTTTATCTGACAGATAGTTTGGTTTTCGCCCCAGAAAGTCCACGTCTGATGCAGTCTATCTTGTTACAAACTTTGTAACAGAGTGTTTGGATAGAGGCGAGAGATCTCAGGCCTATCAGAATTTTACCATGTCTGTCTAAAATTTTAGAAAATGTAGTTTGTGAACAGTTAACCGACTTTCTTGAAAGAAACCATATGTTTCCTGCGGTGCAATCAGGCTTTAGAAAGGGGCGCAGCACCACGACAGCATTGCTCGACGTTACTGATAATATACTAAATGCACAGAACAAAGGCATGTGCACGCTCTTGGTGTTGCTTGATTTTTTTGGCCTTCGATTGCTTAAATATAAACCTTCTTTTGTCAAAGCTACGCTATTATGGGTTTGATGACGACGCTATTAATTGGTTTGATAGTTACCTCAAAAATCGCTTCCAATGTGTTAAGTTACATCGTAGTGATGGTTTGCAAGTGGTGTCTGACAAAAGTCAGGTCAATAGGGGTGTTCCCCAAGGATCAATTCTGGGGCCAATTTTATTTATTTTATTCTCAGCGGATATTACTAAGCATATCAGACACTGTAAGTTTCACATATATGCGGATGACATCCAAGTATATATATCGAGCAAGCCACATGATATTAATGACGCAATATACAAACTTAATGAAGATCTTGGTAGAATATCTGATTGGTCCTGTAGTAATTGCCTTCGATTGAACCCAATAAAAACTAAGTACCTAATCTTCGGTAGCAAGTACCAAGTAGATAATATAAACCCAATGACATGTGTTGAGCTCATGGGAGAGCCTATCGAAAGAGTGTACGAAGCCAGAAACCTAGGACTTATCATGGACAGTGGCATACGTTTTGAAACGCATGTGAGCCATTGTGTGCGAGACTGTTTTTATAGGTTGAAGATTCTGTACAAGATGAGGCCGTATTTGGGCTAACGTTGCGAAAACAATTGACTGAGTCACTGGTTCTGTCTAAACTGAATTACATGGATACGGTTATTGGTCCGCGACTTTTAGCAAAAACTAAAAAGTTAGTGCAACGCGTGCAACAGAATGCTTGCGCGCGATTCAATTTTGATATTCCGTCAAGGTATCACGTGACCCCATACCTAAATAAACATACAATTTTAAAATTGCATCATTGTCGAAAGCTTCACTTGGCGTCTCTTTTGTTCGGGGTGATGAAATATGGGGAGCCAAGTTATCTTTTTGAGAAACTTTCATTTAAGTCGAGGCACCATGTGTCCCGCCAATGCTCAACGCAGCTCGCTACAGAGCGGCCCAGCTCTGCTGCCTTTAGAGGGAGCTCCCGCTATGCTGCGACCAAGTGTTGGAATAATATCCCTCCACCAATCAGGAACCTGCGTTGTTTATACGGATTTAAATGCACGTTGAGAAAATTCATTTTTGAGCATCAAAAATTCGAAGAGTCTATACGAAATGACACTAGAGCAATATAACTGACTATATATCATATGAAATTGTGACCTTTAATATTAATTCTGTTTTATATTCATATATATTTATTTTATACCTTTAATTAACCTGTTACCTACTATAAAGTCTGAATATTCATGTCTAACTATATTTCTCTTTTAAAATGTTTTTCCTTCTGCCTGTGTTTATAAATGTTTACACAAAAAAGCACATTGTTATGCGTGTTTTCACCCGTCGGTCACAGCGGAAGACCAGCGCTGATTGTTCGCATTCAGCATATGTTGAGTTGAGGCCGGCTTGTGACAGGAAATATTCTTATGTACCTAGTTGTTCAATATTGACTCCTATTTTTGTTTCCTGTTACAAATAAACTTCTTTCTTTCTCTTTCTTTCTTTCTAGATGTATAGAGATCTTTCTCGATCTGGCCAAACCTTTCGATACGGTCTTGACCGCACTCCTTGTGAATAAACTCGACACCATGGGTGTGAGAGGCACACAACTTAACCTTTTTAAAAGTTATGTGTCAGAGAGGAAGCCAAGTGTCAAAATAGGTGACCTTAAGAGCAGCACCCAACCAGTCGAATGGGGGGTACCTCAAGGCAGCATTCTGAGTCCCACCCTTTTCCTAGTCTATATTAACGACTTATGCAACCTTATAATCCCAGAAGGAAATAAGTTTTGCCAAAGATACCGTTTTGCTTTTTAGTGGAAAAAAATGGACAGAAGCTTTCTGTCCATTTTTTTGCAGAAAGAGAGTGCACAACATGGATTTGACATAATCTCTTAATGGCTTAAGAAAAATATTTTAACCCTTAACTCTGACAAAACCAAATACTTAACCTTTTCTATAAATAATTCCACTCAACCCCCTAAAAACCTCAAAATTACCTCACATGGTTGTACTGATGTAAATCTTTGCACTTGCAAACCATCAGAGAGAACCTCAACTATAAAATATCTTGGCATAATTCTAGATGAAAATTTAAATTTTAAAACACATATAGTAACTTTAAGTGCTAAAATTCGAAAATTGATATATATATATATCGATAAAGTATGCATAACCATCTCTTGCAAAACAAGTTTTATGCAGCGATTTTTTAAATTTTTGGGCCCACATTATATAATAAAATCTGCCAATCTGAAGATATTTACTCAAAAAATACATTTGAATTCAAAATAACTATTTACAATTGGTTGAGGTTAAATAATTATGATGCAACAGAAATTTATAACCATCCCAAGTTAATATCTCTCATTAAATTCTTAGTAAACATGTAGGTGCTATTGTATATCAAATACATTATAACATTCATTACACACTACACTACATACATGCATTACACTTATCAATTTCTCTATCATAACTCATGCTATAAACACTCTCCAATAGGGATTAGATGCTTTTTCAAGTAAGTTTTGTGTCACATATGTAAAAATTATTTCCATTTTATCAAATTAACTTTTAACTATTATATAAGATCCTTAACTTTATAGCTTTAAATTATACTATAAATTTAAATTAAGTCAAATATTTTAACTGTATGTACATAATTACAGTTTTTTTTTTGTTAGGCAATATTGTTGCATATAAGTAGGGAGGAGCGTATGTTACTTATCCTAAAACACAGGGGAAACTCTACTTTGGGGAGTAACGACTCTTATATTGTCTGTACAAATGTATGACAAAACTTTAGCAATATAACTGAATAAACATGATTTATTTTTATTTTTTTGTGTTTTACCACATAAAATTTTCACACAAAATGTAAAAAAGGGTCATATCATGGGATATATTTCAGTTTTCTCCGAAAAAATATTATAACTGCCATAAATTTATGTTTAATAAATAACAGTGAAACCGCAAAAAAAAACTCGAGGTCAGCATTCAACATCTCCACAGTTGAAACTTAATCTCAGGGGGAAAAGTGGCGACAGATTTGGAAATCATCTGCGTAGAAACGATACGAAGAATAGAGGACGTTCGGACGGACGAAATTCAAAGTATGAATTTTCAATTTAAAATTGTTGAATCTCCGTTTTGAGTGTTGTGATGTCCTTTAGAAGCCGAGACACGTCAACGTGGTCGAAAGTAACCGGCGGCAGTCGGCTTATGTCCTTCGCCACAAAAACGGGGTGGGAGTCGGGTTCAGTTTCTTTGAATACCTTCATAACATCTTTAATGATCTTTTTTCTCTTATCTTCTCCTTTTCTTGTCACAAGTCTCGAGTTTGAACTCCATCCGTCAGTCACCGCCTTGAACAACACTGATTTCCCAGCTTCGACTTCATCGTCACTAAAGTTAGAATTGCAGATTTACACAATACTGAGCTCGTCAAGCACATCAATTTTGTTCTGGACAAATGTCGAGAACTCGTTGACAATAATGTTTGTATTCTCCGTCATATTTAACTTTAACAGGATATCATAACTTTCTATGCACGCGCGGCGCTCGCGCACTAAGCACGCATAATCGACAACCTGATCTCATCGCGTCTCAGCGCGGACTTCTCTCATCGCGTCTCAGCGCGGACTTCACGGACAAAGGAACAAAGGAAGGTGATAATGTAAGATATACATGTGTTATTGAAGGGTGCATTGCTTATTTGTTAATTAATTGGTTTTAAGGGAATATTTATAAATCGAGATGCCCTTTATTTTATAGGTGTAATAATTTTGTACGCGACTGTACCCGAGGTAAGATTTGTGTGGGAAACTAAACTTAACTTTAAACGTTGTTTTTTAATGTCTAATGCTTCTTTATAATTAAGCAGTTAGAAATTATTATTGTTTCTGTAGTCTATTTTTGGACTAATTTATGGCACTAATTTTAAACTGAAAGTTATCTTTGGTAAGTCGATAGGCCCTGCCGTATGCTTGCACGAGAGATGAGAATTACAGCTTGACATCAAACTGTAATCCTATTAACCTATAGCTACAACTTTGAAACTATAAGTGGACTATTTTTATTTCTTTGGGACTATTAAGGACATTTATTAGCCGTGTCAAATTTAATTTTTATGAAGTTTTCTAATTTGAGGATTATAGCTATAAGGGTATGATGTTTATTTCAGGGTGGACCTAAACCCTCTAGTTAACGCTTACTGACCTTATTTACTAACCTTTCCTCCTCCTTATATCCTCGTTGCCAGCGAGTGCGTGCCCTTGCCAATCTTTGTAAAGCGTACATTCCTTGACGCAGTGGCCAGCAGTTATTAGTAACTTTTGGTTTATTATTGATGACCCACACACCATTAATTCGTCTCTAGGACAATTTAAAGCCAGATTTACTGAATGCGGAAAGTAATCCATTCTGGTGTATCTTCCGCCAATTATTTTTGCTTCCATGGCACGACGATAACCCTTCGATAGCAATATCATGTAGAAAAGAATTAAAAATTCAAATTTTGCTAACATTTAGTAAACAGTAATTTTTATTATCTTTGAAATCAATATCCTGACGTTATAATTGGGGGGCAATTGTTCCCTGGATAGATACACGTTGAACAACCTTCTAGTTAGCAATCTACCCAGTACTAGACGCAGCGTAAAACACGCCACATTCTGTTTTGACTCGTCTAGTTTTAGAACTGGCTAATCTTAATTGTTTTAGTTCAGTTTTACTTTTATTGGTGTAAGTCGGAATCGCGTTAACTGATTTATTGATTGTTATAATTTGGGGTTTAATTTTCCATGTCTACGCTGATAGTAATGCTATTTATTGTTCTTTCACGACTTTGCATGGTCGAAAGGATTCAATTGTTTCTTGGCTTCTTGCGAATGATCCGAATACTTGTATTTAGTAGGTAGCGATGTATTTTATTTTTTCCTATCACATTTTACATCCAGTCTTCCATTCTTCCAGTCATTCATGTCACCTCTTGAAGCAGGATTTCAGTTTAATTGATAATCACAAGAGAAAAAACTTCAACGTTGTACAATATAATTTTATGGCTCTGTAAACAAATTCGAGATCGCTTATTTCAAATATCTCCTCCGTTATTGTAACACCTCTGTTTAAAAAAATATAGTTATTTGATTTGAACACACCTCCATAGATTTGGGATTTTCAAAAAACTCAAAGCAGGCATGATTTGATGAAACTAATGATGGCTGATGAAGATTTCGTGCGAGCTGCTATTTCGCAGATTTGTCATTGTAAGTAAACTCAAATAAAACTTAATTCTATGATGCCAGGCAGAATTAAAATGTTAGGCTTCAAAAACCTAAACACAATACTATATACAAACACACTACTCAACTATACAACACACCAAACACATGTAATCACATCAAACACAAAACTTTCTATTGCTATATACTCACAATCGGGTTACGCTTACCGAAACTGGGTTGATAAATGTGAAATAGCAGTATGTCCACTCTTTATGCCAATATGTAAACTTAAACTTCATAGATATATAAAAGACTTTGTGGCCGATAGTCTAACCAGGAACCTCAATCATGTGACACTATTCCATCCTCTTCAAAATATAAGACTGTAACTGCTAACATTATGAAAGACCTCGAGAAGACGGGCGAAATAGATTGCATTTACCTGGATAATCCATCCGACTACTCGGCTACATTAAAAACAAAACTCACGAATAATTCTTTACGAATCCTTTCAGTAAACATACACAGTGTAAATGCAAATTTCAACTCTTTTATGGTTTTTGTATCTAGTTTAGATGCTCGAATAGTTATAATTGTTATGACAGAAAGCTGGACAATTATAACTCCTTCAGCACGAAACATAGTTACAATCAAAATGACGGCGTAATTGTGTACACCTTGGCAGATATTCCAGTAAAAGCTCACGAGGATGTTCAAACAGTGGAGGGTAACTGCATAGTGCTAGAGCTTGACAATGACACAACAGTAGTTTGCTCGTATAGACCATATTGTTTTACTGATCCAACTAAGTATATAACATCTATCGGAAATTTACTGGATAGCGTACATAGTAAACATGTCATTTTTACTGGTGATATAAATATCAATATTCTTCCTGGTAACATCACGCATCACGCTGCTGAATATCTTAATCTAATGGCGACTTACGGTCTTAGGCAAGGTGTTACTCTTCCTACACATGGGGAAACGTGCTTGGATCATTTCATGGTTAAGAGTGATAAAAAAACAAACACAGTCGTATGTAATAAATTTACTGGTCATAACCAAATTTTATTACTTATAAATACTTCTACCTCGAAGCATAAAACACCCCTTTTTGAAAAAGTACTAGTTAATATGGAGGGAATCGATAATAAGCTTAAAAAATATGATTGGATATCCCATTACGCTATTGACGATGTAAATACTGCAGCGCTAACTATAGTAAACAACCTACAAAAAAATGTTTCTAATAATACGACCATTACAAAAATCCCGAAAAGAAAATAGCCGCTGAAACCGTGGATAACTATAGGAGTAGTCAAATGCATTAGAAACAGAGATAAGCTTATCAAAAAGACTTAAAAGAATAACGTCAAGGAGAAAATACTGGAGGACTGTACACAATATAGAAATGGCTGCAAAAAACTAATCAAAAGTCTAAAAAAACAGTACTACCAAAAGCAGCTTCAAAATAATACAGGGAATATAAAGGAAACATGGAAAAATATTAAGGAAATATGTTGTTTAACCCACTTGTTACTAGCGTTTAATAAAACGATCAATTTTATTTCATATGATTTGAACCTTACCTTAAAGTGTTAAAGTTCAAATTCGCGATCCAATTTTCAAAAATCCCGTAAAATCTGGGTTAAATAAAAATAAAGATGATAGCTCTGCTCTATTAAATATAAAGCCAACGCAACTTGGGTCACTTGAAGAATTTAACAGCTATTTTACATCAATTGGAGGCACTTTAGCAAATAGCATAAAGGTTCACATTAAAAACTCAGAGTCAGTCCTGGTTGATAAAGTCTCAAACCTGCCGGCTCCAGCCAACTCAATGTCGCTTTTACCTACTGACCCTATGGAAATGGCACGAATAATATCTTCGTTAAAACCAAATAGTGCGCCTGGTGGGGACAATATTCCGACTTCCATTATTAAAACATTCAGGTTCGATATTTGTCTATGCGATAATATTGTATACGGGCCTCTTTAGAGTGAATTTTCACTTTGACACTGTTACGTAATTTGTAATTTTAAAAAGAAAGAGGCTTGGATGTGAAAAGTCAATGTGTTCACTTCACCTTAGGCTTCGGCCAGCGACTGATCTAAATTATATAGCTAGGATTGGCTTAATGGCTATCGAGCCAGTTTGATCCCTTTTATATAAATTGTAACCATATTCGATCAATAAACACAAGTCAAGTCAAGTCAAGTCTTTATAATTGCCTACCTAATCTGTAGGGCTAGCAAGTTCAAGTATAGGCCGTGATAGGTAGTGCTCAATATCACTACATTGGCGGAGGCGCCGAACGAACCGGAGATATAAGAAGACCGCTTCATAAGGAATAAGAGGTGACGTCATAAGAAGTGACGTAATAGAAGAGGATAGTGATCGTCGATCCAAACCTTGAAGAATCGAGGAAGGATCGAAACTACATTGAAAGGAAGTATATTTCTGTACTTAAGTTTTTAATTTAGAAATTACCTCGACCTGCCAAGCGAGTGAAGAATTGAATAGAAAAATATTGTTGGAAGATTTTTATCGCAGCGGAAATTTTGTGAAAAATTTTATGAAATTATTTCATGATGGAGGATTTGTCAACTTGTTTTTCGGGGAGTCCTCAGGAGTCCTTTGAAGACTTTTAAGAAGACTTCAGAGATGCTGCATCGAGGAAGAAATTTATATCGTCGGAGGAGTTAAAGTTATTATTTCCTTCGTATTTAAAAGGTGGAGCCTTATATTTTTTTTAGGGAAATAAAGGGCAGTGCCCAGACATTTGAAGAGGTGGTGGATCAATTTAATGAAGAATTTGGAAGCACAGACTTTGCAGAAAAGTTCTACAATGCCAAGCAAGAGAAAATAAGTTTGTTGGACTACTTCCATTACTTAGGGGACCTAGCGAGGAAGGCTAGAGTTACCAAAGATGACATTTTTATAACGCAATTTTTAAGAGGATTGCAAAACCATCTTAGAAATAAATTAATGTTGAGCCAATTTGTAGATAAGAAGGCGCTAAGGGCAGTACTGGTACAGATGGAGAAATTAAGTCCGGGAAGTGATGATAATGTAAATGTGTTTTGGAACCCGGCAACTTTTGGACCGAATTTGGCCCATAGCAATAGAGTTTCACGCACAATTTAATCAAAGCCCTACTCAAGACCCACGACGAAAGCCGAATGTTTCGCCGTCGACAAGTGGTCAGGAACCACATATTAGACCTAGTACTAATAATTATAATTTGCGTCCTAGGCAAGCGGATTTTACAACGCGTCGTCGCTAGAGGCCGATAGCGGTGACCAGGCTGACCTGTGGAATGAGGGCCTCAGACGAGCTCAGCAGCGTAGCACGGAGGCGAAACGACCAATGGGGAAGATCGTCGCAGTCGAGGCGGATCAGCAGGTCAGACCATTAGTTTTATTGAATTCTTCTAGTGTAAACGTGGTAGCTCTTTTAGATATAGGCGCTACGGCTTCATGCATGAGCCCAGCCGTTCCAGATCAAGTGGGTGCGAGATGTATGCAAGAAGAGAAGAGACGGGTTAAGGCGGTAAATGGAAGTTTATTGCAAATTGTAGGGAAATGTGTTAAAGATTTTAGTTTGGACAATTTTAACTTTTCACAGGAATTTTTCGTAATAACTGATTTAAATTGTAGCATTATTTTAGGGGTGGATTTTTTAATAAAGAACGGTATGAATATTGATTTTTTTCATTCGTGTATGTGTTTTTTCCAGGGAAAAATACCGTTTTTCAATAATTTCCATACGAAACAAAACACGACACCGGTAAAACGAAATGTCATGCGCGTAGGGATTCTTTCAAAACAAAAGATAGGGTCGGACTTTCTAGACGGTTCTAGAAGGAAGCAAGTGAACTTCGGGGAAACCACGGTTATCGAGGATCGTGACGTGATAGATTTTATCGACTTTCAGGAGTTAAGAAAGGGCGATTACGTTTATTTCTCGGGGTTATCGGATTCGTGCGAATTTGCGTTTGGGGTAGAAGATAAACGGTTTATCGTAAATGAGTATTTATGTAGGAATGATAAGCAGGTATTATTGGCGTTGTTGGATAGGAATGCGGATAAATTTGCGTTTGCAACTGACCAGTTAGGTAGGTCGGAGATAGTGTCGGTCGATATTAAGACTTATGATGAAGAGCCGGTTCATTGTCACCCGTATCGCGTTTCGCCGGTGCAACGAGAAATTATTGAGGAGCAGGTCGCGCAGATGTAGAAACTAGGTGTTATTAGGGAATCCACTAGTTCTTATACTGCGCCCGTTGTGTTAATTAAAAAGCCCGATAGTTCATGGAGGTTTTGTGTATATTATCGGAAATTAAATTAAAAAAAATGTAGGGATAGTTATCCTATTCCGCGGATAGAAGACATTGTCGATAGTTTGGCCGGGGCCAAGTATTTTGCGGAATTAGATCTCAATTCAGGTTATTGGCAGACGGTTATTACGGAAGGTAGGCATAAAACGGCTTTCGTCACGACCACGGGTCTTTATGAATTTAATGTTGTTCCGTTCGGTTTGGCAACGAGTCAAGCAGTTTTCCAACGGATGATGGATAAAGTTTTGGCGGATTTAAGATTTAAACGGGTTATGGTTTACGTAGATAATGTAATTGTGTATGGTAGAACGTTCGAGGAGTTTACCGATACGTTGCAGAAAGTTTTTGGGCGGTTTAGAGAAGCGAACTTGACCTTCAAGCCATCCAAATGTAAATTCGGTTATTACGAGATTGAGATGCTAGGTTATCAAATCTCGAATGAAAGAGTAAAACCTAGTGAGAAAAAGCTGAAGGCTATGCAACAGGTTCCAACTCCCACATCTTCGAAGGATGTGAAACAATTATTAGGTTTATTTTCTTATTATAGAAAATTTGTATCAAATTTTGCGAGAATATCGTTACCTCTCACTAAATTATTGAAAAAGGGGGTAAAGTTTCAATGGAATGAAGAATTGCAGAATTCGTTCGATTATATTAAGAAGGTTATGTGTAGTGCGCCAATTCTTTCCTATTATTCGGGGGATAAGTCGGTTACTACGAGGGCTTATGTGGATGCGTCTAACGAGGCGTTAGGTGCAGTGTTGATGCAGGGCGTTGAAAAAATGAGTCTGGTTGCCTATGCGTCTAGGAAGTTAACGGATGCGGAGAAAAAATATAGTACGACGGAGAAACAGTGTCTGGGGTTAGTATGGGCGTTAAGGCACTATAGGCATTATCTTTGGGGATCGTATTTTCAGGTTGTTACAGACAATAGCGCGTTATGTTGGTTACAGTCGAAAAAAGATATGTCTGGTGGATTAGCGCGATGGGCGTTAGCGATACAAGAATGGGATTTCGAGATAGTTCATTGCTCGGGGAAAAGCAATGTAGTGGCAGATTTTTTGAGCTAATGGAAGAAGGGAAACGGGAAACAGAAGGACCTCAGTCTTCTTCTCGTTCTGAACCTGAAGATGATGGTTTGGATGTTTTTAGTATTAATGTAGAGTCGTTACAGGCGGATCAAGAGAACGATTCATTTTGTAGTAGATGGTTAACGTGGTTGAGCGAACGTCCGGAAGTGTGGCGTAGCGGTTTTTGTTTGAGAAATCATTTATTATATAAAAGTGTACGTAGAGATGGAGAAATTAGGGAGGTATTAGTATCGCCTAGGTCTTTGTTTCAAAATGTAATGAACGAATTACATGATGAGGCGTGGACAGGAGGTCACTTGGGTCTCGCAAAGACGTTGAAGAGGTTTCGGTCGAAATATTCCATGCCGAAAGCCGATAAGGAGATAGAGCGTTATATAGCTTCTGAAATTAGTTAAAAGCGTAGCAGATTTGATGCCGATTAGGGTCTCGGATATTTTTGAGAAGGTAGGAATCGACGTGTTAGGAGCGTTTCCACGTTCTTCGAGAGATAACCGTTTTATTATAGTCGCGGTTGAGAATGCGTCGCGGTTTGCGATATGTAAGGCGTTACCTAGGGTTACATCGGAAGATGTAGTGCGGTTTTTAGTTGAGGAAGTTTTCTGTAGGTTCGGGCCGATTAGGGAAATTATTTCAGATAGAGGTACAGTTTTTACGGCGGTAATCGTAAAAGAAACGGTAGAACAGTTTGGTGCTAAAATGATACATACAAGTTCGTTTCACCCACAGAGTAACGGTTTGGTATATCGAATGAATAGAACGTTAACTTCGATGTTATCAAAATATTTAGGTAGTAATCAAAGGCAATGGTGCTCAGTTTTACCTTAGGTAGTACATGCGTATAACACTAGCGTGCAGGTGTCAACGAAAGTGTCGCCGTATAATATTTTATTTGATAGGTAACCGTGCTCAGTGGTGGATCGATCATTAGGATTAAACGCAGTTGGTTTAGACGAAACGATAAATGAAAGGGTAAATCGTATGGGTAGGCTGCTGACTAAGGCGTTAGGGAATTTTGCGAACGCATAGCGTGTACAAAAACGGTATTACGATATGAGATCAAAACCCAGATCGTTCCGGGTGAATGACTTAGTTTTGTTATACGTACCTAGGCGGATAACGGGAAGATGTATGAAGTTGGCACGTCTGTATCAAGGACCATACAAGGTCATTGTTTAATTTCCCACGCCTGCCGAACGGCGTGGAATCGTGAGGGGGATTGCCTTTGCCACGTGAGAGAAAAGAAGTGATGAATTTGTTATTACCTTGTCACCGTAGACAGGAGATCGAAGGCTCGATTCGAGACAGGAATTCGGGAAAGGGGGCACAGTTGGGATAGGATATGGATTGAATCACTATCGTTGCTGCCCGACGCTGTTCACCGGCGTGCTGCTGCTGACACGTGGAGTCGCCGCTACCGATACGACGAGTTGGAGACCGTACAACTTCAACCTTCACCACGAATCACTTAACCGCTGACGCGAATCTAATTACAATCAATAGCCCGACGCTATGAGGTAGATTTACACTCCGACCAGGCCCGATGCCTGTATGATAATTGGTACACCGAAATACCATCAATGCCACGGGGCCCGAGCCGCCATGTTATTCTCCCGATGAGACAAGAAGCAAGAGAAAGATAACCTCCAATTTTACATCTCGTTCCGGTACGAGTGACAGCTGCTAGTGCCGTTTTTCGCTAGTGATGTCTCGATTACTCGCGATCGATTCGCGCAACAAAAAACCGGTGCGTTTCCGACGCATAAATATTAAACAGTCATTGAGATCGTTGGGAGGTCTAATGTGCTGATTCGTCGTCTGAACTCACGGTCACGGGGCGTAATTGTTAACACAAATAGTTTAAAACGCTTTGTGCTGCGTTGAGGAGTTCGTCTGATATTAAATAATTATACATTAGGAGTATAATATAATTTTATCCCGGTTGTTGGTTTGTGGTTTATGTATGCGGTATTGTTATGAATTGTTTATTAACCGGTGTTTCTTTTCATGTTGTTGCTGAACTATGATGTTTGATGAGGACCGTTCACCAAAGACCCAAGAAATATCTGTAACATACTAGATTTCCGTGGTAGATTACCTTTATATGAGAAGCTTTTATAAACGACAGTTCGTATAATTGTTTGAACCGATCGCCTGGTTTTATCTTTTAGAGCAGTATGACGAGGCAATAGCTATTCGTCATAGGGTTCTGTTTTGGTTCCTGCGTTCTTAAAGTATAGAGTTAGGATGATTTGGAAAGGGGAGAGTAATGGTTGTTTATAAAGTTGGTAACGAAGGTTTCTCAATGAAAGTAATTTCTGATGTGGGATAACTCAGGTATTCGATACACATTCGAGATTCTTTGTAGTGTTTTAACTTGGGTAATTGGTTACTCACAGCGATTATCTTAAACTGTTAATAGTAAAAGATAGTTTACTGAATTCCAATGGATTAGTTGAGATGTTTGTAAGTTGTAGTATCGGTTTTAAAGCTAGTTGATTTCATCGTATTATTGGAACGAATTTTAATGAACTCATTCTTAAGCTGTGGCTTAGTAATACGGTTCTATAGATTAATCCTGTTAATATGGTTGACGTTGCCTATATTTGAAAATGATATTTTTTTTCTTTGATCTTTGCCTGCGTTAATTTTTGAAATATTTCCATTCGGTGGAAAGAGTTAATGATTTTTTAAGCAAAGATGGAGTTGTGTTAATTTTAAGAACGGAGGTATTATAGTTGTCTGATAAGTTTTTCGCTAGTTTTTTTTTGTCAGAAAGTTTGTCGAATGATAACCATTCGAGAAGCTAAATCTTAGCTAGATTCAGCTGTTAGCCTTCGTATTGTAATAGTTTTCTAGCGTTAGGTAGGTTAGTTTTAAGCCGCGAATAATCGTATGATGGGATCATAGGGTGTTATAATTTAAGTTTTTTAAGGTACATAGCCTACACCTTAAGTGTAGTTAGGTTAATATTGAGTAGGATCTACACCCTAAGTGTAGTTAAGTGTGTAACTTAACATATGACCTTCGGTCAGTTTATTCTATTTCTTGTCAATTTATTCTTATTCATGTCAATGTTTTGTTTTGGTACTGGTCTTATGCGTGATAAGAATTTAATGTTAGGGTATTTAATGTTTAATTAAGACGGTTCAATGGAATGGTTGGACGGATAGGGATTAGGGTACTCGATGTTATTTAAGATTATGCTTGCGGCATATTTACTGTTTTTTAGATTTCAAGCATAGCAAGCTCACTTAATGTTAACATTTAATTTTTTTTTTTATTTTAGACTTTGAGATAGGGTTGTCATTTTTGATTTTAGACTTTGAGTTAGGGTTGCCACTTTGGAAAAAAAAATCCGTTGGATTATTTTTTTTTGAAAGGAGGGGGGAATGATTGTAATGTATATAGTTAGGTTCGATATTTGTCTATGCGATAATATTGTAAACGGGCCTCTTTAGAGTGAATGTTCACTTTGACACTGTTACGTAATTTGTAATTTTAAAAAGAAAGAGGCTTCGATGTGAAATGTCAATGTGACACACTTCACCTCAGGCTTCGGCCAGTGACTGATTTAAATAATATAGTTAGGATTAGCTTAATGGCTATCGAGCCAGTTTGATCCCTTTTATATAAATTGTAACCATATTCGATCAATAAACACAAGTCAAGTCAAGTCAAGTCTTTATAATTGCCTACCTAATCTGTAGGGCTAGCAAGTTCAAGTATATGCCGTGATAGGTAGTGCTCAAGACACTACACAGTACCTAGGGGTAATAATTGACGATAAGCTGCAGTGGGGTCCACATATTTCAGCCACATCCAAAAGGATTCGGAAAAGCATTTACGTCTTCAAAAACCTTCGAAAATATGCAGATCTTAATCTTTAATAGAAACATATAATGCTCTATGCCACTGTATAGTTGATTACTGTATTTGTGCCTGGGGTGGTGCATCGAAAACAATTCTATTGGAAGCAGAGCGTGCCCAACGTGCTGTACTAAAAGTAATGTTGTTTGCTCCCTACCGACTATCTACCGCACTTGTACACAGCAGAACTAAAGTATTAAGCATACGCCAATCCTACATATACAAATGTGTTAAATACTTTCACTTGTATCATATACCTTTCCTTCCCGATAACAACAAGAGATTGTTCAGATGCCCTGTTCCTATCACAAAAAGCTACTTTACCCAACGACAATTTAATGCTACTGCTCCGCGTCTCTATAATAAAATAAATTCTGTTCTGAATATAAGACACTTTAATAATTACCAGATCAAAAACAAAATCAAAAATTGGCTTATTGGAATCGATTATGAAGCTACAGAAAACCTATTACTGATAATAAGTTAACTTTTTATTCTACTATAGGTATTTAGTAAGCTATAACACACTTATACATAAACAGGCATAACAATTCATGCACATACACATAACTCGCACATACAGTAACCCCCTCACACTCAGTACACATACAGTTACACTCTACACTCATCCCACAACCAAATCTTTTCTTGTTTACTTCTTTTTTTTTGTTTTGTTAAACATTATTATTTTTTTATTATTATTATTGTAATTATGCGAAGTACTTCTTTTTTTCAATGTGTAATTATAATTGTGTATAACGGGAAGAAACTGTCTCCCAAGAAACAGGTTACCCTAATTTGGGAGACAGGGAAACCCTTCTGCCAAGAACTTGATTTTGGAAATAAACGTATTTTTACTTTTACTTTTGCTTTCTTAAATAAGATTTTCGCTTAACATGCGTTTTAATGGTAGGTAAAACGCTGTTAATAAGCTTTGAACCGTTATTTGAAGCCTAACATAAACTATATTTGAGACCTGTCTGTTATCGCCTGATGTACCTACATTCAAAGTATGTTTGTGTGTGATGATGATATTAAATAAAAGTGAAAGTGAAGTGAAAATATGATGTCTCTTAACAACAATGATTACAAAATCAGTTAGTCAGTTGTTACAATAGATAGACCGCTGATAAAGATGGTTCTTTAATCTTAGTAAAAATAATATTAAGGTGAAACAACGGAAAGGTATTCTTGCACTTACTTTTGAATGACAAATAGAGGTATCCTGTGTTGAGTTAGATAGTCATATTATTATTTGCGTCTACAGGCCACCGAGGGATGAAAACGGCCATGGTAATTACGAATTATTAGAGAAAATTATGGAGGAAGTCCTCACTAAACTATGTAATAACAGAAAAAACTTAATTATTTGTGGTGATACTAATGTAGATTTGCTTGTAGGAACAACAATGAAACAACGATTAATAACTTTATTAAATTCATTTAATTTATGTCATGTATTTCTAGAGCCGACTAGATTTACATTTACCAGCCAAACTTGCTTCGATACCGTTTTTTGCGACTGGGCATATAATTTTGCCAGTACCGGATTTTAATGAACATAACCCAAACAAAATCTACTCAGACTTCCTCAACATTATTCAAACAGAATTCGATAAAGTTTTTAAATTAAAGAAAGTCAGTGACTTCAACGGTAAATCTAAATTTAATGACTGGGCAACATTTGGAATTCGTAAAAGTAGAGTTAGTTATCTTGTATGATGTTTATGAACAAAAAACCTATAAGTTTGATCGAATATTTCATGACTATTATTACTTTTTATGTATTTCCAGGGTTCTTGTTGTAAATTATACTCACAAAGACTAGTTAGATATAACGTTTGATCATAGGCATATTACAATAGGATACAAATTCAAAAACATAACCTATCCACCTGACAGCTCATCGACAATTGATTGCTGCTTGCCTAGCGGTACACTATGATGACATTCTACTACACGGCCATTCTGCCGAACTCAGCTCGGGCATTCGCTGTTAGGTATGACCTCATACCCTGATTTGATATCAATAAATTAAGATATGTTAAAAAATAATAATAATATATAATTATATATATTATTAATATTTTTTTCGAAACACATTGAACAAAAATAACTCTGATATTTAAATATAGTAAAAATAATTTCTATTTTACATTTCAAATTTTAACTGTACTTACTTATTTATCTTATTCTAGTGTAACATAAATCTAAATACAGTTATGATTTGTATTTTTAAAACTTCAAGAAAATAGCTAATTAGTACTCCAATAACTTATCCATACATATAAACTTAATCAAATAATATCATTCACAGTTCATAATTAAGTGCGAGTAAATCATTCCAAACACTGGAGCCACACTAGGGGCACAAAAATTGTTACCTAAGTACCACACTGGGAGTAGATTTGATTAACTGCAGCCACACTTGGGGATTATTATTCATTTTACTAGACAATCATGATAGTGATCACACTTGGGAACTTTATTAGGTACCACACATGGGGTCCATTGGTATCTATTTGTATTAGCCACACTAGGCTTGACGACCCGAATGGCCGAGTCGACAGTGTCCCTGCCTACGAAGCCAAGGGTCCCAGGTTCAAGTCCCGGTGGGGGCAAATATTTGTTTGATGAGAACGGATGTTTGTACCCTAGTCATGGTTGTTTATCTATCTAAGTATAATATTTATCTATATAAGTATGTGTATCGTTGTCTAGTGCCCAAGATACAGGGAATCCTAGTTTGGGGCTAGATCAATGTGTGTAAATAGTGTCCAAGGTATTATTATTATTATTATTATTACTAGGGGTTGATTTGATTGACTGTATCCACACTTGGGGATTCTCATTGATATAGAGTAATCAACGTAGTGTTCACACTTGGGAACTACATAGTACCACGCAAGCAAATCCGAGTTCGGAAAAAATGCGTTTTTCTCAGGTAATCTTACTACACGCGATATTAGCTTATTGTCCTTGAAGCTTATGCATTCATTGGACATGTTTATTATAAGAATATTACCTTTGCCAGCTTCGAACTGATAAATTCCTTGCAAAATTGAATATTCACTTCCCGGTTTCATACATATAGTTCCCGGTACAAGAAGTGGTCCAGTATGCTTGTTAAATGTGTGTACTTTTAAATTATTTAATCCTACTTCCAATGTTGTATCACGGGTGACATGTAAGTTAATCTTTTCTAGCTCCGAGTCATCGCAATACAATGTTAAACTAGAACTTGTTTTATAAACAATTACTGTAGGTAGTTCCGTCAATGATTGCCCGATCAGAACATCAGTTTCTAATAAATGATCGTCCACAATATACGCTTCAACGTTGGCCTCAACTGCGTCAACCACGACATTAAAATTAGTTTTACCTATCGGTACTACACTTCCGAAAGCAAATCCCTTAATTAAGGGCAAACCTGACTTTACTATATCGAGATGAGCCTCGTCTGCTACTGTTTTACGAATAAGGGTGCATTGACTACCAATATCAATATATGCGGATCGGTTAATTCCATTTAAAGTAACAGATTTAAAATATTTACCATTAGTTTGATTGTCCAATGAGATTTTTAAAACATTTTAAACTGGCTCAGTTTTAGTGTTTGTCGTATTACTACTCACTTTACTTTAACTACCAAACTGCTCACGAAAATTTTGGATTACTTCGCATTTTTGGGTATCGTGTCCGAGAGGAAAGCATTTCGTGCACCGTTTAATTGCTTTTGTACAAGTACGTGATGTATGTCCGTTCTCTAAACAATTGTAGCATTGAACAGTTTTATTACGTTCTTGAAGCTTGTTTATTGGTTTTTGAGCATTGAATGTAATATCACGGTTTGTCATTCTCGTTTCGGTTCAAGATGAATTTACGTGGGATTAGGTTGCTTTTTCTTGAAATACGGCGTAGATATTTAAGTAGCTGCGATGGCCTACTAAAACTCGAACCCTGAGCGTTTAATCGAATGTGACTGTCAAAAATTCCATTAACAATACAGTCAACCGCATTTCGTCCTCTTATCCCACACATTTTTACTAATCTCGCTTTATCATGGTAATAATCCTCCAAGGATTCCTCTCTTCTGCTCCTTCTTTCTAACATTTCATTTAAGCGGTCAGCATAGTTCCGGTCATCAGGGAAGGTTCTAATTATTTTCCGTTGTCATTCACGCCAGGTCAAATTTTACTTACTGAGGCCCTGGTACTATTTCTTTGCATGACAATCTGCTTTTCATTCCATTTATAAATTTTAGCGATTTTATTAATCTTGCGAATCCAATTTATAGCCGATTGTTCATTGGCATCTGGGTTGAATTCGGGAATTACATTTTGTGGCCCTTTAAAGTGGTGATTGGTCTTACGAAATATATGTGATAATTTTCTTATAACGTCGATATCATGGCCAGGTGTTGAACACGATCTTTTCTTACGTTTTGAATGCTTGCTTAGCCGTTGTTTTGGACGCGGTGATCTTTCGGATGCAGTCGATGAAAGCGAATTATCAGACGATGATGTGTTAGATAGGGAACGACGCCGTCGTTTCCTACTTTTTGCGTATCGATTTTTAATATAGTACGAGTCATCAGAACTTTCAGACGTACTGGTAGTAAAGCGGTGAGGGCGTTGGTAGGAAGAACGTGGTCTACGTGCATGTTTGCTACTATTAGTGCTACTGGACGAGCGTCGCCTTCGAGATCTGCTACGGTAAGTTTGTCGTTTATGACGGCGGCGTCTATCACGCAAACTTGTCACAGACCAGCGTCTCCGAATGGGCTGTTTATCCCGAGTCTTGCTGCGAGACTTTCTAGGTCGCCCACGATCGCGTGGAAGTCGCGGGAGACATGTCTAAGGAACACCTCAGAAATCTGGTATGGGTGGAGAATATGTATGTATTCACAAAACAGCGTAACATGATAACAGATATAAGTATGTAAAATAATAATAATTGGTGAGTGAATGTGTGTGTGTATGAAGGAAAAGAAAGAAATCAAAGGGGTAGGTGAGGGAGACAGGAGGAGAAGAAAACAATAACATTTATTATTATGCAATGAATACTTAGTTCATTTTTAATTAGTTTATGCATTGTATTTTGTATTGTTCTAAATTCCTTTTTCAAAGATGCGTAAAACATAATTTATCGTCATGGAATATAAGCAACGTTAACGTCATACATACAAGCAATAACATATACAAGTAACACCCAGAACTAAATCATATAATCAAGTTCTTTCTTCATTCAACGCTTTCGGCCGGGGATTGAACCCAGGACCCCTTGCACACGTCACTAGATGAACCATGTGCATAGTCTTTGCTATCACAAAGATAAAAAAAAAGCAAAATAAACCGGTTCAAGACCGGTACCGTACTTCCGATGACGGCTGTATTTATTTACAATATTTGTTCGTACCTAGATACCTACCTACACATATAATTTGCATGTACAGTACCTACACCCTCAGATGCACTATAAAACTACATAATACTACACCCGTCGTAAATATATTTGTAAAGTACCTACCTACTTAATGTTTAGTTAGCCCGGAGAATGATCATAATAAGTAAATGGGTTAATGACTTCAGTGAGATGCAATGACTTGATACTAAATAAATCATATCAGATATGTTTGTTTAGTTTTAAGGGTGATTACGAAAAATTCGGAAATTGTTGTTTTTGTTTATAAGTAGGTACTTGCTGCAATATGAGTTTTATGATTGCTCGTTGCTTAGGCCAGTGACGTAGCCTACTTATCTGTTCTGCATGAACGATACTTTTAATTATAAATTAATGTAAGTAAAATCATTGTAAGTAGGTAAGTATACAAATCGATTATGTAGTGATTTACGTCATAATAAAGAGGTTACATACCAGCAGATTTTCTCCAACGTTCTTATCACTTCTGAAGTATTACTTTTTATGTATTTCTAGGGTTCTTTTTGTAAATTTTACTCACAAAGACTAGTTAGATATAACGTTTAATCATAGGCATATTACAATAGGATACAAATTCAAAGACACAACCTTTCCACCTGACAGCTCATCGACAATTGATTGCTGCTTGCCGAGCGGTACACTATGATGACATTCTATTTTTTTTTAAATAACTAACACTATGTTAAAAAATATTCCAAAACTTTCAAGTTGGTTCAAAAACTTTATATATAATAGAAAAATACATAATTCAAATAATATAATGAAAACAGTTTGGCAAATAATAAACTGTGAAACTGGCAAAGTTATAACCAAGGGACAATGATTTCTGCCTAAAGATAGGTGATGATGTTGTTAAATCCAACGCTGAGGTTGCTCGAGCTTATGAAGCAGAGACTTTATTAAAAAATAACAATACCGTCATTAATGTCTATTTAAAATTTCAACATGTATATATTAAATATACATTGTCATTGGACAGGACATTGTCAAAACGTTTAGCTTACTTAATTTAAAAAATACTTAAGACTACTGGTATATCAGTCAAAGTCATTGGTTCAGTAATTCTAGTTAAATATAGCCCCACACTTAGCTTATATATTCAATAAATGTGTTGACGATGAAGGTTTCCCAGACCTCATAAAATACAATAAACTGATACCTCTGTTCAAGTCGGGAGATAAGGGTGATCCTTCAAATTTCCGACCAATATCTATCTGTTCTTCCAGCACTAACTAAAATATTTGAAAGATTATACTCAATCAAATGCTCTTACACTTCAACCGTACAAAACAACTCCACGTAAATCGACGACGGATGCAGGTATTACGTTTATATCTCATTTTTATTGACGTGTCCGTACCCGGGTGTCTCCATCAGCATCACGCCGACGCTACCAGCCTTTACCGCTGCCCTTGACTAGTCCTCCACCACCTGTCCGGTCTACCAGCCGGAAGACGTTGACCGCCTGGCATTGTCGCTGACCAGCCAGATCTGAGACGCGCTCGACCTGTCATCGCACACCGTAGCTCTCGGGGGAAGCCCGCTCCTCTCCCTGCTGAGCTACGCGCACTCATCCACGATAAGCGCCCTCTCCGGAAGCAGTGGCAGCAAACCTACTGCCCTACGATGAAGACCAGGCTCAACACCATGACGACGGAGCTGAAGCGCTAACTTGATCGCCGAAGAATCTTGGGAACGCCACGTCGAGTCCATGGGCGACCACGTCCCCTACGTGCATCGCCTATGCCGGGATTTGTCGACTTCTTCAGCTTCTTTCTGACCAATCCTGGGCAGCGACGGCCTACCAAGATTTCGAGGCCAAGTCCGTGTGGAGATCTTCACCGAATGCATCGAGAAACAGTTCAAGCCGAACCCTACGGATGATGTGGAGCACGTCGCAGCAGTCGAGAGACACCTGCGAGAGTACTTCGCCTCGCCGAAAGCTCCCGAAGAGGACCCCACCCTCATGACGCCCGGCCAGATTATGCGTGCATTTCGACGTACCAAGCCCAGGGAAGCCCCGGGCGCAGACCGCACACCCAACATGGCGCTGTTACATTTGCCGCCAGGCACTGTGGCGGCCGTTACGCGCCTGTTTAACGGTATCTTGCGCACGGGCCACTTCACAACCCAGTGGAAGGTGGGCTTGGTCATCATGTTGCCCAAGCCGGGCAAGGACACCAAGCAGCCTGAGAGCTATCGGCCGATAACTCTACTGAGTACCATCTCAAAGGTGTTTGAGAAACTCCTGTAGCGAAGCTGCTGCCCCACATCCAACCGTGCCCGGAACTGTTCGGTTTCAGGCCCGTGCATTCTACGACGCTTCAGCTCACCAGAGTACTGAATGACATGAAGGTATGTTTAAACAAGAAGGAATACACTGTCGCGGTACTCTTGAACATGAAGAAGGCGTTCGACAGAGTATGTATGGCACGAGGGGTTGCTGTACAAATTGTTGACGTCTCCAGCCCCAAGAATATTGGTCCAATCATCGCCTCCTTCCTGAGGAATCGCCGCTTCCGAGTGATGGTGGAAGACGCCGTCTTCGAGGAGCACCCCGTTGCAGCCGGCGTCTTTTTTTTTCATTTACTAACAATAAAGTCAAGATGGATTGAGCCCGATAATTTTTTGTCCCAACCCACGAACTCAACATGATCACGTACTGGGATAGTTGCACCATTTAGTTCTAAATTAAAAGCCGTATTCCATTCCCTAGAAAATACCAACACTGTACTGTACTCTTAGGAGCGGATAGTTCTAATCCAGGCAATAATATTCAGCTTTTTAGTGAGTTCAGGGATATTTGCATAGTGTATGTATAGTGCTAAGTCGGAAGTGTGGAGGGATGAGTTGTATATATTATAAAGCAAATGGCTGAGAACTGACCCCGTGGAAGAACTCTCCACACCATGCGGGTTTCAAATTCCTCCCCAGGGACGTGTTGCATGATTGACCTGGACATGAGTACTGAACAAATTATAATTTTATGAATTCCAAACAATAAGAATTGACTCGGGGTCGCCTAACGGCCGACGCTGGAGCTAAACTTATTAAAAGTTTATTTACATGACGCAATCGGCGTTTTTTGTGATCTTTCCAAATCTTTAGATTGGCTTGGATTTCCAAATCTTTAGAATCTTTAAATCATGATAAGATTATCAGCATTAGCTTCCTGACTAGAAAGTCCAAATTAGTTGATTATTTTATAGCCAAAAATTATCTACTTAATAAAAGGAAAACCAAATGTGTAAAGTATCTACCCAATCTAAAATAGACAGCCACTAATATAATTGAACAAAATGAAAAACTGAGCCTGGTGGATAAAACTGTATTTCTTGGCGTCAAACTTGATTCAAAGCTTCAAGGGCACCTCATCTAGATGCACTAGCGGGTAGAATGAGTTCTGCAGCGTACGTCATAAAAAGAATTCATCTTATTTCGGATTAGTAGTGACCGCGAGATTTGTTTACTTCGGCTACTTCCACAGCTTGATGTCTTAAGGCATCCAGCTGTAGGGTAATGCCTCAGATATAAATCGCATATTTACTCTGCGGAAACGTGCCATTTAAAAACTTGGTCCCAGGGAGTCGCTAAGAGACAAGTTTTAGAAGATCAACATTCTGACTGTCTTCTCCGTACATTTTTATGAATATATTGTATGTCAAGAAAAATAAACACCTGTTTAAAAATAAACTGCGATAACCATTATAATTTGAATACTAGAAATAAGAATGAACTGTTTTTGCTACTCTAGTAGACACCACAAAATTTCCAATTCCTTCTTTGGCCAATGCATACAATACAATTACAATAAGGTCCCCGATACTATTCAAATCTTACCGACACATACATTCAAAACGTTTATTTATAGAAGTTTATGTGCCTGATACATAATGCCTAACTATGTACAGTTACATACACTAATTTATCTACACACATATCATAAGCTCTCTTGATGTGTTCAGGAACCGCATGTTGGACCGGCATTGTGGCATTGATAAATTGCTCTGCCCTTGTTTAGCTTATTCAGTAGTACCAACTTCATAGACAAAAAAGGGGTGGCACGCAGGCGGGTGTCGGCTTTCGAAATTTGAATGTCATAATTTGTCGAAAATTGATACAATATGGTCATAATGTATCAATATTCAGTAAGAAATGTGTTTATACCAAGTAGTATATCATTATGCTTGTCGTCAACGTGCGGTTTTTGGACGCAGTAAATAGGGTTTATTGTTTCATAAACCCTATTTACTGCGTCCTAAAAGTATTGAAGGGATATTACTTACTTTCAAATTATCTACAAGACTGAAGAAGAGAATAAACTGCTTGTTTTTCGATTGGTTATCTTAAAAATAAACATAAGTGATACCATAATCTCGTATAGCAAGAAAGCGAAGAACCTTGGGGTTGTTATTGACAACCTGCTGTCTCAGTGGCTCAATGTCTATGAGGTAAGCAGGCGAGTCTGCGCTTTTTTATTCCCTCCAGAGATTGCAGTTCTTACTGTCACGGCAGACTAAATTCACCCTTACTCAGTCTCTTCTACTACCATTAATCGACTACGCGGATGTTTGCTGGGTCAGTGCAAACGAAGAACAGCTGAATAAACTCGAACGACTTCAGAATCCCGGGATTCAGTTTATCTTCGGGCTACGCAAGTATGACCATCTTTCCCAGTATCGCAAGAAGCTAGGGTGGCTTCCGATTCATATTTGCCGTGATATGCACATTTTCTCCTACCTTTTTAATATCTTGATAAATCCGCGCTAACCCACATATATTCGTGAACGTTTCGAGTTCCCTTTCTCCAGGGACAGGAATCGCAGATCCCACACGGTGTGTCTTCTCTCAACTCCTCAGCACAACACTGTTGCTTACGAACACTCGTTCAGGTTTAGGGTAATCTTCACTTTACTTCTCTGCGCTATTAGGAATTTCATTTTCAAGAAAATATTAAGACTGCATCTCCTTTGTTAGATTCTTTGCTCTTTACATTAAGTTCGATAACATAAATAAGCAAGAAAAATAGATGAACACCTGTAGCGTATATAGGTTAATCACCTCATGAAACAGCTAGGTACCTATCTAAAAACAGTTAATCACCGCATGGACATAGGAACAAAGGAAGGTGATAATGTAAGATATACATGTGTTATTTAAGGGTGCATTGCTTATTTGTTAATTAATTGGTTTTAAGGGAACATTTATAAATCGAGATGCCCTTTATTGTATAGGTATAATAATTTTGTACGCGACTGTACCCGAGGTGAGATTTGTATGGGAAACTAAACTAAACTTTAATAGTAGTTTATGTGACTGCTGCATAATGGAGGGCATTAAAACTCGAGAGCATAATAATATCACCCGAGAGTTTTAATGCCTAATTATGTACAGTTACATACACTAGTTTCTCTACACACATATCATAAGCTCTCTTTGATGTGTTCAGGAACCGCATGTTTGACCGGCATTGTGGTTCTGCAATTGTTTAGCTTGTTCTTTAGTACCAACTTCACGCAGACGGGCGTCGGCGTTCGAAATTTGAATGTCAGTACCAACTTCACAGACAAACTAAAAACGGCACGCGGGTGGCCGTTGGCGTTCGAAATTTGAATGTCATGTAGAAAAACTACACATATTGACCATTATGTGTAGTTTTCCAGATACGAAACGAGTTTTTACCAAGTAGTTTAACATAATGCTGATCGTAACGTGCGGTTTTTGAACGCAGTAAAGAGGGTTTATGATACGTGTGTAGATAAACGTTTTTTAATGTCTAATGCTTCTTTATAATTAAGCAATTAGAGATTGTTATTGTTTCTATAGTCTATTTTTGGACTAATTAATGGCACTAATTTTAAACTGAAAGTTATCTTTGGTAAGTCGATAGGCCTTGCCGTATGGTTCACAGTTAACAATTTATTGTTAAATGCTGGTAAAACCAAATGTATCAAATTCTCAATTCCAAATGTCAGGCAAGTTGGGACCAGTTTAGTGTTGGACAGCAATAGGTTAGAATTAGTAAATGAAACGAAGTTTCTTGGAATAACCATTGATAACAAATTGCAGTGGGGACCCCACATAGAAAAATTGGCTGGTAAATTAAGTTCTGCGGCTTAGGCTGTTAGGAACATCAGACAAAACACGGATGTGGCTACATCTAGGCTATTATATTTTAGTTACTTTCATAGTGTCATGTCCTATGGTATCTTGTTGTGGGGGAAAGCAGCGGATATTCAAACTATTTTTATTTTACAGAAAAGAGCTATTCGAGCAATTTTTAATTTAAAACGCACATACTCCATAAGACAGCTTTTTAAAGAAATTGACATACTAACTGTAGCTATTCAATTTATTTTCGAAAATATAATGTATGTACGCAAGAACCTTACAAAATTTCCCAAACTTAGCGATAGCTGTAATGTTAACCTAAGAAATAATCACAGACTACTTGCGCCCCTGTTTAGACTCGCGAAGGTTAGCAATTCTTTCAAGGGTCAATGCATTCTCTACTTCAACAAGATACCTCTGGAGATCTTGAAATTGCCATTTGAGCAATTTAAAATCCATTTTAAAGCGACTTTGTCGAAAAAGGGATATAACAATGTTCAAGATTACTTAAATGATGGGTCTGTATGGGGTTAATCTGGCTCAACACAGACCTTGCTGTTAATAATTTTGTAATTATTTATTCCTGCTTATTAATTATGATAATGACTAAATATAATATTTTGTATTTATTAAGCATAAGCAATTTTTAAAAAGAGATCTTAAAATCAATCTGTGGGAGTTTCTACGCCCTTATTCTCCCACAGTGGTCCAATGTAAAGAAGTGGCAAAAAATGACGATTGCTAAGTATATGTAAATATCTACAGTAATAAAGACATTTGGAATTGGAATTGGAATTGGTATGCTTGCACGAGAGATGAGAATTACAGCTTGACATCAAACCGTAATCCTCATTAACCTATAGCTACAGCTTTGAAACTATAAGTGTACTATTTTTATTACTTTGGGACTATTAAGCACATTTTTAGCTGTGTAAAATTAAATTTTTATGAAGATTTCTAATGTGAGGATTACAGCTATAAGGGCATGATGTTTGTTTCAGGGTAGACCTAAACCCTCTAGTTAACGCTTACTGACCTTATTTACTAACCTTTCTTATATCCTCGTTGCCAGCGAGTGCGTGCCCTTGCCAATCTTTGTAAAGCGTACATTCCTTGACGCAGTGGGCAGCAGTTATTAGTAACCTTTGGTTTATTATTGATGACCCACACACATTTAAATCGTTAAAACGACAATTTAAAGTCAGATGTACTGAATGCGGAAAGTGATGTATTTTGGTGTATCTTCCGCCAATTATTTTTGCTTCCATGGTACGACGATAACCCTTCGATAGCAATATCATGTAGAAAAGAATTAAAAATTCAAATTTAGCTAACATTTAGTGAACTGTGATTTTTATTATCTTTAAAATCAATATCCTGACGTTATAATTGAGGGGCAATTGAACAACCTTCTAGTTAGCAATCTACCCAGTACTAGACGCAGCGTAAAACACGCCACATTCTGTTTTGACTCGTCTAGTTTTAGAACTGGCTAATCTTAATCTTTTTAGTTCAGTTTTACTTTTATTGGTGTAAGTCGGAATCGCGTTAACTGATTTATTGATTGTTATAATTGGGGTTTAATTTTCCGCGTCTACGCTGATAGTAATGCTATTTAATGTTCTTTCACGACTTTATATGGTCGAATGGATTTAATTGTTTCTTGGCTTCTTACGAATGATCCGAATACTTGAATTTAGTAGGTAACGATGTATTATATTTTTTCCTATCACATTTTACTTCCAGTCTTCCATTCTTCCAGTCATTCTAACTCTAATCAACACAAATTTTCCCTCCACGTCCTCCGCCAATAGGCGTTAAGTAGGTCAAGTACACTAGGTGGTGCCAAGCACGCTCGAGATTTCGTGCGAGCTGCTATGTCGCAGGTTTGTCATTGTAAGTAAACTCCAATAAAATTTAATTCCATGATGCCAGGCAGAATTAAAATGTTAGGCTTCAAATAAGGTTTTCGCTTTCTCGGGGGAGCCTCACTCCTAGGGAACGCGTCCCCAGGTGGCGGATAGGGGGTGCTCGGCAGGTTGTTCTGGGACACCTGCAGGGCTGGAGGGAAATAAAATACCTCCCGCGGACCAACAGGCCCCTTGCCTAGGGTTACAGGTGAAGACCTCAACGGCAGCAGCGGCGGAGAAGGCGGACTTTGGTACGGCAATGCTGGCGGAAGAGGCAACGAAGGGGCGGATTCCTCCCGCGTAGCGCATGAAGCCTGCTTCGGTGGCGATGGCAGCCCGAATGCTGATAAGGACAGTGGTTTGGCAGAGACGGCAAGACAGCAAGGCAGCGTGTAATGCCCAGGGCGTCAGCAGAGGACAAGGAAACTGGCGGCCATACACTGCATCCAAACTCTTCTCTGGTCGTAGAGGTTCCCGTTGCATCGGATACAGGAGAGGGAGGACGAGAGAGTGCACCTGTGGTTGCGCGCCCACTTATGCACTTAAATATGATCTGCGTATCGGATTGCTTTTGGACTTGGTACACGGAGAATAAAAAGCCCTGTGGCAAAAAATGGAGGTAGAGAGGTTCGGTTGTGATGCACACCGGGCTTTGTCTGACATTTGCACGTAGGCGGCTCAGAGAGAGTGGTCGCTTTTGCGCTGAAAGGGTTAACAGCGTGAGCTCGGCAGCACTCTGGGTGACCGAGCAGCCCTATTTAGCGAAGCACTGCTCGCCCCGAATGGGGGTGGGACTAGAAAAGGTTTCCCAAAAATTGCTTATCCCAAAAACAACAAGGAGTCAGTAACCACGGCTGTCTACGCATCCTTACCCACGTGGTCGAAAGAGAACGAGTAAAAATAATACGCCTAGAATATTTAAGATGACATTTGCCGCATGGAACGTTAGAACCCTATTGGATCGCGATACCAACTTGTGTCCTGAGAGGAAAACAGCAATCGTGGTTCAGGAACTTCGTCGCTACAACGTGGACATAGCCGCACTTAGCGAAACCCACCTGGCCGACGAAGGAGAATTAGTTGAACACGGAGGCGGATACACCTTTTACTGGAAAGGGACTCCCACCTCTGAAACAAGGCGCTCCGGCGTAGGATTTGCGATCAAAACCTCCATCGTTAAGAACCTAAGCGAGTATCCTATCATCTGACCGTGTCATCACTTTGCGCCTTCACATGGACAATGAGAGGTTTTTAAAAATCAGTGTGTATGCACCAACAATGACGAATACTGATGATATCAAAGAAAAATTCTATGAAGAGCTATCAGATACCCTGGCGAAAATTGGTCCCACGGAAAAAATCTTGCTGTTGGGAGATTTCAACGCAAGGGTTGGACGTGACTTTGATGCTTGGCCTCGTGTTCTAGGACGGCATGGTATTGGTAACATGAACAGTAATGGCCAAATGTTACTAAGCCTCTGTGCGGAATTTGGCTTGGCTATAACCAATACCTACTTTCGACTCCCTTTAAAACATAAGGTTACATGGATGCATCCAAGGTCAAAACATTGGCACCTCATAGACTATGCCATTTTCAGACGAGCCGACATCTCACAAGTACTTGTTACTAGAGTTATGCGTGGTGCCGAATGCTGGACTGACCACAAATTAGTGGTAACGAAGATGAAACTGAAACTTCGCCCACCTATCCGAAGCAACAAAGCTAAAACCCTCCGCCTTGATACAAATAAGCTATCCAGCTTAGAAATCCAAGCAAATTACTCTCAGACTTTAAATAGCGCAATCTCAACGCTGGACACAAAAGGTGCACTTCAGGTGACATGGGAACTCCTGTGTACGCAAGTAATCGATGCGGCCACTCAAACTTTAGGGAAAACAACCCGGACTAACGAAGACTGGTTTGAGGAGAACGATCAATTGATCACTAAAGCGATTGCAAAACACCGCACTCTGTTACGTCGTCGGCGAGGCAGAAATTCACGGGAGACTTTGGAGGAAATAAAGAAAAGTAACGCGGCACTTCGAACCATTACACGCGAAGCGAAGGATCAGTGGTGGAAAAAGAAGGCTGACTACATCAACTGGCTTTCCCGGCACAATAGACTTGGTTTGTTTCATGCTGAAGTAAGAAAGCTAGTCGGAAGTGCGCCTCGTATAAATGTGCCATTGAAGTCTATGAACGGTACTCAGCGGTTTACTACGAAAAAAGACGTTCTTGATCGGTGGGCGCAGCACTTCAATCAATTGCTGAATGTAGACCGGGCAGCTGATCTGCAGCACATTAGAGGACTCCGAAAACTTCCCGAAGCAACTGAACTAAGTGAACCACCAACGCTTGATGAAGTAGTTGCAGCAATAAAAAATCAACCAAACAAGAAGGCGGTCAGAGTGGATGACATTCCTGGAGAACTTCTTAAGTACGGCGGAGAGAACCTACACAATACCCTCTGGAAATTATTTTGTCTGATGTGGAGTGAAGAAGTTGGACCAAATAACTTCAAGATCTCGCGTATATGTACTCTGTACAAGAATAAAGGAGACCGCTCCGATTGTAACTCCTACCGTGGCATATCACTGCTCTGTATTCCTGGGAATTTTTTTGCTAAAATCCTACTGAATAGGCTTATACCAATCTCCGAAAAAATACTACCAGAAAGCCAGTTTGGTTTCAGGCCAGAACGAGGGACAAGTGAAGCTATCTTTAGTCTGCGGCAGCTACAAGAGAAAAGCAAAGAGCAAAGACAACCCCTCCACCTCTGCCTCGTAGATCTGGAGAAAGCATTCGACAGCGTTCCTGGCGAAGCCCTATGGCTGGTTCTAGAGAAGTATGGGTGCCCGGAAAAGTTTATAAGGCTCATTCGTCTGCTCCACGATGACATGACCTGTTGCGTTTCAGCAAATGGCGAACAGACAGAGTTTTTCTCCGTTACCTATGGAGTCAAGCAAGGATGTGTTTTGGCACCCACTCTGTTCGCCTTGTATTTTGCCGTGGTGGTTAGAGAATCCCTGAAAGACACTTTAGAAGGCATTTATATCCACTTCCAAATGAATGGAAAGCTGTTCAACCTATCTAGACTTAGGGCGCACACTAAAGTCTCTCATTGTATCATCACAGAGATAATGTACGCTGATGACCTGTGTTTTGTGGCGGTTACCCCAGAAGGTCTACAAGAGCTGATGACTAAACTCGGTGAAGCTTGCTGTAGGTACGGGCTAAAAATTAGGGTTAATAAAACGGAAGTTATGTCCCTGGAAACACTTCAAACGCCCAGTGCTGCACTAAAAATAAGCCTAAGAGGAGATACTCTGAAGCAAGTAGAAAAATTCAGATACCTGGGAAGCACGATAACATCTCGTGGAGACCTAGACGCTGAGATCAACAGCAGAATCGGCGCTGCTTCAGCGACTTTCGGGAAGCTGGAACAGAGGTTGTTCCGTTCGCATGATATAAGTCGGACTACCAAGATCGCAGTGTACATGGCTAGGATGCTGCCAAATCTTCTGTACTCAGCGGAGACATGGTGTTTGTACCGGAGGCACATCCGGACGTTGGATAGGTTTCGCCTCAAGTGTCTTCGCAATATCTTGCATATCAAATGGACTGAACGCATTCGCAACACAGAGGTGCTACGCAGAGCGAATGTTAGCGGTATTGAAGCCTATCTGATACGGCGACAACTGCGCTGGTGCGGACACCTCTCCCGCATGCCCGACGAGAGGCTGGCTAAGCGCGTCTTTTATGCAGAGCTCCAAGAAGGCAAGCGCAAGCAAGGTGGCCAGTTTCTACATGCGTTTTAATGGTAGGTAACACGCTGTTAATAAGCTTTGAAGCCTAACATAAACTATATTTGAGACCTGTCTGTTATCGCCTGGTGTACCTACATTCAAAGTATGTTTGTGTGTGATGATGATATTAAATAAAAGTGAAGTGAAATCTTGTATGAATTTAAGAGATAAAATCTAACAAGAGTGGGTAGAAACATAAATATTATTTTAGTATATAAGTCTGTATAATTTATCAGTGGATACGATAAGGTAGGTAATTCGTATCAAGTTTTGCAATAGAAAACATGTAATGTTATGCTACTTACATGCCATTTTCTAGTCTGCTTTGATGGTCTGCATTTATCTCACAGCTGGATATTTCGTATCACCTTTATTTGCATAGGACCCTGTAATGTTTTAAACCATAAGAACACAATAACAAATCATTTTCACTTCGTATTTTTATACTTTCAGCACTGTTAAATCGATGTCGAAGGTGTTTACCTTTGGTGACCTTGTATTTGGCTTTCTCCGAAACTCTGCAATCTCGGGCTTCGTGCGCGCTGGTGCGCTACCTTTTTATCTATCGATGTTATGTAATTTTGGCTATGTTATCTTGTTGTTTTCTCTATTACGAGCCTGAAACCAAAATCTGACATATTTTGATGTCGTTGTTTATCTGGTTGTCATGGCAATGTCCATTCAAACTCATTAGCGGTCTGATATGTTTACTTCAATACTTTTACTAAAATACTTTTTCCCTCTTGGCCATTCACAAAAATTACTTTTAATTTAAATAATTTTTAGAACTCTCCAAAAAGGGTATAAGAGCGGAACATTTCTGAAATTGGGGAGTCTCACTTCAGCTCTTAAAGAACAAGCTTCACCTAAAGGCCTTATCCCGGGGTCGCACTGCCCCGGGATCCTGCGAGCCTCTGTTGAGTCGCTGACTGTCTGCTGCTGCTGCCTTACTGCCGTCTCCAACCACCTATACGGCTTGCTGCTGCTGCCTTACTGCCGTCTCCAACCACCTATACGGCTTGCTGCTGCTGCCTTACTGCCGTCTCCAACCACTTATATCCTGACGTGCTGCCGTCTCCAACCATCTATACCCCGTCGTGCTGCCGTCTCCAACCACCTACATCTTGACGTGCTGCTGCCTTCAAGCCACCTCCTACGCCACCTCCGGATCACCAACTACGCCGCTACTCCAGGCTCCGAGCACCACCGCCGCGTGCTCCCTGTTCTGCCCTCCTACTCTCCGTGTCCTTCGCTCCCCTTTTTATATCAATACCTGTATCTTTTAAAAACCCTGTGTCACCTCATTCATCCTCATCCTCCTATCATTTTTTTAAAAATAGCCATTGTAAAATAAATATAATAAACTGTCATTTCTAAATTTTATCCTGGTTGTTGTTTCTTGTTAGGTTCTGGTTAGGTTCTTGTCGCTACACGACAAACAATAATACAATAAACTTAGTTGTTTTATTTCTTAAGATATACTTCCTTATTTTAATAAGGTAGGCATAACAAAAACATGTTCTATAAGTCATCGCAGTTATCTTAGAATCAGTATTGCTTACATCATATAAAATATAATCAACTTAAAACTAAAAATAACTCCAAATTCATATTTGATTACAAGTTATAAGCTGGTAACAGTACTTTGTTTGTAAAAGTAACTTGTGCAAACTAAATAAACAAATGCATATTTAATGATGCGATTAACAGCGACATAGGCTAGTACTACCTACAAAATCTATAAAAATATTATAACAATTATATTTAACACAAATTAATCTGTGATTGGTGCAAATAGATTTTGCATAGAATTCTGTACAGGCAAATAAGCCTCAAATAAGCTATTTGGGTCAGATGGATGCGTACGTAACTAGTTAGCCAAAATACACTACATCCCATATTGGGGCTTTTCTTTTATTAGGGGCTCTAGAATTTGCTATTGCCTTCAGAGCTTGCCTAACCAAATTATGTGAACTAATACTGTTTTCTAAAAGAGGCTCGCTCAATGTCGAGCTGGCTTATATATTAAAATAGTAGTATATGCCAAACCGTGTATCTGATGTAGATCAATAATAAACCTAGCCAGATCGGAGCCCGTTGGCGTCGAAATATTAACTTCATGATCCTTAGCCCATACAAACCATCTAGACCAAGCATGTTTGTAGGTTTTTAAGGAGGAATCACGCCAACCTTTTAATATAAATCTCTTTGACCATCTGACTAACCTGTTAAGGCTTCCGACCACCCCCACTTCTTCACACCTCTATAACTAAGTCTTGAGTCAGCGGATGAGGACAGCATGTTGTCGCATCTATGAGGACTTAATCCAAATTCCTGATTGTGAACGGAGGATCCAGTGCTCGGTTCTTCAGGTCGGGTCCCCAAAATACCTTCTTCCAACATGAAGCAATCACGAGATATATTCCTCGAACCGTGGTCAGGTGTGTTAGTACACGTGGCATCAGGAAAGGTGGAGGGAAGACCCTAGCCAACCGATAATCCCAGTGATGACTGAAAGCGTCGTGCACTATTGCTCTCTGATCTCTTTCGTCGAGTGTGCCATATAATGGGACTACGTGAGTCGCGGCCGAAGCAAACTAGTCTATCACAGGCTGGCCCCACTTGGTATATATCAATGTGGTAATTTGAGGGAGTAAATGCACGTGCACGTGACAATCGATCTGCTTCTCCGTTGTAACGGCCCGGGTTGTAATGAACTTCTATATGAGTGTTGAAAAGATCAAATAAGTGGAGAATATCGTAAGTTATCGACATCAAAGTAGTTGATTTGGTTCCACCTTCGTTCCTCAGATACGAAATTCACTGAGCCTAGAACTCTCTGAATTTCTTTTAAATTGGCCTTTTTCTTTTGAGAAGACGATCCACCTTTTTGAACATTTCTTGACTTTTTTGTCGAGGTAGATGATTTTGCTTTAGATGAGGGTTCCAAATAATGTAGTTGATTGTTGATAGTTGATTTTCCAACCTAAAAGTTCCAGTGTTTGAATTACTTGTTGTGTCTAGTGCTGTAATAGCCAAGGGTCTTGGTTTACCACCAAGAAGTAGTCTAGGTAAACCGCTATTCTGATACCTCTTTCTCGTAGGATTTGTGCCACCCAGTTTGTCAACGACGCAAATATTTTCGGGGCATACGCTAGGCCAAGGGGAAGACAAGTTTATTGAAAAAGCTGCCCTCTGTATATTATTCTGAGGAAGCATGGATGCGCCTTTGAGACCTGTACATGAAAATATGCGTTGGACAGGTCTATTTTCACTAGCCAGTATTGCGGCTGAAGAAAGTGCACTATTCTATGTAAATTTTTGAGACTGAATATCTGAACGTCCACGTAATAGTTTCGATTTTTCAAATTGAAAATCCCTTGAGCCTTCGCTTTTTGGTACCAAAAACATTGGTGACACAAAACTGGGACTGAGTAGTGCTGGCTCCAACAATCGCATTTTTATCAGCTGATCGATGACTTGGTTCATCTCGGACGAAAGAGGTGTTAAGAAACGGTGGCTGGCCAGATGTGGCACTTTCAGAGGTGGTCTTTCGACAAAGGGAATACTAAAATTCTGAATCATCTTTGTTAAACTTGGTGGAGGCTGGAAGAAATGCCAGCTGCTTAAAAAATGAGGCAACCGGCCCGCCCGAAAAGTGTTCGAGTCAGAATCAAAGTCTACGGGGGCCTTGTTGACCCGCTGATCTGTTTTGTCCTCGAAACTAATTTGAGTACCCATCCTGACCTTGCGGATGTTGATTGTTGGGCCTCGGACGAGAGGTCCTTTGGGTATTTTGCCTAAAAGGCGGTCGAATGAAATAGTGGCCTTGATAATAGTTATTGTAATAACCAAAAGGTATTCGGTTCATGCTTTCCTGTTGGAAACAGGAAGCATGTGATAAATTATGCATCCTGTTAGGATATGCAATCGTTTGAGCATGACTAAGTAAACCCTGAGTCTGCTGTTGGGGCAGTGCTTGCGCAACAGCTTTATTTTGAGGCGGCACACGGACCGGCCGACCGCGACTTTTTGAGGTGCTTTTTCGATAGCGGAAGAAAAATAATCTTTATGAAAGAGATTTTCACAAGTGGGTGGAATGTTACGCAAGGAAGACTTTAAGTAGGTATCTTTGATGTATCTCAAAATATTGTCTCGCCCTATGTCCGCAGGCTATTTGAAATGTGTCACTACTGATTTTTTGATAACTACCTTTAACAAAAAGATCATTGACTTTTTCTTGTAAAAATTAAAAAAAAGAGTTATCACAAGTATATAGTTATAGTTATAAGTAGACAAAACAACAATAAATAATCTGCTTAGTATTATTTTAATTTATTAATTAGTAAAATCAATTTAATGTTCAATCGTTCATAAAAGTACTGACCTGGACCCTTTACTGCACACATCTAATTCAAAATCACCACAATCTGACCAGTCTACTCAACATAACCTAAAAATGGATCAGTACTCAGAGCTGTCAAAGGGTATGGAAGACATTATATCTTCTTTCAACGATCGCATGGCCAGGTACGAGAGGGATCTGCAGCTAGCTGCCGCCTCACCCAGCCCTCAGGATATTAGCAGCCTGGCGCAGCAGTTCACAGACTTCAAATCCTTGATCTGGAAAGCTCTCGGAGTGCTGAAGTCGCAAGTTGAGTTTCTGGGTCTGGGGCTTGACACGCATGAACAGGTAATGCGGCGCAAGGTCCTTCTTGTCCATGGCGTGGCTGAGGAACCGGATGAACAGCCTGTTGCTGTACTGTCTGCAGTTCTGTCTGGCCGCTTGAAGTCCTCCGATGAATGTCTTGGAGATGTGAAAGTGGTGCACCGCTTGGGAGCGAAGGGGGCCAAGACTAGGCCCCTCCTAGTGCGCTTTGCATCCTACAAAGCACGTAGCGAGGTGTGGGACTCGAAGAAAGCCCTCAAGGGTTCCGGCATCACCATAACGGAGTTCCTCACAAGGTCGCGGCATGATGTGTTCATGGCAGCGCGAAAACACTTCGGGGTCAATAACTCATGGACTTCCGATGGCCGAATCTTCCTGCACCTGCCCAACAAGACTCGCCAGAAGATCGAATGCTGGACGGAGTTGCGGCCGCTCATGAACAAGTTCCCCAGTACGGATGCCCCACAGTTAGCCGACAAGGGGAAGAAACCTACTGCGCAGACTTCGGCGGGCACCGTCAAAGGCGTCGTTACGAGGAGAGGTGCGTCTCAAGCTCGGGCTGCGAAGTGATTGGTGATGTGGGGTTAGTTAGCCGGAGTGTGGTTTTCAGATGCTCGCCGTGCCATGTTATTCAGCGATACGACCTCATTTTACAAGTCCTATGCTGGTAATTCTCTTGTGCAATGCTTTGGGAGGTAGGTTTATTTATTCTTCGAACTTCTTTGCATTTGCCCGACTATAAATTACAATTTTTTTTCCTTGCATTTGTCAATCTGTCACTGTCATGAAATGTCACCCTGGGCTCACTTTTTAAATATAAAGTTGTGTTCCGATTTCTGCCAAACCGCATCGTCTACGAACCTATACATTTGTATATTTTTTTTTTATCTTGACTCGCTGTCTACAAAACAAAAGTGCGTGACTTTTGCCCTGTGTGTTTTTGTCTTTTGTGTTTTATATTATGGGATCTTATTATTTACCAGATTCCTTTCATCACTCCTGTGTGGTTAGGGTCTAGGTCAATATTTATTTAGTAGTGTAGTTGTAGTTTTATTTTGTGTTAGATAACACATTCTAGCATATTTATTATATTATTAATATATATTTATTTTATTTGGTATGGATAGTTTATGTAATATTGATAACAGTTTCTTCTCATGTTCTTCAAGTGATAACTATATTAGTGCGGAGAGCGATAACTCCTTTGTGGAGAGACCGCTATCCGTCGAACTGACGTCTGTCTTTGCGGGCCTGGGGAATAATTTTAATATTGTTCATATTAACGCCCAGAGCATTCACTCCAGTTATCCGGACCTACTCGAGTCGTTCAGTAGCAAACATGTAGATGGTATTCTTGTATCTGAATCCTTTCTCAAGCCAACTTTACCATCCACTATGTTCTCGCTGCCTGGATACCAGCTCTATCGGAACGACAGAGTTGGGAAAGCGGATGGCGGCGTAGCTATTTACCTTCGCTCGGATATCCCTTGCAGAGTTATAAGTGCCTCCCCGAATGAGTACTCCGAATCAGCAGAACATCTCTTCCTCGAAATCTGTCTTCACCATAGTAAAGTTCTGCTCGGAGTCCTCTACAGTCCCTCACTTCGTATTGATTACTTTGACTCTTTTGAGACTTTGCCTAATGAGCTGACTCCTCTTTATAATGATACCCTATTTCTCGGCGATTTTAATACATGTCTTCTTAAAAATGATTCCCGCTCTGCTAAATTACAGTCCATTGTAAATTCTTTCAATATGCATATTCTTCCTCTCAACGCTACTCATTTCCAACCACATTGCACTCCCTCTCTTCTTGATCTCATGATAGTTTCTAATTTGGACAAAGTTGCGACACATGGACAAATTAACTCTCCTTTTTCCTATCATGACCTGATTTACCTCTCATATAAGATTAAGACTCCCAAGTGCAATGCAAAACTTATTTACATTCGTAGCTTCAAGGGTATTGATTCTGCATCCCTTAAATCAGATGCCGCGTCGATTGACTGGACACCTATTATCACTAGTGAGACCGCTGATGATAAGATCCACCACTTCAACGCAGTTATTCTGGGACTATTTGACAAGCATGCACCGGTCAAGAAGGTTAAGGTGAAACACCTTCCAGCACCCTGACTCACCGACGTTATCAAACGTTTGATGGCTAAAAGGAACAGAGCCAAATGCCTGAACAAAAAGGAGCCTACAGCCGAGAACCTTGCCACTTTCAAACGCCTCCGAAACCGCTGTAATCGCATGTGTCGTGATGCCAAGCGCCGTCATATATTTGAGTGTATCGAAAGATACACACCTGCTCAAGTATGGAAATTCCTTAGAACGCTTGGTGTCGGTAAGTCTCAGGATCAAGCGGCTGGCATTGTTGATCTCAACGGTCTCAACATTTTTTTCTCAGCTCCCCCTGTCGTCATGGATCCCACCTTAAAAAATGCCACTCTGTGTCACCTGCGCTCGAGGTCTGCTCCCACCTCCACTCCATTTGACTTCAGACTTGTCGGAATTGATGCGGTTAAGAAAGCAGTGCTCTCCATTTCCTCCAAAGCCGTGGGTGACGATAATATCTGCTCCAAAATGATCAGCAACGTACTTGACGAGCTTCTTCCAGCTATCACACATATAATAAACTTCTCTCTCTCCAATAGTTCCTTCCCAAATGTGTGAAAAAAAGCCTTAGTTATCCCATTACCCAAAACATCAAATCCCTCCTCTTTTAAAGAGTTTCGTCCAATTTTCATTCTGCCTATCCTATCCAAAGTCCTTGAATCCATTGTCCATTCTCAGTTATCCTCCTACTTATGCTCAAACAACTTGCTGAATCAACTGCAATCCGGTTTTAGGCCCGGTCATAGCACTGTCACGGCCTTGCTTAAAGTCACCGATGACATTCAGCATGCGATGGACGAGAAACAGCTCACTGTGCTTGCACTGCTGGACTTCAGCAGCGCCTTTAACTACGTTGATTTCGATATTCTCGTTGAGACCCTGAAGTCCTTGAATGTGTCCTCCGTCTCTGCTTGCTGGTTCGACTCTTATCTGAGAGGTCGCCAGCAACGTATTAGGTCGGAGGTGACTTCAACGGAGTGGTGTGACCTCGTTGCGGGGGTCCCTCAGGGTGGTATTCTCTCTCCTCTTCTTTTCTCCGTCTTCATAAATTCCGTCTCGGATACTCTCTCGTCATCATACCATCTTTACGCAGACGATCTCCAGATTTATCGTCATTTTTCTCCCTGTGATATGGTGTCTGCTGTGGGAATGTTAAATGCCGATCTCGAGCGAATTAGGGACTGGGCCACTTCTTTTGGACTACTTGTCAACCCTAGTAAGTCCCAGGCTTTGATTATTGGTTCCAGGTTTTCCCTTAACTTGTTACAGAATCTGTCCATTGCCCCTATAACCTATGATGGAACTATAATCTCATATAGTACTAAGGCCAAAAATCTAGGAGTTTTCTTCGATAACCAATTTTCCTGGTCAGCGCATGTCAGCGAGGTCAGTAGGCGAGTCTTTGCCACTTTTCACTCCCTCAAACGACTACAATACTTCCTGCCTCGTCAGACAAAAATAACGCTTGCCCAGTCTCTTCTCCTTCCCCTGATCGATTACGCTGACGTATGCTGGATGAGCGCGAATGAAGAGCAACTGAACAAACTCGAGCGACTTCAAAACTTCGGGATTCGGTTTGTCTTCGGCCTGCGCAAGTATGACCACGTCTCGGAGTATCGCAGGGAGTTAAAGTGGCTCCCTATCTGTCTTCGTCGGGATTCTCATATCCTCATCTGCCTCTATAACATCTTATTTAATCCTCGCTATCCTGTCTTCTTACGAGATCGTTTTGAATTTTTGTCCTCGGATAGGCCTCGGAGATCTCACGCTCGATCACTGCTTATAACTCCGCAACACAATACAGCCGCATATGAACATGGGTTCAGACTACGAGCTATCAGGCTCGGGAACAAACTTCCTAGCGCCATCAGAGACAGCCCGTCACTTTCTATTTTTAAAACTCGCTTAAAAGAACACTATCTTTCTCTTCCATACTAGATTTATGTAGGTTTATTGCTTTGATATATATGTAGTATAATTTTGTCTATTTGTATTGATATTATGTATTTATGTACATATTAGTAATTAGTTTATTATTTTAATATTTTTAACGTTGTGCACATAGGTCTACCTGTTATTTCATGTATTCTGTCCATATTAGGTTTGCTGGAAGAAATCTCTTTTTAGAGATAAGCTCGCCTTTGTACACCTAGTTTCCATTTTGTTGTATCTGTATCTTCTGTTTTGTGCAATAAAGTATAAAGAGTATAAAGAGTAAGTATTAGCCCACTAAACTAAAGCTTTGAAACCTTAATTTTATTTTAAAAGGGCCTGGGTTATCGAAGCAAAGCCGCTATAAGAAAGCAAAGTTCTATAAGAGCGAAAGAGTTATATTTATCGTATGGCTTGATCTCGTCGTTTTAATATGTGAAACAGGGTGAGGAATAATATTGTTTTTGTAATTCTGCGTTGCGGACGCTATTCCAATCCTCTGGATTAAAATGCTGAATGGAATTGACAAACTGCACTTGACTCTGGGATGACTTTTGGATGGACGGTTTCTTCAGAGTGGTATTCAAAGAAAGGTAAATCTGAACTCTCGATGGGTTTCGACATTCTCGTTATATAGCTCACCACTGACGTCCGCACTAATATCAGGAAGATTATCATGGTTTTGATCAGGAACGTAATCACGGGAGCTTATGGTTGGAATGCAACGCTACCAATATAATTTTTAATACCACTTACTTGCTCACTTAAATAACGTATAGCGTCACTTATTTTACGGCTAGGTTTCTGAGCTTGCTGGCGCTCGTGAACTTCGGTCTGCGTCACAGTTTGTTCCATTGGACCAGGAGAATCAGAACTCGAAAATGAATCAGATGTAGAATCAGAATCCATGCTAGGAAAAATTAAATATTAGTATCTGAAGTATTCCTTTTTAAATACCGCAGCGTGCTTTTTAAAGAAATTTACACTTACTTGCACACAACCGACTGCTACGACAATCAAAATACCAATGTCAAACCTGCGACACAGCAGCTCGCACGGAATCTCGGGCGTGCTTGGCGCCACCTGGTGTACTTTACCTACTTAACGCCTATTGGCGGAGGACATGGGGGGAAAATTAGTGTTAAAACTGACTTTCTACCAGAAATCAAGAAAGCTACTCAAATATAGTTTATGTTAGGCTTCAAATAACGGTTCAAAGCTTAATACAATATTAATTATAATAATCAATAAGCAGGAACAAATAATTACAAAATTATTAACGGTAAGGACCAGTGGCGGCTGTACCTTAAGTGCGCCCGTGCGCCGCACTACCATTTTAAATCTAGCCATTCTCCCTATCTAATAAATTAAACTTTCACAGTAATGTTATATACCTATCATTACCCATCCATCCATACTGCCCTATACAGAAATTAAATATCTGATTATACATGTTTTGTTATTACGGGGTAAATAAAAACAGACTATCCTGTTTTGATTTCTACTGCAAAGGAGTTAAAGCTTATTTTAGCTTGAACAAAATCGGCCCCGTGCGCTCGGGAAAGCGCACGCCCCGCTAGCTCATACGACTCCTATGAAACACGGTGCAAACAGCCCGGCGCGTGAGACGGAAGATGCGTAGTACAAAATGTATGCAGATTTAGGATAGATTCGTGCGCCGCACGCGACCGGAAATTGCCGAAAGAATACGAAAGCGCGGGGCGCCGCGCCGCGTGACCCCGAGGCCTTGACCTACGCTCGATGCACTTGTCGTCAGTCAGTTGTTGTTTGCGCGCGCTTGCGGTTAATTGTTTGTTTATTTAATTGAGATTAGAGTGAATAATGAGTGAATACAATATTGACTTTATAAAATCAAATAGGACATATGACAACAAATTAAGTATTAAATCAGCTGGACCGCCCCGGCCTTTTCTAACAATAAAACAGGCGTGCAAAACAAAAAACAAATCGTTTACTAGAACTTTTAAAATGGAAATGTACGACAAAAAGAAGTGGTTATGTGGATGTGAGAGACTAAATGCTTTTTTTTGCTTTCCCTGTGTTATTTTCGGCGGAGAAGCGATTTGGACGGAAACGGGAGTCAAAGACTTAACTCATTTGGGGGAAAAAATAAAAAAGCATGATTCTTCGCAAGTTCACCTGCAAAATGTTTTGAGTATGTCTGTGTTAGGCACCGTAGATATCCGAAACCAATTAGATTCTGTTTATCGAGCCAACATACAAAAGCACAACGAACAAGTTGAAAAAAATAGGTATATATTATCGCGCCTAATCGACTGTGTCAAATTTTGTGGTGCGTTTGAATTAGCTTTGCGAGGCCACGATGAAACAACTGAATCCCAGAATGCTGGTGTGTTTCGTGGCCTTGTGGATTTTGTGTCCGAGTTGGATGGCGTAATGAGGGAGCATCTTTCAGCATCGAAGGTTTTTAAAGGTACGTCAAAAACTATCCAAAACGACATATTAGACTCTATTTTGACTGTATACCACTCTGAATTAACGGAAAAGGTGAAAAAATGTGATTACGTCGCAATTCAAGCTGACGAAACTACCGATGTATCAACAATTATGCAGATGGTATTGATTATCAGGTACGAAGATAATGGACAGGTACATGAACGATTTTGGAAGTACTTAACACCACAATCACATACTGCTGACGGGCTTAGTTCTGCTTTACTCACAGAATTACAGAATTTACAAATAAGTCAAGAACAACTTATAGCGCAATGTTATGATGGTGCCTCTGTGATGAGCGGAAATGTTGGTGGAGTGCAGGCTAAAATAAAAAGTGTGTATCCAGGTGCACAATTTGTTCACTGTTATGCTCACCAACTGAATTTAATAATTGAAAAAAGTGTATGTCTAAACAAAACGGTACAGAAGTTTTTTGCTAATCTCCAAGTTTTTCCAAAGTTTTAAAAAAAATTGTGTCAAAGAGGATTCCTGCTGCCCCACAAACCAGATGGAACTTCAATTCTCGTACAGTCAACTCAGTCTATACCTACAAAGATGCTTTAAAAGAATGCATGACCAGCATAATGGAATCTGAAAACGATACAAACACTATAAACCAGGCCGATATGTTACTAAGATATCTGAATGATAGTACCTTTTTATACTGGCTCGACTTTTTTCAGACCATTCTGCCACAAAGTGAAATTTTGTTCAAACAGATGCAAAAAAGGAATATAGATTTAGTGACCATAAAAAACAACATTCAAAACTTTGAAAAAAGCATTCAGAATGCACGTAACTCTATTGACCAAACTGAAGAGCCAGGTCAGCCAGCATCTTCAAGAAGAAATCAAACTTCCAGTTCAGCTGTCGCAAAAGAAGTTTGCGATGTAATTATCACGCAAGTGAAAGCCCGATTCCAATTTAGTAATCATTTGATCGCCGCCAAATTGTTTTACTGCGAAAACTTTACTGGCTATCGCGCCACTTTTCCCGAAGAAGATTTCAAGACTACAGTTTCGACTTACACCTTTTTGGACAAATTCAAATTAAAGAATGAGCTGTGTACAATTTACAATCGTGACGATTTTATTAACGCTAATAGTGCAATTGCAATTCTGCAATTTATTTATAACAATGATCTCGTCGAGCCTTTTTCAGAGACGACAAAACTCTTAAAAATTATATGCACTATTCCAATGACATCAGTTGAGAGCGAGCGATGTTTTTCGACACTTAAAAGAATTAAATCATTTTTAGGAAATACCATGACCCAGGATCGGCTCAACGCGCTTTCTGTGCTCAGCATAGAAAAAAAATTTATTCATTCAATGCCAGACTTCAATAAAAAAGTCATTGAACATTTCGCGTCAAACAAAGAACGCAGAATTGATCTAAAATATAAATAAAATTTATTTTTTCTTAAATTGCGGCATTTTATTTGACCCATTCTTTAAAATATTCATTAAAATCATGGAGTGCACCACCGGTTTTCCGAGGCACCAGCCGCCACTGGTAAGGACTGTGTTGAGCTAGATTAACCCCATACAGTCCCATCATTTAAGTAGACTTGAACATTGAAATACCCCTTTTCCGACAAAGTCGCTTTAACATGCTTTTTGAATTGCTCAAAAGGCAATTGAAAAACCTCCAGAGGTATCTTATTTTATTAGAGAAAGCTCTGTCCCTTAAAAGAATTTTAACCTTCAAGAATCTAAGCCGGGGAACAACTAGTCTGTGATTATTTCTTAGGGTAAACCCTAAGTTACCACCGGCGTTAGCTAACGCCACTTTTCCGTTATAGGTTTTAAATTTTATTACCACGGCATAGGGTTCAAAATCGCAATCCGTCCCAAGTATCCTCGGTTTTTGAGTAGTTAACATTACAGCTATCGCTAAGTTTGGCAAATGTTCAGATGTAAGGTTCTTGCGTAAATATATCATATTTTCGAAAATGAATTGACTAGCTACAGTTAGTATGTCAATTTCTTTAAAAAGCTAACTCAGGGACTCTGTGCGTTTTAAATTATAAATTACTGGAATAGCTCTTTTCTGTAAAATAGAAATAGTTTGAATATCCGCTGCTTTCCCCGACAAGAAGATACCATAGGACATGACACTATGAAAGTAACTAAAATATACTAGCCTAGATGTATCCACATGCTTGTTTTGTCTTATGTTCATAACAGCGTAAGCCGCAGAATTTAATTTAACAGCTAGTTTATCTATGTGGGATACCCACTGCAATTTGCTATAAACTAATATTCCAAGAAACTTCGTATCATTTACTGATTCTAACATGCCGCTGTCTAACACTAACAATAAATTATTAACTTGTCTAACACTAACAATAATAATTTTTAACAATAAATTATTAACTGTGATCCAATTCAAGGTTAAAGACAATACTCCATTAATATCATCAAAATCTTCTTTTTGCCTTTTAATTTTACAGACCAGTGAAGTATCATCAGCAAACAATACTATGTCAGTCAATTACTCCACCATGAAGGGCAGGTCGTTAATATATACCAGGAATAAAAAGGACCTAATATGGAACCTTGTGGAACGCCAATTTTGACTCCCGATCCATCAGATTTGACGCCGTTGACTTCTGTCTTTTGAATTATATTGCCTAGGTATGATCTTAGTAGATCCAACGCTTTATTTTTAACTAAGTAATGATTTAATTTCATAAGTAGCGTATCATGATCAGCACAATCGCCTTTGACAGATCGCAAAAAACACCAGTAAATAATTGACGTTTATAATATAATGACATCAATCTTATCAAAATACCGATTGAAGTATGATTGAGTTTCGTAATAATAACAGCATAACAGCCATATTTTACTAGATGTCGCATAAAAATTTGTTACTTACCTATTGATACTTTGAATGCCGATTATACGTATAAGGAGTATACAGATATATTTAAAAATAATCAAAAATTAGTCGAACTATATAATAACCTTACCTAAAACAAACCAAACCATTCATAAACTCATACAGCCAGCCAGAAAAAATGTTTGTAGGCCTGCTAGAAGTAAATAAAAAAATTTGATGTTCGATGATGAGTCAGTTAGTGACAAAATTACCTAACTTTGAACGGCTTTCGTTTCCAATCTATTATTCATATTTGCACAGAAAACATATAGAGAAACAGTCAATTACAATAAATGTTATAGGCAAATGTGAGCTTATCCCTAAAGAGAGATTTATTCTATCAAACCTAGGCAAGACAGGAGTGTTCATGAAACAGAACAATCCTATTGCGCAATAAAACTGTATACGTACGTACGAAAATTACTTTTAAAATATAAATAAAATATACCATATAAATAAAATATATATCTCAACTTTATAAAAAACAATAGATATATAAATTGAGAAGAAAAATTGTAGAAATTCAATAAAATATTGAATATTATTTTAAATATATTTTTATCATCATCTGAATCAGAAAGTTTTCATAATCAATTAATTGATCATTAAAACTTGCTGATTCAGTAATAACAGAGTTTATTCAGTAAACCAGTATTAATGTGATATATTTAGTGTCGCCCAGTATGGTCCAGTTTCCACATATTGGGCCGGATCTTTACAGATCATATGAGCATATGTAGAGTGACCTGGCTGTGTAACAACTAGGATTCAGTGCCGCCCAGTGAAGTGGTGTTTCTACTTATTGGGCTGGGCATATTTAGTAATCAGACGAAAAGAGACTCAGATCAGATCAGATTTAGTTGTGAGGAAAGGGCGTGTATATAGGGAAGGTGGGAGGCTACGAGGAGGTGTTTACCTCCTGATCAGAATTAAGTGTTTTATTTGTTATCCAGTATTCTCAGATTATAACCTTAGATATTTTTCATAGCACGGAAGGCGTCCGTGGTGTTGGCGATAATTGGATTAGATATTGATAGTTGGAGATTTTATATATAGGTAGAAGGGCTAAGCGAACCTGTCTTCCTTTTCTTTCATGCTGGCAGACGAGGAGTAGTTGTTGGCATGATTCTGTTATTTGGCATAGTCCGTTAACTTGAAATAAAATAAATCCTAGGTCCCTTTGTGGATAACTATTTTACTAAAAATGTATGATACACACCTTGAAATTGTAACCGTGTTACTACAAAAAAAGTTTACATATAGTTTAACCTCAAAACAAATCAAACAAGTCAAATCCTATACATTTTTGTTTTTAAACAAGTGTCGTACAGGAGTTTATTTTTTGTGGTAAGACCATTAATGTTTTACTTATAATTTTGTGCAGTGCCATATTTACCTATATTATTACGTACTAATTGATTTGATTTTGATAAAATTACATCTAATAAATAGCTTTCATCTTTTTATATATTTGTCTTCTTTTCTTATCATTATCTTATCATAACATAGAGTCACAGATTTTCCCATACGGGGTGGCAGGGACACTAATGCCGCCACGTTCGGTCAGTCATCCGATTCTCTTTCTAATCATTATAATTCCTTATTTTTTAAAATACGATCCGATATTTTCAATCTTTGCTAGATCGATTCATCCCTTTCAATTGACCATGCATTTTTCTGATTGTATTTTTTTTAATAATATATTTTATAATATTTTAATTTCTATATTTTTGGGTTTTATTCATTGCGTCTATTTAAAAAACAAAGCTAATGTTTTACTCGCTAAAATTAAACGTGACGCCACTAGAGATGTAATGGGATAAAGCCCACTTTAAGCCCAACCACTAGATAATTACTATTAATGATGATAATTCCCAAGTTAAATTATCAACATTTTATTTTGGTCTATAAAGATAGAGGTTTCGCGAATGAATAAAAGGTGTTAAAAGTATTTCAACTTCCCAAGCTCACAAGATTAAAAAAAATACTTGATCAATGAATTACTTAAATCAGTGCTGTCATATGAAAAAAAATACATGTTCTGACATTGAGTGTTCAATAAAAAACGGGTATTTATAATCGATTTGCGGTTCAAATCAGTTTTGGATTTACAATAAAAGTGTCTACCTGTTCAGGGGCGTAGTGGGGTGAGGTTTTCGCACGTACATTTATATAAAAAATCGGCTATAGTCAAGGTCATTTTTCAAGATGTTTGGCGGTTACTGAACAAATAATTTTATTCAATACATTGGCTTTCCATTCTATACATACAATGCTTGAACAGCACAGTCGCGGAGCGGATCCACAAGCGAGACATATATATTTCCTTTTTCGCGCTGTTATGTTGTCTCTTCTCTTCTCTGGTATGAAAAAGTGCGATTCGCTATGCTATGACATTCAACCATCGCAAATTTATTCAAAAGGTTTTTCAAGTATTCAGACTGACTTAACTTCAAGGTGCCTTTCTCTCGGTTCCTCTCCACCTTCATGCTTAAGGCTTATGTCACAGGTCCAAGTAGCAATTTGTATAATGATTTATTTTCATGTTCATTAGAACTAAATATGAAGAAGCCATCTACATATAAGGCTATGATTAAGTACCTTGTTTTTGAAGTAAACACATTTCTCAGTTTTTAGTTGTGTGAAGCCATTGCTAACTAGAATTTTATTAACTTTTTCATTCCAAGCTTTACTTGCTTGTTTGAGTCCATATAAACTCTTTTTAAGTAAACAGACTGTGTTCTGCCCCTCAATGATAAAACCATTTGGTTGTTCCATATAAATGCGTTCATTGAGGTCTCCGTTGAGAAACGCTGCATTGACGTCAACATGTTCAATATCCATGTCATTTTGAATACCTATTGCCAAAAGTAAACGTAGGGTGCCATGTCTAACAACAGGTGCAAAGGTTTCTTCAAAATCAATGCCTTATTTTTGAGGGAAGCCTTTTGCGACTAAGTGAGCTTTAAATTTTTCAAAATTACCAGTCGGATCAAACTTTTATTTGAAAACCCATTTGCATTTAATTATGTTAGCATCTTTTGGTCTACCTACAAGTTCCCAAACATTATGCGAATGAGAGAATTATATTCCTCCTGCGTAGACACGTTCCCAAACATTATGCGATATGAAATAATTGTATTCCTCCTGCGTTGCCTCTAACCATTCTTTATTTTTCTCAGACTTTATAGGTTCATTGTACATTTGAGGTTCACTTCGTCCCAGTAAGCCTATTTCAGTGAAATAGTTCATATCATAGGTAGTTTAATTTGAATCAAAACATTTTTCTCAAATAGCAACCTGTCAATTGACGTCTTATATAGTAAATTATATACTCTGATATACTCTTTGATGGCTGTGGCACTCATCAAATATAATAAAAAATTAAGTAAAAATAGAAATTGCCTCGACCGTTGAATTTTAATGCGAATAAACTCGCTGACATGATATTGTGTTATGTTGAAGCTCATCAATGCGGAAGAGCTGCCTTGGTAATGTACCGGGAATGATTCGCGTGCTCCTCATAACGCGCGAGTCATCATCAATGTTATACAGCACATTCAAGATGGTCAGACTCTAACCCGAAGATCAGATAATAGTTCGCACCTGCCATTTCCATTCGAACCCGGAGAGCACTGCAGCACAAGCGGAGCAGTTCGACTGCTCCGAATGAACCTTATGAGGGATGAGGGTCAACAAAACCTTGAAGCAGGATGGACATCATCCATTGAATTTTTTAAAAGCACACGCTTTATTGTCGCGGGATTACTTGCCACGTATTTTATTTTCTACGTGAATGCGTGACCCACAGAAAGCAGATAGTGAATTCCTATCAAAAATTATATGGACCGATGAGAGTACATTAACAAGAAAGAAAAGACGGTGTCTGGAACCAACGCAATAGCCATTACTGGAAACATGTGAATCCACATGTCCTAAAAAACAGGACATCAACAAAGATGCTCTGTGAATGTTGGGACAGCGATACATGGAGACCACATTATCAGACCTGCTTTCATAGATGGAAATCTTAGTGGGGATACATTTCTCGAACTGATTCAAGGCCCTCTGTTAGACTATGTCAACACAGTACCTGAAGAAGAACGCCTTCAGACCTGGTATAGATACTTCAACTCAGCTGTGCGCGCGGAGCTATGTGTGGGTAAACCTTGTACATATACAGTGACTTTGTGTGCGTGACAAGAGGTACAGTCGGGTACAAATACAAATACAGTTATCGTGTGCAGGAGCGCTAACTTGTTGTGTTTGATAATATATGGGTTCTTAAAAAAACAATAATTTGGTATTGGCACACTATAATTTAATGTTTATGTATTGAACATATTACTTATTCTGAATCGCTACTTGAAAAATCAAATGATGAATTGTCGGATTCACTGCTCTCACCAAGGTTGATTACGATTTCTGACTCCATGTCAAAATGTCGATAGTATTCTTCTTCTTTCTTTTGTACATGTCGACAAGTATTACCCCACATCTCTCCATCAATTTGACTTAAACGTTCATTTATTAGTTCCATTATTCCCGTCACATTTTGGTCGACGTTATGCGAAGCAATATTTTTTTTTTAATTCCCCACACATTTTACATGGGGTTTAGATCAGGATGATATGGTGGCAGTCGAAGAACTTTTATACCATATGGCTGAAGTATGATCATCAATCTTATAACAAATATGGTTTTTTAGTTTTTTTTATCAAATCATACAGTTAAATTTTTTTCATATCTAGATTAAAAGCTATATGTTTTTCTGTCAGCCATCTCTGCATTTCTGTTTTTTTGGAATTAGAATTTGGAGCTCTGTCATTTTGAACTGGCATTATCAAGCACAATTACAGAATTAGGTGGCAGATTCGGTACAAGACGTTCTTTTAGCCACTTTTCATAGTTTTCTGCGTTCATATTAGAGTGATAATCACCGGAAACACTATTTGCTTTGAATGTCAGTAGTGCGTTAGGAACGAAACCTTGTTCTGAACCAGCATGCACAATGATAATTATTTGTCCTTTAGACATGTTTCTCTTTAAAGGTGGTCCATCTTTATTATCCCATCCTTTGTTTTGCACATGACTAGTTAAGATGTAGCTCTCATCTGTATATACGATACACCAATTTTCTTGACGGTATCTGAGCAAGTTTTTCAGGTAAGAAAACCGTAGTTTTTGGATGTCATGCCGCTCTATAATAACACGTCTGTTATTCACAGTTTTTCGCCATTTGTATCCCAACTTTAACAAAGCTGTGCGCAGAGTCGAAATACTTCCATCATAATTAAGTTTCTCTTGAAATATTCTTTTCAACTTTAGCAAGGTAGGTAACTCGTGATGTTCTAAATGGTAATTTTGAATAGTTAACGTTAAAGTTGTCTAATTCTAACTTCTTTGAACGTTTTTTGCGGTCTTTATGCGGAGATTTAAATTTAGAGTCAGATTCTTTTCCTTCAGCCAATATATTAGTTATTGTTCTCTCTGATACCCCCACTGCCATTGCTCTTCTTTTCCGTACGCTGTTTAAATGTTCACTTAATTTGGCAATGGTTTCTCGAGTCTAAAACAATAATACATAAACGTCAACAAGGATATAATATTTCAGTTCATTTTAATATTATTTAATTTTATAGGAAATAGAATCATAATAAAAATTAATTATATCTAAATTTAAAATTAACAAATATTTACCTGACTCCTTAAACATTTTCTCCGCGAAGAACTACACATTTTTGTTAACGACTGTACCCGTAAGAAAAAGCGATAAGAACAGGTCTTGCTCGGACGTAGGGTTTGCGATAAGGATATCCGGATATCCGATTATCCGGATATCCGTACAGTTTTTGGATCCGGATAATTTCTGTCGTAAAATGCGGATATCCGGATCTTAAAGTTATGTCAGATTGACATGAACACATCCTAAAAAATAAATCTTTTTTTATTTAGTTTTTTGCTATATCTACCTAAATATGTATAAGTCTCTTTTTTGCTTTTGCTTTGTATAAATTAATGACAATTTCAAAGAGTTATTTAATGTAATATTAAATATAGATAGAGATTTTAATTTAATTTCATACAATACAGTCGGACAAAGTTATTAGGTGCCATTTGACGTTTAAGATATCAATAGAAAAATAATTAGCTGCACACACAACATTGAACCATATCTTCATGACTTAAGTAAACGTCAAACGGCACCTCTTAAATTGGTCCAACTATAGCAATTAATAATTACCACGCAGTTGCTACCTGCGCCGTACCCGCATTGTAGAGTCATTGTGCTAAACGGGCCCATCGTGTTGCAGTAGCGTTTGAATAGGTAATCAGAGAGGATGGTCCTTGTCTCAGTCTCAGGTAAACCCTTTTGCGAAGTGACAGTGTTGTTGTTTTTTTTTGTGACGCATTACACGCGAATAATTGTGCTACTATGAGGTAAGTTTCTAAAAATCATCGTTTATTTTTCCTAAATGTAAATTATATATTTTATTTATTGACATAAAAAAATAAAATTTGTGAAAAACAGTTGTAGTTTGAACAAATGAACTGCAATGTGCAATCAAAAATACCACGTGAGTTTGTGTTGTAGTTGTAGCCTACAACTACAACACAAACTCACGTGGTATTTTTGATTTGATTTGAAACTTGTAGGCAGCATGTTTTTATGTAATTCAGGATTTTGAGTAAAATATTACTTGATTGGTATAAGATAAGAGCGAAAAAATATGCGGTATATTATCATTAAAGTTAATAGTAAATGAATAAGACCGGATTATTTAATTTGAAGCTATGATCGGACAAACGTAATAGAGATCGCGACACGAAAGAAGTCCCGCGGATTTTCGGTCTCTCTCTTTCACTCCATGGACTTTAGATTGTAGAGTGAAAGAGAGAAACCGAAAATCCGCGGGATTTCTTTCGTGGCGCGATCTCTAGGTGCCATTTGACTTTACTTAAGTCATGGAGATAAGGTTCAATGTTGAGTGGCGCTGTTTTTTTCTATGAATTTCTCAAATATCAAATGGCACCTATTACGTTTGTCCGACCATTGCTGAGATGTAGATTTAAATAGTTATCTATTAACTGTCATTTTTGCCTTGCTTATTCCGTTTTTTTAAATAGACACTTGTCTTTATTTTTCAGATTGTAATTCAATATTATAAATGCAGTAAAATGACAAGTAAAATTGAATTTCAGGAGTACAAGAAGTCAACGGACTCAAGTTCCGTCTGGCAACATTTTTTGCGCAGTACAGATGGTTTGCAAGCACAATGCAAACAATGCAAAAAAATACTGAAAATAGCCAGCTCTACTTCACCTTTGCACAAGCATCTTAAACTTCACCCGACGATTTCAATCGCATCTACTCAGCAAACTGCAGCTTCAACTCGGGAGACTGAAACGATTTCCGAACCTCCGACCAAGAAAGTTAAGATGACTTACTTCTTCAAAAGCGAGGAGAGTGCTGAAGTTTTAGTTTCAAAATTAGCTGCATTAGATGGTCTTTCGTTTAACTGTATTTGCAGATCAACCTCAATCAGAACGTTTTTTAACAAAAGTGGACTCAAATTACCACATTCTCCCCACACTATAAGAAAAACTGTGGCTACCCGGAGCGAAAAGTTAAAGCTAGAGGTTAAAAAAGAATTAGAAGTACTCAAATCGCGTGATTTCAGGTTCACAGCAAGTCTAGATGAATGGACTTCACTAAGAAACATACGTTACATGAATGTCAACATTCATTGTCAAGAATTGAAAGACAAAAATTTCAGAAACCTGGGACTCGCAAGAATAACAGCATAAAGCAATAATGCAGACAGCTGCTATCAAATTCTTGAAAACAGACTGGCTGAATACGATTTATCCCTAGAAGATGATGTTTGTGGTTTATTTTCGAATGGTGCATCCTTTATGAAAACTATGGTTCGGCAAAGCACGTCATTTCATCAGCTTTGTCTAGCCCACGGAATTCAGTGTGCAGTACTTGACGTGCTTTATAAAAATAATCAGCGATTGGTAGAGCGCATCCCAGAAACAAGCGACGTAGAGTCATATCATGAAGACAGCTCTGACGAGGAAGATGATAATGAGGGTTTCATTGTAGTACCAACGCCTGCAAATGTTTCCCCTGAGAATGCTCCAGAAATAACTAAGAATTACAAAGATGTTATCGCAAAGGTCCGAAGAGTTGTAAATTTTTTCAAGTCTCCACTTAGATCAGAGCGTTTATACAAATACGATTAAGAAGGTGAAAAGGCTAATATCAAATTATCGTTGGACGTCAAAACAAGATGGAACAGCCTCGCTGTAATGATTCAAAATTTTCTGAAACTGAAGAACAGTGTTCAAAAAGCACTAATTGACTACAACAATGATATACGTTTCATTGATGAAGAGATACAGCTGTTGGAAAACCTATCAAGTTCTTTGTGCATTATAAAAGCCACCGTGGAAGCAATCTGCGAACAAAAAGCTGATTTATTGACAGCAAAAGCTGCATTGCAGTTTATGATTGAAAAACTTGATCAAGGAAACAGCTACATCAGCGACGAGCTTATGATGTCTTTAAAGAAAAGGATCAGTGAACGAAGAATTCCTATATCAAGTGCCACACTAAAATACTTGCACAACTGTGCCAATTTTTATAAAGAAGATTTTATAAAGAAGTTCAAGTTACCCTTTCCAGAATCCTGATAGTGAAGAGATATTAAAGATCATCGCTAAAATGAATACGCAATACTTTTCGCCAAAACCGCAGCCGGAGCCGATGGAACCTACGCTCGATGACTCAACAGCACAGTCCCAATCGCATAATGAAGAAGGTACTGCTAATTTGAACACAACCTTCTCAATAAAGGAACAGTTGCAGAAAAGAATAAATGAAGCAACACCGTCAACTTCATCAGCACATAGTGATTCTTCTTGTCAACTAGACATGGAAACGAAGGTCCGAGTTGAGATGGCTCTATATGACTGTGGCGGCGAACGGGGTCTACATTTGTCGCGAGTGTACAAATTACTGAAGACTGTACCAACAACCAGCGTAGAAGCTGAGATAGTATTCTCCGCCGCAGGCTACATGTGTAATAAAATTCGTAGTTTATTGCATGATAATACTCTCGATGCTTTAAGTTTTTCAAGATCATACTACCAAAAGAGTCAGGTGAATAAATAATAGTGTTCAATAATTTTACAAAAATAATTTATATTTACGTGCCTTCTCCTCATTCCACAAAGAAACATCTTTGTATCGTTTTAGTTTAATTTTAATCATTTCAAATAATAAAAGTTTAACGTTTGTTGATTTTGCATGTTATTCTATTTAAATTTTAAGAAATGTTTCTTTTTTTATCGTAGTATTATAACGCATTAGTTAATAGGTCTTTCTAGTTAAGTAAGAGAATATTATTGACTTTAATATTGTTGATTTTGCAAATCTTTATTAATGATAAGAAAATCATTGTTATTTCGTCGAGATTTAACTTTCCAAATTACTTATGAAGCTGTTATTATTGTTACATATGATCACATCAGTCCATTCAGTTCAATAAACAACAATTTCCATGCATTTTATTTTGTTTTTTATTTTTTTAAATATCCGCAGTCCATTTAGTTAAATAAACAACTATTTCCATACATTTTCCTCTGTATTTTTTTTTTAATATCCGGATATCCGGATAATCAAATTTCAAAACGGATAATATCCGGATAGTAAAAAGTTCCGGATCTTGCAAACCCTACTCGGACGACGACTGCCGCGTCACTGCCACACAAATGAAACCTGTATATTTAAATGAAACGCACGCACGCATAGCGCCGCGCGCACAACTGAGTTGAAGTATCTATACCAGCTAGATGGGGCTCCCCTTCATTCATCACATAGAGTGCGGTATGCATTAAACGCCATGCTTAGCGAGAAATGGTTTTTACGGTTTGGTCCTCTCCAATAGCCAGCTCGCTCCCCTAATTAAACCCTTTCGGTCTCTAAGGTCTAGTTCCTGATATGCCCAGTAAACTCTAAAGTCTATTTCTTCGAACGTCCATTCCGTGAATGTCTAGTTTCTGTAACGTCCATTCCGTGAATGTCTAGTTTCTGTAACGTCCATTCCGTGAATGTCTAGTTTCTGTAACGTCCATTCCGTGAATGTTTAGTTTCTGTAACGTCCATTCCGTGAATGTCTAGTTTCTGTTGTAACGTACTACCTCCTTGACCATATTGGCTACTGGCGGATTAGCCAGTTAAAAACTAAAACTATAAAAATTCGGAAATTCGGGTCTGGAATCTCGTCTGGCAGCTGATTGTTTTTTTGAGGCAGACATTGTTTGAGCTCTGAAACGTGAGGTTGTATCTTCTGCATCAATAATTTTTAAGTCACGCCTTTAGTTGCGGCGATGGGCTAGTCCCTTTAGTACTGTAATGGAGCTGAATGTTTAGTTGCTGTAAAGTGCAGTAATTGATACGAAACTTCCCTACTATCCCCAATCCATGGGTAAGCATTGGTTCGTAGTTAGTCTTTCTTATTTTCGTGTATTTTATACTCTCTATGTATTTCCCTTTTCTATACAGTGTCTATTGGACTGCGGCACACTTAGATCCTAATTACCCTAGGGCCCTCGTCGGAAGTCTCCGTGTGGGGAGCCGTCGCCTGATAGCTGGGCGCTGTAGCGTTTTTGTATTCCTATCATTCACACTGGTCTCTTTCCAGGGTTCCACGCTGAGGAGTAATATCCTCCTGGCGCTAACGGAGCTCTGAATCGGTTCCACGCTGAGGAGTAATATCCTCCTGGCGCTAACGGAGCTCTGAATCGGTTCCACGCCGAGGAGTAATATCCTCCTGGCGCTAACGGAGCTCTGAAACGGTTCCACGCCGAGGAATAATATCCTCCTGGCGCTAACCGCATAATCACTTGTTGACGTCTGGAGATGTGGACCATTCGGATTGAGTCTACTAAGGAGCTGAAATCTACAAATTCCCGGCGAGTCCCTATCCAGCGTTTCAACTATATCACCAATATTCGACTCACGACCCTGTGATTAATAAATGTATCTTGAGCCTGCCAACAATCTCTTTTGGTCTGGTTAGAGTCTCACTGTTTCAATGGCGCCCGGATTAAGGGAATATTGGTGATAGAGTTTTATGTCTGGTCAGAGTAGTTAGGCCATAAGAGCGCCGTAGAACGCTAGATTTCTTTCGTAGCTTGTATATTTTGTTGTGTTTATTTTTGTCTGACAGGAGTATATTTGATCGTTTATCTGGGTACCTACCTCATTTCTACATTATTTATGGTCGCAGTCTGACGGCCGTTGTCATATTATAATTGTTGATAAATATTTTCCTCCAAATTCTCAGTACGAAAAATAAATTAATAAATTGTGAAGATTTTAGTAGGGAAACTTTTCGGACTATTAAATAATAAATAAGGTTAGTGTTTAACGGCCGATTTCTCGTACATTTAATCTGTTGTTGACAGTCCTTTATCAATTTCAGCTGTCAAAACGGTAGATCAATGGCTTGATTTTGTGCCAGAAACCGGGCGTTAGTCGTGTACTCTGCTTACTTTCATGTAAACTTGTACAGTTTACTAGATAGGTAGTAAACATGACGTTTCCTATAAAATATCTGTAATTGTACCGAGCGATCTGTGACTGTCTGAGAGCACCTTCTGTCTGAAGATAGGCTGCGACAGCGTTCTGTCTTATTCAATAGTAGTTAACGATTCCTTTATGTATGTAATAAGTATTTTGACCCTTGTATTCTAAAAACCATCTATATCTACAGCTATGTAAAAGTTCTTTATTGTGTAACGTTACTCTGCAATGTCTGTTACTTTAGCGTATGGCCTCTTGAACTATAATTATCTACTTTTTTACTCTTTGTTGTAGAATAGATATTCTACTCTATTATTATTTTCTGTACCCACTAACGGTGCAGGAAGTCTTGAACACTTGAGGGAGCTGCCCCTCATGGTGTTATTCTGCGTTACGATAGTAGCTAAGCTATCGGGGCGTTTATGTACTAAGGTTCTTATTTTAGTTCAAGGGATCTTGCTTATTTTTCAACTTCTGACAGTTAGTCTGGGTGTGCATTTGGCTATAATAATGGCACCCTGTGTGTAAGGCTGTGTTTACACGATGTTAGTGTGAACTCTTGTATGAACTTAGTATGAATTCTGATGTCTGATTGTTGGTACGAATGTGTGATATTTGTATGTAGTTGAGCTAGACTGTTAGTTATATATTTCTCTGACATTGTAGATGGCGAGCTTTAGAGAATTTTATCTTAAGTAGTTTATTTGGTAAGTTAGTTTAGTTTAGTTGGTATCTTAGAGGATTTTATCAGGTAAAATCCTACCCAAACAAGACGGGTATGTAACGTACTACCTCCTTGACCATATTGGCTACTGGCGGATTAGCCAGTTAAAAACTAAAACTATAAAAATTCGGAAATTCGGGTCTGGAATCTCGTCTGGCAGCTGATTGTTTTTTTGAGGCAGACATTGTTTGAGCTCTGAAACGTCAGGTTGTATCTTCTGCATCAATAATTTTTAAGTCACGCCTTTAGTTGCGGCGATGGGCTAGTCCCTTTAGTACTGTAATGGAGCTGAATGTTTAGTTGCTGTAAAGTGCAGTAATTGATATGAAACTTCCCTACTATCCCCAATCCATGGGTAAGCATTGGTTCGTAGTTAGTCTTTCTTATTTTCGTGTATTTTATACTCTCTATGTATTTCCCTTTTCTATACAGTGTCTATTGGACTGCGGCACTCTTAGATCCTAATTACCCTAGGGCCCTCGTCGGAAGTCTCCGTGTGGGGAGCCGTCGCCTGATAGCTGGGCGCTGTAGCGTTTTTGTATTCCTATCATTCACACTGGTCTCTTTCCAGGGTTCCACGCTGAGGAGTAATATCCTCCTGGCGCTAACGGAGCTCTGAATCGGTTCCACGCTGAGGAGTAATATCCTCCTGGCGCTAACGGAGCTCTGAATCGGTTCCACGCCGAGGAGTAATATCCTCCTGGCGCTAACGGAGCTCTGAAACGGTTCCACGCCGAGGAATAATATCCTCCTGGCGCTAACCGCATAATCACTTGTTGACGTCTGGAGATGTGGACCAGTCGGATTGAGTCTATCAAGGAGCTGAAGTCTACAAATTCCCGGCGAGTCCCTATCCAGCGTTTCAACTATATCACCAATATTCGACTCACGACCCTGTGAATAATAAATGTATCTTGAGCCTGCCAACAATCTCTTTTGGTCAGGTTAGAGTCTCACTGTTTCACTGTAACGTCCATTCCGTGAATGTCTAGTTACTGTAACGTCCATTCCGTGAATGTCTAGCGTCTGTAACGTCTATTCGATACTGGACCTAAGAGATTATCTTACACGTGTTGTATCAGATGGGGTAGCAGTGGCACAGCATAGACATTTTCTCAGATGGGGTGGCAGAAGCACAGTTACCCTGATTATAACTTATTAAACATATAGTGACACCTGTTAAAAGTAGTGACATCTGTCAAAAACAGTAAGGGTAAAAAAAAAAATATTGTTATATTATGTTATGACCTAAGAGATTGTTTTTTTAAATATATAGCCTGTATGGTGTCCCACTGCTGGGCAAAGGCCTCACCGGTTCGAGAGATTGGTTTTAGAAAGAATTAAATTATCTAGTTGCTTTACAATTCTTTATTCATTAGAATCTTATTAATATTTTTGTTACAACAACTTAAAAAGTAATATTATTTCTTCACAAATAACAAAAAGGGATACAATACTAGTTACTTCTTTGTGGGTCGTCGCTTAATACAATTTTTTTCAGAAATGATTTTGTATCATATTCCTTGTTTTTAAATGTTTTCAAAAGTTTTTTATACGTTTTGTCAAACATTACCAAATGTTGTCTTCTATTTTTATTTTATTTCGTAAACAGTCATTTTCTGATTTTGTAATAAAAATGATTACTTTCTTTTTTAAAGCAGTATGAGAATAGATACAGATTAGGTGTTTTAGGTATTATTGAATTAAGACATTTATGCCAGCCTTCCAGCCCGTTAGTATTGCGGTGCTTATCATCTGCATTACTTAATATTGATTGAGATTGTTTCAAACATTGACGTTGAAAATATTTCCGAAATTTATTAATTTCAGTTGATTCCGGGGCATCGTCTAATATTTCGTTGTATGCTTCTTTAAAGCTTCCGGCCGGCAGAAGTGGCAGCAATGCAATCATTCTCATTATATTTCTATTCTCTTTGGATTTTTTTGTTCCCAGTTTTTTCGCATTACGCCAAATTGCTTTATTGTAATGATAAAAACAACCACGTTTTTCGTCATCCTGAAAGTTTACTTTTATAGCATTCATGGGCGCTACTTCATAATCGCATTAAAATTTGCGAATATTCATTTCGTGTTTGCTTTTTATCAAATTAAATAGTCGCCCATATGTCTCCTCAGATTTATTCGGAAGTAGTGCGAAAATTACGGGAGCAATGTTTGTTGAATCAATTCTCGACCCTAGATCTACGTGAAGTACATTGATATTACGGGGTGGCATAGCGGAAAATGTTCCATCGTCGTAAAAACACCTTTATAAAAACAGAGAGGAATTACTGTGTAACTCGGAGGGAATTGCTAGCAGTTGTCAAGACATTACAGCATTTCAGCAAATACCTGTTGGGAAGAAAGTTTCGTATCAGAACTGACCATGCTGCTTTAAAGTGGTCGCTAGAATTTAAAAACCCCGAGGGACAAGTGGCAAGATGGATTGAACAACTGCAGGAGTATGATTTCATTGTCGAACACCGAAGTGGGAAATCACATGGAAATGCTGACGCCCTATCACGTAGACCTTGTGCGGACGACTGTAAACATTGCTCAAGACAAGAAGGAAAGGAATGTGTTCGAATGATAAGAACTGATACGGTTAGCGACGAGTGGAATGATGAAATCATGCAGCAAGCGCAACAAGAGGATCCTGACGTGAGACCCATTTTTGATTGGATTAATGCTGGCGCACCTAAACCAAGATGGTGTGATGTAGCTCCTATGAGTGCGGTAACAAAAAGCTACTGGGCACAATGGGATAGCTTGGTTATGCATAATGGCGTTCTATGTAGAAAATGGGAATCAACAAGTGGGAAGGATGCTCACTTGCAAGTCGTTCTCCCAAAGAAAAGGGTGAAAGATGTTTTGAGAAGCTTTCACGATGGAACATCCGGTGGACACCTTGGAGTAAAAAGGACCCTAATGAAAATTCGGAAACGCTCTTATTGGATTCACTGCCGAGAAGATGTTGAAAATTGGTGTAAACGATGCACTAACTGTGCATCAGTCAAGGGACCGCATATTCGTAGCCGAGGAACACTCAAGTTGTACAACGTGGGAGCCCCTTGGGAAAGGGTTGCATTAGATGTCGCAGGACCATTCCCAGCATCGGACTCCGGAAACAAGTACATTCTTGTCGTGATGGATTACTTCACGAAGTGGCCTGAAGTATTTGCCATTCCTAATCAAGAAGCGGTAACCATAGCTGAAAAGTTAGTGAACGAAGTATTCTGCCGGTTTGGGGTACCTCTCGAAATCCACAGTGATCAAGGGAGAAACTTCGAGTCTGCGGTCTTTCAGGAGACTTGTCGCATGATGGGAATTCATAAAACGAGGACTACGGTGTATCATCCACAGTCAGATGGAATGGTTGAAAGATTTAACCAGACACTGGAGAGACATCTAGCCAAGGTCGTTGAGAGCCATTAAAAAAGATTGGGATCAGCTTATCCCCCTCTTCCTGTTGTCTTATAGGTCGGCAACTCACGAAAGTACGGCGGTTACTCCATCGTATGCGAATTTTGGAAGAGAACTCCGTCTTCCTGCAGATCTCCTGACTGGACGTCCGCCCGATACACCAAGGACCATCGCGGAATATGCAAGTGATTTGCGGGATCGGATTGATGATGTTCACAGCCTGGTACGTGAACACGGGCTCCACGCTAGCATAAAGATGAAAACCCGATATTACCGGTCTTATCAAGTGGGTTTTGAGGAAGGTTCGTTGGTGTGGCTACATAACCCTATGCGAAGAGTAGGAAAGTCCCCGAAACTATCTCCGAATCGGGAAGGGCCTTACAAGGTAGTCACCAAAATAAACGACGTCACGTATCGAATCCAGCGGAATCCTCGTAGTCCGAGCAAGATTGTTCATGTTGACCGGCTGGCCAGATACCACGGAAATAATGATGCTCGGGACGAGCATGTCTTAGGAGGGGGTAGTATTAAGCCGTTAGGTTAGGTCAAAAACTTTGAACGTCAATTTCAGTGCTATAGAGGCGTTTTCAGCAGGATGAAAAGTCATTTCAGGCCGTTTCACAAGTTGCTCTATCACATATCTAAAGATCGAAATTTCACCCATGTTGCCGCCGTTTTCAGGCGCCTGAAACATGTTTTCAGTCCGTTTCAGGGCACCCTCTATCAGATGACGCAATAACCTGAAAACCCGTTTTCAGGCTTTTTCAGGACCCCTTATGGGCCTCTGAAGCACAAATCGTTATATGGCGAAATATCCGTTAGGAGTGACAGAGATAGCTCTACTAGAAAGAGATGGCTATACTCAGAACATTCGGGAAGGGAGTGACAGAGAGTGCACCATTAGAGAGAGACATATATGGTCTCGAATGTTCTCGGCCCTCACGCTGGTCCTTACTAGAATATTCGCGATATGTGTGGACAATGTGTCCAGAGCGGCTCCGCGGGATACAAAAGGCGCCGACGGCCGGCGCGAGTTAGTTACCCCCTTAACATGCCGCTATCATGCCCGTTGACTATGAGCTGATGTCCCTTATAAAATCGGGTAAGCAGGCGAACTCCTCCCATATATATCATATTCACATATATATATCGCCCAAAAGGGCAAATTGCAGGTAGAAAGCTTTCAGCATATACCGGGGCCATGGCTCTCAGTTAATTCTTAATAAGACAACTGTAAACACAAAGGGGTTGTTTTTAGTCCGTATACCACACGAGCTGATGCCCGCTCAATATGTGGGGACCCGGACATAGCAGGGAGGTCTGACTCCTGGGCATGGGTAATCCCATTTTTTTCCCCTCCAACAAAAAAAAAAAAAAACGAGTTAGTTACATTTTAACTGCGATCGAGTGCTAGTACAAGGATAATCGGAGAGAAAGACTCTTCGTGTGAATAGTGAGTGTATAATTAGTGAAATAGTGTGTGTGTTTTAATTAGTGGATTTTAAGTACAGTTCGTGTGAATTGTAAGTGCGTAATTTGGGTAATAAAGTGAGTGTTTTATTTAGTGGATTAATTCGTGCTTTTCTATCAAATACGAACCCCCACGCTCGCAACAATATATTACCCTTGCACATGCGTCGAAGGCTTCTTCAATGCATTATGATATATCAGTTGTCGTAACTAGTTGGATTCCGACCTCAGTCGTAAAATAAATTATGAAGTTCTTCGGTCTACTACCACACGTTCGGTCCGCACCCGCCGCAGTTTATTTTGAATTAGTGTTCAGCGCACTAAAGCTAGTGTGGGAATTCTCTGCATCGTTCTATGAACCTTTTTAACAAGCATTTTGAAACTGTTGAATTATTTGCCCTATCCTCTTCCAAATTTAAACGTACTATTAAAGTGTTATGAAGGAGCAGCCATTGGACATTTGATGACGAAAGAGGGTAAAGTGTAAAACTTACTAAACATCCAAGACCTGGGCTTTTCTTTTCTTTACACCCAGCCGGAGATCGAAACCGGGACCTCTCGCATGGTAGGCACAGCCACAACCTCTGCGCCACAGAGGTCGTCGGTATATATCGGACGCCTAAATACATTCACGGACACAGTCTCGTAGGATCGAACCGCAGCAGTTGATATCAGCTTACATCAATGTTGGAGATAAGAACTAATTTGGTTTAATTAGTCTTATAGGTCTTTTAGGTATTCTGTAATAGCATTTTTTAAAAGTAGGGATGTAGAAATCCTTTGGCAGGGGGGAGGGGGGGTTAAGTTACATTACATTACAATGGAATGCACTATTATTGAGAAAATTAACGTCTGTGCCTTTGCTTTGGCTCATTTTTGACTTGGCTCTTCATGGCTCTCTGTTGCAGACAAAAGAGCCCACCGTTTTATTTGCTTTATATTCAACAGTCATATTTTTTGTGATAATAACGCATTTATTGACTCGGTATTATGCCCATTTCCTCTGCAAAAGTAAAAGCCTGGTCTCGCTTGCCCAATCGGCAATCTACAATAGGCAAATTTTTATTAAACATGTAGTGACACCTGTCAAAAGTAGTGATATCTGTCAAAAGCAGTAAGGGTAAAAAATAAAAATAATAATGTTATATTATGTTATGACCTAAGAGATTGTTTTTTTTTATATATAGCCTGTATGGTGTCCCAATGCTGGGCAAAGGCCTCACCGATTCGAGAGATTGGTTTTAGAAAGAATTAAATTATCTAGTTGCTTTACAATTCTTTATTCATTAGAATCTTATTAATATTTTTATGTTACAACAACTTAAAAAGTAATATTATTTCTTCTCAAATAACAAAAAGGGATACAATAGTAGTTACTTCTTTGTGGGTCGTCACTTAATACAATTTTTTTCAGAAATGATTTTGTGTCCAATTCCTTGTTTTTAAATGTTTTCAAAAGTTTTTGTTGTTGAATGTTGTCTTCTATTTTTTTTTTATTTCGTAAACAGAATTTTTCTGATTATGTAATCAAAATGATTACTTTCTTTTTTAAGCAGTATAAGAATAGATACAGATTAGGTGTTTTAGGTATTATTGAATTAAGGAGTTTATGCCAGCCTTCCAGCCCGTTAGTATTGCGGTGCTTATCATCTGCATTACTTAATATTTATGGAGATTGTTTCACCATTGACGTTGAAAATATTTCCGAAATTTATTAATTTCAGTTGATTCCGGGGCATCGTCTAATATTTCGTTGTATGCTTCTTTAATGCTTCCGGCCGGCAGAAGTGGCAGCAATGCGATCATTCTCATTATATTTCTATTCTCTTTGGATTTGTTTGTTCCCAGTTTGTTCGCATTACGCCAAATTGCTTTATTGTATAGATAAAAACAACCACGTATTTCGACATCCTGAAAGTTTGCTTTTATAGCATTCATACTCGCATTTAAATTTGCGAATATTTATTTATCAAATTAAATAGTCGCCCATATGTCTCCTCAGATTTATTCGGAAGTAGTGCAAAAATTACGGGAGCAATGTTTGTTGAATCAATTCTCGACCCTAGATCTACGTGCAGAACATAAAGTTGATAGAACGGGGTGGCACAGCGGAAAATGTTCCGTCGTCGTAAAAACACCTTTATAGCCTTTGATAATTTTTTTTGCTGTTCACGAAGCAAATATTTTTTTTTTCACTCTCTCCATCTTCAGCAACAAAAAAAATATCTACCAACGTTTCCGAAACCTTAACATCTTCCAGTCTATTGTATGTTAATTTTGAAACATTTAGAAAATCTTTTATGGCTTTGTAGCAGGCACTTTTTATTGAAGAAAATTCTGGTATTTCTTCTATATTCTCATTGCATTGTTTTTTCAGGTGTTCAATTTTTTTTTCAATATTTTCTGGACTGGCCCGAAATCACTGCAAACATCCTGCTTACATTTGTACAACGCGATATCAATTTTATTTTGAAAATGATGAGGTTCGCATGTATGTGTTAGCATATAGATGTTTTGATACAAAACATCTTTATGCTAATACTCGGTTAACTATTTTTCTTCTGCATTTGAATGGTAATTTCTATCACTGTAATTACATTTGGTTCGATTAAACACTGAATATTCTAATAGTCTTGGGAAATCACGTTAATTTGACAAGTCATAGTATATTACGAAGTTTATAAAATACAATACATACTAATAACTTACTGTTAAATTCCACAAGGCATATAAATAGCGTTGTAACCTTATCTAAGGGCTTTATCTATTTAATTTCAAGTTACGTTAATCGTCACAAAAAGGCGCGGCAACGCGCCAGGTAGTGACGTATCATTTACTGACAAAATTCTATAAACATTTTTCAAAAACACAATGACATTTTCAAAACATAGATAACGTTAGTATATGATGGTACAATATATTTGAGGATTAATACAGGGTTCTAACTATTTTATTATTGGTTTTTGATCGAACAACTGTTGGCGCGAAGAAATAGCGCCAAACAGTGCTGCCCCCTTGGTACGTGAGGTTTTCTTGTTCGTTGAATTATTTGCCCTATCCTCTTCCAAATTTAAACGTACTATTAAAGTGTTATGAAGGAGCAGCCATTGGACATTTGATGACGAAAGTAGGTAAAGTGTAAAACTTACTAAACATCCAAGACCTGGGGTTTTCTTTTCTTTACACCCAGCCGGGGATCGAACCCGGGACCTCTCGCATGGTAGGCACAGCCACAACCTCTGCGCCACAGAGGTCGTCGGTATATATCGGACGCCTAAATACATTCACGGACACAGTCTCGTAGGATCGAACCGCAGCAGTTGATATCAGCTTACATCAATGTTGGAGATAAGAACTAATTTGGTTTAATTAGTCTTATAGGTCTTTTAGGTATTCTGTAATAGCATTTTTTAAAAGTAGGGATGTAGTATCCTTTGGCAGGGGGGAGGGTGGGTGAAGTTACATTACATTACAATGGAATGCACTATTATTGAGAAAATTAACGTCTGTGCCTTTGCTTTGGCTCATTTTTGACTTGGCTCTTCATGGCTCTCTGTTGCAGACAAAAGAGCCCACCGTTTTATTTGCTTTATATTCAACAATCATATTTTTTGTGATAATTACGCATTTATTGACTCGGTATTATGCCCATTTCCTCTGCAAAAGTAAAAGCCTGGTCGCGCTTGCCCAATCGGCAATCTACATTCCGCGCACTTCCTCCACATAAAGATGACGCTTAGTCGGTAGTTCGTCGTCCTCTACTCAGATCAACTTACGAGTTGATCTGATGACAGAAGTTCTTCCATGGAACAGCTTGATGATGGCTGAGGTTCCTCCATCGAAACGACTCGTCGATAGCTGAGGTTTCTCCATCGAACGACTCGTTGATAGCTGCGGTTCCTCCGTGGTAGCGAAGGTCGATCGTATAGGCGGGAAAACACAGTCCGGGTTATTACGTGCAAAGGTCAGTATATCAGGCAAGAAATCGGTGTAAACAAGCGTAGGCCAATCGTGAAGGCAAACAAACAAAGTCCAGAGGATAATCCAAATTCATCAAAGGAAGCCACAACAAACAAACTACGAAGCACAGACAGAACATTCACGAAACTCGAGAAGAAACGGAATGAACGAATATTCTCGATTTTTTTGTTCCGTTTCCTCGATTTTGCTTGACATTTTAGATCACCGACTATTTTTAATAATAACTCGATAAATCTGCATTACCTTGTAATAAAAGTAGTAGAGTTATAATCAGGAACCCAGCCCCTACCCGATTTAACCCTTATACCGACTAAACGATTTTAGACCCAAGCCTTTATGTTGACACTTCAATCTGAAAGTATTGCGCTATTTCGGATTTGGGACTTCGGTGGATCCCATACTAGATTAGTTAAAATTAAAACCACTTGGTAATCAATTATCTGCTTTGTATTAAAAAATTAAAAGATATTGTCTAAATTACTCTGAAGTAATCTGTGAATATCTTAGTAGTTTTTTCTAGTTATGCAACGAATACTACTTTTACGAATACGAATATCAAACCTACTATTCGGTGAATACGAATACGAATACGAATATCTCGCCATGGTAATAAAATACTCATTTATTTGATGAATTTCTATTCTCCTAATAATTAAAATTTACAATAGGCAAATTTTTATTTAAAAAACATAAAATTTGTTGATTTTCTGGCGATTTCTTTTTTCAGTCTGGATGTTTCCAGCTGTTGAAAAAAGGCTTTCCGAGGCGACTGAACATGGCTTCAGAGAAAAATATTTTTGGGCGAGTTCTTTCAGACTTGGAAAATGGACATCTTCTCGCCAAATGCCTATGCCCACGTCGTATTTTTACGTGCCGACGACCGACGCGCGTATTCGCCGAATACGAATATTCGGTAAATGTCTATTATTCGGCGAATATTCGTATTCGTATTCGTATTCGTTGCATCAACAGTTTTTTCATTTAATTTTTGCTGTGTAACTTAACTACTAAATTTAAAACTTTTAAATTAATAAATAAACATTGTTTATTCATGAGCATGGGTAAATAAAACAGGTCTTTATACATATTCCAGTGCATTCCATGTACTGCCCGTACGGGCGTGTGAAAATTCATATAAGCATGCAATAATTTAAAAAATTATCAAAATATCAAAATTTTATAGTACCTAATCACATAGTACAATAATTTGATGTCAGTTTAATTTAAATTCATAATAAATCAATTTATCGTCTAAGAATTTCGATATGCGGTAGTAACATTTATCAACCAGTAAAGTGAAAATAATCTTCGTTTAAACAGATTTAAATTCATGTCCTTAATATTATTTGGCACTTTGTTATATATCAAAGGTACAAAATACACTTTTTCTCATCAAGGCAGTACTACATATTGGCAAACACAGTGTTAAGTATGTGGGAAATGACAACACAACGTTCTGCTATAAGGGCTCAGTAACCACTGTTTAATAGAGAGAGAGGTTCGAGCGCGCTGACGCAGCCTAGCGCACTCGATAGTTATAGCTACATACGTAACACTCCTCCGGACTTAGATAAGATACTACAAAGAATGTAATAATATTTACGTGTAACTAGATGTATACATGTGAATATATGATACTAACTATTGCTTATAATTAACCTTAGGACGGTTTCTTAAATTCATGCTTAAACCTATATCTCTAGGTCGTATTTGACCAGACGTTTGCTCATTAGTTCCTTCTCCCCCAACAAGTTGCGTGCTTGCACATTCTGTGGTGTCAGATGTGTCATCTGACAGCGTGTGAGTCACCGGTGCACTAATCGATGCAGTTGAAGCGGCGGCGGCAGCGGGGGTGAGGCTTGGATGTGCAGGCGGAGGGGGTGGCGGCAGAGCTGCTGGCGATGACGAGGAGGTTGACACAGGCCCGTCCTGGTGAGATGACGGTGACCAGTCGTCAAAACTGTCGTCGTTGTCTAGCTCCAAGCCATCATATTGGCCTTTGTATTTTATTATTTGATTTTTGTGTCTTTTTTACTTATTTCTAAGCTTGGTATATAAACTAAATATATGCTTTGTCCTTGCTTCTCCTTTGTAATAGCCTTGATCCATGATGTAGATGTTTTATGGTAAGTACATACTAATACAGTTTCATTTGGCGCAAAGCTTACATTTCTTGTACCTTTATATGTATTACACTGTGAGCACTGTTTGATTCGGACAATTTCTTGCAATGTATCACTCGATATTGACGATGATGATTGGTGGTGTGGATTTAATAAATCTAATCTAGACTTTAATGACCTGCCCAGCATTATTTGTGCCGGTGATAACTCTGTCGTTGAGTGTTTTGAGTTTCTGTAGTCTAATAGAAAATCCCTGAATTTAAATTGCATATCCTTTTTTGTCGATGATGAAGCCATGATACTTTTAATACCTTTTTTAATTATTTTGACGTATATTTCAGCCTGTCCATTGCTTGATGGAGAATAAGTGGGCGTTGTAACATGCGTGATACCGTTCTCTTTACAAAATGACTTAAATTCTGATGACACAAAAGCGGTACCATTGTCGGATACTATTGTTTCCATTAACCCAAAATGTGATATAAGTTCGTGTAACTTGTCTATCACTGCTGTTGAGGTACAACAACTCATGTCAAAACATTCCACCCATTTGGAGTACGCATCCACAATGACTAAGTACGTTTTTGCATTTATAGGGCCGAGGAAGTCAATGTGAATGCGTTGCCATGGCTTGTCTGGCAACGACCAGGGTGTGAGGGTACCCGGGGTGGCGCCGACCTAAGCGTTTGGCATATTGAGCAGTCTGCTATGAAAACTTCAATTTCCTTGTCTATATTGGGCCACCAAAATCGACCCCTGGCTTCACATTTGGTTTTAATTATTCCTAAATGAGACCTATGTAGTTCACTTAATACCGTATGTCTCAACTGATTTGGAATAATCAATTTATGTCCTCTCATGAGGCAGCCGTTTTCCAGAGATATTTCATATCTGCAATTGTAATATGGCTTTAAAGTTTGGTCACAGTGTTTCGGCCAGCCAAACATAACAAAGTTGCAAACTTGTTTCATAAGTATATCTTTGTTTGTTTGTTCACGCACATCATCGAGTTGTAATGGTAAATTATTTGATGCTATGTGATTTATGAACTGCGCCCTATCACGGTCAGCTGATGCATTGGCCCCTCCCACTCCCACTGAGTTTGTATCTGAATCGGTTACTCCCGCTCGGCTAAAGAAATCTGCGCAGTTTTTTTCGCTTCGAACGTATTCTATTGTGAAGTTGTAAGCAGACAGAAATATCGCGTATCTTTGTAATCTATTTGCTGACACCTCTGGGACACCTTTGTTCGGACTGAAAATTGACAGTAAGGGTTTATGATCCGTGCGAAGGATGAAGGGCACATCTCGTCCTTACAAGTACTGATGGTAGCGTTTAACTCCAAAAATTATAGCCGTAGCTTCCTTTTGAATCTGGCTGTAATTTTTTTCAGCTGAAGAAAGGACACGCGATGCATATGAAATCGGTCTTTCCCTGTCATTCTCTAACTGAGACAAAACTGCCCCGAGACCTGACGGTGATGCATCTACAGTTAAAATTAGAGTGGCATTCTGATCAAAATGAGTCAGCACTCTATCAGATGCTATCTCTTTCTTAATTTCGATAAAAGCATCTTCATGTTCTTGAGACCAATTCCATTTTGCGTTTTTGAGCAATAGACTGTAAAACGGGGCCAATACGGTGGACGCAGACGGCACAAAACTCCTGTAATAATTTACTAAGCCAAGAAATGATTGTAATTGAGTTACATTTTCCGGATTTTTGGCATTTACAATAGCATTTACCTTTTCTGGCGACTTATGCAAGCCATTTTTGTCGATTATAAAACCCAAATAAGATATCGACTCTTGGAAAAAACTGCATTTTTCCTTCCTTAAAACAAGTCCTGCCTCACGAAATTTTTCAAGTACTGTTTGGAGACGATTTAAATGTTCTTGTCTATTACAACCTGTTATTAAGACACCATCCTGATAAGTCAATACTCCTTCTATACCCGTCAAAGTATTTTCTATTGATCTTTGAAAGATAGCACTAGCACTAGACAGCCCGTATATCAATCGCGTGTACTGGAATAGCCCTTTGTGAGTGTTAATGCATGTGAGTGGTTGTGCATCCTCAGATAACAAAAGCTGCATGTAGGCATTTGATAGGTCAAGTTTTGTGAATTCTACACCTCCATGTAACTTCGCGAATAACTCCTCAATTTTGGGAAGTGGGTATTTTTCGACAACAAGTTGCTTATTTATGGTTTGCGAAAAATCTCCACATATCCTAACATTGCCATTATGTTTAAGGACAGGTACAATGGGGCTGGCATAATTCGAGTGTTGTACTGATTTTAGTATGCCTTCTTGTACCATCCTATTTAATTCCTGGTCCACTTTTTCTTTTAATGCAAACGGGACAGATCTTGCTTTCATAAAGATCGGTTTCGAGTCAGGTTTTACATATAAGCTAACTGTGTGCTTATTAAAGCAACCTAACCTGTCTGAAAATACCTCTGGATATTTAGAAGTCAGCGACTTTACTATATTTTCAGGTTTAATGTGATTGATTTTACTTATTTGCAGGTTGAATGCTGACATAAAATTTCTACCCAAGAGAGGTGGGCCGCCGTCAGCTATAACATGTATATCTAAGATTTTAGTATCATTTTCATAAGTCACTGGTAAACTAATTAGCCCTAAAGGATATATTTTATCACCAGTATAAACTTTTAAAACCAAACTACTATTACTTAGCGGAATGTCATTAAAGTGTTTACGGTAAATAAGGTCTGATATCGTTGTTACAAACGACCCACTATCAACTTCAAACAAAATGGTGGTTCCGTTAATGTTTACATTTTGCATCATGGCTTCCCCATTTTGTGTTCGAATGTTATAAATGCATTGACCCTTACCATCATCATCATCATCACCAACATCAGCGCTATCATCTACTACATAGTTGTGATTTTTTTGAATTGAACGATTTTTCTTCGTGCACATCCTCTTCAGATGCCCTTTAACACCACATTGCTTGCAGGTGTGTTTAGCAAACTTGCAGGCATTAGCCGAGTGACTGGTATATCCACACACGCTGCAATGGATGTTGCCCCGGTTTTTTTGCTGTCTTGTAGAAATACGGTTCACGTTTGCAGCTTCCTCTTGAAGTGGGTGCATATATCCTCTTGTCGTCCCTGGAGTCACAAGTCGTGCTGCAGCGCGGGCGCAGCGAAGTCCCTGGGCGATATCTAGTGCTTTTGCCAAAGTGAGGGTAGATGCATCTTCCGTGAATAACTTGTCGCGGGCAGGTCCCGGCTCCATGCCGAGCACGAATCGGTCTCGGAGCGTCTCATCCAATGATGTGAATTTGCAATGGGTAGCTAAGCTCCTAACGCGAGCAGCCCACTCATTTAATTCTTCACCAGGCGTCTGGAGTGCAGCATGGAACATATGACGCTCACCGATTATACACTTCCGCGGGAGAAAGTGATCATCCAGCAATTTCAAAACTTCTTTGTAAGTTAGCGAACTGATGTCCTTTGGATGTGAAAGGTCACGTACTAGCTTGTACGTAACCTCAGCGAGTGCACTGAGCAGTATAGCACGTCGTCTTACTTGTGATTTTTCATCATCGAGCAACTCATTTGCCACGCACCACTGTTGAAAACGTTCTTTGAACACTAACCAGTCCTGTGATTCATGATTGAATATTGGTAAAGATCCAATTAGCGACGGGTTTGACATAGTGGCGGTTTATTTGCACGCTAAAGTATTTATTTTTGATCCGAGTCGACACTGTTAAGTATGTGGGAAATGACAACACAACGTTCTGCTATAAGAGCTCAGTAACCACTGTTTAATAGAGAGAGAGGTTCGAGCGCGCTGACGCAGCCTAGCGCACTCGATAGTTATAGCTACATACGTAACACACAGCCTGTGGCGATGTTGCGTGCGAACATTTTTGTAACTAACTGTGAAGACTAGAACAAAATATTTAGGGTTCATTTTTACAAAATACTCCAATTTCGAATATGTATAGTGATGGCAGAGTCAATAGTTTTTATTTTTTTACATAGCCTATATTATGTCCCACTGCTGGGCAAAGGCCTCCCCATTTCGAGCCCACACACAGAGTGGGTCAATCTAGCTCTAGTCAGAGCTAGATTGACCCACTCTGGTTCGAACGTGTCCAGGTCGTCCCGCCATCTCCTTCTGGGCCTTCCTCTGCGCCGGTGTCCGTCTATAGGCACCCATTCAGTGGCTATCCTCGCCCACCAATGCACGTCTGGGTGCATTCGACACACATGGCCTGCCCAGCTCCACTTCAGTTTGGCGGTCTGCACACCCACATCTGCGATGCCAGTTATGGAGCGCAGTACGGTGTTCTTAACGCGGTCAATAGTTTAAGATTTTTAAAATAAGGTCTGCAACTATCACCATAGCACCGTTTTTGTGCCCTAAAAATAGTTTCCCTTTCAGTAGATTTCCCCCAAAAGATAATCCCGTAGCGCAATGAGGATGCTACAAAACCATGGTAGGCTGTAAGATCCTCACTCAAGATTTTGATCAATTTCAAGAAATTGACAAGAAATAGGCATATTTACAGAATTTGTCGCGATCTGTTTTAGTTTGTTGTTTCCAATTCAATTTACTGTCTATTGTCAAACCAAGGAATTTTGTCAATTTAAAATTATACTAAAGCTATAAACTACACTAACACAATATCGGACGATATACATTTGTAATTATGCGGAATAATAATAATTATTATTATTATACGAAAAAAATAATTATATGAATATATAAATATAATAAGTAGATAGATAGATAGATAAACGTTTATTGCATCAAAGCAGCACACATACAAATTAAAAGTGATACGGAGGTGCAACTATAAAATAACTTAAATGAAAGCAAAGTTATAAAAAAAAAAACTCATAAGATTATTACTAAAACAATAAAACATAAAGAAGAATATAGGTCGGTATGTAGGCGCGCTGCATTGACGCGAAAAGGTCAAAGCTCAGTGTTTATTGCTCGTTAAGAGCAGCACTGGTTTTCAGCCCTCACCTAGGAGACGCAGAGACTCAGCAGTTACATCCGAATGTGAATGTGAATGAAAAGAATAATAATAAAAAAGTGTCAGAAATAGATATATCCTTACAAGTATTTAAAGATGTGGAAATAAATAAATACATCGCACATAAATATGTTTCAATACCTTCATGAGTAGGACAGTACAAAATATACATGAAGATTAAATAAATAGGTATTTAAGTATATTATGCCACGTGAGTAGTGAGTAGCAGAATGGGTATAGTGTGAATATGTTTACTAAAATCATAAGATATCTAACTAAAAAATATATGAAAATGGCAGAGGTAGCCCGACTATCCAATGTTGGAAAGAGAAATTCCTAGTTTTTGCTTTTGAATCAGGTGCGACTTCATATGTGTTTTGAAGGTGTATTTGGAGGTAAGTATGTGCGTATGAATATAATAATATGTTACCTATGTTATTTAGATTGAAAACACATAACTTTTAGTTATAATATAAGTATAAGATAATAAATATGCAAGTAGAAATATGTACACTTTTACAAATAAAAACAAATTTTGATTCAGGACAAATATAATTTAATTTATGGGAAGTCCACAGTAAATAAAGGATTTGTTTATGAACCACAAGAATAATACTAGTAAAATTAGAATGTAGACGTATTCATACTATGGCATGCGTATTGCGAAACCCATCACATAAGTCCACCATCAGATTTCTGTAAATTTAATAAATGTAATCTGAAATATTTTTTAAAAGTGGTTTTAGTATTCAAATTCCTAATAGGGGGTGGAATATTATTCCAGCATTTCGTGGCCATATCGAAAGCTGCCACAAAATGCTGTTGTTCTGTGGTGTGGGATAGATAAAGAGGCCGTGCAACTCCTGACACCATCGGTTATTTGTGCAGTTGCGAACATGTAACTGATTACATGTTTCTCAAATCTTAATCTACCGTCCATCGTCACTCCTAGTTTGCGTGCTCCTAGATACGCGTCCTATAGGCCCTCCATCAATTAACAAAACTGGATCTAGAAGTAACGCCTTCTGGATTTGTAATCGCGTACCTATGATCATATATTTAGATTTCAAAGGATTCAGGGCAAGTGAGTTTTTCGATGACCACTTTGAGATACAGTCAAGATCATAATTTATTTTGTCTATAGTAGCTTGGTAATTATCAACGTCCAGTGGGACATAGAGCTGTAGATCGTCAGCGTATATATGATATTTGCAACTGGAGATTGACTTGACTATGAAATTACTATTTGAGCAATTTAAAAACCATGTTAAAGCGACTTTGTCGAAAAAGGGATATTACAATGTTCAAGCTTACTTAAATGACGGGACTGTATGGGGTTAATCTGGCTCAACACAGACCTTGCTGTTAATAATTTTGTAATGGAATATTCCTACTTATTAATTATGGTATTATAAAATTTGTATTAGTTAAGCACATGCAATTTTTGAAAGAGATCTAAAATTCAATGTGTGGGAGTTTCTTCGCCCTGCTTCTCCCACAGTGGTTCAATATAGAGAAGTGGCAAAAAATGGCGATTGCTAAGTATATGTAAATATCTACAGTAATAAAGACATTTTGAATTTTGGAATATTTGGATTTTATCGGCAGTAAATATATAATAAATAAAAGAGGCCCCAATATGGACCCCTGAGGAATGCCTCTGTCCATTGGAACGCATTCTGAAGAAGTACACGAGCCATCCAATTTGCGAAGTACAACTCGCTGTTGCCGATTTTTAAGGTAGCTATCGAACCATTTGCGAGACTCAATATAGAAGCCATAATAAGTGAGTTTCGACAGTAGCAGAGGAGTATTAATACAGTCAAATGCTCTCGAAAAATCTAGTAACGCCAATATCGTACTTTTGCCAGCATCCTGCGAACCAAATAATCTACCACATCAAGGAGCGCCGTGGAAGTAACTCTACCCTTTCTGAAGCCTGACTGGTGTAATGGCAAGATGCTATTTTTTTCGCAATAATGAATAACCTGATCTTAAATAGCCCTCTCCAGAATTTTGGACAAATACGGTAGCACACTTATTGGTCTCAGATCTTTAACGCTGACTGGATTGTTATTCTTGGGTATGAGTCTGACCAATGCTGTTTTCCAAAGTTTCGGGAATTCAGAGGACATGATAGATTTTTCACTATTGTAGTAATAACATCGAGAGTGGAGGGGAGTGTCATTACGATCATTTCCATGATTATACCGTCCACACCTTGCGCATTCGTGTTAATTGAGAGAATTATTTTAGCAATCGAAGTATTAGTCACAGTGTGTAATTTGAAATTTGCTGTACTACAGTGTCTATGATGTTCAAAGTATGTTAGTTGGGACAGCTGTACCTCATTAGTGCCAGGAATTCAAGTAAAGTTGTAAGTAAAGTAATAATCCAGCCGACATAAACGACCATGTCGGCTGGATTATTCAGATGTGCTGGTATGTCCGCATCATTTTTGAAACTCGGATGTACTGTTGTTTCTTTTTAATTTTTTCACAAATGTTTTGGATTATTTATCTTCTGATTGATTTTCTGTTCAAAGAAAGCCTTCTTTTCATGGAACATGCTCACGTTGACTAGGTTTTTGAGAGTTTTATACCTTTCTCTACTTGACTCATTCTAAGAACTACGATATTTGCAGTGAGATTCATTCCGAAGTTTCATCATGTATCTCATGTTACTAGTTAACCAAGGCTTTGGCTTATCGCGTAGAACCATGGTATTTTAAAGGGCATATTTATCGTATAAGTCCATAATAAGTTTACTGAAGACATTTACCTTCTTATTTACATTTTATTATTCAGATATTTTATCCCAATTGTAGGAATCTAATCTGAATCCTTTCATCACTCCTGTGTGGTTAGGGTCTAGGTCAATATTTATTTAGTAGTGTAGTTGTAGTTTTATTTTGTGTTAGATAACGCATTCTAGCATATTTATTATATTATTAATATATATTTATTTTATTTGGTATGGATAGTTTATGTAATATTGATAACAGTTTCTTCTCATGTTCTTCAAGTGATGACTATATTAGTGCGGAGAGCGATAACTCCTTTGTGGAGAGACCGCTATCCGTCGAACTGACGTCTGTCTTTGCGGGCCTGGGGAATAATTTTAATATTGTTCATATTAACGCCCAGAGCATTCACTCCAGTTATCCGGACCTACTCGAGTCGTTCAGTAGCAAACATGTAGATGGTATTCTTGTATCTGAATCCTTTCTCAAGCCAACTTTACCATCCACTATGTTCTCGCTGCCTGGATACCAGCTCTATCGGAACGACAGAGTTGGGAAAGCGGATGGCGGCGTAGCTATTTACCTTCGCTCGGATATCCCTTGCAGAGTTATAAGTGCCTCCCCGAATGAGTACTCCGAATCAGCAGAACATCTCTTCCTCGAAATCTGTCTTCACCATAGTAAAGTTCTGCTCGGAGTCCTCTACAGTCCCTCACTTCGTATTGATTACTTTGACTCTTTTGAGACTTTGCTTAATGAGCTGACTCCTCTTTATAATGATACCCTATTTCTCGGCGATTTCAATACATGTCTTCTTAAAAATGATTCCCGCTCTGCTAAATTACAGTCCATTGTAAATTCTTTCAATATGCATATTCTTCCTCTCAACGCTACTCATTTCCAACCACATTGCACTCCCTCTCTTCTTGATCTCATGATAGTTTCTAATTTGGACAAAGTTGCGGCACATGGACAAATTAACTCTCCTTTTTCCTATCATGACCTGATTTACCTCTCATATAAGATTAAGACTCCCAAGAGCAATGCAAAACTTATTTACATTCGTAGCTTCAAGGGTATTGATTCTGCATCCCTTAAATCAGATGCCGCGTCGATTGACTGGACACCTATTATCACTAGTGAGACCGTTGATGATAAGATCCACCACTTCAACGCAATTATTCTAGGACTATTTGACAAGCATGCACCGGTCAAGAAGGTTAAGGTGAAACACCTTCCAGCACCCTGGCTCACCGACGTTATCAAACGTTTGATGACTAAAAGGAACAGAGCCAAATGCCTGAACAAAAAGGAGCCTACAGCCGAGAACCTTGCCACTTTCAAACGCCTCCGAAACCGCTGTAATCGCATGTGTCGTGATGCCAAGCGCCGTCATATATTTGAGTGTATCGAAAGATACACACCTGCTCAAGTATGGAAATTCCTTAGAACGCTTGGTGTCGGTAAGTCTCAGGATCAAGCGGCTGGCATTGTTGATCTCAACGGTCTCAACATTTTTTTCTCAGCTCCCCCTGTCGTCATGGATCCCACCTTAAAAAATGCCACTCTGTGTCACCTGCGCTCGAGGTCTGCTCCCACCTCCACTCCATTTGACTTCAGACTTGTCGGAATTGATGCGGTTAAGAAAGCAGTGCTCTCCATTTCCTCCAAAGCCGTGGGTGACGATAATATCTGCTCCAAAATGATCAGCAACGTACTTGACGAGCTTCTTCCAGCTATCACACATATAATAAACTTCTCTCTCTCCAATAGTTCCTTCCCAAATGTGTGGAAAAAAGCCTTAGTTATCCCATTACCCAAAACATCAAATCCCTCCTCTTTTAAAGAGTTTCGTCCGATTTCCATTCTGCCTATCCTATCCAAAGTCCTTGAATCCATTGTCCATTCTCAGTTATCCTCCTACTTATGCTCAAACAACTTGCTGAATCAACTGCAATCCGGTTTTAGGCCCGGTCATAGCACTGTCACGGCCTTGCTTAAAGTCACCGATGACATTCAGCATGCGATGGACGAGAAACAGCTCACTGTGCTTGCACTGCTGGACTTCAGCAGCGCCTTTAACTGCGTTGATTTCGATATCCTCGTTGAGACCCTGAAGTCCTTGAATGTGTCCTCCGTCTCTGCTTGCTGGTTCGACTCTTATCTGAGAGGTCGCCAGCAACGTATTAGGTCGGAGGTGACTTCAACGGAGTGGTGTGACCTCGTTGCGGGGGTCCCTCAGGGTGGTATTCTCTCTCCTCTTCTTTTCTCCGTCTTCATAAATTCCGTCTCGGATACTCTCTCGTCATCATACCATCTTTACGCAGACGATCTCCAGATTTATCGTCATTTTTCTCCCTGTGATATGGTGTCTGCTGTGGGAATGTTAAATGCCGATCTCGAGCGAATTAGGGACTGGGCCACTTCTTTTGGACTACTTGTCAACCCTAGTAAGTCCCAGGCTTTGATTATTGGTTCCAGGTTTTCCCTTAACTTGTTACAGAATCTGTCCATTGCCCCTATAACCTATGATGGAACTATAATCTCATATAGTACTAAGGCCAAAAATCTAGGAGTTTTCTTCGATAACCAATTTTCCTGGTCAGCGCATGTCAGCGAGGTCAGTAGGCGAGTCTTTGCCACTTTTCACTCCCTCAAACGACTACAATACTTCCTGCCTCGTCAGACAAAAATAACGCTTGCCCAGTCACTTCTCCTCCCCCTGATCGATTACGCTGACGTATGCTGGGTGAGCGCGAATGAAGAGCAACTGAACAAACTCGAGCGACTTCAAAACCTCGGGATTCGGTTTGTCTTCGGCCTGCGCAAGTATGACCACGTCTCGGAGTATCGCAGGGAGTTAAAGTGGCTCCCTATCCGTCTTCGTCGGGATTCTCATATTCTCATCTGCCTCTATAACATCTTATTTAATCCTCGCTATCCTGTCTTCTTACGAGATCGTTTTGAATTTTTGTCCTCGGATAGGCCTCGGAGATCTCACGCTCGATCACTGCTTATAACTCCGCAACACAATACAGCCGCATATGAACATGGGTTCAGACTACGAGCTATCAGGCTCTGGAACAAACTTCCTAGCGCCATCAGAGACAGCCCGTCACTTTCTATTTTTAAAACTCGCTTAAAAGAACACTATCTTTCTCTTCCATACTAGATTTATGTAGGTTTATTGCTTTGATATATATGTAGTATAATTTTGTCTATTTGTATTGATATTATGTATTTATGTACATATTAGTAATTAGTTTATTATTTTAATATTTTTAACGTTGTGCACATAGGTCTACCTGTTATTTCATGTATTCTGTCCATATTAGGTTTGCTGGAAGAAATCTCTTTTTAGAGATAAGCTCGCCTTTGTACACCTAGTTTCCATTTTTTTGTATCTGTATCTTCTGTTTTTGTGCAATAAAGTATAAAGTATGAATCTAGCTCTCTGTTAAACTCTTCATCATCAATTGACTTTAGCGGTCGATATGTATTTTTTTTTGTTTGTGACTTCTCTTTCTTTATCTTAAACTCTCCAGTTACCATAGGATGACCTCCTGACCTAGATTTATAGGAGTTATAATTTATATATATATTTTCCTCCTTTCGGCCATTGTTGATCAGGCTAAAATCCGCATCAATTGTTGATCAGTCTTTACCCGCTATTACTTAGGAAGTTTTGAGTATATCGTGCTATAATAGCTATATAATAATTCTCCTCCTTGCGACGCTGTGCCTAAGTATGCCGCAAAGCCTCTATCTCGTCACCGACTGATACGGCCATTGTTGATCTTTTAACCGCCGTTTTTTTACACTAAATGAAACTTTGTTGATCATTGTAAACATTTCCTGATCAGCATTTACTGGGGAAACTAGTATTTTGAAACTGTCGCAGCGGAGCGGCATCGTCGCAAAAATGAAACGGAAGTATTAATAAAGCAAGTTCAGTCAGTCGCACTGTCGCAGAATTCACAGTTAGTAATCAATTTTCCTGCGGTGACTTGTGTTGCAGTGGAGAACGTGGTTTTTTTAAGTATTTTGTTAATATGTAGGTACTTAGATACGTGAATGAAAGTAGATGAACATTTCTCCTGCTGTTAACGTTTTGTAGGTAGGTACGGTAGGTAGATCTGCATTGTCATTTTTGTGTGGGAAAATGACAGTTGATTTATCCTAACGCTCATTCGAAAAGTTACATAGTTAGTTACCCCATTTTCCAGAAACTTTAGATAAATTCTATCTTAATTTCGGAGTTGTTTTTTTTATTCCTTCTTAAATAAAATAAATTCGTGTTGTGTGAACTGTATCGTTAAAACATAGATTTTGGTGAAAATGTCAAGTAGAGTGAATGTGGTGAGAAGATGAGAGGTGTAGTGAGTCTCTGAAAGTATGTAGAATAATGCCTGTTAATGTGTTTGGGGAGGGGAGGGGAGGGGAGGGAATTATGACTTAGTCTGCGCACTGTTTTCATTATATTTTTATTCATGATTTACAGTGTGTATGAGAAGATTTAAAGTAATGTTTACGAACTTAGAATAATTTCTGACTAAATTCGATTGATAAATTAAATTAAATATATAATAATAAAACTGAATATGTAATTAAATCAGATATAAATAAATACGAATCTTTGTTTTTTATTCAGATTTTTATTTTGTAATTTTGAGAACTAATTCTGTTGCTTTATAGTGTATAAACTTTATAAGTATAAGTGCTTTATAGTATATAAACCCTGGGGTTTTGAGCCATTTTGAGACAGTGGTCTTGCGGTCGAGTGATACCTTTGGATAAAAATTAAAAATTTTGTTAACTTTGTTGTAAATTATACTGGACTGTATGTTGTACTGTTTAAGAGCGAATACTGTTTTGTGTGCCTTGAGATAAGTGCATTTGAAATAAAATTAATACTAATCGTAATAAAAAATACAGTGTCAATCATCCCTTTTGTAAAATTTGACGTAAGGCGCGTGATGCAAATACCCTTCGGAATCAGCCACGATTCACAGTAAAAAATATTTTACGAAATGTCGTCACGACGTGCGCTATACTAGGCTTGGAAGTAACACGTTACGGGCCGCTGCAAGGTGGAAGGTGCGAACAAGAAAGAGAAAAAAAGATGAGGCTGAAGAGAAAAGTGAAGGAGACTCCACGTTGTCATCCGAGTGAGAGGTCGAAAGCGCAGATAAGTACAAACCTTATCTGGTAACAGATTATAAGAGACGATACCCTGAGGATTCCGGTGCTACAGAATTTGTAGTATTCGTAGAGTCTTCCAATGTGGATATACCTATAGGAACCCGAGACCTAATGTCCATATCTAGCTGTATCAAAAGGTTTAATAAAGGAATCAAATATCTTAGGTCAATGAACAAGTTCTGAAGAACAAGGCTGTTCGACAAGCACGCACCAATGAAAAAGGTCAGGGTAAAACATTTTCCTGCTCCGTGGTTGACAGACGCTATCAAGCGTTTAATGGCAAAAAGAAACCGTGCGAAGGGGCGATATAAGAGAGACCCAACCGATAACAATCTCCTAACATTTAAACGCCTTCGAAACCTATGCAACCGCATGTGCCGTGACGCCAAGCGACGCCACATCTATGAGCGTATAGAAATGTACACCCCAGCTCAGGTCTGGAAATTTCTTAAAACCCTTGGTGTTGGCAAGTCCCAGGAATTTTCTTCAGGTGATGTCGATTTCAACGGTCTTAACCAGTTCTTTTATTCTCCCCCCCTCGTGATAGACCCCGCCACAAAGCAGGCAACCCTTCGTCATCTACGGTTAAAGGCTGCAGTCTGTACCTCACCGTTCAACTTTAGTCTCGTTGGAATCGGCGCAGTTAGAAAGGCAGTGCTAGCGGTCACATCCAAAGCTGCTGGTGGCGACAACGTCAGCCATCAGATGATCCACAGCGTCCTTGAAGAGTTGCTCCCTCCAATTACCCACATCATAAACTTCTCTCTATCAGCTAGATCTTTTCCTAGTCTGTGGAAGAAAGCTCTTGTCATCCCACTGCCCAAAAATTCCAATCCCTCCTCCTTCAAAGATTACAGGCCCATATCTATTTTACCTATTCTCTCCAAAGTCCTTGAATCCATTGTCCACTCCCAACTCACCTCCTACCTTTCATCAAACAAACTTCTCAATCCTTTCCAATCTGGCTTCAGACCAGGGCATAGTACTACCACAGCACTCTTAAAAGTCAGCGATGATATACAGCTAGCCATGGATCAGAGGTTGGTTACGGTGCTGGCCCTGCTTGACTTCAGTAATGCCTTTAACTGCGTCGATTTTGACATTCTTGTCGCTATATTAACATCGCTGAATGTCTCCTCCCACGCTGCTGGCTGGTTCGACTCATACCTGAGAGGTCGTCAGCAGCGCATTAAGTCTGAAGAGACCGAAACTCAATGGTGTGATCTTTCCTCAGGAGTGCCTCAAGGTGGTATTCTCTCTCCTCTTCTTTTTTCAGTCTTTATAAACTCCATCTCCGACGTCCTCTCTTCTTCGTATCATCTGTACGCAGATGATCTACAAATTTATCGCCACTTTTCCCCCTGCGATGTAGTTTCATCCGTGGAGGCACTGAATGCTGACCTCGAGAATGTGAAAGACTGAGCCTCATCATACGGGCTGTTAATAAACCCGAATAAATCACAAGCCATGATTTTAGGAACCAGGCACACTCTTTCCTTGTTACAAAAACCCATTGTTCCCGTATCATATAATGGCATCACAATAGAGTACACAGATAAGGCGAAAAACCTTGGAGTTATTTTTGACAACCAGCTGTCTTGGTCTCCACATGTCAGCGAGGTCAGCAGATGGGTCTTTGCGTCTTTTCTCTCCCTCAGGCGTCTGCAGTACTTCTTGCCGCGGCAGACCAAAATCACCCTTGCTCAGTCCCTTCTCCTGCCGCTAATCGACTACGCCGATGTCTGTTGGGCGAGCGTGAACGAAGATCTTCTGAACAAACTCGAACGACTTCAGAATCTCGGGATTCGGTTTATCTTCGGGCTGCACAAATTCGACCACGTCTCTCAATTTCGCAAAGAGTTGGGGTGGCTTCCGATTCGTCGTCGCCGAGACTCCCATATTCTTTTTTGTCTTTTCAATATATTGAAGAATCCGCGCTACCCCAGCTACCTTCGAGACCGCTTTGAGTATCTCTTTTCAGGAGATCGGCAACGGAGATCTCACACGGTCTCACTTTTAGCCACTCCAAGGCATTCAGGTTGCAGGCGGTCCGACTGTGGAACGCACTTCCTTGTGCGATAAGAGACAGCCCGACTCTTTTCGCTTTCAAAAACCGGGTAAAAGAGCACTTCCTCTCTCTTTTGTGATAGTTGTAGTATGTATATTATTATTATATGTAAACTTTATGTACAGGTTTATGTATGTATTGATACGTATTTAGTAGTTTGTTAGATACGAGTATGTATTTTATTTACCGTATTTTATAGATATGTAATTTACTTATATGTATTTTATTATTGTTTAGATATTGTGCACTGCCTACCCTTTATTGATAAAATTTCCTGTCATGCCTTGGTTTGCTGGAAGAAATCTCTTTTTAGAGATAAGCTCGCCTTTGTACATATGTTTTCTCTTAATGTATCTTTTTTAAATAACTGTGTTCAATAAAGAATTATGAATTATGAAAGTTCAAAATTGCCATATACTTCAAAAAAGCCAGCCTTGCTAATGCATTCTTGAACAATGCTACATTTTTAAAAGACTACCAATTTAAGGCCAATATACCAGCTTCAAGCACTGAAATTACTGGTATAATTAAAAATATACCCACCAACTTGACAAACAAAAAGATATTCACAATGCTATCAAGTTACAAGAAAATAATATCTGTTCGAAGATTCACAAAAAGGACCAAAGTTGATGATAACTTCATTCAACAGCCGCTGCGGACAGTAGCCATCACCTTCGCGACGTCAGTTCTTCCAGACTACGTAGATTTGGACGGTTGGCGGCATGACATCTCAGCGTATGTTCCACCAGTCTTACAATGTTTCCGGTGTCTCAGGTATGGCCATTTAGCAAAGTTTTGCAAGAACTCCGAGCGCTGCTCCATCTGTAAAGAAGACCAATCATATAAAGTTTGTAAAACTCCGATCGAACAGGCCAAATGCTTCCATTGCGATGGCAATCACGTTAGCATTTCAGCTCAGTGTCCAATTAAGCAAAAGAAAATACAAGAAAACAGACAAAAAGTTCAGACACCATCATTCGCTGACATATTCAAAATTGGAAATTTCTCACCTCTCGGCCCTAAGAAGACTTTTGATCTCTTGACAATATTAAAATAAAATGACAAGGCACTGAATCTCTTAGTGCAAAGCATTATAAAAATTATAACATTAAATAAGACACAAGATACCCCAATATCCTCTAAAAATGTGTTAGATGTTTTAAGCGATTTTTTCAACTCCAGTGATACCAAGAACATTAATACAAATTCACAGACAAATTAAAGATAGTACAGTGGAATGCTCAAAGTCTGTTATGTAATCGTCATATTTTTACTGAAAATAATATTGACATAGCTTTAGTTTGCGAAACTTGGCTCAAGCCTACACAACTTTTAAATATTAAAGGATACTCAATAGAACGCAATGATTGTGGCAATAAACACAATGGTGTTGCCATTGTCATTCGTAACAACATACAATACAGTAGATTAAAAACATTTTTTGATGATTCACTTCAGAATATTGCTATCAAAATAAACTTTAATAACAGTTCATTATCAATCAGTCTTTATATCCAGCCAGTCTTTATATCCCGACAAATTGTAGTCCTACTTTTAGAAAAACAAAATTTGTTAATTTTATTAATACCTTACCACAACCATGCTTAGTAGCAGGTTATTTCAATGCACATCACACCATGTGGGGTTGCCAATCTGTCAGTCCTTGTGGAAGAGATGTCCTCGATGCTGTAAATGAACGCAATTTAGTGTTATTAAATGACACACAACCAACAACTGTAGGTACAAATAACTGGAGACCAAATGGTTTGGATTTAACAATAGTCAGTCCCTCTAAAGCCCTTAATTGCCATTGGACAGTATATGATGATCCCCTGGGAAGTTATCGTCTACCGACAATAACTGAGATTTTGTTCAACACTATCACTGATTCTTCTACAAACAACTTTATTTCTCAAAATAACACAGCTGCACTCAAAAGACCTAATCTACGGCTAGTAAATTGGAATAACTTTTCAAAGCTCGCCAACACTATGCTTAAAGAATTTATTATTAACCATAACGATCTTCTACAGTCTTACTATGACTATTGTGATATCATTCATAAAGCTATTAATCAATTGATGTTTAGAAGTCAGGCCCAAAATTCAAATATGAATAATAATAGCTCGAAACAGACAGGAAGCAATTTTAAATACCAGCATCCTCCTCTGCCATGGTGGAATGAAAAGTGTGCTAGCTAGCTGCTAACTCCGCTAAGCCGCTTTTGCGGTCAGACAAATCAGATATCTTACAGATGTTGAAACTGCCAGATTGGTTTACTTTAGTTATTTTCACAGTATTATGTCTTATGGAATATTGCTCTGGGGGAGAGCAGCAGATATAAATACGATATTTTTCTTACAAAAAAGGGCGATCAGGGCGATATATGCTAGAGAATCATTACGAGAAAAATTCAAAGGCATTAATATACTTACGGTTACCTGTCAATATATATAAGAGAATATCATGCATGTAAGAAAAAATATAGATTTATTTAAAATTGTAGGTGATAGCCATACAATTAACACTAGAAATAAAAATAGGTTAGCACTACCATTATTTAGACTAAGTAAAGTAGGCACATCATTCATGGGGCACTGTATTTGCTTATACAATAAAATACCACAGGAATCATTGATCCTTCCTGAAAAGAGGTTCAAAAACTATGTTAAAAATGAGCTGATAAGAAAGTCCTATTATAGTATTAAGGAATACTTAGATGACAAAACTGCATGGTCCATACCATATCAGCGCACAGAAATTCGACGAGGGGCGATGGATCAAGTCTATCACTCGCCGGCGAATTTCCTTAGACCGAAACCAGTACCTGTTGTAAAGTCACTTTTAAAAAAAAAAGGTATGGGGGAGTTTCTTGCCGTTTCTTCTTAACCCCGAGGCCCACCTTCCGAAACGGTGTAGTCTTTTTTTTATATAAAAAAAAAATTGACTTGTAGTTATAAGTAAGTATAATTTTGACGTTGAATAAGATAATTTATTTATTTATATTCAATAAAAAAAATGACTCTGACTCTGACTCTGCTAATGCAGTTCAAAAAAGTAAGGAAGCTTTTATTATATTTAAACAAGATCCTAGTGATTTAAACTATATTAATTTAAAAAAATGCAGGCTGAGAAAAAACTTATTATTAAATTAGAAAGATTAAATAGTTGGAAGGAATACTGTACTGAAATAAATAGATCCACTCCAATTTCTAAAATTTGGCAAACTATGCGTAAATTTAATAAATCCTACAGTAAAAGTACGAAACTAAATAATAATAATGAAATATTTTGGATAAATAACTTTTTAAGGAAATATACACCTGACTTTGTTTCACAACCAATGCAAATAAATAATACTTCTTCCGTAATCCCCACCAATAGTTACATTATCAATCCATTCACCATAGATGAGTTAAAAGCAGCTATCAAGTCACGTAAAGACACAACCTTTGGTTTAGATTGCATTTCTTACAAAATGTTTCAAAAACTGGAAACAGATTGCCTTGTGAAATTTTTAAATATTTTAAATTTACTATGGGAACAATCAATAATTCCAAAACAGTGGAAACAAGATTGCTTGGTTTCAATTCTAAAAGCAGGAAAAGATCCAAATGATGCAGACTCTTACCGTTCCATTGCATTAACATTTTGTGCAGGTAAACTTTTTGAGCAACATATGAAACAACGTCTTGAGTTTTATATTGAATCCAATCATATTCTTCCAAGAAATCAGTTCGGATTTCGTCGCGGTCGGTCAGCAAGAGAAAGTATAGGGCATCTTTTCCATGATACTGACGCTGCGGTTAATAGTAATAAACATCTTGTCTGTATTTTTTTCGATATTGTAGGAGCATTCAATAACATTGATCATTCTGTTTTATGTACCATTCTTTCTTCTTTGGGAATACCTGAAAAATGTGTTAGGTGGATTTATGAGTTTATCAGTGGAAGAGAAGTTTATGTTAAGATGAGTTCCAATAATATTTTTGGGCCTAGATTGTCAACTAAAGGCGTCTGTCAAGGTGGCATTTTGAGCCCTTTATTGTATATTCTCTACATCCACAGGCTCAATGGAATGTTAGGAACAGAAGTCAGCAACTTACAGTTTGCCGATGATTTGGCTATTTATTGCAGTGGTAATAACATCACACACACAACTCAAAAATTAAATTTAGCACTGGAAAAATTACATAGTTACTTTCAATATTTAAATCTAGAAATTAGTCCAGCTAAAAGTAAAGTAGTCATAATCTCAAAGAAAAAAGTCATCCCAGTTAAGCTACAATATGACAATTGTTAACGCCTAGCATCTGTGTACCCACACATACGCTTACCAGCGTGTGACGTAGCTATTCACATTCACTCTTTTACCTCATTGGTATGCGGATCGTTTTCTTTTTGTCAAATATTGTTTTGGACAATATATTCATAAATTACTAAAATTCAAGTCTCGTCTGCTTTATTACTGCTCAAGCTATCACAGGATCCTAATATTAGCCATAGTTTTGGCCTTCGAACCGAATCATCGAATCATCGCCACGCGGCAACCGGCAGAACAAAGGATTCCACTGACCAAAGGCTGCCATTAGAGTGGACTTACCCAGACGAAGACAAATACCGAAGAAATCTGCGCATACAACAGTGAATACCAGTATCAAATCTCCGCAATTGTTACCGGCGAAGATAACCATAACACGTGTCGTACGCATTATCGACCCAAGGTCAAATTCAAATTGGAGTAATCGCAGAAGCTATCACAGGATCCCGTCAGTGCCATAAACATTAGCTGTTGGACAAAACCTGAGAAGCTACATACATTACTGTGAGTTCGTTCCAATCATTCGTCCATAATTCTAAATCATCTCCATAATTCCCGTTACTAATTGGCTGCAAGTCATTCATACAAGTGCTCATAGATTCTCGTCAATTTGCAAAAATCAATTATATCAAGTATCTACCCAGCCTCTATTCATGAACAGTTACATAACTAGGTCATTAGACCATCATAAAAGTCCTATAACAAGGTTGCATTCCCGTTTTAAACCTACCTAATAATAACATCCCTTTGTTTGCATTGGTACATGGCATATAACTATAACTGCCTATCACACTAGTAAACCACCTTTTGTATCTATTTCGACGATTTTTCAAGAGAGCTGTGTTCACTTGATAACAAGTTAGTATTTACATCAATTTCATATCACATTCCAGTGCCGCTGTGTTACGTCAGCCGGCCCGAGCCGCATAGTGCGCAGGGCATATTGCAGCCTACCCTCAACTTAATGAAACCCAACCAAACAATTTAAGTATCGCCAATTTTAGTAATTATCAAGCTCACTACATTAATAAAAACATTCCACCGTACAATTACATAGGAATAAAAGCAGGTCACCTACAAAACAAGTTTCACCATAGCCATGGATTACAAAGAATTAGTAAAGAAAAGAGGTACCCTAAAAGCGAAGGTTACATTGTTTAAATCATTTCTAGATCCACTTCAAAAGGCTGAATCAATAACCAGTCTTCAATCCAATGAAATCAATTTCCGTCTTGCAAAGTTGGAGGATCTCTATTCAGATTATGACAACATACAAAGTGACATAGAAACTCTCTCCGATATTCCAGAGCAGCAGTATAAGGAGCGTCAGAATTTAGAGGGCGAGTACTTCGCTGCACTTGCCGCTGCCCGGGAGCTGTTGACCGGGTTCGAGTCTGACGACCGCGCCAGCAGCAACAGCGTGGCCGGAGGGACAGTAGCAGGTTCACCTGTCTGCTGCGCTAAAAAGGGTAGACCTTCAATCAAATTACCTACAATCCACCTACCTACCTTTTCGGGACAGTATCAAGACTGGTTAGGATTTCATGACACGTATACCTCACTTATACACTCTGATGATTCTATACCAAAGATCAATAAATTCCATTACCTTCGCGCTGCTTTGAAGGACTCTGCTGCAATCGTGACTCAGTCGCTCGACTTTTCAGCCGAAAATTATGACATTGCGTGGTCTCTTCTTTGTGATCGGTATCACAACAACCGATTATTGATAAATAATCATATTCAATCAATCTTTGATATCGAAACCTTAACAAGGGACAAATCCAAAGCATTGCGAAACATAATCGACACAATCAACAAGAACCTCAGAGCTCTTAAAACACTTAAATTACCCACTGAGCATTGGGATGTTTTGATAATACACATAATATGCAAAAAATTGGATTACAATACAAACCGCAAATGGGAAACACACCGTAATGCATTAACAGAGTTACCCACGTTGCATGAATTCATTGCCTTTCTCAAAAACGATCCATAGAAACTGTAGATGAATCGCAAACAAAACGCAGATATAGTGATGTGACCCCAAACAGGCCAAAAACATTCATCGCTAATACATTATCATCATCCACAAACACTGTATGTGTTTGTGGATGATGATAATGTCCCTTATGCAAGAACAAGCATGCTATCTATCAGTGCTATAGATTCAAATCACTTCCTGTCAAAGCTCGCATACAAAAGGCAACTGAATTAAATCTTTGCCTAAACTGTCTGCGTAAGGGTCATAATGAACAAAAATGCAGATTGGGTCCGTGCAAGTTGTGCTCTCAACAACACAACACTTTACTACACATCAACCAAGAGTCAAGTGAGTCACGTGTTGCACGTGACACACCATCGACATCAACGTCAACAAACAGTGTAGTGCTACCAGCCACACACACACATCATCCAGCTCAATCCAATGAAATTCAACAATCATCGAGCATTGTTCTTTCTTCACTCAGCAACGACTGTGTTCTACTCTCCACAGCGTTGATACAAGTCACGGATCGTGACGGCAACAAACATACAGTCAGGGCGTTATTGGATAACGGAAGCACGTCCAGCTTCGTTACTCAAACCCTATCCAAAGGGCTAAATCTGCCAACGGCTTCAACGTCTATGGCAGTCGAAGGCATTAACGGCCAAACATCAATCATTACAAAAAGCTGTGATGTCATTATATCATCACTGACAAACACATACACAACAAAAACAAATTGTCTTATCGTTCCACAGATTACTCAACTGATCCCGGGCAAAGTCATTAATTGCTCAGATCTAAACATACCGAACTGCGTTACATTAGCAGATCCAACATTTCATACACCATCACAAATCGATATGATCTTAGGAGCTGATATTTTCTGGAGTGTTTTGTGTCCAAACAAAATTGCACTAGGCAAACACAAACCTACCTTATGCGAAACAAAACTGGGTTGGTTAATCTCAGGAGCTTATCAATCAAACAAAACCAAACACAACAATCATACAAATACAGTCCATTGCAACCACGCATCGGTGATACATACACACAACGATATTGATTTGCATAATCAAGTCGAGAAACTCATTAATCTTGAAGCTATCAAGTCTTACACGCCATTCACAAAAGAGGAACAAGAATGTGAACGAATCTTTTCCGAAACTACAGAACGAGAAGCAGATGGTCGATTTTTGGTAACCATACCCTTAAAACAAGGGCCTGAAAATCTCGGTAGTTCATATCAGGGGGCTTTGTCCAGGTTCTTGTCCCTCGAAGCTCGCTTCAAACGTGATCCACAATCCAAACAACATTATTCCGAGTTCATAAAGGAATACATAACATTAGGTCACATGACGCTAAACACAAACCCTGAAAATGATACTCACCAATACATACTTCCACATCACGGTGTTTTGCGTGAAACAAGCTTATCTACGAAGTTAAGGGTCGTTTTTGATGCATCGGCGGTCACTACATCTGGGTTATCATTCAACGACATACAAAAGGTCGGTCCAACCGTCCAAGATGACTTATTGAGCATTTTAATACGATTTCGCCAGCATAAACTAGTGATGACTGCCGATGTAGAAAAGATGTACCGCATGATAAACATAAACAAAGCCCAACGCATGTATCAACAATTATTGTGGCGGTTCAACCCTGCGGAAAAACTAAAACAATATTATCTTAATACCGTAACTTATGGTACGGCATCTGCACCTTACCTGGCTACAAGATGTCTCCAGCAACTGGGTAAAGATTGTCCTGAAAGGTCTGTCTCTGACATCATCACTCACGATTTTTATGTGGACGACCTAATTACTGGAGATGATTCTGAAGAAAACCTTGTAGCCACTTGTAAGGGTGTCAAATCACAATTAGAGAGTGGTAAAATGCACTTAAGGAAGTGGCAGTCTAACAATAAACACATAATACAGAACATAATTGATAAAACTAACTCAGAGGACCTTCTCGACCTCAGCAAAAACGAATATTCCAAAACATTAGGGATTCTTTGGTCATGTAAAGACGACTACATAACACATTCGATAAATCTCACACAAAATGATCACGTTAATAAACGCAACATCTTGTCAATATTTTCACAGATTTTTGACCCACTTGGCCTTATTTGTCCCTGCACATTGCCAGCAAAACTTTTGATTCAAAGGTTATGGTCTCTTAAATTATCGTGGGATGAAACAATTCCCACAGAACTTCAAACAATTTGGAATAACTTCCTCGACACACTAACAGACATTAACAGTATCAAAATTCCACGACATGTCATTATCAACGCTTATGTCACAGTGGAGATACATGCCTTTGGTGATGCATCCACACACGCCTACGCTGCCTGCGTTGATCTTAAATCCATATCTGAAAATAATCAGGTCACAGTTCGTTTAGTTACAGCCAAATGTCGGGTCGCACCCATAAAGAATGTAACTATCCCGCGCTTAGAACTGTGTGGTGCACTACTGGCGGCTAATCTAGCTTACAAGGTAAAATCTAGTTTAAGATTAACCATACACAAAACAATATGTTGGTCAGACTCAACCATCGTGTTGGGATGGATAAAATCTTCAAAATTAACCAACCTTAAACCTTTTGTATCAAACAGAATCAACTCAATTATTGAAATCATAGATAAGGAACATTGGCGGTATGTACCTACAAGTCTTAACCCTGCAGACATTGGTTCGAGAGGCATGGACTCAAGTAAACTCAAAAGTTCGTCCCTTTGGTTGTCTGGGCCCAGTTACTTACTGAATCCAGAGTCCCAATGGCCTTTACAGCCTAATTATAAAGAGTCTGACTCATCGGAAGTCAAGGTACAATGCCATCTAGCTTCAGATTCAGGTATAAACGAATATGTCCTTCGATTCTCTGATTTCAGTAAACTGCAACGTATAACTGCATACATTTTACGATTCAAACACAATTGTCAACACAAACACAATAAACTTACAGGATATTTACAAATACACGAACTAATTTCATCACACAATACGCTATGCAAATTAGCACAACAGGAGTCATTCCCAATTGAATGCTCATTACTAAAAAGCAACAAACCACTCCCGCCTAAAAACAAGCATCTAAATCTTAATCCATTTCTTCATGATGACGGATTAATTCGCGTAGGGGGCAGGATATCCAATTCACATTACGATTATGACACAAAACACCCTATAATACTTCATGCAAAACATCACATGTCAAAACTCATTTTCAGACAGTATCTCAAAATCCTGTTACATTCAGGCCCACAATTATTATTAGCCACTTCACGACATAAATACTGGGTTCTAGCCGGCCGCAACTTAGCTAGACAGACAGTCAATAGTTGCGTAACCTGCTGTCGTTATTCGGGTAGAACTCTACAACCCATTATGAGTAACCTGCTGGAGCAGCGTCTTCATGCAGACTATCCATTCGCAAATACTGCTGTAGATTATGCCGGACCCATAATGATACTGAACCGAAAAGGTAGAGGCTCGAGATTGATGAAGGCATACCTATGTATATTCGTATGCTTGACAGTAAGGGCAACTCATATAGAACTCGTTACTGATCTTAGTAAAGACACATTTCTTTCTGCTCTACATAGATTCATTAGTCGTAGAGGTAAACCGGTCAACATCTTCTCGGACAACGGTACGTGTTTTGTGGGAGCTTGTAATGAGTTAAAAAGATTCTTAAAAAATAATTCAAATTACATTGGTTCCCACGCTTCAGAATTACAAATAAACTTTAAATTTTGCCCAGCCTATAGCCCTCACTTCAACGGAATGGCTGAGAGTTCCGTGAAATCAGTAAAACACCACTTAAAAAGAGTAGTTTCTCAGACGAATCTCACTTATGAAGAAATGAACACAGTTCTCACATAAATCGAAGGAATTTTAAACTCTCGCCCTATCACACCCAGTTCTTCAGATCCACGCGATCTCTCCGCCTTAACGCCATCTCATTTTCTGATTGGACGAACAATAACAGTACTGCCTTCTCCTCAGATTCAGGATGTTGCCAGAATGACAACTATGTCCAGATACCTAAGAATACAGCAACTGAAAGCTCACTTCTGGAGCAGATTTTATACAGAATATATTTCAGAACTTCAAAAAAGGCATAAGTGGCGCAAGGACGGACAGGACTTGCATCAAGGCGACATGGTGCTAATAAAGGACGAACGCCTTCCCCCCAATCGCTGGCTGCCTGGGCGTGTGTCCCGCCTTTACCCAGGCACCGACGGCATCTCACGTGTGGCCGACGTCACGACGACTTCGGGAACGCTGCGCCGCTCCTACAACCGACTCTGCCCGCTTCCCGTTCTGGACCAGGACCAGCAGGACGTCTCTCTTCTGGCCCGGGAACATGTTAACGCCTAGCATCTGTGTACCCACACATACGCTTACCAGCGTGTGACGTAGCTATTCACATTCACTCTTTTACCTCATTGGTGTGCGGATCGTTTTCTTTTTGTCAAATATTGTTTTGGTCAATATATTCATAAATTACTAAAATTCAAGTCTCGTCTGCTTTATTACTGCTCAAGCTATCACAGGATCCTAATATTAGCCAACAATAACTTATTACCAATTCAATCTCAAATAAAATTTTTGGGTGTAGTTTTTACACAGAATCTCTCATGGTGTAGATATATTGATTGCATAACGGAACGAGCTTTAAGAGCTACCAACACTTTAAGATCTTTGATTGGCAGCCATTGGGGTGCCGATCCTAAGATTCTTTTAACTCTATACAAAACCCTTGTAAGAAGTCACTTTGACTATGGTTTTTTCTGTTATTGTATAGATCCAAAATTAGTAGATAAACTTGAAAAGATCTTGGAAAGATGACTCCTTTTTGAATTCGCTTTGAATTATTTGACATTTCACAAAATCAGATGATAGCTTTATATTCGAAGCTTCCATTGGCATTATCAGAGGTTCAAAAATTATTTGGCAAAGCAATTAGCATCAATTCTCCTAGCTCCTCGTCATCAATACTGCAGCCAATATCAGCAAATTCTTGAGTGACGGCCATAATATTTCCATAATAATGATGATGATAAAATCTTCATATCTAATCTGAGCTAATTTCCTTTTCAAAGAAAGTCTACGGCTTATTCCAGTGTTTAATATTTATGCTTCGGAACGCACTGGTTTTTTCGTTGCGCGGATCGACCGCGAGTGATCGGGACATCACTAGCTGTCACTTGTATAGAAACAAAATGACGAGTTAGAGGTTACTTTTTTGCACATGGATAAAAGTCGGCGCCAGCATCGGGAAGCTTGGTTGAATGTCAATTATAATAATCACGGAACAATCGTCGGGAAATAAGTAGATTTCACGTCATCGGAGTGAGTGCTTTATGCTTTGAAAGGTTGAAGTGATTCGATGATCAATTCGTCGCGTTCGGATAGCGATCCTCGTGTCGGCAAGCATCACGACGGCGACAGCTTCGGGCTACGACGAGAGTAAGATTCGACTCCCCTCCCCCCTACCCTGGTGTTCCTCATCCCGTATTCCTGCCTCGAATTGAGCTTTCGAAGGCCGGTCCACGGCGTCAAGGTCAGTACTGCTTTGTGACATTTCACTGAAAAACAACCCTACCAAGATTCCACGCCCTGTTGGTTAAGGCGTGGAATTTAACATCCAGTATTATCATATGCTGATTTTAAGTTCAGAATGAAGTTTAGATATGCTTCAGAAGCTGTTTTTGCATTTTTGACATGCGGATAGCAAATTGGTTGAATATTCAAACAAATTTTTGCGAATGCTTTTTGGTCTTTCATGGGATTTACCGCATCATCAGACCCGTTAGCAAAGTCCCATAAGCCATGATCTATCAATAACAAGGTCATTTGGAATTTCCAAGTGGCGTAATTATTCAGACCTTCCAATTTACCGATGGGCACATTGGAACCGGTACTTACGATCAGATTATTTAATAAAGTGGTGTTTCCTTCCATTTCGTAAAATTATATTTCACTATCTATATCTAGTACCCAAGACACAGGGAATCCTAATTTGGGGCTAGATCAATGTGTGTAAATAGCGTCCAAGGTATTATTATATATTACTATGAAGTATACACACGAAAATTTCACGTAAATAATGTTAACTGAAATAGATTAATAATAAATTAATGTTCATTGATTTTACGGCTATGTATTTCCCATAACCTATAGAAATATAAACACAAACATAACCGTAATAATTATAATATTAGGCCTTACATATGAAATCGGCGTTTTGTATGGAGAAATTGAAGTTAACTCAATTTTCAGTGACGCTCCGTCTGGCGCGAGTAATAGACACGCTTACGCATAGCTAGTCAAAAATTTTAATCAAAACAACGTAAAAATCGTGCTTTTTTTTTACAAACAAAGTTGATAATCTAAAACTTAAACTGAAGTGAATTAAAATTAGTCATTAATCATACAAATGTGAAGTGAAAAAGTGGTGGTTTATCCAAATTATGGTCTTGAAGTGACGGTTAAACTGCTGTTTGTTGTGACTGCAATACGAGTTCGATGACACATCATAAGTGATAGACCTTGAAAAGCTGTCTTTTCTCAGGCAACACTAGATGCTCAAATTGGCGACACCCAATAACATCCGCAGTGGCTCGATCGGCTAGCGGGCTGACTCAATACGTCGTCGCTAAGCGAAGTACCCCGGGTTCGAGACCTAGTTAAATAAATAATTTTTGTTTCTTGATATTCAAATAATAAACTCCTCCAAGCCACAGGCGCATGAAAAAATGCAGAACTTTCTCGAAAACATCACATTTCGACGCCCACGTAACAATTCAGAGTCTGACGTTAACAACAGTCACATCAGGGAACGGACGTTGGACGACACAACAAATAGCTTGCCAAACATATCGGACGACGACGATGCCAGCGAACAGTTGAAGCAAATGAGAGAGAAGATTGAAAACTTAACTCTTGAGTTGCAAAGTGCACACGAGGAAATAGCTGCCTTAAACATAGAAAATACTAAGTTGCAAACAAAAAATGATGATTTAATTAGACAAAATCAACTCCTAAAAACGGTTACATCATCACCAAAATCGCTAAAGACCCCTTTAAGAACTAAGAGCCATTCAAATGCTCAATTATGTTCACATAAAAAGCTCCATCCAGAAATAGATGAAACTAAATTAACAGCAACAAATAGCGAAGTATCGGGGAAAAAACAACTACATGAAAAAAATACAGCATCCAAAGCTCGGATAACTAGGAAAATATCTAATACTAACTTAAATTCTCTAATGCATACTCAGAAAACGCAGCATATGGAAAAACAACCAAAAACAGACCAAAAAAGAAAACCCCATCTATGTGTAATTAGCGGCAGAAATAACAATGTACTACAAAATCTTGAAGACACATTTGCGAAAAAGTTTACTTTCTGTCATTTTTCGAAACCTGCAGCACAAATTAATGAACTTCTGATGGGAATAGAGAAAAAAGTATGTAAACTCACGAAAGAAGACTTCTGTATAATTTTGCTGGGAGAATCGGACATCAAAATGAACCAAAACTACATCAGTATGATACAATTACTGAGAAATACCTTAAAAAAAATCACACACACAAATGTAATCATTTGCCCGCCGACCTATATCTGTGGAGCTTTAATGTTCAACTACAGAGCTGAGCAATTTATAAATCTATTATATCTTGATGTTGAAACACACAAACACTGCTGGTTCTTAGACACAAACAAGAATTTATCATTGGACATGTTCTATAGCTTCACGGGCAAGCTAAATAAATACGGTATGCGACAAATCATCAACGACATAAAAAAGTTTATTGAAATGGGATCAACAACTAATTTTAACCTACAAGACAAGGATTATGACCCAATAGATAATGACACAATTTTTTTTCGAGACTAGGTATCTTAATATTCTACATCAGAATATAGCCGGACTATTAAATAAAGCAGATTTACTCGTGATCAATTTAGATGAACTAGCAGACAAAAATATAAACACAGATGTGATATGTATAACGGAGCATTTTATGATGGCAGGACAGGAGTCATTCCTAAATCTTCCAAACTACACTCTGGCAGCATGCTTTAGCAGAAATGACAATAAACGAGGCGGATCATGTATTCTGGTGAACAATCAGTACAAATGCAAAGACCTACCAGATATTAAAAAAATGTCTTTAATTAACATATTCGAGTGTTGTGCAGTGGAACTAATTGACTTTAAAATTGTTATTATTTGTGTGTATAGAATTCCGAAACAAAATAATTTGAACACATTTTTTTAAAGACTTGACAAAGTGCTCCACTACATTTCTAAGCTGAAGTCCTACAATATAATATTAGCCGGAGACTTTAATATCGACATACTTAAGGATAATAACACTACTCTGGATCTAGAGTGTTTACTTTTGAATTATAATATGAAATTGGCGCTTAGACAGCCCACTCGCCCAGCTAGTAAAACCTGCATAGATAACTTTGCACATAATTATAATAAAACATGTAAAACTGAAGTGTTGGAATGCGGTTTATCGGATCACACTGCCCAAATAATAAAATTTCCAGTCAAAAAAACTTTAAAATTAAAATTCTGGCGCCAAATGAGACGAGACTTCAGAAATGAAAATATAAAAAAATTTGTAGGGTTCGTAAAAAACTTATCGTTTTCTGACGTTTACGACGCTGCTGATCCAACATCGGCCTACAGAAACTTTATAGAGAATTTCAATGTCTTTTATAATTTGTGCTTTCCACGAAAACAGACCATAATAAAAGTATGTACTAAGCCAAAATGGATCTCACGAGGTATCAAAATATGCAGCAAAAAGAAAAAAGATTTACTTTGGAAATTTCGCTTACAACCAAATACAATGAATAAATTAAATCTTGTCAACTACACGAAATTATTAAAAAAGATTACAAACCTTACAAAACGTGCTCAAAACAATCATAAAATAAAATCGTCTGTGAACAAGACGAAAACAATGTGGCAAATAATCAGTCAATCAAGACCTAAAATACCCAAAGAAACCATTGCAAAAATAAAAGTTAATGACACTTATATAACAAATCCTGCAGCCATAGCCACAGCATTTAATAACTTTTTTATTGATAAAATTAAACCAGTGTTAGGCGCTGGAAATAAAGTGACATGTAATATTAATCACCAAATGAACTCGATGTTTATGGCTCCAAGTACACCCTTCGATATTTATAAAATCATAAATAACCTTAGAAACACAAATAGTGTGGGTGTGGATGACATTTCAACAAAAATAATTAAGGCTGCAAATAAATATATATGCCACCCACTAAGCCATATAGTTAATCAAAGTATATTAATGGGCATTTTCCCAAAGGATTTGAAACTAACGCTTGTTAAACCCCTATTCAAGAAAGAAAACAAAGAACTAATGGAGTTTTACAGGCCAATTGCCTTAATGTCAATAATTTCTAAAATATTTGAAAAATATTACTACAAGGAAATAAACAACTATCTAGAAAAGAATAATATTTTATGCCACGAACAAAAAGGCTTCCGTCGAAATAAAACAATCAATATGGCAATGTACGACTTCCTAAAAAATGTTATGTGTCAAATGGACAAGATATCTCCAGTCAGTGCGATTTATTGTGATATGACACAAACATTTGACTATGTGGACCACAATATCCTAACGAAAAAACTTGAAGCGTACGGAATTAGAGGTAATGTTTTAGATTTAATACAATCATATTTGACAGATAGACACCAAATAACGGAGATATCAAGGCTGAACTGCAAAACAAAGAATGAAGTGTCATACAGGTCCAATTCGCGTAAAATTACTCACGGTGTGCCACAGGGAAGTGTACTGGGCCCCCTTTTATTTATTATATATATAAATGACATACCAAAATCGACTAATAATCCAATATCCCTATTCGCCGATGACAGCACAGTGACTATTAAATATAAAGACGATAATTATGAATTAGATATAAACAATTCCTTGACTTCGATAATAAATTGGCTCGACAACAATAATTTAAAAATAAATCTAAAGAAAACGAATATTATGCACTTCAGCCAAAGAATTAAAAACAATGACATTAAATTAATTTTTAAAAATAATACGATAAATCAGGTTGAAACTGCAAAATTTTTGGGTTTGACAATTGACAATAAATTAAACTGGAAAGAACACATAAATGAATTAACTAAAAAAATTAGTACTTCAGCATATGTTTTACATAGATTATCTCCAGTAGTCAGTACAGATGTGTTACTCACGGCGTATTACGGGATTGTAGAATCTGCTCTTAGATTCGGAATCATATTTTGGGGTAATTCGACTAATAAAGAAGTAGCATTTAAAATGCAGAAACGGTGTATACGTGCTATGTTTCATATTAGGACAACCGAGACATGTAAGCCTTTATTTACTAAGCACCGAATTCTTACACTTCCGTCATTATACATAATAGAAGTAGCTACTTTTGTGAAGACCAACCCTCATTTATTCCCACGTTTATCTGAAACAGTGACTCGTGATAGACGCGACACAGAAAGACTGCGCCTTTTTTCCTGTAAAACGGCGCTATTGAGCAAAAGCATCCTATGTATGGCGCCTATCATATTCAATAAAATACCTAAATGCTATAAACAATTAAATACTTCCCTATTTAAAAATAAGCTCAAATCATTATTAGTTGATAAATGTTATTATAGTGTAAATGACTTCCTCAATGATAAATTCCAGTTAAAGTAGTGACCGCTGTTATTATTAAAATATTATTGATGAAATTTATAAATGACATTCTCAATGACAAATTCTAATTATATTGACCACTGTAATTATTTAAATATTCTTGATGTAATTGAAATGTTAATAATTGAATTTTTATAATGCAAGTTATATTAATGTTATTTTTTTTTTTTAATATCAGAATGGTTGAAACCGTGTCCTGACTTACCGCCACTCAAATTTGTACGCTGTTAACAGTAGAACATGTTGATCCGAATTTTTCTTATTTATTATCCAAAATGCATGCTTATGTATCTTGACTGACAAATGTTTTAGCAAATAAATAAATCTTTATCTTTATCTTTATCTTTATCTTCAGTACAAACATTTTTGTATTTTTTTTAGGAATGACAGATTCTAATTTTATAAACTTTGTGTGTATGAATGAGACAACATTTTTGTATTTTTTTAGGAATGACAGATCCTAATTTTATAAACTCTGTGTGTATGAATGAGACAACAATGAGATAACAGAAAATTTTATATAATTTTTGAAAAGTGTCAGCTGTAAAAAAATATTACGAATATTATCATGAAAATGGATGACATTTAGGAGGCACTGATTTTGAAGATAACATTTTTGTTATCAAACTGAAAATTAAAAGAAAATTTAATAAGTAGATATTGAAATTAATTTTAAAATAATGAAAAAAAAATGGAAATAGCTATTGAATTACTCGAATTATGAACTCCTGAATCTGTAAGAAAAATTCGCCAATTTCATAGGTAAGCACTCTATATTATTATTTCAAGATCAAGTAAAACATAATTGTAAAACATATTGACACAGAATACAACATTTCACATTTCAAATTCTTGCCAACCAGTTTAAAACACATTAGTAACTATGAAGGTTTTAACATGTTCACAGCAATTAGCTCAAGTATCTAATGAACCATTGCGCTGTGGGAATTGTTTTTTGTCTATTACCAGAGTAAGAAGAAATCAATTGGAAAACACAGCAGTGCGACGTCTTTTACAACAATGGGTTGAACCTCAACAGCTACATTTTTATGTTTATCCTATATAATAAATTGATTTCACTAGAAATAAGAATAGGTAACTAATTATAATTTCATTGTTATAGGTGCAAGTCTCCATTAATAGCTTTATCTACACACATATCATAAACCCTCTTTACTGCGTACAAAAACTGCACGTTACGATCAGCATAATGTTAAACTACTTGGTAAAAACTCATTTATTATCTGAAAAATTACACATTATGTGACCATAATGTGTAGTTTTCCTACATATTATGACATTCAAATTTCGAACGCCGACGCCTGCCTGCGTGTCGATCCTAGTTAGTGTGTGAAGTTGGTACTGACATTCAAATTTCGAACGCCGACGCCAACCTACGTGAAGTTGGAACTACATAACAAGCTAAACAACTGCAGAGCCACAATGCCGGTCAAGCGGATTCTGAACACATCAAAGAGAGCTTATGATATGTGTGTAGATAAACTAGTGTATTTAACTGTACAAAATTAGGCATTAAAACTCTTGAGTGATATTATTATGAAACTCGCCGAACCCTCGAGTATTAATGCCCTCCATTATGTAGCAGTCACATAAACTACTATTATCTACACATGTATCATAAACCCTCTTTACTGCGTTCAAAAACCGCACGTTACGATCAGCATTATGTTAAACTACTTGGTAAAAACTAGTTTCGTATCTGGAAAACTACACATAATGGTCATTATGTGTAGTTTTTCTACATATAATGACATTGAAATTTCGAACGCCGACGCCCACCCGCGTGCCGTCCCTAGTTTGTCTGTGAAGTTGGTACTGACATTCAAATTTCGAACGCCGACGCCCGTCTGCGTGAAGTTGGTACTAAAGAACAAGCTAAACAATTGCAGAACCACAATGCCGGTCAAACATGCGGTTCCTGAACACATCAAAGAGAGCTTATGATATGTGTGTAGATAAACTAGTACATGTAACTGTACATAATTAGGCATTAAAACTCTCGAGTGATATTATTATGAAACTCGCCGAACTCTCGAGTATTAATGCTCTCCATTATATTGTAGCAGTCACATAAACTACTATTTTGTGCCACCGTTGTTGGTCCGCGGCTTGGAACGTAATAAGAGGTCAACAAAGTGATATGCCAAATCCTCGTGAGTGTATTTCTTGTGGAATGTCGGTTCTTTGAGTCCAGTTTATTACCTAAACTTAACCTTAGAAAAAATAATAGTTTTACTTTCAAAGCCGCCTTGTTATTGGGTTTAAAATAAAATGAATAGATTAGAATTAGAAACGAGGAAGATGTAGGTAAGATGGTAACTTTATATACAATGTAAATATACATAAGTTTTATTTCATTAAGTCAGGTCATAAGTTCTGTCACAAGTGCAATATGAAATAATTTAGAAATGTTTATTATTTATGTAAACATTTATATAGCAAAATGAACTTAATAAAACATAGATTCTTATGGTAATAAAGTTTATTCAAAATGACCCCCGCGATTTTTAATACAGGCCTTTATTCTGCGCGGCCAGTCGTCTATCGCAGCACGAACGAGGTCCATGTCAATATCGGCGGCTGCCTTAATCAAGGATGCCTTGAGTGACTCCAAATCAGGATGAGGCTTTGAGCAGGCCTTTTTCTCCAAGTGTTGCCATATCTTGTAATCTAACGGACTCAAATCTGGACTGGAGGAGGGCCAGTCTTCGTGCCGGATGAAATCGATTTCACTCGCCGCCAGCCAGTCTTGTGTGCTTTTCGCTCTATGAGCTGGTGCAGAATCTTGTTGGAATACCCAGTGCCTGTTATTAAACATGGTATGAGAAACAGGTTCCACAAGGTTATTGAGGACTATTTTTTGATACACAACTGCATTCGTTTTTACGCCTTTCTCACAAAAATGTACCTCAGTTAAGCCCCAATAAGAGACTCCCAACCAAACCATGAGCGAGGATGGAAAATGACCTCGTTGGACACGCGGTATACGGTTGCTCGCTTCTTCACTGCTGTGTGCGTACACCTTATCATTTTGTTTGTTGTAGCTCTCTTCCACGGTGAAAATTTTTTCATCCGAAAAAAATAATTCCCGATGCTTTTTTCCCGCGTACCGCTTCAACAAAGCGCGGCATCTCTTCAGTCTCAGATCCATTAAACGAGCGTCCAAACGATGTCTTGTTTTTCTTCGATATGCCCTAAGCCCTAAGTCTTCATTTAACACCCTTTTCACCGTGGTCCTGCTTAACCCCATCTGAAGGGCCAACAGTTTCTGCTTACGTATGGGATTTCTTTGAATTCGCGCCTTCACAGCTTTTATCACTGCTGGAGTCCTAACAGAGCGAGGGCGACCACTTCTTGACCTGTCATCTACACTAGATTCTTCATTGTGAAAAATCTGAATTGGCGCGTAACCGCAACGATGCAACGCAATAACTGCGACACGGTCTTCTTTAAGTGTCCACTCCATATTTAAAAATGAGGAAAATTCTAAAAAAAACCTGGAAAACATGTATGAAAGAAGTTGCACTGTAGTAGACCAACTAGAAATATGTGAGAGTATGCTTAAAGGTATAGTAAGTATATACTAAGTAAGGATATTAAGTATTCTTAATATCCTTACTTACAATATCCGAAGTATATCGCATAACTTTGACCAATTTTTACTTATTTTGAATAGAATTAATATAAAATTTGACGTCATTGTCCTCACTGAATGCTGGTTACAGGAGGGAACTATAGTGGGTCTGCTTGACGGTTACACATCTTATCGCTCTAGAAAATTTATTAACAAGGCAGGAGGTGTGGTCATATATGTTAGATCCAGCTGGAACGCAGTAATGGATGAGCCTTCTGAAATACGTGACGCCAACTGCATAACTATTGATATACCAAATAAACTCACAGTTCTAGGCATATACCGGTCACCATCCTTCAAAGACACGAGTAACTTCCTCAATTCCCTAGACACGACTCTTCAAAACCTAACATCCAACAAATGCCTTGTCCTCGCAGGAGATATAAACATCGATATCATGCCTGAAGTAAATTCCCACAGCCAATCCGAATACTTGTGCCTAACGGCAGAACATGGACTTGTCTCAGCCATAAATAAACCAACATGACTTAACTCCTGCCTCGACCATATTTTTGTTAATAATAAGGTAACCTCAGAAGGAGTGGTTTGCACGACAGCAACGACTGACCATGATCTTGCAATGGTTGGTCTCTCAGTTTCACATCCTAATAAGAAAAATCTCTCCCGATTAGTTCAAAGAGTTAACTATAATGCCATTGAAGAGGAATTAAAAGCGGTTGATTGGTCCGACGTTCTCCAATCGACAGTAGCCTCGGAAGCTGCAAACTACTTTACTAATATTTTATCCAAAACTATCGAAAAACACACGGAAATCATAAAAGTCAGTCGAAGCAAATACAACTTAAAGCCATGGATCACGCCAGGCCTCCTCAGGTGTATGAGGCATCGTGATGCCTTGCATGCTAAAGCCCGCAAACACCCATCAAATCCCATCCTTCAGGTAACTAACAAACGATATCGAAATTTCTTTATTAATCTACTTCATAAATTAAAGCACGAAACGAAAGATCTAATCTCTTGGAAAACACAGGCAATCCCAAAAGGCCCTGGGCAACAATCAACAATATATGTCACGCACAAAAGCAGAATAGCAGCGCAACCGAATTTCTCACAACCCACAACACTACTGCCGACTCATTGAATTCATGCAATGACTATTTCTCCACCGTAGGTAAAAATCTAGCCAATATAACCCTGCAGAGACTTGGTAAAACAGAGGAGGAACTTGCTTCTGAAATTCCCATGGCAAATGTTCATGCTCAGTCTCTTTTTATGCTTCCGACCGATGAACATGAGGTAGGGAAAATTATTAAACGACTACAAGTAAAATGTGCACCAGGGCTGGATTGTATACACAATAAATTGATAAATCAAACTATGTACCAGATATTACCCCCTTTAACTCACATAATCAACACTAGTCTTCAAACAGGAGAATTCCCCGTTGCCTGGAAAACAGCCGCGGTATGTCCTATTCACAAAGATGACGCGAAAAACAATCAAGCAAATTACCGTCCTGTTTCCTTACTTTCTACTCTATCTAAATTACTAGAGAAAACAGTCAACAGTCGTCTTATGACATTTATAGAACAAAACGAATTGTTACCGACTAACCAATACGGTTTTCGTAAGGGAATGTCTACGGAGGACGCTGTAGGAGACCTCACGGACCTAGTATCGAGTATTCTGGATGAGGGGAGGGCCTGTGTAGGTGTCTTTTTAGACCTTGCGAAGGCCTTCGACACAGTGTCTTTCCCCATCCTCCTTAAGAAACTAGAATACTTTGGTGTAAGAGGCGTAGCCCTTAATCGGTTCCAAACCTACCTCACCCACAGGAAACAATGTGTTAAAATAGATGGTCTGATAAGCTCTGAAACTACAACAAGCTACGGAGTACCACAGGGAAGCATCCTTGGGCCATCCCTGTTTCTTGTCTACTTAAGTGACATAGCTGCAGTCCAGCTTGGGGGCGCTGAACTATTTTGCTACGCAGACGATACTGCGGTAATTTTTCAGGAAAAGGACTGGTGTGGGGCTTTTCAAGCAGCAGAAAAAGGCATGACTCGCCTGGGCGAGTGGCTTAGTAAAAACTTACTCACCCTTAATACGACTAAAACAAAGTTCTTCTCATTTCACAAAACCCGAGCTTCAGCTCCTCCTTTCTTACAGAGCATCAAGGTTCATAAATGTGATCCAATTGGGCTAAATTGCGACTGTCCTGAAATAAAAGGTACAACCAATATAACTTATTTAGGAGTAACCCTTGATGAAAACTTATCTTTTCAAGAACACATTAATAAAGTAACTAAAAAATTCAGAAAGTCGATATATATTATGAAAATCCTTAGACACAGTGCAGACATTAAACTACTCAGATTAATTTACAACGCGATCTGTCAATCAGTACTCAGCTATTGTCTATCTGTGTGGAGAGGTGCACAAAAGACAATCATGCTGGTAATTGAAAGAGCTCAAAGAGCTGTACTAAAGGTCATGCTTCGGAAACCTCGCAGATATCCCACCGCCAACTTGTATGACGACTGTCAGCTTTTGAGCGTCAGGAAACTTTACCTGCTGAAGGCTACCATCACTACCCACCAGGCTTTAATCACATCACCAAATCACGACGCCATTCTAACAAAACGAATATACCAAGCCCCCACCATTCGAGTTGAAACAACCTTTGCTCGTCGATTCGGTAGATATCTCCACGCTTTCGTCTACAATAAAATAACAAAGTCGTGTGATCTTAAACAACTCACGATGAGAGAGGTCAAACACCGAGTCACTAAATGGTTACTTACGACGCTTACTTACGACGCTGCTGAAGATCTATTGAATGCCACAATTTAAATGTAATATAATAAGATTTTATATATTTTAATAATTAATACATTTTATATAAATACACACAAATATTATTTAAATTATATTTCCGAAAATTATTGATTAATAATTTATTATTATCAAATTAATTAATATATTATATACATAATAAAATTATTATTCGCTAACAAATTAAAAATTTGTATTAAATTAAAACATTAACTTTAACCTAACTTAAACCCAAATAAAACATAACACACAAATAAAACTTTAAAATTGCGTTCGCGGATCTGCTGTGTTGTGTATGGCAACCGGTACAACATGAAGCGCGCGATACAGGTTCTCCTAGTGCGCGCTTCGCAAGCAAGCCGCCGGACAACTACCCTCACTAATATTCTTGTTACTGTATGATATTAAAACTCTCTGTATTGTCCAAACTTTATGCTAAATAAATAATTTTGTAATTTGTAATTTGTAATTTGTAATATTATAGGGGACTGTTATTATTAGGGACACCATCGGGTGCTTTCAATTTATGCTTTTCGGCCCCCAATTCTACAAACGAATGGCTGCCAATTGCTGTTGCGAGGGCGTAGAAACCCGTTTTGGGCTTGGCGACTTCGAACCGGCTACAAACGAAACTGGTTTCTCCGCTCGCTATAGCAAATGAAATGCAATTATTTTGTAGAATCCGGGGCCTGTTGCCGGGCCGCAGCGGTGTAAGTTGTACTGCACATGCACGTTCTTTTTTTTTTCATACAAAACGCGCGGTGCGGCAACGGTCCAGGCCCCCAATTCTACAAACAAATGGCATGCAAGTTGCTATAGCGAGGGCGCAGAATCTAGTTTTGTTTGTAGCCGGCGGCGGCGGGCGGCGCGGCACGTCTTCTCAGCGAAGTGCTTGCTACAAACAAACCGGCTTATGTGCTCTCGCTATAGACACTGCCAGCCAAGCCATACCTGCGGGGCATAACATGAGGCACGCCACTCACCTCAGTCGCGCAAATAAATGTCAAATTTCGCGACTCAATGAAGTTTCTCCATACTTGCCAGCAATGATTTTGACATTAAATTGTGACAAAATGCGCGACTGAGGTGACTGGCGTGCCTTATGGTAGCCCTGGGTCTGAAGTCGCGTACGGCAGCGGCCAATAGCGCTATGGATAGCGGGGTGCGAAATAGTTTTGTTTGTACCGCGCGCGGCGCTTCTCGGCACACCGTTGAACAGTCAAAACAAGTTTTCTTGCGCCCCGCTATCATAGCGCTATTGGCCGCTGCCGTACGCGACTCGCCACCCTGATGGCCGCAACTCGCGGCCTGTTGTCGAGCGTTCGCGGTACCGGCGGGCGCCGCGTTGTTGCCGCATCGCGCGCTTTGCACCGCCCGGTTTGCTGGGCGCTGATGGTTGGTTAAATCAGCCTCAGCCAATCACGTGCATCTATTATTAAAAATAGCGAGCCGTGAATGGCTGAAACTGATTTAACCAACCTGTTATACCTTTATCAGCGCCCAGCAAACCGGGGGTTAATGTGTAGGTATATTTCGAAATTAAAAGTTTTTATTGAACTTGCAATTTAATAAATGTAATATGTAGGTAACATTTACTAATGGTTGTCATTTCTATTACAGACATTGCCACAGCCTGACCCAGAAAAAAATTATATCGATGCAGCTCAAGGAATAATTCCATCAGAACAGGAAACCACGGTACAAATAATAACTTCAGAAACTTCTGACACAATGCTCTCTAACCAAACAGTCATTATGAATCAACTAGAAATAATAATAGAAAATCAAAAAAGAATAGCACTAAAATTAGCTTCGCTATCAGTCCAACTGGACGAAACCAGCGAAAAAGTTCAAAGGTTAAATGAATTGCAAGATGTGGGTCAGCCGCAACACAATGTCACTTTACTGAAAGACGCTTCACAAGAGGAGTCGGAAAGTTTTAGTTTCCAGCGCATTGAAAATAAAGAACAGTTTGACCTGTTCGAAGCATCAGTACAAAATAAGTTGAACGGGAAAAAACTTGCTAAAAAGTTTGTGATTTTGTACTCGCCTATGCCAGGTGGAGGCCGAACATGCGCATACAAACTAATCGATGTAATGTTCGATGGCAATTTTTTATGCCAGTGTTCATGGTCGGGCGGAAGCAAAAGCCAGCTCTCCAAAGTACCACTGAAAAATTATGTCAATTTCAGGAAATTATTTTTTTTCCATAATCCACTCATGGGACTCGACTTTTACTGATAATGATATGCTTATATTTTTAAAGAGGATCTTACGAAATGCGAACAAAAGGAAAGAGACGCAAGGATTGCGCGCATCAACCCAACGTCAGATTGGAAAAAAGGCTGAGGTAAACAGTGAACCGAACATGCCACAGCCTGTAGCTAATATCAGTATGGACACTGACAGAATTGACGCAGCAGCATTATTAGTGATATCGAAGATCTTAAGTAGGCAAATATGCCTACAATAGTTTTATCTCTGAAGTAATTAGATATATTTTTCCATGATAGGTTTAGGAATATTAGTGTCGCCGCACGGGCTACTGGCCACAACCACAAACGCCGACATGTGATGCTAGAAGCGGCCACAAAGGAAGCTGAAGCGCGCGTCGTTCACTTTTTTAAATATTTGCGTTTGTGGCTGTCATGTACGGGGATCCTTATATGCATAGCTGTAAGACTGGGCCACTTGTACCAAACTTTTGACATTCGCTAAATAGAGTTCAATCGCAGTTTCAGTACAACACGGCCAAGTAAAGTTGTCAAACACGCCAAGGCTGTTTGCTCTCATCCAGGTTCCCACTCAACATCGTTGCGTTATATTTATATTGTACTTAAACTCCATTTAGGGGCGGTCGAAAGTCTGGTGCGAGTCCAAAATGCTTTTTTGAAGAATATTTTTGTGTTAGTCTCCTATTGTGATTATGAAAGATAATAAATGACAGTGGTATAGTAGGAACGCGTTAGCTTGGCAATAGAAATTGTTGATCTTTACTACCACTAGTGCCACTGTACTGCCTGCAAAGTGGGCTAAGATTGTGAATGAAAGAGCCGTTCACACGCACACCAAGTTTATTGCGAAGGTTGCAAGCAATTATGTAACAATCTTTAACAAGCACAGGTATGCACGATAGATGAAGCGGGAAACAATATTATAAGCACGGCAAGCAGCTAATAAATAGGTTTGAGCGCAAGAGAACTACGAATCTGAGCGGGAGGCCGAGCGGCGGCATGCGCTCCGCGTCGTGTATGTGTTTCGACTGGCGAAGGTGAGTGGAGGTCGCTCGCTGCCGGCGAACGGGCGAAACCGGTATCTGACTGCGCCTGCTATCGTCGGGCGCAATATCCTAGGTAAGTAAGTAGTTAGACAGATATCAATATATTATGTATATAATTATTAGAATAGATATAAGTAATAGTTAAGAGTGGCGGATGCCACATGACTCCCCCGCGGAGACCGTTACTACGGGCGATAGTAATTTGGAGGCCGAACTTGACGGCCTGATCTAGTAGTCTTTGTCAAAGGCTTTGATATCCTTTTTTCGGATTGGTCGTCTCCGGTGACATTGGTGTCTGTCATGACATACGCTGGTTTTAAGCGGTCAATTGATATTGTCACCGTTTTTCCTTTGATGCGGATTTTAAATACCTTATCTTTTCTTTCCAGTACTTCATGTGGTCCTGTATAAGCGGGCTGTAAAGCCTTTCTTAATGCATCTTCTCTTACAAATACGTGAGAGGTAGTCGCCAAATCTTTGTAGACGAATGTATCTTGCTTACTGTGGCGTGAGGCCGGTGACGGTCGTAATTTTTCGGCAAACGACCGTAAGCGGCCGGTATACTCCGTAATGTCTGTTGTCCCCTCTATGGAAGTTTGGAAGAATTCGCCGGGTAGGCGGAGGGGTTCTCCATATACGAGTTCCGCCGAAGAAATTTTTAGATCCTCCTTGTAAGCGCTTCTGATTCCCAATAAAACCAGCGGCAGACTTTCTGTCCAATCTCCAGTACTGTGGCACATGATTGCTGATTTTAATTGTCGATGTAATCTTTCTATCATGCCGTTACAAGCTGGGTGATAAGCAGTGGTTTTCTTGTGGTCCAATCCCGTGATCTTACTGAGGTGTCCAAATAAAGCGGAGTCGAATTGTCTCCCTCTGTCTGTTACGATGACTGCTGGGCAGCCAAATCTCGCAATCCAGCCTGATAATAAAGCTTTTGCCACTGTTTCTGCTGTTATGTCTGGTATAGGTATCACTTCTGGCCATCTCGTTAATCTGTCGATAGCTGTTAGACAGTAGCGATGTCCTTGTGAGATGGGTAGGGGTCCGATAAGGTCGATGTGTATATTCATGAACCTCGCACGCGGTAACTCGTATGTGCCTAATGGTGCTGACACATGGCGAGTAATCTTGGCGCGTTGACAGGGCAAACAAGTTCTGGTCCATTCTCGGCAGTCTTTTCTCACTCCAGGCTACACGTAACGTTGTGCTACTAGTTTTGCGGTAGCGTTAGCGCCTGGGTGGCTGAGTGAATGTAGATTTTCAAATACTTGTCTTCGCAGAGCTTTTGTTATGAAAGGTCTTGGATTGTCTGCGCTGACGTCACAATATACCTCTATGTTTGTTCCTGTAAGTCTGAGCTTTTCTAGTCGTAGTGAGTTGTCATCATGACGTAGTGTTTTCAGTTCCGTGTCGGATTCCTGTGCTTTTGCTAGACGGCTGTAATCAATCGGTGACTCTAGTTCTTCAACCCGCGATAAAGTGTCGGCCACGACATTGTCTTTTCCAGAAATGTGCCTTATATCGGTAGTGAACTGAGCTATGTAGTCCATGTATCTATACTGTCTCGGCGTGCAGTTCTCTTTTCTTGTATGAAACGAGAAACAGATCGGTTTGTGATCTGTGTAGATAACAAAGTTAGTAGCTTCCACCATGTGTCGAAAGTATTTGATAGACTCGTAGATGGCGAGTAGTTCACGGTCGTATGGGGAGTACTTTTGTTGAGATGGGCTCAGTTTTCTGGAAAAGAAGGCTAATGGTTGCCACGATCTTCCTTTGAACTGTTGTAGTACTGCTCCGATGGCTGTATTGGAGGCGTCCGTCGTCAAGCTTATTTTCGCTCGGCAATCCGGGTGTGCTAGGAGAGTTGCTTCACACAGACTTTGTTTGCAGTCCTCGAATGATTTTAAGGTTTCTCCTGATAATGTAATGGGGTGGTTGCCTTTAACTGATCCACCTAGCAGTGAGTTGAGTGGGCCTTGTATGTGAGCGGCTGCGGGAATTAATCGTCTGTAAAAATTTATCATTCCCAGAAATCTTCTCAATTCTTTTACTGTTTTGGGGGTAGGGAAGTCTTTAACGGCTTGGACCTTACTGTCTAGAGGTTTTATCCCTCTTGTGGATATTGTATATCCAAGAAAGGTAACCTCTGATTCTCCAAAGATGCATTTGGCGGTATTTATCAGCATTCCATAATCTTTCATCCTCTTGAATATTTGACGTAAGTGGCTTTCGTGCGTCTTTGCGTCCGTTGAGAAGATGAGATAATCGTCCAAGTATGCGAAACAAAAATCTAGCCCTCTGGTCATTTCGTCGACGAATCTCTGGAATGTCTGACCCGCGTTTCGGAGGCCGAAAGTCATATAAGGAAATTCGTACAATCCAAATGGTGTTGTTATAGCCGTCTTTGTAATATCCTGTTCATTTACAGGTATTTGGTTGTACGCTTTTACTAAATCAATAGTGCTGAATATCGTACTTCCTGATATTGTCTGAGTGAAGTCGTGGATGTGACGGATCGGATATTTGTCTGGAATTGTGCGAGCATTCAACATTCGATAGTCCCCACATGGTCTCCACTGATTATCCTTTTTTGGTGCAAGGTGCAGAGGAGACGCCCACGGGCTGTTTGAAGGTCTCGCTGTTCCATTTTGTAACATGGCTTGGAATTCATCTTTGGCGATTTTTAGTTTTTCCGGAGCCAATCGTCTTGGAGAGCAAGATACTGGGGGGCCGGGGGTGGTGCGTATGTGATGTACTGTGTTATGATGCATAACACGTTGCGCCCCAGCTGGTCTCGTTATCTCTGGAAATTCATTGAGTATTTGGTGGTAACGTGTGCTTCCGGACATAATCTTCACTGAATGTATGTCATCCAAATCCAAGGGACGGGCTGGTGATGCTTTTGTTGAAATTGTGGTAGTGTTATCAATGAGGTGTTGATTTCTGCAGTCTACCATCAGGTTATAAAACGACAAGAAGTCTACGCCGATAATAGCTTTCGTGACTTCTGCTACCACAAAGCGCCACGTGAATTTGCGTCGTAGGTTGAAGTCGAGGGACAAGTTTATATAGCCATATGTTTCTATAATAGATCCGTTGGCTGCGGCCAATTGGTAATTTGATTTAGGCGCTCCTTGATTGATGACCGTGGAAAAACACAGATGTCGCTGCCTGTATCAACGAGAAACTGCGTTTTGGAATTACGATCAGTTACAAATAAGCGACCAGGTGAGTTGAGGCAGTCGTCTGTCGCCATTATCGACTGCCCTGGTAGTTTTCCGGCTTATAGTCGCATGGCTTCTGACATCTCTTCGCTTTATTTCCAAACTTGTAATGGAACCAGCAAGTTGAAAACCTTTTCTGTGATCCTGAATTTTTCGTGGTTCGAGATGTAGATCGTCCCTGGTTGTGAGCTGCCAGTGCCTGCACTTGTTCTGTCAGTTCTGCAATTTGTTGCGCCATGGTGTCCAAAGTACTTCCTATAGTAGACGATGTTGATGCCACTTGTGGGTTGCCAGAAACTGAGTCATTGATTTTGTCAGCTATGTCTGCAAGCTGCTCGAGTGTAGCTTCAGGATGTGCTGCGATGATAGCTTGCATGTTGCTGGGGAGGCGGCTGGTCCATATTACGCGCAAAAAATCCTCCGGCGTATTGGTACCTGCTAGGCTTTTGAGCTGTCGTAGGAATTGTGACGGCTTTCTGTCACCCATTTCCTCGTGACTCAGTAATTGTTGTACTTTCTTGTCTTTAGATAATGTTAGTCTCTTAATCAATTCAGTTTTAAGCTTCTCGTACTTATTGGTTTCAGGGGGGGAAGTGATTATGTCCTCTACTTCGGTTGCGTACCGTGGTTCGAGATGGACCATGACGTAATAATATTTGGTTTCATCTACCTTAATGTTGCAAATCGCAAATAGTCCTTCGATTTGCGCGAACCAAATGGCGGGTTTCTCCGGCCAGAACGGCGGCACCTTTATCCCGACGCGGCAGACAACCGGTGGGAGTGCAGCAGAGTTGACCGCTCCCGCGACCTGTTGTTGATCGTTGTTGCTCATCTTGTGTCCAGTTCGGGGTCACCAGTAAAGTGGGCTAAGATTGTGAATGAAAGAGCCGTTCACACGCACACCAAGTTTATTGCGAAGGTTGCAAGCAATTATGTAACAATCTTTAACAAGCACAGGTATGCACGATAGATGAAGCGGGAAACAATATTATAAGCACGGCAAGCAGCTAATAAATAGGTTTGAGCGCAAGAGAACTACGAATCTGAGCGGGAGGCCGAGCGGCGGCATGCGCTCCACGTCGTGTATGTGTTTCGACTGGCGAAGGTGAGTGGAGGTCGCTCGCTGCCGGCGAACGGGCGAAACCGGTATCTGACTGCGCCTGCTATCGTCGGGCGCAATATCCTAGGTAAGTAAGTAGTTAGACAGATATCAATATATTATGTATATAATTATTAGAATAGATATAAGTAATAGTTAAGAGTGGCGGATGCCACATACTCATATTTCGAATAACCAGTAATATATAAATAGTATAAATAAATAGTATCGCTTGGCTTATTTAACGTATGCTACATTATTATCGCTAGAGTATCGGAGTACAAGTCAAGACCTTGGAGTGAACTTGACTTGTACTCCGATACTCTAGCTATAATATTGTCGCATACGTTTACTAAAAAAACGATACATCGCTTTACAAAATATGAGTACAGCAGTGGTAGTAAAGATCAATGTATCTATCACCAAACTAATGTGTTGCTACTATAGTACACAGCCTGTAACTAATATTATAGTATTGTAGAATTGACGGAGTTTTAGTGATTTTGACGATCTCAAGTAGGCAAATATGCCTACAATAGTTATATATAACTGTGCAATAATTAAACAAATTATTACTTTTTTCCATGTAAGGCGACTAATATATTTGTACGACTGGGCCACTCGTTCCAAACTTTTGATATTCAATTTCGGTAAATGGAGTTTAATCGCCGTTTAAGTACAACACGGCCAAGTTACGTTGTCAAAAACGCCAAGGCTGTTTGCTGATTCCCACTCAACATGGTTGCGTTGTATTTATAATGTACTTAACTCCATTTAGCGGCTGTCAAAAGTCTGGTGCTGGTCTGGTGTTGGTCCCATGTTTTTTAAGAATATTTTAAGCTCCTATTGTGATTATGATTGTAGACCAGGGCCCGCAGACCACTTATCCAAAATTATTGTATATAACATAGCGTCACGCCATTTCGCACACGAGGTGGCAGAAACACAATGGGCCCACTATTACATGCCAACCCGTATGGAAAAAGGCGTGACGCTATATTATTTAATGGTACATTTAAGTTCAGAACAATTTATTCAAAATAAAACAATTTAACTATGCAAACATGTATTTTATTAGAGAATACGTATCATCGGTATGAAATATAGTTTTCAACACAACTGCTCGTAAACTAGTTCTTTGTAGCTAGGCATACAAAGCCACAATAGCGCATATGACACCCTCGTGCTTTTTACCGGCAAAAAAAACGGCAAACAGCTGATTTCACTACGTCCCTAGAAAAATTTATATTTTAATATGATTTAGTGTAATTCTGAGCCCAATTTAGTGTTATTTTAGGATTATAGTGTAATGTTAAGTATTTCTATTGTTTGCAGTGTGTTTTAGTGACGTTTACTAGTGTCTCGAAACATGTTAAATTTGTGACCGTTGCAGGTTATAAATTTAAAAGTATTTGTTATTTCCGTACACTTTCGGCGCTTTTTGTTACCTTATTGTTAAATTATTATATTTAACAACGTTTAAAATATATTTCATAGCAATTAGTGATGTGCAAACGCTGAAAAACGTTACTATTCCACGTAAGTAATTTCGCATTGTTTTGGTGTGCAATTCCTTGATTCTTATCTCAACTGTAACCATGATGACCCGCAGAGCTGCTGCTGTCGCCTCCCGACAGCAGGAAAATGACAAGCTCAAAGTTACCTTACTAGAATTAAAAAAATCAAAGGAAATGGTCACCGAATTACTCTGTGAAAGGGAGGAAAATGAGAAAGAGCTATTATCAGTACTTGAAAGTAGAGATAAGCTAAAGAAACAATTATGTGTATTAGAACAAGAATGTAGTGATGTAATTGTTGAGCGGGACAAGCTGCAGGTCACCGTAGATAGCTTCACTGTATGTAGTGCAGAGTACGAGCAAGCCCTGAAATCGATAGATTCCCTGGAGAAAGCATTGTTCGATGCCCATGAACAAATACATGCACTCCAGGAGGAGAAGGAAAACACCGCAGCGTTGCAGACCCAGAGCCTCTACAGTGAAGTCGTAGGGATCAGCCCGCAGCTGGTTACTGTTGCAACTGGAAGCCTTGATGATGTCATTGATTTAACTAATGACACATTGCCCACATCAAGGTTATTAAGTTGCAGCAATAACAAACTAGGTAAAATAAATAGGTATATACGGAAAACTCAGAAATTAATAAAACATAATAAATTGTGTACTAAAAACTTAAAAGTAAGCAAGAAAAATGTAAACTTATTACATGATTTGAATATGTGTGTATTAGAATTAGAAAGTACTAAGTTGATGTATGAAACTGACACACAAAACTTACATTTGAAAATCCAAAGCTTGGAGGATTCATTGAGATCACTAAACAGTGCATATTTGAACTCTGAGAAAGTTATAAATGAATACTCATTGGCTATGGATGATTTAATTCAAGAAATGAACCATAATTGTGAGCGGTTTGAGTCGCTGACCAACAACCATACTTGTCGCTGTGAGCAGAAAGGTGGTTGTTTGACAGCGGGCAACTCTCCGGGCTTGTGTGACAGTTTACCAACACAAGGTGTTACTGATAATAGTTCTGCCAAGTCTGATATGACCACAACACCTGATATTATAATGTACTGTGATGAGATTGGAAGTGGCATGGGCTCAGCACTCCACTCATACTCTAAGGGACATAGTGTTATTAGTAATTGCTCACCTTTTAGCACTGTAGATAATATTATAAATCAAATTTTGAATGACAGCACTATCACAGCCAGTGCTACACTGATAATTTTCATGGGCAATAGGGGAGATGTGAACAAAAATAATTTAATAAAATTTTATGAAACATTGAATGGTCTTAGTGTGAAAAAAATTATATTGTTCACATTTCCCTACTGCAACCAATTGACACAAAATGAAAATGTATATAGACATAATATGAATATAACTATGTACAATTTATGTACATATAATAATAAGTTTGATATTATTGACACTAACAATTATGTTAGTAATTATTTTACTATGACTAAAGGTACATTTTACCTTTCAAATTATTGTAAACGACAAATAGCTATGTCACTATTATATTTATATGACATTACAGCCAAAAATTTGGCTTCTAACTCTGCTTTTACTGAGCAGCCTAATATGAATCTGGTATCAGACCAGAATAACAGGATGCATTTAAATTAGTTCATAAGACAACAGAGGACCCAGGCTCTGGCAACATATGTTCTAGTATATTAGAAAACCCTAAGAATAAGGGAAGCTCACATGCTAAGTATATAAGCCTGGTTCATCAGAATATTCAATGTATTAGAGGCAAAGATCTACAAATAGAGTTATTTTTAAATTGTAATAAAATTGACATTTTGTGCATAACAGAGCACTGGTTAACTATTAATGAAATTATGTTTAGCTTTAAAGATCACCAGGTTGGTAGTTCGTTCACCAGACTTAATTCAATACATGGTGGGGCATTAATCATTGTTTGACCGTTCACCAACTGCTAGTTGTAGGCATTTCCCATTAGATGGCGCTGTCGCTATTTTCTACATCGCGGTATCAACATTTTTCTGTCTTAGCATAAGTAGTCTCGATATGTAATGTTTTGTATTCTATTTGCTACTGCAATATACGCTTTATTGACTATATGCATAGTATTATTTTTGGGAACTGGTTCGTTCATGGTCCTTCGAGCCGGATTATACTGTGGCTAAGGATTGTGTCGACTAAGTATCCACGGAGTGCCGACGCAGTGACCGATTGTCGCTGAGGGTGCTGAGCTGCTGCTGCTGCTGCTGCTGCTGCTGTGCTGCTGCTGCTGCCTTGCTGGTGCTCATCGGATCCTGGATGCTGAAGAGGAACTTCAACGTGACGCAAAATCAACGGAAATTCGTGTGTGAGTGAGTGAAGTGCAACTGTGAGTACATTTGAATACCTATATTAACTTAGTGCGATTTCAAGGAATTTGGGACTTGTAAAATTTTAGAGATAATGCATGGACTTGTAAAATTTTAAAGTTTAGTTCAGGACTTAGAATAATTTCGTTAAAAGTGATACTACGGGGAACCTATGCCCGATTTTCTATAGAATTTGAACTGTTTCAAACACTTAGAAAATTTTGAGAAATTTTGGACTTGTATTTTTTTCTAAAACTTTATCTGAAATTGCAACTTATATTTTTGTGGAGACATTTCTATAGGAACAGCAACTTAGTATTTTTGTTAAGAGTGCAGCTCAAAGACATATTTTGGTTAAATTAACTTGTAAATAAAGCAAGATGGAAGCAAATATCAAGGTACAAGAAGATTTATATAGAAGAATAAACAAAGCCAGAATAAATTTTAAGAAGTCTCCGAAAGATCGACTTGCTTCAACAGCGTACGTCAACACTAAATTGGAAGCATTGCTTGAATTGTGGTCTCAATTTTCGTTAACGCATACGCAGATAGTACATGATTCCGATGAGGCAGAGTTGCAGGCTAGTACATATAGCACAAAGGATCTGTACGACGATTGCGAAGAGCTCTTTATTCAGTACAAATGTGAACTACAAGATGCTCTCGACAAGTTTAAGGCGAAAGAAGTAAGCAAACCTTGTCCTCAAACGACCACAACCAAGGAGTGCAGTATAAAACTTCCGAAGATCACAATACCGGCGTTTTCGGGCAAGTATGCAGAGTGGACGAGCTTCCGGGATTTATTTACATCATTGGTACACGAAAACCAGGCGCTAGATGAGGTACAAAAACTTCATTACCTCAAAAGCCACTTGACGGGAGAAGCCGAACAACTTCTTCGTCACATGCCAATAACTCACGATAATTACAAATTATGCTGGAAGCAACTGGAAGACAGATATGACAATAAAAGATATCTCTCAAACTGCATATTAAGAAAATTTATGAGCCAAAAAAATGTCACAACTGAGTCTGCGAGCGCACTAAGAGAATTATTAGATAACACAAATGAATGTCTTGCTGCATTAAATAATTTAGGTATAGATGTTAGTACATGGGATGTCATTGTTATTTATATAATTAGTCTTAAGTTAGACAATGAGTCTCGAAAACAGTGGGAGCTAAAAGTCAGTGAAAGCGCAAACGTTTTGCCCACTCTCAATGAGTTCAAGGACTTTTTAGAAGTTAGATCACGTGCTCTCGAATTCATAGATCCTAAATTTTTTAAAAACAATGTATCACAGAAACCTAATCAGGTCAATAGCACTCCATGCGCCAATCCGAAAGTTCATGTTGTAGCAACCATGTCATGTTGTTACTGTACGGAAGATCATAAATTGAGCAATTGTAAAAATTTTGCAAAAACAGATACTGACACTCGTCGTAAATTCGTACAGTCCAACGGGTTATGTTTCAATTGTTTAGGAACAGGCCACTCAGTCTTCTCCTGTCGCCTCAATTCTAGGTGCAGAATATGTAAAAAAAAACATCATTCCCTCCTGCATCCCAAAAATACTACTAATTCAACTGAGCCCAACAGCTCAGGTGAACAGGGTGTTGCCCAAGCAACATCATCATTAACATCGCAAGTAGAAACTACTAGCAATGTTACAGCGTGTTTAGCAAATATGAATCAGCAAGTGTTACTAGCCACAGCATTGGTTAATGCTAATTCAAAGTCGGGTACGCTGGTAACACTCAGATGTCTCGTTGATCAAGGATCACAGGCTTCTTTCATCACGGAATCCGCTGTCCAATTACTCGGTCTAAAGAAAATACCACACAAAAGCTCCATTATGGGATTAGGAAGTGACCAAAATGCTTCTATAGCCTCGAAGTCGAGGGTTTCTCTCCACATTCAGGCACTTCATGATCCCAATGTTAGTTTGTGCATTCAAGCTATTGTGTTAAACAAGCTCACTTCAGTTCTTCCTGAAAGGAAAATTGTAATCGAGCTCTGGTCCGAGTTGACAGGTATAGAGTTAGCAGATCCGTCATTTGGTACACCAAATAAAATTGATGTGCTCCTCGGAGCTGACATTTATGGTCAAATCTTGTTAGATGGAATTATCAAGGGTCCACCCGGTACACCAGTCGCGCAAAAAACCAAACTGGGTTGGATTCTGTCTGGTCCTACAGTGGTCCAAGACTTGGCATCTGACATACTACTCTGTAATTATGTCCAGTCCAACCCTGAAAATGATCTTCTGAAGAAATTTTGGGAAATGGAAACTGACGTTAAAGTTGTAGATTCTCAGACACAGTTTACAGAGGAAGAACAGAAGTGCGAACAAATATTCGCAGCAACTACGAAGAGAGATGAGTCGGGGCGGTATGTAGTAAATTTACCGTTCCGCGATGAGGATCCAGGTTCTAAATATGGAGACTCCAGAATGATTGCTGCCAAGAGACTACAGCAGCAAGAAAAAAGGTTAGAAAAGAATCCTATGCTCAAAGCACAGTATTCTGATGTGATATCAGAATATCTAGAACTCGATCATGTAGAAATTGTACCTGAGAGCCAAAGAGACAATCCAGATGCGGTATACCTACCTCATCATGCGGTAGTTCGAGAGGATAAAGATACCACCAAACTTCGCGTTGTCTTCAATGCATCGTCTTCTGGAACCAATGGTGTCTCTCTAAACGATGATCTTCTAGTAGGACCAACCCTTCAAGATGATTTACGGCATATCATCATGCGATGGCGACGCTATCCTATATGTCTAGTATCCGACATTGTCAAAATGTACAGGCAGGTGAAGGTGAATGCGCAGCAAACTGATTTCCTGCGTCTCCTATGGCGCGAGAAACCAGAAGATGAGATTCAACATCTAAGGATGTTACGAGTTACGTTTGGAACTGCCTCCGCACCTTACCTTGCTGTCCGCAGTCTACACCAAGTAGCATATGACGACGGCAAAGATTATCCTCTGGCATCTGAAAGAGTTTTAAAAGAATTCTACATGGATGATCTGATGACCGGCTGCAAATCTGTGGAAGAAGGAAAACAAATATATAAACAAATGACGGAATTACTAAAAGGTGGAGGTTTTGAACTGCAGAAATGGAGCAGTAATAGTGAAGAGTTGTTACAGGAAATAAACGAAGATCCCAAACCACAAGAAGGAAATTTAAAAATAAAAACAGACGCATGCATGAAGATTTTGGGGCTTACCTGGAATAGGACATCCGACGAGTTCGAGTACGCAGTGCAGCTGCCTCCTGTTTCAGTACCTGTAACAAAAAGAAAAGTAATATCCAACATTGCATGCCTGTTTGACCCTCTAGGGTGGTTGGCACCAGTAATAATTACGGCAAAAATATTCATACAAAAGCTATGGCTTTCAGGAATTGAGTGGGATGATGAACTACCAACTCAATTGCTGAAAGATTGGCTAAGCTACAGAAACTATTTAAGTCAACTTACCAAATTCAGTGTTCCACGATGGATCAACACCAATGATGACGATATACTTCGTGAGCTCCACGGGTTCTCTGACGCGTCAAATGAAGCTTTTGCTGCAGTTGTGTATCTACGCGTCGTAGATAGTCGGGGGAAGATATTCGTAACGTTGATCACGTCGAAGACGAAAGTTGCACCTATCAAGCAAATCTCTATACCAAGGTTGGAGCTTTGTGGGGCAGTGCTTCTAACTAGATTGTTAGTTGAAGTAGCTGAAATCATGGGTTTTGAGAAAAGAAACATCCACGCATGGACTGACTCGTCAGTGGTTCTTGCATGGCTCAATAGCAGACCCAATCGGTGGAAAACTTTCGTTGCGAACCGCGTATCGGAAATAATAACAGCATTAGAGCCACAACAGTGGTCACATGTGTCCTCAAAGGATAATCCTGCTGATTGCGCATCACGGGGAACAAAGAATCTGGAAGAAGAGCCTTTGTGGAAACAAGGTCCTACATGGCTGAAAGAAGAAAATATTGATTACAAAAAGATCAAGTCAACAGAAACACACTTAGAAGAAAATACTAAAAAGATTTGTTTGGTGAATCGCTGTAACAATGAAGAAGAATCAAACGCAGCCAAAGAGATTTTCTCAAGGTGTTCTTCACTAAGAAAATTGATCCGTGTTGTTGTTCTCTGCAAAAGATTCGCGAAGCTTTCCAGAAAGGAAAAAGTTAATACATGGATAGAAAGACATGAAATACAAGAGAGTTTGAAAATATGTATCAAGATTTGTCAAGGAGAACAATACGGTGAAGAAATCGAAGACCTGAAAAACAAAAAGGAGATTAGTAAAAAAAGTGTACTTACCACATTGAATCCATTCGTTGATGACGACGGGATCTTGAGAATCGGTGGCAGGTTACAGCATGCGCAACTCAGCCAAGATATGAAGCATCCAATCATCCTTCCAATGAAGTCGCACTTCACAGATTTGATGATAGTTAATGCCCATGAGAAAACGCTGCATGGAGGCCCACAGTTGATGCTCAACTACTTGCGTTCGAAGTACTGGATCGTAGGGGCTAAGCAATTAGTCAAAACCTTCGTTCGAAAATGCGTGCAATGTATTCGTCATGCTGCTCGCATCAGACATCAGCTTATGGGACAGCTACCATCAGCAAGGGCTACTGCTTCTCGTCCTTTCTTCAACAGCGGCGTGGATTATGCCGGACCTATCAATGTTCGTGTCTCAAAAGGTCGAGGCAATCGCTCCTACAAAGGTTACATCTGCTTATTTGTGTGTATGGCGACGCGCGCTATACACCTTGAAGTTGTCAGCGATTTGACATCTCAAGGATTCATAGCTGCATTCAAGCGATTTACCGCTCGTCGTGGTCACTGTGCAGATTTATGGAGTGACAATGGGACGAATTTTGTGGGCGCTGCACGCGAGTTAAAGTCCTTATTTGCTGAAGAAAAAGCAAGCATAGCAGTTGAGATTGCCGAACAACTGGCTAACAACGGCACAAGATGGCACTTCATCCCTCCTCATTCTCCAAACTTTGGAGGATTGTGGGAAGCGGGAATCAAGTCGACAAAGCACCATCTTAAACGGATCATAGGAAATTCAACTCTCACGTTTGAAGAGATGACTACGGTGTTGTCTCAAATCGAGGCTTGCCTCAACTCAAGACCTATTTCGAAAATAAGTGACAATCCAGAGGATCCAACTCCATTGACACCAGGACACTTCCTTATTGGAGAACCTCTAGTCGTAGCACCTGATGTCAACTATGAAAGGTCAAATGTGAACAGTCTCAGGAGGTGGCAACTCACCCAAAGGATGGTCCAAGAGTTCTGGCGTCGATGGGCAAGAGAATATCTGACGCAGTTCTACCATCGGTATAAGTGGACCAACAAAACCCCCGAACCGACTGTGGGCGATGTTGTGTTAGTGGTAGAAGATGATATTCCTCCAGCTAGATGGTTGTATGGCATGGTAGTAGACAAACACCCGGGACTGGACGGACTTACAAGGGTTGTCAGTTTGAAATGTAAAGGTAATCTTATTAAACGACCAGTATCGAAATTGTGTTTTTTACCGGTATCTTCCGAGTAAAATCATGTAAAATAAGTTAGATGTTTAGTTGATGTACCGAAGGGTTCTGTACCTAACAGAAATAGTTAGTTTTAGTTTCGATTGTATGATTTTATTGTGTAAAAAAGCATACATTCTAGTATAGTAAGATATTTTTTTTTGTCAACCATCAATTGGTTTGTTATGTTTATTTTGTTATGTATATACTACTTTGTTCATGATATATTTTAGGACTAGCCTGTTTGTGTCACGGTGGTCGGAATAAATGAAATATTGATTATTTCCTTGGTGGTCGGTATGTTTGACCGTTCACCAACTGCTAGTTGTAGGCATTTCCCATTAGATGGCGCTGTCGCTATTTTCTACATCGCGGTATCAACATTTTTCTGTCTTAGCATAAGTAGTCTCGATATGTAATGTTTTGTATTCTATTTGCTACTGCAATATACGCTTTATTGACTATATGCATAGTATTATTTTTGGGAACTGGTTCGTTCAATCATACTAAACAATCATATGAAATTCAAGGAACGTAAGGACATTGTTTCCTTATCTGTTGAACGAACTATAGAACTTGCAGCTGTGGAATTAGAACAGTTCATCGTTATATGTGTCTATAGGCCACCCTTGAGCGACTTTGAAATGTTCGAGAAAATAATGGAATCCGTCCTAACTATTTCATCACACAGTACGAAACGATTAATTATATGTGGTGACTTTAATGTTAATCTGTTAGAAAGAACTACTCTCAGCGTTAGATTAATAAATCTTTTCTCATCATTTAGGCTTAGCCATTTATTTATGGAGCCAACAAGAGTGACTGCTACTAGTGCTACATGCATTGACAACATTTTTACTGATGTTATTCCAATCAGTAAAAGTGTTATCAGTGAATTGGATTCAGATCATTTAGGTCAATTATTTCAATTTGATTCTATTAGAGAACCTGTCATTAAAAAGAAAATTTCGTTTGTGCCAATAACTGCTGACCGGTTAGAAAGAATGAGATACTCTTTAGCCCAGGAACTACCGTTTTTGGCTGCTGAACAGTCTCCTAATATAATGTATAACTTATTCTTTGAAACCTTTATGAAACAGTACAGCGCGATATTCACTTCAAAATCGGTTGTGGTTAGTGGTTCAAACGACTTTAGTACGTGGGCTACTGCAGAGTTGCATAAACGCAGGCAAGCATTGTATGCATTGTATGAGGAACGACGGTTCAACATGAGTGACGAATTTAAAGAACAAGTCAAACAGTTCTCCAAACAATTTAAATTAGACTGTCATACAGCTAAACGTAATTTTCTGAGTAGTACAATTAAGAATAGTTCCGATGTTATAAAAACGACTTGGAAAATAATTAATGAGGAGGCCGGTCGTAGTAAAAAAGCGAGTGACGATTACGAACTAAAAATCAATGGACAGCTTACGAGTTCTAGCTTAGAAGTTGCAACTGAATTTGAATCGTTTTTTACTAATGCACCGGCTTCCACGACTAAGTATTTAAATTCGTCACCTTTGTCTGCTGTTGCAATATTAAAAGATAATGTCTCAGAGTGTGCTTCATACTTGAATTTTAAGCACGTCACAAGTTCAGATGTCGTAAAGGCATTTAAATTGATAAATGTTAAGAAAACGAATGATCTTTGGGGACTCTCTGTTCACGTCGTTAAATCCCTGATCGAATTAATTGCACCTGACCTAGCGGTCATTTTCAACAATTGTATAGACTGCGGTGAATTTCCTGATTTAATGAAACAAAGTAAGATAATTCCCCTCTTCAAAGCAGGTAGTACTCAAGACCCCACCAATTTCAGACCTATATCAATACTACCAACTTTTAGTAAAATTTTTGAGAAATTAATCTTATCACAGCTATTACATCATTTTGAATCAAATAAGCTAATGCATAACAAACAGTTTGGATTCACTCGCGGTCGTTCAACAACAGATGCCGGAATTCAGTTCATTGAAAGTATTTTTGATGCCTGGGAAGAGTCACAAGATGCCCTAGGCATTTTTTGTGACTTATCTAAGGCTTTTGATTGCGTTTGTCATGAAACATTGATCAGGAAATTACATCATTATGGAGTTAGAGACACGTCATTGAATTTGTTAAAATCTTATCTGAACGGAAGAATACAAAGGGTAGACGTAAACGGAGAACGATCACCAGGATCATTGGTTTCTTTGGGCGTGCCACAGGGCTCAATATTGGGACCCTTCCTATTCCTCATCTATATAAACGACTTACCCTATCTAGGAAGGGACTGTCATGATATGGTACTGTTTGCTGATGACACCTCACTTATTTTTAAAACAAAGCGAAACCAACACGCTACTGATGATCACGTGAACAATACCATATCAAGAGTGGTAAATTGGTTTAATGTTAATAATTTGCTATTAAATGAGAAAAAGACTAAATGTGTTAAGTTTCTTACTACTAACGTTAAAAATAATCAGACATGTATAACAATTAAAAATGAGGAATTGGAATTGGTAACCAGCACAGTGTTTCTAGGTATAACGTTGGATTCCAAACTCCAATGGGGTCCACATATTGATAAGCTATCGAACAGACTGAGCTCTGCAGCTTTTGCATGCAGGAAAATCCGTCACTTGACAGATTTAAAAACAGCCAGATTAGTTTATTTTAGTTATTTTCATAGTATTATGTCCTACGGTATTCTGCTCTGGGGCAGTGCTGCTGACATAAATACTATTTTTGTGCTGCAGAATCGGGCTGTTCGTGCGATTTATAAAATGAATAATAGAGATTCTCTTAGAAATAAGTTTAAAGAAGTAAATATATTGACAGTCCATAGTCAATATATTTACGAGAATATTATGTATGTCCATAAGAACATTGTTAACTTTCGAAGAAACTGTGATATACATAACTTTAATACTAGAAACAAGGACAAACTTGCAGTGCCCACTACTCGGCTCCATAAAATAAAAAACTCGTTCAAGGGTAATTGTGTAAGATTTTACAATAAACTCCCAAGCACTTTGACAGATCTATCAATTATTAAGTTCAAGAAATACATCAAGCAAAGGCTTATTTCTAAAGCTTACTACAGTATTAAAGAGTACATAGACGATAAAAATGCTTGGGACTGAATTGTTCTAATTAATTGTGAGCATCCTCACTGCCAGAGTTTCTTTTACTGGACACTTGGAGGCCTTTTACACCTCCAAAGATTAATTTAATTATACAACTCTTGACTGTGGGGACCATTTACATCTCCTATTATCATTGTATTATTGACTAAAGAGACTATACATCTCTGTTATTTATATTTTAATTATTTTATTATGACATTTGAGACTCTTTACATCTCTCAGAAACAATAATTAAGTACTTTTTTTTTTCTGATAATATGATAATAATACCAAATGTTCTGTAAAAAATGAAATGAAATGACATGTGAAAGTGCCCTTGTGGCCTATTTACAGAATAAACGTTTTGAGTTTTGAGTTTTGAGTTTTGAGTTTTACTTTGCATTTTTTTTTTCAATCTCATTCGCGAGTTCTTCACTTCCTATTTTTATAGGCAGTTGTGTTGACAGAGACTTTATTTACAAATGCGCGCGAATGCGCGTAAAAAAAAGCAACGCGCCATTTCATGATAAAAAAATATTTGTTTACGTTTTGGTTGTGTGGTTATATCAAATATCAATACAAGTCTGTTTTTTTACTCGCAGGTATGTTGAAAAACGTCGTATGATACTTGTTTCCATTGAATATTACACCCTTGGCTATATTACTCGTGTGCAGTGTTCAACTTCCCACACTCGTATCATAATGTACTATTTATTGGTACGTATGCAATAGTGGTATGAAATATAAGTATTCACGATGACGCAAACATACTAATTTACATTTTAGGTCTCTAGGATCAAGAAGAATATCACTATTGCTATTATCATATTTTTTTACTTTGTAAATGTGTAAATGTGCAGATTTTATGGGATACGTAAACACGTCTTCTTTGTTACGTATTTTTAAGCCATTAAGACGAATCCCATTAGGTTCTTCAACGATATTATTGATTTCAACTATATCATTGATAGTTGTCAATACATATCTGTCTTTTATTTTTGAGGAAACTTTAAATTGTTGTAAATGAAGTACACTACAATTCTTACTTGCCACCACAAACGGATAATCGTGATTTTCACTTAACTCACGACTTTTAGCACTACACTCTGTTGTGTATTCAATTATTCTGTTGGCTACTTGAGATAGTGGATTCTTTCCATTTCTCAGTAATCGTTTTATAAAATATAGCTCATTTTCAAAAGGGTAGGCACTGAAACAGTGTAAAGGTCCAAATCGTTCAACCTCTGCAGTGACGTGGATTAAATTGTGCACGTTACTTGTTATGTAGTCCGCTCCATAAAAGTCTTTGTAGTGCTTGACAAAATCTTTAAGGAGTTCTTTTGCTAATGGCAGCAAACGCAGGTGATATTCAGTTGAACAAATTGTAATAGCACAGTACAACTTCGCAAAGTGTGAAAATACGGCGCTTGAGAGAACCTCTGGCAGTATAATGATACTAAGATAGAACAAAAAAGTTCTATATTCGGATTCTTTCCAAAATGCTAGACACTGGTGCTTCTGGTAGTATCAATGCTGAGTCAGCTGTAGTCCGCTGCAAAAATTAGTTTTTTTTTGTATAATAATTCTATTATATGTTTTATATAAATAAAACCATACATATTCTTAGAAATTTAGTATATTTTTATTATATCATCCTGCAAATTTATCAGGCCACAAGCAATCATTACAATTTGATCCAACTAGCCCAAACAAAACTGCGAATAATTTAGAAATAGCTTTCACTTAACGACACGATTCTTCTCGCAGACGTTCTAGAATTGGTACTAATAACAAATCCGGGTTATCACTGCTGATGAACACGTTGCAACGAAACACTATTTGCTTCCCATTATGAAAAACATTAGATTTTTTAAATTATATTACAATAATAATCAATAATTTCCTTTTAGTCAGGTTAGGACTGACGTGAGTGACGTGATGTTCGTTTGACAGTTGACTTCATTCATATAGGTACTTGGCACTCTTTGTTTAACTCGACTTTTTTTTGTGGTAGGCAACGAAATTTATCCCATTACGTCTCGTGGTGACGTGAGGTTTACTTTTGGCGGGTAAAATTTTAGATTTGTTTTTTAAATAGATGCAATGAATACAAGCCAAAAATATTTGAACACGTTTTTTAAAATTTATATTTTCAAAATAAAATTAAAAAAATATATACACATATAAGAAAAGTGCATGTCCAATTAAATCTGAGATCGATTTAAAGGGGAAACGATCAATTTTAATCCAAAAGATCGCTTCAAACGAAAATATCGGGAAATCCTTTGATGTGGACACATACAGTAAAATAAAGTTTATTGCATTATGCGAAGAATTAACACCGCTCCGCGCCCCGATTAGGTATGTTTCACTCTCTTCATGGTAGAGTCGTCACCCCCTGAACAACAAACAAACACCTGTGACAAACACTATCAATATAGGTCTGACAATTTTTTTTCTTCGTAAGGGAATCTTAGATTATATTATTGTATTCATGCCACAAATTTAGGATTTTCTGGTTTTTTTACTTATTTGCTGCCTCAAATTCCCTAAACTAAGAAGTTTTGGTTTAAAAATCACATATAGATAAGGTATGTGCTTAATACTTAACATTTGTGACAGTTAGTTGAGTGTGGTATTCACTTGTAATATAATGGACGCTTCGAAGCTCACTTTACTTCGCACTTCGTGACTAGATGAAGTTTACAGAATGTAAAATTAAGGCCATTTTGAATCTAATGCAAATAGCGAGGTTGTGAGGTGCAAGTTTTAGGGTTTTCGCTACACTAACCACTGTACCCTCAAATGACTCACCAAATCCAGACAAGGTTTTAATATTCAAGTGATACCTTTTCAAGTTTTAAAGGACTTGAACTTTGCACTCAAGTAATATCGTCTGATAAACAGTCCAGCCTTGCAAACAACTTATGTATCGGACTTGATTTCCAATTTCGTTTATAGGAATAACTATGAAAATCAGCTCCGTGGTCTAATGGGTTGCTTGCTTCTCACACATGAGATACAGGTTCGAGTCCTGACCATGTACCAAAAAGATAATTAATTTATCTAAAGTTCATTATACGGACGTTCTAACAGTGATGGAAAACATCGTGAGGAAACCTTCATTACTCGAGTATTGAATAACTGGCTCAAAGTAGGCACACATTTTTTTTATTTGATTGTGACAATTGTGACTCTGCCACCCCGTATGGGGAAAAGGCGTGACGCTATGTCTGTGTATGAAAATTGTTTGTTTATATCTGTGACAGCATTACTTTTTGACAACAGGCTATTTGATCTATGTTTATTTTCTATACACTTAATATAATCTTTATCTATGGCTCTTGCTGGTCCCTTGGGTTGAATAACATCAAATTCAAAATCAAAAAACATGTTTGAAGTTTGGAACATTGGAATGAACGACAGTTTTCCATAGACTTGGAAAACCAAGAAGGTGTTCTTTCGCTGCAATTCTCTCAGAGTGAGAAGAACTAAAAGGCCTGATTCCGGGGCCCAGCTGGCCCGGGAAACCTTGAAAACCCCTGCTGGAAGAAGAAGTATTTCTATAGTGAACCCCTAATTTGCATCCTACCTTGCCTGAGTTTCTCGCCCACCACAGCACTTCCTAGCCCGCCAGAGTCTCCTGACCGCTGAAGCTGTACTGCCTGCCGGTGATTCCAGGCCGGAATAGCCTTTCTGCAGGTTTGAATACGTTACTGCTAGGCTTATAATGAGGAAGAGACGCTCCAAACATTTGCTTGGTTCGAGAAGACATATTGGGCATTCTCGGGGGTTGATTACTTGGAGAATGGAAGTTTGGCTTCCAAGTACGTACAGGGCGTTGCGTATTTGGCATTGTCTTCGGGAAATTAAAAGGTTTCGTCATGGCAGTTGGCATCTGCATAGGCATTCTTACGGGCATAGGTGGTGAGAGCGAGGGAGAGCTCTACGCTTTGGAAGGGAATCACATTCATCTCTTCCTGTACAACTTCCAGTGCTTTTTCTCTGGTGTCGGGTCTTATACATCTTATACGAGATCCAAGGAGTTTCTTGAGATCTTGGAGATAAACCTGTATTGTGATTATTTTTTATAGAGGTCGCGTTTCGCTTTTACTGTGGTAGGTAGACTAAGACTAAAGACTAACGTATGCATCGATATAAATACTAAGGATAGGCCTTCCCGTACTAAATTTCTTACCATTTTGAGGCTAAGAAAAATAGCGCCCCTGTCGGAATTCGTCGGAACCAAGACAGTACGAAAAATTGTAACGGCGTCACGGTCGGTCACGTTTCGATTTGTGGTGTATAGACACAATATTAGGAAAGTTGATCTACGGATAACTCTCAAATACCCGGTGACTTTTAATCGGTGATTAGGAGTAAAAATAAAATATATCTAGCTAAAATGTTACTTAAGGGGCGAGGTCTCACGCAATTAGCTCATGTTTAATTAATAAAAAGTTGAAACATAATTAAATAGGCATATTAATTTTTGTCTTTGCCGTTAAATTATGAAAGAGGATGTAAGCTCACAGATACACATTAGTAGCGTGACTTGGAATTTAAGATCTTGATTTTAATTTATAAGTAATAAACTACCTAATCATAGAAAAAGTTATGAATTAGTTAGGGGGGGGGGGGGGGTAACCAAATGACATTACGAATAGTAATCTAATGACATTACGAATATTAATCTTGACATTACGAATAGAAAAATAACCAAATCGGATCGTTTTTCAAATACAGGAAGCGGGCAGTTTCACTGTGCGTCGCGCGTCGCTACAAAGTTACGTCAGTCGAATGGTTGATTTTCGTTTGAGGATTTTTTCGAGAACAATATTTTATAGATAATCAATTTAAAGCCAATAGTAATTGATAATATAATATTTACTTGTGATACGACACTCCCTGTTTTTGTGTTTTGCGATTTGGGTATGATTTACACCTTTTTACGTCGCAGGTCACCATTTTTTTTTTGCTGCCGATATGTCAATCGGCTGTCACCGTCCAAGCGCGACTGATTGCAAACAGTACAATTTTCCCGATTTTGTACTGTTTTTGTAGCGACACTTTCAAGCGCTCCGTGTCCTGTCCCTATTATTCAAGTCTGTGAACGTATGTCATAATCGTACTGACAAGGGTTTCAAGTTTTTCATAGAATTCCTGGGCAGTCCTTGCATCACCGACTAGTGGTCATTACAGAGGGCGGTTTTATCCCTTTGGTCTGAAAAGTTATAAATTAGGGCTGTACTTTCCTATCCAGTTTTCTGCTACTCCATTTGAGTTGTTTGTCCTCGCGGCAGGACCGGTAATTTTCCGGTTAGTTTGTCCGTTCGCTAGCTACTAGCTGATTTAATATTCTAATAAATCGCGTCGGAATATTCGTGTTACCATCGAATTTGGGCACAAGGTATAGTGCCTTAAAAATGGTGTCAGAGTCAATAGTCGGCGTCGTTATGATTTTAAAATTAGGCACAGACAGGGTCACTAAACTAACACTATCACTATCAGGGTCCTCAACCTTTTGATCGCCCCAGTCGGCTTTACCGGTAATTGAAAGTCGTGCCACAGGCGCCACGTCACTAATTTTTATATTAAAAGAGATCCAGAGGCTTTTGGAGCCAATAGGAGCAAGGATATCCGGAGTCCTTTAGTTTCCCGCGCGCCTACTGACTCAAGAATCCTACTGGCTGTGTCAAATAAGGAATAGGAAGCCGATGGATTAAAAAAGCACGATAATAAATTTAATCATTTATTTTAAGTTACACAGTTAAAACTTATGTCTATATTCAATCGATGCTAGAATTGAAGTGGTTCTAAAATTAACAAAGAAAAGGCAATAGATGAATAAACTACAAAAGTATGTAGGTTTACAGGTTGCTTACGCTGCATAGGAATATTGCAGTAAAATTATTCGTTATTGCCATTAAACTATTACTATGCAAGCGCGATGACGGGACATCGTCAGCAGCTTTCGTAAATGTATAGCATGTAACAAGCGGTTTTGTCAGAGCCTTATTTAGTGCGGCGCTCGGAAAAAACAAAACCGTGTGCCATTTTCCATAGGTATTTGTGTACGTTTTCTTTGTGTAGTTGTTATCAACACAAGTCTAATTATGCTCTCGCAAGTGTACCTTACTAGGATAATGCTGCCCCGCGAGTAATAATAATCAACTAAGCACACAACTATCACTAGTATCTGCGGGCAGTAGACCTTGCGAACAGGGAGGACCTTGATGCCATTTATAGGTATTTTCATTTGAAGTCTAGGTTTATTTAAAACTGATTGCATGGGTTTCCACGCGCACCCAGGAGGTACCATGCTCGCTCGTAGGGCGTTATCAAGGTGCACCAAGCTATCGCTTCTTTATAGGTAATCCAAAAACAAAGGTAATGAGACGTAAACGAAATGATGCAGTCATTTACACAATTAGGTAGAAGTTTCATTTTCCCCCCTTTTTTCTTCACAAGTATGATGAAAAACATTGTATGTGCTTCAGGCGGTACAGGAATTGCAAACTCGTATCAATTAGCTCTCGACAGCAAAAATGTTTTTATTCGAGTAATGTCTGTGTTAAATTCCTTAAGAAATGATTAAAAAATGAGGCTTTCCCCTTTTTCCTCCATTTTCCCCCCTTCCCCCCATTTTCATGGAATTATTTTCACAACAACCTGTGAGGAATATAATACTTAATATTTCACCCAAAAATGTTCTCGATCCGTTCATAATTAACGCCACAGCAAACTTCTCCCTTTTTGCCTACATTTTCCCCCTAATCAAAAAAAGCTCTCGGCAAAATTCAAAATTCAAAAAGAGTTTATTTCCATAAGAAACACATAAGTTACATTTGGAGAATGTCAAATCTTAAACTAACAAATTTATAAGGTATAGGGAAATATAAAACTCCATTTGAATTCCGTCACCTCAATGCTTTAGATGCTGGAGGCAAAGAGGCAACTAGAAAACTCCAGCTTTATACGTTATCTTTTACAGAATTGGAGCAAATACCTTCTCAAGCTTTCTTGTCTTCTACATAATCTGATATTTTGTAGTAAGCCTTTTTATATAAGTGATTTTTAACAACATTTTTATATTTATTTACAGATAATGCTTGTAACTCAGTTGGGATTTTGTTGTAAAAGCGAATACATTGCCCTTTAAAAGATACATTAACCTTATGGAGCCTAGTCGTAGGTATAGCTAGTTTATTCCTATTTCTAGTGATGACATTGTGCCTGTCGCTATTCTTAGGAAATTTATCAATATTTTTATGGACCTACATTAGGTTTTCATAAACATACTGACACGGCACTGTAATAATGTTAATTTCCTTAAATTTCCAACGCAGTGACTCTCTGGGACCCACATTGTAGATGACATGAACAGCCCTCTTTTGCAGCATAAATATTATGTTAATGTCTGCAGCGTTCCCCTACAATAGTATGCCGTAAGACATAATGCTATGGAAGTAGCTGAAGTAAGCTGTTTCCACGTCCGTAAAAAGGCGGATTTTTTTGACTGCCTTAACTGCGGAACTGAGTTTTTTCGATAGCTTATCTATGTGTGGGCCCCATTGATGCTTATTATCTAAGGCAATTCCTAGGAATACCGTGCTATCTACAGTTTCTAATTTTTCACCTTTAATATTAACATAGCCAAGACTTGTTTAAAATTGCGGAGTATAAACCGAATATATTTAGTTTTGTTATTGTTCAGTAAAATATTATCGGCACTAAACCAATTGACTACTGAAATTGACTACTTTTGAGATTGCATTATTCACATCGTCAAAGTTCAAACTGCGTCGTTTCATTTTAAACAAAAGTGAAGTGTCATCTGCAAACAGTACAATCTTATGATTATCTCTGACAAGATGTGGCAGGTCATTAATATAAACCAAAAACAGGAATGGCCCAGTATGGATCCCTGCGGTACACCCATAGTAACAACAGACGCTGGAGATCGTTTTCCATTAATCTCAACTCTCTGTATCCTGTCATTTAAATAAGAAGAGAGAAGATCTAAAGAGTTATCCCTAATTCCATAGTGATGTAATTTCCTGATCAATGTCCCATTGTCAACGCAATCAAAAGCCTTAGATAAATCGTAAAATACTCCTAGAGCATCATGCGACTCCTCCCAGGCATCATATATATGTGATATTATCTCAATACCGGCATCAGTAGTTGATAATACCGTGGGTAAAACCAAATTCCACCAAAAATAACTGTAAAAAACTAGCCAAGTCTCGATGGAGCTGCTTGTTTATCTCTAAAAAGTAATGAAATCTAAACAAAGTCGTACCAAGTCTAAGGTTCCTTACTGCGATTTCTTTATTATTATAGTTAATGTTGTGTGACTTGGCCGTTGAACATTCTTTATACGTTAGTAGGTACAAGTCAATTTTGAACTGCGTCGTATTAAATTACAATAAATTCTTCTTTCTAAACCTTTCTTTTATTATGAAGCTTTATAACAACCTTTTTTTGATTTTTAAGCTTTTTTTTTATAAACTTATTAATTTTGACATAATTTCTCAAATAATTTTTACTCACTGTAAATTTGCGTGTGCTGTCCCTGCTGCTGGCTGCCACATAACACATTGAGTCATCCTTAGTAAGGTCAATAGTCATAGTGGGCAAGCTACAGCCCGCAACAGAAACATGGCCCAAGGAGGTATTGACTGCTATCAACTCATCAAATAAGCTCTGCGTGGTCACTGTGGCAGAGCTAAAGCCGCTTCTTCCAGCTGTGTGATATGTTGGTGGGCATCACACAGTTCCTTCTCCAGGATTGAAGTTCTGTGCAGGACGGACTCAAACTCAGTGCCACAGTGCTCATCAAACCCATCTATTATTAGTTGCAGCCTATCCCGTTCCTCACTAATAGAAATATTAATGGAATGTAGCACGGACTCTCTTTAATTTTTGATTATTTCCTAAGGTTTCTAAGATATTTTTTTCATTTTCATCTCTTTCTGCTTTTAATTGTTTCACCTGTCCCTTTGCTTCCTTTAATTCCTGCAAAACCAGTTGGAGCCTGGACTCCGCTTGGCGAGACAAAGCATTGCGAGTCATCATTATGTGAAAACAAAGACAAAAACACCCGCTAAGTAGCAAGGCTAAGGTAAGAAGGTTCAATGTCAGTTGAACACTGTGTCAACACCGTTTGAATCGTCCTTTGTCTGTTGGTCCGTGATCGATTATTCTATCACAATTACAATTCTGACCACATTTAGCACTGGCACACTATTAATTAACTTAACAAACACTAAAAATAATACTATATTCACAAATAGATGAATTTAAACAAAATAATTTAGTTAAAATACAGCATAGCTGTTTTTGACGTGTAGCCTCAAAAAAAAAAAAACTAGGAACACTTGCGCCAAGTTTTGTGAGGATCGCCTGAAAACTGTGGCCCCTAGACCGGAACTGACAGAGATATATAGAGACAGACGAAAGCAAAATAGGCCTATCTTGTCGAAATGGAGCCCTTCGGTCGCTCAGTCAATGTACTAAAATACTTCTAAAAGTATTTTATCACAGAAGATTTAATAACTGTGTTTTATTTATTTTTGTCATAAAATGCGCTATTACGTTTATTACTTGTTTTGTGTTGGTAAAATTATTATTATCAAATATTATTTTTAGAAAGTAGAATTGTATTGTTATTTCACAAATAAAGCATTTTTAATTTAAAACTCATTTTTGCCGAGAAGTGTTTTTACTGATACATAATAATTATAATAAAACCTTGTTTATTCCGATACAAAAATACAGTACAAAACTTACAATATACGATACAATTTACATTCTCAAATAACATAACATAGCGTCACGCCTTTTCCCATACGAGGAGGCAGAGGCACAATTGTTCCCACTTTGAGACAGTTATTCAACACTCCATTCTTGCGTGACAGGGGGCCAGCCCATCGCCTTAGTTTTGGAGTAATGAAGGTTTCTTCACGATGTTTTTCCATCACTATTAGAACGTCCGTATAATGTATTGTACTGAAGATAAATTAATTATCTCATTGTTACATTGTCAGGAATCGAACCTGAATCTCCTGTGTGAATAGAAAGCGTGAAACCCATTCGACCACGGAGCTCTAATTTATACAATACATACAAAATGGATTTTATTAGTATTATTTAGCGTCTAGAAAATTGACTATTAATTAATATTTAATATTTCAAAAGAGTTTTTGTATGGACTGTTTGTATCTACCTCAAATTTTCAAACAAAACTAGGTTTAATCGAAAAATGACAACTCGCCTCGTAGTGCGACTTTCTTTGGTGCGAGATGACCACCGACTCCCAGAGTGAGTTAATGTTGATAGGTATGTAGGTATTTTTCAACATGATTTACTCTCTGATTTACGAGAAAAGAACTTAATTCGACTGACTAAATTTGCACAATCAAAAATAATCTGGCACAGTATACTACGTATACAGGCTGATATTGAATTAGCTGACCATATTTTGGGGAATGATAATACCCATAATTATGAACAACTTTCTCCAAGAAACATATGGCCGCAAACGAAAAAATATTGGGTCTCCCATAAATAACTTGTAATCAGCTGATCGGGTCAATGGACTGAGGGGCGTTTTTTTCATTTGCGACCATATGTTTCTTGGGGAAAGTTGTTCATATTGATGGAAACTATCCTTCCCCAAAATATGGTCAGCTTATTAAATGTCATCCTGTAGATACTCAGGCACTTTCAGTTTTATGTGCGGTAACTCGACACATAAACTTTAATTGAAATACCTTGGCGAAGAAATTCAGACCACAATCTGTTACTAACAATGGAACACTTTAAAATTAAAATGATTGTTGTTCTTATTAGTGTCATGTGTAGTGAATGCAACAGGACAATGGAATCACGTATCGTTGGTGGGCGGTATAGTAAAATCCAGAGTTTTCCCCATGCAGTCTATTTAAACGTTGCATGTGGTGAAAATTGGATTTGTGGCTCCTCGATACTTAATCAGAGGTTACTGATAACTGCTGCTCACTGCTTATCAGGTTGTGGTAAGAAGGGATGGTATGCAGAGGCGTATGCTGGTAGTGAAAATTTACTTAAAGTAAGTTATTTTAAACTATCTCATCATACATGATCGAACAAAAATTATAATACCCATGTCTTGGATGTTTGTATGTGTGGGCTAGTAGCAATGTATGTGCCTAGCCACTGGGGCGCTGGCCTCGCGCAAAATCATGCGCCTTAAGCGATGCGGCTTGCTATTGGACGCCCCACACGTTTATATCAAAGCTCTGGAGGTTGGCTCGGCAGCCCGCAGCTGATTCCGTTGTTAGTAGTGTAAGCTTATTATTTATTTGATTAAAACATGTGTCAGTCTAGTTCGATCGATCGAAATTGATTCTAGAAGAAGAGCACTATTCACCTCTTTCGGCTCGAGGACGTACAATTAATAAGTTACCAGAGGGAATTGATAAAATACCCATGCAAAGGTTCAAAACATCTATGGAGGTTTATCTCATAATTAAAGCATATTCAATCCTCAAGCCTCAATGCCCCGAGCTACATTTTACTCATAATAATAATTATTGTAACTTTTACAAATGCAATATTGTAATTTAATAGTCTGGTAATAAAATGAAGTGTACAAAAGTGCTAAGTGGGGCGATTCATAACAATTTATATTTTTAACCTAGAATATAAGTCAATTACCAAGACACCAGAGTTTGTGATCTTCCTTAATAAAATGCCTTTGCTTGCGGTAGCTCTGAGTAGCGGGTTGCTCCCCTCCCTAAAATATGGCGAGGTGGGTGATGGCTGGTGCACAAATCATACTCATGAACGGGTGCTGCTTGGGGGGACTGGTCCATTCTGGTTTCTCATAAGTTATGTTCATTTCAGCTTTTGTGTGTTCTTATTTTATTTCATTTGTAAAATTGATATTTTGAGACATCTTATTGGCATTTATAGATACGATGTTATAATATTGTCATCAGATTAGTTTTTTTTATTTATTAAAAAATATATATATATGACGAAAATTTAAAAAAATACATCCCCGTAGAGTTTCTTGGTGCCTATCTTCTCCGAAAGGCGTATTTAAAAAGCACTGGTAGAGTTAATGGAGTTTTCTTTTCCTGTGCGAGATTCAGCCATGAATCACCACTTGCAAGGGAAATTTCCTTTTTCCAGCACAAACCATAATTGATTTATTTACTTTTTCTCCAGGTATAAGTGTCTGACTCGTAAAAGTGCATTATTTTTGCTTACTTACAATAAAATATTTGCGTTTGAGTTTGAGTTTGTACGTGATTTTCCCGTTATAGGTCTTGAATTTTATTACCATGAGGTTTAAAATCGCGATGCCTCATAACGGGATTCGGTACTGGAGGCTCCAATACCGAAACCCGTTATAAGGCATCGTAGAACATCACGTAATGTACATCCTCGGGCCGTAAGAGGTTAATGAGTAGCAAAATACCCACGTCGTACGTCGGTGAGCGTTAAGTGTTTTACCAAACCAATTGCTTCTCCGCTTAATGCTGAAAGCAAATATGCCATTTTTTGCGATGGCGTCAAATCTTCCCTAGCTTCTACCAGGCTTTCAAAAAGGTTTTTAAAGGCAACCCAGCCATCCAAACGTCCGTCAAAGTGGGAAAGATCCAAAGTCGGGAGACGGCTCAAAAACGCCGGAGGTGTGTGTTTAGTCTCCGACGGTGTAGTCCCATCCCGCATTCTCAATATCTCCCGCGAACGCTGGGTGATTTGGTCTGCCATCTCATGAATCTGCTCAATATCAGCCTCGACTCGGTTGCGCTCGACTTGTGAGTAGAGCTCGAGGGACACTTCCTCAACAGCTTCCAAGTACTTGAAATAACAGTCCGACACATTTTCAAAGTAGCCGGGCAGCTTCTCGAATCGGTCTAGGAGTGCATCGTGTCGGTCGAGTCTGCGAACCAAGGCCGCATTGGCGACGAACCATCTCGAGTGGCTCCTAATACTTGCCACGGCAGACTTAGCCGTCCTTAATTCGGCCATGGTACACAAGGCTCAAAAATAATTAATAAAAAAAAAATAATAAAAAAAAAAATCTTAACATGAACAAAACCAATTTGGCAATAGTACACTATTATAAATCTGACCAATAAACAGCAGTCTGAGAACTTAAATTCAATCTTAATAAAAACAAAAACAAACAATATTAATATTAACTGGCCGAGCTCCGGCAGCAATATTTAAAAATTGCTCAAATATTAGCAAAGAATGTGGCTTTCAATGTGCAATTCAGTGCACAATAGTATCAAAATCAACTGCAAAATCAAAGTATTTTGCATGACAAGAGAAAATTTTAAAAAGTTAAATTTGCTTTGCCGAGCGACAAGCAATAAGCCAAAAACGCTTCAATATACAAACATACAAGCTCGGTTAAATAATATCCAATAGTTTAGATTAACCGACCAAATTGTAACTAATTTTTAAAAAACAACAAAAACAGCAAAACATAGACCTATCAACCACGCCTGCTACCAAAAATATGTTACTCGAGATAGCTGACAAAACGAATTTGACCTTCGCACGCGCTGGGCCCATCGAATAATGTTTAAAGTGTCTTCTTATTTTGTCAGCTGCCTCACTGAGTGCATACAGTCGCGATACGCAACTTAAAGGAAACCTTAACCTAAAATAATTAGCAACAAGGAAAATGTGAAAGCTATAGTTATAAATATAAATAGTTACCTCCAAACCACGTCGCTCGAAATGACCACGTATGGCGACGACAGGGTTGGATAGGAGTAAACAAGGGGAGCTAGGGATATTAGTAAGAAGGGTTACTTGTCATGTCCTCGTCGGGGGCGTCTACAGCGGCGGATTTACGACCCGAATAGCCGAGTCGGCAGTGACCCTGCCTACGAAGCCAAGGGTCCCGGGTTCGAGTCCCGGTGGGGGCAAATATTTGTTTGATGAGAACGGATGTTTGTACCCTAGTCATGGTTGTTTATCTATCTAAGTATAATATTTATCTATATAAGTATGTGTATCGTTGTCTAGTACCCAAGATACAGGGAATCCTAGTTTGGGGCTAGATCAATGTGTGTAAATAGTGTCCAAGGTATTATTATTATTATTATTATATTATTATTTATATCAATAACACATTTACGAAGGATCACGCCCAATAAATAAACAACTATAGGCACCAAATGCGTGGATAATCCAGGGAAAATCAGCAAAAATATTCAAAAACACCAAAAAACAGCAAGCAAATGTCCACCGGTGACAAGAGACCGTGTCGCCAATTGACAGTTCTAATGAGTAGTGACGTACCTACCTGCGTGAGTAACAATAATAGAACTGTAAACTATATTTATACTTATTCTAAACAGATTATTTCAAAATACGTGAACCATCGGAAATTATTCATCTTCGAGTCGTTTTTTTTTTAAATCGCCATTTCAAGCATTCGGAATCATGGGGATGTGGCAGTATTAGGGTGGGGGAACAATATCTTACATTTTTTAATTTGTTCGTTCAAAGTTCATTGTCCTCGTGGCCATTGTCCTTGACTTTGAACATGACCGTTCGTGTATATTTCGCAAAAAAACATAGTTTTGCAATTTTTAACGCTCGATGTCGTTCTAAGCTCATTGAACTCGACATCATTAACCTTGAACTTGAAAATGTACGAATAGTAAATTGTAAGGTCCTAATGACTTTACGCCATTGAACTGTGCATGACGTCAAGCGTCAATAAACGACAAAAATGAAAATTTTCCGCGAAATATGGACGAAAGGTCAAGGTCAATGACCTTGAAGTCAATGAACTTTGAACCACATCAAGCGTAAAAATGGCAAAACTGAGAATTTTCTGCGAAACATACACGAAGAGTCTAGCTCAAGGTCAAGGTTAATGGCCACAAGGTAATTTTCATCATCATCATTATCAACTTTAAACGACATCGAAAATAAAAAAACAGCAATTTTGTCGTTTCCTCACCCTATGACTTCCACATACACACGGTCCCGAATGCCATAATGCCATGCCCATATATAACGTAGAGAAAAACGTTCGCAGTAAGTAAATCATTTATGTTTGCGAATGTAAACAATACAATTTGTATGTATTCAGACCGTACTATCCTACGTAATCAAATAGTGACTTGTAAAAACAAGTATATAAAGTACGTACTTAATTGTCAATATAGCAGAAGAACTCACGCAACAACACTATAATGTAAACAAAACTTCACAGTACTACAAGGACCTATTTTTGACTATGGCCTAAGCTATTTTGCTACTCATTAACCTCTTACGGCCCGAGGATGTACATTTACGTGATGTTTTACGATGCCTCATAACGGGATTCGGTATTGGAGCTTCCAGTACCGAATCCCGATATGAGGCATCGGGATTTTAAACCTCATGCCATGGTAATAAAATTCAAAACCTATAACGGGAAAATCACGTAAAAACTCAAATTCAAACGCAAATATTTAATTGTAAGTAAGCAAAAATAATCCTGGTTGCGCTTTTAATTCTACAAATTTTGTTACCTCAGTTTGTTCAATTAATGAATGTTTATTTCAGACCCATAGAAAATTACAAAACAAAGTACAAAAAAACACAAACATAAAGTACAAAAGTACAAAAAATAAAAATCTCTGTTAGCACCTAGGTACACTGCAGCATAGATCTGCTGCATCTGGGCCCCCGTGGGCCCCCCGGCCAATGGCACACATACAAGTGTCTTTACCCAGTGAGCCAAAATGTAACCATCCATGCGATCTGCCCTCACCCCACTCTCACTAGGCCGCTGGTACTCCCCCTCAGCCTGGTCATCGTAGAGGCCATTTTGAAACGCAGTATCTCTTGGAAGCCATCTACGTATGCCTCCGCAAACATTGTTGATGAACACCCTGAAAGCATTGTTGTTCTGGAATCGAAGGGCATTATACACTTTCTGCGTATGTATACCCGGTCGCAGGCAGCAAGCACGAAATAATGTAACTTTGACCCCCCTTGTACACCTGGCAAACCTACAACATATTGCATCTAACCGCTAATGCACTTCGTTCCCTTTCAATATCAGTGTCATCACTAAGGTCCTCTGTGACCCAATGACCAAGATATTTAAACATACTCACTCGCTTTAGTGGCAATCCATTTAATGCGATAGGTGGTATGAAAGAATAAGTTTTACTGCCCGACTTGAAGACGAGTAGTTCGCTTTTAGAAACATTATACCTGAGTCCATGAGCCACAGCACAGGCTTCTCAGGGACCTCATAGCACCAAGCGATGATTTAGTGCTCAGAAGCACCATGTCGTCAGGATAACTGATGTTACTAATAGGACATCCATCTATGGAGCATCTTAATCTAGTGTTTGAGTTCATCGATCAGTTGATTCATGTACAGGTGCATTTTGGCATAGTTTAGCAATGCATTGAACAGAGCTTAAAATTATTGGCAGTTGTTGTTAAGGTGTTATCGGTCAATGACCTTACTTGCTGTTTTCTGTACTTATACGGAATTATATTTTCAAACTTAATCTCATCAGGCCAGAGTTATTCGTCGTATAGGAACTGAAGCACCCTTTGCTTTGAAACGTAGACCTTGTAGGCTTTGTAATTTTTGTATTTCTTTATATAAATTTTTTCGGGCTTAACTTTCATTTTAGGTTTTGTTTCAATGTATATTGTAACATCCTTTGCTGTAGCTTGCTTGATAACGTTGGTTATAAACAGCGGTACCATTGGTTCAGCCACCCGGAACTTATAATTTTCAGCAGTTATTGCTTTACCAAGTTTTCTCTCAGTTACTCGGTTGGAATGTTGTCATCTTTGAGTTGTGGTCCACTATTCATCACGATTGGTTTAAGTTTTCCACTCTCCACTACGTCGTACCATCTCCGCCATTGTGAGCCGTGGTGTTTGCATGATGTCATTATTCAAGAATTCGTTCTTCGCCGCTAAGAAACTCCTACCTGTACACATCATACAGAGTACCTGACTCTGTCTGATGTGTACAGGTTGGAGTTTGGGGTGTTGAAGTTTACCAATTTTACCAGTCTGGTATCAACATTTGGCATGAAACAACCCATAAAATTATTATTTACATACTCCAAATACGCGTGACACGTACTATCAGAGAGTGGCCCTGATCTAGAGATGTCTATATTACGTATATTATCAGGTAATTTATTAGATATTTTCGGTGCCATACCAAAGATACTGTTTTTAAATAAGGCTGTTTTGGAATATACTAATTTTGTTAAGGTGTCGTTTGCTTTTATATTTAGTATATAGGAATAGATGTATGTTCGTCTTGACAAATATAACTACCTCAAGAATATACAGGTATGGAGCCTCTTAAAGTGTTGTTTAGCGCTATCTCTACGGCACAGATCACATATGGTCTTAATAAAAAAGATCCTTTGCCTGCTGAGTTACCCCAAAAAAATATACTAAATCTTAGTGTGAGTCCACATAACCAATATAGGCCATCAGCACCCCTGCCTCAGATACAGTTTTGATAGCCTGCAGAAAGCATATGCAAATGTATTTAATTTTTTTCAAACTTTATCTACACACGTATCATAAACCCTCTTTACTGCGTCTTAAAACCGCACGTTAAGACCAGCATAATGTATAACTATTTGGTAAAAACTCATTTCTTATCTGAAAATTTGTACATTATTACCATAATGTACCAAAATTTGACAAAATATGACATTCAAATTTCGAAAACCGACGCCCGCCTGCGTGCTGCCCCTAGTTTGTCCGTGAAGTTGGTACTACAGAACAAGCTAAACAACTGCAGAGCAATGATCAATGCCACAATGCTGGTTGTGCTGGTCGACTATGTTAGTCATATCTTCACGTAATGTTAAGATAAGTTGACGACCGTCACAGATAAGGTATATTTATATTCATCACGCACTATGTCTTGTGCACGTCATTAATAACATGTACCAACCTAGTATATAAGCTAGGATTTCCTATAATAAATTAGTCTATTATTTGCGCGCATCTCAAGCCTTTTACTTTTACTCCCGAAGATGTCGCTCTCCTTATAATTGCCTCTGGCAAAGTGGTGACCGACTTCTGAACATCAGAAACCTTCGGTAATAGCAGCATGGCCCCAGCCGCGAAGAAAACTCCGTGTGGTGCCACCTTAATCCATAATCAAGACCCCACACAAACCAAGACGACATCAAGCAAGCCATGACCGGACCAGATTTGAAAACGGACCAGAAGCCAAAAGATTTCAACTGAAGATTTCCCGCATCGAACTCAAGATACCGCAAGAACAATGACTCGATAGTCAGCCGACTGCTGATTTATCAAAATGGAGCTCGCACCAGCAGAAACGAACGCGTCGGCAAATTCATTCACAGCAAGCAGCTTTTCAAGTTCAAGTCATAGGAAGCCGTTCCAGCCCCCAGAAGAGTATCGAAACGTCATCGATATACCTAATTCAACGAATATTGAATTCATCCAGGAAGAACATCGCACGAAGAATAATCAAATCACTGAAGAGATATATATATATATATATAAACGATTGGTGTACAAGATGTGCCCTATGTTGCCAAATCCCAGGGTTTTTAGGCACACCAATTTCATCAATCGACAACTTAATATTCACTCAAGAGTGAAGAGCACGCACGTACATATGACGTACGAGATCATTGACTGCCTACAGCCAAGGTTACAGATTTAATGCTGACGCTGATTCAGCACAATCATCCTTGTGTAGGTTCGGTTGCAATTATAAACAAACAGTGATTACAACTTCAACGACGTGCGATGTAAATTGACTCATCGATTCCTGAAAAACATGGGCGGCTGCAGCATCAGACGACTCTCCTGCGGATCTTTTCCAGTTATAGATTAGGTTAGTTTACTAACCGCGAAGCCCCATTTTCCTAGTGTTTTTCAGTTTTCCAGTTTTTAGTTTATTTTATGTAGTGTGCGGCCAGATACAAGACTTGCCTGTAGGTAAATATTAAGTAATTCTTTAAACTTATGTAGAATTCACATAACCGTAGTTCCTTTATTTTTCTAATTCGTGTAAGATTTACCTTTAGATTAAGTTGAAGTATGCACAATTACTATCTAATTTATGTTTTTTAAAAATCCTACTAGTTATTATTGCAGTTGATATAAGTTTGTTATGGTATATTGTTCGATTCTTACTTAGATTTTTGTTCATCGTTATAAGTACATTCATTTATTTTTTTTCCTAAAGGGGGGAGTATCTGTGCCGGTCGACTATGTTAGTCATATTTTCACTTAATGTTAAGATAAATTGGCGACCGTCACAGATAACCACTGAAACGTCTATGTATACCACAGTATACAAGCGCCGGCAACGCCATTACGTCTATGTATACCACAGTATACACGCGCCACCAAGTTTGTTTATGATCCTATTTCTCTTTATCTGTGTGTTTATAGTTCAATTTTCTAACGCAAGACGAGTGTGCAAATGTGTGGCATGAGCATATGCAGGCTGAAAGCATAGCAATCCAAACCAAATCATGTCGAAAAAAATAGTCAAAGTTGACAGTCGAAATTTGTGTTGAAGACGGTTGTATCTGTTATCGAAATGTGGTAGTTTTCTGATTTATTACTATAATTCTATAGTTATTATACATCAAATGAATCGTAAAGATATTTCCTATAAGATTACCACAATATTTCTTTAATTCCAATAGGTTTTATTTCAATGATCGTCCACTGAGATTTGAAGCCGTTGCGACCGGCGTTTTTTTATGTTTTGGTGTGACAATTTGGTATATTATTTCTGCTGATTCTTGTAAAATAACTAATAGAAGGGGTAGGTTAATTAGTTACAATTGTATTTACAGACATTTACAATACAATTTAATTAAAATTACAATACATTTTTACGCACCCGCTTGCCGCCTGAGAACATGCAACATTGTGCTGAGTACCCGGATTAATTAATTTTAGTATGATACAAACTGGCTGAAATACTGTACAATGCTGTACAATGCTGGTATTTCTTCAAAGGCCATATTGTCTTCTTTTTGAATTAAAATCATTCTAAATGATTACTTGAGTATATTACTGATAAAACTCGAGAGAAGATAAAACTTGCTGAAATTAAACGTAGATGGTCAACTTTTCATAACTCCTGACGCTTTGTTTGTTAAACTAATAATTAACTGATTAAATAATTAGATTCTATATCTGTTAAGCTTTTTGGAACTGTTCTTCATTTCTTTATAGCTTTAGTAGTTAATCAACAGGAAGCGTTTTAGTCAACTAAGACGTGGCTGTACTTCGCCGCCGGCCGTGCGAAAAATTCGCATCGACGTATTGAGGTATACGGGTCGCGCGGTTTAGACGTGAGAGTGGATAAGGTATATTTATATTCATCACGCACTATGTCTTAAGCACGTCATTAATAACATGTACCAACCTAGTATAGAAGCTAGGATTTCCTATAATGAATTAGTCTAGTATTTGCGCGCATCTCAAGCCTTTTACTTTACTCCCTAAGATGTCGCTCTCCTTATAATTGCCTCTGGCAAACCGGTCAAACATGCGGTTCCTTAACACATCAAAGAGAGTTTATGACATGTGTGTAGATAAACTTGTGTATGTTACTGTAGATAAGTAGGCATTAAAACTTTCGAGTGATATTATTATGAAACTCGCCTTCGGCTCGTTTCATAAGCCCACTTTCGAGTATTAATACCCTCCATTATGTAGCAGTCACATTAACTACTATTATCTACCTGTATTTTCCATTTGAGATTTGGAGCAATGTAAAGCCAAACCAAGAATATAAAAAAATCGCAATGCAGCGGAAAACCTATGAAACTATTTTTTTCAACTTGCAACACATTCTTTAAAAAGTAATTAATGTCATCTGTCCATTTCTGTCTAAGTGGGTTGTCGATTGTGCATGGTATATTTCTTGTGTTTTGTGAGTGAAAATGACGAAAACTATTAACAGTGGCGTAAGAAAAGTTATTTACAATCTATCGAAATATTTGTCGGATAGAAAGTCTGAAGGATCGGACTCTATTCCTCTAAATCATCACCAGCCTTTTTGTCAACATGACTGGTAGGTACGTCATATAATATGTGCAATATGAATTGGCTAATTTGTAACTATTTAGGTAATATTTTTTTTTACTGTAAGTATTTTTTTTTGTATTTAGGCATATCCCGATCTTCCGTAATGAAAATATAAAAAAAAGGTGGGACGTCAGCTTTATTTTTACGCCTAAGAAAAATAAACATAAAACCAAAAAGAAAATCAATCTGGATAATTTTAATTAATGTGCAATAGGCATAAAATACATTAATTGTATGCTGGCCGAAAAAAGTACCGAGTTTGAAACGGCTGCTTGCAGCTCATAAAGAATCAATAAATGTTGTTGGTGGCAGAGAATCTCTTCGTTTACTCTTACATAAATTCGGTTATAAATATAAAAATGTAGAAATAAAAGGACAGTACTTATGGAGTGTCATGATTTTTGTATTTATATTGTTTAAAATAGTAATTTTTGTGCGTTAAATTGAGAGGGGTATCTATTCTGATGAATTTTACTTTATCTAATGTCTTATTTTGTATGGTGGCCACAAATCAAGTTGTCATTCTGATGTCATCGTGAGCTAATACAAATGGCCGTCTTGAGGGACGGAGCTCAGTCTTATTCGAGCGTTCACTGTGACCCCTTGGTACGAGGAACCTATGTCCGTTTGTATCATGATAAACATTCTTGTGGGCAATATACAGTTAGCCTATCAGCTAGAGTGTGTAAAAGTGAATACCCAGTGTAAAATATACAAGTGAATTATCCGTGGATTGCTATGTTATAATATTTAAAAAGTGGAGTACCAGCAAAAAGATAAGTTTTATTTTTTCTGTTATCACGCCTCCAACTTGTACACATCATACAGAGTACCTGACTCTGTCTGATGTGTACAGGTTGGAGTTTGGGGTGTTGGAGTTTACCAATTTTACCAGTCTGGTATTTTAGAGGATAGATTGATTGCCGACGGGTGTTGATTTCAGATAAAACACTACACTTACAGTTTATCGTTGTATTGTCCCAGTAGGTACACAGAATCCAAATCAGAAGGCACAGAAGAGCGAAAGGCACAAACACAAGCACAGAATTAGTTCATAGGCAGAAGTATAGTTTATAGGAAAGCACGGAAGTAGCAAAACAAGCAGTAATTATAATAAACAGTACAAGCCGCGTAAGCTGGAAGCGAGAACGTCAAGCGTGAGGTTAGCATCGCATCTAGGCTGTGACTGGCTTGACCTCTGTCCACTTTGCACGTGCGTGGGCGCAGCGCCGCCGCCCGGCCGGTGCGGACCCAGAGATCGATTAATCTACGTATCGATAAGCTCATCGATATATCGACACTCAACCAATAGGTAGGCATTATGTTTGTAACGCGGTTACTTGAAATAATATGTAACTGTATGTATGGATGTATCTATGTTGTATGTAAATATAAATTGTGTAAGTATATAAATATTATGTAAATGTAAATATACATTGTGTATATAAATGTTATGTATTGTGATTGCAATTTGTGTGTAAGCGTAATATAAGAGTAAGTAGGCCACACCACTCCCCTCCAGAGACCGTCAAGGGCGATAGTAGGCTGGAAACCTCACCTGACGGCCAGATCGGGTAGTACGTTGATGAGGTGCAGGAGTAGGTGTAACGGGGCCAGGATCTTCTTTTTCACAGTCAGCAGACAGTATGAAGGCTGGTTTAAGCCTATCCATGGACACTGTTTTTTCTTTGTTTTTCAGGAGGATCCTAAATACCTTGCCCCCACGCGAAATAACCTTACGGGGTCCGGTGTATGCCGCTTGGAGTGAACCTCGCGATGCGTCTTCTCGGAGGAATACGTAATCGCAAGTATTGAGTTCTTTGTAAATAAAGACCTTAGGATGACAGTGTCGGGCAGCTGGAACTGGTTTTAATTTTTCAGCCAAGTTCCTGAGGCGGACAGTAAATTCGGACATGTCCGTGGTACCGCCCGTTGGTGAGTCGAAGAACTCACCGGGAAGCCTCAGTGGTTCTCCGTAGACCAGTTCTGCCGATGATGACTGTAAGTCTTCTTTAAAAGCCGTTCTTACCCCAAGTAATACCCAAGGTAGTGACTCTGTCCACCCCTCGTTCGCGTGACATACAATCGCCGCTTTCAGTTGACGATGGAACCGTTCCACGAGGCCGTTGCAAGCAGGATAGGCTGTCGTCCTTTTGTGCTCGAATCCGGCTATTTTTGACAGACACTGGAACAACGCGGACTCAAATTGACTGCCACGGTCAGTTACAATGTCTGTAGGGCAGCCGAATCGAGCTATCCAGGTCGACAGCAAGGCCTTGGCAACGGTCTCCGCGATGATGTCATGTATCGGTACTGCCTCTGGCCACCGAGTGAACCTATCCACGGCTGTAAGGCAGTATCGATAGCCGCGCGACAGGGGAAGAAGTCCGACCAGGTCAATGTGGACCTGCTTAAACCGAGCGCGCGGTAAACTGAAGGTGCCAAGGGGGGCAGTTACGTGCCGATTAACTTTAGCCCGCTGGCACTGTAAGCAAGCGCGCGTCCACTCCCTGCAGTCCTTCTGCACCCCAGGCCAGACGAACCTCTCGGCGACTAACTTTGCCGACGCGTTGGAGCCAGGATGACTTAGGGAGTGTAGGCTTTCAAATACCTGTCTGCGGTAGGGCTTCGCGACATATGGTCTGGAGGTTGGGGTATTTACGTCGCAATACAATGGCAACCGGCTACCTGGGACATGTAGCTTCCGCAGCTGCAGGGAAGAACCTTCACTTATGAGCGCTTGCAATTCGGGGTCGGACACTTGACCTTCGGCTAACGCTTCGAGGCTTACAGGCGCTCCCAGTTCTTCGATACGCGACAAGGTGTCGGCAACCACATTATCCTTCCCGGATATATGCCGGATGTCCGTCGTGAACTGGGAGATGTAGTCAAGGTGTCTATACTGCCTTGGTGAACAGTTACTTTTTCGTTCGTGAAAAGCGAAACTGATGGGTTTATGGTCAGTATAGACAATGAAATGACTGGCCTCGAGCATATGCCGAAAGTATTTGATGGCCTCGTAGATTGCAAGCAGCTCCCTGTCGTAGGGTGAGTACGAGAATCGAGAGACGACAAATACACATGACGCATTATCAGAGAGTAGTCCTGATCAAATACTATGCAATTCCTGGATATGAGTACTGGATAACGTACAGGTAAAAAGGTTCCAAATATTCTCATCCTGCTCGCACATCCACCATGTAACCCTCCACATAAGTGTATGACTTACTATCGGAGAGTAGCCCCAATCAAGTACGTGACACACGAATGTCTTTATGAAAATTACACAACACATTACCAGTGTCGCCCTGATCAAATGGACTGCAATTCCTTATCACAGAGTAACGCAGCTAGGTAGGCGGCATACATACGGAAATAGATAGATTTTAAACATAATCTACTTTACCAGTAAATAATGTTCCTATAATCTACTTTACCAGTAAATAATGTTCCTCTAAAAGTGTAGGCGTGATAACAGAAAAAAATAAAATGTATCTTTTTGCTGGTACCCCACTTTTGAAATATTATAACATAGCACTCCACGGATAATTCACTTGTATATTTTATACTGGGTATTCACTTTTACACACTCTAGCTGATAGGCTAACTGTATATTGCCCACAAGAATGTTTATCATGATACAAACGGACATAGGTTCCTCGTACCAAGGGGTCACAGTGAACGCTCGAATAAGACTGAGCTCCGTCCCTCAAGACGGCCATTTGTATTAGCTCACGATGACATCAGAATGACAACTTGATGTGTGGCCGCCATACAAAATAAGACATTAGATAAAGTAAAATTCATCAGAATAGATACCCCTCTCAATTTAACGCACAAAAATTACTATTTTAAACAATATAAATACAAAAATCATGACACTCCATAAGTACTGTCCTTTTATTTCTACATTTTTATATTTATAACTGAATTTATGTAAGAGTAAACGAAGAGATTCTCTGCCACCAACAACATTTATGGATTCTTTATGAGCTGCAAGCAGCCGTTTCAAACTCGGTACTTTTTTTCGGACAGCATACAATTAATGTATTTTATGCCTATTGCACATTTATCAAAATCATCCAGATTGATTTTCTTTTTGGTTTTAGGTTTATTTTTCTTAGGCGTAAAAATAAAGCTGACGTCCCACCTTTTTTTTATATTTTCATTACGGAAGATCGGGATATGCCTAAATACAAAAAAAATATACTTACAGTAAAAACAAATATTACCTAAATAGTTACAAATTAGCCAATTCATATTGCACATATTATATGACGTACCTACCAGTCATGTTGACAACAAGGCTGGTGATGATTTAGAGGAATAGAGTCCGATCCTTCAGACTTTCAATCCGACAAATATTTCGATAGATTGTAAATAACTTTTCTTACGCCACTGTTAATATTTTTCGGCATTTTCACTCACAAAACACAAGAAATATACCATGCACAATCGACAACCCACTTAGACAGAAATGGACAGATGACATTAATTACTTTTTAAAGAATGTGTTGCAAGTTGAAGAAAATAGTTTCATAGGTTTTCCGCTACATGGCGATTTTGTTATATTCTTGGTTTGGCTTTACATTGCTCCAAATCTCAAATGGAAAATACAGGTAGATAATAGTAGTTAATGTGACTGCTACATAATGGAGGGTATTAATACCCGAGAGTGGGCTTATAAAACGAGCCGAAGGCGAGTTTCATAATAATATCACTCGAAAGTTTTAATGCCTACTTATCTACAGTAACATACACAAGTTTATCTACACACATGTCATAAACTCTCTTTGATGTGTTAAGGAACCGCATGTTTGACCGGTTTGCCAGAGGCAATTATAAGGAGAGCGACATCTTCGGGAGTAAAGTAAAAGGCTTGAGATGCGCGCAAATACTAGACTAATTTATTATAGGAAATCCTAGCTTATATACTAGGTTGGTACATGTTATTAATGAAGTGCTTAAGACATAGTGCGTGATGAATATAAATATACCTTATCTGTGACGGTCGTCAATTTATCTTAACATTACGTGAAAATATGACTAACATAGTCGACCGGCACAGATACTCCCCCCTTTAGGGAAAAAAATAAATGAATGTACTTATAACGATGAACAAAAATCTAAGTAAGAATCGAACAATATACCATAACAAACTTATATTAACTGCAATAATAACTAGTAGGATTTTTCATAAACATAAATTAGATAGTAATTGTGCATACTTCAACTTAATCTAAAGGTAAATCTTACACGAATTAGAAAAATAAAGGAACTACGGTTATGTGAATTCTACATAAGTTTAAAGAATTACTTAATATTTACCTACAGGCAAGTCTTGTATCTGGCCGCACACTACATAAAATAAACTAAAAACTGGAAAACAGAAAAACACTAGGAAAATGGGGCTTCGCGGTTAGTAAACTAATCTAACCTATAACTGGAAAAGATCCGCAGGAGAGTCGTCTGATGCTGCAGCCGCCCATGTTTTTCAGGAATCAATGAGTCAATTTACATCACACGTCGTTGAAGTTGTAATCACTGTTTGTTTATAATCGCGACCGTACCTACACAAGAATGATTGTGCTGAATCAGCGTCAGCATTAAATCTGTAACCTTGGCTGTAGGCAGTCAATGATCTCGTACGTCATATGTACGTGCGTGCTCTTCACTCTTGAGTAAATATTAAGTTGTCGATTGATGAAATTTGTGTGCTTAAAAACCTTGGGATTTGGCAACATAGGGCACATCTTGTACACCAATCGTTTATATATATATAGATATATACATCTCTCTCTTCAGTGATTTGATTATTTTTCGTGCGATGTTCTTCCTGGATGATTTCAATATTCGTTGAATTAGGTATATCGATGACGTTTCAATACTCTTCTGGGGGCTGGAACGGCTTCCTATGACTTGAACTTGAAAAGCTGCTTGCTGTGAATGAATTTGCCGACGCGTTCGTTTCTGCTGGTGCAAGTTCCATTTTGATAAATCAGCAGTCGGCTGACTATCGAGTCATTGTTCTTGCGGTATCTTGAGTTCGATGCGGGAAATCTTCAGTTGAAATCTTTTGGCTTCTGGTCCGTTTTCAAATCTGGTCCGGTCATGGCTTGCTTGATGTCGTCTTGGTTTGTGTGGGGTCTTGATTATGGATTAAGGTGGCACCACACGGAGTTTTCTTCGCGGCTGGGGCCATGCTGCTATTACCGAAGGTTTCTGATGTTCAGAAGTCGGTCACCACTTTGCCAGAGGCAATTATAAGGAGAGCGACATCTTCGGGAGTAAAGTAAAAGGCTTGAGATGTGCGCAAATACTAGACTAATTTATTATAGGAAATCCTAGCTTATATACTAGGTTGGTACATGTTATTAATGACGTGCACAAGACATAGTGCGTGATGAATATAAATATACCTTATCTGTGACGGTCGTCAACTTATCTTAACATTACGTGAAGATATGACTAACATAGTCGACCAGCACAACCGGCATTGTGGCATTGATCATTGCTCTGCAGTTGTTTAGCTTGTTCTGTAGTACCAACTTCACAGACAAACTAGGGGCGGCACGCAGGCGGGCGTCGGCGTTCGAAATTTGAATGTCATATTTTGTCAAATTTTGGTACATTATGGTAATAATGTACAAATTTTCAGATAAGAAATGAGTTTTTACCAAATAGTTTTACATTATGCTGGTCTTAACGTGCGGTTTTTAGACGCAGTAACGCTATCAAAACTGTATCTGAGGCAGGGGTGCTGATGGCCTATATTGGTTATGTGGACTCACACTAAGATTTAGTATATTTTTTGGGGTAACTCAGCAGGCAAAGGATCTTTTTTATTAAGACCATATGTGATCTGTGCCGTAGAGATAGCGCTAAACAACACTTTAAGAGGCTCCATACCTGTATATTCTTGAGGTAGTTATATTTGTCAAGACGAACATACATCTATTCCTATATACTAAATATAAAAGCAAACGACACCTAAACAAAATTAGTATATTCCAAAACAGCCTTATTTAAAAACAGTATCTTTGGCATGGCACCGAAAATATCTAATAAATTACCTGATAATATACGTAATATAGACTATATTTATATTGCATTTGAAAAGGGAATTGCGAAAGCTTCTAATAAACAAAATATATTACTCCATATCAGAATATCTCCTTGAGGTAATATTTAACATACTTGGTTTACGGAGTTTATTCTGGTCATGCATTTTTTCCATATTATGATTTGATGCTATGTGACTCCGAGTGAGTTTTTTTCTTTTATAAACTATTGAATATTATATTAGTAGTATAAAATGACCTATAAAAATTGTATGGAATATTTGTATGCCTTATGGCTAAACATTGAGGCACAATATTTTTTATAACAACTAAATGTACACAACCTACCTATGTTTCACAAATAAATGATTTGATGGATTGTTTGACTTCATCTAGAAACTGTAACAGTGGAAAAGGGTATCGTGTTATTTGCGGTTGGTGATTTCTACCACTCCGCAGCGAGCGGTTTAGAGCTGGTTATCACGCGGTCCCAGTGCTTCGGCACTTGCGCCTCGGGTATTCAATGGCAGCCTACATTACCCCAGTGGCTAGAAGCAATGTATCATCATTGGTACAATCGAATCAACTGAATCATGACCCACTTGCGTGATAATTCGTTTGAAACTTTCAAACTTGTAAGATCTATGTAAATGTCAGTGTCTAATCAAATGATAACAAGTTCGTTACCAAGGAAATAAACCTTCAAGCGAATTTCGACCTACTTGCATTTAAGGGGTTTAGCAAAATAAGCTTATTTAGATTGTACTTAGCCACTTTTCTCTATAGCGCAAATCTGTAAATTTTACTCAAGTGGAGACATCTCTCAGACTCAGACCCTTACTGAGATTACAGAAACATCAAAAAAATGTGTGGAAAGGGACTTAATTGTTACAACATGCTAGTTAATCGCAACTGACAGGGACAGAGGATGAAGAAAACAGCCTTTCGGCAGAAAATCTGTAGACGTTATTATCCGTGATTTCAGTCAGATTGAACTCTAACGAGCCCAAATTAATCGACAGGTGACAGTAACGCGTACTATCGAAAGATTCGTAATACACGGAGGCTACAGAGCAAGTAGTGTGGAGAACGACATCGCTTTGGCGTATTTAGATCAAAACCTGCCTCTAGGATACAACATCAAGAGGGTCGTCATAAAGCAGAAGTACCCAGGAATTGTGAATGCTCATGTCTCAGGATGGGGCACTATCGATGTGAGTAAATATTCAATATTTGGAAATGGATGAAGTATACGTTATAGGATATAAATTTTGCTAAACATGTGTAAACAGAAGTGTCACTACACCGTTAGGAACGCAACGCCTACTACATGACAGGATTCCTTGCGATGATTTTTAAACCCAAACTTTAGATACTTGAACGTGTTACAGGAAGTAAGAGATACGGAAACAGTTAAATTGAAGAGTGTTGTTGCGAAGGTACAGCCTAGGGCGGTATGTACGAAATACATCAGTTTGTTCGGCCCGGGCATGATGTGTGCAGGCGTGGTTAGCAACAGTGGTTCTCACCCCTCAACGTAAGTTACAAGAATATAATTAGCTGACCAGGGAAATGATAGTATCCACTATTATAAACAAATTTCCCCAAAAAACAAAATAACTGTAACTATGGTGACAAACAAAAAAATGTTGAGTCTCCCATATTAACTCGGGTCATTGGACTGCAGGACGTTTTTTCATTTACGATCTTATGTTCCTTTGGGAAATTTTTACATAATGATGTGCACTATCATTCCCATAAAGAATCATAAGCGATTTACTTACTATACAGTCTGGACTAAATGCTCAACATAGGTAAAACCTAAATATATATTATAGATTATTTTATTGGTTCAAGCACAGTACGATTTTTTTAACTTTACCGCTCGACACTTCTCGGTTTATTTTTACTTTATCGTAAATCTATTAAATGTTTTCAGATTGTTCCCTTAATATACCCTTCATGATACACTTCTGTGCCAAATTTCAAGATTCCAGGACATCTTGATCACTTTCAGCGACTAAACCGGTAAAGTTAAAGCGGTAAAGGCAAAAAATTATAAAGAGTTAGGACCAGATTGTACTCTCCGAAAACACATTCAACTAAATAGCGACTCTTGCTGCAAAGCAATTAAGTGCAATTCATTCTGCACAGTGCGGCGCATGAACATCAGATATTCACATAAAAGTTGCCTTTCGCTCTTTCTATCGCGTAACTTTATCTCTTCTGACACGGCATGTGTGACGTTAGGGTTGTCCTCTTGTGACGAAGTTGAATATTTACTTGACAGCTACGAACTAATTACTATTATTCTCGTGACGTGACGTGCTATCCGGGTGGCGCTCGGTCTCGACGCCGCGGCAATCGCGGACGCGGATATACTTTTAACTTTGCAGGTAAATTGCGGAGTGACACCGGCCTGGTAAAGGTAAAGCGGCCTTGAATGCACAGTAGTCATTATTAGGATTCCGTACCCGAAGCGTGCCAAACGGGACCCTATTACTAAGCTTCCGCTGTCCGTCGTATGTTAACCGTGATAGTTAGAGAGATGAAATTTTCACAGATTACTATTGCCGCTATAACAACAAATACTAAAAAACAGAATAAAATTATTATTTGAAGGGGCTCCCATAAAACAATTCTTTCAAGACCACGTACAAACTTATGAATGCACCTGGCTACGTACATGGAGTGTGAATAACTTTGTCAACAACATTTTGCTATGTGAAATACAAACTATTCACTCAACACCATCCCATCCATTGTACGGTGGTACGGAACCTTTCGTGCGCGAGTCAGACTCACACTTGACTGGTTTTTAATGCCGGTACAAATCCGCAGCAATCCTCGCCAGTTTCGTTCACCCAGCGCTCTCAATGAGAACGTTTCTTATAGTAAATCATCATGTTATTTTTAATTGACACGGATTCAATAAGACAGAAGCAGGCTACTCAATTAATTTTTGAAATATATCTATTATTACTAAAGTAATGAGCCTCGATACATGAAGAACTTAGCGCCAGGTTAGCTATAGCGTGATGGATGACGTCACGCTATATAATGTCTCTCGCGGGTTGTTGTTCATAACAACAAAAATGGCGTCGCAATCGAAAATGATATCACAACAAAGTGAAATTAATATTGAATTTAGAAATGCAAACGTTGGTAAAGCACAACCTTGAACATAAAAAACCTGGTCCGAGGGCGCTAAATAAATTTATATAAAGCAATACTAAGTATAGTATACCCATGCAAATTGGCCGCTTCGTTAATTGCCGACCTTATTTTAAAATTGAACTTATTAGAAGTTACATTTTAAATATAACTATAAATTAACAACCATAGAGAGGTAAAGAGCTTATGATACGTTACGCTAATTAGACATTAAAATACTCGTGTGTTGTTATTATGAATCACTCGTATATTAAAGTCTCTCATTATGGAAGTCACATTAACTAGTATTATTTTTTATTATTACGAAATAATATTCCACAAAAGTAAATACCTGTAGTCGAGTTAAAATATAGATATAAAACTATTATGATTGTATATTTTTTTTTTCATTAGACTTCAAATTCAGAATCTAAATATTCAACAGATTCATATGAGAGTTCATAATCTTTATGATCAGATTGTACTGGTTCAATTCTAGACATATCAGACTCATTGTCAGTTGTGAGACTAGATGTTTCACTATCACTGCCGCCAACATTTATAATAAGTTGATAAATTTCTCTATCAATTACCAGTCCCCTGCATCTTTAATCCTCTTCTAGTTTTTTTGTATGTACACAGCAATTATTCCATGTATCAGCATTTATATCCTCAAAACAGTTTTGTACAAGCTGCAGGAACGTGATATTATCTAAACCAACATTCTTTGTGGCAATCTTTCCTTTTACCCCATATCATTTCTATCCGATTCAGGTCACAATGATATGGCATCAGTCGTAGTATTTTGCGACCATCAATCAACAATCTCGTTAACTGGGTCAGTTTATTTTGTTTTACCAAAAACAACAACATACTTTTAGTGGCCTTGGTAGGGTAGGCAATATTATTTGATGTAAGCCATTCTGCAATTTCATTTTTTCTATTAACCGAGCTTTGAGGTTTGTTAATTTGGCTAGAATGATACCTATCATTGTCTATAACTATACAGATAGGTTAATTTAGATTGGGTAATAATTTATTCAATACCCACATTTTGTAAATTATCTTTATTCATGGCATCATGGAAATCAGCTTTTTTTTTCTTAGTCATTATAAATTATCAAAGCATTCGGGACGAACCCAGTAAATAAGAGTAAACGAAGACATGGCACCAACAAAATATATGGATTCTTTAAGAGCTGCAAGCAGCCGCATCAAACGCGGTCCTTCTTTTCGGACAGCATAAAATACATGTAGTTTTTGCCTAATCGCACGTAAATCAAAATCATCCAGATTGATTTTCTTTTGGTTTTAGTTTTATTTTATTTAGGCGTAGAAAATAAAGCTGACGTCCCACCTTCGTTTTGTATTCTGACGTACCTACCATTCATGTTGACCAGAAGGCTTCCTTCAGACTTTCTATTCAACAAATATTTCGATAGATTGTGAATAACATTTCGTACGCCACTGTGTGTGTAATAATTTTCGGCATTTTCACTCACAAAACACAAGAAATATACCATGCACAATCGATGCCTCACTTTGACATCAACCGTCAGATGACATCAATTACTTTTTTAAAGAAAGTGTTGCAATTTGAAGAAAATAATTTCATAGGTTTTCCGCAACATGGTGATGTTCTTATATTCTTGGTTTGGCTTCATGAATGAAATGAAAATTCACTATTTTCATGAATGTTAATTCATGAAAATAGTGAATTTCAAAGTTAGGTTCAATCGTCAGCTTCTTAACTTTTATAGTGAATAGTCTGGAAAAGTGAAACAGCCTTGGAGAGGTGATCGTGTTTTTCAGGTTATTTCGCACATCGACATTGGTAATGTGGCCATGGATTCTGGTATTCGTCGGACACCCAAGCAATTTTATTGGGATACAAAATATAATGTGATGAATATTGGTAACGAAGATTATCTCATTCTGAAGAATAAATCCTCTGACGATCTTTCCGTTCGTGTGATTTTAACAATATTAATTATCATTTTTCAGTAAATATGTTATATTACGAAACTAACAAACCAACCTACTGATAACGTAGCCTTTCATCATGGTAGGACACAAGTATCTACATAGCTATATTTCAATATTATTTATAGCCATCCCTAACATAAGTAAGGCCACCGCTCATATTGCACCACCGATAGCGGAGTATAGTCGTAATTTATAGTCACCCTAAAATGCTTCTTAGTCAAATTCTCCATAGCCAGCAGTTTGGATTTACAAGAGGGCGGTCGACAACAGATGCTGGAGTCATGTTAGTTAAACATATTTTTAATGCGTGGGAAGATCGTAGGGACGCTATAGGTGTTTTTTGTGACCTGTCCAAGGCATTTGACTGTGTAGACCACAAAACATTGCTCTTAAAGCTAAAACACTACGGCATAAAAGGCTCTAATCTTATGAGATCGTATATAGAAGAGAGAGTTCAAAAAGCTGACATTAATAGGACAAAATCGTTGGGTTCGCAGGTGAAGATGGGAGTCCCACAGGGATCTATTTTGGGTCCGTTTCTTTACCTTGTGTATGTAAAAGATTTGCCATTCATGGTAAAAAACATGTCAGAGATAGTATTATTTGCAGATGACACGTTACTATTTTTTTAAATTAGGAGACAGGAAAATTACTTAAAGGAAACAAATAATACTCTCTTGCGAGTACTAGACTGGTTTACGGCCAATAACTAGCTTCTGATTTCAAAAAAGATAAAGTGCATAAAATTCACTTTACCTAATGTAAGGCAAGTTGAGAGTAACATTGTATTGGGGAAAGACAAACTAAAACTAGTAGATGAAACTGTATTTCTCGGCATCACTATTGATGCCAAACTACAGTGAGGTCCCCATATTGTAAAATTCGCACATAGACTTAGCTCCGCAGCATATGCGGTTAAAAGAATCAGGGAATTGACTGACGTTGCAACTGCTAGGCTTGTATATTTTAGTTATTTCCATAGCATTATGTCCTACGGCATACTACTATGGGGACGGGCAGCTGACATTGAGACCATCTTCATTTTGCAGAAGAGAGCTATTCGATTTATTGTCAGTTTATTGAACTGAACTGACAATTTATTGTCAGTTCAGTGAAGCTATTTAATTTTATTATAATTGAACTGAACCGACAATTTATTGTCAGTCCAGTTCAATTGACAACTGACAATTTATTGTCAGTTCAGTTCAATTATAATAAAAATAAATAGCTTTAGCTAACGTATTGCTACTACAATTCAGCTCAGCGAGAGGTAGCCGCATTAGAAAACAGCGACGTATTTACGTAGTACTATTAAGTATTCTGTGGTATTCAATCCGTCGCGCTTGTATGTACCTATTATAATAATGGATATTGGATTTTTTAGGGGTTAGTCTGATAACTTACCATAGCCATTTTTTTTTACAAATAACACCGATTTTATGGGTGTGGAGTTGCGTAGAGTGAACTTTGGAATGTATGTTGGCTTTGCTATTATTCCCTATTAAAAACAAAGTGCTCTATAATTAATTTTTAATTATTTTGGCTTGTAATATGAACTGATGATAAAATGTGTTGTCAAAATTAACAAAAATGATTATAAATAGAACTAAGTTCATCATTCATAATCATCAATCAATGAAATATATAAGAATTAAAATAAAAACAAATGTAATCATTTATTTTTATTTTCTAATCATCCCGGAGGTGTAGTACCATATAGGCGTGTAGAACTACCTATATGTAAACATATAAAGTGTGTTTTTTGGTGAAATTTTCTATGTGTACATTACAATTTAGTTTATTGTCGATTTGTAATCCTAAACATTTTGTTACTTGTACTTCGTTAATGATGTTGTTACCGTGTTTGATACTTCATGGTATCCATTCTTTAGCTTGTTTAAAATTCGTTATATAAGTTTTATTTAAATTAATCTTTAAATTATTATATTGTAGCTATGTTATTGTGTCATTAAAGGAAATATTTATTTCACTTTCAAATGTCAAATTATCATTACCTACACTTTATAAACTATAGTACTATCATCAGCAAATATGATCATAGGGTGAGATGTCGAGTTAAAAATATCATTAATATAGATTAAGAATAACAGTGGGCCTAGATCGCTTCCTTGTGGTAACCCTAGCGTCACTTTTGAAGCTTCAAATGAGTTGTTCACAGTTTGTTTGGGAACATAATTTCTGAATTTCGCTGATTTGCTTTCGATCAGATAGGTATGATTTGATCATATCTATAACATTACCTCTGACTCCATAAGTCTGTAACTTTTGTAACAATAATTTGTGGCTTACTTGTCGATTGCTTTGGTCATGTCCATATATATGGCTGACACAGGTGTTTTATTGTCTAAATTGAAAACATTTTTTTGCAGGAAGACAAAGATAGCCAAGTTAATTGTTTTGTGTTTTCTAAAGCCTTTTTGTTCGGGAACCAGAATATCATTCTTTTCACAGTAGTTGTAAATGCCATTATATATTACTTTTTCAAATATTTTTGAAAAAAGTGGTATAAGGGCGATAGGCCTGTAGAAGTTCATATTTTCTTTTTTAAAAAGAGGCTTGATTATGGATGTCTTTAAGCCATTAGGATATGTACCGAACTCGATGCAAATATTAATTATGCAGCTCATCACTATATATACCTCACTACCTAGCTTATAGTAAGTACAACATATTTTAATAATTTCGTACAAATCTCATCATATCCTGTGCTGCTTGTGTTTTTCAAGGTCATAGTTATATTTGTAATGTCAGTAGGATTGGTTGGATTTATATGCATTGAATTTGGTTTATTATAGGTCAAAGTTACATGATTATTAGAGAAATTATTAAATGGTTCTGGTATCGTGAATTGGTCATTGAATGCCTTTGCTGTGTTAGTCGGGTTTTTTATTAATCTTCCATTTTTTTCAATTTGCTCAATTTGTTCTCGTGGGTGATTTGACTTTGAGCTGTTATTTATATTCCATATAGCTTTTGATTTGTTTTGTGATGATGGTATATAGTAATTATTTAATGATTTTTTGAGTCAATTTTATTATTTTATTTAGTTTTTGAGAGTAAGATTTAAAAATCTATGTTACTAGTACAATATAACCATGATACAGTGCAGAGCATTAAATATAATTTTAAATATAATAATTTCACTCTTTTTTGCGTTGAATCTAAGTCAATATTCCCTAGCATACTCCTCACAGATTTTTATAGTGCTTGAAGTCCACGTAGTGATGGGCTCAATAGCACCATGTCGTCGGCATAACATCGGCACATCGGCACTATTTTTAATGAATGTGCCGTCAAGAGAACATTGGAACATTGGAACCGCTGAGCTCACCGATCAGTCGGTTCATGTAGATGTTGAAGAGCCTTGGCGAGTTTATACTCCCTTGCCTCACCCCGCACTCCAGACCATATTCATCCGACATAGACCCTGCCCATCTCACACTATTAACCTGATTCAGGTACTAATATCAATAGTATATCTATAGTGCACAGACAAAAAATTCAAATAGTTGCTGAAGTGTCAAAATAGAACATGAGCTAGCCATGGCTGAACTATAATCTCAGTTGGAAAATCTGCAGTATGAGTTAGTGGTCATCACATGCAAGTACTCAACAGTACAAACTCAGTATGATGAATGCATCTCATCAATGAATGAGTTGATTGCACTAAGCAGAAGCATTCTTGAGGGCTTTGAGTCCTTGTGTCAGACAAACATGGAAGACTCTGAATAAAGATTGTCTTTGCCACCCCTGCCACCACCACAAGACCTGCCGGGGAAAGCAGCCCCTTTACAGCTGAGCCCCCAGCAGCGGAAGAGAACTGAAACAGGCAGCGGGCAGGCTTGCTTGTCGTCACCATGCAGCATGCCCATCACACCGGCTTTAACTGCGGGATCCAGCACAGCCTGTAACGGCACCAGGCCAAGGTCGGAGCCGCCGCTATCAGTAGCTATGATCGTCTATTCTATCTATCCCAAAATGAGAGGACCCGATTCAGCTGTAAGATTTGTAAGTTAAGAATGATAAGTCTGAATTCCTCGTTCGTCGAGAAATCCGTTAGTCGTACAATAGTCGAACGAAGTTTGGTTCAGGAAGTTACAGTTTCAAGTTAGACAGAGAAAGCATATATGTCCGCGAGCCGGTAATTCACATCAGTCAGCGGTGTATTGCGCCAGAACAATCGTTGTTATATTTTATGTGATGGCACCATCTGGTTTTTGTATAAATGAGCGCATTGGAACATCTTTTGTTTTAGTTTTAGTGATCGACCACAGTTTATAATATTTGTTTGTGATATCGTATAGATATCCGTCGTAGTTTTACGACGTGAGTACTCAATGATATTTCATGTGCTCGCTAGTAGCGGCTTGTGGTGGTTCCAATTATATATTTGGTTCACGGCAATAACGATCCGAAAAGACCGGTTCACACAATTGCGATTTGAGTTCCGAAATGGGTTCTGAACTAGCGGTTACCTCAAAAGGTCCGTAACGTTTTGAAACCTTCAACTCTGCGCAATTTGAGCTGGATGTTATCGAAACGCAAGCATTATTGTTTTAGGAGATCTAACCCACACCATAGCGAAGTGCATAGTTCGATAAATACCGTACTATGAATTCCACTAGCCGCAGCACGTCCTGGGCTGAGCCAAATCATATATACCGACTCAACTTACACATTAGACCTCCAGCGAGCTTTACATTTAATTTAAAAATGCAACTTGAATCCAACCTGACTCAAGGCAATGCAAAACACCTACCCGGACCTAAACAATGAACTTTAGACTGTAAATTGATCTCTTCGCGCGTCCCCGACAACACTCAAATGTCAAAATATCAACAGGATATATTATCTGTGTTGACACCGGTTTAACTTTGTTCTGAATTTGTTATTTCCATCCGCGGAACCTCATCGATCAAACAGTCTCCCTATGCCCTGCCAACCTAGGTTTAGCCGCAACTAAACTCCTGTCTAGCCTAGTCTAAAAACCTAGTGTTATACCACGTCCATTATCGACACCACTCGAAAATGGTTGAGTTTGATTTGAATGTGCTTGAATGTTTAACGACTGTGTGTGTGGGAATTACAAAACTCGCTACTCGAAGGAATGAGGAGAGGATTAGCCCGCGAATATCCTAAGAGCCAATCCAGGAACCCTATGGTGAAGGAAAAAGGAATTTAGGGTCGCTCCAAGCCCAGACTCAGACTCAGAATAATTGACTTACAAGTTCTTTTCTAACGACCCAAGGATAGTTTTGGAATTAGGGGTAGGTTGATATAAAGGTAGGAACCGAGGTATATCTCGGCGCTTCAGACACTCACGAAAACCCACTGAAACTCCGCAATCACAAATTCGTATAGTTCTGACGCGTAACACGGCAGACAACTGTTTAGAACTCGTGAAAGACGACTGTCACAGTAGCTAGACGCTGAGACTGAATGCTCTCCCTTCCCCCACAATCATATTTATACGCCCCACATGCGTCCTTTGCGATCACGCTCTGCCCAAGCGAAGCTTCTTATCACCAACTACACAGGGTCTATTTTCTACCATGCCATGCAGATCCGCCGTTCTACAAATTGTGTGTACGCATATTCACTATGATCAACCGTAGGTGATCACTCAAATCATTTGGTACTGCCGATACACAGAATCTGTTGATCGCTGACCAATAAAAGCTTGTTGCGATTAATTAAGCATACCCGACCGCTAGGGCGCGAGGCTAAGACCACCAGAACAATATTCAAACTAGCGGTGTCAGACCCTCCATATCATACCTCAATCGCAATTGTGTATTTGCAATCAACATAATAGCTTTCTCCGTTCCATAATAACCTTTCATTATTTAGTTATTCATAATTTTATTCAACGCGCAGCCAAATCGGCTCTGATCTCTACACATCTCGCAGGAATGCGACAAAAAAAACTTGACCTGAACTGAAATTCCACGAATGAACCCACGCGTCTTTTTTTTTGCAAACTTTGCCAGTAAGCTACGCAAAACCCCCAAACGTTATCTGAACCGATTCTCGTATTCAAAACAGCGCGGCGTTGGGCTAGCTCTCTACCACGCAGAATGAAGTATCAAATGTACCGAACCTCGTGTACCATTACAGCCCCCTCCCAGACCTTGAGACACTGTTTATCTCAGTTAACATGGCGCAAGGATCTCATTACCACTATGCTACCCATGCTTTGTAGATATCTACTCTATATGTACGGACATCTCAAATCATGTACACAGACCGATGAATCTGTCAATTATGTATATAATATTTACACAACTCGATTGAGTTCTCTCCTGTCTTATCTTATTTATCTATCTAACTATACAACCTCGCTTACCCGCAATTTATCCTAATTCGTATTACTATATATATATACAAATTGTTTTTTTTTTTTGGTTTTTTTTTTGTTTTGTTTTTTTTCAAACCATGCAAGATCCTCAAATCTACAAAGTAGTTACTCAAATTTACAGCTTACAGCTTAATTATATAACTTTTATACACTATCTTATTTATCTACGCCCTTATTCGTCCTCACATAATACCTGGCTATATTTATAGTATTGAAGTTACCCAATATCTCATTTGAACCCGGATCTACTAACGTATAACAGTTAGGATATACCACTGCCGAAATAACATAAGGCCCTTTATACAACAACGAAAATTTCCGCATGATTTTATGTTCTTTATTTGAACGCACAAAGGTCTTAAGTTTCACATAATCACCTATACGATAGACCTCTAACTTACGCCGTTTGTCCGCCTGTCGCTTACGTCGTTCACTAGAACTTTTAGAGTTTTCTATCGCTACATTTCGCACCTGTTCCGTATCCCGCACACTATAGCCTAATAACCATTCATCGCCTAATTCCTTGTCAATAGTTAACGGTTCCCGCCTACCAAACGCTAACTCATTAGGCGCAAAGCCTGTGCTTGTGTGTTCGATATTATTATAGCAATTATGAATGTCCGGTAACACGTCGACCCAACTACGATTACTTCCGCCACAATAAGTTCTAATCAGTCGACCTAGTTCGCGATTCACTCTTTCTACGCTATTAGAATTTGGACAATACACCGACGTATGAGTGACTCGAATCCCTAGCTGTTTGAGTCCAAATTCCCAAACTTTCGATATGAACTGTGGTCCTGAGTCCGTAATTATAGTTTCGATAGGTATTTCCCTATGAAATCTCTTTGTACAAGCGAGCACGCTCCTACCTGTCGCTTTTCGCATTGGATATAATTTTATTACCTTACTGTACACGTCTTGAATCACATATATATATTGATATCCGAATTTACCTACGGGCAATGGCCCATAAAGGTCCGAAAAAACCTTCTCACCCAACCTTTCCGCCAACACCGGTGTACAAGGACCAACGGTATTGTTAGTACTTGGTTTGACCTTTTGACATATGTCACAACTTCTTATCACCGCGCTAATCACCCTACTCATATGAAGAAAATAATATCTGTCCTTCATCAGTGCTAATATTTTATATCTGCCGTAGTGACCTATTTCTTCATGTATGTGTAAAATAAGTTCCTCCTGTAGTGATTTCGGAATTACTAGCAACTGTACGTTCCGCTTCGGCACGCGAAAATATAACGTATCACCTACTAGCTTATAATTTTCAAAACCTCTCGTTCCCGTATCTACTACATTACGTCTGATACAACCGCTAATTCGATTTAACCGCTCATCTTCGCTTTGTAATCTCGCAATGTCCCGTAAACTCGAAATAACACTTGCGGTATTCGATGCCTGAAACCAGAATATCCCCGGCTGAACATTTGTACTGTCAATCATACCTCCAGGTCCCGCTATTTGCCTGCTTAGCGTGTCGGCAATTTGATTATCAGTCCCTCGCACAAATTCTATGTCGTAATCGAATTGCTCTAAAAACATAATCCACCTCGTTACGCGTGCCCCTAATAAGGTCCACGACTTAATGAACGTCAAACTTTTATGATCAGTTCTAATAATAACCTTTTCTCCCCGCAAATATATCTCAAATCGCTTTAAAGTGTATATAACTGCATACATTTCCTGTTCACTGATAGCCCATCTCGTCTGAGCACCCTTAAATGCCTGCGAACAGAACCCTATAATTCGTTCCTGGCCCGATTCATCTAATTGATAAACATAGCCCCCAATTCCTATAGCGCTGGCGTCACATTGAACATAATATGTTTTTCCCGCCAATGGCTGACTCAAAATTATACTTTCTGAGAATTGGTTTTTTATCTCGTCAAAAGCACTTTGCATCTGCGCATTCCAGACGAACTTGACTCCAGACCGTAATAAATTGTACAAGGGCTGTGTTAACGTTCCAAAATTTTTTATAAACCTCCTAAAGTAATTTATGAACCCCAAAAACGCCCTCAATTGCCTGACAGTTCTGGGTGACGGATATAATTTAAGTGTTTCAATTTTGTCCGGGTCCATCTGCAAACCTTGTGTAGACAAAATATGCCCCAATAACTTGACCTTTTTTTGTGCGAACTCGCATTTTTTTAGTTTGCATGTGAAGCCCGCGTCTTTCAATTTACTCAGAACCGTGTCCACTTGAGACAAATGCTGTTCGAAGTCACCCTCAGTTAAAATTGCCAAATCGTCAACAAAATTTAAACAATATGACCTAACCTCTGGCCCTGGAATTAAGTCCATCGCCCTCGAAAATGAACCCACACTGGTTTTCAACCCCTTAGGTAAAACGTTGTAAACATAACTTCTGCCTTGATATACAAAACCCGTGTATCGTTTAGATTCGTCAGATAATGATATAGAAAAATACGCATCTTTGATATCAATGACTCCTATGTAGTTTATTCGGCGCCCGGATTGCAATATCTCACTCATTAAAGGTGTGGTTTCAACCTCCCCGACCATTCCCGTGTTTAATTGTCGTGCATCTAGCAGAATACGGACCTCTCCTGATTTCTTTAATGTACAAGTCAATGGACTGCTGAAATCCGTAGATTGCCTGCTAATAATACCTATCAATTCCATTTCTTCCAAACGTTTTGTTACTTTATCGCGATATGCGAACGGTATGGGATAGCTTCGTTTTACGAAAGGCGTTTCATCTCTCATTTTTATCTCATGTATATATTTATTTGTCCGACCTATCCTATCGCTAAACAACTCTGCATGTTTATTTAACACCGGCAATAACTTTGTTTTGTGTTCTACAGGTATTGATGAATTATTCACATATTCCTCTATCATATTTCTACTGGTATCTTGGTTCTGTACTTCCATTGTACAACAGCAAAAATCCTGATTAGGGCCAGTACCTAATGGTATTTCACACATCCGCCCGGCGCTTCGTATAATTAGCCTCTTATTACCCTCACACATTAAACTGGCTCGCGTCTGTTGTATAAAATCAAACCCCAAAATTAAATCTTTAGGCACCCTTGTTAATACTAGCATTGGAGTATCGATAACGCATTCACCTATTGTTAATGGTAACGTTACTAATTTATCAACCTTTTCCTTACTGACTCCAAATGCACCTGTGATTCTCAAACTTGGAATCGGTATTTCCGTCGGTTTTCCCAATTGTCTGCACACTTCTTCGTACACTCTCCGACTTATTACGCTGATTTCGCTCCCCGAATCAATCAAACTCCTTACAACAATATTCCCAATACGCACATCTATCTCAGGTAATGTCAAAGTACTACATAACTCGCGCCCACACTCAGTCGAATCGTCGTCTCTGAATATCGTATTTAAACGTCTGTCATTTCGATCTCTATAATTCGGTCTAGATTTTCCATCTAAACACACGGCATATCCGTGCGCTTTATGCGCTAGTAATTGAATAAATTCATTCACACCCACGTTCGAATCCAAATTACACAAATCATACAGTCTATGTTTTTTTTCAATTTGATCGGCTGTCCACCCGAACCGTAATAAATATCTGAGCGCGAACGACCCGCGCGAGTCCACTAGTTTTTTGAATTCTGACTTATCGCATTATTCCTGTCACTTGAACTTTGCCCTGCCTCTGTATCTCCTGAACTATCATTGCCCCTCTGGAACCCTATTGCCCTGAAGCTAGACTGAGGCTGTCTCCCTCTACCGCGAAAATAACCGCGACCGCGCGTCCCAAATTCGTTTCGCGCCTTCGTTACCGCGTTATAATTATTCCTACGACTCATCGCGTTATAACGTATCGTATTTACTCGCATAGCTCGATATTGCCCACGCATGTAGCTATCCTGCCTTACATTATTCGTATCCATTGTCTCAGAACCATGTATCGCACTTAAACCCCCATCGACATTCCGTTCTAAATGCCGAAGGAATTCGACCGCATCCCGTATAGTCATAGTCTTCTTTCTAGCAAAAAACGCTACCTGAATATCACGCGGCAACTGTCTGAAAATCGTGTTGATTTTCTCCGTATCAGTAAACGGTATCGTAAGCTCATATATGCTATTCAATTGAGAGGCAAAGAATTCTTCCATACTTTGTCCTTTCTTAGAATCAAACTTCGCAGTTAGGAACCTTTGCTTAATTAATTCCTGTTCATTATCACCCCAGAATACCTCTCTGAAATCTTTTTCAAAATCCGAATAGGTTCGCCATGAGTCTCTGTATATGCTCATTCGAACTTTCGCAATTCCTACCAAACTATCCGTTGCCCATATCAAAGCCCTAGAACTATCTCCCGAGACTTTAATATAAGCCTTTAAATCTCTTAAGAAAATCATCGGATTTTCCGAACTTCGCCCATCGAATGTCGGCAACTTCTGTGTCATTTTCACAATGCATGATTGACGTTTTTCTACCGATTGTTCAAACGTCTCTAGTTCCTGTCTGTCAGTCTGTCTGTCCGAAGTCCTACTAGCATTGCTCGTGCTGGAACCCCTTTCCAAACTGTCTAATCTTTTCACTATTTCAGATAACAATCGCGTCACCTGCCCTGACGCCATTTCACTTGTGTGTGAAAGTGAATTTTGTGCTACCCGACTACCGTTTTTCCTAGGCCGGCCGGCCATTATTCCTATTAAACCGCCGTAGCTCGTACAAAAGAATTGTGAAAACAATGCCCCTTTTTTGCTTATTTCTTATTTACAAACTGAACTGTTTAAAATCGTTTCTACGATGTGTTATTTTTAAAAGTAACGCGTTAGACCTTGATTCTTTTAGAATACCTAGGTATCAGACTATCTAGGATATCCTTCGGTCTCGGCACCAGAAATCTGTAACGGCACCAGGCCAAGGTCGGAGCCGCCGCTATCAGTAGCTATGATCGTCTATTCTATCTATCCCAAAATGAGAGGACCCGATTCAGCTGTAAGATTTGTAAGTTAAGAATGATAAGTCTGAATTCCTCGTTCGTCGAGAAATCCGTTAGTCGTACAATAGTCGAACGAAGTTTGGTTCAGGAAGTTACAGTTTCAAGTTAGACAGAGAAAGCATATATGTCCGCGAGCCGGTAATTCACATCAGTCAGCGGTGTATTGCGCCAGAACGATCGTTGTTATATTTTATGTGATGGCACCATCTGGTTTTTGTATAAATGAGCGCATTGGAACATCTTTTGTTTTAGTTTTAGTGATCGACCACAGTTTATAATATTTGTTTGTGATATCGTATAGATATCCGTCGTAGTTTTACGACGTGAGTACTCAATGATATTTCATGTGCTCGCTAGTAGCGGCTTGTGGTGGTTCCAATTATATATTTGGTTCACGGCAATAACGATCCGAAAAGACCGGTTTACACAATTGCGATTTGAGTTCCGAAATGGGTTCTGAACTAGCGGTTACCTCAAAAGGTCCGTAACGTTTTGAAACCTTCAACTCTGCGCAATTTGAGCTGGATGTTATCGAAACGCAAGCATTATTGTTTTAGGAGATCTAACCCACACCATAGCGAAGTGCATAGTTCGATAAATACCGTACTATGAATTCCACTAGCCGCAGCACGTCCTGGGCTGAGCCAAATCATATATACCGACTCAACTTACACATTAGACCTCCAGCGAGCTTTACATTTAATTTAAAAATGCAACTTGAATCCAACCTGACTCAAGGCAATGCAAAACACCTACCCGGACCTAAACAATGAACTTTAGACTGTAAATTGATCTCTTCGCGCGTCCCCGACAACACTCAAATGTCAAAATATCAACAGGATATATTATCTGTGTTGACACCGGTTTAACTTTGTTCTGAATTTGTTATTTCCATCCGCGGAACCTCATCGATCAAACAGTCTCCCTATGCCCTGCCAACCTAGGTTTAGCCGCAACTAAACTCCTGTCTAGCCTAGTCTAAAAACCTAGTGTTATACCACGTCCATTATCGACACCACTCGAAAATGGTTGAGTTTGATTTGAATGTGCTTGAATGTTTAACGACTGTGTGTGTGGGAATTACAAAACTCGCTACTCGAAGGAATGAGGAGAGGATTAGCCCGCGAATATCCTAAGAGCCAATCCAGGAACCCTATGGTGAAGGAAAAAGGAATTTAGGGTCGCTCCAAGCCCAGACTCAGACTCAGAATAATTGACTTACAAGTTCTTTTCTAACGACCCAAGGATAGTTTTGGAATTAGGGGTAGGTTGATATAAAGGTAGGAACCGAGGTATATCTCGGCGCTTCAGACACTCACGAAAACCCACTAAAACTCCGCAATCACAAATTTGTATAGTTCTGACGCGTAACACGGCAGACAAAACTGTTTAGAACTCGTGAAAGACGACTGTCACAGTAGCTAGACGCTGAGACTGAATGCTCTCCCTTCCCCCACAATCATATTTATACGCTCCACATGCGTCCTTTGCGAACACGCTCTGCCCAAGCGAAGCTTCTTATCACCAACTACACAGGGTCTATTTTCTACCATGCCATGCAGATCCGCCGTTCTACAAATTGTGTGTACGCATATTCACTATGATCAACCGTAGGTGATCACTCAAATCATTTGGTACTGCCGATACACAGAATCTGTTGATCGCTGACCAATAAAAGCTTGTTGCGATTAATTAAGCATACCCGACCGCTAGGGCGCGAGGCTAAGACCACCAGAACGATATTCAAACTAGCGGTGTCAGACCCTCCATATCATACCTCAATCGCAATTGTGTATTTGCAATCAACATAATAGCTTTCTCCGTTCCATAATAACCTTTCATTATTTAGTTATTCATAATTTTATTCAACGCGCAGCCAAATCGGCTCTGATCTCTACACATCTCGCAGGAATGCGACAAAAAAAACTTGACCTGAACTGAAATTCCACGAATGAACCCACGCGTCTTTTTTTTTTGCAAACTTTGCCAGTAAGCTACGCAAAACCCCCAAACGTTATCTGAACCGATTCTCGTATTCAAAACAGCGCGGCGTTGGGCTAGCTCTCTACCACGCAGAATGAAGTATCAAATGTACCGAACCTCGTGTACCATTACAAGCCACATAGAGTCAAGGCATGCGGTCCATCGGAAGCATCAAATGAAACCAAGGGGCCATAGCAACACGTCAACCTGTGATGCCTTAGATGATACAGTGCAGAGCATTATGGACATTGGCGATCAACACCCACCAGTTATTCAGTTGAAAATGGTGCCTTCAAGTCCAAAGTTTATTTATTTATTTATTTATCCATAAACAACTTATGCGGTAATTATATTTTAACTTATTTGCGACAGAGAAGCAACTTAACAAATACAACAAATAATAATAATAATAATAATCACAAATGTGCCGGCACGTACGCCCGCCACAGATATGCGGAAATATCTCATCACGTACTATGTCTTATGCACGTCATCAATAACATGTACCAACCTAGTATATAAGCTAGGATTTCCTATAATAAAATAGTCTAGTTTAGTCTCGTATTTGCGCGCATCTCAAGCCTTTTACTTTACTCACGAAGATGTTACTCCCCTCATAATTGCCTCTGGCAAAGTGGTGACCCGACTTTTGAACATCAGCAACCTTCGGTAATAGCAGCATGGACCCAGCCGCGAAGAAAACTCCGTATGCTGCCAGCTTAGAAGTGCAAGCAAGAAGCACTTCGTCCAAGATCGCCGAGCCCCGACTTCGGCATGCCTATTTCAAACCACGCTGCAGAAATCTATAATCAAGACCCCACCCAAACCAAGACGACATCAAGCAAGCCATGACGGACCAGAAGCCAAAAGATTTCAACTGAAGATTTCCCGCATCGAACTCAAGATACCGCAAGAATAATGAACCGATAGTCAGCCGACTGCTGATTTATCAAAATGGAGCTCGCACCAGCAGAAACGAACGCGTCGGCAAATTCATTCACGCAAGCAGCTTTTTCAAGTTCAAGATATAGGAAGCCTTTCCAGCCCTCAGAAGAGTACTGAAACATCATCTATATACCTAATTCAACGAATATTGAAATCATCCAGGAAGAACATCGCACGAAGAATAATCAAATCACTGAAGAGAGAGAGAGATATATATATATATATATATATATATATATAAACGATTGGTGTACAAGATGTGCCCTATGTTGCCAAATCCCAAGGTTTTTAGGCACACAAATTTCATCAATCGACAACTAAATATTCACTCAAGAGTGAAGAGCACGCACGTACATATGACGAACGAGATCATTGACTGCCTACAGCCAAGGTTACAGATTTAATGCTGACGCTGATTCAGCACAATCATCCTTGTATAGGTACGGTCGCAATTATAAACAAACAGTGATTACAACTTCAACGACGTGCGGTGTAAATTGACTCATCGATTCCTGAAAAACATATGCGGCTACAGCATCAGACGACTCTCCTGCGGATCTTTTCCAGTTATAGGTTAGGTTAGTTTACTAACCGCGAAGCCCCATTTTCCTAGTGTTTTTCTGTTTTCGAGTTTTTAGTTTATTTTATGTAGTGTGCGGCCAGACACAAGACTCGCTTTTATTAAAATACTACTAGTTAGTATTGCAGTTGATATAAGTTTGTTATGGTATACACATTTCTAAAGTTAATTCGATTCATTTAAGGTTATTATTTGATTCTAACTTAGATTTTTGTACATTCATTTATTTATTTTCCCTAAAGGGGGGAGTATCTGTGCCGGCACGTACGCCCGCCACAGATATGCGGAAATATCTCATCACGTACTATGTCTTATGCACGTCATTAATAACATGTACCAACCTAGTATATAAGCTAGGATTTCCTATAATAAAATAGTCTAGTTTAGTCTCGTATTTGCGCGCATCTCAAGCCTTTTACTTTACTCACGAAGATGTTACTCCCCTGATAATTGCCTCTGGCAAAACAAACATTCCTAACTTTTATAAGATATAATATTTAATGTGGCCTTCTGGAACTCATTAGATGAGCAGTTGAAAATATCGATTTCGCCAGCATGCGCAACGCCCGAGTGAGCGGCGCCCGCTACAGCCGCGCGCGCGGCACATCCAGCAGCTGCGGGCGGCGTCTCTTACACACATAATTATCTGGCACGTTCATCAGTACCTGTTCCAGTATTACTGGGTTTGAGAGCCAATCGCGCAGTAAATCGTATAAATATTTAGTGATTGCCATATCCCTTCTTATCTCCAATTTTGGGTATCCCACTATTCTGAGCACAAATAAGTTAGGATATACCAGAGGAAAGCCGGGGAAGACCCCATTTAATCGGAGATACAAAAATCTTACGAATTTATTCTGTGTCTTTTCTACCATTGCTTTATATTTGTCCTCGCTCGGAGCCTAAATAACAGCATTATATTCCAGGTGACTTTTAACGAGTGCTTCGTATAAAGATCGCAATGCGTTGATATTTGAGAATCCACTTGACTGTCTTAAAACGAAGCCTAAGTTACGGTACGCCTTCTTACAAACTTCGACTACATGTTCGTGAAAGTTCAATTTAGACGTGAATCGAACTCCCAGGTCTCTGATCTAACTGACGCTCCACAGTGGTTCCTCACCCATACTGTACTCACGAATGCAAGGTTTGTGAGCTCGGCTAAATGAAAGCACTGAGCATTTTGATACGTTGAAATATAGCTTATTAGTGTTGTTCCACTCTACAACACTATTTACATGCTGTTGCAGTTTGTCATGATCCGAGTCCTCACTGATTTCACGAACCAGCTTTATGTCGTCGGCAAAAAGAAGGCAGGTTGATTCCCTAACTACCTCTAGCAGGTCATTTACCATCAAAATGAACTGCAGTGGTCCCAGATTGCTCCCTTGGCTGAAGCCTGATCTCGTGCAATATGGCTCCGACTGGTGTCCGCTGCAGTCCACGTACTGCTGCCGGTCTCGCATGTAGCTGGCAAAGACGGTGAGTGTATGCGGTGTGCAACCAGCATCAGCAAGCTTCCGCAACAGAATATCATTGTCCACCGTGTCAAAGGCCTTTTTAAAATCAAAGTAGACTACATCTACATCTACTACTACTCAAAGGCATCAAGCTGCAGGATAACTTCCGGCAGCATGTAGAAAACATTTGTATGCCTGATGCATCTTACGTGCAGATAGTAAACTGCATGCTTAATAGGGAGTATGACAGTAATACAACTATTATATTATAAATGGGGAATAGCACAGTAGTTCAACTAGACAATTTGATTAATAACTTTGAATCTATAGTATCTCTCCGGGCAAAGAAAATTATTCTGTGTGGTTTTCCCTATTCCAAAAATCTAACAGAGGCACAAAATGACCAGATTTCTAGACTCAACTGGCTTATGTATAACTTGACCTTTGGTCATCGGCACCAAGTATTATATTTTGATACGAATAAGTTTATTCGAAATTTTATACTCACTAGCGATACAATGTATGTACCTGCGTCATCTATGCGACAGATTGCCAAATTGGCATTCAATATTTATGACCCTGTTTTTGTTGCAAAAATAACTAGGGTGCCAGTAGAAAATGACGAATGTATAAATAAATATACTAAACCTTTGTACGCTGAGGTTTTAAGAGTAGCGAAGACGAATTTAAGTAAATAAACTTTGAGTCTAAATGTGCTAAACTATCAGGGTAGACAACAGAAAAGTCCACTATAAAGCATTTGGTTTTAGTCAATCAGAACTTACAAGGTGGCTTTTCTGGCAAATTACTAGAGCTAGAACTATTCTTGAAGCAATACAGAGTAGACATACTATGCCTAGCAGAACAGTGGCTACTTGAGTCTCAAATCAATTTCTCTGTACAAAACTATCAAGTACTGCTTCAATAGAAAGTTTGCTATAAATGGAGGATCCTTAGTACTGTTTAAAAATGGCCTTAAATTTGAAGAATGCAAGGATATTTGCAGAGTCTTTTTTCTGTTGAGAAAGTAATGGAATTATCGTGTGTTGAACTTGGTAGACACATTGTAGTAAGCGTATATAGACCCCCTACCAGTGATTATGGTATATTTGAATCAGTATTGGATGATGTCTTGAGAGTAGCTTCTAGTAGTAACAAAGAAGTAGTCATATGCGGTGACTTCAATATAGAGTTGCTGGTGAACTCCCCGTTTCATAATAATTTTTTTTTTTTTTTAAATCTTTCAATTTAGTCAACATCTTCAAAGAGCCTTCAAGAATAAAAGAAACTATTGCAACCTGCTTTGATAAAGTCTTCTGCGGTTGCGAATTTTTGAAGATAGGTACAGTAATTTTTTTAAAGTCTGATCACAGTCGGCAAAGCCAAATTGTCAACTTAGACGTAGAATCGAAATCATAGGAGGTAGTCTTGTATAGACCAATCACAACAAAAAAAAATGAATCATTTAAACAAGATTTACAAAGTAGCTTACCTACTCAAAATAATACTCAAAAAGCGAATGATCACTGTACGGACTTATTCAAAAACTTTCAGATAGTTTTGAAAACAATTTTAAATTACATAAACTTACAAATAGCGATAGTAAAGTAGGGTTTAGTAAATGGGCAACAAAAGGAATTCGTAAAAGTAGGGATACACTTTATGGCAAAAAAAAAACATCTACCCATGACACAATTTTTATTCAACATGAAAAATTATATTCAAAAATATTTAGGGCCGTCTGCCATAAAGCTAAGAACGAACACATAAGAATGAAAATTCTAACATCGTCGAATAAAAGTAAATCAATTTGGAATATCACAAATAGAGAAGCAGGTAAAACAAAATCAGGAGACCGTAGGTTTTTAGTTAAGATTGAAGATAAACGAATAACTTCTGATGTTGACATGGCGGCCACATTTGAACAGTTCTTTACAAATTTTACTATGGTTTCTTTAAACTCTACTCCGGATCTTGCTGCATCATTTTTAAAAGTCAATGTTCAAAAGTGCAATAAAAAATTCTCATCCGCATATATTGAGCCCTATGGCATAATTAAAGCATTTAATTGATAAATTTAAAAAATCCGAGGATCTCTGGGGCATGTCAGTAAAAAATTTTTAGCTCGGTGATAGACGAACTTGCTCATTTAGCTAAAATCTTTAATAAATTTGTAGATGAGAGTACTTTCCCTGATCTAATGAACCACAGCAGGCTAGTATCTTTATTTGGAAACGGCAATAGGGGTGACCCCACAAATTTCAGACCCGTTTCGGTTCTACCCGTATTGAGTTAAATATTTAAGAAGATTTTATTGGGTCAGTTGCTGGCGCACTTCAATATGCATCAAATTATCCATAGCCAGCAGTTTGGATTTAGAATTGGGCGGACGACAACAGATGCTGGAGTCATGTTAGTTAAACATATTTTTAATGCGTAGCGTAGGGACGCTATAGGTGTTTTTTGTGACCTTTCGAAGGCATTTGACTGTGTAGACCACGAAACATTATTCTTAAAGCTAAAAGTATGTCGTAGGACATAATTCTATGGAAATAACTTAAATATACAAGCCTAGCAGTTGCAACGTCAGTCAATTCCCTGATCCGTTAAGCCGCATAAGCTGCGGAGCTAAGTCTATGTGCAAATTTTACAATATGGGGACCCCACTGTAGTTTGGCATCAATAGTAATGCCGAGAAATACAGTTCCATCTACTAGTTTTAGTTTGTCTTTCCCCAATACAATGTTACTCTCAACTTGCCTTACAAGTGAATTTAAATCACTTTGTCTTTTTTGAATTCAGAAGCAAGTTATTGGCAGTAAACATGTCTAAAACTCGCAAGAGAGCATTATTTGTTTCGTGTAAGTCATTTTCCTGTCTCCTCATTTAAAAAAATAGTGACGTGTCATCTGCAGTTAATACTATCTCTGACATGTTTTGTACCATGAATTGCAAATCATTAAAATACACGAGGAAAAGGAACGGACCCAGAATAGATCCCTGTGGGACTCCCATCTTCACTTAAGAATCCGACGATTTTGTCCTATTAATGTCAGCTTTTTGAACCCTCCCATCTAAATACGATCTCAAAAGCATATAGCTATTCCCTTATATGCTTATATTTTGACGACCCGAATGACCGAGTCGGCAGTGACCGTGCCTACGAAGCCAAGAGTCCCGGGTTCGAGTCCCGGTGGGGGCAAATATTTGTTTGATGAGAACGGATATTTGTATCTGTATGTATGTATAGTCATGGTTGTTTATCTATCTAAGTATAATATTTATCTATATAAGTATGTGTATCGTTGTTTGGGGCTAGATCAATGTGTGTAAATAGTGTCCAAGGTATTATTACAGGTATTATTATGGGGACGGGCTGCTGATTTTCAGACCATCTTCATTTTGCAGAAGAGAGCACCCGATTTATTTATAAGCTATCTATGTAATAGTAGGCTATGTTGGACCCGGTCAAAAGCCTTGCTCAGATCCAAGTAGCAGGCGTAGATTGAGGTTTTCTTTGTTTATAATATTGTGCTACTTGTTTCACGGCGTAAATATACGCTTCTACAATAATATTCCGCAAGAAATACAAAACCTAAATGAAGCTCGATTAAAAAAATGTATTAGGCACTTTGTGCACCCTGTACCTACTACAAAATTAATGACTTTTGACAAGACACCAACATCACAACAGCACACAACAACAGTTCATTGCACCCTTTATACTATGAACTATGTAATAATGAAATACCTACTTAATGTTAAATTATGCTTGCCTGATTATGTTATGACGTTCATCAAGTCTCAATTTTTGAGCTATTATGAATTAAAATCTTTGAACTGAAATTGAACTGAACTGAACCAACATGTGTTCGGCGTTTGGTGTATTGGCTGACCGTAAGATCTTGTATACCAACTTCTCTGCGTTATACAGCATGTTATTTAAGGTTGCGTATGCTTCCTACATTTGTAGCAGATTTCTCATTGCGGTTACACTGGGTGCCAGGAGCACCACGTCATCTGCATATGCCATATTGTTGATCATGCAGCCGTTCACGGAGCATTCTACTTATGTCTCCGTCAACTCCTGGCTCAGCCCATCCATGTATATATTGAGGAAAACCGGTGACATGCTCCCTCCTTGTCTTACATTGCAAGTCAACTGAGGCGGCTCCGATGTGACTCCGTTCCATCGCACAACATTGGTTTGTTGAGAGTACCATCGGCACAGAGCGGTCACTATTAATTTTGGCACTCCTCGTTCTCTCAACTTCTGCCATAGTAGGCTATGTTGGACCCGGTCAAAAGCCTTGCTCAGATCCAAGTAGCAGGCGAAGACTGAGGTTTTTCTTTGTTTATAATATTGTGCTACTTGTTTCACGGCGTTAATAGCGTCTGTCGTCAACGTCGAAGGAATGCCTTTTGAACCCAAACTAGCTATCACTGCTGCTTTAATATGGTTCTGCTATGTGGCTGAAATTTTTCATAAATAACCTGGCAAGGCTAGTAGCAAGTGACACTGGATGGTAATTGCTTAGACTGGATAGGTTTTATTTTTTCAGATCGGATTTCTAGACTCAACGAGCTTATGTATAACTTGACCTTTGGGCATCGGGATCGAGTATTATATTTTGATACGAATAAGTTTATTCGAAATTTTATGCTGACTAGGGATACAATTTATGTACCTGCATCATCTAAGGGACAGATTGCCAAATTATTGGCATACAATATTTATGACCCTGTTATTGTAGAGAAAATAACTAGGGTGCCAGTAGGAAATGACGAGTGTAGAAATAATTATACTAAACCTTTGTATGTAAAGAGTAATGTCACATGCACCCCTATTGGGAATTCACCTGTTAATCATACTTTGCATGCAACGTTGGAATCTGTTCCAAGTAATTTAAATTGGTTCATAAGGCAATAGAGGAAATCTCTAGCATACAAGAGCCACTAAATATCTCAAAATGTAAGCCCCAGTTAAATATTGCCCATCAAAACATCCAGGGGCTACCTGGAAAAGAACTTGTATTAGAATTATTTCTAAAAAATTCTGACATTGATATGATTTGTGTTACAGAACACTGGTTGAAGGAAAATATGATGTCTTTTAACATCAATAATCACAAAATTGTCAGTTGTTACAATAGCAAGACTGCTGATAGAGGTGGTTCTTTAATCTTAGTGAAAAATAATATTAGGGTGAAACAACGCAAAGATATTCTTGCACTTACTGTTGAAAGACAAATAGAGGTATCCTGTGTTGAGTTGGATAGCCATATTATTGTTTGTGTCTACAGGCCACCGAGGGATGAAAAAAGCCATGGCAATTTCGAAATATTTGAGAAAATTATGGAGGAAGCCCTCTCTAAAATATGTAATAACAGAAAAAAGTTAATTAATTGTGGCGATCTTAATGTAGATTTGCTTGTAGGAACAACAATGAAACAACGATTAATAACTTTATTCAAATCGTTTAACTTACGTCATGTATTTTTAGAGCCAACTAGATTTACACTTACCAGCCAAACTTGCTTAGATAACGTTTTTTGTGACTGTGCATTCACAAGTAAAAGTGTAATTAACTGCTTACCTTCCGATCACTGTGGCCAAACAGTTTCATTCCCAATTGCTATTAAGAATAAGACTGGTCCATCATTTTATAGGCCTATTACATCCCATAGACTAGAGACATATATGAAAAAGTTAGATATAAATTTGCCACTACCGGATTTTAATGAACAGAACCCAAACAAAATCTACTCAGACTTCTTCAACATTATTCAGACAGATTTCAATAAAGTATTTAAATTAAAGAAAGTCAGTGACTACAACGGTAAATCGAAATTTAATGACTGGGCAACGTTTGGGATTCGTAAAAGTAGAGTTGTCTTGTATGACCTTTATGATCCAAAAACCTATAACTTTGATCGAAAATTTCATGACTATGTTAAAAAATATTCCAAAACTTTCAAGTTGGTTTGTAGGACTGCAAAAACTTTACACATTAATAGAAAAATTCAAAATTCAAATGATAGAATGAAAACAGTTAGGCAAATAATAAACCGTGAAACTGGCAAAGTTATACCAAGGGACAATGATTTCTGCCTAAAGATAGGTGATGATGTTGTTAAATCCAGCGATGATGTTGCTCGAGCTTTTGAAACATTCTTCACCAATGTACCCCTACTCGCAACAGATCGTCTAAGTTCATCTCCATATGAAACAGAGACTTTATTAAAAAATAACACGAGCGTCAGTAAGGTATATTTAAAATTTCATCATGTATATCCCCAGGACATTGTCAAAACGTTTCAATTACTTAACTTAAAAAATACGGAAGACCTGTGGGGTATATCAGTCAAAGTCATTGGTTCAGTAATTCTAGTTATAGCCCCACATTTAGCATATATATTCAATAAATGTGTTGACGATGGGGCTTTCCCAGACCTCATGAAACACAGTAAACTGATAAATCATAATTTCAGACCAATATCTGTTCTTCCAACACTAAGTAAAATATTTGAAAAGATTATACTCAATCAAATGCTCTCACACTTCAACCGTACCAAACAACTCCACGCCAAACAATACGGTTTCACTAGGGGTAAATCAACTACGGATGCAGGTATTACCCTTATATCTCATATTTATTCTGCATGGGAGGCCGCACAGGATGCTATCGGAGTTTTTTGCGACCTGTCGAAGGCGTTTGATTGTGTTGATCATAATACGCTTTTAATTAAATTAAATCATTACGGAGTTAGAAATAAAGCGTTGGATCTACTAAGATCATACCTAAGCAATAGAATTCAAAAGGCAGAAGTTAACGGCGTTAAATCTGATGGATCGGGTGTAAAAATTGGCGTTCCACAAGGTTCCATATTAGATCCTTTCTTGTTCCTGGTATATATTAACGATCTGCCTTTCATGCTGGAGAAATTAACTGACATAGTGGTATTTGCTGATGATACTTCAATGGTCTTCAAAATTGAAAGACAAAAAGCAGATTTTGATGATGTTAATGGTGTATTGTCTTTAACCTTGAATTGGTTCACAGTTAATAATTTATTGTTAAACGCTGGTAAAACCAAGTGTATCAAATTCTCACTTCCAAATGTCAGGCAAGTTGAGACCAGTTTAGTGTTAGACAACAGCACGTTAGAATTAGTAAATGATACGAAGTTTCTTGGAATAACCATTGATAGCAAATTGCAGTGGGGACCCCACATAGATAAATTGGCTGGTAAATTAAGTTCTGCGGCTTACGCTGTTAGGAACATCAGACAAAGCACGGATGTGGCTACATCTAGGCTAGTATATTTTAGTTACTTTCATAGTGTGATGTCCTATGGTATCTTGTTGTGGGGGAAAGCAGCGGATATTCAAACTATTTTTATTTTACAGAAAAGAGCTATTCGAGCAATTTATAATTTAAAACGAACAGACTCCTTAAGTGAGCTTTTTAAAAAAATTGACATACTATGAGTAGCTAGTCAATTTATTTTCGAAAATATAATGTATGTACGCAAGAACCTTACAACATTTTCCAAAATTAGCGATAGCTGTAATGTTAACCTAAGAAATAATCACAGACTGTGTGCGCGCCAATTTAGACTCGCGAAGGTAGGCAATTCTTTCAAGGGTCAGTGTATTCTCTACTATTATAAGATACCTCTGGAGATTTTGAAATTGCCATTTGAGCAATTTAAAAAGCATGTTAAAGCGACTTTGTCAAAAAAGGGATATTACAATGTTCAAGATTACTTAAATGACAGGACTGTATGGGGTTAATCTAGCTCAACACAGGCCTTGCTGTTAATAATTTTGTAATTATTTATTCCTGCTTATTAATCATAATAATTAAATTTTTCATATTTGTAATAGTTAAGCACAACCTATTTTAAAAGAGATCTAAAAATCAATCTGTGGGAGTTTCTACGCCCTTCTTCTCCCACAGTGGTCCAATGTAGAGAAGAGGCAAAATTGACGTATGCTAAGTATATGTAAATATCTACAGTAATAAAGTACTTTGACTTGACTTGAATTGACTATGCTGTTCTTAGTATTTCCATATTACAGATTAGCTAGAAGAGTAGGTATAAATCTGCCACCATACTGCACATGCTCAGTGCTAAGATCGTCTGAGCCCGGTGAGTTGCCTCTCGAAACAGTTTTTATAATTTTAAAGATGCTCTCCGGTGATACGTCAACTTCATCGTGCTTCTGCTGAGTATTCTAACTAGTCTGATTGTTATCATTGCTTGGCATCGTACTATTAGTTTGAAGAAATAGCTTATTAAAGTTATTAGCTATTATCTTATTTTTAGTCTATGGGCGACGGCGTTGGTATTCTGAACTTTAGTATTTTATTGTTTCATGCCAAAATCTTCTAAAATCCTCTTGATTCATACTGTATGCAATTTTATACATTATTATCTGGTCCTCCAAACGCTGGCACTGTTTAAGTTCTTTTTGAAATAACGTCAATCCGTACGGCATTGTATGCGCTTATCAGCTGATGAGCCGGTAATCGGTTCACCGTCTTGGTGCCATAGTAGCACATACCTCCGCAACACGCTCGCTCCACCCCGGTATTTTCTTCCTATACTTATTTTTCCTTCTATTGAAGCTAAAAGCAGACGTCTCAGCGTATTAAATTGTAGATACTAATGCATTGTACATGCTCTCTATGGATTCCAGGCCAGATAAAGGGAATTTTAGTAGTTCCCATGTGTGCTTTTCGACTATATAACTCTATTGCGCTATTTGATTCACATTCCTCGGATTCCATTTCCAGTGGTTCTGTGAAATTTGAGCATGCAAACTACCTAGGCTGTTCCGAAAATTGTAAGCCTACCACCTTTTTTTTCCTGAAATTATTTTGAATGCAAACCACCTTTCAATATTAATCTCCTTGGTGAAAATAATTGGCTGGCTACGAATGGTTATTTTTTCCATTATTAAAAAAAATACTGTCATTCTTCTTTTGTTTGCAATAATAGACGTATCGTGGGAAGCTTTTCGTGCGGGTGGAGTGGCTATTGCGGGAAAATATAAATATTTTATATAGGGAGAAGATGAAATGAAGATTGGATTACCTGTAATCAAGTGTGGTGTACCTGCAATCATGCAAGGTCATCTATCCTATTTAAACACCTTAAAGTCAGGAAGGTTGCTTCGCGGTGGATACCTCATTTTCTTACAGAAGAGCAAAAATACCGTCGTATTGATTGGTGCAAATTTATGCTCAAAAAGTTCAAAGGAGAAACTTCACAAAACTTATCCTACTTCATGACAACTGATGAATCTTGGATCTATAGCTACGATCCTCATACAAAGCTGCAATCCACGTAATGGGTGTTTGAAGAGGACCACTTGCCCACAAAACTTGCTCGCGGTCGGAGCGTTAATAAATAAAAAGTAGCGTTTTTTTTTGGATGTAGTGGACCAGTAGCCGTAATCTCGCTAGAAGACCATAGAACAGTTACTAGTAAATGGTATTCCGAAGTTTTTCTTCCTCATGCTTTTGGGGAGATGAGTTGTGAGCGCCCAAGGAGCGGTGTCCGTGACAATTTTTCACCAAGATAACGTGCCTGCTCACACAGCTGCTAGAACCATCGACTGTTTGTCAACTTCGGGGGCCAAATATTACCTCATCCTTCGTACAGCCCAGATTTAGCTCCGTGCGATATTTTTTTATTTCTTAAAGTAAAAAAAATGCCTCGCGGATGAAAATTTAACACCGCAAACACCGTCGAAGAATCTCGTCGGTTATTTTCCGACCTCCAGCAAGATGCGTTTTTCAAATGTTTTGAGGATTGGTTCACTCGTATGCATAAGTGTATATATAGGGGTTGGAGGGGAATATTTTGAAAAACTGTAAGTAAACTTTTTTAATATTCTAACTATTTTTCATTTCATTAAAAAAAATTGGAACAGTATCTTTGCATGTTACCAGCCGGTCTATTTGCAGCTCTACATATATAGATCTATGGTCCATCCATGCCATCTCGTAATCATGATTATGTTATTAACTATAGCACCACCCGTCTCAGTCGCAATAACATGATCGAGCCATGAAGTGGTTCCGTGAGCATAGCTAACGTAAAATAAATTAATGAGCACGAAAGCAATCCTAGGACTGTCTCCTTCGGTGTGCCGCAAGGATCAGACCTGGGACCGCTTCTGTTCCTCATTTACATAAATAATTTACATAAAACTGCAGGCAGTTTATACTATCCTTTTTAAACACCTTAAAGTCAGGAAGGTTGCTTCGCGGTGGATACCTCATTTTCTTACAGAAGAGCAAAAATACCGTCGTATTGATTGGTGCAAATTTATGCTCAAAAAGTTCGAAGGAGAAACTTCACAAAACTTATCATACTTCATGACAACTGATGAATCTTGGATCTATAGCTACGATCCTCATACAAAGCTGCAATCCACGTAATGGGTGTTTGAAGAGGACCACTTGCCCACAAAACTTGCTCGCAGTCGGAGCGTTAATAAATAAAAAGTGGCGTTTTTTTTTGGATGTAGTGGACCAGTAGCCGTAATCTCGCTAGAAGACCATAGAACAGTTACTAGTTAATGGTATTCCGAAGTTTTTCTTCCTCATGCTTTTGGGGAGATGAGTAGTGAGCGCCCAAGGAGCGGTGTCCGTGACAATTTTTCACCAAGATAACGCGCCTGCTCACACAGCTGCTAGAACCATCGACTGTTTGTCAACTTCGGGGGCCAAATATTACCCCATCCTTCGTACAGCCCAGATTTAGCTCCGTGCGATATTTTTTTATTTCTTAAAGTAAAAAAAATGCTTCGCGGATGAAAATTTAACACCGCAAACACCGTCGAAGAATCTCGTCGGTTATTTTCCGACCTCCAGCAAGATGCGTTTTTCAAATGTTTTGAGGATTGGTTCACTCGTATGCATAAGTGTATATATAGGGGTTGGAGGGGAACATTTTGAAAAACTGTAAGTAAACTTTTTTGATATTCTAACTATTTTTCATTTCATTAAAAAAAATTGGAACAGTATCTTTGCATGTTACCAGCCGGTCTATTTGCAGCTCTACATATATAGATCTATGGTCCATCCATGCCATCCCGTAATCATGATTATGTTATTAACTATAGCACCACCCGTCTCAGTCGCAATAACATGATCGAGCCATGAAATGGTTCCGTGAGCATAGCTAACGTAAAATAAATTAATGAGCACGAAAGCAATCCTAGGACTGTCTCCTTCGGTGTGCCGCAAGGATCAGACCTGGGACCGCTTCTGTTCCTCATTTACATAAATAATTTACATAAAACTGCAGGCAGTTTTCACTATCCTTTTTAAACACCTTAAAGTCAGGAACGTTGCTTCGCGGTGGATACCTCATTTTCTTACAGAAGAGCAAAAATACCGTCGTATTGATTGGTGCAAATTTATGCTCAAAAAGTTCGAAGGAGAAACTTCACAAAACTTATCCTACTTCATGACAACTGATGAATCTTGGATCTATAGCTACGATCCTCATACAAAGCTGCAATCCACGTAATGGGTGTTTGAAGAGGACCACTTGCCCACAAAACTTGCTCGCGGTCGGAGCGTTAATAAATAAAAAGTGGCGTTTTTTTTTGGATGTAGTGGACCAGTAGCCGTAATCTCGCTAGAAGACCATAGAACAGTTACTAGTAAATGGTATTCCGAAGTTTTTCTTCCTCATGCTTTTGGGGAGATGAGTAGTGAGCGCCCAAGGAGCGGTGTCCGTGACAATTTTTCACCAAGATAACGCGCCTGCTCACACAGCTGCTAGAACCATCGACTGTTTGTCAACTTCGGGGGCCAAATATTACCTCATCCTTCGTACAGCCCAGATTTAGCTCCGTGCGATATTTTTTTATTTCTTAAAGTAAAAAAAATGCTTCGCGGATGAAAATTTAACACCGCAAACACCGTCGAAGAATCTTGTCGGTTATTTTCCGACCTCCAGCAAGATGCGTTTTTCAAATGTTTTGAGGATTGGTTCACTCGTATGCATAAGTGTATATATAGGGGTTGGAGGGGAATATTTTGAAAAACTGTAAGTAAACTTTTTTGATATTCTAACTATTTTTCATTTCATTAAAATAAATTTGAACAGTATCTTTGCATGTTACCAGCCGGTCTATTTGCAGCTCTACATATATAGATCTATGGTCCATCCATGCCATCCCGTAATCATGATTATGTTATTAACTATAGCACCACCCGTCTCAGTCGCAATAACATGATCGAGCCATGAAGTGGTTCCGTGAGCATAGCTAACGTAAAATAAATTAATGAGCACGAAAGCAATCCTAGGACTGTCTCCTTCGGTGTGCCGCAAGGATCAGACCTGGGACCGCTTCTGTTCCTCATTTACATAAATAGCATGAAAGATATTAGCTTTACAGGCGATATCACTCTTTACGCAGATGACACGTGCCTATTTTACTTCGGTAACGATGTCCACATGATAATAGACAGAGCTCAGCAAGATCTAGATACTCTACACCAGTGGCTTAAAAGTAACTTACTCACAATTAATACGTCTAAAACTAAATACTTAATTTTTTCTGCTAAAAACAAACCAATACCAGTCCATAAATCTCTAACCATAAACCAAGTAACAATAGATAAAACAAATGAAGAAAAATATTTAAGATTAATTATAGATAGTCATGTAACATGGAAGCCTCACATCGAAAAAGTAAAAGGTAAATTAACGTCTCTATCGGGTGCCTTGCGTGGTATTTCACGTTGCCTACCAAAACGTGTCCGCTAAACCATTTACAACTCACTAGTAAGACCCCATATAGAATACCTAATAGAGATATGGGGTGCAGCGGCGAAAACAAACCTGGTTCCACTGCAGATTGCACAAAATAAAGTCATTAAAACTCTCTTTGGCTACGATTTCTTAACAACTACGACTAAAATCTATACAGAAACAAAATTATTAAACATATCACAAACATACAAATATAACACATGCATACTTATACGAAAAATCCTTACAAAAGACATTCATACCCAAATTACTTTCATAAAAAAGATAGATCTACGAAAACGTTTGACTAGACAAGCAAATAACATTGTTATACTAAGCCACAGGACAAACTACGGTAAAAACAGCATAGTTGCAGATGGGGCGCGACTGTATAACAAACTACCGAAAGCTATAAAAGAAGCGAGATCACTACCAATTAATAAAAAACTTTTAAAAATATAAATCTCAAAATCACCACATTCTTAAAATAAATATTTACATTTTTCAAGGACTACCCTACTTTAATGTCTCGCGCGATGGAAGAAATCTATTTGTGTAATTATTTATTTGTGTTGTTTCTCAAGTAAGTGAATATTGTATTCTTTTTGAGAAATAAATATCTTAAACCTTAACGTATGTGTATAAAGTATCGGGAAGGCTTTGTTTGTCTAAATACTGGTATTTGTACTCACTACAGAAACCTTCCAGCTCTTTACCAAATAACGAGGTAGGGTTCGCATTAAAGTCGCCGGAAATAATACAGTGCACCGTATTGCGTTTCTCCACTATGGAATTAATTTGTACTAGTATCTCGCAGAATTCCGGCCAGTTCTTGGTCTTCATAACTGGCATATAGACGGTAATAACAAGGACAGTATGTACTTCCAATAGCGTTATCTCCACATCGGCTATACGTGGGGATTCGAATTCTATGCTGACCGCCTGTAAACATTTCTTCTAAATTTATTGGTTACCATATTAGTCAAAATTGTTTCCTCTTTTTATAATAGTAAATCAAGAGTTGAGAAAACCCAATAGTCGCTGCATAGTAGGTAGTTAAAAACCGACAAAATACAAAACCTTCCAGCAAAACTCTATTTAAATAAAACAGTAAGAGGTTCTAGAAAACATAATTCAAATAACGTTCATATTAATCAATTAAAAAATTAAGAAACACAATTTATTTATAATTTATATCAAACAGAAGATTCTAAAAACACAATAACGCACACAACACAAATAAAACAATATATATTCTAGAAGGAAAAATCTTACTACTAAAACCCTCAGTGTTGAAGTTGTCAGGACAATTTTAATAAAAATTTAATTTTAGAAAGAAAAATTGTAGCTACAGTCAATATTCCGTCAATTACCAAAGTATTATTTTTATTATTATTATTATTCATTAAAATCTGCTTATTATTAGTGGGAGTAAGTATGTAAATTATACTTATATAATTAATTACATAGTCCATTTTTATTTAAAAAAAGGAGTTTCCCACCTTTAGACCTCACTGCCTCAGTGCTTGAATGGTCAACAGACCACTGAGTGAATTTCACAGGAAACGTTTATTTTGTTTGACATTGTTCTAAAGCGTAGTCTACGGAAATCTACGGAATAACTTTCCGTAGATTTCCGTAGAAGCATTGCCCTAAACGTGCCCAGTAAGTAAAATACATAATTTGAACAGATATGTAAGCTAAGTACTGATTATTTCAAATTTAAAAGTGGATGTTGGACAAAATGCCGCTGTAAAAATTACGCAGTTGGATATTGAACACAACATTGGAGGTTGCATAGCATAAAATACTTTTTAGTTGCGTGCTTGTGTGTTCAAAGAACCATTGGTAGAATACAGAATGTTTTATTTTATTTGAATCTAAGGTAACTAACGACACGAGGTGTGCAGTTTGCGCGAGCGGGAATAAGGTACCCACCTATTTTGTTTCATAAAGTTTATGCAAGTAGTTACAGGTATAAGGTAGAGATGTGTAAATAGCCGGATCGTTGGGCTATTAACCGGTTAATAGCCGTAAATTTGCCGGTTAATAGCTAAACTGGCTATTTTTAATACAAAACCTCGTTTTTTTATAGTTGCTTTATCATTACTTATCGGAAATTCGGATTATTCCTTTTTTTCGTCAATTTTTTCCGAAAATTCTAATTGGCACTTGGCCGAGAAATCTGCAACGGACTTGACCAAAAGCATCCGAATTACAGATCACTAATGATAATACAACCATAAAAAAACACATTTTGTAAAAAAAACATTAATAGTGGGGTTAATAGCCATTTTGGCTATTAATATTAACAAGATTAGTAGCACTGCCCATCTCTAGGTATACATAATGTGCATGCATAAGTATGAAATAAAACGTTTCGATCGTCAACTTGGTGATGTGAACGAACGGAACTTTTTGATCGGTGTAGATTAACGGGAATTAACGTATAAAATAACATTTTGTTAAGTATTGTAATCTACAATATGGTCGGGTATTTACGTAGGTACTTGATTCGCCAATATTTTTAAATGGGTAGGTATATCACTGATTAGAATAGGTACCTATTTACCTATCAAATTCGGCCGACCAAATTATATTGCATCAGCCTGTATCAGTCACATAAAAGAAGTAGAGAAATTAAAATATGAATAAAAGTACAACATACCTTTCCAAATCCGTCAAATTCCTGTAATATGTTTTCCTACGTGTCACTGACATTTCTGTCGTTGGTTTTTCTCATTAACAGGTCCTAAGCTCAGTAAATTAATAATCTTTACCAAAACCTCACCAAAACAAGCCACAACCTGACTGACGCTTCGAAAGCAAGATGGCGTCGCGCAAGCGCGTCATAGCTGAATCCTTGTCCATGATTGGCTGTAAGGTGGATATTGATTAAACACGCACGGAGATTTGTTTCTGATGCGTTCAGAATACGCAAATTACGGAGGTTGGCCAAACAAGCAATGAACACTGTTCGATTCAAAATCGATATTCGATCGATGGTTTCGGAACGGCCATTTTGAATTTGACGTTGCTGCCAACCTTGCAGTTTTTTGACAACTGACAGACGAAAAGCCCTCGCGATGTAACGCGTATTGGTATAGGGTATTGAAATAAAATCGCAAGCCATCTGGATTGTATTCGGGTTCCCCTCAGGATTGTCTATATAGCTGAGTGTATTGTGGTTCCCCGAACCAGATAAAGTTCGCATTTACGTGGCCGATTGGTTTTTCCCACGTAACATAACCTGTGTTGGAACACTGTGCTCGTCGAAGCTGGCCTGCCAGCCATACCTGGTTGGCTGAAGAACCTGTCTACCAAGAAGAGCCTAGGGTGCACCCGGGCCTTGCAGAGAGACAGGAGTTTGACGGGAACGAAGCACAGACCAGGTCAGATAGATTCATAATTAATAGCTCGGTGAATCGCCGACGTTCTCACTTCTTGGCATCTGATCGCTACGCTACCTCGTAGCTGATGGGCCCCTGCGAGGTCATTGGGTGCCGAGAGGCCTGAACAATTTTGGTAGCAGAGCGTGGTTTCCTGAGATTTGCAGCCGTCAAGGGCTCCAGGAACCCACGATTTGGGACTATCAATCTGTAGGTATAGGCGGTTATTAGCTAACTTGGTGTTGTTCCTGTATCCACATAGATTGGTAGTATTGTAAGCTATAGGTCTATTGCTGGTAGTAGACAGACAGATATTGAGTTGAAATTTGCATTGAAGTACCAGTTAGTCAATCTATTAGTGTCTAGTAATGCTAATGAATGTTTGGTTAACATAGGTAGTTACATCTATTGATAGCAGGCTATTACATTGTTTTCAGTTTATAGCAATTTATAACTTGAACTAATATTGACTATCTGTGTGTGTTATAATGAAAAAGGGAAACTAAATTGTATTTACAGAATTTATATAGATATAAAACTCGGTTCCTATTGTTTAAGGAAAACAGCATTGTTTAAGTTGTGGTTTAGGGTTCCCTCGTTTGGGTTATAGACTGGAGGGTCCAATATAATTGAGTTACTGCAAATTGTGAGTAAGTATCGTTCCGATCATGTCGTTATCTGAAATCCAGAAGGGTGTTTCTAAGGAACTCAGATGGTTTTCCTCCGCACACGGTCTGATAGACCGTTTAGATAGGCATGATGTGGTATTGGAGCAGTCTATGGACGTTAAGGAACGTTACAATAGGGTGCTCGAATTGTCCGCGCAGGCGGAATCAGTTGATGGTTGCGCACCTGACAGGCTGTCACGGTTGCTAGGGGATGTCGACCAATGTATGGAGATGGCAGCTGCTATCACGCAGAAGGCTGCGGACATACGTAGACAGCGCGAGTCCAGCCATGGTGGTGACATTGAAGCACCTCTGCCGCTTCAGGGTTCAGGGTCCAGGTTACCGGCCATAACTATGCCTACTTTTGACGGAGTGTCCGGTGAATGGATGAGCTTCATCAATCTGTTCGACAGTTTGGTGCACATGCGATCGGACATTACCAAGTCTGTCAAGATGGCTCAGCTGGTGGCAGCATTGAGGGGTGAGCCTAGGGAGCTGCGGTCGCTCATTTGACAGTTACGGAGGGTAACTATGAAACGGCCAGACAATTGTTGGTCAGACGTTACCATAACAATCGGAGGTTGGCCGATGCCCAACTGAACCGTTTGTTTAGTATCCCGGTTGTGAACAAGGTCGGGGCCATACAGACGGAGGTTTTGAACCCATTGTTGTCCGTCACCAAGGCTCTAGAGAATCTTGGACTTCCGGTTGGTGAATGGTCGTACCTACTGCTGTACATTGTACTTTCCCGCCTACCCGCTGACGTGCAGACTCGTTTCGAACAGTCTCACGGGAGGTCGGCCGAGGACCTGCCCGCCTTCTCCGACTTGGTCGGATTCTTGGAAGAGGAGGCTCGACGGGCAGAGAATTTGGGGTTGACGGTCACCCATCCTTCGGAGCCACAGAGAGCTGCCGGGAGCGCTGTGAGTAGGGGCCCTCCGACGAGGAAGGACCGCACCAACCGGCAGTCGTATGGGACTGTGAGTGCATTGACCCCACATAGTGAGACCTGCCCATGTTGTAGGCAGATTGGCCATGCTGTGGCCAATTGCAATAAGTTCGGGGAACTTAGGGTTGAGGGACGGCGCCGGATGGCCAAGCAGCGGAGCTGGTGTTTCCTGTGCCTCGGGCCACACATGGCTAGGGACTGCACGCGCACAAAAATGTGCGGATATTGTGGTGGGGCCCACAACAATCTGTTGTGCATGAACCGGTCCGGCCAACAGCCACCACAGGGCCGGACCCAGGGTGACACGGCATGGGGCCCTGAGAATTCGTTTGCGACTCGGAGCGCAACTCAGGGGCCAATGTCCCCACGTGCACAGGGCGGTACTAGGGTGCAGGGCCGCACTCAGGGTCATCACATGGGGGGCCCTGAGTTTTCGGTTGCGACTCAGCATCCGACCCAGCGGGCAATGGGGCCACAAGCACGCAGCCATCCAGGGGTGCAGGGCCGCACTCAGGGTCATCACATGGGGGGCCCTGAGTTTTCGGTTGCGACTCAGCATCCGACCCAGCGGGCAATGGGGCCACAAGCACGCAGCCACCCAGGGGTGCAGGGCCGCACTCAGGGTCATCACATGGGGGGCCCTGAGTTTTCGGTTGCGACTCAGCATCCGACTCAGCGGGACATTGGGTATGTTGAGCAGGCCGTAACGGGCGGGTGGCATGGGACACCTTCGAGCTATGCGGATGCGGTTCGGACGCCGCCTCAGTTGTCGCCCCGCTCGTCGCCTCGTCCTCATCGGTCACATGTGATGTCCCCCCCGCTCATGGAGCGGCCACGGTTGAATTCACGCCCACCCCCCTTCGGGGGGCGTCGTAGGGTGGCAATGGAACCGGCGCGTGGGCCATTTGTACAATGGGACCCTCTGGCGTATAGCTGCCTACCTGATCGGTTACAGGCACAGTGGGGCCCCGGGGGCCCTCGCTAGGAATTTGCGGCCCAAACATTGGTTGCCCCCCAACCGGAGACGGTGGTGTTACCGATCGCCTCTGTGCTTGTTTGGGATTTGGCGGGCAACCCAACATACGTTCGCGCCCTATTAGATTCTGGAGCTCAGGGCTGCATTGTATCGAACGATTTAGCAAAATGGTTGGGCCTCAATATAAATAATGTATCGCTGCCGAGGAAATTGGTCCCTGCTGGGGATTACAGGGCAACCCTTCACGGGTTTTGTGATGCCTCTGAACGAGGGTTTGCGGCAGCGGTTTATTTGCGAACCGTCACCTCCACCGGGGAGGTCGACGTGCGTTTGGTTTTGGCAAAAAGCAAGGTAGCGCCTATTCGGACAAGGATGACGATTCCAAAACTGGAACTGTCCGGGGCTGCTCTTTTGACCAAACTTTTGAATCACACTCTAACAGTGTTGCGTGGGTCAGTGGTTTTGTAGGATACGGTGTACGCGTGGACGGACAGCCAGATTGTTTTGTGCTGGCTGAAGGCTTCGGTCCATAACTTAGAGGTTTTTGTTGCGAACCGTGTCTCCCAGATTGTATCGTCTGAGGTCCCACTGACCTGGAGACATGTACCAGGAGAATTGAACCCGTCTGATTGTGCATCCAGGGGATGTCGGGCTCCTGAACTCGTTAGACACCATTTGTGGTGGGGACCACCCTGGCTTGCCAGGAGAGAATCGGACTGGCCCCACCGCCATGTAGTAGTATCTTCGGATCATGGCCCCAGAGCGGCCGTGCATGTTACCCAGAAGGCTGAGGACCCTGACGCCGGGTTTCTGCTGGACCGGTATAGCTCATGTGTGTTTGTTTGTTTATCCACCAAGGCGGTACATCTCGAGCTCGTTGCTGATCTCTCGACAGAGGCTTTCATTGCTTGTTTGGATAGGTTTGTTTCTCGAAGGGGACTTCCAACTTTGATCCGCTCTGATAACGGCACTAACTACGTCGGTGCGGAACGATACTTACGAGAGATAGTCAACTTTTTGAATGTAAATAAAGTGGATATTGAAACGGCCCTCTCCCGTCGGGGTATACAGTGGACCTTCAGCCCACCGCGTTGCCCCCACTGGGGTGGGATTTTTGAGGCCGTAGTTAAGTCAGCTAAGACGCACTTGGGGCGTATAGTAGGTCAGACCGCGCTGACTTTTGAGGAGATCGCGACATTGTTTTGTAAGATCGAGGCCGTTCTCAATTCGCGACCGTTGTGTCCGCTCAGCTCGGATCCAAATGACCTGGAGGCTCTGACCCCAGGCCATTTCTTGATAGGACAGCCACTTAACGCGTTGCCCGAGCACCCCTTCGAGGGAGTGAAATTGTATCGGTTGTCAAGGTATCAGATGTTGCAGCAGTTTACTCAGAATTTCTGGAAGCGTTGGTCGCTCGAGTATCTGCATATCTTCAACAGCGCCTTAAGTGGACTGACAAAACCAGCCCCCCTAGTGTTGGTGACCTCGTTCTGGTTAAGGATGCTAACCTACCGCCACTACGTTGGCGCAGGGGGCGCATTGTTAACTTGTTCCCTGGCAAGGACGGGACTCCCCGGTCTGCAGAGGTTCTAGTAGGAGGCTCGGTTCTAAAACGAGCGGTAGCAACGTTGTCTCGGCTGCCCGTAGATTAAGGGACAGGTGGGTGCCTGTCCGGGCGGGTGATTGTTCGATTCAAAATCGATATTCGATCGATGGTTTCGGAACGGCCATTTTGAATTTGACGTTGCTGCCAACCTTGCAGTTTTTTGACAACTGACAGACGAAAAGCCCTCGCGATGTAACGCGTATTGGTATAGGGTATTGAAATAAAATCGCAAGCCATCTGGATTGTATTCGGGTTCCCCTCAGGATTGTCTATATAGCTGAGTGTATTGTGGTTCCCCGAACCAGATAAAGTTCGCATTTACGTGGCCGATTGGTTTTTCCCACGTAACATAACCTGTGTTGGAACACTGTGCTCGTCGAAGCTGGCCTGCCAGCCATACCTGGTTGGCTGAAGAACCTGTCTACCAAGAAGAGCCTAGGGTGCACCCGGGCCTTGCAGAGAGACAGGAGTTTGACGGGAACGAAGCACAGACCAGGTCAGATAGATTCATAATTAATAGCTCGGTGAATCGCCGACGTTCTCACTTCTTGGCATCTGATCGCTACGCTACCTCGTAGCTGATGGGCCCCTGCGAGGTCATTGGGTGCCGAGAGGCCTGAACAAACACAATATTTCTACTGGATATAAACTTTTTTATTTTTGCATAGAACGTGAATTGTAACCACTTTAGGACATTTTTTGTCCCATTATACGATGTAAAATCAGCTGTTCTTTAAGTAGACGTCAAAAAGTATATTTTCCGAAAAATGGTCCGTTGAACATTCAAGCACTGAGGCAGGGACCTTGCAACATTAAAAACAACAATCACAGTTCACTTCACTTTAAACAATGGCTAGGATTTTTATGTCATATAGATATCACTGCACCTATTCGTCAGCCGGCCTTAATAAGGAACACTGAATTTAATTATTAACACTAATTACAAAGGTCATCTTTTCTGCAGGCCGCATCTTCAGGTCTTAAAACTAGGTAGAGGTGAATTATGTTCAAGGCGATTTCTTCAAACTTGGACAAAAAAAATCTATGATGAACCGACAAATAATGTGGAGCCCTTATTAATTATACTCTAGGAGAATTAATAGTTAAAACCCAACCAATATCACAACAATAATAAACTTAATTGTCGATGTACGTACCTGCCATAACATCGCCATCTAGAATAATTATGTAGGCAATCTAACGCAACTAGCATACCTATTTAATTAACCCGCGTTGCGAAATGCAGCTTCGTTATCTTTATTTATAATAAAATGTATATATCTCATCCTTATTTTCGATGTTCCGAATTGTACAGGCATAATTCGGTTTCGCAATGGGTAGGTATCTTAACTTTTTGAAGCTATTCTAAAATGCGTCGTGTTTTGTTAAGTGCCTCCGAAAGTTGGATTCCTCCCTCATTAGCAGTGATAGGAATAGAAGAGGAATATAATATTAACCTAAACTTCGAGGAACATAGAGGAGGAATAGTGACATCCCTACGACATTTTTTTTTCTGGGACATCTGCCCCAAGATTCCGGACATGACTTAAGTACATTAAAATAATGTTATTAGGTATAAGTAATTGGTCTATATTTACCTAAAGTTTGAGACTAGACATAACATAACACAGAGTCGTTACAAACACCACATTTTCTGAAAGTTTTTTTTTGGAGAACATTTTGATAATTACTTGATTATCTTACAACTATAAAACGCAATCTTTTTACATGAAACCGCACACGTTTTGAAGTAAACATCTACTTTTCTTTCGTTCTTGACCACGTTTCTTGAGATTTCTAAAGTTCAAGTGTATAATTGAAAAAAAAAACAGACCACTGTCTTTAAAATAATAAAACAGTCATTTTTATCATTTTATCATTCTCTATATACGTATCGTATTTCAGACGGAGATAGAGGATAATAATTTTTAAAAACGAAAGGTATTTGTCTTTTATCTCACGAAAAGATCACTATATAAAAGTTTATTTCAAAATCTGCGTAATGTTATTATTAAAATAATGGCCGGATCACATTTTCCAGTAACACACTCAAACTTTAAAAATCTTTGAAAACATCGTCATGTGCGCCCGAGAAAGAAGATAGGTTCCACAAAACGCGTATGGCCTTTAAGTACATGTTTACGGTATACGAGCTGCGCATTTCCTTATCAATTCTTAGAAATTCAAAAATATCTCGCCGGTAGTGGCATGCTTGTGCGGAGGGTGGTCTACCTGCTGTAACCTGCCCCCGCCGCCGCCCAGGTTACTCTCATTCCTGTACCTCGGTCTGTTAAGTGCGCATCTACCTGTATTGTTTCTGAGAATATTGTCTTTGACCCTTGCACGGTTTTTGGTTTATTGGATCTTCTTAATACGACTACCTTGGCTTAAATTTATAGATTACGATTTGCTGCAATAAGTTGTTGTATATTTGTTCCTGTCTGTCTACATCACAGAGCATTGAATATTAGAGAGAGGACAAGCCACCGTTGTATGCCCAGTGTGCATACAGTGCAATCATTTGCTCTCAGCAAGAATTACCGAGTGCACGCGCCGATCGCCTTACAAAACTGACAAAACCTAGCTTTATTTTCTATAATGCTGGCCTGTGCAGTTATCCTGTGTGAAAATCGCAGTGAATCGACTAATTTCCATAACAAGGGGATACCATTTCACAGGTAAGTACTGAAAATACAATATTTCTTCAATTAAACAACACGATTAACGAAATATTCCGAGGAAGTAATGTTATTGAGTCGCATCCACATTCCGTCTTTCTCATACTCATTAGCGTTGCCTACTAACGAGAGAGACAGATTTTCTGATTTTAGGTTCCCATGCAATCTGGAAATAAAAGAAAAATGGATGACAGCAACAGCTAGATGACCTTTTTGGTAGCCAGTGAAGAGGAGTACAATATGCTCTGCTCATTTTAAAGAAAATATTTTATATCATTGAGTATCTTAAAATGTAGTTATTTTGTACAATGTATTTATTTTGAGTAATAAATATTGTCTACAACACCCATATAGTTTTTGACTGCTATGCGACAATATGTTAAAATAATAAATACTTTTCTTGACTTTTAAATAAGAATGAGTTTTATTGCACTTGTATTTTCACGTACACAGTCTAAATAATTTATAACACAATACAGAACACTAATGAATAATCCGATCTAAATTGTCTCCCAGGCGAAGTTTTACTGTCCTAGAACATAATTCGCGAAAGACAAAACTATCGATAACCTTTTATCGACATCACCCTGTCCCCACATATTCATGCAATTGCTGCTGTGTGCGTGATTTATGAAACAAAGTGCGCCTCATGCGCATGTATACAGCCACGTTACTGCTTTGCATGTGTTTACCAATAAGAGAGAAGGGATAAATGTGTAAGTGGTTATTATATGTACGTGTTCGTTGTGTTTATTTAATAAAACGTTGTGTGCGGGAATTCAGCTTGCGACAGTCAGTTTGCATACAAAAAAGGCTGAATGTCCTATCTCCTATGTTGAGTTATCTGTGGTCTACATCAACTGATACGGTGAGTCAAACTTTATTCGTTTTTAATATTTTGACTAAAATTATGCGTTCCCGCAGACTGAGAGAGCTGCTTAGTACCGATTTTGGTTGACTGCCAATAGCTGATATAGTGGGATGGTCATGCATGTGGTATGTCATTATAGGCAGCCAAAATATTTAATGTGACATTTTGATTGTATGATGGCAAAATATAATATCTTCCACTTTTTGGGATGTTCTTTTTAATAATAGTTGTAAAATAGAAGAAAAAAATCATTATCAATAACAGTCTCGCGTTTTATTTTAAGTACTCCACTACCTCTTTTTGGAGACCAGTAAGATTTGCGATGGCGAAAAACGAAATAGTACGAAGTTGGATTGGAAATCACCCTGATATATATTACGACCCCGCTAGTAACTTGATTTACTGTTCTAAGTGCGGGAGCAGTATAACGGCTAAACTAAGAGGTGTGAAGAGGCATATTGAAGGTCCGAAACACAAACGGACAAGTAAGAAACCAAATGAGGAATTTTATTTGGACCTGGTAAAATTTCTTATATTATATTATACAAGGTATATTATATAATATAATAAATTGTATAAGGTCCAAATAAAATTCTTCATTTAGTTTCTTACTTGTCCCTTTGTGTTGGTTCAAGCAAATAACCCCGCTTTCAAAATGTTCTTTGAAAAATAATTTTCTACAGTTGAAGTAATCAGCAAAAAGTTCTTGAGCAATCTTTGCTGAGGAAAGTTTAATTAAACAAGTTTTAAAACAAAAATATACTCTATTTATGACCAAACTGAAATCAAAAACTGTAGATATCTTTAGACGAGACAACTGATTTTTTATGGAGGTATATGGTAAATTTTCTTGTTAAACCCTTAAATTCGAGTAAAAAAACCCATTCTTGCTTGCCTGCAAGGTACTAGCAATTCTTAATGGGAACACAATTGCCCAATTTGTAATAGACTGCCTTGAACATATGTGGCGCGATTCATATGAATCCAAAGTAGGAGACGTTGCTGTTTTATGTACTGACAGTGTAGCATATATGCTGAAGGCGGGACGTGCTTTGAAAAATTATTATCGAGGCAGCGGCCGCGGACGAAAGTTACCGCAAAGTTAGGGTGAAGAGGACTTCACTGAACTGCTGACAGAGATCCACGGTATGAGACTGGAACTGCAAGACGTCAGAGAGCAGAACTCCGAACTTGGACTACTCAGAGCCGAAACGACCTATCTCTAGGATCAGCTTACCGCAGTCTCATCGACCGTAACTGGGACTGCTTCAGACTACAAATGCGTAATAGAGGTACGGGACCGAGAAATACTCTCGCTAAAAGCAACAATGGAAGGCCTCCACTTAACAATGGACATAAAAGCACAGCAGGACGTTAGGAATGAGCTCGAGATTATTGGAATATCTGAGCTAGAATATTAAAATCTACTCCACACTGTCCTTCTATAAAAGAAGATTGGGGTTGACGTCTCAGAGCGGGATGTGGATGGTGTGTATCGAGCCTGCCTCAAGAGATCGCCCAAAGGAGATGCAGAAGAGTCGCCATTCTATTCAGGAAAGAAAAATCTCCCACTTGTGATGAGGCTGGTTCGACCTGCAAAACGTGATGAGGTTTAAAAGCAGCCAAAACCAGAAAAAATCTGACCTCAGAGGGAATTTCAGACGGCCTCACTAGACAAGTATTTGTGAATGAACGCCTTACTAAACAAAACCGTTTGTTATTTCGTCAGATTAAACTGTGAGCAAGCGAGCATAATTTTAGCTATGTATGGGTGCGAGAAGGATCAATCGTCGTCCGAAAAGCAGAAAAAGCTCCTGCAATCCTCATCAGATCTCCAGGAGACCTGAATAAAAATCTGGGTCCACCGAATCCCACAGAACAGATATCACAAAGCTGAAAACCATACCGATACTGATGTAACTCTATCTTTAGACTTAGTTTTAAATAAATACTACTGTGATTTTTATTCGATTACCATGTTTATATGTGTCATTATACTAATTTAGAATAATGTTTCATTGTGAAGCGACAACAACTCAGCATCGTCAACAATGATACACCCGCTGACTCAACCTGTCTCACAACCGCGCTTGACTCACAAGGAAGGTATCCCTCACTTCACACACTACGACAGTAAATACTATACGAACTCCTAAATAATCCTCAACCATTTACGGCCATTTCTCACCAAACTGTATTACATGCTCAATACCGAATTAATAAAATAAAACATGTGCAGCTTTCCGAAACAAAGAACAAAATCCCCACCAACCTACTCGTCTTGGTTAAGTAGGAATATTTTTTGTTTTCACATTTAGATATGGCTAACAATATAACTGATGAAATAGATAGTTTTCAAAATGTAAGCTGCTCTAAACTAAACATTCTAGAGTGTCCTAAATTCTCAATATAATCTAAAGCTAATTTAATATTCGTAGACAAAGAAAAAACTTCGACCAGTTCGATTGCAAAAAATGGATATGAAAGTATAAATTATAGTATGAACTAAATGTCACCTGAACATTAACTCTGTAATTGGACAAATGGATGGGAACGTTTCTTTGAATTCCACCAAATAATTAAATAAATCTCGGGATAATCGTTTACGTTAGGAATTGCTTGACGGTTACCGCCACTTACGAACCAGACCTAAAAGATGCCAACTGCGTAGTTCTAGATATCCAAAATGGGCCCACAGTCATAGGGTTTTTTTTTTTTATTTATTTATTCATATATTCAGAACTTAGATTTAGGTATATTTAGCAGCGAACGAAAACCAGACATGGTTTATCCGTCGCTGTCATTGCTCTCGTTATACAGTTAATAGTTTACTTATAAGCAGATACATTAGGTGTATAATAAAAAGTGAATGAAGTTAGTTCTTAGGTAAAACTCAAGCTAAGACCTTTTGTTCTATGTTAGGTAGGTATGTAACTATCAATTAAGTGGTTTTTAACCTTTAAACTAAAATTATTATTGTTTATAAACATGTTTTGGAGATCTATTGGTAGTTCATTTACAATTTTAGGCAAGTAGTACATCCATGTTCGTTGACCATACACATTATTGAAATGTGGCAAGTGGAATGAGTTTTGATAAGGTAAATTACGCAATCTATCGGGTCGCTCATTTTTGTTCAATTTTGTTTTGTTATGGTTTCCTTCAATTAGTGTATGTAATTTTATTTTATCAAAAACTGTGAGAATTTTGCAGTATTTAAATAGTCCGTTCCATTGATTTTTATTTTTACATTCCATCTTAACTTTTTTTGGCGCAATGAGTTTTAGCATACTGGTTTGTAGTTTGTAGATATAGTCTAGGTAAGTTTTATATGTTTTGCCATAGCTAGATAAGCCGTATCCAATGATTGATTCGGCCATTGCTAGGTATATTAGTCGTAGAATTTTATATGGGACTTTATATTTTAATATGGCTAGCTTGCTTTGTATAGCCCTCAGTTTTTGACATACATGTTGCATGTGTGGTCCCCAGTTGAAGCGCTCGTCAATAATAAGGCCCAAATATTTGTGTTGTTTTACTATATCTAGCGCATTGCATTTACAGTTTAGGTGTTTATTATGGAAGCAGTCGTGTTCGTGAGTTATTACTTTTAATGAGTGTTCATCTGTATTGTGCGAGGATCTAATGTGAATGATTTTAGTTTTGTTACGGTTTAGCACCAGCCCCACGTCGTGTGCCCATTTGCATATCAAGTCAAAGTGTTCTTGCATATGTTTTTCTGCTACCCGTATATCCCTGTGAGCCGAAATCAGGCATGTATCGTCGGCGAATTGGTAAACTGACCCTTCCTGAGTGACGTTACACATATCATTCACATAAAATAAATACTCTAAAGGAGCTAAAATGGACCCTTGTGCGGTGCCCTCTCCTGTAGGTATAGCGTCACTCAGAGTATCCGCAATTTTTACTACTGTCTGTCTATTGCTATGGTAATTTTTTATGCAGTTGAGTAGTGGTCCGGAGATGCCGTTTTGATCTAATTTGTTATAAAGTGTTTCGTATCTTAATGTCTCGAATGCCTTACTGAAGTCTATAAATATCGTAAGTACATGTTTTTTATTGTTAAGGTGTTCGTTAATTTCGTTTGTAAATTTAGATAATAGTTTTACCGTACTCTGGTTTTTTTGAAATCCGTATTGTTTATTATTAATAATATTATTCTTTTGTATATAATTGTTTATTTGGTTGCCAAAATATCTTTCAATAATTTTGTCGATACATGGTAGTATAGTGATTGGTCTATAGTTGTTTACGTCATTTTGTTTACCGCTTTTGTATATTGGTCTTATTACACCTATCTTTAACTGTTCGGGGTAGATGGATGACTCAATACATCTGTTTATTAGGTGTGTTATTATAGGCACTAGGTCGTTACTTATATATTTAATGTCCTCCACTCGTATTCCGTCTATGCCCGGACTTTTTTTGCTGTTCATATGTCGAATAATTTTTTCCGTTATTTCATTTTTAGCTTTATATATTTTTATACATCTATCCGTCTTATTTATATATGTGCTGTTTTTGAGTAGGGGTATTTTGCAGTCAATGCTTATATTTTTAACGTTTTTACTAAAACCTTCCGCGAACTCGTTAGTTATATTTTTTATTTTATTTTTAAAAGCCTTGCATATAATATTATCAATTGATTTGCTCATTTTCCCGCATAATTTGTTTATAATTTGCCACATTTTTTTTGTATTTTTAAAATTTTTACTGATTTCTGACTTCGTATGGTTGTTTTTAATGAGATTTGTATACTTTATGGTTTTGTTTCTGAAGTTATTATATTTTAATCGATTTTCGGCATTACTTTCATCTGTTTTCAATAATTTATATAATTTATCTCTTTGTTTACACATATTTACAAGCTTTTTAGTGGCCCATTCGCATGTCTTCCTTTTCCCCGTGTATTTATTTCTGGTGTATTTGCATGAGTCATATACATGTGTGAACTTATTAATTATTTGGATCTTTTAATATTAACGCATCACTCCAATCTATTTTCTTAATCTCCGACTGAATTTTTTTTTAATCATATTTTATAGTAGTATTACTGTGCGGGTGCGAATTGTAATCGGCCGTATTATATTTTATCAGACAGCCGGTAATACAATGGTCGGCCGGGGCGATATTGATAACAGCCGTGCATACCTCGCGGTCACCGACCCCTCTATAGAAAATATGGTCAATACAAGACCTAGTTATTTTGTTGTTTTTTTTTTCTATTCTTGTGTATTGGTTTATTCCACAGTCCATCCCCAACTCACTCAATTTACTTAAGTAGTTATATCTAGTATTATCATGATTTTTTAGGTTTATGTTCATATATCCCATAATTAAGTAATCGCTTTTAATAGAATATTTTTTGTTTAATCTAGTTAGTTCCTCGATAAATAATGCTTTATTTTTATCTGGCGGCCTATAGATTGCGCAAACACCTATTTCGTAATTATTTTGACTTATTGATACTTCACCCATTAAACATTCAAAGTTGTATGTACATAACTCGGTTCTGCAAAAGTTTATACTGTTATGTGTATACATTACAATGCCTCCCCCTTTTTTATGGTTGCGAAGCTCAGTATGCATGGTATAGTCATCCAATTGAAATAGTTGTTTACAGTTATCATTAATGTTTGCCTCGGTTAAAATAATGAGGTGAATGGTTTTACTACAGTTTGCTATAGTTAATTCAATCTGATTAAAGTTTTTTATCATGGATCTAATATTTACATGTAATGACAATAAGCAGGAGTTTGTTATGGTAAGTGAATCAACAAAATTATTCCATGTATTAAAGTTCGTTTCTGTGATGTTCGAAGCCATTTGTAAATAGAAGTTTTAATCATAATGAGTTATATAACATGTTTTACAGTACCTTATACGTAGTTCAGTCCTTAATAGTTATTCTAGTGATATCACTTAATGATCTAATCACGTGGAACTTCTCGTTTTCACCTTTCCTTGCCATTATTGTGCCGTTTTTGATCCACACGAACTTGAAGTTATGTTTTTCTTTTAGCTCCGCCTTGGCATTCCAGAGTAGGTAGGCAGTCGCCGGTGTGAGAGCCTCCCGCAGGAAGACCCTGCCGTCTCCCTCCACTCCCACGTCCTTACTGCTGATGCTCCTCTCCTTCGCCTTGCTTAGCCACTGTTCACGGCATCCGTCTCGTAGAATTACTGTGATGGCTGATGTGGTGGTGGTTTTGTTGATCGGCTTCTGTTGTTTGGATTTTCTGCGGTATATTTTAGTTACATCCTCCGGTTTTTGCTCAATTTTAGAGCAGTAAGCTTTAACTATCTCCTGAAGATCCTCATTTTTATTTTTGTCCTCCAAAATTCCACATATTTCCAAATTGTTGTTTATAAGAGTCTGCTCCAGTGAGTTGATTCTTTGTTCCATTGCATCATTGCGTAGATTAAAATTTTTGCAGGTATTTTTGATTTCATAGTTTTGTTTCTCCATGTGTCTTAAGTCCTGCTCGTATTTGCCAATTTTCTCCTCGTATTCGTCTATTTTATCCGAAAAAAATGCCAGTGACTGCTGGAGCACTAACCGGATTGCTTCTCGTATCTCCCTTCTTATTTCGCCTAGTAGTTATTTGTTCAGCTCGCCGGAGTTCACGCAGGGCTGTTGTAGCTCCGTGTCGGTACCTTCCTCTTCGTCAGCATCAGGCATGATGCAGGACAGGCGCTTTTGCCGTCCATTTCCTGCGCACGAGCGGCACTTCCAGTCCACGGAGTCAGTTATGTTGAGTGCGTTGAGTTGTTCCGTGGTTATTGACGCACACTGTGCGTGTATCCACTTGGAGCACTTGCTACATTGGAGTCCAGGACTCTTTTTGCTCACTAATTTCGAACATTTTGCACATTTAGCCATTTCGCGAAAATTTCGGGTAGATTCACTTTTTATTGACAACGTTATCGTGCGGTTGCGCGTCTGCTCTGTTTCGCTTCGAGCGAGCGACTGCATTGCATACCCTCTAAATACAACGTAGACGACTTTATTTCCTCCGTAGACCTACTACTTGATTCGCTAAATAGTAATCCTTACGTCATATTTGCAGGGCATATAAATATGAACATAATGCCAGAAGGAGAGGATAGCCGCACGGTTGAATATCTGTGTCGCCTTGCCGAGCAAGGACTAATGCCTGCCATTACAAAACCAACTAGGATAGAAAACTGTCTTAATCACATATTTATAAAGACTAGATACACGGTGGAATCCTTCGTCTGCACTACTGGCATCACCGATCATGTCATTGCCATGGTTGGTTTCAAACAAATTAAATCATCACGAGTATGAAACGAATGAGTTAGAACAGGAAGACTGGAAAATAGTCACTAACACGACGTGTCCGTCTTAGGCCGCAGAGACCTTAAAATCAATTCTCAATATATCCATCGCCAAACATATCTCACAGACACATATTAGCAGATCAACACTTAATTTCAAGCCTTGGATAACTCCAGGTCACCTAAGTTGCATTAAACAAAGAAAAGATCCTAACAACTGTAACGGCATAAATAGCTAAGGTCGAGCTATGATCGTCTATTCTATCTACCCCCAAAAGAGATGTCCCGATTCAGCTGTGAAAAAGTCAAGTCAAGAATGATAAGTCTGAATTTCTCGTTTCTTGAGAAGTTCGTTAGATGTACAATAGTTGAACGAAGATTGGTTCAGGAAGTTAAAGTTTCAAGTTAAACAGAAAAAGCATGTATGCCATCATGCAAGCCGGTATTTCGAGTCAGTTAGCGGTGTTTTGCGCCAGATTGATCTGTGTTATAATTTGTGTACTGTTACTATTTATTTTTTGTATATATGGGCGCTTGGAGCTTCTTTTACGTGGTCGACCACAATTTATAATATTTGTTTGGGATATCGTATGGTTATTCGTCGTAGTGTTACGACGTGAGTACTCAATGATATTTCATGTGCTCGCTAGTAGTGGCTTTAGTGGCTCCAATTATATAATTAGTTCACGGCAATAACGATCCAAATAGACCGGGTTTACACAACTGCGATTTGATTTTCCGAAATGGGTCTGAACTAGCGGTTTCCTCAAAAGGTCCGTAACGTTTTGAAACCTTCATTTCTGCGCAATTAGAGCTGGATGTTATCGAAACGTTTTCTAAAGAAAACATTTCGATAACATCCAGCTCGAACTAAAGTGCTTTAGAGATCTAACCCTCTCCACAACGAGTTACGTACTTCGGAAAATACCGATTTATGTACCTCGTTTACCTCAACACGCCTCAATACGTAATTTGATCCCTTCGCGCATCCCCGACAACACTCAAATGTCAAAGATATCAACAGGATATCTTATCTGAGTCGACAACGTTTATACTTTGTTCTGAATTTGTTATTTTCATCCACGGAACCCCATCGATCAAACAGTCTCCCTATGCCTTGACAACAACTCCTGTCTAGTCTAGTCTAAAAATCCTAGTGTTATACCACGTCCATCATCGACACCACTCGAAGAAGGTTGTGTGTGAATTGAATGTGCTTGTATGTTTAACGACTTGTGTGCGTGGGAATTTCAAAACTCGCTAGACGAAGGTAATGAGGAAAGGATTTACCCGCGAATATCCTAAGAGCTAATCCAGAAACCCTATGGTGAAGGAAAAAGGAAATAAGGGTCGCTCCAAACCCAGACTCAGACTCAGATCAAATTACCTACAAATTCTTATCTAACTACCCAAGGATAGTTTTGGAATTTGGGTAGGTTGATTTAAAGGATAGGAATCGAGGTATATCTCGGCGCTTCAGACACACACGAAAATCCACTGTAGCACGCAATCACAAATCTGCCAGTTCCAGACGCGTAAAACGGCAGCCCGAACTGTTCAGATTACCGAAAGACACGTGTACCACAGTGGTTTGACGTACGGACTGATTCCCTTCTCCAACCCCGCACTCGTATTTATAGGTGGCCCACATGTCTGAGATGGCGTCCCACCCCGCAAACACTGCCCAAGCGCAAGCTTCTTATCATTAACTGCACAGGGTCTAGTTTCACTCAAACGTGCCATGCACGACTGCTGTCTACAATTTTGTGTATGCAAAGTTCCTATAATCAACCATTGGTTATCACTCAAGTCATTTGGTATTGCCGATACACAAAATTTGTCGATCGCTGGCTATAAAGCGGTTGCAATTAATTAAGCCTGACTACCCGACCGCTAGCGTCTAAGACAAAGATCACTGGAAAGATATGCGAACCCGTGATGTCAGACTCACCACAACGTAATAATCAATCGCAATTGTATATTTGCAGTCAACACATTAGCTTTCTCCATATAGTTCCATAAGAACCTTCCATTATTTAGTTATCAATAATTTATTCAGCGCGCAGCCAAATCGGCTCTGATTCCTACACATTTCGCAGAATTGCGACGAAAAAACCTGACCCGACCTCTCTTCCCCGAAATTAACCACGTTCTCAGGCCCATTTCTTGCCAACTTACTTCGAATCACTCAATAACCCAAGCGTTAAATGAACTGACTCTTGTATTCAATGTGTGTACCATTACAGCCCCCTCCCAGACCTTGAGACACTGTTTATCTCAGTTAAACATGGCGCAAGGATCTCATTACTACAATGCTAACCCATGCTTTGTCCATATCTACTCTATATGCACGGACATCTCAAATTATGTACACAGACCGATGAATCTGTCAATTATGCATATAATATTTACACAAATCGATTGAGCTCTCTCCTTTCTTATCTTTTTTATCTACCTAACTATACAACCTCGCACACCCGCACCTTATCCTAATTCGTATTACTATATATATATATATATATATATATATATATATATACATATATATACATATACATATATATATATATATATATATATATATATATTCCTAAACCATGAAAGATCCTTAAATCTACAAGGTAGTTACTCCAATTTACAGACTAAAGCTTACTTATATAACTTTTATACACTATCTTAATTTTCTACGCCCTTGTTCGTCCTCACATAATACCTGGCTATATTTATAGTATTTTAGTTACCCAATATCTCATTTGAAACCGGATCTACTAAAGTATAACAGTTCGGATATACCACTGCCGAAATAACATAAGGCCCTTTATACAACAATGAAAATTTCCGCATGATTTTATGTTCTTTATTTGAACGTACAAAAGTCTTAATTTTCACATAATCACCTATACGATAGATTTCTAACTTACGTCGTTTGTCTGCCTGTCGCTTACGTCGTTCACTAGAAATTTTAGAGATCTCTATCGCTACATTCCGTACCTGTTCCGTATCTCGCACACTATGACCTTATAACCATTCATCGCCTAATTCTGGTTAACGATTTCCGCCTACCAAACGCCAACTCATTAGGAGCGAATCCGGTGCTTGTGTGTTCGATATTATTGTAGCAATTTTCAATGTCCGGTAACGCGTCGACCCAACTTCGATTACTTCCGCCGCAATAGGTTCTAATTAGTGGACCTAGCTCACGATTCACTCTTTCAACGCTATTAAAATTTGCACAATACACCGACGTATGAGTGACCCGAATCCCTAGGTGTTTGAGACCAAATTCCCAAACTTTCGATATGAACTGCGGTCCATTGTCTGTAATTTTAGTTTCGATAGGTATTTCCCTATGAAATCTCTTTGTACAAGCGAGCACGCTCCTACCTGTCGCTTTCCGCATTGGATACAATTTTATTACCTTACTGTACACGTCTTGAATTACGTATTTATATTGATATCCGAATTTACCTACGGGCAATGGCCCATAAAGGTCCAAGAAAACTTTTTCACCCAACTTTTCCGCCAACACCGATGTACAAGGACCAACGGTATTGTTAGTACTTGGTTTGACCTTCTGACATATGTCACAACTTCTTATCACCGTGTTAATCACCCTACTCATATGAAGAAAGTAATATCTGTCGTTCATCAGTGCTAATATTTTATATCTGCCGTAGTGACCTATTTCTTCATGTATGTGTAATATTAGTTCCTCCTGTAATGATTCCGGAATCACTAACAACCGTACGTTCCGCTTCGGCACGTGAAAATATAACGTATCACCTACTAGCTTATAATTATCAAACCCTCTCGTTTCCGCATCTACTACCCCACGTCTGATACAATCGCTAATTCGATTTAACCGCTCATCTTCGCTTTGTAATCTCGCAATGTCCCGTAAACTCGAAATAACACTTGCGGTATTCGATGCCTGAAACCAGAATATTCCCGGCTGAACATTTATACTGACATTCATACATCCATTACCCGCTGTGTGCCGGCTTAGCGTGTTGGAAATTTGATTGTCAACCCCACGCACATACTCTATGTTGTAATCGAATTGCTCCAAAACCATAATCCACCTAAATACGCGTGCCCCCAATAAAGTCCACGACTTAATGAACGTCAAACTCTTATGATCTGTTCTAATAACAACCTTTTCTCCTCGCAAATATATCTCAAATCGCTTTAAAGTATATATGACCGCATACATTTCCTGTTCGCTTACAGACCATCTCGTTTGAGCTCCTCAAAATGCTTGCGAACAAAAAACCTTATAATTCGTTCCTGGTCCAAATCATCTAATTGATAAACGTAACCCCTATAGCGCTGGCGTCGCATTGAACATTTCCCGCCAATGGCTGACTCAATATTATACTTTCTGAAAATTGTTTTTTTATCTCGTCAAAAGCACTCTGCACGTGTGCACTCCAAACGAACTTGACACTCCACACCGTAATAAATTGTATAATGGTTGCGTTAGCGTTCCAAAAAATTTTATGAATCTCTGAAAGTAGTTTATGAACCCCAAAAACACTCTCAATTGCCTGACAGTTTTGGGTGATGGATAGAATTTGAGTGTTTCGACCTTGTCCGGGTCCATCTCTAAACCATGTGTAGACAAAATATGCCCCTATAACTTGACCCTTTTTTGTGCGAACTCGCATTTTTTTAGTTTGCATGTGAAGCCCGCGTCTTTTAATTTACTCAGAACCGTGTCCACTTTAGACAGATGCTGATCGATGTCACCCTCAGTTAAAATCGCCAAATCGTCAACAAAATTTAAACAATTTGACCCTACCCTCTGGCCCTAGGATTAAGTCCATCGCCCTCGAAAATGAACCCACACTGGTTTTCAACCCCTGAGGTAAAACGTTGTAAACATAACTTCTGCCTTGATATACAAAACTCGTGTATCGTTTAGATTCGTCTGATAATGGTATAGAAAAGTACGCATCTTTGACATCGATGACCGCTATGTAATTTATCCTGTAACCCGACTGCAATATCTCACTCATTAAAGGTGTAGTTTCAACTTCCCCAACCATTCCCGTGTTTAAATGTCGCGCATCGAGTAATATCCGAACCTCCCCTGACTTCTTTAGTGCACAAGTCAATGGACTGCTAAAATCCGTAGATTGCCTGCTAATAATACCTATCTGTTCCATTTCTTTCAATCGTTTTGTTACTTTATCGCGATATGCGAACGGTATGGGATTGCTTCGTTTTACGAAAGGCGTTTCATCTCTCATTTTTATCTCATGTATATATTTATTTGTCCGACCTACCCTATCGCTAAACAACTCTGCATGTTTATTTAACACCGGCAATAACTTTGTTTTGTGTTCAACAGGTATTGATGAATTATTCACATATTCCTCTATCATATTTCTACTGGTATCTTGGTCCTGTACTTCCATTGTACAACAACAAGCTTCCTGATCGGGCCCCCTACCTAATGGTATTTCACACATCCGCCCGGCGCTTCGTATAATTAGTCTCTTATTTCCCTCACACATTAAACTGGCTCGCGTCTGTTGTATAAAATCAAACCCTAAAATTTAATCTTTAGGCACCCTTGTTAATACTAGCATTGTAGTATCGATAACGCATTCACCTATTGTTAATGGTAACGTGACTAACTTATCCACCTTCTCTTTACTGACCCCAAACGCACCTGTGATTCTCAAACTTGGGATCGGTATTTCCGTTGGTTTTCCCAATTGCCTGCATACTTCATCATACACTCCCCGACTTATTACACTGACTTCGCTCCCCGAATCAATCAAACTCCTTACAACAATATTTCCAATACACACATCTATCTCAGGTAATGTCAATGTACTACAAAGATCGCGTCCACACTCAGTCGATCGTCGTCTCTGAATATCGTATGTAATCGCCTGTCATTCCGGTCTCTACAATCCAAGCTCGTTTTTTCATTTAAACACACGGCATATCCATGCGCTTTATGCGCTAGTAATTGAATAAATTCATTCACACCCACGTTCGAATCCAAATTACACAAATCATACAGTCTATGCTCTCTTTCAATTTGATCGGCTGTCCATCCAAAGCGTAATAAATATCTGAGCGCGAACGACCCGCGCGAGTCCACTAGTTTTTTGAATTCTGATTTATCGCATTATTCCTGTCACTTGAACTTTGCCCTGCCTCTGTATTACCTGAACTATCATTACCCCTTTGGAACTCTATTGCCTAGAAACTAGCCTGAGGCTGTCTACCTCTACCGCGAAAATTACCGCGAGCGCGTGTTCCAAATTCGTTTCCTGCCTTTGTTCCCGCATTATAATTATTCCTACGACTCACCGCGTTATACCGCATCGTATTTACTCGCAAAGCATGATATTGCCCTCGCATGTAGCTATTCCGATTTACATTGTTCGTATTTATTGTCTCCGAACTATGCAACGCATTTAATCCTCCATCAATATTCCGTTCTAATTGTCGAAGAAACTCGACCGCGTCTCGTATCGTCATTGGATCCTTTCTAGCAAAAAACGCTACCTGAATATCGCGCGGCAACTGTCTGAAAATCTTGTTGATCTTCTACGTATCAGTAAACGGTATCGTTAGCTCATATATGCTATTCAATTGAGAGGCAAATAATTCTTCCATACTTTGACCTTTCTTAGAATCGAACTTCGCGGTTAGGAATATTTGTTTAATTAATTCCTGTTCATTATCTCCCCAGAATACCTCTTTGAAATCTTTTTCAAAATTCGAATAGGTTCGCAATGAGTCTCTGTATATGCTCATTCGAACTTTTGCAATTCCTACCAAACTATCCGTTGGCCATATCAAAGCCCTCGAGCTATCTCTCGAGATTTTGATATAAGCCTTTAGATCTCTTAAGAAAATCATCGGATTTTCCGAACTCCGCCCATCGAATGTCGGCAACTTCTGTGTCTTTCACTATGCATGTTTGATGTTTTTCTACCGATTGTTCAAACGTCTCTAGTTCCTGTCTGTCCGTCTGTCTGTCCGAAGTCCTACTAGCATTACTACAACTTTACCCGCTATTGTTTGCACTTGAACCCCGTTCCAAACTGTCTAATCTGCTCACTATTTCAGATAACAATTGAGTCACCTGTCCTGACGCAATTCCATTATTAAGACCACTTGTCTGCGAAAGTGAATCGTCTTGTACAACCCGACTAATGTTTTTTTTGGTCGGCCCATTATTTCTCAATACTAAACCTTCGTCTTGTTCGATGAATTGTGAAAACAATGCCCTTTTTTTTGTTGTTGCTTATTTATCTTACTTATAAAACTGAACTGTTTAAAATCGTTTCTACGTTGTGTTATTTTTAAAAAGTAACGTGTTAGACCTTGATTCTTTTAGAATATCTAGGTATTGTACTCTAGAATATCCTTCGGTCTCGGCACCAAAAATCTGTAACGGCATAAATAGCTAAGGTCGAGCCGACGCTGTCAGAAAGCTATGATCGTCTATTCTATCTACCCCCAAAAGAAATGTCCCGATTCAGCTGTGAAAATGTCAAGTCAAGAATGATAAGTCTGAATTTCTCGTTTCTTGAGAAGTTCGTTAGATGTACAATAGTTGAACGGAAGATTGGTTCAGGAAGTTAAAGTTTCAAGTTAAACAGAGAAAGCATGTATGCCTGCAAGCCGGTATTTCGAGTCAGTTAGCGGTGTTTTGCGCCAGATCGATCTGTATTATAATTTGTGTGCTGGTACTATTTATTTTTTGTATATATGGGCGCTTGGAGCTTCTTTTACGTGGTCGACCACAATTTATAATATTTGTTTGGGATATCGTATGGTTATTCGTCGTAGTGTTACGACGTGAGTACTCAATGATATTTCATGTGCTCGCTAGTAGCGGCTTTAGTGGCTCCAATTATATAATTAGTTCACGGCAATAACGATCCAAATAGACCGGGTTTACACAACTGCGATTTGATTTTCCGAAATGAGTCTGAACTAGCGGTTTCCTAAAAAGGTCTGTAACGTTTTGAACCCTTCAACTCTGCGCAATTAGAGCTGGATGTTTAACATCCAGCTCGAACTAAAGTGCTTTAGAGATCTAACCCTCTCCACAACGAGTTACGTACTTTGAAAAATACCGATTTATGTACCTCGTTTACCTCAACACGCCTCGACTGAGCCCAGAAAAATAAATGCGTGACACAATCTACACGTTAGATCTCCCAGCGAAATTGACATTTAATTTAAAGATGCAACTTAAATCAAAACGATCCAAGGCAAGGCAAAATATCTACCCGTCCATAAACAATGAACTTTAGACTGTAATTTGATCTCTTCGCGCATCCCCGACAACACTCAAATGTCAAAGATATCAACAGGATAGGTTATCTGAGTCGACAACGTTAATACTTTGTTCTGAATTTGTTATTTTCATCCGCGGAACCCCATCGATCAAACAGTCTCCCTATGCCTTGACAACCTAGGTTTAGCCTCAACTAAACTCCAGTCTAGCCTAGTCTAAAAATCCTAGTGTTATACCACGTCCATCATCGACACCACTCGAAGAAGGTTGTGTGTGTGAATTGAATGTGCTTGTATGTTTAACGACTTGTGTGCGTGGGAATTTCAAAACAAGCTACACGAAGGGAATGAGGAAAGGATTAACCCTCGAATATCTTAAGAGCCAATCCAGGAACCCTATGGTGAAGGAAAAAGGAAATTAGGGTCGCTCCAAGCCCAGACTCAGACTCAGATCAAATTACCTACAAGTTTTTATCTAACTACCCAAGGATAGTTTTGGAATTTGGGTAGGTTGATTTAAAGGATAGGAACCGAGGTATATCTCGGCGCTTCAGACACACACGAAAATCCACTGTAGCACGCAATCACAAATCTGCCAGTTCCAGACGCGTAAAACGGCAGCCCGAACTGTTCAGATTACCGAAAGACATGTGTACCACAGTGGTTTGACGTACGGACTGATTCCCTTCTCCAACCCCGCACTCGTATTTATAGGTGGCCCACATGTCTGAGATGGCGTCCCACCCCGCAAACACTGCCCAAGCGCAAGCTTCTTATCATTAACTGCACAGGGTCTAGTTTCACTCAAACATGCCATGCACGACTGCTGTCTACAATTTTGTGTATGCATAGTTCCTATAATCAACCATCGGTTATCACTCAAGTCATTTGATATTGCCGATACACAAAATTTGTCGAGCACTGGCTATAAAGCGGTTGCAATTAATTAAGCCTGACTGCCCGACCGCTAGCGTCTAAGACAAAGATCACTGGAAAGATATGCAAACCCGTGATGTCAGACTCACCACAACGTAATAATCAATCGCAATTGTATATTTGCAGTCAACACATTAGCTTTCTCCATATAGTTCCATAAGAACCTTCCATTATTTAGTTATCAATAATTTATTCAGCGCGCAGCCAAATCGGCTCTGATTCCTACACATTTCGCAGGAATGCGACGAAAAAACCTGACCCGACCTCTCTTCCCCGAAATTAACCACGTTCTCAGGCCCATTTCTTGCCAACTTACTTCGAATCACTCAATAACCCAAGCGTTAAATGAACTGACTCTTGTATTCAATGTGTGTACCATTACACAACAACATACTCAAGGTCACTTGCTTACGGTACAAAAAATTCTGTAAAATCTGCAACAACGTGTCAAAACGACTTCCGAAGCCAAAGAGTTAGAAGACAGCCAAGGCAATCCCAAACAACTATGGAAATCTATTAGAAAAATATGCTATCAATCTGACGCAAAAGTACTCACGGTAACTACTTGACATTAAAAACTGTGTCAAGGACTCACTCAACAACTGCAATGATCACCTCTGAGTCATCTGTAAGGTGAAGAAAGATTGAGTTTTAGCGATAAAGTGGGTCTGAACCTGGCAAACGTGACCCTTAACAATCTAGGAACCACGGAGCACACACTCGCAACAGACATAAAAATCCCGATTAGAGACGACTCAGAGGTGATCCTGTTCATCCGTGCTCTTTAAACTAAATGTGCCCCAGGCTTTGACGACATCAATAACCATCTCATCAAAGTCATAAGCCCTAAAACAGTAAAACCGCTCTCACATTTTTAATCTGAGTCTTGAGTCCGGCATATCTCCAGAACCTTGGAAATTAGCCAACGTTTCACCTATCCATAAAGGTGGGCCCGAAACCGATGTAGGGAACTAAAGGCCAATCTCTCTACTAAACTCAGTATCGAAGATGTTTAAGAAACTGGTTAACAACCGCCTTACCGACTACTTAGAGAAACTGAAACTACTATCAGACAGACAATTTGGTTTCCGCAGAAATAAATCTACTAAGGATGCCACCACACTTCTGACTAACCTAGCAGCGTCATATCTAGACTCAGGCGGGAGATGTCTTGGTGTTTTCCTAGACCTAACAAAGGCTTTCGACACTGTCCTCATACCAATCCTGTTAGAAAAGCTAGAACGTATGGGAATTCGAGGTTTAACACTAAAATGGTTTAGCAGCTAGTTAATGGATAGGAGACAGTTTCTTATGATCAATCCCTGCCCAGAGACGAATCACCCGGCCCCAGTGAGGTTCAGAGTCCCTCAAGGCAGTAAACTGGGTCCCACACTCTTCATTATATACTTTAATGATCTTCTATATCTTCCTATCCCGCATGCCTACATCATTTGCTACGCTGATGACACAGCCATATTGTTCCACGGAAAATCCTGAAATAGTGTTTACAGATCAACCGAGTCAGGGTTGAGAGGGGTGGCGAAATGGTTGGACTCGAACTTTCTCACATTTAACGCCAGCAAAAAGAAATACCTGGCCTTCCATATCACCGAAGCAACTGCCCCTCGGGCAAACGTCAGGGTGCAAATCCATAGGTGCGATCCCACCAAAATATTTCACTGCCCTGAAATAAAGCGAAGGGTTACCTTAAAGTGTTTGGGTATAATGCTGGACGACAAACTCACATTTTCGGCCCATATCTCTATGGTATCCAGTCGAATACGCAAATTCACCAACGTCATGAAGCTCTTGAGAGATTCGGCGAACAAAGGTCTACTTATATCCAACTATATAGCTTTGTGCCAATCATGCCTTACTTAGTGCATATCGGTGTAGGGTAGCGCAGCCAAAACCTACCTAGCACAATTAGAGCGAGCACAAAGGTCGGTTCTCAAAGTGATGTTACGCTAGCCGTCTTTGCACGTCGTTTTCCCTCTTATGTCTTTCCATCCCTTCTGAACAGAATCCAAAACATCCATAATATAATCGCTAAACCCTTTATAGAATCAAAAAATATTTTGAAAGAGTTTCTGTTTTCGCTGAACTATGAAGTTACTGAATCTTTAATGAAATAGTCCATGTGAACATTATCTGATTTTTAACACGCTTTTAGTGGCTTCACTTGAATATTTTTAGTAAAATGTGAATTTCATATACCTACCTAAGTACTTTTAAATTTAATTTGGAAAAATCTATTTTATAACTCTTTTAACTCTAAACCTGCCTTCCTGGTTTGACTTCTTTGATTGTCAATTCCTACTATGTTATCAAGGGTCCCATAGGCTTTGCCTAGTTTGTGATCCGCTATTATTTTCTAGACACTAAAATTCTAAACGTGTTTTTTCTTTATGTATGAACGTGTGTAGTACTACGAAGGCAAATAAATGTTTTTTTTAGATAAAATAAGAGACATATTTGACTCGATAACAGCAGGAACGGATGATCGATCATACTATTTGTAAGTGCCTTTGACCTCAGTTGATGTTGAGAAGTCGTTTTCAACTTATAAATGGATTCTTAACATAAAACGAAATCGTCTGAACATTGAATATACAGAAAAAAATATGATTGTGTATTTTAACTTAAATGACTGGTGGTTAATGTGGTTAAAATATTATCGGTTGTCCCTGATTCACCCTGTATTTAAATAGATATAACACATTTCAAGGCACTTTTTCAGATCATTTTGTGGCTGTAACGACTCTGTATTATGTTTTGTCTGGTCTCAAACTTTAGGTGAACATAGACCAATTACTTATTCCGAATAACATTAATTTTTAATGTACTTAAGTAATGTTCCGTATCTTGGAGCAGATGTCCCGAAAAAAATATTGTCGTAAGGAAGTCACCGTTTCTTCTCTCTGTTCCTAGAAGTTTTGGTTAATAAGCTTTTATTGTAACTTAAGTGATGTCCCGAATCTTGGGGCAGATGTGCCGGAAAAAAATATTGTCGTGAGAAAGTCTGTGTCCCTTCTCTAAGTTCCTCGAAGTTTAGGTTAATAAGCCCTACCTATTCCTTTCACTGCTCATTAGTACCAAATCATCCAAATAAATTCGTTCAATCCACAACAACCCGCCTTTATAATTCCACGAAATCAATAACATACTTAACCATAATTTACTTCCTAACCATAAGTACCTACTCGTGATTCCCATTTACATAGATACTCCCGGAAACAAGGTTTAGAAACAATAAAAAGATATCGTCCTTTCCACACATATAGGTACCTACTCACTTTACATATCTACCCATGGAAATTTACTTAGAAACCTCAATCTAACCTTCTATCTAACCATGTACCTATAGGTAGGTACCTATAACTGCCCAATCAACAACACGTGACATCTACCCAGGCATTTAATAATTCCATAATCGTATTTAATACCTACATTCATTTGATCATAGGGTCATATAGGGTGCCAAGACCAATTCGTGTCCTACCAAACATATATTTACCTACTTGCTAACGAAAGTATTTAATTAAATGAGTTTCCTATTATACCTACCCAATTAAAACATCGAATTACTTCCCCTCATAAAGAATCACAGAATATACATACATTACGTTTATATATAGGCACATACTCTGATAGCATTGCTCTCGGCAGGGAATCAAACCCGTGACCACTCGTATTGTAGGCAGAATAGCCATAGTCTTTTTTAACAAAGGTAGGGACCTAACTATCTAATAATAATTCATCGAATCATTATCAACCTTTTGGTTTCCTAGATCATAATACCTTTGACCGTATTTACACACATTGATTTAGCCCCAAACTAGGATCCCTGTATCTTGGGTACTAGATAACGATATATACACATATAGAGATAAATATTACACTTAGATAGATAAACAACCATGAGTAGAGTACAAACATCCGTGATCATCGGACAAATATTTGTCCCCACCGGCACTCGAACCCAGGACCTTTGGCTTCGTGGCTTCAAACAGAGACCCATTTATAACAGCCTTGTCAAATACTTTAAATGCACTGGAACATAATGATTAACATTATAAAATATGTAGGTACCTACCTAGGTACTGATTAATTGAAATAACCAGCTGAACCTCTGACTTTTCGTTCGTGATAATTATTGGTAATATGCGATACTAACTTATGTGATACTATGAAATTGGTAGGTATAAAATTCTCTAAAATCCTTAACAAATATCTACCCGATACTTAATTTGCATAATTCTTCATGTTACTATCAGAACCATTTCTTCTTTGAATATTTAATAAACTCGAAAACCGTCGAAAATTCTTGAAGCTCGCGACTATGATTAATGATAGCGTAATAGTTTCTAATCAGCAATCCGGAAGTATGTAGATTCATTTAAATTTATACCTACCCTTAAATACACCATGGTAGATTAAAATACTTAAGGCAAAGCTAGGTGATATTTATAATACTTGAAATGAGTTTAGTGTATTTTACCGTATGGTACGTTGTACAAATATTTACAAATTATCTATTATATAATAACTATACAGGGACGATTCTTTAATTTAACATGCCAGTGGTTGTAAAATATGAAATAATCATTCTATAATCGATATAAATAATTTAAATATTTACTAATTTTTATTTTCTAGAAAATCACGTACACTATAAAAACATTTAGTCAGCAGCCAGTTTGTCAATTTGGTTTTAAACACTACACATCTTTCATATTGTTTCATCTCGTCAGGTAACAGTACAAGTTTTGGCTGCATAAGTCCATGCTGCTGTAAGGTAAATACAGTGTATCTTTGTGGCGGGTTTGTCTCACATAAATATCTGCATTATTTGTAATCTGTTCCTGTGTTGCACTACAAATGTACAAATTTCTCTGATGTAGAGGCAAGGCAATGTTTGTATTTGTAATTTTTTAAATAAAGATTCACAGCTTTGCCTTTCCCCTGATAGCCCTGATGCATTTCTTTTGCATTATAAATGCCCTGTTTACATCGACAGAGTTTTCCCATAGGATGAGTCCATATGCCAAAACTAACGATAGGTACCCATGATAAGCTGTGATAGACGCCTCTACTGAGATAGTTATTCGTATTAGTCGTATGGCAAAGACAAAACGGTTCAACCTATTGCATACTGACTCTATATGGCTTTTCTCTCCCACAGTGGTCCAATGTAGAGAAGTGGTAAAAAATTACGATTGCTAAGTATATGTTAATATCTACAGTAATAAAGACATTTGGAATTAGGAATTTGGAATTTTCCAATTTAGATGTTGATCTAAGGTAATTCCTAAAAATTTTGTTGTCTTTGTCTTATCTACTTGATTATTATTATATTAGATTTTTAATGGTAAAGATTGTGCTTGGTATGGTCTCAATTGAATTAATTTGGTTTTACTGATATTTAATTTTAAATTATTTTGTTCCATCCATTTCAAAAAAGAAGTAAGGGAATCATTAATGTTTTGCTGAAATGTTTCTAATTTCGTGCCTTCAAATATAAGCGTCGTATCATCAGCAAATAATATGTATTAGTGGTCTACTTGGCAAGTCATTTATGTAGAGCAAAAATAACAAGGGTCCTAGGATACTTCCTTGCGGCACTCCGGTAACATTTACTCTATATTCTGACCGAAATCTTTGTTTGGTTGATTGGTTTTGGAACATGTTGGTCTTAGTGAATTCTGTGCATTGTTTCCTAAATTGTAAATAGTTTTTTATCCAGTCGTATGCAATACATACCTCTTATTCCGTATCTCTCTATTTTACAAGCTTTTATTTAGTTTCACCTGTCCCGTTGTCTGTCTGTAATCAAATCTTGCAAGTTAAATTTGATCCACTTCCCGGTTTCAGATTGAGCTGAAATTTTGCACGCATGTATAAATCGGATGAAAATGCAATATTATTATGACATAGAGCTGATCTGATGATGGGGCTGGAAGGTGGCATAGGAACTCAGTCATTAAACGACGCAACTTCATCGAGTTTGGGCTCGTTTAATTCGTCTTGAAGAGTACTTTTACACTAGATGGTAACCAGGGTCTGATGCTGGAGCTAGAAGGTGGCCCATAGGAACTCCATAATTAAACGAAGCAACCCCATCGAGTTTGGGCTAGTATAATTTGTTTAGATGAGTACTTTGATACTAGATGTCCGACTCCAAGGCCGAGTTAAGTCTTTAGCATGTCTTCAAATCGAAGAACTTGACTGCTCGAAGTTGACTTCGAAGAAACCTTGTAATGTTGATGCATTAAAAAAAATGGATAGAATGAGAAACTTTACAAATAAATAACTGGTGATTACATAACTAATTTAAACATTATTTCACCTTACTACAAATATGTAAAAAAAATACATATATAAATAAAATACATAAACTTTAAGTGCTCAAAGCAGCACATATTATATGAACGTACTACGGACTACATAACGGAAACACGTAACTACGTGCTACGAACTACTTTGTAGTAAATCTTGATTTAAAAATACTAAAAAGTTAAAAATAAAATTAAAGAAAAAAATACTTTTTAAAAAACAAGCTTTTATTAAAAATGAACTAAAAAGTTTAAAATAAATTAACTCCAATAAAAAATATATAAGTTCATTGTAACCTTTAACGATAATTAAGCTTCTTCGTCTACGACAAAATAATCACATACCGTACATAATTATATATTTTTAACATTAAAACCTTCACACTTTATTTGTTAAATCTTCCCGTTTTTATCACAGTCCTAATTTTAAAGTGTATTTTTTTATTACTTAAAAGAATATTATGATTTACGAAGTCAAACGCTTTGTTCATGTAAATCATCTAAAAATAATGAGACGATGGGCCTTTTTTGTTAAGACATTCGGTTATAGTTTTAACTAGGTTAAAACATGCCAATGTTGTGGAGCTATTATTTCTGAACCCAAACTGTTCATTTTTAATACCTTATGTCTTCCTTTAACTCGTTCAACTACCTTTGATAGTATCAGTATCAGAGTCACCGGTCTATAATTATAGATTATAGACGGATCTACATAATTATGTAGATCCGTAGCGTCACCCTCTTTAAACAACGATTTTACTATACATTGTTTCAGAGACTTTGGAAAGTGACCATGTGTAAATGAAAGGTTTACTTTATAACTTAAGGGAAAAGCCAAATCGTAGGCACAAACTTTTGAAAGGTCGGTATTTATTTCGTCATACCCTACCAATTTACTAGCGGTAGTAGGTTCCAAAAATATAGTACACGGGTTAATGCCATTTTTTTACAAGCCTCAGAATTATAGTTTGAAGTTTTATTATTATTAGTCAAATCTTTGAAAAAGTTATTAAAAATTGTGCAAATGTCAGTAGGATTCTTGTATGTTATTTTATCTTTTGTTATTTTATCAATTTTTTCTTTTGTGTTTATTCCTGATGATTTGTCTTTTATTATATTCCAAGTGGATTTACATTCATTTTTACTATTCCTGATGTACCTATTAGCAACAAATTTTTGTGAACTTGATATGCACTTTTTTAGTAGTGACATATATTTCTTATAGGTGGTTTTATGTCTGTTTTTGTTTTCTGAAGAGTAAATATACTTTAAAAAGAGTTTTCGTTTAGTCACATATATTTTTTTTATCCCTATTGACACCCATTTCATCTTAGCATTAGCAACAAATATTTGTGAACTCGATATGCACTTTTTTAGTAGGGACGTATATTTCTTATAGGTGGTTTTATATCTGTTTTTGTTTTCTGAAGAGTAAATATACTTTAAGTAGAGTTTTCGTTTTGTCACACATTATTTTTTATCCCTTTTGACACCCATTTCATCTTAGTCTATATGTTAGCTTAATCTTTATGACCGGAAAGCATAAATCATAAAAAAGAATTATTAATTCATGAAAAGAATCAAAGGCATCATCCAGATATGTGTGGTCCTAGGTATTATTAAAACTTAGTGCAGATACCGCTTCTGAAAACGTTCTTATATTATCTTCGCTGTAGTCCCTCTTGTATTCAAACCAGGTTGTGTATGCTCTCTGGTTTTTTGCTTGGACTGAAAGAGTTTGGGCTGTTTCATGGTCAGAAAGAGCTAAGTGGTGGATCTGTTCCTTGGCTTTTAGTATGTTGCTCGCTATCACATCTAGACAATATTTTTTTCGTGTTGGCATTGTTGTATTCATGTAAATTTTGTGATTGTTTAAAATGCTTTTTAATTATATTGATCATTTATTATCTTTACGAATATCAATGTTCCAATCGCCGCACATTTATTTTTTATTATTATGTATTTTATTTCATGTTTTATCTAACTTTTCCAAAAACCTGGACTAGTCAATTGACCTGTATTTACTCCTTCTATATATACATATAATAAGGATATCTACTCTAAGTACTCTATCAGTTCTACTCCACAACATTTAACGTCATATAGTGTAGCGGTTTCTTTGGTGATAGCAATTTTCTTATGCTTTATACCCTTTTTAATTAGTATGCAAGAGTCTCATCTTTTTTTCTACGACAATAACTATATATTGTAATGTAAGAGCCAAATTATTTTCTGTACTAGCTAGCAGAAATTTCTCAGTTAAACATACTACATCAATTTCAAAATTCTGGTCCGTAAACTCTGATAGTATTACCTCTATTGAATCAATTCTGTTCAATGCTCCAGCTATATTTTGGTCGTATTTATCGTCGTATTTGAATTATTTACACAGTTATTCACCTTATACAAATTAGAATGAACCAGGGTCTCACCACCGTTTGTTTGGGTCTAAGCATTTTTATTAACTAGTTTCTTATTACATAATTTATTTTATGACTTGAATTCAGCAAAGTTCGTTTTGTAATTCAGTCTTAGAATTTCCCTATATGACATCCTAAAAGCATGCAGTTTCGAGTTTACCTGCCGTATGTTAACTTCATAGATGTCAATGTAATTTGTATAATCGAAACGTGAGCATAGTAGTTGGAATGTACTGTTTAGTATTCTCTCATTCAGATACCTACCAGAACCGATACTAAACAGTATTACATTTGTATTTGACATTTGACTAAGGTGGTGATACAATATTGACTGCAACTTCAATGGATCTTTGTCATTGGATCCTGCTGCTATTATGACAAAAATTTTGTTTTGTAAAGTTCTTACAGATATGAGAGCGTGATGCCTTAACTTGATCAGTTGAAGTATTGGTTTTAATCAAAGACTCTACATTAAATTGACTCCCCAAAATATTATCCAATAAATAAAAACACATTATCTGTCGGATCACAAAATAAAGTTCACTCACACCACTCAGCCTTCCAATAGAGATAGACAATAAATTCAGGCTTCTCCTATTTAACAAACCGGTTATATTATTTATCACACTAAAATTAAAACTACTGGTTTTAATAATAAGAGATCACTTTACTGTCCCTATGCCTACGTAGTTTCAATATAACCTTGAGCCCGTAAACGCTCAAAGGTTAGATTAGGTACTTTTCAGTGTCAGGTGGTCAAAACAGCTGTTTGATCGCGCAAGATAGGTAGAAAGGTACTTAAAATACTTCAATGAGTGACTCCCAATTCAGAGAGATCTCTCGCGGCGACTTCTATAAATATAAAACTGCCGAAGTCGCCCCCACATCATTCTTTTATGCAACGGATTTGCTATTGCCAGTATTTCAAAAAAATTAATTTATGAATTAAAAAAAAAAACGTTTTGTGGCTTAACGCTTTAAGCAAATATATTTTTTTATATATCAACACTCTAGACCAAAAAGAACACAATTTGCAATATCAACCATTTAGATAAAAAAAGCGAATCCATCTGAAAATGAAATCTTAAGAGTGCACGTCATACAACTGGCATTAGAACTAGAATTCCCTGTAGCTTGGGAAATAGATAACGATATACATACTTATATAGATAAATATTAAACTTAGATAGATAAACAACCATGAGTAGAGTACAAACATCCGTACTCATCGGAAAAATTTTTGCCCCCACCGGGACTCGAACCCGGCACATTTGGCTTCGTAGTCAGGGTCTCTGACGATTCAGCCACTCGGGTCGTCATAGGTATATACCTACTACTAATACAAATTCAAACAGAGACCCGATTATAACAGCATTGTCAAATACTTTAAATGCACTGGAAAAAAAAATAACATTATAAAATATACATAACTCAGTCCTAGCTAGTACCTACCTAGGTACTAGCTAGGACTGAGTTATGACATTTTATAATTTCTAATTGATATTTAAATGCATTTTGACGAAGCGTGTGTGGATATTATTTTGATTGTATTGTTTTTAGTTATTGAGGATGTGAGTTTCAGTGTTAATAATTGCATAAATACATATTGACTTATTTGTATAAAGATGTACTGATTAATTGAAATAACTAGCTGAACCTCTGACTCTCCGTTTGTGATAATTATAGGTAATATGCGATAATAACTTATGTATGAAATAGGTAGGCATAAAATTTTCTAAAATCTTTAATAAATATCTTCCCGATACTAAATTTGCATAATTCTTCATGTTACTATCAGATACCTAGAACCATTTCTTCTATGAATATTAATAAACTCGAAAACCGTTAAAAATTCTAGGAGCTACGCGACTATGAATGGTTAGTGATAGCGTAATACTTTCTTATCAGCAATCTGGAAGTATGTTGATTCATTTAAAATTGTACCTACCCTTAATTTTTTATTTTTATTTTATTTATTTATTTCTTAACTTAAATATTCATATTTACATGTAAAGGCAGTAAGGACGATGTATAGGTGTTTTGATCTAGGTAACAGGCGGTGGGTCGTGAAGCCAGTGCGCGTTTGTGTCGCTCTCACGCCTGTTTGGTTGGGTCGGTATTAGCAGTGCTGACTGACCGGTTGTGGCTTTGATCAAGAAGTGGGCACTTCCTATGTGATTCTTGAGATATGGTTACATATTAGCTATTATCTTGTTATTGTAGTAATTTTCTAAATATTATGTATCATATTATGTATTCAATTATGTAAATAATTTAGTAGGTAGTAATTTTTTATTTTGTGTTTTATATTAGTGATTGTTATTGTTTCTTTTAGGCTGAGGGGTAGTTCATTTATTAGCCGTGGCATTATGTATTTATCCGTTCTTCGACCATAAGTGTTATTGAATCCGGTTGTTGTAATTTCTTTGTTTGTGACTTTTCTTGTGCCTATTTTGTGTTCCACAGGTCGAAGGATGTCACTCCTATTGTATTGTTTATCGTAAATAGATCGTGGTAGAATGGCTCTAGATTAAAATACTTTAGGCAAAGCTTTTAATTAGACACCTGCACTCAACAATTTTTACTAAACCTTTCTATATTTGTAGATATCTGGATCAACCGCCAGAGGGCGCTATAGTGTAAATAAACAGATTCCAGACGCTCTGAAATTAATTTAGATTTAAAATATAGTAATAGTGATTTGACTGCGATAAACATTTTATTTGTAAGTGACAATAGACCTAAGTGAGTGTTATCTCGAACAAAAACGATGTAGTTTTATCAATAGTGGTAAAATACCCAAATCTTAAAACAAAAGGAAATCAACGAAATCGATATACCCAGTGAAAACTAAAGTGAATTTAAAATATAGGGCTCCTACTATACCTTGTAACTGTTTCAAATTTGTCTTCCCGAGTCCACAAATTTGCAAATCTTGGTTAGCAATGGGGGTAGTTATATTCTTGGCAAGCTCTTGGTGTTCGACGAAGGATCCCATTGTACTCCTAGATACGCAAGAGATTTTAGTGGTTCTGAGTAGGATGGATTTTTCCTAATTTATTTACCAGCCCAACAATCGCAAGGCTTGTATGAGTAGATTTACGTAACTTGACATTATTTGTGGTTCTTGGTGAACTGACAAAAAATCGTCCAGAAAAACATCCTCACACCTCTTCCTCTCATTATCTGGGCAATCCAATTTGTTAATGTAGCAAACACCTTTGGTGCTGTGCTGAAACAAAAGGGTAGACACGTCATTTGATAGAGTCTTTTCTGGTAAATAAGGCGCAAAAACCGCCTGTGAGACTCTGCTACTTTTAAGTGGAAATATGTCCGGGAAAGATCTAATTTGCACATCCAGTCAAACGGCTGAATGAAGTCTGGGATCCTGAATACGTTTATTAGGCTGAATGGGTCGGTCAGTACAAATTTGATTAGAGGTTTTAGGTTGAAAATTGGTCAAGCAGAACCGTCGATCTTTGTCACTAAAAAGAGGGTAGATAAGAAACTTGGAGTGTCGCTCGCAATTTCCAAAATTCGAAATAAAAATATTATTTTTTTGAATTATGGATGTCATTCCTGGCGATACAGGAGTGTGTAAAGCCTTGTTTTTCATGTTGGGTATGAGGAAAGCGGGTTTTTGTTGAAAGGCTTGAATTATCTTTAGAAGAAACTGCGTTGCTTCCATTCCTCCCCTAATTGTCGCCAAACATTGATAACTGACCGGCTCTGAACTCCTTCCTGTCAGTACTTGCGTCTTTTGGCAGCGTTATTATAGACCAAGGGTGATGACCCTAGCTTGTAACCGCCTCGCGAAACCCCTTTCGTTCTGGTTTGCCCAGCGAGAACGAAATGAACCTCTATTTACTGTGCCACCACCTCGTTGATTGTAGGTGTGCGTGTGCGCGTGCCCTTGTGAAAAGCAATGGTTTTGCAAGTGGCCCTGCCAGGGGGCATTCCATGTTTAAAAACCGTAGCCTTGCGAAGGTATACAAATATTACAATTGCCACCCTGCGATTGTGCCTGTCGAGCTGAATATTGTCCCTGCGAGGGAACATACACAGCAGAAAGTTGCCCCTGCGAGGGGCGTATTGGCCATTTTGCAACTTGCGAAGTTGATGCAGTTCTTGTTGGTCCAGACACAGGCGAAAAGGTTTTTTTAATACCACCTGCTTTCTATAGCGCGTAAACCAGATGCTCCGAGTTAAATAACTCGGAGCATGAGCTCACCTCAGTCGGGGGTGTTTTTCGTATGGATGCTTTCACTAACGGATCGCGAACCATATTAGTTACGCCATCCCTGCGCATTTGTATGGTTTCAGCTCTGTGGCCACACACTATTTGCAAAAGATCTGCTGAGACCTTACTGAACTCACTGGATGTGAAAATATCATTAAGCTTTTGGTTAATGATCTCAATATTAAGAACGCCCTGGACTTGGACCGCTTAATCCCTTATCCAAGTCATGAAAATACAAAGTTCGCTCTGCAGGCCCTCTTTCTGCTCTAATATGCGACACGTCCAAATTCCAAATTCCAAATGTCTTTATTACTGTAGACACCTTATCGGTCCATAAGTTCTGTCACAAATATTTTGCCGCATAGTAAATAATACCAAGTTTTATTTTATTTAATACTATATATGGTTTGATAGCTCATTAAATACTGATAAATTAGAACGATTATTAGATTTAAATGCTTTAAGCCATATTACACTAATTCTAGTTTCTTCAGAGATTTTGCACTTTTTTACCCAATCAAAAATACGGACGTGATTCACTTTATCTTTTTTCCATGACTCTTAAAACCTTTCAAACTTACGTGAGATTTTAGTCAGAACCCTCCCTGAACCCGTTACCTACATTTTGAAGCATTAGATAACTAAGTCTGGGTAAAACTAATTTTCATATTCACATTTTACGTAGTGTACTTGTTGCCCACAAGATTATTTTTATACGTTTTTCTGAAAACGTAAAAAGTACGTAAAGTTGGAACTGAAAGCTAACAGAAAATGAAATGCTAGTTGTTAAGCATGGTCTAAAATCGAGGTTTCAGAATAAATAAAATAAACCTTGTTGGTTATCTGGAACACTGTTTTTTTATTAAATTTGTGGTAAGTGGTATTTTTATCAGTTGCGGCGTGTTTTGGGTTCGCGATTATCTCAAGTTATAAGGTTTTTTGTCATATTGCGATAATCGTACAAAATGTATTGTATTGCAATTTGATTCGTATAAAATAAGCTTTTTAATCATGTATAATACGAATAAGAAAAAGTTTATTGCTGAATTTTATCTATCAAAAACCTTGTGACAGAACTTAAGGACCGACTAGGTATTTACAAAAACTTAGCAATCGTCATTTTTTGCCACTTCTCTACATTGGATCACTGTGGGAGAAGCAGGGCGTAGAAACTCTCACAGATTGATTTTTAGATCTCTTTTAAAAATGGCTTATGCTTAATCAATATAAAATATATTTATATTATCATTATCATAATAAATAAGCAGGAATAAATAATAACAAAGTTATAAACAACAAGGTTTGTGTTAAGCCAGATTAACTCCATACATTCCCATCATTTAAGTAATCTTGAACATTGTAATATCCCTTTTTCGACAAAGTCGCTTTAACATGGTTTTTAAATTGCTCAAATGGCAATTTCAAGATCTCCAGAGGTATCATGTTGTAGTAGAGAATGCATTGACCTTTGAAATAATTGCTAACCTTCGCGAACCTAAACCGAGGAGCAAGTAGTCTTTGATTATTTCTTAGGTTAACATTACAGCTTTCGCTAGGTTTGGGAAATTTTGTAAGGTTATTGCGTACATACATTATATTTTCGAAAATAAATTGACTAGCTACAGTTAGTATGTAAATTTCTTTAAAAATCTCTTTTAAGGAGTCTGTGCGTTTTAAATTATAAATTGCTCGAATAGCTCTTTTCTGTAAAATAAAAATAATTTGAATATCCGCTGCTTTTTCCCAACACAAGATACCATAGGACATGACACTGTGAAAGTAACTAAAATATACTAGCCAATACCACATTCGTGTTCTGTCTGATGTTCCTAACAGCGAAAGCCGCAGAACTTAATTTACCAGCAAATTTTTCTATGTGGGGTCCCCACTGCAATTTGCTATCAAATGGTTATTCCAAGAAACTTCTTGTCATTTAAATAGATAGATAGATAAACGTTTATTCCATCAAAGCAGCACACATACAAATTAAAAGTGAACCGGAGGTGCAACTATAAAAGAACTCAAATGATAGCAAAGTAATAAAATAAAAATACATAAGATTATTACATACAACAAAAAGAAGAATATAGGTAGGTATGTAGGCGCGCTGTATTGACGCGAAAAAGCTCAGTGAAAAAGCTCATTAAGAGCAGCACTGGTTTTCAACCCTCACCTAGGAGACGCGGAGACTCAGCGGTTACATCCGAATGTGAATGTGAATGAAAATAATAATCATAATAAAAAGTGTCGGAAATAGATATTTATTAACTAATTCTAACGTGCTGCTGTCCAACAGTAAACTGGTCCCAACTTGCCTGACATTTGGAAGTGAGAATTTGATACATTTGGTTTTACCAGCATTTAACAATAATTATTAACTGTGAATTGAACTGTGTGACATCATCAAAATCTTCTTTTTGTCTTTCAATTTTGAAGACCAGTTAAGTATCATCAGCATAACACTATGTTTGTCAATTTCTCCACTCTAAAAAGCAGTTCGTTAATATATACCAGGAATAAGAAAGGGCCTAATATGGAACCTTGTGGAACGCCAATTTTTACTCCCGATCCATCAGATTTAACACCGTCGACTTCTGCCTGTTGAATTCTATTGCTTAGGTATGATCTTAGTAGATCCAATGATTTATTTCTAACTCCTTAATGATTTAATTTCATTAGTAACGTATCATGATCAACACAATCAAATGCCTTCGATAGATCGCAAAAAACACCGATGGAATCCTGTGCGGCTTCCCATGCACAATAAATATGAGATATAAGAGTAATACCTGCATCCGTAGTCGATTTACCCCTAGTGAAACTGTATTTCTTGGCGTGGATTTGTTTTGTACGGTTGAAGTGTGAGAGCATTTGATTGAGTATAATCTTTTAAAAAAAATTACTTAGTGCTGGAAAAACCGATTTGGTCTGAAATTTGAAGGATCACTCTTGTCTCCCGACTTGAACAGAGGTATAAGTTTACTGTGTTTCCTGAGGTACTTTACTGATGCTAGTGCTGTTTTTTAACAAAGTGTCTGCTTCATTTGGAGATGAATTTAGACGCTCTGTTGTGAGTAAGGGTACATTGGTGAAGAATGTTTCAAAAGCTCGAGCTACCTCAGCGTTGGATTTAACAACATCATCACCTATCTTTAATCAGAAATCATTGTCCCTTGTTGTAACTTTGCCAGTTTCACGGTTTATTATTTGCCAAACTGTTTTCATTCTATTATTTGAATTTTTTATTTTTCTATTAATGTGTAAAGTTTTTGCAGTCCTGCAAACCAAATTGAAAGTTTTGGAATATTTTTTAACATGGTTATGCGTTTTTATATCAGAGTTATGGGTTTTTTGTTCATAAAGGTCATACAAGATAACTCTACTTTTACGAATTCCAAATGTTGTCTAGTCATAAAATTTAGATTTACCGTTGTAGGCACTGACTTTCTTTAATTTAAAAACTTTATTGAATTATGTTTGAATAATGAATAAATAAATAAATTATGTTGAAGAAGTGACGAATAGATTTTTTTCGGGTTCTGTCCATCAAAATCTGGTACTGGCAAATTTATATCTATATCAGCAAAGCATAGGCCCTCTCCGTATAGGCTTGGTGTTTAAGAGTATCAAATGCCTTAACCTCCTCATTTGTATCGAGTTCGACAAACCCAGGGGTATGATTGTAAAGCTTTTTTGTTTCCTCGTAATGTACTTCACACTAATCTGCTTTGTTGAAAAACTGTATACATGTCTTTCAAAATCTTGAGGAACCGCTCGTTCGTCTTTGGAACAGCCAGTTCCTTGAGCTTTGTATCAACATTCAGATCGTGTGAAAAACTTATACCATGATTTCCGATTGTTCAAAATCCTCCTCTGCATAGAGGGAGATTGAATCATCTACTTTATTTGTCTGTAACTGATTATCTTCTTCTTTTTGCTCAGCACGGTGGTGCTTACTTTTGCGCCCCTTTTTTGTTATAGTGGCAGTGACGTACGCGTTTACGCTTAGATCTTGTATCAGAGGAACTCGTAAAAGAACTAGAACTGCTACTATCAGAACTACTACTGCTGCTGGATTTATTTTTCTTTCTGCTAGCAGAATTAGATGAGCCCACCACTGGCTCCTCCTGCGAGACTAATGAGCTTTCGTTTTCCATATCTAAAAAGAAGTTATCCAAACTACTGATATTTTATAGAAATAAACTATGGTATACGAACGGAAAACCGTTAAATGTATTTACTGGAATAAAGAATATCTATTATATTGAAGATTGTTCGACAATCTTGAAAAAGGGAAAAAATAACGGTCGTTTGAAAATAACACTAAAAAATTTTAAAGCCTCAGCGACCATACCCAGCAAGAAAAAAACACCAATGCGCACTGGGTCGTGCGCCCGCTAAGGCGTACTCCCCACTCCCCTCCAGAGCTATATGACTAGAAACAGCTGTAAAAAAGGAAATGAGATATGCCTATTTTAATTGTCAAGAAGTTTAATACCTTCTAAGACTTAAATTTAATTGTAACGTAGCAGAAAAGGCAGCGGATTTGAAGTGGGACTGGGCGGGCCACGTCGCCCGTATGCAACCAGACCGATGGGCTTAACTAACAAATCTCTGGATCCCAATCGCGAAAAGGGGATGTGGTCGACCCAGGAAGAGCTGGAGTGACGTATTGAGGTACCAAAACAACAACTGATGTGAGGTAGCCCAGAGGCGTGAAGAGTGAAGGAGGGGAAGAGAGGCCTTTGCCCAGAAGTGGGATAATGTAGGCTTATAATAATAATAATGTGAATAATACTGTTACAAAATTAGTAACAATACAGGGCTAGCCTTTAGAAAGCCGGCCGTTTTAGATGCTTTTGCTGATTTGCTGAACGTGCCGTTTTTTAACATTGGATGTCGTTCAAAGTTCATTCTCCTCGTAGCCTTGTGATCTTGACCTTGAACTTGACAAGGAAATTGTCCGTTTATAAATATTTCGCAAACAAATCAAAGTTTTATCATTTTTTTACGGTCGATATCGCTCAGTTGTTTTATAGACCTCATTGTCCTTGACATTGACCTTGTATGGGCCGTCAGGTCTTGTTGCCGCAGCCCTTTGCTTCGTTCGTTAGGGGTGGATAGTTGTAGTTAAATCCAGCTAGTTTAATAACTGACGTTTATTATCGAGTAAGGCAAAAGTAGAACGCTGATGTGGTTCGGTTCTGTTCACTAGTAGTTGATGTTAGTAAGTGGCAGTTAGGTATAAGAGATTGCTAAATTTATACAATAATAATTGCTGAGTAAGTATTGTGCAAGGCGTTGGCCTGTACATGCTCCCGAGGGAAAAAAAGGAACAAAAAACGAACCAAAGCAGCTACAGAACATAAAATTTATAATGTAAGTAATGTACGTAAGTTATTAATGTAATTAAGCTAAGTACATAAATCACACAAGTCCATAATATTGGTGACGTTAAACGTTAAATATTGAATCTTTCGGCTCGGTGGGACTATGCCGGCTCCTGGGGTTGCATCTGTGTGAAGATCTCCTGGAGCTCGATTCCTGGGTTCTCGTGTCCTCGTCGCTCCGTCCTCTCCGCGTGGCTGGCTCGCTGACTGGTCCTTGCCAATTGCCTTCTTCTTACGGCCCAGATCAGAACTACGATTATTGCTCCAATGAACAGCAGTGACGTAGAGGTGTAATGATATATATCGTGTACTGTAACTGGGACCACCAATTTTTCATGCCCTTTTTGGTAAGCAATCTGTTGTTCTATCTTCTCATTTGTCATGTTGTATTTGCGTAGTTTAAGTTGCACGTCGATTGGCTTGATTTTGCATGTCGTTTGGTGCACTTAAGTTTGGCACCGGCATGTATTTTTATTCTCTTTACTCCCGAACGTGTTGTAAGAGTAAAGGCTAGCTCCATTTCGTTGTAGCACGCAGCCCTGCCCTAGGGCAAGGAGGCCTGTGCTGCTCGTAGTTACTGTCGACGCTGCAAGTTGATTCTCGCATACACAACAAGTGAATAGCCATACGTTTTGTTGATGTAATTTGATCCATTTGTCGGTGCAAGGAACTTGTACGACCTCGCACTGGATTCCAGTCTGTTGACTTATAATTTTTGCTGCGCAGGGTATTTTATTTCCGTATCTGTTGTAGATGGGATCGTATGCATGACATAAAAGGTTATTTTTAGATGTCATACATTGTTGGATGTCCTCTTCTTCCAAGTTTATGAATGTGTTCTTCATGATGTTTGTAGCGATGTACTTTGGCGATTGCTTTACGGTGATATAGATATCGTTCCTCTTCATCGTAATAGGTATCGCGCGATATAATTTGTATTCGTCTTCGCTTATAAGCGGTAAGTGTAACTCGAAGAGTAGGTAGTTGTCACTTATTCTTGCTTTTACGAAGATAAGTTTGTACATTTCTTTGATGTTTTGCTGAAAGTTCTTGACGGGTAGAGATAGTCGTTTTGACATTCTAGTTGATATGTGATTGAGTTGCTCGATCAGCTAAGCTGGAGTGAAGAGCTTGGTATCTAGATGGCCTCTGTAGACGTCTGTTAGGGCGTCCGTCAGCATTTCCTGATTTCTTTGTAAATTCGATATTAACAGGCTTGCAGTAGCTACGGAAGAGGTGATGTCATTCATGATGTTGGCCTTGTATACTTTATTCTCTATTTTCTTCATCGAAAGGATTGTTTCTTGCATGAATTTTGAGATAACTTCAAATTGTTCTTTGATGAACTTCTGGTTTTTCTTCATGACGTTGTTTTCAGCTTCCACGATTAGAGTCTGATTTCGGATGAGTTCTAGCTGATATTCTTGGTTCGATTGTAGTTTTTCGATGTCTGCTGTGAATTCTTTCACGAATTCTTCATCTAAGACACTGAACAGGGTGTGAGCGAGACTTCCGATTCCGTTGAAATACCCTCTTTGTTTTCTTGATAGATGTTGAGTTCTCAGTAATTCGTTGAATCCCAATAGTTGATGAATTTCATGTCGCAATTGGTTGATCATCGGATAACAAGATGTCGGTGTTTCTGATTGATCGCAGAGCTTGTAGATTTGATCGATGTAGAGTTTGATGTTTTTTTTGTGTTCCAATATGAAATGAGGTCGTAATAAACCAGTAGAGTCCACTTGTCGTGTATCAGTTGTATGTTGCAGATTTCATCGAAGTAGATCGGTCGATTCCCGTCTATTGGGTTAATGCTGCAGGCTGTTGATCTTGTAGCGGCGCTACTGATTGGTACGGTTAGCAGCGTTAACATGAGACATGCCATGAAGCTGGTGATTTAGCTTCCTCTGGTTCGAGACTCCTTCATTGTTCGGGTTGGCTTCTTTTGCTCTTCTTGGGAATCCAGCTTGACTTCTGGTTCTAAAGTGTTGCTCGGTAGTGGGGCCAGTTTGTTGATAGGTCGTTTCAGTGTACCACCCTTAGCTTTCAGAGTGACGACCCGTGTGTTGCCGTCGCTTCCCGGAAATAGGTCTATCAGTTTTCCCATAGTCCATTTTCCAGGTGGCAGGTTTGCTTCCTTTATTAGTACAAGATCGCCTTTTTTCAGGTTTTCTCGTTTCTGTTACCATTTTGTTCGAAGTTGTAGTTGATGAAGGTATTCATTGGACAGTGTTGATGCATCATTTCTGTTAATCTCCATCTGTTCCTGAGATCGATATGTTTAATGTCACTGTGGTCATCTTGGTACAGTGATATGAAGGGACTTCCCGTAAGGAAGTGTCCTTGCGTTAAGTGCTCGATGTCATCTGGGTCTTCTGAGATAGGAAAAGGGGGCGGCTGTTTAAACAGGCTTCGATTTGGTGCAGTAGTGTCGAAAACTGCTCAAATGTCAGCTTTTGATCTCCAAGGACCCTCTTCAGGTGATGTTTTGCAGATCGTACTGCAGCTTCCCATAGTCCTCTTGCTTCTGGATCCAGTGGGGTATTGAAGTGCCACTGTATCTCTAAGGAGTTGACTTCAATACCGAATTCTGGGGACATCAGCGTCTTGAAGGACTTGAATTCTTGTCGTAGGGCCCTTGCCGCCCCTAAAAAGTTGGAGCCATTATCTGAGTACATATGTTTTGGGGTACCCCTTTTGGCACACATTGTCTTCAAAGCCGCGAGGAATGTTGATGATATCCGACACGAGTTCTATGTGGACGGCTTTCGTGGCCATGCAAATGAAGATGGCTATGTAGACTTTGCTTGTCTTCACTCCTCTGCCTTTGTTTATTATTATCTCCACGTCCCCGGTGAAATCTACCCCTGTGTGAGTGAAGGGGCGCGACGCTATTATTCTTACACTCGGCAGATTTCCCATGATCTGTTCGGTCTTGTTAGATCTGTATATAATATTATATAAATTAGGTGTAGTAGTAGTATTAGGTATATGTACCTACTTATATTATTATTGTGTATGAATAATTTTGTTGTGCAAATAGGTTTTACTCTCACAATCCACTTTCCTTTCCTATCTGGGTTTGCTGGTAGAAATCTCTTTTATAGAGATAATCGCGCCTCTTGTACATATATCTTTCTTTGTATATCTCTGTATGTTTGTTTTGTGCAATAAAGTATTCATTCATTCATTCATTCATCTGTATCTGTGGCTAGTGATACAAAGCCGGAGTTGTTTTTTCACAGCTCTATTTCCTCCAACGACCCAATACCGGTGCCTTAATTTGGCTAACGTTAGGCGGGGACCACCGTGCAAAGTTTGCTTGTGGGTCAGCTCGATGACCAGTTCAGTTAGGCGGCTGCTGTGAGGTAGAATAATAGGATGTTTCGTATCGTAGTGTAGCGCTGAAGCTTGTAAACGTCCTCCAACTCTCAGTATACCGTTGTCGTCTATGAAGGATGACAGTTGCAGAAGTTGACTTTTCTTGCTCACGGATCCAGTTTATGTTTTCCAAGTCATCTCCAAATTCTTCCGTTTGGGTGGCCTTGATGACAATGTTTCTTGCTTTTTCAAGTTCTTGCAGTTCCAGATAGTTTTCAAATGTTCGTTTCGAATTTGTTTTTTCTTTAAATCTCAGCAACCAACTGATTATTCTTGTAATATTCTCTAACAAACTGCGCGACGCAAGCAATGTGTTGATGAACGATGTTGAATTCGTCGCCTCGATATGTGTTTGTGTAGGTATTGCTGACACACACGTTTGGTGGACTTCGAGTTCGTTAATCCGGTTCGAAGGACCAATTTTATGTATGGGCCGTCAGGTCTTGTTGCCGCAGCCCGTTGGTTCGTTCGTTAGGGGTGGATAGTTGTAGTTAAATCCAGCTAGTTTAATAACTGACGTTTATTATCGAGTAAGACAAAAGTAGAACGCTGATGTGGTTCGGTTCTGTTCACTAGTAGTTGATGTAAGTAAGTGGCACTTAGGTATAAGAGATTGCAAAATTTATACAATAATAATTGATAATTAAGTATTGTGCAAGGCGTTGGCCTGTACAGACCTTTCATGCATATTTAGCAGAAAATTCTCAGTTTGCCGTTTCGAAATATAAATCCGAATCAGAGCACTCCACTACCTAGGCAGTTTTGTAGCTAGACTCTAGAGTGTTTTTTATAATGCGATATAGGTCACTTTCATTGCGAAAATTATGTATATATAACCTGAAAAATGAGATAATAAAAGTTATTTTTCGCAAGAAGGTTGCATTGACTTTACATGAGAGGGTGTCCTCGAGGTCTGAACTTTGAACAACATCGAGCGTGAAAATGGGTAAACTGAGAATTTTCTGCGAAAAATAAGCGTTCAAGGTCAAGGTCAATGGTCACGAGGTCAATGAACTTTGAACGATATCCATCATTAAAAAACAGCAACTTTGTCGTTTCCCCACCCTAATACTCCGACATCCCCATGGTCCAAAAAAATAACTCAAAAACCATTTACAATTATTAAAGCATAGAAAATTCAGCAAATGCATCTGAAACGGCCGGCTTTCTAAAGTCCTTCCGAATACAGTTTTCATCTCATTTCTTTTCAGGGTCATTCCGAAAACCTTGGAAGAATGAAAGAATTTACGAACTAATTCATAATGTTAAATTGCGAGGGTGTCCATGACTAACAAATAATGCAGGACTTCTATTTATTTATATTGGCTATCAAAAGAGGGCTTAGTGCCTGCAGGCAATGAAGAAATCTTATATTTAAAAGGAAAGGTTCTGAAGATCCTTTAATACGAATTATACCCCGAGAAGAGTATTTCAGTATACTGAATACTAAACGTAATGATTGTAGACATGGAGGACGAGCTAAAATGGTGTATTATGTCAAGGGCCGGGATTTCATAGCAAAATAGCTACAAAAATATTTGTGTAACTCTGCCCCATATATAGCCCTCAAATATTGTAAGAAAAAGGATTGTAACACGTCCTTTTGTCTCTCAAGATTTCCATTTTAGCGGACAAGTTGACCTTATTGACTTTCAGTCTTGCCCCAATGGCGCATACAAACACCTGCTCAATTATGAACATAACGCAACTAAGTTTTTGAATCTCCATCCATTGAAAACAAACACGGCAAATGAAGCCAATAAAGGTTTACAAAGTACAGCTGAAAAAGTGATGCAGCAAAAAAACTGCCATCCCTACTCCTATCCTGCCTATGCTAGCTATTGGGAATAGTGTCTTGATAGGTATTTGATAACTGTGTGATACTGTAGAATTAGGTATTAATATAATTAGGTAGGTAAAAATGTTTGGTTCTTCACATTTTTTCTTTGTAAGTCTCAACGCTCAATGTTCCTTAGGGAAAACAGTTAACAGTTATGATCATAATTCGATCAAGAAATAAAATTTGTTACTAAAAGGTGTAAAATGAATATACCTTCCTGAATAAAACGGGCTTGCCTTTTATAATTAGTTATATTTTTGCAATTTAATAAATTACATTAACTATTTTTTTTAACTCCAATCCAATACATGATAGTTACCCTTGCAGATTCACAACTAAAAACATTTAACTAGATAGCTGGGTGTCTCGTCTATCTGTACTATTGAACAATGTGTTCAGCTACTCGGCTAATCTATATTTAGACAACCGTTGTTCAACGGATGAGCTAGGCGTGCAATTGGTCAACTATTTGAACCATTTAGCTGCGACATATATACAGTGGTGGTCACATAATTACAGACACTGAATGCATATTAAAATAACTAAGCTATTCTTCTCTATCTATTTTATCAGACTATTATTGGAACTTGCTACACAATTAAGAATATTTAAGTAAGTATTATGTAATGTCTTGTATTGTGCTTTATTTAAAATGGAACCTGATTTGTAATTTATATGTAAATATGCATTACCCTTTCCCTCTATTTGTTTTATGTATAGCGCATTGGTCATTCGCCTGTAATGTTGTACATTATACCTATGTAATAAATAAATAATAAATAAAAATTATCAACTAAACTTTTTTGTTTCAAATATTTTATTCGGTGTATCCTATTTGTAAGCAGTATTAAGTTAACAAAGCTATGGCCATATAATTAAAGAAAGTCCATTTGCTTAGAAGAAATAAAAAATATATAGTTATTATTGAAATTATTTTTACTCCACAAAGTTCCTACCACATTTTAAACATTCCGGTGCGCATCAATATTTGGTCGCGTGTGCTTTGGCAGAAATGACAGCGTGAGATCTCTTGGGCATCGAAGCGATCAATTTTGTACAAGCTTCTACCGGAATTTGCTCCCGTGCTGTGTAAAATTGATCGAATTTTGTCGCCACTGTCTTCTTCACCTGGTACCACAAATTTTCTATTGGTTTTAAATGCGGACTGTACGGGGGCCAATAAAAAAGTGTAACAGACGACTGGTTCCTTAAGAAGTCTTTTACTACTTTTGCAGTGTTTCCGGATCATTATCCTGTTGGAAAGTCCAAGTGTCCGGTATATTTTGCTCGGCATAGGACAGCATGGCTTGTTCTAATATATTATTTTACTGGAATTTGTCTATGTTGCCTTCTATTTTCCTGACAGGTCCAACACCAAGTTCTGAAAAACAGCCCCACACTTTGATATTTGCGTTCCCATGTTTGACTACTTTCTTGGTATACTTTGGATTCATTACTTTGTTCGGGGGGCATCTTACAAATTGTTTTCCGTCGGAATTAGTCTTACTAATTATTTTTTTCATTAGAATAAAGCATATTTTTCCACTCTCGTTCAGTCCAGTGTTCATATTTTGTATCAAACACTAATCTTGCCTTAATATTTTGCTTTTTCAAAAGTGGCACCTTCCGAGATACTCTTTCGTACAAGTTTGCTTCCCATAGTCTCCGTATAATTTTCGACCCGGAGTTTTTCGATGCAGGACACCAAACAACTCCGAACGTATCAGTTGTAAGCCCTTGAATGGATCTTTATTGCCTACAATTTATTTATTTATTTATTTACATAATCTATTTGTGCCATTACAGCAAAGCCAAGTCGACACAAATATACAAAATTAGAAAATACAATACAATTCAATTATTACAAATTAATTTACCATAATAATGTCAAATATAATAATTTCAATTTAATCGTATAAATGCAGTTACCATATTATCATTATATCCATAAACATTCGAGAAAATAATTACAAGACTACACTATCATGCAATCTTCTCACAGAACCTTCCACATTCTCGCACAATATCCCTCCATGCATCACCAAACAGATCATTCAATGGTGCTGCGGCCAACATTGCATTGAGGCTATTCCGTGCCCGGACCAGTGGAGACTGCAGGCGCGCCACCGTGCGGTGCGAGCCGCCCGCTAGCAGCTGGTGCCTACGAGCGCGTAGGTAGTTGTCAGGCACGTAAAGCGCGCATACGGCACTGACAAGCGCTGCGCAGTCACTGTCGCCTCGCAACAATCGACACACAGTCAGAAGCTGTTCGGTGTTACGTCTCACCTCTAGTGAGTTAAATCCAAGCATACCTAAAATAAAATCGGATGGATAAAGGTAAGGGTTGTATCCAAATTTCCTCTTATATAGGTATCTAAGAAAAGCTTTGTGTACCTTCTCGAGCATAAGGATGTATGAGCTTTCGTGCAGATTCCAAACAACCGAGCTAGATTCAAGTTTGTTTCTCACTAGGGCCGTGTATAGAAGCTGGACCACACCCAAGTTATGGAATCCCTTACTATTCCGTATCACAAACCCTAATCTTCTGAAGCATTCCTTGGCATATGACAATACCATCTTAGAGTCTTTCCGCAGCGTAGTTTTCCTTGTTTTTGGTTTTCCAGGTGCGTTTTCAGTCGTGTTGAACTTCTAGAAATGTTGTATAGAATTAATAACCGTTGTCCTACCTTTTTTATGAAAGTTTGGTTTGGTATGCGGCAAAACAAAGAAAAACAGAATATAGTTATCTTTTTTTATTTATTTAGAATACAGCTTTTATTGTCTTTAATTAGCTGTTCAGCTGCAGTACTTTTTTTTGTCACGTTCCCACAGTGACCAGTGTCTAAACTACCCACGAACACAACTTTTTTTGTCCCACATTTTAAGAATACAGCGTCTTTTGTGGTTTTATAACATTTATTCCACATTAAATACCTATTTTAGATAATGGTACATAATGCAGTTTTTGGTGGTCAATAAGGGGGTGTCTTTAAATATGTGATTAACACTGTAGTATATAGTATATTAAAACTGTAGTATATTTGAAATGTGGTAATAAAGCCATTTTATTCGATACACAACACCACCCTGTTGAAAAACTTTAAAAATAATATCCATGACTTTATGCCCTATAGGGGGCGCCATATTGAATTAAGTATGACGTCACATATCCTATAACAAGTGGACAATTAAGATGCTTCTAACTATACATCATTTATTAAACTCTGATGAGTTGCTTAGATCTTCTGGTGATACTAATATCCATACATATGCACATACATACTTACATACATACATATCTACCGGTCAAACACATAACCCTTCTTTTGGCTTAGCTGTAGTCGAGTAATAAAGTTGGTCTGATCAAAACGATTTCTTAGTGACATTTATTTGTTCATAATGATGTCCCTAACAACCCCCTAAAATATGACTACACCTTTCTGAGATTATTATAACACACCTTAGAATAGGAAAATGTAACGTGGTACATATTATGTTATTAATACAGGGTGTAACAGAAAAGTGTAGTAATATTTTAGGGGTTTGTTAGGGATATCTTTCTAAGACATGTTTAGCTAAGAAACCGATTTAATCAGACCAACTTTGTTTTTCACTTTTTAAATTTTAAATCTCTATAAACACCATGTTTGCGCACGATTTCGGCTTATTTGTCACAGTATAAAATAATCTTCATCCTAAAAGCAATCAAATGAGACAGGTTTCATCACTGTTGAGCACTTAGCCCAAAGTAGCTCATGGTCCTTTTCCGAAGTTACAAAGTTATAGGGAAGAATATTACACAACATCAGGAATAACTTTCCCCAATTTCCAAACTTGTATCAGCAAACGAAAAAAAAAGTTTGGCTCCAATTTAGTCTAATAAAAAAACATTAAACTATGGGAAAGAGTCTGCAAGTGTAATTATGTCAGTTCGAAGCCGACGGCAAATGCAGACGACGTGGAGTCAACTTACGACGTATGTGAACGTGACAGTGGTAGGTAGATACAACGCTCGCGGTCTCGTTCACTCGCGTCGTAACTACGCCTATTATCTCGCTCAAAAACACGCGACATGTCGTCAGCAGCTGCGCTCGGCTCCGAACTGACTCCTGAATATAACATGATAACATATGTACATATATCTCTTAGAATGTAAGTATATTTATTGCATAGTTTTTTTAAACAATATAATTTCTAAACCTTACAGGGGTGACTCTGGCAGTGCACTAATCACAGACGACTTTGAAATGATTGGCTTGGTTTCATTCAGATTGGATCATGTGAGAGGTCTTGTAGTTTATACACAAGTATCATATTTCTATAAATGGATTGTATATAAATCAGAACTCTTACGTTGTTATGGATAAATTATTATTATAATATAACTGAAATACGTGTATGTTTTCTGGAGCCACTATTATTTACTATCTATACATAAGTAGGTACGTGGATGAATATTGAAGCGGAGGTCCATAGTCTACCCATCCCTCTTTTGTATGTTTAAATATTGAATTCATTGGAAAATTTACCCCCCAACCCCCAGAACGATATTTTAATAGTTATTTATATTTTCCGCAAATAAACGCGTTTGAAGATCTTTCTTTGAAGTCCGCTTTGAAGCTTAAATAAATCCGCCAATTAGATATATTTTTGAGGCAGTTTGAACAAAACCCAACGTATCCTTTTATTTAAAAAAAATCCTTATTACAATCGATATATCGATACATATAATGAAACAGTAGAATCGGCATGTCTGTACATTGAACATTTGAAATAAATATAAAATAGCGTCACTAGATAACAGCCACAGAATAGAAAATCAGTAATTATTTTCCGTCCGTCTGTATGTTTGTTCGAGGACAACGACAAAAGCACTGAACCGATTTTCATGCGGTTTCCACAGGTATGTATAACATAATTAGGGTTTGTTGTGAGAGTGTGGTTTCATTGAAATCAGGAGCGTGCTTTTCTTAAGGTTATTTGTAGGTTTTTGGATACCTACTACTTTAAATATAAAAAATCAAAATTGCTTTTTGCTCACTGTGTTGGAGGGGCGAATCCCACCCATTAAATAAGAAACAAAGACTGCTGCTGGACAAATAGAAAACTGGAGTTGTTAATCCTTTCTGGCGTGGTGAACATAAACGGCAACAAGGTGAGAAAGGGGGTTAGGGGGGCGAACCTTCTTTATTGGAATAGCAAACTGCTGCTAGACAAAAAGGCAAATTGGAGCTGTTAACCCTTTCTGGTGTCGTGAACGTAATCATTACGGAGTAAAATACAGAAAATTGGAGGGACGGAAATTGCCATTCAATCAAAAACAACGACTGCTGCTGCTCAAATAGAAAAAATGGGGCTTTAACAGCCCCATTAACCCCTTTCCGGCGTGGTGAAAATTGACGGCTCAGAGGAGCGAACGGCGAATTATACTCGTGCTTCGTCCTCGGATCAATATATATCTGAATACCGAGTATTATTATGTTTTTACATTGTAGTTACACGCGTAAGTGCATTTTAGTTTAGATAAATGTAATATTTTCCAGGCATATTTTTTTTCTAGCTGCTGTCAAGTCCGCTCTGTCTTGTTATTCAAGTTTCAGTGCTCAACCAGTCAACACATGTCCCACATTTTTTGTGTTTTTGTGATAATTTCATTTGTGCTAATAAGGATGAGGACGGTCAGCTGGAAATATTATTACAAATACTGCCCATTGTTGTCGTCGCTTCTGCAATCGCAGTCGAACCCGCACCATTGCGCCAGCGGTTTCCCGCCGTGGAAACATCAGGTTAACATTTACAAATTTGCGAATCAGGGTAGTTTTTGTGGCTAAACCGCCGCCACTAAGAACAGATTTTGGGTCTTTCTTGCGGCACATAACCTACGATGCCAGGTCAGTTTCGCAGCTGAACCGTACAATAGGTATTGCTACATGTACAAAGATATAGAGTGTGATGAAATAACAATTCAAATAAGTAATTGTTGCAGAAAAGATTTTTGTGTAGCATTTTCTTTGCGTTCATGCAAAAGTCTTTCCTATTTAACAGCACCGGTTTGTATTGCTTGCCAAACACTTAAAATGTGATTGACATATGAATTTTCTAAAATTTCAAAGGCATTGATGTTGATGATGTGGTTCGACGGTTTTGGCGCCAAAATGTTTTATTAAATCCCAATATAAATAACCTGCCATATATATGGGGCCTACTTGGTCTTTTTGTCAAATTTTGTACCATTTAGAAGTTATTCGCATATAGATAGATAGATAAATTAATTTATTCAATGCAACATGGTACACACACAAATACATAATTATAACTCAAACTTTAAGAAGAAAAATCTACAAAAAGAAAACAAACACAGCAGTTCAATAAAACAACCAATAAATAATAAAATTATACAAGCAAACATTAAGGTGCGGTAAGGATAACTATGTGGTATTGTGACTGTACCGCGACAATGAAATGGCCCTGACTCAGCAATGTCACAGACGAATCTGTAACGCTGGTATTCTGCCAGAGCCAGTACGGACGAGTCAACGGTCTGCTCGAGTAAACATTTAACAACGTAAAAGATGATGATTTTAATAAAATAGTTCAATAAAATAAATTGTATTCTAGAAGATTACATTGAAATAATAGCATTAAAATTATATCATGAAAATGTATAGTAATATAAGGAACTAAATTAAAAAATATAGCAATTTGTAATAAAATTGATGTCAGGGTTACAAGTAAGATTAAATTGAAAATGTCACTTCGAGTTAAAGACTAGAGTGTTAGAAGACGCCCATTGCGATATACGGCCCAGATCTTGATTCAGAGCCTCATCTCCCATACGGGGATCATTGTTAACTGATATGTAAATTTGAAGATCATCGGCATTCAAGTGATAATTGCTGTTTATTATACTTCGAGTGATGTCTGCACTATATTTTATAAACAGAAGGGGTTTAAGTATGGATCCTTGTGGGACTCCTCTATTCAGGGTAGCTAGCTGTGACTGCATCTGAGATCCGTCTGTCTTATCCAGAACTACCCGTTGACAGCGATTGCTAAGGTAGCTACTAAACCATTTTATGGTAGGAACATCGAAGCCATAGAAAGCCTGTTTTGACAGCAGTAGGGGAATGTTTAAAGAATCGAAAGCCCTCGAAAAATCTAGGAGAGCGAGTATGGTTCCCCTGCCCTGGTCCTGAGAAGACTGGATATTGTGCACCACATCTAACAGGGCCGATGCAGTGCTACGCCCCTTTCTGAACCCGGACTGGCATTGAGGCAGGATGTTATTACTCTCACAGTACTTTGAGACTTGGTTATATATCACTTTTTCCTAAATTTTAGATAGATACTTTAAGATACTTATTGCACGTAGGTCACTTATATTTACAGGGTTGCCAATTTTCGGTATAGGACGGACATTTGCAGTCTTCCATTGGGATGGAAAAATTGAAGAGGCTATAGACCTATTTACAATAACAGTTCTACTTCAAGAGTACGAGGCAGGGTTAGTAAAATCATAACTTCGATTATTCCATCAGCTCCTCTAGCATTTGAACTTATGGCAATTATTGTTTTGGCTACACAGCTCTCATCTACCTGGTCTAAGAAAAACTCAGCCTGACTGTATCTATTAAATTCAAAATAGGTTAGACGTAAAATAGAAACCGCACCAGCGCCAGGAATTTTATTAAATTTGAATTAATTTGATGAGGATCATTATAATGTTCAGGTAAACCAATTTTTTTTTTTTATTTGGTAAATATGTATGATTTAAGGTTTTCCATAATTTTTTAGAATTATGAATGTGCTGCTCAAAATAAGCCTTCTTCTCACCATACAATGCCACATTAACAAGATGCTGTAGAGACTTATACTGCTCCATATCCTGTTCAGTTTTTGATATGCGTGAACAAGCATGCGCCTGATCACGTAACCGCATCATCAGAAGTATATTACTTGTAGGCCAAGGTGTCGGTTTGCCCCTAATCACAGTCTTGGTTAACGGGGCATGTTTTTCATAAAGCTCTAAAAGGTGCCTCCCAAAACGTTCTACCATATCATCAACGGATGAGTTCAAAAAAACATCTTCCCAGTCGATCATATTTAGATCAGAATTAAAATGTTCTAAGTTTATTTTTCGTATAGGTCTGTTCACACTATAACGCGGTTTTATTTTTTTCCTTTTTGATCATCAAAGTTGCCATAACCATTACATGGCCCTGGTGAAGAATGTTCAGTAATGAGACGCAAGACACGGACACATCAGTGCACAGCAAATCAAAATGTGTAGCACAATGGGATGTAAAATGTGTCGGCTCTGAGACAACATTTCTGATATTCATGCTTCTAAGGAAATCAATTAGACGCATCGTTGCACTATCAGCGGTATCTAAAATATCTATATTAAAATCACCCAAAAGCACTACCTTATCATAATTATAAAAGGCCGTGATAGAATCCGTGAAGGCGTCGAGTAAGTCATCTACCTTGACCCATTCAAGACGATAAACAGTGCCAATTATAACCCTAGTCGACTTGACATTAATCTAGATCCACAGTTGTTCAATATGTGCCGTGGGAGCCGGGTGTGGACACGTCCGCGCGACCACCCCACTTCGTACATAAAAACCTAGTTCCGATAGCGATTTGCATCACAGTTTTCAGAAAATTTATTATTAAAGCCCGATTATGAACACAACATAGTTACAACATGCAAAAAACAAAAGGCAGCTTGATTGCAAAACCAGCAGTAGATTGTAATAGTATCGGTTTGTATCGATTATTGTTTTGGCATAATATATTGCACCGAACTTAGGCTCATCCCAAAAACTCATTACTTTGTTTGGGGGGCATCTAACAAATTGTTTTCCGTCGGAATTAGTCTTACTAATTATTTTTTCAATAGAATAAAGCATATTTTTCCACTCTCGTTCAGTCCAGTGTTCATTTTTTGTAGCAAACACTACATCTCTTAAAACACCATGTTTGCGCCCGATTTCGGCTTATTTGTCATAGTATAAAATAATCTTCATCTAAAAGCAATCAAATGAGACAGGTTTCATCACTGTTGAGCACTTAGCCCAAAGTAGCTCATGGTCCTTTTCCGAAGTTACAAAGTTATAGGGAAGAATATTACATAACATCAGGAATAACTTTCTCCTATTTCCAAACTTGTATCAGAAAACGAAAAAAAAAGTTTGGCTCCATTTTAGTCTAATAAAAAAAACATCAAACTATGGGAAAGAGTCTGCAAGTGTAATTATGTCAGTTCAAAGCCGACGGCAAATGCAGACGTCAAGAGAGTCAAGTTACGACGTATGTGAACGTGACAGTGGTAGGTACATACAACGCTCGCGGTCTCGTTCACTCGCGTCGTAACTACGCCTATTATCTCGCTCAAAAAACACGCGACACGTCGTCAGCAAATGCGCTCGGCTCCGAACTGACTCCTGAATATAACATGATAACATATGTACATATACCTCTTAGAATGTAAGTATATTTATTGCATAGTTTTTTTAAACAATATAATTTCTAAACCTTACAGGGGTGACTCTGGCAGTGCACTAATCACAGACGACTTTGAAATGATTGGCTTGGTTTCATTCAGATTGGATCATGTAAAAGGTCTTGTAGTTTATACAGAAGTATCACATTACTATAAATGGATTGTATATAAATCAAAACTCTTATGTTGTTATGGATAAATTATTATAATAATATAACTGTAATACGTGTATGTTTTCTGGAGCCACTATTGAATGAATGAATGAATGAATACTTTATTGCACAAAACAAACATACAGAGATATACAAAGAAAGATATATGTACAAGAGGCGCGCTTATCTCTATAAAAGAGATTTCTACCAGCAAACCCAGATAGGAAAGGAAAGTGGATTGTGAGAGTAAAACCTATTTGCACAACAAAATTATTCATACACAATAATAATATAAGTAGGTACATATACCTAATACTACTACTACACCTAATTTATATAATATTATATACATACATACATATCATACACATACAAGTTATATACATACATAAAATACATATACAAATTATATATACATACTATGGAAGACAGAGGTAATGATCTTTCAAGCGAATCTTAAAAACGTTAAGTGACGGACTGTCCCTATCCACTATTATTTACTATCTATACATAAGTAGGTACGTGGATGAATATTGAAGCGGAGGTCCATAGTCTAAGCATTCCTCTTTTGTATGTTTTAATGTTGAATTAATTGGTAAATTTGCCCCCCAACCCACGGAAGTATATTTTAATAATTTTTTATATTTTCCGCAAATAAACGCGTTTGAAGATCATTCTTTGAAGTCCGCTTTGAAGCTTAAATAAATCCGCCAATTAGATATATTTTTGAGGCAGTTTGAACAAAGCCCAACGTATCCTTTTATTTAAAAAAATCCTTATTACAATCGATATATCGATACATATAATGAAACAGTAGAATCGGCATGTCTGTACATTGAACATTTGAAATAAATATAAAATGGCGTCACTAGATAAGAGCCACAGAATAGAAAATCAGTAATTATTTTCCGTCCGTCTGTCTGTTTGTTCGAGGACAACGACAAAAGCACTGAACCGATTTTCATGCGGTTTCCACAGGTATGTATAACATAATTAGGGTTTGTTGTGAGAGTGTGGTTTCATTGAAATCAGGAGCGTTCTTTTCTTAACGTTATTTATAGGTTTTTGGATACATACTACTTTAAATATAAAAAATCGAAATTGCTTTTTGCTCACTGTGTTGGAGGGGTGAATCCCTCCCATTAAATAAGAAACAAAGACTGCTGCTGGACAAATAGAAAACTGGAGTTGTTAATCCTTTCTGGCGTGGTGAACGTAAACGGCAACAAGGAGAGAAAAGGGTTAGGGGGGCGAACCTTCCTCATTGGAACAGCAAAAATGACTGCTGCTAGACAAAAAGGCAAATTGGAGCTGTTAACCCTTTCTGGCGTCGTGAACGTAATCATTACGGAGTAAAAGACAGAAAATTGGAGGGACGGAAATTGCCATTCAATCAAAAACAACGACTGCTGCTGCTCAAATAGAAAAAATGGGGCTTTAACAGCCCCATTAACCCCTTTCTGGCGTGGTGAACATTGACGGCTCGGAGGAGCGAACGGCGAATTATACTTGTGCTTCGTCCTCGGATCAATACATACCTGAATACCGAGTATTATTATGTTTTCACATTGTAGTTACACGCGTAAGTGCATTTTAGTTTGGAGAAAAGTAATATTTTCCAGGCAACATATTTTTTTTCTAGCTGCTGTCAAGTCCGCTCTGTCTTGTTATTCAAGTTTCAGTGCTCAACCAGTCAACACATGTCCCACATTTTTTGTGTTTTTGTGATAATTTCATTTGTGCTAATAAGGATGAGGACTGTCAGCTGGAAATATTTTTACGAAAACTGCCCATTGTTGTCGTCGCTTCTGCAATCGCAGTCGAACCCGCACCATTGCGCCAGCGGTTTCCCGCCGTGGAAACATCAGGTTAACATTTACAAATTTGCGAATCAGGGCAGTTTTTGTGGCTAAACCGCCGCCACTAAGAACATATTTTGGGTCTTTCTTGCGGCACATAACCTACGATGCCAGGTCAGTTTCGCAGCTGAACCGTACAATAGGTATTGCTACATGTACAAAGATATAGAGTGTGATGAAATAACAATTCAAATAAGTAATTGTTGCAGAAAAGATTTTTGTGTAGCATTTTCTTTGCGTTCATGCAAAAGTCTTTCCTATTTAACAGCACCGGTTTGTATTGCTTGCCAAACACTTAAAATGTGATTGACATATGAATTTTCTAAAATTTTAAAGGCATTGATGTTGATGATGTGGTTCGACGGTTTTGTCGCCAAAATGTTTTATTAAATCCCAATATAAATATCCTGCCATATATATGGGGCCTACTTGGTCTTTTTGTCAAATTTTGTACCATTTAGAAGTTATTCGCATATAGATAGATAGATAAATTAATTTATTCAATGCAACATGGTACACACACAAATACATAATTATAACTCAAACTTTAAGAAGAAAAATCTACAAAAAGAAAACAAACACAGCAGTTCAATAAAACAACCAATAAATAATAAAATTATACAAGCAAACATTAAGGTGCGGTAAGGATAACTATGTGGTATTGTGACTGTACCGCGACAATGAAATGGCCCTGACTCAGCAATGTCACAGACGAATCTGTGACGCTGGTATTCTGCCAGAGCCAGTACGGACGAGACAACGGTCTGCTCGAGTAAACATTTAACAACGTAAAAGATGATGATTTTAATAAAATAGTTCAATAAAATAAATTGTATTCTAGAAGATTATATTGAAATTATAGCATTAAAATTATGTCATTAAAATGTATAGTAATATAAGAAACTAAATTAAAAAATATAGCAATTTGTAATAAAATTGATGTCAGGTTTACAAGTAAGATTAAATTGAAAATGTCACTTCGAGTTAAGGACTAGAGTATTAGAAGACGCCCATTGCGATGTACGGCCCAGATCTTCATTCAGAGCCTCCACTCCCATACGGGGATCATTGTTAACTGATATGTAAATTTGAAGATCATCGGCATACAAGTGATAATTGCTGTTTATTATACTTCGAGTGATGTCTGCACTATATTTTATAAACAGAAGGGGTTTAAGTATGGATCCTTGTGGGACTCCTCTATTCAGGGTAGCTAGCTGTGACTGCATCTGAGATCCGTCTGTCTTATCCAGCACTACCCGTTGACAGCGATTGCTAAGGTAGCTACTAAACCATTTTATGGTAGGAACATCGAAGCCATAGAAAGCCAGTTTTGACAGCAGTAGGGGAATGTTTAAAAAATCGAAAGCCCTGGAAAAATCTAGGAGAGCGAGTATGGTTCCCCTGCCCTGGTCCTGAGAAGACTAGATATTGTGCACCACATCTAACAGGGCCGAAGCAGTGCTACGCCCCTTTCTGAACTCGGACTGGCATTGAGGCAGGATGTTATTACTTTCACAGTACTTTGAGACTTGGTTATATATCACTTTTTTCCTAAATTTTAGATAGATACGTTAAGATACTAATTGCACGTAGGTCATTTAAATTCACAGGGTTGTCAATTTTCGGTATAGGACGGACATTTGCAGTCTTCCATTGGGATGGAAAAATTGAAGAGGCTATAGACCTATTTACAATAACACTTCTACTTCAAGAGTACGAGGCAGGGTTAGTAAAATCATAACTTCGATTATTCCATCAGCTCCTCTAGCATTTGAACTTATGGCAATTATTGTTTTGGCTATACAGCTCTCATCTACCTGGTCTAAGAAAAACTCAGCCTGACTGTATCTATTAAATTCAAAATTAGACGTAAAATAGAAACCGCACCAGCGCCAGGAATTTTATAAAATTTGAATTAATTTGATGAGGATCATTATAATGTTCAGGTAAACCATTTTTTTTTTTTTATTTGGTAAATATGTATGATTTAAGGTTTTCCATAATTTTTTAGAATTATGAATGTGCTGCTCAAAATAAGCCTTCTTCTCACCATACAATGCCACATTAACAAGATGCTGTAGAGACTTATACTGCTCCATATCCTGTTCAGTTTTTGATATGCGTGAACAAGCATGCGCCTGATCACGTAACCGCATCATCAGAAGTATATTACTTGTAAGCCAAGATGTCGGTTTGCCCCTGATCACAGTCTTGGTTAACGGGGCATGTTTGTCATAAAGCTCTAAAAGGTGCCTCCCAAAACGTTCTACCATATCATCAACGGATGAGTACAACAAAACATCTTCCCAGTCGATCATATTTAGATCAGAATTAAAATGTTCTAAGTTTATTTTTCGTATAGGTCTGTTCACACTATAACGCGGTTTTATTTTTTTCCTTTTTGATCTTCAAAGTTGCCATAACCATTACATGGCCCTGGTGAGGAATGTTCAGTAATAAGATGCAAGACACGGACACATCAGTGCACAGCAAGTCAAAATGTGTAGCACAATGGGATGTAAAATGTGTCGGCTCTGAGACAACATTTCTGATATTCATGCTTCTAAGGAAATCATTTAGACGCATCGTTGCACTATCAGCGGTATCTAAAATATCTATATTAAAATCACCCAAAAGCACTACCTTATCATAATTAGAAAAGGCCGTGATAGAATCCGTGAAGGCGTCGAGGAAATCATCTACCTTGACCCATTCAGGACGATAAGAAGTGCCAATTATAACCCTAGTCGACTTGACATTAATCGAGATCCACAGTTGTTCAATATGTGCCGTGGGAGCCGGGTGTGGACACGTCCGCGCGACCACCCCACTTCGTACATAAAAACCTAGTTCCCCCCCCCCCCCCCGCCCCGTATGTTTAGCGGACGCGGTACATGCCTCAGTCTAAAGCCCGAAACCTTCGGCGCGTTGCCTTTCTGTCCTGCTCGGAGCCAAGTCTCGTTTACCGCGATCACTTCAGGCATCTACCTCATGAGTGCACCTATGAATTCATCGTGATTTGTACCAAGTGAACCCGCGTTAAAAAAGCCAACTTTCAGAAATTAACAATTAGTCATTACGTGGGACAGTTAGAAATAAAGAAAAGCAAGTAGAATAGAAATGAGCGGAGCCGGAATTGGACAAATACAAACTTAACAGAAAATAGTGCAAAATAAGCAGAAAAATAATTTTATCGTCAAGCGTTGTAGCGCGATCACAAATCCACATAGCAACCCTATACTCGCATATTCTAAATATTTTCATCGTAATTATCGGTACATTACATATTACACAAATTAATACAATATATTCCAAACATGCAAAAAACAAAAAACAACATAATAGCAAAGCCAGCATTAATAGTATCGGTTTGTGACCATCATAGCGATTTGTATCACAGTTATCAGAAAATGTATTAGTAAAGCCCGATTATGAACACAACATAGTTACAACAAGCAAAAAACAAAAGGCAGCTTGATTGCAAAACCAGCAGTATATTGTAATAGTATCGGTTTGTATCGATTATTGTTTTGGCATAATATATTGCACCGAACTTAAGCTCATCCCAAAAACTCATTACTTTGTTCGGGGGGCATCTATCAAATTGTTTTCCGTCGGAATTAGTCTTACTAATTATTTTTTCATTAGAATAAAGCATATTTTTCCACTCTCGTTCAGTCCAGTGTTCATTTTTTGTAGCAAACACTAATCTTGCCTTCATATTTTGCTTTTTAAGAAGTGGCACCTTCCAAGATACTCTTTCGTACAAGTTTACCTCCCATAGTCTCCGTATAATATTCGACCCGGAGTTTTCCATGCAGGATACCAAACAACTCCGAACGTATCAGTTATAAGCCCTTGAATGGATCTTTATTGCCTACAATACCATCTTAGAGTCTTTCCGCAGCGTAGTTTTGCTTGTTTTTGGTTTCCCAGGTGCGTTTTCAGTCGTGTTGAACTTCTAGAAATGTTGTATAATAACCTTTGTCCTACCTTTTTTTTATGAAAGTTTGGTTTTATAGGTAATATCGAGTTTTCATGAAAATATGCGGCAAAACAAAGAAAAACAGATTATAGTTATCTTTTTTTTATTTATTTAGAATACAGCTTTTATTGTCTTTAATTAGCTGTGTCTAAACTACCAACGTACACACCTTTTTTTGTCCCACATTTTAAGAATACAGCGTCTTTTGTGGTTTTATAACATTTATTCCACATTAAATACTTATTTTAGATAATGGTACATAATGCAGTTTTTGGTGGTCAATAAGGGGGTGTCTTTAAATATGTGATTAACACTGTAGTATATAGTATATTAACACTGTAGTATATTTGAAATGTGGTAATAAAGCCATTTTATTCGATACACAACACCACCCTGTTGAAAAACTTTAAAAATAATATCCATGACTTTATGCCCTATAGGGGGCGCCATATTGAATTAAGTATGACGTCACATATCCTATAACCAGTGGATAATTAAGATGCTTTTAACTATACATCATTTGTTAAACTTTTGTGGAGGTGGCGCCACTGGGCTACTGTTTACATCGTATCTGTATATTAAAATCAAAAACAAATACCGTTACTTATAGTTTGAAATAAATAGTACAGTGATAAATAAAGTGTTAACAATATAGTACAATATATGTATTTGACAAAAACTATAAACAGTGCGTGAAATTCGTGAAATCAGTGCCAAACTATAACAGACAAAAAATATCTTATAAATGAGAACTTCGTGTCAGTGTCTAAACCAAAAGTGATCACTGGGACCCATGAATCTTATGACTCTAACAGATCTGCATTACATTGTGTTGTTTGACAAAGTGATAAATAAAATAGCCTAAAAAATTTCAAAAAACTGCAAGTTACTACATACACATCATTCAAACGATGATAAAGCTCCATCTAGCGACAAGTAGCGGAAAATCCACAGCATCGAAATACAGGGCCAAATACTAGTTTATCTAATTAGCCACAGATGTCGGTACCAATAAGCTGTACCAACGCCATCTAGTATTGAATAGCAGGAACTAAACCACAACTCAACTTTATTAACGATGGACGACAATCTAGACTTCGTGACTATCCGGAATAGATATAGATCCGCATCAGTCGAAGATGTATCGCGGTCTTCACTGTTTGATAGCACGCAGCTAAGCCTGCCGAACACATCATTGAATAATAGCGGAGTGGACACACCATTTAACGAGGAAATACTCCAACTTAAGAACGGTCTTAGTGCAGCGGAGCTAGAAATTGAGAATTTAAACTATGAAAATCATCAACTGAAAATCGAACTCGAACAATGTCAAAAATTGATAGCAACATACAAGACTTTCAATTTCTCAGACACTGCGATGACCCCCATATCAGCTAGAAGAAGAAAAATACCAAAAACGAAGTATGCACACTCTCAACAGAAAATACATAACTTGATTAAATATGATAGTGAATCTGGTCGTCTTAAATGCAATGGACCTAGAAATCAGACAAGTGAGGAGAAAAATGTAGAGACCAATGTCGAGACAAACTATGAAGCTATTGAAGAGCCAGAAATGGCTAGGCATCTAGAGCCACATGATAATGTAGAGACCATAATAGAGAATATTATCGAGACTGGTGTAGAGGCTCATAACATAGAGACAAATGTAGAGTACAAGAAACAATCAAACAAAGAGCCACATCTTGAAAAAGTAGTTGTAGAGAATCTCACCTCTACAAACCCAGTAACTTCGCAGCAATCTGTCAGCAGAAATCAGCAGCCATGTACAGAGGAAACTAAAACTAAGATATTAAGGCGTAAGGTGATTATTCTAGGTGATCAACAAGGAAGGCACCTACAAAAGGCGTTAGTAGCAGCAGCTACTTGGACATGAATTCCTTGTCACCTGCTTTTTTAAACCGCAAGCAAAGCTCGCAAATATTATTGACGCAGAAAGACATGAAATATTAAAACTGACCATGGATGACTTTGTAGTCCTGTTGTGTGGGATGAATGATCGTAACCCCTGTGAGTTCCAATTTGAACTTAGGGCCTGGTTGCAAAAAGTACAAAATACAAATGTAATCATACCAAAGGTATTACATAGCTCTACCTTAACGAAAATAGGCTAAATTATGAAATCAGATTCATTGCGAGCGCATTTAAAAACTGTACGTTTGTCGATCTGCCACTGAAGAATAATGTGCACGTACTGAGGTCAGTACTTATGTCCCAATCAGTCCTCAGGGAAATTCTGCGTATAGACTATAAAATAAAGTTTGATGCTCATATTCACACAGCAAAGCAAGGCCACATCAAGTCAAGAATGAACGAAGATAAGTGTACTCAAACTGACTCTACATATGTACAAAATAGCAGTGATAACACAAACTCTCAACAAAACAATGATAATCATATTGAATCTGAAGTAACTGGTAGCAATACAAATGGAAGAGAATACTGTAACAATTCTGACTTTTTTCGTAAATAACGTTATAAATCTATTTCATCAAAATATTGATGGACTTATATCTAAATCAGACATGTTATCCATTTACTTAGATGAACTTAGAAATAGCGGGACTTCAATAGATGTAATAGGTATAACAGAGCATAATATGATAGAAAACGACATAAAGGCACTTAATATTGTAAATTATTCACTGTCTACCTACTCCGCCAGAAGCACAAGGAGTGGTGGTACAGCTATAATTGTGAAAAATGGACTTAAATTTCAAATTCTTGACATAACCGACTGTAACATTCCTAATGCAATAGAGTGTTGTGGTATAATACTTTCAGAGCATAATTGAAATGTAATATGTATATATAGGAAATGTAAATATGATGTAGCGTCTTACGATATATTTTTCGAAAACTTAGATAAGCTATTGTCGAAACTTTGCCGTGGTAGACGTAAGACTATAATATGTGGGGATTTTAATATAGACCGGCTTCATCGGGACAAGTATGCAGTATATTTTGAACAGTTACTACTACATTACAACTTAAGACTTACATTCAACGAACCCAGACGTCTGAGTAGTGGGACCTGTCTTGACAATTTTATTCAAAACATTAGAGAATGCAAAGGCCGAATAATAGAGTTAGCGCTTTCGGATCATACTGGACAGTTACTAGAATGCCCTGTAAGAAAATACTGTACACTAGACTATTGGTTTGTAAAAAAACGGGATTACCATAAAGATAACCTTGACAAATTCAAAGAGTGTATTTCAAATCTGAGTTTTTCTGAGTGTTTAACCAGTTCTGATGCCAACGTTGCCTATAATGAATTTCATGAAATATTTGTGTTGATGTATGACCTATGCTTCCCGGTAATAAAAATAAAATGTACTAGCAGCGTGCGACCTCGGTGGATCTCTAAGGGAATACGAAGATGTTCAAAAAGAAAAATGGAGTTGTTATGGACATACAGACGCGCTCCAAATGAAAACAATAAATATAATTTCAAAACATATGCTAAAAGACTTAAAATAATAATAAAACTCACACAAAAATCCCAGAACGATTATTTTATACAAACTTCAAACAATAAATGTCGAGCTACATGGAAAATAATAAATAACAACTTGAATAATAAAAAAACGTACCAAAAGAAAGCATTAAACAAATAAAATTGGACAATCGGGTTATTAGCGATCCTAAGGAGATAGCCCAAGCTTTTAACAATTTTTACATTGATCAAGTTGAGCAACAACAAAAAGCAGAGGCAACTAGCAACAGAACAAAACTGAAGTCATTTCCAAAATCTCTATTCTTTAAACCTACCACACCGTTTGAAGTATATCAAATAATAAACGCTCTCAAAAATACAAATAGTACGGGATATGACAACATTTGTACAACAGTAATAAAGCATGTAGCATTGATCATATCACCAGTCTTAAGTCACATCATAAATCTGTGTGAAGAACAGGGTGTTTTCCCTGAAAAGCTTAAGACCACAATTATTAAACCAATGTTCAAAAAAGATGACAGAGAAAACATGTCCTTCTATAGACCAGTCGCACTCATTCCTATACTCTCCAAAGTAGTCGATAAGGTCATTTATAATGCCATAAACGCCTATTTTGAAAGCAACAACATATTTAGAAAAGAACAAAAAGGATTTCGAAAAAATAAGACCATAGATCAAGCAATCTATGATTTCCTCTTAAGTGTAGTAACCAGCTTAGATAATAAAATTCCTGTGTCTGCATTGTATATGGACATGACCAAAGCTTTTGATTATGTGGATGATTCCATCCTGATAAACAAACTATACATGTATGGCGTCCGAGGTAACGTCCTTGATCTTATTAAATGCTATCTGTGCAACCGACAACAACTGACTCAAATGTCCAGAGTAGACAAGACAACTAAAACAGAACATATTTATTATTCAGATTCAAGGACAGTGCAATATGGAGTACCACAAGGTAGCGTTTTGGGACCACTGTTATTTATAATATATATAAATGATTTACCTGACGCGGTCAGTTTCCCAATCGTAATGTTTGCTGATGATAGCACAATGATAGCAGAAGGTCGAAATATTAATACTTATGAATCTGACATAAATAATTCCCTAAAAAATATTATTGAATGGCTCGGACAAAATAATCTTGTAATTAATTTAAATAAAACTAATATAATGACATTCACAAATAATTACAATAATATTAATAATAAAATTGACATCCTCTATGGTACAAAAATAATTGAGGAAATTCATGACACCAAATTTTTAGGTTTAACAATCGACTCCCACTTAACATGGAAAACACATATTGATAATGTCTGCACAAAGTTAAGCCAATTCTCGTATGCACTATTTATGCTTGCTAAGGTAGCTAGAGTCACTACCTTGCTATCAGCATACCATGCTTATGTGGCTTAGACTCTCAAATATGGTGTTATATTCTGGGGCAACTCAACGGATAAGGACAGAGCCTTTAAAGCACAAAAAAGATGTTTAAGGGCAATATATCATTTAAAACAAATAGAAACATGTCAGCCACATTTCAAAAAATTAAGAATTTTAACTCTACCATCGTTATATATCTATGAAATGGCCGTTTATGTAAGAAATAATTGGGATCATTTTAAAAAAATAAATTCAAAAAGAAACATTATGTTAAGCATAACGCGGCACTCGACCGCACTATTTCAAAAAAATGTGTTTGGGATGATACCAAAAATTTACAACAATATTCCAAAATGTATCAGAGAAATAGAATCATTTAATTTATTTAAATGAAAGCTTAAAGAACATTTGCTTAATAAAGCCTACTATAGCGTACAAGATTTCCTCAATGGTGACTGAAAGATTGTTTAATGGGTGGTAGCGTATGTTTATTAAGGATCTATGTAATTTGCAGTATTTGAATAATCAAACGGACATGTAATATAATGTATTGTTATGTAATTTAAATTTAATCTAAATATAATTTAATTTAAATTAATATTTGTATGCCTTTAAGGTAGAGTGTGGCAAGAACAATATTTATTTAACAACCCTGTAACCCACATTCACATATAAAATATCTTTATCTTTATCTTTTTATCTTTAACTCTGTTGAGTTGCTTAGATCTTCTGGTGATACTAATAAACATACATATGCACATACATACTTATATACATACATATCTACCGGTCAAACACATAACCCTTCTTTTGGCTTAGCTGTATTCGAGAAATAAAGTTGGTCTGATCAAAACGATTTCTTAGTGACATTTATTTGTTCATAATGATGTCCCTAACAACCCCCTAAAATAAGACTACACCTTTCTGAGATTATTATAACACACCTTAGAATAGGAAAATGTAACGTGGTACATATTATGTTATTTATACAGGGTGTAACAGAAAAGTGTAGTAATATTTTAGGGGTTTGTTAGGGATATCTTTCTAAGACATGTTTATCTAAGAAACCGATTTAATCAGACCAACTTTGTTTTTCACTTTTTAAATTTTAAATCTCTAAAAACACCATGTTTGCGCCCGATTTCGGCTTATTTGTCACAGTATAAAATAATCTTCATCCTAAAAGCAATCAAATGAGACAGGTTTCATCACTGTTGAGCACTTAGCCCAAAGTAGCTCATGGTCCTTTTCCGAAGTTACAAAGTTATAGGGAAGAATATTACACAACATCAGGAATAACTTTCCCCAATTTCCAAACTTGTATCAGCAAACGAAAAAAAAAGTTTGGCTCCAATTTAGTCAAAAAAAAAAACATTAAACTATAAGAAAGACACTTGCAGACTAAGTGTAATTATGTCAGTTCAAAGCCGACGGCAAATGCAGACGTCAAGAGAGTCAAGTTACGACGTATGTGAACGTGACAGTGGTAGGTACATACAACGCTCGCGGTCTCGTTCACTCGCGTCGTAACCACGCCTATTATCTCGCTCAAAAACACGCGACACGTCGTCAGCAGCTGCGCTCGGTTCCGAACTGACTCCTGAATATAACATGATAAAATATGTACAAATATCTCTTAGAATGTAAGTTTATTTATTGCATAGTTTTTTTAAACAATATAATTTCCAAACCTTACAGGGGTGACTCTGGCAGTGCACTAATCACAGACGACTTTGAAATGATTGGCTTGGTTTCATACAGATTGGATCATGTGAAAGGTCTTGTAGTTTATACACAAGTATCATATTTCTATAAATGGATTGTATATAAATCAGAACTCTTACGTTGTTATGGATAAATTATTATAATAATAGAACTGAAATACGTGTATGTTTTCTGGAGCCACTATTATTTACTATCTATACATAAGTAGGTACGTGGATGAATATTGAAGCGGAGGTCCATAGTCTAACCATTCCTCTTTTGTATGATTAAATGTTGAATTAATTGGTAAATTTGCCCCCCAACCCCCAGAAGGATATTTTAATAATTATTTATATTTTCCGCAAATAAACGCGTTTGAAGATCTTTCTTTGAAGTCCGCTTTGAAGCTTAAATAAATCCGCCAATTAGATATATTTTTGAGGCAGTTTGAACAAAGCCCAACGTATCCTTTTATTTTAAAAAATCTTTATTACGATCTATATATCGATACATATAATGAAACAGTAGAATCGGCATGTCTGTACATTGAACATTTGAAATAAATATAAAATGGCGTCACTAGATAACAGCCACAGAATAGAAAATCAGTAATTATTTTCCGTCCGTCTGTCTGTTTGTTCGAGGATGACGACAAAAGCACTGAACCGATTTTCATGCGGTTTCCACAGGTATGTATAACATAATTAGGGTTTGTTGTGATAGTGTGGTTTCATTGAAATCAGGAGCGTGCTTTTCTTAACGTTATTTACAGGTTTTTGGATACCTACTACTTTAAATATAAAAAATCGAAATTGCTTTTTGCTCACTGTGTTGGTAGGGTGAATCCCTCCCATTAAATAAGAAACAAAGACTGCTGCTGGAAAATTAGAAAACTGGAGTTTTTAATCCTTTCTGGCGTGGTGAACATAAACGGCAACAAGGAGAGAAAGGGGGTTAGGGGGGCGAACATTCCTCATTGGAACAGCAACAATGACTGCTGCTAAACAAAAAGGCAAATTGGAGCTGTGAACCCTTTCTGGCGTCGTGAACGTAATCATTACGGAGTAAAAGACAGAAAATTGGAGGGACGGAAATTGCCACTCAATCAAAAACAACGAATGCTGCTGCTCAAATAGAAAAATTGGGGCTTTAACAGCCCCATTAACCCCTTTCTGGCGTGGTGAATATTGACGGCTCGGAGGAGCGAACGGCGAATTATGCTTGTGCTTCGTCCTCGGATCAATACATACCTGAATACCGAGTATTATTATGTTTTCACATTGTAGTTACACGCGTAAGTGCATTTTAGTTTGGAGAAAAGTAATATTTTCCAGGCAACATAATTTTTTTCTAGCTGCTGTCAAGTCCGCTCTGTCATGTTATTCAAGTTTCAGTGCTCAACCAGTCAACACATGTCCCACATTTTTTGTGTTTTTGTGATAATTTCATTTGTGCTAATAGGAATGAGGACGGTCAGCTGGAAATATTTTTACGAAAACTGCCCATTGTTGTCGTCGCTTCTGCAATCGCAGTCGAACCCGCACCATTGCGCCAGCGGTTTCCCGCCGTGGAAACATCAGGTTAACATTAACAAATTTGCGAATCAGGGCATTTTTTGTGGCTAAACCGCCGCCACTAAGAACAGATTTTGGGTCTTTCTTGCGGCACATAACCTACGATGCCAGGTCAGTTTCGCAGCTGAACCGTACAATAGGTATTGCTACATGTACAAAGATATAGAGTGTGATGAAATAACAATTCAAATAAGTAATTGTTGCAGAAAAGATTTTTGTGTAGCATTTTCTTTGCGTTCATGCAAAAGTCTTTCCTATTTAACAGCACCGGTTTGTATTGCTTGCCAAACACTTAAAATGTGATTGACATATGAATTTTCTAAAATTTCAAAGGCATTGATGTTGATGATGTGGTTCGACGGTTTTGGCGCCAAAATGTTTTTATTAAATCCCAACCTGCCATATATTAGGGGCCTACTTGGTCTTTTTGTCAAATTTCTTACCATTTAGAAGTTATTCGCTTAAAGATAGATAGATAAATTAATTTATTCAATGCAACATGGTACACACACAAATACATAATTATAACTCAAACTTTAAGAAGAAATATCTACAAAAATAAAACAAACACAGCAGTTAAATAAAACAATCAATAAATAATAAAATTATACAAGCAAACATTAAGGTGCTGTAAGGATAACTATGTGGTATTGTGACTGTACCGCGACAATGAAATGGCCCTGACTCAGCAATGTCACAGACGAATCTGTGACGCAGGTATTCTGCCAGAGCCAGTACGGACGAGACAACGGTCTGCTCAAGTAAACATTTAACAACGTAAAAGATGATGATTTTAATAAAATAGTTCAATAAAATAAATTGTATTCTAGCAGATCATATTGAAATTATAGCATTAAAATTATATCATTAAAATGTATACTAATATAAGAAACAAAACTAAAAAATATAGCAATTTGTAATAAAATTGATGTCAGGGTTACAAGTAAGATTAAATTGAAAATTTCACTTCGAGTGTAAGAAGACGCCCATTGCGATATACGGCTCAGATCTTCATTCAGAGCCTCCTTTCCCATACGGGGATCATTGTTAACTGATATGTAAATTTGAAGATCATCGGCATACAAGTGATAATTGCTGTTTATTATATTTCGAGTGATGTCTGCACTATATATTATAAACAGAAGGGGTTTAAGTATGGATCCTTGTGGGACTCCTCTATTCAGGGTAGCTAGCTGTGACTGCATCTGAGATCCGTCTGCCTTATCCAGCACTACCCGTTGACAGCGATTGCTAATGTAGCTACTAAACCATTTTATGGTAGGAACATCGAAGCCATAGAAAGCCAGTTTTGACAGCAGTAGGGGAATGTTAAAAGAATCGAAAGCCCTGGAAAAATCTAGGAGAGCGAGTATGGTTCCCCTGCCCTGGTCCTGAGAAGACTGGATATTGTGCACCACATCTAACAGTGCCGACGCAGTGCTACGCCCCTTTCTGAACCCGGACTGGCATTGAGGCAGGATGTTATTACTCTCACAGTACTTTGAGACTTGGTGATATATCACTTTTTCCTAAATTTTTTGATAGATACGGTAAGATACTTATTGCACGTAGGTCACTTATATTTACAGGGTTGTCAATTTTCGGTATATGACGGGCATTTGCAGTCTTCCATTGGGATGGAAAAATTGAAGAGGCTATAGACCTATTTACAATAACAGTTATGACTTCAAGAGTACGAGACAGGGTTAGTAAAATCATAACTGCGATTATTCCATCAGCTCCTCTAGCATTTGAACTTATGGCAATTATTGTTTTGGCTACACAGCTCTCATCTACCTGGTCTAAGCTAAGGGTCTACAACAAAACATCTTCCCAGTCGATCATATTTAGATCAGAATTAAAATGTTCTAAGTTTATTTTCCGTATAGGTCTGTTCACACTAAGACGCGGTTTTATTTTTTTATTTTGATCTTCAAAGTTACCATAACCATTACATGGCCCTGGTGAGGAATGTTCAGTAATGAGATGCAAGACACGGACACATCAGTGCACAGCAAGTCAAAATGTGTAGCACAATGGGATGTAAAATGTGTCGGCTCTGAGACAACATTTCTGATATTCATGCTTCTAAGGGAATCATTTAGACGCATCTTTGCACTAACAGCGGTATCTAAAATATCTATATTAAAAGCACCCAAAAGCACTACCTTATCATAATTAGAAAAGGCCGTGATAGAATCCGTGAAGGCGTCGAGTAAGTCATCTACCTTGACCCATTCAGGACCATAAGCAGTGCCAATTATAACCCTAGTCGACTTGACATTAATCGAGATCCACAGTTGTTCAATATGTGCCGTGGGAGCCGGGTGTGGACACGTCCACGCAACCATCCCACTTCGTACATAAAAACCTACTCCCCCCCCCCGCCCCCGCCGTATGTGCAGCGGATGCGGTACATGCCTCAGTCTAAAGCCCGGAACCTTCGGCGCGTTGCCTTCCTGTCCAGCTCGGAGCCAAGTCTCGTTTATCGCGATCACATCGGGCATCTCCCTCATGAGTGCACCTATGAATTCATCGTGATTTGTACCAAGTGAAACCGCGTTAAAAAAGCCAACTTTCAGAAATTTACAATTAGCCATTACGTGGGACAGTTAGAAATAAATAAAAGCAAGTAGAATAGAAATGAGCTGGGCCGGAATTGGACAAATAAAAACATAACAGAAAATAGTGCACTATAAGCAGAAAAATAATTTTATCGTCAAGCGTTATAGCGCGATCACAAATCCAAATAGCAACCCTATACTCGCATATTCTAAATATTTTCATCGTAATAATCGGTACATTACATAATATACAAATTAATACAATATATTCCAAATATGCAAAAAAACAAAAAACAACATAATAGCAAAGCCAGCAGTAAATAGTATCGGTTTGTGACCATAATAGCGATTTGTTTTACAGTTATCAGAAAATTTATTATTAAAGCCCAGATTATGAACACAACTTAGTTACAACATGCAAAAAACAAAAGGCAGCTTGATTGCAAAACCAGCAGTAGATTGTAATAGTATCGGTTTGTATCGATTATTGTTTTGGCATAATCTATTGCACCGAACTGAGGCTCATCCCAAAAACTCGCTCCAGGTCACTTTCAGATTTTATGGGGAAACCTTCCGCGCCGACATGACGTCGGGCATAAACTCTGCCCTCTTTGGTCCACACAAACCTCCACTTCTGTTCATCTCCTAGTATATTGTCAAAATTAAAAATTTGTCGTCCAAAAAAATAATCTATGTCATCTATCATGGCTACCGCTCCAACAACGCTAGCAATAAACTGAATTCATAGCTCGCTTCGCCCAAAAACATTAACACTAAATTTTAGGCAAAGACTTGAATAGTTTTGCTAGAAACTCTACTCATACAAGGCGGTGTTTGGCAGCTCGCAACGTCTCCGCTGTATGTACGGCCTCTGCGACACGTACGATGGAAGCCAAGCTGTCAAAAGAGGTTAGAAGTGCAGAGATTTACTCGGAAATCGTTGGAATATCACCGGCCGTTCATTATGACTTTAGAATAAGTAAGTAACTATATACTTACTAAGTACTTGATAAATAACCGCCATACTAAAAAAAAACATGAACATAAAGAGCCGAACGATGAAATCCCGATCTCGACAATTTTCAAGAAAATAGGAACAAAGTTGCTGTCGCCGAAACTAATTATGTATAATGATAATGAAACGTGGTGAGGGATTTCCGTCAAAACAACTAGCTATCGCGATATCTGGGTTAAAAAATACGTCAGAGTCATGCGGGCTTTATTGTTAAAAGCTTACTCAAATCCTATTCAGTGCTATTTGTACAACGAGCTTATAACAAAGCATCCTAATCCGCCACGAAAACCATAAACATTATCCATTAACCACGTTAATTTGCACCAACACCAGAAGTCGTGGACCCACCTCGGCGCGCAGTTGCTCCCCCGGTAAAGGCTGGTGCAAACTGGAATACCAATTATATACTTGTATTATACTCAAAAAATCCACGAGTAACACCAGCTCAAGCTAGTGCAAAATTACCGACAAATAGTCATACGTGAAAATGGTATCACATAAAATAAACAGAGACCTGGAAAATATGTATGACCGAATTTGCACAGTGGTAAATTAAAATCGAATTGTGCGAGAGTATAATTATAAGTAAATTTAACCTCAAAATTCTTACATTCAATATTAAAAGCATATCGAAGAACTTTGACCACTTTTCACTAATTGTAAATCGTTTAAATATAAGTTTTGACGTCATAGTACTTACAGAATGTTGGTTGCAGGAGGGAACAGTCATAGGTGTGCTTGACGGATACACCTCGTTCCATTCTAATAACTTCATTAAAAAGCGGGCGGGGTAGTAGTATACACCAGATCTTTCTGGAATGCAACCGCGTATGAGACACCGACAATCCACGATGCAAACTGCTAAGTTATTGATGTCCCAAATAAATTCACAGTCCTAGGTATATACCGCTCACCATCGGTCATAGACACCACTTAATTCCTTAACTCCCTCGATGTAACCCTGCAATCACTAAAAATTAAAAAATGCCTCATACTCGTAGGAGATATTAACATTAACATAATGCCTAAAGAACACACTGACTGTCAATCAGAATACATGAGCATAGCAGCAGAACACAGCCTTGTTCCAGCGATAAATAAACCAACAAAATTGACTTCTTATCTTGACCACATTTTCGTTAAAAACAATTTCCCCACAGAAGGAGTAGTTTGCACGATGGCAACAACCGATCACGATCTTGCAATGATTGGACTCACAACTGAACAACCAAAACAACCAAAACATACGCGCCTTGTCACAAGAATAAACTACAATGCTATCGAAGTGGAACTAAAAGAGGTTGTCTGGTCGGAAGTGTATCAATAATCGCTTGCCTCGGAAGCTGCAAAGGCCTTCACAAATATTCTTATGAAATTTATAGAAAAAAACACGGACACCATAAAGATTAGCAAAAAGCACTTCAATCTAAAACCTTAGATAACGCCAGGCCTCATCAGATGTATGAGGCACCGTGACGCACAGCATGCCGAAGCTCGCAAACACCCGACAAATGTCATCCTACAGATAACGTTCAAAAGCTACAGAAATTTCTTAGTCGACCTGCTTCGTAAGCTGAAGCACGATCATGAAAGATCTCTTCTTCTAGATAGCAGGGATAACCCTAAAAGGCTCTGGGAAACAATAAACAAAATATGCCAAACACAAAACCAGAAAATCCTGGCAACGGAACTTCTAACAACGCATGATGATGCTACTGACTCCTTGAACTCATGCAATGAATACTTCTCCAATGTGGGAAAAAACTTAGCCAGCACAATACTACAGAGGTTAGGCAAAACAAAAGAAGCACTGGCGTCGGAAATCTCTGTTGCAAACGGTTGTGCCCGTTCGTTTTATATTGCCCCAACTGACGAACACGAAGTGGGCAAAATCATACAGCAGCTACAACAAAAAAGCGAGCCGGGGCCTGACAGAGTAAGTAATAAGCTGATAAAACAAGTCATGCAACAAATAATATCTCCCCTGGCTCACATATTTAACATAAGTCTTTGAACCGGACAATTTCCAGAAATTTGGAAGACACTGCAGTGTGCCCGATTCACAAAGATGGTGCAAAAAATATCCCAGCTAATTATCGACCTATATCGCTTCTTCCAAATATAGCAAAAATATTAGAAAAAATAGTCAAAAAACGCCTCATGAGTTTTTTTGGAAAAAAAACAACCAACTACCAGCTAGACAATATGGCTTTCGAAGGGGAATGTCTACGGAGGAAGCCGTTGGAGACCTTATTGATTACGCATCCTAATGCGACGACTGTGGAGTTTCTTCGGTGAGCTCTTCTCCACAGATTCCGCCATTGTGTTAGTGAACTCACCCAAAAAAATGTAATGACGGATCTAAGTGATGTAACAACATCATATGGAAATAAATGATTTTTGATTTGATTTGATTTGAAAGGAAGGCCTGTGTCGGGGTTTTTCTGGATCTGGCAAAGGCCTTCGTCTCAGTGTCTGTTCCTATTCTTCTTAAAAAACTTGAGACCGTCGGAGTGAGGGGTATGGCATTGAATTGGTTTAAAACATATCTGACCCAGAGAAACCAGTGCTTAGTTATAAATGGTTCCAAAAGCTCAGAAATCGAGATAAGGTACGGAGTTCCTCAGGGCAGCATATTGGGGCCGTCACTGTTCCTAGTCTATCTAAGAGATATGGCAGAAGTTAAGCTTATGGATGCAGAACTTTTTTGTTACGCGGACGATACCGCAATTATTTTCCGTGACAGCAACTGGAGTGGTGTGTATCAAGCCACAGAAAAGGGCATGACTAGCATAGGCGAGTGGCTTAATAACAACTTACTCACACTAAATACAGGGAAAACAAAGTTTGTCTCCTTCTACAAAACCAGTATCGCCATCCTCGCCCAGCATTAAAGTGCACCACTGTAGTGTAGAGGCCTACCTTGCAGCTGTCCTGAGATAAATGGAACAAAGACGATCAAATACCTCGGTGTCACTCTTGACGAAACCCTATCTTTCAGTGAACATATAAATAAACTAGCTAGCAGAATTGGAAAGATTATACATATAATAAAAATGCTTAGGCACATCGCTGATAGAACTCTACTGAAAAACATTTATGTGTCTATCTATCAATCGGTCCTCTGCTACTGTCTATCAGTGTGGGGAGGAGCTCTAGAGTCAACAATGATCGTAGCCGAGAGAGCACAAAGAGCAGTTTTAAAAGTAATGTTGGGAAAACCTCGAAGATACCCTACTGCCGACCTGTATGATGACTGGCAACTTCTCAGTGTCAGAAAACTTAACCTGCTAAAGGCTAGCCTCATGGCCCACCGCGCCTGCAGTGCCCTCGCGCCCATCCCAACTCATATTTGTCTGTGCGCGCACGACGACCGTACGTAGCCGAGTTTTGCTCCTGACATTTAAAAAAGTGAGTTTATAAAATGCCTAAACGCAAGCGTAGTGAAACTAAAAAAGAGCTTTGGGACCACAGTTTGGGACAGAAAGCGGAAAAGATATGAGGAAAAACTACAGGAGCAAAGAAGAAAGAACTCACGGATGATTTATTCAAGTGATGAAGACGAAATTGTACAGTTACCTATTGAAGTTATAGTAACTTATTATTTTATTCTCTCGTGTGGCGAGAAAGAGGCGCAGGCGGTTACAGTTTGTTTTGCAATTTTGAATGAATGAATGAATGAATGGTGCTTCTCCAGTCAGGGTTCTAAACCTGTTCCGGTCTTTCGGCCGGCATACCAGAGGGCACAAGTTTTGAGGGGGGGGCGGAATGACCTGCTCTTTAGGAGGGGAAGGATAGTGAATTCAATCGACCGACTCTTCAGCCTGAAGCCAATATAGGATATGTGGAATGGGGAGTATGTGGGATTTGGAGAGCAGCTGTTATTTTCTTCAAGTTGTTGTTTTCCTTCTATTTTCAGTTATTGTTATTAGTTGAGTTTCCTGAGTCGTGTTCGTTTGGGTTCCGGTAAGTTCCTAGTTTCGCTTTCGCTCTCTGTTTCTGGAATACGGTATATTTGCCTCTAGGCCATCCTGACTTCGTCCCTGTTGTGTGATGATTCTGTCCAGTAACTGTGTTCTTCACCGTAGTATTTGATGTCATGCTTAAGGAAATCTTTCCAGGTGTATATAAGTCGGCCGTCTTTCTTCTTCCTTGCTTCGTATTTGAATGAAGCGTGTAGTAAATGCTGTTGTGGGCGTCGCAGAATATGTATTGTAACACATCCGGTGGTTTTTGATTCGTTTGGTTATCGTTTTGCCCTGTAGTCAGTCATGAATTTTGTGGTATCTTGGAAAGCTTCTGGCGTTCTCAAACATGTCTCTGAGGATCAGGCGTTCATATTTTCTTAGTCAAGAACTGACTTTCAACTGTTTGCTTTAGTAAGGGTTGCCGCTTTTTGTCCGTATTTTATAAACAGTGCAATGACCATTTTGTAAATCAGGCGCACTATATTCCAGACCATGTTGGATTTCATTATAAAATGCATTAGGGCCTTGGAATTGCATATGGCTTGCCGGCACCTCTTTTTTATTGTGTCCTATGTCCTGCCGTAATATATGTCCCGAGATATTTGATTTCGTTTACGGTTCGTATTGGAACTCCGTCCAATACACTGGTTGTTTATGGGGTCTCTTATAAGAATTTTCGTCTTTCTACTTTTAAGTTTGCCATGAGCATTTCTCCGATGATATTTAATTATTCACTTTTAGCTACTCCGCGGCATAGCAGCGCTGCGTATAAACGCTCTTTCAGGTTGCGGGCGGTCCGACTCTGGAATGGACTTTTTGCACTCTTTGCACTATAAGAGACAGTCCGACTCTTTTTTCTTTTAAGAAACATATCAGAGCACTACCTGTCTCTTTCGTAAAAGTTATTGTATTTATATTATTATATGTAAAGTTTATGTATATATCGGTAATTATTTCGTATTTGCTATCTGTATTTTACAGATATTTTAATTTATTCCTAGAAATTTTAGTTATAGTAATTATTGTGCACTGCTTACCCTTTTATGATAGCAATTCCTGTAATGCCTTGTTTTGCTGGAAGAAATCTCTTTTTAGAGACAAGCTCGCCCTTGTACATGCATTTTCTTTTGATGTAACTTTTAAAATATTTGTGTGCAATATTGTGAAGGAGGTTTGTTCCTATAATTCCCTTTTTCCTGTATTTCTTTATAGCGTCTTGTCCGATGCGAGCATACAGATACCAGAGATAGTGTTTTGACATATGTATCATGTTTGTTTCCTGTATATAGGCTATGTGTATGTTTCTGTTAGTCAATTCCGCATCAATTTTGAGTCTTTTAGTTATTTCGGCGCATCCTCTAACGTACCAAGTAGCAATGCGCATACGCTCCAATGTGACTTGTGGTTTAAATATGGGGCTGTTTCGTATCATCGTATATCCGGCGTTGTCTGGGATGTCTTCTGTTGATGTTATGGTTGACCCTGAGGAGGTCATGGGTGTCGCATTAAGTATCGGGGAAAGTATGGTGTTATCTGTTTGGTTATCGGTTGCTTGATCCGTGGGTAAATTTGGCGATTCAAGCAAGTATAAGCTGTCGTAGTGGTGTCCTGTGCCGTTGAGGTTGATAGATGTCACTGCATCCGCTGGATTCTTGGGCGTGAATGTGAGCGATGGTGTATTTTGCTGGTGGATTGTTACGTTACTTAGAAATTATTCGGCAGCTGGTATTATAATCTCCTCTCCAGCCCAAGTACCGTAATTGCGCAGATTTTCAATATTGAGTTGTTGAGGATTTCAGGTTCAGTGATTGCGAGCTTTGTTCTGTTCATCGCCGTTTTCTTCTACATATTTAACTAGGTCCTTACGAATGTGGGTGTGGTTGCATGTTAATTGAAATAGGTGATTAATTTGGTCAGCAATTGCGGTGAATAGGCAGTTACCATCTCAGCATTGGTAAGGCTTCCATTACGTTATATTCTTGGGATGTTGTTGAAAGAAAGAACTTAGAGATAGCGTGATTTATTTGAACTACCTTTGTCTACGATTAACAGATCGTACGGGTTGTGATTGTCAAAGTTTGTGCGTATCTTCGTGCGCCCTTATTCTCGGTAGAGAGCCGCTTAGGACAAAAAGTCTCCGATTTTATTGTTGTTATTGTTCATCGTCTTTTGTTAATTGCCTGTTTTCTGGAAGATGGTGAAATGATCCTTTTATGATGAGCAATTGTTGGCTGTTTCTCGCTTTTTCTCAGAATATGCAGTTATGTAGTAGACGGGCTTGCATTATTGTTTTATTTTTGTGGGCTCGTCGGACCGGATAAAGTTAGAAATAGTTAAGTTTTGTTTAACTGTTATTGGGTAGGTTCCTGCCTAGTTTTGTATTTAGGTATACCTATCTCCTACCTACTAGTACGGCACTGTGCCTGTGGGATAGTTTGGAGTTGGCGTAGTAATTTGAAGCGAGCGTGGTATCTGTTTATGAAATGGTATTTTTTATTACGAAGGGGATTACCTGATATAGAGTTCGTTTTGCCTTTTGATCTGAGTTAGGGCTAAATGTGTGTGTGGGTTGTTTCTAAGAGGTGTACGGCCGGTATGATGAGAGACGCTGTTTCGCCTTTTACGATCTATTTTTATTCTAATGTTTCCCGGTATTTCCAAGATGGGCTGACAATATAGAATGGGTGCCAGATGTGTGAGGGAACGTTGTGGGCCTTTTGTGCTTCGAAGCTTTTTCAATTGTTCCTAAATAGCAGTCAATTGTTTTGTCTAGTTTCTGGGAATTTGGTGAGATGGTCTTTTTATGGCATGCACGTGTTTAGTTTTTTGTTTATTGTCGGGTTTAGTATATTTGTAGTTTAGCTACGTAAAAATAATTCTAGGATTGTCAAGTTTTGGGTTGGCTTATTCATAGAGTTTCAGGGTTTAGTGGAAGATTATTGTTAATGACTGTTTTGAATGGTCTTTCGAAGATGAGGAGAAAAGAAATCTCGAGGAGAATTATCTCGAATTTATTTTCAGGCAAAGCAATATAAGTATATGTAGCTATAATAATGTTTTATTAGTTGATTTTGCCTATGACGCACCTATAAATGTGATTATGCCTTAGTCAATAGGGGCAACCGCGGCCGCGGTAAGTGGTGGTTTATTATTGTCAGGCGGCGAGTGGTCCTGAGAGAAATAAAGTTAGAGATAGGTAATCACTATCAATGATGTCCTAATCGGAATGATCTCACCAGGTTGGTGTGTTTAGCGGCGGTGGTGGTGGAGGCAGTAGCGTTGAGGGTGTGTTGCGTAGGCATCGCTCGCTGCCGGCCTGTCGCTGCGTGGCTCAGACGTGCACCTGGCCTAGAATTCTAGGGCATGCACAGATGGGATGCCTAAGAGTATCGCGCAGTTTTCTGGGCATTCATTACACTTGACCGCACTAGTATCATCACAATCACTGAAATGCGCGGTATTGCACAGATGGGTTGCCTAGATGGATCGCGCACATTCCCCAGGTAACCCTTACAGTAACACGCGGTATAAGCCAGCCTATAAGCCAGGCTCGTTTTCGGGCCTCCGGAGGCAGAACAAAAGGCGCGCGCCGGGGATGAAAACTATTGTTTGTTTGAATGCGTTTGCGAGATCTCGGGGGGACACGTCCGTTCGGTCCGGCAACACAAACGCCACTCCGGTTACAGTTTGTTTTGCAATTTCATTTATTTATTTTTTATTTATTTAATATACAATTACGATGTACAACATTACAGGTATACACCCAATGCGTTGTACAAAGTCTAATAGTTATACAATGTCAGAATCAATTTAAGTAAGTTGATTTCACAGGTAGGGAACAAAGGGTACAAATTCGTAGAAAATACTACATATCAAATCCCATTAAACATTAACTTTAGGTCAAATTCAAATAGTATTAAACATTATTAGGTCAAGGGTACTAAATTAAAATGTCAATGCAAAAAATAATAATAATAATATTTCTAAGACAACACTTTCACTCCTTCATCTCGCAGAACCTGCCACATTCTCGCACAATATGCCTCCACTCATCACCAAACAGATCATTCAGTGGTGCAGCAGCCAGCAGAGCATTGAGGCTATCCCGCGCCCTCACCAGTGGAGACTGCTGGCGCGCCACCGTGCGGTACGTGCCGCCCGCTAACAGCTGGTGCCTACGCGCGCGGAGATAACTGTCGGGCACGTATAGCGCGCATACCGTACCGACAAGCGCGACACAGTCACTGTCGCCTCGCAACAATCGACACACAGTCAGAAGCTGCTCGGTGTTACGTCTGACCTCTAGTGAGTTGTATCCGAGCATACCCAATATAAAAGCGGATGGATAAAGATAAGGGTAGTATCCAAATTTCCGCTTATATAGGTATCGTAGGAAAGCTTTGTGTACCTTCTCGAGCAAAAGTATGTAGGAGCTTTCATGCGGATTCCAAACCACCGAGCTAGATTCAAGTTTGGTTCTCACTAGGGCCATGTAGAGAAGCTGGACCACACCCAGGTTATGGAATCCCTTACTATTCCGTATTACAAACCCCAATCTTTTGAAGCATTCCTTGGCCAATGTGCTCATGTGCTCATGGAATGTAAGTTTAGGGTCGAACGTAACACCGAGGTCCCTAATCGAATACACTCGAGTCAAAGACTCCGTACCGAGTGTATATATCGCGCTTATAGGATGAGAGGAGCGCGTAAAGGACATATCATAGCACTTGGCAGTATTGAAGAGGAGTTTATTGTTCACACTCCACCTATGAACCGCGTCTAAATCTTCCTGCAGCAAACTACAATCATCCTCTGAAGTCACGGGAAGTATCAGTTTCAGATCGTCCGCATACAGAAGGCAATTGGCGTGTTTAAGCTCTAATTCCAGGTCATTTATCATAATGATAAATAACAACGGCACGAGAATAGACCCTTGGCTAACGTCCGACCGTGTATGTTACGGCTGGGACTCAAAACAGCCGTGTCGCACATATTGCTGGCGGTTCCTGAGGTAGTCAGCGAAGAAGACCAACAGCCGTGGGGCAAATCCAATGGCACATAACTTCTTCATTAGGACGTCATTATCGACTCTGTCGAACGCCTTACGAAAGTCCATATAGGCGACGTCCACCTGACATTCCTTGTCCATGCACTTCGACACAATCTCGACTAAAGTCAGCAAGTTGGTGTTAACTGAGCGGCGACTCCTGAATCCGTGTTGCGAGTCGCTCAGATAAGGCGCAATCTGCGAACCGATTTTGTCTTTTATGATCGACTCGAACAGTTTTGCCAATGAACTCAGGATCGCAATAGGTCGATATTGATCAACGGAGGCAGTGTCACTTGTCTTGGGGAGAGGACTGGCTCGAGAAAGCTTCCAGCTGGTGGGGTACTTACCTTGTTCAAGAACAAGATTGAATATCCGACCCAAAGGTAAAACCAGCTGATCGCTGTAGGTCTTCAAAAAGAAGGGAGGGACCTTGTCCGGTCCAATTGCGCTCCTTGGCCTTAGCTGCTTCAGCCCTTCCTTTATGTCCCTACTGGAAATATGTGAAACTTGTATGTGATTAGCAGTGCACGAGTCATCAGAAATGTTTACTAGATCTGGATCGAGCGCTGGCTCATCAGGGAGGAAAACGTCTGAGAAGTAGTTTGCAAATGCGGCTGCTGCTTCCTCTCCTACGTGTTCCCGGCCCCGATGCGTGACCCGAGGTTCGAAACCACCCTTCGATCGTAGGCCACTTACATATTTCCAAAATGCGCGTGGGTTATGTCTAATATTGTTCAATACTACTCATGTGGTTGGCGTAGGCTGTATCTACGCGACACTTGAGGTTGGCTCATGAGACGTAGTCAGCCGGCCTCCTCCCCGTTTTCCATTTACGGTGGAGTATGGCCTTCGTGGCCAAGTCCCTTACTATATCACCAGTGAACCACACCGGGTATCTCCTTGTAGGCTGGGTTGGTCTGGTCTTCTTCGGGATACAGTTGTTGAAGACTCCGTAAATGGAATCGTAGAAGCGACCGACTGCCGTCTCTACATCAGTAGCTTCGAGAACACTGTCCCAAGATATGCTACAAATGAGTTCGTACAGGACTGCGTGATTGCCCTTGGCAAAGTTCCAGTCATTGCGACCTCCAATGTTGCTGGGATCCAAGCGGCCAGATCGCTGGCCAGCTCTCTGCGCATACAACACGGGCACAATGACGTCGAGAGGCGGGTAGTAGGCGTCAGTACGTGGCACCAGGCTTCCTGACACGGAAGCGCGCACAGTTACGTCACGAACACTCTCCGGCAGTAACACCAGATCAAGCACGCCATCATGACCATTTATACAGTTTGCTCAGAGTTATCACGCGCATGATAACCAGTAGCTACTTTTTACCCCGAGATAACACGCGCATGTTATCCAGAGGATATTTTGAGTATTAGAAATATTTATTATGTCGTTTTTATGACAATTTCTGCAGTACAACTCACTTTTTTCAGACTACCCACATGTCTGATTTTTTCCCAATAATCCTTTATAAGGCTTTATTTGCCAACTAAATGACAAAGAAATGCTTTTGCATTTTCAGAAAATGCACTATACGATGTGGACGCTACGGATGTTCTTCCCGTAAGCTCTGAAAGTGCGATGGTTATGCCGCCATATAATGATGCCACAAATCGAGATGTCATGGACAAAGTACAGACTCCAGACCCTGATTTTGATGCCAAAATATTAAAATCCCTTGGTGATTTTGAAGACGAGCTGCTAGAATGGGGCGAAAACATCCAGGAGGACATCGCAAAAAGATTTGAGCAAGTCTTTCTGCAAGGTCTGAAAAAAGAAAAAAAAAACGGATTTGACAAAAAGGTACCTGTTTCCGACACAAACAGCCCATCTACAAAAGCACCAATACTGAACCCAGAATTGGCCACGAATACGCTGCAGGAAAGCGCTAAAACTCGTGTCAAGCGCCTCTCCGAGAAACAAAACCAGCTCGGAAGAGCTCTCGCTGCCCTTGGCGCCGCTATGACGGCATTGCTAAAAAAAAACGTGGACAAATCCGACGTTATGCAGAAATTAAACGATGCTGGCAAATTTCTATCTGACTCGCACTATGCTGAAACGGAAACTCGTCGGGCACTGATCATTCGGGTTGTGTACTCTAAATCAACAGTTTAAAATGCCAACATTCATATTACCAACACCATTTGATCAACGTTTTATTAAAGCAAATGCTTAAAATGGCAATAGTTCATAATACCAACAATTTACTAGGACAAATGTTTACATAGTCAACGGTTCAATAAGCCAACACTCAGTTTGCCAACAAATTAAAATGTCTGCTATTTAAAGGGTAACGAATTTAATGTATCTGTTACCGTAATATTGTAAAAACCGCGAGATTACAATCTAACGATGTACGAAATCTGTCGATTTATTGTGAACTACAGTTCACAATAAATCGACAGAAAAATCACAGTACACTGCACTTCATACATTTTATCGCGTTAGTAGATAAACTGAAATGACGAATCACTGGGCAAAGTGGTGTGTCAGGGTAGGTGAAGGATAAACGGACCACCCTAAATGTCTACTACAACATCATCATTTTTATTAATTAAATGTAATATTTTGAAGTTAGAGGAGATCTGTTGAGGCGTTACTCAAGTTTATTTTTGCTGGTTCCTTATCCCATGAAGTCCTCCAAGGATAGAGTCGATTGCCAATTCGTCCCGCGCGTGACGCACGTAGGTTACAGTCATCATGTTTCAGCCTATCACGGCTAGCCAGTCTTATATAAGGACCAATCAGGAGCCTTTTAGGATTTGTTCCAAATATAGTCAAATGATAGTCCGTGCTCTTTTTGGTACCAATCCAGAATGACAATTTGTTCTAAGGGCGTCCTCCATATATACTACTCAAAAGAAAATAGGGGCCACTAAGTATTTTGATTGCTACGTGAAAAATATAGTAAACAGTAATGTATATTTATTAAAATAACATGTAACAAGGCTTTTGTTTTAACTTATGCTAATAACCATTTAATTGTGTAGTCAATTGTTTCACTTATTTCAATTAACATGAAATTAGTAAATTGTCAACAGCAAAAACTAAACAGAAACTCTTTGCAAAACAAAACAAAAACTGACACAAGCTGTTTTTTTTAATGATTTAGTAACGGGTGTGTCCTCCTCTCCTGTTTTCACTCTCCTGGAGCCTTGAATGCATACTCTCGATTAAGTTTCTGATGTTTTCATCAGGTATCTCTTCCCACGCACGTTTCAGAGCATCCATAAGCTGTTGCTGGTTGTGAACCTCTTGCTCATGCTCCCTAACCCTTCGTTTTAATTGGTCCTACATATGCTCTATTGGATTTAAATCCGGACTATACGCTGGCCATGATAGGACACGAATATGGGAGTCATCCAGTACAGTCTGAGTGGCCCGAGCTGTGTGTGGGCGGGCATTGTCATGCATTAACCAGAACCCTGGCCCCACTCTCTGTGAGAATGGAATCACATGAGGCCTGATGACTTCATCGATGTACCGTTGTGCAGTTACTGTGCCTTGATTTAAGAAAACCAGCTCAGTTTTGCCTTGTAAGCTAATCCCAGCCCAAACCATCACACTAGGACCTCCAAAGCGGTCAATTTCCTTGATGCAGACATCGGAAAATCTCTCACCCTGTCGTCTCCATACTCTAATCCGCCGATCATCACTACAAAGCTTCACTTTACACTCATCTGTGAAGAGCACCATACCCTATTGATTCATGCTCCAATCTGAATGTTCGCGGCAAAAATTTAAACGATTTCCACGTTGAACCCTAGATAAAGGAATTCGTACTACTCGGCGTCTGGACCTTTGCAGGTCTTCATGCAGTCGATTACGTATCGTTTGGTCACTAACACGAGTCCCCGTTGTCAACCGTAGGCGATTTTGTAACTTACGTGCCGTCACAGAGCGCTCTCGACGGGCACTCAATCGGATGTAGAGATCCTCTTGTGCCGTAGTCGCTCGCACCCTGCCCGATCCAGGCCTTCTTGCAACACTGCCAGTCTCTTGGAACCGATCCCACACATTGTGGATGGCTCAGCGAGAGAAACCCAACGAAAAAGCTACAGACCGCTGTGAATGACCTTCAGCAATCAATGTAACGGCTCTGGTGGCAGTAATGGTATCCGTATGCCTTCGTTGACGTGGCATTATTAACAAAAGATGTTAAAAGAAGCAAAAGATGGACAGAAATTGTTTTTAACAGATTAAAATTGTGATTCCATCTGAAAGGAATTTGACCTGAAACACGTTTTTTTTATATGCTTCAATTTCTGGCCAGCTGTAAGACTTAAACACCAGCATTAAAGAGGTTAGATACTGAAGGAGGCCGGACATCATTAATTAATCACTTATTAATTAGTTTACATCTAAAAATTTACTCAAAAACAGAAATATGTAAGTGGCCCTTATTTTCTTTTGAGTAGTATATATTATCGCTTACTGTTTTCATATATTTATATTTTTAACAGACAAAAAAAAACAAACAACAAAATGTACACATCTTTCGGTGTTAAACAAATAAGTAAATCGTATGTACGAAAGTCGGTTTACTCCATTTTATATTATATATACGCAGGAAATCTTCTTGAGAAAATCCATCAAATCAATATCTTCTCTGTTATTTATGATGCGTTGCAAGGAATCTTCGTAAACTTTCATCTTCTTTTTTGGAGGTGTATCTGGAATATTTGCTCTTATTCTTTCAATTTTCAGCTCGGTCATATTTTGTTCCTTGACGAATTCTGAAAACATTATATTCATATTCCATTTTTTACCACATAAAAGTGTATTCCACCGCCTATGCCATGATTCAACAACATTCTGCGTACGCGGTAAGTTGTTATTGGTGTTATCATAAACTGACCAAAGTTTTGGTGGAAACAAAGGCTTCGTTTTCTTCATGATTATAGAAGTAGGTCCTGTAAAAGAGATCTAAAAATCAATCTGTGGGAGTTTCTACGCCCTTCTTCTCCCACAGTGGTCCAATGTAGAGAAGTGGCAAAAAATGACGATTGCTAAGTATATGTAAATATCTACAGTAATAAAGACATTTGGTATTTGGTATTTGTATTTTTGGATTTTAATTTTCCGTTTACATAGTATTGGTCGAACCACCCCAGAAGACTATGAGCACTTTCAGGGATGATATCCTCTGTTTTTATTCGCTCGAAAGCTCCAGGAATTTCATTCGGCGACAAAAATGCCAAAGCAAATAAATGTCTTATTCGCAACGCAAAATCGCTGTTTTTTCCGTATTCCACAGCTAATCCCAACTTCTGGATCTGTTTCCATATAATTTGCGTAAAAAAACAACACTTGTGACAACTATCATCAAAAACACGCCTGCAAGCATTTATTGTTGCCATCTCGAAGTTAGTGATTATGAATAGAGGGGACAATTCTAAGTTATATACCTCTCCACATCGTTTCAGTTGTTCAAAAAACGCTGAGTAACACTCCTCTGTCTTGCATGGCAATAGGCCATAGACAAGTGGAACCGTTCTTTGGTTTCTCCAGTTCCCACTAAAGCTTGTATAGTGTACAATTGAATGGCAGGTCTTGAAGTACACTTAAAAGTACCGTCCATGATCCAGTACATAGCAGTTTCCAACTGTTTTAGATTTTCCTCCGTTGTAAATATTATGATTCGTCCTATTTCATCAATCTCTTCGTTATAATGAAGACATTTCTTTCCATTCACCATCTTTAGTGAATCCGGTATGACGTCTAAACAATTGACATCCTTAAATTTATTCCGTCTCTCTTTATTGATAATTTGCTTCATTGCGTTTTTGTTAGGAAGATATGGTGCGCTTCTTGACGGAACATCAACAAAAGCAGATTGGATAATTTGCACAGGACTTACCAAGGATTTTTTTGCACTCGATTTCAGAGAATCGACCATATTTAACTTATCCACCATATGCGGTTGTGGTATATGATTATGATCTATCTCATCTACATTGCAATTTATAAAGACGGTATCGTCAATCAGCATTTTTTTTACAAATCCTGGGCAATTCAGTGGTGTCCTCTGTGTGCACCTCCAGTATGAAATGTTGCCACGGCTGGAATTTTTTGAAAAAAGTAATCCACTTATATTAATCAGATTGTGCCCCCTTTGTGATTTTATAAACTGAGCCGGTACCATTTTTACACACACTTCACGCAAAATAGTGCATCACATCTCACAGCAAAACAAGTAATGAAAATTGATGGAAGTATTTTCTTACTACCCTCAACTGTTGAGTAAAGGCCTGGCATAGGAATCGAAAATTGTATGCCTCCTGCCTAAAACCGACATTTTAATTTGTTGGCAAACTGAGTGTTAGCATATTGAACCGTTGACTATGTAAACATTTGTCCTAGTAAATTGTTGGTATCATGAACTATCGCCATTTAAAGCATTTGCTTTAATAAAATGTTGATCAAATGGTGTTGGTAATATGAATGTTGGCATTTTAAACTGTTGATTTAGAGTACCCAACCCGATCATTCCATTGATTGACAAATCTCTCGTAGAATTTTTCAAAGAAAGAAACGAGACTGCTTCCTGTTTGGTGACAAGTTATGCGACCTGGTCAAAAACTCTGGGGGCATTAAAAGAACGGGCCACATAATCCAGGGGCCTACTCCGCACATCAGCCAATTTAAACTGGAGAGGCCCACCGAACCGGCAGCGCCAATACCGTGCCGGTCCATCCCAGCTGAGTCGCGGTGGGCAGAGAACGACGTACACACCGCGGCGCCGTACTCCACCACCTCCGCCACCACCGCGGCGCCAGTTACCTTCCGATCACAGTGGTCAAACAGTTTCATTCCCAATTGCTATTAACGATAAGACTGGTCCATCATTTTATAGGCCTATTACATCCCATAGACTAGAGACATATACGAAAAACTTATATATAAATTTGCCAGTACCGGATTTTAATGAACAGAACCCAAACAAAATCTACTCAGACTTCTTCAACATTATTCAGACAGAATTCAATAAAGTTTTTAATTTAAACAAAGTCAGTGACTACAATGGTAAATCTAAATTTGATGACTGGGCAACGTTTGGAATTCGTAAAAGTAGAGTTATCTTGTATGACATTTATGATCAAAAAACCTATAACTTTGATCGAAAATTTCATGACTATGTTAAAAAATATTCCAAAACTTTCAAGTTGGTTTGTAGAACTGCAAAAACTTTACACATTAATAGAAAAATTCAAAATTCAAATAATAGAATGAAAACAGATAAATAAACAGATAAATGAAAACAGACAGATAAACAGATTTGCGGTTTATTATTTGCCATAGCAAATAATAAACCGCAAAACTGGCAAAGTTATACCAAGGGACAATGATTTTTGCCTAAAGATAGGTGATGATGTTGTTAAATCCAGCGCTGATGTTGCTCGAGCTTTTGAAACATTCTTCACCAATGTACCCTTACTCACAACAGATCGTCTAAATTCATCTCCATATTAAGCAGAGACTTTATTAAAAAATACACTAGCATCAGTAAGGTATATTTAAAATTTCATCATGTACATACCCAGAACATTGTCATAACGTTTAGATTACTTAACTTAAAAAATACGGAAGACCTGTGGGGTATATCAGTCAAAGTTATTGGTTCAGTAATTCTAGTTATAGCCCCACACTTAGCTTATGTATGCAATAAATGTGCTGACGATGGGGCTTTCCCAGACCTCATGAAACATAGTAAACTGATACCTCTGTACAAATCGGGAGATAAGGGCGAACCTTCAAATTTCAGACCAATGTCTGTTCTTCCAACACTAAGTAAAATATTTGAAAAGATTTTACTCAATCAAATTCTCTCACACTTCTACCGTACAAAACAACTCCACGCCAAACAATACGGTTTAACTAGGGGTAAATCGACTACGGATGCAGGAATTACCTTTATATCTCATATTTATTCTGCATGGGTCGCACAGGATGCTATCGGAGTTTTTTGCGACCTGTCAAAGGCGTTTGATTGTGTTGATCATAATACGCTATTAATTAAATTAAACTATTACGGAGTTAGAAATAAAGCGTTTAATCTACTAAGATCATACCTAAGCAATAGAATTCAAACGGCAGAAATTAACGGCGTAAAATCTATTGGATCGGGTGTTAAAATTGGCGTTCCACAAGGTTCCATATTACGCCCTTTCTTATTCCTGGTATATATTAACGATCTGCCTTTCATGATGGAGAAATTAACTGACATAGTGTTGTTTGCTGATGATACTTCAATGGTCTTCAAAATTTAAAGACAAAAAGGAGATTTTGATTTTTGATTGATTGATTGAGATTTTTGATTTTGGTTCACAGTTAATAATTTATTGTTAAACGCTGGTAAAACCAAGTGTATCAAATTCTCACTTCCAAATGTCAGGCAAGTTGAGACCAGTTTAGTGTTAGACAACTGCACGTAGAATTAGTAAATGATACGAAGTTTCTTGGAATAACCATTGATAGCAAATTGCAGTGGGGACCCCACATAGATAAATTGGCTGGTAAATTAAGTTCTGCGGCTTACGCTGTTAGGAACATCAGACAAAGCACGGATGTGGCTACATCTAGGCTAGTATATTTTAGTTACTTTCATAGTGTGATGTACTATGGTATCTTGTTGTGGGGGAAAGCAGCGGATATTCTTTTTTTTTTTACAGAAAAGAGCTATTCGAGCAAATTATAATTTAAAACGAACAGACTTCTTAAGAGACCTTTTTAAAGAAATTGACATACTAACAGTAGCTAGTCAATTTATTTTCGAAAATATAATGTATGTACGCAAGAACCTTACAACATTTTCCAAACTTAGCGATAGCTGTAATGTTAACCTAAGAAATAATCACAGACTATGTGCGCCCCGATTCAGACTCACGAAGGTTAGCAATTCTTTCAAGGGTCAGTGCATTCTCTACTATAATAAGATATCTCTGGAGATTTTTAAATTGCCATTTGAGCAATTTAAATAGCATGTTAAAGCGAATTTGTCGAAAAAGGGATATTACAATGTTCAAGATTACTTAAATGACAGGACTGTTTGGGGTTAATCTGGCTCCACACAGACCTTGCTGTTAATAATTTTGTAATTATTTATTCCTGCTTATTAATCAAAACAATTAAATTTTTCATATTTGTATTAGTTAAGCTTAACCTATTTTTATAGGAGATCTAAAAATCAATCTGTGGGAGTATTTCCGCCCTTCTTCTCCCACAGTGGTCCAATGTAGAGATGAGGCAAAACATGACGTTTGCTAAGTATATGTAAATATCTACAGTTACTTTGACTTTGACTTTGACTTTGACTTTGACTTTGACTTTGACTTTGACTTTAACGTTACGTTACCTCGATGACGTATGGTGTTTAGGCAGATCTTATAACGATTGTCTATATAACATACATAAAACTATCGCGTGTTTAACTAAACTAGGTTTCGTAATAAATTATAATAAGAGCTCAATGACACCTAGCAAAGAATGCAAATTGTTAGGATTTATCCTTAAATCACACGAAGTGACATTAGAATTACCAAATCAAAAAAGAAATAATATATCTCACCGTTTGGAAGTAATCTTAGACCACATTTAAAAAAATCTAAATATCCGTATTCGGGACTTTGCTTCGTTCTTAGGTTCCCTTACTGGGATCTGCCCAGCCATAGCTTACTCGTGGCTACATACTAAGTCGTTGGAGAGGGTGAAGTATCTAGCACTACTTAACAGCATCAACAACTATGATGCATTCATGAAAATCCCAAATAGCGTCGAAGAAGATTTATTGTGTTTTAAACGGGCTATACCATCAGTCAATAATCCAATAAGACAGGGTTGTATAAGTTAGAAATATTTACGGATGAGTCGATGACTAGCTGGGGAGCATCATGTGATGGATGGACGGTCCAGAGACCACCACACCAGTGGTCTCTGGACCGACAAGGAGCGTGCCCATCACATAAACTACTTGGAGTTACTGGCAGTCTATTTTGTACTTAAGACATTTGCCAAACTTTACAAATTGTGAGCTACTTTTGAGAATCGATAACACAACGGCTATCGCTTACGTGAATATTATGAGTGGCATCCAATACCCTCATCTAACATACCTAGCTAGACTTATATGGAATTGGTGCGAAGAACGAAATATTTTTATATTTGCTTCCTATATCAAATCTTCCCTTAATACCGATGCCGACCGAGAATCCAGAAATCTCAACGTCGATACTGAATGGCAACTAAGTTCGAAATCATTTCATAAAATCGTTAAATCTTTTGGTGAGCCAAATATTGACCTCTTTGCCTCTCGAACAAATGCAAAATATGTCATGTACGTTTCATGGTAACCAGACTCTTATGCGTTTAACATAGATGCATTTACCATCAATTGGAAACCATACTTCTTTTACGCTTTCCCACCGTTTTCTTTGATATTGAAAACATTAAACAAAATTATGACAGACAAAGCCACTGGCATTGTCGTAGTACCTTACTGGCCGTCGCAAGCCTGGTTCCCCTTGTATAAGTCCCTATGCATGACAGACCCTATAATTTTTTCTCCACATAAAGACCTTCTGTCATCCTCTTTCAGATTGGAACACCCTCTGCACAAACATATTTCAATTGCTGCGAGTGTGTTATCAAGCAAGCTTTTCTAAAACAAGGGGTACCTGAATCGGCCATAGACGTAATGTCTGCATCTATTACACAAAATACTAAATCCCAATATAACTCTAGCCTGAAACAATGGTGGGATTATTGTCGACACAACAATGTTGATTTTTTTGACGTAAACGTAGCATCCCTTTTAAGTTTTTTAACTGAAAGATTCCAATCAGGCGCATCTTACGGAACGCTAAATAGCCATAGGTCAGCAATCTCATTAATATCAATTGCTAATGATGAGAATTTAAAAAGATTTTTTATTCAATGACTGCACTTTATTTCATCGTTAATTAATTCAATTATTCTTACAGATTTATCAAGTTTATTGATATAAATAATGCACGTCGTCTATAACCATTTAATATCTCGGACATAATAATATTTTCTTAAGTTCAACTTTTATTACCATTCAAAAACGAACGCGATTAAAAAGTTGATAACGAAAAATAACAAAGACGTCGTGTTTAAGATACCGGTTGTGATCGTTTAGGTATTTAGGTTTTAGAATTTTATTTCTCAAAAGAACAACTGTTAGTCCACTAACAAAGAAACATTGAAGTAAACATTAAATTAATGTTAGTTACATGCAAATTCACCAAAAAAATCCAAAATATTCCTATCACTAAAATAATCAATGACTGCACTTTATTTAATCGTTAATTAATTCAGTTATTCATACAGCTTTATCAAGTTTATTGATATAAATAATGCACGTTGTCTATAACCATTTAATATCTCGGATATAATAATATTTTCTTAAGTTAAACTTTCATTACCATTCAAAAAACGAACGCGATTAAAAAGTTGAAAACGAAAAATAAAAAAGACGTCGTGTTTAAGATACCGGTTGTGATCGTTTAGGTAATTTGGTATTAGAATTTTATTTCTCAAAAGAACAACTGTTAGTCCACTAACAAAGAAACATTGAATTTAACATTAAATTAATGTTAGTTACATATTTGTTAGCTCACTAAACTTATGCGAGTAATTTTTATTTTTATTTTTATTATATATACAAGTACGATATACAACATTACAGGTATACACCCAATGCGCTGTACAAAGTCAAATAGTTTTACAATGTTAGTATCAATTTCGGTAAGTAAATTTCACAGGTAGGGAATAACAAATTCGTAGAAAATATTACATATTAAATTACATTAATAATTAAATTCAGTTCAAATTCAAATAGTATTAAACAGTATTAAGTATGTCAAAGGTACTGAAATAAAATGTCAATGCAAAAAATAATAATGATAATAATAATAATTCCAAGACAACACTTTCAAATATTCATCTCGCAGAACCTGCCACATTCTCACACAATATGCCTCCATGCATCACCAAACAGATCAATCAGTGGTGTTGCAGCCAGCAGAGCATTGAGACTATCCCGCGCCCTCACCAGCGGAGACTGCTGGCGCGCCACCATGCGGTGCGTGCCGCCCGCTAACAGCTGGTGCCTAAGCGCGCGCACAAGCACGCACAAGCAAGCAGTCAGAAGCTGCTCGGTGTTACATCTGACCTCTAGTGAGTTGTATCCGAGCATACATAAAAGCGGATGGATAAAGATAAGTAGTAGTAAGTATCCAAATTTCATCTTATATAGGTATCGTAGTAAGCCTTGGTACCTTCTAGAGCAAAAGTATGTAGGAGCTTTCGTGCGGATTCCAAACCACCGAGCTAGATTAAAGTTTAGATCTCACTAGGGCCGTGTAGAGACGCTGGACCACACCCAGGTTATGGAATCCCTTACTATTTCGTATTATAAACCGCTATCTTTTGAAGCATTCCTTGGCCAAAGTGTTCATGTGCTCAAGGAATGTAAGTTTAGGGTCGAACGTAACACCGAGGTCCCTAATCAGATACATTCGAGTCATAGACTCCGTACCGAGTGTATATATCGCGCTTATAGGTTGAGAGGGGCGCCTAAATTATATTACATAGCACTTGGCAATATTGAATAGGAGTTTGTTGTACACACTCCACCTATGAACCGCGTCTAGATCTTCAATCGCAGCAAACTACAATCATCCTCTGAACTCACGGGAAGTATCAGCTTCAGATCATCCGCATACAGAAGGCAATTAGCGTGTTTGAGCTTCTAATTTCAGGTCATTTATCATAATGATAAAAAACAACGGACCAAGAATAGACCCTTTGCTAACGCCCGATGGCGTATGGTACGGCTGGGAGTCAAAACAGCCGGGTCGCACATAGTGCTGGCGGTTCTTCAGGTAGACAGCGAAGAAAACCAACAGCCGTGGGGCATATCCAGTGGCACATAACTTCTTCATTAGGACGTCATTATCGAATCTGTCGAACGCCTTACGGAAGTCAATATAGGCAACGTCCACCTGATATCCCTTGTCCATGCACTTTGACACAATCTCGACCAAAGTCAGACAGTTGGTGTTAATTGAGCGGCGACTCCTGAATCCGTGATGCAAGTCGCTCAGATAAGGCGCAATCTGCGAAATGATTTTGTCTGTTATGATCGACTAGAACAGTTTTGCCAATGAACTCAGGATCGCAATAGGTCGATATCGATCTACGGGTGCAGTGTCACTTGTTTTGAGCATAGGACTGACTCGGGTAAGCTTCCAGCTGGTGGAGTACTTACCTTGTTTAAGAACAAGATTGAATATTCAACCCAAAGGTAAATCCAGCTGATCGCTGTAAGCTTTCAAAAAGTAGGGAGGGACGTTGTCCGGTCCAATTGCGCTCCTAGGCCTTAGCTGCTTCAGCCCTTCCTTTATGACCCTACTGGAAATATGTGAAACTTGTATGTGATTAGCAGTACACGAGTCATCAAAACTGTTTACCACATCTGGATCGAGCGCTGGCTCATTAGGGAAGAAAACGTTTGAGAAGTAGTTTGTAAATGCGGCTGCTGCTTCCTCACCAACGCATTCCCGTCCCCGATGCGTTACCCGAGGTTCAAAACCACCCTTCGATCTGTTTTAGGGTCCGTGCCGCAGGTCTTTTTTAAAAAAACTATTTAATTATACACAGGAGTTTATAAATTTTTACAAATTAAAAGACAAGTTCACAGTATCGCGGCTATTGATTGACTGAGATATTTAGGTATAGAACAGTATATAAATGAAGTATAAATTGTATGCGTCTGCACTATTCACGTAATAAAATAGTTCATAACAGCTCCTCCAATAAGACGAAGGTTATAATCAAAATAAACGAAGGGTAGAAACTGAGAATAGTATATAATGCAAAGAAGGGATGGCTGTATGAAAATTGCTATAAGTATACAAAATAAGAAAACTTAGTATTATTACCCAAATACCCAATGCCGTTCCAATGCCGTTCTCTTATCACTAATTGGAAAAACCTCTGGAAGGCTCTTGATAGACTTCTTATCACATTCTTCATCATCAGTGAACTCAGTTAGTTCAATAGAATTATTAATTTTATTTTGATCCTTTTTAATCATCAAAACTCAAACTCAAAACGTTTATTCTGTAAATAGGCCACAAGGGCACTTTCACATGTCATTTCATTTCATTTTTTACAGAACATTTGGTATTATTATCATATTATCAGAAAAAAAAAGTACTTAATTATTGTTTCTGAGAGATGTAAAGAGTCTCAAATGTCATAATAAAATAATTAAAATATAAATAACAGAGATGTATAGTCTCTTTAGTCAATAATACAATGATAATAGGAGATGTAAATGGTCCCCACAGTCAACAGTTGTATAATTAAATTAATCTTTGGAGGTGTAAAAGGCCTCCAAGTGTCCAGTAAAAGAAACTCTGGCAGTGAGGATGCTCACAATTAATTAGAACAATTCAGTCCCAAGCATTTTTATCGTCTATGTACTCTTTAATACTGTAGTAAGCTTTAGAAATAAGCCTTTGCTTGATGTATTTCTTGAACTTATTAATTGATAGATCTGTCAAAGTGCTTGGGAGTTTATTGTAAAATCTTATTATAACATTGATTAAAGATCTGAATGCAACAGGAAGTATTTTTATCAGTAATAAAACATTTTTTGTAAGCTTTGTAAGTTATATTTGCAAAAATAACAGCAAGAATAATATAAGTAGCAGTAGAGTAATAAGAAGCATATTTAACAATATGGGATTGGCTTTGTGCCTGATTTATCTGATTTTCTAAATAATCCAATTTGTGGGAGGCCACATTTAAAGATTCTAAATTAATATGAGATAAATGTAAAGGGGATAACTTATCAATAGTATTATTAATAATCTTAATAATTATAAATTAATAATCAATGAGAGTTGATGAGGAAGGGTTGAAGTGAAAACATGAGAGGGTGAAAGCTGTAAAGTCTGAAAGTATGCAACACAATTATTTCCAAGTGACAATATTCCGGTACCTGATAAGTTATAATCATTTATTTGATCTTTACATTTAACAGTAAGTTTATTAGGTTTCGATTGGACATAGATCCATTTTCTATCATGAAGCTTTTGCCACAAACTAATACTACCATATAACACCTTAGAATTACATATTTCAAGAAGTGACAAAGTGACTTCAGTCAACAGTTTGGTTTCACAAGACGGGTTATTAATAGTTGATAAAACGGACACAGAAGGACATATAATATAATCATAATTAACAGTTTTACATTCATTGACATCATCAAGTAGTGCGTAACTCAACCTATCATCCGTTACTGCCATGTAGTGTAGTAAATAAGGGCATAAGTCTGAAAGCTTGTATCATGAGGAGTAGGCAAAGTTATCATTATATAAACGTTAAATTTCTGAAGCTTTATTAAAGGTATTTGCAGAATAAAAATTAATTTCTTGTTGTAATAATATGACGTCAGTTTGGAAAGATCAATAATAGTATGAATGTTATCTTGAGTTAAGAAAATAGGAAAATCAACATTTTTCTGTATCGATTTTCTATTAGAAGATAGTTCAGTAAACAACCAAATAGGGGTAAGAACATAGGGGTGTAAAATGTTAGACTTAGAAAATAAGATAGCGTTTAAAATAGTATCTAAGATATTTGAAATAGCTAACAATGACCTTTCAGGGATATTAACTAAACCATTTATTTTAGCAACATTAATATAATTATTATTAACTTTAGCATTTTCAGATAAGACTACGTTAAGCTTATCTATCTGTTTATTAATTCTATCTTCGTTATCATTAAGTTTACGGATAGACACATTAAAATTATAAATCGTAGATTGAACAACATGAATGTTGTCTTTCATCAAGGAAAACATTTCGTTTTCACTCTGTTGACAGGCTGAAATATCAGCCTCATACTTGCGAGCGTCATCGGCATCTAATGTTCCAAAGAAAAACTTTAATATTTCACCACCGAACTCAAAAGACCTTTTAAAACGAGTCGGAGGCTTTTAAGAGATAATATGGTATAAAGAATCGAATTTCAGTAAATCAGCATTAAGTAATATTTCTAAGGGACTAAATGTATCCTTACAATCAACGTTACGTTCTGAGCCTGCTTACAAAGATAAGAAATACTATTCATAGATTGTTCAATTTTGTCTAGATAAGGCTTGACATGTGAGACCTCGACGTGAGTGACCACATTCCAGTAATCATCGTAAAAGTATGCAACTGAAGTCGGGTCGAAATAGATTCCAGGACTATGGGCTATTTCTTGTATTACGGGTTCTGTTGTAGAACCTTGAAAATGGAGAAACCTGAAACAAGTGAGAAGGGCTTTCAACCAGGTTTCATGCAGTTCATTAACGTGATACTTCACGGGTTTTGCGATTTACGCAAATAGTAACGTTATTTTTATCATGGACCTTTAAAACTTTGAAGGGTCCTTTCCAGATAGGAGATAAGGCTTTTCGGAGCCTGTGATGCTGTTTGAGATATACTAAATCTCCAGCTTTGTATTTAATGTCCTTGGTGGAACCATCATAATATGTTTTTGAAGACTCTTTACCTTTTTGTATATTTTCGAGAGCTCGTTGTCTACTATATTTCATCCTATATTGTAGAGTCCTGATGTACTCTTGATAAGTAGTACCATTATTAGAGTCGTAGACGCTACTTGGGATAGACGGTTGGTAACCGTAAAGTAACTCGAAAGGAGTGAACTGCGTTGTGTAGTGAGGAGTAGTGTTATAGGCTAATATTGCCGTAGCTAAATAACAATGCCAATCAATGTGGTTCTCGTTAACAAAAGATTTTAAATACTCTCTAAGAGTAGCCTGGCTGCGTTCTAGTGCACCATTGGTTTGAGGATGACACGGAGTCGAATAGAGTGATTTCACTTTGAGAATTTGTGTCAGTTGTTTAAACAACTCAGAGGTAAAACATGTACCTTGGTCGGATAAGATCATCTTTGGAAATCCAAAAAGAGAAAAGAAGTGAATCAGATTACGCTCAACTTCATCTGTAGTAGACCCAATCATAGGGTAAGCGCAGGAGAATTTGGTCAAATCATCTTGAAGTGTTAAGATAAATTTAAACTTTTGAAGTCCAGCCTCAGGCAAAGGACCAACGATGTCCAGAGCTAATCTCTCAAAAGGCTTGGTACTAGATGAGGTTATAATCATAGGAGCCTTGATACATTTCCGTAAGGGTTTGTTTATTTTACATAGACTACAGTCTTTTACAAATGGCTCAATGTCAGAGCGCATTCCTTTCCAATAATAAGTGGCTCTAATTCTGTTAAACATTCTCTGAATGCCTGGGTGACCAGCAATAGTGGTACCATGATTTTCTTTCAAAATTTTGGGAACCTCAACGGGTGAAGGGTAATTAGTTTGATTTTTGTAGATGTGAATTTTGATATTTGTGCCATGAAACACAAAAGAAACGATGTTGTAAACCTTTGTATAGTCTAATTTTGTGAAAGGTTCGGAAAAGTCAGGAATTGCTAAGTCTGTTTGGTCTTCAGCAATAACAACATCACGTTATTTCATTAATAGGTTGTAAATGACTCTATATGAAGTTTCATCGTAGTGATGAACTTTGGTAAGTAAAAAGTAATACTTTTTATTAGTAGAATGAGCGGCCAGCACAGTTTCGGGCTCGCGCTCTGCTGATATCAAGTCAGCAGATTTATCTACTGTGGACAATAATTGTTCGCAACTCGGCATAGAGTAGTCGAAATCTAGAGAAGTCGGGCAAGCGACTAATTTGTGTTTAGACAGATTTAATGGCTCATTGTATTCCTGAATTTGAGTATCATTTGATACTGATACCGATTTTGTAAATTGTTTTTTGAAGTAGATCTCTTATGAGCATTTGTTTAAGTTAGAATGAGAGATGGCTTTGACAGGGTTTCGGGAAAGAGCATCTGCATTCGCATTTACTCTGCCGGGATTATAAACGATTTCATAATCGTTTATAAACCCGGATCGAGTTTTAATCGCCAACGTAGAAGACGACCTCCAGGGTCTTTAGCTTTAAACAGCCAGACTAAGGGACGATGGTCGGTTACAATTCTGAACCTGTATGGATATAGGTTCATAGTTCGTTAGATAAGGGCGGAAGGTATTAATTCCTAAAAGAATAGCTAGAAGTTCTTTCTCTGTAGTAGAGTAGTTTCCTTCGGCTTTGTTCAAAGTTCGATAGGCTTGTCGCTGCCGATCTCGCCTTGAGAGAGAATTGCTCCAACGGCGTAATTAGAAGCGTCAGAAGTGACCACAAAAGGTTTTGAAAAATCAGGATATTGTAGTAAAGGAGCCGAAATCAATTTTTCTTTCAGAGAATTGAATGCAAATTTTTGTTCTGAGGACCATATGAAAGGAATATCCTTTTTAAGAAGACAGGTCAATGGCTTTGTGATTTTAGAGAAGGTCTCTTTGTAACGACGGTAATAGCAAGTTAAACCAAGAAAAGATTTTATGTCATTGGCATTTTGGGGAACAGGGAATTATGAAATGGCCTTGATTTTTTCAGGATCAGGAGACACACCTTTATCGGTAATAATGTGACCTAAATAAGAGACTTTGCGTCTCAAAAACTCACATTTGTCGGGTTGCATTTTTAGGTTAAATTCCCGAAATTTGTCGAAAACGAGTTTCAGCTTTTGGATGTGCAAATCAAGGTCACGGGAATAGACAATACAGTCGTCTAGATAAACATAATAATGTTGTCCCTGTAAACCGGAAAGAACGGTATTCATCAACCTTTGAAAGGTAGAAGGAGCATTCTTGAGTCCGAATGGCATCCTAACGAATTCGAAGTGGCCTGAAGTGCCATTTGAGTTAGTTACGGTAAATCCTGTTTTTAATGAGTCAGCAGGATTAAGACAGATCTGATCTGATGGAATCCTGATACAAGGTCAAGGGTTGAAAAGTACTTCGAATGACCCAACTGATCGAGAATGTCTGTAATTAGAGGAATAGGGTTAACCTCGTTAACGCTAACGTCATTAAGATGACGATAGTCAATGACAACGCGCCAATTTTTTTGCCAGAGGCGTCCATTTTTTTGGGAACCACCTAAACTGGTGCACTCCAAGGTGAAATAGAAGGTCTGATAATATTCTGAGCAAGCATCTTCTTCATTTGGTCTTCAACCTCTTGCTTATGAACCTCGGGGAAACGGTATGATTTACATGTATCGGAGGGGCATCGCCCGTATTGATAGAATGCTGAATTGCGTTTGTGCACGTGAGAGGATTGCCTTCAAGATAGAATATATCTGTGTACTGTGTACAACAGTCTACTTTTAGACTTTTTCTCTTCTGAATTTAAATTTTCGTGACGAATTTGATTGAGAACGCGTTATTGTCTATCTGAGGAAACTTCATGAGAAGTAGAGAAGACATTCTGAGAAAAGTCGACAGGTAAATCCATAGGAGTAAGTCGAACTCAGAAATCTTTGATTTCGATTGGCTTTTTCAGTGTATTTAAAATAGAGACATTAACTCTATAGTTCGGCTTAACTGTAACAATACAATTTGCAAGGTAAACACCTTCGCAGAATGTGTGATCGAGTCTGAAACTATTTTAATGATAGCTTCTTTTCTAGCTCTGATAGCGACGTTTCTCTTAGTGCGGGAGGTGGGTTGTCGGCGGATGGCTCTTTGTCTGATAATCTGAAACGCGTGTTCTCGACCCTTGGCTTTAATCTCAACATCGTCCATATTAATGCCCAGAGCATTCACGCCAGCTACGCTGATCTTCTCGATGCCTTCGTTGATCAGAATATTCACGGAATTCTTGTCTCCGAATCTTTCCTTAAGCCATCCCTCTCTTCTTCCATGTATGCTCTGCCAGGGTTCAGGCTCTTTCGTAATGATAGAACGGGTAAGGCTGATGGCGGCGTTGCCACCTACCTTCGTTCTGACATCTCCTGCAAAGTTATCAGCCACTCGCCCAGCCTATACTCTGGTTCTGCAGAACACTTATTTTTAGAGATATGTCTTCGTCACAATAAAGTTCTTCTGGGTGTTTACTACAGCCCCTCTCGTCGTATAGATTACTTTGAATCTTTTGAAACTCTTCTTAATGACCTGTCCCCTCTTTATCCTGTTACTCTTATTCTTGGTGACTTTAACACCTGCCTCCTTAAAAACAATGCTCGATCAGACAAACTGCGATCCATTGTTAACTCCTTGAATTTACACATTCTTCCCCTCGATGCCACTCACTTTCAGCCTCACTGTACCCCCTCTCTTCTTGACTTGATGATAATATCTAACCCCACTAAGGTTGCCGTACATGGTCAACTCAGTGCCCCCTTCTCCTACCATGATTTAATTTACCTATCCTACAACATTAGGCCCCCCAAGCGTAAAGCTACGTTTCTTGAACTTCGTAGTTTCAAGGGTATTGATCTCACTTCCCTTAAATCCGACACCTCTTCCATAGATTGGTCCCTTGTTCTGGGTAGTGAGTCCGTTGATAATAAGGTTCAGAACTTTAACACAATTGTCCTGAGCTTGTTTGACAAACATGCTCCTGTTAAGAAGGTTAAAGTAAAACACCTTCCCGCTCCATGGCTTACTGATACCATCAAGGGTCTGATGGCTAAAAGAAACCGTGCCAAGACTAATTATAAAAAGGATCCGACCGACGAAAATCTCTTAGCATATAAAAGACTTCGTAATCGCTGCTCCCGTCTGTGTCGAGATGCCAAACGCCGTCATATATTTGAATGTATCGAGAGCTACGCCCCTGCACAAGTTTGGAAATTTCTGAAGACCCTTGGCATTGGTAAGTCCCAGGACCTGGCTGTTGGTAACATCGACCTTAACGGTCTCAATAATTTTTTTGCTGTCCCCCCCGTCCAGATGGATCCATCTGTCAAGGATGCCACACTCCGTAACTTGCTTTCCAGGACTGTCTCCTGCCACTCTCCTTTCCATCTACGTCATGTTGGAATCGCTGCAGTCAGGAAAGCAGTGCTAGCAATCTCATCAAAAGCCGTGGGCAATGACAAAATCTGCTCTCAAATGCTAACAATTGTTCTTGGGGAATTGCTGCCGGTTATCACTCACATAATTAATGCTTCACTCTCTGACTGTCACTTCCCTAGTCAGTGGAAACGTGCTCTCGTGATCCCTCTGCATAAAACATCCAACCCTACTTCCTACGAAGAATTTCTACCTATTTCTATCCTGCCTATCCTTTCCAAAGTCCTTGAATCCATTGTACACACTCAATTATCCACCTATCTTTCCTCCATGAATCTCCTTAATCCTTTCCAATCGGGCTTTAGGCCGGGTCACAGCACTACCACGGCTCTACTCAAAGTGACAGATGATATCCAACTTGCGATGGACCAGAAGAGGATGTCTATGCTGGCATTGCTTAACTTCAGCAGCGCTTTCAACTGCGTGGATTTTGATATCCTGGTTGCGATCCTTCATTCACTTAATGTCTCCTCTCATGCCGCCCTCTGGTTTGACTCCTATCTAAGAGATCGACAACAACGCATCAAGTCTGAGGAGACATCCACCGATTGGTGCGATCTATTCACTGGGGTTCCTCAGGGTGGCATCCTTTCACCCCTTCTTTTCTCGGTTTTTATCAACTCAATCTCTGATGTACTTACTTCTTCATATTATATTTACGCAGATGACCTCCAAATATACCGGCAATTTTCTCCGCGTGATGTGACTCCGGCTGTGGAGGCTCTGAATGCTGACCTCGAGAATATCCGGAAATGGGCCCTCTCGTATGGGCTTCTAGTCAACCCGAGAAAGTCGCAGGCCTTGATCTTGGGAACCAGATGCTCTCTTAACCTGTTACAACAACTTCAAATCGCTCCTCTAATATTTGACGGAACCGTAATCAAATACAGCGATAAAGCTAAAAATCTCGGAGTTGTATTCGATAACATGCTGTCTTGGTCGCCCCATGTCTCCGAGGTCAGCAGACGAGTCTTTGCATCGTTTCACTCTCTTCGGAGATTACAATACTTCCTTCCACGGCACACTAAAGTCACTCTAGCCCAGTCCCTTCTACTTCCTTTAATTGACTATGCCGATGCTTGCTGGGTGAGTGCAAACGAAGAACAACTGAATAAACTCGAACGACTTCAAAACCTCGGGATTCGGTTCGTCTTCGGGCTGCGCAAGTATGACCACGTCTCGCAGTATCGCAAGGAACTGGGTTGGCTCCCGATTCGTCTTTGCCGTGATTTCCACATATTGGCTTTACTCTTTAACATCTTGAGAAATCCCAGATATCCTTCTTACCTTCGTGAACGTTTTGAGTTCCTATTCTCCAGAGGCAAGGAACGGAGATCTCACACGGTGTCTCTTCTATGTATTCCGCAGCATAACACCGTCGCCTACGAGCACTCGTTCAGGCTGAGGGCCATTCGGCTGTGGAACGCACTTCCCTGCACTATTAGGAATAGTCCCACTCTCTTCTCCTTTAAGAATCGCTTGAAAGAGCAATTACTTTCTCTTTCATCATAGGTATTGTATATATAAGTATGTAATTGTATTTATCTGTTTATTATTATTATTTGTTTATTTTTATTTTATCTACTATTTCTTTTATTATATGTATTTTTATAGTAAGTATTATATTTTATTGGTATTTAGTAATTTTATAATTGCACTAGACTACCCTTTTCAGTTTAAATGTATCCTATCCTGATAGGTTTGCTGTAAGAAATCTCTGTTGAGAGATAAGCTCGCCTTTGCCTTTTAATTTCTTGTAAAATGTTTTGTTTTAATGTTCTGTGCAATAAAGAATTGTGAGTCTAATTCCGAAATGTCGTTAGACGCAAGACATTCAATAACTGCCTCAGATCGAGCAGGTATAACAAAGCAAGGGTTGCTAAGTGAAAATGGAATGGAAAACTTTTGCATTTGCAAATTTTTAGTTGAGTATTTGATATCCATTTTATAGTTGTCAAGGAAATCGCTACCGAGAATGCCATAGAATGGCAAGTGCACTGAGTCGCTAATCGCGTGTACATTGAAGTTCAGCGCTACTGTACTCTGTTGAGAAAACCGGTAGGATAAGTCAAGTTCAAGGGACCCGAGAGATTCTACATGGGAATCGTCATCATTTAGACCTTTAATTTTAATAGTTCGAGGTCCCAAATCGGAATGCTTTTGTAAACTTGAAAATTTCACCATGTAAATTGAAGCACCCAAATCGATTAAAAAACAGAGAGGTTTCTGTGAACAGCTCGTCTGCAAAAACACGTGAGGAAGCGAAACCCTAGGGTTGAGATTAAAACAGTATAAACTGTGCTTTCTTCACATGTAGAATCTCTAGGGGTAGAACCCGAAAAACTCAAGTTATCTTGAGGGGAGAGATTCGTAGACTCATTGAGAGTATTAGAACTAGCCTGAGGGGTAAACTCGTTTTTGAGTGGAGGCTTAGCAGAACTGGCCTTGGGTAGAAACTCAGACTTTTTTTTGTCAACGTGTCTTTCACAATAGGAGTACTAGGCTACGGCAGACACGGGACCGGAACCGATTTTAGTTTAAATCAGTTTCGATTTCAACTGAGTGTTCAAGCGCAGTGTGGATACTGGCTTGAGGAGACGGTGATGACTCACCGTTTTTGCGTTTCAGTTTAAAACACTCGGTGATAAGATGCCCTACCTTTTTGCAATAGGCACAACTTTTATTTTTTTTTAATTTAGGAGAAGAAGGTCGACTTTGAGAGGGAAGAGAATTAATCGCGTGGACACAATGACCTTCATTGGATTGTCTTCTTTTTTTAAAACAATCAGAAGCGGAATGTCCGCTTTGCTGACAGAAAGAGCATTGTAAAGATGCTCGTTGAGACACCCGATAAAGATTGAAGATTTTTTCTTCTTCGGTAGCGTGTGTGATCGCTTCGGACAGAGTCTTGGGGTTCCGGCACCTAACAATATGCGCAAATTTGGTGTTCATCCCTAACATAAAAGTGTTGAGGGCTTCATCTTCCATCGCAGCTAGCCTTCCCACAAGCTCGCTCTCATCCACACAGCTATAATGGATGTCGGACTGAAGTCGAGTTAAACACGACTCTATTCGCAATGAATATTGCGTCACGCTCTCGTCGGCTTTCTGGCGGCAATTTTGTAAGTCTACTAAGAGATGCGTGGAGTGTTTCTTTTCGCCGAAAGTAGTTTTCAGGAAAGTCTTGATATCACTCCAGCTTTCAAACTTTTTCAAACAACAGGCTAATTGAGCCTTCCCTTCGAGCTGTGATACAATATATTTTATAAGCACGTTCTGTTGTTCTATCGTAGCTAAACTAATTGCATTTTCGCTATTAGTGAGAAAAGCCGGGAGGGTTTCTCGGTCACCATTATAGGGCCGAATGAACTTAGTGAGGACCGACAATGTAATGGTAGAAGCCATTTTTTTTTTAGGCATTTTTACTTTTGGTTCTGGTTCTGCCTCACTTCCAGAGCAATCGGAAGTCACGAGGGCAGATTCTTCGTCAACAAACTCCTCCTTTTTAGGTGATGAATGAACCATGAATACTAATTAAAATCCAGAACAACAGAGTATGCGACACACAAAACTAAAATGTTGTAAATAAACTTGTAAAAGTAAACGTGTAAAATTGTATAAAATCAACCTTGTAAAATGTTCACGTAAAAATAATGTAGACGCACTGTAAATTCACAAACAAAAAACACAATCCACAGAAAAGTTATAAGATGAGACAACTCACAGGAGAACCAGGAACATCTCGGATAACCCGGGGATGTAGGAAGAAGTGAACCGAAGTACCAAAACTGGCGTAGTCAAGCGTCGGTGACCGGCGACACAGAAGTGTCGTATTTCTACGGAATTCTTCGACGGCTAAGTTTGAAGTTGGAGTCACGACGTAGTGCTATAATTATTGCGAAACTGGTTTTGATGAATATAGTTAGAAGAAGAGTGTAAAGAATATGAAGATTATAGATGAAATTTGAGTCAACCCAATGAACCGATGATGATGATGATTATCTGTCTTCTTCTGATGCGGGCTCGCACAACAGGATGTGTGGAGACTGACCGTCGATCAGGGGAAAGTTAATGCAGGCTCAAGCTCGAGAGCTGAGGCTTACTGTCGACCAACCGGTGACCGGTGATGCTGCGGGCTACACGCGACTCAACGCGATGGCGGAAACTTATCGTCGGGCAACACGACACTGAATTTACAGACCTTTCTTGATGCGACAGAGACCGCGAGTTCTTTTAGATACCAGATCTTTCGCGAAGCAAGGTTTTCCTTCTGGCATCCCACTTCTGACACCACTTGTTTTGGGGTCCGTGCCGCAGGTCTTTTTTTAAAAAACTATTTAATTATACATAGGAGTTTATTAGCTTTTACAAATTAAAAGACAAGTTCACAGTATCGCGGCTATTGATTGACTGAGATATTTAGGTATAGAACAGTATATAAATGAGGTATAAATTGTATGCGTCTGCACTATTCACGTAATAAAAAAGTTCATAACAGATCGTAGGCCACTTACATATTTCCAACATGCGTGCAGGTTATGTCTAATATTGCTTTCTATACTATTCGTGTGGTTGGCGTAGGCTGTATCTACGCGACACTTGAGGTTGGCTCTTAGCTCGCTGAATGAGACGCAGTCAGCTGGCCTCCTCCTCGTTTTCCATTTACGGTGGAGTATGGCCTTCGTGGCCAAGTCTCTTATTATGTCGCCACTGGTGACCACACTGGGTATCGCCTTGTAGGCTGGGTAGGTCTGGTCTTCTTCGGGATAGAGTTGTTGAAGACTTCGTAAATGGAATCGTAGAAGCGACTAACAGCCGTCTCTCGAATCTACGGAGCTTCGAAAATACTGTCCCAAGATATGCTACACACATGAGTTTGTATAGGACTGCGTGATTGCCCTTGGCAAAGTTCCAGTCATTGCGACCTCCAATGTTTCAGTTGCGAGTGGTAGACGTCAGTACGTTGCACCAGGTTTCCTGACAGGGAAGCGCGCACAGTAGGCTGGGTCGATTTGAATGAAAAAAAATATTTTTTTTTGCTGATGGGTTGGTCTCAAAAGTTGCAGAATGACAAGAACAAAGAAATGTAGTAATTCGTATTGTTTAATAGTACAACTTATAGCCCTCTACCTGCGTTTGAAATTTCGGAAATCTTTATATATTTTAACGTAAGTTAAGTGAATTAAAACCAAAAATAAAAGAGGGCAATTCCTAATACAATACGTTTTATTATTAATCAGACGTTGCGTGTCAATATTTAAAACAGAAAGAAAAAAATAACTGACATATTGTGGTAAAAACTGTATGGTCAATCAGACGAAAATCTTCAATTTTATCATCTGAATTCGGCCTTACAATCAAAGGATGGCATTAGAGATTTTGACTGAACTTTCGTACAGATAAGACCATCGCGTGCATTTTCTCCTGCTACTGTGATAGAAGCTTCAGTAACTAGCTTCACACAACGCTCAAAAGCTTGGGTGTGGCAGGGAAATTTGGAAAAATCTAAACTTACAGTAGTTTTATCACGCAACATTTGCTGCAAAGTTGAATCATGTGAAGCATAGGAGGTGAGGTCACCAATAACTCGTTCCAATGAATCATTTCAGTGTAATCGCTCGCACTGAAGTTTAATTGCGGTATTTTGAATATTCTTATTTTACGGGACGATTCCTCTCAAGCTTTGATTATAAGCCTCAGGGCCAACTCCCCCACAAATTCTCTGTCATTTGTTATCATGCCTAACAAAAGATTTTCTGGGTGAGCAAATAATGCATTTCGTTGAATCACGGGATCTACGACTGATATAAATTCCTCTGATAAGCATCTGATAAGCATCGTGACTGCATCAGGTTGAAAAGATGTTTAGGCCCCATTTCACAAAAAGAATGACGTTTGATCTGAAACCATATGGGAGCATCTACTTTCATTATGTAATCAACCAATACTCGTAATTGTTCCTTACTGTTCGTACCTTCATTGGTTCCTACGTAAAACGTATGCGATTTGCAGTGGTAAGCCAACGCGAATGAGACATATTTCCCGGCTGTTTGTTAGCGAGTTCGTCACTACATACACCAGATGCCACTGCATGACATATATCAAGCTCAAACTTTTCGTGGCTTCTTCATCTTGGACAAGAAGGTTTCCATTCACAGGCACAAAACTCTTTACAGAAAGATTTTCCCAAGTTTCCAGTGCCTTGCCGAGGGGCCAGAGAATGCACTAAATAGGTCCACTTGTCCGTCCATCTAGGTAGCTAAATAAATGTCTCAATGGTAATTCACTAGCGTGAAGTTGACAAATTAACCATTGTAGAGGTACTTTCAAACGTAACTCCACATGACGTATAGCTCCAGACTTCCATCCAGTATTAGTATTAGTACCATCACATCCAACGCATTTGAGATCATACAAGGTAACGTTGTTACAGTTTAAAAAGTCGAGGATTGAATCGCATATTCCTTTTCCAGTACCGAAGCGTGGGGTTGTACGTCCTAAATATTGGGATTTAGGTTCGCATATCAGTGAAATATGCTCTTTCACTACCACTCGTCGATATGAACGGCCGTTTTTCTTTTCGATGAGTAGGGTTTTATCTTTGCGTCTGTCGAAGTAGATGCTCTCTAACACATCTTGATGAAGGTCATCCTGAAGATTCTGTCTTACTTTTTTTCAAGCTCGGAGTAACTTATTTTTATCTATCACCAACCGGGTTTTTTCAGCAGATACCAACCCTACGTCCTGGAGCACTGCACTTGCAATAGCAGCCGCTGATCGATTTGAAACTCCGTATCGGTACATAGGCTTGCCAACTTTGGAAGACTTATGTATTTTACAATGTTCTTTTGCATAGCTGATGTGGATGGTTCTGGTTCTCTGTTATCAATAGAGTCTCTCTTCTCGCTACTCACAGTATGAATTTTCCGCGTTACACTTGGCTCTACTTTATGGTGGACATTTTCCGTCTTGCGAACTTTCATGCGCCTTTCAAATGCTCGCTGCATTTTTTGGGTTGCGTGATGATCGAGGCTACCTATCATCATTTTTCTTTGGTCTAACAGGAACGATCGTTCAATAATAGGAACCTTCTGATCCTTAGAACAGTTGCAGGAATCAAAACTACTGCATTTACAAGCCGCGATATCAAAGAGACATGTCATCGCAGTTTGCCGAAAACCTTGGACTTTTTCCTCATAAGATTCAGTTCTTTTTTGTTTAGGATAGCGAATAAGCTTTAGGTATTCATCATAATACCTCTTGAGCAAGTCCTTATTGCGTTTAGTGCTTAAAGTCGGAATCGAAGCAGAAGTCCAGTTCTTTTCAATCTCGCGGCAGACAGAGGCGAGAACGTCGGAAACAGATGGCTGTTTTCCATTGTTTTTTTCTTGCAAATCATGCCGCACATACAAAATATACTTTATCACGTCACTTACAGTAGGTAATATATTCGCACACAATACAATAGGTGTTCCAAAGATAGGACAATTCACGTCATTTCGAGTTTTTATCACTTTTGAACTCATTCTGATTAAGTACGTATTACTCGACGACGCCCACGTAAGGCCAATTTCTAAATCTAGGAATTTTGGTGATATGCAAGTGTATCTATCCCGCTCTTTAATGAGTGTACGAAGCGGCAACCTCGCACATCACTTAATAGGTTATACCATGTTACAAAAAAGTACAATTTAGGCAGTGAACATGGTATTACGTACAAGTAAATCAAATGGGAAGTGGAGTCGAAAATTCGCTTTTTTCGTTCATTTAGGTACCGGTAGAGGGTTAAAAGTTATGTGCAATATTTTTTTAATTATTTTTTTCTTAATAACCATCACTCAATGCAACTTTTGAGACCTACCAGTACTTAGTTTTCGACATTTGAAAAAAATGACCCAGCCTAGCGCACAGTTACGTCACGCCCACTCTCCGGCAGTAATACCACATCAAGCCCTCCACCATGATCATTCTTCACTTCATTTGTCTCATACATACCACAGATACTTAGGAAATAACAATAATAGTTAAGTGTTGCAACTGAAGCGCTGTTCATATTGAGATGTGGAAAATGTGGCCCAAGTGAACGGAGTATTCATTATTCTAGGAATAATGTATGTTCCGTTCACTTGGGCCACATTTTCCTCTGTCTTTGAAAACCAGTTCATATACTCGGCGTCCTTATCCGCCTGGGTGATTTTCTTCTTGTTTTTCTTCCTGCTGGGATCTATGTAAACAATACACAGACGGTAATCGTCACTACACCAACTCCCGCTGTGACTTCGGCATCTCCAACCGACGAGTCTAGGAACGACTCCGTAGCGGCGACGCGATGGTGATCCAGCAGCAGCAGGTTTTGTCGCCAAAACTCCAACCGCGATTTGATACCGCGGACATTTCAATAAAGGATATCAAGATATTAATTTTGGGGGAGGCGGTGATTTATTTTTGCTGTTTTTGTAGAGCTTATTGAAGGTTACAGAAAAGAGCTATTCGAGCAATTTATAATTAAAAACGAACAGACTCCTTAAGAGAGCTTTTTAAAGAAATTGACATACTAACCGTAGCTAGTCAATTTGTTTTCGAAAATATAATGTATGTACGCAAGAACCTTACAACATTTTCCAAACTTAGCGATAGCTGTAATGTAAACCTAAGAAATAATCACATACTGTGTGCGCCCCGATTTAGACTCGCGAAGGTAGGCAATTCTTTCAAGGGTCAGTGTATTCTCTACTATAATAAGATACCTCTGGAAATTTTGAAATTACCTAAAATATTATTTTCATCGTTTTAAATCAACTTGAAGGCTAGAACTATTTTGTTTCTCACAAATCTTTATCAGACCTATAAGCTAAAAAACTATTCGAGCCTAGAACTCACATAACAGTACCAGCAGATCATGTAAGAAAGAAAAACAATACAAAAATATTTGAAAAAAATACAAAAGTAAAAATAAAAAACCGGTCAAGTGCGAGTCTAAATCGCGCACGAAGGGTTCCGTACCACCGTTCAATGGAAGCGATGGTGTGGAGTGAATAGTTTGGATTATACACAGCAAAATATTGTTTACAAAGTTATTGGTGCGGTTATTTTCACACTCCATGTACGTAACCAGGTGCATCCATAAGTTTGTATGTGGTATTGAAAGAATTGTTGTATGGGAGCCCCCTTAAATATTTCTTTTATCCTGTTTTTTAGTATTTGTTGTTATAGCGGCAACATAAATACATCATCTGTGAAAATTTCAACTGTCTAACTATCACGGTTCGTGAGATACAGCCTGGTGACAGACGGACGGACGGACAGCGGAGTCTTAGTAATAGGGTCCCGTTTGGAACCCTTCGGGTACGGAACCCTAAAAAAATATTTATTATATATTTCTTTTATTTTCTAATTGACTTGAACGCCAAAACTCCTTGGTTTATTGCTTATCTGTATCAGACCTAAAATAGTAAATTTGATTCGAGACCAGAACTCACGTAGAAGTGGCAAAAGGTCAAGTCAGAGGTATTTTTTTCTATTTAGCTTCAAGGCTAGATCTCCTTAGTTTCTTACAGATCTGTATCAGACCTACAATGCTAAATTTGATTTGATCCCAGAACTCGCGTAAAAATGCCAGCAGATCAAGTCAGAATGTAAAAAATAAAATAATGTTAAAAAGAAATAATTTTAAAATTTATAATTGGCTTGAAGGCTAGAACTCCTTGGTTTCTAGCAGATCTATATCAGACCAATAATACTAGATTTGATTTGAGCCAAGAACTCACGGAAAACTGCCAGCACATCAAGTCCGAATGTAAAAATTAAAATAATAATAAAAAGTTTTTTTTTTATTTCTAATTGGCTTGAAGGCTAGAACTCCTTGAATTCTGGCAGATCTTTATCAGACCTTTGATACTAAATTTGATTCGAACCCAGAAATTACGGAAAATTGCCAGCAGATCAAGTCAGAATGTAAAAATTAAAATGTTTTTTGTTTTAATTTTTCCACCTGGCTTGAAGGCCAGAACTCCTTGGTTTCTTGCAGACATGTATCAGACCTATAATATTTAATTTGATTTAAGCCCAGAACTTGCGTAAAAATGCCAGCATATCAAGTCAGAATGTAAGAAATAAAAAAATATTTTTAAATTTTCCGATTGACTTGAAGGCTAAAGCTCGTTGGTTACTCGCAGATCTGTATCAAACCTATTATAATAATTTTGATTTGAGCCCAGAACTCACGTAAAAAAGATAGCAGATCAAGTCAGTCTGTAAAAATTTAAAAAATATCAAAAAGAAATATTTTTAAAATTTCTAATTGGCTTGAAGGCTAGAACTCCTTTATTTCTCGCAGATCTATATCATATGTATAATATTTAATTTTATTCGAGCCCAGAACTCTCGTAAAACTGCCAGCAGATCAATTCAGAAAGTAAAAATTAAAAAAATATTAATTTAATATTTTTTAAATTTTCTAATTGGCTTGAAGGCTAAAACTTGGTGGTTTCTCTCAGATCTGTATCAAACCTGATTTACTTATTTTGATTCAAGCCCAGAACTCACGAAAAACTGCCAGCAGATCAAATCAGAATGTAAAAATTGCAATAATATTAAAATATATTTTATTAAATTTTTCCACCTGGATTGAAGGCCAGAACTTCTTAGTTTCTTGCAGATATGTATTAGACCTATAATACTTACTTTAATTCGAGCCCAGAACTCACGGAAAACTGCCAGCAGATCAAGTCAGAATGTAAAATTGAAATCATATTTATATATTATTTTTTTTAATTTTTCCACCTGGATTGAAGGCCAGAAATCCTTGGTTTTTTGCAGATATGTATCAGACCTATGGTATAAAATTTGATTCGATCCCAGAACTCACGTAAAAGTGCCAGCAGATCAAGACAGAATGTAACAAATAAAAAAGAAACTGATTGGCTTGAAAGCTAAAACTCGTTGCTTTCTTGCAGATCTCTATCAGACCTATAATATTAAATTTTATTTGAGCCCAGTGAAATAGCCAGCAGATCTGTAAAAACTTAAAAAATATAAAAAAAATATATTTTAAAATTTGTAATTGGCTTGAAGTCAAGAACTCTGTGGTTTCTTGTAGATTTTTATCATACCTATAATACTTAATTTTATCCGAGCCCAGAACTCACGTTAAACTGCCAGCAGATCAAATCAGAAAGTAAAAATAAAAATAATAAAAAAACTACTTGGCTTGAAGGCCAGAACTCCTTGGTTTCTTGCATATCTATACCAGACCTATAGTAATAAGTTTGATTTGAGCCCAGAACTCTCGTAAAACTGCCAGCAGATCATGTCAGAAAGTAAATATTAAAATAATATTAAATGAATATTTTTTTTATTTTAAAGTTATCTTGAAGGCGAGAACACCTTGATTTCTTGCAGATCTATATCAAAACTATACTTTTAATTTTGATTTAAGCCCAGAACCAAAGTAAAAGTGCCAGCAGATCAAGTCTGAAAGTAAAAATAAAAAAATAGCCAGAACTCCTTAGTTTCTTGCTTTTGTTTCTTAGAACTCACGTAGAAGTGCCAAAAGGTCAAGTCAGAGGTTTTTTTTTTCTATTTAGCTTCAAGGCTAGAACTCCTTAGTTTCTTACAGATATGTTTCAGACCTATAATACTAAATTTGAATCGAGCCCAGAACTCACCTAAAACTGCCAGCTGATCAAGTCAGAAAGTAAAAATTAAAATAATTTAAAAAAAAAATACTACTTGGCTTGAAGGCCAGAACTCCTTTTTTTATTGCAAAAATGTATCAGACCTATAATATTTTTTTAATTTGTACTTTCGGACTTGATCTGCTGGCACTTTTACATTAGTTCTGGGCTTAAATCAAATTCAAAAGTATAGTTTTGATACAAATCTGCAAGAAACTTAGGAGGTCTGGCCTTCAAGCCAATTAGGAAGAAAATTAAAAAATAATTAATATTTTTTTTAATTTTAACTTTCTGACTTGATCTGCTGGCAGTTTTTCGTGAGTTCTGGGCTTGAATCAAATTTAATATTATAGTTCTGATACATATCTGCAAGAAATCAAGGAGTTCTGGCCTTCAATCCAGGTGGAAAAAAAAAACGTTCTGACTTGATCTGCTGGCAGTTTAACGAGAGTTCTGGGCTCGAATAAAATTAAGTATTATAGGTATGATATAGATCTGCAAGAATTTAAGGAGTTCTAGCCTTCAGCCAATTAAAAATAAAAAAATAAAAACTTTTAAATATTTTTTTAATTTTTACAGACTGACTTGATCTGCTAGCTTTTTACGTGAGTTCTGGGCTCGATTCAAATTTAATATTATAGGTCTGATATAGATCTGCGAGAAACCAACGAGTTTTAGCCTAAAAGCCAATCAGAAAATTTAAAAATATATTTTTATTTTTTACATTCTGACTTGATCTGCTGGTACTGTTACGCGAGTTCTGGGCTTTATTAAATTAAATATTATAGGTCTGATACATATCTGCAATAAACCAAGGAGTTTTAGCCTTCAAGCCAGGAGTAAAAATAAATAAATTACGTTCTGACTTGATCTGCTGGCAGTTTTCCGTGAGTTCTGGGCTCGAATCAAATTTAGTATTTTAGGTCTGATATATATCTACCAGAAACCAAGGAGTTCGAGCCTTCAAGCCAATTAGATTTTTTTTTAATATTTATTTTTAATATATTTTAATTTTTACTTTCTGACTTGATTTGCTGGCACTTTTACGTAAGTTGTGGGATCGAATAAAATTTTATATCATAGGTCTGATACAAATATGCAAGAAACTTAGGAGTTCTGGCCTTCAAGCTAATGAGGAAATAACATATATATATATATATATATATATATATATATATATATATTATAAATTTTTGATTTCTGACTTGATTTGCTGGAACTTTTACGTGAGTTTTGGGCTCTAATGAAATTGAATATTATATGTCTGATAGAGATCTGTAAGAACCTAAGGAGTTCTAGCCTTGAAGCTAAATACAGAATTAAAAAAGAATAATTACATTCTGACTTGATCTGCTGGCACTTTTACGTGAGTTCTGGTCTCGAATTAAATTTACTATTAGAGTCTGATACGATCTGCAATAAACCAAGGAGATCTGGCCTTCAAGCCAATTATAAAATAAAAGAAATTATAATTAATATTTATTTAATTTTTACTTTCGTATTTTTTTCAAATATTTTTGTATTTTTTTTTTCTTTCTTACATGATCTGCTGGTACTGTTATGTGAGTTCTAGGCTCGAATAGTTTTTTAGATTATAGGTCTGATAAAGATTTCTGAGAAACAAAAGATTTCAAGAAGAGCCTTCAAGTTGATTTAAAACGATGATAATAATATTTTAGGTAATCTACTATTGCCTATTGATATATATTTTTTTATTATACTTTTTTTAGGCAAAAACGCCAGAACTATTTTTGAAAAGCACCAGGAACTATAGAACTATGCTGCATGCGAGCAGAACTCACTTTTTATTTGATTTGCTGCAAAATGATCTGCTATCGGAAGTTGGCAGATCATTTTGACATATGACTTTTTTGGGTAACTACGCCAGAACTATTATTAAAAAGTATCAGGAACTCCAGAACTATGCTGCTTGCGAGCAGAACTCTTATTTAATTTTGATCTGCTGGACAATGATCTGCTAAGTCCACTAACACCCAATCGCTGCGTGTTGCCACCGGGCGAAGGTATCTTTGTGATTGAAACAGGCGCAGGTGATTGTGTCGGCGAGATAGATGCATGCTGTGCTACTCCGCATACGATGTGTATAGCGTGCACGCTGCCACTGCTACACTCTCCCGTTTCGTCATTTGGTCTAAGGTGGGGGAGGTCAATGATCTGTTAGCCCTAAGGTGTGACAGGCCGATGGGTCCGCTATTGCGCTCATATTACCAGCTGTCTTGATCACAAAATTCACCTCTTCGTACGTTTACGTAAGAATTGCTTTAACTTCTCTGTGTTCACAGGTTCAGACTCAGGTTTGATGTTAGGTTTACAGTATCTGCTTGTGTATGTCCAAGGTCTCTTTTAACTGTTTTTACTATTAAATATGTTCGGAGGAAAAAAAAACAATGTTTACATGTAAAGGGCAGTGTTGCCAAGTGTGATAAATATGTTAGTTGTGACACTATGACTTAAACATCGACTATACTAGACAAAATATGCTTTTTTAATTGTGATTTATTACTAAAATGTTGTTCACGATGACTCACGAATGTAACAAACAACATTAACAAAATGCGAAATACTTGTTACTTAAGTTGAGGTAATATTATTAACCTATGCCAATGTATGTAATACGAATAATAATTCTGTGAAAATGTAATGTACCTACCCTATATTCATAAGCACACCATAATGAAGAGTCCGTTTCTGTTGTTGTTCAGAGAGTTGTCGTAAGAGGAGATGGCTTAATTTCTGCAGCCCTGCCAATTAGGTTTTGGCGTACCCTTGGGTTGCGAGGCGGCTATACATGCTACTTGGGCCTTTGCCCTGTATGAGGCTGATACAAATAACTTCGTAGTAAAGGTTGATCTTCGCAACGCTTTTAATGCAGTCGAGCGTTAGTCAATTTTGTCCATGATAAAGGTGAAAGTTCTTGCATTGTACCCCTTTCTACACCAATGATATTATAGTGTCCCTGCCTACGAAGCCAAGGGTCCCGGGTTCGAGTCCCGGTGGGGGCAAATATTTATTTGATGAGAACGGATGTTTGTACCCTAGTCATGGTTGTTTATCTAAGTATAATATTTATCTATATAAGTATGTGTATCGTTGTCTAGTACCCAAGATACAGGGAATCCTAGTTTGGGTCTAGATCAATGTGTGTACATAGTGTCCAAGGTATTATTTATAATTTTAGATCGAGTAACTTTTTTTAGGAGACAGTTGGTGGAGTCTCAGGTGCAAAAATGCAACTCCCGATATCTGAGGTCGAGCCTAACACGGCTCTCTTCGAGATGACCACCAGAGAGGTCATCATCATCACATCTGACACCGGTAACAAACCACCGGAGGAGTTGAAGGCTGAAAATGTAGGTTTACAGTCAGACCTGCAAGATGCCCGAATAGAAATCCAGCATCTACGTGACCTCCTGGCAAACGCACTCCAATGTTATGCCAAAGAACAGAGTGAGTTAGTCGAACTCAGAGCCGTAACGTCTGAGCTACTACAACTACAACGCCAGAACGCGGAATTGGTGGGCATTCTAATTGAGGACGAGGAGGATGAGACCAGCAAGGAGGATGAGCCCACATAACAAACTCTGGTCTTGAACCCCCACAACGTGAGTGTTGATAGGCCCACTGCTGTCCCGAACAAGAAACAGCGTCGCCGTCATCGTCGAGGAGGCGCCTTGCAGCTCATCAGCGAGAGCGCCGCGCCGCTAAGAGACGCGCGTGTCGCGCTGCCTGCTGAGTCGTTTGTCATGCTGCACGCTGCCGCGAGGGCCGCGCCGCTCGCCGCTACGTGCGTTGCACCGCTCACAACCGCGAATGCCGCGCCGCCCGCTGGCACGTGCATCGCACCGCACTCCAACACGAGTGTCCCGTCACTCATCTCCACTTGTGCTCAGAGAAGAATAATAGCAAACAAAAGAACTGTAGTTTATTCAGCTAAGATAAGTGTAGATTTTGGTAAGTTTTTGCATTATGGCCTTAAGCAACAAGTGACAAATATTTGTTGTCCTAATAGTTCCTTTGAGGAAATTATAAAAAAGGAAGCTATAGGGAATTTTGATGAACATATTACGTTGTTATTATGGTAGGAAACCACTTAAACATTAGTCGGAGTGCATTAGATACCGGTATAGATGTACTGCTCAATTTATATAATAAGACGAAGTGCAAGTTTATTTTATGTAACTTTCCTTATTGTTCTAATTTATCGCGGCAGCAAAATAAAAGATTATTTATAGTTCTAAGGCTTGTAATTTTAAGTTTTGTTTTGCATTCATGCCGCGGGCTTTATTTTACGGTATTCAAATTCGTCAATTTAATGAGTCTTCCATTAATTCGCCCTCGTGATTTACTTTAAATGCATTTTGCGCAGACTTTAAAATTACCAGGCCTTTCTGATCTTATTCTTGTTTGTCTTTTAGCTAAATTATTAAATAACGTAATTAAGGTTATGTAGGTAGGGAGACTAAACATAATTATTTAGGTTTATGTAACAAAACCAGTATCTAAAATTCGTATGACTACAAATAATTACGTTATTTCCTTCTCACTCTTGAAATACCTAAATACTTATAAAACTATCTAACAAACTAAATATCTTTTGATTGTGGCTGTTTTGATTATTCTTTTATTGACCGTCTAGCATGTTGGTTGGCCTACCTAACTTTACATTAAATGACAAACATATTCTAATTCCATTAGAATGTAGATTTACGTGTTTACTTGGTCATTCACATAACACACACATATAAATTTACTCTACAAGAAGGTAACCGGTCAACAAACATATTTGACTGATGGATGAGAGAAATCACAATATCAAATCATATAAAAAAAAATATCCTAAAAAGTCTATATGTAATTGATTGGCAGGGAAACTCGAGAGGGATTTGAGTAGATTCAGACTGTCTCTAGGTGCTGATGTATTCAGTTGGCTAATTCCAGATCTTCAGCAGTCTTAAATATTGCATTCACTTATATTTTATACGGGAATGTGCTGGAGAAATACTTGAGAGACGTATCTCTCAAGATAACCTAAATACCGAGTATATGCATATATAATATCCCGTAACCGGTCAACAAACATGTTGGACTGATGGATGAGAAAGGTTACAATATCAAATCATATAATAATATATCCTAAATAGTCTATATATAGTTGATTGGTAGGGAAACTCGAGAGGGATTTGAGTAGATTCAGACTGTCTCTAGGTGCTGGTGTATTTAGTTGGCTAATTCCAGGTCTTCAGCAGTCTTAAATATTGCAGTCACGTATATTATATAAGGGAATGTCTTGGAGGAAGATCACTCAAAACCGATGAAAGATAACGCCAAAAGCCTACTAATGAACACATAGCTAACCCTATGTTTTCTTATAAATTGTGCTTATAATATTGAGTGATTGTAAACACTTTTTATAAAATTTAAGCTTATTTTGCTTAGCTTAATTTAACTTCATCTGTCTTGAGTCCGTAGAACTCGGTTGACCTCCACTGGTGTTGGGCGGTCCGTGGCCCTTCTGGCCGTGAGCTCTAGCACAAACCTTACTTTATAAACACATGTAATCGAAATGTCTTTTAAATGGTTATTTACTTGGAATTTATTCTAATAAGCACGGACTCGATGCTAATCAATATTTTTATGTCACTTATATTCATCACCGACTGAGGAACCTCTTGACGATACTGTTTAACCCACTAAAAAATAATCCACTCTAAAAATAACTTTAGGTCATTACTATCACAACGTCTGCAGTCCTACCCATAGACCCACTACTTTGGCCAAATCATCTAAATAAGATATTCGCATTCGTTGGTATTAGAATCTTTCCAATTGGAGAAAAATTCCGATAAAAAAATACGTAAGGGTTTAATTCCGTCTGAGGTTAAATCAATGGTTGGTCGATTATATCTTTAAATTTACTTTTTCATAGAATCGTTCGGGAAACTCGTAGGGTTCATTTATTATAATAATAATAATAATAATACCTTGGACACCTTTTACACACATTGATCTAGCCCCAAACTAGGATTCCCTGTATCTTGGGTACTAGACAACGATACACATACTTATATAGATAAATATTATACTTAGATAGATAAACAACCATGACTAGGGTCCAAAAATCCGTTCTCATCAAACAAATATTTGCCCCCACCGGGACTCGAACCCGGGACCCTTGGTTTCGTAGGCAGCGTCACTGCCGACTCGGCCATTCGGGTCGTCATTTTATTCGTCATCATATTGTATTTCAAAATGTTCGAGAGGGGGTTGTTACAAAAGATAAGCAGAGGAGTAGTCGTCCTCGTACTGTCCGGACTCCAGCAGTGATTAATGCCGTGAAGGCGCGAATACAAAAAATCATTTTTGGAAGCAAAAACTGTTGGCTCTCCAGATGAGGTTAAGTAGAACTACAATTAAAAGGGTATTGAATGCAGCAAGGTCTTCATTTCAAATCCTTTTAATTGTAGACTACGAGTTTGCCGGACAAAACTGCACACGACTGAAGAAAAAAGAAAAAAAGAAAAAAATAAAGCGAAATTCTTTTTTCGGACGATTTTTATTAAGGCCGAGAAAAGCTTTAACAAACAGAATGATAGAGTATATGCGCATAATAGTGAAGAAGCGAGCAGAAGTTTCCCACGTGTTCAGCATGGTCATCATCCTTCGTCATTCATGGTTTGGCTTGGGGTTACCTGTTCGGGCCCAACTGAGGTGTATTCTTGTGGAAAAGGAGTTAAAACAAGTGCACTGGTGTACCAAAACACAGTCCTAACAAACCTTGTGGAACTTCTTTCACAGAAAATGTTCAAAAACAGACACTAGGTATTCCGGCAGGACTCTGCACTAGCTCATAAGGCAAAAACCACTCAAAGTTGGCTCTCCTGCTGAGATTTTTGTGTCATTTATTTCATTTATTATATGTGACAAAACGTATGGCCCGACCTAGTATTATAGGAGATCAGGAAGTATTACAACAAAAAGTAGAAAATGAGATAGAGTAAACAAAATCTCTAACGTTACTCAATACAAGTATTCAGATCATTCGCACGAACCAATTCAGTTCCTACGACCATAAAAAATCGTGACGCCAGAAATTATTACTTAAAACTTGACTATCGGCGCAGCCATGGAAAATTAAACCACAAATCATTGAAACAGTTTACGCGATTCCGGCTTCTGCAATTAAAAATAAAACTGAACTGAAACAATCAGGATTCGCTGGTTCTAAAACTGACACAGAATTAGAGGACATTTTAATTTTGAATAGTTTTTACTCCACGTCTAGTGCTTGTGAGTGCTCACAAGTTACAGTGCTGTTATTTCTTTAAAAGATAGTTAAAGTCACCACGTTTTTTGCTTTTAGTAAATGTCAGCAAAATGGGAAATTTTAATTCTATTCAACATGATATTGCTATCGAAGAGTCATCGTCGAGCATTGGAACCAAAAATATATGGCGGAAAATACTCCGGAATAAATCTCTTTCCACATTCAGTGCATATGTCTTTATATTGTTATGAAGACTCGATGATATTGTGTGGGGCATCAATAGTAAACCAAAGGTTGCTATTAACTGCCGCCCACTGTTTAGATACTTGTCAGCAATACAATGACTGGAAAGTTGATGTGTACGCTGGCAACGAGGATTTAGTCAAGGTCAGTAAGTGTTAAAGAGTCCTGAGTTTCTCAGAGCCTTTATAGTAATTCAAAGGTAATGCGATTGAAAAGATAAGCTGATTTCCTCAACATTTTCAGGCGACAATAATAAGAAAAATAACGAGATTCATGATGCACAAATATTTCAATCCCCATTCCATGACCCATGACATCGCTTTGGCCTATCTCCTACACGATTTGCCTTTAGGGAACACGATCAAAAGAGTTATAATTCCAAGCATCTTTCCTTATGTGACTTCTGGTCATATCGCAGGATGGGGAACATCACAAGTACGTAACTATTTATTAACCGAGATACTTGACAAGTTCAGTTTTGGGTAGAAACCTCTCCTACAGATTTCCATTTCTCTGTGGCTGTTTGTACTCGTAGCTCAAGACAGAACAGCATAGGGTAACATAAATAAATAGCAGATTAGTGTTACCAATCTAGAAAATATCTAGTAATATATATATATACGTTTAGTACGTGCACATAACATTAATATTTTACTAGGTTTCCTAGTATTAAAATACGGAACACTAACTTATTACAGGAACACAAGGATGGGACCCCTAAAATGAAATCAGTCCCCCAAACCATCCAGGGCATCGGTTTTTGTCGAAATTACAGAGCACTGAAACCCGGGATGATGTGCGCAGGCAGTGGCAGTTACAGTGACTACCCGGCACAGTGAGTGCTCACTGTACTACTTCGTATACATCCGCGAAGGAGTGTCTTGACTGTTGCTAGATACATGTTGCAGTTACAGGACTTTGGACCTTGCTTATTTCTAGGAGATGGTAGCGTTCATGGGTACTACACAGGGGTGGCTCATGCTACACCCGTATGCAACAAATACCCTGGCGCCCTCTAGTAGGCGCGTGGTAAAAAATAATAGATACTTTACCTAAATTTTCACCAGTGAATGGAAATGGTGCAATCCTAATGATATTGGGAAGCACTACGAGCAAAAACTTTAGTTTAGGAAAGAACAGGTAACGAGAATTAAAAAACGCCCAACTTTGTAGTTTTTTTTTTCAAAAATATGTTGTAAAACCAACAAAAACAGGGCGAAAGTCGCCCCTGGGCGTGCGGCGCCCCATAACCAACTGCGCGCGTGTGCGTGCACACCCTGCACAATAGGTAAATACTGTTGTAATAGGTAGGCCACCCGATGTTGGATATTCCAGTCCCGGACCAGAAGATTAGGTTAGCGCAAGACCGTAAAACTGATGTACCTATTGAAGAGGAGGCCTTTCATCAGTAATAACACACGGCACTGGCGTAACCTGAGCTTTCAACTCTACTAAACTCATGTTTTTTTTTGCAGAGGGGATTCTGGCGGTGGTTTCGTCACAAATAATAATATACTAATTGGAGTGGTGTCTTTCACGATGTACAATGATCCATACATCACAATTTATACCAATGTAACTTATTTCTACGGTTGGATAGCAAGTCAATCTCGCAAGTTAGCATGCTACTAAGTCTAACATAACTACAAAATTCATTGTGGTTACCTACTGCCTAAAATTAAGCAATTACTTAGGGGCACTAATCACTATTTATTATTTATCTGAGGTGTCATACCATGTAAGATGTAAAGTAATTTGTAACATTATATACCAAACAATCTGTGAAACAATTCATAATTTCTTTATTGCACACAAATGTTATTAATAAACAAGAATTACATAAAAAAGTGTACACAGGCGAGCTTCTCTAATAAGAGATTTCTTACAGCAAACCAGATCAAGATGGGAAAGGTTGATTCCTGAGCAGGGGTAGACCTATGTTTACAACAAAATAACGAGTACTTACAAACATAATAAATAAAATAAATAATTTAAATACCATAATAATATACGGGGAATTACAAAACGATCGAATAAAAAACGAATTAAGCGAATGATCACTGAGCGAATGGCCATTAACAGCCGAAATACTTGAAATGAGCGAAAAAAAAAACACTAAATTGATCATTTTTTTCTGATAATAACAAAATTCAGAACGAGCTTTCAAAAAGTGGGCATTTCAGATATTAAAATTCTAACCGTGCGACCAAATTACTAAGTGAGCGACTAGAAATACAGAGAGGGCAACTTCAATAATGGAACACAGAAAGCCAATATTGACTAGAGTAGGTAATTGTGGCTAAATTTAAATTGGATTATAGGTTAGGTAAGAACTTAGAAGAAGCAACCCCGGAGCGTATTCAAAGAAATAATAAAATTGGCTAGAGTAGGTTATTGTAGCTAAATTTCAATTGGGTTATAGGTAAGGTTGGAACTTGGAAGAAACAACCCCGGAGCGGAGCGCATGCAAAGAAAAGCTTCTCATTTTGTATATTAAGTAACTCAAATTAATGTTTGTAAATTGCTTTTCTGTTGATTTCTCGTCACTCGCATTCAGTCGCTCACTTAGTAATTTAGTAACCTAAATTAATTATTATTGTCTCTTAAAACATTAATTTACAGTCACTCGTTTAAATACTACCCATAATATACTAAATACTTATAATAAACTACTTATACTACGTACATACATATGCTCACGCCTATTTCCCGGAAGAGGGGTTGTCAAAGACTAAAGACCTCCACCTGCTACGATCCTGGCATACATCTCTCGCTTCCTCAACATTCATAAGTCTCTTCATGCATGCCGGTTACGGGTACTTCGCACATCCACTACACACACACACACACGCTGCACACACCGTGGTCGCTTCCGCTCTGAACTGGGGGGACAGAGTGGGTTCGGCAGTGTTGTATTACTGGCTAATCAAATTTTTAATTTAAATTTCTTTTACTATTTATTGTATTCCATATGACACTATGTCCTAATGTCACTTCTAGAAAAAAAACAAATATTCACGAAAACTCTATTAAACTGAGCATACACAAATAACACTAAAATGTGTTTAGTTAAAAGTGAATGGGCAAGTTTTTCCTATATATACGTGTATGATTTGTGAAAATCCGTGAAAATTTTTAATAGTTTAGAAACATATTTTCGTACGTAAATATGTCAAATAACCCAATTTCTGGTATGATACTGCTTATAAATAGAGACGGTTATTCCGTATGGAAATTCAAAATCCGTATGTACCTTATGCTTGCAGAACTATGGGAGACCATCGTCGGATATCCTGAGGATAACGATATATCTGCTAAAAATAAATTACGTAATGATCAAAAGGCGTTATCAAAAATTTGTCTCACGGTAGATGGTATGGCGATCACCCATGTAAGGTCCTGCAAGACAGCCAAGGAAGCTTGGGATGCTCTTTCGTCTGCTTACGAGGACAAAGACTTAGGGCGACGTACAAGCCTCGAAAGGAAACTGTACAGGTACTGCTTTGATGATTTTGACTCCAACATAGAGACGTATATAAATGCTGCCATGTCAACTGTGCAAGATTTAGCCGATATAGACAAGATTATGGAAGATTCTTCAATAGCTGCAATTCTTCTAGAAGGTTTGAGTCCTCAATGGAAAACTCCAACATAGAAATTACCGTGGATTTTATCAACTCCAAACTATTGAATGAACTTAATAAGCCAGCTTTAGATACCCCTGATACTGCTCTTCGTACCCAATTGAACCATATTAGACCTTCTACATCAAAACCTAAAAAACCTGTTGTTTGTTATGACTGCATGGAGCCAGGATATAAGCGTCCAGGCTGTCCACATATAAATCACGCAGGTGGCAATCATTTCGAATTCGGCACAGCTGACATAACCTCAATTAGCTGACAATTATCCTAGAAGTTTGTTGACACTCATACATACTATTCTACTTATTCATATCTATAATAGACAGTCGCATGCAGACCTGTAAAGCAAGCCAAGTAGAATCCCAACTTAAACCGGCTTTAGAAGAATAAAAACTAGCTAAGGAATTGTGTGGCCAGTTAACTTGTAAACAGGAGGACAATGAAAAGATATTGCTAGAAGCATTAGGTAATAATACTATACTAAAAACAGAGCTATCTACTTTATACTCACAATATGAAATTGTACTTGAAGAACAAAATAGGTCAGAAATGATAGATAATTCATGGTTTTGATCAGTGCGGTGCTGAATATGAGTTTGCTTTGAAGTGAATTTCTACCCTGGAAAAGTAGCTGTCTGATGCTCACAACCAAATCACATTAGGTAATAATACTAAACTAAAAACAGAGTTATCTACTTTAAACGGACAAGAGAAAAATCAATCGTAAAGGAGACAACAAGCACCACCGCGACCTTCAGGACATGATCTCCCCCCGTGTTGTTCGATCATGTGGATGTGACTCCGCTTTTAAAGGATCTGCTCAAGATGAAGCAAGACTTAAATCTTATAAAGGAGAACTATGCCACAAAAACAGAGATTAGTGAAATACTTGAGAAACTTCAGCATCTCAGGTCGGATTCCTTGATGAACACAGATTTTGTCAATACTCGTCATGGTGGTGCTTATTTAGACACCGGCCCCATGGGTCTGCTGTCAAACCAGTGTTTGTCCACGGACGATAAAGATGGGCTTTTGCAACCGACTTGGCGGTCCATTTCGTATAGCACAGCGTCCCCTTTTTTCAAAAAGTTGAAAAAACCAGCAAAGGAGCCAAGGAAAATATCGTCGAAACCTGGCTACTTCCTCGCGACATTCCTTCACTAGGCAACATAGATAGTGACTTCGCCTACTTCGGGAAATCAGCTGTAGACACTTCGGTGGGCATTCTTCGTGGCCATACAGAAGTGTCGCGTTGTTGTGGAAAAAGTCGCTTTTTCCCTCGGTATCTGTTATAACCTGTAATAGCGAGCGGGTCGCCGCAATCAAAATAGTGATCCAAGATCGTTCTATAGTTGTATTTTCCGTGTACATGCCTGCTGACAAGGCCGAGAACCTTGCTATGTTTACGTCGAGTTTGAGTGAGATTCTGGCGATAATTGAGGTAAACAATGCGGACACCGTGTTTATCCTCGGGGATTTTAATGCGCATCCAGGTGAGCCTTTTTATAAGGAACTTATTGACTTTTGTACAGAGCAGTCGTAGTCCGCGGTGGACGTGGAACTGTTGCCAACGGACTTGTACACGTTTGTAAGTGAAGCACACGGGTGCATAAGATGGTTGGACCATACAATAGTGACTAGTGCCGCGCGTCAGACTGTACTCAGTGCCACTATACTTTATGATAGTTACCCGTCAGACCACATACCTATACAACTTGAATGTAACTTTAGTTTAGTGAAACAAAATTAGCTACCATTCTTTCTAGTTATAATAAGGAGTGGGCTGTTCGGTACTCTGATCAAATTATGAAATATCAAGATTTTTGTAATTCTAAGCTGAAAAATGTTGACTTTCCGACTGAATGTATTCACTGTGCTGATTCATATTGTTCAGACTTACATCATAAGCATGTTTTAGATAAGTTGTATGAAAGTATTGTTGGTATACTGGTTGAAGGAGCTAGTGTCAGTTATCATGACCTACCAGGCAAAAGGCGTAAATATATTGCTGGCTGGAACAGACATGTAGCAGCCCGTCTCTGTTTTCAGACATGGCATTTGTACGGAAAACCCAGTTTTGGTCTAATTTATCAGGAAATGTGTGAGTCCAGAAAATTGTTTAAAAATAAATTAAAATGGTGTCAGAATAACGAGCAACAAATTAAAATGGACATGATTGCAAAACACCATAGAGACAAAAACTTTTCAAAATTTTGGAAGTCTGCTAATAAATTAAATCCGAAGGCGAGTCTTCCTGTGAGCGTGGCTGGCGTGCATGATCCGACCGATATAGCGGAGGCCTTTCGCACTCACTTCAAAGTAGAATCGCCTTTAGGAGCAGCGTCCTCGCGCGTACCCGATGCTGCGGAAGTGGGGCTCACCGGGGACCTTAATGTTAGGTTCACTGCTAAAGAGGTTCAAATGATTGATTATTAATATGATTAAAAATATGGTTAGAGGCAAATCCCCTGGACAGGACAACCTCAGCATCGAGCACTTGCAGCATGCTGGGTTCCATCTAAGTATGGTACTAGCGATGTTTTTTAGTCTGTGTATAAGTCACTCTTACTTGCCTAATGACCTTATGTACACGCTGGTTATTCCAATTGTCAAAAACAAAACTGGAGATGCTTCTGATTTAAATAACTATAAGCCCATCTCTTTGGCAACGGTCATTGCAAAACAGCTGGACAGTTTGCTTGATAAACAGTTAGCTAGTGTAGTGATAAATATATAAATACATTCACTGACAAAACACGTATAATTTATTTTAATAATAAAATCAAGAGTTTATAACCAAATAATGAATGACAACCGAATGTCGAACAAGGTGTCCAAGACCAAAAATTAAATCAGAAAGAGTTCACAAACTGAACTTGTCTACGTTGCAAAAGAACACTGAACTTGCTGGTTCGTTTAAAACGAAATCAATTTCTTCGTAAGCCGCTTTTGACGCTGTATGCGCACTTTGACCAGGACTCGACGTGAAAATGGCATGATTGTATGAGGAGGTTATGAAGTGCGTATGGAATGGATGAGAGGTTATATGAATGATTGCCCAATAAGTATGCCGAAAATATCTTTAACAGTGGCGTGCAAATGCCTTTAGGAATTTAGATGGTAATATAATGAACAGACGACATAATCCTGTTCAAAGATTTAATTTGAGAAGAGCTAAGAAACAAAATTAAAATTAATATACATACGACAGTTCAAATAAACTAAAATATGGTTTGGGTCAAAAATACGGGATTTCCTGAAGCCGGCGTCCAACTTCCTCGTTCACGTACGCTCCAAAGCACGCCTTGGCGAGGACTACGCGTCCGCGGTGTCAGTTTTAAATATTGGGGTTATGGCTCGATGCGCAGCTCAACACCAAAAGCTACAAATAAGATATAATGATAAGTACCAGAATAACGCTAACACGACCAAAATGTCACCACGGAATATAAACACTAAATACATACCTACCCTGGCCTTTGACTTCAGATGAAATATCGGATGAAATATCGGGAAAACGCCAGCAATCTTTTAGGCCGGCATCAATTCTTGCCAAAGGTCAATTATTCTTGCGTCAAGGCTGCCCAAAAAACAGGGTCAGACGACAACTCCCAACGCGAGCAAAACTGGCCAAATGAAAAAAATGTGCATCAAAATCTCGTCGACTCGAACAGCTCAATAAAAATGAATTTTTCCAGTCCTGAAAAACTGACAACTACCAATAAGAATCTAGAATAATTCGAACTTTCAATTTCGCATAAACTTATAAAACATCATGTTGTTTATCTATCTAAGTATAATATTTATCTATATAAGTATGTCTATCGTTGTCTAGTACCCAAGATACAGGGAATCCTAGTTTGGGGCTAGATCAATGTGTGTGAATAGTGTCCAAGGTAATATTATTATTATTATTATTATTATTATCAACCAGCCTGTATCCCAAAAAAATCGAAATAAAAATTTGCATTATAAAGGAGTCTTAAAACGACGTCTGCGAGTTCACGCTGCACAGGTACTTGACATTTAATGACCATCAGTTCGGGTTCCGGCGCGGACTCTCAACGGAAAGTGCTATCTTCTGTCTCAAGCAGACTGTTCAGTACTATACCGCCAGGAATACGCCAGTTTTTTCATGTTTCTTAGACTTGTCTAACGCATTTGATTTAGTCAACTATGACATACTCTGGGCGAAAATGCGGAATGAAACGAGTGTACCGCCAAAAATAACACGTTTGTTTGGATTCTGGTACAGTAACCAAAACACTTGTGTCAGGTGGGCGGGGTCATGCTCTGGTGCATACAGACTGGACTGTGGTGTGAGACAAGGGGAGCTCACTTCTCCTAAACTTTTTAATTTGTATGTAAATAATCTGATCGAGGAGTTCAGCAGCACTAGAGTTGGATGTCATATAGACGGACAAAATATTAATAACATCTCTTATGCTGACGATATGGTGTTGCTGAGCCCCTCGGTTGGTGCGTGTACGAGCCCTTGCTGGCGGTACCTTAAACTTGATTCTGATGATGATTGGTGGAACAGGAAAGAAGAGTGATAACTTGATAAATCACTTTATTTGTAATGATTACAATTGGTGCGCACTTATTGATAGACGAATGTGAACTGATCGATAATTCTAACTTACAAAATAATGAAAACAGCAATTTACATTAAAGCTGACGTTAAAATATCTGACGATGCACGATGGAATCGTACATATTCCGGGGCCTGAGATGAGAAAAATCTTAAATAATTACATGTCAAAAGTAGGTAACTTAATAAAATTACACAACAATATATTAATCTGTAAAACATAATTCAGTAAATAAACAAAGTATATAAAAACACTAATAATCTGTACTCTTGAATTGTACCCGTGTGTTCTTATCAGCCCGGGGGTGTATGGTCGGTATCTCGATGCTGTGATTGCGGGCAGCGCCCGCGCGCATTGCGGTGCGGGCGTAGCCGGCGGTCGGTGGTGGCGGCGTGGGCGGCGTGGACTGCGTTGGTGCCGGCGGTTGTGTAGGGGGCGCAGTGCTGTGCACCAACCATCCACGTTGCAGATTTCTGATGATCGTCACTACTCCAATAATGACTAAGATTCCGCATACCACATAAATCATGGTGTAGTGATGAATATCGTGATAGGAGATGTCTGTTGATATTACTTCTGCTTGCTTCAGCTTGTTTATCCTCTCTCCTAGCAGGGATAATTGTTGTTGCATGTCGCGTGAATCATCCTGTGATGGAGTGGTAGGGATGGTAATGTTGATGATGTTATTTATCTGAGGAATCTTAGGTACATATATATCTGGTCTTAATTTCACTTCACTTGTTTGAAGTTTATGTGGCGTCACGGTGAAACTATCCGTTTTTATGACGCAGTTAGGACTCACATGTATTAGACCACTTTTACTCAGCTGATGCGATGTCACCTGATCTTCGCATATTGTTCGGACTTGACACTGATTACAGCAAAAATAAAGGTATGTGTTTACGCTGTTGACTTCTTGCCACTTATTTCTGCATATCTTGCTCATTGTTGTACATTCTGCAGCTTCCAGGTCACAAAAACTTTTGTCGTCTTTTAGGTGATACTCTGGTTTCATGAGTTGGCAAAAATGAGTTTGATATAGAACCAGACAGGAACTGATGTCGCTCTCGGTCAAAGGAATGTAAATGTCCTTTTTCATGTTTAGCGCAATGTTATCTGATACTGGGACAACACTGATTGCTTGTTGTCCTGTCGCTTCAGATATCGGTATCATTTTATGAATTTCGTAACTGTCTCGACTGATGAGTGGCAGTTTTATTTCAAAGAGAAGTACGTCGTCCAAAAATCGTGATTTTACTTGTAGTAATTTATAAATTTTGTACACTTCTGTGTGGAGGTTCTCCAACGGCAGCGATACATCTTTGGGTAAATGGCTTGCAATTGTCGTCAATTCCTTGATGAGTTGCTCGGGAGTTAACAAATGGTAATCGAACCGACCGTGGTGTAGATCGGTGATAGTATCTAATAATGTGTTTTGAATATTCCGTAGACTGAGTAGCATGTTGCTTGCTGTTGTCGCTCCTATGGTGAAGGAACTAATGATGCGATTTCGTTGGGCTTCATCGTTCAGTTGCTTTACGGATTCTTCTATTGCGTTCATATGTTGGTTCATCATCTTGCGTTGCTTTTCCATAGTATTTTCGGCTCCCTTTAAAAAACTGAACTCTGCCTCTATGATTGAAGTCTGATTTTTCCAAAGTGATGCTATATGTCTCTCATTGTCTCGAACTAGAGCTATGTCTTTCCTGTATTGTTGGGCGAAATTTTCATCCAATACTCCAAACAATCCGTTAGCGAGATATCCGATACCATTAATGAGACCTCGGCGCCGGCGCTGTCTGGCAAGTCGCATGCTCGACGTGTAATTAATACCCGATCGTAGTACTCTAGTTCGGAGAATCCGTGCCGTAATTGAAGTAGTATGACGGCACAGTGGGCTTGTTCCCGTATCATATTACATGTCTGTTAGAGCGTTTGTGTATATTTGTTGAACGCGTCTATTCCTTCCCAATAAGGATCCAAGTGGTAATAAGCGACGATTTTCCACTCGTCTTTAATCAGCGTCATGTCTGAGATCTTGTCGAAATATATCGCTTGTCCTTTCCTGAATTGTGTAACGTTTGTATTGCAGTGAGAATTGCAGACGAGTGTTAGCAGCAGAAATAAAGCTGTTACCACTGCACTGAGATTGCACTTGATAGGACTGACTGCGCTAGTTCGCGTTGGCCTCTGTCCGGTCGCCGTAACTACGTCACTTGAATGACGTGGTTTAACCTTCTCGTCGTTTTCTAATAAGGTTGAAATTTTTACTATTGGCCGTTTTAAATAACCATTCTTGGTCTTCAACGTTACGACACGCACGTATCCGTCTTTGCCTTGGTGCAATTCTATAACACGACCCATCGCCCACTTTCCTGGCGGTAGATTGTCATCATGTATTAGGACGACGTCGCCGACTTGAATATTACGCTGAGGACTTTTCCACTTGCTTCGGGCGGCTAGTTGTATCATATATTCTGATACCCATCTTTTCCACAAATCTTGTAATATTGTTTGTGTTAGGTACCATCTTGTGCGCCGATCTTTCTCTGTCTCAATCAAGGTGAGAGTAGGTCCGCTGGTTAAGAAGTGAGCGGGTGTGAGATAATTTAAGTCTTCAGGATCTTCAGATAAAGGACTTAGGCAACCCTCTATTTGAGCGAGGAGAGTTGAGAATTCTTCATAAGTAAGGCGTTGTTCGCCAATCACTCGCTTCAGGTGGAATTTGAAACTTTTCACCGCTGCCTCCCATAGACCTCCTGCTGACGGCCAGGAAGGGGCGTTGAAGTGCCATATTATCTCCATGTCTGCTATCTCCCTCAGAAATTTATCGTTGATGAGCTCTTGTATCTCCTGAAATTCTTGTTGTAGGCATCTGTTAGCTCCAACAAAGGTGGTCCCATTATCACTGTAAAAATGTCCTGGTTTTCCTTTGCGCGCTGACATTCTGTAAGAACAGCGGCGAGGAGTGAAGATGTTGTCAGATCGGAAACCAGCTCTAGATGCACCGCCTTGGTCACCATGCATACGAAGACTGCGACATATCCCTTGGTGGTCTTGGTACCACGTCCCTTGTTGGATTTTATGTAGAAATGTCCCGTGTAGTCAACGCCGGTATGCAGGAAAGGACGAGATGGGTTGATCCTTGATTCAGGTAAGTCTCCCATTATTTGATGATTTTTATTAGAGTTGTGTTTCTTGCAAGTAATACACCGACGAATAAACTGCTTAGTGGTCTTGTTTCCACTGAGTATCCAATATTTTTGCCTTATGAATGACAATGTAATCCGAGCACCGCCGTGGTAGGTATGTTCATGCGCTTGCAAAATAATTAACTCCGTCAAGCGGCTTTCTTGAGGCAAAATTACAGGGTGTTTCATATCTGGATTAATGTGTGCATGTTTCAGTCTTCCTCCAACTCTGAGCAAGCCTTGTTCATCGAGGAAAGGTGTGAGACTCAAAATCTTGCTTTTGGGTGACACTTGTTTGCCGTTTTTGAGGTCATTTATCTCTCCGTGAAATTCTCTTCCTTGAACATCCTTTAATATCATCTCAGTAGTTCGTCTACTTTCCGCCAGTGTAATGTAGGGCTCATATTTTCTGTCTTGTTTCCGACTTGTGAATCGGCGTATCCACGACAGCACATGTACTACCTTGATGAATGAGCTGTACTTGTTTAACAACTCAAGTACAATATTGCTGTTTCTTGTTACAGCCTGTATACTCGCTTTCATTGGCTTGGCCTCTTCATCAGTCGAATAAATCTTGCGCAATCTTTCTTTTTCATCAAAGGCTTTTAGCCAAGTCGGTCCATGCCACCAAAGTGGATGATCTTGTAGTTGTGTGGCGTTGAGCCCTCTGCTAGCACAATCTGCGGGGTTTTCGGCAGATTTGACGTACCGCCAACATGACGCGGGTATTACTTGAGTAATCTGTTGAACCCTGTTGCCAACAAACTGCTTCCAGCGCTGGGGCTGACCTTGAAGCCAGCCTAAGACGGCCGTCGAATCTACCCAACCATACATCTTAATACGATGGTTGCTCAAACTTTCTAGTACTTTTTATATCAGTGTGGCCAGCAAATGGGCTCCGCACAACTCCAGTTTTGGCAATGTAATCTCTTTGTTGTGTGGTACTAATCTTGATTTTGCAGCGACGAGACTGATATGATATTGACCATCTATTTTAATTTACAATAAATTACGCAGGCGTACGCTTTTTGAGATGCGTCACGATACCCGTGTAACTCGATATCGCTTGAGGTCTGTGTACCTAACCATCTTGGTATGTTTAGGTTATTTATAGCTGCTATGTGATGTTTTATTTTTATCCATTCTTTGTGAATATCTTCGGGTATCTTGTCATCCCACTGAAGATTTCTATTCCAGACGGATTGAAAAAGTAATTTCATTTTTGTAGAAATAGGTGTGAGCCAGCCAAGAGGGTCAAATAATCGGGCGATTTCCGAAAGCAACTGTCTTTTCGTACAAACTGTATTGTTTTCAGTCATGGTTTCAATCTTCGATCGAAATTTGAAGACGTCCTGTGTCGAGTTCCAGTTAAGTCCCAATGTTTTCATCGATTCTGGTTGTATGAACTGATATGTGCCCTCCGCATCTTCACCCTTGTTGGTGACTTGTTGCATTAAGGCGGGATGATTGGACTTCCATTTTCTTAAATTGAAACCGCCTGCTTTCATTAGTCGAATGAGATCTTCTTGTAATCTTTTGGCTGACGTCACCGAATCTGACCCATGTAACAGGTCGTCCATATAGAAACATTCCTCAACTATTTTGGCAGCTTCCGGGTACTTGAGTCTTTCATCCCACGCCAATTGCTTCAGCGTCATCATGGCGAGAAAGGGGGCGGCCTTGGTGCCGTAGGTGACTGTTGTCAGTTGATACTCTTGTAAGAGTTGATGTGGAGAGTCTCGCCATATGATTTTCTGGAGATGTTGGTGCTCTGGATGTACCCACAATTGTCGAAACATCTTTTCTATATCCGCCACAAATGCGATTCTGTGTTGTCTCCATTTTAGTATAAGAAACAAAATATATTTTTGTAAATTGGGTCCTTTGTGCATCAGGTCATTCAAACTGATCCCATTTGAAGTTTTTTCGGATCCATTGAATACCACACGAAGAGCCGTTGTAGTAGATTTTTCTCGTAAGACGCAATGGTGGGGCAAAAAATATTCGAGTTTCTTGTCGTCACGTGCCCGCTTCATATGTCCAAGCGATATCCCTAGGTATTCGTCCACAAATTCTTTGTAAAGCGAAGCAATAATTTTATGCTGCTATTCGAAAATTTTCGTTCGAGTTGTAAAAATTGCGCAATGGCTTTGTTTTTCGACTGCCCTAGATTTGATTCGGCAGTGGACTTAAGGGGAAGTCGCACTTGGTATCGGCCGTCGCTCAACCTTGTTGTTGTAGACTTATAGAAATTGATGCAATCTGCCTCCTCCGTCGAGTGTCTTGATGCTCCTTGAATGTCCTCTATTTGCCAAAATCGTTGTATGTCCTCTATATTATTCAGCACAACGTTACAATGCAAACTTTGAATACTTCCAAACAGTATCCACCCAAGACTTGTTTCTTGGGCTAACGGTGACGAATCTTGTTTTCGTACTCCGCTAAGGATAATGTTAGCGTATACTTCAGCGCCCAAGAGTATGTCAATGGGGTTGCTTAAGTAAAACTGCGGATCGGCTAATTCTATTTCTTCCAGGAACGCCCATGATGGTTTACTGATTGTAATGTTGGGTAAGTTTCTTGTTAAACTTTTCATAATTAGCGTTTCTACTTCAAAGGTATAGCTTCCCCTTAATGAAGTGCATAATATGGTTATAGCGCCTTTACATGTTATGTCGTTAGTGCCGATTCCAGTAATTACGCCTTTGCAACTCTGTCTCTGAATTTTCAGAAGTTGTGTAGCTCTCTCGCTTATCAACGACACTTGTGAGCCTTGATCTATGAGCGCGCGCAACGTATGTTGAACTCCGTTGCTAGCTTGTACTTTGACCAACGCTGTCGCTAGCAAAACTTCGTTTGCTGACGCTTTCTGAGTTGTTTCGCATGACTGTTGCGCAACATGCGTATTACCGCTGGTTTTAGTCCACTGTTGGGTCCCGAGCGGCATATTTCTTTGGGCTTGATTGTTGAAAGCTTCGTGTAGAATGGTATTATAATAGCCATTACATTCACGGCAGCGCTTTGTTGATGAACAATCTTTCCCTTTATGTGAATAGAGACAGTTACTACACATGTTAAACTTCGTAATTGTTTTCTTTTGCGTCGCAGGATCCATTCCTCTGAACTGTGGGCAATAATAGACCCCGTGATCTTGAGCGCAAACCGGACATTTTACCTGATTTCTTGATTGATTATTCGAAGTAGCCTTGTTGCTTGAGTAGTACTGTTTGAAACGGGATCCGTTGTTGGGGGTCGATGATGTAGAAGGTTGATTGTTGTACGACTTTTGAGTTGCATTTTCCTGTTTCCGCCTTGATGCTTCTAATGCAGTAAATTTTAATTCCAGATATTTCAGAAATTCATCTAATCGTGGTATCTCTCTCGGTTCTTTTAGTGTAGACATGTAGTCATTGTGTGTTTCCGAGTCCAGTTTTGATGATAACAGATGTATAATGATAGGATCCCATGTATCAATGTTGATACCCAAATGTTTTATGCCATTCAGACATTCTACCGTTACGTCATGCAGGCTCTTGAGGTGACCCGATGTGCCTTGTTGCAGAACGGGGAGGGACATCATAGTATTCATATGGGTCGTGAATATTAGCTTCTTGTTATTGTATCGATGGTTGATGATTTCCCAGCAGGTGACGTAATTTTCGGAGCTTATCTGTAGGTGCTGAATGAGGCGTTCAGGTTCTCCCTTAATTTTGCTTTTTAGAAACTGCATCTTCTGCGCACTTGATAGGCAGGGATTGTTGTGAATGGCCTCCGTGAAAAGATCTTTAAAGGATGTCCACTGTTGATAGTTGCCATGGAAAACAGGAATGTCCAGTTTTGGCGTGGACTTTTCACGGTGAGCCACTGACCACAGCTTGTTATTGATCTCTCTTTTTATATCACAGTAGCTCTTCTCGTACTTGGTGAAGGTCTGCTCATAATATTCATTTTCTTCCCCATGGAGCTCGCTATCGATATCCCAATGAAGTTTATCGATAGTTGTCCACCGTGCTTCTAAGTTCTTGAGTAGGTCGTCGAATTCCCACTTTTCCTTTACTTCTGATAAGTGGATGCTTGACAGCGTGCGGGAGAAGGCTTTGAAGTTACTTGTTTGTCGACGCAACATTTCCTCTAACTTGCTGGGAGTATTTTGGGCAGATTCGGCGTATAGATTGTTCTGCCTAGGATGCTGCTGACTTGATTCAGCGCTTGACTTATCTTCACCCGCTACTTCAACCGTCCTAGGAATTACTAGTGGCGTAGACGGTTTTAGGGAAAACGCGGGGCTCTTGACGATCGACTCCCTTATTTCTTGGTAAAAGGATTGGGAACGCTCGTATTGATTGGCAGTAAAGTAGTCGATATCTTGATTTTCAGCCAACATTAACTGCTCATGATTCCGTTGAAACTCAGCCCAATACTTATCTAAAGTCTCCACCCTCCTTTTGATATAATCAGCTGTCTTACGAGATTGGCCATCTCATGGTCAAATTACAAGAATTTGACCATAGCTGATTTATTCCGTCAATAATTTGCTGCTGATTTTGCAACAGGTAGACGAATTCTTGGCTTGTCTCCATTATGGCTCAGTTGCTAGATATAAGTATAAAATCATAGACAGAGGGCGCTAGCTCCACGAAAACAGTTGCTCCGTGCATTTTAATAACAAAAATTAGTAACAATCATAAAACCAGTGTAAATGTTGACTCAAAACATTACTATTACAAAATTAACTCAGCAAAATCGTTATCTACAAGTTTCTGTGAAGAAATAGTGAGATATAAACAATTCTGTGAAAGTCAAACAATGCAGTGTTAACAAGTGAAACCCCAATAAAAAGACACCCCGGACTGTACAGCATCACTAAAGTGCTCCCTAGCTATCCCATGAGCTAAGGAATACCAGGAAACAAGCGTGTTCTCGAAGTGAGTCCAAAAATATAACCTCAAACCGAACGTAAAACGTTAAATTTTTCAAATATTTGAACGCCACACAGCAGCAGATCATACCAAAGGCCACAGTTCTGCTACTCACCAACAGAGGGCAAACATTTTCTGCGCCACCTATCGGCGTTGGGAAGTACTAATCCATAATCAATCAGATCATACCAAAAGTCGTAGTTCTGCTACTCACCAACAGAGGGCGAAAATTTTTCAGCGCCACCTTCCGGCGTTGGGGAGTACAAATCGATTATATCAAATAAAATTAATTGAAAATAATAAATAAAAGTAAAATATAACCTCAAAAATCTCGACATCAATATTTCCGTGAATCATCAAGATCAAAATAGATATCGGATACAGCGCCATCTATGGAGTGATAGAGGAAAACCTCCCAAACAGATGCAGCTGGGTTTTCGACGACAGACCCAGTAGATAGACATCGAGCTTCCTCTACCACACGCTTGGTGGCGCTAAAAATTAAATCGAAACGTTTGATTATTTTATTCACTTACAATTCACAACTTCTTCATGAATATGGCGAACTTATGTGCGGGATGCCACAATGAAATTCTTGATAGGAGATTTTTAAGATGTTCAAAATGCAACAAAAACTATGATTTAGAATGTGCAAATGTACCAGAAAAGCGGTTTTACAACACAATGACTATCGATCACAAGAACTCAACCTGCCTCAACTGCCCGGAAACACTTCGGCGTGCAGAACTGCTGGACTTCTGGTGGTAAGATTGTCCTACTGCTTCCCGACAAAAGTAGACAGAAGGTGGAGCGCATGTCGGAGCTTCAGGAATACACCAGCAAGTTCCCTCCCTCTGCTCTGCAATCCGGGCAAAAGGTCGCCGACTCTTCTCGTAATCCGGCTGTGCCTATGCCTGTGGCTGGGGTTGCGGTTGCGGCAGCGGCAGCAGGTTCTGCGGCGCCCTCGGCAAGCAAGCAGCGAGAACCCAGCGCTAGGCGTGCCACTGCCGGCCAGACGAAGGCAGGTACCAAAAAGTAGTTGTATCCCATCGTGTGCAGCGCAACATACGTCGCGTGATTTGGTCGGGTTATTTTCGAAGGGTAGACTGAATTAGATTAGATTAAATGATTCACTTTTTATTTTTATTTTTAGGTCACGCAGTCTTTCATTTGACAAGCATAGTGTGGTCTGTGTACTTGAAGTTTTTTTTTTTTTTTTTTATTATTATTATTTATTGTACGGACGGACAGACAGCCGGACGGAACGGACGGGCAACCGGACGGTGCGAACGGATCTTGTATGTTCGTATTTGGATTCACTTTGCTGTTTCTTCATCTCTTTTTTGTTTGTGCTGCCCACCCACGTCTCATCTATTATTTGTTATCTTGTATAATGTATTTCCTTCCATATGTACTATACTTTTGTAAACCCAGGGTTTGGCTGGGTTCGGGCCTTTCTGTTTTTTTGGATTTGACTTTTTTATTTTTTTTGTGTTTTTAGTAGGTTTTATTGTATTTATTTTATTATATATCTATTTATTATATTATAATTACTCATATGGATACCTTCTTATTTAGTGATAGTTACTTCTCCTACTCCGAAAGTGAAGCTTCCGATAGCGTAGGAAGTGGATTGTCGTCCACGGATGACGTTTTGCCTATTGCCCTTAAACGTGTGTTTTCCAACCTCAGTAGGAACTTCAACGTCGTTCACATAAATGCTCAGAGCATTAATTCCAGTCATGTCGACCTTCTCGACTCCTTCAGCGATCAGAGCATTCATGGTATTCTGATCTCCGAATCATTTCTCAAACCCTCTCTTCCTTCTACCTTGTATGCTCTGCCGGGGTACAGGCTCTATCGGAATGATAGGACGGGCAAGGCTGGTGGCGGTGTTGCTATTTATCTTCGTTCCGACATTTCTTGCAAAGTCATCAGCCACTCACCTAGTCTGTACTCTGGATCCGCTGAACACCTCTTTCTTGAGCTATGCCTCCATCACACTAAGGTCCTTCTGGGTGTCTTCTATAGCCCCTCTCTCCTCATCGACTACTTTGACTCTTTTGAAAGCATCCTTAATGATCTATCTCCCCTATACAGTGACACACTTATCCTAGGTGATTTCAATACCTGTTTACTTAAAAATGATGTTCGCTCTGCCAAACTCCAGTCTATAGTAAGCTCCCTAAATTTAAATATTCTTCCCCTGAGTGCAACTCACTTCCAGCCCCACTGCACCCCCTCTCTTTTGGATCTTATGATTGTTTCTAACATATCCAAGGTTGCAACGCATGGCCAACTTAACGCCCCCTTCTCCTTTCATGATCTGATTTATCTCTCGTTCAAGTTAAGGCCTCCCAAGCGCGCAGGGAAATTCCTGGATATTCGCAGTTTCAAGGGTATGGATCTCAGCTCCCTTGAGTCTGATGCCGCCTCTATAGACTGGTCCCCTGTCGTCTGTAGTGAGCCCGTTGATGAAAAAGTCCAGCATTTCCAATCGATTGTCCTGAGTTTGTTCGACAAACATGCTCCTGTAAAAAAGGTTAGGGTCAAACATCTCCCTGCGCCCTGGCTTACTGACACCATCAAGGGTCTGATGGCCCAGAGAAACCGTGCCAAATGTAGATATAAGAAGGATCCGACGGACGATAATCTCCTTACATACAAACGTCTCCGTAATCGTTGCACCCGTCTTTGTCGAGATGCCAAACGCCGCCATATCTACGAGAGTATTGAGAGTTACACTCCTGCACAGGTTTGGAAGTTCCTGAAGACCCTCGGTGTTGGTAAGTCCCAGGACGCAGTAACCGGTAGTGTCGACCTCAACGGTCTCAACAAATTCTTTGCTGTCTCCCCTGTCGTGATGGACTCCCCTGTCAAGGATGCTACCATTCGTTACTTGCGCACCAGAAAGACATCCAGTAGCTTACCTTTCAACCTCAGGTCTGTCGGAGTTGGCGCAGTAAAGAAGGCTTTTCTAGCAATATCGTCAAAGGCTATAGGTGATGACAAGATCTGCTTTCAGATGCTTTTCAGTGTACTTGATCATTTGTTACAACCCATAACGCATATAATCAATGCGTCGCTGAGCGAGTACTGCTTCCCAAGCCAGTGGAAAAGAGCATTAGTGTTACCCCTACCTAAAACGTCTAACCCGTCCTCCTTCAAAGAGTTCCGTCCCATTTCCATCCTACCAATCCTTTCCAAAATCCTTGAATCAATTGTCCACACCCAGCTGTCCTCGTACCTTTCCTCCATGAATTTACTGAACCCTTTTCAGTCTGGTTTTAGACCGGGGCATAGCACCACCACAGCACTACTCAAGGTAACTGACGATATCCAACTGGCAATGGATAAGAAGCAGCTGACAGTCCTGACTCTCCTAGACTTTAGCAGCGCCTTCAACTGCGTCGACTTCGATATACTTGTTGAAATCTTAAAATCGCTTAACGTCTCTTCACACTCGGCTCGCTGGTTTGACTCTTACTTGAGAGACCGCCAGCAGCGCATCAAGTCTGAAGAGGTCACTACAGAATGGTGCAAGCTCTCTACAGGTGTTCCGCAGGGTGGCATCCTTTCCCCTCTTCTCTTCTCAGTTTTCATCCATTCCATCTCGGATGTATTGTCTTCCTCGTATCATCTTTATGCAGATGACCTTCAAATTTATCGGCATTTTCCCCTGTGTGATCTGACTTCGACTGTTGAGGCTTTGAATGCTGACCTCGACAACATCAGGAAATGGTCTCTTTCGTATGGGCTATTAGTCAACCCGGACAAGTCTCAGGTGATGATACTAGGTACACGGCACTTACTTGATTTGTTGCAGAATAAGTCCGTTGATCCCGTTCTATTTGACGGTACCATTGTCAAGTATAGCGAGAAAGCCAAAAATCTTGGCGTTGTTTTTGACAATCTATTATCCTGGTCGCCCCATGTTTGTGAGGTCAGCAGACGAGTCTTTGCATCCTTTCATTCTCTTCGGCGTTTGCAGTTCTTCCTGCCTAGGCAGACTAAAATCATGCTAGCTCAGACCCTTCTTCTGCCTTTAATAGACTACGCCGATGTTTGCTGGGCCAGTGCGAACGAAGATCTACTGAACAAACTCGAGCGACTCCAAAATCTCGGGATTCGGTTTATTTTCGGACTTCGTAAGTACGACCACGTGTCCCAATATCGTAGGGAATTAGGCTGGCTCCCGATCCGACTTCGTCGTGATATGCACATTCTCTCCTTCCTCTTCAATATTTTGAGAAATCCGTGCTACCCTGCATATCTTCGTGAACGTTTTGAGTATCTTTTCTCGGGGGATAGACTTCGGAGATCTCACACGGTATCACTTTTGTCAATTCCTCAGCACAACACTGTTGCTTACGAGCACTCGTTTAGGTTAAGGGCAATACGTTTGTGGAATGCACTTCCTTGCGCTATAAGGGATTGCAAATCCTTGGTCACTTTCAAGAAAAAATTGAAACAGCATCTCCTCTCTTCCGAATAGTGGGTATCTCATAGTATTTATGTATATCTATTTATTTATTGTATTCTATTTACTTATTTTGTAGTAATTACGTAGGGTGTATTGTGATTTATTTGATAGTATATTTATTTTATTTATTTCTTTTAACTCTTAATTGTACACTAGGACTACCTCTCTATATTTTATTTTTCTCTTTTCTTCACAGGTTAGCTGTAAGAAATTTCTTTTTAGAAATAAGCTCACCTTTGCATACTGTTTCTGTTATAATTTCCACTGTGTTTTCTGTGCAATAAAGGATTATTAAAGGATTATTAACTCATGGAAGTGCCCACTTTGCCGGTCAAGGGAGCCGAAAGGAGACAACACAAATACACCGATCCGATCCCACCAGCAAAATAGCACAACAAACTTGCTACAGAAGCCTGAAGAAAAAATCGATATTACAAACTACCCAGATAATACAAACATAACGGTAAGGAAAAAGCTATCAAAACAAAACCTAAACAACTCTGTTTATGATGACGACTCAGTGTGCTCGCCCTTAGGAAACACTCTAGTATGTGAAAGCCCAATAAATCAAAGTCAAAAAAATGAAACCGCAAACGATCCAGATAAATCGTCCTACGACGAAAACGAAAAACTATCCATACAAAAATTCACGTCCATACTACAGGAAAACAACAAACATATACTTACATCTATACAAAACTTCTTCCAAACTCAAATAAGTAATATCATATCTGAGCTAAAAGAAGACTCTAAAAAATTTATACAAAGTACAAGTAAGGAGCAAACAATAATGAAAGATAAAATCGCTACAATAGACCTGAAAGTAAAATCACTAGAAGAGAAATGCTCTACACTGCAAACTGAAAATGAAAAACTCCAAAAAGAAACAAAAAACTTAAGCTCAATGGAACAGTATAACAAAGACACAGATAAGGTAATAGTATTACATGGATTACAAGAAAATTATTGGGAGAAAGAGGAGGAAGTTATAGACAGAATTACAAATATATTCTACGAAGTGCTAAATGTGAACCTGGCGGGATATATAGAGGAAATAACATATATAGGGAAAAAAGGCTACAACAGACCAATAAAAATAGAGCTTATAAGTAAAAGAATGAGAAAGTACATAATGGAAAACTCTACATATTTCAGAGAAACCGGATTAAAAGTTACTGAATACCTAACTAGAACAGCCTTACATGAAAGAAGGGAATTAAAACAAGCACTAAATACAGCAAGGAAAAATGGCCACCATGCAGTCATACAAAATAATAAGCTGATTTTGAATGGGAAAGAATTAACAAACGAAGAAATTAATAAACAAAACCTGCGAAAATCACGAGAAGATTTCGAGAGTTCAAATATAGAGTAACTAACCTCACCTTCACACCCAAAACAACGTACGCCAAATACTAGCAACGCATCAAGAAATGATTTTTTTCGAAACAAACCTCAAACTACTCTACCAGAACATGCAAAGTGTATATAACAAGATCCACCTCCTCGAAGCACTGATAGAAGAACAACCTAACATCAACGTCATATGCATAACTGAGACTTGGATGAATAAAGAAAAATTGAAGCTACTAAATATTAACAACTACACACCTGGTTCGTCCTTTTGTCGAGAACAGCACGAAGGCGGTGGTGTATGCATATTGGTGAAATCTACGCTAAATTACATCGAAAGAACTGACATTAAATCACAATCGTTAGAATATATTTTTGAAACATGCGCGATCGAAATACCCGAAATTAACTTATTAATTATAAATTTGTATAGGCCAGATAGTAACAGAGAGGTGGAAGTTTTCTATACATGCCTAGAAAAACTCCTAAAACTATTAGCATTAAAAGACAACAATAAGAAAGTAATTTTTGGAGGCGATTTTAATGTGAATTTCCTTACAAATAACAAAGCAAAAAGAACACTATCTAACCTAATGTTAACTTACAACTTCCACCAAAAAGTTAAAGGCGCCACGAGAGTGACAGCCAGTAGCTCTACATGCCTTGATCTTTTGTTTACTAACTTCAAAATAGATACTCAAGTAGTAATAGACGAACTTGGCTTCTCAGACCATAGAGGAATATTGTTTTCCACACCTCTCACTACATACCAACCTAAACAGCTCACAATGTTAAAACGAAGATACACTGAAACTAACATAAATAAATTCAAAGACGAACTATTTACAATAAATTGGGACCACAAATTTAAACTAAATAAAAATATAAATGAGAACTATAACATTTTCAAAGAAATTGTAAAAAATGCCCTAAATAAGTGTATTCCATTAAAACCAATAAAAATTAAATTTAATTCTAAGAAAACACATATAACGTCAGGAATAAAAATATCATGCAGAAATAAAAGATTGCTAAAAATGCTAATATCACAGAGTAGAAATGAAATCTTACAAAACAACTACAAGAAGTACTGTACAACATTAAAAAAGCCGTTCATACATCTAAAAAACTAAACAATGAAAGTAAATTCAACAATTCAGAAAATAAATCTCGTTCAATGTGGCAAATAATCCACGAAGAAACAAATAAAAAAACACAAAAAATTAAAAATAACGTAAAACTCAAAATAAACAATACAATAATACATGACCCCAAATTGGTGGCGAATTCATTTAACATTTTTTTTGCATCAATAGGAAACTCAGACGAAAATCCTGGTCTCCGTAACAATTCAAGCCAAGACAACATAATTGAAAACACCTTTTATCTACATCCAACAGATGAAAAGGAAATATTAAATGTAATAAAAAACTTAAAGAATAAAAAATCTTGTGGCATAGATGAAATCCCCCCTTTTTTGTTAAAACGATGCGCAAATGAATTAATAACCCCGTATACTAAACTTGTAAATAAATCCTTCTCTGAAGGTATATTTCCGACAGACCTAAAAATATCACTAATAAAACCTATCCATAAAAAGGGAGATGTTACTGACCCAAACAACTATCGACCAATTTCACTATTACCAACATCAACAAAGATATTTGAAACAGTAATCGTTAAACGTATTTATTCCTTTTATGAAAAATTTAACATCTTTGATAAAAGCCAAAATGGATTTAGAAAAAATCATTCCACAACCCTAGCGATATATAAATATTTGCAAAAAATTCTTGAAGCTCTAAATAACAAAAAATATGCCGTGGGCCTACTACTCGATATGAGTAAAGCGTATGATAGAGTCTGCCATAAAACACTGTTATCTAAACTGTATAAAACTGGAATTAGAGGAGTCGCGCATAAGTGGTTTAAATCATATCTTGAAAATCGTGTTCAATTTGTAGAAATAGAAAATACAAACCTCGAGACTTGTCAAATCCAACACGTTAGATCCGACAAAATCCTTGCCAAAGGCTCTATCCCGCAAGGTAGCGTTTTAGGATGTATATTATTCCTGATATATATAAACGACCTTCCAAGTATAATAGACGACCACTGTATACTATTCGCTGATGACATCTCGGTTATAATACCTTGCTCAAACACAAATGAACTACAAACTAAATTAGATACACTACTAAATACAATTGTAAATTGGCTAGAATGTCATAATTTGCAACTAAACCTAAATAAAACCAAGTTAATCCAGTTTAAACCATACCAGAAAACTGCACTAAAAATAACATACAATTACAAAGATAAAAAATTAGAAACTGTAACCTCTGCTACGCTGCTAGGAATAGACCTTGACACACATATAAATTGGAAACCGTATATGCAAAAATTAACAAATAAGCTGTCGTCCTTTATATATGCCCTCCGACATTTGAAGCGTGTAACAGACTTTAGAACTGCCTTAACTGCATATTATGCATACGCCCATTCAAGACTATCTTATGGTATAGTTTTGTGGGGAAATTGTACCGATGTAAATGACATTTTCATTTTGCAGAAGAAATGTTTAAGAATACTGGTAAATATTGACCAAACGATGTCTTGTAAACCATTTTTTGAGAAACATGAAATATTAACCCTTACATCTATCTACATTTTTGAAGCCTGCAAATTTGTCAGAAAACATCCCAACCTGTACTCCCCAATACATACTATAAAACGAAATGACCGAAACCTACATACATTAAAAGTACCATTCTCTAAACTAAAATTAATATCCTCAGGGCCGCATTCCATGGTAATAAAAATATACAACCACATACCAAATAGTATAAAAAATATAGATAAAGCTACGCTATTTAACAAACATTTAAAAAATTTCCTAATACACAAAAGCTACTACAATATAAAAGAATTTTTTGACGATAAGATGACATAATGACAAATCGACAAGACAATAATAATAATATTTAGGAGCATGCCGTAATATAATTTAACATTGATTTAGTTTGATTTAATTTAATTTAAATATAAGGGACTTGATATAAACTGTTATATATAAATGTAGATGTTACTTTTTAATTTTGAATTCTATTGTCGTTGGAATATAAATATTTATTAAAGTTCAAGTTAACATGAACATTTTAAATGTAATAGAAATAAGTAATTAATTATGTAATATTAAGTAAAACCTGTATCTCTCAAAATTGCAACGCCTCTACGAGGCGTCACATGTATACCTGTATCCTGCCTGTACCACCTTTTTTAATGTAATGTGACAGCAATAAATGATTTGATTTGATTTGATTTGATCACTTGTTTGATAATTCCTTGATGAATTTCTTGATAAAATCACTTGTTTGATAGTTCCTGTTCCTTTGATGAAATTGAGTTCCTTGTCATTCGCTTTTTACGGGTTTCTTGATAAACCTTGTTACTTGATTAACTTGCAGAGCTTGATCTCTTGTTAAACTTGGGAGAGCTTGTTCTCTTGATAAAAATGCGCACTGTTGCGTATTTGTGAGTCCTATGCGGAGGCCCATGGGTACAACGCGAAAAAGAGTGAGCTAATGGTTTTCAAGTCAGGCACGAAAACATACTCTGACCTGCCTCCAGTCTACCTTAATACTTCTCCTCTGAACATGGTTAAGAAGTTCAAGTACCTGGGCCACTGGGTCACCGAGGACCTCAAAGATGTCTGTGACATTGAGAGGGAGCGTAGGGCGCTGGCTGTTCGCTGTAATATGCTGGCTCGCAGGTTCGCTCGTTGTAGTAAAGAATCAAAATTAACATTGTTCAGGGCATACTGCCAGTATTACTACAAGTGCAGCCTGTGGATCAACTATACGCAGGGGGCATACAGCGCCCTACGTGTTCAGTACAACAATGCGTTTAGGGTGGTGATGGGGCTGCCGCGGTACTGCAGCGCCTCAGGCATGATTGCGGAGGCAAGGGTCGACGGCTTTGCCGCTATCATTAGGAAACGCAGCGCCTCGCTATTAGCGCGCGTACATGGCAGCTCCAACTCCATTCTTCGCACGTTGGCTGGACGGTAGGACTCGCCGCTGCTAGCGCACTGGATGAGGCTACACGCGAGTGGGTAGCCTAGGCACTCGTCCTTCTTCCCCTGATGTGCTAGTGTATGTGAGGGTGTGTGTTTGTATTTTTAAATTTTTTGACATTTTTATTTTGTAATTATTTATTTGAATTTTCATTTAATGTTTTTGTTGACATACTGTGTAATTTATTCTATGGGCTTTTATGCCTGCAACAAACGATTATTATTATTATTATTATTATTATTATTATTATATAGGTGTGATGAAAAAAATATATTTGGTTTCAGTTCCATCTATAGGGAGCCCCCCTTAATTATTTATTTTTTTTTATATAAATAGTAAAGCAGTTCACAGAATACATCTACATACCAAGTTTCCACTGTGTAGTCTTAATAGTTTATGCATAAAGTTGCTGTGACATACGGACGGACGGACAAACAGACAGACTTGACGAAATTATAAGGGTTCCTTGTTTCTCTACGGAACCCTAAAAGCATGTACAAAGACGAGCTTATCTCTAAAAAGAGATTTCTTCCAACAAACCATGATGGATAAGAAAGGTGATAGTTAAGCGGGGGAAGCCCTGCGCGTACAATAAAACTCTATAGGTACTACGAGTGATATATACTACAAACAATATAATACTGATAATCCTAATTGATAAAAATAGTCTGCATACAGAATTACTCAAATACAACGTAACAATATACATAAATCGTATACATAAACCGTAACTAGTATTATATACAAATATATACAGGATGGAATTTTCTGACACCACCTGGAGGGCAAATACTCTAAATAATGGAGGTAGCAAATTTTTCTCAAAGGAAACATTCCTTTATTTTAGAAAAGAAACAAAACTGCATTCAAAGATTTTGAAAAATACGCTTGACGCAATCAGGAATCGAACCGCCTAAAATTCGAAAAAACATCACCTGTACTTTTATGGCGTCAATCTACAGGGTCAATCTTAAGGATGACATCTCTCTAACAAACATAGTAAATTAAATGAAAGGAAAACATGAAATCTTATAACTTATTTTATTATGAACCTAAAAACATGTAAAAGCTATCTAATTAGTTGTTCGAAACACTCTCGTTGAATACATAAATTTATTCTTCTAAGGAACTCTTTTTCAGTAGCCTTTAATAGCGTGTTGTGGTGAATATGAAAAATTGTACTGTAAACCTCAGCCCTCAAGTCGTTCACAGTTGCTTAGGATTTTAGGTAAACTTTATTTTTTACATATCCCCATAAAAAAAACCAGAGAGGTGAGGTCTGGTGATCTTGCAGGCCATCGGATTGTGCCGTTTGTACCGATCCAGGTCCTGAAATTGTTATTAAGATAGGCTGCGGTGATTTTGCTGTTATGGGCTGGAGCACCATCTTGCTGTAATATTACACGGTTTCGCTCATCCTCGGGTAAAACATTCAACTCGTTTCGTAAGAGGGCCAGTATTTCAAGGTATTTAACCGAGTTTAGATGCCCTTCATAAATGTGGATCAACACAACCATATTTCTCATTATACCGCACCAAACGTTGATAGAAAATCTTACTTCTAGACCAATAATGGTTATTGCGGCGGTTGTACATGCCATTATTACTAAAGTTGGTTTATCAGACCACACAATGTCACTCAAAAAATTCGGGTTACGGGCAACTTCTGTTTGCACGGTTTGACAAAATTGTAGTCGTCTCTCAGGATCTCCAGGATGTAATTTTTGAACCAACCGACCATCACGATAACATTTCCACTTATACTTTTTCAAGACTTTAAGTACCTGAGTATGGGTGGTTCCAATTTCTTGGGCAGCTTCTCTGCTTGAAGCCTTTGGATATGCTTCAAAATATGTCAACACACTTACATCAACATCGGAATTTTCGCGCTCGAGCAGCTGTGGACGATGACTTTTGTAACTACCAAATTCATTCAAATTTTATACCATTCGCCTCAAGATGAATCGAGTTGGTACTTGTCGGTCCCGATATCTCTCTCCGTACCACCGTAAAGCTAAATTGACATCTTGGTGATTTAACAAAAAAGCTTGCATTAAATCAATTTTTTCTTGATAAGCCATTTTGGCGATTAGTATTGCTGCAGCTGACAAACAATTTGACAACAGTCAAATGTGAATAGCAAAAGACTATCGCGACGTCGTATTTTCCCTGTTCCATTTTAATTTTTTTTTTAAATAGGTCTCATCCAAAAGAGTCTGCATTACAAACACGAGTAAAGATGATATTGTAAACACAAGGTACCTATCTGATGGATCCTTGAATAAAAGTGACTTATTCTGTTTTTCATGGTTTTCCTTTCATTTAATTTACTATGATTGTTAAAGAGATGTGATCCTTACGATTGACCCTGTCGATTGACGCCATAAAAGTACAGGTGATGTTTTTTCGAATTTTAGCTGGTTCGATTCCTGGTTGTGGCAAGCGTATTTTTCAAAATCTTTGAATGCAGTTTTGTTTCTTTTCAAAAATAAAGGAATGTTTCCTTTGAGGGAAATTTGCTACCTCCATTATTTAGAGTACTTGCCCTCCAGGTGGTGTCAAGAAATTCCATCCTGTATATATATATATATATATATATATATATATATTCCTCCTATCGGCCATTGTTGATCAGGCTAATATCCGCATCAATTGTTGATCAGTCTTTACCCGCTATTACTTAGGAAGTTTTGAGTATATCGTGCTATAATAGCTATATAAAAATTCTCCTCCTTGCGACGCTGTGCCTAAGTATGCCGCAAAGCCTCTATCTCGTCACCGATACGGCCATTGTTGATCTTTTAACCGCCTTTTTTTTACACTAAATGAAACTTTGTTGATCATTGTAAACATTTCCTGATCAACATTTATTGCGGAAACTAATATTTTGAAACTGGCGCAGCGGAGCGGCAACGTCGCAAAAATTAAACGGAAGTATTAATAAAGTAAGTTCAGTCAGTCGCACTGTCGTTGACTTCATAGTTAGTAATCAATTTTCCTGCGGTGACTTGTGTTGCAGTGGAGGACGTGTTTTTAAAGTATTTTGTTAATATGTAGGTACTTAGATACGTGAATGAAAATAGATGAACATTTCTCCTGCTGTTAACGTTTTGTAGGTAGGTACGGTAGGTAGATCTGCATTGTCATTTTTATGTGGGAAAATGACATTTGATTTATCCTAACGCTCGTTCAAAAAGTTACATAGTTAGTTACCCCATGACAAACTTTAGTGAAATTCCATCTTAATTTCGGATTTGATTTTTTTTTATTACATTTTAATATAATTAAATAGTAGAGAAAAATAAATGCATGTGGTGTGAATTGTATCGTTAAAACATAGATTTTGGTGAAAATGTCAAGTAGAGTGAATGCGGTGAGAAGATGAGAGGTGTAGTGAGTCTCTGAAAGTATGTAGAGTAGTGCCTGTTAATGTGTTTTGGGAGGGGAGGGAATTATTACTTAGTCTGCACACTGTTTTCATTATATTTTTATTCATCATTTATTCAAAAGTGTGTATGAGAAGATGTATAGTAATGTTTACGAACTTAAAATAAATCCTGACTAAATTAGATTGATAAATTAAATTAAATATGTAATAATTAACCTGAATATGTAATGAAATCGTAAATAAATAAATATGAATCATTGTTTTTTATTTAGATTTTTATTTTGTTATTTTGAGAACTAATTTTGTTGCTTTATAGTCCAGGGGTTTGAGCCTATTTGAGACAGCGGTCTTGCAGTCGATTGATACCTTTGGATGAACATTAAAATTTTTGTTAAATTTGTTGTAAATTATACTGGATTATATGTTGCACTGTTTACGAGCGAATACTGTTTTGTGTGCCTTGAAATAAGTGCATTTGAAACAAAATTAATACTAATCGCAATAAAAAATACAAAGTGCCAATCATCCCTTTCGTAAAATTTGACGTGAGGCGCGTGAGGCAAATATCCTTCGGCATCAGCCACGATTTAAAATCACAGTAAAAAAGATTTTTTTCACACATGCAACGAAATGTCGTCATTGCGTGCGCTATAATAGGCTTGGAAGTATCACGTTGCGCGCCGCTGTCGAAACGGGTACTGAAATGGAATCTCATACATACATTGCAGGTAATATGGGCAGGTAGTTATATATTTTATTTTATACTCAATGCAAAAAACATCAACGGACGACCAAATTACGATAAGCATTTTTTATTTCATTGCATGTGTGAAAAAAGCACTAACATGCCTCTGGCCGTGAATAGAGCTTGCCGGCTTCGTATTCCTATGCGGTCTATACATATTCAGCCGGCAAGCCCTTCTTTCTTCTTTCCTTCTTCCAGTAATGTACTATTGTAGTAATATACAGACGTTAAATAACTTAATTTTAAATTTTTATTATTATTTAACATGGTTTATTAGTATTTTTATGTTTATATTTATTCATAAAAACGTTTTCCAACATATTAACGTCAGATTATGAACACCGTCCGTTTATAATCTTACTTACGATATTATGAACTGTCAAAACCTTTCACATGATTTTTCGTTAGTTTATAATCCGTCAATGCCAAATTGTGAACTTAGATCAAATTGGCAGCATTGGAAACGCATCCTGTGCGCTTTGTAATACTTTGTAATACTTTATTGCACAAAACAGTGATAACAAAATAAATATCAAGGAAAGAACATGTACAAAGGCGAGCTTATCTCTAACAAGATATTTCTTCCAGCAACCTAGATTGAAGAGAAAAAAAAGAAACTAAAGGTAGAACTATGTACACAACAATAAAAATAAAAAATATCTTCATAACACTAAAAATAATGCTATATACAAATATGTAACATATACACACATAGTAGATACAAATAAATACTAATACTTATCATGGAAGAGATAGATAGTGTTCTTTGAAACGACTATTAAAAGTGTGAATTGACGGACTGTCTCTGATGGCGCTGGGGAATTTGTTCCAGAGACTGATAGCTCGTAGTCTGAACCCATTCTCATAAGCGGCAGTGTTATGTTGCGGTGTTGTAAGTAGTGACCGAGTGTGAGATCTCCGTGGCCTATCCGAAGACAGAAAAACGAAGCGATCCCGTAAGAAGCCAGGATAGCGAGGATTACATAAAATATTGAAGAGGCGAATGAGGATATGGGAATCCCGTCGAAGTAGAATAGGGAGCCATTTCAACTCCCTGCGATACTCTAAGACGTGGTCGAACGCAGACCAAAAACAAACCGAATCACGAGGTTTTGAAGTCGCTCGAGATTGTTCAGTTGCTTTTCGTTTGTGCTTTCTCAGCATACAGCAGCGTAATCGATCAGGGGAAGAAGAAGAGACTGGCCAAGCGTGATTTTTGTCTGACGAGGCAGGAAGGCTTGAAGACGCCTATAGGGAGTGGAAAGTGGCAAATACACAACTACTAACCTCGCTGACATGCTCTGACCAGGACAGCTGGTTATCAAACATAACTCTTAGATTTTTGGCCTTGGTGCTGTATGAGATCATGGTTCAATCATAGGTTACAGGAGTAATAGAAATATGCTGTAACAAGTTAAGGGAGTACCTGGAACTAATAATAATAGCCTTTGACTTAGTAGGGTTGACAAGGAGACCATGAGACGAAGCCCAAACCCTGATTTTCTCGAGATCGGCATTTAATACTTCTACAGCTGGTGCCATATCACAGGGGGGGAGATGGCGGTATATAATTGGAGATCGTCGGCGTAGAGATGATATGATGAGGAAAGGACATCTGAGGTGGAATAAATGAAGATAGAGAAAAGAAGAGGGAAGAGTATTCCACCCTAGGGTTTCCCGCAAAGAGATCACACCACACCGTTGAAGTCGTCTCCGACTTTATACGTAGCTGGCGACCTCTCAGATAAGAGTCGAACCAGTTAGTAGAGATGGAGGACACGTTCAAAGACGGATCTCAACGAGAATGTCGCAATCGACGCAGTTAAAGGCGCTGCTGAAGTCGAACAATGCTATTACAGTAAGCTGTTTCTCATCCATTGCTTGCTGAATTATTTCTGGGTGGTTTGCCCTTCGGGCAACTGAAGCAACCTAAATAAACTTACATACCTCGTTTTTGTGTATGCGGTCCTTAGCATGCCGATTCAATCTCAGTTCACAATTTGAGGATTCGACATTGATGGTTTATAAACTAACGAAAAATATTGCGTTAAAATGTGAACGGCTTTGACAGTTCACAATTTCTCGATTTTATAATATCGCGAGTAAGATTATAAACTGACGGTGTTCACAATCTAACGGTGACATATACATGTTTATGATGCTGACTATACTTAATAAAAATCATACAACTTGTAATGGAACATCGCTTAACGAATGCAATCAGTGTACAGTGAGAATCGGAATTAGCTGTGTCAGTTCCTTTAACGCTTGGGTTATTTGAGTGATTCGAAGTAAGTTGACAAAGGGGCCATAGCACGTGGTTGGTTCGGAGAAGCGAGGTCAGGTCAGGTTTTTTTATCGCATTCCTGCGAAATGTATAGGGATCAGAGCCGAGTTGGTTGCGCGCTGAATAAATTATAAATAACTAAAAGGTTCTTATGGAACGATACGAAGAAAGCTAATGTGTTGACTGCAAATATACATTTGCGTTTGTTTGGTACGAAGTGGTGAGTTTGACATCACGGGTTTGAATATCATTCTAGTGATCTTTGTCTAAGTCGCTAGCGGGCGGGTAGGCTTTATTAATTGCAACCGCTTTTGTGGCCAGCGATCAACAAATTTTGTGTATCGGCAATACCAAATGACTTGAGTGATAACCGACAGTTGATCATAGAAAAATAAGCATACACAAAATTGTAGACGGCAGGCCTGCATGGCATGTTTGATTGAAATTAGACCCTGTGTAGTTAGGCATAAGAAGCTTTCGCTTGGGCAGCGTGTGTTACGCAAAGGACGCCATTTTTTTTCAGACATGTGGGGTCTCTAAATACGAGAGCGTGGGTGGGGACGGCATTCAGTCTCCGCGTCAAATTACTGTGACACACGTCTTTCGGGAATTCTATTCAGTTTGGGCTGCCGTTTTACGCGTCTGGAACTGGAAGAGTTGTGATTGCGTGTTACAGTGGATTTTCGTGAGTGTCTGAAGCGCCGAGATATACCTCGGTTCCTATCCTTTAAATCAACCTACCCCAAATTCCAAAACAATCCTTGGGTCGTTAGATAAGAACTTGAAGGTAATTGATCTGAGTCTGAGTCTGGGCTTGGAGCGACCCTAATTTCCTTTTCCTTCACCATAGGGTTCCTGGATTGGCTCTTAGGATATTCGCGGGCTAATCCTCTCCTCATTTCCTTCGTGTAGCGAGTTTTGAAATTCCCACACACACAGTCATTAAACATACAAACACATTCAAATCATACTCAACCATTTTCGAGTGGTATCGATAATGGACGTGGTATAACACTAGGATTTTAGACTAGGCTAGACTGGAGTTTAGTTGCGGCTAAACCTAGTTTGTCAGGGCATAGGGAGACTGTTTGATCGATGAGGTTCCGCGGATGGAAATAAAAAATTCAGAACAAAGTATAAACGTTGTCAACACAGATAACCTATCCTGTTGAAATTTTTGACATTTGAGTGTTGTCGGGGACTCGCGAAGAGATCAAATTACAGTCTAAAGTTCATTGTTTAGGAACGGGTAGATTGTTTTGCTTTGCCTTGCATCGGTTTGGATTCAAGTTGCATCTTTAAATTAAATGTAAATTTCGCTGGAGTCTAACGTGTAGGCTGTGTCTAGTATTTATTTGCTGGGCCCAGTCGAGGAAGTGCTGAGGTTAGCTAGATGCATAAATCGGTATTTCCCGAAGTATGTACCTCGCTGTGGAGTGGGTTAGATCTCCAAAAGCGCTAATGAAAACGTTTCGATAACATCCAGCTCAAATTGCGCAGAGTTGAAGGTTTCAAAACGTTACGGACCTTTTGAGGAAACCGCTAGTTCAAACCCATTTCGGAAAATCAAATCGCAATTGTGTAAACCCGGTCTATTTGGATCGTTATTGCCGTGAACTAATTAAATAATTGGAACCACCACTAAAGCCGCTACTTGCGAGCACATGAAATATCATTGAGTACTCACGTCGTAACACTACGACGGATATCTATACGATATCCCAAACAAATATAATAAACTGTGGTCGACCACACGAAAAGAAGTTCCAAGCGCCCATATATACAAAAAAATAAATGGTACCATCACACCAAATATAACAAAGATCGATCTGGCACAAAACACCGCTAACTGATGCGAAACTCCGGCTTGCGGGCATACATTCTTTCTCTGTCTAACTTGAAACTCTAACTTCCTGAACCAATCTTCCGTTCGACTATTGTACGCCTAACGAACTTCTCAACGAACGAGAAATTCAGACTTATCATTCTTAACTTACAAATTTTACAGCTGAATCAGGACATCTCTTTTTGGGGTAGATAGAATAGACGATCATAGCTTCTGACAACGGTAGCTCGACCTTAGCTATTTATGCCGTTACAAACTTACAACCTGTTTACTATAAGTTTGGAGCTGGCGTCGATGATTATCGGTTCCGGCGAGGTCTTTTTAATCAAATGTCTGTGACATAAACGTCGGTATTTATAGACATATGTGATCATTTGGAAGGCTCAAAATATCGCAGCGTACAGCAACAAATTGAACAGCTCCTTCTTTTTTCCCGGATTAGGCAACTTATGTAGAATGTCCTTGGATTCTAAAAAAAGATTTAACGCAACCCAGTGAGTCCCCTGGCCTGGGGCCCATTTCACAAAGGTTTGTAACTTGTGCTACAAGCATAAGCATATTTTCAACTTTAGAGACTCTCATTTCTACTAATAGTTACAATGCTTTATTTTTACAAACCCCTACATACTGAATTGTCTGCTAGCAAAACTCAATTTACGATTAAATTAATTAAGTTTGTTTATTAGTAACTAGCTGTTGCCCGCGACTTTGTCCACGTTTACCTTTTTATCATCTAAGAAAAATGATTGCTCTCCATAAAAACTTTGAACCCTCTTTGAACTCCTTCAGGGGATAGTTTTATTTCCCACTGCGTCATTGTTTTTTAATTGTATGTTATGCAATAAAGGATATAATAATAATAACTTTAAAAAAACGTTGCAATAAATTTTCTAGTTTTTAAACAAACAGTCTAAAACCGAAGTTAAAAAACTCATAACAACTTTAAAAATGCCTGGCTCTTTACACAAACTTTAAAGCCCCTTTAAACACTCTTAGGGGATGAATTTGAAAAAACTCTGAAATGAGTTTTGTAGCCTTTTAATACGACCAAAGTTACAAATCTTTTACTTTTAAATAGTATTGATCTCTATATAAACTTTGAAGCCCTTTTTAACCCCCATAGGGGTAGAATTTTCTATAATGCTGAAAGTACTTTTTATATTGTATTAAGTAATCTTTCTACAAAGTTTTAAGTCTCTAGGTCGAAAAAAGTGTTAAAATATTTATTTTAAATCGATATTTTACAGTTTAAAATTCTAATAACTTAAAGATCATTTATTCAACTAATGCAAAAGGGTGTACTGTACATATGTCAAATAATAATCCAAAAAAAAAGTTAAGTTCCGCAACGCATGCTTCGTCAGGCGGATACAAAAACAAATCAGCAAACGTCACATACAAACCAAAGGTGTAATTTAAAGGTAGACAAAGGGACGCACCGAATCCTAGCCAGCTCAAACGTCCCCATCATACTGGCAGCATTACCACGTTGAATGGCCAAAGAAATGAGTTGCACCAGGTACGATCTGGAACGAGGATCACATACCATCTCGCTGATACGTCGACTCAATTCCCTGATGAATTCCTTAGCCTCCGTATACCAAGGACCCGCAGTCTCTACTGCAAATGGCACACATCCGTACATTGGCTCTAAGGCGTTGGTATTTAACACACATTCTAACTAGGTTGATTTTAATTGAAACTACCTAGTATTAGTGCTTCTAGACACAATTGATAAAACACGTATGTTGGTTTTTTTCAAAATTCAACCCCTATCAATCATACGATGTATTTATTGCTTTATTAAAAATTGCTGATGCACAAGTTATTAACAACCTATATATTTTCCAAAATAAAGTTTATCACATTGCATTTTTTTTATTTCAAACTTAGGCTAAATTTCATATTATGATTATAAAAAGTAGTAAATGATAAAGGCACATATAAAAAAAAACCTAGTTTGCCGCCGGCAGCGAAACAAGACTCAAACTACCGTGGTTCGGGTCGCAGAGTGAGGAACCTCCTAACGATGCGTGCCGTGTCAAGGAGTACCGCCTTCTGCATATGACCCAGCCATCCAAGCATCCGAAGTTTCTTAAGGTGTTCGTCGAGACTCTTTTCGCTGAAACCACTGTCGGGACAGTAATCCCACATGGCCGTAACCTTGTGAGCCATGATAAGGTACTTGCTGAGTTTGTCCGTCTCCTTTCGTCGTGGTTTTGTGATGCGCAGTCTGACTTTATACCTACTTTTAAACCCTTGTACAACCAGTTTGTTTTTATAACAGAAGTAAAAAGGCAACGTATTCAGAAGTTCTAATGCTTTTTTATTACTTTTTTGTTTGTGAACACCGTTGCCGACAACATTAAGCTGTCCATAGTTTCACACGATACGTAATTTGAATGCGAAGTTCTTATAGCGACGATTCTAACTGTTAGAATCGTCGCCAACTTCCTTAGAACGTTAGAAGTTGGATATTGATTGTGAAGCAAAGTGGCAACAGCGCATAATAGAAAACAACCAATCGTGGAGAAGGTCGTCCCTGATTGGTCCATTTGAATCAGATCAACAATTGACGGAGCGGATTTGTATAAAAAATGCTATGAATAGTTCGTAATGTTGCCACCAGTCGGACAGCAATTGTAGATCCGATCGGAGCCACATTTGTATGCAGAGTTATACATTAGATCAACAAAAACTGTTTCGATCAACAATTGCCAACGGATCAACAATTAACTGATGACACAACCCGTCTGATCAACATTTACCGAGTGGGTATATCTATATATATATATATATATATATATATATATATATTTATATATTTATATGTATATATATATATATATATATGATATGGTCGATGAGAACCAGTTCCATACAAGTAATTAAATTACCGCGATCGGAATCGGTTTCGGAACTCCGGTTCTATAAACGGCCGAAGGGCATTGGTCATTAGACAATCGGCAAATTTTTCGAATTTCAAATATTACCGCCTTTTGTATAATGACCAACTTTGCACACTTTTATCATAACGTACTTTTATCTCCACACATACCATAAACCCTCTATAATGCGTTCAAAAACCGCAAATGATGACTAGCTAAATATAAACTGTTTTTAGAACACATTTCTTATCTGTTAAATTAAGAAATGTTATTATTGCTTCATCATCGAATTCTATGTTCTTATATAGTATTCGTATATAGTAAGTACTTAGGTCCAGACAGACTAAAAATATCAGTAGCAAAACCTTTGTACAAATAGGGTGTAAAAACAGAAATAGGAACGTATCGTCCAATTACACCTGTGTTACCGATGTTTTTGAAAAGTAATGCACGTAAGGTTATTCGAATTTTAACAAATTACAAGGTATTTAAATCAGAGCACATGGGTTTCTTAAAAACGCTACCACTTTGACAGCTTTCAAACTGGTAGACTAAAATGTTCACAATGTAGATGTCAAAAACTTTTGTACCTGAACATTTTTCCGATACGTTCAAACCGTTGGATTTCGTTGAACATGGGTTATTGATGTCGATATTTGAAGGAAATGGCATAAGAGGCGAAGCACGAGACTGGCTACAGACTAACTTAGACAATAGCGTGCAAAGTGTAGAAATTAGTCGTGTCTATGAAAAAGATGAGGTAATTTGATAAATCCGAGCTTACATGCAATCTTTTATAAGGCCGTAAAAACTACAAAAAAATCAAAGTTCAAAGTTCAAGTTCAAAAATTATTTATTTTCTGTACATTTATTATGACGGACGTTGAACACATTTCAATATTTACAAAAAATAAAGAAATTTTTGACTTGAACTTTGAACTTTGTTATTTTTTTCTAGTTGTTACGGCTTTATAAAAGTTTTTTTTTTAATAAGAATGGTAAATTCACTTGCCATAAATCAGAAGTAACAATTTGCCAATTCATTACCACCGTCATCAGGTGAAAGCCAGAGTCCAGTCGCGCTCAAAAAATCTGATCAGAGTCAACCTATACATTCTGAGGGAAGCGCCAGCCAATCTGCAGCGCTGGAACCCATTACAGCTGAGCGCAAATCTTTCGCGCAAACGGTCCAACAAGGCACCTCATTAAACCATCAAAGTGAAACGAGCAAAAAAAGAGGAGGAGTGGACTGAAGTACAGTTCACACAAAACACGGATGTGGCTACATCTAGGCTAGTATATTTCAGTTACTTTCATAGTGTCATGTCCTATGGTAGCTTGTTGTGGGGGAAAGCAGCGGATATTCAAACTATTTTTATTTTACAGAAAAGAGCTATTCGAGCAATTTATAATTTAAAACGCACAGACTCCTTAAGAGAGCTTTTTAAAGAAATTGACAAACTAACTGTAGCTAGTCAATTTATTTATTCCTACTTATTAATTATGATATTATAAAATTTGTATTAGTTAAGCACAAGCAATCTTTAAAAGAGATCTAAAAATCAATCTGTGGGAATTTCTACGCCCTACTTCTCCCACAGTGGTCCAATGTAGAGAAGTGGCAAAAAATGACGATTGCTAAGTATATGTAAATATCTACAGTAATAAAGAGATTTGGAATTTGGATTTTGTACGCAGACGACCGTCGAGGTACCGCTACAGAGAAAGGAAGGGCAACGCGGAAACAAGTCCGGATGAGAATTTTAAAGCGGCCGACATAAGAATCCCGCTTTTTCTTTATGAAGTGGACGAGAACGTCCATGTTGGACATGTTGCCAAATATATTTAGAAGAAAACTGGTGTAGTTTTGAAAAATGTCCAAGGTTCAATTGAGGACATAAGGAAGTTGTGTAAAACATCTGGCCCTCTATGCTACTAAGCACAAGCCTCACACAAGCCTATCGCAAGCTCGCGCTATCTCTCTCTCTCCCGACTCGATGAAACGTGACTTCCGAGCCTGCGATAGGCTTGTGTGAGGCTTGTGGTTAGAAGCATCGGGGCCCTGATGTACTGGCACTGCATGAGACGTGGCTGCTGCCGCACGATATTCCATACCTCAGCAGCATCAGTCTGGACTTCGCCTGTACAGGAACGTCAGCCGTGGATACCTCTAAGGAAATGTTACGTGGTCGTGCTCACGGTGGCACCGCATTGTTGTGGAGGAAAAGTGCTTTTCCCTCAGTTTCTATGGTACAGTGTAATAACCCTCGCGTATGTGCTATTGATTTGATGTGTTGAGGGCGCCACAGTGCCACGGTTAACATCGAGCTCATAATATAATTGGTTTTAAAAATAACCAGTGCTTTAAAATATTGTGTTTAGTGCTAAAACATATAAACAACATATAAATCTACCTCGATTACATGAAGAACACAGTGAACAATCAGTGAAAACCAAATAAAATGTGTAAAATAAAATCCGTTACGAGTGACTTTTAAACCGCTAACAAACAAACAGTAAGATATAAACAGTGCAAAATACTAGTGTTATGTGTGTACTAAAGTTTGAACCAAAATAAAACTGAAAAAGGGTGTTTGCATCAAAATCAATAACAGTTATAACCTCTAAATACAAAATTAATGACTCATTGAAACAAATAACGCCAGTAACGCCATCTACTTTTTTGTTGTAAAACTTTGATGCGAAGGTCTTCAGAGATATACCAGTAACACCACCTAGCGGGATCAAGAGGAAACCGCGCACCAACACAGCTGGCATCTGCTATCATCCACTACAATAACCGAACAAATTTCCTAGAGGGCGCTAGTTGACAATATGGAAGAAATAAAACATATGTTATTAGAAATGCAGAAAGACATAAGACAGCAAAAACAAGACATGCTGGAGATGAAAGAAGATATTAAAAACACAATAAATATCAGTATTAACGAGAAATTTTCCAGTCTTTAGCTTAAAAATGAACATATGGAGAAAAAACTTGAAGAACAAAACACGAAAATTAGCGACCTAGAAAGACATATTAGACGCAAAAATCTAGTCCTGTTCGGATTAGAAGAAGGCGAAAAATCATACCACGACCTAGAAAGTATGGTAATAAATATAATAAATACGCACCTCAAGGTACAATGTGTCAGCAACAACATCGAAACCGTTAGAAGACTGGGGAAAAAAGGAGAGAAAACCAGACCGGTTGTCATATCATTCTCGATAATAGGCTTCAAACTGAAAAAACAAGTCTTCTTTGGATAATACTACATACTACCTCAAGGAAGACTATCCAAAAGAAGTCCTAAACAAACGCAAAGAGCTGCAAAGTCAACTACGGATAGAAAAAGAGGCTGGCAACACTGCTTACATAAAAGTATCCCCCACCACCAGTCAAGCAAGAGAAACCTGTCTGAGTCACCAGATAATTCAGTTCCTAGCAGTCATAACGCTCAACAGAATAATAAACGGCAAACGAAGAAAAATAAAGCCTCCGACATGAAAGATTATTTGCTAAAAACGCCAAAATTTATCTTCACTCAGACAGATACCGCTCAAAACCCAAGAAATACGCAACAACTTCCAACAGTATAGCAACCACAACAGGCCCCTCAACTCCCTCATTCAAGAAAAAATACTAAAATACAAAAAGAACTAATATTTCCCAATACGGCTGGTCCCCGCGGGAAAATAAGACCAAAACCCTCCAACCGATTACTTCCTACAGTAGAGCAAGCGATCCATATCTGCACCTGGAATATCAGATCACTAGTAAAAGAGACTAGACTTGTAGAGCTCTAGCTCTGTGTTCTAACACAGTCTGACAAAATTTAAATGGGACATTATAGGATTATCAGAAATAAAACGAGAAGGGAAAGAAATTCTAGAGTCAGATGATTATGTATTAATATATCATGGCGAAAAAAGTGGAAGAAATGGAGTCGGTTTTCTGATAAAGAAACATTTAAAACTAAATATAATAGATATTAAAACCATATCATGTAGAGTCATGAGACTGGATATAAACCTTAACTCTAGAAAAGTACACTTGATACAATGCTATTCAACAACAGAAGATTCGTCCACGGATGATTTAGAAACATTCTACAAACACCTTCGCATAGCACTAGAAAACACAGGAAAAGATACAATTGTACTAGGAGATTTCAACTCAAAAATTGGTCAACCAACACCCGAAGACAAAAAAGTAATGGGTCCATGGAGCTATGGAGAGAGAAACGAAAGAGGAACAATATTGATACAATTTTGTTTTGAAAACCAGCTCTACATAGCGAATTCACACTTCAAGAAAAACCTCATACAAAAATGGACTTGGATTTCACCAGACGGCAAAATACGGAATGAAATAGACTTTATTCTCGTAAAAAACATCAAACATATATCAGACGTCCAAGTAATGAACACATCCTTCCCGTCAGACCACAGAATAGTAAGGGCGAACTTGTTACAATACGGAGAAAACCAAAAATCACGGAAATACTACGGATTGAAGATGACGACATTAAATCCACTCGAGCAAGATTCCCTGAAAAATATATTTGCAAATAAAAAAGTAACATTGATTGTAATGACATACACACGGCGCATACACAAATCATACAAATCTTAAAAGACGCCATGAAGCAGCTGCCAAAAGACGCTAGCAAGGATAAACTATCACTTATCTCCTAAATATCACTTTCGCCGTATGTAGAGACACTTATAAATGAGAGACACCGATTAAAATGTAAAGAAAATAGAACACGATCAGAACGAAACCGACTGAGTGCGCTCTACAAACTAATAAAAAAGGAAGTCAATAGAGAACTGAAAGCTCATCGCTACAAAATTATCGAGGAAGAACTGGAAAAGAGAGCATCTGTTAAAAGAGCCCAGAAAAGACTGACTCTAAATAAACCCTTGATTATGACACTAAAAAATGAAAATAAAACAATATCCAGTAGAGATCATCTTATAAACACTGCAAATGAATTTTATAAGAAATTGTACGATGGCAAGGATATACCCCAGCAGCCCAGATGCGACCCAGTAGAATATGAGACAGTACCACCCTTCCTGGACAACGAGATTCAACATGCCATTAGAAGTTTGAAATCCATGAAAAGCCCTGGTGATGACGGTATTACAAACGATATATTAAAAGCAATTATTGAACCGCTCACACCAATATTAACAAAAGTTTTCAACAAGATATTGGAAATCAACAAATTACCAGAGGATTGGGGAACATCCATCATAACTCTTCTGTATAAAAAGGGCGACCCGACAGAACTGGGAAATTATAGGCCAATAAGCTTACAACAGACGGTGTACAAAGTATTTGCATCAGTGCTACTCAACAGGATGACAAGCACTCTAGATAGCAACCAACCCAGAGAACAGGCAGGTTTTCGACGAGGATACTCTACCATAGACCATATCTTTACACTTACACAACTCATTGAGAAATACTCGGAATACAGAAAAAGTCTCTACATTGCTTTTGTCGACTATTCGAAGGCATTTGACTCTATAAAACACGAACATTTATGGTTGGCACTGAAGCAACAAGGTGTGGAATTCACCTACATAGAGATTCTCAAAGAAATCTACAGATATAGTATAGCGATGGTCAAACTGGAACGCAAAGTAGAGCCATTCTATATTAAAAGAGGAGTCAAACAAGGCGACCCGATTTCTCCGAACCTGTTTATCGCTCTGTTAGAGTATATATTCAGACAGTTAATTTGGGAAAATAAAGGTATAAATATAAATGGCGAATACCTCAATGTTCGCCATTTATATTTGCTGACGATATAGTTACAATCGCTGAGAATCACAGAGATTTAGAATACATGTTGAACACTTTAGACAAAGAGAGCAGAAAGTGTGGATTACAGATGAACAAGGATAAAACCTTTGCTATGACAAATAGTGAATAAATACTGTTTAATATTTATGCGTCGGAATTGCACCGGTTTTTGTTGCGCGAATCGATCGCGAGTAATCGAGACATCACTAGCGAAAACAAACTAGCAGCTGTCACTCGTACCGGAACGAGATGTAAAATTGGAGGTTATCTTTACACTTGGTCTTGTCTCATCGGGAGAATAACATGGCGGCTCGGGCCCCGTGGCATTGATGGTATTTCGGTGTACCAATTATCATACAGGCATCGGGCCTGGTCGAAGTGTAAATCTACCTCATAGCGTCGGGCTATTGATCGTAATTAGATTCGCGTCAGCGGTCAAGTGATCCTTGTTGGTTGGACATCGTCGTATCGGTAGCGGCGATTACACGTGCCGCCAGCAGCGCGCCGGCGACGGCGTCGGACAGCGAAGGTAAGGATTCAATCCATATCCTATCCCAACTGTGCCCCCTTTCCCGAATTCCTGTCTCGAATCGAGCCTTCGATCTCCTGTCTGCGGTGACAAGGTAATGACAATTTCATCACTTCTTTTCTCTCACGTGGCAAAGGCACAACCCCCTCAGGATTCCACACCGTTCGGTAGGCGTGGGAAATTAAACATTTTGGTAGCAGAAGCGCGGTTTCCTAGTGGGAAATCATCGATTCACGGTAGGGTTGCCTTTGTCACATTGTAGTTGGGAGAAAAGAATATCCCAGATTGGCTCAAGTCGGCAATGAGTCTGTGGTCGGTATACCACGATTAAAGTTCATTTTCGGTAAGTGAAAGTATAAGTGCCAATTTAGTTAACAGTTGTTATAAATTTGTAGTCGGAAACTACTGTTTGTGCGCATAAAGGATTGAACAGTCATTCTGCGAAGCCTAGATTGTATTACTTGCGATAGAACGTCGGGTTCTATAGTCCTACAGTGTTATTTCGGTTTACACAGCAGGGTCGGGCTATTTAAGGGGTATTAAGCTGATTTTGCTGACCTCAAAGGAAGTGTAGTTCCTATCGGAGGAGCCACTGCTAGAAAAATAGTTTTTTTTATAATAACCTTTTGTGTGTTATTTGTATTGTACCACATGTTGGCATTCTCTAATTGATTTAGAGTGTATATTATAAGGTGTATGTCCACAGGGCGACCATATTAAATATTGTTTATGATTTAATTGTTTAGTGGTTGCCTTGGGTTTTACAACTTAGTTTTAATTTCTGTGCCCAGCGCTGACGGGAAAGTGCTGGTATCTGGCTGTGCTTAGTTCGGCAGTGAAGCATAGGACCAGGAACAATTAAATCGGTAACCATGGCACCTTCGCCCTTGACGGTACTGCGATATGGTGTCCGTGAGGAGATGAGATGGCTCGCCCATACTCACAAGTATGTGGAGCGACCCGACATGGACGATGTCCTGCTCAAGCGTGTGGAGGACGCAATGACACGCGTCGGGAAGGTGTGTCGGCTGGCTGCCGAGGCTGAAGCCCTCGGGCTTACGGATGAGGCCTCGGTGGCTGCAGTGAGGCAGCTCTGCGCGGATGCTGACCAAGCGATGGAGTGCTTGGGCGACATCGAGCGTCGCGCCGAAAAAATTAATCGGTCGCGTCGGGATGACCGCGGGGAGGGTAGCGGAGACCCCCCCCCTAAGGGTGTGGTTGGACGGCTTCCACACCTGGAGATTCCAGCCTTCGGTGGGGCAATTGACGAGTGGCCGGCATTCATCAATTTGTTCGATAGCCTGGTCCACGGTCGGGACGACCTGGACAGCGCCTACAAGTTGGCCCAGCTATTGATGGCACTGCGGGGTGAACCGAAGGAGTTGGTCGGTCACCTAACGGTTACGGCGGGCAATAATGAGATTGCCCGGGTCATATTGTTTGACCGCTACCAACACAAAAGGCGGTTGGTTGATGCGCAGCTGGGGAAGCTGTTCAGCATCCCAAGAGTAACCCGGGATGTTGACATCCGGGTACAGGTGCTCAACCCTGTGCTGGTGGCCACTAAGGCCCTTCAGAACCTTGGTCTGCCGGTAGACCAATGGTCATATATTGTGTTATATATGGTTTTGTCACGGTTGCCTGCAGCTGTTCAAAGTCGGTTTGAACAGCTGCATGGGGGCAGTAGCTCGGAACTGCCCACGCTCGTCCAATTAACGGAGTTTTTGGAGGGTGAATGCAGGCGATGCGACACCATGGATTCGGAGGCCAGTGTGCAGCGCCAACCCGCGCGGATGCGGGAGGGGCCGCGCCCCCCACCCCCACGGGGGGGTGGTCGGTCAAAACAATTTGGCGTTTTGAGTGCCGCGCCGTCGGGTGACGGCTGTGTGCACTGCGACAGTGCCGGTCATGAGGTGACCAGTTGCGCCAACTTTAAGGCACTCGGTGTGGCTGCCCGCAGGAAGGTGGTCTTCCGCCACCGATTGTGTTTCGGTTGTTTGGGGCCGCACCCGCTGAGCGAGTGCTCACGGGCGTCCCCCTGTGAGGGCTGCGGTGGCAGGCACCACTTCGTGTTGTGCCTGAACCGGTCAGGCCCATCGGACGGTCACCAGGGCCGGACTCAGGTTGGTCGGTCGCAGGGCCAACCAGGGCCGGACCCAGTCCCCCTCCGGGCAACGGGAGTCACCAACGGGGTGACTGGGGTACCCACGGACGGGACCCCCCCCCGAGGGGAAGGGGGCAGCGCGGGGGGTAACAGGCGGGACAGCCGGGGTTCGGTCGACGCTGTCCAGGGTCAGCGAGGACTTCGGGCCGCTGGCTCACCGCGTGTAACGGGCGGGTGACAGATGGCACCTATGAGTGGCGCGAAGGCTGGGAGCCCACCACCTTCTGCGCCACCCTGCCTGTCGCTCTGGGAGGCGAACAGGGAGGCGAACAGTCGGATGTCGCCCCCATTCCTAGAGCGCCCCAGGTTGGATCCGCTCTCCCCCCTCCATCCACGGTGGCCACCGGGCACACCGTTCACAGTCCGGTATGGTCGGGTACCGGGACAGCGAGGGGCCTATTATGCGGGTTGGGACCCCCTGATGTACATGCAGTCTGATATGCCACCGGTGGCATATCAGCAGCCGAGTTACCAGGCCGACGGAGGTCTCAGCGGGTTCGGATCCCGCGAAGGTTCCCGCTAGGGACACGCCGCCCACTTACAGGGTGCCGCAACTCCACAGATGGTCATGCTCCCCACCGCCTCGGTGATAGCGTGGAGTTCGGACGGCAAATCTTGTGTAGCACGAGCACTATTGGACTCGGGGGCCCAGGGGTGCTTATTCTCGTTCAACCTTGTAAGACGGTTGGGCATTTCGGTAAGGGAGTACCCACATTCCATTCGGGGAATTGGGAACACGGAAGTCGGTTCCGTTAAGGGAGTATGTCGGATTACTCTCTCGTCACGGGTGGATTCATCGGTGAATCTGACGGTCACGGCATTAGTCATGCCTAATGTGATGGGCTCACACCCTCACGTATGGTTGTCGCCCTCGGTGCGACAGTTGGTCGCTGGGTTGTCACTGGCTGACCCGGAGTTCGACATTCCGGGCCCAGTAGAAATTTTATTGGGTGTCGATGCCTTAGGATACCCGTAGTGCCAGGTGTCCACGTGTTGCAGGCGACTGGTCTGGTTTCGGTCAACACCAGACTGGGCCATGCGGTAATGGGTCCGGTCATGCCGGCTGCCCCACGCCTAGCGACTCGTAGTCCCTTATTCGGTTCTGTACTCTCGGAGGTGATACAGAAGTTTTGGGAGGTGGAGGAACCACCTACGGTACGCCGGTTGGACCCGGTTGAAGAAGAGTGTGAACGGTTTTATCGGAACAATACTGGTAGCCTTCGGTCAGGTCGATTTCTCACACGTCTTCCATTTCGGAGTGATCGCCCACCGCTGGGCAGTTCACACCATGCAGCCGAGACGCGGCTTCTGTCGATGGAACGACGCATGAAGCGTGACGGGATTTTCCGGCAGAAGTACGTCGACTTCATGCGGGAATACGAGTCGCTCGGCCACATGTCGGTTTCGGGTATCGACTGGAAGCGTGAAGACCACTGCTTCCTGCCTCATCACGCGGTCTTGAGGACCCCGGAGGGCAAAATACGGGTAGTGTTCGATGGATCGGCATCAACATCTAACGGCATGAACCTGAACCAGTGTTTGCATTCAGGGCCGAAGTTGAATCATGACATCGCGGATGTTATCACACGGTTCCGTCGACACAATGTTGTGTTTGTAGCTGACATCCGGATGATGTTTAGACAGACGGTCATTCACCCTGACGATAGACGGTATCAGCTGATACTGTGGCGAGAGAGCCCAGATCAGCCCATCAGGGTGTACGAGTTGAACACCAACACGTACGGGCTACGGTCTAGTCCTTATTTGGCGATTCGCACTCTTCGGGAGTTAGCGGATCGAGAACGGTTAAATTTCCCTAGAGGAGCAGCGATCCTGGAGCAGGACCTCTACGTGGACGATATCTGTACCGGTGCAGATTCCGTGGAGGAGGCGCTCGCTCGACGGGACGAGCTAGTTGAGCTCTTACGGGGTGGAGGTTACGAGCTCCGGAAATGGATGTCGAACTCTCCAGAGTTACTGACTGGTCTTCCGGATGACTACCAGCAGGATCCCCACATTTTTGAAAATTTGGAAAATCCAAATATGTTGTCGGTATTAGGCGTCCAGTACCAGCCGGTGTCAGACATGTTCTCGTATCGGGTCGAGTTGGACTCCCCGAAGGTCTGGACGAAACGGAACGTCCTCTTAACGGTGGCTAGGACATTTGATCCAAACGGGTGGATCACCCCGGTAACATTTCAGCTCAAGTGTTTTATGCAGCAATTGTGGTCTGCTGAGCTGAAATGGGACGACCCGATCGGCGGGTCATTGAGCTCGGAGTGAGACTCGTTCTTTTCGACCCTCCCTGGCATTAATCGGATTTCACTGCCACGGAGGTTGGTCCCCACCAAACGATACACCGCCACCCTGCATGGGTTTTGCGATGCCTCGGAGAAGGGCTACGGAGCTGCGGTGTATCTGCGTACGGTCGACTCCTCGGGGGAGGTTGATGTGCGGTTGGTCATGGCCAAGAGCAAGGTTGCGCCGTTGCGCACTCGCCTGACCATTCCCAAGTTAGAGCTTTCGGGAGCGGCTCTCCTGACTCGTCTGCTCAACCACACGATGACGGTTCTTCGTGGGTCAATAGCGTTGGAAGATACGGTCTACGCTTGGACGGACAGCCAGATCGTGTTATGCTGGCTGAAGGCTTCAGTTCACAAGCTGGAGATTTTTGTGGCGAATCGGGTTTCGCAGATTTTGACATCGGAGGTTCCCTTGATCTGGGAACATGTTACAGGGGAAATGAACCCAGCAGACTGTGCGTCTCGTGGGTGTCACGCTCCGGAGTTGGTTGGACATCCCTTGTGGTGGGGTCCAAAATGGTTGACTCAAGCCGAATCGGATTGGCCAATGAGTCCACGTGTTACCACGGCGAACGGCGCCTTGACAGTCGGTGTTTGTACGACGCAGCCAGAGCCGAAAGAGGAGTTCAGCCTGCTGGAACGGTACAGCTCGCTCGACAAGCTGGTCAATGTGACCGCCTGGATCTGCCGATTTGCGCGGAATTGTCGGAATTCTGAGGCGCAACGAGTGCGGACACCGGTCCTCACACCACGGGAACGGAACCATGCGTTGTTCGCATTGGTACGGAACGTGCAGACGGTGCACTTTAAGTCCAAATTGGACATTCTGAGACGCGGACGCGTCCAACTGAAGGGAGCTGTGGCTCGGCACAACCCGTTTATTGACCCTCAAGGATTGCTGAGGGTAGGAGGTCGGCTGCGGAATGCCAACCTGCCTTATGCGGCTCGCCACCCGTTGTTACTCCCTAGGAAAGGGAAGTTGGTCGAACTGTTGATACAGGATCGACACATTCGGAATGGGCATGTCGGATGCCACGCCTTGATGGCGTTTCTCCCGCGCGAGTTCTGGATTCTATCGGGAAGACGCTTAGTGCGTAGCGTCGTATTTCGGTGCCTGCCTTGTTATCGGGCCAAGGCGGCTACGATGCAGCCCCAGATGGGCGATTTGCCCTCGGATAGGGTTAACGAAATCCGGCCCTTTGCGGGTGTCGGAACGGATTTCGCGGGACCATTCTTGGTCAAGTCTTCACAGCTTCACAGCAGGACGAACGGTTTAGCCTGGCGGGTAGTGACCCTGCCTACGAAGCTGACGGTCCTGGGTTCGATTCCCGGTAAGGGCAAATATTTGTGTGATGAGCATGAATATTTGTTTCTTAGACTTGAATGTTTTCTATGTATTTACATAAGTATTTATCTCTATTAAATATATCGTCGTCTAGTACCCACAACACAAGCTTTACCGAGCTTAATATGGGCTTAGTTCGATTTGTGTAAGATTGTCCTCTAATATTTATTTATTATTATTATATATTATATTATATTAGCTACGGAACGCCAGATTAGTGAAGGCATACCTGTGCGTCTTCGTGTGCTTGGCCACGAAGGCAGTCCACTTGGAGGTGGTCAGTGACCTCACTACGGAGGCATTTATCGCATGTCTGGATCGGTTCGTCTCACGAAGGGGCCTCCCGACATTAATCCGTTCGGACAACGGTACAAATTTTGTCGGAGCCAGGCGATATCTGCAGGAGGTCACTCAGTTCCTGAACGGTAACCAGGACGCCATCGGTACGGCTTGCTCCCGACGAGGGATTGAATGGGTTTTCAGTCCGCCGGGATGTCCTCATTGGGGAGGAATTTTTGAGGCTGCGGTTAAATCGGCTAAGTCGCACCTGACGAGGATCATCGGTGAGACCTCTCTACGCTTTGAAGAGATTGCGACGCTGTTCTGTAAAATTGAAATGACACTGAACTCGCGTCCGTTGTGCCCGCTCAGTTCGGATCCAAATGATTTGGAAGCGTTGACGCCGGGTCACTTCCTGATAGGTCAGCCCCTTAACGCCCTGCCAGAATACCCATTCGTGATGTTAAGTTAAGTCGGTTAACTAGGTGGCAGATGTTGCAGCAGATGGCTCAAGATTTTTGGAAACGGTGGTCCCTTGAGTACTTGCACATCCACTTAAGGCGCTGCTGCAAGCGCCTTAAGTGGACTGACCGGACGAGCCCCCCTCAAGTCGGTGATTTGGTGCTGATTAAGGATGCGAACCTGCCATCATTGAGATGGAGACGAGGACGGATCGTCAATTTGTATACGGGTCGGGATGGCACGCCTCGATCAGCAGAAGTCAGGGTGGGGGACTCGGTCCTCAAGAGAGCGGTCGCAACACTTTCTCGCCTTCCTATTGATTAGGGACAGGTTCGGGCCTGTCCGGGCGGGTGACTGTTTAATATTTATGCGTCGGAAACGCACCGGTTTTTGTTGCGCAAATCGATCGCGAGTAATCGAGACATCACTAGCGAAAACAAACTAGCAGCTGTCACTCGTACCGGAACGAGATGTAAAATTGGAGGTTATCTTTACACTTGGTCTTGTCTCATCGGGAGAATAACATGGCGGCTCGGGCCCCGTGGCATTGATGGTATTTCGGTGTATCAATTATCATACAGGCATCGGGCCTGGTCGAAGTGTAAATCTACCTCATAGCGTCGGGCTATTGATCGTAATTAGATTCGCGTCAGCGGTCAAGTGATCCTTGTTGGTTGGACATCGTCGTATCGGTAGCGGCGATTACACGTGCCGCCAGCAGCGCGCCAGCGACGGCGTCGGACAGCGAAGGCAAGGATTCAATCCATATCCTATCCCAACTGTGCCCCCTTTCCCGAATTCCTGTCTCGAATCGAGCCTTCGATCTCCTGTCTGCGGTGACAAGGTAATGACAATTTCATGATTTCTTTTCTCTCACGTGCGGCCAAAGGCACATCCCCCTCAGGATTCCACGCCGTTCGGTAGGCGTGGGAAATTAAACAAATACCTATCAAAACTGAATCTCACAGTATATTATATGTAGATATATATATATACTTGGGACAAACCATATCTTTCGCCGAACAGACGTCACGCGAAGTCGACAGTAGAATAAAGAAGGCATGAGGCAAGTACTGGTCGCTAAAAGAAATTTTCAAGACAAAGATTCCGACACATTTAAAAAGAAAAGCTATGGATACAATCATCCTGCCAACACTACTGTACGGATGCCAAACCTGGACTCTCACCAAGGATATAGTACAAAAAAACAATGTCTTCCAAAGAGCAGCAGAACGAAGCCTACTAGGTATCAAAAGGAAAGAAAGAAGAAGAAACATAGATATACGACGTATAACAAAAGTAGTGGATGCCGTAGAGCTAGCTTGTAGACTAAAGTGGAGAGGGGCCGGACACGTAGCAAGAGCAACGGACAACCGATGGAGGGAACGAATCGTACACTGGTACCCGCGCGACGCGAAGCGACCACCTGGCAGACCACGGCGACGATGGAGCGACGACATCACGCAACTGATCGGCGCAACATGGATCCGTCAAGCCAAACATAGAGACAGCTGAAAAGGGTTGGAGGAGGCCTTCACCCAAAAATGGGTACCCGATAAAAATAATACTTAATAAATAATACAATTAACACTTAACATTATTCATAAAATAGGTAGGTAAATTAAATGATAAATTATATTATATGTTAACATTATAATTATTGAAAATTATGTAAGTTTATTTACCAATACAGCGATGTTAGAAAAATAATAAATAATAATATACATACTAAATGGTAAATAATGTAAAATTAATTTTAGATATAAATGAAATAAATAGAAAATGTAATTACATAAATAATAATATGTATCTAATAGATGGGAAATAAAAGGCTTTATTATATTATATTATTATTATATTATATGTGCTATTAAAATTGTGACGACCGGTAAACCAGTTCTGATATTTTGTGTTTATATGCCCACGGATTGTTCTAATAATCTACCCGACTTCACCGAGTGCATAAGTACTATACATGCAATAATAAGTGATACCGACGTGCAATCCGTCTATATATTAGTTTTGTGATGAGTTATTGGAATTTTGTACGGAGAAACACTGGATGTGCGCGGACATAGTGAAGCTAGATATAGACTCTAATACATATATATACATTTGTGAGCGAGGCGCACGGGTGCAAGTGCTGGTTAGATCACTGTGTGGTTACTGAAGCCGCGTTGCCCTCCGTTGTTAGTGTATCTGTTAAATATGATGTTTACTGGTCGGATCGCTATCCGTTAATAATAGAATGTAATTTAGCTCTAAATAGTACGTCTAAGATAATAGAAAGAAAACCTGAGGAAATAGAACTTTATACTAATATCAGTAACGAAAAATTAAAACTAATTGATTTCCCTGATGAGATGTGTCCCTGCTGTGATGATATGTGTAATATTGTAGAACATAAATGTATAATTGACCGATTATATACAGAAATAACCTCTGCTTTGTGTACGGTGTCTATTGCAAGTCGTGCCTCTGTTGCTACAAATAAACGGAGGAAGCCAGTTGTGGGATGGAACAGACATGTCAGCGACGCTCACAGGTAGGCGAAACTTAAATTTCCGTCTTAGATATTATATGGGAGACCGTCAGCAGGGTTTGTTTACCATGATATGGCCGCGATCATTTAAATCTCGATTGAAATGGTGTCAACAAAACGAAGATCAGATGAGAATGGATATAATTTCAGCACATCATAATAAAAAAGACTCTTGAAAGAAAGATTTTGGAAAAGTACAAATAAGCTAAGTACTAGGCCGAGCCTGCCTGTGAGCATCGAGGGCGTTACTGATCCTTAAGAGATTGCAGATCTATGTAGTTAGTTACAGTTAAGGCCCCATTGGAGCCAGGGGCAGTGCCCAGCACTGAGATTCCGTGTGGTGATTCCAGTGTAATTTTCCTGGCGAAGCGCACTTAGAAATATGAAAAAAGAGAAGTCACCAGGACACGACGGTCTCAGTGTTGAGCATCTTCATCACGCTGGGCCTCATCTGCCGAGGTTGCTTGCATTGTTTTTCACACTATACTTGCGTCACTCATACTTACCAGCTGACCTTATGAGAACAATAGTTGTGCCGGTAGTTAAAAATAAAACGGGTAGCTAGTAGCTATTAAGTCTAAATACAGGCCGATCTCACTTGCAACCGTTATCGCAAAAGTGCTCGACAGTTTACTGAACAGTCAACTGGCCAAATTTATGCACACATTTATGCAGCTACATGATGCACAGTTCGGGTTTAGGCCTGGACTATCCACTGAGAGCGCTATCTTGAGTCTGAAGTATACTGTGGGATATTATACAGACAGAAAGACACAAGTCTATGGTTGTTTTTTGGATTTGTATAAGGCCTTCGACCTCGTACAATACTAAAAGCTGTGGAAGAGACTAGAACAAGCCAACCTATCATACGAGATTACATATCTATTCAAATATTGTTATGCAAAGCAAATGAATACTGTTAGATGGGCAAACGCCCAATGTGATGCATATCGGTTGGAGAGTGGTGTGAGGTTTTCTACCAAGAAAAAATTATTTTGGAAAAACATACGCATCACTCAGTGATAGTACTCAATGTAATAGCACCCTTATTGTCACAAAGTATCCACCACTTAACGATCCTGTTAGCGACGCGTTCCATTTTTAATTTGATAGCCATAATTACTTACCTATAGTATGTAGATTATAAATATTACGAACGCTCCTTAGAACTTTCCAGGTGAGATGACTATGTCTTGCCCGCGGCTTTGCCTGTCCGCACTCAATGTTTATAGAACCAAATATACTTTTGTATCTTTGTATTAAAACGTAAATAAAACACATAAGCTGTTAGTTTAAAGTAACTCTTTATATGACCTAATCTGTTGTAATTTTATTACGTACAATGTTTGTCTAATCCTAAGTGTGAAATGTTAAAACATTCAGACAAATCATTTAGTTTTATGTATAGAGGATGTGGTGTGACATAGTTTGCACATTTCGCCGCGTTAGCGCGCGGCGCTGTCGTCAGTCGTTTTGTTTTCAACTCATAGGCAACACCGCGTCTGTTTTGTAATTTTGAAATTTCATTGTGTGTTGCACAATAAACGTTAATTTAGTCGTATTTCGGTCTTTTTACTCATCGAGCATCGCGCCGTCTACAAAGTGGTCTTCGAACCGGATCGCAGAACATCTAAATGTACCGCACCCCCGCGATGGTGAACACGCGTCGTCAAAATGCCGCCTTTGGTGTAAGTGAAAAACAAGATGCTGATAATCAAGACGACGCCGCAAACCAATCTGCTCAAAACCTTCCAGAAGAAAACCTTCCAGAGTCACCGGATCAGAAAACGCCCGAAAATGTGGGTAGTTCGAAAAAGTTGGAGCGCCCCTCGTTACCTTCGGCGCCTGGCTCCAAGGCGAGTGCTATGTCGACGTCATCATCCGTGAATGCTCGCAGAAGGAAGCTGGAACTTATTGCAGAAGAACAGAAGGCCAAGATACGAATGGAATTGATAGACAAACGGCTCCAGTGTGAAATCGCCGCTCTGGACGACGAAGAAAATTACAGTCCACGCAATAGCGAAGTAAATTCCAGAATACATATTGAAAAGTGGCTTGAGCGTAGCCAACACGAATCGCACGATCCTGTTCCCCAGACGGTACAATCGAACGGGGCGTGCCCGCCGCCGCCGTCGGCGCCTGCAAGCCACGACGGCACCGTGATGCTGGCTAATGCGCTCAAGGACCTCTCCGCTACCGTAACAGCCAACTGTGGAAACGCCAACATGCTCAGCCGAATGAGCACTCCCCGGGACCTACCAAATTTTTCCGGGGACCCTATAGAATGGTTGCAGTTTAAAATGGCGTACGAGGATTCCACACAATTATGTAACTACAGTGACAGAGAGAATGTTTGGAGGTTAAGGAAATGCCTTCAAGGCGCGGCCAAAGAAGCCGTGTCAGCGTTACTGATAACAGTCTCCACACCCGACAGTATTATGTCTACGTTACAGTTGCGCTTCGGCAATCCAGACGTAATCGTGGGAAAAATCATGAGTGATATACGCAAGCTACAGCCAATGTCGCCTGAGTACCATAAGGACATCGTCACTTTTTCGGTCAAAATCAAGAATTTCGTCGCGGCTGTCCGCGCCGTCGGCCGAGAGGAGTACCTGAAAGGTGTTAACGTGGCTACGACCGTGTTATCCAAACTCCCAGCCGTACTCATTTCTAAATGGGCGGACTATAGTTACGCATTGATCGCAGAAGGCAGAAAGCCACGCCTGGAGATATTGGCAGATTTCCTGAACGAAGAGGCAATCAAGATATCTACGACGGCTAACATAAGTGCTATTAGTGGTATTAGTGCGCGGAGTGAAAATAAGCCTCAAAAGTTCGTAGATAATAATAATAGTGCGTCTCGTGCGTTCCCACTGCTAGTGCAGTCCGATCAAAGCGAGTACAAGTGTATGTACTGCCGTGCCGGAAAACATAAGCTCACGGAGTGTCGAAAGTTTAAAAAGGCTTTGCGTAAGGACAGGTGGAGCCATGTTAAGCGTAGTGGTATATGCTACAAGTGCTTAGCTGCTCGCCATGATCGTGAAACGTGCCCCGCGCCAACCTGCGACAAGAACGGCTGCGGAGCCGCCCACCACCGTCTGCTACACTACGTGCCTAGTGCGAGAGACGCCAGCGCGGCGCCACAGTCGGAGCCTACACCGGCCCCGCCGGAACCTGAGTCCGAGCCCGCCAGGCCCGCCACTGATACCCAAACGGTGGCGCACGTCAACGCGAACAGCTACAAGGTCCTGCTGAAGGTCGTGCCGGTGAAGATTCACGGCCCCAGAGGTGTGATCCATACGAGCGCGCTGCTGGACGACGGCTCCACGATATCCTTGGTGAGCGAGGAGCTGGCGGCGCGCGCCGGCCTGCGTGGCCGCCCCGACACCGTGCGCGTGCGCGGCGCCTGGTCGGACAGCGAGCTGGAGCTCAAGTCGAGTGTGGTAAAAATGAACATTTCAGGTATGGACAATAAAATGCATTCTCTGACTATACGCACTTGTAAGAATTTGAACTTGCCTGTACAAAATATATCACTAGTCGATTGTTTACAATTTGATAACTTGAAGTTTTTGAAAAACCAAAATTCATTGTTTTTTGATACCGATTTGAAACCTGAATTACTGATTGGTCAAGATAATTACCATTTGTTAGCCCCGATAGTGTGTAAGATAGGTAAACAAATGGAACCGTCGTTAACATTGACCGCTCTGGGCTGGTGTGTGCACGGTGTGGTCTCCGCGCCTAGCAGCGCACGCACACAATCAGCCAGCTTGCTGTTTATCACGGAACAACATTTTGAAGTGCAGCGCGAGCTACAGGAACTGCATGATGAGGTTAAACGTTCTTTTGCTATAGACGCACTAGGTGTATCTTCCAAACCGAGGTTGAACGCTGATGATGAACGAGCTCGAAAGCAGCTCGACGAATCTGCAGTTTTGGTTAATGGCCGTTGGTATGTAAGTCTCCCGTGGAAAGACCCTAACTGTAAGATGAATGACAGCTACGACACGGCCCTCAAACGGTTCAAATCTGTTGAGAAGAAGATGGAGTCGAACCAAGATTTCGCCGGTAGGTATGTCGAACGGGTGCAGCATTTGTTTGATAATGACTACGCTAGTCAGCTGACAGGTAACGACATCTATCCGCAGCGCACCTGGTACCTACCTCACTTCGGGGTCGACAACCCCAATAAAAAAAAGTTACGCCTGGTCTTTGACGCCGCAGCCAAAACAAAAGGTTTGTCATTGAATGATTACCTACTGACAGGCCCGGATCTTTTAGTATCTTTATTCGGGATAATGCTACGTTTTAGGCAGTACAGGGTGGCGCTGACAGGGGACATAAAAGATATGTTTTTACGAGTCAAAATTAACCACGAAGATCAAAATTGTTTAAGATTTCTGTGGCGGGAAAAGTCTAGTGATCCAATAAAAACATATAATATGACGTCACTGATCTTCGGGGCTAACTGCTCCCCATTCGTAGCCCAATATATTAAAAATAAAAATGCTGCGCGTTATGAATTATCTATGCCTTCGGCGGTCGATGCCATTCAAAATCAGCATTATATGGATGACTATATAGATAGTTTTAAGGAAGAAACCACCGCGATCGAGTCTGTCAAACGTGTAACAAAAATACACCAATCTGGGGGTTTCGAAATTCGCAACTGGACTAGCAATATTCCAGCTGTTCTCGACAGCGTGCCCGCGTCGACCCTAGGTACTGCTGCTATAAAGTTCAAAGTCGATAAGCAGTCTCAAGGGGAACGCACACTTGGTCTTATATGGTACCCGGCTGAAGATGCGCTAGGCTTCGACGTGTCGATGAAACGCATTCCTGTCGACATTATCGATGGTAAGAAAAAGCCTAGTAAAAGAATATTACTTCGCGTCATAATGTCTGTTTTTGACATTTTTGGCTTGTTAGCTCCATTTATCATTCAAGGTAAAATTATGCTTCAGGACACTTGGAAGTCGAATGTCAACTGGGATGACCCTATCACCGATGAAATCCACAACAAATGGGTTCAATGGCTCGGGATACTGCAACTGATTGCTAAGGTAAGAATACCTAGGTGCTATTTATCTAGCGCACAGCGCTCGACGGGTGGGAGCGAGACGGATATACATCCTCAACCCCGTCCGCCGACGGTACGTACTCCCGCGCCCGCGGTAGCATCAGCTGATAGCGATTATAATGACCTACAGCTACATGTATTTTCCGATGCAAGCTTGCAAGCAATGTGTGCTGTGGCCTACTGGCGCTGGATAAACAAAGAAGGACAAACTGTGGTTGCATTTGTTGCCAGTAAAACTCGAGTCGCCCCGGTGAAACCTATGACCGTAGTTCGTTTGGAATTACAAGCGAGTGTCTTAGCCGCTAAATTAGCGGACACTATTGTCAAAGAGCATAAACTTAATGTCACGCGTAAATATTTTTGGTGCGATTCGATAGTCGTTTTGCACTGGATCAATAATGATTCGCGCAATTACAATGTTTTTGTCGCGAACAGGTTAGGGGAGATTGATGATTTGACGCAGAGCAAGGAGTGGAGATATATACCTACCAAATTAAATATTGCTGATTTAGCAACACGTGATACATTTGATCACTCGCTTTTCATTGGCGATTGGTTAAACGGCCCTACATTTTTATTACACGATGAGTCATCGTGGCCCCAGCATACAATTGCTTACAAAAATTGCAGTACTACTACAAGTAGTGATTTAGAGTGTGTAGCCGTAGTCCAAAATGCATCATATACTACGCCACCATCTGTACCAGAGCCGGAGCGTTTTTCCTCGTGGCTACGTTTGAAGAGGGCCACGGCGAACGTTCTACTTTTTATAGGTAAGTGTAGGAAACAAAACTTTGAAATGTCCTGTGAACTGCTGCAACAGGCGGAACGTTTGCTAATTAAATACTCACAGGCACAATCCTTTGGCGAAGAGCTGGCAGCTGTGAAAGAAAAAAAATGTATTAGTCGCTCTAGTAAGTTACTACGCCTATCACCTTACCTTGACGAGTACGGGATCCTCCGGTGCGGCGGCCGCATAGACGCTGCTTCTGGTGTACCATCTGAAACAAAGAGACCAGTAATCCTGGAAGGCGGCAACCAGGTTGCTAAGTTAATTGTAAGACACTACCACATAAAGTTGGCTCACGGTAGTCAAGAAGCTGTCGTGAACGAGGTGAAGCAACTTTATTGGTTGATTAGGTTAAGGCCTACTGTTAAAAACATCGTGACACAATGCATGTTGTGTCGAATGAGAAAATGCAAACCTCAGGTGCCCCGCATGGGTGACTTACCTCCCGGTCGAATGGCGCACAATTTTCGTCCATTTACTCACTGCGGCCTAGATCTTTTCGGGCCTATGGAGATCGCCGTCGGTCGTCGTCGGGAAAAAAGGTATGGGGTCCTATTTACCTGTCTAACAGTTCGAGCCGTGCATCTCGAACTTGTACCGAATCTTACCTCTGACTCCTTGATCCTGGCTCTGCGGCGGATGGCTTCACGGCGTGGTTGGCCTCGTTGTCTCTACTCCGACAATGGGACGAACATGCGTGGGGCTGATACGGAACTGAAAAAAGCTCTGGTGGAGCTCGACCGTGACGCTTTGAAGCTAGAAGGTATGAACGTTGGTCTAAAATGGGTTTTTATTCCCCCAGCAAGCCCGCACTTCGGAGGCACTTGGGAACGTTTAGTTCGTAGCGTAAAAACGTCCCTAAAGGTAATTTTAAACGAGCGCGCTCCTAGAGAAGAAGTTTTAAGCACGCTGATGACCGAGGTAGAAAATATGGTCAATGGTCGACCACTGACACACGTTTCAGTGGAGCCTGGTAGCATGGAAAGTCTTACGCCAAATCATTTCCTTTTGGGCAGCTCGTCTAATCTTCCTACCATTGGTTCATTCACTCAGGAAGACCTGGACTTGCGCAAGCAGTGGCGTAAGGCTCAGTGTTTAGCCGACATGTTCTGGCGTAGATGGAGAAAGGAGGTACTACCGGAGCTTAACCCAAGAAGAAAGTGGCAGCAAGAATTAAATCGTCAACTGCAGGTAGGTGATTTAGTCTACATTGTGGATCCCGATTCGCCCCGCAATGTTTGGCAGAAAGGTCTGGTGGAAAAAGTACTTCCCGGGAAAGATGGTCGAATCAGGGTCGTGGAAGTTAAGACTAAGTCAGGCTACCTACGACGCCCTGTGGCGCGCGTCGCATGGATTCCAGTTGATGCTGAGTGCTGAGTCAGCACTAGGGTGGGATATGTTAGCGACGCGTTCCATTTTTAATTTGATAGCCATAATTACTTACCTATAGTATGTAGATTATAAATATTACGAACGCTCCTTAGAACTTTCCAGGTGAGATGACTATGTCTTGCCCGCGGCTTTGCCTGTCCGCACTCAATGTTTATAGAACCAAATATACTTTTGTATCTTTGTATTAAAACGTAAATAAAACACATAAGCTGTTAGTTTAAAGTAACTCTTTATATGACCTAATCTGTTGTAATTTTATTACGTACAATGTTTGTCTAATCCTAAGTGTGAAATGTTAAAACATTCAGACAAATCATTTAGTTTTATGTATAGAGGATGTGGTGTGACATAGTTTGCACATTTCGCCGCGTTAGCGCGCGGCGCTGTCGTCAGTCGTTTTGTTTTCAACTCATAGGCAACACCGCGTCTGTTTTGTAATTTTGAAATTTCATTGTGTGTTGCACAATAAACGTTAATTTAGTCGTATTTCGGTCTTTTTACTCATCGAGCATCGCGCCGTCTACAGATCCAATATAACTTTCAAAGTTGATAGGGATCTCTCGAGGCTTATTACTAAAACGTAGATAGAGTTAAACTCTTTAATTAAAAATGTGGTAAAGTTTTCATGATATTCCTAGAGATTTTTAGTAGGTTATTTTATTATCAAATCATTGACTTGATGAAGATGCATGAGCTGAAGCTGAATGAGGAATTCATTCTGGAACGTAATTTCATATGGCAAAAGAGTGTGTCAAATATCCTCGCAAATTTCTCGGCTTATCACTCACATGGAAACAGAAATACACAGTCTTTGAACTCTTTACCTATTACTGTTCGTGAGATAAAGCTTCGTGACAGACAGACAGCGAAGTAGAAATAGAGTTCAGTTTGGCACCCTTCAGGTACGGAACCTTATCATTAGTATCTTTATTAGTGATTCTGGATGGTTGGGCGACATTTTAGACACTACAATACGTTTGAATGATTTAAAAGAGCGTGATTGTGGGATGAAAATGGTAGAGTTACTTATCAAGTGCCTCTCATACGCCGTTGATCAAGTTATTCTTGCGTCGTCGGTGGGTGAGCTGCAGGAGATGGTAACTCTCATGAACGAATCACTTGAGAAAAAGAGAATGAAAGTAAATGTCAGTAAAACGAAGGTCATGCTTTTAGAAAAGGATGAAGAAGTAACTGAATGCGTGATTATGATTGATGATGAACAAGTGGTACAAGTGAATCAGTTTACGTATATACTTGGGTAGTATGTTTACAAGAGATGGGAAATGTGAGGGTGATATTGAAAGGAGAGTGAGTGCGGGCAATAAAATCAATGGGGCGCTGCTCTTCTTGATAAGTAGCCAAACGATGTCCCAAAAGGCACGTTTGGCGATTCATAATGGAGTGTTGAGTCCGACATTGATGTATGGTAGCCAATGTTGGGTATGGCAGAAGAAGCATGAAAGCCGAATAAATGCTGTAGAAATGAGGTCTTTGAGGAGTATATGTGGAGTAACGCTGAACGAGTGAACGCTGTGGATTGAGAGAAGATATAGTGACAAGGATAGAGAAAGGCCAGCTTAGATGGTTTGGTCACGTTGAAAGGATGAATGAAAGTAGATTAACGAAACAGATTTATGCAGCGGGTGTGAAAGGAGCCGTCGGGCGGAGACGCCCAAGAAGGCCCTTTAAAGACCAAATCGGCGATTTGTTAGTAAAGGGGTAAATACGAAGTAACCGTAACCGGCGAGCTTGCATGAAGAGACCTATGAATGTTGAGGAAGCGAGAGATGTATGCCAGGATCGTAGCAGGTGGAGGTCTTTGGTCTCTGCCTACCCCTCTTCCGGGAAATAGGCGTGAGCATATGTATGTATGTATGTACAATACGTGCAACGCATTTTTTTATTATTTAAAATTAGTGCCCCATTCACATTAATAGCGATTACTTTGTAACCAAAAAGTCTTAGCGTATTTTTTATACAAATTTACAAATCTGGTTATGTGTACAAGTTTTTAAAATCAATGTTCCAGTTCAATGCTAAACATTTTTTTGCAGATTTTTTTTAATTTCTGACGTTTGAATCCAGCTGAAATAATATTTGTAGTCAGTATGTGAAGTCATTTAATAAAAGTTGCTAAAAACTATTATGTTGTATTACACGTATGACTGTAAATCCAGTTTTTGCTTGGCAAATATAATGTCTTCATCTGACAAAATTACTGAGTTGCGCGACTAGAAATCTGACAAACAGCAACTTGAAAACCTTAATTCAAGTATCATAAATACAAAACGAGCGTTGGATTTCGTTGGTCTTACAACCTGACACGAATAATAAAGGGGCTTCGCTTCGCACACCACAACCCACCCCACACTCACCTCACTTGGCCTAGACAGTCTTTATTTAGCGATTAAAAGGTGGCTAAACCATTCAGTAATTTTGTCGCGCAATTCAGTATTTATGGTAATTTCAGGAAATTCCGCTGTTCATTGACATTCGCTCAATTAGTTTTTTATCCACTCGTTTAATAATTTCCCAAAACTATTTAGCTTAATAATATATTGGTAATCTAGTATATTTTAGTTACTTCAATAGTGTCATGTCCTATGGTATCTTGTTGCAGGGTAAAGCAGCGGATATTCAAATTATTTTTATTTTACAGAAAAGAGCTACTCGAGCAATATATAATTTAAAACGAACATACTCCTTAAGAGAGCTTTTTAAAGAAATTTACATAATAACTGTAGCGGGTCAATTCATTTTCGAAAATATAATGTATGTACGCAAGAACCTTACAACATTTTCCATACTTAGCGATAGCGGTAATGTTTACCTAAGAAATAATCACTTCGGTTTAGACTCGCGAAGGGTAGCAATTCTTTCAAGAATGCACTGAATTCTCTACTAAAATAAGATACCTCTGGAGATTTTGAAATTGCCACTTGAGAGATTTAAAAAGCATGTTAAGGCGACTTTGACGAAAAGGGTATATTACAATGTTCAAGATTATTTTAATGACGAGACTGTATGGGGTTAATCTAGCTAACCATAGACCTTGCTGTTAATAATTTTGTAATTATTTATTCCAACAAACCATTCAGTAATTTTGTCGCGCATTCAGTTATTTTATGCTAATTTTAGGAAATTCCGCTGTTCGTTAACGTTCGCTGAGTTAGTTTTTTATTGCTCGTTTAATTATTTCCCAAAACTATTTAGCTTTATGATATATTGGTAATATTATCATTTGCTGAGATAACTTTAAAAATCATGATGTACGGCAGACGGAATGGAAAATTCGTTTTTAATTTTAATATCAAAATAAGTTTTATGAAATTAGGTGAGCTGTCTTCCCTCTAGCGTTGCACCATTATTTACGGGACACCCAAATAGGATTTGGCTAAACAAAGATAAAAATGTATATACTGGCACATACAATGCTTCTGGCCTCACACTAGGATACCCTGTGTCGTAGGAAGCAACCACAGCGACGACACACATATATAAACATCCAAGAACTGGGATTTTTTTTCCTCCCCAGCCGGGATTTGAACCAGGGACCCATTGACTTGGGATGCAAAGTCTCGGACCGCAATGCCATAGACGTCGGTTTACATATGGCGTTGGAAACGGATGGCTTAATAGCTTCGGATATTCAGAATATCATATCCACACGCGTCAAATGGAAAGACGAATACGCAATGCTAATGTAAAATATACTACGGTGTACCAGCCAGGTCCTAACATACTTAACAATTCTTAAACCTATCCTGAAGACAACCAAACAATCCTCACGTACTAAACCGGACTAAGACAGATCGAGGCGTGAATGGAGACACTCGCGTCGTGCGCCGGCGCGGACTCCCAATCGATGCCTGGTGACGTCAAGAGCCGTCAGGAGTCAGTCAGCCGCCGGCCTCCGAACTATCATGTGGCCGCGTCTCCTGACTGCCGCAGCTGTTCTGGTCGCGGCTACCGCCTCCCGGGAGGTCTTCACCAACTCGTTTCTCGTCCGCTTCAAGAGAGCCATCCGCCACGAGGAAGCCCACGATGTGGCCAAGCAGCACGGCTTCGATAACCTTGGCCCGGTGAGTGACGCACCACGTGAATAATCACGTTCACTTATAAAAGTAAACACTTGCATTGACGGCGCCGAATTTGAGTACCGTAATTTATGTGGGGTTTGGCGACAACAAGCAAATAGTATTTTGATTGCTTTCTGTATGGGAAACCTGATATGTGGGAAATATTCCATGATTGCGATTTCTTGTACGCTTTTCGCGTATGTCGTAGTGTGAGGGGATATTCAGTGGGCTGAAAGGTTCTTAGATCGTCAGACCTGTTGCTAGGAGGCCTATTTGTATGATATTGATGCTTTGACCTTTCCATCAGCGAGACAGATTAAGCGACCCTACACGTCGAGTTTAGACAGCAGTTAAGTTTATTAAGCGATAACCGTCTGTAAGGCGCTTGTGATATGGTGCCGTAGAAACATAGACACGTGAAGAAATAACAAAAAAGTAGTCGGTGCTAAAAGGGCAAGACAAATAGTCGTTGTCAGTCGATAGTTTGTGTACTCTCGTTATCGTTTGCTTACACTTGCAGTACTCTACTCCAAATAAACACACACAAGCCCTTGGGGTAGTTAGGTTTGTTTCATAGTTACGTCAGAATAACGATAGGTACTCTGTTCAATCCTTTATCTTACTTATACATTTCCTTTTTGCGTAAATTCTAAGCATTATTTTTCATTCCAAATGTCAAAAATATATGTCTTTGAACCTTTAGATCAAAAGTAAAGCGATTCTCTGAATAGAATTTACCGTTCGTATGTATTTGTGCGGGGTCTCCTACGAAGGTACGTAGAACGTTATGGCGAAGCACACTTTTGCAAAAAACTTTAATATAATAATAATAATAATAATAAAACGTTTATTTCGGACAACAAAAAGGATCCATATATAGTTAATACTAACTACATATTTTACTTAATGCTATGTTAGTTACTTAATACTTTACACATTTATATACAAATTGAAACCCTAATTCATGTAGATGGGCCTATCTGTTGCCCGACTCATTTTCCCACATACTGTCAGAGCCCCCGTCACGACACTCACCCAGTGTTTAAGTATTGGGCCATCGTGCCGCCCTGCGATGACCTGCAGGATGCTATTGGTGCTGTCACGCGTTCTGCTAAGTAAGGAGGCCGTTCTCTTACGTATGATGGAATGAAATCCATCAGTACGTGCCTCAACAAACATGCACGATGCACTGCAGTAGCGTGGCAGCCCCAGCAGCATCCTGAAAGCATTGTTATACTGGACGCGCAGGGCATTGAGAGACTTTTGGGTATAGTTGATCCATAGGCTGCACGTGTAAAATGATTGACAATAAGCCTTAAAAAGTGTAATTTTGACTTGCCTTGTACAACGTGCGAACCTACGAGCCAACATATTCGCCCGAACTGCCAATGCCCTGCGCTCCCGCTCAATATCAAGATCATCCTTCAGGTCCTCCGTCACTATATGACCAAGGTATTTAAAACTTTTTACTCTATTGAGATTTTTGCCATATAATCTTAATGCCGGCAATACACTCGGAAGTTTACTACCCGCCCCAAAGACCATAACTTCACTCTTCTTTACATTATATTTGAGGCCATGACTCTCCGCATACCGCTCACATGTGCTGAGTAGCTCAAACTCAAACTCAAACTCAAAACGTTTATTCTGTAAATAGGCCACAAGGGCACTTTCACATGTCATTTCATTTCATTTTTTACAGAACATTTGGTATTATTATTTGTATCATATTATCAGAAAAAAAAAGTACTTAATTATTGTTTCTGAGAGATGTAAAGAGTCTCAAATGTCATAATAAAATAATTAAAATATAAATAATTCTTCCTGCCTTCTCAAGCCCCCCGGCGATGGGCTCAGCAGCACCATGTCATCAGCATAGCTTAGATTGTTGCAGCTTTTTCCATCGACATAGCAACCTGCATGCATGCTTCTAAGCTCACCCACTAGGTCGTTCACATAAAGGTTGAATAGCTTTAAGGCTGCCTCAAAGTTTCAAATGCTCAAGAAAGCGAATGCTAGTTTTTGCGAATTACGCAGTCGCTAAGGACTGTTATGCGAAAACCTTTTTGACAGTTTCATAACTTCGAATGCTTGTAGTCGAGAACTACGCTGATTTGAAAAACTGGATGGGTTGGAAATACTTGGATTCTACCTCCCCGCACGTGTACCATGGGTAGTGCTAACGAGCAACAAAGTAAATAGAAGTTTTTTAACTACAAAAACGTCTAGGGTAAGTGAAATCATTCACATCATTAGGAGATGTCAAGCGAGCCCTTTACTAGGCCCACATCCACAAACCGGCAAATCTTTTGGTAGGTAATGATAGAGCAACTATTTCACCTATAAGTTTAAGTTTATATTTAGGTTTTTCGCTTATACTTTAAAAAAATATATACTTACAATAATTTGTATGAACTGCAAATTAAAGGTACTAGATATTAAACTAATATCGCCATCTGTTGATGATGCTTGTTTACAAAGCCGTCTGTGATCCAATATCATTAATATTTCACACATAACTCAGTAAGAAAAAGAACTATGATATGATCATCGAAATAGCAATATATTTTATGTATATCTTGTTTTTTGAATAATTGTCTGCAATTTTAAAAATGTAATCGACCATGTAGTTAAAAACAGTATAGGACCTATGTTATGTCCGTGTCAAGTTTAATGGCCATTTTTTAGTGAGGTAGTTCATGTCGATAGTTACCAAAAAGGTACACGATAAAATGAAGATTGAATATTGTGACATTTTTATTTAGACTAATATTTTATTTATCAGAATCAAAATACGATATACGTATACTAACATCGCAAGAAACACTTAAGGAATCTTCGCTCGTCACTGGTCACTCCGAATTCTATGAAAAAAAATTCTATTCCGGGTTCGAGTGCCGGTGGGGGCAAATATTTGTTTGATGAGAAGGGATGTTTGTACCCTAGTAATGGTTGTTTATCTATCTAAGTATAATATTTATCTATATAAGTATGTGTATCATTGTCTAGTACCCAAGATACAGGGAATCCTAGTTTGGGGCTAGATCAATGTGTGTAAATGGTGTCCAAGGTATTATTTATTTATTTATTCCTATAATATATGATACGGGGTTTTCTGCAGCCAAGAAATGGGCGGAGAGATGGATCTCCACCACTGCTCCAAACGAGCGCCTGGTCAAAAATCGTACCGATCGGCCACACGGCTTTAATCTTCCACGCAATTGCGGACAAGCTGAACCGACCCCGGACTGGCCATGGTTGTGTGCCGAACTAATTTTCAAGTGGGGGTACAAAGACAATGGATTATGCTCTTGCGGACCCATTCAGAGCATGGCCTTCCTCACGGACGACTGCCCTCTAGTGTTGATTGAAGGGGCAGTCCAATGGCTGCTAGGCTGCTGCCGCTAATTATTATTTTCTAGTTTCTAAACATGTTTTTCGAAATATTTTTTTCGTTCACCATCACAATTATCCAGTACTTTTCTTGCTTGAGAATAAATTGTTGGATTTTACCATTTCATATAGACGAATAGGCAGCCGATGCATTTTAAATTAACGAGAACAAGTGCTATCTTTAAAGTTAGCAAGATCTATTTTGTGGTTGACTTCAGGCCTCAGAATTGTACTACCTTATTGTAGATATGAGGATGCAAAAACGTGCTGAATCTCTGTCTGAAATATGTGTTTGTTCCCCAACACTTTTAAGCATATCATTGTAAGAAGCGGAGTATAGTGCCTGTCGGTGCATATTTAGGGATATTCTAAGAATAAATAGTTGGCGGATCGACAGTGTTTTATATTCTTTGTTAAGAGTTTCCGTGTAGTAGATTTTAGGCTTCCTATACATAACTTTTAGTATGGACCTCTGAGCTTTCTATCCTACGATATACTTCCACCACGTTTTTAGACTCAGTTAAAATAACCCGTAAATATGGCTGCACTGCACCGTCGTTGATTATACATGACTCATATTTGCACCCATTTTAACATATACTCGTAGGTAAATACATATTACGCCTTTTTCCTAGAAGATAGGGGGGTAGGTAATATAGGTATCTGCAAATCCCCAATACTCATTCACCTACTCACAGGTTCGCCAAACAATGGTGTTACGTCCGACAATGGCTATTGCAAATCGATAATGTACCGGAAATAACTGAATCCTGTTAGACCCAATGTCGTTTGTGTTGAGTCCAGTAATATCCGGTTCAGTTAAGGTTCTACTTTGTAGGTGGGAGTACCTACACACATACATAAAGTACAAGCATTTTAGAGAGAGTACAGATTAGAATCGAAAAACGAAAAAACAAAACAAAACAACGTCAACAATCAGGCAATCAGAAAATGATGATAATGCAATGAGGTTAAGTATATTTCCATTGTTTTGGATTGGAGATACTGACAAAAGCGGCATATCAGATGAAATCTCAGCTATTTGAAAGTATAGTAGTTTGTACTAATACAAGTACACTACTACTACGAGTCCTGTCCCTTAAACACTAACTCAAATGGACAGATTTCTCATAGGTGACGTGAGGCCACACGAGGCGGTGCGATGCCGGACGCCCCGAACCGCTTACAATTAAAAATCAAACGTCGCAGCGGTGCCGCACCGCATCGTGTGGCACAAAGGCCTTGCGCACATGGGACTACTCAAAGGCGACTCGAGTTTGATCTGCAAATCACCGCCATACAGTTTCAACGTCAGAACAATGAAATTGTGTAACGGCCGTTTTTCCTGTGCGGGGGGCCTAAATGTCAATTTGATATAATCATTGTGGAAAAAGTAATTAAGGTGTCTTTGATGATCTACTCCGCCCCTTTGATTTGGCTCGACTAGTATTTAGGATTGATTAGATAGTAGTCTATAATCACAGAGTTAAAGTTTTACAATAAACAATAATCGTAACTACTATACTACTACTACATATATACTACTATATATACTACTATATATTTACTTTAATATCACACAAACATTGTCGGAATTATAAACTGTTTTTTAAGAGAAACAATTACAACCCCATGGATGGAGCCGATACAAAAGGTGACAAGAAGCCTGTAGGGATTACCGATAGATGCTCCATAATTTGGGGGCATGTGGTACTATGGATATAACTCTACACATAAATTTGCTGTCTCATTGCAATATGACCGAAAGCTTTCCATATTTATTTTCTTCCCAGACGAGATGCAGATCAACGGCTATTCTTCTAGTTAGATTTACATCTAAGCCAGTAATATGAGTTGTTAGTTCTGGGTTGCCAAGGAGACTTCTTTCAGTGTTTCCTGTTTTAGTGGTGTCACTACCTTGCTTTACTTTATCTAATAGCAGGTCTGTTTCTCGTCTAAAGGCGGTTTGGATGGATGATTTTTGTTCCTTCACTTTCTTCTTCATATAATCGCCTCTTGCCTGCCATGACTTAACGTCAATTTTAAAGGCTGTGTGTAGTAAACACTCCATTGCTCGAATCCACGCTTGTAATCAACTTAAACCGTACTAGTATACGTATTCAATGACTGACTTGGCTCTCACCTCTTTTAAATTGTTAATTTTAAGTGGACGAGAAGATAGCACCATGAAACTCTAAGAGGATGTATTTTTTTTAATTTTCGTGTTTTTTTTGTTATTACACAATACACAAATAAATATAAATATACAAATATTCTAATATAATGACAATATTATTTAATTTAATATTAATGTTATAACATCGTATCTGTAAGTGCCAAAAAGATGTTTAAAATTAACAATCTAACAAAATAAATAAATAAGAACAAAGACAAGCTGTAATTAACATAACTTATGAGAACACAGACTGGATCAGTCCCCCCAAGCAGCATCCGTTCACGAGTATGACTTCTGCATCAGCCATCAACCCCTCGCCATATTTGAAGGAGGGGAGCAATGTGTTAATATTTTTTGGAACGTACAAAAGTGTTCATATATGTATTGACAAGCCACTATAAGAATATTGATCTCCTTAAATCGTTCCCGGAGTAAATCGCGGGTTTTGATATTATTATATGGAATGAATTGCTCTCTTCTGTAGCACAAATACCGATTGTATATCTGCGGCTTTACCTCAGAACAGCATGCCATATGACATAGTGCTTTGAAAGTAACTAAAATATACTAATGTTGCAGTGGCCTCATCAGTAAACTGTCTAATTTTTCGTACAGCAAATTGCTTTGTTAACATTGCCAAAATTGATAAGGGTTCTGTCAATCTTAAAAATAATAGAAGTGACATCAGCAAACCAAATAATATCACATTCATTTTTAACAAAAAAGACAAGATCGTTTATATATACCAAAAATAAAAACGGGCCCAATATTGAACCTCGAGGGATACCCATTGAGATGACAAATGTAGATGACCTTTTTCCATTCACATCAAATTTCTGGATTCTATTACGGATATAAGATAATAAAAGACAAGTTCGAGAGCTTTGCCCCTGAACTCCGTAATGCTATAATTTACAAATTAATGTTTCGTGACTAACGCAATCAAATGCTTTGGAAAGGTCACAGAAGACACCAATTGCATCCTGTGACTTCTCCCAAGCATCATAGATATGCTTTAAGAGCGTTATTCCTGCATCTGTAGTTGAACGCCCTTTAGTGAAGCCATATTGCTCCCTATGTCAGTCTGTTTATATTAAAATGGGTCAATAACTAGCCTAAGATATATTTTTTTAATATTTTACTTGGAGCATTGTATTGATATTGGTCTGCAGTTAGTCGGATAAATTAAATTGCCGGAATCCCACCAAAAACATCTTCATGTAAAATGTTGCCAAGACGAGACCGAGATTTCGACTAAGGTGTAGAGTTTGTAAAGTTAGGACTTGAAGAGTTAGGGCGCCTAGACTTAGAAGCTGGGCTCTACATGAGATCTGATAACTTATTGTCAGTGCGAGCCATAAGGTATCGTCTCGGCAATATTTTACATGAAAATGTTTTTGGTGAAAGGACTGCAGTACTGACTGTAGGTACCTAATATTTTGCTAGGTATCTACCTACTTTCTAGTACTAATATGGTAATTTTTACACTTGTCATCATATCTCTTAAGGGGCTCTTTAGGCGCGCTATATTACAAAGAATGTAAAATAGCAAATTATTACTTAAAATTATTGTTGGAAACCGCTATATACTCCCCATACTAAAGAAATTGTTTTTATTTATTATTTATTACTAATTAATTTTTGGTCATATCTATAAAGATATTTTTCTGAAAAATCGCTCTTTTGTTTTAAAGATCCAATGTCCCACTTTTTGTACGGGGTCGATCCCCTCAGGTTATTAATGGACGCCTTAGGGGGCAGTATAAGCCTTTTCAGACTCCAGGACCTAGAGTCAGAAAAGGTTTACTATGCTGCCCACTTGCCATGTACCTTGTTTTGAGAATAGCAGTTATGTTACAGTGCCACAAAGATATGATTTTATCTGTATACAGCATGTGTAGTAGTGTGTGTAAGCCTTTTCACATCGAAACTTCAGTCAGTACTTCGTGAGTAGATTGTCGATATGACAATCAACAAGCCATCGAGTGGTTGTTGATGACAGATAACACAAGATCACACAATACTGCCACAATCGATGTTACGATACGTTATTATGCGGGTAGTTCATTGGACTACCATCTGTTGCCATAGTTAAATGTTGGCATAATCGGTACCTATGGGATCGAAAACGTCTAGGAAGTTGTTCTGGGCTCGAACGTATATTTTATTATTATTTTGAGGGAAAACGTGCATGGTTAGATTTAAATACATGCAATGCATGTATTACACCGGACATATGTTGTTACTGATTATAGTGTCACAAGTACAAGGTGTGTCAAAGGAGAGTGTAAAGTGCTTATAAGAGCGACCGAATGAATGGAAAGGATTTAATAATGCTAGAGCATTGAATGTAATATATGTATTATAGAACGAATGTAGTGAATAAAGTTACATGAGTTGATACAGATTGAGGCTTGTTGAGGTAGTACAATGCCCGAACTTATAGAGAGAGAAATCATTAAAACGAAGTCAACAATTTAATTAATACTAATTGGCACTAAGAGCTTTGTGAAGTCCGCGCTAATTTATTATATCGTTTTAAAACATAAGCTGCTATTAGTTCAATTTTTAACGAGGAAAGAAAGTTTTCAAAACATCTTTCTGATCCAAACTAATTTCAGGCTACTTCAAAAACACAGGTAAGTATATGATTTTAATGTAAAAATAAAAAGAGGACAACATTTGCAGGCCATGCTTCTTTTTGAACAATAAAATATTTGGCTTATCTAATGAAACACACCGTAGCCCGCTAATATATCTATTTTTTCTATATTCGACTACCAACCTGTTTAATCTTTTACTGCATATTTGCTAAGAATAACTTAAAGATCCTGGAGTCTGAAGAGGTTTACACTGCCCCCTAAAGGGGCATCCATAAAAGTTCCATATGTATCAATTACCTTATCAAAGTTTCCCCTAAATTTGCGTAACGGGTGTTAGATGTTGGTAGCAATTGAAAAGAATACCCCTTCACGTCTTCTATGACTGCCATTCAGTGAACGGTCCAAGGTACCAAACTTTCGTAGTGACATGGTTTACATTCGTAAAGAACAGTTATAGCCTTTTACTCTGTACAGTTGGCAATACAAATCGTAAACAAACGTTTATGTTCTCGACGACTCTATCCAGACGAGTTAAAGCAAGGGTGCGTGAGACCGGTCTTTGAAAAGGGCAAACGTAACGACGAAATTATGAAAACGTTTGCAACTATCGCCCAATTACACTTCTATCTTCAATCGACAAAATTTGCGAAAAAATTATCTGTGAACAATTCATAGATTCTTCTATGTCAACAATATGATTCCAGCCGCGCAAAAGTTCAACCATGCTACAAATAAAAATTATAGACGATATTAATAAACATTTAGACGATAAAAAATAAACACTTGCTCTCTTTAGAGACTTTTTACGGGCTTTTGATAAACTTGATCATGCTAAACTTATACTCAAACTGGTATTATTGTGGTATGACAGGTCCTGTCAAGCAATGGCGACTGACAACAGACTCAACTGGGGTCTACATGTTGAAGATGTTTTTTTTACATGTGGACCCCAGTTGAGCCTGTTGTCTATTGAAGTTTTTAACAGTCCGACAGAATTTTCATTCAATATCACATACAACCTTATAAATGAAAATATATGTACAATGAATGAATTGAATGAATGAAATTACATGAATGGAACATGTAAGTACCAATAACTTTGTGAACAACATTTTGCTATCCAAAATCCAACCTATTGATATTTCACTAAAATCATATAGCTAATATCAAACTCACGGTCTCTAAAGATGCAACGACACCTCATTTGTTAAAATCTGTCAAACCATTTGGGATGTAGTGGATTTTTTTACATCTACAACCCCAACTTTCCGACATTTAAAAAAAATCCGAAACTGAATCGACAAAAAACTATTTAATTATCGAACCTGCTCACAAATATTCACGAAAATCAATTGACAAATATGGTCTGTAGCGGAGAATATCCGGACATACGAAAGCATTTTTGGGCAATCCTGAACGGAGACGCTTCATTCGCTCGGTCAATAAGTATTTAGTTAGTACATTATTATATTAGTAGTTCTGCGAGAAATGTAGACCTCGCAAGCCCTTATAACCATTCGATAATTTTCAATAATTCAAGACCGATTTGGAAATTTATTTTTTGGGATGTAGCGGATTGTTTTACATTTACAATCCCAAATCTCGACATTTAAAAAAAATCCAGAAACTGAATCGACAAAAAAACTATTTAATTATCGAACCTGCTCACAAAAATTCACGAGAATAATTTGAAAAATAGGGTATGTAGGGGAGAATATCCGGACATACATCCGGACATACGAAAGCATTTTTGGCCAATCCTGAATGGAGACGCTTCATTCGCTCGGTCAATAAATATTTAGTTAGTTCATTATTACATTAGTAGTTCTGCTAGAAACGTAGACCTCGCAAGCCCTTATAACCATTCGATAATTTTCAATAATTCAAGACCGATTTGGAAATTATTATTTTTTGTTTGAAATGGTTTACCATCCTATTGGTCTCATTTTCACCAGGTCAAGATCGGATGGTGGGATACTGGAGAAATCGAGGGAACTCTTCAAATATTAAAGGCAGATTTATAGCGAGTTTTGTAATTTTCATAGTAATTACATTCGTACATTTACTATAAGGAAGCATCATTTTGTGAAGTGGAACTAATGATGAAGACCACAGATGGCCACCGGAACTTCTCAATACAAGAATAGCCTACAGGTTGCAATTTGGTAACTTTATTAAGGTTGGTCAGTAATGTATGCTCGTCGTAATGCATAATGATGAAATGGAAGTGATGGCAAAGTACCGAGAGCTTCTCGACAATTTATTGACGTCAGTCAGGACCTGATGTTGGGATCATGGAGAAATCGATGAAACTCTTTAATGAATAAAGACACTTATGGGTATGTCTTGTATCAAATAGGTATTATAGGTATTGAAGTCGGTTTTACTTGTTGTTTAATTATTATTCGTATTTTTAGTCGCGGAATTTAGATTTTTTTGTCAGACAACCCCAGTATTTCTGATTACGCTCAGTTTGTCGCACAATCCAGTAATTTTGTCAGGAAAAAATAGTATTTAGATTAATTATAAACTGGTTTTACTGTCAGACGTTTAAATACTATCCATTATCTAATCTATGATGTCACATTGGAGTGCTTGACTTGGTTGGAACAACAGAAATATCTAGAAAGTTCAATATTTGTCGCTGAAACGAGCGTCACCATAAAGGCATGTCGTCATCGTGACAGTACGACACAACCAGACTTGTTTCGTTTATCTTAGATCAACTTACTATGCCGGGAGGTATCTGAGTCAAGTGGTCGCATTATTGTAGACAGATTGCCCGGCGGTTCCGGAAACGAGTGTTTGTCCCTTGTGGCCCTTTGGCTATTAGTCAAGGGGTTTGTACTACGCCGATTGCTACGTTTGCTACGGCGTAGTAGGCATAACAGTCTCAATTTTATCTAGTTTGCTAATGCAACAACAAAATATGTGACCTTAGTATGTACATAATAGCCATTTTGATGAAATCGGTTTTATGGTTCCTAGTATCTCTTACCTCTTTGTCAACCAGGAGTAAGTAAATTTACAAATATATTTAGATTTCCAAAGATTTTAAATAAGTATTCCAAAATTTCTAGAATGATTGAACATCGTGATAGGAATTAATCAATTTTATATTACAAAAGGCATTCAGATAAGTTGGTACTTGTAGTTCTTTGTCTCGACGCATAATATCTTCTACTCCTTCGAAAATAATCTCTTATTCTGCTCAAATAAAGCTAAAGGAATCAAGATTCCTTACCCCGAAAATAACGCGATGGCTGAGATTAACAAACTTTGTCCTCGATAAATTTCTTTGATAGCATTCATCAACGTCTTTAGGGATGAAATGAAAAAGATTATCAGTAAAGTAAAGAAATTATTTTTCAATTTAAATGTCAAGCTATTTAGCTATATTCCTCGCCACAACCACCTCTCATAAAGTTTAAATCGCTTTGACTATGTTATGTTATGGGTAGGATTTAAACGTAGGTTTGTAAATCCAGTTTTTGCTTGGCAAAATACTGGTTTTGGCTAACTGAATTACTGAATAGTGACAGAAAATGAGCGCGACTTGAAATACTGGCTTCATCTGACAAAATTATTGAATTGCGCGACTAGAAATCTAAAAACAGCAATTTGAAAAGCTTAATTCGATTGACATGAAATGCAAAACGAGCGTTGTATTGCGTTCTTCTTACATATTTAACCTAATTCGCTTCGCTCCTTTATTCTTCAACTACCCTGACCTGACCCGCCACTTGGCACAGAGTCTTTTTAGCCCTTGAGCGGTTCCTAAACCATTCAGTAATTTTGTCGCGCAATTCAGTATTTTTCGGTGGCCATCCTCTGGTCCCTTTGACATAATTTAAAAACGAAAGTATATCATCTTTCCTATTGTTTTACACATCAAATCCTGGTAACTGAGTTTTAATTAGAAGAACAATAATTAATGAAGGCCTTCGACGTAATTATAAAATCCTTTCTTACTTTCTTTTACATTTCACTTATATACAGGGCTTAAAAGCTCTGCGCGCACTAGAGCCGGGCTTTTAAGCGTTCTCCCTTTTTGTTTGCGCCCATTATAAAGGAGACAATAGACTCATATGATCTATGTATATGCAGAGAACGTATATGAAGCAGTGGATAGCAAACTGATTAGTTTAGCTCCTTCCAAAGGGTACTCGTATCTTGCAGGTTGTAACTATATAAGAAGTTTTGGGCCAAGTTGCCAATCGATTACTAGAAGTTTATGCCTTTAATATGTGTTATATCTTGTATGTGTATAAAAGGAACTCCAAATGATAACAACGGCACAAACACGCTAAAAGGTGTTATGTTAATACTTTTGTTAGCACTGTTATGTCTTGGCTAGCTTTTTGGCTAGCTAGGAAGAATATGAGTGCCAGTTCTTATCTGACCTTTCTATTTTTCATATATCGTTATGATAAGGACGTAACAAGTCGTTATCTCAGAAAGCTTTACTGGGATGTGTGTGTGTGTGTGTGTGTGTAAGCTATCCTTTAAGTGCCACTTAAATTTACTAGTTCACTGAAGAACGTTGCTTGCAAACCCGTTACGACGTGGCAGAGTGGCGTAGCACCCAACGAAGGCGTAGCACAACTACGAAATTCTAAACGTTACATGGTTTTCACACAAAAGCGTGAGAGACGCACATATATTGTACTCGGTTTTCTTATTTAAGATTGAAATGTATATAATTTTATAGTTTCTATTTACACTATAAATTTTGAGTTTGACTAATAAATATTCAAAACAAAATTAGTGATCCAACAAGGAAAGCTGAAGCTTTCGGGGTTTGAAACGTACATCAATCTTATTATGAATTACGGCTCCGACAACATGCTAACATATTTAAAGCTTTGGCAATGTCAAGAATGTTTGAAATATATTTGCGGGATAAAATCAATTACTCCACTAAGTCAGACTGGTTAATTTGATTCAAATATGCCATATACATAAAAATATATGAATTTATATTTTTTGTTTAATCAGAGTGTTTGGTCAATCGATCCAAAGAATTAAAGCGAAGCTAAAAAAGACGATTTAGAACCATTTGAGCCGAATATACCTATAGCGTTGTGTTACCGTTAATTTTTTAATGATGATTTATGGTTTTTGGCGAAAGCACCCAGATTTTCACAGTTAATCGATAATGACTGCAAAATTAAACAATAATTGGATTATTTTAAATTTAATTATAATAAAACACTTAATAAAAATTAAAAAAAATATCTCTCTCTAATCTCTATATCTGCTACTTTAGATTAGTTTTTATAGATCTTTAACGAGCTTGACAAATTTGATTCATCAAAATAATAAGATTTTCGTACGCAATTAAAAAAAAACAGTAAAAGTTTTTATGTGCAAATAATTTTAAAAACATACTTGATTATTGTTCCATTTTTTTAGATATTGGTTACGTAGATACCTTACATATTGTTGAACTTGAGACCTACGAACCAGATTGAGGGAGAAGAATAGTTTTTAGACAGACTGATATGAACGTTTTTAGTTAATTTTACTTATGTTATTCTTGCTCAAAATGACAATTTAGTTTTCGCACACAGGCACGAACCCATCTTTTAACTTCTGTGGTCGTAATTTTCAACGTCATCTCTTCTCTCATGATATCAAAAGCCAGTCTTATTTTTGAAACTAACTCCTCTTTCGTGGTAAGGCCCAAGATCACACAAAACCACTGAAGAGCGCTTTGGCAAAAAAAAAAAAGTTTCCACTACATTCATAGGACTCAAAAAAAATGTTATTAACAAAGAGATTATCTAGTTTAAATACTATGTCGTTACGCGATTGGATTAATTTTCCCCGATCGTAAAAAATGTTGAACATAGTCTATATGTAAAGAGTCTCAATATGTTTAGAGTGCCTGCGTTTCGAGCTGTCATGTCAATGTCAACATGACAGCTAAGTACGAATATGGGGAAGTGTCTTGTTTGTGATGATTGTGCAAAATAATCAGATATTAAAATAATATGAATAGGAATAGACTTTAAATGTCGTTTCTTTGATTACAGGTGAGAATGTAGATTTAGTTTTACCTATAAGAGTTTCATGTTATATTTTACTTTACTTATTTTATATATTAAAAAGGAGAAACAATCATTTTAATAAAATCATAAAATAACTGATTTTTCTCATAATTTTTATACCAAAATTTTCCTCTTTTAGAGCTCCATATTAATCCTTAAATTTTATCAATTAGCTTATTTCCGTTTTTCAGTAAATTTGAAAAAAACACCTAATTTTTAACCTCTCCGGGCGGCGCGATGCTATTCCGCGCCGCCCGCTACCCCGCCAGTTCCGCTACCCCGCCAGAAGACGACGGGCGAATGCGGCGCCCCTCACCTCAACAGCCAGAACTGCAGCCTTATGGCGTAAGTCGTCTGAGCTATGAACTTCATATAAACTTTTACGTTTGACACCTTGCACCAGCTTCATGTGTCAAATTGGTATCACGCAAGTAGCATCATAATGGAGGCCAAACCCAAGCTCATTGAATAAAGCCTAGAAGCCTTCGGTGATACCCCGCAATCGATGAAATTGCATGAACATATGAACCATAGACACGCTATGAACTTCAGAGAGTTACGCCATAAGGCTGCTGGGCCTTAATTGCTTGGCTTGAATAGACCAGTCCTTTGCCCTGCCCCACATGAAAAAATCCTGTCTGGTATACGAGTGGGCCAAGGAATGGGTCCGTCTGCCGATATTGCGTATCTGATACCTCAAATGATATATGATTGAAATGTTTACAGATGATGTATTTTTGTTGCCGCTATGACAACAAATACTAAACAACAAAATAAAATAAATATTTAAGGGGGCTCCCATACAACAAACGTTATTTTTTCCTCGTAATTGATGGATGTTGATAATGGCAACAGATGCTTGAAATATTATCAGAATATTAAGAGATATATATATATATATTTACATATTAACTTTAAAAATAAATAAATAAATAAAAGTAAAACAAATATTTAAGGGGGGCTCCCATACAACAAACGTGTTTTTTTGCCCTTTTAATAGATAGCGCAAGTCCGACTCGCACTTGGCTGTTTTTTTTTATTGAGTCTTAAAAACTATTTTTTGATGATTAATATTTGTCGTGCTCTTAAAAGGTCTGAAAAAACTAAGTCTGAAGTTAAAGTTGCACAAATACAGATTTATTAGAATGCATATTAAGTGTTAAAAATAATCAAATTATTATTGAACTCCGCAGTTATTGTCGATTTACTGTGAAAATCTCGGAATTTACGCCAAAAACAATAAGTCATAAATAAAAAATAAACGGTAACACTTCAGCATAGGGCATAATGGGTTCAACTAGTTTTAAATGGTCTTTACTACCTTTGCTTTAAGTCTTTGCATCGATCTAACAAAGAACCTGAATAAAAACAAACTATGCTGTATCCATGAAATGAAAATAATATTTTATCGTTAATATTCAAATGGCACCCACATGTTTTGCCATTTTTAGGCCCTTTATGTTAGGACCCAAACAATAGTCATTTCCTACGAGTTCGCAAAGGCTTATATAACCGAGAAGTTCACGGCACGAGCCGAAGGCAAGGGTCGTAGCGAGGTTCGTAAAAAGCCTTTTCGAAAGAGTTAGGAATAGATTTTTTCCACCTGAGAACCCAAAATCAAGCGGCGAAAGTGCTATTTTTAGCTCAGAGATCGGAAAAATATATTTTAAATGAATTACTGTCACTTCATTCACATCCTTCCCGGAGGTTCTTTCCCGGTATCGATACTTTAGTCTTAATTTCAACACCAGCGCGGCATTGGTACGGAATCGGTTTTCGCGTTTTATTTTTCCGGCCGGTGCTAGTGCCGGTCTACGCTCGGCTAAATGGGTAATACTGACATAGACACATGCACACGGCTTTAATATATACACATGCAGATTTACACGCCGGCAGTTAGCGGATAGCTTTCTTCCCCGTTAACCCGGCCGGTGTCGTGCCGGCGGGTGGAAGAAAGCCCACTCTGTGGCCCTGGTAACGTACACGTGGCACCGAGGTAATAGCATAAGTTTTTCGCTCATCCCAATGCCGGAGACGATCTACCGGGGAGGATGGGATTAATTCAATGTCAACCTTTGAGTATGGTTTGACCTGTACAGGTATATGCATATGTGGCTAACGAAATCAGAAGATATGACAGTTATACACACGTCTGAACCCAAAAGAAGCCTACGTGAGCATGTCATACGTAGAAACAAAATTAGTATGGTGTGCAACAAGTAACAACACAATATTGATTGTTTCAATATCAAAACAGAATTTGTTTAGGGAATAATAAAACGACCGAATTGTCCCGCCTATCTCCAGCTCAGTCCCGTTATCCGCTTACCTAAATCTTCGACCGTGGTCTTCCGTCGAATTTCGACGTTTTGCACTCGGTCAACGGGATAGATACCTAACATGGAATGTGTTATAGTACATTAAGCTACAAGGGAAGTAAGTGAGCTATTACGGAACGAGATGCAATTTGGTGCCCGTGCGAGCTTCGCTCGCAAAGGGCTCTAAGGATCGAGTGCACCCGAGATATTTAGACGCCCGAGCGAGCGAAGCGAGCAAGGGCGGATATAGTTCGAGGGTGAAATAGCTACTTACAACCCGAGAGAAGTATACTATTTTACACCTTTCTTGCGAGGAAAATAAAACTCAACAAATAAAATAAAACAATGTAATTTAAATTCATTTAATGAAGTCATCATAGCATTTTAAATACCTTTCTTTTGATTTATTTGGCAAAAGGTTGTCGATTACATTCTCAGCTTCCATATCCACTTCATCACTTGACATTTTTAATTAGGTAATTAATTTGAGATAAACTTTATCAAACTTCAAATAATATCGATTGAATACCGCCAATTTTTTATTTTTTTTCGTGTTGGTTGAGTTTTTGACCAAGGAGGTTTGCATAGCTTGAACTGTAAAGTTGTATGAAAATCCATTACATATCAAGCATTGCTTGTTCTGCAAAGTAATTTGAAAATGGAACGTAGTTTTCAATGCAGACAATGAATGAATGACGTAAAGACTAACTTACATTCACTCTTTGAACGTAAGTAAGTAGGTCTTTAGGAGCAAGGCAGGTGTAAATATTTAAAATATAATGGCCTGCTTGATTAAAAATTTATTTCTGGCCAAGTACTCATGCCAGTATATAATGAAGTGCATTGTTAGAAAGCTTAACACTTCACTTCACACAGAATTAGTATTTTAAATAGTTAATTACCTGCATGATGAAAAAAGCGCCACGAAGGATTAAAATTTGCAATTCCTGAATTTTATAAAACATTCGCAACAAAGGCTTACAGCAATTTAGGCTTTTATCAAATTGAGCATCAAAATTGTCGGAGCCTTAAACCGAAATATTCGTACCTACTAACCGAGCGGCCGTTTTACTTATTGAGTCACAGGCGACTGGTGGCTCAGTCAGTATGTCAGTTGTTGGATTTCGATTTTCCCCAAAATAGTATAATGCGTGCGTGTGTCACCCCATATTGGATAATTCACCAAGTTAAAAACTTGGAAAAAAACTTCAAGTTTGAGCCCCATTTCTCCTCCCCGCTCGGGATACGAATGAAGTCTGTGTACATAAATAGTCCTCACCAAAACTTTTGCTGCACGTAATCAAACACCAAAACGTCATCTGTGTATATATTTTTTGTATATGTTGATTTTATCAAATAGCGCTGAATAAATTCTGAGAAAATTTGTATGGGACCACCTCTGAAGTATGTCTTACCAATGAAAACAATAATTATCAAAATTGGTTCATAATTGACGGAGTAATCGTGTAACAAACATACAAAAAAAACACAGATGAATTGAGAGTCTCCTCCTTTTTGAAGTAGGTTGAAAAGGCGTGATGCTATGTAGGTATGTATTTACAATTCGCTGTTCCCTCTGACTTCACAACGCGCTAGTTATAGTTGAAACAATAACCGGCCAATGAAAATTCAGAGTTTAAGCACCAACCGCGATAACAGTGATTGATGTAGGTAGGTCGCTCTGACTAGGCAAACAGCCGCAGGCGTGCCCGCCCGGCTGGGCACGGAATTAGTCGAATTTTACAGACAAATCGTCCATCACGACTGGCTCGTCAAATAGGCAAATGCTGATGTTTTTTTTAATTATTTAAGCTTATGGTAACGAGCTTTTGCCATTTTTGATCGCAGTGGCATAGTTATGCCCACGTTTTTCCAGTTAGGTATACAAAAGGTACTACATTTTGCGTATTATCGCATTGCGTATCATATGTCGGTATGTTTATAAGTCATGTCTACATATAATGTAACGTATCTATGTAAAGTATACCAACGAAGTCTTTGTGAAGAAAAAATACATAAGCATAATACAATAAAAATGTTATTTCAAATTGAATTCTCATGTTTCTTTCTCGATGGAATCATGCTCTGCGGAGCTTACGCGTCACGTTTTTCGATTAATATTTTTATGCCTTCTACTTTCACGAGCTCAGCTATGATAATGAGCTTTATTTTAATAAGTAACTGTGTTTATCTGAGTGATTTTGGAGACAAATTAACTGTGTTTAAATATACCTGTTAGATGTAACTCTCACTATGTTATTAAGAATTTCGCTATACTGACAATAGCGAAATTCTACGTTTCATATTCTGTTCTAATTGAAACTGCCACACTTATTTTTATTTCCTGGAATTGCCCCCCTGGTCCTTACTTTACAAATACAAAAGTACTTATGGACTAGTAGCTATTTATGCAAAGTAGAGCTTTCAAGCTTGGAGGAAAGTGTTATGTTAGCAGCGGGGGTAGACAAGGGGAGGCGGCAGTCTTGCATTATTTATTGTCACCAGAAGGGAAACTTTACGATTTATTCAACCAACTCAAAGTTTCGCAAGCAGATATTGAACAAGTTTGACGAAAAATATTATATATGTCACCGTAACATTGTCAAAACCGTTAGTTGATAAACTAACGTTTTTTGTCGTTAGTTGCTCAACTATCGACAGATAATAAACTGTAGCGTACTGCTTACTATATGACGCGTTAGTTGATAAACTAACGGTTAAAACCATTAAATCGTAAACTGGTTTAAACTTGAATTGCAAACGAAATACCAGGGCAAACACTGCGGTAGCTTAGGTGAAGACTAGAGGGAGCGAGCGCAGTGAATAACTTCCTACTATAAACTTAACCTTAACATTTATATATAGGCTCCTGACCCCACACTAGGATACCCGTGTCGTGGTAACCACATGCAAACAGGTATATCAGACAAAAAAATATCCAAAACCTGAATTTTTTTTTTCATCCCCAGCCGGGTATCGAACCCGGGACCTCTCGCATGGAATGCAGAGCCACAACCGCAGCGCCACAGAGATCATCGAAAGTATTTGTTCTGTAAAAAGGGGTATAAACTACGTTTATTCTGATTAATTCAGACTCTAGGGTCTATTACTCTATACTATTTTATTTACGGATAGCGTAGTTCGTGTAGGTATATCATAGAAAAAAGATAAAATGTGGATATTCTTCTAGGGCTCACTGAACCAAGAGGAAACCATGACACCCAATATCCTCTGGCATGGCGAACAGTGCCCCAACCATGGTATCACAGTGTAGTATTGCCTTACACTAATGCTACTCCATTAATTAATCTCTCACAAGGCTTCTGTAATAAAAGAGACTTATATTCCACATAGCCCTCCAGGCTCACTGAATAATGTAGGACTTACAGCGGCGTTATGATAAGTTTCAAATTCAGTACAATAATAAATAGGCCTGTACATTTATCATCTCTTTGTGAACGATATCTGGGAAATTACTCTAGTAAATGATTCTAAAGTCCTTGTGGTAAGACATTGCTGGTATTTTGGAATATTTTTATGCAGACTCTTTTTAACCCGCGCTTATTAAATACTTTCCGTATAAATGAATGTTATACAAGTACTTTCTCTACCTAATTGTCCTTTCTATATATATGGCTTATGTTTAAACGATCACCAAAAACGCTCCTATTTTACTACCAATAAATTCGAAATGACCGCCAGAATTAGTAAACGATCACCAATTGTGTTTGTATAAATTATCACCCAACTTCCTTTTATGTTTCGTGTACTTAAGTTTATGTTTTAAGTATTTTTGTTGTTCTTACATGTTCAACCTAACACGAAGGATTCGCTACGCCCCCCCCTTACCTCCTTTACCCTTCACATAAGCTACCGCAGTATTTTGCCGTGATATTTTCTGCAGCTTTTGGTGATCATTTACCCATTTTTCGTAGCATTTGCCCATTTTGAGTAGGAAAAAATATTTTGGTGGTGATTTTAATTTTTCTATACATATATTATACATATATATTCTTTGGGTCTGATGGGCCTATTATCCATATCACCAACGCAGAGTTGGGCTGGCCTCTTGTCCGGTAAGTTAGGGTCGAACTCGGTAATCGTTGTTGAACATTCGTGCCTCTTCCACACCGTTTGGGAAAGGGGGTGATGGTATAATGGTACGAATGTGTTTAAGTAGGCTCCTAGCCTACGGGTTATGACGCCATACTAATCTATTTTCGGTGTTTTCGTTCAATGTCCTGTTATTTTGGCGATATAAATATATATGCTATTATTTATCAATCCTTTATACATAGAAAGAACCGGCAAAAATAGATATCTCAATATTCTCAGGCAGTGCGTAAACAACGGTTGAATTATAATATTCATAATACGTGGGTGTAATATAAGAGAGGCCATCTCACATGTCAAACACATTATGATAATGTGTGCGTGGCTGTGTGTGTATGTGGTATTGTTTGGTGATGTGATCATGGGGATGTATGGGAGGCCTTGAGACGTCTAGAAAACGCTTGGAAGTCTTGGAATATGAAGTGAAAAACCGGACTAGTTTATGCAAAGTAGTGAAACCAGAGTTTTATACTTCTCTAGCGCTGCCTGTCGTATGTGTCTCCATAGTTTCAGTAGTCTGCTAATAAAAACAGTAAAGATAGGCCTGGTGATGTCCAATGTTGTAACAGTGACCTTTTAAATTGGCATTGGCAAATATTTGACGACCCGAATGGCCGAGTCGGCAGTGACCCTGCCTAAGAAGCCAAGGGTCCCGGGTTCGAGTCCCGGTGGGGGCAAATATTTGTTTGATGAGAACGGATGTTTGTACCCTAGTCATGGTTGTTTATCTATCTTAGTATAATATTTATCGATATAAGCATGTGTATCGTTGTCTAGTACCCAAGATACAGGGAATCCTAGTTTGGGGCTAGATCAATGTGTGTAAATAGTGTGCAAGGTATTATTATAATTATATTTTGGGTAGTTTCACAAATAGTATGAGCGACTTAATCGTACACTACCCTTGTTGGAAATTATTTATTCGCATGCTGTCAACCGACACCTCGTCAACCCGCTTTACTGTGCTCGATACATTTCATTCGCTCCGCATTGATGCAGCGCGAATAAAAATAAAAAAGGAATAAACTAAATGTTGACATTTAGTTTATTCCTTACCAGACCTTACTGCTAGCTGACACCGAACTCGAATAATAATGAAAAATAAAATATAATGGTTTCACAGTTGGTCTACTGGTTTTTCACGATCCGTGTATTTCCCTATCCGTCTACTTACCCCTTCAATCTACTTTAATTTACTTTCTTTTCATTTTCACATACTTATATTAGTTGTGGCTGAGTGTAATTTTAGTCTTATCACCTTTTTTGTCCCAAAGTCTCTTTGTTGCCGAGTGTTAAAATCGTTAAATAAAGAAATATTTATGCTTTTTAAACCACCGACAATCAACTTCTTTTGTTAGCCGCGAAAAGGTCAGAGAATGTCCAATTTCATTTCTGACACCTTTTTACTTATTTTTACTAAGATTACTGACTGTCAAATTGGTCAAAGGGCTTAGGGTGGTGCCGGCACATTTCACCTCCGTTTTCTCCCCAAACATCAAATATTTTATTATTGAAAAAGTTTATTTGTATTGCTCTCGGCAAGCTATTTTATCCGCCAGTCCACCTATTAGTCAGTCCAAGGAAAAACTCAGAAGAGTCTGTTATCGGTTTTACAATACTTCGGTTTTTTTGCGCAATTGCAATGACCTAGTCACGACCTAGGCTAGGCTATTTTAATGATAATAATAATAATACCTTGGACACCATTTACACACATTGATCTAGCCCCAAACTAGGATTCCCTGTATCTTGGGTACTAGACAACGATACACATACACATATAGTTAAATATTATACTTAGATAGATAAACAACCATGACTAGGGTACGAGCATCCGTTCTCATCAAACAAATATTTGCCCCCACCGGGACTCGAACCCGGGACCCTTGGCTTCGTAGGCAGCGTCACTGCCGACTCGGATCACAAAATAATACTTGTATTTGACTTAACAATAAGTATGATAAATTGTTGTCAATTTACTACGCTAGATATGTCACATGGTATAAATATTTACAGTTGATGGAAATCGTAGGCGATAGTGACAACTCTTTTTATATACCTACTATCTGAGATAACGTCCAACAATGAATGGATGCCGACGATTGTTAAATTTTATATTACTGTTTTCCTGAAATCCATAACCGTAAGTAATTTAAATTATTGCTACTGAACATTCAACGACAGAGCTATTTGAAGTTTATTGCTTTAATAAAAGTTACTGAGTTCTCGTCTTTGTCTATTCGACGAATTGGTCCAAAATTTATAAAAATATCGCCCAGAAAAAGGTGCGGTTTTTTATGCTGAAAATATTACTTTTGGATGCTTGATTGATTTCAGAGCTTTACACGGAGTCGCTATTGATTATTCTGTGCCTTTCTTTCTTGTCTGCTTGACACAACATATCATACTTATATACATTATTCTATACGCATAAAATACTCGAAGTATTTCTAGCTTTTCATAAATTATACCAAGATGAAATATCCGAATTTCAGCTGCCTAAATTGGATACTGAGTACTAACTTAGGTGTAGATGAAATTACTTCAGAAACACAATATGAACTTTCACCATTTGCTTCCAACCGCTCACAGAGGCATGTACGAAAACTTCAAGAAGTTCCGAAACTATAAGGAATTTAGATCAGCCAAAGTCAAGACTATTTCTACATTTTAGACCAAGAAGAAATGTTGGCCGCATAACTTCTGTCAACGTGGTGTTTTCTACCTATAATCAGGCCTTAACACATTTCTTGATTGATTAATTGTTTGACCATGTAGGTAAACCTAATTTAATTAACCCTTTAAGTATTTGAGAATCCATTATCATGAAGTAAATGGATGAGAGAATATCAAAGGCTTTTTACACATTTATTTTATAGTTCACCACTTTCCGCCTCCATTTATAGACCTCGTAGGTAACGTTATCCTACCTACATACACATTTATGCCTACAATAAGCCAAGGAATTACCTGGGCCTGCGCCTGCCCACATACTAAATTAGTATGTAGGCCTTAATTGACATAACACTCGCGGCTGAGTTCCCAAAACGGGGTAACCAGAGCTGCTGGATTACATAAATATTCCACAGCCACTTTAACCAAAAAAGACATGATGCTAATTCATCGCCTGATGGATGACTGCCTCTTGATTCGCACATGCACTATTCACACACACATTCGTAGGCAGCGTCACTGCCGACTATTTATATAGCATTTATTTATACTAGCAGCTGAAGTATTTTATATGCAAAATCATATGTACAAAGGTAAAGTATGTCAATCCAATAAAAAAAAAACTGTAGATATTTACATAAACTTAGCCTTTTTGCCTCTTCTCTACATTGGACCACTTTGGGAGAAGAAGGGCGTAGAAACTTCCATCTCTCTTAAAATTTGGTTGTGCAAAAAATAACAATACAAAAATTACAATATGAACTATTATAATCAATAAGCAGGAATAAATAATGACAAAATTATTAACAGCAAGCTTGTTGAGCTAGATTAACCCCATAGAGTCCCGTCATTTAAGTAATCTTGAAAATTGTAATATCCCTTTTTCGATAAAGACGCTTTAACAAGATTTTTAAATTGCTAAAATGAATTGCATAAATTTCAAAATCTCCAGACGTATTTTGTTCGCGAGTCTAAACCGAGATTATTTCATAGGTAAACATTACAGCTATCGCTATGTTTGTAAAATGTTGTAAGGTTCTGGCGTTATATTATATTTTCGATAATAAATTGACTAGCTACAGTTAGCATGCAAATTTCTTTAAAAAGCTCTCTTAAGGAGTCTGATTATTATTATTACATTATAAATTGCTCGAATAGCTCTTTTCTGTAAAATAAAAATGGTTTGAATATCCGCTGCTTTCCCCCACAACAAGATACCATAGGACATGACAGTATAAAAGTAACTAAATATACTAGCCTAGACTTAACCACATCCGTGTTTTGTCTGGGTATTCATAAATGGTAAATATAGTATTTTTTTTACCATTTATGTGCCCACCAAATAGCCTTTACCGCCTGATACATATTTAGAATGTGGCACCGCCAAAAAAGTCTACAGCGCGACACCGGCGTTGGTGACGGGTTTTCTGACTCATATTGATAAATTAATCACCTGAATTACCAGTGTGGTAAAGCGCCTGCAAAGGTACCCCTCTTAAAAATGATGGAATAAATGACGTAATTAAAAAAAACAAGCAGACAAGACTTAAACTAATTATCAAGATATAGATAATAAATCGTTAAATTTAATTAAATTTAAAATGCAAGTGGAACCTTCTGTATTAGATAACATTAATCCCGCTAGACTGTTTTGTGATTTTTGGTGAACCGCAGTCTTTTTAAGGTATTTATTTCCTGGTTTTTAGTTCAAAATTACGAAAAATCGGCAAACTCTTAGTTTAAAACTCAGGTGTTATAGCTTATGCATATTTATAGCCTTTTGATGCCCTTTATTTTGATACCTCTCTCGAGGATCTAAAAAAAATGATTTTTCAGCCCAAACATGCACATAATAGCCGCATTTTTAAATAATATGTACCCAGTGACACTCGCGCCATCAAGGTGAATGTAATGACGTATTAGTTATCAAAATTGGTTGAGCCGTTGAGTATTAACGAGTAAAGTAACAGACCTACCTACATATAGGTCAAACAATTAACACTCCTCATTTTGCTGCAGACGGCTAAAAACGCAACGAAACAGCCTTTTCCAATAGGTGGCGTTGGAAGCGGACTTTATTGTTTGACACCGCAATGCAAAGAGTTTCGTTAAACCGAGGCGCGATGCGTAATAAACCCAATAACGTGTTGATAATTCAATATGTAAGTATTCAGTAAGTATGACGATCATGATCTCAGGTGCCCATAAATAAAATGATGAAAGAACAGGAAAAATGCTTTGCAAAGCAGCGCTACGGGCAGCTAGCTCAGGAATCATTTAGAAATTGTTTTTGTTATTTTATTTTGTTATTCCCGGAATCGAAAAACATTTGCCTCAAGCTAGATAAACAAGTTTAATTTAAAACTCACGCCACAATTAACTCAGGCCCTTCCCAAGTTTACCGCAAATCTCTGGATGAACAAATACACGCAAATTAAATCGCATTACTTAAATGGCCCCAAAAGTAATGTTTTACCACTGGGCAGTCGAGAAATTCCAAATGGAATGTTGAATTAAGTTCCACCATGCCAGCTAATGGCATAGCATGGTATCTATAAAGTGAAATCTATCGAACAGTAATCGAGCGGCGTAACCTTTTGCAAGCATGGTTCATCTGTTCAATATGTAAGAAGTCTAATGAATCACCGTCAGATTCAGATGCTGATTGATTACTTATCTGAGATTTTCCTAAGCGAGGCTACGCTGTTTGTGTTTAGACTACGACCTCTCCATAATTCCAGCGAAGATTTCGTCTTAGCTGTAATCAAAGAAGCCTGGGCTCAAAATAAGTTTATGTCGATATCAAAATCAGACCACTCCCCATACCTTACGACGAAGAGTTAAGTATAGAGCTGAGTTTATCACTTGCTCGTGAAAGGGCCCGATAAAATTTACAGCATGGCCCAAGCCTGTTGTTTTATTTTATTACAGGAATGGCGTAAAACCGTCTGTTTTTCTCTTAGTTTCTTTACTGAGTTTCCCTTAGTAGATATTTAGTTAGTTTCTTTGGTACTCGATTTACCTAGAACTAGCTTGGGTTTTCTAGAACTTTGGAGTGTTATAAATGAACGAAAAATGCTGTCACATATCGTTGATAGAACGTATATTCGCCGCCGACTCTTTCGTTTCCATATAAAGGGCATACGTAACATTTTTGGCATACTAACTGTCAAAAAATCATGATTTCTACAACCTGTGATGAAACGAGTGTTGATTTTACAAGCAATTATGTGTACTTTTTCTAAAACTAAAACTTTCCAAAACTTTTCGAGAAATCTGTCTTCGAAGGGCGACAAAAACAACTTTTTGCACTTTGAACTCCGATTTCTCGGAAAGGATATCGTTTTAGAAATTCATAATTACATACATGAGTCTCAATAATTTACTCTATCGGTTTCATCTCTGGCCGCAGATATCAAGATTTTTTTGAAAACAGTGCCAGTCCTCACACAAAAATGTTAGAATACTTTTGACACATCGTTCATTTGCGGCATCTTAAATGTATATGAAAACATGACAGTTGGCGCAGACTGGCAGCCGTAATGAGAAGAAATCGTTACAATATGGAAATGTCACCATAATATAGTCAAAACCGTTAGTTATCGACAGATAGTAAGCCAGACCGACAGGATTTAGAATGTACGTTTCCTTTGTTCTTACATGTCAACCTAACACGAAGACTATTCGGAGGCATCGTAGCGCTCGCCCCCTCTAGTATTCACCTAACCTACCGCAGTGTTTGTCCTGGTATTTCGTTTGCAATTCAAGTTTAAACCAGTTTACTATTTAACAGTTTTAACCGTTAGTTTATCAACTAATTCACTCTCTCTCACCCAAAAAACATTCTGGAGCACATTATGAAGACGTTGGATTGGAGTGAGAGAGGCGTCAACACTAACAGGTTTGCGGATGACCTCATTCTCATCGCCGAATGCATCTCAGATCTCCAACATGTGCTCGCAGAATTGCACGAAGCTTCCCTAAAAGTCGGTCTCAGGATGAACATGTCCAAGACCAAGATAATGAAGAGTTGCCCTAATTGTTGGCAATGACATCGTACAGGTAGTCAGTGATTACGCCTATCTTGGACATCGTTTATCCTTTGACCGAAATGCACAGGTGAAGGATATTGAAAGACGCGTCGGATTAGGGTGGGCAGCTTTCGGGAAACTAAATGATGTCTTCAAATCCTCAATCCCACAATGCCTGAAGTACAAGGTGTAAAACCAATGTGTCTTGCCCATCCTCACCTATGGAGCCGAAACATGGACGCTCACAAAGCATAATGTGCATATTATAAATGTAGCACAAAGAGCGATGGAGCGTTCCATGTTGGGTATCTCTCTTGTTGACCGTGTGCCAAACGTCGAAATTCGACGGAAAACTAAGGTTGCAGATGTAGGCAAACGAATGACGAGATTGAAGTGGAGATGTGCGGGACACTTGGTAGACGGGAAGACGGACGGAGGACCAAAGCAATCACAGACTGGTGGCCACGGGGAACGACAAGGCCAGTGGGCAGACCACCAGCCCGATTCATGGTCCGACGGTATCATCAAGTCATCGGGATCCCACTGGGTGCGAAGCGCAGGATCTGGGAGATTGGCGCTTTAGAGAAGAGGCCTCTGCCCAGCAGTGGGTCGATGTGGGCTGAATATGATGATGAGTATCAACTAACGCGTCATATAGTAACAGTACGCTACAGTTTACTATCTGTCGATAGTTGACCAACTGACGAGAAAAAAAAACGTTATTTTATCAACTAACGGTTTTGACAATTACGGTGACAGAAAATAAATGAATAAGTTTCCTAGAAGATATTTTTGGTGTTTTTCTTCATATTATGTACGTTAGCTTTTAGACATCATTTCTTTAGAATCCCAAACTCCACACAGCTACCTTAAGCTTGAATTTCTCAAATATATACATGTATAGAATTTATTCGACGACCCGAATGGCCGAGTCGGCAGTGACGCTGCCTACGAAACCTAGGGTCCCGGGTTCGAGTCCCGGTGGGGGCAAATATTTGTTTGATGAGAACGGATGTTTGTACCCTAGTCATGGTTGTTTATCTATCTAAGTAGAATATTTATCTATATAAGTATGTTTATCGTTTTCTAGTACCCAAGATACAGGGAATCCTAGTTTGGGGCTAGATCAATGTGTGTAAATGGTGTCCAAGGTATTATTATTATTATTATAATTCTACTTTAGGATATCATTCTAACGTTCTAACTATATGTTTCTATGTTACTCAGGTACTCGGCTCAGACACTGACTGGCACTTCACGCACCGCGGCCTCGCGCACGCACGCCCGCGTCGCTCCATAGCGCACTCGCGTTTACTAAAGCAGCACCCGCTGGTGAGTCGCACAACAGACACCCCATCCTATTTCCTATACAAAACATCTATTCTCGAGTCGTTTAATGAAGTTTTCTAGAAATGACAGCTCACATAGATTCATTCAGAAGGCATCTATCATCTTTCAAAATTGACTTTTTGAAGGTTTTTTTTTGATTGACGCCATCAGAATACATTTTGATTGCGATTGCGACAATTTTTAGACGGATTTGAATGAACTTGCAATGCTGACATTTCAAAATTGCAATCAAATTCGGAGTTTTCCGAGAGCTACTAAAACAAATAGTTGTTTTGTTTGTTGTTGACAAGTGACAGCTCTTGTTCTGCGGTTACGTCAAAGACCAGATGTAGATTCATCGAATCCAGAAATTGGAGTTTAAAGTGCAAAAAAGTTGTTTTTGTCGCCCTTCGAAGTCAGATTTCTCGCAATGGATATCGTTTTAGAAATTTATAATTTAACACATTTGTTTGTAAAAAAAAACTCTATCGATCGACACCCGTTTCATCACAGGCTGCAGAAATCATGATTTTTCGATTGTTAGTGTGCCAAATGTTACAAGCCCTTTGGAACTACTTTATTTTCATTTTTATGAGCTGTCAAAAAACTCCTTATTCTAAGTCGCAACCTCTATCAGACTCTATCTAGCTCCTATTACAGCTTGACCGCCGTAAACTCGAACCTCGCGGGAGAATGCGTATACATACATATGTATTGACGACCTCTGTGGCGCTGTGTTAGTGGCTCTGCCGACCATGCGACAGGTCCCGGGTTCGATCGCCGGCAGGGGATAAAGAAAAAAAAAACCCACGTTGGATTTTATATGTATGTCCTGTCGCTGTTTCTGGTTCCCAAGGCACAAGGTATCCTAGTGTGGGGCCAGAAGCAATGCATGTGCCTGTATATAAATGTTTAAATATATGTCTAAACAATATCATATATATCATGATATAGCCAACCATGGTTGATTAGAACTTTCTTTGAACTAAGAAGTATTTTAGGGCAAAGCACTGCGGTAGCTAAGGTGAGACGAGGGGCGAGCGCAGCGAAGTCTTCGTGTTAGGTCAACATGTATAACACAAAAAATACCACGTAGTACCAGAATACAAATGGTTTTAAAAATACATGTTTTCGTGAAATTCGACCCTTCCTGAGCATTTCATGAAATAATTGTCTATATCATGAAATGGTTGGCCGATTCATGATGAAGTCAATCCATGGTTGGCTATTTCATGAAATAATCTAAGTCTACTATATAGCTGCGACATATACGTTGTTCTGTTTAGATTGGTCAAACGCCAATTTTCAAGTGATGGAGATAGATATTTGGGATAGGGATTAAGCTACAGCTACAATCAGCCCAGATCACGAACGATTAGGCATCGAATAAATAAATGTATTGAACTATCAGTGACTCTTATGATCTCCTACATAAACGTCATTAATGTTGTCTGGATTCGCATACAGATCGAATAATAATTGTCTATAATTGTCTATATCATGAAATGGTTGGCCGATTCATGATAAAGTCAATCCATGGTTGGCTATTTCATGAAATAATCTAAGTCTACTATATAGCTACGACATATACGTTGTTGTGTTTAGATTGGTCAAACGCCAATTTTCAAAGGATGGAGATAGATATTTGGGATAGGGATTAAGCTATAGCTACAATCAGCCCAGATCATGAACGATTAGGCATCGAATAAATAAATGTATTGAACTATCAGTGACTCTTATGATCTCCTACATAAACGTCATTAATGTTGTCTGGATTCGCATACAGATCGATAAAGCTGTCAGAAATGCAAGATCACTTCACATGGCCTTTATTTGCTCATTCAAATCGACCCATTGTGGTAAAGTGACATATTTCCCATACACTGAACATCACTTAGATACAAATTGGAACAAGCTTGCCTTCGTTTTGAGTTGTCGAATACGACAGATGAGCCCTTATTTGCCTAAAGTAGAGAAGTGACGGTAATTTGACAGAAATTGCAAAGATTTGCCTGTGCATTTGTAAACCGATTTAGAGGGAAAATATGAAAATCTATATGTTACGCTCAGAGTGAGTAATTGGCGATTACTCATGTATTGCCGGTCAATATGAATAATAACCAAGGTGTGCGGTCAATTTGATCTTTAACCGGTCATCATTAAAAGTAAATAAACACTGGCAGGCGATTGACGAAAGTGATAAATATGTACAGATGTAGTGAATAATCCTTTCCTATCGGCAAAACTCGGAACAACGATAACACCCGAATGGTGCCGATGTGTCTATGAATTACTATATTATTAAATTACGTGTAGCTATCAAATAAATCGCATACTTTATTTATCAATGTCAAATGACAAAGACGACGACGTTTAGTAAGACAAGAACGAACATTTCCGAGAAAATACGAAAGGAAAGGATTATTCACTACATCTGCAGGCCTATTCGTGCCACAAAAAAACACTATCGTTTCGATCTCGTTACGATCGAGTTGTCAAATTGCGATTCCTGCCACCAAAATACGATCTGCGTAGTTTGATAGTTTCGAGATCGCAAAAATTAATGAACGAAATGGAATATGACGCGATTCCTGCCAGTTTTTTCAAGTTTTTCGGTATCGCAAACCTGTCATATTTTGACGTTAAAACGTTTCTAAACAATTGGAAGATATAGTGAATTTGTAAGATCGCTAATGATATTTATTGTTAAAATCACAGGAAAAATAATAAGTTTTAGTGTTGAATTTGTGGTTTTTAACTCTGGTGTAGGTTGGGAGTGTAGAGGTAGGTTGTGAGTGTGAAGTAGGACACCCTAAATGTGACCTTTGCAGTCAAATTTAACGCTTACGAGTGTTACGACCAAATAATACTAAATAACCAAGATATTAAGCCTTTCGTCAGCCGGACAGCCGTTCCTACCACGTACATTTCCATCCTTCCCGAATTCGTTTTTTTCCTAAGCATTATTTGTTGTAATAATCATTAGGCGTTATGTATTATTGCTACATAATGTACAACCATTTCATTAATTTAAGATGAGGCGAATTCAAAGAATGTGGCGTCTTCTTGATACAGCTCACAGAGTTGATGTTGCGAATCGCCGCCGTCAGCTGCGTCAGTTAAGGCAGAGGAATGACCCCTTCGAATTGCCGGATGCAGAGTTTGTAGCGACGTACAGACTCTCGAAGGAGGTTGTGCAAAACCTTATAGAGGAGTTGACTCCAATTCTAAGCCCCACAGAGCCAGGAGATATATCAGTGGCAAGGAAGGTATGATAATTAAATAAATATTTTGTACATACATGTACTTATAACTTATTTTATAAAAAATGGATTAAGCACTTAAATAAGTATAGGTAATGTAAGGTAAGATGCTTCATGTTTCAGGTCTTGATTGCTCTTGGTTTTTTTGCCTCTGGATCGTATCAGAGAGGAGTGGGCCAAGGCGCTACACATAGTGTATCTCAGCCCACAGTCTCAAAGGCTAATAATGAAATAACGGATGCACTAAACCATCCGGGAATCCTTAGAAAATACATTGTGTTCCCTAGAACACGTGAAGAAAGGAACACCATAAAACAAAGCTCGTCTTACAATTTAGCCTCTAGTTATCCCTGAATGGGTAGGCTATAAGGTTCATTGTACCCACTTTTGGCAGGTGTTTTGTTAGTCTCATAATATTATGCTGAAAAGAAAAATTGATATACCTATATAATTTTTGCAGATTCTTTGAGTTATATAATTTCCCGGGGATTGTGGGCTGCATAGATGGCACCCATGTCTGCATTATGAGGCCTACTGAAAATGAAGAGGAATACTTCAATAGGATGCACACACATTCCCTCAATGTGCAAATAGTTAGTTTTTTAATTAAACAAATAAACATTTATTTAATATTTATTTTTTTAAACAACTAAAATTTAGGAATTTGTAATAACAGTTTGTATTTATTTACATAGGCTTTATATAACAACTCGAGTGCCTTTCCCACTAAGATGGACTGTCTGTTTTCTCTGTCAGTCTAAAGAGAAAGGTATGCCAGTGGTAGTACAATTTATATGAAACTGTTCACATTTAGACAGATCCATATTGTAATCGCAGAATCTCTGCAGGAACTCGGCGGGATGCTAAGTGGCCTAAATGCTGCTTCCCAACATGTAAGTCTCGGTATGAACTTGGACAAGACGAAAGTCATGTACAATGCTCACATTAAACCGGAGCCGGTGATCGTTGGTAAGGCAGCCATCGAAGTTGTGCAAGAATATGTCTACCTTGGGCAGACTATTCCACTAGGCAAGGAGGCTGCAAGGTGCATCCAACTGGGTTGGGCTGCATTCAGGAAACTTCGTCACATATTCTCCTCGGCCATTCCTCAAAACCTGAAGACAAAAGTCTTCAACCAGGGCGTCCTGCCAGTGATGGGAGTCTCTTTGGGAGAGGCCTATGTCCAGCAGTGGGCGATCATTGGCTGATGATGATGATGATGATGATGATGACTCAGAAATACTTACCATGTAGTCATCCTCTGCATTTGACAGTAGAGGAGGCAGCGGGTCGACCCGAATATTTGGGATTTGCCCACCAAACCTGGGACCCAAAATTCCCACTGCCCTCTCCTCCACTGCAGACAGAGGAGGACATAGTGCTCCCCCTCCTCCAGTCCCAGTGTGGGACTTGTTCAGTGCCCTCAACCGCACTTTTAACTTATTTTTGTAGTCGCTCCAGTACTATAAAATAAAATATACCAATCAAATACAATACTTATACATCTTGGTAACAGGAAACGAAGATACAAACTTTTAATAGACTAGACTACATAGCTTAGTCCACCCTTTCACAGTTTTGTGTGCTCCCCCGCCTTGTGAGTTTAAATTGCTGGCAATCTGGCTCCATGATTCCTGGCTCTTGTGCCTAGCCTCGGTGGTTCTAAGAAAGCCGACGGCTAGGTCACGGTGGCTCTCCATAAAGTTTAGCAGAGCCTCCAACTGTGCGTAGGAGACTCTGCTATTTCTATTTATATCTTCGTTCATCCTTATTACTTGGATAAACAACTTAGAATTGCAACAATAACAAACTGGTACATACGTTTTCGTAAGAAAACAAAAAATAAAATTAATGGCTTCTGTCAGATGTGCCAACGTTGTGCTATTCTTCAACGTTGAATAAAAAAGTCGTCTAACATTACTATCGTATCGATACTAAATCCAACAAAATACATTGTTGGAAAAATTGATTCATCGAGTTTTTAATTTAAATAGCATTAAAACAATAATTAACAATACATCCTCGTAAGAAATAAGTTTAATCAAACGCAATGATTCATTTATGAGTTTAAATTAATAAAATGTAATTAAAATTAGTGGTAGTTAAACATAATTTATACATGGCAATTTGAAGGTTATTATTTCATTCATTTCACTCAAGCGATCGAATTAAGTTTTAGCGAGAGCTAAGCATAGGAGGCAGGAATACCGTTTCTGACCATTGCGTATTTCTAACGTAATTCGATCGTATCGTAGACAGATCGTTTTTCAAATGTTTTGGTTGTGGCACGAATAGGGGCCCTGTACGAAGTACGTGTCTGAGGGGAAATTACACACAAAACATTTTTGACGTGATAACGATCGCAGGTATAACGAGAGAAAGACGGACCGATCTCCCGTCTCATCTCGAGCGCTGCCAGTCATTCCGTGAAACTTGTCACGCGGAATCCTCACGAGCGGAGGCTGGCATAGCGTTCGAGTGAGTGGACCGATCTTCCGTCTCTCTCACTCTAGCGGCATACAAACCCTTTATCACGTAAACATCTCGATCGTAAACCTACTTTACAAACAACCAATTTTTTTTTTAAGTGAAAACTTCTTTAGCCGTGTTGGGCACTTTTTGGTAGGGGAAAATGTTATTGGTTCGCGTCACCGACATGCCCGCGTTGGGCACTTTTTGATAGGGGAAAATCTTAAGGGTTTGCATCGCTGACATGTTCGTATTGGGCACTTTTTGTTAGGGGAAAATCGGCGGTCTCCAACTGCCAATTATTTTTTATTTATATTATCGCGGTCTACACCACTATTGCTTGAAAAGAAAATGTACTACCTCTAAAGAAAAAAACATATAAACTTGCATATAATTGTTGTTGTAAAGATGTGAAAACCAGATTGAAGTTAATTTTAATTCTAACTTTATGAAAATTCAAATTATAATACTAAAAATTCTAAGTTCTCACATCAATCGGCGGTCCCTATAACCGCCAATCAATTCTTTTTATACATAGCTATTAGGGGTCCCACTGCTGGGCAAAGGCCCTCCCATGTTGCGCCCACAACTGTCTGGCCTGGGTCCACCCCGGCAGAAACGCATCGAGGCCGTCCCGCCATCTCCGTCTAGGTCTGCCCCTACGCCGGCGTCCGTCCTGTGGCACCCAGTCAGCAACAATGTTCGCCCACCTGTCCGGGTGGATGCGACAGACATGGCCAGCCCAGTGCCATTTGAGCTTGGCGGTCTGTACACCTACGTCGGCAATGCCAGTCAAGGTGCGCAGCGTGTTGTTCCTGACGCGATCCGTCCTTCGAACATTCAACATGCTGCGCTCCATGGCTCGCTGTCAAGCCTTGAGTTTGGACTTCTGAAGTTCGGTGCGACCAAGTCTGAACACCGTAGGTTAGGACGGGCAGGATACACATATCGACGAGTTGGCGCTTTAAGGTCATGAAAAGGGAACCCTTCATTAGTTCCTTCATGGACCAGAAGCTCTTCCAGTTATTTGAGACTCTTCTCTCAATTTCGATGTCCTGTCTGTTCTCGAAGGAGAATGTCTGCCACAAATAGGTGTACTTGTCGATATACTGTATCTCCTGCCCATCCACCTCGACCCTATATTTTGTGCTGTTGTTCATGACTTGGGTTTTCGACCAATTCATCTTCAGTCCAACCTCAAGGCTCACCGTGCTGAGTTCTTGTAGCATTTGCTCGAGTTCGGGTGTTATTGGGGCGAAAAGGACAATGTGATCGGCGTACCGAAGGTTAGTTAGCCTTCGGTCACCGACACCAATACCACTATCCGTCCATGGGATCGCCAGCTTCTTAAAAACTTCTTCGAGGGTGCAGGTTAAGAGTTTCTGGGACAGCGGGTCTCTCTGCTTCACTTCGCGGTCTATAGAGAACGATGGTCCAGCTAAATGAAGTTTAATGTCTGCATTACTGTTATGATATACGTCGCTAAGATTGATGTATGAGGAATTAATATGTTGAGTTTGGAGTGAAGTGAAATTGGAAGAATGATTAAGGCTGTCAAATGCTTTGGAGTAGTCAACAAACCCTAGGTATAGAGGTTTGTTGAACCCTTGAACCCTTTGCCTGTTCCGGAGGTTGGTGAGAGTCTAGTAGTGCAGCACCTTGGTAAAGATTTTATAAATATGTGAAACTAGGCCAATCGTTCTGTAGTTTCCAATATCTGTTCTATCTCCCTTCTTGTGTTGCATAGGTTTGTTATGTGCGGGAGCAAGATGGCTCTACCAACTTTTAGGGTTTCGGTGGTGATGCCATCTGTAGATGGGCTTTTGTTGTTTTTCATGGTCTTCAGGACACGGACCTCATATCCTTGGGACAGTTATATTCTAAGGAAATGTTATTTTTAGTGGGGTCGGAGTATAGTTGTCGATAAAATTTTGTACAAATATCTTTTATTATTTCTCTCCTTCCGTGTTTCTATCCGTTTTCCTCTGTCAGTCTGGTTATCCAAGATTTTCTTTTAGGAAAACCTTGTTTTGCTGCACGGAGTGAGGAGTTGTTTTCCATAGCTCTTTTTACTACATCAGTGTTGAAGTTGCGGCTATCTTTTCTGATGCTACATTAAACTTTTCTATCCAAACTATAGTACTCTGGGGAATTTTTGGCCAATGTTTCTCTCTGATACATTAATGATTTGGTCTGCGAACTCAGTTTATTTTTGTTAGGTTTCTTCTGTGTTTATATTTTTACTGGCGATTTCTATGGCTTCTTTCAAGTTTTGAAACGATTGACATACAAATTAAATATGTTCAAAGTTCAAAGTCATTACGCAATGGAAGCCATCGGTAATGCTTTCTTAAAAACACAAGACCATATACATCGAAAGTCTTCTAACCTATATGTAAAGGAAGGATTTTAGGGCCACTAGTTTGATTAAGAAACTGGAGAGGAGGCTAAAAATTATCATATATTATTGTTATTTAGCTAGCTAGCGTAGCTCCGTGGTCTAATGGGTATCACGCTTGTTTCTCACACAGGAGATGCAGGTTCGATTCCTGACCATGTACTAATGAGATAATTAATTTATCTTAAGTACATTATCGGACGTTTAGTGTTTCGGATAACACGTTAACCTGTAGGCCCGGGTACTATCGCTACGTGGTAGTGGTCGTAAAACCCCTAGTATGGCTTAATCTTACTCGTATCCGGGTAAGGGCCTATGCCCCGCGGTGGGGACATTAATGGGCTACATTATTTATTTATTTATATTGTTATTTATTAGTTTCAAAGAATCGTTTGGATATTATACATCATGACCGGTTAATGTGATGATTTCTGCCTTATTTATCGCTTTGACAAAGTTGGGCGGTTATTATGAAAAATCGCCGGTCAGTATTCATGATTACCGGATTATTCACTTTACTGTCACAAAGGTATTCTTGTTTTTGAATTTTGTAAATTGCTACCACGATTCATTCCATTTGTCGACGAATTGCGAAATTCTTGTACTACTGGGTATATGTCGATACTTAAAGCTAGAAGGTTGACAAGAAAAGCTCCTTACAAAATGGGTCGTTAGCGTTAGGAGCATTACACGAATAGCGACACATAATGAACTGTAACGACTTCCGCATCATTATTACTTCACATATAACGGTATTGTACCCCGAGCATGAGTATATACTAGTATATCCCGAGATATATCATCTATCTAAATAAATATATAAAGTAATACCAAAACTTTGTAACGCCTAATCTGGCATACGGCTGGACCTGGATAGGAGTGTTTACATAAGTAATATTGAATTTATTTCAGGTCAAGGAGGGTACAGAAAATTTTGTTCAATACATCCTATAATAAAATAACACGGGGAAAAAGTGACAATTTGGCCATAGAAAGGCCTGCAAAGAGTTTATTTTATCTGAGGCCGTGCCCCGGCCGCGGCTGTGGCATCTGATGTCACATTCCGTTTCGACCGATTGTTATTCTTTTCGCAAATTTGAATTTTCTGTCCTTATTTTGCAATTTTAATAAAATATTTTAGACAATTAAATGGAGACTAAAAAGTAAACGTATGTCTAAGATTGATTGTAAGGAGGATTCAGAAAACTATAATTTCAGACAAATTTAAAACACATCGATATTCCCTATTTAGGGGTGGTCATACACTCGAGGTCTAGTATGCTTCCCTTTCCCGCATACAAACCCTTCTCATTTGGCCAGCACGTCGAGTAGAAAGCATGTAACGAGATGGGGAAGGGCGGCGCAAGCCACCCCGGAATGTTTACATGGCTATCAAGCCGAGTAGCGAGTAGCCGGTAAGAATATCCATAACTACCTATCCTAAAATAAATAAAAAATAGTATAACCCTAATTTTAGTAAGGTCTGATGTAGATGAAGAATTTGAATCCACCTCCAGCCTTTTATTAATTGTGAAACAAACCATTAGGGATTTCATCTCTTGGTGGCCGGTTATAAAAGTAACTTATTCCACTAACTTAACCACTAAACTTAGTTTAGGGTGCGGAAGTTCCGATCCGTTCCGGTCCGGTCCGGAGCTCGAGGAGGAATAAAACTCCATCAGATAATTTTCTCGCTCTCTTATCTACTGCTATTCTACCATGGCTGTTCTGCTACGGCGCCGTGCGAGCCTGGAATATGATGATGCACCCTAAATTACACATGATCACAAAATTATCACGGCTCGAGGAACATGGTTTTGTACATCAATCAAAATTAGGGGTATACTCCATACTATTGCTATCTTTAGGTCGTTTAATAAAACAAAGATTACTCTACTCGGGTAAATCAATTGCTTCATTCCCAAACTTCAGAATGCAGTATTCGGATAGAAAACAATTACAAACAGTCTGGGGCAAAAACCTAACTGGCTGGCGAATATCCCACGCGAACAGGCTCGTCTCCTTACGAGGACAGCCACATCGAGTGCAAGGTTTGCTCTGGCAATTTAACAATTTACACAAAGGCACGCTAAACAAATCATTTCCAAGTCAGAGTACGAGGAAGTTGCTAAAGTAGTATATCTAAAAATCCACAAGAACACGGGGCCATTGGATCAGAGATCTCTGTTATCCCAATTGAAACTATCCCAGCTTTTAACATAGATGTGGTCGCGATGACGTAATCTGAATGGAAGTGAATCTATGATTTGATATGCGCCTTCATTTTGAAATAAGAATTTGGGCGGGTGACGGTTGTCAGATGTGTTAAGAAGAGAAATACTGATGGAAATAGTAACACAAAAAAATAAGGGGCGACAATATTATAAAAAAATATAGGGCTATACAGGGTGTTTGCTGCATCATTTGCCGAATTAAAATGGCGGATAGAAGGGGATAGAATTTTCTATCTCATAGGTCCACAAAAAATAGTTTTAGCCCAACGGATTTTTTTATTTTAATATTTTAAACTTTTTTGAAAAATTCTCCAGAATTACTACTTTAAACTTGAATATATAACAAATTTATTAATAAAACTTGCAATTATTTACTGTTATTGGTTGTGTAATGTTGTATGGTTCTTTTGTAGTCAAATTACAGGAAATTAACATCTAGTTATTTATTAAATTACACACAAATGCTTTTTCAAGAAGCGAAATTTTGTAACGAATCATCTTTAACTTGCAATAAAAAATAACTAATTTCACTTCTTGAAAAACCATTTGTGAGTCAATTAAAATATATAGATGTTAATTTCCAATATTTTTCATTTCATTTTTTCATTTCTTCTTTTCATTTTCCAGTAATTCTGGAGGATTTTCAAAAAAGTAAAAAATATTAAAATAATAAAATCCGTTAAGTCATCACTTTTTTGTGGACCTAGGAGATAGAAAATTACCACTTCTATTCGCCATTTCAATTTGGCAAACGATGCACGAAACACCCCGTATATATAGTTAAATACTACAGGAAAATAATGCGAAATGTTTGGTTTAAATAGGAGGAGTAAAAAAACCGTTTTCCAAATCGTATTGTGTGACATGTTTAGTGAATGAAATGAAAGGGCTTGTTGCGAGGATCACAAATATGTTTTTTCCCTAAACCTGAAATGCTCAGTTTAAAAATTATTGAAGAAAATATACATAAAAAGGACCATTCTCCTGTTATCTCCCAATATAAGAGTCCTAACTTTTTTTAAATCATTATAAATTTTCGTGAACCATGCACCAATTGCAAAAAAAAATATAACTTCGGACTAAAAGGGTTTGTCGTGGTCAAATCAACTGGATTGTAATGATGAAGAGCAGGCAGTACTACCAGTTATTAAAAAATGCTGAAAAAGTGTTAACTGCTTACTATAATTACGCTTTGTTTTTGAACAATAGTGATTTTTCGATTACTTTTTTTTAGTAACTGCAGTTTAATTCAGAATTTGGTCCCCAAAAATTACTATGATATGACGAAATCTTATTCTCCATCTCATTAGCTTTCAAATTGCACCTTCATTATGTTTCTAAGTTAATTACTTTTTATTTATAAGACCGTGATACCCTCTATCTACTATCTGGGTGACGTGATGGGTCAGGGTAGGTAAAGAATAAAGGGGGTGAGCCAAGCGAATCTCCTTATCCTTCGTGTTAGGTTGAACACGTAAGAACAACAAAATCCAACGCTCCTTTTGTATTTAACGTTACTTGAATTAAGGTTTTCTTGTTCAGTTCAGTAATTCAGTCAGGTAATATCAGTATTGTTGCCAACCAACACTAGATTTACAGATATACTTTTAAATAGTACCCTTCCCTAAATTAACATAACATCTTTGCTAATTTTGGAAAATGTTAAAAGATTCTTGCGCAAAAGGTTAATAAAGATTTTCATAAATAAATGCACTAGCTACATTCAAGTTCAAATTCAAATTTCTAATTCTTTATTTTCTGTAATTATAAACATTTTTTTTGCCTCTTCTCTACATTAGACAACTGTGGAATAAGCTAAGAAGACTCCCACAGATTGATTTTTTGATCTTTTTTAAATATAAACAGTGGTCCAATGTAGAGAAGAGGCAAAAAATGACGTTTGCTAAGTATATGTAAATATCTACAGTAATAAAGTACTTTGACTATTGACTATTGACTATATGTTTTGTTTAACTAGTACATATATTAAATATTATAAATAATATGCAGGAATCAATTATTACAAAACTATTAAGCGGGGTCTTCGTTGATTTAGTTTAACACCATGCACTCTTGTAATTTAAGTAATCTCGAATATTGTAATATCCATTTTTAGATAAATAGGTTATTCCATGTTTTTAATTTGCTCATATGGCAATTTCAAAATCCCCAGAGGTATCCTGTCCTAGTACAGAATGTGAGTCCTAACCGAGGAACAACTAATATTTGATTATTTCTTAGGTTAATATTTTAGCTATCGCAAATTTTGGTAAATTTTATTACAAACATTATATTTTCGAAAATAAATTGATTTGCTAGAGTTGGTATGTCAATTTCTTAACAAAGTTATCCCAGACTCTGTGTATTAAAAATTATTAATTGCTCTAATAGTTCTTTCCACAACAAGATACCATAGGACATGACACTATGAAAATAACTAAAATAGACTACTTGCTGTAGCCACATCCATGTTTTGTGTGATCTTCCTAAAAGAAATTAATCTACCAGATAATATATCTATGTGGGGTCCCCACCGCAATTTTCTATCACTGGTTATAGGAAAAAACTTCGTGTCATTCACTTATTATAACGTGCTCTTCTCTAACACTAAACTGATCTCAGCTTGCCTTACAGTTGGAATTTGAAGCTCATGGTTTTTCCAGCGTTTAAAAATTAATTATTAACTGTGTACCAATACAAGGTTAATAACTAGACGTTATTAAGATCATCAAAATCATCTTTTTATTTTTCTAATCTTGAAGCAGGAGTGAATTATCATCAGCAAACAACACTATGTCAGTCAATTTCTAAACTATAAAACGCACATCATTAATATATACCAGGAATAAAAGGGCCTTATATGGAACCTTTTGGAACGCCGATTTTCACACCTGATCCATCCGATTTAACGCCTTTTATTTTTGTCCTTTGAATTATATTGCATACATATGATGTTAGTAGATCCAAAGCTTTGTTTCTCTCTGTAAATATTTAATTTTATTATCAAAGCCTTTGACAAATCGCAAAAAATGCCGATAGCATCCTGCGCAACCTCCAGAATGCAAAATGCAGAAAAAATAAGGGTAATTCCTGCATCCATAGTCGATTTATCTCTAGTGAAACCGTATTGTTTGGCGTGGAGTTGTTTTGTACGGTTGATGTTTGAGAGCATTTGATTGAGTGTAATCTTTTCAAATATTTTACTTAGTGCTAGATGTATAGATTTTGGTCTGAAATTTGAAGGATCACCCATCTGTCCCGACTTGAACAGAGGTATCAGGCTAAGTGTAGGGGTCACAATGACTGAATAAATGACTTTTTCTGAAATACCCAATGACTGAATAAATGACTTTGACTGAAATTCCCACAGGTCTTCAGTATTTTTTAAGTCAGGTAATCTTAACATTTTCACAATGTCCTGGGGATAAACATGATAAATATAAAATCTATATCACTAACGCTAGTGCTGTTTTTTAACAAAGTCTCTGCTTCCTATGGAGATGAGTTAAGACGCTCTGTTGTGAGTAAGGGTACATTGGTGATAAATATTTCGAATGCTCGAGCTACATCAGCGTTAGATTTAATAGCATTATCTTATCACCTACCTTTAGGCAGAAATCATCTACCATTAGGCATTAATCATTGTCCCTAGGTATAGTTTCACGATTTATTATTTGCCAAGCCGTTTTCATTCTATTCACACCCAAGATACAGGGAATCCTAGTTTGGGGCTAGATCAAAGTGTGTAAGTGTCCAAGGTATTATTATTATTATTATTATTATTGTTTGATTTTTATATTTTTCTATTTATTTTACATTTCTACTTGCTTTTCCACAAATCAACTTAAAAATTTTGGAATATTTATCACTAGTCAGGGATCGAACCCAGGACCTCTCGATAACCGATATTTTAGTGTGGGCTTTATCCACAATTTTCTCAAAACTCTCGAAATTGTCAATGCCTTTTTCATGCCTGGGAGGTATGTAGACATAAACAATAATATGGCTGTCTAATTCATCACAGGATAGCTCTATTTGCCTTTCTATAGTAAGTGCAAGGATATCTGTTAGTTTGCCAATTTGTTTAAAAACTTATCTCTTGAGATTGTACGTTTTTCATTTTAAATTTCCCGAATAGCTATTTTAAATAATGTGAAATAGTTTAATCATAAGCTGCTTTCCCCCACAACAAAATACTATAGGATATGACACTATGAAAGTAACTAAAATTGACTAACCTAGCTGTAGCAACATTCGTTTTTTTGTTTGATATTATTAACAGCGAGCGTAAGCCACAATACCCAATCCACCAGCCAGTTTATCTATATACCAGGGTCGCCACTGTAAATTGCTATCAAGTCCAAGAAACTTCGTGTCATTTTCTAATTGTAACGTGATGTTGTCCGACTCTTAACTGGTCTCAACTTGCCTGACATTTGGAAGAGAGAATTTGATACAAATAAATAAATTATTAACTTTGAACCAATTCACGGTTAAAGACAACACATTATTAACATCGTCAAATCTTCTCGACGAGCGGTTTAGCCTAGCGGTTAGTGACCCTGCCTACGAAGCTGACGGTCCTGGTTTCGAATCCCGGTTAGGGCAAATATTTGTGTGATGAGCATGAATATTTGTTTCATAGTCTTAGATTTTTTTATGTATTTATATAAGTATTTCTCTCTTTTAAATATATCGTTTTCTAGAACCCATAACACAAGCCTTGTTGAGCTTAGTATGGGCCTAGTTCGATTTGTATAAGATTGTCCTCCTCTAATTTCTTTTTGTCTTTCAATTGTTTTGTCTTTCTGTCTTTTGTCTTTCCGTAGTTTAATTTCAGTAGTAATGTATCATGATCTACGTACACATTCCAATGCCTTCCACAGAAAATAATCAAAGTATAAGTAGGTTAATACTCGTAGCAGTGAAAGTTTTAACTGGATGATATACTTTTCATTTTAATTTAACTTTTGTTTTTTACTATTTTTCCAAAATACTTTCAGAGTGATAAACGACACTATATTTACCTTGCATAGTCCTAGCTTAATGCAACAATTACTTGTGGTTGGGGAAACTACGGTGGTCTGCCGTAATACAGTTTATACTAGTATGGGGAGCTTTGTGTTATCTACAAACTAAATGTAATGATTACTAACTAAGCATACCTTCTACTGTGATTATTTAGTTTTATTATGTATAAGAAAAAGAAAAAAATGCAAAGTGATTTGGTCTTAAATATGTAATTTCAGTTTCACACGACCTAATTCTAACAAGCGTCATGTCTTTACCCATACGGGGTGGCAGAGGCACAATGTGCCCACTTTTAACCAGTCATTTAGTACTCCATTTTGCGTGACAGGGGACTAGCCCATCGCCGCATATGGAGTAATGAAGGTTTTCTCACGAAGTTTTCTATCACCGTTAGAACGTCCGTATAATTTACTTAAGATAAATGAATTATCTCATTCGTACATGGTCAGGATTCGAACCTCCATCTCCTGTGTGAATGCAAGCATGAAACCCATTAGACCACGGAGCTCATATTTATTTACGTAACTTAATTACTAGTTATTTATTTACATGAGAAGTTAGTACTTATTATTCTTATATATTTAGTATTATTAGATTTGATTATATTTATTTTTATGTTTATTATGAAATTTAATAAGAAATCTTTATAGGAATACTACTCTGTTTCATAAGCCGTGGGCTTTTAAGACAAAGAAATGGCAAGAAAACTCAGGCCATCACAGTAACATTTGCGAGTTTATGGAGTTATTAATTCTTATTTTTGAATTATTCATTAATATCATTGCATATTTTATTTTTAAGAATTCTCGTGATAGTATGCTTTAAGGAATTTAAGTGTAAAGTTTATACGTCATTTCGTCAGAAGTTATATATGTTAATAGCCACATAGAATACTTTTTTCCTATAAAATGCACATTTAGGAGATGGTAATATTAGGTGATGCTCATTACGTGGATTGAATGAATTGTATTGCGCTCACTAAAACGATTATAATATTTCTTTATAAACATTACACATTCTATGAATATTTATGGAAATGTTAGGATGTCATACTTTTTGGAAAAAGGTCTGCATCTTTCCGATGGTTTATCACCAGCAATAAATAGCCGTGAAGCATTTTTTCTGATTTGATTTAGAACGGAAATCACATCTTTAAATACTCTCACTCTCGTCCCCATTTCGATTTTGTAATGGCAAGAAGTTTATAATTAATTAACTTAACTTCAATAATAAATGCGGTCCCTCGATTCTGGAAAATCAAAATATGTATTTTTTTGATTTTCCAGAATCGAGGGACCGCATTTGTTATTGAAGTCTTTTGTCTTTTTTATCGAGAAATAATATAAAGACAACATCAAATACACAGCGTCACGCCTTTCCCCATATGCGGTGGCAGAGGCACAATTGTGCCCACTTTTAGCTATTTATTGAATACTCCATATTTAGGTGACAGGGGGCTCACCCATCGCCGCAGCTATGAAGTAATGAAGGTTTCCTCACGACTTAGGAAGTATGCACGCAAAGCACGTCAAACCACATTCTGCGCATGAGAAAGGCTCTGTCAATATTGCTATTTCTAACGTCTCTTGTCTCCAATGAACCAGAACCACTGGGGTTGGCAACAACCTGTCATATTGCGACGACAGGACGAATTTCGGGCAACGAAGAAGATTAAGGCCAGTGGCATATCCAGGATTCTCGTGTAATTTAATTCAATTCAAATTCAATTCTAAATTAGTTAATTTGAGCCAAGTTATATCACAAGTCGTAGAACTCACTTTTAAGTTAACCTTTTCTTGATCCTACTGAGGGTAAGTAAAACATTATTCTTAACTTAGCTATAAGTAGATAGGTAGATAGGTATGCTCGCCAAAAAGTTTCATTATAATAAAATCTTTACTTTCTTATTTCACGGATAAACTTAGCTCCTCGTTGACGCCAAAAGGAAAATAAGACATTTTCCTTTTGGCGTCGCATCTTTTAAAATAGATATAGGTAGGAGATATAAAAGAATCCCAGCTTTTCGCCTACGCCAAATCTTATATGAAATGTGAGAAAATCTAAAGATTTTTTCGCGTAAAAGGAACTTTGTACCAATTAGTGTTGATATATTTTTTAACGTTATAACTCGACGTTCGATAAGTTTAAGGCTAAAGAAGATTAAACCCGGATTTAAATGAATAGGTACCTATTGTTAAAGGAGTTTGTAAGTAAGATTTAATTAATTTTATGGCGTAGGCCTTAGCGTAGGCAGATTCAATATTGGAAATCCTATGTAAACAACTAAAAATACGTCTCCGAAAGACTTTATTGGCTTGCGTCGAAACACGATGAATACATTTTCCTGTTTCGCCCGATTGCACGGAAAATATTAACGTGCTCTCTTAAAATTAGCATTCTAAATGTCGCTCGTTTCCACGTCAGTTATTTTATGACACAACAAGGTCATTTTTGGAATAACCTTTAAAACCTTTTAGCACAGGTACTATAATATTATACAAATAGCTAGTGACGTTGTAAAACTAAGCCTACTTTAGCGATATTTGTCATTTCTCAATTAATTACTCGATAACCTCATAATATCGGTGTTTACGGAAATAATAATAATACCTTGGACACTATTTACACATTGATCATGGGTATTTGGTAATTTTATAATTGCACTAGACTACCCTTTCCAGTTTATACGTATCCTATCCTGATAGGTTTGCTGAAAGAAATCTCTGTTAAGAGATAAGCTCACCTTTGCCTTTTAATTTCGTGTATAATGTATTGTTGTAATGTTCTGTGCAATAAAGAATTCTGAATTGTAAATTGTGATCTAGTCCCAAAACTGGGATTCCCTGTATCTTGGGTACATACTACACATATTTGCCCCCACCGGGACTCGAACCCGGGAACCTTGGCTTCGTAGGCAGGGCCACTGGACACATCTTTTCATATTGATACATACACTAGTTATTTGTGAGTTGAGACTTAATATAATTTTAAGTAAGGACCGTTACTTCATTTATGTTCAGTCACGATCTTGTCCAGATAACTCTTCTGCATATTCCGTACTTACAGATACCTTTTACAGTCTTACTATAATGGGGTAAAATACCTCTAGCCAAGACAAGTACGTATTTAATAGTAGTTTATGTGACTGCTACATAATGGAGGGCATTAAAACTCAAGGGTGGGTTATGAAACGAGCCGAAGGCGATTTTCATAATAAAATCACTCGAGAGTTTTTATGCCCAATTATGTATAGTTACAAACACTAGTTTATCTACACACACATCATAAGCTCTCTTTAATGTGTCAAGGAACCGCATGTTCGACTGGCATGGTGGCATTGATAATTCCTCTGCACTTGTTTAGCTTGTTCAGTAGTACCAACTTCACAGACAAACTAGGGGCGGCACGCAGGCGGGCGTCGGTGTTCGAAATTTGAATGTCATAATATGTAGAAAATTTACACATTATGGTCATAATGTATCAATATTCAGATAAACAATGAGTTTTTACCAAGTAGTTTAACATTATGCTGATCGTAACGTGCAGTTTTTGGACGCAGTAAAGAGGGTTTATGATACGTCTGTAGATAAAATATTGTAAATCAGTAAACCTAGGTATGAGTGAAAGTTGTCTTAATTCCTAAGACGTCCAAACTAAGCATAGATTCCTTTTTCATAGATTAGTTTAGTTTGCAGGCTGCGGAATCGGCAAACTGTCACTTTTGCTCACATCTTTAAATACCTACTTGTCAGTTATCATGATATAATACGTCATCCCACTCCACTCTGCCCACAAGCCCGCGTCACGGTCTGAGCGTCGGCGTATGCCAATAAATTAGACTCGTTGAATGCTGTCTTCGGTATTTGTTTTGAGCTTTGTACGTCACTAGCCACGACATACTGTGTTAATAGATCAAGGATAAGTAGAGCTTATAGACAATGGCAATGCCCAGTGACTGTGACCTGTTGCGACAGGCAGACAAATTAACGTTGGAAAGTAGGTATTCGTAGGTAGGGCGAATGTCTAGGCCCCTGTTACGAAAAAGAAGAATTGAATAAATAGCTAAACATGGGGGCAACCTGTGCCTCTGCCAGCTCGTATGGGAAATAGTTAATAGAGTGACGCTATGAACAAAGTAAACTGCTCGCGGGGTAGGCAGAAAAGTGGAGTAAAAATGATCGCTTAACACTTTGACAGCCGATCTCGACACTATGTCGTGACGCTCAATTTCACCATACCGTGACGGGCCCGTCCTTGATTTTTCATTAAAAACACGACGCACTATCGTGATCGGCGTTAATCGCATTGCGTAGCTTCATTCTTTGGCTACACATACACATGCGATTCATTTAGGTGCGGTAGGAGGTGGGGACGAGGGGTGCACGAGAGCGTCCCCCGGTAGAGGGCGCAGGCAGTCACGCGCGGCAGTGGTCTATTAGCGAGAGCGTTCAGGTATTTTTTTTGTTATAATAACAATAATAATCATTTATTTCGGACCAAGTACAAATACAAAATTTAATCATTAGTTATACAAGTCATTTTCATTTAATTTTTTTCAATAAAAAAAAATCAAAAATTTGATGTTTTATTTTTTTATCATAATAAAACATAAATTATTTTAACATTTACAAAAATAGCTAAATGCGTAACTATTTTCGTTCTTCTTATATCGAATATACAATAATGACCAAAATGGCCGCCGTACGGGTAAAATGCAGCTAACACAAAGCTCGGCTTGCAAAGTGTTAAAATGACTACAATTGGATTCAGATATGCAGGGAATTCCAATGCAGACGACCGACGAAGGAATAGTCTGACGGCTTACGGTCAGACTATTTCTGACTTGCTTTTCATGCCAACAGCAGATTTTCAGCCGGACTTCACTGTTCATTCAACGGGGAAAACCAGAAACTTCTAAGCTTAATGATGGGGCTATCTGTCGAAGAGTCAGCTCAGAACCTATTAAACTTTATGGATTTCCCCCTAGGCTGTGTATGGCCGGGGCTTTTAAATATCTAGGATAGTTTTTATTGAAGGATCAACAAAAACACTTTTTATGTTTTAAATATTTTATGTGTACTTAAGTTTATGTTTTAAGTATTTTTTGTTGTTCTTACATGTTCAACCTAACACGAAGGATAAAGGGGTTATCGCTTCGCTCACCCCCTTTACCCTTCACCTAAGCTACCGCAGCATTTTGCCCTGATATTTGCTGTGCAAATCAGTATTTTTTATGTGCATTTTTATTTACATGTGGATAAGTAAGAAATGGCGCTGTTGTAAGTATGACTCAATGCATTATAGTCCGTTTATTTGAGCCATCTTTAATCCTCAACTAATTGATTCAGTCTAGAAGCCACAGAAGGCACTTCTCCGTAACTTATCTCCCCTGAAAACGTTCAAGGGCGAAACATGCGTAAAACCAGCGAAAGGGTCTCACTCAAATAATTGAGAAACTCGAGATTTCCCTTGTGACGTGTGTTATCTGTAGTCTGCGTCAACACTTTCTTAGACGTTTTCTTGCTTACAATGGATAAATAATATTTGAGGTCACGATATTTGCAATATTATTTGTCCATGTCGTCATACAGACGCTGCTTGAACTAAGTGGCAACAAATATAATGATCACCAAAAATATTTTTGTCTTAACCAAAATTGATCACCAAATAAATAATAAATAAATGAGCACCAAAAGTTGCAGAAAATATCGGGGAAAAATACTGCGGTAGCTTAGGTGAAGGACAAAGGGGATGAGCGAAGCGAAGCCCCCTTTATCCTTCGTGTTAGGTTGAACATGTAAGAATAAAAAAAAATACTTAAAATATAAACTTAAGTACACAAAGCACAAAAAGAATAATACAAATAATAATAATACCTTGGACACTATTTACACACATTGATCTCGCCCCAAACTAGGATTCCCTGTATCTTCGGTACTAGACAACGATACACATACTTATATAGATAAATATTATACTCAGATAGATAAACAACCATGACTAGGGTACAATACAAACATCCATTCTCGTCAAACAAATATTTGCCCCCACCGGGACTCAAACCCGGGACCCTTGGCTGCGTAAGCAGGGTCACTGCCGACTCGGCCATTCGGGTCGTCAAAAAGTTTGGTGATCATTTATCCAAACACAATTTGGTGATCATTTACTAATTCTGGCAGTCATTTCGAATTTATTAATAGTAAATTTTCGATTTTTTTGGGTATTTTCTTAGGAAAACACAAGCCGAACTAAATAGATATCTTTCAAGATGCAATAAGTGATGGTTATTTGTCCAAAATAAATAACAGATACAATTACTACTTTCGTTGTGTTCTTAGTTATTTGTATAGCATCTTTCATGATGGATGAACATTAAGATCCTAATGCAACTGAAATGCGAACTGTTACTATCTGGAATAAACTAAACAGTAATATATCATATTATCACAGATCAGTTTGCAACCTCAATGGATTAAAGTGGCAGGTCCATCCATCAAGCAGTAAATATGTACTTAGACACTTACACAGTTGATTGATTATTTTTCATAGGTTTTGATCTTTATAACCAAGCAAGAAGGTTCAAATTCAGGGGCTATTCTATTATATACTTACAGACGAGTGGTTACGTATGTAGTAGGTGTCATCAGTAGATACGCTGATCCACGTGGATAAGTGTATAGTAATCTCATAAACTCGGCAGTGGGCATAAGTTTTAATGAAACATTTTGACTTATTTCTACGAGTACTGCCAGACATTTTGTTAGTCTCTACCTTTCTGAATAATAGAAGCTCAACCGTGGGTTTATTCGATGACACGTTACCAGTTGGGGCTTCAACTTTCGGTGTGTGATTTCAAATGTTAAAGTAAAGTTTGTAGATTGTGCCAACCTTCTCTATATAGTTTATAATGAGATGAGCGAGAAAAATGTTGAAAAACGTTGGGATAAATATGTTAAGTTAAGGAGAAAATTAGAGATTGAAAATAGCTCAAAGGATTTTATTCATGGAGACGGCTTGTCATTCATATGCATTTGGGGTTTTTTATGGTATACATTTTATGCTTTACAGGAAAAATATCGTATTAGGGGTTCCCTAGATGTACTTGGCACCACAATCTTTATAAGACCTCTATCATCTGTATCGAAAATGAAATTTAAACGACTTTCCTAAATATGCCTAGGCAATAAAGACGAATTTCAACGTTGGTAGGGTGACTATTTAATGATTTTTAAGGTTCACATTTCAGCTAAGTAACGCAAGCTCCGCTCGCTCTGCTCACTTTACTGGTGCACGCCAATAGTCAAACCTAACCTAAACTACAACTTTCGCACTAAACTCGTATTTCGACTAAGTTGCAAAAACGAATTTATTCGAAAGGCTGACTTTCGGTTGGTCGGTTTGTTTTAACAAAATCGTCGAAAACCTAAAGGTTTTCGACGACGACGATGCTTATTTATATAAAAGAAGCTTCTTAGTGCTTAGCTAAGTATTTAATTAAATGCCGGCTCTTAGCTAACGGCCTTGGCTGTTGATTAAGGTGACGCAGCAGGCCAAAATAGAAGCAATTTGTAAATCTCAAGTTAGGCAAACCAGGAGTATTATTATAGTTGTTTCTTCATACAAGCTTGTTGATCATGAGTCATCAAAAGCAGGCAGAGATTCGTTAACGTATTCAACATAATTCGATTACTTTCGATTGATAGAAAAGTCTCCCGAAGTTATCACAAAATAATTTGGGTTATGTTTAAACGATCACTAAAAACGCACCTATTTTACTATCAATAAATTCAAAACGACCGCCAGAATTAGTTAACGGCCACCAAATGGAGTTCGGATAAATTATCACCAAATATTTTTTTATATTTTGTGTGCATAAGTTTATGTTTTAAGTATTTTTGTTGTTCTTACATGTTCAACCTAACACGAAGGATAGCTTCGCTTCGCTCACCCCCTTTACCCTTCACCTAAGCTACCGCAGTATTTTACCCGGATATTTTCTGCAACTTTTGGTGATCATTTACTCATTTTGGGTAGCATTTACCCATTTTGGTAAGGAAAAAAATATTTTGGTGGTCATTATATGTGAAGGCTGTATGTCTTTCTATGACAATCTCTTTGGTCAAATGATTAGATGAGAATAGTTTGACAACTGTCCCAAACTCTCTATTGATTTCTCTATTGACTGCTATTGTATATATTTTCCAATTATTGCTTCTTTATTATCTAGCTACAAATAATATACCAGCTCATAACCAGCTCAGTTTATAAACGTTTATTCTTGTAGTACATGTTGTGTTTCACGGTAATCCTATCAATCCACGATCTACCAACTCAACGCTGCCACACCGCGCACACTTCAAAAACTTAAAATTATATTTGTTGCCAAATGATTTTATTCGCAATATTTTTTTTACAATTGCGCATCGGATTTCTGTCCTTGTTATTTATTTAAGGCTATTATTTTCGCACATCAAAAATACTGATTTGCACAGCAAAAAAGGATCAACAAAAACATACATTCATATATATCATGTGTAGGTACTTAAGTTTATGTTTTAAGTATTTTTTGCTGTTCTAACATGTCCAACCTAACAGGAAGGATAACGGGGACTTCGCTTCGCTCACCCACCCCCCTTACCATTCACCTAAGCTACCGCAGCATTTTGCCCTGATATTTTCTGTGCAAATCAGTATTTTTATGTGCATTTTAACATTTCCCTTTGTATAATGTATGTATGTTGCTCTATAAGTCCTGTTTAAATCGGTGAACAGCCTTTTAACATTTGAATCCAATTCCTAAAGTAATCTGAAGGTGAATTTCCGCTGTCGGGGTGCCCAGCCTTAAAAGTGCCTGTTGAATGTGGAAATGTCGCATCCGTTTAGATACCTAAACGGATGCGACATTTCCATTACTTTATATCATGGCTCCGTACCCGAAGGGTGTAAAAAGGGACCCTATTACAAAGTATTTATATAATCGCTATAACATCAAATAATGCACCAAACGCATTTTCAAAAATGTAGAGTAGTCCCCATACAAGATACTTGTTTACAAAACGCTTGTAATCAGATTATATGGCCATGTTGTTTTTATTTACGACCCGAATGGCCGAGTCGACAGTGACCCTGCCTACGAAGGCAAAGGTTCCGTGTTCGAGTCCCGGTGGGGGCAAATATTTATTTGATGAGAACGGATGTTTGTACCCTAGTCATGGCTGGGTATAATGTATATAGTCTAAGTATATAGTATAATATTTATCTATATAAGTATGTGTATCGTTGTCTAGTACCCAAGATACAGGGAATCCTAGTTTGGGGCTAGATCAATGTGTGTAAATAGTGTCCAAGGTATTATTATTATATCATTATTATTATTATTATTATTCACAACTAAATTTCAATTTCGAATTGGAGCCGAGCACTCCTTTTCTCAGCCCTGTTGGGAAAACTGGCCGCATCGATAAATAATTAGACGAAACTAAATTAAAAATTCGAATTCTATGCCAGCCTTCACAGTCTGTCAACTATACAAAAAAAATCTCAAATACTTTCTTTGTGATATTCCTATCCATGAGAAGAATCTAAGATAATTATAATATAAAACTAAAATGCTATTCTGCTAGTCTAGTCATTAACAGGCAACGCACAGCCTAAGCCTTCAAAGAGTCATGAAACTTTGGTATGAACATACAGGTGTCCCGTCCCACGTCCACGGCTATGTCACAATGACAGAAAGTACCTTCAATATTGTTTATAGACAGAGCATTTTATTGAAAGAATACTTCATTCACGTTTAACATTTATTTCAAACTCAAAGTAAAAGGCATTTATTTTCAAATATAGGTGTTTAGGAAGTTATGTACAGTTGTTGAACTGAATTATATTTTATCCTACGAGGATGTGCACTTGTATGTTGAATATTTACAATAATATACTTAATAAAATTACAATTAAAAAGAGCCATACCGAGTAACCAGTAAATACGTACAAATATATTTTCATAATTTCTTTATTGCACACAACTAATATATGGACAACAAGACTTACATAAAAATAGTGTACAAAGGCGAGCTTATCTCTAATAAGAGATCTCTTCCAGCAAACCAAATTAGGATGGGAATGGTCGATTGCTGAGCAGGGGTGACAATGTGTACAACAATATAATTTAGTACATATCTAAATAACTAACATATGGTTAGATATATGTTATATCTAAATAACTAATATAAACAATAATAACTAAATATACGAGGGCTTACATAAATATCATATAATATACTCGTACATGCTAAACATAAATACTATATAAATATATATAATTTTTAAATAAATATACTAATAAATACATACATACTACCTATATTTCTAAAGAGAAAGGTAATGCTTCTTCACGCGACTTTTAAATATATTAAGAGAAGGACTGTCTCTGATAGTGCAGGGGAGTGCATTCCACAATTGAATGGCCCGGAATCTAAACCCATGCTCATAGGACGCGGTGTTATGCTGTGGGGTTGTGAGCATCGAAAGCGCGTGAGTTCTCCGAGGCCTGCTGGAAGAAAGAAATGGAAAACGGTCTCGTAAGAAGGTTGGATAGCGTGGATTGCGTAAAATGTTGTAGAGGATGTTGAGGATGTGAGAATCCCGACGAAGACGTATTGGCAGCCACTTCAGCTCTTTGCGATGCTGTGATACATGGTCGTATTTGCGCAGCCCAAAGATAAACCGAATCCCGAGATTTTGAAGTCGTTCGAGTTTGTTCAGTAATTCTTCGTTAGCACTGACCCAGCAGACATCAGCATAATCGATGAGAGGTAGAAGGAGAGACTGAGCGAGAGTGATTTTGGTCTGTCGAGGCAAAAAGTACTGAAGTTTCCTGAGAGAGTGAAAAGTAGCAAATACTCGTCGACTGACCTCATTGACATGCGATGACCAGGACAGCTGGTTGTCGAAGATAAGACCCAGGTTTTTAGCTTTATCGCTATACACGATTGTGGTACCATTAAAAGTGACAGGTGGAATGGGCTGTTGCTGCAACAAGTTAAGAGATTGTCTGGTGCCTATAATCATGGCCTGGGACTTGCTCGGGTTAACCAGGAGTCCGAAGGATGAAGCCCAGCTTCTCACCCCCTCCAGATCAGCGTTCAATGCCTCCACAGCAGAGTTTACATCGTTATGAGAGAAGTGGCGATAAATCTGGAGATCATCAGCATAAAGATGATATGAAGAAGACAGGATGTCCGAGATGGAGTTTATGAAAATCGAGAATAGAAGAGGAGAAAGAATACCACCTTGAGGGACGCCTGACAGGAGGTCACACCATTCAGTGGATGTCTCTTCCGTCCTGATTCGCTGTTGCCGATCCTTCAAATAAGAGTCGAACCAGCTGGCAGAGAAGGAAGAGACGTTCAGGGATCTGAGAAGCTCAACGAGAATGTCGAAATCTACGCTGTTGAAGGCACTACTGAAATCAAGTAAAGCCAACACGGAAAGCTGTTTGCGGTCCATGGCTAGCTGGATGTCATCTGTGACTTTCAGCAGAGCCGTGACGGTGCTATGACCCGGTCGGAATCCTGACTGGAACGTGTTTAGCAGATTGTTTGAGGAGAGGTAGTAGGAAAGCTGGTTATGGACAATGGTCTCAAGGACTTTGGAGAGGATGGGCAGGATTGAAATGGGACGGTACTCTTTAAAGGAGGTGGGACTGGAGGTTTTGGGTAGTGGGATGACTAGTGCTTTCTTCCACACTGTGGGGAAGACACCATTAGCTAAAGAAAAGTTTATAACGTGTGTTATTGCTGGTAATAGTACGTCAAGGATTGTCAGTAGCATTTTAAGGCAAATTTTGCCATCGCCTACAGCTTTCGAATTGACTGCCAATAGCGCCTTCTTGACCGCATCGATTCCAACATTACTCAAGTTGAATGGTGTGGTGTTGGGTAAGGACTTAGAGCGCAGGCTCTGAAGCGTGGCTTGTTTGACAGTGGGATCCATCACAACAGGCGGGGCAGAAAGAAACTGGTTGAGACCGTTGAGATCTACATTACCAGCATGTAGGTCCCGGGCCTTACCTACACCAAGCGTTCTCAGGAATTTCCACACCTGAGCTGGAGTGTAGTTCTCAATGCATTCGTGTATGTGCCGACGTTTAGCATCGCGACAGAGACGGTTGCAACGGTTGCAACCGTCTCTGTCGCGAAATATATGTATTTTTAAATAAGAATGGATGTTAATTTAAATTAGAATTCACTTAACGTCAAATTATACAATAATATAAATGTCAAATGTATAGGATAATGTGAGTCCTAGAAAATTGACAATAACATTTCATAGATTTGGTAATTGTTGTCCATGTGAAATATTAATCTTACACTTTATCGATCAAAAATGTATACGACGCTTTCTTCAATGCCTGTAAATTTTCTAATCTCCTTATTTTATCCGGAAGGGCATTATAGATTATAGCAGCCATTCCAAATATGTTCCTTCTTATGAGAAAGCTCTTACATTTTGCTACACCTAGTTTTTCTCTACCTCGATTACTATGTAATTTTCTAAACAAACCTAGATTTAGGATAAAAATGTTTAGGAAAACGAACAGCCTTTTCACCGACTTTGCCGTGTTTTTTAACAACTGGCTGATTTAAAGTATGACTATTACTAGTTGTTTTTTTCACAGTCTTCGTTTTATAATGTTTCTTAGACCTAAATTATCCTTATGTTTAAGCCTTTCGACCGGTAATGGAATTAGCCCCGTTTTACCGGTACCTACATTTGAATACAGTTCAAATAGTTTTTACAACAAAATTAAGTCTTACAACATAATATAATAATGTAGCTTCACTCCTTTTCCTATACGGGGTAGCAGAATCACAGTTATACCCACGTGTAGCCATTTATTCAAAACTCCATTTTTAGGGTTCCGTAGCCGAAGGGTGCCAAACGAGATCCTATTACTAAGCCTCCGCTGTCCGTCTGGCCGTCCGGCGTCCGTCCGTCCGTCCGCTGACCGTAATAGGTAGAGAGTTGAAAATTTTACAGAATGTGTTATTCTGTTGCCGCTACAGCAACAAATGAACTACACGAAAGTCCCCATACAAGAGACGTTTTTAACAACACTTGCGATTTATCAAACCATAACATGATCCAAATGTGATCGTAGATGTCGCGGCTACAATGTTTAGGTGGGGCTATTTATAGAAGAGGTCCGCGTCCGCTGTGGATATTAGGTCCGTAAAAGGGAGATCTCCGCTCCAGGACGCTATGCCTGGGAATCAATCAAAATTCAAAATTCAAAAAGAGTTTATTTCCATAAGAAACACATGGGTTACATTTGGAGAAAGTCAAATCTTAAACTAACACCTTTATAATGTATAGGAAATTATAGAACTTAATTTCAATTCCGTCACCTCAATGTTTTAGATACTGGAGACAAAGAGGCGACTAGAAACCTCCAGCTTTATACGTTATTTTTTACAGAATTGGAGCAAGCACCTTCCCAAGATTTCTTGTCTTCTATTTAATCTGATATTTTATAGTAAGCCTTTTTACATAAGTGATTTTTGACAACATTTTTGAATTTATTTACAGACAGTTCTTGTAACTCAGTTGGGTTTTTGTTGTAAAAGCGAATACATTGCCCTTTAAAAGATACATTATGGAGTCTAGTAGTAGGTATAACTAGTTTATTCCTATTTCTAGTGTTGACATTGTGCCTGTCGCTATTTTTAGGAAATTTATCAATATTTTTGTGGACGTACATTAGGTTTTCATAAATATACTGACACGGTACTGTCATAATGTTAATTTCCTTAAATTTACAACGCAGTGCCTCTCTGGGACCCACATTGTAGATTGCAGGAACAGCCCTCTTTTGCAGCACAGCTATTATGTTAATCATCGATATCTGAAGTAAACTAGTCTAGCTATTTCCACGTCCGTAAAAAGACGGATATTTTGACTTCATAAACTGCGGAACTGAGTTTTTTCGATAGCTTATCTATGTGTTGGCCCCATTGAAGCTTATTATCTAAGGTAATTTCTAGGAATACCGTGCTATATACAGTTTCAAAATTTTCACCTTTAACATTTACATTAGCCGAGACTTGTTTAACATTGGGGAGTATAAACCGAATACATTTAGTTTTGTTATTGTTCAGTAAAAGATTATTGGCACTAAACAAATTGACTACCTTTGAGATTGCATTATTCACATCGTCAAAGTTCAAACTACGTCGTTTAATTTTAAACAAAAGTGAAGTGTCATCTGCAAACAGTACAATCTCATGATTATCGTGACAGGTCATTAATATAAACCAAAAACAGGAATAGCCCGAGGATGGAACCCAGCGGCACACCCATAGTAACAACAGACCCTGGAGATCGTTTTCCATTAATGTCAATTATCTGTATCCTGTCATTTAAATAAGAAGAGAGAAGATCTAAAGAGTTATCCCTAATTCCATAGTGATGTGATTTCCTGATCAATGTCCCATAGTCAACGCAATCAAAAGCCTTAGACAAATTGCAAAATACTCCTATAGCATCATGCGACTCCTCCCAGGTATCATATATATGTGATATTAACTCAATACCGGCATCATAGTTGATTTGCCTTGTGTAAAACCAAATAGTTTACAGTGGAGCATGTTGTTGGTGTTGAAATATTGAATGAAACTTCTTAGTTGATTTAAAATTACTTTTTCAAAAACTTTACTAAATGTAGGCAATACTGATATTGGTCTGCAGTTAGAAGGGTCAGTCGTACTACCCGATTTAAACAAAGGTAATATTTTACTGTGTTTCATTCAATCAGGAAACACGCCAGATTCAAAAGATGCATTAAATATGAAGAATAGAATAGATGAATTAAATATGAAAGCTAAATAAAGTGCAATAACATTTATTAGGGGCTTCACAATATGAAGAGAAATATCCCAGAGGTCTGCAGTTTTCTTAACATTTATTGATTTAAAGGCTTTAATAATATCTTCATCATCTACTTCTAGCAAAGATTCAGCGATTACTTTAGATAGGTAGTTTGCTATCCCAATTCTATTTAAAACTTTCAAACCGATGTGCAGTCACAGGTATGTATTTTATCTTTCTTGGAGAACTTTTATTAAGTTGAATTTCTAGTCTAATGTATTGACCTAAATGGTCTAACTTTAAATTACTTATAATTTTTTTAAGTACATTTTTTTTATTTGGATAAGCAAATAGATTGTCTATACAATTTTCTGAGGTTTCAGTTATTCGAGTAGGTTCCATGAAAAGTGGCTTTAAGTTAAGAGAATTAAATAAGTTAGTTAGTCTCGTACTAAGGGAGTAAGTTTCTAATAAATTTACATTGAAGTCTCCACATATCATAAGATACTGGTCCAACTGCTTATGCTCGGACGTTCTATATATAGTTAGTAACCGAAGAAACTTCTCTTGTGCTATGCAGGATCGATTGTCAATTATTTCTGCGAGCCGTGATGACATCTGTTGACAACTTCTGCCAATTGTTTATTTGCTTGACATCCATCTTGTATGTTCGTATGCGGATCGCCTGATAGGTGACGCCACAGCGCAATTGGTTTGATGATTCCGCAATCTTAGGGTTCTGCGTTCGAATCCATATAAGGACATATTTTTGTTCTGTTATTTTTAGTGGTGAAGTTCTCTCGTACTTCTCGTTCTTTTTAATTTATTTATTCATCCAAAACAAAACTTATAACTATCCGCGGAATCCTTATGCGGTTTCGATGCGGAAAGTAACCTGACCAGCACCTTTGCTCCTCAGGTCCACACAGCAGTCCAGCAGACAGGCTTCAAGCGGGTCAAGCGGGGGTTCCGCCCCCTCCGCCTACCCGAGCTCGTCCCTACCTCGTCCGAGCCTCAAGACCCCTACTTCCCCCTGCAGTGGTATCTGAAGAACACGGGGCAGAACGGAGGGAAGCCGAAGCTGGATTTGAATGTAGAGGCTGCGTGGGCGCAGGGTTACACCGGCGTCAATGTGACGACGGCCATTATGGATGATGGTGAGTTGTGAAACTGACGATAACAACAACAACAACTCATCACACCTATTCCCATAAGGGTTGGCAGAGGCACAATTGTGCTCACTTTTAACTTTTAACCTGAATTATCACCCTAAATTTATGTGCTTGCCCAGGTTTATTCGCTTGAGTGAGTATGTGTTGTATATGGTCGAATTTTTAATGTTTGCCGGGGCTTGTGTTTGGTTGACAAGCATAAAACATTAATTAGGTTTGATTAATGCCACTATAGGTGCGTGGACCGTAGGCCGAGTCACCTTTACTATCAAACGAGGATAATATTTGTAACTTTAAATGTTTTGAGTACGCGAAAACGGCGCTAATGGGGGCGAAAAATTGGTCTAACTAGATCTCATAAGCCTTAAAAATTAAAGGACATATGCTTACCACATGATGTTTCTACCAAAAAACTCTCATATTTTTTTAATGGTAACGTTAATTGAATCCTTTCTAGGGCATGCCCATCATAGATAGTTACTTACTTACGTTAGACTAGCACCAGGTTGTAGATAATACTTATATGTAGCTATAAGAATAAAGTTCCTCACAAAATAAATCACGCTTTTATTTTGAGTGATGTTTTCTGACACGACTTCAGCTGAAATATGTTTTTTTTTATGCTACAAGTTAGTACTTACATTTAAAAACATAAAAAAATTAACCATGGAAAAACAGTATTATAGAAATCACACAAAAAAAATATTAAACTGTAACGGACAGTAGGACATATTTTATCACTTTTATAATTTTACAATTTTTTAACAGACAATTTTATATAATTTTAGGTATTTATTTTTAAAAAAGCCCGGCCCCAAATTAACCCCCAATAGCGATCGATTTTCATCTACTACTCCAAATGGCTCGCGTTTGTTCAAACGATAACTAGGAAAACGCTTTTTTTCGTTATTTCATGCTTTTATCTTTTCCACAAAATTACATCGGTAATTTCACTTTATGGCAATGAAAATGAGGCAGAAACTCTAATGACAAAAAAAAAAACTTCATTCAAAGCTGTCGCAAGGCTGGTAATTATTTCAATAATAATATTTCACCAAGTTAAAAACTTAAAAAAAACGACTTCAAGGCCTTTTTGTTCCTTGCCGGTCGGGATGCGATGATACATATATACACGAAAACGTTACTACGAAACCTGTTTACTTAATACAATACGAATACACGGCACATAAGTGAAAAAAGTGCCAGATTGCTTCTCTTTTCATTATAAAGAACGTAAACACCACTAATTATTCACCAAGTTAAAAACTTTAAAACAACCAAGCCCTATTTCTTCCTCCCGGGAATGCGGGATGCGAATGCGAATGTCGTGTCGCGAAAACAAGCCTACGAAATATGTCTGTCGGACAGTCAAATCTTCTCTCCTTCTTTACTACAAAAAGGAAATTTTGAAATTAACATTTGAAAAATTAAAAAACCCCGTAAAAATGACTTTGTTTTAAAAGGGGTATCACAATATTAAACATAAATGATAAGACTGCATTGGGCAACGCTGAACTCGCTGTTAATTATTTTATCTACACACGTATCATAAACCCTCTTTACTTCGTACAAAAACCGCACGTTACGATCAGCATAATGTTAAACTACTTGGTAAAAACTCATTTCTTATCTGAAAAATTACCTATATATATATATATATATACTGTGCATATATATATATATATATATATATATATATATATATATATATATATGCACAGTCAGGTCATAAGTTCTGTCACACAATAAAAACTTTTGAATTTAGAACGCTGGCCACAAAAAAAATATCGAATTCGAATTTCGAATTTTTCATGAAAATAAAAATGTGTACTTTTTTGAATTTTCCTCATTTTTAAATATGGAGTGGACACTTAAAGAAGACCGTGTCGCAGTTATTGCGTTGCTTCGTTGCGATAAAGCGCCAATTCAGATTTTCGACTTACTGAAAAATTTGAATATAACCAAAAGATCCGTTTATCGTACCATAAAACGATACAATGAAGACTCTAGTGTAGATGACAGGTCAAGAAGTGGTCGCCCTCGCTCTGTTAGGACTCCAGCAGTGGTAAAAGCTGTGAAGGCGCGAATTCAAAGAAATCCCATACGTAAGCAGAAACTGTTGGCCCTTCAGATGGGGTTAAGTAGGACCACGGTGAAAAGGGTGTTAAATGAAGACTTAGGGCTTAGGGCATATCGAAGAAAAACAGGACATCGTTTGGACGCTCGTTTAATGGATCTGAGACTGAAGAGATGCCGCGCTTTGTTGAAGCGGTACGCGGGAAAAACGCATCGGGAAATTCTTTTTTCGGATGAAAAAATTTTCACCGTGGAAGAGAGCTACAACAAACAAAATGATAAGGTGTACGCACACAGCAGTGAAGAAGCGAACAACCGTAGTCCGCGTGTCCAGCGAGGTCATTTTCCATCCTCGCTCATGGTTTGGTTGGGAGTCTCTTATTGGGGCTTAACTGAGGTAAATTTTTGTGAGCAAGGCGTAAAAACGAATGCAGTTGTGTATCAAAATACAGTCCTCAAGAACCTTGTGGAACCAGTTTCTCATACCATGTTTAAAAACAGGCACTGGGTATTCCAACAAGATTCTGCGCCAGCTCATAGAGCGAAAAGCACACAAGACTGGCTGGCGGCGCGTGAAATCGACTTTATCCGGCACGAAGACTGGCCCTCCTCCAGTCCAGATTTGAGTATATATATGTATATATACATAGTCAGGTCATAAGTTCTGTCACATGTGCAATATGAAATAATTTAGACATGTTTATTATTTATGTAAACATTTATATAGCAAAATGAACTTAATAAAACATAGATTCTTATGGTAATAAAGTTTATTCAAAATGACCCCCGCGATTTTGAATACAGGCCTTTATTCTGCGCGGCCAGTCGTCTATCGCAGCACGAACGAGGTCCATGTCAATATCGACGGCTGCCTTAATCAAGGATGCCTTGAGTGACTCCAAATCAGGATGAGGCTTTGAGCAGGCCTTTTCCTCCAAGTGTTGCCATATCTTGTAATCTAACGGACTCAAATCTGGACTAGAGGAGGGCCAGTCTTCGTGCCGGATGAAGTCGATTTCACGAGCCGCCAGCCAGTCTTGTTTGCTTTTCTCTCTATGAGCTGGCGCAGAATCTTGTTGGAATACCCAGTGCCTGTTATTAAACATGGTATGAGAAACAGGTTCCACAGGGTTCTTGAGGACTGTATTTTGATACACAACTGCATTCTTTTTTACGCCTTTCTCACAAAAATGTACCTCAGTTAAGCCCCAATAAGAGACTCCCAACCAAACCACGAGCGAGGATGGAAAATGACCTCGTTGGACACGCGGAATACGGTTGCTCGCTTCTTCACTGCTGTGTGCGTACACCTTATCATTTTGTTTGTTGTAGCTCTCTTCAACGGTGAAAATATTTTCATCCGAAAAAATAATTTTCCGATGCTTTTTTCCCGCGTACCGCTTCAACAAAGCGCGGCATCTCTTCAGTCTCAGGTCCATTAAACGAGCGTCCAAACGATGTCCTATTTTTCTTCGATATGCCCTAAGCCCTAAGTCTTCATTTAACACCCTTTTCACCGTGGTCCTGCTTAACCCCATCTGAAGGGCCAACAGTTTCTGCTTACGTATGGGATTTCTTTGAATTCGCGCCTTCACAGCTTTTATCACTGCTGGAGTCCTAACAGAGCGAGGGCGACCACTTCTTGACCTGTCATCTACACTAGAGTCTTCATTGTATCGTTTTATGGTACGATAAACGAATCTTTTGGTTATATTAAAAAATTTCAGTAAGTCGAAAATCTGAATTGGCGCGTAACCGCAACGATGCAACGCAATAACTGCGACACGGTTTTCTTTAGGTGTCCACTCCATATTTAAAAATGAGGAAAATTCTAAAAAGTACACATTTTTATTTTCATGAAAAATTCGAAATTCGAATTCAATAAACTTTTTTGTGGCCAGCGTTCTAAATTCAAAAGTTTTTATTGTGTGACAGAATTTATGACCTGACTGTGTATATAAGTAATTTTAAAAGTAATTAAAGTAATATATATATATAATTTTTTCTACATATTATGACATTCAAATTTCGAACGCCGACGCCCGCCTGCTTGCCGCCCCTAGTTTGTCTGTGAAGTTGGTACTGACATTCAAATTTTGAACGCCGACGCCCGCCTGCGTGAAGTGGTACTACAGAACAAGCTAAACAACAGCAGAGCCACAATGCCGGTCAAACATGCGGTTCCTGAACTCTAATGAGTTTGATAAGAGAGCTTATGATATGTGTGTAGATAAACTAGTGTATGTAACTGTACATAATTAGGCATTAAAACTCTCGAGTGATATTACTCTTACTCTCGAGTATTACTGCCCTCCATTATATAGCAGTCACATAAACTACTATTATCTACACACGTATCATAAACCCTCTTTACTGCGTCCAAAAACCGCACGTTACGATCAGTATAATGTTAAAATACTTTGTAAAAACTAATTTCTTATCTGAATATTGCATATAATGACCATTATGTGTAAATTTTGTACATATGACATACAAATTTCGAACGCCGATGCCCGCCTGCGTGCCGCCCCTACTTTGTCTGTCAGTTGGTACTACAGAACAAGCTAAACAACTCAATGCCACAATGCCGGTCAAACATGCGGTTCCTGAACACATCAAAGAGAGCTTATGATATGTGTGTAGATAAACTAGAGTATGTAACTGTACATAATTAGGCATTAAAGCTCTCGAGTGATATTATTATGAACTCAGACATTATTCAGACAGAATTCAAAAAAAAATAAAGAAAGTCAATTACTACAACGGTAAATCTAAATTTAATGACTGGGCAACGTTTGGTATTCGTAAAAGTAGAGTTATCTTGTATGACCTTTATGAACAAAAAAACTATAACTTTGATCGAAAATTTCATGACTATGTTAAAAAATATTCCAAAACATTCAAGTTTGTTTGTAGAACTGCAAAAACTTTACACATTAATAGAAAAATACAAAATTCAAATAATAGAATGCAAACAGTTTGGCAAATAATAAACCATGAAACTGGCAAAGTTATACCAAGGGAAAATAATTTCTGCCTAAAGATAAGTGATAATGTTCTTAAATCCAGCACTGATGTTGCTCGAGCTTTTGAAACATTCTTCACCAATGTACCCTTACTCACAACAGATCGTCTAAATTCATCTCCATATAAAGCAGAGACTTTATTAAAAAATTACACTAGCGTCAGTAACGTATATTTAAAATTTTTTCATGTATATCCCCAGGACTTTGTCAAAACGTTTAGATTACTTAACTAAAAAATACTGAAGACTTGTGGGGAATATCAGTCAAAGACATTGGTTCAGTAATTCTAGTCATGTCTTAACTTATATATTCAATAAATGTGTTGACGATGGGGCTTTCCCAGACCTCATGAAATACAGTAAACTGCAACCTTAACCTTAACCTTAAAATTTCAGACCAATATCTGTTCTTCCAACACTAAGTAAAATATTTGAAAAGATTATAGTCAATCAAATGCTCTCACACTTCAACCGTACAAAACAACTCCACGCCAAAAAATACGGTTTCACTAGGGGTAAATCGACTACGGATGCAGGTATTGCCCTTATATCTCATATTTATTCTGCATGGGAGGCCGCACAGGTTGCTAACGGAGTTTTTTGCGACCTGTCGAAGGCGTTTGATGGTGTTGATCATAATACGCTATTAATTAAATTAAATCATTACGGAGTTAGAAATAAAGCGTTGGATCTACTAAGATCATACCTAAGCAATAGAATCCAAAAGGCAGAAGTTAACGGCTTTAAATCTGATGGATCGGGTGTAAAAATTAGCGTTCCAGAAGGTTCCATATTAGGCCCTTTCTTATTCCTGGTATATCTTAACGATCTGCCTTACATGTTGGAGAAATTGGCTGACATAGTGTTGTTTGCTGATGATACTTCAATAATCTTCAAAATTGAAAGAGAAAAAGGAGATTTTGATGATATTATTGGTGTGTTGTCTTCAATATTGAATTGGCTCACAGTTAATAATTTATTGTAGACGTTGGTAAAACCAAGTGAAACAAATTCTCACTTCCAAATGTCAGGCAAGTTGAGACCAGTTTAGTTTTAGACAACAGCACGTTACAATTAGTAAATGATACGAAGTTTCTTGGAATAACCATTGATAGCAAATTGCAGTGGGGACCCCACATAGATAAATTAGCTGTAAATTAAGTTCTGTGGCTTACACTATTGGGAACATCAGACAATAGCACGGATGTGGCTACATCTAGGCTAGTATATTTTAGTTACTTTCATAGTGTCATGTCCTATGGTATCTTGTTGTGGGGGAAAGCAGCGAATATTCAAACTATTTTTATTTTACAGAAAAGAGCTATTCGAGCAATTTATAATTTAAAACGAATAGACTCCTTAAGAGAGCTTTTTAAAGAATTGACATACTAACTGTAGCTAGTCAATTTATTTTCTAAAATATAATGTAAGTATGCAAGAACCTAACAACATTTTCTAAACTTAGCGATAGCTATAATGTTAACCTAAGAAATCATTACAGACAATGTGCGCCCCGGTTTAGACTTGCGAAGGTTAGAAATTCTTTCAAGGGTCAGTGCATTCTCTACTATAATAAGATGCCTCTGGAGATTTTGAAAATGCCATTTGAGTAATTTAAAAAGCATGTTAAAGCGACTTTGTCGAAAAAGGGATATAACAATGTTTAAGATTACTTAAATGACAGGACTGTATGGGGTTAATCTAGCTCAACACAGATCTTGCTGTTAATATATTTATAATTATTTATTCCTGCTTATTAATCATAATAATTAAATTTTTCATATTTGTATTAGTTAAGCACAACCTGTTTTTAAAAGAGATCTAAAAATCAATCTGTGGTATTTTCTACGCCCTTCTTCTCCCACAGTGGTCCAATAATAATAATAATACCTTGTACACCTTTTACACACATTGATCTAGCCCCAAGCTAGGATTCCCTTCAATGTAGAGAAGAGGCAAAAAATGACGTTTGCTAAATGTATGTAAATACATAGTCAGGTCATAAGTTCTGTCACATGTGCAATATGAAATAATTTAGACATGTTTATTATTTATGTAAACATTTATATAGCAAAATGAACTTAATAAAACATAGATTCTCATGGTAATAAAGTTTATTCAAAATGACCCCCGCGATTTTGAATACAGGCCTTTATTTTGCGCGGCCAGTCGTCTATCGCAGCACGAACGAGGTCCATGTCAATATCGGCGGCTGTCTTAATCAAGGATGCCTTGAGTGACTCCAAATCAGGATGAGGCTTTGAGCAGGCCTTTTCCTCCAAGTGTTGCCATATCTTGTAATCTAACGGACTCAAATCTGGACTGGAGGAGGGCCAGTCTTCGTGCCGGATGAAGTCGATTTCACGCGCCGCTAGCCAGTCTTGTGTGCTTTTCGCTCTATGAGCTGGCGCAGAATCTTGTTGGAATACCCAGTGCTTGTTATGAAACATGGTATGAGAAACAGGTTCCACAAGGTTCTTGAGGACTGTATTTTGATACACAACTGCATTCGTTTTTACGCCTTTCTCACAAAATTGTACCTCAGTAAAGCCCCAATAAGAGACTCCCAACCAAACCATGAGCGAGGATGGAAAATGACCTCGTTGGTCACGCGGAATACGGTTGCTCGCTTCTTTACTGCTGTGTGCGTACACCTTATCATTTTGTTTGTTGTAGCTCTCTTCCACGGTGAATATTTTTTCATCCGAAAAAAGAATTTTCCGATGCTTTTTTCCCGCGTACCGCTTCAACAAAGCGCGGCATCTCTTCAGTCTCAGGCCCATTAAACGAGCGTCCAAACGAATTCCTGTTTTTGTTCGATATGCCCTAAGCCCTAAGTCTTCATTTAACACCCTTTTCACCGTGGCCCTGCTTAACCCCATCTGAAGGGCCAACAGTTTCTGCTTACGTATGGGATTTCTTTGAATTCGCGCCTTCACATCTTTTATCACTGCTGGAGTCCTAACAGAGCGAGGGCGACCACTTTTTGACCTGTCATCTACACTAGAGTCTTCATTGTATCGTTTTATGGTACGATTACCGAATCTTTTGGTCATATTCAAATTTTTCAGTAAGTCGAAAATCTGAATTGGCGTGTAACCGCAACGATGCAACGCAATAACTGCGACACGGTCTTCTTTAAGTGTCCACTCCATATTTAAAAATGAGGGAAATTCTAAAAAGTACACATTTTTATTTTCATGAAAAATTCGGAATTCGAATTCAATAAACTTTTTTGTGGCCAGCGTTCTAAATTCAAAAGTTTTTATTGTGTGACAGAACTTATGACCTGACTGTGTTTCTATAGTAATAAAGTACTTTGACTTTGACTTTGAACCCACTCTCGAGTTTTAATGCCCTCCATTATCTATCAGTAACATAAATTACTATTATTTATTCCTGCACATTGTTTATAATAATATAATGTAACATTTATATTCGTTATACACAACCATTCTAGAAGCCTTTGGCCGGGAATTCCCCGGGGTCGTTTGTTAAGTTAATTTTGGTTTTAATTCTGTTAGTGTTTGTATATAATTAAAATAAAATATGTTTTCTTTTGCAGGTGTGGATTACATGCATCCAGATCTCAAATATAATTATGTAAGTACATCTCTAAAATAAAAATAAAAACACATTTTCTGTAGACGTCTGATAATTACAGGAAAGTCAAGCTTTTTAAAATATATCTTATAACATGACGTCACGTCTTTTTCTATACGAAATGGCAGAGGCGCAACTGTTTCCACGTTCCGCCAGTCAGATATTGATCTGGATTATTTCCCAGGCCAGAGGGAGGCATCTCTTACACCCTCCATAGTAATTTCAGGACCACCCTCAAGGAAATTGTGAGAATCCATTATTTCCCGCCGCACTCTGAGTCATTAAATGATCTGTTAATCCGATTCCAAATTACAATTTACATACAAAATCGTTCACTAAGTAATCCCTAATGAATCATTAAACGACTCTCGACTCTGACGATGTGTATGGCGTTTAATATGGAAAATCTCATTCGTGGCCGTTTTCGTATCGGCGGGAATGAAGTAAAAACCGACCAAGTGTTAGTCGAACTCCAGCACTGAGGGTCCGAACAGACCACATTTTGAATGAAATGAAAGAACTTCATTTTATGCAGCTAGTCCTTGCTTCTTGACAATTTTCATGTTTCTGGGTGGTTCAACGGGAAGTACCCTATTTATGTATATGTCACCGTAAGATAGTCAAAACCGTTTATAAACTAACGCGTAGTGAACTGTAGTTGATAAATTAACGCGTTAGTTGATCAACTATCGACAGACAGTAAACCAGACCGACAGGGTTTAGAATTTACGTTTCTCTTGAGAAGACTATTCGGGGGCTTAACTGCGCTCGTCCCCTCTATTCTTCATTTAAGCTACCGTAGTATTTGCCCTGGTATTTCTTTTGCAGTTCAAGTTTAAACCAGTTTACTATTTAATTTGACTTTGACTTTGACTTTGACTATTTAACGGTTTTAACCGTTAGTTTATCAACCAACGCGTCATATAGTGAGCAGTACGCTACAGTTTACTATCTGTCGATAGTTGACCAACTAACGAGAAGAAAACGACAGTTTATCAACTAACGGTTTTGATAATCTTACGGTGACAAATATATGTTTTATTTTCTTGCGAGTATCAAGCAAATTAAAACAATTTAAACAATTTTTATGTGGTTTGTCGCTACGTTTTGTAATTTTTCCCCGATTCTGTCCCTCTCACACTGCGTGTCTTTCCGCCTGGAGTAACGGGGACCTTTGTAAGGGCGAGGTATCCCCTTAACTGGTGAGGGATATGACTTTACTCAATAACCAAAAGGGCATTTATGGTTTAATAATATAATGTTTTTACAGAAGAAACGAAATTGCGACCTATTCACGCAGCAAGTGTTTATTTTAAGTAGCCTGGGGACTATTGTACTGCCTTTATGAATCTCTATACTGTGTCAGCCTCTTTACCAACTGTCTGATCCTACCTAGTTTGCACTTTCGTTAGAAGCACGTCAATTACGAATACACACACGAGTTGGTACCTTGAGAAGGGCTGACCTAATTGCATTTCCTATAATGGCAAGACAAATATCACAGGCAATTATCATCTATTAGCATCATAGTGTCAAGTTAAATATACATTGTAGTTTACTACTTGAATATGTTAGCTTCTTAAGGTTCATTCCCGAAGGGTGACAAACGGGACCCTATTACTAGGCCTCCGCTGTCAGTCTGTCTGTCATTCCGCCCGTCTATCAGCGGGACGTAATAGTGAGAGAGTGAAAAACATGTGTGATTTAACACCCCCCGCGATATTACAAATCATATCACTATTCAAATATGATCGCAGATTCGTGGCTTATCATATGGGTGTGGCACAGCAATTGGTTTGATATCGGTTCTCAGCGCGATCTTTTAGTTCTAGGTTCTCATCCACGTTCGAATACAATATTATTTTCCCTTTGTTTTAATATTTTAGTATGGTACGGAACCCTTCGTGTGCGAGTCCGACCCGTACTTGACCGATTTTCATACGTAAATATTTTATTATCACTAGATAATCTCCTATATAATAAAAGTAATTATAATTGTAGTTTATAATTACGAATCGTGTGGTCAATAGGATAGTGTTGGATGAACTCTCGGTCATTCGTTATCCAGCAGTATTCTCAAAAAGTCGAAGTGTCATCTTAGTCTATAAGTTGTTTGACAATAGTTATAACGTATCTGTCGCAGTTGGTTGATTAAATCAGACACTTTACTAACTCTCCAGACCTTTAATTAGATACCGACGTTTAACCAAGTCTTGCAACCTGTGCATTTTGATTTAAATAAAGCATCGTCGAAAACGTTTAACAATCTATCTTACCGAAAGCCGGCGTGTTGGTAAACAAGATGGCGTCATGACAACAGCTGATTTGCACAGCTTATATCAGGGCAAAACATTGCGATAGCTCAGGTGAAGGGTAAAGGGGGTGAGCGAAGCGAAGCCCCCTCTAACCTTCGTGTTAGGTTGAACATGTAAGAACAACAAAAATACTCAAAACATAAACTTAAGTATACATAAAACAATATTTATGTTGTATATGTCTTGTTGCCTAGGAACGTTTAGACAACGCGTTAAACGTTTCGTTCACTCACTTGTCTGGCTGAATTTTAGTGACTTGGTTGAACGTCGGTATTTAATTAACGGTCTAGAGAGTTAGTTAAGTGTCTGATTTAACCAACTAAATGCGACATATCTAAGATCTATGATGTGAAATAGTATCATCAAAGTGTAATGTAAGCGCTTAGTGCGTTGATAGTTAGCAGTGGTATTTTCTTTCAAATATAAGAACATATTATAATATTCAATACAAAATGTTGAGTTTAATTTTAATTAGATAAAACGATGTTATAATATTGTCATTGGGCACCCTCCCGCCCGGCAGCGAACTCAGGGAAATTTTTAATTTAGTTTAGTGTAGTTATAGTTTAATTTTAGTTTATAATATATAATAATTATATACTTAGTGTTAATAATATATTATAATCAAAATCATAAATAAACATCTTAAACAGTTTGATACTTATATATTGGTTGATTCGATGAAGGGATGGCATTTTTTTTTCGGTCGCATTCAGCGGATATCTTAACAGTGTACATGCCATTTTTGCGATAACTTTATCGCAAAAATGGCATGTATGTATCGTTCACTATATGTATTCTGTAAAGACGGGAGCCACACTTCAAACGAAATGCTCATAATATATTTATGAACATAAAAAGACAGGACTCATTCAATATTCAACGGCAACAAATTGTATCTTTCTTATTGATGAATATTGCGGTGAAAGGGTTCAAAGTGTATTTTTATTATATTGATGACATAATGAGTACATTTAAAATGTAATTGGGGGCTACAGACAACTTCCTATATGTATTGCTGTGAGTATTAATTTACCTTAACTTCTGTAAGGTTTTTATAAATTGATTACATCAGTTAGACTGCCCTTTACTTTGATTATTGAGTTAAATGTTACCGGCAATCTGTATAATGCAGGTATTCTATATAATACCTAGGCAACCTGTTTATAATATTATATGTTTTCTTTTTTCTGTTGAATAAATATTTTTATTATTGTATATTATTAATACCTAGGCAATATATATAATACCTGGGGCGTTCAGGCAATGAATGAATTATTATACCTAGGCAAAGTGTACAATGAATACTTTGTATATAGTTCATACATTACCTGCACGTTTTGGGCATTATACTATATATACATAGTCAGGTCATAAGTTCTGTCACATGAGCAATATGAAATAATTTTGAAATGTTTATTATTTATGTAAACATTTATATAGCAAAATGAACTTAATAAAACATAGATTCTTATAGTAATAAAGTTTATTCAAAATGACTCCCGCGATTTTGAATACAGGCCTTTATTCTGCGCGGCCAGTCGTCTATCGCAGCACGAACGAGGTCCATGTCAATATCGGCGGCTGCCTTAATCAAGGATGCCTTAAGTGACTCCAAATCAGGATGAGGCTTTGAGCAGGCCTATTCCTCCAAGTTTTGCCATATCTTGTAATCTAACGGACTCAAATCTGGACTGGAGGAGGGCCAGTCTTCGTGCCGGATGAAGTCGATTTCACGCGCCGCCAGCCAGGCTTTGCTTTTCGCTCTATGAGCTGGCGCAGAATCTTGTTGGAATACCCAGTGCCTGTTATTAAACATGGTATGAGAAACAGGTTCCACAAGGTTCTTGAGGACTGTATTTTGATACACAACTGCATTGGTTTTTACGCCTTTCTCACAAAAATGTACCTCAGTTAAGCCCCAATAAGAGACTCCCAACCAAACCATGAGCGAGGATGGAAAATGACCTCGTTGGACACGCGGAATACGGTTGCTCGCTTCTTCACTGCTGTGTGCGTACACCTTATCATTTTGTTTGTTGTAGCTCTCTTCCACGGTGAAAATGTTTTCATCCGAAAAAATAATTTCCCGATGCTTTTTTCCCGCGTACCGCTTCAACAAAGCGCGGCATCTCTTCAGTCTCAGGTCCATTAAACGAGCGTCCAAACGATGTCCTATTTTTCTTCGATATGCCCTAAGCCCTAAGTCTTCATTTAACACCCTTTTCACCGTGGTCCTGCTTAACCCCATCTGAAGGGCCAACAGTTTCTGCTTACGTATGGGATTTCTTTGAATTCGCGCCTTCACAGCTTTTATCACTGCTGGAGTCCTAACAGAGCGAGGGCGACCACTTCTTGACCTGTCATCAACACTAGAGTCTTCATTGTATCGTTTTATGGTACGATAAACGAATCTTTTGGTTATATTCAAATTTTTCAGTAAGTCGAAAATCTGAATTGGCGCGTAACCGCAACGATGCAAAGCAATAACTGCGACACGGTCTTCTTTAAGTGTCCACTCCATATTTAAAAATGAGGAAAATTCTAAAAAGTACACATTTTTATTTTCATGAAAATTCGAAATTCGAATTCAATAAACTTTTTTGTGGCCAGCGTTCTAAATTCAAAAGTTTTTATTGTGTGACAGAACTTATGACCTGACTGTGTATATTGCCTAGGGATTATGTATAATACCGGATTATACAGATTTCCGGTAACATAAACATCTACAAACATTTGAATATTTAGGTAACGAATCAAAAACATTTGAATATGTAGGTAACTAATCAAAGAAACTTAATTATTTTACTGCTTGCACATACTACTAGCTCAAATATAGAATACTTCATCTATAGGGGGTAAAATGTGTTATATTTTATTATGGAATCTGAAACTAAGATAACCCATTTTAATAATAAAAATCTGAATAATACATAAGTTCGAGTTTAAAATATACTTTATTCGTGGAATTAATTTAATCTGGCTTCTTAATTAATTAAACATAAAATAAAAAACCTAACTGCCTAAAAAGCAAATGAGTTCTCTACCCTAACTACGCACTCAAAACACTTACTCTACCACTTAGTAGTGTCTCCTCTGCTCTCATTAACTACTTTTATCCATAGTGGTATTGACGCCACCAGCTTTTCACACTCTTCAGGGGTGATACAATATCAATCTGCCTGAAGCTTCTGTTTTAAATCATTTTCTGATATTGATTGATATTTCCTCAATCTTTTACCATAAAATTTCGATCGGGGACGAGCCTGGGCTGCTTGGCCAGAACCAAATCATCGTAGGAACTCGCTTAACATTAAGCAATGCCTTTGCTGTCCTTGCAATGTGACATGAAGTCCAATCTTGTTAAAAATGAATGTATCTTGATTTAGTAAACTCTGAATGGCCGGTAATAAACTCATTTCCAAAATGTCTTGGTACTCCAACCCAATCCCTGTGCTGACCTGCAAGCCCATATTATGAGTGATGCTAGTCACTTCACTTTTTGTTTGATACAGTCCTTAGGCCTCACTTTTATTTCTTATGATCTTTTTTTTTTCATTGCCAACAGTCACCTCGAACTATGATTGCCACTGATTTCAAATCTAGTTTCTGACTTAAGCTGAGGTTTCTTTGCATAGATTACGGACTAGATGAACTATTTTGTTTGGTTTAATCGAGGACTGTAGAAGCTCCAAAAGACATTAATATAACTTGATAATGTTAAAATAAAGAAGAATAAATAGGGATACTGTGATATAACATGTTATGTATTTATGAAAAGCCTACCAACATAATATTCGAGTTCGAAGAATATTGTCTCTCAATGTACGCCTAGACTAAGTATTCTGCATTTGGGCTCGTCTATCAATTTTGTGGTATCGCTACACTCCTATTAAGGGAAGAGCGCAAGACTTCACGGCCATACAAAACGATTTAGCTTCTCATTTCTACGCTGCTGCATTAAATCAAATAAAACTATGAGTAACTTCATCTTTCGCACAATCTACAAGTCCTATTTCAATTTCATATAATCAACGCGCTTAAGAAATACAAGCAAAAAAAAAACTGTGTTTTTAGCTCCAAAATGTTCCATTTTTTATTAGATTTTCGTAACCATTTCTGAAGTACAAATATTTTTTATGGAATTTAGACCGGGGGGTAGTTCGTACATTTTTATAAAACGTCACTCATTTCACTGATTTGTCAGGTGATGGTCCAAACCGCAGTTCGTCCAAATGATATTTAAATTCTCTTTTCTCCCGACTCGTATATAGTCCAACACGTATTTTGTCCAACTTCTATTTGTCCAACACATATTTGGTCCAATATGCTTGCGTCCAAGGCTTATTATGTCAACACGTATTTGGTATAGGATTCTTAAAAGCTATGGCATTTCTCCCAAACAACTTGTATAGGGATGCCAATCAAGGGGAAGAGGCCATGTCACGTAAAAAAAACTCTTCCTGGACTAGAGTCTGGCAAACGAAAGCGTGACCTGGAGTTTTCTTAAAAGTTTCAATATGGCAACAATATTATGCTGTCAAAGGCACGTCAAACGACATAGTGATAGATAGTCACACTCCGTTCCGTTATTCTAAACCTCTGTCTCTCTTTCTAGCTGCAACGCTTCCGTACAGCAGAAAGAGAGGCAAAGATCTTTTGAATAACTGAACGGAGTGTAGTGATTTATGTTAGTGATACCACATAGAGGTTTTATGAATTCTACCACGTTTTCTCAGGTCACGCTTTCGTTTGCCAGACTCTATGTACTTCAGCCTGAATGCATCCTCTTTAGATAAATATGACACATATATTTATTGGTTGTAGTGAAACACCGAGAGTAGGACAACAACTGATTTATTATAATAATAATTGTAGACTATCCACAACATCTTTCCCTCATATTTAAAAACTAGACTATTCTATCATGCATACTCTATTCTTCTATAATGAGAAATAAAATAAAAACTTAGTACAACATGTGTAAATATTATACATCTATAGATAATCTATATGTAACTCTATTCCTAATTCTTTAGCTCTTTTCCGTGTGAGTGGTGGCGAACTGCTACAACGAGTTGGTTGCTTAGTACTCGCAGTAGCAGCACGACCGGACGAGGCACCTGGTGCCGTGCCGCTACCACTGGCAGCTTGTGTCCTCGGGTCACTCCTCGATGAGGCAGGCGGATCGCATTTAATGATATGCCTTCTGTTACGACGATAACGCGCGCCTAACTTATTTTGCACAATGTACGATCGAGGAGTATCCGCGTGCCCGACGACTGTCCCGCGAGACCTATTCTTACCATCTAACAACAAAACATCATCTCCGATAACCAGTTGCGGCTGATTCTTATTTTTTAGATCATAGTATATTTTGCTTTTCATCTGGTTATCGATAATCTTATTATAATTACGTTCACTGCTAACTCTTGGTTTTAATAAGTTTGTATTTACTGGCAGTTTACATCTAAGTCTTCGACTCGACAATCCGTCCCTACTTGTGTTCCTATAATTTAATAGTCCAATGTAAAAATCGCTATTTTCTTGTATGGACTTTACCAGCATTTTCTTAATTGTTTGAACGGCCCTCTCACTCTTACCATTAGCCTGTGGATAATTGGGTGAACTAGTTATATGCTCGAATCCCCATTCTCTGGCAAACTTTTGAAACTCTCGGCTACTGTATTGAGTACCGTTATCTGAAATCAGTATTTCTGGGATTCCATGTCGGGCAAAAACTTGTTTCATACTGCATATCACACTTTCCGATGTGATATTTTTAATTCCATGACCTCGTGTAGTTAGAATAATAATCTACGATTATAAAGAAATATTTTTTGCGGTATTCAAAAATATCAGAACCAACCTTGTTCCACGGCAGGTTTGGCACTTTGATGGGAATCAATGGCTCACGAGTAGGTGCATTTGAATTCTCCTGGCATGCCTTACAGCGTTTAACATATATTTCAATGTCTTTTGACATTTGTGGCCAGAAAATGACTTCTCGTGCACGTCTTTTGCACCTATCAATGCCTAGATGTCCTTCGTGTACTAATTCTAACATTTCTTGCCTCAGTGATAGCGGAATTAGTACAAGGTCACTCTTAAAAACTACGTCATCAATTAAAAACATCCCATCCCTATACGACCAATAAACATGCAAATCAGTTGGTACATCACATTTATTCTTAGGCCAACCATTTTTTATACAATCAGCCAACATCGAAAACGTGTTATCAGATCTACTTTCTTTTTTAATTAATACCATTTTTTTATTTGAAACCTTTGAGTTTCAACTAACATTTGTACTTGAAATAAAATTTAATCACTTAAACTATTATCATACAAATCCGGCAACGGTGCACGCGACAATGTATCCGGTATGTACATAAACTTGCCCGGTTTATAGACTACCTTGAGATCATATCCCTGCAGGCGGAGCATCATCCGCTGTAAGCGTACTGGGACTGACATCAATGGCTTCTTAAAAATGCTTTCCAGTGGTCTGTGGTCACTGTCGACTATTATGTTATCTCTACCAAATATGTATTGGTGGAACCTCTTACATGCAAAAACGATCGCGAGAAGTTCCTTCTCTATTTGAGCATATCTACGCTGCGTGTCTGTGAGCGTGCGCGAGGCGTACTCGACCGGGCGGCCGTCCTGCATGATGACCGCGCCAAGCGCCTCGGCGCTCGCGTCCACGCTCAGCAGTACAGATCGCGCCACGTCGTACAGCGCTAGCACCGGCGCCGAGCACACTAACGCACGCAATGACTCAAATGCTTTTTGGTGACCATCTTCCCAGCACCAGATCGTTTCTTTCTTTAATAAACCCGTTAATGGCGCCGCATGTTCAGAGTAGTTAGGTATATATCTAGCAAGATAATTAACTGCCCCTAAGAATCTTTCTAGTGCTTTTCTGTCTGTAGGCACCGGCATTTCATTGATAGCTTTGACTTTGTTATTGTCTGGCCGCATGCCATTCTTATCAAATATGTGTCCTAGGTAAACAACTTCCTTTACACCTATCTTGCATTTCGATTTGTTGAATTTTACATTAATTTCTCGCGCCCGGCGCAATAATGCATCGAGCCTTTCATCATGCTCTTGGGTAGACCTACCCCATACAATAATATCATCTACAAAACTATCAACCCCTTCCAGATCCTCTAATAGCTGACGCATTTTACCATGAAATACTTCAGATGCACAATTTATTCCGTAAGGAAGTCTCAAAAATTGATATCTCCCAAAAGGTGTGCTAAATGTACAGAGATCCGCGCTAGTATCATCTATTCTCAACATCCAAAACCCAGAATTGGCATCTAAAACACTAAACAGCTGAGCTCCCTTGAATTGCGTTGCCAGCTCATTAACTGTAGGCATTTGAAAATGAGCTCGTTGAATGGCATTGTTCAGCGGCCGCGGATCTAAACAAACTCTAATGCCGTTATTCTTCTTAGCCGCTACAACCAACGCGTTCACCCACGGTGTCGGATGACTGATCTTACGAATTACTCCTAATTGAATCATTTTATTTAATTCAGCATTCAGTCTGTCGCGCAATGCAAACGGTATCTTACGAGGCGCACAGACCACTGGTTTTATTGACTTATCGACAACAATGTGATAAACTCCTGGAAGGCAACCCAACCCGTGAAATAGGTCCGAATATTCATTAACGTTTACCGAATTCATTCGACTTACTAATCACAATGATTCACATGCATACTTTCCCAGTACGCTTTCACAATTCATATCAGCCACGACAAATTTTAAATTATGCTTATCACCGTTGTAACACCACTCCAGCTCACAAATGCCCTTCAAGGGTATTATGTTGCCCGTGTATGATTCTACCCTAACTTTTTGATTTTTCATCAAAATTTTTGGATCAAATCCAAGACGCAAAAAGGTTTCAATTGAAATCAAGTTAATGTCTGCACCAGTGTCCAACTTGAAACGCTCCGTACCATTCGCACAGTGAAGATTTTCATACCATTTATCAGAAGACGGCGTATTCCGCCTTGATATAACCGAGATATGAAACGACTCACAGCTGTCATCCGATTCGCCATCCTGCTCCACATAGCACTCAATTTCATTTACCTTTTTCGGCGATCGTTCGCCCACTTTACACATCCTAGCAAAGTGCCCATGATTTTTGCACATGAAACACTCGACACCATAGGCTGGGCAAGCCCCCGGCCTGCACTTGTAATCGCCACACGCGCCACACGGTGGACGCCTTTGTACACCCGACCTGCCCGAGCCCGAGCCGCGGCCCCCGGCAGCGCCGCCGCTGCCCGCGCGCCAGCCCCGCCAGCGCCGCGGCGCGCCGCCGCCGCTGCCTCGCACTGCCTGCGTTGCAACTGCATCCACTTGAACAGACCCCAGGCCTGCTTTACGATCCAGCTGACGACTGCCATCCGATGACACCTCGTCTGCTTGGCATATTTTGACGGCCTTGTCGAGAGTTAGCTCTTCAGTCCGCAACATCCGATCTCTCACCACTGAATTTCGAACTCCGCACACGATCCGATCCCTGATCAGACCTTCCTCCAACAATGAAAACTCGCAATACTTTCTCAGCAGCTTCAGCGCCGTAACGTACTGATTAATTGATTCACCAGTCTCTTGGTTTCGAGTGAAAAAATTATACCTCAATAGTGCTATGTTCGGTTTGGTTCCAAAATGGCGGTCAAATGTCTTGATCACAGTGTTGATGTCATCCGCCGATTCAGTTGCGCTGTACGTAAATGTTTGAAACACATCGAAACCATCCGGCCCAATCAAGTTAATCATCAAGCTGGCTTGAATTGCCGGTTCTTCCTTATGTACCCCGGATGCCTTTAAAAACATTTGGAATTGCGTTTTCCATCGCTGCCATGCGTCGGCCCGGCCGACGGGGCTGCCGTCCATACTCAGTTCCGGTGGTGGTCTTGCGTGTTCCATCTTACGAAATATATGCCGCTCGTGAAATTGAGTCTTAACACAATAAGCCCGATACTTGAATCGCCTAGCAAACACTTTATTTCTTGATTTATAAACCACCGCTGTCACCATGTAGTGAAACACCGAGAGTAGGACAACAACTGATTTATTATAATAATAATTGTAGACTACCCACAACATTGGTGACAATGGATCTTTTTCCAGAACTGATACTTCTGTTGAAGTCGGCAGACAATGGTGATCCTTCAAATTTCAGACCAATATCTGTTCTTCCAGCTCTAAGTAAAATATTTGAAAAGATTGTACTCAATCAAATGCTCACACACTTCAACCATACAAAACAACAATGGTGCTTATCTATAGGAACAACTTTTACCATGGGGGCAACAGCGAAATCACAAAAAAAAGGTGTTCCATGCAAAAAATATTTGGATTGCTAAACGACTTGGACACAAATTACTGTCCGAATTGACACTCTGTGCGTGCTGATGCTATTTTGTACAGTCAGATAAAAATCTTCAAAACATAATTTTAGAAAAACAGAGCTACCAAAACTATACATTGCTCTGTGGACGTGTGCCACTCTAAGTCAAATTAGACTACTACATCTTTAAAAAAAACGTCATTTTAAACGTAAATCAAGCATACAAATCAACAGCTTAAAAACATAAATCCGTCATTCAAAAAGTATATTTAGTACAAAATTTTACATATTAAAAAAACTTAAATCTGTTATTAAAAACTTATAAATTATTAGGTTTGATATACATACATACATATTGATTAATTCCACGCCTCAACCGAACGGCGTGGAATCTTGAGGGGGCTGGGTTTTTGCCAGCACGGGAGAAAAGTGAGTGATTATTACCTTACCTTGTCGTCGTAGACCGGAATTCGAAGGCTCGATTCGAGACAGGAATACGGGATAAGGGCACAAGTGGGATAGGATAGGAACCGAATCACTATCGTTTCGCTGCCCGACGCTGTCGCCGGCGTGCTGCCTGCCGACACGTGGAGTCGCCGTCCAATACGACGATGTCCAATCAACACGGATCACTTAACCGCTGACGCGAATCTACTTATTTCCCGACGATGTGGTAGATTTACACTCCGACCAGGCTCGACACCTGTATTTGGTAATTGTTACACCGAATTACAATCACTGGCCCGATGCCTGAGCAGACATGTTTGTTCTCCCGACGAGAAAAGATAACCTCCAATTTTTCCTCTCGTTTTGATACGAGTGACAGCTGCGGTCCGTTTCCGCTTAGTGATGTCCCGATTACTCGCGGTCGATCCGCGCAACAAAAAACCGGTGCGTTCCGAAGCATAAATATTAAACAGTCACCCGCCCGGACAGGCCCGAACCTGTCCCTAATCAATAGGAAGGCGAGAAAGTGTTGCTACCGCTCTCTTGAGGACCGAGTCCCCCACCTTGACTTCTGCTGATCGAGGCGTGCCATCCCGACCCGTGTACAATTTGACGATCCGTCCTCGTCTCCATCTCAATGATGGCAGGTTCGCATCCTTAATCAGCACCAAATCACCGACTTGAGGGGGGCTCGTCCGGTCAGTCCACTTAAGGCGCTGCTGCAAGATGTGCAAGTACTCAAGGGACCACCGTTTCCAAAAATCTTGAGCCATCTGCTGCAACATCTGCCACCTAGTTAACCGACTTAACTTAACATCACCGAATGGGTATTCTGGCAGGGCGTTAAGGGGCTGACCTATCAGGAAGTGACCCGGCGTCAACGCTTCCAAATCATTTGGATCCGAACTGAGCGGGCACAACGGACGCGAGTTCAGTGTCATTTCAATTTTACAGAACAGCATCGCAAGCTCTTCAAAGCGCAGAGAGGTCTCACCGATGATCCTCGTCAGGTGCGACTTAGCCGATTTAACCGCAGCCTCAAAAATTCCTCCCCAATAAGGACATCCCGGCGGACTGAAAACCCATTCAATCCCTCGTTGGGAGCAAGCCGTACCGATGGCGTCCTGGTTACCGTTCAGGAATTGAGTGACCTCCTGCAGATATCGCCTGGCTCCGACAAAATTTGTGCCGTTGTCCGAACGGATTAATGTCGGGAGGCCCCTTCGTGAGACGAACCGATCTAGACATGCGATAAATGCCTCTGTAGTGAAGTCACTGACCACCTCCAAGTGGACTGCCTTCGTGGCCAAGCACACGAAGACGCACAGGTATGCCTTCACTAATCTGGCGTTCCGTAGCTGTGAAGACTTGACCATGAATGGTCCCGCGAAATCCGTTCCGACACCCGCAAAGGGCCGGATTTCGTTAACCCTATCCGAGGGCAAATCGCCCATCTGGGGCTGCATCGTAGCCGCCTTGGCCCGATAACAAGGCAGGCACCGAAATACGACGCTACGCACTAAGCGTCTTCCCGATAGAATCCAGAACTCGCGCTGGAGAAACGCCATCAAGGCGTGGCATCCGATATGCCCATTCCGAATGTGTCGATCCTGTATCAACAGTTCGACCAACTTCCCTTTCCTAGGGAGTAACAACGGGTGGCGAGCCGCATAAGGCAGGTTGGCATTCCGCAGCCGACCTCCTACCCTCAGCAATCCTTGAGGGTCAATAAACGGGTTGAGCCGAGCCACAGCTCCCTTCAGTTGGACGCGTCCGCGTCTCAGAATGTCCAGTTCGGACTTAAAGTGCACCGTCTGCACGTTTCGTACCAATGCGAACAACGCATGGTTCCGTTCCCGTGGTGTCAGGACCAGTGTCCGCACTCGTTGCGCCTCAGAATTCCGACAATTCCGCGCAAATCGGCAGATCCAGGCGGTCACATTGACCAGCTTGTCGAGCGAGCTGTACCGTTCCAGCAGGCTGAACTCCTCTTCCGGCTCTGGTTGCGTCGTACAGACACCGACTGTCAAGGCGCCGTTCGCCGTGGTAACGTGTGGGCTCATTGGCCAATCCGATTCGGCTTGAGTCAACCATTTTGGACCCCACCACAAGGGATGTCCAACTAACTCCGGAGCGTGACACAATCGACCTGACCGAAGGCGACCAGTATTGTTCCGATAAAACTGTTCACACTCTTCTTCAACCGGGTCCAACCGGCGGACCGTAGGTGGTTCCTCCACCTCCCAAAACTTCTGTATCACCTCCGAGAGTACAGAACCGAATAAGGGACTACGAGTCGCTAGGCGTGGGGCAGCCGGCATGACCAGACCAGTCGCCTGCAACACGTGGACACCTGGCACTAACAGGTATCCCAAGGCATCGACACCCAATAAAATGTCTACTGGGCCCGGAATATCGAACTCCGGGTCAGCCAGTGACAACCCAGCGACCAACTGTCGCACCGAGGGCGACAACCGTACGTGAGGGTGTGAGCCCATCACATTAGGCATGACTAATGCCGTGACCGTCAGATTCACCGATGAATCCACCCGTGACGAGAGAGTAATCCGACATACTCCCTTAACGGAACCGACTTCCGTGTTCCCAATTCCCCGAATGGAATGTGGATACTCCCTTACCGAAATGCCCAACCGTCTTACAAGGTTGCACGAGACTAAGCACCCCTGGGCCCCCGAGTCCAATAGTGCTCGTGCCACACAAGATTTGCCGTCCGAACTCCACGCTATCACCGAGGCGGTGGGGAGCATGACCGTCTGTGGAGTGGCGGCACCCTGTAAGTGGGCGGCGTGTCCCTAGCGTGAACCTCCGCGGGATCCGAACCCGCTGGGACACCCGTCGGCCTGGTAACTCGGCTGCTGATATGCCGGTGGCATATCAGACCGTATGTACATCAGGGGGTCCCAACCCGCATAATAGGCCCCTCGCTGTCCCGGTACCCGACCATACCGGACTGTGAACGGTGCGCCCGGTGGCCACCGTGGATAGAGGGGGGAGAGCGGATCCAACCTGGGGCGCTCTAGGAATGGGGGCGACATCCGACTGTTCGCCTCCCTGTTCGCCTCCCAGAGCGACGGGCAGGGTGGCGCAGAAGGTGGTGGGCTCCCAGCCTTCGCGCCACTCATAGGTGCCATCTGACACCCGCCCGTAACACGCGGTGAGCCAGCGGCCCGAAGTCCTCGCTGACCCTGGACAGCGGCGACCGAACCCCGGCTATCCCGCCTGTTACCCCCCGCGCTGCCCCCTTCCCCTCGGGGTGGGTCGCGTCCGCGGGTACCCCAGTCACCCCGTTGGTGACTCCCGTTGCCCGGAGGGGAACTGGGTCCGGCCCTGGTTGGGCCCTGTGACCGACCAACCTGAGTCCGGCCCTGGTGACCGTCCGAAGGGCCTGACCGGTTCAGGCACAACACGATGTGGTGCTTGCCACCGCAGCACTCACAGGGGAACGCGCGTGAGCACTCGCTCAGCGGGTGCGGCCCCAAACAACCGAAACACAATCGGTGGCGGAAGACCATCTTCCTGCGGGCAGCCACACCGAGCGCCTTAAAGTTGGCGCAACTGGTCACTTCATGACCGGCACTGTCGCAGTGCACACAGCCATCACCCGACGGCGCGGCACTCAAAACGCCAAATTGTTTTGACCGCTCACCCCCCCCGTGGGGTTGGGGGGCGCGGCCCCTCCCGCATCCGCGCGGGTTGGCGCTGCACACTGGCCTCCGAATCCAATGTGTCGCATCGCCTGCATTCACCCTCCAAAAAATCCGTTAATTGGACGAGCGTGGGCAGTTCCGAGCTACTGCCCCCATGCAGCTGTTCAAACCGGCTTTGAACAGCTGCAGGCAACCGTGACAAAACCATATATAACACGATATATGACCATTGGTCTACCGGCAGACCAAGGTTCTGAAGGGCCTTAGTGGCCACCAGCACAGGGTTGAGCACCTGTATCCGGATGTCAACATCCCGGGTTACTCTTGGGATGCTAAACAGCTTCCCCAGCTGCGCATCAACCAACCGCCGTTTGTGTTGGTAGCGGTCAAACAATATGGCCCGGGCAATCTCATAATTGCCCGCCGTGACCGTTAGGTGACCGACCAACTCCTTTGGTTCACCCCGCAGTACCATCAATAGTTGGGCCAACTTGTAGGCGTTGTCCAGGTCGTCCCGACCGTGGACCAGACTATCGAATAAATTGATGAATGCCGGCCACTCATCAATTGCCCCACCGAAGGCCGGAATCTCCAGGTGTGGCAGCCGTCCAACAACACCCTTAGGGGGCGGGTCTCCGCTACCCTCCCCGCAGTCATCCCGACGCGACCGCTTAATTTTTTCGGCGCGACGCTCGATGTCGCCCAAGCACTGCATCGCTTGGTCAGCATCCGCGCAGAGCTGCTTCACTGCAGCCACCGAGGCCTTATCCGTAAGCCCGAGGGCTTCAGCCTCCGCAGCCAGCCGACACACCTTCCCGACGCGTGTCATTGCGTCCTCCACACCCTTGAGCAGGACATCGTCCATGTCAGGTCGCTCCACATACTTGTGAGTATGGGCGAGCCATCTCATCTCCTCATGGACACCATACCGCAGTACCGTCAAGGGCGAAGGTGCCATGGTTACCGATTCAATTGTTTCTGGTCCTATGCTTCACTACCGAACTAAGCACAGCCAGAGACCAGCACTTGCCCTTCAACGCTGGGCACAGAAATTAAAACTAAGTTGTAAAAACCAAGGCAACCACTAAAACAATTAAATCCTAAACAATATTTAATATGGTCGCCCTGTGGACATACACCCTATAACCATACACTCTAAATCAATAAGAGAATGCCACCATACGGTACAATACAAATAACACACAAAAAGGTATTATAAAAAAAATAACTATTTTCCTAGAAGTGGCCCCTCCGATATGACCCACACTTCTTTTGAGGTCAGCAAAATCAGCTTAATACCCCTTAAATAGCCGGACCCTGCTGTGTAAACCGAAATAACACTGCAGTACTATAGAACCCGACGTTCTACCGCAAGTAATACCATCTAGTTACTTCGCAGAATGACTGTTCAATCTTTTATGCGCACAAACAGTAGTTTCCGACTACAAATTTATAATAATTGTTAACTAAATTGACACTTATACTTTCACTAACCGAAAATGAACTTTAATTGTGGTGTACCGACCACAGACTCACTCACAAACAGATTGCCGGCCAATCTGAGATATTCTTTTCTCCCAACTACAATGTGGCAAAAGGCAACCCTACAACCGTGAATCGATGATTTCCCACTAGGAAACCGCGCTTGCTACCAAAATAATTAATTCCACGCCTCAACCGAACGGCGTGGAATCTTGAGGGGGCTGGGTTTTTGCCAGCACGGGAGAAAAGTGAGTGATTATTACCTTACCTTGTCGTCGTAGACCGGAATTCGAAGGCTCGATTCGAGACAGGAATACGGGATAAGGGCACAAGTGGGATAGGATAGGAACCGAATCACTATCGTTTCGCTGCCCGACGCTGTCGCCGGCGTGCTGCCTGCCGACACGTGGAGTCGCCGTCCAATACGACGATGTCCAATCAACACGGATCACTTAACCGCTGACGCGAATCTACTTATTTCCCGACGATGTGGTAGATTTACACTCCGAACAGGCTCGACACCTGCATTATATATATATATATATATATATATATATATATATATATATATTAGGTCCTTACATATGAAATTGGCGTTTTGCATGGGAGGAACATAAAGTCGTTTTTTTTTTAATATAATATATTTATTTAATAAAAGTATTTCCCATTGCTATCTATACACTTTTGCCATCTCATAGGTAGTTCTTCGATCCCTTTACTAAAAAAAACATTCGGACGGGTATCAATAAAATCTTTGAAGGCGGGTTAGGACTGCCCCATGGGAGTTGAATTTTTTCCCTTTCAAGAAGTTATCCAAATTTCGAAAAAAATGGTAATCTGTTGGAGCAAGGTCCGGAGAGTACGTTTGATGTCTTAGACATTCCAATTGAAGCTCCTCTAATATGGTAGCCGTCTGTTGTGCAGTTTGTGGTCTAGCGTTATCATGAAGCAGCAGTGGCCTAGAGTGATTGACCAGCCTCGGTTGTTTAGCAGCTAGCTTTTCCATCATGATTTGCAGTTGCTGACAATAGACATCTGCCGTAATCGTCTGGCCAGATTTAAGAAAGCTATAATAGCTGGTGAACGACACCAGCACTAGTCCACCAAACGCTCACAAGTAACTTTTTTGGAGTCATTTTTCGCTTGGGGCATGGTTTGGCTGGTTCGGCAGGGTTCAGCCATTGCGATGAGCACTTCCGATTATCGTACAGGATTCACTTTTCATCACAGGTAATTATTCGATTTAAAATCCTTTCATTATTGTTCCGGGTGAGTAATGCAACGCAGCAGTCAACGCGCGTTTGTTGATTTGCTTCACTCAGTACGTGAGGTACCCACCTTTCAAGCTTTTTCACCTTCCCAAAGTGCTTCAAGTGGATTAAAACAGTTTTATCACTAACACCGCAGCCTGCAGCTAACTCGGACGTGGTTTGCGATGATCCGCTTCCACAATAGCCTTCAAGTCTTCATTATCAACTTTGGTCTCCGGCCGTCCACGGGGCTCGTTCTGCAGCTCGAAATTTCCAGAACGAAAACGTTGGAATCAAAAACGCACTGTGCTTTCTATTGCGGCACCGTCGCCATACACATCATTAATCCTTCGAGCCGTTTCTGCACCACTGGTGCCACGGTAGAACTCATACTCGTAAATAACGCAATATTTCAAGTTTTCGATTTTCTAAGCTGAGTGACGCAAGAAAAAAAACAATTGAGGAAAAAACAAATGAATTATAATTTTAGAAACAAAAATACATGAGTAAATAGCTGTATAAATTTAATTTTGGAATTCCTAACCATAGAGGAGATATTTGAGATCAAAGTGGTCAGTACGGCGAAACGCCAATTTCATATGTGTTTAATATTTATGCTTCGGAACGCACCGGTTTTTTGTTGCGCGGATCGACCGCGAGTAATCGGGACATCACTAAGCGGAAACGGACCGCAGCTGTCACTCGTATCGAAACGAGAGGAAAAATTGGAGGTTATCTTTTCTCGTCGGGAGAACAAACATGTCTGCTCAGGCATCGGGCCAGTGATTGTAATTCGGTGCTTAATCAACTAACGCGATTGTCATCGACATAATTTGGATGTACCTAGATAGGTGAATTAAATATTAAGGATAGTGCCAAAGTGATTATTGTAGTATTTACAAACCAAAAGATATATATATATATATAAATATATATATATATATATTGATTAAGCAATAATAATTATTTAATAAAAATACATTAATATAATTTCCCTTAGATATAATGCATTAACCACACAAGGTGTAACGATCCAAACTATCAAAATTCACGCTACGTCATTTTCAGTTAACACCTGCTACGATGGACTACCTAAGCTAAGGGTATATTATGAGGAATTTTTGTTCTAAATATATAATTTTTACCTATCAATCGTCAATCTACTTGTGCCACAATAATAATTAAACAACTTTAGCTTTGATTTGTATTTTTGTAGTGGTATTTTTCAATGAATCGCACTTTACCTGTAACAGGTTTTATGACGGGAGAAACTGTGTTACCAGTTATAAGGAAAGATATCCTAGTGGCGAACATTTACTGTGTCATGCATTGGAAAACACCGCTACGAAATCACACATCGAAATCAGTTGTTTAATTATTATCATGACACAAGTAGAATGACAATTGTAAGGTAAAAATAAGTATTTAGAACAAATATTAATCACAAAATACCCTTAACTTACTTAGTCTATGGTTGTAGGTGTCACCTGAATAAAAAACCTTGTGTGCATAAAGATTGTTACTATGAATAAAATTATATAATAATGTTACAGATAATAAACCAGCACAAACAAAGACTTAGTACAAATAAATAACCTAGTATTTTTCACAGCATACCAAGCAAATCGCATTTCATGCCCAGAAGGCGCTCTCTGCTATAGATGGGCGCTGGAATTCGATTCGTCTCATTATACGTATTTTTTGACAAATTATGCTTCCAAAATGGTGGAGAAATGGTGTTACAAAGTTATAGATGAGGCTACTTTCATACTCTATGGTCCATGTCCATACCAGGTGCATTCATAAGTTTGAATAATTAAAATCCAATCGGGTTATTTGTTTTTTACAATAATTCCATATATTCAACCAGTAAACTTCAATGGTGTGAGGGGATAAAAATAATGGAAAAAATCGCAAATTTGTGTATCTTGTGAAGTCACAGAGCCACTAGTAAACATATGATGTGATATTTGGTTGTTTTGACTATGATTGATTTTATGTACTGTTCTCTCACTGTGAATAGATAAAATATTACCTAGATAAGTATCAGGTCCGGCCCATGCAACAATGTAGCCATGTAGGTAATCTCGTTTGATTATTCAGTGCTAGTATTTGACTTCGTCAGAATGTGCGATTTACGGCGCAATGTAGGGCGATATAAACTCTTATTTATATTATTACACTATGATGTACCATCCAAATGGCTAGCCGAATTTCTACAATAAGTTTTTGTTGCATTGGTTATATATGTTAATAGAACAATTTTTATTATTTGTTTAGAGTCTCTATACAACCATTATTGTTCATGGTGTCCGAATCGTCAAAAAAAAAGTATTAAAATTAAAATGTGTCAATTCAGACAAAGTCTCCGAGTAATTTGTCCTAGTCGTCAGCAAGCCGATTAATTTTCACAATTCAAGGATTGGCTATACACTAAAAATTGTTTTATTAACACCAGTTTTAGTTTCCAAAATCAATTGAACTTCACAGTAATAAACATTTAACACAGTAAACCCCGATAATATTTTACACACTATTTTGATAGTACTCGTCTTAGATACAAACAACTTTTACCATGGGGGCAACAGTGATATCACAAAAAAGGTGCTCCATGTAAAAACTAAATTACCTACTAGCCCAAAACGTACTAAGCAGCTCATTAATATTAGCGATTAGAGAATTGATTCCATAGCAAAAAATTGTATCCTACATTCGTCCGTTTGATATATTGTTCTCTTTAGACAAAAACAAAATAGGAGGTCATTCCTTTATTTTGGATGTTGTGTCTTTTGAATTAAATAACCAAAAGCACTAAAAACGAAGGTACGAAGGGATACCTGCTCTGGGTCAAAGCGGTGAGTACAATACGAACAAGTTCGGGGAGCGCGGGAAGGGCGCGCTCGGGATGGTCGCGAGTAACCGAAACAGCTATAACAATTGTGATAATCCAAATCTCGCGCATGCAACATTTAGGGCCTTACCACAAACAAATAAACTACTGTTCAACACTTGTTTAAAAACAAAAACGTATGGGATTTGACGTTTGTTTTGAGGTTAAACGCTGTTTAATATTTGTGTGGTAACACGGTTACTGTCTAACCTTAAGTCAAATGAGAACTTCATTAGCGACCTGCGTATATACTACCATACTACGTAGCAAATCTGAGTAGTGCTACGTGATTGAAGATTAGACACGCTACAAATACGTAGCTTCGTACATTTGCTACGAAATTAATGAGTAACTTCAAATTAAGATTTATGTAATTTAAAAGTGTATTTAGGTATTTTTATACACTTTAACAAACTAAGTACTTTGTTTATCTGTAACTTTGTACCTAAATGTGTATCTAGATACGTAAATTAGTGTGTCACGTAAATATTTATACCACATACTCACAGCATATAAGAACAATACTTCTTCGAATTTCATTTTAAGGCGTGCATTCATACACCCTTTGATAAGAGGTATGCCGGCATCAGTTTATCTTTTGTGTTATTCATGTATGCAGTAATGTACTATCGACAAACGTGAATCCTGACCCACAATGGAACCTTGTAACATTCGCGATTCTACAATTGTAGAATCGCGACTGTTTGACTCAGTGCACGGTGTTAATTTTACAAGGTTCCATTGTGGGTCAGGATTCACTTTTGTCGATAGTACCCAGTAATGTACCCAGTGTTAATGCTACCAAAAGATTAAAAGCAAGCTTGTTTCTAAAAGAGATTCCCTAATGCTTCTGTTGTTTGCCCACAGAATGCCGAAGCGTCGTACGACTTCAGCAGTAACGACCCGTTCCCGTACCCGCGGTACACCGACGACTGGTTCAACAGGTGCGTTTATTCATCACACTGTGGGGATTTTCATCACCATCCTGAAATTTAATCAATATAGTACATTATGATACAAGTGTGCTAAGTTGGTTATTATACAGGGTGATTTCGTGGTCGTGATCCCAACCATTTTTTTCTGACTCAGTAAATGATTGTGATGCTACCTGTATTTATTTTAATTGAAACAAAGATGATTCGTTATTTACGTATTTTTATTTAAAAATTATTATTGACTCAAAATGCGTTGTCACCCTACTTTTAATATTACACCTTTTTAGAAAACAAACTCTCTGACAACTTTATTGCAACGATTGTTAAGTCCATGCACTTGACATAAGTTTTCTTGGGAAATAGTAGGGTGACCATGATCTCGAATTATCGCAGTTTTTTTTTGCTGACTAAAATAAGTCGCTGGTGTACTGGTAGTCCTAACCTATCGTGATCCTTAGGAGAAAGTAAGTTAAATGCTTCTTTCTTGCTCCACGACCCCGTAGTCACCCTGTATTACACACAGCCGTAAGGTAGCCGAGTGTATATGAACAATGCACATCAGTTTTATACGACGTTTTTCAAGACACTTGCGCTGGTAAAAACAGGCTGGTATTAAAAACCAGCATTATGCTGAGTCAGCTGCCATTTTGCAGCTGCTGAGGCGAATCGCGATATCGGTTTTGGTATGCGGTTGAGCTTGTTGCATGTATGCGCCTCCGTCAGCTGCGAATAAACGTTTTCTTTCTTTCTTTAAAACAACATACAACGAAAACGTAAACAAATATTAATGGTATTTTATTTTCCGAGCACCGCACTAAATAAAGACCGATACACCGAAAACCGATAAACAGCCTAGATAAATAATATTTTTTTTCACAACAACATAAATATAGTGAAAAAAAAACTGACGAAATAACGATTAAAAATTGATGATTAATTTATACTAATATGAATTTACATATAATAAATATTAATTGTTAGTATATAACCAGAGATTGAAAAAAATAACTAAAAAGCACTAGTGCGGTAAATTAAAGTAAAAACTCTAGTTCGTAGTAATAACCTCAATTATGAACCTAAATGCATTGCCATAAAGAGTCACTTTGAGAGTAAGTGTATTGGAATAGTACATTATGATACAAGTGTGGTATGTTGGTCATTACACTCGAGTCGGTTTTTCGGAGACGAGAAGTGTAATGACCAATGCTCACGTGTTTCATACGACGTTTTTCAACACACTTGCGAGGAAAAGTAAATAAAACTAACGAAATGCAATACTGTGAATAAACTTAACAAACAGAAACCCATTTTAAAGATGGCGGCCGTAATTTTATTTTTTCGCGCGCTCAGCGCTGCATGCGCGCGCAAGTCTGAGATAAGGGCACCGGCAAAGTAGCTAATCAGCCACATATTTATAAATTTTGAAATTGGGTATTTATAGGTAAAAATACACCGTCAAAATATAAATACCAACAAGCTAACAAGCAGTTTCATGATTTTTTTTAATTATTTATCACATTTTGAATTGAATTTTATATTTACGCAAATAACTACTTAGCTGTTTTCGAAACATTAATACTTCTTGCTAATATTTAAAAAGATATGTAATGAAAAGGCACTAGTGCGATAATGTAATGTAAAAGGCACGGCATGGGTAATATTCTGCATTATCAGTGTAAATACGCTGTAATAAGACCTACTTTACGAGCAGGTGTGTTGAAAAATAAATAAACTAGTGGTTCTGTGAGAACAGTGCAGACCTCGTTGCCCTTCGACATACAGACATACTTAAACATATTGTCACGACTGACGGACAAACGGCTTTATTATAATGCGATAAAAGTTTATTTTGCGCAGCAATTTAACGAAGAAAGTCCAGTTTTAAATTGAATTTCAGGTGCCTGAATCTTCCAATTACTTTGCAGAATTTTGAGCAATATGGGGGTATAAGTTTTGGCGATTACTCGCGTTTCCTTGGTCCTAAGAGCGCAAATCTGGTGTAATTCTACGGGTTCGTCTCGTGAAGGCGAAGGCCTAGTCTGATTAGATTAGGTATAAATTTTCTGAAACAACATCTTAAACAGAAATCCACTATAACGAATACGTTTACTACAGCAAAGTTCGGTTCATCGGATGAACAACTGGAATAATTATAAAGACAATATCCCGACTGCATTTTCTTTCAATACCACATACGTCAAGAAATTCTCCACGACAAATAATGATTTAAATGATCGCCAAATAAAATTGATAACAAGCAGTTGAACAATGTTAGCACAGAACACAGAATTGAACTTTAGAGCGCACTATGTTCGTCTAAAATCCTCCTGTAATAAATTGCTAGGTTTCCTCTCTAGGATAAGTTAAGACCTCCGTAACGCTCGTTCTTTGATGAGACTCTTCAACAGCTTTATCCGGAGCAAAGTAGAATACTGTTCTGTGGTCTGGAGTCCCTTTTGTAAAGTACACATTGATACCATAGAAAAAATATATCATATCGTAATAAGAATAACCTAAAATACGCACGCATCTGTATTGCGATACAGCGAGGTAACAGTGCCAGCGTCTTGGGCACCCTCCCGTCCGGCAGCGAACTCAGGGAAATTTTTAATGTAGTTTAGTGCAGTTATAGTTTAGTTTTAGTTTATAATATATAATACATGTTTAACCTTTGATATTAAAAAAATAATAATGATAAAACCTAAAATACAAATATCACTGTTACAAAACGCGACTTGAGCGCTACGGTTTGAGTTCATTGGAATCTCGCAGATCTATCAAGTCTTACCATCCTACATAAAATATTGCAAGGAACTTTAAACACATCTATTGACAGAAATTAAATACGCATTCCATCAATTCTTCAGTGGTCAACAAGAAAAAAAAGGTCAAGTGCGAGTCTAACTCGCGCACGAAGGGTTCCGTACCACCGTACAATGGAAGCGGTGGTGTGGAGTGAAAAGTTTGGATTTTACACAGCAAAATATTGTTTACAAAGTTATTGGTGCGGTTACTTTCACACTCCATGTACGTAACCAGGTGCATCCATAAGTTTGTATGTGGTATTGAAAGAATTGTTGTATGGGAGCCCCCTTAAATATTTCTTTTATCCTGTTTTTTAGTATTTGTTGTTATAGCGGCAACATAAATACATCATTTGTGAAAATTTCAACTGTCTAACTATCACGGTTCGTGAGATACAGCCTGGTGACAGACGGACGGACGGACAGCGGAGTCTTAGTAATAGGGTCCCGTTTGGAACCCTTCGGGTACGGAACCCTAAAAAACGGTCAAGTGCGAGTCCAACTCGCACAAGAAGGGTCCCGTACCACCGTACAATGGTAGGGATGGCGTGGAGTGAATAGTTTGGATGTTACAAATCAAAATGTTGTTATTGATGCGGACAGGACACTCCATTTACGTAACCAAGTGCATTCATAAGTTTGTATGTGGTATTGAAAGAATTGTTTTATGGGAGCCCCCTTAAATATTTATATTATTCGGGTTTTTAGTATTTATTATTATAGTGGCAACAGATATACATCATCATCTGTGAAATATTTATTTGTCTAAATATAAGGTTAAAAATCATTATCTAAAAATATATACTATATACACTCTGTGGTTTGAGCATTTAGTTATTTTCTTTTCTTATTCTTTTCTTTTCTTCTTTAGTTATTTTCTTTTCTTTTAATTTAGTTTTTACTTACTTACATTAGTTTTTTTTAATACACTGTCCACTGTAAATATGCTTTCAAAACATCCTGTAGGATATTCTCCATGTTTTAAATTAAGATATATTTTTATTAAGAAACGAAATGTATGTATCTGTTGTTTTGCAATAAATAAAAGAAACGCATACAAACTTATGAATGCACCTGGTTAAGTACATGGAGTATGAAAGTAGCCGCACCAAAAATTATGTCTTGCCATAAGTCCGCCAATAAAAAAAAAAAAAACTGACTCGACAAAAAAAATAATAATTATCGAACCTACTCGCAAAATTTCGCGAGAATCGGTTCGGTTCGGAAAACAGACAGACAGACAGAAGCACAAATTATTTCTTCCGATTGGAAGGGTTTGTCGTGGTCACATTAACTGGATAGTAACGATGAAGGGCATGCGGTACTGCAAATAACAAAGATTGCTGAAAATGTGTTAACTTTAAACTTAAATTAATTACCCTTTGTTTAAGAATAAAAGTTTTTTATTCGAGAACTTTTTAGTAATTGCAGTTTTTTACAAATTTCGGACGAAAAAACAGAATTGTTTTGTTGCGGGATACTATTCTTCGTCTCATTAGCTTTCAAATGCCCTTAAAATTATGATTCTAACCAAAATACTTCAAAAAAAATAAGAACATGAACCAATTTTTCACCGTTCGGTGCTAAGACTAATCAAAAGCCCTGGTAATATACCCTGGAGTAATAAGGTAACTTATAAATAAATGTAGCCCATTAATATCCCCACCGAGTGGCATAGGACTTTACCTGGATACGAGTAAGATTGAGCCACACTCCATCACGCTGGCTCATTGCGGGCTTATGGACGGGTTTTACGATACATAATGCCAAGTGGCGATAGCCGGGACCGGGACGGGAAAGTTTTGAGTGTAACTTAACCTTTGAGTTTACGGTTGAGCATCGCGGACATTATGGGGTTACTTTGTTCTGTTCGTTAGCCGGTACAAGAAATGTCCGCGCAATTCATAGCAGCTTTGTTTTCAACTTACTGAAGTAGGTTTGTATGTTTTGGGCTGACTGGCCGATCATTATCATCGATAGTAGAAATAATTGAATAATAAAGTCTGCGGTAAAATCAGATTGAAGCCTAAGAATATTATTTTCCCCGGACGGAAAATCCCGAGCAGCGGAGTGTCCTTATTTTACTTTACGGGTCTTTCCCTAAAATGTTTACTTCGCAATCACAAAAGTTTACGAAGTTTCCATTTGGCTTAGAAAGTTTTTGGAATAAATAATTTTGACAATTTGAGAATTGAGGATTTTCCCCATTGTAGTATGATAGTCTGGAGGATTTCACGCTCGTTCCTCACACAGGAGTTGCAGGTTCGAAACCCGGCTCTCAGCATCATCACCCTGGTTAGTCGACATCGACTAAGCTAACAAAACCTTTAACCTGTGCCAGTCGCATCCAGCAAGAAGCTGATGGTAATACTAAATACGGATTAGGCTTTAATTATGATAATAGTTCATAAAGACATGTTCCTATTTTGACCGCTTTCCAATGAGTCACACCAGTGTGTTTTGTTATCATCATATTTATAATAATGGCAACTCGAAAAAAAAAACGTTTTAATTTTTTTCCTATCTTCGAAAACGACCGAGATATTAAACGTTGCAGTATGGCCCCGAATCCGAATAAGCGACCACACTAACGTGTGACGTCACGCCGTGAGCTGCGAGTCGGCGCTTGCTACATAGTTTGGCTCTTCGGCGCTCTCGTGGTTTCGCTATAAATTTAATTGTTTTTCTTAAAGTAGATCACTAAAATGGTTAATAAATATTATATTGTGCCTAAATGTACTGTATGTATGTAATATTTAGATGTGTTGGGGTGACTCATTTGACTTCTTCTCAATTAAGAAGATTACGCAAAACTTTTTTGTAGAGGGCACTGTATGTTTGTAACACATAGTGTCATTTACCTGAGTTTTACAACTTGATAAACATGGTCAACAGCAACAAAGAGTTTCATTCATCTGAGGTTCTATGGATATCTGGTTATTGACAAAATATCTTATATATTTCAAAATAACTTAATAACGAAACTCTTTCTATATACTTGCTTGACTTAATTTTACTCTCTGATTCATTTGTAAGTAACCCCAAACTCTTTGCTTATTTACTCAGTATTTATAACAAACTTTTAGCGCACATACAGTTGTATTCCCCATTGGCTTTTCTTTCATTTAACCTTTTCACTGGCTATCTCATAATTGCTCAAGAGGCTCTGCTGGCCAGAAAAGAAAAAATAATGACATAACAATTAAAGCAAATTTTATGTTGTTGCCCCACAAATGCCTACAGTATAATCTTCAGTACTCTAGGTGACTTCTGTCAAAAGAGTTCCTTTTTAGGTTCTCTGCGTCTCAGCAGGTTAACCGTAACTCTTGGGAACTGGGGCTTAATGGAAAAATATCCCCAGGTCTTGGATGTTTATATGTGTGTGATGTCGCTGCTTCTGGTTCCCACGACCCAGGGTATCCTAGTATGGGGCCAGAAGCAAAGTATATGCCTGTACATAAAATTGTATGTTAATGTTTAATTATCTTATGGAAAACTCATAGCGATAGCATATCGATGGCTCCAAAGGGCACAAAATGCAGTATTTGGCAGCCGACAAGCCAAATACGGAAATTTACACCCTTGGCTTGGTTTTCCAAAACAGAATAGGGCCTCTGGTCGTTGTCATAATAGGAACTTGTCGAATAGGCACAAAAACTAAAACCTGCCGAAATGGCAGTCGCGGACCTGGAGTGTTGAATGCAATAATTTGTTGCAGTCACGGCACGCGCTGCGCGGGCGAGGTGGCAGCTGCGCGGGACAACGGCGTCTGCGGCGTCGGCGTCGCGTACCACTCTAAAGTGGCTGGTGAGTTCCCTTTGAATGACATAGGACATTTGTTTATTCCTGAAATAGGTCTTACATACACGTTCCGACTGCGTACGTAACCGGTGCTTTGTAACCAGTTGCGATACGAAAACTATTTAGTCCTTTTACGAAACCGTTTGCGATTAAAGATCATTTACTGTCCTATATCTGACAACGACTTAACACTAATCTTAAATCAATGGAGATATTCTATCGAAACTACTCGGAACTCATATAGGACATACATCCTTAAACAGAAATTAATCACAGCCATGAAAATCTCCATAACTTGAACTAAAAAGCGTGACGAGCTTCATCCCTAAAGTGATAAAACATGGTGTATCCAGCCAGAGTATGTAATATTTTTAGCCGCCCAGCCAACTGCGAAATTAACGCGTGTTTTGGAGCAGAACACGATGCCCACCCACTCCCTATGGACACTTTCGTCTTGCAGCGAAGTTTGTAATATGATTACTTTACTACGTATCAAATATCTAGATGCTCTGCAGTTACGGGGAACCAATAAAGTTTGTTATGTAACTCAACCCTGCCTGGGGGAGCATGCTGGATGTAAAAATGATTACATCATACCAACTCTACCTATACATAGAAGCCACTGCTATTGTAGTTATTTTATGGCGTTGTATAGGTTCGTTGTATATTCTGCGCCGACTGTATTACATCCTTATAAATGTGACACACATTGCTAGTTTACGGGGCGTCTTCAACGGGGAACAAAACTGAAAAATTAGTTGCAATGAGAGGGCGCTTAAAGCTTAAAGATAATAAACAAAGAGTAAGAAAGCAAAGAGTTTCGTTCATTTGAGGTAACTTACATTTGAATCACAGAGTATGTCATGTTCGAAGGGTTGGGGCGAATAACCAGCCGTAACGAAAGTATATGAGTTTTATTGTTGACACCCTTCTTTTGGTTTTTCATTTCTCAGGAAACCTCTGGTCAATTCCAATATTCTAAGCTTCAAACATGATTTTTGAATTTAACGTTTTTGATCCCAAATTGCCAGAAAAATCATAACCAAGGACATATATGGAGCGTATAAAAACAAAGATCAGATAGAATATTGTCAAAAAACTAAATTTAGGAAGAAAACAGCATGCTGTCAAAAAATGTAAACAAACAATTTGGTCGTTATTCCTATAAACTAGGACATCAAATCAGATCCTAAAAATAGGAAATCAAGTCCAATTCATAACTCGTTTCTGGACTATCCATCGGGCGATATTATTTGACTGCAATTTCAGGCCCCTTTAAACGAGAGAAGGATGTCACTTGAATTTTAAACCCATGTCTGAATATGGAGAGCTATTTCAGGGTACAGCGGTTAGTGGAGATAAACCCTACAAGTAAGTAAATTTAATTTATGAAATGAGGTGCCATTATCCAGATATTCATAGAACCCTAAATGAATGAAACTCTTTGTTGCTGTTGACAATATTTATCGAGTTACAAAACTCAGATGAATTAAACTCTTTGTGTCACAAACATACAGTGCCCTCTACCAACAATCAATTGCGTACTATTCCCCAATTATTTTATACACATGACAGACATCGCAGACTGTCAACCCTAATAAGAACAAAGCCTGGCACCTCATGCGCTGCCCAAGTTTTAAAATAATCTGAAACTTTTATAAATCAAATAACAACTTTCGATTCGACGTGTGGAAACTAAATCTACTAGAATCCATATGCCATATGTTTACCCGTTATTCTTCACTATTGGTCATAGGATTGTCATATGTACAATCGAACCAACTGAATCATGACCCACTTGCCTGATAATTCGTTTGAAACTTTCAAACTTGTAAGATCTATCAAAATGTCAGTGTCTAATCAAATGATAACAAGTTCGTTACCAAGGAAATAAACCTTCAAGCGAATTTCGACCTACTTGCATTTAAGGGGTTTAGCAAAATAAGCTTATGGTGGGTCATGATTCAGATGGTTCGATAGTACATTTATGATTTGGCAGGATACTTTATTCCACATAAATCCGTGGTAGACGATGTACCAGCAGATCCGATCTACGCAGAGTGGTTTTCCAAAACAAAGTTTACTCTAATATGCAATGCATGCTTCCTCGAGATATTTTTCTTGGCCTCTGAAATATCAAGGCGTTGGTCGTCGGCGCCTCAGCCTGCGGCAAGATACAAGAAACAATTGGTAATGGAACCGCTATACTCAACATACAAGTTTTAGAGCATGCATTAGCATTTATGTATAAATATATATTTGTGTGGTTCAGTCTTGGAATGTGTCGTCTGGTTGCCACGACAATCTGTTTGTAGCTGTATATAGACATATGAACATATGTTGTAGCTGTGTTTCTTTGTACGTGTTACTTTTGCCGACGCAACCAAATGATAACCTTTTGTGTAGGGGATATCATTTACACTGAGAGAAAATTACTGTGAATCTAACAATAAAACATTAACGGCAAGCAACCCATGTTGGAACTTTGTATTTGACTTAAAATTGGCTACGATGCTGTACTTAAATCCATTTTATTGCACTTAACACTTCACTGAAATATGTCCAATTTCGTTGGCAACCGGCAACAAATGACGGCACGCATACAAGTACGCTATGACAAATTCAAATCTCGCTCCCCTGCAAGTCCTTCGTTCCCCGACCCGCGGCATGTTGTCGAATTATTTATGTTACTTTGCCGATACGAAGCCGACGATTGAACTTTGTGAACTGCCAACAATGTTTTACGTAGTTACCACCACAACTTAAATGTTGACAGGTTAATTACATTGAACTTTGTGAACTTCGAACAATGTTTTACTTTGTCCCCTCCCCACCACAAATTATATATTGTCAAAATCTTTACATCGAACTTTGTTTTACTCTAATTAATTCTAAACAATAACGTTTAGGTACATTAAATTTGAATTGGTCAAGTTGTTTGTGGCTCAACAATGAGTCCCATAATAAATTAAAAAATCTACAACGCAAATGCTTTGTGTGCCATTTTTTTTCCCAGGGTATAAGGCGGTTCCAGTTGTCATCGTTCTGAGGGTATTAGCGGTACAAGGAAAATAATATTTCCGTCCTTAACTATAATGTTTCGCAGGCCCGAGGGAAATATACTATTTATATATGTTTGATGGCCTAGCCTTTTATCGCACAAGGGAGTTGGATCACTGGCTAAACGTGGGTGTGAATGTCTGCGTTTGATCTTGTTGAAATGTGTTTGTAGTGGCAGAACAACAAAAAATATACTCGTTTATGATAATAAATATCTTATTTTGATTCAACTCCCTTGAGTTATAAGTGACTAGCTCATCAAACAAACATAAATGGTATATTTCCCCCGGTCCCAAAAATATTTTACCTACCTATGATATTTACGCAGGGAAATATGCCCTCTGTGAATATTTTGAAGTGAATTTTAGTTAAGTCATAAATTGAAAACCCCTTTACCGTTTAATTGAATGGCTGAATAACATTCAAGCCGCTAGTTGAACGGCGCCATTCAGTAAAAGGTCTGGGCTGTTATTTGAACAGCTGGGTTAGGCGAGTTGGTTGCGACATCTCCATGAGAATTTATCCAAACTATAGACGTTAAGCGAATCTCTTTGAGAGTTATCAGTTGTCTCTGATAACTCTCAAAGAGATTCGCTTAACGTCTCTACAAAAGAAACTCGAGATTTTTATATCGTTAGAAGTCTTTTCAACTGAATTTCTCTGTCTTTTTATACATAATTTGCATTCTAGGTTATATTGTTCGAAATCCTAGATTTATAAATCTGAAGTAATACATTATTCATATAAAATTTGTGAGCCCCTGGGAAAATAAAATTATTCTTAGACAGTTTTCAAATAAACAGTCACACAACTTTTAAAAACTTATCACAATTTCATAATTCTTTATTGCACACGAATTCAAGCAGTATCATTAAAAGAAAACACATGTACAAAAAGAGATGTCTTCCAGCATACCAAGGCTTGATAGGAGAAAGTATTTCTTGCAACTTTTTCCGACTGAACTGAATGAAACTTGACCTATAAGAAGAAGAATAATTTGCGAAGTTGGTTTCTCTTTCACAAGTCTCTTTTCTTTCTGGGTCTTGAAATCTAAGCAAGTGAACCCTTATGTGAAAACTTTAAGCCTGCATATACCCATATAAAGGCTGAAAGACACGGCATTGTTGTCGGTCGTAGTTTTGATTCCTTAGTTATCTTAATCTTCATCATCATCTTGCTCATCCTGCCCGACCGCTTCTTCTCGTCCCTTCTTCCTTTTTGTGCATGAGAAAATTATAAAAATCTTGGATTTATGATGATGTATGGTAGGATCGCGTATCGCGTGCGGAAGGCTCAGGACCGAAGTAGATGGCGTGATAAAGACTAGGCCTTTACCCAGCAGTGGTTAAATGTGGGCTGATTGATGATGATGATAATTGGGTCTCTGGTCTGAATGAACAAGCACGCTGCCTCCTACTCGATATGGAACTCCCACCAATCCTACCCCTGAACTATCAGTCTGTAAGTTACAGGGTTGAGTCATATGAGAATGGTGTAACATAATTGTTGTCTGGAATTTGGACGTTAATTCTTCGAAAAAACATTTTGTGCCTCAATCGTCCAACTCCAAGATGTATCCTTTCTCAACAGTGGTTGAATAGTGTTGCTATAGTCTGGTATAAACCGTCGGTAATAATTACACAATTCCAAGAATGCTATTAGATGTTTGATTTTCTTTGGAATTGTGAAATTTTGTAATGATACTATTTTCTCTGGATCTTTCTTGATTCCATTTGTGGTAATTATATGTGCTAGTATTTTTCCTAGTTCCTTCACAAATAAATTGGGATTTTCTAATGTTACAAGTCATACCACCCTTTAACTTATTCAGTACTATGTTGATATGCTTACGCTAGTACTAAAAATAACAGGCTCTATTTTGATGGAGTGATTATCGTTCTTAATTCTAAAAAGTCTAATTTGGAACAGTCACTGTTCTAATCTAAATCTAAAATCAGTCCCACGACCATGGTCGTAGAACTGAGTAAAATTTTTGGTGTATTCGCACCCTCGGTCACTGCTTATAACTCCCTAACACAACACCGACGCATATAAACATGGGTTCAGGCTACGAGCTATCAGGCTCTGGAACACACTTCGTAGCACCATCAGAGACAGCCCGTCACTTAATATTTTTTAAAGAACACTATCTTTCTCTTTTTTAACCCTCTCAAAAGCCATAAAAAATGGCTATAAAAAGCCAAATTGTCATGGCGCCCAGCCACATTACGGTTTTTTTTTTTTCATTTACCTACTCAGTCAGTCGACCAATCAAGTGTGGGATACCAGAGAGAAGGTACGTTTATCCTCTATTTCCGTTTAGTATTGCCAGTAATAAAAAAGAATTGTGCTTAGTAGTAATTATTTTATAAAAATAAATATAAGTGTTCATGCGCGAGTGGATGGTAGGTAACTTAACATTTAATGCATTTGCATACTAGGTGGTCATACGCGAGTAGATGAGTGCACTTATTATTGTTAATATTACAAGCCCTTACTGCTGGGCAAAGGCCTCTTTCCCCCTCTTCTACTCTATCCGATCCTAAGCGGACTTCCGTCAGTTCTTGTCCCAAGATCTCAACCCACCACTCCATCTCTTCCAGGGTCGTCCACCCTTTCTCTTAGCGTTTTCGTCCACCCTTTCTCTTAGCGATTAGGTCGCATTCGAGCAACGTGGCCGCCCCTGTCCCACTTTAAGTTATGTTTAATAATAAGAATTTTAAGTATAGGGATTCCTGAATTGGCATTTTTTCATTTATTAACTTGTGGCAGCCTTCTTTGCTACATCTGTCATTTTTGTCTGGGAACGCAATAGACTTATGTAAATGTTGTATGTAAATTTTGTAGTATAATTTTATCTATTTGTATTGATATTATGTACATATTGGTAGCAAGATTATTATTTTAATTTATTAACGTGCACATAGGTCTACCTGTTCTTTAATGTATCCCGTCTTCGTCTTAGAATTATTTTTTTAGAAATAAGCTGGCCTCTATACACGTAGTTTCTAATTTGATGAATCTGTATCTTCTGTTTTTGTGCAATAAAGTATGAAGTAAAGTGTACTGTACTTACAGAAAACGGCATGAGCTGTAAGTGACGTCAAGCGTGAATTTATACATTTCATCCCTCATTAGAATTAATGAATGAGATGTCCAACGGTTCGTTATTATAGTCCGAAGGACATAGGTCGTGTGATGGACGATATAGCTATTACATTATTTTCGCACCAGCTGCTCGAAAATGAGACTTTATATATCATGCAAACCTTACCTTTCAGTCATTATAGCTCTGCAGTCTAGTCTAGTCAGCTATAAAAAATAACAAATTTATGTTTGTAGGCCTGTTTTACCAAAATCCTCTTTAAACCTTAATGGGCTTTTTATGTTTTTTTTGCGGGTCAGTTTTAATTAACTAAAACACTGCTGTAAGTTCGTTAATTCTTTTATCTACACACGTATCATAAACCCTCTTTACTGCCTCTAAAACCGCACGTTAAGACCAGCATAATGTAAAACTATTTGGTCCAAACTCATTTTTTATCTGAAAATTTGTACATTATGACCATAATGTACAAAAAATTGTCAAATTATGGCATTCAAATTTGGGACGCCGACGCCCGCCTGCGTGCCGGCCCTAGTTTGTCTGTAAAGTTGGTAGTACAGAACAAGCTAAACAACTGCAGAGCAATGATCAAAGCTACAATGCCGGTCAAACATGCGGTTCCTGAACGAACATATCAAAGAGAGCATAAGCATATCATAAGATATGTGTGTAGATAAACTAGTGTATGTAACTGTACATAATTAGGCATTATGTATCAGTCGCATAAACTACTATTTAACTCCATATTATGAGTGTTTTAGAGAAATTGAATCTTTACAAATAACACTGCTAGGCATTAGCGGTGACATAAAGTTGTAATGAATTTCATTATCATAACCTTGATCACTCTAGAACTTATTTTCACTTCTCATAGATTAATTATAAAATTGCTATAGCCTTAAAATCTAATTTCGTGAAATACCCGTGAAAGCACTGCTCCCCGGGGGCGGGGGTGTAGGCGGGGCGCGGCGGCGAACTTATTCGAAAATCGATCTGTTCACGGCGAGCTGAATGGGTCTTCCATTTTTTTTAAAGGGTTTAAAATAAAACAAAACCGGCGATTGTTGCAAGACGCTGAAACTGGACAAACATACATTTTTACAATAATTTACTGTAATAAAATGGCGGATTTAGTAGCCTTGCTTGTCATATTTTCTCGCAGGAGGTGCGAGAAGTATAGATACCCCTTGGGGATAACGCTGTCTTGTCTTGGGCACGCTTGAATCCCTCATTGCACTCAGGACTCAGTCTTAATTCCGTCGCTTTGCTCGGGAATTAACTCGTTGCACCCTCTCTTCAGAGTTAGATCTGGGGCCCTTCGTTACGTCCAGGTCTCAATATCGCGCTCGTGACATGAAACAGTGCTTAATTCCCCTTGGTGCGTGACGTCAGTTCCGGTTCGTCCCATAATCTGTACAACTACATCTTTACGCAGTCGTATGACCATAGTAGTGCGACGGATTTAATTGGCCTTATGTTCAACTAAAAATTACCAAAAAAATGTATTTAGCTGACCAAACCTGAGCCCTAAACTACAAAACAAGGATTTATGTTCATAACAGTAGGTAGCTAGATTAATAAATATATATCCAACTAATATTATAAATATGGAAGTAGCGATATTGGGATGTTTGGATGTTTGTGTGTTTGTGTGTGCTTCAATCACGCTAAAACGGCTGAACAGATTTGAATGAAATTAAGTATGTAGATAATTTATGAGCTAGATTAACATAAATGATACTTTTTATCCGACTGCACCAGAAGGAGGATAACGTTATCTCGGTAAATGATAATTCCTAGGAACACGCAGATGAAGTTGCGGGGATTTTGTTGTTTTATTATGTACACAACAACAAAATACAGCAATCCACCACATTCGACGACCCAAATGGCCGAGTCGGCAGTGGCCCTGCCTACAAAGCCAAGGGTCCCGGGTTCGAGCCCCGGTGGGGGCAAATATTTGTTTGATGAGAACGCATGTTTGTACCCTAGTCATGGTTGTTTATCTATCTAAGTACAATATTTATCTATATAAGTATCTGTATCGTTGTCTAGTACCCAAGAGACAGGGAACCCTAGTTTGGGGCTAGATCAATGTGTGTAAATAGTGTTCAAGGTATTATTATTATTATTATTATATTATGTTGAACACCATCAGAGCGGAAATTATGTCACTGTCACTCACATAAAACCGGTCAAGTGGGAGTAGGACTTCGGACCCGCACACGAAGGGCTCCACACCATTTTACACGGAAAACGTAAAACGACAGTATTAGTACCTGAATAACCGTTTTATTTTTAATAATAAAATATTAAATACTAAAATCTGTAAGTATTGTACTATGTACTCAGGTTAACGAAACTCTTTGCTCATTGAAACCGGAAGTGGATATAAATTAATTAACTTATTTACAGAAATAAAATCAAATATTATAAAAAAACTTAATATAATTTATTATGATTCGAATGAACAATGATCAATCGTATAATGACAAATAACTAAGCACAAAACTCAATACCGTCAATTATAGATCTTTTCCAATAACATTGGGAGAGTCCAGTTTTCACCGATAAAAAAATAAACAAAATGGCTATGAAAATGGCCATTCCACTAATTTCTTGTATGGGTACTTCTTTTAATTCTTAAAAACCAGTGTGTTTTATTATTCCGTTGTTATACCGCCAATAGAAATACACCCTCTGTGAAATTTTCAGCTCTACCGATTTCAGTTGATCCGGTAGACCCCGGTGACAGACGGACAGACGGACAGCGGATGCTTAGTAATAGGGTCCCGTTTGGCACCCTCCGGATACGGAACCCTAAAAACTATAAATTGTGTTATAAGAGTTCATGTTTAGGCCAAGAGTATCGGTTGATCCGTTGATCCGGTAGACCCCGGTGACAGACGGACAGACGGACAGCGGATGCTTAGTAATAGGGTCCCGTTTGGCACCCTCCGGATACGGAACCCTAAAAACTATAAATTGTGTTATAAGAGTTCATGTTTAGGCCAAGAGTATCGGTAATTGTTTGCAAATTCGTGACGTCTCAAGCGCCGCCAAGGCCTCCGGAGCGTTTTCGAAGGAACTTGAAAGCTAATAGTAGTTTATGTGACTGCTGCATAATGGAGGGCATTAAAACTCGAGAGTGGGTTTATGAAACGAGCCGAAGGCGAGTTTCATAATAATATCACTCGAGAGTTTTAATGCCTAATTATGTACAGTTACATACACTAGTTTATCTACACACATATCATAAGCTCTCTTTGATGTGTTCAGGAACCGCATGTTTGACCGGCATTGTGGTTCTGCAATTGTTTAGCTTGTTCTTTAGTACCAACTTCACGCAGGCGGGCGTCGGCGTTCGAAATTTGAATGTCAGTACTAACTTCACAGACAAACTAGGGACGGCACGCGGGTGGGCGTCGGCGTTCGAAATTTGAATGTCATTGTATGTAGAAAAACTACACATAATGAACATAATGTGTAGTTTTCCAGATACGAAACGAGTTTTTACCAAGTAGTTTAACATAATGCTGACCCTAACGTGCGGTTTTTGAACGCAGTGAAGAGGATTTATGATACGTGTGTAGATAAAATGTATTATGTTTACTTTTTAACTAAACCAAATTTTTTTGCTTATATATGATTTTATCTACACACGCATCATAAACACTCTTCACTGCGTCCAAAAACCGCATGTTACGAGCAGCATAATGGTATACTACTTGGTAAAAACTCATTTCTTATCATAATATACAAATTTTCGACAAATTATGACATTCAATTTTCGAACGTCGACGCCCGTCTGCGTGCCGCCCCTAGTTTGTCTGTGAAGTTGGTATCTACTGAACAAGCTAAACAAGTGCAGGCCAATTGGTTATCTATGCCACCATTCCGGTCGAACATGCGGTACCTGAACACATCAAAGAGAGCTTATGATGTGTATGTAGATAAACTAGTGTACTGTACATAATTAGGCATTATGTATCAGTCACATAAAAAACTATAAATAGTTTTCAGAGTCACTTACCAGGCGAATTTGGACGAAGGAGTTTCTTGAGTGATGCTGATCTGCCGGTCCCACAAACGATCGAGGGCCGAGACAAAGTGACGTCACCATATTGACTCTTGACAATACAGTACATCCGCTTTGAAATGAAAAATCTACCATGATAATGATTTGAAAAATAAAGGTTACCTACAATTATTGGCAATATTTTTCTAGATATTCAAAAGAAGTTTTCATAATTGTGTCTTAGCCGTATCATACAATTGATAATTTAATAAAATGGCCAACCATTTCACTATCTGGCCGACCATTTCGAGAAAGCCAGAAAGGGCCGAATTTGATGAAACGTCTTTTTAAGGCAACAAATATAATGAACACCAAAATATTTTTTTCCTACCCAAAATGGGTAAATGATCACCAAAAGTTGCAGAAAATATCAGGGCAAAATACTGCGGTAGCTTAGGTGAAGGGTAAAGGGGGTGAGCGAAGCGAAGTCCTCTTTATTCTTCGTGTTTGATTGAATATGTAAGAACAAAAAAAAATACTTAAAACTATAAACTTAAGTACTTATACAAAAAATAAAAAGAAGTTTAGTGATTATTTATCCAAGCCCAATTTGGTTTTCGTTTACTAATTCTGGCGGTCGTTTAGAGTTTATTGGTAGTAAAATAGGTGCGTTTTTATTGATCGTTTAAACATAAGCCTCTTTTTAATAGCATGTTTATTCAGTACTCCCTAATGTTCTTTTTTATGATTTACATGTCGAACTAACACGCAGACTATTCGGGGACTTCACTGCGCTCGCCCCCTCTAGTCTGCATCTAAGCTACCGCAGTGTTTTTCCCTAAAAGATTTCTTCGTTCAATGAAAGTTTTAGTTCAACTATGGCCATTGGCCATTTCATGATGTGATCAATTAGCGATACGAACGAACGGTAACGACATATATATGCACTAGCTGATGCCTAGATAACGTTACCCTCCTTCTGGTGCAGTCGGATAAAAACTATCCTATATGTTAATCTAGCTCATAAACTACCTCTGTGCTAAATTTCCGTTCAGCCGTTTTAGCGTGATTGAGGCACAAACACACAAACATCCAAACATCCTAACATCGCTACTTTCACGTTTATAATATTAGTTAGATTGCAGGCAGTGATTCACTGAAGAGTATTCCACACCTGCCACAGTCAGCCACGCCATGTAACAGGGGCGGATCCAAGAAATATTAACCTGTATACTCAGTTCCGTGACAATGGATCAGATGAAGACACTCTTTGCTTACTTAAAGAGGTGCCACACGAGTGTTGCCGTTGCGTCATACACAATATACATGTATATTATACACATACATATAAATACACCTTCTGTAAAAATGTCTACGTTCTACCCATAACGGTTCACGAGATACAGCCCGGTGACGGACAGACAGCGGAGGCTTAGTAATAGGGTCCCCTTTGGGTAAGGAACCCTAATTTTTTTGTCTTTATGAGTGATTCAGGTTATCAGGCAAACATTTTAGACACTATAATAGTAGTTTATGTGACTGCTGCATAATGGAGGGCATTAAACCTCGAGAGTGGGTTTATGAAACGAGCCGAAGGCGAGTTTCATAATAATATCACTCGAGAGTTTTAATGCCTAATTATGTACAGTTACATACACTAGTTTATCTACACACATATCATAAGCTCTCTTTGATGTGTTCAGGAACCGCATGTTTGACCGGCATTGTGGTTCTGCAATTGTTTAGCTTGTTCTTTAGTACCAACTTCACGCAGGCGGGCGTCGGCGTTCGAAATTTGAATGTCATTATATGTAGAAAAACTACACATAATGACCATTATGTGTAGTTTTCCAGATACGAAACGAGTTTTTACCAAGTAGTTTAACATAATGCTGATCGTAACGTGCGGTTTTTGAACGCAGTAAAGAGGGTTTATGATACGTGTGTAGATAAAACGATTAATGCACATTTTACTTTTTATTATTTTGAATTAGCGCCCATATTCAGATTAATAGCAATAGCTTTGTAATAGCAAAGTCTAGGCGCTAGATTTATACAAATGTTCAATGCTGGTGAAGTGTAATTTATTTTTAAAACAGTTGTCCATTTTAGTGACGAGCTTTTTTATTACAGGTTTTTTAAATAATATTTCTACTTGGGATTTTATTCAAAGTCATTCGATAAAAATAGTAACAAAGCTGTTATCTGGATACCTTGATAACATACTTAGATTACAAATTTAAGGACAAAAACAGAATGGAAAAATCTGGGGCAAAAAATCTATGGTTTGTATAAATATTTAAACAATTTTTAAGAAATTGGTTTGCTGTCTTCCCCATATCGTTGGACCATTATTTACGAGACACACAGTTTTTTTTTTCACTTGTAGTAGTCTTTTTATTCCAAATCTGTTACCTGTATCAACTTCTGTCAAGCTGTCAAGATGGCGTCACTTTGATAGCTAGGCCCGCGGCGCGGCTCGCAGAGACGCACGTGTGTTATTTTATTATATTTCTGTGGTGTGGCGGACCGGCTTGTAAGTGCCACATTGTTCTTGTAATGAGGATGTTTATGACGGTTGATTAAAAAAACAAAGGTTGAGGCGTGAGAGAACTTAAGAATTAAACTTGCGGGTCGAAATGTTGAAAACGCCTTACACAATTCTGACCACACTGTAGGCGCCTGTCCAAAGTAAACCAGGCCAGACAGACCTACATAAACAGCCTACATGTTAGCAAGGCCAATGCATTAGCTGCGTAGGCAACCCCGTTTCTATATATAGCTAAGACTCTGAAATAAAATAACATTATTACATAGCGACTACACTGTCTTTCTGTTCCACCTTCCTTATACCTACTGCTAGGTTTAGGTGACTAGTCATTCACGACAACACTATAAATATTATGATATGTCAGACATAGATCACAGACCACAATAATATTACTCTGTCTCTCTCTTAGCTATTATTACTCTGTGATGGATCCGCATATTCAACGGCGCGAAAGTGCTTTGATAACGAGCTTTCAGAAAACCCCTAATTTGTAATGAATCCGGATCGAATGGATCGACGTCTTGGATGCTTAATATATGAACCTCTTTGTTTGTAATTTCTGATTAGTGGGCTTCACAGATTGTTAATTAAGGCTCAAAATTCAATTTAGCTTTCGTAACAGTATTGAATGGCTTATTGCGAATATTTACAAAAAGATTTTCAGGAAAGTTTTCAAGCAAGCCTATATAACATAGCGTCACGCCTTTTCCCATACGCGATGGCAGAGGCCCAATTTTGGCTTCTTTTAGCCAGTTATTCAATACTCCATTTTTCGTGACAGGGGGTTAGCCTATCGCTGCAGCTTTGGAGTAATGAAGGTTTCCTTACGTTTTACATCACAGTTAGAACCTCCAACTTAAGATAAATAACTTATCTCATCGGTATATTGCCTATGAGATACGTTATTCGTCTTAAGTACGTTTGAACCATGTGGCCAGTACCGGGATTCGAACCTGCACCTCCAGCATGAGAAGCAAGCGTGAAACCCATTAAACCACTCCTTTGTTTAATGGGTTTCACGCTTGCTTGCATCTAAGTCTATATATAGCTATTAATATTAATGAACAAAAGATCACACTGCGAGAAACCAGCTGATATAATTTAAATCCCGCAACGGATTTTGCCAGTGCAAAACGAGAGAGAGACGCAATCTTATAAGGAAATTTGTAACTCACTGACCTTTTATATCTGTCCTGTTTTTTAAGGTAGTGCAGCTGATTGTGGTGTGCATACAACAAACAACAAATGTATCAACATTTTTTATAAAATTAATTAATTTTTAAATCCCTAAATACAGTTTTCCCTAGTTGTGAAGACAGTATCACACACGTCGAACAGTGGTTGGAAAACTCAGGAGACAGCGCTTAGAGAAAAATAAACCAGCCCGACCACCTAACGCTGAATTTGCTTGCCACCGTATCGGTCTGTTTAGGAAAAAACAATTCTTCAGAATACACCATGTGTACTAAACATGTGAAGAGATGATATGGCCAATGATGATGATCCATCTGTATCAAAATTTATTTATTTTGGTTGAGAAAAGTTTTGAACATGTGTGATGTCCCCAGGCATCCGGATGCTGGACCAGCCCTACATGACGGACCTGATCGAGGCGAACTCAATGGGCCACGAGCCCCACAAGATTCACATCTACAGCGCTTCGTGGGGCCCCACAGACGACGGAAGAACGGTGGACGGACCCAGGAACGCGACTATGAGGGCCATTGTCAGAGGGGTTAATGAGGTGAGGGGCTTTGTCGATCAGTATAATTTGAAAGAAAGAAAGAAAGAAAGATTTGCCTGCGTATACTTTGCAAGCTTATCGTCATCTTCGTGTTTCACCAGTCGATAAATGATAGATCCTTTCTAGATTCTGAGGCCTTGCCCTGTTCATGGAGAATCCTTCACAGGCTCCAGTGTTCCAGTGTTCTCTCCTTCAATCGGGCCCACATTTTCCTATTTGATAATTTCAATCAAATCGAAATAAAAATAACTTTCTACGGCATATCACATTGAATTGAAGTCTTAACTTAGTAACTTAACTTAGTAACCCCGGGTGCTGCTGCTGAGTCATCGCGTCATCGCCGCGGCAGAAGTGCGTCAAAAACGCGCAGCTAATGGGAATTTATCTGTTTGTTCCTGTGGCCGTCGAGTTCACGGAGTTTTGGTCCCACACGGAAAAGCCGTTTATCAAGGTTGTTCGGCGTCGCTTGAAGGACCGAGGATTGGAAGACTGTTCTGGGGCTTTCCTGGTTCAAAGGGTCTCGCTCGCTGTGCAGCGCGGTACCGCAGCCATTGTAATGGGCCCCTTTCGGCCGGGCGATACTTGGTCGTGGGAACCAGGAACATCGACGTTACAAACATGAAAACATCCAAGACCGGGAATTCGGCCCTTAGCCGGGATTCGAACCCAGAACCACTCGCTTGGGAAGCCAGCCTCGACCTCAACACCGCAAAGGTCGTCAATTGGTGTATTTTTATTATTTATTTTGTTTTAAAAAAAGGTTTTGTCGTTTAATAAAGAAATTACATTTTGTCGCCAACAACTTAAGCTAGCTAGTTATCTAGTTTTCATCATGCCAGTCAACTTCTATAAAGAAGTAGTGAACTGGCATTTGAAAGCGCCGGTTTAAAGTCCCAGTAACTAGTTACACACAATTAGAAAACGTACTAACAGGACATGTCTCAACTCAAAACAAGCAGTGTTCTATAAAAGGAGTTAAGGGTTGGACATGTTCACACTTTACAAAGACACTTTACTAACAATGGGCTACAGCTCTCGAGTGAAGTAGGGTAAAGTCCCTAAGTCAACAATGCACCAATTCTTTCCGAGGAGTTACACTCAACTGAGTAAATATATTCTTTTTGGGATTTGGGAGAACGAACAGACTGGGGCAGAAATAAAAACCGGATAATTGTGTGACGGACGTCGCACATTTAGGGTTCCGTAGAAAATGAAGAATATAAGCCATAAAAGGAATAATATAGAGGAATAATAATATAGAATAGCAATAAATTAGGAATCACTTCACATACACCTGATACAATTAGCCAAAATATCACTATCATTCTGCACCAAATGTTTTATATCTTTAAAACTACCGTTTTATTTTGTTCAAACCAATTTTCATTGAGAGTGTTTATTGAGATATACAACATATTTTTTTTTCACTCTCTTACTTTAAAAGTTGAGGGGGGCGGCACACAATTTTTTCCACTTTGGAAGTGTCTGTCTCTGTAACGATTTACTTTGAGGAAAATTGTTTTAGGAACCTCAACGTCATTTTTAAAGACCTATCTATAAACAACCAACACATATATAGGTTTAATGGAAAAAAAAATTGTTTCAGGCCCCTCTTAATTTTTTATTTTTCACATTTTTGTATTTTTTTATATATTTTTTTGTATAAAAATCGTAAAGCGGTTTATAGAATACATCTACATATCAAGTCTCAACTCTTTAGTCCTTAGTAGATTCGGAATAAAGTTACTGTGACATACGGATGGATGGACAGACAGACTTGACGAAACTATAAGGGTTTCTTGTAGCTCTACGGAACCCCTCAAAACCGCTTAAAACTGACGTACATATTAACATTTAGCAACTACCGAATTAAACGCTATTTGACTGTCTGACAGTCAACCCACAACCTAAACCGGTGGACCTAGACTCATGAAACTTAGTATTGGGGTCCCGTATATAGCGTTGGATAGCACTAAGAGATTTGGCGAAATTACTCCCCTTAGGGGGGGAAATGGGGGTGAACTTTTTATGACATAAAAAAATACTTGACCTATGAATCTGAAAGGCAGGCAGGTAGTTTAAAGATGCAGGACTTAAGAAAAGATGAGTTTTTTTCAAAAGGAAGTTAAAAGTAAAGGAAAAAGAATCGTGTTTCTTTCAACGTGGTCGGAGATTCTGTTGTTATTTGTCATGTAAATCATTAGGTAAGTGTTATAAAAATGTTGCTCACCGTCCTTTTGTATTCAAGTTTGGCTATTTTTACAACAGTCCACGTGGTTAAAGCTGCTGTTATTTTCCACAATTTTTATGCCGTCTATGAACAACCCGTGCTTGAAAATATAAACGTTTTCTTGTAGGTTTTCGTCTCGTTTATCCTGCGTATCTCTTTGTACGGAATCTTTTCAAGCTTTTTTTTTCTCAAGCTCTCTCAAACAACTTGTACGCTTTTATTTATGTGCATTATATAATAGAAACCAAATGGCCGATAGCGTAGAAAGAGGAGAACGCAGTCGCACAAATCAAATCACAAACGTTTACTAGATAAAGAACTTTTCCACTATTCCACTTCACAAATTACGACGCACTGCGGTTGTAAAAACCGGTCAAGATCGAGTCTAACCCGCGCACAAAGAGTTCCGTACCACCGTACAGTGGTAGGGATGGTGTGGAGTGAATAGTTTGGATTTTACATAGCAAAATGTTGTTTACAAAGTTATCGGTGCGGCTACTTCCACACTTCATGTACGTAACCAGGTGCATTCATAAGTTTGAATTTGGTATTGAAAGAATTGTTGTATGGGAGCCTTCTTTAATGTATATTTTATTCTGTTTTTTAGTATTTGTTGTTATAGCGGCAGCGGATACATCATCGGTGAAAATTTCATCAGTCTAACTATCACGGTTCATGAGATACAGCCTGTGACAGACGGACGGACGGACAGCGGAGACTTAGTAATAGGGTCCCGTTTGGCACCCTTCGGGTACGGAACCCAACGATAACACAGCCACAAAAGCAAGCTGTGTTGCCATTAAACTTTAAATTGAAATTTCTCTCTCATGTAGATAGTTCGCAAAGTTCACGTTCATTTCCAACCACCGAACGTTAACAAATTGTGTTGAAGTTATAAATATGATAAACTTAACTATTCATGAATTATTCAACCCGCAAGCCCCTTCCAGGGGTTCTAATCAACACCTAGGCAACCTACATTTAAATGTTCTGTATCAAAAGTGAGGACGATCAGAAAATTACCACCATTGTGTTAGAAATTACCATCGTAGGATTTCCTTTAGGAAAATGTAAGGTGACTAACTAACTGAGTGAAAACTTATCCTACCAAATCAGAGCCCATTTTTTTTTTTATACTCGGTGGTGTAGTGGTCAATGTTCTGCCACACAAACGACAGGTTCCGGGTTCAAATCGCGCCCAGGGAGGAAGATGAGAAATCACCGGGTCTGTTTAGTGATGTTTGTGTCGTGGCTGTTTCTGGTACCCACGACAAAGGGTACCGACACTAGTGTCGGGCCAAAAGCAAAGTAAGTGCCATTGCCATCATAGTGTTAGAAAATATCATCATAGTGTTTACTTTAGAAAAATGTAAAGTGACTGAGTCAGAATATACACTGACGAGCAATGAAAAAGATCCACCCACAAAATGCCACCTTAATGTCTCCTAGGACTTAGAACCAATATTACGTTTACAATATTTGGTTTTTAATTGGTAATATTCTGATGCGCTGTTAAATGTAATTCAATATTGCAGACGGTGTCATTAAGCTAGCTTTTCCCGTTTAGGAGTAATTTGGTGCTATGTCACTGGAACTTTTTCATTGCTCGTCAGTGTACCTATAGTTGTCAGAACTTATAGAACGCTAATTATTTAGCCTACCGAATCAGAGCCCATTTTTTTCTATACTCTTCTAGGGGTTCTACAGCATGCTATCTTGGTCGTGTAATGTTCGAGGTTTTCCCTCACAAACCACAGGTCCCAAGTATGTGCCTGCCTTTTTCTTAAAGTTTGCATTCATCATGAAAATAATTAAAGCTGTCATTTATTACCAACAGAGACTATATGACAGGCATTCACGTTCACATGGGCAATAGAAACTTTACGATGGCAGGTGAATTAGATAAGAACCGTAAACCTTGGTAATGATAATAAAACACTCGCAAAATTGGGGAATTAATCAATTCGGACCTTATACAACTCCTTTATGTACAAACAAATCTCACCGTACATAACTATGTACATATAGTTCTCTACATATCATGTAGCGTCTCCAATAAAATCAATCTAATGTGTGTTTTCAGAATTAATTCTAGGTATATTGTGTGAGTATGGTTAGTTAGCAAGCTTCACGTTTCCCTAATTTATTACAAACATGAAGATAAATTGTGTCCCTTTCTAGTTTATTACCTTTGTCGTTATAGACACAGCCGATCTTACACGAACTACAACCGTAATGTAGTAATTTGGACCCTAATTGAATTGCTGAAGCATTTTTCACATCTATTGCACAAACAAATATTATGATCGGGGCGGTATAAAATGAAAATAATCATTCTGCTACATAAAATCTAGTCTAAGAATAGAATAAGTCTATTGAGGTCGTTAATGAAAATAGTAATTTCTTTTGGAGTGATTGAGTTGACTTGTTAGGTGAAGGAGATCAAACTAATTTGTTTCGTTTTTTCACTATCAGGTAGTTTATTATCCTGTATACTCAGAGGAGCCTCAATTTAATTTCAACATCATGTAGCTAATTGAATGTTGTGAAGTAATATAGTTTTGCTATGGTTTTTTCACCTTATGTGAACAGTTGCACTGGCATAATTTGTAATTTGACATGTTGCTATTCCAAGAAGATTGTTGCGAAGCCCCAAATTGGCTGTATATATGCTTCTACATTTTAAGGCCAGCTGAGTTACTATGTAGGAAGGCAGGACATGAGTAGTAATTTTGCCCTTTCGTTTATGTAACATTTGACAAACATTTAACGTTTATATACAGGAACATACATTGCTTCTAGCCCCACACTAGGATACCCTGTGTCGTGGGAACCAGAAACAGCGACATCAAACACATGTAAACATCCAAGACCTGTTTTTTTTTCTATTATCCCCCAGCCGGCGATCGAACCCGGGAACTGCAGCGCCACAGAAGTCGTCTGTTGATAAAAATATCAAAGGGTCAAACTTTGCAAGAAAAAAACTCGCAGTTTCGTCTGAAATTATTTACAGGAAAGGCGAATGGCAGTTATGAAGTGGTAGTAGTAGGTAGCTATTCATCTGTTAAATTGTCGGACATAATAGCCAACCCCCGTCGAGATACATCTCTTTCTGTTACGCTATTATAATAATGGGAAATATATAGACTTGACAAGGGGACTTTGACTTGATAGCAAGATATGTCGAGGAGTTATATGAGTTTATGGTATACGTGAAAATATATCGCTTAAGCTTAGTTCGTTTCTTAGTTAGTTAGGCTGACAGTGAGCGCCGACTGATATTGACCCAGAGCGGACAGAAATGGTTTTGTCTTTGAATTACAGCTAAAGTTAGTAGTAGTTACTGTGTTTCTTTATTTTTACAGAAGCAATCGGAGTTAGGAGAGACAGCTATTACAAAATACAATATTTACGAACATCGTTGACAAAGTTTATTTTTTTTGCGAATTGTTGTTTTTTGCGAGTACGTTATATGACCGAAAGGTGATTATAACTTATTGTAGTTTAAGATCGAGACCGGTAGGGTAGATCTGTGCGCATACAGGGCTTTCGGACTGGGATTGTTCACCTGGACGAGATTATGATATAAGCATAAATAAATAAGCATATTGTTTGAAGAAGGTTGTTTTTATCACCCCTTTATCGTCACCTAATTAATGCCCTTTATGTACAAAACTCCTACAATACATTCATCGTTACTACTGAAAGATTGTTCCATTTTTGTATTTCATTGTTATGTATATCATTGTAATCAGGAGGAATCCATATATGCAACACGCTAGTTTCGTATCTGTACACGCTTGGTTATTATTCCATACTAGTTTGACCCATGTCCTTTGACACGCCGCTAACTATCAGGCCTGCCACTATTATTCCATACTAGTTTGACCCATGTCCTTTGACACGCCGCTAACTATCAGGCCTGCCACTATTCTTCCATACTAGTTTGACCCATGTCCTTTGACACGCCGCTAACTATCAGGCCTGCCACTATCAGTCATTATAATAACAGAGCAGTCAGCCGCTGTAACGCGATAATGCTGGATTTATTGGAAACACACACAATCGCCATACGAGCTAACAACCAATTACAATTCAATCAATCAATCAGCCCACAATCGGCCACTGTTGGGTTTAGGCCATTCTCTTCTCGCCATCTACTCCGGTCGAACTACGAGAAATTAGATAAACATACTTATAATAAACAAACGAAATTAAATATAGAAACCGCTGTCACCCCATATCGGAAAAGGCATTAAAAGGGACACTTGCTAAACGACACGCTTATTTTATGTTTTGTTATATCGACATTTAAATTCCACGGTACGAAAGAGATGTCTATCTAATGAGATGTCTATGTAATAATGTTATTTACTGAAGCATACGGACCTACCCCTGAATAATGTATGAGTCCCTAATAAATCCACGAAACGATAAAACATATTGCTTAGCTATCTATTAATATTGGTTATTGCCCATTAGAATCTATTAATCTTCATTGCCTTTAACTGATATCTGTGTTAGAACTTTATTGAAAGGTCATTCTGTTTCTTTCAGATTTTTCATCGATTTCCTTTACTCCTTTACGCGGTGAAATTCTGAGCGCGCCAAACTAACTAGCGAACATAAACATTTACATACAGGCACACACATTGCTTCTGACCCCACACTAGGATACCCTGTGTCGTGGGAACAAAACTGATAGCTTGAAATCCGACTGCTCTTGTCCGGCCGCAAATTCTATTTTTTTATTTGTTTAGCCGTGTCGCCTCCGGCATCGGTTTGGATGACAGTCCCGCCTCAATACTTTGTCTTAACTTTGAAGTTAAGTTTTGAAGTTAAGATAAACCCATTTAACTTTCAAGACGAGGCTCTCAGTAACTGTATACGTAAATAAGTAAAAGTATGAAGCAACAACTTTCCAACATTAAATAACAAGTAATTTCCACCTGAAGATAAATAATAATCCCTCTAAGCTTTCGGCCTTCGGCAGGAAAGGGGAACGGGGAGATAGAAGACTTCGTCCTTTTTGAAGAAATATGTAGTTTTTTTATTGGGTTGGTAGGGCATAAATATGAACAACTTTGATGAAACTGATTTGATCACAGCAACTTTCAATGTATCGCCCTCTCGTCCCAAAGTGGCAGTCAATAAAGTACTGATCGAATTAGAAATCAGAAAAATATAATTATGTCCTTTGCTAAAAAACCTTGGACCCTTTCAATTGCTACACCTTTCTGTTAAATCCTGAATGTTCCGGAGGAAATCGAAATTGGAGTGGTTGACTTTTCCTGGTATCCTTGAAAGAAATGATACATTTCTTTTGGTTAAAGTAATGTCAACCTTATGAGTCACGACCTTGAACCGACTTTGTGAATTGCGTAGGTTAACTGGGTACTTTGTTTACTTATTCTCGGTTCTTTTTCAATAGTTTTATGCATATGTCTCCTTTTCTCTCGTTTCTTTTCCAGTGGACTGACTTTTAGTTTGTTCATTAACTTAAATTTAAAATAAATGTATGGCTTAGAGATGACTGTAAAAATTGGGCCGAACTAGCCTGGGCAACTGGCACAATAGAACCCATAATGCAAGACGCAAATATAAACCAACCAGCACTTATAGGTGATCTGTTACTAAACAGTGTGTGGGAACCTGCAAGGAAAGCGTTCTTCGACGTACGCATAGTAAATGCTGGCGCTTCCTCTTACAGCAACTCACCTGGCAAAAAACAGCACAAAGACATTGCCGAGAGAAACACTCAATATGACCGGGCAGCTGAAGACCTAAGAGCCTCATTCACCCACCTATAAATTTCATTGGATGAGCCCTAGGAACTGAATATAACAGTTTTTTTTTTTTAAAAAACGCATCAAAGCCTAACAAGAAATGGGAAAAGCGTATTGTGCAATAGTGTAAGGTGAAGGTGAAAATACAAATCTCAGTTATAAGAGCAGTTTCCATGAGAGTAAGAGGCACGCGAAGACATGTCAGGGCCTTTCAAGATGGAGCAGCAATACTTTGGTGACAGCTAGATCTCGTGAAACAGAAATTCCTACATATGTTTTATAATTTTTTATAGACAGGGACTATTTAATACTATACTTTACAAATTTCTGCAGTGATAATATATTCTATGCCTACTTTTTATATCTTCCGAGTTCTGTTTTGTGTATTATCCGAATAAACTCATTTCGTAATACTGTACGGCTGTCTTTTCATTGAAAGAACTCAAGAATTTCATATGGTTGCTCTTTTTGGTTGATAAGTAAACTCAAGTTTTATCTTTACAGAATCTTATGAAATCTTTGAATTAAGGTAAGATGATATTAATTTGAGGAGTACAGCCTAAAAAAATCAAACTTGTTCAAATTTAAACTACGATAATTTGGAAAATAGATTTTACTAATTCGTGTATACTAAAATATGTAATAGTTGATTTCTACTGGAAGACACTGCTGGAATCAATTTCGATAATCAATCATCTCATGTTTGTGTGCCTCTACTAGCGGCGGTTGGCGCTCAGCTCTCCAAAATTATCTAAATATATAAAACAGATATTATAAAACTAAGTCGCGTTAGTTACACCACTTATAACTCAAGGATGGCTGAACGGAGTTTAATGATCTCTTTTTTGTTAGATTCATCTCCTCCCTGAAAAGCAGAATACCTTAAAACATCGGGAAATTAACGGAAACAAAAATATACAGAAAATGTTTTTTTTTTTTTATAAATTGAGTTTAGAACTCCGCCATCTTCCGTAATTGACAGCTGCTCATCATTAACTGCAAAGGCGGTACGAAGTTCGCGGGTTCAGCTAGTTAATAAATAAATTAACTAGCTAGGTACTATACCAAATATTTATATATATGTTACGGCTAAAGCTAGGTGTGAAGCTAAACTTAAGTTTAGCCGGTTAGTCTTAAGATTAATTTCGAGCCTCGGCTAATGTCCGAAATAATTTTCATTGCGATACATAAATTATTTCAATATTAGTCGGCTAAACTGCAGTTTAGCCTCGACGCTGTTGAGGCTAAAGATGGGTGAGAAAATATGGTTGACATTAGCCGACTAAACTTAAGTTTATTTTTCAGTATACCTAGGCTAATGTTGAAAAATTACCGTCTTAATCTGGAATAAGTGATGATAATAATTCTGTAGCCGTAAACACTGCGGTAGCTTAGGTGGAGGATATAGGGGGTGAGCGAAGCGAAGCCCCCTTTATCCTTCGTGTTAGGTTGAACATGTAAGAACAACAAAAAATACTTATACTCGTATTATTATAGTTTTTGTTGTTCTTACAAGTTCAACCTAACACGAAGGATAAAGGGGGCTTCGCTTCGCTCATCCCCTTTACCTTTCACCTAAGCTACCGCAGTGTTTTGCCCTGATATTAGAAATAGCTTTCTCATCTGAATAAAATTACCCCGCCCCGCTCCCCGCAGTCGCACGAATACTTCGCTTTCAACATAAGCTAGCTAACGTCCAACATTAACCGAAACGCATCGGCTAATGTGCAGTCTAGCCGATTAAAGATGACATCCGTTATCACAAACGAACATCACTTCGGACATTAGCCGAGGCTCGAAATTAATCTTAAGACTAGCCGGCTAAACTTAAGTTTAGTTTCACACCTAGCTTTAGCCGTAACATATATATATAAAGCGTGTACTTACATCATAATAACTTCCTCACTCACTATGGGCTATGTCAAATAACTAGTTTGATTAAGCAACTTTAACTGAAACCAACCATTAATAATACTGCAACCTAATGAAAGAACACGGAGATAGGTGAAACTTCGGCTCAGAAAGAAGTTTTTAAAAGAACCCCATACGTACCATTTTTCGAATATTTATTCGTTTCTGCGGTAAATACGACATATTTTTTCAATATAGGTAATTCATACGTAAACAGACCCAACTTAATACCCCATCTGTTCCTAATTGCTGTATTGTGCCATGATAATGATGAGGTGGGACGCCCGCTGAATCAGCCGGGTGATTGCTCCTCTAGTGTGACTATTTCACCCATTTCCCTGAGTATATGTATAGAATTCCTTTTCAAATAAATAAAATATATATATGTTTACGAATCCTGTGTCAAGAATATAAATGAAATTGTGGTTGGATCGACTCGACACGCTCGTGTATACGCCTACACCACATTTCCTAAATATTCAAGGTTTTCGGGAGTAAGGTTTGGCGGTCCTAGGCATGACTTTTCATATCGATCGGACCTAACATATATGAATGTTAGTAAACATAGCTATTTAAACTTACCTAGACGTTACATTTTAACTTCACAAGATGGTTCATACCGAAGCTAATAATTCGATCGAATAACTGCTCGCACGTCGAACCGAAAAAAACGTTCGTCTAAAAATAGTCGACGCAGATCTAGGTCAACGACAGGTCATTTTAAAAACCATGTAAATCCACTTTGCCTACAAAGCGATATCAAACTATTCAAGATAACTTAAATCATAGGAGTGTCGCTTCGACCATAGTCGTGCCCTGCTACTGATCTCAATTAGGACACCGCCTAATTTTTATGGTCGCATTTGACATCTGTCAAAAGTAATGACAGAGCTATGCGTCAGTCTCATTTCATTCTCTAAGCGAAACAGGGAACCTCCACTGAAGGTTATTTTCAAAGGTTTTTCGCTTTGGCTCCACGCAATACCTTCTTTAAAGGTACCTTATTAGGACGGAGAGTGGGACCGGGAAGCCATTTCCTTTGCGTATCCGTGAATAGGAAGCAATACACATTGAGCCCTTCAGCATTGGTTAATAACTACCTACGACCGCTTTCCCATTCGAATGGAAGCACGGGTCCTCGCGCCACGAGTTATGAGTGGTGGCCTTGAATGCACAGTAGTCACTTTTCATTACTTGTACATATACGCAGTAATTCCCGCCAAGGTCGCCCAGCGTTCTTAATTCGTGGCGCGAGGTATATTTAAAAGTATGATTGTAAAACCAATTTTTGTTTGGCAAAAATACTGGTTTTTCCTGATTGAATAACTGAATAGCGTCGAAAATTGAGCGCGACTAGAAATACTGGCTTCCTATGGCAATGAAATTACTGAATTGCGCGACTAGAAATCTATAAACAGCTACTTGAAATTGAAAACCTTAATTCGAATAACACAAAATACAAAACTGGCGAGGGATTTAGACGTTCTTACCTGTTCAATCTAACACGAACTTCATCTACCCTGCCCAGATAGTCTTTATTTAGCCAATAAACGGTGGCTAAACCATCCAGTTATAAAGTCGCGCAATTCAGTAATTTTGTCGCGCAATTCAGTATTTTGTTCGCTCTTTTCAGTAAATTCCGCTGTGCCCGGTAATTCTCTCAATAGTTTTTTTAATCGGTTGTTTTATTATCCCCCGTTTACTACGGATACGGATACACTGCTTCAGGCCCCATACTAGTATTCCCTGTGTCGTAGGAGCTGCATAGATGTCGTATTATTAATCTGTGGTGTGAACCAGAAACAAAGACGTTTCAAACGTGGGTCCCTGTGTATGTGTTTGTGTACACACACACACACACACACACACAGGGACCAATACACACTCTAACACACATACACACACAGACAGACGCTTCAACCTTATAACATCTCTCTTTTTTCGGGGATTAAGGCTTAATAACGCTTCTTAAGCTTAAATTCCAAGCCTTACAAGTTGGGAGAAAAATGTGGGATAAATATATATTATATAAGTTTAACAGAGAAGAACTTCAATGGAAAAATATATAGACTGTTGTAAAAATGATATAGATTTGTTTATTTCTACCTACAAGAACTATACTCGTTTCTACAAGAACAGTGTATTTTTTTTTCTCCTTACACCCATGTTACGGCAGCGAATTGGCCAAGCCACATATTTTGACTAAGTTGTAGAGTTTGTGATGTTAGGGCTTGCAGAGTATAGAGTTAGGAGCTTGGCTCTAAACGAGTACTGATATCTTTTTGACAGTGCGAGCCATTGGCATTTGTTCACCCCTTAAGAAAAACTGACGTTTACAATGATATTCATGCAAATGCAATACTGAGTGTGTCATCCTGGAACATAGCAATAGGCAAAAGGAATGTTCTCGCAACGAGAATCGAGAATGTTCGCAAATGTTATCCGGAGTCGAGAATCTATCTAAGACTTAATTAATTTAATATGTATATGGACGAAGGTGGTGCCATTTTTTTGGAAACGACCATCAACAAAATCATGAAATATCAATCTTAGACAAAATATACCATAACATGTTTATCCCGAAACTCAGTCCGAACTGAGTTATGGAGGATTAGGAATTGGAAAGTAACTCATAGTTATATAATTGTATAAAACTTTGTGTTTTCAAAAAGAAGGCGCCGAATACGAACGTGACATCCATTTTGAAATTTGTCGAACGAAAAAAAAAACAAGTGCGAGTCGGACTCGCGCACGAAGGGTTCCGTACTACCGTACAATGGCAGTGATGGTGAAGAGTGAATAGTTTAGATTTTACATAACAAAATGGTGTTTACAAAGTACTTGATGCGGCTACTTACATACTCCATATACCTAACCAGGTGCATTTATAAGTTTGTATGTGGTTTGCAGATAATAAAAAAACCTTGGCAATTCCGAGTAGGATTTCCTGTAATTTTCAGCTCAAGTTCTATATTTTGAATTTTTTTTTCATAATTTTAGACTGTAGTTTCGAAGATAAGGGGGGGAAAGGTTTATTGCACTTTTTTGATCACAACTTCTGGAGTTATCAAAACTAAAAATAAAAAAGTGTATAAAGAGCTTTTTTTAACGATACACTACTTGACTTATTACGGTGTTTTTTTTTTCTTTGTCATTTTACCCCCTCCGCTTTTTGTAGGCAATATTTTTTCATATTATACCGGAATTATGTTGCAGTTATCAGGATAAGTATTTTTGTAGAAGATTTCAAGACTCTATCGCTTATTGTTCCTGAGAAAATTGCTTGTGACAGAAGGACGGACGGACTCCTTTTATACCTTGTACGGAACTCTAAAAATCGATATTGGTCTCATTTGCAAGGTTTATCAGGATGCTGAATACGAAACTATATATATATATATATATATATATATATATATATATACCTCCAAAACGAACCCATAAGTTACTTCTTCTTCGTCGGGTACCATCTATCGGAGGTTGGCGATAATTAAATAGCCATGTTGTGTTGTTAAGTAAGATACCCACGAATAATAAATCAATCCACATATTTGGGCCATCACTCTTGTGAAATGATGGCCCAAATCATGCTTCTTTCTTTCTACGGTCCCAGTTTCTTCTTCAGAAAGCTAAATATTATAAATGTCTTCATTCCCAGGGTCGCAATGGACTCGGTAACATCTACGTGTGGGCCAGCGGAGATGGCGGTGAAGATGACGACTGTAACTGCGACGGGTATGCTGCTTCCATGTGGACTGTCTCTATCAACAGGTAAAGAAAATCGTCTGCAAGCGGTTGTATTCAGCAATGCAGAAATAGTGCTGTCTGGAAAAGCTATTGATGTTTTTGGCTCGGATTATTTCAAATAACACAATGTCCATTTTGGGACTAGGATATCACTTACTACATATGGAAGCAAGGTTCAGAGATTGCAAAATTATTTTATTGTCGCTGTCCATTATTATGCCCTTAATTTCCAAAACATTACTAGCGTTTGTTGGCTGTCTTAGTAAGGTCCCTCTTTTGCTACGAAACCCTAAAAAAATTGGCAAGTAAACAAACTTTCAGAGGCGAGTGGGCCTTTTACCAAACGGGGTGGCAGATGCTCAGCACACACGACCACTTATCACTAACAAAGGATTTCCTTACTCCAGCGCCATCAACAACGGCCAGAACGCACACTACGACGAATCCTGCTCCTCCACGCTGGCCAGCACGTTCAGCAACGGCGCGCGCAGCCTCAGCTCGGGGGTGGCCACCACCGACCTGTACGGGAAGTGCACCGCCATGCACTCGGGCACTTCAGCAGCTGCGCCAGAGGCGGCCGGCGTCTTCGCGCTGGCGCTGCACGCGAAGTGAGTCGCCCGCGGCGCAATGGGGGAGAGGCAGGCAGACTTCAGCTGCAATACAATCGATTTAAGAGTATCCAACAAGATCTGCAGTCAGTCACAACTAACGAGTAACGTAATTTGTGACAGACAGTGAAATTTCACTCAGCTAGAAAGTCGAGTTATTTGTATTAGTCACCAATAAGATACGTAAGCCACCCCTGAATGACCACGTAATTGGCGAGTATGTATGTAACTAACAAGCTATGTGTAGTGGCTGAGAGACGCCATTGAAATTTATATCAATGTTTATGTTTCTTGCAGTCCAAACCTAACGTGGAGAGATATTCAACATTTAACAGTGCTGACTTCAAAGAGGAACTCCTTGTATGATGCTAAGGTAATATATATAAAGTACTAGTACAAAGTAGTTCTTAGTTGGCGTTGTGATTTGTGAATTTGTAATGAGGGGGAATTTATTTAACCTACTATCAGTAGGTAATTTATAACATTGCTTTCAATTGTTATTGGCGGATTCCGTCTTTCCCACGGACTAGGTGTTAAGAATATGTGAGGGACGAACAGTCAGAGGCATTTTAAAACGCATTTTAAATAATAAAGAAATAAACGTCGTAATAAATAACGTCAACTAGACAAAGAAAAAGTTAATAAATCAATTAACTAAATATATTTTAATAAATTCAAGCAGTTTTGTTTTTGTTCGAAATACTCCGAATGAAACAAGCGCCATTATGTTTTATTTTTATTATGCTTCCATCTTAATAGGCCAAAGTCTCTCGACCATACAGCCAATTCTTATTTATTTCTTCGTTTCTTACATTCATATTTTTTTTCTTTTTAACCGACTGCGGCTAGGCCCAAAATGAGGTTTATTATCTTTTGCCGTAGACAACAAATTTTCTGAGCAGGAGTTCTAGTTCGAGGTTATGTACTGTGCTGCACGAGAATTTTTTACTGGATACATTAAAAAATCCTATGTATGTCACCGTAAGATTGTCAAAACCGTTAGTTAATAATCTAAGGTTTTTTTTTCTCGTTATTTTACAAACTATCTTTAATTTGTAATCTGTACCGTACTGCTTAAGATATGACGGTTAGTTTATAATAAAACCGTTAAATTGTGAACTGGTTTAAACTTGAATTGCAAATGAAATACCAGGGCAAACACTGCGGTAGGCTTAGGTGAAGACCAGAGGGGGTGAGCGCAGCGATGCCCAGAATAGTCTTCGTGTTAGGTTGACATGTAAGAAGTTAAAAACAAAAGAAACGTACATTCTAAACCCTGTCGGTCTGGTTTACAATTTGTCGATAGTTTACAAACTAACGCGTTAGTATATTAACTAACGGTTTTCACAATCTAACAGTGACATATATATATACCGGCCTAAGTATTTAGCCTAGCGGGTAGTGGCCCTGCCTACGAAGCTGACGGTCCTGGGTTCGAATCCCGATAAGGGCAAATATTTGTGTGATGAGCATGAATATTTGTTTCTTCGATGTTTTCTATGTACGTAAGTATTTATCTACAAAAAATCTATCGTCGTCTAGTACCCATAACACAAGCCTTATTGAGCTTACTATGAGCCTAGTTCGATTAGTGTAAGATTGTCCTCTAATATTTCATATATTATAATATATATGAAAGAACCAGGCTCCATCGGCACCATGATCTTTCCAGGGTCGTTTCGAGTGGACCATGAACGGCGTGGGTTTGGAGTTCAACCACCTCTTCGGGTTCGGAGTGATGGATGCGGGCGCCATGACAGCGCTGGCTGCTAACTGGAAGTCCGTGCCACCCCGGTACCACTGTGAGGCTGGAGCTGTCACTTCTCACAGGTTTGTACACAGAAGGAAAAACAACAAAATACATACACAACAATACGGAGTGGCAGAGAATTACACATAATATGTAATAATACGAATGTGGTCATATAACATTATTGAACTTCATCCTTTGATTGCTATTTCTACAGCAAAATTCAGCACATGATGCTACGAATGCCGGTATTAGTTACGTACACCTAACTAAATACCTACTGATATTTACAGCCAACATTTCCAATTTTGACTTACCTTCCTTTAAAATTTGCGAACCGATGTTTGTTTCTAGAATATTAATATTAATAATATTAAACGAAATTTAAGGTCCGGGTCATCGTGATAAAAACCGAAAGGAGCTTCTGGTGTCGCTCAAAAAAAGTTGATCTAGTCAAATCCAATATACAGAATCAAAGAGCGGTAAAATTTCATCAGAAGTTTAGTGATGTAATCCAATTTGACTTTGTAAATTAATTTATGGTTCTGAAGTAAAAGGTTCTAATAAAAATGCTACCTTTGGTTGATTTACAATCTAATGAAGGTTGGCGTTCCTTTGGCGATTGCAAAAAATAAATGGGAAAAAATCGTAAACTTCATAGAAAAGTCTTGAACTTCATTGTAACACAAGTCCTATAGAGGCCATTTTTGGCTCTTCCAGAACAGTGACCAAGACTGAATCATCATGGTAATACCACAGATTAAAACAATTTAGTATACCCACTGGGCTCCCTATTAGGTTGAAGTTTTCTTGGTGGTGCTCACACACACACGGCAGTTCTACACACTCAAATAGAGGTAGTTCTATGAAACGGCTGAGGCATAATTGTAGAACCAAACTAAATTATCACTATTATCTCTTTGTACCCATTTAGATCTCAATTATTTTTCAGTGAATAACGACAATGCCTATCGAACTTAGATCCCATTTTCACAGTCACTGTTTTGATGAGATGTCTTAAGTTTTAACCTATTTGCATCCGTTTACTACCCCTCCAGCGAGATCCCCTTCGAAGGCAGCATCACCCTGCAGATCGACACCACCGCCTGTGCAGGCACACCCAGCGAGGTGCGCTACCTGGAGCATGTGCAGGCAGTCGTCAGCGCCAACGCGACGAGGCGGGGGGACTTGGAGCTCTTTCTGACTAGTCCTATGGGGACTAAGTAAGTCACCAACCATACGAAAAAAGTCACGAATGACTTGTCAGTCAAAAATCCATCCCAGAAGTAGAGTATGTAAGAATTCCAGTTTGGCGAAATGATATGCATTAACAACGACAACAGCCTTTTAGTCTCATTTCTTGTTATTTATGTTTATCATTCATACGCTTACTTATGTTTTATCAAAACATCTTTAGGTCACTTCGGTAAAACGTACCTAAGTGCAGGATTTCGGTATAAATTCAGAAGTTATGTTCATACTCCACCGTGAATAAGTTGAAACAAAACTATGCTTAAACAGGTCCAACTTTTCTGGACGTTTATATACTACTGCTACCCCACCTGGAAAGCTGACGCTCGGGTATCTTTCCAGGTCAATGATATTGAGCAGACGAGCGAACGACGTCGACTTCCGCGATGGCTTCACAAAATGGCCGTTCATGACGACTCACACGTGGGGCGAATACCCGCACGGAGTTTGGACTTTAGAGGTGAGGTCCTTCATCCTCCTCATCACCATCTCCAGCATCACCTGCATAATAATGATCATGTTTATATGACGTCGATGTCATGGTTCCCACGATACTGGGTATTCTAATGTGGGGCCAGAAGCAATGTGCCTGTATGTAAATGTAAATGTTATGTTATGTTAAATGTTATCATCAACATCGTCATCATCGACACCAGCGTATCAAAAAATCGACTGCTGAGATTAGGGCTCCTCACCTACTCCTTAACTGTTCACTGGCTATTGAACTCGGTTCTGAGATGTGAGTATAACTATAATGGGATAACATAAATGTTATACTCATGCTGGTGCTACCATACCCCTGAGACAGAGTCATCAAGACTTTGCTTTTCAGCCAATCAATCAAGCAGCCAAAGTTGCTTGCTATGACCATAGCGAAAACCGCTATAATTCACCCACATCCAAGACTCTTCTTTTATGTGAATTCATCTTCCACAGGCACGATTCAACAGCGCTGCCTCCCCCACTCCAACTTCAGGTTGGCTGCGAGGCTGGTCCCTCGTCCTGCACGGGACACGAGCGGCGCCCTACGCACAACTACAGCCGCAGGATCCCCACTCCAAGCTTGCCGTGGTGAAGAAAGCGCACGAAGACAACGCTGCTACGAAGTAGAGGATTGGGAAGTTCTGATATTCGATAGATGGTTGGGAATGTAAACGACAATTACGCGACGTAAGATTGCAAGCAAACCGGATTTCGGGACGGTGACGCCATCTGGTTTATATTTAGCGCAAACGATTATTTAACCATCTGGCCATTTGGGTGTTTGGGTACGGCGACTAGAAAAGACTCTGTTGAATTTAGTCTTTCAATTTCAAGCCAAACATTCATAGAAGTATAAGAAATTTCTTGCGTCTTTAAATCAGGAATAAAGAATCGTTATGAAGGTATAGGAAGAGGCAATGGAAGCTGATGCGAGTTATAAGTGGTAATTAAGGGGCCATCTATCGTCTATCAGAGATTGAAGTAGATTCGGGTGCTGAAAAACTGACTAAGGTGGTGGTGTGTCAAAGATGACCGAAATTATTTTTGTTACAAAATACTGGAATGTTCTTGTGGCTTCTCCCTGATCGCCCCAATGCTGAAACTTTACTCTAAGTTACACGTGGTTCATGTCACAAACCAAAACAAAAAATCGCACCATATTTGAGTTAGTGTAACTCTTTAAGTAGTTTCAGCATTTAAGTGATGGGTAATGGTGCCTGGTTGGTCGTCGCCATGCTTCTTACACGTTGAACTAATCGTCACCACCATCGATGGAAAAAATATATAGGGATGTCTACAGGAAAGTAAAATCCAGAAGCAACAGAGAAAATTATGAAGAGAGATTTTATTTATAACAAGATTTCCAGTTACGGAAAACATTATTCTGTATATTTTCTTCGTAGAGAATAAAAATTTATTTTTACTACCTTTCGATTTCAAGGTGTAACAGGGTGTAACTGAAGTGTGAAGATATGATGACCCGGCAACATTTTAAAACCAATTTTTACGGAACACTTGAGTACAAACTTACTTAATTTCATCCAAAACCGGTTTGTATACCAAGTCCGCTTGTTTATTTGTTTGGTTTCTTAAGAAAAGAGTACAGAATGTTGTCCGTAGTAATCTACCAAATATGACAATAGCACACCTCTCTGTTACGCCCTGATATCCTCTAAATGGCATTTTACCCACCTTTGTACCCGCTTGGCGGCGCTGGCAAAGAGTTTAATTCATTTGAGGTTAGGTTCAAAAACACGTCACGTGATCTTTCAAGTAAGCTGTCACTGACAAAATTAACCTCAAATGAGATTAGCCCGCTGTGGCTTTATACGAGTCGCAGTTAGTTGGTTAAATCAGACACTTAACTCACCGTCCCTAGACCGTTAATTAAAGACCGACGTTTAACCAAGCATTTTGATTGGATGTGTATATGTGTGTGACGTCAATGTTTCTGGTCCCCACGACGCGGTGTATCCCAGTGTGGGGCCAGAAGCAATGTAAGTGCCTGTATGTAAATAAATGAAATAAAGTATCGACGAAAACTTTTCATAATTGTGTTACCGAAAGCCGGCGTATTAGGTAAATAATGTAAAACAAGATGGCGTCACGACAACAGCTGATTACTTTCAGAGTCTATCTTTTCACTACTGATTTGCACAGTTTATATCAGGACAAAACAGTGCGGTAGCTTAGGTGAAGTGTAAAGGGGGTGAGCAAAGCGAAGCCACCTTTATCCTTCGTTTTAGGTTGAACATGTAAGAACAGCAAAAAATACTTAAAACATAAAGTTAAGTACACATAAAATATTCCTATGTGTACTTAAGTGTATTTATATTGAATATGTCTTGTAGCTTAGGAACGTGTAGACAACTCGTTAAAAGTTTCGTTCACTCACTTGTCTGACGGAACTTTAGCGACGTGGTTAAACGTCGGTCTTTCATTAACGGTCTAGGGTGTTAGTTAAGTGTCTGATTTAACCAACTAACTGCGACATATGTATAATGAAAAAGTAAATGCAATTTGACGACTTTGACAGATAGGTAGCTTCCAACTACACCAGCGCAATGAGCTTTTGAGATTAGGAGCCATTCGTGAGGTAGACCATATTTATCTACGCTTCTGTATTTGTTGTTCTTCTACGAGTATCTCTTCTAAAGATCTATTCAACTTTTATGTATGTCTACTTACTATACCTCTTGTACAGTATTAAAAATATTTTATTTTAAGTGCATAGTGGATGAATAAAGATTAAATGTTACCAAAATATTTATAGTAGGTTCAGTTTTGTTCAAATCTCTAAAATTATTTTTTATAACCCGTACATATCAGAGTATATAATGTACTTAGCGAAATATAACTACTGATAGCAACAATATTCACAACCTTTATGATTTATAACAGAGGCACAAACAAAGTTATACATATATGAATATGTAGGTACATTAAGTACACTAATTTATTATAATTATTATGTTAATGTATTTTGTTATTTCTGTCATTAAACATTGACAAATAATTTCAAATGGGCTTAATTTATCCCAGCTAAATAAAGTTCATTTGAATAAATCTTTTTACAGCACATTTTTTGCCATGAAGTATGTGCCGTGAAGAAATAAAACATATTTAGTAAAATTGTTATTTATAAAACACATAAGGTATTATAAAATATTATTATTATTACTATAAAATAAGTTAACATTTATGTTACCAAAGAACTTCATTTCAGCCCAGTTATGGAACAAATTAAATGAGCAACCAGTATCAATTTATTTTCATAAAATACATAGATGGATATTACGGGTTTATTCAAGAGTTTTCAATTTCGTATATCCAATATAGACAAATTAGAAAATATTTATATAAAGAGCTATTGAAAAAATATGAGATTGAAGTGGGTATATAATAATCACAAAATAAGATATATAATTATTTACCTACCGGACAAATCAACTACTTATGTACTAAGAAATATATAGAAAATATAATGTGATTCGATGTTGTATTTGAATTAAATGAAGTTTTTGTAATTATCGATCCTTTCCCTTTTAAAAGCCATTCTTGAATACCTCTAGTACAACTTACTGGAAGCAATAATTATCTACATATAAAAATTCATTTCAATAAAATACTATATTATAAATTAAAAAGTATATTATTAATAATTCATTTACACAGTTATCAAATCTGACAGTTGTAATACATGTATATTATAGGCGCTTACACATAAATTGGGTAGAGATCTAACACAATTTAGATACGTAAGTATTTTGACAATTAAATGGAAGAATGTAGGAGATGCCCATATTTATTATACCTACACAATTTACTGTAGTTTTTCAATACAAATATAAATGTAATTCAAACCTCAATGCGACAATAACGTGTGGTTAAGGCAGTCTCATTTAAACAGTTTTTTATTTACCGGTTATCAATAACTGGTACAAGTCAGCTTTTACCTGCTACAAATCTATATATACGGTAAGTATTAATTAAATAACCTTAAGCATACATATACTCTTAGGTATTTGGTAGTAACAAAAATCTGTCAGATCTAGGTAAGTATGTCCTAATTAAGATGGATAACACTTTGATTAATCTAGTTTAACAGCGTTCACTTACAAAATGGCGACCTAACCCTAAGACTTAACAAATTTACACACAAATTACGAATAAATACCAAATGATAACTTCATTACCTACCTATGGTCGCATCACTGATCACTTTATTGTCCACTTTTCACAACTAATCGTATTTACAGTAAGTTTGAATCTCTGAAGAAATGGGGATATTTCTTCTGACAACGTCCGAAGAGTTCACTAATGCCATTAGGATCGGCTCACTATGTAATCAAGTCCATTTCTTTATACCGATTCTACCTAGTCGCCTACGCGAGTGATCAAGACAGCGAGCGTAGTTACCTAGCAAGTGAGCGAGACAGCGTTAGGCACCGAGCTCTTGCACACGAGCAGTATGCGCGTCGGCAGCAGTCGACGACAGCCTTAACCCCTGGTGACGCCACTGTACCGTAATAGGTTGTGATTTTTTTTAAATGGCTTGAGTTTAAAAATTGCGATGCCTCTTAACCGGCTTGGTAGGTTAACGTCTCAAGTCCTGGAACTGGTTATGAGGCAAACGACACCTTTTGGCGTCACAAGGGCAGGGCCTAAGGGGTTAAAACGCCAGGTGCTGTCGACTGCCGTCGACTGGTACCGCCAGGAATGCTGCTCGTGTAAGAGCTCTAATATCTACACTCACTTGCACCTTAATCCGTATTTAAAACAAAACGCTACTTAGACATCGTCTGTGACTTGCCCCAGTAATGCTTATCTAGTGTAACGCCATGAAAGGGACTGTTTGTCATAGCGAGGACCTGACTCACACACCCATCTCATTGTAGGCACGTCCGTTATTGTTGGCACAGTTGGGCACGTCGATGCCTCTCTCTTGGGTCCCGTTGAGCCCGTTGTGCCCACGGGAACTTAATTGTCAGAGATCTGTGGAGGAAGGCTTTATTTACTGAAAGTTTTGAGTTTGGTATAAGTGATGTCATAGCTAATGAGGGTAAATATAAAGTGACTTGATTTGACGAACAATTCAAAGCTTTCATGTAATATTTTACTCCGGTTTGGCATTTGCCATAAGGCCGGGGGGCCTTACTTCGCTATGGTACATGTATATGTATATGTCTATTGTTTAAACACATATTCATATATTAACAACATAAACATTAAATATTTATAAACAGGCACATACATACGATGCTTTGGCCCCCTCATTAGGTTACCCTGCACCAGGAACGGCTACGTCGTACACATACTATATAAAATAAACATTCAACTGTATGTTTTTTTCAACACCCCAACCGGGATTCGATCCAGGGACCTCTTGCTTGGGAGGCATCGAACCGCAACAGCGAAGAGGTCTTGACATTTAACATTATACAATTTAGTTACTATAATTAATACTGGCCATTTTTAGGGTTCCGTACCCGAAGGTTGCCAAACGGGACCCTATTACTAAGCCTCCGCTGTCCGTCCGTCCGTCTGTCACCAGTCTGTATCTCATGAACCGTGATAGTTAGTCAGATGAAATTTTCACAGTCGATGTATTTTGGTTGCTGCTATAACAACAAATACTAAAAAACAGAATATAATAAAATATTAAGAGTGCTCCCACACAACAACTCTTTCAATACCACATACAAACTTATGAATGCACCTGGTTAGGTACATGGAGTGTGAAAGTAGCCGCACCAACAACTTTGTAACAACATTTTTCTGTATAAAATCCAAACTATTCACTCCACGCCATCCCTACCATTGTACGGTGGTACGGGACCCTTCTTGTGCGAGTTAGACTCGCACTTGACCGTTTTTTTTTTTTTCGAATAAGCTGACAATACTGAATGAGTACGAACCCATAGTTTCCTGTTGTAGCTCTATTTTGTACGCCGGGTTGTCATATGCAGGCAGCGAGGAATCCCGTGGGGCTGTCGGCACCGCTGCAACACAATTAACCGCTCATCAGTTTGTAGGTACTATAGACCTGAGTGTTCCCGTTATGACTATACTCTATTTGCCGAAACAATATAATGCCATGGACGAATAAAACTAGAGGACTGACAACGTCATACAAAAAAAGGAAAGCTTAAATCCTGTATTATTTCTAGATGTCGATTTACCACGCAATATATGCTGGGTGCTTAGGGTACCTGCGTAGTATAATCCATAGTAATATCGACGAAAAATCAGAGATGACGTAAGCGTAAGCCTTGTTTCTTCTTAGGAAATTAACGCTTATACTGCCATCTTTACTAAATTAAGCGCGCCACCACGATACTACCTATATTAGAAATAACTTTTGAACTAGTAGCTCTATCTAGCAATATACATTTAAACTAAAAATCGAATTACGCTTCAAAGTACTACGGTTGTTTGTCCTCTAGTTTTATTCGTCCATGATAATGGCAAAGTAATGCACTGGCGTCTGATTGGCAGAGCCACGACGCTAAGACCGTGTTCGCAATGCGAGATTTTTTTAGCTTGTTCGTGTGACTCGTACCGTTAAGACGTGCATTATTATCTTGTGTTGGTGTAAATGATAACTTTTTCATATGACCCGGCTTGTTTATTGGACTTTGTGATAGTCTGACGAGTTGGCGCTAGTTTAACGGAATAGTCGACTATTAGTTGAAAATGGCGGGTACGTATACGTAATACCGAAGTAGAAAACATTGAATTGGCTTAGCGATAGCTTCGTAAAGATAACTTCTCACATAAATTGTCCAATGCGCTGGACGATGAAATTCAATTAATTGGATTGGATTTAATGAAACCTCTTTATTTTATTTATTGTTTTCTATATCTTCGTTTGTCGTTGGAACTGATATTCCAAAAAGATGGCTGTCTAGCGCATTGGTCCATGGATGTGAGCACAGACTATATAGGGGTACGTATGATGTGAGAAGCTATCTTTGACTGTTTTCCCAATTGCTGGAACGGCAGAGATGGACCCATTCCTTGGCCTGCTCGTTCACCAGACCTGACCACAATGGACTCTTTTATGTGGGGCAGGACCACAGAACCGGTATATTCAAACAAGCGATTAACACAAAAGAGGAGTTGGTTGGTTTCAAAAGACTGGCTTTTGATATCATGGGAGAGGAGATGATGTTGAAAATTACGACCACAGAAGTCAAAAGGCGGGTTTGTGCATGTGTGAGGAAACTAAATTAACCTGATTAAAATTTGTCGTGCTCTTCAAAGCTCTGATAATTATAACGGCATTATAGTTAAAATAGGTTTATTAGACGTTTATGAATGAGGCGGTGTGTGTTTTATTAGAATTAATTTTAAAATAAATCCTATTATTGTTTAATTTTGCAGTTATTATCGATTAACTATGAAAATCTGGGAATTTTCTCCAAAGTAATACGTCATTAATAAAAATAAGGCATATTTGACTCAAATGGTTCTGAATGGTCTGCACTAGGTTTGCTGTAAGTCTGCAACGATGTACCAAACACCCTGTCACCTATATTTCTGACTTATGTGGAAAACATCTCATAAATGCATAATTAGTTGTTTATTTCATTTGCTTTCACTTAAGCACATACATAGGCCACACATATTTCTGCGTTTTATATTTATCCTCCCCGTCCTGGGTTTGCTGGAAAAAATCTATTTTAAGACGCTTTTAGAAGGTTCACCTATAACTAAGGAAGTAAGTAACGGCAGCAAATACATCATGATAATGATGACAATAATGATCAACAAAATATTTTTTTCCTACCCAAAATGGATAAATGAACACCAAAAGTTGCAAAAAATATCAGGGCAAAATACAGCGGTATAGCTTAGGTGAAGGGTAAAGGGGGTAAGCGAAGCGAAGCCCCCTTTATCCTTTGTGTTAGGTTGAACATGTAAGAACAACAAAAAATACTTAAAACATAAACTTAAGTACACAAAACATAAAAAGAAGTTTGGTGATCATTAATCCCCGGTATTAACTGTGGTCCCACAGCTATTCATATTCTTTATTGCACAGAAATCTTAATAGTAAGGTAACAAAACATTTTATGAGCAAAGGCGAGCTTATCTCTAAAGAGAGATTTCTACCAGCAAACCTAGGCAGGACAGGAAAAATTGTGCAACAGGAGAGTCCTAGTGCGCAATAAAACTGTACACATCTAATTGTTTACAACTAAAACATAATAATGTAATAAATGATATACACTAAATAAAATACAAAAGCAAAAAATAAAATATATATCAAACTTATACTACTTATATATACATATATAAAAGTACCTATCACGAAAGAGAAAGGAAATGCTATTTCAATCTTGTCTTAAAAGGGAAAATTGAGGGACTATCTCTAATAGCGCAGGGAAGTGCGTTCCACAGTCGGATCGCCGTTAACCTAAACGAGTGTTTGTAAGCGGCAGTGTTATGCCGAGGAGTAGAAAGAAGAGACATCGTGTGGGATCTCCGGTTGCTATGCCTGGAGGAAAAAAACTCGAAACGTTCTCGAAGATATGAGGGGTAGCGGGGATTTCGCAAAATGTTAAACAGATAGGATAGAACGTGCATATCACGACGAAGGCGGATCGGAAGCCACCCCAACTCCTTGCGATACTGTGAGACATGGTCATACTTGCGCAGCCCGAAGACAAACCGAATCCCGAGGTTTTGAAGTCGTTCGAGTTTGTTCAGTTGTTCTTCGTTCGCACCGATCCAGCAAACATCCGCATAGTCGATTAAAGGTAGTAGGAGGGACTGGGCAAGGGTGATTTTAGTCTGCTGCGGCAGTAAGTGCTGCAATCTCCGTAGGGAGTGAAATGACGCAAAGACTCGTCTGCTGACTTCACAAACATGGGGCGACAAGGACAACAATTTATCAAATACAACCCTAAGATTCTTGGCCTTCTCGCTGTATGAAATTATGTTACCGTCATACACTATAGGGTCGACGGGCATTTTCAGAAATAGGTAATGAGAGTGACGAGTACCCAAAATCATGGCCTGCGATTTGCCCGGGTTGACAAGCAGACCATATGAGGTAGCCCATTTCCTGATGTTATCGAGATCAGCATTCAACGCCTCTACTGTCAGATTCACATCACACGGAGAGAAGTGCCGATATATTTGAAGGTCATCTGCGTACAGATGATAAGAAGAGGTAAGAACGTCAGAGATGGAGTTAATAAATACCGAGAAGAGGAGAGGAGAAAGGATACCTCCCTGAGGAGCACCTGCGGAGAGATCACACCAGTCCGTTGAGATCTCCTCAGACTTAATGCGTTGCTGGCGGTCTCTCAGGTAGGAGTCAAACCAGCGAGCAGAGTGCGAGGAGACATTAAGTGACTTTAAAATTTCAACTAGTATATCGAAATCGACGCAGTTGAAGGCGCTACTGAAATCAAGCAGTGTAAGGACCGTAAGCTGCTTTTGATCCATAGGTAATTGAATGTCGTCAGTGATTTTGAGCAGTGCTGTGGTAGTGCTGTGACCCGGCCTGAAACCTGATTGGTGGGGATTCAGTAACATTTTTGAGGAAAGGTAGGAGGAGAGTTGGGAGTGAACAATTGATTTCAGGACTTTGGAGAGGATAGGCAGAATAGAAATGGGACGGAAGTCTTTAAAGGAGGCGGGATTAGACGTTTTGGGGAGGGGAATCACAAGTGCCAATTACCACTGGCTGGGGTAGCAACATTGGTCAAGCGACACATTAATTATGTGGGTGATGAAAGGTAATCAATGATAGTTGTTATCATCTGAGAATAGATCTTGTCCTCACCTATGGCCTTCGACGAGATTGCTAGTATTGCCCTCCTTACTGCGCCGATTCCTTAAATGCTGAGGTGAGGGCTGTTGCCTTGGACCGTAGGTTACGAAGGGTTGCATCCTTGACGAGGGGGTCCATCGCGACAGGGGGAGTTGCAAAGAAACTATTGAGACCCCGGAGATCGACATTTCCGGCTGCCAAGTCCTGGGACTTACCAACACCAAGGGTCTTCAGGAACTTCCAGCAATTGACCCACAGTGGGTCCACGGGTATTTTTTTCCCCGTAGACCCACTGCTCTAGTTTTAATTTATCCTTTTCAATCTGGCAGTTTCTGTGGGCCACAGGTATTTGTTTCCCGTAGACCGGTGTCGAACTCTACTATAATATCAGAATTAAATTTAAATATGGAACCACGCAAGTGTAACGCCCCACCTACCAACAGACGTCAGAAATATGTCATTCGAAGCGCCTTGACGAGCTGATCATTCGATACTATGACGACAAACAATAAACAATAATGATGTAATAAATTCATATATTCAACACGTCATACTTCAGATAAACTATTATTTCGTCTACATAAAATTCACATACAAACTGGATTTGCGGGAAAACCCCATACTTGCGGCAGATGTCGCCATGACATCGAATGACTATCCTTCAAAGCGCTTCGAATGACATACGTTTGACGTCTGTTGGTTGTGGGGACGGCGTCCTTATTGAGGCTTGCATCCCCCTTTGACCCAAACAAACAACAGCAAACACGGCGTTGTATTATTTTATTTTTTTCGCACATTTTACAACATATTTTTTATTAACCTATTAAGAAATGAACAGATAATCATAGAAAATCTTGATTAGGTATCCCTATATAGTCTGTGAGGGTGACTTTAATAGTAGTTTATGTGACTGCTGCATAATGCCTAATTATGTACAGTTACATACACTAGTTTATCTACACACATATCATAAGCTCTCTTTGATGTGTTCAGGAACCGCATGTTTGACCGGCATTGTGGTTCTGCAATTGTTTAGCTTGTTCTTTAGTACCAACTTCACGCAGACGGGCGTCGGCGTTCGAAATTTGAATGTCATTATATGTAGAAAAACTACACATAATGACCATTATGTGTATTTTTCCAGATACGAAACGAGTTTTTACCAAGTAGTTTAACATAATGCTGATCGTAACGTGCGGTTTTTGAACGCAGTAAAGAGGGTTTATGATACGTGTGTAGATAAAAGGACATAATGACGCAAGGCATAAACAAAGAAGTGCAAAGAGATTGTATTAATCCAACCTATAAATATAACAGCGGTGGACCACGGGTAAAAAGCAGTTCTGTTTCAATTACCCGTAGTCCCATTGAGCAGCATTGGCTGTACGGGGAAAAAATACCGGTGGTCCCACTGTGGGTCAATAGCTGTGGGACCACGGTTAATACCCGATTTATCCAAACACAATTTGGTGGACAATTTATCCATTCTGGCAGTCATTTCGAATTTATTGGTAGTAAAATAAGTGATTTTTTGGTAATCGTTTAAATACAAGCCGTAAGTAACTAAATGTACGTAAACAAATCTCGGTAGTTAAATTTGACCCACTTCCCGGTCTCCAATTGAGGTAACATTTTGAAAAAAAATCGGTGACAGTTCAATATTATGATTCATCGAGCTGATCTGATGATGGAGCCGGATGGTGGTCACAGGAACTCTGTAATCAAATAACGTAATCCTACCAAGTTCCGGCTCTTTAGAATCGTCTATGTGAGTAGTTTATGGATTAGGGTAGAGAGGGTAGAGTGAGGGTATCGAACTGATCTGATGATAGGACCCGAAGGTGGATAGTGGAACTCTTCAACGGCTACTAGTAAACCCCTCGAGTTTGGACTCGTTTGATTTGTTTTAACGTGACAAATACATGCCTATTTTTTATCTTTTAAACTACCTAATATTTAGAGATAAGCTTGCCTATGTACATATCTTCTCTGTATATATTTGTGATTTCTTTTGTTATGTGAAAAAAAAAATACACGGATATTCGAAATCTAGTAGCTGAAACGATTTCGATGCGGTACTCACGAGTGATGGGCACAGACCGTGGGCGGTGCCTCCGCACCACGATGAGCAGCAGCAGCAGTGACGTCACAGCTCCTAAGGCCGCGATCACACCGACCACCACCAACGCCCCGTAGTAGTCGCCGCGGTTCTCGCCGCCGCGGCCTCCGATCGACGAGAGCTCTATCGCGTCTGAAATTGACCCAGATAAACATGAATCTTAATGTCGTAACTATATCGTTGAATTGGCTATATGATGATATAGCCAACCATGGTTGAATTAGATTTTTCATGGAACGAAAAAATATTTTAGGGCAAAAATAAAGGCTAAAGTGGAGACTAAAGGGGGCGAGCGCAGCGAACCCCCGAATAGTCTTCGTGTTAGTTCGATATGTATCACACAAAAAACACCACGTAGAACAGAATACAAATGGTTTTAAAAAGACATGTTTTCGTGAAATGAAGCCTTTCTGATTATTTCAAGAAAAATTTGACCATGCAATGTTTGGCCATTTCATGAAATGATCAGTCCATGGTTGGCTATTTCATAAAATCATCAAATTAACGATATAGCTACGACATTAACATCAACCTCTACAGGCAACACTACTTTTTGGCCCCTCACTAGGTTACGCTGTATCGTGAGAACCAGAAATAGCGACATCACAAACATATTAATATCCAAGACCCGGCGATAATTTTATTCTTCCTCGCCGGCCGGAATTAGAACCCGGAACCTCTCACTTGAGAGAAAGCACCTCGATGGCTACACCATAGAGGTCGTAAGATAAGAACACAAGGCAAAAACGCAAGACAACCAGTAGGCACACCACCAGTCACCAGAAGAATAGAAGACATCATCGCCAGAGCTGATGCGGGAGGTTCTGGACCGGAGAAGATGGCCCCGCTAACCGCACGCAGCGCTTCCCTTGCCCGTCCCGCACCGCGATCCTCGTGACTCGGGTCATCAGATAGATTACTTTACATTACATATTATTATATTTAATAATCATGTGTACGTATTATGAATAAGGCGATTACCACATAGTTGGGAGCAGTCAAGGTGGCCAAATAGATCGTAACATGTCTTTATTATAAGTGGTGTAAGGATGTGTTACGATTTATTTTGACTCTATGGCTGCTACTAAATACGAGACTGTACTATACTATACTATGCGGTTCAAATACAAGACTGTACTATACTATACTATGCGGTTCAAATAACATTAGGACTGTTTGTAATACAAAGCCACCGTCGTCATATACCTAACACACAAAGTTAGGCACATATCGTCGATGCCCTCAATTTAGAAATAGTAAAACTAAGCATATATTTTATTTCACTTTCATTACCAGCGCTCCTAGCATCGGACGCTTTCTAACATTGGTTAATTTTAAGTCACTTTATGTAAGAACTGAGTATAAATCATAATTGCACATCCTTGGACTTTCCTTCATCTCCACTGTCAGCGACTACATATAATTGGCGCAGCCTACATATAATTTGTTAAAACGATATTGTGCTTGCTCTATCTCTACTTGATTTCCAAACTAAAATTCGATAGGCGCTTAGTGTGTAAATAAAACAGCTTTGTGGAAAATATTACAAATTGTAAAAAAAAAAAAACTTTATCTTAGGTTCGTAACCATAAAATTACACAGCTGGACGCCAAATTTCAACTTTCTAGGACATCTGAAAGTGGGTTCGGTCAGAGAGAAAAATCCCGATTTTTTGATATTTTTTTAGATATTAATAACCGATTGAGCTATCATGAGATTGGGGTTCTAGTTAACCGTAAGTGTCAAAGCCAAGTTCAAAAGAAGAGAACTGGTGATGCAGCGGCCGTGTGTTCATTGGTTCATTTATGAACCTCATATGTTTATGTTAAATAGATTTTTGTTACGAAATGGTTCGTGTAATATACACACGGCCGCTGCATCGCCAGTTCTTTCTTTTTAACTTGGCTTTGACCGCTGCCGCGAGTCTAGATTAATTATTTTTCGTGAATGTACATGTAATGTGTTCTTAATTCTTTAAATATTTAATCTTGCTGACATTGAATATATAAAAATTGGGAAGGTTTTATATAACATTATGAATTGCATTTGAAAAGGTAGTTTATTGCACTAATTGGGTACTATTTTGCATGACACTACATGGCTAGATGTGCAGAGCCGATAAATTGTTACCACCTGTTACGTTACCACGTCTACGCAAAATAAACGTATTTGTATTTGAATATATATTTTTATTTGTTCTGTGAATCTTATACCCACGGCGGACGGAACAGAGAAGGTATAATTTTATAATTTCTCTAGTCAACACAAATCATAATCAAATGGGTCAAAAAAAAACAAAAGTGCGTTCGGGGTTATATGCTCAGAAAAACGGAAACTCTTTACTCTAGGGTTTATATGCCTGCCACAATAGCCAGGTATACACCCACGGATGTATCCGGCAGATCTGCCCGCCAGTCGTGCCTTCGGGCAAAACTGTACATGGCAGCCAAGCACGGATATGCATATGGCGGGAGAATCTGTCAGGTACATCCGTGCGTGTATGTCTGTCCCGGAACAGATCCGAGATCCATCCGAAGGGTACCTGCCTGCCGAGTACATCCGTGCGAGTATGCCTGGCTATTATCCTCCTCGTTTTATTCCTTGCTCTGCCGCGATGGTTTCGCCATCTTTCTTTGGATCGCACCAAAAAGCGAGAGCATGACGTACGCTATGACGAGTGACGTGGTCACACCATGTCTCTGCCTCCTTTCCTCGTTACTAGCCACGCTATTCCACGAGTGTGTAGCAGAGGTGTTGGGTGTTGTTTGTGTGTGTCTGTGTGTCGTTTTCCTGGAAAACTACTGGACCGATTTCATTTAACTGCTATAATTTCAGAGCAGGTTCTTAGATATGACTTACGGTTGTAGACCAACGGGAGGCGATGGAACTGCCAGGATGGTTGACGCTTGGGGGCTTCTCAGAAAAGTAACAGAAAGTTGTCATACTTTAGGGGGTTGTTAGGGACTTCACTCTAAGCAACTTTCACTAGGAAACCGATGTGATCAGAGCAACTTTATTTCTCACTTCCACATACAAATCAGCTGTCCATCCAGACCAATATGTATGAAGGAGTGAAAAATAAAATTGCTCTGATCAAATCGGTGTTACAGTGAAAGTTGTTCAAAATAGGCATAATTTTAAACAGCTTTTACTATGAAACCGAATGATGATGAACCGATGAATAATATTTAACAACCCCCTAAAATATGACTTCACGTTTCTGTTACAAACTGTCTATTTAAATCATTTAACTAGTGAACCAAAATATTAGCCGTAAGGTTTCGGGTGTATTTTTTATTTTATTGATAGTTAATAGACTATAGAAGTCCACTGCTGGGCAAGTCTCCGTTGGCGATGGTCCGTCTGTTTCATCCAACTCCTCCCGTTTTCCAGGTCTATCAGGCCGGGAGGCAATATTATGAATATTGTACTCACTGTCAATTGGTTCTGGAGTATCAAGAGGTTTGGTGTTCACTTCTAGAACGTTGCTCGTCTTCACTTTGCCGTTTGTTAGGAACATCTCCAACCATACTCGACACCTGAAATATGCAAAACATTGAAAATGAAATCTGTGCATTTATTTGCGCATGCGCCTGATTTACAGGCAAACGGCACGACGAAAACGGCACGGCAAAGACGAAAAAACGCAGATCTCACAAGAAAAGGAGGCCACATGCTTCCCAGGGCCCACCCGCCTCCCAGGGGCCTCTCGCCTCCCAGGGCGCTTGTAGGGTCACCGCATGCCGCGTGGTGCCGGGTGCGCGTGCGCCGGGTATCGCTGCACCACCGCGCGCGCCGCCGCGCCGGCTCGCCCAGTGTCGGGTCGACGCTGAGTGCCACGGTGGCGGTCGCGGTGACGGTGGCGGTGGCGGCTCCCCTTTACTTACTAGCACGCCCGCGCCGGCTGACCGTGTTAAATGGACCGTACCCACGACGTCAGCACCCTCTTCGTCGTTCAACAAAGACTCTTCAGCTCAGACTGTTATATTTAGAGACGAAATAGGAAAAGGAATAGGCTGCTTTAGTAACAATATTAAGCAAAAAGTATTAAATATTTGTATGCCAGGCGACTCCTTCAAAGAAATAACTGATAAAATGTTAGGAATGACCTATACAAAAAACAACAGTTATTTTATTACTAAGTAATAGTGTAGCGGTTTGCATAAACAGGGTTTAAATAATTTTATTCAATCTTGCTCGACCCTTCATATCCAAAAATGTATAATAGGCACTTTGCCATATATAAAGTCGCAGGAAAAGTATAACAATAGTATAGATATTTAATTTTAACAAATATTTATGCAATAGGACTTGTCATAGTGACACACATTTTATTTTTGATATTAACATATTTAATTCTTTTTACTTGACAATAGGTACATTGTATGTAACTCATTTGTAAAGAAAACAATTAGCTAACTTGTTAGTTAAAAATATGTTTGACCCTTTTATATTAGGTCCTTATATATGAAATTGGCGTTTTGCCGTACTGGCCACTTTGATCTCAAATATCTCCTCTATGGTTAGGAATTCCAAATTCAAATTTATACAGCTATTTACTCATGTATTTGTGTTTCTAAAATTATAATTCATTTGTTTTTTCCTCATTTTTTTTCTTGCGTCACTCAGCCTACAAAATGAAAAACTTGAAATACGCGTTATTTACGAGTATGAGTTCTACCGTGGCACCAGTGCTGCAGAAATGGCTCGAAGGATTAAATATGTGTATGGCGACGGTGCCGCAATAGAAAACACAGTGCGTTTTTGGTTCCAACGTTTTCGTTCTGGAAATTTCGAACTGCATAACAAGCCCCGTGGACGGCCGGAGACCAAAGATGATAATGAAAAATTGAAGGCTATTGTGGAAGCAGATCCATCGCAAACCACGTCCGAGTTAGCTGCAGGCTGCGGTTTCTTTCTTCATAGTCATCTCACGCACCCCTTCTGGGGCGTGGGGAGTCGGGGTCAGGTCGACGGACCTCTTCCCGAAGAATCGCCTCTGTCCACTCCTGTGGACAGGTCATCGGATGGCCCCTGCGGGCGGTGGTCTTCTTGTGGCGCTGGTATGCAGTGGGTGATCGCCGGCTAGGCAACCAGGTCGCGTGGCAGGCGGCGGCGGTCGGGCGGGCGCGCGTGGTGCGGCGCCAGTTCGGCGATGTGCGGAAGGTGTGATGCATCCGCACGCGCGAACATGCCCTTCGCCAGCCTCTGGACAAACTGGTCCACGGTTTCCCATCTTAGGTCCCTCTGGATTGTCGCGTTCCTCACGTAGCGGGGGGCGCCGACGATGGCCATTACCATTACCATCGTCGGCGCCCCCCGCTACGTTTGGAACGCGATACGTGAGGCTGCGGTGTTAGTGATAAAACTGTTTTAATCCACTTGAAGCAAATTGGGAAGGTGAATAAGCTTGAAAGGTGGGTACCTCACGAAATGAGTGAAGCAAATTAATAAACGCGCATCGACTGCTGCGTTGCATTACTCACCCGGCACAATAATGAAAGGATTCCAAATCGAATCATTACCTGTGATGAAAAGTGGATCCTGCCGAACCAGCCAAACCATGCCCCAAGCGAAAATTGACTCCAAAAAAGTTACTTGTGAGCGTTTGGTGGACTAGTGCTGGTGTCGTTCACTACAGCTTTCTTAAATCTGGCCAGACGATTACGGCAGATGTCTATTGTCAGCAACTGCAAATCATGATGGAAAAGCTAGCTGCTAAACAACCGAGGCTGGTCAATCGCTCTAGGCCACTGCTGCTTCAAGATAACGCTAGACCACACACTGCACAACAGACGGCTACCATATTAGAGGAGCTTCAATTGGAATGTCTAAGACATCCACTGTACTCTCCGGACCTTGCTCCAACAGATGACCATTTTTTTCGAAATTTGGATAACTTCTTGAAAGGGAAAAAATTCAACTCCGATGGGGCAGTCCAAACCGCCTTCAAAGATTTTATTGATTCCCGTCCGAATGTTTTTTTTTGTAAAGGAATCGAAGAACTACCTATGAGATGGCAAAAGTGTAAAGATAGCAATGGTACATACTTTGATTAAATAAATATATTGTATTAAAAAAAAACGATTTATGTTCCTTCCATGAAAAACGCCAATTTCATATGTAAAGACCTAATATAATGCATAACAAATTATTATAATCAAAGCGGTATTCAAGTATCTAGGTACAGTAAATCTTAAAATTTTAACTAGTTTCACAGGCAATGGAAAAGCAATTTCAGATTATTCATCAGAATATTCAAAGCTTTTCATGCAAAGAACTTGAGATTGATTTGTTCCTAGAAACAAGAAAAACTGACTGTTTAACAGAGCACTGGCTGAAATAATGAAATGATTGAATGAATCTGTCCGATTTCCAATTTAAAACTAAAATTAAAAATATTTTATGTTCTTAGGCCTACTACCTATACGATAAATGATTACTTAGATGGTAAAAAAGTCTGTTCAACTGTAATTATGACTTATTTATGATTCTGTATATAATTAAAAGAAAAATACAAAAGGAACGTAAACTGGAAATGAACGTGCATTCCATGATAGCTTTGACGTCGAAAAATTATTTTACACACCTTTCATTCGGAAAAGTAAGTTTTGCTCCACGACAAGAGGGAGCAAAATTCTACTTTTCTGTTCAAGCTACTTTTTTGAATTATTCATTGGCATGTAGCATATACGCGATGTGCCACTTTAAGACAGATCTTGATAAAATAATCGATTGTAATTTCATCGTAGTCGATTAAAAACGAACATGTTTCAGTTTTAACTTTAACAACGTTGTATGAAAATTTATAAATTTTTCGTAATATTTAAAAAAAATGTCACAATAAATTATATGTTTTACTGAAATCAAATCTATCGATAATTGTTATTGTGATATAATGAATATTGATATCCGAAACCATTGTAATATTCGATTCGATTATTTTTACATATTGGTAAAAGTACACAGGAATATTTTATCTGTGGTGACCTTTCCCTAATCCTTCACAATCCGCCATTATAAAAAAAAAGTTTTGTTTACGTTGTTTGATTACTGTAAAAGTGGTGAAAGTATTTTCCTCATAGTCGGTGTGAAAAGTTGTATATGTCACACAGGAGCAAAATTATTTTCGTCATGGGCGTTAACGCTTGAATCCTTCGTTACGCTCAGGATTCTAACTTAGAATCCCTCGCTACGCTCAGGATTCTATCGTAGAATCCTTCCCTTCACTTTGGATTCAATAAACCGCCCTCGCCGTAAATACATTATTTTGCTCCCTTGTGACACAAATAACTATGTAATAGTAGTTTATGTGACTGCTACATAATGGAGGGCATTAATACTCGAGAGTGTTCGGCTCGTTTCATAATAATATCACTCGAGAGTTTTAATGCCTAATTATGTACAGTTACATACACTAGTTTATCTACACATATATCATAAGCTCTCTTTGATGCGTTCAGGAACCGCATGTTTGACCGGCATTGTGGCTCTGCAGTTGTTTAGCTTGTTCAGTAGTATCAACTTCACGCAGGCGGGCGTCGGCGTTCGAAATTTGAATGTCAGTACCAACTTCACAGACTAACTAGGGGCGGCATGCAGGCGGGCGTCGGCGTTCGAAATTTGAATGTCATAATATGTAGAAAAACTACACATTATGGCCATAATGCGTAATTTTTCAGATAAGAAATGAGTTTTTACCAAGTAGTTTAACATTATGCTGATCGTAACGTGCGGATTTTGTACACAGTAAAGAGGGTTTATGATACGTGTGTAGATAAAAATCTTAATTCGAATAAAATATTTTTGATTTTGATTTTGATTGAAGTACAATTTACAGAGTGTTTGAATGAATACTGAAGTATAACATGTTCACATATACAAGGCGGCCCATTTCGAAGGGTCAGTAGGGAGAAATCGGAAACTATAAATGATTGTATTAACGTTTTATTGTTAGGTCGATTACATTACGTCGATTTTGATAAAAAGCAAAACCTTTATCATAACATTTAAAAACAAAAACTATTTTCCTAGCCGGGAATTGAATCCACCGATTTTGAAAAAAAAATAAGAAATTCGATAGTGTTGCTATTAGGGCATGCACCCGGTTCTACTCGGTTCTGAGAGAACCGGGTATACCCGGTTCTAAACAATTTTCATAGACCCGGTTCTGAATTTTCAAGAACCGGGTTTTCGGTTCTTTACGGTACCGAAAAAAACATAGCGAACAGCCACATGGAGCGAACCCGAGCGTAATCGGACCCTGGACTAGTTAGTCCTTCCTTAGGCGAGCCGGCCAGTGATTTATATTTCAGGATCCATATGCGAGTCGGCCGGTTCTCAAAAAATAACATCATTTCATTCAATAATTTTCTTTACCCTCTCGCTCCCACATCTATTGTTCGCTATTGTTAGTATGACCCGCGTGTGTCTTTTCTTACGCAAAAGAACCGATCGATATCGATCAATAAAAAGGAGTATACCATTTCAAGGCCGTATAACCGGATTTACAAAAAAAAAACGCAGAATTATTTCTTCTCCGTTCGTGGGTTCGTGATTCCGTATTTTAAAGGTGTTTTAAAGTTAAGTAAATTAACTACATTTTGTCTATAGAGCAGTTTGATAAGTACTGATCAGGATTTATTAGTTTTCTCCTGTCCTACCAGCTATGAGATGTGATGATGATGTGATATTGAGTCTCTCATACTGCGAACAAAATCATTTGATGAAGAAAGGCGATCAGTAGAACTGAGCAGGCAAGAGATTGAGGAACAAGGAATGATACCAGAAAATTTGACTAATGCGGAGCAGCTACAAAGAGAGATTGCAAAGGTCCAGAATGTGATGTCATTTGATCGATCTTCTGGTAATGACAGTCTGGCAATGTCAATAAAACTTGAGATGGCGTTATTTGAAAATGGTGGTAATAGGGGTCGCTATTTAACGAAAGCATTTAATCATTTAACAACAATATCACCAAACAGTGTCGAACCAAAACACATTTTTCATCTGCGGGTTATATATGTAACCTTCGGACGTCACTTAATGACAGAAGTATAAATGCAATTTCGTTTCTGCGTACATATTATCAAAATATTTAATTGAGTATAGAAAATAGTATTTTATCTAAATATAGAATACTAATGTTATATAAAAACTGATTATTTATATAATCTTTATGGATCTCTGTAGATGTTGCATGCCTGCCTGATTATTTAATTGACTGTTGAACTCGTATGGAGTGTATCGACATTAAATAATTTTATGAACAAAATTTACACTTTCCACTCATTCGCCATATGACATTACTTCAAGAAATTTATCCTTATTTTATCGAATTATTTAATAATACAGGATTTTTTTTAGTGCAAGACTTGCGAGAAATACCTTTTTTAAATCGATCGCTGCATTGCTTTTACATTGCATGTTTTGCTTTTTATAACGCTTTTTATGATGTCATGGTCATGGTCGATCGTATCGTATCAATCATAATATCGATGTCAAGATTCCTCACAACAAAAGCTACTATCTCCTTTAGGTTACAGAGTCTGTATATGCATTTGTTTCATCTAGTATTGTGACCCTGTAACTGACATAGGTTCACCATAGAACGACAAGCAAACCCTGATGTATTAAAAATTCTTCCTAAAAGATTCAGCAACTTGCTAATTACCTTCATATCTGCTTTTATTCTTTGTTCATCTATAAACGTACAGTCACCCTTACGGATTATTATAACAGTTAAATAAGTGCCCACCTGGTATCCGGTTCAAGCCCGCTCAGCGTTATGTGCGGCGGCTGGTCACGTGCCGCTAGTCTGAACGCATCGTGCTCTCTTGCTCTACCGCTCCCGCACGCATGTGCGGCTCGGTACACGCGCACCCAACGTTCTGCGGGGGAGGGGACCCCGCGCCAAGTCAGTGAGCACGCTTCGGAACCGATGGAGTTCGCCTCGATGATGACTGACCAGTTGTAGGGGTCTGGGGAGGTTGGGTTGATTACTTCAGTTCAGTTGATAGATGAAATTATAGAAATAGGACCAGTTTTAAGGGTCTTGGGAGGGAGTTTGGACTCTTTAATCAGTTCGGATAGCAGATTAAATTATTTGGGTAAACCACTGGCAAAGAATTCAGCAGAAGGAAGTTTTGGGGGCCGGACTCTAATGTCGTCTTGTAGGTTTATTTTCCGAAGGAAAATTAGGAGTTAAGTTAGGAGAACGAGAAGACCATATCCGGTTGTGGCGGTATGTGATTAGGTAACACTAATACTTATCGGCTCCTATTTGGTTATCCAATTTTCTCGGAGAACTAGGCCTAATTCAATGTGCTTCTCATGAAAATAAAGAACTTAAGAAGGAAAAGAAAACTCACCAACATAAGGCGAGGTGGTAAATTCCACACTCGCCGGATCATGCAGCTCAGTGACAGTCCTGGGTGGAGGCACCAGCACCAGTGAAGCCTCGTATTTGCTGCCAGGTCGCAGGTCATGCAGGTCAGCGTTGGATCGGCTGTGGTGGAGTAGCTCCGTCATGATGTATATGGGTGTGCCGACTGGACGATATCTGGAGAAATAAGCAAGGTGAGAAGATTACAAACATGGTCCTTGTAGAAGTCACTAATAAAATAAATGCTCTCTAATAATTCGTATGATTTGGGACTAGTTACAAGTACGCGAGGTTGTAGTGAAAGCTCCAAGACTAAGTCCCGTAATAACAATCTGCTCTCAGCTCTGAAAGCTGACTAGTGTCAAGTACACTAGGTTGTAGTGAAAGCTCCAAGGCTAAGTCCCGTAATAACAATCCACTCTTAGCTCTGAAAGCTATATAACCATCAAACGCGTGAAAATGACAGATTTCAAATGACGAACGAAACCGTCCTTGTGATATAGCTGACTAAACTCGCAGAGCTGAGAGCGGTTCATTATTACGGGCCTAAGTAACCCAGTCCCGATTTTGGTGGGCTCTTTACTTCAGTCCTTTGCTCCCCAGAGGAAGGGAAAATGTAAATAAGAATGTACAATCATTGAGCTTAGGTAGTCTACTACAGTAGCATGCCATCCATCTTTCTATATCGTAGAGATAATTAAACGTTAGCATCGCATTGCAAAATTATTGAATTATTTATTCATCATCAATTCATTACTCACCTAACTTGGATACCGTCAATGGACTGCAGTTCGTCCTCATTGAAGTGTCTCCAGCTCACATGAGCTGACGTGTCATTGACATCCACAACTTGCAGTTTGCTATCGATCTCCCTTCGCTTTTCTTCCACCTAGAATTCGAAATGATAACTTCATTTATATGACGGATCTCTGTCTCTAGCTAGATGTGAAAAGTCAATAAGAGATCTTGTTTAACCCTCATGATAACACGAGACTTTCGTCAATAAATTGCCACTTACGGTCGCATCCTGTGTCCTAACACTATAAACATCGCTTTCAGGCTGCACGTGCAGGTTTGACAGGTACAGTTTCCCTCTGACTCTGTATATGGTAGAGGGTTTCAGGCCTGTCAGACGGAACTCAAGGCGTGATGTGGTAAGCACTTCGTCAGCTGGTGCGAAGACTTGTGAGCTCCAGTGGGAGAAGTCGTCATCACTGGAAGTGAAATGACAGAATTACTGGAAGATTTAAAGTCACTGTATGAAAATGAAAATGAAAATGGTTTATTGAGCCAAGAAGTTCTCATAACTTATTAAATTACATTGTTAAATTAACAGGCTTCTTCATTGCGATAGAATAATAAATAATGACTCGCCAACAACCTGTATCTCGAGAGCCATTATTCATTTATGGTGTTTGGTTAGGGTAGGCAGCTAACTCTGACTTCCGATAGGTTCAATAATTATCAGGTATATTAACAAGACATAATAATTCCTATCACTTTTACAGGTAACTTAAGAATAACTAGTACAGACTAGTATACAATATAATTATACTCACGCTTTATCAGTGTATCTCAAATCAACGCTGCCTCTCAATCCAACCAAAACAGGTGGCAGTCCAAACAGCATCTTCACACTAGTTGGAGTATCCGCCTGCAGTGATATCACGGACAGCTTCTTATTCACATCACCATAGTTCGGCAGCTGAGGCTGGTTCGGTATCGTTGGAAGGTTAGCTTCTGACGGACTCAGCGGATGATGGATGTTGTTCTCATCGTAGTTCCCAATTTCGTCGTCATCATCATGAGGGAATTGGATGTTAGGAGGGAGGGTAGGAAGGAACGACGGCTGATGTGGGTGAGACGGTTGTGTTGGACCATCCATTGGTGTTGCTCCGGCTGTAAACAATATAAGCCTTTTGTAGTATGGAGTTTACTGAACGTGTTTTAGTAGAAACAAGTTTTATCGGTGTTAGAATAATGCAGTGGATCTACCTGAGTGAAATGGGTGCGTGTGTCTCAGTAAGTTTGTAGGAAGATAAAAATTACGGATTAATTGCCATAATTGGATAAATATAATACAAATGTGAAAATGTAAGTAGGGAAGTAACAAGACCTAAAAGCTTCTAACTGGAAAAAAAACAGAGACAGATATTTTCCAAAATTTCGTGGTAAATACCACTGACCTGTCAATAAATTCCGACCCTTGCCACTTGACCGGCCGGCATTTCTATTGACCCCGCCCCCAATATCCATCTGATTCAATATAGTCTCCAAGTTCACCATGGAGTAGTTTTCATTGTTTGGTTTGAGTCGTTTCCCGTACGTTGTGTGAGTCAAATGCGTTGCATGGTCAATGTCAGGGATTTTCTTAAGAACTGTGTCGTAAGGATCATGGTCCTTCGGAATCACACGAGCCTTGGATGAATCTTTCTCTAAATGGCCAATTTTTACTTTACCAGGTAGGAGTAATAAGTCTTTAGTGCGAAGGACAGTGACTCGTTTACAAGGAACCGTTTCGCACTTTGTGTTTTGGTTTTTCGAAAAAATTTTCGTAGGCACATGGAACTTATAAGCCCTGGTCAAATCGGATGGAAAAAAAAAACTGCCCGACGGAGGCTCAGAATATGACTTGGATTGGGAAGCTGTATTTGTAACGATTGTCGTGGTTTCAGGCACCCAATTTGTTGGTGAAAACATTACGTTATCCGCGCCCGGCTTGATGCCATTCCCGAAGTATTTATTCATAAATCTATTAGTTTGCAATGAACCGACAGAATTTTCAACAAACAAAGATTTTTCAGATTGTGCATTTCCTTCGGGATTACTATGATTTAGAATATTTACTGTCGGAAGTTTTACCGGTTGTGCGTGTCCGTGGAATTGCCAATCAGTGGCATGTGGCTGGTCTGGTCTAGACTGAAGAAAAAGGAAAGGGTCGTCCAAGTCTTCTGAACTTATATAACTAATATTTTTATGTCCAAGTGAATTTTTTTGTTTGTTTATTTCCGGGTTGGATGAAGTCATGGGTCTTTGGTAGTCAGAGGTAGCTACAGTCGGTGGGGGCAGTACAGTCGTGAATGTCGTAACTTTAGGCGGTTGTGGTGTGACAGCTACGTCACTAGCTATGGTATGTCCATGATCTATAGGCATGCGAGATGGTGTCGCAACGTTCATGTTGATAGCTGCAAGTAATGGTGTGAAAGTTATGATGAATATATATGACATGTTGACATGCGATAATGATTAATGATAATGATTGCATGCTTAATTGCTATGATAGAGTTAGCAAACTTCTATATTGTTTACTACTGGGTATAGTTTTTTTATGATGATGATTGTATCGAACACTTAGATGGTATATATAATTCCATGTTAATATGTTTGAATAGGTTGAAAATCTATGCCATTTCCACTTCACTAGCAAAGAAGTACATTTAAGATGTATTATTCCTTTAAAGGCTCTATTCTCCCCGAAAGTACCAAAAACTAATTCCATGTTAAAGCAAACAAAATTGTGCTCGACAGCATGATCTGCTTGCAATTCTTGAGTTCGCTATAAGATATAGGTAATAAAAAGCATAAATTACCATTAGGCACACAGCGCCACTCTTTGCAGCAGTCATCATCAGATATATTAACTGGCGCGGGTCGGTGCAGAGGGGGGCACCGCAGGCTTTGAGGGGGCAGCGCAGGGAGCGGGGAGCACACCTGCTGACAGTCCAGCTCCCCGTTCTCACAGAAGCAGCGCTCTTCGCAGCCAGTGAGAGCGATAGGCACTTCACTCCAGTTTGGTATACTGTTGGAAACGGAAAAATAAGTTAATGAAAACGGTCGCTAAAAGATGGCTCTGGTGTCGTTTAATACAATCATATACATACCTACATCGCGCAATAAGAATATGGGCAAATTATAACTAGGTACTGGGTTATGTATATAAATAATGCATAAAGTGGAGTGTTTTATATTCACCGCTTTATTATTGATAAGTGACACATAATAATTCCACGGCTACATTCAGCAAAATATGAAGAGGCAGTTTCTTCTTCTCGTGTCGACGGTTTCGAATACAAGCATCTGACTATAGCTAAGACCAGTAAGTTGTTGCGCATAAATGAACGGCGAAAATGGGCTGCCATGTTGTGTAGGTCTAATAGAAATACTGACTTTTGGCCCCTATAATGGCAGGTCCCATCGCTAAGACACCTGGCGGTTCTGGGACAGCATGCCGGCGGCTGTGGTGGCGGGTCGCGTGCCCACAACACACACCCGCGGGACACGAGCTCCAGACCCACGTGGTTGGGGCACTGGAGAGGAGCGCACTCTCGGGTCTCGTTGCCGGTGCATTCGCAGAGCTCTAAGCAACCGATGCGGAATTCTTCGCCTGGGGGATTAAATATTTCTGTAGATCAATAGGATGTGTGGGCTAGATTTGGTATTTGCTATAGATCTATACTAGTGGCCCTGTGTGCAGTAGACCTCGCTAACAGTGGGGACTGTGAACCAATCTATAAGTAAGTATTTTAGATTCAATCAAAATCAAGTAGTAAAGTAGCCGCACCAATAACTTTGTAAACTACATTTTGCGATTTAAAATACAATTTATTGACTTTTCACGAAAATAGTAATAGTCTATTTCACTCACTCTCATGGTCTGAAAAGATCCTCTTTACTAATCCGTCTCCTACTTCGAGGAGTCCAAACTTGGTATGTTTTGAAAATATTTCTTGGATTTTTAGAAAACATGCGGCCGAAAGGTAATAATGTACTATATTTTTAGAACCGGCTCATAAAGTCCTTTAATTTCATACCCCACACGATAGGTTTAAAAAAAAACATACAAATAAATAATGACGTCATAAATCCCCCCCCCCCTCCCCAGGGGGAAAATCGAAAAAAGCTCTCGAAAAAAATCTGCTAATTCAAGGAACACGTGTGCAAAGTTTTGTAAGGATCGCTTGAAAACTGTGGCCCCCTAGACCGAAACTGACAGACATACAGACATAGAGAGAGACGAAAGCAAAATCGGCCTAGTATCTTGTCGAAATGGAGCCCATCGCTCGCTTCACTATATTGTCGACGACCGCTGTGGCGCAGCGGCTGTGGCTTTGCCGGTAGGCACGGTAATGCAAGAGGTATCGGTTAAATAAAAACCCCCAGGTCTAGGTTGTTTAAATGTGTGTGACGTCGCTGTTTCTGGTTCCCACGACACAGGGTATCGTAGTGTGTGGCCAGAACCAATATATGTGCCTGTATATGAATGATTATGTTTATCGTGACCAATTGCAGTTTGTATAAAACCATAGTTAACAACCCTCTACTCCTTCCACAGTACTCCAATGTAGAGAATAGGCAAAAAGTGACGTTTGCTATGTAAATATCTAGAGGAATAAAGAAATGTTGACTCGATTTGCCTTGACTTGTTGCTCAAATATTTATATGGAGAATGACCGTGGTACAATTGAACGACGACATATCTATATGTAGAAGCCTTAAGTTATTAATAGAGATTGATGATTTAAGAATTAAAAACAAATTAGATGATATCATAGATAGAAATAAGGATAGATAATTATGTAAAGATTCTTACCAACTTCATAGAACTTCTTATCTTGAGTGCAGCCAATCTTTGTCACATTCTTCACTTCATCATCAGTCATCGTGATAGTAAAATTGAACTTTGTCCCTGTTTCTCTGGTCTTCAGGATATAGTCCTGCCCGCCTTCCAGGTTCAACAGTAGGTTGGAATACTTCAGTTCTATATTGTCGAAGGTTCGACCACCATCGCTGCTTAGTAAGAGGTGTACCGGATCTTGAGAGTTATTTGGGTGTATGAGATTGACCTGGACACTGTTGTTTTGTAGGACTGTGACGGATCCAATTGGTTCTCGTAGGACTAGGGGTCTGGTTGACTGGGGTACTTTGGGCTTGGTTGTGGATTCCATTGAGCTTTCTTCTATTGACTGTGCCTGTACCTAATGGAAATTAACAGTTTTAGATGCGGGATTAAGTTTTAAACTTTGGCAAAGCTGCTGCAAGTACTGTATGCAAAGCTTGTGTGTCGAGTAGGTTCTTGCGGAAGTGGAACGGGAGGGATGCGTTTGCGTGACGTCTAATATGGCGCCAGGTACAATGGATGGTCGACATAGCATATAATGTCACCGCCACTACTACCAAATGAATCAACTCAGTAAGAATTTATGTGTAGAAGTTAACAAATTAAACAATAGGCGCCGTCGCTTCCAGCTTTTCAATCTTTATTTAAAAATCTGGTCCAGTGATGCCCCAACCTTTTCCAAGTCTCACCTTTTCCGTAGTAGTAGTACTAGTAGTGGTAGTAGTACTAGTCATATTCTCCGGAATCTCATGAACATCCTGCGATACGTCACACACCTGCACCTCGCAACATGCGTCCTTGGGATCTTGCACGTTGATGCACTTGTCTGAGTGTGGTGGCTTGGCGCACCTGGAAAAGATGTAAAGGGTTACTTCATCGTCATGTTGCCCACTTCAGCTCACTGATGAGACTTAGATTTCTCCGAAAGCGCGACATCCACTTTTTCCGAGCCCTTTAACGAATAATTACGCATCTAATTGATACTCTTTCAATCAACCGGACTCTCTTACTTTCTTCAGATATTCGTGATCGTGGCCCTGGTCTCCCTGCTATACAACAATACTAAAATAATCTGTGGCTGTTGGATTTACCTCTCTTAAACTACGTAACGCGTATGAGCAAGAAAGTCGATTCTCCAGAATAGTTGACCTGCAGTAATATGAAGCTTGACTGGGCCATCTTTCGTGAAGTAGTACCAACTCGTAATTTCAAGATGCATTATGAACTTATATTATATAACACTTACCGAGGTGTACATGTCACCACGTTGTTCTTCTCACACGTGCAGGACTGTTCACATCCCACGTACCATTTCTGACCCACAGTGTAGGTGTTGTTGACGTATCTGCAAACCTCTAGTTTGCTCTGATGCCCATCTGAAACCGAGTATTCAGGAAGTCAATAAAATCATATTACGTTTGAAAACCCACATGATGAGATTTTTAGTGTAAGCAGCGATTAAAATCCCACGATATCGGTGTGTGAGTTCAGAAGATTCCGAAGAACCGAACGAGATTTTGATTTTATACAACAAAAAAGACTGACTCAAGATTGCTCCATCCATGTTTGAGCTACGATGGCACACATATAGGTAGATGCCAGATACAAAACACACGTGAAAATTCTAACTCAGCTGGTTTGCGTCGGTTATGTTCGATTTGTGAGTGTCATTACCTGCGTCCGCGCAGGTCTCAATAGAGCAGCACTCATCGACTGGCGATAGAAAGCACAGTGGGTCCTCTAATCGTTTGCCTCGCCTGATGTATGGGTGTCGACACCGGGGCTCGCAGTCCAGGTGACCACCGGCCAGGCATTCGCAGGTTTCTTCGCAAGCGCGTTCGTATTTTTCGCCCACCTGCAGGAGAATAAGGAAAAATTATGAGGTTTCTGTCGAGAGAGCGCCTACGTCATCAAATGGCGAGATAATAATGTGCTGCTGTTGATCAAAACATGCACTAAAAAAGGGGTGCTAGGGTAGGCTTTCGATTGAGGATGTTGATAGGTGACAATTCTCTGATCGAAATATTTCTAAATGTTCAGGTACGTTTTATCACAGATGTTATCTTGAAATTGACTTATACCTTACATCGCTAAAATAATAACTTTCGTCTGCCAGCTTTTTATAAGAAAATATAAATTTTAGTAATTAAACTGTCAGGCATCTCTAGATAAAGCTCCGTGGTCTAATGGGTTTCACGCTTCTTCTCACACAGGAGATGCAGATTCGAAACCTGACCATGTACGAATGAGATTATTAATTCGTCTTAAGTAAATTCACAGTGTTTCGGATGACACGTTAAGCTGTAGGTCCCGGCTACTAACGGTAACGGGTAAAGGCCTCTGCCCCTCGGTGGGACATTAATGAGCTACATTTTTTTTTATTTATAAACTTTCTCACTGAAAACAATCCGCGTGCCTACTTGGTGCAAAAGTTGTACTTATTTAAACTCTCACCTTATAAATTATTCCATTCACTTCACATGTATCCTCCCCTTTCTCAACCATAGAAGCCAGGAGTGGGCTGAACGGGATATGCATGTCAATCTTCGGATGCTCCTCATCTTCATCTTCATCCAAGTTCACGTCACTGAGGTCTATCATAGATTTCTTGAGTTCAGTAGATTGGTTATGTAGCGCGTTGGCAAATGACTGTAGGTCTTCGGCGCTCAGGTTCAATAACCTAAAATAAAATTGATCCATTTAACATAAACATAATGTATACTTCGTTTTTTCTGGATTGCCCTTTTGGACTTCTATCTGTATTCAGTTCTGGCACCTGGGTCTTCGTAACACTGATGGTAAAATGCAGCAGATCAAGATTCTCTGAATTGTAATCAAATCAAGTGACTAGGGTCGACTTAGTCGCACTAGTTCTATGGCTTGCGAATGTGGTACATACTCCAGACAATGTTTGTTCCATATCACCTACTCATAAATCACAATGTGGCTCAACGACGTATGGTCGGTGGACGGTGGGTAAAAACAAAGATGAGTGCCGGACAATTACAGTCCGCAATATGTTTTAATTCTCCTAAAGAAGATATAAGAAAATAGAAAAAAAAAATCGACCTAGTAACACTCAAAGAACTCCTTCATTAGTCAGTCAGAGATATATCATTGAGAAAAGAAAGGACGATCGATCGATCATAACCTTGGCCTTTTCGACGGGTCTTCAGTGCTCACAGCCTCAGTAGTTGTGGTGGTAGTTATTTGGCTAATCTTTGGCGTAGTCCGCACCGGCTGCAGAGGTTTCGTTTCCGGCGTCACGAATATGTACGGAGCCACGGACTTTGGAGAAGGGGGCTGGATGTACTCATCGTCGTTGACCAGCTTACCTGAAAGTGAAAGGAGTTTGATCAAAAGTTTATTCTGTGGATGGTTAAGGTCTAATGGCCGCTCACTAGCGACTTATCAGTATCAGCAGTAAGTAAAGATTACCTGAATTATTTATTGTTATACACATACACAGGCTACTATCCTGCTACAAACTGCTGCTCAATTAAAGTGTCAATTTAATGGCCCGATGTTCCCGAGCGGAAGGCAGTGAATTTGAGTAACCGTGAAACTTTAAGTGGTCGGTTGTGTAATCAGGTCGAAGAGCTTATTGTGATGTGGTGGTTTTCTAAAGCATCTAAAGCTTAGTATAAAACTCCGGCTCTCATTAAGATTAAAGATGAGAAGAAGAAGGAAAGATTTGGTAACGATCGCCGAATATTTTAAAACATGTCACTAGAGGATGAGACAGTATGTCTACCAGCAAATACACAAGAATCGAGATCAACTATTATTTAACCAGTTACCACTTAACACTCTATCGGGAAACAGTTGATCGTTCCGAATCGGATAACGGAACTGAAACCGTTATCGTATAGTCGGTCAAATAGTAATTGAGAAAAATAAATTGATTACAAGTACAAGACCGATCTTCACCGAGATTGACCGACGACAATGGTTGCATGGAAATAACCTGTCATTTGTTGCATTACAACTGTATTTTTGGGGCATTTACTACGGAATTGCTAGCACGTGGTCAATTGTAATATCGGGTAAAAAATTAAGTACTCTGTGCATAATCATAATCCTGTGCGGGACAGCCTCAACGCTCTGTTGGCGGCAGCATGGCGGCAGCACCACAGAATGAGCTGTTTGGTGATGCATGGAGGGATGTAGTGCGAGAAGGGAGGCAGTTGCTCACGTCCGAAGGAGATACTTGGAACCTGCAGCCCTTCACGTACCCCCGGGTAGTGCTAAGGAGCAACAAATCAACACTAAAACTTCCAGGTTCTCGAAAGAGAACCGGTCCAAATACAGTGAAATCTATCAAAACACGTGACATTGGCGAAATTGGCCTAGTTGTTAGACCGCCATTAATTAAGAAATTGAATACTGCGAGAATGTGGCAGGTTCTGTGAGAGGAATGTATGACTGTTTTGTCCCTGGATCTGAATTGTTGCATCATTGTTAATTTAATTTTAATCTGAATCTGTATTTATACTCTAATTGAATTTCTAAATATTTTACAATGTATATTTGTACCGATTTGGCATTCGATATAATGTATATCACAAATAATAGATAACAATAATATGAATATTAATCTACAGTAATAAGGAAAATTTTACTTTGAAAAGTGTATTAATATTTATGGGGTTGTTATCCGAACATCACTCCGAACAACTATCACTAGCATACCGATTTGACCAGAGCAACTTTGTTTTTAAATTCTCCATACAAATCAGTTGGTATAAAATGTAAAAAAAAATCATAAGGATGACCCTAACAATACCTTTAAATATGACTACACCTTTCTGTTATAAACCCTATATAATACTGAAGTAGGTAGTAAAAATTAAGGGGACCTCTTAAATACCATTTCTCTTATTTCCTACCTATTACCTATATGCATTGCATAACATTTAAGTTACCGCACTAAGCAGCCCTCAAACCCGCGAGTAGTATTTGATTTGCGTATTCTCCTATTCCAAGTCCCAAATTGCAGTTACCTCGAAATAGAAACTCTTTTGTATTGTACCGGACCCAGCACGTGAGTGAAACAAGTGGGTTGAAACGATTTCATGTAACAACTGGCCGTTCGTGACTCCTATTTTATGTGTGCCTAGCTCGGAAATTGTGTTTTAGAACCATCTCGGTGAAATTTGACGATGAGTTTTAATATCTGTTTGCTGTTTGGAAATATATGTAGCTGGGCCTGGATGCATTCAAAATTAGTAATATGTAGAAGACCGTATCCTCTAACTTTTTTCAGAATCTACATACGTTAAGACTGAGAACACAACCTATATTTCTGGTGACCGCACGACCTACAGACTCTACAGGCATATAGCAATATGTTCATGTTGTACTGCATGATAGTGCTGGCATGTGTGTTGGTTTGAACTTCATACAAATAACTCAATTGCGATGATTGCTTATAGATAGTAGGAGGCGGTAAATAATAATAAAGAAAAGATATATTTTTTGAAATAAGCTTTTAAGTACTCGTTGTCAAATAGAACTGAAATGTAAGAAATAAAGCCAAGGGTACTTATCACAGTCTCATATTTATAAATAATAGCGAGTTACATAAATGTAACAGAGAGAGAGAGAGAGAAAAAGAGACTGTACTAACACGTTCTATGTAAAACAAAAGCTTTATTTATTTTTTATTATTAAATATTTGTGACGCTATGACTAACACACACATCTAGGAGACAACCCAGAGATAACCCGTACTTGACAAGACGAATCAAAAGAGATCAAACTCGACGGGGCTGCGTCATCAGACCCAGGTTATCATCTAGAATCAGAGTAAATGTCAAGATAAATTCGGCGAGCCCAAACTCGATGAAGTTGTGTTGTTTTATTACAGAGTTCCTATGGCCACATTCCGGCTCCATCATCAGACACTGAATACCATCTAGGACCAGAGTAGGTTCTTGTCAATACAAATTAAACATTCGAAAACTCGATGGGGTTGCGTCGTTTTATTAAATAATGCCTCTTAATAAGTTGGAAACTTGGTAAATAAAGATTTAAATAATCTAATAATTTAATGAAATTTAAATAATCCCTCATTCCGAGGTGAAACTCTAACTAAACTGGGCTTTAAAATGCGCTCATGGTTTACGACAACCAGCTTACCAGCACATCCTTTACAACTAACAATAATCAATCTCGTTTAATGGAACGCACTTATATCAAGTATCGTTCATCAGTAACTCGTGAACCTCGTGATGAAGTTATGCCGTGATGTAAGTCGGGTAACTATGTACATACACATAAACATGAATTGCCTATTTATAATAACACATGTGAAACCAAGTTGTGCAATAATAAGAAAACCGGTCAAGTGCGAGTCTAAATCGCGCACAAAGGGTTCCGTACCACCGTTCAATGGAAGCGATGGTGTGGAGTGAATAGTTTGGATTTTACACAGCAAAATATTGTTTACAAAGTTATTGGTGCGGTTACTTTCACACTCCATGTACGTAACCAGGTGCATCCATAAGTTTGTATGTGGTATTGAAAGAATTGTTGTATGGGAGACCCCTTAAATACTTCTTTTATCCTGTTTTTTAGTATTTGTTGTTATAGCGGCAACAGAAATACATAATCTGTGAAAATTTCAACTCTCTAGCTAGCTAGGTTCTTGAGATACAGCCTGGTGACAGACGGACGGACAGCGAAGTCTTAGTAATAGGGTTCCGTTCTTACCCGTTGGGTACGGAACCCTAAAAACGAGCAAAAACGGATCCTTAGAGTCAAATTCATTATTGTGTTGTGCCCTCTGGCGCTCAGTTTGAGCTTTTGAGATTTAAGGCCAAAGTTTGCCCTAACACTCGATCCAAATGAGAGTTTATTGGCTTCAATGATAAATGCAATGCTTCTGCGCATAAAATCTAAAGGGGAATGATAAAATGAGCAAATAAAAAACATACATCGGAATTACCTGAAACGAGTGAAAAACATACTGAATGGCACGACAAAATTACTGAATGGTTAAGCCAACGCTTATTGCCTAATGAAAGACTGTCTGGGCCCAGTGGCGGGTCAGGGACAATGGAAGGATAAAGGGGTTCAGCGAATCGAAGTCCCCTTTATCCTTCGTGTTGGGTTGAACATGTAAGAATAACACAATCCAACGCTCGTTTAGGTTTTCACGGTGCCGTTTTTCAGATTTCTAGCCGCGCAATTCAGTAATTGTGTCAGGCAATGTCAGCATTTCTAGTCGCGCTCAGTTGTCGCAGAATTCAGAACTTTTGTCAGGCAAATTCAGTATTTTTGCCAGTCAAAAACTGGATTTACGGTGTGAATACTACCCAAATCTAAAGCAATTTAGAGGCGCCGAAATTATAATTTATGGAATGTATCAGAAAGGTGCCTTATCCTACATGAATATATGTATGTATGTACACCTTTAGTTTACATTATGAGTAAATTATCACGTCTTTGCATATGTTGAGCGTGCATTCACTCGTGACCTCAAATCCAGATAGATAGTTACTTGTAGTAGTGAACATTACGTATCTATCGAGTGATGCCATGAACCAGGTAATGTTATGAGCATCTGGGTCCTGGGACCAATGTATTTTTGTAGACACGTGAATATTGTGTCGTAACTACAGCCAAAGTGAAGTGCAGAGTTTATGCATGTATGTAAACCATATAGGCACGTGAACACAATGTTATATGACAAGGGTCCCGGGTTCGAGTCCCGGTGGGGGCAAATATTTGTTTCATGAGAACGGATGTTTGTACCCTAGTCATGGTTGTTTATCTAGGTAAGTATAATATTTATCTATATAAGTATGTGTATCGTTGTCTAGTACCCAAGATACAGGGAATCCTAGTTTGGAGCTAGATCAATGTGTGTAAATAGTGTCCAAGGTATTATTATTATTATTATACTAGCATCCCAATAACATATTATAGTTGAAATTGGTCGAACAAACAAATAATAGAATGAGAAAAGTTTTCAGGAAAATATGTTGTTAATACAATCAAACAAATGTGAATGACAAAAACAAGCAAGCTAATAGTAGGCTAGTCAACCAATAGTTGTAGATGGAAAAGTCGAAAGCAGAAAGTTTGACCTTGGAACTTTGTTACGATTGCTAAGAGACAAACATACTTAAGAGTCCTATCCCCCTCTGAGGTGAGCCCTAGGGAGATAAGAACACAACAATGCGTAGGTATTGATTTGGAAACAAAGCCTTTTAACACACGTGGTGGGAGAGCACAAATTGCGCCTAAGTTTAGTTCACATCTCTATTTTTCCCTATCAAAAATACTCGCAATATTTTCCGCTCGGCTACGAGTATACGAGCTCGCTTGATGCTTGTTTATTTAAGCTGTTCATGGCAATGGGCTCTAATGGGCAACGTGAATTAGGTAAAGGAGGCACGGGTCTCGATCCGGATGGACCGGTTCTCGTCCATTCTAGAATATTCCGCGATAGACCAAATATACAACTTTATGAAATTCAATTCGTGGATTTAGGTCAATCCTATCCGAGATGAAAACAAAATATCAAAAGAACTATCCAACAGTTGTAAATAGACCTTCTCTATTTTATACCTCGCATTAGTGACATCAAATAACTTTCTTGACCGTCCTGTAACTTTTTAAAACCATTATCATAAACATTTACAAAAAGCCACATACATTGCTTCTGGCCCCACACTAGGATGCCTATTGTGTCGTGGGAACCAGAAACAGCGAAGTCACACACACATAACCATCCAAGATCAGGGTTTATTTTTTTCTATTAACCTCTATTCTGTATTTGTTAATTCAACCCCAGTAGCTTTTAAATTGATGATTTGAAAGCTGTATGCCAACATCAAATTAACCTTGAAAAATCTGTACCGTATAAGGTCGACAACATCTAACAGAACTTCGCCTACAAACACTAACATTGCGCGCGCATGACGGGTGGACGGTGGACGGTGCCACTAAAAAATTGGTACAACAGTAATGTCTGCAGGCGCATTTCTGATGATGTGTCCACCTTTGTCATGTTATTCCGGCAATCCTGTTGTGATTGGTTAATTGTGATTTTTCAAAAGCGATAGAAATTCCAAATGTCAGAATTAGATGTCCACTTGTCAGTAGGCCGCCATTTTGAAAAACTCCCCTCGCAGTGTGGCGGATTCCGCCACACTCCACTAGCCTGATTTTTGGTGGTCCTTGTTGTGTACTAATTAGAATGGTATCTCTTTCATTAGCTTGCTTGTTCTTTCCTCAGCGTTTTGTAAAAAGAAAGAAACAGAAAGGTATAAAAAAGACGTTAACGCGAAATTGTACCCCTATGAACTTTTGGAGGAATCGGAACGCGGTAATTTCACAAGAGCTGTCATCTTAAGTACAATTGCATTTGAAAGGAATCGGTATGTGTCAAGAGACTGGCAGAACCGAGGTGGTCTGTTCTGTGGCTCAAGCAGTGTACGAAGCAGGATTAATTACGCCACTAAAAAGTACCTTATGTCACCGACGACAGTACTTTTCGACACGTACCTAATAATTGCTGCTTCCTACACTGGTCTCTTTAATCCATAACTTCTCTTATTGTTGTCGAAAATTAAAACAAACTACAGCATTACACAGTAGGTCCTACAACAAAGAAAAGTAGAGCTTAACATATTAGCAGCGCCTACAAAAAAGCGAATTCCGTAGGTCGTCCAACGGACATCCGGCTGGCACCTATCACGCGCCTGCGCAAGTGTGAAGTGGAGCGGAAGCCGGTACAGGTACACTTTCAATGAACTTGGTATAGTTGTCTTTGAGATGACTTCGTATGGTACTCCCGGATGAACTTGACGCAGACGCAATGATGATAAGCGGTATTGACATAAGTACTGATATCTAGGCCAACTTGTACCACAGTGTTGACAGCCGCTAAATAAATTTAAATACAACATTTGCCTGTCAGCCAGGTTCGCACATAGTTATATTTAAACTAAATTATATATATTATTGTAGGCCTTAAAGACAAAAGTGACTTCGAAATCACATAAAACCACTTTATTTTACCAACAAAATTATTTTACACTCGTCGCAGTAGTCAAAAACAACCTTATATTTGATACTCCAAATAGAAGTATCAAAGCAATTGTTTCTTAAACTAGTTTGTACAGATTATGAGTGTCGGCGGGGATTTATGAACGCATTACATAATTTGATAATTTTTGCTCGATAGAAAAGTCTTCTAAATTTATCACAATTTTTTTTTCCCCCTAATTGTTTACATGTTCGCCCTAGATTAAAATATATGTGCTCATTATTTATTTAATCATTATAAAATATTAAGTTAGCCTTCCATAGATCGGTGAAAACCCTTTTTATAACATTTGAATCCTATTCCTCTAAAATTAAAGGTGAAAGTTGGGGTGCCCAGCCTTGACTTACATCAATAAAATCGATAGTCCTTCCAATCTCTACCCACCTATCTATCATCAGCAGATGATGATGCATCACTTTGAATAAGCCTTGTACCAAGGTCAATCACAAAGACTTTCGACTGCGAACCTAATGATCCTCATCAATAGGTGTCATCCATCATTGCGTAAGTCACAATGCCTAACAAGAACCATCGTGCCATGGTCGTCCACTTTCCCTTATAGGATGTGTTGATTTTGTATTGCTTCGTGTGGCGGCTTCGGGCTATGCTACTGTGACCCCTTGCAACGTTATGGAGTAGAGTATGTTACGACAATTGACGATATTGTCTGTTTATAGCTATTAGAAGATGCAGATCCAGGATTATCCTGAGCTGATCAGGGAATTTAAGTACATCTTCTTAATCTTTTCGTCTAATAAGCGTCGATTCTTAACCTTTCGGGCCCTGGACCTGGTTTGAGGCATCGTGAAATTGAAACTCGTGCGATTTCAATACAATTCAAAACCTATAACGGCACAGAACTACGGTGTCGTCACCAGGGCTTAAGGGGTTAAATAAACGAAACAAAAGTAGAGCCACATTTTAATTAAATATAAGTTTCTAGCTACGTATGATTATATGATGGTGAACATAGCCGTGCATTCTATTTACTTATCTAATCTGTTGGAATCCCTTTTTTTGGAAATACCGCCGTATCCCTATTTATTATTTGATAATGCGTCCAAAAACCACACGTAACGAACAGCATAATGATAAACTTCTTGGAAAAAACTCAATTCTCATCTGAATATTGATACATGATGACCATAATGTACCAAAATTTGTCAAATTATGAAATTCAAATTTCGAACGCCGACGCCCACCTGCATGCCGCCCCTAGTTTGTCTGTGATTTTGGTACTACTGAACAAGCTAAACAAATGCAGAGCAATGATCAATGCCACAATGCCGGTCGAACATGCGGTGCCTGAACACATCAAAGAGAGCTTATGATATGTGGGTAGATAAACTAGTGTATGTAACTGTACATAATTAGGCGTTATGTAGCAGTCACATAATTATACACAGCTTACTCACTGAAGCTGATCTAGAACTTTGAAAGCAGCGGATGTAAGGCCATTTATATTAACACAATTTTTTTCAGGGTCCTTCACATCTGAATAGCCCTACCAACTGGGTCTTGTTCGGAACGTTCTGATGGCGATCTAAGCGGCTCAAGGCTGACATACAATATGGACTCTGATTCATACGCTAACTTATTCGATGTAGATGTTCAGAATTTTGAAAAGAAAAGAGCCAATTAGGCAACAACCTCAACTTCTGCCATTAATAACCTAAAAAATATATACTTAAAGTTGACCGTTTCCGTCGCTTAATAGTAGTTTATGTGACTGATACATAATGGAGGGCATTAAAACTCGAGAGTGAGTTTCATAATAATATCACTCGATAGTTTTAATGCCTAATTATGTACAGTTACATACACTAGTTTATCTACACACATATCATAAGCTCTCTTTGATGTGTTCAGGAACCGTATGTTTGACCGGCATTGTGGCTCTGCAGTTGTTTAGCTTGTTCTGTAGTACCAACTGACAGATAAAGTAGGGGCGGCACGCAGGCGGGCGTCGGCGTTCGAAATTTGTATGTCATAAGTACAAAATTTACACATTATGGTCATAATATGCAATATTCAAATAAGAAATGAGTTTTTACAAAGTATTTTAACATTATACTGATCGTAACGTGCGGTTTTTGGACGCAGTAAAGAGGGTTTATGATACGTGTGTAGATAATAGTAGTTTATGTGACTGCTATATAATGGAGGGCAGTAATACTCGAGAGTATGAGTAATATCACTCGAGAGTTTTAATGCCTTATTATGTACAATTACATACACTAGTTTATCTACACACATATCATAAGCTCTCTTATCAAACTCATTAGAGTTCAGGAACCGCATGTTTGACCGGCATTGTGGCTCTGCAGTTGTTTAGCTTGATCTGTAGTACCACTTCACGCAGGCGGGCGTCGGCGTTCGAAATTTGAATGTCAGTACCAACTTCACAGACAAACTAGGGGCGGCATGCAGGCGGGCGTCGGCGTTCGAAATTTGAATGTCATAATATGTAGAAAAATTACACATTATGGTCATAATGTGTAATTTTTCAAATAAGAAATGAGTTTTTACCAAGTAGTTTAACATTATGCTGATCGTAACGTGCGGTTTTTGCACGCAGTAAAGAGGGTTTATGATACGTGTGTAGATAAAATTTATTAGAGCTTAAGATTTAGATGTCTGAAATTCAAAAACAACTTGACCCATGCACCTGAAGCACATAGGTAGTTTTATCCTCTATGTAGATATGAGTAGTCATAGATAGTTTTCATCAATAGTGTTCAAAATTTCCCAAAGGAGAGGGGGGAGGGGGTAATTTTATGTATAGTTTTCTCGAACTATAAAGCTGAAAGTCAGGTAGATAGATAGTAACTAACTGATAGGTATGTGTAAACATTTATGAATGTATTTAACGACAGGGCCATACGAGGGTTGGACAACAACTAATATATGGACAACAAGACTTACATAAAAATAGTGTACAAAGGCGAGCTTATCTAATATAACTAATATATGGTTAGATATATATTATATCTAAATAACTAATTTACAACAATATTAACTAAATATACGAGTGCTTACATAAATATTACATAATATACTCGAACATGCTAAATATAAATACTATATAAATATATTTATTTTTAAATGTATATACTAATAAATACATACATACTACCTATATTTCTAAAGAGAGAGGTAATGCTTCTTCACGCGACTTTTAAAAATACTAAGAGAAGAACTGTCCCTGATAGTGCAGGGGAGTTCATTCCACAATTGAATGGCCTGGAATATAAACCCATGCTGATAGGATGCGGTGTTATGCTGTGGGGTTGTGAGCATTGAAACCGCGAGAGTTCTCCGAGGCCTGCTGGAAGAAAGAAATGGAAAACGGTCTCGTAAGAAGGTTGGATAGCGCAGATTGCGTAAAATGTTGTAGAGAATGTTGAGGATGTGAGAATCCCGACGAAGACTTATTGGCAGCCACTTCAGCTCTTTGCGATGCTGTGATACATGGTCATATTTGCGCAGCCCAAAGATAAACCGAATCCCGAGATGTTGAAGTCGTTCGAGTTTGTTCAGTAATTCTTCGTTAGCACTGACCCAGCCGACATCAGCATAATCGAAGGAGAGGCTGAGCGAGAGTGATTTTGGTCTGTCGAGGCAAAAAGTACTGAAGTCCCCCGAAAGAGTGAAAAGTAGCAAATTATCAGATATATGTTATAAAATCTTGGTACGCTGCCCTTTGTGTTCGACTCGCACTTGCCTATTTTTAAACGACTCCACATGGGTGAACCCGCGGGCAACGGCTAACATCTTAGAATATTTTATTGAACTGTTCTTCTACCTCACAATGCATTGAATGCAATTCTAGGCCTTACACCTCATATTTACGGAAAATGTGCAACTTATTTTCGCGGCTTTTTGGCTCAATAAAATTGAGCTGACCTCCTGGGTTGTCGGTGCAAACTTGGATTACAGGCATTTAGGACTAAATAAGGTATATATAAATAAGGTATGTATAAGGCTTGCAGCTTGCTGCAAATGAATTCCTCCATAAATTCTAATTTGACTAATCATTAAAAAGCGACTATCTAGATTAAGAGTGTTTCTTTTTTCTGAAATATAAACAGTTATATATATTTTTTTTATTTATTTATTATTTCTTAACTTAAATATTTACATTTCAGTTCCAATGTGCTCTTAAACCACAGAGGTTTTACTGGGCACAAGATATTCGTGGTTGTTTTAATGTACAAAGTAGGTATAGAATGGTGTTGTGCTGAACGTCACAGTCACAGGCGAAACATAACATTTCCTAATATCGTAGGGCTCAAGAGTTTTACAAGTGAACTTTTACGCAAGCCCTTTTGTCGGCAAGGTTAGGTGTTGCGGTGATATTGTGTCGAGTTGCGTTTTGTAAAAGTCAGACAAAGCACGCTTGCCATCAACGGCGATCACGACTCGATGTGACGACGGGGTACACTCTGGCTAGAGTCACCTTGCTTTAAAAAGAGTCGGTAGAATTATAGCTTGAAGTCCAGCAGCTCTTGAACGGTATGGCCATCGGTTCTACTTTCAATATGCGCCTTTTTAATTAGTCTAGGATTTAAACTCAAAAGAAAGGAGCTTAAGTACTAAATCCAAACTTTAGATTTTAGTACCCTCTTCCTGGAATCGCCAAAAAGCAAAACCAGTTAAATCTGAAGGAATTTAAAACAAAACTTAACTTAACTGTGGAATATGGAGCTGACCGCCAACCTCTAATAGTGGAAAAGCACTATAAATAAGATGAAGAAGAAGATGAGTTATAACATGAAAGGAAGGACTCCTTCTAACTTAAAGTTAAGTGCAGATACGTGCAGAACTTAATGTGTGCTTGTTGGCTATAATTGTATTTACTGTTATAAGTGTAGTCGGTTACTATGGTGACGAGGTCAAAAGACACTAATAGTAAAAATAGTAAAATTTTCGTTTATTTACAAACAAATGTACATTTGATGGAATGCCCTGCCCCTCAAATTAGCGTGAGCTGTGTCTTGAGAGACAGTTTCTTCCCAAAAGTAGGTAATCAATCAATTACATTTTTGAGTACGATTCACACTTTAAGGCTGAAGTAGAATTATAACAAAATTAAGTAAGATAAAGGAAAAAAAAAAGAAATGATATTTTATTACTATACAAAACAAAAGCTCTTCTCAAGGTGATATGTGTGTTTGTGAGTGTAGAGTATCATTATGTCAGTGTAGTGAATGTAAAGGTTGTGTGATTGTGCGTTTAGTGTGTGTAGGTGTGTGAAGTGTGGTGAATGTGTGTGTGTAATATTTGGTAATAATAATAATATATAAAAAATAAAATTATTGAAACTATGGAAACTTAAAGTTTCTATTGCTTTCTGTGGAATAGTTCTTAGATTTAAGTAATGGAAATCAGCAGGTTTTCGGTTTGATCATAGTCAAATGCACGGAGCCAACTTTTAATTTTAGTTTTTACAACATAGTTGTTTAACTTTTTTATGTTAATTACAGAGTTGATTTTATTGTAGAGACGAGGAGCCATCGAGTCATACTGTCTACGTGCGAATGCACTTTTTATTGCTGGTAGGGGACATCGAAACAACCTCCTGCCGTGATCCGGAATATATGGTACTGTGTGCTTGTGGTAGTATCTGATGCATCTGTATACGAATGACTGGCGTATGCTCAGGACATTGGTTGTGTTGTGCACGAGAGCGGTGGGATGTCGAAAGGGAGCATACAGCAAAACTTTAAGAACAGCGCGCTGTGCACGCTCAGCCCTCAAAAGCAGTGCCTTAGATGCTCCCCCCCATACACATATGCAGTACTCTACAACACAGTGGCACAGGGAGTTATAAGTTTGTAAGAGCAGAATTTTGTCTGCATAATTTCTTAAGTTTTTGAAGACATAAATCATTTTTATTATACGATTAGCTGTTACTGTTATATGTGGCCCCCAGTTCAGTTTATCATCAATGATGACACCAAGATATTTGATGTGGGGTACTCTGGAGAGCATATCGCAGCTGCAAGTGGTGTTACTATAATCAAGCCTGTTGCATGGGAAGGAGTGAATTTTTATTTCAAATTTACTGTTGGGGCTGCCTGCTTCTGTTTTGCTAAAACACATGTATTTTGTTTTTGAAGTATTCAGGGAAAGAAGATTGTCCTCCAACCATGCCGTCACGGTGCACAGACCAGTTTCTGTTCGGTTTTTAACCAGTTCCCATGAATCCGCATGAAATAGTAAAACCGTGTCGTCTGCAAACATGTATAGGTCAGCAGCATTTATATTATTTTTGCACAGACTATTAATATAGATAAGAAACAGACTTGGTCCGAGCGTGCTCCCCTGTGGTACACCGTATGTACAAGCCTGATTCCCACTAAATGTACTACCTACACGGACACTTTGCTGTCTTCCAGAAAGATAGTCATTGAACCAGTTCAGGGTGATCCCACGTATTCCCATATTTTCTAGGCGCGAGAGGAGGATTGGTACACAGACGGTGTCAAAAGCCTTTTGGAGGTCTAGAAACACACCCAAACATTTTTCTCCCCTGTCCACATATCGAGCTATGTTGGAGGTCAGCTTCATAACAGCATCCTCGGTACTTCTTTTTTCTCTAAAACCGTACTGGTTATTAGCTAAGAGATTGTTTGTTTCGAGATATGTCATTAAACGTTTGTTCATTAGTTTTTCGATGATTTTAGAAAGCGTTGTCAGTAATGTGATGGGTCGGTAGTTTGAGGGGAGCTTCTTGTCACCAGTTTTATGGATAGGACAGACTATACCCCTTTTAAATATGTCAGGAAAGCTACCCCTACTAAAACTTAAGTTGCATAGGTGAGATAGTGGACCAGCTAGCAGACGGGAAAAACTCTTTACAATAGTGGTTGGTATATTGTCCCAGCCGGGTGCACTGTTTGGTTTTAACATTGCTATGATGCGCTCAATCTCAGCCTGATCAGTCGGAGAGACCATCATCGAATTAGCAGGGGTAATTTTTGAGATAGCTAGGTCTGCTAGTTTACTTTCAGATTTTCCAGTACGTTCCAGTATACCTTTTGCTAGGGTTCCTCCTATCGAGGTGAAGTAGGCGTTAACTTTATCAAGTGACTCTATTGGACCCTTCTCAATATTAAGTAGATCTACATTTGTTTCTTTTTTTGTATTTAGGTAACATATTTCTTTAATTAATTTCCATGTTTCTTTTGCGTTGCCAGTATTATTTTTAAGCCGATTCTGATAATATTGTTTTTTGAGACTCTTTATTATTTTATTACAACAATTCCTATATTTCTTGTATTCCTCTCGCATTGTATCGTTGGTATTATTCTTTTTTAATTTCTTATAAATGGTATCCCTAGTTCTAATTGATTTAAGTACAGACATTGTAATCCACGGTTTTAAGGGTTGGTTACGTTTGGGGATTTTGGTTGCAGTCGTGTTGTCAGTGTTACTGACCTCCAATTATGTAACTTTGCTGGTGGCAACAGATAAATTATGCGAATATGTATTAATATACGTATTCTCATATATAGAAGAAGCGTGTTCCTTTCAAAGTTTTCGTAGATGCCAGCGAAGGTTATCAGATATATAGATAAATGTTATAAAATATTGGCAGCCCTTTGTGCTCAACTCGCACTTGCCTCTACTAGAATTAGCCGTATTACCGTAGTCGTAGTGTAGTGTTGTGAACGCAATAAGAAATACTTATTGTAAATGTCATGTTGTTGGGAAAAAAAGACTGAACACAAATGGCCTATTTTCTGAACGCTTATAGAAAAATAAAAAGTATTTCCGAATTTGTCTTTGGAGAGACATGGTTTTGTATTTTTCATGCCAGTTGCTAGTTCAAAACATAAACATATGTGTTTGTATGTATACCTTGGCAGGAAATGCTATTTTAGTGATGATTGAGTTAGGCAAAGCTGGTCTGTGACGAAAAATATGTGACGAAATAAATGTCACTTGTCAACAAAAAACAAAAAAAACACAATTATGTTGTTTTGTTTTATATCAACAATATTCTCTTTATATTATCCTCCATTTTGTGATTATGATGACCATTAACCTCAAACTTGATGGTTACGACGACCCTGGCTATTCTTTCGGATCTTTGTGACTACTTTTCTCGGTTAAATTTAGTTTTTGAACCGAAATCCCTTGCAAAAACATGGTAAAAAAATCATCGTCCTTGCGTACCATCCGAAAAAAGAGGGACCCACGTTTTCCCTAGTGATGAGCTTCGAAGATTACTAAGGTTTCAAGTAGTTGAACAAGTAACGCCTAAATTGACTTCTTTGGTTAATTGGTTTCTTTGGTTATTAATTTCTCCCAGACTCATAAATGAAAGCTTTGAAACGCCATCCATCAAAGCCTTCAGGAGGCCTAATACGAACTCTTATAGCAGGACCTAAACTGAACTGCCTTGCTTTCCCGTACTCAGAATAGCACCGCAAAGCAGGGCAGTCCAGTTAACTCCTGCTGTAAGAGTTGGTGGTAGCCCACCAGAACTATTTTATTTTTTCAATTAGCTGTCAGAACACTCTCTATCATATAAAACATTGTTGGTGGGAGCACGTTTCTTTCATCTATATAACTACTTTAGGACCTTACTTTTTTGTATGTACAGTATCAAAGACATAAGCAAAACTGAACCATACTTATTAGAGCAAACTATTCACATAGAGAAATTGATTAAATACATATTTCCACCATTTATGTGCAACTTAATGAGTAACGATCTCGTAAAGCAACCATTCTGATGACTAGACCAGTCCCAACAAATCATTCTTGTAACAGTAAAACCAAAACGAACACACAAATGGAATGCGCGGAGTTCTTCCGAAAAAGGCGTCGAGGTCCGAGATGAAGTCACGATCAAACTATTTGGTGGTTCCGCCATGTTTAAAAAAGAAGAAAAAACGGCATCAAATATATGGCCGTGAGTAGTAAAGAGGGATGGTTAACAGAGGGTTTTCATGGTTAATATAAAAATATAGTTACACAGAAAACAGACAACATTTTAATAAAATAATTCATCTTTATAGCCTAGATCCATTAGACTGCAGATCTAAAACACAAGGTACTAAAAAGTTATGGTTCATAAGCTAAGTAAGATTAGATTTTGTACATTATTTTGGAGTCATTAGCATGGCATATTTTGCTAACACAAATTCCTTAATCCAATCGGTAAACATTTACAAATAGCACGTGAAGTGAAATAATGATTCTCGAAGCCGCAGACCGCAATCCACCAGCCTGTCTTATGTTGTGGCTCTAACTACATAGTAAAGATCCAGAATCCATCAGCAACAGCAACCAGTCATGATGGAAAAAATCTAAGTAAGAAAAAGATACAAAATAGGCAAAAAAAGGCATCACAAAAAGCATCGAAATGAGATAATAATGTTATAATTGAATGCGATTCCTTAATTGTTGTTTGAGGAAAACATGCTCGTTTTGATTTGACTCGACCTTAATCAAACGATATAAATCAGTGTTGGTCGAAATCCTCGGTGATTCAGTTAAATATATTTCATATAAGGCTTATAGACGTTCCAGGAACGATCGCACGTTATGCAATATCTAACTCAGTACCTACCTGGATGGGTTGATATATGCATTTATTTCGAGCACTTCCAAATTTGAATTACATGTGTTTATGAGAGGTCTAACATAATATCTGAACGTTGCCGCGTCGGTTACTAGCCTAACAAGCCGCACATAGCCATCTTAGTCGAAGTCATCGCCTGAGCCCAATTAGATTCTCATAAATAGCTAGGTTAAGTGGCTTTAACTAAACCGTCACAAATATAAATTTGAAGACATATGAACCAAAAGAAATAGAAACAGAAATCATGTTCACCAAATCTACGATGGTAATCTAACACCAGATACCGTTACAAAACAAATGGGCAGTTAAAAATAAATTGATTCGGTCACTAATTAGTGGAGTCGACGTTCTGAATGTAATACATCATTTCTGGTGCTAATTACGATTGATCTGATAAGAGAACTTATTACGGTCTGAGCACACAATCACGAATGTCAACCGCGTTCAGTAACAATCTCAAGCTAAACTTATGGGTTGGCAGGGACACAGTTATATCCATGTTTCACCTAACAAGAGGTTAGCCCATTCCCTCGTCTATAGATATTAATGTTTTGTCACTCAAAATAAAGAGTAAAACTTAACCAAGAGTTTTGTAACATTGTTCCAGAACTTGAAGCGAGTAAAACTCTTTTATCTACACACGTATCATAAACCCTGTTTACTGCGTCCAAAAACCGCACGTTACGATCAGCATAATGTTAAACTACTTTGTAAAAACTCATTTCTTATCTGAATATTGAACATTATGACCATAATGTGTAAATTTTCTACATATTATGACATTCAAATTTCGAACGCCGACGCCCGTCGGCGTGCCGTGCCGCCCCTACTTTGTTTGTGAAGTTGGTACTACACAACAACTCAATGCCACAATGCCGGTCAAACATGCGGTTCCTGAACATATCAAAGAGAGCTTATGATATGTGTGTAGATAAACTAGTGTATGTAACTGTACATAAATAGGCATTATGTATCAGTCATATCAACTACTATTCTGTGCAAGAATTTGCCCTAAATTGACGAAGACTATAAAGCTAATCGATTAGATGTCACTTTTGATGCGACTATACACTTAGTTCAACAACCATCACCTTGAGTAGGCGGTATGTGGAAGTACACACATTAGCAAAACATCTATATATACGTATTTTATGTGTGTTTGTTAATAAACATAACCTACTTCGTTGTCAACCGGACCGTGAACTTGGCACACGTGGTTACTGTTTTTTCGCTTTCGGCATCGTTGCTGATGATCGCTTCTAAGCCAATGAATAGTAGTTATGTTAGTAGCTGCTATATTCATGACAGTGCGTTCCGTTATTTCAATAATTTATCAGGGTTCCGTACCCGAAGAGTGCCAAGCGGAATCCTAATACTAAGACTCTGCCATCCGTCCGTCCGTCCGCCGGTCAGCGGGCTTTAGCGGCTCATGAACCTATATAGATACAGAGTTAAAATGTTCACAGAGTGTATATGTCTATTGACACTGTAACAACAAATAAAATTTTAAATTGTGAAAGTACCACTCGCACTTTACCGGTTTTTATTAGCCGTCTTTTGCTTGAAGCGGAAAATGCAAAAAAAACAGCAAGCAGCAAGAGATTGCTTCTTTTTTTAGGATTCTGTAACTTAAAAAGAAACAACGGTACCATTGTATGATCACTCGTGTGTTTGTCCTAGGTGTGGAATAGTAATATAAATCGACCGAATTCTGAATTGATTTAGTTGAAATTTGGAACACTTATGTATTTATGTGACCCAAACATGAACATTTTCAATTTGGGGGGTACTATTGAGAGGCAAATCAGAAAAAAAAAAAAACAACTGTGTCGTGTGACACGTCAAATGAAAGGAATTGTTGCGAGGATTTGAAAAAACTGTTATTGCCTAGTATTTTTCATAACTTGGAATACTTCATTAAAAACATATTTATGAAAATGACAACAAAAAGATCTCCCCCCATCCCTAGTCTCCGAAACTACGAATCCTAAATTTTTAATTGAAAAAAATAGGTGTAAACCTTTACTTAGGGCACAATTGGGGGGGGGGTAAATTTAGAAAAAAAAAATCCAGTCCTTACCGTGTGATATGCTCAATTAAAGGGCTTGTTGCGGGGATCTCAAATATCTTGGGGCACGGTGGTGCCCCCGCCAAGACGAGCAAAGCGAAGCGCATGGGCACTACTGCCTTTTCTCGAAGCGCTTCTTCGTTTTTTTTGAAAAATTTACGTTTCAATTGCGTAACGCTTATACTTTAGATTTTATTGATATCTAAAATCTCTGACTCACAGATGATCATCGAAATTCTTAGGGTACTTCCTAAAGTCCTAGAAAGCTGATATTTGGTATGAAAGCTAGTATTAGTACACAAACAACAAAAAATCTTAAATTTTGAATTTTTACCTCCCCAACCCTTTTAACTAAGGGTTGGAAGTTTGTATGAGACTTCCGTTAATTCTGATGCTAGAGGTCTGGAAAATTATATAGGGACTCCTTGTTATAAATAATAAAAAATTATTAAATCTAAAATAAAATTTTATATAAATTAAACTCCCCATGCTTTAAATTAGGGGATGAAATTAACCTTGTACCCGCTGTGATTGATGATGAAGTAAATGCAGCGCGGGTATGCTATAACCATACAAAAAAGTCAAGGACTAAGTTTGAATAATGCTCTCATTGGTCATCTACGTTCTCTTGTGGGCAGGCTTATGTAGCACTATCTAGAGTGACTAATTTGTAAGGTGTTCACCTTATAAATATTGGTATAAGTAGTATTAAAGCAGAACAGTCAGCCATAGTCAAATATAATCGCTTAAGACCCGAGTATCGCCCTGATCTATCACTTATTAGAAACAGTAAACCAACAACGAAAAAATGCAAAGCTAGAAAGTGGGCTATGAAAAAAGGCACCTCTGATCTGCCAGAAATACACCCCAAAAAAAAGTAAGAAACAAATAAAAAAGGTCATATGCAACTTCCAAAAGGAAGGATATCCTATCAAAAACATTTTCATGTAAAATGTGGCCAAGACGCGACCATATGGCTCGCACTTTAAAAAGGTATCAGTACTCATGTAGAGCCAAGCTTCTAACTCTAAAAGCCCTAACTTGAAAAACTCTACGCCATAGTCTAAATATGTGGCTGTAAGGAGATATTTTTTTCACTGTTCATTACTTTTCTGTTCTTGTAGCTAAAATTAATGTTGTAAAAATTAAATAGATTTGTTTATTTGCATCTATAAGAACTCTAGTCGTTACTACAAGAACGGATTAAATTAACAAATCTCGTTAAAAAAGGAACGAAGATTGAATGATTTGACAATTAATGAATGTTGTAAAAATTAAATAGCTTTGTTTATTCGTACCTACAAAAACTATACTCGTTAATACAAAAACAGTGAATAAAAATTTCTCCTTACGCCTATGAGACGGTAGCGACCGCCATGCCACATATTTAGACTATGGTGTAGAGTATGTGAAGTTAGGGCTTGTAGAATTAGGGCGTGTAGAGTTAGAAGCTTGGCCCTACATAAGATCTGATAACTTTTCGACAGTGCGAGCCACATGGTCTCGTGTTGGCAACGATGTTTTCCATCATCGTTAGAACGTCCGTTACAGCTCTTGGTTTAGCGCCACCTGGTACAATTTAAGTATTTTTAGTAGAGATAACTATAATAAGAGAGAGAACTTTGTTCCAGTTGGTTTCATGCTTGTTTCTCACGCAGGAGATGCAGGTTCGAATCCCGGTGCTGCCGATGAGATAAGTAATTTATCTTAAGCACGTTATACGGACTTTCTAACGGTATTGGAAACCATCGAAAATAAACCTTCATTACTCCATAGCTGCGGCGATGGGCTAGCCCCCTGTTACGCAAAATGGAGTATGGAATAACTAGCTAAACATAAATAAACTAGGCACAATTGTGCCTCTACCAAACCGTATGGGAAAAGGCGCGACGCTATGTTATGGTAAGTAAATTATAAAATACATGGAGTATGAAGGTTGAAGTTTCTATCTTACACACAGGAAAATAAAAGATACCTAATCCCCATGCAAGAACTGAATACCATTGTGCGGTGGTACGGATCCCTTCGTGCGTGAGTCCGACTCGCAATTGACCGTTAATTTGTTTATTTATTTTTACATTGGCATTCTGAGATATCAATACAAGCCTATAGATAGTAGAAACTGTAAAATACCCTATAGAGGTGCAGATGTTAATGAAGGTGTTTATCAACAAGAATTGCTGTCAAATTAAAGCATAATATAAACTACTTAAACTTCGTACATTCATGGAAGCGTCAAGACAAATAACTAACAAAACTGACAACATGAAACCTAACATACCTTATCTGTTGGCTGTAGATTCTGTTTTCAAACTCGGATTAAAAAAAATGCTTACTGTGCTTAGTTGTTCCCTCTAGAATCAGTCTCTATATACCTACCTATACTATAGCTATAATCTTTTTGTCATCTCCCCACAGACACCGGAATGCGGTTCTTTTGACAGACCGACGATCAATCGATGCATCAGATTGATATTGTATTTAATTATGTCATTAGAATACCGTTGGTGGAGGCTCGTAGGAATACATTACTTGAATAGGTTCAATGCACTGGCAAGAAGGTATTCTTACGGACGTGGTTGTGTTTATCTCAACGCATGCACTTATTCCATGGTCTATCTAAACTCCTTTGAGGTTAATTTAGCCAGTGGAAATTAAAAGGTCACGATTGGGTCAGATTCTCCCTCAACAACCTGGATATTAACATGTTATGAATGTTTTGTTGCTCGTGACCTAGGATAAACGTGCAGGGATGTAGTCCAAGTAGGATTGAGGGGAAAGAGGAAATCGCGGAGGTCTGAAGTCCGCGTGGACCCTTACTGTCAATTTTCGATCCTGCGAACGTTGAAGCTTGCGTATTTAAAAACGCATCGGCTGCCTCTTCGTCTATGTGAAAAGGTAAAATCTAATAGTCCATTCTCAACTAAAAGTACTGGAAAAATGTGACATTGAATGGATACATTATTTTGAAAACATATTCAGAAACTAGAAAATAAATAGCCAGTAGAAATCAAGGAATCAATCAATGGAAGATTTTATAATAGTAGTCGGAGTAACCAGTGACGAACGAAGATTCTTCAAGTATTACTTGCGATGATAGTTTGTGTGTTTGTTGAATGTATACATGGGCAGACGTTTGTTACTCAATCGCGTAAAAACGGGTAAACAGCAGTTTTATCCACTCGAATGTGGGTAGATCAAAAATGGCCCGCGATTTTGAACCATATTGCTTGGTAATAAAGTTCAAGTCCTATGAAAAATAATGAATCACCTATTGATGGCCCCACAGCAGATGGATATCCTGTATTTCCGACATCAAATACTTACCATTAAAATTGAAAAATCGACTTATCAGAACACGATGGTCGATTTCTTCATTTAAAAGGTACGGCTTCCTTATATTTGTCACGATTAATAATATTTGAAGCCTGAAAATATAAAAGCCATCTATTTTGCACGTTTTTATTTCATTAAGTATTGATTTTCAACCTAAAAATACGAGTTTAAGGTAGCGTGCGTGGGACGGAACGTGTATTAAAACACCTATCAGAGGAAGTGACGTCTCTGCATTATCAGTAAGGGGCAGAGATATGCATCGTTCTCCCTCTCCATTCCTGTGCGAAAATAGGAGAAGGATATTGACGCATAGCTCGCCCAACAACGCAAATTACGTCGCTTCCGCTGTAGCTCCGTTTTCGCGCCCAACTGCCGCGACGCCGCCGCGACAATTTATTTTCAACCGCGAGTTTTGAAAATAAATTATAATATTATTATTTTTTACTATGGTTGTCTATTCGACATGGTATACGTTAAATAAAATTATTATTATTATAATTACGAGCCTATAGTCCCATTTCCCAGTATAGTTCCCCGGCTGGGAAAATAAGAGCAAAAATAAAACCAATTCATGTTTTATAGTGATGTCGGAGATATAGAATATATTATGTAGCTGCTGATTTGAATATGATACTTTTTGTCACGTTATATGATTATTCCTAAGTCCACGCAGGCGGAGTTGCGGACACCAGCTAGTGATTTATAACTGGGAAATAAAACGTAATGAACCTATTGAATACTCACTCAGCTCAACACAGTCAGCATACTCATGGTTGCAGTCGACGGTGTACGCCGCCGCGCGCCCGCACGCGAGCCACAGCGCGCACAGCAGCGCCAATGCGCGTGCGCGCATCTTCTCACACCATCCTCAGCTGGAAGGGAAATGAAATGCTTTAGGATTTTGACACAACTAGGTTTGGATAACTAGAGGAGCTTAAAAAACGATTAGTCAAATTTATAGACGAACAATGTGGCGTAGTGATCAAGATTTTGCCTAACGAACGACGGGATGGAAAATGTTGGATATTTTTATGTGTGTGACGTAAATGTTGCTGGTTCCCACGGTATAGTGAGGAACCAGAAGCAATGCATGTGCCTCTATATAACTAATTATATTATGTGTATGTGTTAATGTTTATTTTGAGGGGTAGTGCTTTATTCTGGTTAGATTAGATGTGTACTTAGTTATATTGTTTATGTAGATGGAAAGGTGACATCTACTTGACAGCGGAATTTTGAAATCTAAGTTCTATTTTGCAGTGCAAAATCAAGGGAAACATCGACATCAAAAGACTTTTAAAGTGAATAAGTTCTTTAGCCGTGATTTGGAAATCGAAAAGTGGATGAGAATGGGGGCTGACAAACTAACGCCGAAAAAAAATATTCACCACTATTTTTTTCGGCCATCAACCAAGAATTATCGATCCTAGACTATGTAACACACAAAATAGTATAACATGTATACCCCAAAACTCAGAGCATTATTTTTAAAACTGGCTTCATGCGTAGGTATTTTTTGCCATGGTTCACAGTTCAATCGAATATTGATAACTGTATAACACAAAGGGGTGGTTTTGAGTCCGTATACCACACGAGCTGATGCCCGCTCAATATGTGGGGACCCGGACATAGCAGGGAGGTCTGACTCCTGGCCATGGGTAATTCCATTTTTTCCCCTCCCAACAAACAAACAAAAAGGTATTTTTTGTTGTAAACTCAGTATAATTCATTTATTCGTTCATCAATCACCTTTTTGCTTTCAGTATTTTGCGCGAAACCTTTCACAACAACATTGGCTAAAGGTGTGACTCACAGCATGCCTTTATGCCTCAGTCAGGCATTACACCTTGTACAAACATATTTATCAAAGGGAAATATTAAACTGCACATCAAAAATAATGATTTGTACAGCAAATATCAGGGCAAAATGCTGCGGTGGCTTAGGTGAAGGGTAAAGGGGGTGAGCGAAGCGAAGCCCCCTTTATCCTTCGTGTTAGGTTGAACATGTAAGAACAAAAAAAAATACTTAAAACATAAACTTAAGTCCACATAAAATATTTAAAACATAAAAAGTGTTTTTGTTGATTCTTTTTTGCTGTGCAAATCAGTATTTTTGATGTGCGTTTAAATAATAGCCCTAATCAAGTTCACCTAATATCTACAATGATAAAAATTGGCTGATGATAATGTAATTAGACACTCGTGTGCGAATTCAACACTGTAACTAATCGAGCTAATATTGTGTTAGAGTTGGACGGAACACGGCTGAGTTACTGCTATTCGATTAAGGTAACCTGAGATTGTCTGTGGCGAGCTGAGTTGAGACCACTGAGGTGGCTTTGCGCCAAATGTGGTCTGTATTGGAATTATAAACCACACACATAATGTAATGGAGAAGGTGGATGGTTTAGCAATCTAGTATTAAGACAGTGTGTGATAAAACGTGTAAGCATATAAATATTTAAATGGACATCTTTCTGATCAACTATCTATGGTTTACAATACTCGTAGTATAGTTGTTACTTCATACAGATGGTAATGAATCCAAGGGTATTTTGCTGGTAATAAATGTTTTATCCTTTCACCGATGACTATTCAAATTTTCAAATATGCGCTACAAATTCAATAGTATATTAATTCACCAGATATTTGGATGTCAAGTTTTTTCATTAGCGGTACACCACGCTTATTTACAATTATGGTGCTACGTAATTTGGCTAATTATCTTTGCGAGTCATATTACCGTGTCATAACTATACATCTCTAACATATAACAGTGCATCAAAAATTGCTTAGGTCAGTTTAGGTTAACTGGCTGTTGTGCAATTGGCCCTTAACCCTTTAATAAGGGCCAGTTTCTGCAATACATCCAATGTAGACCTAATATGATAAAGATGTATCCACGCAGCACTGTTTGCCATAGATTTTTTTTTGGACTCAGTGGCCTTGTGCGAAAGCGACAACTAATTTAAATACAATGTACAAACAGACATCCAGCCAAACAATCGCTCGTATTATTATTAAACTTCTAATATTATGTAAGTGGGTCGCGGGAAATGGCATTCACCTGCTGTTTTTCTTACAGTTCACAGCTCTGAAATGTCTTTGTCTGGCTTTGTTTTATTGGCCCATTCTATGACAACTTCTCAGGTATTTTAATTGATATATGTATTATGCTTGTCTGCCGCCCCGAAAATACCATTATTACTTTTTAGAAAAGGGCCCCGTTTCCCAAAACAACTTTCAGCTGAGCAGACCATAAAAACCCGGCTAAGTGCGAGCGAGTGGGCTTCGCGCTCCGAGGGTTCCGCACAAATCACATTTTGTTTGTAAAGGAACTAATTGACGGTATACTTCTAGCCAGATTTAATGATTCTAGGTCAACGGGAGGCATCCTATAGGTTTTGATTCCCTTGGGAGTATCAAGATAAATTCAGCAAAGTTGTGAATAAACGGAGGTATCTTTTGATTACGTTAACCTATACGTTTGATTTTCACAACCTTAAGAAACCTGAGAGTTGAGTAATCGATAATTATTTTAACTTGATGCCTCCACGCGTACGAAAAGGGTTTGACAGACGGACAGACAAACAGACAGGCAGAAATTTAAAGTTTTGGGACTTTCCCCTTTATTTGTGTTATAAGATTCTAGATCAACGGAAAGTGCCCTTAAGGTTTTGATTCCCTTGCGCATATCAAGCTATTTCAGCAAAATTGTAAGATTTCATTATTTGTGCCATTACAGCAAAAGCCAGATGGACACAAATATAAAATATTTACAAGATGCAATTAGATTTTAAATGGAATGGAATAGAATATATACAGATTCAGTTTTATTCAAAAATATAGCGTCACTCCTTTTCTCATACGGGGTGGCAGAGGCACAGTACGGTATTTGACTGCTAGTAGAAATAGATACATTTTAGGCACTGTCAAAACAGTAATTATGTTCACGAGTTCTACGAAACGCTAGCATGTGACGTCATAGTCAAATGCCGTCCTTTTTAATATAAAATTGAGTTTATAAAATACAACTGCTGGAAATATTCAATTCCGACACTGTCAAACGATTTTGTTCAAATAGCTTCAGCTTGAGAAACGGTTCTAGATTTATTGGACTACCTTGTCTAATACCGTATTGTGCATATTTGACAACCGGTTTGGCCTAGCGGGTAGTGACCCTCCCTACGAAGCTGATGGTCCTGGGTTCGAATCCCGGTAAGGGCAAATATTTGAGTGAAGAATATTTTCTTTCTTAGTCTTGGATGTTTTCTATGTAGTTACCTACATAAGTTTTTATCTCTATTAAATATATCGTCGTCTAGTACCCATAATCCAAGCCTTGTTGAGCTTACTATGGGCCTAGTTCAATTTGTGTAAGATTGTCTTTTCATATTTATTTATTTATTTAAAAAAAACAATTAGATAATAAAATATATTGTATATATTATTATTTTTATACAGGCACTTACATTGCTTCTGGCCCCACATTAGGATACCCTGTGTCGTGGGAACCAGAAACAGCGACATCACACACAAATAAACATCCAAGATTTGTTTTTTTTTTCTTTACCCCCAGCCGGGGATCGAACCCGGTACCTCTCACATGGTAGGCAGAACCACTACCGCAACGCCACAGAGGTCGTCAAATACAGATTGAATTCAATTAAAGTGTAATAATATGAATACAGATTCAATTCCATTAAATAATTCAGAGACAGCACAAAAATTCATTTATCTCACAGAACCTGCCACATTCTCGCACTAAATCCCTCCATGCATCACCAAACGGATTATTCAGTGGTGCTGCTTCCAACAGTCCTTGTAGTCTGTCCCGCGACCCTACTAGCGGAGACTGCCGGAGCGCCACCGTGCGGTGCGTGCCGCCCGCTAGCAGTAGGTGCCTGCGCGCTTGTAAGTCGTTATCTGGTACCAATAACGCGCATACCACACTGAAAGCGCCGCGCGGTTACTGTTGCCTCACAATAATCGACTCACCAGTCAGAAGCTGTTCATTGTTACGTCTCACCTCTATTGAGTTTAAAACCAAGCATACCCAATATAAAAGTGGATGGATAAATAGCTCTTAAAGCTCAACCATCCCACGCCACTCAGCAGCGTCAACTCGACGAAGACTGTGTTCCCGAAGTATTACAGCATCTCAGATACCAAATCTGGATTGAAAGAGAACGCCGTCTTGATCCACAGGATACACACCTCTCTGGACCACATCCAGACTATGGAATCCCTATTCAACACAAATCCTAATCTTTTAAAGCATTCCTTGGCCAAAGCGTTTGTGAGCTCATGGAATGTTATTTTAGGGTTGAACGTAACACCGAGGTAAGGACCTCGTTTGTTACATTACCATTACAAATCATTTTTTACCCCATCACTATTATTTTTTTCACCAAAAAGTGGCAACATCGGACTTGTAAGTTTCCTTCGTATATTGATCAATCAGTGGGGATATAAGTCTTGATTAGGTTGTGGCTGGATTAGATACAGGGTTCTCGTCCTGACCAATAGTATAATGTTAAATATCTCTGTAAATATAAGTCCCAAATCCTCAAGATTAATGGCAATAGAAGGAACAAATAAGGTACTAAATATTGGCGTACAAGACAAACAATATCTTTGTTAGTTTTCTTGATTCAGCCGTGGTCGGGCCAGGAATTCTCATTCCTGCTACGAACACCTTTAAATTGCTATTACTCGGAAATCACTATCATGCTGGGATTGGGCCAGGAATTGTCACACGCCTTAGGGATAGGACTGACTCGAGAGAGCTTCCAGCTGGTAGGGTACTTTCCTTGGTCTAGAGCTAGGTTGAAAATGCGATCCAGAGGTAAAGGCAGCTGATTGCGATAAGCCTTCAAAAAGTAAGAAGGGACGTAGTGGCCTCAGCTGCCTCAGTCCTTGCCTGCTCTAAATGTGAAACATGTGCTTCCTCTTCAACACACTCATGCCCATGATGCGTGGACTGAGGTTCGAAACCACCATTCGATCTGAGGTCACTCATATGTTTCCAAAACTCGCGTGGGTTGTATCTGATGTTGCCTTCAATATTTGTCAGCTAAGCGGGACTTGATCCTGTTTCTTAGTTCACTGAATGCGGAATAGTCAGTTTGCCTCTTAGACGATTTCCATTCACGGTGGACTTAGCCTTAGTGGCGAGGTCCCTCACAATGTCACCAGCAAACCACACCGGATAACGCCTCATAGGTTGGCTCGGCCTGATCTCTTCGGGATAGAGTTATTGAAGATCCCGTAAACGGTATCGTAAATTGGACCAGCTACCGTATTTACATCCTGAGCTTCGATAACATTGTCCCAAGATGGCAAAATCCCAGTCATTGTGGCCGTCAATGTTGCTAGGATCCAAGCGGCCGGATCGCTGATTGAGGTGGATTGTAGGCGTCAGCACGTGGCATCATACACATGTATACCTAGTCGGTCCTTAAGTTCTGTCACAAGGTTTTTGATAGATGAAACTCAGCAATAAACTTTTTCTTATTCGTATTATACATGATTAAAAAGCTTATTTTATACGAATCAAATTGTACGATTATCAAACAATACATTTTGTACGATTATCGCAATATGACAAAAAACCTTATAACTTGAGACAATCGCGAACCCAAAACACGCCGTAGCTGACAAAAATACCACTTACCACAAATTTAATAAAATAAAACCGGTCAAGTGCGAGTCTAAATCGCGCACGAAGGGTTCCGTACCACCGTTCAATGGAAGCGATGGTGTGGAGTGAATAGTTTGGATTTTACACAGCAAAATATTGTTTACAAAGTTATTGGTGCGGTTACTTTCACACTCCATGTACGTAACCAGGTGCATCCATAAGTTTGTATATGGTATTGAAAGAATTGTTGTATGGGAGCCCCCTTAAATATTTCTTTTATCCTGTTTTTTAGTATTTGTTGTTATAGCGGCAACATAAATACATAATCTGTGAAAATTTCAACTCTCTAGCTAGCTAGGTTCTTGAGACACAGCCTGGTGACAGACGGACGGACGGACGGACGGACGGACGGACGGACGGACAGCGGAGTCTTAGTAATAGGGTCCCGTTTGGAACCCTTCGGGTACGGAACCCTAAAAACAGTGTTCCAGATAACCAACAAGTTTTTTTTTATTTATTCTGAAACCTCGATTTTAGACCATGCTTAACAACTAGCATTTGATTTTCTGTTAGCTTTCAGTTCCAACTGCTCCCAAAGAGAACTTTACGTACTTTTTACGTTTTCAGAAAAACGTATAAAAATGATCTTGTGGGCAACAAGTACACTACGTAAAATGTGAATATGAAAATTAGTTTTACCCAGACTTAGTTATCTTATGCTTCAAAATGAAGGTAACGGGTTCAGGGAGGGTTCTCACTAAAATCTCACGTAAGTTTGAAAGGTTTTAAGAGTCATGGAAAAAAGATAAAGTGAATCACGTCCGTATTTTTTATTGGGGAAAAAAAGTGCAAAATCTCTGAAGAAACTAGCATTTGTGTAATATGGTTTAAGCATTTAAATCCAATAATCGTTCCAATTTATCATATTTAATGAGCTATCAAACCATATATAGTATTAAATTAAATAAAACTTGGTATTATTTACTATGCGGCAAAATATTTGTGGCAGAACTTATGGACCGACTAGGTATATATAGTTTGAAAGCGTTGGTCTATAAGTTTGATTCTTTTACAACTTCACGAGACCACATGCCTAAGTAATCGATATTAATTTCAACTTGATACCTCCACGCATTCCTGAGAATGACAGTCAATCAGACAGTCAGACAGACAAGCAGAAAGACGGACAGACGGACCACGAAGTGATCCTATTAGGGTTCATTTTGTTTTTAATGCTATGGAACCCTAAAAGTATTTAAACTGTAAGAACAATATACTGTGTAGGTTTTTTTACGGAAGAGATAAAACAATATTTTTAATAAAAATAAATGGCAAAGTGTTAGTCGAGAAAAACTGGCAAGAACAAAGCTCTTCAATTTGCGAAAAGAAAGATAAAAATATGGGTGTTAAACGATAAATTACTGTCAACTTGGAGACCACTCATTGTTTCACGGAAATCAACATTAATGTGCCTCATAAAAACTTTACTTGTGGTTAGTAAAAGTTTTATAGAAAGTTGACGAGAGAAAAGAAAATTTGAATTAATTCTATGTACTTTGTTTGTGGTTTGACCTTTGAAACTTAACGACATAAGCAATTATTTTCTTTATATGAAGTTGCACTATACATATCTATTCTGTGAATAGATTCTCACGTTACGTCACTATTTATAAAATAAATAATCTACCGAAAATCTTCTTAATTTTTTCTCGACTTGTCGATTTCCAGGCGGCCCAGGATTAATCGCTCAGCCGGTGTTTTTCTCACGATGGTACTCGGATTTATGGAGTTTAGGCGCGTTCATGGGGATAATACCTCTATATGGGACAGAGAGGGGTGTAGTTTTAGCGGAGTCATTGAGAGGCTGTGCTGAGTGCAGGAAACTAAAACTGTACAAAATGTTTAAGCAAAATTGCAGACCAGTTTTTAGTTTATACTTGCTTGTAGAGCTAATTTCATAAATATTGAATTTCATTTGTTTAATAAAAATATATAAAATACTGAACAGTACGGAGCCCCAACACGATAATATGCTAGTTGTTTCAACAATAGGTCAATAGGTCAGGTAAACCGAGCTGATAGATAGGTTGGGTGTGAAAACACCTTTACTTGTATATAATAAGCAAGCAGTATGTGATTTGCCGTACCCTATCTGTAACTATATCGCTTACCACACATCCCTGGTACCAAGTTCCACAGTTACTTGGTAAATTCCCACGTTGAACAATCACTGTAATGTGGGTACTTTGCGTTTTACCTCAGTCTTTCGCGCCTAATCGGTCACTGGTGTCGTAACTCTCTACAAATAAAAACAGATGCATTGTTCTTGATCCGAGCTGAGCTGATTTAAGTCGAAACTCCGAGGTTGGGTAATAGTGTTTACTCTGTGTAGGGTACCTAACTATAGGCAGTTACACGTTACCTGTTTATGCACATTTTGTCCTCGATTCTTAGATTGCACAGTATTTTATTTTAGAGGCGTCTAATCGTAATTTAAAGATGCGAAATGTTAAAAGTAGACTAAATTGCCACATGACAAGAGCTTGAGATTAAGAGTCACTAAAATATCAGAGGAAACCTTCATTCTGCATGTGTAGCGATGGGCTAGCCCTCTGTCATGGAAGAAAGAGTGTTGAATTTTTCCGCAGGGTGGTATCCTTTCTCCTCTCCTCTCCATTCATAAACTACATCTCTGACGTTCTATCTTCTTCTTATCATCTCTACGCGATTGACCTCCAAATATATCGGCACTTCTCTCTGTGTGATGTGAATATGACTGTAAAGGCGTTAAATGCTGACCTCGATAATATCAGGAAATGGGCCATTTCATATGGGCTGCTAGTCAAACCCGGGAAAATCTCAAGCCATGATTATGGGTACACGGAACTCGCTTAGCTCATCAGAGAATTCGCCAGTCGATCCTGTATTGTATGATGGTGCCATTATTACTTAAATTGAGGAAGCTAAGAATCTTGGGATTATATTTGATAAATTGCTGTCCTGGTCGCTGCATCTTTACGTCATTTCTCTCCCTCCGGAGATTGCAGTACTTCCTGCCACGGCAGACTAAAATCACCCTTGTTCAGTCCCTTCTACTACCTTTAATAGACTATGCGGATGTTGTCGGATCATTGCGAACGAAGAACAAGTGACCAAACTCGAACGACTTCAAAACCTCGGGATTCGGTTTGTCTACGGGTTGCGCAAGTATGACCACGTCTTTCTATATCGCAAGGAGCTGGGGTGGCTCCCGATCCGTCTTCGCCGTGACAAGTACATTCTCTCCTATCTGTTCAATATGCTGCGAAATCCCCGCTACCCCATGTAACTTCGAGAACGTTTTGAGTTTCATTTTCCCCAGGGATAGCACTCGGAGATCCCAAACGGTGTCTCTCCTTTCAACTACTCGGCATAACACTGCCGATTGCAAACACTCGTTTAGGTTAAGGGCAATCCGACTGTGGAACGCACTTCCCTGCGCTGTTAGTGATAGTCCCTCAATTTCACTTTTAAGAAAAGAATGGAAGTGCATTTCCTTTCTCTTCCGTAAAAGGTACCACATCTATGTAGGTATATGTATGGTATATTATAGTTTATAGATGTGCATACTATCTATTGTATGTCATATGATTGAGGTATATATTTTATTTATTTGGTACATTTTATTTATATTTTGAAAGTAATTTTCGTACATATCTACACAGTTATATTGCGCACTAGCACTGTCCTGTTTCATAAACTCTCCTGTCTCGCCTAGGTTTGCAGGAAGAAATCTCTTTTTAGAGAAAATCTCGCCTGTGTAATTTTCTGTACCTTTACATTATTGTGCCTCTATCACCCTTTATGGGAAAAGCGCTATGTTAATGTTTAAAATATCAGACGGGGTGACAGGCAACGTGTTTATGAACTATTTTTAGAGGCCATAAAAGATACGGTCTGACAGCATGGTCGTTTAAAAAACAATACGAAATGAAAACCGCTTAACGAAGCCAGAATGTTGGGATCAAAACTGGTTATTTTATCAGTTGTAAATAGAATGTGATTGAATTAACACGAGAATTCGATTTTCGTCACTTGCTGGAAATGATAATTTGTGTTATAACAAAGATATAACGGTATTCTCCAATAGGATTGTAGGGGACGACTTCTCTGGTTGGGAATCGGAGGCTATTTGGAAATTCTGATCCCTCTTGCATGTTACAGAATAAGAACATCTAAAATAGGTTCTTAGAAGATCTGTCTGATGATGACAAATGCAATCACCTATATGATTCTTGGGTGACATCATTAAACTACCATATTAATGACGTATGTAATAGATATACGGGCCGTAGTATTCTCGTTATAGTCGTGAACTCGCGAGAAGTAGACATGATTAGTTCACGAATGATTGAAGTAAATGAAGTAGTTCACTAACACATTAACATAGCGTCACGCCTTTTCCCATACGGGGTGGCAGAGGCACATTTGTGCCCACTTTGAGCCACTTATTCCATACTCCATTTTGCGTGACAGGGGCTAGCCTATCGCTGCAGCTATGGAGTAATGAAGGTTTCCTCGCGATGTTTTCCATCACCGTTGGGACGTCCGTAACATATACGGATTAATTATCTCATTGGTACATGGTCATAATCGAACCTGCATCTCCTGTGTGAGAAGCAAGCGTGAAACCCATTAGACCACGGAGCTCTATGAAGTAGTTCATTTCAAATAATAACCTTATGACTCATTCACCACCCATTTGAATGTGTTTTTAATTCATTTAGTTATTTTACTTCAATGCATCTCTCTTCGTCATCCATCGCTCGCTGGCATCGCTGTCCGCTATACGCCAATGAAATCTAAAAGTGGCGCCTTACACCAAAATCATATTTTTGGTTGCACTATTCTTGAAGGTTCGTCAAGCCTTTTTCAATCCCTTTCTGATATGTTGGACTAAATGAACTACTGAACTAAATCTCTCATACTTATACACAATCTGTACAAATTAAATCGTTCTGATATGGTGGAGCCATACCCAGAGTCGTTTGATGATTCATTAAGGATTACTTTGTGAACAATTTTGTATGTAAATTCAAATTTGGAATCTGATTAATCGTTCATTAAATGACTCTGAGTACGGCGGTAAATGAACTACTGAACTAGATGATTGAAGTAGTTCACTGACAGAAAAGATACACTTCATTTTTGCTGACACATTTTGCGCATGACTAGTAAGTAGATGTTATAAGTACATACTCAAGATAGGATCTCAACATCCCATTAAGGAAGTTTAGTAGATAACAACAGGTTCATGGCAATTTTCGAAACCGTCCGATTGTATGAGGATACTGTTTGGATTGTTACGTCTGTTATTTCTGTGGCTTAACCTTTTGAGACCTGGACCTGGTTATGAGGCATCGCGACTTTTAACCTCAAGCCATTTAAATAAAATTCAAAACCTATAACGGCGCAGTGGCACCACCGTGGCATCACCAGGGCTTAAGGGATTAAGGCTCGCCTATCGGTAAAATGAACTCGATTCGTGGTGGTTGAAATTTGGGACATAACCAAATTAAAAAAAATTGCATAACAGCTCACACTGCACAAAGTCGCTGCGGCAGAACATTGCGAAAATTGTGTTATTTTTATTTATTTCTTTAAAACCACTGATTATTTCTTAATTTCAAACACACAGTTTCAAGATTTCTTGACGCAAGAACCATAAAAAATATATTTTTAGATACCAAGAAATACTAAGTTTTGGCAAGATTTAGGTGAAAAATATCTCAGTAATTTTTCAAATATCAACTATATTTGAAAAATTATTGAGATATTCCCATTGACAAATGATGTTTCAAACACTCAGATTAAAAAAAAAACGGAAGTCTTCATAACATTTTTTATGAGATTTGGAAAGTGTCTTCTTGATGAGAAATAGCGCTTCAAAGATGGGCATTTGACCAAATTAAGGTTACCCAGAGCGTCATAAGGCCTAAATTAGGGTCGATGACCGTGATATAGCGTGACAACTTAACTAAGATAACTCTTGACGTCACATAACTTACTATATCGTGAAGCATAGAATAAATTATAGCGAGAAGTATCTGAGTAAAGCTGTCGTATAATAATAATACATCTACAAATAATAAGTACCTATAATTACCATAAAGCTTTGGCATTCCATTTTGTCATAATATGACAAAATGGAATGAAAGAAAATTTTAAGATTTCTAGAGCGAGAGATCTAAGAGCTATATTATAGCATGCAACACAGGAAATCTTAAAATTATTTACTGAAGTTCTAAATTAGTCTGCTGCATGTTGATCTACTATTACGATAGCAAAAGATTTCTAATCTTCATATGTTTCTCAATGGCTTGCTTGCATCCACTTGTACTACTGAGCTTATTTATCTATGTTTATACTTCTACAATTAAAAGTTGGTAAAGTAATTTAATAAGTTGCATATAAGTATATGATATGCATTTACACACGCATATATATCAAATGAAATACCCGTTTTTAAGTATGTCTTATCATTTTAAAGTGTGAACTTTTACACTCGAGTAGGTACCAACTTATTTCCTTATACCTTATAACTACTTTCTTCGTTACCGATTTCCTACCCATTTTCTAGTTAAAGTTTAACAAACATTTTAACTAGAAAGCACTTTTTCTACACATTTTCCAGTTAAAGTGCTTGTTAAAGCCTCCAAAAGGATCAATAAAGAAGATGTGAATCACTAAAGTGAGTTCCCCTCAATTTAACTTGCGCATTGGCAGTGGTTCTACCGACCTTGGACATCGTGGTGGGGTCTAAAATACCCGGGGTCAAACCGTCAGGGTCAAACCAGACCACGCCATGACAGCTTTTAGCGTTTATTTTTTGCTGCTTCACAAAATAAATTCTACATGCTTCACGTATATTTTGAACACAGCGCGTTTTGTGTTATACTATTAACTTAATATTATTTGAAAGTACCCAGAGACTATTTGTTATGATAGGTTAACATTAATGGAACTAAATAACTACCTACAGATTCTCCGGAAAGAGTTTTTTCAAGAATGAATATAGGTACCTATAAAGAACAGTGTTGGAACGTTGGTACTAAGTAAAATCTAGGAGGAGTCTTTATTTTATGAAAACTCATCAGACCGCCTCCGTTGACCGCAAAAAAAAATAACGAGTGAAGAAATAGGCTGAGTCATCATTCTGGGAGCTGTTGCAATTCAGGCCTTGCTTGATCCTGACGAGGACGAGAATTATAACGACGAGGACGACAACGACGAAGACTTTTGGAGTAATAAAAATATATTTGTAATAATATACTAATAATAATAATAATAATACCTTGGACACTATTTACACACATTGATGTAGCCCCAAACTAGGATTCCCTGTATCTTGGTACCAGACAACGATACACATACTTTATATATAGCCACTTTAGTCTACGAAAAGTATCGCCCGAGTGGGATTCGAACCTACGGCCTTACTTACGGGGCAAGTGCTGTTCCAACTGAGATATATCAGGATACTTTATGTTGCATTTTTCATCTTTCTTTTATGCAAAACCAAAATTTGGAATGATTGAGTACAATTTACGGATGCTCCAACGGTGATGGAAAACATCGTGAGGAAATATATATATATATATATATATATCTATATATATATATATATATATATGTGTGTGTATATATAAATAGTATACTTCGATAGATGAACAACCATGACTAGGGTAAAAACATCCGTTCTCATCAAACAAATATGTGCCCCCACCGGGACTCGAACCCGGGACCCTTGGCTTCGTAGGCAAGGTCACTGCCGACTCGGCCATTCGGGTCGTCATTGTATATTGAAAGTGATTAACACTTTCTACAAGAGACTTGTTAGATTTGATAATGTAGTCAACTTTTATCGGGGTTCTGGTTAGGACATTGTTCTGAACACTTCTCCCACAGTGGTCCAATGAAAAGAGGTAAAAAATTACGTTTTCTAAATAAATCTTGATATCTACAGTAATAAAGAAATTTTACTTTGACTTTGAACATATTTTATGAAACCCGATTAGCAATTACTTATCAATTGGTACCTAATCATTTATCGTATTTGTATTATTTATTTTGTTCAGACGATGCTTTGTGCGGATTTTTGACGCTGTATTTTATTAATCAATGTAAAAAATATTCATATCATGATCGTTCTCTCATCGATTTATTTTATAGCTCTGGCCAGATAGGTTTAATAAACAAAAATCATAAACATTTATATAAAGGCACATACATTGCTTCTGGCCCCACACTAGGATACTCTGTGTTGTGCACCAAGACCTGGGAATAATTATAGTTTCAGTTAGTTTTTAGGGTTTTTAAAAAGGAACGAAACCTTAATAGGATCACTCATGTCGGTCCTAGGTATTGTGAACCGAATATGCTGAAATTTTGTAAATCTATATATTTATGCTCACCCCTCACCCAAACACGAACATTCGAAGCAAATTCATTTTGAATTTAGGGGCAATTTTCGGGAGCAAATGCGAAAATCAAAAATAAACGTTTTTGAAACTTTATCGACTTAGCAATTTGCATAGTAACCACATTTAAATTATTGTTTTTAATTGGAACAAAAAAAATGACCATTCTTATACTTTAGCTAGCAAAATTATTGTATATTTACAGTAATTTCTTTATTGAACTACACAAAACAGGCATACAGATAACTTATAATAGAAAAATAAAGTACAAATACGAGCTTTTCTCTAAAAAGAGATTTCTTCCAGCATACCAAAATGGTAGGAAAGGTGATGGTTGAGCGGGGGAAGACCTGCGCGTACAATAAAACTTTATAAGTACACAGTCAGGTCATAAGTTCTGTCACACAATAAAAACTTTTGAATTTAGAACGCTGGCCACAAAAAAGTTTATTGAATTCGAATTTCGAATTTTTCATGAAAATAAAAATGTGTACTTTTTAGAATTTTCCTCATTTTTAAATATGGAGTGGACACTTATAGAAGACCGTGTCGTGTCGCAGTTATTGCATTGCATCGTTGCGGTTACGCGCCAATTCAGATTTTCGACTTACTGAAAAATTTGAATATAACCAAAAGATTCGTTTATCGTACCATTAAACGATACAATGAAGACTCTAGTGTAGATGACAGGTCAAGAAGTGGTCGCCCTCGCCCTGTTAGGACTCCAGCAGTGATAAAAGCTGTGAAGGCGCGAATTCAAAGAAATCCCATACGTAAGCAGAAACTGTTGGCCCTTCAGATGGGGTTAAGCAGGACCACGGTGAAAAGGGTGTTAAATGAAGACTTAGGGCTTAGGGTATATCGAAGAAAAACAGGACATCGTTTGGACGCTCGTTTAATGGACCTGAGACTGAAGAGATGCCGCGCTTTGTTGAAGCGGTACGCGGGAAAAAAGCATCGGGAGTTTATTTTTTCGGATGAAAAAATTTTCACCGTGGAAGAGAGCTACAACAAACAAAATGATAAGGTGTACGCACACAGCAGTGAAGAAGCGAGCAACCGTATTCCGCGTGTCCAACGAGGTCATTTTCCATCCTCACTCATGGTTTGGTTGGGAGTCTCTTATTGGGGCTTAACTGAGGTACATTTTTGTGAGAAAGGCGTAAAAACGAATGCAGTTGTGTATCAAAATACAGTCCTCAAGAACCTTGTGGAACCTGTTTCTCATACCATGTTTAATAACAGGCACTGGGTATTCCAACAAGATTCTGCACCAGCTCATAGAGCGAAAAGCACACAAGACTGGCTGGCGGCGCGTGAAATCGACTTCATCCGGCACGAAGACTGGCCCTCCTCCAGTCCAGATTTGAGTCCGTTAGATTACAAGATATGGCAACACTTGGAGGAAAAGGTCTGCTCAAAGCCTCATCCTGATTTGGAGTCACTCAAGGCATCCTTGATTAAGGCAGCCGCCGATATTGACATGGACCTCGTTCGTGCTGCGATAGACGACTGGCCGCGCAAAATAAAGGCCTGTATTCAAAATCGCGGGGGTCATTTTGAATAAACTTTATTACCATAAGAATCTATGTTTTATTAAGTTCATTTTGCTATATAAATGTTTACATAAATAATAAACATGTCTAAATTATTTCATATTGCTCATGTGACAGAACTTATGACCTGACTATGTACTACGAATAATAGATTCTAAAAACAGTATTATACTGATAACCCTACAGTATTCGTTCATTAGTTACGATTCTCAGCGCGCCAATCGATGTTCGGTATATTGACATCGGGATCCACAGGTTGCATCATAATTTTATGTTTTCGCGCAATGACAGTTGTAAAAAATTGCGACGGAGCCGTCAGCGCGCCAATGAGTGTTGGTTTATTGACTTTCGGATGAAACCCCAGAATTATGTCTGGACGCGCTGTCAGTTGTAAAATGGCGGCACCGCTGTTAGCGCGCCAAACGGAAACAAGCTTCTGACATCCGGAATGAAGGATTAGCGCGTTAATGCCCGAGTTACACGTGGCCAGTTTTTCAAGCTGAGATAGCAAGCTAGTGTTAGTAAGCTAGCAAGATAGTGACTCTGGCTTCATGTATAGAGAACTAGCTTCATTTCTAGGATAGTAAGCCAGTGAGAAAACCAGTAAGCTAGCGTCTCAAGCTAGGATAGTTAGGATGGGTTCTATTTTTTGAGCTAGTGGCACCCCCCACCACCGATTTTACTATCCTGGCTTGTGCACTAGCTTCATGTGGCCGGCGAGGCTAGTTTTCGTTTGGCTAATAAGCAATGACTAAACGATTTATTTATATGACTACCTACATGTTTTCGGAGTCAATTAAAGATAAAAGATGCCTAGACTAAGAAACGAGATTAATTTAAAGTTCTTACAATTGTACCGTGAACAGGAATGTTTTGGAACGCCACCACACTATTCCATCTTATAAAGTCAAGCTGCATCGTAATTCAGCCCAACGAAAAATATGACAAGAATTATTGAAAATAGGCATAAAAATTACTACTAAAGATGTAAAAGGTAAAATAAAAACATTAAGAGCACCATACTGCCAAGAACTGTCAAAAATTGATAAATTAACCAGGTCTGGAGCAGGATCTCAAGAAGAATATAAAACATGCCTATGAAAAGAAAAACAACTCATTTATTAATCAATACTTACTACCTAGAGTAACTAGGGTTTCTATATAAAACTTATTACTAAATTATTAAACTACATGGTTACTTCCTTGATTAGATTTTTCTAACACGTCTGCTACTAATTAGTCTAGTGCGAATCGGCATAGTTTCCGAAGTAACTGTTCCAGCCGAATTGTGTTTTTTTTTACAAATGCATTTCATTTTACTCAACGGACATGTTGACACCTTAGTGACTGCAATAGTGCTGGCTTTAAATAATCTAGCACCGTGTAAACAGCACTAGCATGTTTATAGCGAAGACAGCTAGCCAGGATAGCAATCCAAGGTTCTAGCTTGATATCAGCTTAAGAAACTTGCCTCGTGTAACTGGGGCATTAACAGTGGGGCGACCGAAGTGTTTTGACAAAAGAGGAACTCATACTGTATTGAGACGGGGCCGAGAGTAGAAGTGTAGAGAATCATATTTGAAGATAAGTGCGAGGTATAATAATTGGAAGAGTAACGTTAAGTGTAATGCTGTACACTGAAGCGAAGCGTTCGTGAATAAGTAGGAGCAGGAATAAAGGAATCAAAGTTTAGTGAACGTTTCTTTCAATCGTGTGAAATGTCAAATGAAAGGGCTTGTTGCGAGGATCTCAAGTATTTCTTCATAAAAGTAAAATGCATAGAAAAAATAATAATAAGAATAAAGGGCACAAAGAACAATACCGTTGTAACAGAAAAATATACTTATATAGATCATAACTCCAATAATACAGGAAAAATATTGGGAAATGTATATAGGCATAATTTATTTCAATATCAAAAACAAACTCATAAATGCACCTGGTTACATACATGGAGTATGAAAGTAGCCGCTCCAATAACTTTGTAAATACATTTTGCTATCTTAACATACAGGAAAATAGCTAATCCTCATGCAAGAATATTGATTACCATTGAGCGTAGATACGAAACCCGACTCGCACTTAACCGTTTATTTGGAATGATGTGAACCTATTCTCTCTTCCATTTATGTACCTACACATTTAAGTTATGCAAGCCCTCCCTAGGTAATAATCATGTCAAGTCACATTGAAAAGCAATAGGATGCAAATAAGCAGCCGGTGCCAGTACGGCGCAGGAGTGGCATGTTGATAGCTGCGCTCGCGCATGTGAGAGGCTCAGTGGGATAGGGTTGACACCAAAGAAAATAAAATCTTTAAGGGATAGGGTTGGTTGACACGGTGGGTATTCAAACTTTAGGGTTCGAATGAAGTTGACAAAACTTTTAGTACCTACGCTAATGATTTGACAATGATTTGACAATTTGACAATTTTTCATCCTCAGATAAAGTTTATCTTTCTTTTGTTTATTTAACTGAGGAATATGACAGGATTTGTATGTACCTGTGAATTTGTCCAATAAAAATATTTGACTGTTTATCTGGGGATAGAACAATCGTCCTTTAGTGACATAAAATCATAGGAATAGAGGTACAGCTTTCGTGCGAAAAGTCAGCTTTAAACTGACTTGACAGCAAAATGGTTCGCAGTTAGCATTTTACCAAAGTACTCATATCCATTTATTATTTGATGAAACTAGTCTTAGGTAGAAAATAAATGAGGAGGCGTGTTTACACTTGCTTAGAAGGAAATCGTTAATTTACCTATACCTTATAAAAGCATCGTATCAATAAACTCCCACGTGCGTGCCGTTAGCTCGCCATATAAGTGCCACGGGCGCCGGCTCTATCGTCATCGGGACTTGAAAATGGCAGTTTCCATCAGTCCCACTCTATGTCAAGGCGAGTGTCAACCCTACCTTATACGTACTACCGGGTCTTTTAACCCCACATACTGTTTCATTCACCCGGTACGAGACAAACACACTAATATGCGCTTAAAAGTTGAAAGAATCTCTCGGTATATAAACCGTGCCAAGATTGCGTGGAGTAAATGTAACGTTACTTACGTTTTTTGCGCGTATGTGCTACGCCGCTGTAGTTTTGAGAAATACTGTATATGATCTCGGTAAAAGAAGCGGTTTCTCAATAAGTGATGATATTCTTTGCAATGATTGGTGAATGCAGCAATACATAGCGTTCTATGAATATTGGAGACGGTTGCGTCTTTTACATTCAGTAAATACCTACAGGTAGGTTACAATAAAGACAGTACCAATTTTTTGGGGTTCCGTACCCGAAGGGTGCCAAACGGGACCCTATTATTAAGCCTCCGCTGTCCGTCCGTCTGTCATTCATTAGGCTGTATCTCATGAACCGTGATAGTTAGACAGATGAAATTTTCACAGAATATGTATTTCTGTTGCCGCTATATCAGCAAATACTATAAAACAGAATAAAATAAATATTTAAGGGGTCTCACAACACAACAATTATTTCAACACCACATACAAACTTATGAATGCACCTGGTTACGTGCATGGAGTGTGAAAGTAGCCGCATCAATAACTTGGTAAACAACATTTTGTTATTTAAAATCCAAACTATTCACTCCACACCATCCCTACCATTGTACGGTGGTACGGAACCCTTCGTGCGCGAGTTAGACTCGCACTTGAACGGTTTTTTATGGTTACATATTGACAGGATACCCGGAAGTGGCTCACATTACTCATAGGGGTCTTAGGGCAGGAGAGGGCAGTGGAACAAAATAGTGGCTCTATTTTCAAAACCAACGTAAAATTTGATGCAATTGAACAAAAATGTGCATTTAGTTTATTCTATTTATTTATTTTATTAGCAATTATAAATAATCAGCCCTTACTTAAAATAAATTCCACGACCCAAAATAGCAAGGCTTTCCTTCGGTCTCGAAACATGAGAATATTTGTAATGTCAGGCGGCAGAACTGAACCACGCCATGTTATTGGAAAGTTTCATATTTATGTCTGCATTTTCTAAAAGTCACCGCGCATATTTTATTCGTCATGGCTCAAACCGGCTTAACATTCTAGACTGCTCCTTTCTATACTTATTAGTGGTTTTTCTATAACATTAACCTTTTTCTGTTTGGACTTTCCGGCAGGTCTTTTGGTCACAGCCTTTGGTTTCGATTTTCTTGTGAGAATAATTTTTACTCTGACTATCTTAGCCCAGTTATGTCCTAGGCAAGAGAAGGAAAGCATTCATGTCTCCCAACTAAAATATCATAATATCATTCTGTGGCAAACACGCGGCGTGCAAGCGTTGATGTCTTTTGTATGTTAATGTAACGTTGGTAATAGCTTCGGCGAAAGTAGAGACCGACAAGTCAAGCAACTACCTACCTCTACCGGTCATCTCCTCGTGGATTAACCTTGAGCGTCGACAACACCAAAACTGTTCGATCTCAACATTTGAAAGGTATCCACAATCCAAAATTAGTCGAAGTTGCTCAATAGAGAACTAACGTTAGAAACTCTATCGCCAGTAAAACGCTCGTAAACTCCGTACATTCTTAAGGCTACTTACAAACAAGTATTTCTCCACGAGGAATCATCGCGAGGTGAGAGGGACCTTTCTAACGCTGCGCTCATCCGCGCCGCGCCATCCACAAAACACAAGCCGCATTCCACTAAATAATGGCGCTATTATACAACTTCAAAAAGACTTACCAGCGCGCCGGAGAAAAACACCCTCTCCAGGCCAGGTAGCCAGACGCACACTTTCTAACAAAAAATTGCCATACAACAAAACACGTTCGTCGACACACAGTCCGCAATCACAGAAAACACGCGTCGGGGAATGACGAGTGGAGACGAGTGGTGTTTCATCGAAAAATGTCCGGGATGTTGACACGAAAAACTTCCTTGGAAACGTTTTGGATTCCGCGCGCGGCGGCGGCGTCGTCGTGACGTGAGAATGCCGAGGCGCGGCGCGCTAGACTGCAGTCGGCGCTCGGCTGCGCGCGCGCCGCTCTGCCTCCGAGCCGGTCCGAGATTTCTCCCCGTAAACATTGAAAGCGAGCCTCCTTCGCAGGTGCGAGGGGCTACCATGCGTCCTTTGTAACTCGAATACTCATCGTATTGTTGCTTGCACAATGGCCGTGGATTTTTGGATTGAACAACAAACAATAATTGATTGCATTCCGCTGGTAATATTTTGTCAACCACATTGTAGGTATAAGTGTACGAACTTGCTTGTAGGCATGTCAATACTTTGAGGAATAGGTGTAAACATAGGTATTTTGAGCTTATTACGAGTATAATAAGGCTCGAAAGGCCCTAACGATTAATGACGCAATATTCTTCAGTAGCCAAGTTTTGGGAACTATGTGGCTTATGGTCTAATTTTACGTATTCGATCCTTATGTACGTACCCACCTTCCTAAGTAATTTTAGATCACCGGAACCTAGTTGGGTCTAGGGCCTAAGCTAAGAGCTTTTTACGTGTATCCAATCCCATACCTAGGTACAGTACCTACGAGCATCAGATGATTAGCAAAGTGATTGCAGCAGTTAATATGTTGACGTTTTCGACGTAAGCTCTTGCAGCACGATTGTTATTTAATAGACTATACTTAATTAATCTTTCGTTAATGATACTCGTAATAGATAGGGTATCATGTGATTTTTGGAGTAGGTGAAATCACGTGATATGATTGTTAAGTAAATCTATTGAACCGTTCATTACTAAATCGGAAAAGTAGATTTCCATAAACCTAATCACGGTAAATAATTATATGTATAGGAACTTTTGTCGACGTAAATGATTGAATACATTAAAAAGTGCAAAAGTAGACGAAGAACTTCCGTCATAGTAATTTTAATAATAATAGAAATGTAGAGAATCATTGCCACTGAATCCAATCATCCTTACCATTGTGGTAATGCTGCCAAGCAATATTGAATTAACGATGCTCTTTTTACGCAAATTTACGTAAGTTACGCAGCTAAAAGATGTAACTGCGGTTTCCTGTATCACCATTACCAAGGAAATAGGTAGAGTATTATGCACCATAGGCACTTGTATAACGTTGACGCGTTGTTGACGTTGACGAGTAAGTGTTGAGTATAGGCACCCAGTTATCGGCAAACGTGTGTATTGTAGTGTGTATAAAATGTTTTTAGTCAACTAATTAGGTGACAGTTTATGACTTAGTTGTTGGCAATATGCTCCCATAGATAAGTACTGATAAAATTAATAATCGACTTGGTTTTACATTACATCTCATAACATTTTGCCGTAGCGAGACTTGCATTTTTGTACATGTTATGTTTTTGATGGGATAACGTTGACTCGGTGCGTAGTATTGTATAAGTCAACAAATAGCTTACTGATCAATCACTTACGCCGGGTTAGAAATTGATCTCTTCATTCTCAGTTAAACACACGTTTGATTGTGAGATTTATCGAGCTATCTCACCGACTCTTTGAGTAAAATGAAGTGGTTTTTCGGCTAAACCTACAATTAGGGCATGCAGAACCGGTCACGGTTCCAGATTTTGTTCTGGGAGCCGTCAGAACCGGGTGCACTGGGTGCACCCGGTTCCGGCTCATAAAACTGTAATATCAAATAAATCACACAGAAACTGAAAGTATAACGTTATTACGAGGTATGAAATAAGAAAGTTGGCAAATTATATCAAATCAACATTTATTAGGACACTATAATTTCAAACAGTCATTTTTCTCATTACATAACAGGAATATTATAGGAACTCAAAAAGCTTTAACTACACATTAATCAGTCTTTTTAATAAATCAGCATAAATCATCTTTTTATACTCGTATGAGTAACAGCAACATGATATATGATATATATGATGATATATGATATGTTGACAAAACAAAAATAATGACATTCCATAATAATACACAATTGAACAAACCCAGGTCTCAAAGTTTTTGGGAATACATATAGACAACAATATGAAATGGACGACGCAGATAGTAGAAACATGCAAAAAACTCAATAAATATTCTTATGTGCTGCACAAACTCTCAAAAATAGTATCAGAAGAAACTGTGGTATTAGCGTATAACGGATATTTAGGCTCTGTCTCGAGATTTGGCATAATATTTTGGGGAGATGGGATAGGCAAAAATAATATTTTTATAGCGCAAAAAAGATTCATAAGAGCTATTCGTGGAATCCGACGCACTGACAGCTGTAAGCCTCACTTCAAACGACTTAATATTATGACATTCCCTTCACTATACATTTAGGAGGTAGCAATGTTTGATAAACCAATAGACAACTGTTTATTAACTTTTCTAGTAAGCGTCACGAGACAAAGATTACCACATATTTCATAAAACAGCATTATATAAAAATAACATTCTCGGCATGGCACCCATAATTTTTAATCACATGCCTGATAGTATACGTAGGTTAGACAATATAATACAACTTAAGATAGAAATTCGCAACTTATTATTGAATAAAATGTACTACTCCTGTTCGATTCCAAATCGATATTCGATCGATGGTTTCTGAACGGCCATTTTTGAATTTGACGTTAGCTGCCAACCTAGCAGTTTTTGTTGACAACTGACAGACGAAAGCCCTCGCAATGTAAACGCGTTTTGATTAGGGTGTTGAAATTAAATCGCAGGCCATCTGGAATGTATTCGGGTTTCCCTCAGGATTGTTCATATAGCTGAGTGTGTTATTGTTTCTCGAACCAGATAAAGTTAGCATTTTCGTGCCCGATTGTTTTTACCACGTAACATAACCTGTGTTGGAACACTGTCCTCATTGAAGCTGGCCCGCCAGTCATACCTGGTTGGCTGAAGAACCTGTCTACCAAGAAGAGCCTAGGGTGCACCCGGGCCTTGCAGAGAGACAGGAGGTTGACGGGACCGAAGCACAGACCAGGTTAGATCGACCCCAATTAACTTCAGCTCGGTGAATCGCCGACGTTCACGCTTCTTGGCAACTGATCGTTACGCTACCTCGTAGCTGATGGGCCCCTACGAGGTCATTAGGTGCTGAGAAGCCTGAACATATTGGTAGCTAGAGCGTGGCTTCCTGAGATTTGCAGCCGTCAAGGGCTCCAGGAAGGCACGATTTGGGACTATCAATCTGTAGGTATAGGCGGTTATTAGGTAACTTGGTTGTTGTTCCTATATCCACATAGATTGGTAGTATTGTAAGCTATAGGTCTATTGCTGGTAGTAGATAGACAGATATTGAATTGAAAATTGCATTGAATTACCAGTTAGTCAATCTATTAGTGGTCTAGTAATGCTATTGAATGAATGTTTTGGTTAACATAGGTAGTTACATCTATTGATAGCAGGCTATTACATTGTTTTCAGTTTATAGCAATTTATAACTTGAACTAATATTGACTATCTGTGTGTGTTATAATGATAAAGGGAAACTAAATTGTATTTACAGAATTTATATAGATATAAAACTCGGTTCCTATTGTTTAAGGAAAACAACATTGTTTAAGTTGTGGATTAGGGTTCCCTCGTTTGGGTTGTAGACTGGAGGGTCCAATAAAATTGAGTTACTGCAAATTGTGAGTAAGTATCGTTCCGATCATGTCGTTATCTGAAATCCAGAAGGGTGTTTCTAAGGAACTCAGATGGTTTTCCTCCGCACACGGTCTGATAGACCGTTTAGATAGGCATGATGTGTTATTGGAGCGGTCTATGGACGTTAAGGAACGTTACAATAGGGTGCTCGAATTGTCCGCGCAGGCGGAATCAGTTGATGGTTGCGCACCTGACAGGCTGTCACGGTTGATAGGGGATGTCGACCAATGTATGGAGATGGCAGCTGCTATCACGCAGAAGGCTGCGGACATACGTAGACAGCGCGAGTCCAGCCATGGTGGTGACATTGAAGCACCTCTGCCGCTTCAGGGATCGGGGTCCAGGTTACCTGCCATAACTATGCCTACTTTTGACGACGTGTCCGGTGAATGGATGAGCTTCATCAATCTGTTCGACAGTTTGGTGCACATGCGATCGGACATTACCAAGTCTGTCAAGATGGCTCAGCTGGTGGCAGCATTGAGGGGTGAGCCTAGGGAGCTGGTCGCTCATTTGACAGTTACGGAGGGTAACTATGAAACGGCCAGGCAATTGTTGGTCAGACGTTACCATAACAAACGGAGGTTGGCCGATGCCCAACTGAACCGTTTGTTTAGTATCCCGGTTGTGAACAAGGTCGGGGCTATACAGACGGAGGTTTTGAACCCATTGTTGTCCGTCACCAAGGCTCTAGAGAATCTTGGACTTCCGGTTGGTGAATGGTCGTACCTACTGTTGTACATTGTACTTTCCCGCCTACCCGCTGACGTGCAGACTCGTTTCGAACAGTCTCACGGGAGGTCGGCCGAGGACCTGCCCGCCTTCTCCGACTTGGTCGGATTCTTGGAAGAGGAGGCTCGACGGGCAGAGAATTTGGGGTTGACGGTCACCCATCCTTCGGAGCCACAGAGAGCTGCCGGGAGCGCTGTGAGTAGGGGCCCTCCGACGAGGAAGGACCGCACCAACCGGCAGTCGTATGGAACTGTGAGTGAATTGACCCCACATGGTGAGACCTGCCCATGTTGTAGGCAGATTGGCCATGCTGTGGCCAATTGCAATAAGTTTGGGGAACTTAGGGTTCAGGGACGGCGCCGGATGGCCAAGCAGCGGAGCTGGTGTTTCCTGTGCCTCGGGCCACACATGGCTAGGGACTGCACGCGCACGCAAATGTGCGGATATTGTGGTGGGCCCCACAACAATCTGTTGTGCATGAACCGGTCCGGCCAACAGCCTCCACAGGGCCGTGCCCAGGGTGACACGGCATGGGGCCCTGAGAATTCGTTTGCGACTCGGAGCGCAACTCAGGGGCCAACGTCCCCACGTGCACAGGGCAGTACCAGGGTACAGGGCCGCACTCAGGACCATTACATGGGGGGCCCTGAGTTTTCGGTTGCGACTCAGCATCCGACCCAGCGGGACATTGGGTGTGTTGAGCAGGCCGTAACGGGCGGGTGTCATGGGACACCTTCGAGCTATGCGGGTGCGGTTCGGACGCCGCCTCAGTTGTCGCCCCGCTCGTCGCCTCGTCCTCGTCGGTCACATGTGATGTCCCCCCCGCTCATGGAGCGGCCATGGTTGAATTCACGCCCACCCCCCTTTACGGGGAATCGTAGGTTGGGAATGGAACCGGCGCGTGGGCCATTTGTACAATGGGACCCTCTGGCGTATAGCTGCATACCTGATCGGTTACAGGCACAGTGGGGCCCCGGGGGTCCTCGCTAGGAATTTGCGGCCCAACCATTTGTTGCCCCCCAACCGGAGACGGTGGTGTTACCGATCGCCTCTGTGCTTGTTTGGGATTTGGCGGGCAACCCAACAAACGTTCGCGCCCTACTAGATTCTGGAGCTCAGGGCTGCATTGTATCGAATGATTTAGCAAAATGGTTGGGCCTCAAGGTAAATAGGTATAATAAATCAATACGGGGCGTGGGGAATGTTACGGTTACGAATGTAGTTGGTCAATCGGTGATCACGTTCTCTCCACGTTATGACATTTTGACAAAAACATCCGTGCAAGCTTTAGTAATGACGCATGTCATGGGCAGACACCCCTTGGTGAAGTTGAATCCGGCCGTTCGATTCCTGACATCAGGACTCAAGTTGGCGGATCCCGATTTTGACACTCCAGCCCCAGAACGTCTGCTACTGGGAGCAGACGTTCTGGGTAGGTTTCTGTTGTCGGATCGGCGAGTTCTTCAGCCGGACGGGTTGATTGCTGTGGATACTAAGTTTGGTCACGTGATCATGGGTCCGGCATTGCCAATGGTTAGGCCTGCCGAGTCAGATGGCATACTTATTGGCTCAGCGTTGTCAGACGTTATCCAACGTTTCTGGGAGATAGAGGAACCTCCCACCGTTCGTCGAGTCGACGCAGACGAAGAAGAGTGCGAGTTGTTTTACCAGAATAGTACTGGTCGCCTTCGTTCTGGTCGTTTTGTAACTCGACTGCCTTTCAGGGCCGATCGACCGCCACTAGGAGAATCTAGGAAGATGGCTGAGACGAGATTGATGTCGATGGAGCGTAGGATGACAAGGGACGCCGTATTTAAACAAAAATATGTTGATTTCATGAGGGAGTATGAGTCGTTAGGACACATGTCGGTATCGGGTGTGGACTGGAGATCTGAGGATCATTGTTTCCTTCCACACCATGCCGTCCTACGAACCCCTACCGGCAAGATTCGAGTTGTTTTTGATGGGTCAGCACCTACCTCGAACGGGATGTCCCTGAATCAGTGTCTACATTCGGGACCCAAGTTGAGTCGTGATATTTCGGATATTCTCACGAGCTTTCGGAGGCACCAGATTGTATTTGTCGCAGACATTCGGATGATGTTTAGGCAAACGGTAATTCATCCGGCTGACAGAACGTATCAGTTGATACTGTGGCGTGAGTCCACGGCCGAGCCAGTCAAGGTCTATGAGTTAAACACGAACACGTATGGGTTACGGTCTAGCCCGTATTTGGCGATGCGTACCCTGCGGGAGTTGGCGTCGCGTGACCGTGTGAGCTATCCTAGAGCCGCCGCTATCCTGGAGCAAGATTTGTACGTCGATGACGTCTGCACAGGGGCAGCCAGTGTAGAGGAAGCTCTGGACCGACGTGACGAGCTCATTCAATTGCTGGAACGAGGCGGCTATGAACTACGCAAGTGGATGTCCAACTCCCCTGAGTTGATGGCTGGTCTCCCAGATGAGTTTCAACAAGACCCGCACGTTTTTGAAAATCCTGACAACCCTAACATGTTGTCAGTGCTTGGAATTCAGTACCGGCCCGTCCATGATGAGTTTACCTATCGGGTGGTTTTAGAAACACCGAAGGCCTGGACGAAGCGGTCAGTACTGTCAACGATTGCGAGAACGTTCGACCCGAATGGATGGATTTCTCCAGTCACCTTTGCTCTCAAATGTTTTATGCAAAGGCTATGGGCGGCTCAGTTGACCTGGGACACCCACCTCTCAGGTGATTTGTTGACTGATTGGACGCGAATGTTCACCTCGCTATCGGACATAAATAATGTATCGCTGCCGAGGATATTGGTCCCTGCTGGGGATTACAGGGCAACCCTTCACGGGTTTTGTGATGCCTCTGAACGAGGGTTTGCGGCAGCGGTTTATTTGCGAACCGTCACCTCCACCGGGGAGGTCGACGTGCGTTTGGTTTTGGCAAAAAGCAAGGTAGCGCCTATTCGGACAAGGATGACGATTCCAAAACTGGAACTGTCCGGGGCTGTTCTTTTGACCAAACTTTTGAATCATCATTCTAACAGTGTTGCGTGGGTCAGTGGTTTTGGAGGATACGGTGTACGCGTGGACGGACAGCCAGATTGTTTTGTGCTGGCTGAAGGCTTCGGTCCATAACTTAGTTGTGTCGTCTGAGGTCCCACTGACCTGGAGACATGTACCAGGAGAATTGAACCCGTCTGATTGTGCATCCAGGGGATGTCGGGCTCCTGAACTCGTTAGACACCATTTGTGGTGGGGACCACCCTGGCTTGCCAAGAGAGAATCGGACTGGCCCCACAGCCATGTAGTAGTATCTTCGGATCATGGCCCCAGAGCGGCCGTGCATGTTACCCAGAAGGCTGAGGACCCTGACGCCGGGTTTCTGCTGGACCGGTATAGCTCACTTGACAAGTTGATAAACGTGTCCACTTGGATTAGGAGATTCGCTCGAAATTGTCGTACTCCTCGCGATCAGCGAACGTTGAACCCTATTCTGACTCCGGCAGAGCGAAACGAGTCGCTATTGAATTTGGTCCGGTTGGTACAGTCCTCGAAGTTTGGGGCAGAATTGGAGATTATACGAAGTGGACGTTCGAAATTGAAGGGAACCGTCGCGCGTCTCAACCCCTTTGTTGATTCGACCGGGTTACTTCGGGTAGGAGGAAGATTGCGCAATGCGAATCTGTCGTATTCGGCTCGTCACCCACTTCTGCTCCCCAAGGGGAGACAGTTAGTTGAATTGCTGGTGACTGATCGTCATATTAAAAACGCGCATGCCGGCTGTAACGCGTTGTTGGCCACGCTTCAGCGGGAGTTTTGGATCTTATCTACCCGCCGTGTCATACGGAACATCGTGTTTCGGTGCATGCCTTGTTATCGACTTAAGGCTGCCACGATGCAACCTCTCATGGGGGACTTGCCCCCTGATCGTGTGAATGAGGTCAGACCGTTTTCAGGTGTTGGTACGGATTTTGCAGGACCGTTTATGGTGAAGAGTTCACGATTGCGTACCGCTAGGCAATACAAGGCGTACCTATGTGTGTTTGTTTGTTTATCCACCAAGGCGGTACATCTCGAGCTCGTTGCTGATCTCTCGACAGAGGCTTTCATTGCTTGTTTGGATAGGTTTGTTTCTCGAAGGGGACTTCCAACTTTGATCCGCTCTGATAACGGCACTAACTACATCGGTGCGGAACGATACTTACGAGAGATAGTCAACTTTTTGAATGTAAATAAAGTGGATATTGGAACGGCCCTCTCCCGTCGGGGTATACAGTGGACCTTCAGCCCACCGATTTGCCCCCACTGGGGTGGGATTTTTGAGGCCGTAGTTAAGTCAGCTAAGACGCACTTGGGGCGTATAGTAGGTCAGACCGCGCTGACTTTTGAGGAGCTCGCGACATTGTTTTGTAAGATCGAGGCCGTTCTCAATTCGCGACCGTTGTGTCCGCTCAGCTCGGATCCAAATGACCTGGAGGCTCTGACCCCAGGCCATTTCTTGATAGGACAGCCACTTAACAGGTTGCCCGAGCACCCCTTCGAGGGAGTGAAATTGTATCGGTTGTCAAGGTATCAGATGTTGCAGCAGTTTACTCAGAATTTCTGGAAGCGTTGGTCGCTCGAGTATCTGCATATCTTACAACAGCGCCTTAAGTGGACTGACAAAACTAGCCCCCCTAGTGTTGGTGACCTCGTTCTGGTTAAGGATGCTAACCTACCGTCACTACGTTGGCGCAGGGGGCGCATTGTTAACTTGTTCCCTGGCAAGGACGGGACCCCCCGGTCTGCAGAGGTTCTAGTAGGAGGCTCGGTTCTAAAACGAGCGGTAGCAACGTTGTCTCGGCTGCCCGTAGATTAGGGGACAGGTGGGTGCCTGTCCGGGCGGGTGATTGTTCGATTCCAAATCGATATTCGATCGATGGTTTCTGAACGGCTATTTTTGAATTTGACGTTAGCTGCCAACCTAGCAGTTTTTGTTGACAACTGACAGACGAAAGCCCTCGCAATGTAAACGCGTTTTGATTAGGGTGTTGAAATTAAATCGCAGGCCATCTGGAATGTATTCGGGTTTCCCTCAGTATTGTTCATATAGCTGAGTGTGTTATTGTTTCTCGAACCAGATAAAGTTAGCATTTTCGTGCCCGATTGTTTTTACCACGTAACATAACCTGTGTTGGAACACTGTGCTCATTGAAGCTGGCCCGCCAGTCATACCTGGTTGGCTGAAGAACCTGTCCACCAAGAAGAGCCTAGGGTGCATCCGGGCCTTGCAGAGAGACAGGAGGTTGACGGGACCGAAGCACAGACCAGGTTAGATCGACCCCAATTAACTTCAGCCCGGTGAATCGCCGACGTTCACGCTTCTTGGCAACTGATCGTTACGCTACCTCGTAGCTGATGGGCCCCTACGAGGTCATTAGGTGCTGAGAAGCCTGAACAACTCCATAAGAGAATATCTAGATGACACGACACTGTAAGTTTAATACACAATTGAATATTTGTATGCCAATGCGCCAAACATAGAGATACGATATTATAAATATTTAAGATCATTATACTATAACCTATGTTTTACAAATAAATACCTTTGACTTTGACTTTGATAAAACACAACAAATAATTTCTTTTTTTGGGTTCCGTACCCAACGGGTAAGAACGGAACCCTATTACTAAGACTTCGCTGTCCGTCCGTACGTCCGTCCGTCCGTCTGTCACCAGGCTGTATCTCAAGAACCTAGCTAGCTAGAGAGTTGAAATTTTCACAGATTATGTATTTCTGTTGCCGCTATAACAACAAATACTAAAAAACAGGATAAATCAATATTTAAGGGGGCTCCCATACAACAATACCACATACAAACTTATGGATGCACCTGGTTACATACATGGAGTGTGAAAGTAACCGCACCAATAACTTTGTAAACAATATTTTGCTGTGTAAAATCCAAACTATTCACTCCACACCATCGCTTCCATTGAACGGTGTTACGGAACCCTTCGTGCGCGATTTAGACTCGCACTTGACCGGTTTTTATTACCTAAAGCAACAAATCACCATATTTTCGTTTTAATTTTAATGAATAGCTTTATTGGAAATATTTTTTTCTTGATAGTGAGATCGTAAGTAACTTATCACATCTAGGCTCCTGTCATTTAACGAGCTGCGCAAGCGATTGCAAATGTAGCCCGCTGAGGAGAAAATTCTTTCAGGCTCTACACTTGTTGGTGGAATGGTTCTTAAATAGTTATATGCTAGTGAAAGGTTTTTACCACGACTGCCACCGTTTTCAAACAATGCCATTTCTATTTTGTCTGTTGTAAAGTAGGCGTCGCGCTCTTGATGTCTCGTCTTATTACTTTTTACGGCTGTAGCTTTTTTCATCTCTATATCAAGCTCATCCTTTTTGGACATAATCGGGTCTGGGACAAGAATTACATCGACTTCATCTGCATTTCCCACCTCATCTTCACCTTGCTCACATATATCGCATTTTTCGATCATTGACAATGGTTGTACGAGATTAACGATACCCCTGCACATTTCATCGCAAGAGGGCCGAGGAAATACAGCCAAACCATCATTTAGAAAATCAGCAAAGTATTGGTCCGGGTTCGTTAAGTATTGAAGTGTAGCTGCTTCTATAAGTCGTCGCTGCGAGTATCTTTTCTCTAAAGAATTTTCCATTTCCTTACTTATAGCTGTATTCATTCTTTTCAGTTTTTTCAATGCATATTTTATTGCGACATCAGCTGTTAACAAGGATGCATCCCGGCGACATAAACTATCAACGATAGTTTTCATTATGTCCAAAATCTCGTGAAGCTCATTTAAAGTTTTCCATTCGTCTCGGCTGAAGGTAATCTCAGAATTTATATCAAGTAGCGCTTTTGTGATGCATACTTTGAGTTTGAGAAAACGTTGTAGCATGTCTGAGATGCTACTCCCTTGTCTTTGCATCCAGAATCAAAGTATATTCTTTTCCGAAGTCAGAATTAACATGTTTTTGTAAAACATCAACATTTTTTGTCGGAGATTTTTTAAATATCTTGACTACTTTCCGGACTTTGGCTAGTAAATCAAAATACCTGAAATGTGACACTTGCCCCCGTGTTTCTTGTACAAATTCAACACCGTCATCATTATCATCGCCACTTGCTTCTGCATCTGAATGCTCTCTAATATTATAATCGTTAGTAGTTTCACTACTTCCAGCATCTCGGTGTAACAGCGTGGCTAATTCAGCTAATGGAATGTTATCCTCATCAATATGTTCTTCAACAACTACTTGATCTTCATCCATAGCAACAGCGTTTGTGTAGAAGACATTTGATATAGCCAGCTGAATTGCATGCGCAATGCATTTTTGGTGTAAGGATTTCAGTTGTATACCGATTTTTACCATCATGCTACACCCATCAGTAGTTTCTCCAACAACGTCCCTTTCTAAGGAAATTCCGAAGAATTCGAGTTTTTGATTGATCTGTTCACTACTTTTTTCTGCTGGTAATGATCCGTAAACCCTTTTGAGTCCCAAATTTTTGAATTTGTTGGGTCCGCTCAGATATGGTGAGTGTATATTTAAACTTAAATATCTGCGGTTTCTGTTTGAAGTCCATTCGTCGAATGAAATTGCGAACTTTACTTTTTCAGACAAAAGCTTTTCTATTTCTTTTTTTAGCTCTTTCTTCTTTTCATCGCAATATCTGCAAACCATCTCTCTAATAGTGTTTGCAGACATAGGAATTTTATGTCCTGCCTTTTCAAAAACCTGTCCGATGTCTTGGGAATTAGCTAGTGTCCGGAACGGAATGCCATCCAATGCAATCATACGGGATAAGTTTAACTTTTAAGTATTTAGCGAACGTCTTCAGCAAAATCCAACAATCCACAAAACAACCGAGCGTTCTCACAGTTATATCGTCACTGGAGTAACACGCGGCGAGGAAACAGGTTAGCGGGTGGCAGGGGCAGGGGGCGCGGACGCGGATGAGACGGCGCGGCGTGCGTGTACGGGTGCGTCCATGCAGTAGGTATATCTCGCGCGACCGGCGGCGCGACGTTGCCATATCGTGCTTTTGTGACAATGCGATTTTAAATCACGCGCTAATGGATCAGCCGCGGTTGATTTGAATGCGGAATTAACTAATTTTAGTATTTTCAAGAACCGGGGTAACCGGGTATGCTTCTTCAGAACCGGGTCTTTCGAGACCTTGGTATACCCGGGTAGTTAGGAACCGGGTATACCCGGGTGCATGCCCTACCTTCAATGCCGTAGCTGACTGTTACACGCACACACTGACGCGACACGTTGTCTGCAATTTCGGTCGGCTATAGCTACTGCCAGATAAAAGTACATTGACCTGCTAAGAATTTTTATGCGATTTGACGCTTGTCGCATACATTTTTCCCTTCCGGAGCATGCTGTCCGTTTCCCAAAACACCTGTACCAAAATAACAGTTTTTTAAACGACCGTACGCCAACAGATCCTTTTATCATAGGAACCGAATGCCAAAACACCCGTTTCTCATTGCATCCGTATGCCATAATATTCGTTTCTTGTGACACCCGTATACCCAAAAGATCCATTTCTCTTAGGATCCGTATGCCAAAACTCTCGTCTCTCATTGCATCCATATGACAAAAGATACGTTTCTCACGACATTAAAAAGAAGTTACACACCTCTATAAATGACGTAGTGACGGAAACGGATGTTGTGTGAAAGGGATATCAAGCTATACGTGTTTTTTGGGGTAAACACTTTCTGAGTTACGGATTATTAATAACGGTTGTGACGGGAACGGCCGTTTCAGGATTAAGACTTTCTGGGAAACGGATATCAAGCCAAACGTATATTTTGGGGAAAAAACATTCTGGAAGGCACATAAATCGGGAATCGGATTATTAAGGAAGAGTTAGTGAAGGGAACGGGTGTTTTGGGAACCGGATAGCATGTTCCGGAGCCCATTTTTCTTAGCGGGGTCAACTTTACTGCACGTTTATCTTGCAGTAGCTATACGAACTTGCACCCTAATAATAACCGCTAGTTACAGATGCACAGAATAGGGCGACTGTTTAATCTCGCCGTCAATAGCACCAAACAAGTTTACTAATTTCGATGATGTACCTATAGTAGGTGTAAAACAGAGGTGAGTCGTGGTAGAGTGACCAAGGTTGCGTATGCGAATCGAGGACTCGTTGACTCAGTCTTGAATCGATGACGTATCGAAAGAGGATGTGTCTTTGTTGAAATCGGTCAAGGCGCTCTGCAACTCTGCATAATTTAAGTCCATGGGGTATTACCGCCGAGTGTAAAGTAAATCGCCTGCTTATAAATAGAGCATAATTATTATTTGTGCCACATATCACATTGCTTTTTGAAATGCTCGTATTAAGGTGACACGAAAAAAAATTGTTTTTTTTGCGAATCCATTTGCAGTCATCTACAGATTAGATTTTTGGGTTAACGATTATTGAGTTAACGTTTATTTGGTTAAGGTTATTGGGTTAACGTTTATTTGGTTAAGATTCTTACTGACGGAAACCGCGATTGAATGAAAACACGGATGTGGCTACATCTAGGCTAGTATATTTTAGTTACTTTCATAGTGACATGTCCTATGGTATCTTATCGTGGGGGAAAGCAGCGGATATTCAAACTATTTTTATTTTACAGAAAAGAGCTATTCATGCAATTTTTAAAGAAATTGACATAATTACTAACTGTAGGTAGTCAATTTATTTTCGAAAACATAATGTATGTACGCATGAACCTTACAACATTTTCCAAACTTAGCGATAGCTGTAATAATCACAGACTACTTACTTGCGCCCCGTTTTAGACTCGCGAAGGTTAGCAATTCTTTCAAGGGTCAATGCGTTCTCTACTACAAGATACCTCTGGAGATCTTGAAATTGCCATTTAAGCAATTTAAAAACCATGTTAAAGCGACTTTGTCGAAAAAGGGATATTACTATGTTCAAGATTACTTAAATGACGGGACTGTATGGGGTTAATCTGGCTCAACACAGACCTTGCTGTTAATAATTTTGTAATTATTTATTCCTACTTATTAATTATGATTGATATTATAAAATTTGTATTAGTTAAGCACAATAAATTTTAAAAAAGAGATCTTAAAATCAATCTGTGGGACTTTCTACGCCCTTCTTCTCCCACAGTGATCCAATGTAGAGAAGTGGCAAAATATGACAATTGCTAAGTAAATTTAAATATCTACAATAATAAAGACATTTGGAATCTTGGAATTTTCTCGATAGAATTTAATTACGAAGCCCTTTGAAGTAATTTTTTTTATTTTTTCCTGGAATTCTGAAATCCTAACTAATTTCATTCGGAATTGCATTCAAAGTGTGGATATTATGTAAACTCTCCTTGAAAATATTTTTGACAAAATAGCGTATTTTTTTTAATGTCTAACCACATAAAATTTGTTTAAAAATAAATGCGCTACGTTATTTCAGTTTGAGTCGAGCGCATTGTTTGCGCTCTCTTTGTCATTCTTATGTGGATATAATTAACGCTTACTTGAGATGACGCAACTAACCGCGACTCTTTCGAACTTTAAAGTTGTAAGTTTTTCCGAGATTAGTTTAAACTCGCTTTCCACATGTCACGCCTAAGACCTTTTAATTACCCACAGGGTCTTTATTGGGGTTGCTTAGCAGTGATACTTGTTCAGAATGATGTCTCCAACAATCTTAGTTTACTGTCTTAGTCTCTATCCGATGTGACCCCACCAAATTGAATAGACCGATATTTTGTAAATCCACTGGTTTTCTCAGATGAGGTGGCATGACTGTGCTGTGGCCTCTGCCACCCCAGACGTGCCTCTGTCTGTGACTGGTCACAATACCAGATGGGGTGGCAGAGACACAACTTCACATACTATAACAACTTTATATTTATGCACTTGTGCATGTAGTGTATCTACCAGTTAGTTCAATAGTTCACTAATATCTATCTTTATCAGAACTCATAGGTGGTCTATCCTTCACATTAAATTATTCCTATCAACTTTAGGTTTGCTGGAAGAGATCTCAATTTAGAGATAAGCATGCCTTTGTAGATGTCTTTTCTGTTTTGTATCTTATGTCGTTTTAAGTGCAATAAATATATGTTCGATTCCAAATCGATATTCGATCGATGGTTTCTGAACGGCCATTTTGAATTTGACGTTGCTGCCAACCTAGCAGTTTTTTGACAACTGACAGACGAAAGCCCTCGCAATGTAAACGCGTTTTGGTTAGGGTATTGAAATTAAATCGCAAGCCATCTGGAATGTATTCGGGTTTCCCTCAGGATTGTCTATATAGCTGAGTGTGTTGTGGTTCCCCGAACCAGATAAAGTTCGCATTTACGTGGCCGATTGGTTTTTACCACGTAACATAACCTGTGTTGGAACACTGTGCTCATTGAAGCTGGCCCGCCAGTCATAGGAGGTTGGCTGAAGAACCTGTCTACCAAGAAGAGCCTAGGGTGCAACCGGGCCTTGCAGAGAGACAGGAGGTTGACGGGACCGAAGCACAGACCAGGTTAGATCGACCCCAATTACTTCAGCTCGGTGAATCGCCGACGTTCACACTTCTTGGCAACTGATCGTTACGCTACCTCGTAGCTGATGGGCCCCTACGAGGTCATTAGGTGCCGAGAAGCCTGAACATTTTGGTAGCTAGAGCGTGGCTTCCTGAGATTTGCAGCCGTCAAGGGCTCCAGGAAGGCACGATTTGGGACTATCAATCTGTAGGTATAGGGGGTTAAGTAACTTGGTTGTTCCTGTATCCACATAGATTGGTAGTATTGTAAGCTATAAGTCTATTGCTGGTAGTAGACAGACAGATATTGAATTGAAATTTGCATTGAATTACCAGTTAGTCAATCTATTAGTGGTCTAGTAATGCTATTGAAGAATGTTTTGGTTAACATAGGTAGTTACATCTATTGATAGCAGGCTATTGCATTGTTTTCAGTTTATAGCAATTTATAACTTGAACTAATATTGACTATCTGTATGTGTTGTAGTGATAAAGGGAGACTAAATTGTTATTTACAGAATTTATATAGATATAAAACTCGGTTCCTATTGTTTAAGGAAAATAACATTGTTTAAGTTATAGTTTAGGGTTCCCTCGTTTGGGTTATAGACTGGAGGGTCCAATAAAATTGAGTTACTGCAAATTGTGAGTAAGTATCGTTCCGATCATGTTGTTATCTGAAATCCAGAAGGGTGTTTCTAAGGAACTCAGATGGTTTTCCTCCGCACACGGTCTGATAGACCGTTTAGATAGGCATGATGTGGTATTGGAGCGGTCTATGGACGTTAAGGAACGTTACAATAGGGTGCTCGAATTGTCCGCGCAGGCGGAATCAGTTGATGGTTGTGCACCTGACAGGCTGTCACGGTTGATAGGGGATGTCGACCAATGTATGGAGATGGCAGCTGCTATCACGCAGAAGGCTGCGGACATACGTAGACAGCGCGAGTCCAGCCATGATGGTGACATTGAAGCACCTCTGCCGCATCAGAGATCGGGGTCCAGGTTACCTGCCATAACTATGCCTACTTTTGACGGCGTGTCCGGTGAATGGATGAGCTTCATCAATCTGTTCGACAGTTTGGTGCACATGCGATCGGACATTACCAAGTCTGTCAAGATGGCTCAGCTGGTGGCAGCATTGAGGGGTGAGCCTAGGGAGCTGGTCGCTCATTTGACAGTTACGGAGGGTAACTATGAAACGGCCAGGCAATTGTTGGTCAGACGTTACCATAACAAACGGAGGTTGGCCGATGCCCAACTGAACCGTTTGTTTAGTATCCCGGATGTGAACAAGGTCGGGGCCATACAGACGGAGGTTTTGAACCCATTGTTGTCCGTCACCAAGGCTCTAGAGAATCTTGGACTTCCGGTTGGTGAATGGTCGTACCTACTGTTGTACATTGTACTTTCCCGCCTACCCGCTGACGTGCAGACTCGTTTCGAACAGTCTCACGGGAGGTCGGCCGAGGACCTGCCCGCCTTCTCCGACTTGGTCGGATTCTTGGAAGAGGAGGCTCGACGGGCAGCGAATTTGGGGTTGACGGTCACCCATCCTTCGGAGCCACAGAGAGCTGCCGGGAGCGCTGTGAGTAGGGGCCCTCCGACGAGGAAGGACCGCACCAACCGGCAGTCGTATGGGACTGTGAGCGAATTGACCCCACATGGTGAGACCTGCCCATGTTGTAGGCAGATTGGCCATGCTGTGGCCAATTGCAATAAGTTCGGGGAACTTAGGGTTCAGGGACGGCGCCGGATGGCCAAGCAGCGGAGCTGGTGTTTCCTGTGCCTCGGGCCACACATGGCTAGGGACTGCACGCGCACAAAAATGTGCGGATATTGTGGTGGGGCCCACAACAATCTGTTGTGCATGAACCGGTGCGGCCAACAGCCTTCACAGGGCCGTACCCAGGGTGACACGGCATGGGGCCCTGAGAATTCGTTTGCGACTCGGAGCGCAACTCAGGGGCCAATGTCCCCACGTGCACAGGGCAGTACCAGGGTGCAGGGCCGCACTCAGGACCATTACATGGGGGGCCGTGAGTTTTCGGTTGCGACTCAGCATCCGACCCAGCGGGACATTGGGTGTGTTGAGCAGGCCGTAACGGGCGGGTGGCATGGGACACCTTCGAGCTATGCGGGTGCGGTTCGGACGCCGCCTCAGTTGTCGCCCCGCTCGTCGCCTCGTCCTCGTCGGTCACATGTGATGTCCCCCCCGCTCATGGAGCGGCCACGGTTGAATTCACGCCCACCCCCCTTTACGGGGAATCGTAGGTTGGGAATGGAACCGGCGCGTGGGCCATTTGTACAATGGGACCCTCTGACGTATAGCTGCATACCTGATCGGTTACAGGCACAGTGGGGCCCCGGGGGTCCTCGCTAGGAATTTGCGGCCCAACCATTGGTTGCCCCCCAACCGGAGACGGTGGTGTTACCGATCGCCTCTGTGCTTGTTTGGGATTTGGCGGGCAACCCAACATACGTTCGCGCCCTATTAGATTCTGGAGCTCAGGGCTGCATTGTATCGAATGATTTAGCAAAATGGTTGGGCCTCATAAATAATGTATCGCTGCCGAGGAAATTGGTCCCTGCTGGGGATAACAGGGCAACCCTTCACGGGTTTTGTGATGCCTCTGAACGAGGGTTTGCGGCAGCGGTTTATTTGCGAACCGTCACCTCCACCGGTGAGGTCGACGTGCGTTTGGTTTTGGCAAAAAGCAAGGTAGCGCCTATTCGGACAAGGATGACGATTCCAAAACTGGAACTGTCCGGGGCTGCTCTTTTGACCAAACTTTTGAATCACACTCTAACAGTGTTGCGTGGGTCAGTGGTTTTGGAGGATACGGTGTACGCGTGGACGGACAGCCAGATTGTTTTGTGCTGGCTGAAGGCTTCGGTCCATAACTTAGAGGTTTTTGTTGAATAGAATAGAATAGAATAGAATAGAATAGAATAGACATTTATTCGCTGTATCAGCACAAACACAAGAACATAAAAGTATTACATGGAATGAAGTAGGTACTATTTAAAAATAAAATAAAATTAAGCAATAAAACTACCCGCTATTAGTACCCATAAACATTTGTGAGGGGTTTCGCTGCCATGTGCACATGCTGCGACAGCAAAAGGGTTCAGACTCAGCATAATGTCACAGGAGATCCTGTGACTCTGGTTTTCAGTCTGGGGCCCAGAAGATATAATATGATTTAAAATATTAATTTGTCCAGGTGGCAAGTGTAATAAATAAAATAAACTAAACTTAATATTGGTGGGAAGTGTGAGAATAACCTAGGCTAAGTACCTATTCTCAGAATAAATAAAAATTAAAAACAAATGAAATGTGCGGAATTAAGTTGTGAAAGAGAATTGTAAATTGCATGGTTGTTGCATGCAAATGTTTGGTTTGTTGAATTGTATTGTAAGTAATAATGTCAAATCATAGATACACAAGAAAATATAAAATTTAAATTAAATCACTACATATACACATTAAGGATTTGAATAAATCTTAAGAATAAAATAAAATAAAATAAGCTGGAAAACGCGGCACGCAGCACCACGTCAGCGGTCGTGGCAGCATCAGGTACTCTGCTTTTGTTGCTCCAATAACTGTGCTCGAATTCGTCTTTTGAATATTGTTTTTGTTTTGAGCTCTCTCAGCGGAGGGGGTATGTTATTCCAGCATTTTGTGGCAAGGTACCTGAAGCCGCCACGAAACGCCGCAGTTCCGTGGCGAGGAACAGATAGAACGCAGGTATTATTTCTGTTTGTGTGGTGGCGCGAAAACCTCCAGGTCAGTTTTTCAAATAAGTATTCAGGTTTACCTGTTTTAATAACACCAAACAAAAGTGTTGAAAAATATAAATCTTGTCTCGCCCTTAATTTCAGCATATCGGCACTATTGAAATATGGTGTGACATGCGTGCGCGGAGGAATCTTGAAGCAATACCGAGCACAGGCGTTTTGTACCCTTTGTATCAACTTCTCTGTTCGTTTGTATACACATGGGCCGTAAACCAACAAGCCATAGTTTATTTTAGAGAGCACCAGAGATTCACAAAGCCTGACACGCATATCAACACTTATAAATCTTCTAACCTTGTACAAAACTTTGAGCCGATAAAAGCAGGCTTTTACGACTTCTACAACATGTTTTTCAAAGCGTAATTCACTGTCCATTAGTATGCCAAGGTTTCGGGCCTCACTGACTCGTTCCAGGCGAACACCTGAGATTGAAATTTCGGGATCATAGTCAATTATGGATTTTACTTGTGTTTTTGAGCCAATAATTAAGTACTTTGACTTCGATGGGTTTAAAACTAATGCATTTTTGGCAGACCAGAGGGACACCTTAGCGAGATCCTCATTTATATTTCTGACGGCCTCTTCGATGTTATCTTTATTGGAATCTATATACAACTGAAGATCATCAGCATATAAATGGCACTTACTGTGCTTAATGCAAACTATTATATCTGCACTGTACAAAATAAATAGTATAGGTCCCAGAATGGACCCCTGAGGGACGCCTCTTCCAGAGAGTATGCAATCAGATGAGATACTAGATCCATCCTTTCCACTAATAACAACTTGTTGGTAACGATAGACAAGATAGCTCTCAATCCACTTTATCGACTCAATATGAAAGCCATAGTAATTTAGTTTAGACAGCAACATATTTACATTTAAACAGTCGAAAGCTCGAGAAAAGTCCAGTAATGCCAGTATAGTACCAAAACCCTTGTCCTGGGATGCTAGGATATTATCCACGACATCTAGTAAGGCAGTGGTTGTGCTGCGTTCTTTTCTAAACCCTGACTGCAACTTAGGCAAAATCCCATTTTTTTCCAGGAATGAAGTGATCTGGTTACATATAATCCTTTCCAAAACTTTGGATAAGTATGGTAGTATACTTATCGGTCTAAGATCAGTCACATTTTTCGGGTCATTATTTTTAGGAATTGGCCGAATAGTCGATTTTTTCCAGAGCCCTGGGAAGGTAAAAGTGGTGATTGACCGATTCACAATAGCTGTAATGATCCTAAGAGTTGTAGGTAGTGTAAATAGAACCATACTTCTAGTTATTCCATCACTACCGCGGGCTTCTGATGGGATGTTTAAAATAATTTTTCCCACTTCGCTCTCATTGACCGGGTGCATCTGAAAAGTCGCGTTACAATACCTGTGATGCTCGAAGTAACTAAGATTAGATATCGTAACACCATTGTCTCCAGGCACATTGAGGAAGTGGGTGATCATCTCATTTGGATCGTTCAGATGCTCTGGCAATTCGTTGTACTTCTTGGGAAGAACTGTATTCTTAAGAGTTTGCCATAGCTTCTTAGGATTTCCGATATTATTATTAATATTATGTTCGAAAAATGCCTTCTTTTCTGAGTAAAGACTGACAGCAACAAGGTGTTTCAAAGATTTATACTGGTCTCTGTCAACCGGAAGTCGAGATTGCTTATATTTATCGTGTGCCCTATCACGAAGTTGCATCATGTACTTAACATTACTGGTTAACCACGGTTTTGACACTTCCCTGACTATCGTTTTACGCTCTGGTGCATGCTTATCATAAAGTGCTAGCAAGTACTCATTGAAGGTCGACACCATAAGGTCCACATTGTCACAGTGTAGAATCACGTCCCAGTTAATATTTTGCAGGTCATTGTCGAATGTTACCATGTTAATATTTTTAAATGGTCTATACATGACAGTGCGAACAGGAGGTTTATCTTTCTTAATTTTAACTTTTGCGGTTACAATTGCGTGATGCCCGAGATCAGGAATGTGATCAACTGATATTGAAGTAAGAATTACGTCCGTACAGACCAAGTCAATTAGGGTTGCGCTATGGTCAGTAAAATGGGTCGGTTTATCGACAATATTTACCAGATTGGAGTACGCTAGGAATTGTTGTAATTTACATGTCATATTGTTGCCTGTATCAAGAAAATCTATGTTAAAATCGCATAATAGTATTACCTTATCAAAATGGGAAAAACTAGATAAAGAATCGGTAAGTGCATCAAAGAAAGTATTAACATTCATCCACGGTGGTCGATAGGCGGTTCCAATAATAATTTTAATACCGTTTACATTCATAGATAGCCACATCTGTTCGACACCAACGGTGGATTCTGGATGGGAGTGTAGTCTCGCCTTTATACCTATCTTCACATAAAATCCCACCCCGCCACTCCGCGCCAGTCTGACGCTGCGCGGGCGCGCGATATGTCGCAGTCTATAGCCGGGGATGTCGGGGGCGTAACCTACGTCGTCCTGGCGCAACCACGTCTCATTGATGGCCAATAGGTCCGGAGCTCGCTGCTCCACCGCAACTATGAGCTCATCGTGTCCAGTACCTAAAGAACCCGCGTTCCAGAAACCAACTTTTAAGAACTTTGTATTATAAGATTTTGAGAAAATAATAATGTAATAAAGCAGAAGTGTGTGTGTTTTGTTGAAAATCATGTAGTGATTTGTTATGAGTATCATTATTGTATAGGTGTATTATATGATAATAGCAGTTAATTAAATAATATTTACGCGAACATGATAAATAGTGATTGTGAGCAACCTGTGGGACTATAGCAATCATCGTGCGTAATCTGAACCAATCCACAGCCCCGCGGGCACACACAGCAACGGAACCCTCACACGTAAATGACTTCGTTTCAAAATTGTTTAAAACATTTAAAAACTTATTTACCAAGAAAAAACATTGTAGACAGTTTATACAACACAAAAATAAACAAATTATAAGCAGTGACGAACACAGTGAAAATTGGTAATGCGAGCGATTCAAATATTCAATCTCTGCGCAAACACTGGCACTACCCAAAAACACGGACTAAGTCAGCCTCAACACGCAGATGGTATTTGGTGGACAAGTTCTCTCGTCTGGCAAAAATGCGACCGTCCGTGGTCCAAACGTAACGCCATTTCGCCGCGAACCCCATGTTGCGGGCTTTGGCAAACAAGACACGGTTTTTCTTGGTCAGACGCTCATTAATAAAAACCTTCTGTGGCACGTGCGGTGGAAGGCCCAGGCCTTCAGTGGTAGCTCCTCGGCGAACCCTCGCGTTCTTCAGGAACTCGTCGCGCAGCACCCGACGCGCCAAGCTGACCACGATGATGCGTGGGCGGCGCGCCTTGTTGCCGCTGCCGCCGCCGTCAGTCACCTGCTGGTCGCGCGGGCCCACGCGCGTGGCCCTTACTACGTCTCGCTCGTCCAGCGACACGCCGAGCTTCACCGCGAACGCGGCTACGAGATGCAGCACCGACTCGCCCTCGTACTCCGGGATCCCCGATACCTCCACGTCGTTGAGGAGTGAGCTCTGCTCCTGCTCGTTCACTTCGGCCCGCAGCTGGACCACTTCCTTCTCCAGCTCGGCGTCAGGTGAGCCCCCACTCCTTTTTGCCTCTGCAACCTCAAGCCTTAATGCCTGATTCTCTAGCTCGAGGGCATCTAGCCTGGCCTTCACGACATCGGTTGAATCTCCCAGCTCCTTAATTTTAGCTTGTAATTCGTCCGTAGCTTTGGAGAATTCAAGCTGCAACCTGGCGGTAAACGCGTTCATTTCCTTTTTAAGGTCATCACTAATTATTGCAAGCTTCGCATCGAGCTTCGTGTCCAGTATTTCGGCCCACCTGTCAAGAGATGAATCAAGCGTACGAAGATTGTTCTGCTCCGGAGTTTTATACGCTGGCGCCACCGCGAGGCTGATATCGGCAGCAGTGTCATCCAGTGACATGTTCGTCTGGTCTAGAGACGATTCGTAGTGGCGAGTGATAATAGTATCATCCCCTCGCGTGCCCCTTGTCCTGGTGACGTTCTGACACTGAGCTGCAGGACATTGCCAAGTTTTACGCAACGTCTGCATGTTTGCCATAAATTGGGCGGATGTAATATTAAGGCATGCGTAGTGGTACGGGCCTTTGCAGAGCTGGCACTTCAATAGTTCGCCTTCATAAACTGAACCCGCGCAAGCCAAACATTTGTCCATTATGGAGATTAAATAATCCACTCATATGGGTTAATGGCCAACTTTCAACCTCGAACGCACGAAAGAGGCGGAATCGAGACGAACAATATCAGTACGTCGTCGGGCCTATTACTGTATTTGTTGCGAACCGTGTCTCCCAGATTGTGTCGTCTGAGGTCCCACTGACCTGGAGACATGTACCAGGAGAATTGAACCCGTCTGATTGTGCATCCAGGGGATGTCGGGCTCCTGAACTCGTTAGACACCATTTGTGGTGGGGACCACCCTGGCTTGCCAAGAGAGAATCGGACTGGCCCCACAGCCATGTAGTAGTATCTTCGGATCATGGCCCCAGAGCGGCTGTGCATGTTACCCAGAAGGCTGAGGACCCTGACGCCGGGTTTCTGCTGGACCGGTATAGCTCACTTGACAAGTTGATAAACGTGTCCACTTGGATTAGGAGATTCGCTCGAAATTGTCGTACTCCTCGCGATCAGCGAACGTTGAACCCTATTCTGACTCCGGCAGAGCGAAACGAGTCGCTATTGAATTTGGTCCGGTTGGTACAGTCCTCGAAGTTTGGGGCAGAATTGGAGATTATACGAAGTGGACGTTCGAAATTAAAGGGAGCCGTCGCGCGTCTCAACCCCTTTGTTGATTCGACCGGGTTACTTCGGGTAGGAGGAAGATTGCGCAATGCGAATCTGTCGTATTCGGCTCGTCACCCACTTCTGCTCCCCAAGGGGGGACAGTTAGTTGAATTGCTGGTGACTGATCGTCATATTAAAAACGCGCATGCCGGCTGTAACGCGTTGTTGGCCACGCTCCAGCGGGAGTTTTGGATCTTATCTGCCCGCCGTGTCATACGGAACATTGTGTTTCGGTGCATGCCTTGTTATCGACTTAAGGCTGCCACGATGCAACCTCTCATGGGGGACTTGCCCCCTGATCGTGTGAATGAGGTCAGACCGTTTTCAGGTGTTGGTACGGATTTTGCAGGACCGTTTATGGTGAAGAGTTCACGATTGCGTACCGCTAGGCAAAACAAGGCGTACCTATGTGTGTTTGTTTGTTTATCCACCAAGGCGGTACATCTCGAGCTCGTTGCTGATCTCTCGACAGAGGCTTTCATTGCTTGTTTGGATAGGTTTGTTTCTCGAAGGGGACTTCCAACTTTGATCCGCTCTGATAACGGCACTAACTACATCGGTGCGGAACGATACTTACGAGAGATAGTCAACTTTTTGAATGTAAATAAAGTGGATATTGGAACGGCCCTCTCCCGTCGGGGTATACAGTGGACCTTCAGCCCACCGATTTGCCCCCACTGGGGTGGGATTTTTGAGGCCGTAGTTAAGTCAGCTAAGACGCACTTGGGGCGTATAGTAGGTCAGACCGCGCTGAATTTTGAGGAGCTCGCGACATTGTTTTGTAAGATCGAGGCCGTTCTCAATTCGCGACCGTTGTGTCCGCTCAGCTCGGATCCAAATGACCTGGAGGCTCTGACCCCAGGCCATTTCTTGATAGGACAGCCACTTAACGCGTTGCCCGAGCACCCCTTCGAGGGAGTGAAATTGTATCGGTTGTCAAGGTATCAGATGTTGCAGCAGTTTACTCAGAATTTCTGGAAGCGTTGGTCGCTCGAGTATCTGCATATCTTACAACAGCGCCTTAAGTGGACTGACAAAACCAGCCCCCCTAGTGTTGGTGACCTCGTTCTGGTTAAGGATGCTAACCTACCGCCACTACGTTGGCGCAGGGGGCGCATTGTTAACTTGTTCCCTGGCAAGGACGGGACCCCCCGGTCTGCAGAGGTTCTAGTAGGAGGCTCGGTTCTAAAACGAGCGGTAGCAACGTTGTCTCGGCTGCCAGTAGATTAGGGGACAGGTGGGTGCCTGTCCGGGCGGGTGATTGTTCGATTCCAAATCGATATGCGATCGATGGTTTCTGAACGGCCATTTTGAATTTGACGTTGCTGCCAACCTAGCAGTTTTTTGACAACTGACAGACGAAAGCCCTCGCAATGTAAACGCGTTTTGGTTAGGGCATTGAAATTAAATCGCAAGCCATCTGGAATGTATTCGCGTTTCCCTCAGGATTGTCTATATAGCTGAGTGTGTTGTGGTTCCCCGAACCAGATAAAGTTCGCATTTACGTGGCCGATTGGTTTTTACCACGTAACATAACCTGTGTTGGAACACTGTGCTCATTGAAGCTGGCCCGCCAGTCATAGGAGGTTGGCTGAAGAACCTGTCTACCAAGAAGAGCCTAGGGTGCACCCGGGCCTTGCAGAGAGACAGGAGGTTGACGGGACCGAAGCACAGACCAGGTTAGATCGACCCCAATTACTTCAGCTCGGTGAATCGCCGACGTTCACACTTCTTGGCAACTGATCGTTACGCTACCTCGTAGCTGATGGGCCCCTACGAGGTCATTAGGTGCCGAGAAGCCTGAACAATATATGACATACTAAAACTTTTTAACAGCTGCCATGATTTTGACAGTTGTCACTCCTTTTGGTATCTGTCACTAATTTTGGCAAGTGTCACTATTTTTAAAGGTCTGATAATAATAGTAGCAAAGCAAAGTTATATATAGCGACAGCTGTCAAAACAAGTGTCAGCTGTCAAAGCCATAACTGTCAAAAATTATAAAGATGTTGTATGATTTGAAGTTGTGTCTCTAGCACCAGTCCCACCCCATCTGAGGAAAGACATGTTAATTGGGCTGGCCTGGCTGTGCGGCATCTGAGTAAGCGTATGTTATATTTGAAAAATGTCGGTCTTTTCGATTTGGTGGGGTTACATCAGATACGACAGACCACGGAAAACAAACGCACTGCATCCTGTATAGGTAGTATAGCGATTAACATTCTGTGCCATATCTAATCGAACATAATATTAGCAAATTGCAAATTAAACAACTGTATTCTAAAAATAAAAATCTTTTATTTGTATTTATCCAGAGGTCAACTCTTCCTAATTTATAAAAAATGAAAAATAGTATCATCATATCACATTTTTTTTACAATGCAAGTAAGACTGTTTACATGTTAATGCGTTTATAATATTAAGCCTGCCGTCAAGTCAATTCTGAGTATAACACATCAACTCAACACATAGGTTAACTCATAGGTCACTTAATTTAGATTACAAATAAAAAATAATACAAGAGAAACAAATCATAGTCTAATTTAGATTACAAAACAAAATTAATATAAGAGAAAATGATATCCGTCGCTACTCGCTACCCGGTCCTTTGCCAGTGGCTCTCAGTCTGCAAGTAAAAAAACAAATAAGGATGCACTAAATTATACATTTGTGACAAGGTAACTAATTTAGTTGAATTTATTTAGGAAATATTAAACTGTACATCAAAAATACTGATTTGCACAGCAAATATAAGGGCAAAATACTGCGGTAGTTTAGATGAAGGGTAAAGGGGGTGAGCGAAGCGAAGCCCCGTTTATCCTTCGTGTTAGGTTCAACATGTAAGAACAACAAAACAAACTTAAAACATAAACTTAAGTACTCATTAAATATTTAAAACATAGAAAGTGTTTTTGCTGATCCTTTTTTGCTGTGCAAATCATTATTTTTGATGTGCGGTTAAATACTAGCCAATTTATTTTAACATATATTCGAAACCGCTTTCTGTAAAATAACGTTGTTTGGTTCAATGACTAGAGCATCTTGATCAGATATTTTGAATGGTGTCCTTTTTAAATGGCCATCTTGAAACATTAACAAACAGGCACTTACGTTGCTTCTGGCCCCACACTAGGATACACTGTGTCGTGGGATCCAGAAACAGCGACGTCACACACATACAAACATACAAGACTTGGGGTTTTTTTTTCTGTCTCCAGCCGGGGATCGAACCCAGGACCTTTCCCATGGTAGGCAGAGCCCTAACAACAGAGCCACATAGGTCGCCAAACTTGCTGCCTGTAAATTTAGAACGGATGTTGTCATACCTTTACTTAGTTCATTGTTTCCCGTTGAGCGGCTGCTCTTTCTCGTTCGGGAAGAAATAGCTCTTCTTCTTCTTCACGTAGGTGGAGTCAAGAGGGCCTCTGAAACATTCAACGCAACTAGGTTATACAAACGTTACAGGTAAAGTAAATTTCAGGCAGCGTATCCCTTCGCCGTTAAGTTTGCTGTAGTGCAAAATAATTGGGAAAAGTAATATCCGGTTGCCAGACTCAGATCCGAATTCCCCTCTTTCAAAATAAAAGATAGTGGGTATGTCGTTGCCAGATCGTCCTAAAAGGGACGATTTTCCGTTCCTTTTGACACGGGTCGTTCCTTCTCCATCCCATAATCACCTTATTATAAGTTTAATTTGAAGAAACCTTTGAAGTTAGCCCGCTATAAATATTGTATTCATTCTTTTAAATATTAACTTGGTTTGACTAGATCGTTTTGATGCCTTGATTATTTGGAGTACCAAGGTAAAATAAAAATCAAGCTAGGTATTCTATTTCAGTCACAGATAAGATATTTTCCCGATCTTATGCAACACTGGTTTCTTTGCTACCAACTTAACGGCGAAAGGACAAGTTATCTGAAATGCACTCAATAATTAAGTACCAGATTATAACATTCTAACATGCAACAATGACGAGTGCCGTTCTACGAGTAGTACAAGGTATGTCCAATATCGTGGTAATTAGTTTCATTTGACGCTTCCAATGTGTATATGAAATATTCAAATCTTTTTAAATCCAACAAAATAATTTCGATCGTGCATAGTTCTGCAGTAACTACACAATTTTATTGGAAATAATCATATTAATTACCTCTATAAATGTCTTTTTACTTTGATAGTTAAACACTGGGGATGACCTCTAGCTTTCACGCGTAATGTTATGATTGCTTTAGGGGAGGCCACTCCCTCTGTTTAATTGTCAGTGTAATACAACGCTTTCAAAAGCTAATCACCTCTAAAAATGCTTAAGTCTAAAGTTACAATACATTATTTTTAACATTCTACTGATTCTACAGTGAATTCTACAATGCAATGCAGAACTATGCACTTACTGCGTAATCTTTCGTCATCGACATTACAAAGTGTCTCTCTTCTTAAATATGTGCCATATTCCGGAGAGATTTTTATAAAACGAGTACTTTTCGTTGTGCCTTGAAACGAAGGAGATGTAGCATTAATACGCTGAAGACATGACGGAATAGTCAGTAAGGGCATAGAACTTGCGCTCGGAATTGGGCATGTAATGTATGTAGATTTTTGACGCAGAATTAAAATCTCTCATCCAATCTACGAAATTCTTTTTGACGCTTCACACAGTGTACAGCGTCACTTATTTAGCAATTAATATACGTCGTATACTAACAACAGCTTGTGGTTAATTTGTCCTTTCATAAGATCAAAGTTATCGTAAGTCATTCATGAATGTTAAGTAAAAATAATCACGTATTGAGTAATTGTGTAAACACCAGATTAAAACGGGTTTCTCATGCGACATCGCTTAACGCGCCTATTTTGTGAGATTCTTGAGTCAAAGATCTACCAAATGCATTACCACCAACTGCATCTCAAATTTATAACCTCTCGCATCAAATATTTCAAGACGAACTGCACGACATTATATTTCGCCACATCCAAGCCGTATTGGAACACGGAATCGGCACAATACGTCGACATCGGAGCGACGCAAGTGTTGTACAGCAGGAGAGCATACATCCATCGCTGGGTTTGTTTATCCGACCGTACCGTCCGCTCTTTCAAGGGCTGCTGTGTACGACGCAACGATTTCTCAAGCTCCTTTGTCGGCGATATTTCGATATCTTTCTTAGGGGATGATTTGTTTGACGGTTGTTTGTAGATGCCTGTAAGTCGCCTCAGCGCTTGCTCGGAAAACGGCGACGAATCAGATTTGGAGCGCTGTGTTCTATGCAGAATACACGTAACTTTTAGAGTTTAGGGGAAATTCAATGAGGCTAGAGGACAATTTTGTAGGGAAAGATTGCTTACCGTTTATCAAAATACGACGGTGTAGAGTCCAGGCCTATTTCACTCGAGGGCTGAAAAAATAAACAAGTATGTTTTAGTAAAATTGTATTTCTAAAAAAACGAAAAACTTAAACAAGTCTACTTATTTTGTGCACAAGAAAAAAGACGCACTAGGTCGTTGCGTGTTAAATCGCCCCAGTATGAGTGAGAGCGTGACAAAGCCAGGCTGTCTGGCAGAAGCTGCAATGTAGAACAATCAAGTCTAGGCCTTTTTGCATCATCCAAGACTACGCTTGTGGCATTTTTTATTCGCTTGCAATTAAAAACCACGAGCCAGTGTGGCACTCGTTCGTCGTTAGACGACAAAGGGCCTTACCACAAAAAAAAACTACTGTTCAACCTTGTTTAAAAACAAAAACGTATGGGATTTGACGTTTGTTTTGAGGTAAAACGCTGTTTAATATTTTTTGTGGTAACACGGTAAATGTTTTGTGTCCGTTGACAAAGAAGTTATTATTTTACTTTATTAGCTTCTACCGATGTTGCATACTAATAAAAAGTAAAAGTACACTGTATGCCAAATCAGGAGACAAGACGCCCTCACAATACGCCCACGGATTGTCAGAGGCAATTTCGCCACTTTTTAGGGGCCCATTTGTGAACCTAAATTAGGCACGCGGCAAGAAGGCATTCGTGAACCTGCATTCTGTCGAGGGCAAGTAGGCAAGTTACATACCAGTAGCCTGACCACATTGCCTGCTAGCATCAACACTGTCGATGGGTTTGGGACGCACTAGGCAAACAATTTGCGGCTCGCCGTCGGCCGGGTGATTCTGAGCTGCAAATTGCAGACTCAAGCTCAGTTTGGTTGCGGTCCGAGGCTCTGCCTCCCAAGCCAAGATAATTTAAAAAGTTGACTAATAAAACAACCGAATAAAAACTAATTGAGCGAATGACCATGTATAGAGGAATTTCCTGAAATAATATTCAATTGCGCGGCAAAATTACTGATTTGCGCGTCTAAATTACCGAATGGTTTAGCCACCGCTTACTGGCTAAATAAAATGTCTGGGCGAAGTGGTGGGTTAGGGTAGGTGAGCGAAGCGAAATCCCCTTTATCCTTCATGTTAGGTTGAACATGTACAGTAGCCGGCGGTTATTTTTGCACATCGGTCTTTGGAAAGAGACTCGGCTAATTTCGGCTCTGTAGAGCGTTGTCACACACTATACAAGGTGACATTTAATTAGCAGACCATATTTTGGGGAATGATATTACCCATTATTATCAATAACTTTCCCCAAGAAACATATGGTCGTAACTGAAAAAAGAAATTGGATCTCCCATAGTACTTGTAATCAGCTGATTGGGTCAATGTACTGATGGACGAAAAATATTTTTCATTTGCCACCATATGTTTCCTTGGGAAAGTTGTTCTTAATGATCGGTGCTAAATAAAAAATAAAATAAATACCCAAAATATGGTCAGCTGATTAAATGTCACCTTATTTATGTGACGTTTGTCAGTCGTTGTACAGGTGCAGTAGAGGAAATATATAATATAGAGTTGTTGAGACCCCCCAACTTTAAATGGTACGATGGCATGTTTAGGAACAAAAGGAAAACCTTTAGGAGGTCAGTCGCGCGAAATTATTTACAATGTTTATAAATATTTTATGACCGAAGCCGACTCATTTCAAAAATATGATGACAATTTAAGTAATAATTTTAAGGTTCAAGAGCGAGATGCAAATGCCACTGGAATTTCAAGAAGTTTGAACAATATACTAAATGAGGTCAGTACACTTTGTACTTAGTTAAATTCACCACCCAAAAAAGGACGGAAGGAAGGAGACCAAAAAAGCAGTTTTCTATAGATATTGATTTTGATGTTATTCGAAGAATGGTGTACGATTTTCACTTAAAATTTGAAGAAATGCCGACAGTAAATTGTCTAAGGCTATTAATTACAATAGGTCTGAAAAGAAGCTGAGAAAAATAGTTCATAAACTGAGATTTCGGTTCACGAAAAGTTCTTATGGAAAAGGCGTGATGTAATTCTCAAACGGATTGAATACCTCGATAAAATACGCAAATTTCGCGATTTAGGTAAGAATATTATCTATATGGTGATTCTTAATACATACATCCTACACTAAAGCAAAAACTTGGAGTGATGACAAGGAAAAAGAAGTAAATCGTTTGATAATAGTTCATGCAGGGAACGAACAAGGACCTGAGCCTTGTTAAATACGAGACATGGCTAGCCGATCAATTAATAAATATACCCCCTGGCTGTGTTAGTTGGTGTCAGCGCACCAAACGTAGTTGTCACAATAAATATATGACAAGACCCCCCAATTCGAAAACCGCTGAACAGGAAATGTTCAACTGCTTAGACTTCTTTGTTCTGCCTGTTTTCGAAGGATACTGTCTGGCCCAAGCAGCTGTACTCGTCGACATATTTTATGTCCTGCCCATCAACCACTACCTTACGTTTTGCGCCGTTGGTCATGAGTTGGGTTTTTGACCGGTCCATCTTCAGTCCAGTCTCAAGGCTTGCGGTGCTTAGTTCTTGGATTATATTTGGAGTTCTGACGAGGATGGCGCAAACAGAACAATATCTTCGGCAAAGCGACATGAAATTCCAGTTGAGGCAAAATTGACGAAACCCCAGATTTAAAATATACAAAAAAAAGTTTACAAAATTTTCCGTGGACGAATTACTTGCCGAACATGGGCAGACTGCGTTGCAATTACCACCATATTCATCCGGATTTTAATCCCATTGAGAATACATGGTCTCAACTAAAAGGGCCGCTAAAAATTAAGATATGAATTAAACTTCAGTAGAAAAAAAAATGGATGAAAACGAGGCTGAAGAATGGAAAAAAGTCTGCGAACATGCAATCAAATGCGAGAATCAATATCGAAGAATTCAACCCCATATGGTCGTTTACACTGATCGACTCGTAATAAATACGGCTGATAGTGTATTTTATTTACTCGAATTAAGGTTTTCAGTAATTCAGTCAGGTAACAAAAAAACTATTTTTGTTAAACAAAAACTGGATCTACGTTTAAATACTACCCTTCAGAAAATCGTATTAGAGTTCCACAATCTTTACTGTTCAGTTGATAGCGTCGCTAGTAGAGAATTTGGTAATGCCATTTAATAAATTCACCAAGAAAAAAGGGAATTAAAAGTCAAGGGGCAGTCTTCAAATAAAATCATAACTTCAATCAATCATACAAATCTAACTAACAGAGTGAATATTCAATATGGTTTAATTATTATTACAATAGTAAATTATAAAAAAATAGTACAATATTAAAATATAACTATGAACCTTAGTAGGTAAATAAATAAAACAAAAGTGCGGAATCGTGGGGTTTTATTTATATTTAAAAAAAAAATGTGGTCATGGTCTCTCGAGTTCGAGCGGCCGTACTTCAGGAATAACTGTAGTAATTGATTTTCCCGAGCCATCTAATGATTCCCACGATTCATATTCTGAGTCACTCGAATCGCTTTCAAGATCATTCTGTTATTGAATCTTAAAAGGTTTTAACTAAATACGCATCATTTCGTCTGTATTCATTTTATTTTTTTTTGACATGATCGCAATGATTTTAACAAGTAAGCAACTTACTTCTGTAATGTCGGAAATTCTTATCTTACTGAATGAAATTCATGTATCTTTCTTCTTAGAACACAAATGTGAAAATAATCAATTTATAGTTTCCCTGGGTTAGATTTTGTAGACAAATCTTTCCGAAACACCTTTAACAAACATGAAATACCGCAATCGCTTTTAAAAAAATGTGATGACATTACTGAACTACTTTCAGATTGTTTTCGATAAATTAGGATAATTATAATTAAATACACCACAAATTAAAAATATATTTAGGTACATTTGTGTGTTATGTGTTTTTAATAATGAGTGATTTAATTGTTCCTTATCAGGCAGCACTGACCTGTTGCAGCAGCAACGCTACTATTGGAGCTTGGTTGGCTACTATAGAAAGGTACTATTGGAGCTTGGAGGCGTTTCTCTTCACTTTTGAGAAGTTTCGGCATTTTATTTTCACTTTTCATAAAGAAATCAAAAAAATATAACGGGTATAAATAAGGGTAGACATTACTAAGCGTGTAATAATTGCATGTAGATGAGTGTTTTTAAAATGCACAATAAAATAAAATTGGCATTTATTCATATACCCCCATTGTTTACATATGCATATTGATTTACGTTTCGACGTATCAAATTGGAAATGTTTAACCCCGGGGTGCCTAGCGGCGTCCAGGAATGCCATGTTGTCTTTATTGATTTTGAATTTTATAAAACACGGGAGCAATCACACTAAACTCTGTTTCCAGGGCAGGCGAAAACACGGATATTGACGTTTGTGCCTACCACAGTGATCACCAACCTTTTTTGGTGAGGTTCAAAAATTATCAGTCGTATGAATGTAGGGAATAAATAAAATTCTAATTTAAATTTTTATTTATTATGTTTAATTACACAAGTATACACGGTTTAGGACCTGAGCAACTAAAAGCTCGCACTGGAAAACTAGAACCAATTTTGACACATGGATTGATTTCAAGATTTGAGTTCAGGCCATCAAATAACATAAGAAATCGTTCTCATCTGCTCAGGTCCAAAAGATGATCCGAATTTGTAAACTTGTGTTATTCTAAACACGTCGAATCAGGTTCGTTATCACTGACTGGTAGCGTCACTCACCCCACCCCGTACTACGAAACGCAGTACTACGCGGAAACGATACAGAAGTGCATGGAGGGCGATACGTATCGTTTTCTTTCGACGCTAACATAATACTTTATGTCATTGTCCGTTTTTTCGCCTGCCCTAGAAACAGGAGTATAGACAGAAACTGACAGCGGAATGATGTTTTCGCAATGGCGGACGACGGGCCATAGTTCCTAATGTTGCCCACCTGAACATTGAACTGCTAGCTTGGTGGCTCAGAATGGATTTCTGACATCAATCTCAAAACCAATCAAATTGGAAAATCGACTAATTAGAACACGATTATTTTACACGAGCTGCCTTCTCTTTGGTTGGATTGGTCGATTTCGAAGTTGAATGGCATTGCGACTGATAAGAGAAATTCATAATGTAGTAGCCTGTAGTCCCCTTTTACACCAGCTCAAAGTCACAGCGAAATGAACGTAGTTTATGTAAAATGTATGTTTGGTTTATGAGAAAACTGCCACTCTTCCATAATGGGGTATTTGACAAGGTTGTCCAATAAATTCAGAAACGTGTCTCAAGCTGAACCTTTTTCAACAAAAACGTTTGAAGATTTTCAAACTGCTATTTTTTTTTAATTAAGGTTCAGAGAAGTTTCTAGATTAGAAGATAAGCAGAGGAGCGGTCGTCCTCGTACTGTTCGGACTCCAGCAGTGAAGGCGCCAATACAAAGAAATCCCTTTCAGAAGCAAAAACTGTTAGCTCTCCAGATGAGGTTAAGTAGTAATACAGTTAAAATGAAGACCTTGGACTACGAGCTTACCGGAATAAAACTGCACATTTACTTTACTCGCGCCTGAAGAAAGTCAGGCTCGATATATTCCGAGACTTGCCAATGCGCGGGAAAAAATACCGCAAAATATTTTTTCGGAACCTTTTTCAACAAAAACGTTTGACAATATCAGAATTGTAAATTTCCAGCAGTTGTATTTTATAAACTTAATTTTGTGTTAAAAAACAGCATTTTACTATGACGTCACATACTGTATTTCTTAGAACTCGTAAATAGAATTAACGTTTTGACAGTTCTTAAAAAGTACCTATTTTGACTAGCAGTCAAATACCGTACTCTTGGAGCACAATTTTGTCACGCGAGCGCTCTTTTCTACTGATTTTGCTTCGACATCCGAAATTTCGTATTTTTCAGTCATTCCCCTGCAACGAGTGGTCCGAAAAAAAGTCAAATACGTCAAAGCTAGTGTAAACAGTGTCAACATAATTTAAATTGTCGGACTGACTACGATTCATTTCATATAACTTCTTATACGTTGTTTGGAAATTAGGATGATTTTCTTTGACAAGTTTGACATGACAATTAATACCTACCTAAAATAAGCAAGACTGTTATGCAGCCTATAATATGAGAGCATTTAACGTCCAGTTTCCCACGCGGTATTTACCAGTTTTATCGGTTATTACTTTTTCTTCGTGCAACCGATATAAATCAACATTACCAAATTTATTGGCAACACCTATGACGAACGATTCATAATGCAGAGAATCGACGTCATGCGAATTGTCAGCCGAACGTGACATAAGTCGTATGCGATATTTTATGTCACGCGAGTGATTAAAAAATAGAGCCCCTGGGCTCTATTTTTTTAATCGCTTCGCTCGCGGGACATTTATGTCAAGGGAGCGCTCTTTTCTACTGATGATTCGTTCGACATCCGAAATTTCGTATTTTTGAGTCATTCGCCAGCATCTAGCGGTCAGGACCACTCGTTGCGCATGTCGAATAGTAGAATAAACCTCAAATACGTCGAATCTCATGTTAACAGAGCCAACACAATTTAAAGTGTCATAGTTAGCTGTTTACGCGCGTTTTTTCAAATCAGAATCCAAAACGTAAAATATTGTGACATTTGCGACAGATTGAAGAGCCCGATTTGTTCCATATTATTGCTAGGATTTAGTAGGAAGCTTACCCGAACAGACACTGTCACACAGCCTATAATATGGTATTTACCGGTTTTTACGTTTTTTTTCTGCGCCTAACGGATAAAAATAAACATTCCCAAATTTATTGGCAACACCGATGAGGAACTATTCAAAAATGCAGAAAATCAACGTCATGCGACTTATAAGACGAACGTGATTTATGTTGCATGCGATATATTTTGTCACGCGAGTGATTCAAAAATAGAGCTCTGTCTTTTTAAGTTCGAGATTAAGGCTGCTTATTCACGAACTTTACAGCACAGTTTAAAGAACTCACGTTATTTTCCTTGTCTTCGCTGTCCGAACTCAGTCTCCTGTTCTTGCACAGTTCCGCTTGGCATCTACATGACTGCCCGCAGCCCTGTGGGAAGATGGGAAAATAATTAAGCAAACAATCTTCTTGTTTACATGGGTCAGGCCATAAGTTTTGCCACAAATCTCAAACTTCGAATTTACAACGTGAAAGTTATGGGCGTTTGAAATACGAATATTTTAAGAATCAAAATTTATAGGTTTTCTGTAATTTTCTTTGTTTTCAAAGATGGAGTGGACGTGAAAAGACGACAGAGTCGCGGTAATTGCATTGCATCGCTGCGGTCACGCGCCAACTGAGATTTTCAAAGGCAACAGATGTAATGATCACCAAAATATTTTTTTCCTACCCAAAATGGATAAATGAACACCAAAAGTTGCAAAAAATATCAGGGCAAAATACTGCGGTAGCTTTTTTTTCAATTCAATTCAATTCAAGTCTTTATTTGTCAGCAAACACGGTACATGTAGGTTTTATATAATACATAAATACGGACAAGCGTGTAGCACCACGGTATACAGCATGGTATACAAATATATTGATTTAAAATTAGAAGCTATATTATTTACAAAATTATTATACAATGTCAAGAATTTAAGATGTCATTATTGGATTTGAAATTCATTATGGTTTAAAGAAATCATTTATACTGTATATACATTTTTTAACCAACCAGTTAGAAAACGCTTAGGTGAAGGGTAAAGGGGGTGAGCGAAGTGAAGCCCCCTTTATCCTTCGTGTTAGGTTGAACATGTAAGAACAACAAAAAATACTTAAAACAAACTTAAGTACACAAAACATAAAAAGAAGTTTGGTGATCATTTACTCAAACACAATTTGGTGGACGTTTATCCATTCTGGCAGTCATTTCCAATTTATTGGTTGCAAAATAGGTGCGTTTTTGGTAATTGTTTAAACACAAGCCATTTTCAAACTGCTGTTTTTTTTTAAATAACATTCAGGGAAGTTTCGAGATTAGAAGGTAAGCAGAGGAGCGGTCGTTCTCGTACTGTTCGGACTCCAGCAGTGATCAGAGCAGTGAAGGCACGAATACAAAGAAATCCCGTTCGGAAGTAAAAACTGTCGCTCTCCAGGTGAGGTTGAGTAGAACTACAGTTAAAAGGGTATCGAATGAAGACCTTGGACTTCGAGCTTGAAGGAATAAAACTGCACATTTGCTTAATTCGCGACTGAAGTAAATCAGGCTCGATAGATCCCGACACTTGCTAAAGCGCGGGAAAAAAATACCGCGAAATGTTTTTTCAGACGAAATTTTTTTGATGTTGAGGAAAGCTTAAACAAACAGAATGGTCTGTGATAACATTAAATTCCCGACTTTGTGAGAACATACAAATGAGATGGTATCATTTTGTCTATATGTTACGGCTAAAGCTAGGTGTGAAACTAAACTTAAGTTTAGCCGGCTAGTCTAAGATTAATTTCGAACCTCGGCTAATGTCCGAAGTCATGTTCGTTTGTGATAACGGATGTCATCTTTGATCGGCTAGACTGCACATTAGCGTTTGGGTTAATGTTGGACATTAGTTAGCTAATGTTGAAAACGAAGTATTCGTGCGACTGCGGGGAGAGGGGCGGGGTAATTTTATTCAGATGAGAAAGCTATTTCTAATATCAGGGCAAACACTGCGTTAGCTTAGGTGAAGGGTAAAGGGGGTGAGCGAAGCGAAGTCCCCTTAATCCTTCGTGTTAGGTTGTACATGTAAGAACAACACAAACTATAATAAGACTAATATGAGTATTTATTGTTGCGCTTACATGTTCAACCTAACACGAAAGATAAAGGGGGCTTCGCTTCGCTCACCCCCTTTGTCCTTCACCTGAGCTACCGCAGTGTTTACGGCTACCGAATCATTATCATCACTTATTCCAGATTAAGACGGTAATTTTTCAACATTAGCCTAGGTATACTGATAAATAAACTTAAGTTTAGTCGGCTAAAGTTAACCATATTTTCTCACCCATCTTTAGCCTCAACAGCGTCGAGGCTAAACTGCAGTTTAGCCGGCTAATGTTGAAATCATTTATCGCAATGAACATTATTTCGGACTTTAGCCGAGGCTCGAAATTAATCTTAAGACTAGCCGGCTAAACTTAAGTTTAGTTTCACACCTAGCTTTTCGATATATAATTAGCATTCATTTTGTAATTTGACAATATTTTATTTAAAAAAGGAAACGCAAAAGATGCGACGACTGTGGAGTTTCTTCGGTGAGCTCTTCTCCACAGATTCCGCCATTGTGTTAGTGAACTCACCCAAAAAAATGTAATGACGGATCTAAGTGATGTAACAACATCCTATGGAAATAAATGATTTTTGATTTGATTTGATTTTGAGCCGTAACATATAGATCCGCATGCATCGACGTTCGTTCGACAAGGAAAAAAAACGTGTTTATAATACGCAAACAAAGAAAATTTTATGCCCATCGATATAAATGTAAGGATCGTCATTCCCGAACTAAACTTCTTACTGTTTTGACGCCTAAAAAATAGCACCCCTGTCGGAATTTGTTGGTACTAAGTCTGTACGAAAACTTTTAACAGCGTCACGTTCTGTAAATTTTGAGAGACTTAATGTACCTACTCAACTTCTCTTGATTTGAACTTAATTTGAAGTGCGACTCCCACAGACAAACCATACTTACAATTGGTTTTGTGGGATGTATGCGTAGCCGATACGATTTGTTTTCAATGCAATAAAGTTCTATTCTATTCTCTGACTATGAATTCAAATATAGTACATTTATTGTTTGCAGATATTGCTTTTTGAAAGCCATTCTTGTTAAATGCACCGGAATTTAGTACGTCGAATAATTTTAATAAATACAACCGTGGTCTTCTTTATTCTATTTTTAATTAATTTTATTTGAAACCGAACATTTTAAGTTCTGCTTAGTTCTCATAACTGACTTAAAAATTGTGAAATAAAACAACGATTTATAACACGAAAGAACGTCGCACGGTAGAGCTTATTTCGCACAGCCACTTTATTTGTTTAAAGTCGGAATTTCGATCTGTTTTTTTTGTACAACAGATATCACTTCCACATACAATATTTGTTATTTAACGAGAAAAAAAATGTTGGAAAAAAAATGTTTGGAGAAAATAAAAATAAAACTCGAAATTTATGCACTCTATAGACTTTTCACATAACAAAGGTTGTTTGTTTTGATAATCTCTCCGGCAAAGAAAAAGAGTTACACAGAAAAGCTAAGTTTTCGAAAAATTACTATACTAATTTCGGAAACTTTCACATTTGATTTCTCCCCAGGTTGCAAGTTGTTGCGCCAGTTTTATTTATCTTGAGGTAGCGTATCACTTGTACTTTTATGTGATATGCGTCACCTGCCAAATGATACCAACATATGTTTCGAAAAGTAGGCATTCTAAAGATTTTTTCTACATAACAATGTTGTTTGTCAATGTAATACCTGTCGTAACAAAAATATCAAAATTCGGACTTTAAAAATTACGGTATCTGTGCGTCGCTACAAAGTTACGTCAGTTGGATAATAGATTTTCCGTTGAGGATTTTTTCGAGAACAATATTAATGACTATAATAATTTATAGCCAATAATAATATTAATTACTTGGGATACGACACACTTTTTTTTGTATGGCGACTCCCGTACGATTTACAATGTTTTATGTCACAGGGCACCATTTTAGAATGTGCTACCGATACGTCAATCAGTTGTCACGCCACAGACTGGGCGCGACTGGGTGAATACAGTTCACACTCCCAGTTTTGGCACTGATTTAGTGGCGACACTTTCAAGTGCCTTATGCCGTGTCTCTACTATTCAAGTCTGTGTTTATGCCTCATTGTTTTGACGACGTTTTGAAGGAAACACTCCGTCTATGAGTTATTCGTCTAAGCTTCCAGATGTTCCAATAGTTCTTTCCTTTAAGGAGTCCGATGTGCAATTTCCTTGGAATTACTTCCATTTCGGTAGCGTGAAGCCCACAACTTTTTATAGACTTCCTATTAGGAATACGAAAAAAATACGATGTATGCCAGCACATATTTTTTCGTGATTGAGATATGTCAAAACTTCAACAACAACGAGATATGACAAGTGACATTGACATGTAGAAATAAAACAATAGCAAGAAGTCTTCGACCTCCAATACAAACAAGTCAATTAAAGTCATTATCAGAAAGTTTTTTTTTACATTATCACTGTTTTATTTCGCCGCAACGAAGTGAAAAGCAGAGTGTATAACTCGGTCTTAGAACCCATTTTATCCTCGACTTAATTATCCAACCTCAACTATTGGTTAAAATAGCTTGTGCCCTTGTTTTACAATCTACAATTTTTATTGTAAGCAGGCAAAATAATGAACTTTTACAAGTCATACATTTAAACATGGAGAAAATGAAAGACAAGGAAATGAACTCGTAGAAATATGAAATGTGGTCGCGAATACGACTAACTAATTTACCGCATAATAGCGTCGTTGTAATTTATTTGTCAAATTTCATAAGTACAACATTACAGAAAATAATTCTAATGCGTTTTACACACACCGAACAAGATAGCATTGATAACATATATAATTAGAAATTAAATTTCAAATTGTCCATTTCACTTCAATCAGTATTTCAACATAATATTAAATTCAAATTACAATAAGTCAAATTACAAATAAGACAACACAATTTAAACATAGACAATTAATTCTAAATGTTAGCTATAAAATTAAACTTCAATTTAAATATTTCAAATTACAAATTAAATACAGTCACACATTCATCTCGTAAAACCTTCCACATTCCCGCACAATATGTCTCCATGCATCACCAAACAGATCAGTCAGAGGTGCCGCAGCCAACAGAGCGTTGAGACTGTCCCGCGCCCTCACCAGCGGAGACTGCTGGCGCGCTACCGTGCGGTGCGTGCCGCCCGCTAATAGCTGCCGGTGCCTGCGCGCGCGGGTATATTTGTCGGGCAAAATAGCGCGCATACCGTACCGACAAGCGCGACGCAGTCACTGTCGCCTCGCAACAATCGACATACAGTCAGAAGCTGTTTGGTGTTACTTCTGACCTCTAGTGAGTTGTATCCGAGCATACCCAATATAAAAGCGGACGGATAAAGGTAAGGATAGTATCCAAATTTCCTCTTATACAGGTATCGTAGGAAAGCTTTGTGTACCTTCTCGAGTAAAAGTATGTAAGAGCTTTCGTGCGGATTCCAAACAACCGAGCTAGATTCCAGTTTGGTTCTCACTAGGGCCATGTATAGAAGCTGGACCACACCCAGGTTCCGGAAATCCTTACTATTCCGTATTACGAACCCCAATCGTTTAAAGCATTCCTTGGCTAAAGTGCTCATGGAATGTAAGTTTAGGGTCGAACGTAACACCGAGGTCCTTAATCGAATACACTCGAGTCAAGGACTCCGTGCCGAGTAGTATACGTCGCGCTTATAGGCTGAGAAGAGCGCGTAAAGGACATTACATAACACTTGGCAGTATTAAATAGGAGTTTTTTGTTCACACTCCACCTATGAACCGCTTCAAGATCTTCCTGCAACATACTATAATGATCCTCTGAACTCACGGGAATTATCAGTAACAGATCCTCCGCATACAGAAGGCAATTGGCGTATTTGAGCTCTAATTCCAGGTCATTTATCATAATGATAAATAACTACGGACCTAGGATAGACCCCTGGCTAACGCCCGACCGTGTATGGTACGGCTGGGACTCAAAACAGCCGTGTCGCACATATTGCTGGCGGTTTTTCAGGTAGTCAGCGAAGAAAACCAACAGCCGTGGAGCAAATCCAATGGCACATAACTTCTTCATTAGGACGTCGTTATCGACTCTGTCGAATGCCTTACGGAAGTCCATATAGGCTACGTCCACCTGATATTCCTTGTCCATGCACTCCGACACAAACTCGACTATCGTCAGTAAGTTGGTGTTAACTGGGCGGCGACTCCGAATCCGTGTTGCGAGTCGCTCAGATACGGCACAATCTGCGGACTGATTTTGCCGTGTATGATCGACTCGAACACTTTTGCCAATGAACTCAGGATCGCTATAGGTCGATATTGTTCAACAGAGGCGGTGTCACTTGTCTCGGGGGTAGGACTGACTCGAGAAAGCTTCCAGCTGGTGCGGTACTTGCCTTGCTGAAGAGCAAGATTGAATATTCGTCCCAAAGGTAAAACCAGTTGATCGCTGTTGGCCTTCAAGAAGTAAGGAGGGCCGTTGTCCGGTCAAATTGCGCTCCTTGGCCTTAGCTGCCAGCCCTTCCTCTATATCCTTACAGGAAATATGCGAAACTTGTACGTAATTAGCCGAGCACGAGTCATCAGATCTGTTTACCAGATCCGGATCAAGAGCTGGCTCATCAGGGAGAAAAACGTCTGCGAAAATGCGAATGCGGCTGCTGCTTCCTCACCAACACATTCTCTTCCCTGATGCGTAACCCGAGGTTCGAAACCACCTTTCGATCGTAGGCCACTCACACGCTTCCAGAATGCGCGTGGGTTATGTTTTATATTGCTTTCTATACTGCTCATGTGGTTGGCGTAGGCAGTATCTATGCGGCACTTGAGGTTTGCTCTCAGCTCACTGAAAGAGACGTAGTCAGCCGGCCTCGACCACGCTTTCCATTTATGATGGAGCTTGGCCTTCGTGCCCAAGTCCTTTATAATGTCAGCAGTGAACCACACCGGGTATCTCCTTGTAGGCTGGGTCGGTCTGGTCTTCTTCGGAATGGAGTTGTTGAAGACTTCGTAAATGGTATCGTAAAAGCAGCCGACTGCCACATCAACCTCAGTAGCTTCGAGAACATTGTCCAAAGATATGCTACACATGAGTTCGTATAGGACTGCGTGGTTGCCCTTGGCAAAGTTCCAGTCATTGCGGCCACCAATGTTGCTGGGATCCAAGCGGCCGGATCGCTGGACAGTACCCTGCACATACAACATTGGCACAATGACGTCGAGAGGCCGGTGGTAGGCGTCAGTGCGCGGCACCAGGCTGCCTGACACGGAAGCGCGCACAGTTACGTCACGTACACTCTCCGGTAGCAACACCACATCAAGCATGCCACCATGATCATTCTTCACCTCATTCGTCTCATGCAGACCACAAACACTTAAAAAGTAGCAATAATAGTTGGAGACAGAGATTGACGCACTATTCATGCTTAGGTCCCCGAGGATAATGAAAGAGGTTCCGGTAAGTTTGGTCATGTTTTCCTCAGTTTTCATAAACCAACTAAAATACTGAGCGTCCTATTCTGCTTGCGTAATTGCCTTGCCCTTCCTCCGCATACTAGGGTCTATATAGACAACACAGACTATGTACTGGACACCACCGAGTGTGATTCGATGTCCAGAGATCTTCACCCTTCTCGGTCTCAAGGTCGCGTCGTCGGCGAAGCGCTATGCCAGGGCGGGCGGCGAGCAGCACACCTCCGCACGGGGTGGCGCGGTCCCTGCGCAGCACACTCCAGCCTCCCGCCGTTACCTCGGCATCTCCAACTGAGGCGTCCAAAAAAGTCTCCGTGTTGGCAATGAGGTGTTGGTCCATTAGCAGCAAATTTTGCCGCCAGAACGCCAGTCTGGTTTTAATACCACGCACATTTTGGTACAACACTTCAAGACATTTAGAGGGTCTTGGGAGGCGATGAGGGTTTTTTCGTTCCAGTTTTGTACAGCTCGTGGTATGTACGAAAGGGCAGCCACTCCCTGATACGGGCGTCAACAGGCCACACCTCCATGGAGAAGCAGGTGTTATATAGGGAATCCGGAACACCTATTTTGTAGGATTGGTACTGACGCTTTGTCGGCAACTCCACCACGGTGCCTTCTTCAGGTGAGCACAACTCCCGCAAATATACCCTGACTTCCTCCAGTCCTGACCTCATATTGCATAGATGGAAGAAACGCTGTCGCTCCACCGCACGAAGAGTGGTAGTTGTGGGTCCTGCTGTACAGCGCAGCGACTGGGGTCTTCGTGTCTTTCTGGCGACTTCGGTCCATTCCTTCCCAGCATCCTCAGCGTTAGCCTTTTTGGAAAATACTGGTGCCGGTGGGGGAGTCTTTACTTCCGTTGGTGTCGGTGTCAGCTGTTTGACTGCGCCTGCTGCACATACTTGCTTGGTACCGCGACCAACAACCGCTCGCCTCGCGTTGTTACCGGGTGCGGGTGGCCGTGCAGGCGAGACAGGCGCAAGTGCAGGTATGGGCGGAATAGGCGCGGCTGGTTATGCGAAGGAAGTAGTCGCATGCTGTACCGTTTCCGCATAAGACAGGGGTGGCGCACGCACCACATCTGCCACACTGACGGGTTTTGCCTCATTGGTCTCAGGCGGAGGGGTCAGGGATCTATTAGCGCTATGGTGTAGCAGAACGATCGGGCCGCTATGGCACTCATATTCGGAGCTGTCTTGCGCACAGAATGCACCTCTCTTTACGTTGACGTATGGCGGATTGCTATAGGCACTGACTTTAGAAGAGGCGAACGTTGTTTTTTTTTCAAATCATTCAGTTCTGATTTTAACTGCTCGAACTCTCTCACCGTAACGTACTGGGCAGTTTCAGATGATTATTTTATCTGTATCTCTCGAACTTCCTTTTGCACAGCTACGATATCTCTTAGAAGCTGTGTTACATCTACAGGATATAAATTGTTGCATCACTGCAGCATATCAGACGACATTGTCGCGTAGGTTTTGAGGCGGCAAGCGCAGCGTAGCGTAGTTAGCCGACAACCTCAGGCTAGCAAAGAGCAGTAGGATGTTGTCTAAAATGGTTATATTAGGTCTAATCTCGAGAATGTTGAAGGCTCGCCAATGTGATTTGAAGTTTCATTCAGTTGGATAACGGGTAATAGATAACGGGTCTTATCATAACACATTCAAATAGCAGAAAAGGATATATGAGTACATGACTAGAAATACACAATATTCCGTTTGCAGCTAGTGCCCAAAACCCTGAAATATATGATGTAATAAAAAACCACAAAAAACATTATTCCGAATTTAATGTAGATAAAGTCTTGCGAGAGCATTGGTCTGCAGTTAGTTTGCCTCCGTATCATCCGGGTTTTAAGTATTTGGGCACAATTAAAAGGATATGTTGCTTCTAAAAATACATATATGAATAAAATTAATGTCAAGAAGCTCCTGTTGGAAAAAATCGAGATGCTGGGACCTCAAGAATGGAGGAAAGTTTGCAATCGAGATGCTGGGACCTGAAGAATGGAGGAAAGTTTGCAATCGAGATGCTGGGACCTGAAGAATGGAGGAAAGTTTGCAATCGAGATGCTGGGACCTGAAGAATGGAGGAAAGTTTGCAATCGAGATGCTGGGACCTGAAGAATGGAGGAAAGTTTGCAATCGAGATGCTGGGACCTGAAGAATGGAGGAAAGTTTGCAATCGAGATGCTGGGACCTGAAGAATGGAGGAAAGTTTGCAATCGAGATGCTGGGACCTGAAGAATGGAGGAAAGTTTGCAATCGAGATGCTGGGACCTGAAGAATGGAGGAAAGTTTGCAATCGAGATGCTGGGACCTGAAGAATGGAGGAAAGTTTGCAATCGAGATGCTGGGACCTGAAGAATGGAGGAAAGTTTGCAATCACGCAACGAAATGTGAGGAAGAGCTTTTAACTGAAGAAGAAACACTGGATGTTTTTAGTGACGTCTTTTTAATCATTATTTCTGATTCAGACAGTAAAACTGATTGTTCGAGTGGCACTTCTATGTAATTTATAGGTCTACTCTAGAAAATGTGTCTTCGGTACATTACTTTTTTCTACTATATTGTGATGAACATGCGGCAGTGTATATTTTTCTCTGAACTGTGCCTATAAAAGCCGGGAAGTGTCGAGCGGTAAAGAAATAATAATCGTATTGAACTTGTACTCATGTATAAATAACTTTTTTTTGTGTTTTTTACATATATTTTTATTTCACACAATCATTGACTGAGTCAGAAATAAATAGGCTGCAACACGACCCCGAAGTCGCCCTAAAAAGGAATCGCTAGATATGTTGGTAACGGCGAAACTTTTGGAGTATGACACTGGCCATCTTTATGAAGACAAGACTCTTTGTATTTTTGAATTAAGTAGAGCCTGTCGGCGCTGTCTCAGTCAATCGGTTTTTCTATTGAACAGATGTCATACAATGTTTTAACATTTAATTATGATGATGTCGTATAATTTTATACCTTATCGCTCTTCACACAGCCGCACACCTTGGTGGAGCAGGACCCGCGGCATGTGCAGTGCGGAGACCCGTCCGAACCTCGCTTCGACGCGCGCGTGGACACGTCGCCCGACGAGTTCGCCGACGTGAAGTTCATCGTGAGGCGGGAGCGCTGCGCCTGGGTAGGACGTAGGACACATCTGTATACACTATCTAATCCATCTGTTAAGGCTGGGCACCCCGGCAGCGGAACTTACAATTTCAGCTTGAGTAGCTCAAGGAGGAATAATTACCAGTGTGAAAAATTGTTCGACTTCAGATAAAATGAGCCTTTGTTTGTACATTGTACATGAGTCATAGACATGAGTCAGAGACAGTTCGATTCGCATACTTTTTCTACGCGTAATTATTCCTGCTTTCTTTTAGATTAATACGATTCAAATGTTAAAAAACTGATGACTAACAGCAACATAAGATTTAAAAAATAATACATCAGTACATAAATTCAAATCCGGTGCGAAATAGGAAACATGGATTGATTTTATTTGCACGTATATCATGTAATAGTAAATTTGGTACGGGTTCGCAGAGGCTTATATTTACGAACCGACAAGTTTACGGCACGAGCCAAAGGCGAGGTATTTCGTACGAGTAAAGAACATAATTTTTCCGCTTGAGAACCCAAAATCAAGCGGCGAAGGTGTTATTTTGAGGTTATAAGGCGGAAAAATACTTTATTTTATAGCCAAAAATCGCAGGTTCAAAGTGACAAGTTGACAGTTTGGGCCTACAGCGCAAGTTACGTAATAGTTGTTGTGAGTAAGGGATAAAGATATGCGACAATCCCCTTCTCCTTTTTTCGCATATAAAGGGAAAGGGAGGTTGACGCATAGCTCAGTCCCTTACTCACAACAACTATTACGTCACTTCCTCTGATGGGTTGTTTTAAAACCAGTGCTAATTGACGTTACTTTACGTTCTTATTTTTTGTTGAAAATCAATACTCGTTTCGGAGATAATCGACGTTTTGTGAAATGGCCCGAAAATAATATTTTTATTTTTTCTATAAATAGAATAAAATGTGTAACTTTCGTTTTGATACATTGTGGATATGATGATAAAATCTTTTCAATTTTGTATAAAGTTTTTATGATTTAGGTCCAAACTTTCAAAACGTTTTATCTGCTTAACTACTCATCTCGGGAGGTCAATCTTTTTATATCGATAGCTTATCCATATATTACCGGAGTATGCATAACTCCATACCGACCATAAGGTACCTTCGCCTGTAGCCGCAGCTATGAATTAATGAAGGTATCCTCACGATGTTTTCCATCACCGTTAAATCGTCATAAATTACTTACTAAAGATAAATTAATATGAATTGTTGAAAATATCAATTTAAAAGAAACATTCCACGCCCATCTACGGCGAAAGAAAATCTTGAACCTATGATAGCCAGAAAATAATGAAATTTCTCAGAAACTACCTATACATATGAGCCAACGTTTTCTGACACTATTGCTAATTCTCAAACCGATACTTATACAACTCTTATGAAAATTAATCGCTGTACATATTAGTCTTACTAAACCTCTAAAATGGCCCGAACAGTTTAAATAATTTCTATTCACATTAATTCTCCTCAGTCTTGAAGAGGTTTAAGTAAAAATAAAAGAAGAAAAAACGCGGAGAAAAAAACAAAAATCTAAAAATATTTGTACCGGAAGTGGAGAAGTCTTAGCTTCCTATCGCTGGATGGCGTTGGTAGCCACAGATCATTCAAATTCAAATTACTTTGTCATTGATTAATTATTAGGTAAAACATTTAACCTCTTTGTTGATTGTTCACTATTTTAAACTCGAGTGATGTACTTTGAATTCCTTGCTACGCTCAGGATTCTGCTTTGGAATCCCTCACTATGCTCGGGATTCAACTCCTGAATCCCAAACACTTTCGCCTTTAAAGTAGTTATTTACTCTCTTCATAATTTTATAATTTCTATTGCACACAACTAATATATGGACAACAAGACTTACATAAAAATAATGTACAAAGTCGAGCTTATCATCCTAATAAGAGATCTCTTCCAGCAAACCAAAATCTCTTGGTAAGCAATATAACGAAAGTCCAAAGGAAAATTATTTATTGGAAATAAGAGGGGGCTTATCCCTACCTGAATCCTCTTAAACATTGGCGTGGCCCGCCAGTCCGGGTCCTTTTCCTCATCTTCAAACTCGTCATCTTCCTCATCAGTCGGCTCGATGTACTCCGATTTCTTGGCAACTTCAATGTTGGACTCCTTCTTGGTACGTTTCTTCGCCTTCGTATTGTTGGAGCGAAGGCTCTCGAGCTCTTCTGTCAGCTTTTTCTGGTAAAATAGAATAATGGTTCACTGTGGCAATAATAGATGATACAAAGTACAGTGGCAGAGGCAATATATTTTTCTTCATATTTCTAACCTTATGGCTAGGTAATAAAGTCCAAAACCATTTAAAAAATCAACATGCCTCCACCACACAAGGGATCAAACAAGTCTATACTTGTCTAGCTAACTGTGGCTTGTACTATTACAAACCACAGTTAGCTAGACACCTTGCTCTGATGACGTCATAGCGTCCAGTCACTGTGCTACAGACCTGTCGAGGGCGAGAGCGAACAAGAGTGGGAAAGGAAATCTCATTCTTAGTAAGTAAGTAAGTAAGTAAGTAAGTAAGTAAGTAAGTAAGTAAGTAAGTAAGTAAGTAAGTAAGTAAGTAAGTAATTGACTTTGTCGGAAAGTACATAAGAATGGATTAGTCTCCTGTTGCAGAAAGGGCTTCTGTAAAATCGCAACGCTTCTTTCTTTCTATTTAAGTTAAGTTAGGAATTTGGGTTACGCCTTGTATCATGTGTTGCCACAATAATTCACGTGTCGAGACCTGCGCAACAGGAAATCACTTTCAACCACTTTTTATGCAGACCTCTGTGGCGCTGCGGTTGTGGCTTTGCCTACCATGCGAGAGGTCGCGGGTTCGATCTTCGGCTGGGGATGAAAAAAAAAAACCTAGGCCTTGGACGTTTATGTGTGTGTGATGTCTCTGTTTCTGGTTCCCAAGGCGCAGTGTATCCATAGGTATAGTGTGGGGCCAGAAGCAATGTATGTGCCGGTATATAAATGTGTATGTTTATCTAGTTCGTAGTTTGAATGACCAGTCTTTGAGCCTACTGTCTCGTATACTATCGCAACTTGGTTGTATTAGCATTAGTAAAGGTGTGTTAACATCTGACGATCGGATTAGCCACTAGTAAAAAAATTCCTTTTTCTGTCTCTCTACTATTGCTATTGCTGCTAGCCAGCTCTCCACAGTCGAGAACCATGATCAATCGACACTCTGCCAGCGTATTGTAAAGGCCTGATGGGGTGCATTTATCTACCGACTACCATACAATGAGAGAGGCCCATTCAGACAAGACGCTCAGTTTAATCATACATTCTCAGTCTCGACGAGATCCAGCCTCTCCTGCTGGCATTGTATCACGTTCTGCAGATGCTTGCAGGCGTCGCTGCGCTCGCCACCGCCGCGCCCGGTCACGCCGCGGTGCAGCGCCACCAGTGCCGTGAGCTGCGGGCGGAGGAGGGGAGGAGATAGTCAACAGAGATTCCAGTTACGTCCCAACTATGCAAAACAATCCCGTTTGCATTTATATCCGTATTGAATTCGTCCCCTCGTCTTGATACGGTTATGGAAATGCATTTATGCCCCGTGAGCGTATCGATTTCGTCTCCTCGTGTTGACGAAATTAATACGGTCATTTTTTTTTATTAAAAAGAAACTCCCATAAGCTAGTTAGACCTCGATATACCTGGTGAAGACTGTTCACGATTGACAAAGGTCAGGAGCACTTTTTGTAAAAACCAATTGGCAAATAGGTACATACCAAAAAAAAATTATATCGAAAAAGATAGTCAGTGCTTCAAAGCACCTAAAGTAGCGTTTAGTTGTTTTCTGTAATATTGTGTAAGTTCATTATCAGTTATCATAGTTTGAAAGATATAAATGCAAATGCAATGATATATATCTTTACAATGATGTATTTTACATTGACAAAAGCCCATGCACTTATCTATGACTAGTAAGACACCCGCACACTATTTAATTGCAATGGCATTATGTTCATTTTCCTTCAAAAAGAAAAAAAATGAGGAGGGGACAAGGTCCATACGTATAAGAACGAGCAAAACTGCATAAGGAACTTGCAACTTAAGCCTCTTGAATTTGTCCCCACCTGTTGAAGAGGCCATTATTGCGTATGACAATATTTACACGATGACCGTATTGATTTCGTCAACACGAGGGGACAACATCAATACGGGGTGGCGGGGCATAAATGAATTTCGTTAACCGTATTGATTTGGCCACGGATAGGAAAACGCCTCCCGTTTGGCAACGGCAACCAGACAAAAGCTGTCGAAAAATGTTAAGAATTCAGAGCTGATCCGGACTGAATCCCTTGCTTCGCTCGAGAGTTAGCGAGTGTCCAGAATTTACCGCTTTCTGTCTTTCTTTAGAGATGTCGAAATATTCTCTAGTTATTTCCATAAATCCCCGAGCATCATGCGGCAACTTACAAGATGCCACCGACACTCACAAGTATTACTACTCAATCTCTCTCTGTCTGCCTCTATTTCTTTACCCTCTCACACTCTCTCTTTTTCCTCTCTTTCTCTTACCTTCTGCTCGCTCTGCATCTTGACGTTAGCGATTTGCCGCTCAAACTCGGCCTTGCTGTTCTCAAACTCGACCGCGAGTCTGTCGTGCGCTTCCTTCACCTCCTCGTATCGCGCCTGGAAGCCTGCACGGGGAATATCAAATAGTTGTATTACATTTCTAAGGAAAATATGAATGAATGAATGAATGAATACTTTATTGCACAAAACAAACATACAGAGATATACAAAGAAAGATATATGTACAAGAGGCGCGCTTATCTCTATAAAAGAGATTTCTAACAGCAAACCCAGATAGGAAAGGAAAGTGGATTGTGAGAGTTTTACTCTATTTGCACAACAAAATAATTCATACACAATAATAATATAAGTAGGTACATATACCTATTACTACTACTACATCTAATTTATATAATATTATATACAAACATACATATCATACACATACAAGTTATATACATACATAACATACACATACAAATTATATATACATACTATGGAAGAGAGAGGTCTTCTTTCAAGCGAATCTTAAAAACGTTAAGTGACGGGCTGTCCCTGATGGCACTGGGGAGCTTGTTCCAGAGCCTGATAGCACTGATCCTGAATCCTTGCCCATATGCGACTGAGTTGTGTTGAGGAGTTGCAAGCAGCGACCGAGTGTTTGATCTCCGAGACCTATCCGAAGAAAGAAAATCAAACCGATCACGCAGGAAGCTGGGGTAGCAAGGGTTGTGCAGAATATTGAAGAGTAGAATGAGAACATGGGTATCCCGGCGAAGACGAATTGGAAGCCACTGCAGTTCCCTACGATACTGGGAGACATGGTCATACTTACGCAGTCCGAAGACAAACCGAATCCCGAGATTTTGAAGTCGCTCGAGTTTTTTCAGTTGCTCTTCGTTCGCGCTGATCCAGCTGACATCTGCGTAATCAATGAGAGGAAGGAGAAGAGACTGGGCCAGAGTAATTTTAGTATGACGAGGCAGAAAGTTTTGAAGGCGCCTGAGGGAGTGAAATGTGGCAAAGACTCGTCTACTAACTTCGCAGACGTGAGCAGACCATGAAAGCTGATTGTCAAAGATAACTCCTAGATTTTTTGCCTTAGTACTGTACGGAATTATGGTTCCATCATAAGTTACAGGAACAAGAGGCAGATGCTGTAACACACTATGGGAGGGTCTGGAGCCGACAATCATGGCTTGCGACTTACTGGGATTGACAAGTAGTTCATGAGACAGAGCCCAGCCCCTGATGTTCTCGAGATCGGCATTTAATGCACCCACAGAAGAAATCATATCACTTGGTGAGAAATGGCGGTAGATTTGCAGATCATCGGCATAAAGATGGTAAGAAGAAGAAATGGCATCAGAAATGGAATTGATGAAGACGGAGAAAATAAGAGGGGAAAGAATACCACCCTGAGGAACTCCAGAAGAAAGGTCGCACCACTCCGTGGAAGTCTCCTCGGACCTAATACGCTGCTGACGACCTCTCAGGTAGGAGCCGAACCAGCTGGCAGCGGCCGAGCAGACACTCAGGGACTTCAGTATCTCAACGAGGATGTCCAAATCAACACAGTTAAAGGCACTGCTAAAGTCTAGTGACGCTAACACAGTAATCAGCTTGATATCCATTGTCGATTCAATGTCATCGGTCACTTTAAGTAAGGCCGAGACAGTACTATGTCCCGGCCTGAATCCTGACTGGAATTGATTCAACAGCCTGTTAGAGGAAAGATAGGAAGAGAGTTGAGTGTGGACAATCGATTCAAGGACTTTGGAAAGGAAAGGCAGGATAGATATTGGACGATAATCTTTAAATGAAGATGGATTTGAGGTTTTGGGAAGAGGGATAACTAACGCCTTTTTCCACACATTAGGAAAAGAACACTGAGATAGAGAGAAGTTAACAATGTGTGTATAGAAGGAATCTGACACCTAACCGCCCAACCACAAGTATAATGCGCGGCGTATAAGTTGAGCCACAATGGCGGCGTCTGCGCAGGTAAAAACAACTGTTTTAGATACATGTTACCCTGCGCAGACGCCGCCATTGTGGCTCAACTTATACGCCGGGTACTGAACCTATGTCCTAATCGCACCTTGTGTCCTATTGCTAAACCGCTAACGGATAACGTTGACAAATTATCCATACTTAATATAATAATAATAATTACCTCGAACACTATTTACACACATTGATCTAGCCCCAAACTAGGATTCCCAGTATCTTGGGTACTAGACAACGATACATATTGTTCGATTCCAAATCGATATTCGATCGATGGTTTCTGAACGGCCTTTTTGAATTTGACGTTAGCTGGCAACCTAGCAGTTTTTTGACAACTGACGGACGAAAGCCCTCGCAATGTAAACGCGTTTTGGTTAGGGTATTGAAATTAAATCGCAGGCCATCTGGAATGTATTCGGGTTTCCCTCAGGATTGTTAATATAGCTGAGTGTGTTATTGTTTCTCGAACCAGATAAAGTTCGCATTTTCGTGCCCGATTGTTTTTACCACGTAACATAACCTGTGTTGGAACACTGTGCTCATTGAAACTGGCCCGCCAGTCATACCTGGTTGGCTGAAGAACCTGTCTACCAAGAAGAGCCTAGGGTGCACCCGGGCCTTGCAGAGAGACAGGAGGTTGACGGGACCGAAGCACAGACCAGGTTAGATCGACCCCAATTAACTTCAGCTCGGTGAACCGCCGACGTTCACACTTCTTGGCAACTGATCGTTACGCTACCTCGTAGCTGATGGGCCCCTACGAGGTCATTAGGTGCTGAGAAGCCTGAACACTTTGGTAGCAGAGCGTGGTTTCCTGAGATTTGCAGCCGTCAAGGGCTCCAGGAAGGCACGATTTGGGACTATCAATCTGTAGGTATAGGCGGTTATTAGGTAACTTGGTTGTTGTTCCTATATCCACATAGATTGGTAGTATTGTAAGCTATAGGTCTATTGCTGGTAGTAGATAGACAGATATTGAATTGAAAATTGCATTGAATTACCAGTTAGTCAATCTATTAGTGATCTAGTAATGCTATTGAATGAATGTTTTGGTTAACATAGGTAGTTACATCTATTGATAGCAGGCTATTACATTGTTTTCAGTTTATAGCAATTTATAACTTGAACTAATATTGACTATCTGTGTGTGTTATAATGATAAAGGGAAACTAAATTGTATTTACAGAATTTATATAGATATAAAACTCGGTTCCTATTGTTTAAGGAAAACAACATTGTTTAAGTTGTGGTTTAGGGTTCCCTCGTTTGGGTTGTAGACTGGAGGGTCCAATAAAATTGAGTTACTGCAAATTGTGAGTAAGTATCGTTCCGATCATGTCGTTATCTGAAATCCAGAAGGGTGTTTCTAAGGAACTCAGATGGTTTTCCTCCGCACACGGTCCGTTAGATACGCCGTTTAGATAGGCATGATGTGGTATTGGAGCGGTCTATGGACGTTAAGGAACGTTACAATAGGGTGCTCGAATTGTCCGCGCAGGCGGAATCAGTTGATGGTTGCGCACCTGACAGGCTGTCACGGTTGATAGGGGATGTCGACCAATGTATGGAGATGGCAGCTGCTATCACGCAGAAGGCTGCGGACATACGTAGACAGCGCGAGTCCAGCCATGGTGGTGACATTGAAGCACCTCTGCCGCTTCAGGGATCGGGGTCCAGGTTACCTGCCATAACTATGCCTACTTTTGACGGCGTGTCCGGTGAATGGATGAGCTTCATCAATCTGTTCGACAGTTTGGTGCACATGCGATCGGACACTACCAAGTCTGTCAAGATGGCTCAGCTGGTGGCAGCATTGAGGGGTGAGCCTAGGGAGCTGGTCGCTCATTTGACAGTTACGGAGGGTAACTATGAAACGGCCAGGCAATTGTTGGTCAGACGTTACCATAACAAACGGAGGTTGGCCGATGCCCAACTGAACCGTTTGTTTAGTATCCCGGTTGTGAACAAGGTCGGGGCCATACAGACGGAGGTTTTGAACCCATTGTTGTCCGTCACCAAGGCTCTAGAGAATCTTGGACTTCCGGTTGGTGAATGGTCGTACCTACTGTTGTACATTGTACTTTCCCGCCTACCCGCTGACGTGCAGACTCGTTTCGAACAGTCTCACGGGAGGTCGGCCGAGGACCTGCCCGCCTTCTCCGACTTGGTCGGATTCTTGGCTCGAAGGGCAGAGAATTTGGGGTTGACGGTCACCCATCCTTCGGAGCCACAGAGAGCTGCCGGGAGCGCTGTGAGTAGGGGCCCTCCGACGAGGAAGGACCGCACCAACCGGCAGTCGTATGGGACTGTGAGTGAATTGACCCCACCTGGTGAGACCTGCCCATGTTGTAGGCAGATTGGCCATGCTGTGGCCAATTGCAATAAGTTCGGGGAACTTAGGGTTCAGGGACGGCGCCGGATGGCCAAGCAGCGGAGCTGGTGTTTCCTGTGCCTCGGGCCACACATGGCTAGGGACTGCACGCGCACACAAATGTGCGGATATTGTGGTGGGCCCCACAACAATCTGTTGTGCATGAACCGGTCCGGCCAACAGCCTCCACAGGGCCGTACCCAGGGTGACACGGCATGGGGCCCTGAGAATTCGTTTGCGACTCGGAGCGCAACTCAGGGGCCAACGTCCCCACGTGCACAGGGCAGTACCAGGGTGCAGGGCCGCACTCAGGACCATTACATGGGGGGCCCTGAGTTTTCGGTTGCGACTCAGCATCCGACCCAGCGGGACATTGGGTGTGTTGAGCAGGCCGTAACGGGCGGGTGGCATGGGACACCTTCGAGCTATGCGGGTGCGGTTCGGACGCCGCCTCAGTTGTCGCCCCGCTCGTCGCCTCGTCCTCGTCGGTCACATGTGATGTCCCCCCCGCTCATGGAGCGGCCACGGTTGAATTCACGCCCACCCCCCTTTACGGGGAATCGTAGGTTGGGAATGGAACCGGCGCGTGGGCCATTTGTACAATGGGACCCTCTGGCGTATAGCTGCATACCTGATCGGTTACAGGCACAGTGGGGCCCCGGGGGTCCTCGCTAGGAATTTGCGGCCCAACCATTTGTTGCCCCCCAACCGGAGACGGTGGTGTTACCGATCGCCTCTGTGCTTGTTTGGGATTTGGCGGGCAACCCAACATACGTTCGCGCCCTATTAGATTCTGGAGCTCAGGGCTGCATTGTATCGAATGATTTAGCAAAATGGTTGGGCCTCAAGGTAAATAGGTATAATAAATCAATACGGGGCGTGGGGAATGTTACGGTTACGAATGTAGTTGGTCAATCGGTGATCACGTTCTCTCCACGTTATGACATTTTGACAAAAACATCCGTGCAAGCTTTAGTAATGACGCATGTCATGGGCAGACACCCCTTGGTGAAGTTGAATCCGGCCGTTCGATTCCTGACATCAGGACTCAAGTTGGCGGATCCCGATTTTGACACTCCAGCCCCGGTCGACCTGCTACTGGGAGCAGACGTTCTGGGTAGGTTTCTGTTGTCGGATCAGCGAGTTCTTCAGCCGGACGGGTTGATTGCTGTGGATACTAAGTTTGGTCACGTGATCATGGGTCCGGCATTGCCAATGGTTAGGCCTGCCGAGTCAGTTGGCATACTTATTGGCTCAGCGTTGTCAGACGTTATCCAACGTTTCTGGGAGATAGAGGAACCTCCCACCGTTCGTCGAGTCGACGCAGACGAAGAAGAGTGCGAGTTGTTTTACCAGAATAGTACTGGTCGCCTTCGTTCTGGTCGTTTTGTAACTCGACTGCCTTTCAGGGCCGATCGACCGCCACTAGGAGAATCTAGGAAGATGGCTGAGACGAGATTGATGTCGATGGAGCGTAGGATGACAAGGGACGCCGTATTTAAACAAAAATATGTTGATTTCATGAGGGAGTATGAGTCGTTAGGACACATGTCGGTATCGGGTGTGGACTGGAGATCTGAGGATCATTGTTTCCTTCCACACCATGCCGTCCTACGAACCCCTACCGGCAAGATTCGAGTTGTTTTTGATGGGTCAGCACCTACCTTGAACGGGATGTCCCTGAATCAGTGTCTACATTCGGGACCCAAGTTGAGTCGTGATATTTCGGATATTCTCACGAGCTTTCGGAGGCACCAGATTGTATTTGTCGCAGACATTCGGATGATGTTTAGGCAAACGGTAATTCATCCGGCTGACAGAAGGTATCAGTTGATACTTTGGCGTGAGTCCACGGCCGAGCCAGTCAAGGTCTATGAGTTAAACACGAACACGTATGGGTTACGGTCTAGCCCGTATTTGGCGATGCGTACCCTGCGGGAGTTGGCGTCGCGTGACCGTGTGAGCTATCCTAGAGCCGCCGCTATCCTGGAGCAAGATTTGTACGTCGATGACGTCTGCACAGGGGCAGCCAGTGTAGAGGAAGCTCTGGACCGACGTGACGAGCTCATTCAATTGCTGGAACGAGGCGGCTATGAACTACGTAAGTGGATGTCCAACTCCCCTGAGTTGATGGCTGGTCTCCCAGATGAGTTTCAACAAGACCCGCACGTTTTTGAGAATCCTGACTACCCTAACATGTTGTCAGTGCTTGGAATTCAGTACCGGCCCGTCCATGATGAGTTTACCTATCGGGTGGTTTTAGAAACACCGAAGGCCTGGACGAAGCGGTCAGTACTGTCAACGATTGCGAGAACGTTCGACCCGAATGGATGGATTTCTCCAGTCACCTTTGCTCTCAAATGTTTTATGCAAAGGCTATGGGCGGCTCAGTTGACCTGGGACACCCACCTCTCAGGTGATTGGTTGACTGATTGGACGCGAATGTTCACCTCGCTATCGGACATAAATAATGTATCGCTGCCGAGGAAATTGGTCCCTGCTGGGGATTACAGGGCAACCCTTCACGGGTTTTGTGATGCCTCTGAACGAGGGTTTGCGGCAGCGGTTTATTTGCGAACCGTCACCTCCACCGGGGAGGTCGACGTGCGTTTGGTTTTGGCAAAAAGCAAGGTAGCGCCTATTCGGACAAGGATGACGATTACAAAACTGGAACTGTCCGGGGCTGCTCTTTTGACCAAACTTTTGAATCACACTCTAACAGTGTTGCGTGGGTCAGTGGTTTTGGAGGATACGGTGTACGCTTGGACGGACAGCCAGATTGTTTTGTGCTGGCTGAAGGCTTCGGTCCATAACTTAGAGGTTTTTGTTGCGAACCGTGTCTCCCAGATTGTGTCGTCTGAGGTCCCACTGACCTGGAGACATGTACCAGGAGAATTGAACCCGTCTGATTGTGCATCCAGGGGATGTCAGGCTCCTGAACTCGTTAAGACACCATTTGCGGTGGGGACCACCCTGGCTTGCCAAGAGAGAATCGGACTGGCCCCACAGCAATGTAGTAGTATCTTCGGATCATGGCCCCAGAGCGGCCGTGCATGTTACCCAGAAGGCTGAGGACCCTGACGCCGGGTTTCTGCTGGACCGGTATAGCTCACTTGACAAGTTGATAAACGTGTCCACTTGGATTAGGAGATTCGCTCGAAATTGTCGTACTCCTCGCGATCAGCGAACGTTGAACCCTATTCTGACTCCGGCAGAGCGAAACGAGTCGCTATTGAATTTGGTCCGGTTGGTACAGTCCTCGAAGTTTGGGGCAGAATTGGAGATTATACGAAGTGGACGTTCGAAATTGAAGGGAGCCGTCGCGCGTCTCAACCCCTTTGTTGATTCGACCGGGTTACTTCGGGTAGGAGGAAGATTGCGCAATGCGAATCTGTCGTATTCGGCTCGTCACCCACTTCTGCTCCCCAAGGGGGGACAGTTAGTTGAATTGCTGGTGACTGATCGTCATATTAAAAACGCGCATGCCGGCTGTAACGCGTTGTTGGCCACGCTCCAGCGGGAGTTTTGGATCTTATCTGCCCGCCGTGTCATACGGAACATCGTGTTTCGGTGCATGCCTTGTTATCGACTTAAGGCTGCCACGATGCAACCTCTCATGGGGGACTTGCCCCCTGATCGTGTGAATGAGGTCAGACCGTTTTCAGGTGTTGGTACAGATTTTGCAGGACCGTTTATGGTGAAGAGTTCACGATTGCGTACCGCTAGGCAATACAAGGCGTACCTATGTGTGTTTGTTTGTTTATCCACCAAGGCGGTACATCTCGAGCTCGTTGCTGATCTCTCGACAGAGGCTTTCATTGCTTGTTTGGATAGGTTTGTTTCTCGAAGGGGACTTCCAACTTTGATCCGCTCTGATAACGGCACTAACTACATCGGTGCGGAACGATACTTACGAGAGATAGTCAACTTTTTGAATGTAAATAAAGTGGATATTGGAACGGCCCTCTCCCGTCGGGGTATACAGTGGACCTTCAGCCCACCGATTTGCCCCCACTGGGGTGGGATTTTTGAGGCCGTAGTTAAGTCAGCTAAGACGCACTTGGGGCGTATAGTAGGTCAGACCGCGCTGACTTTTGAGGAGCTCGCGACATTGTTTTGTAAGATCGAGGCCGTTCTCAATTCGCGACCGTTGTGTCCGCTCAGCTCGGATCCAAATGACCTGGAGGCGCTGACCCCAGGCCATTTCTTGATAGGACAGCCACTTAACGCGTTGCCCGAGCACCCCTTCGAGGGAGTGAAATTGTATCGGTTGTCAAGGTATCAGATGTTGGAGCAGTTTACTCAGAATTTCTGGAAGCGTTGGTCGCTCGAGTATCTGCATATCTTACAACAGCGCCTTAAGTGGACTGACAAAACTAGCCCCCCTAGTGTTGGTGACCTCGTTCTGGTTAAGGATGCTAACCTACCGCCACTACGTTGGCGCAGGGGGCGCATTGTTAACTTGTTCCCTGGCAAGGACGGGACCCCCGGTCTGCAGAGGTTCTAGTAGGAGGCTCGGTTCTAAAACGAGCGGTAGCAACGTTGTCTCGGCTGCCCGTAGATTAGGGGACAGGTGGGTGCCTGTCCGGGCGGGTGATTGTTCGATTCCAAATCGATATTCGATCGATGGTTTCTGAACGGCCTTTTTGAATTTGACGTTAGCTGGCAACCTAGCAGTTTTTTGACAACTGACGGACGAAAGCCCTCGCAATGTAAACGCGTTTTGGTTAGGGTATTGAAATTAAATCGCAGGCCATCTGGAATGTATTCGGGTTTCCCTCAGGATTGTTAATATAGCTGAGTGTGTTATTGTTTCTCGAACCAGATAAAGTTCGCATTTTCGTGCCCGATTGTTTTTACCACGTAACATAACCTGTGTTGGAACACTGTGCTCATTGAAACTGGCCCGCCAGTCATACCTGGTTGGCTGAAGAACCTGTCTACCAAGAAGAGCCTAGGGTGCACCCGGGCCTTGCAGAGAGACAGGAGGTTGACGGGACCGAAGCACAGACCAGGTTAGATCGACCCCAATTAACTTCAGCTCGGTGAACCGCCGACGTTCACACTTCTTGGCAACTGATCGTTACGCTACCTCGTAGCTGATGGGCCCCTACGAGGTTGGTGGCCACCCCTATTAGGTGCTGAGAAGCCTGAACACATATTATTTTATAGATAAATATTATACTTAGATAGATAAACAACCATGAGTAGGGTACAAACATCCGTTCTCATCAAACAAATATTTGCCCCCACCGGGACTCGAACCTGGGTCCCTTGGCTTCGTAGGCGGGGTCACTGCCGACTCGACCATTCGGGTCGTCTTGTGAGAATTCATGTGAGAATTTTCAAGTTATCTTTAGCTCTGGGTTAACAGAATGAAGCAAATGGGCTCAAGTGAGTAAACATTTACCTTTCTCGCCCTGGTTGACCAGTTCTCGTTTCGCATCGACCAGCAGCTCGAAGAGACACTTGACCGCCACTTTCGCCTCCAGCATTGACTGGATGTTGTCCCATTGGGTGCGCGATTTGTTCTCTGGAAGTTTACAATGTCATTGATTCATTTATCTACATATCTAAGAGCTCTTACGCACAAGCAACATGCTCGTCGATAGCACTCGACTGTTGCCAAGGCGTTTTAGCTCTAAATTGTAGTAAACTCTATCACGCCATGTGTTGCTGTTGAGAAGACGTTTTGCGTAGTATGTGGCGCACGACGCGTACCACGCGCAAGTGCAATTCACCACAGGTATGAGGGAAGCAGGAGGTTGGAGTAAGACAATCGTCCCTCTCTCTCTCTCTCTCTCTCGCTCTCATATACGTTTATGAGTGGCGCTCTCCCCGTATTAATAACTATTTTTAGGTGAAGAACATATACATATTTAGTTTTTTGTTTTATGTTTCCAGTGACATTATAATGTTTACAAACACTACGATTGAAGGTAAGGGATGTCGTCTTCATAAGATGTTTTTTTTCTGCATTTAGAAAGTGACTCCTTTATGAGGAATAACGCTACAGAGATTTTTTTATTTACATACAGGCACATACATTGCTTTTGGCCTCACACTAGGATACTTTGTGTCTTGGGAACCAGAAACAGCGACGTCACACACATATAAACATCCAAGACCTGGGGTTTTTTTTTGCTCCGGAACATGCTATCCGTTTCCCAAAACACCCGTTCCCGTCACTACCTTTTCCTTGATAATCCGATTCCCGATTATGTCACCCAGAATGTTTTTCCCTAAAGGCTTGATATTCGTTTCCCAGAAACTCCTAATCCTGAAACGGTCGTTTCCGACACTACCGTTTCCTAGAATATGTTTAGCCCAAAAAAATACGTTTGGCTTGATATCCCTTTCCTAAAACTTCCCGTCACTACGTCATCTAGAAAGGAATATGTAACCTCTTTATAATGTCAAGAGAAACGAATCTTTTAGCATACGGATGCAATAAGAAACGGGTCTTTTGGCACACAGTTCTTTATGAGACAGATCTTTTGGTGTCGTAAAATACAAATCTTATGGCAAACGGATGCAATGAGAATAGTATTTTATGTGACTGATACATAATGGAGGGCATTAAAAATCGACAGTGAAGGCGAGTTTCATAATAATATCACTCGAGAGTTTTAATACCTAATTATGTACAGTTAAATTCACTAGTTTATCTACACACATATCATAAACTCTCTTTGATGTGTTCAGTAACCGCATGTTTGACCGGCATTGTGGCATTGATTTGTTTAGCTTGTTCTGTAGTACCAACTTCACAGACAAAGTAGGGGCAACACGTAGGCGGGCGTCGGCGTGCGAAATTTGAATGTCATAATATGGAGAAAATTTACACATTATGGTCATAATGTTCAATATTCAGATAAGAAATGAGTTTTTACAAAGTATTTTAACTTTATGCTGATCGTAACGTGCGGTTTTTGGACGCAGTAAAGAGGGTTTATGATACGTGTGTAGGTAATAGGGTGTTTTGGCACACGGATCCTATAAGAAACGGATCTGTTGGCAAACAATAGCCTTCGTCTTCAGGCAGTCACCAGCACTTGCCCCGCAACTTACAGCGATATGTACCTTGGTCGGCATTGACGATCGTCTACTGCAGGTCGCAGATCTAACACCGCATCCGACAGTAATGTGTGTACCTTGGTCGCTAGCGACGATCTTCTGCTGTAGGTCGGAGATCTGAGCCTTCCTCAGCGCCAGGTCATCCTCCAACTCGGCTATCTTCTTCCCGGTGTTCTCCTCCGTGCTGTTGCGCAGTGCCTCGATCTGCTCCGTTATCCACGCTCTGCGGATTGGATTAAGGCCAGCGTTTAGACATATCAGTACACAATATGTACAAACCAGAAACAGTGAAGTCGCAAACATGGAAACATCCAAGCCCTGGGAATTCGAACCTAGGTTCTCTCACCACATAGATCGACAAAATATTTTACTAAATAAGCAAAGGACGTGTTAATGTCGTACGACACTGTAAATAAGCAACAGAGATATGCATCAATCTCGTTATCCTTGTTTTGCTTGGAAAAGGAATCTCCCTCTTGTTTATCATCTCGTGCTGTCGACTCAACTGTCGGAACTTTTAAAGCGACCAAAGACTAAACTAATTGTGTGGATGGAAATAATTATTCAGCGCTCTGCATCAATATCCACACGTACGCTTTTTATCGTTGTCTGACAGGATGCTCCAGATTATCAAGTCCGGTTGTAACGATGCGTAAATTTAGTGTCTTACTTATTTTTAAGCCGTAGTTAAGTTTGTATATATTAGTAGTAGAACCTTGTTTTGAGTAGTATCTGTCAATTTGTTACGTTAACGCATTGACAGCCAGACCAACCAGCGACTATTGCTCAAACGTCACATCCTATTTAGGAACGCTCGATGCCCCGAACAGTTAGAGTTGTTCAAAAGTTACCAATGCTCAGTGCCGTTGAACACCTATGCTTGTTCGTATTAACCAGCGCTTGGTGCCGAGAACACGTCATTCGTAGAAAAGCGAATCCCAACTCAGGGTGCCGCTCGACACCCAGAGTTGTCCGGGTTGTTCTTAGTTCATACCAAAAAATTACTGGTTATTAGTCTGTGATGATCATGATCAAATGCAAGAAGACAAGAATATGTATGTGTGTGTGTGTGTGAAGCGGCCTATTACATGTATGTAATATGTGTAATAGCCAGGCAGGTAGAACCACGGCCGGCGTAGAACTTTATTTTCATAAAAAAATCAGAACAAACTGGTGTGGTGGTCGAAATGTGAATAAACCATTTCCTTACTAGTAATAGATCAGATCCATTGTTCAACTATAAGTGACCGGGGCATCTTGTCAAAGTATGGTTGACAAGTAGAGTGTACAGAGGCATTGATAGGGTTAAAAGTATATAGCTTCTAATTTTATTTATTTTCTTTACTTTTGACACGAGGTTCATCTGGAGCTGAGTTCTGAACGACACGGTCATTCTTCTTTAAAGTCTGCACGAGAATCTGTATCGGGAGTCTGGGCTAAAAGTCGTTGTCATTGTTTGTGTGTAAAATCTACTAATCTATATACTGTTTTCCCCATTCTACGGGTTTGTATCTTCGATATCTGTCTCTATATCTTTCCCTACAACAGCTGTAGTACCGTACCTCTGATGCCTAGTTGGACTAAGCGACTCGCCGGGCATTGGCTCGCGATGAGTTTTCTGACTCTTTTATTTAGACAGATCCTTAGTCAGATACCACCGTTACAAGCTCTCCCGATCGCAATCCTTAACTAAGTACACAGTTAGGAGCGAGTCTAATAGCATGCCGTGTACTCGAAATATGGCGTAAAGTTGCATATTTATTTAGTATCTAGGGTGGTCACTTTCTCTTGTGTAGAAAGAGGAGAGGTCTACTCGTTTACGTGGGGTATCCTAGTGTGGAGCCAAGAAACAATGTATGTGCCTGTATTTAAATGGTTATGTTTATACACAACATTAGGTTTCCTAAGAAGCAGTTGATATAGCCGCGACGGCATGACGCACACTTTTACCGACTCTGTTGACGTATGACAGAACCATAAAAAATGTTTTTCTGTCATGTGAACAGGCGAGAAATGATAATGTTGTCCTTTCTAACCATATTCATTGTTTTGGGACCCAATTACAGACTATCTTTAGCCACATTTCCGAGCAGTGGGCGTGATAATGATATAACCTGTACTCCATAAGCTCTTCCAACGACTTCTCCGCCTCGACGATGCTGAGATGCACCTCCAACTCCTGTTCAATGTACTGTTGCACAGCTCCAGCCTTCACGTTGCCTTTGGCGTTGCGCTTCACCTGCGACTGCTTCTGTCTGTCCAGCGCTTCCTGTGGGGGAAAAGATGTGGTTAATCATAATAGATTGTTTACCAAGGGAGTAAAGATCTATTTTTAAGACGAGTGTTTTTAAAACAGAGTGGAGCGTGTTTCCTCTTAACTGGCAAGACCAATTTAAAAGTTACTTTTTCTCCCTAGGGATTACCCCTGGGTGCCTAGCGGCACGCCGGGACGCCGGGTTCAAAAGCAGCGCGGTATACTGCCGGCGTCCAGGGATGCTGAACCAAAAATAGCCCTGTTTACTGCCGACGTCCAGGGACTCTGGACCAAAAATAGCCATATTTACTGCCGGCGTCCACGGAAGCTGGACCAAAAATTGCCCAGGGACGCTGGATCAAAAATCTCTCTTTACTGCCGGCGTTCAGGGACGCTTGACCAAAACATGGCTCTATTTACTGCCGGCGTCCAGGGACGCTGGACCAAAAATAGCCCTGTTTACTGCCGGCGTCCAGGGACGCTGGATCAATAATCCGTCTTTACTGCCGGCGTCCAGGGACGCTTGATAAAAAAAATGGCTCTGTTTACTGCCGGCGTCCAGGGACGCTGGATCAAAAATCCCTCTTGACTGCCAGCGTCCGGGGACGCCGCCGCGAGGTACGAATATTTCGCACTTATTTTTCCGGTCATTCAAGAGTTTCTTTCATCGGAGGTTAGGTTCAAAAACACGGCATGCTTGTGATCTTTCAAATACACTTGACACTGGCTAAATCAACCTCCAATGAGGTTAGCGCGTTTAGGAAGAAATAAATATAATTTGACATCTTTGACAGATGGACAGTCTCCAACTACACCAGCGCCATCTACAGTGAGCTTTCGAGATTATGTGCCATTGTCCAGCTCTATGCATCAACCAAACAGTGAAAAGTGAATGAACCACACTATTCAGTGCAATAATCTGTCTCGATCCTTATATAGAAAAAAATAAAACCGGTCAAGAGCACAAGAAGGGTACACGGAAAAACGTAAAACGGTTTTGTTCGAGTTTAAACTTTTATTTTTTATAATGACCGGTTTAGCCTAGCGGGTAGTGGACCCTGCCTACGAAGCTATTTGTGTGATGAGCATGAATATTTGTTTCTTAGTCTTGGATGTTTTCTATGAATTTACATAAGTATATCTCTATTAAATATATCGTCGTCTGGTACCCGTAACACAGCTTACTATGGGCCTGTGTAATGGCGATATGTGTAAGATTGTCCTCTAATACTAAACAAAATAAATAAAAAATAACTAGGCAGGACTACATTCAAAGTCGACGTACATCGAAACATTGGAAAAGAGTTTTGTGTATATGTGACCGTAAGATTGTCAAAACCATTATTTATTATATATATTTATCTACACACGTATCATAAACTCTCTTTACTGCGCGTCTAAAAACCGCACGTTAAGACCAGCATAATGTAAAACTATTTGGTAAAAACTCATTTCTTATCTGAAAATTTGTACAATATAACCATAGAGAATGCCACAATGCCGGTCAAACATGCGGTTCCTGAACACATCAAAGAGAGCTTATGATATGTGTGTAGATAAACTAGTGTCTGTAACTGTACATAATTAGGCATTAAAACTCTCGAGTATTAATGCCCTACATTATGTAATAAACTAATTATAATACTATTGCTTTATAAACTAATGCGTTAGTTTGTAAACTATCGACAAATTATAAAACAGACCGACAGGGTTTGGAATTTACGTTTATTTTGTTCTTACATGTCAACCTAACACGAAGGCTTTTCGGGGGCCCTGTTTGCCCTGGTATTTGGTTTGCAATTCAAGTTTAAACCAGATCACAATTTAACGGTTTTATTATAAACTAACGCGTCATATCGTAAGCAGTACGGTACAGTTTACAATTTATCAATAGTTTATAAACTAACGAGAGAAAAAAACGTTGCATAATAAACGATTTTGACAATCTTACGGTGACATTTATAGTATTAATGTATTGAATTGTGTACTCAGGTTAACGAAACTCTGCTCATTGAAACTGGAAGTGGCTAGAAATTATTTACAGAAATAAAATCAAACATGATAAAAAACTTAATAATATTGATTATAATGCGAATAAGCAATTATTAATCGTATAATGACAAATAACTAAGCAAAACTCAATACCTTCTAGTAAAGATCTTCTCCGATAAGATCGGGAGAGTCCAGTTTCCACCGATATAAACAAATAAAACAAAATGGCTAAGAAAATGGCCATACCAATTTTTTTTGTACTTCTTTTAACCTCTCCTTTTCCGCCGTCAGCATAAGCAGCGCGGCCCCGGTCACTCCCTGTACCGCTGTCAGCATAAGCAGCGGGATGACTAATATTTTTGAAACCGGTATTTTTTATCCAACGGTTGGACCAATTTTTACGGTTCGATCATGTGTGGACACCCAATTAGACAAACTTTATGGTCTGTGTGCTAGTTTATGCTTTTCCGTAGAAAAAAATAATTCAACCGCGTTTTGAAAATCACTTTCTTCCGGACGCTCCCAACGTATTTGGTGGTGAAATTTTATTGGGAGAAAAGTGTAGTTTTTTTGGTGAATTGAGGTAAGTATTTGTTTTATTCATATTTACAACTCTATTTGCGATAAACAAACCACAAATCATAGTAAAATTCATCAAGATGTCCAGAAAATCGGCAAATTTACATGATACGTCATGCAACCAGACGGATTCCCCCCAATGCTATTTGTAATTCCAATTCAAAACTCAAAAAAACTCAAAACGTTTATTCTGTAAATAGGCCACAAGGGCACTTTCACATGTCATTTCATTTCATTTTTTACAGAACATTTGGTATTATTATCATATTATCAGAAAAAAAAAAAAAGTACTTAATTATTGTTTCTGAGAGATGTAAAGAGTCTCATGTCATAATAAAATAATTAAAATATAAATAACAGAGATGTATAGTCTCTTTAGTCAATAATACAATGATAATAGGAGATGTAAATGGTCCCCACAGTCAAGAGTGAGAAATACAGTTAGATTTCAATAAAAAATACACATATCTTATTGGAAATCTTATAAGGAATCCATTTTTATAGGTTTCTTTATCAAAATAATGTACCAATTTGCTGATTTTCCGTCAGAAACGTGATCAGGCATCCAATTCACATGCTTCACCCGCACACATAAGCATTCCGCGACGCCATTTTACTCACACACAGACAGAATCTCACTACAGGGTGCGGGTGTTTTCAGTCATATTCGGTGAAACTCCATATCATAGGTTTCGGGGTGATGTGATGATTGGGGTTTCCATATCAAAGGTTCCGCGGCTTTATGATTGGAGTTCAGTGTCGATAAGGGGGCGGAAGCCCCTTTTTTTATCAATGGAAAAATCCAGCATCCAGCGACTTAGAAAAATTGTGTTAAAAAATATTTTTTTTGACTGTTATTTTTTGCTTCGGAATCGTGTAGTGCTGCTTTTTGCTATCACTTTTGGTTATAAACATTTTCCTCGTGCACCTCACCGATTTCGAGATATACGTCATATTATGTTTGTAATATCGATATCTCTATAAATATTGGTCCTAGGGAAAACATGCATATGACATAAAATTATGCTCGTAAGACACCCTACACGATGCCCAAGTGGAAATATCAAAATAAAAAAAAAATAAAAACAAAAATAAAATAAAAAAATAACAAATTTGTGTCATATTGTGTTAACTTGTCTTTTTAGGCGGATTCGTTTGCCTGCAAGTTCAGAAATGTACTTTTGACAATTTAGTGTAAAATGACAAAAAAATGCAAAATTACACAAATTTGTAAAAGTGCACAGAGTGTACGTTTTGATCCTAATGCCTTAGCTACTTTTTTCAGAATGGATCATGACTACCATGCCCAGCTTGATGAGAAGCTGGTGTATGTGCGCTCCCGCTCCGGTCGGATGAAGGTAAATAATTGAAATTTCACTCGCATCGTTTTTGCTTCGTTTCCTTTTATATTTATATATATACATATCCATTAATTTGTTCCATTCAGCAGCCTAAACGGTCTGAATATAGTTTTACCAAGTATAATTAAATATTTACCTGGGAAATGTGAAGTTTTATACTAAAAGGACACAAATAATTATACTGCAAATGTCACTGACTGCCAGTCTGGTATTTTGTTTATATTTAATTTGCCTATTTTATTTATGTTATAGATGGTGAAGCAACCAGCTTCTCTGGGCCGGAGCGGGAGCGAGGGCGACTCCTCCCCGCAGCCGTCGACATCAAGGCGCTGCCGGCGCTCGCTGGCTGAAGAAATGGTGGTAGGTATTCTGATTAGCAAGCAGATAGATCACCGGTGGTATCATACCATTCTTCTCCTCCAACAGGGTGTGGCCTGCCTGCAGCTGGCCCATTTGAGCGGGGCCTTTGTGCATTTCTCCTGCACCTACTCTTCTATTCCAGCTATCCTTCCATGCTTTCTAGTACCATACCATATACAATAATGTATTTTTCTATTTTCACAGTCATCAGCAGCTGGCAGCAGCTGGCAGCGGCCGCCGACGTCGGGAAGCGGGGAGGAGCCGGCAGCCAGCAACCTCCAGCAACGCAGTGGGAGTGAGCTGGTACGTATTTTGATCCAGTACTTTTAATTAAAAAAACTTTACAATCCCCCTCTGTTGTTTCATTTGTTGCTAAAATCGTGTGTTTTTTTTTTCATAACAGTTGGGCACGGCTGCCACAGCCACGGCGGCCTCCGTGTCCACCGCAACAACAACCACTGCATTAAATATTGTTAGAGAAACATCCGGAGCGCGTAAACGCGCTGCAGCTCCAATGCCTGGGTCGTCATCGTCATCGTCGAGAATGCCAGTTCACTCCCGGGTTCTCAATGAAAGTGAGATAGAAAATATTGTAAATGAACATTTCATTGAGGACTCCGGAAGTGAACTGGATATCTCTGATAGTGACGTTGACGATTTCGACGCGGTCATTGCAACTTCGTCTGATACGGGCAAATTAGAGCGGAGTTTCGCTGTAGCGGAGGCGGAGGAAATAGAATGCATGCGACCAGAAAGTTTGTTTGATTTGAATGTTAGCCCGCTGCCTGTTCTAGGAGAGTATGCCGAGATGCAGAATGTTCAAGCAGAAGAATTAATCGGATTTTTGAGAGGACAATTGCAAGGAGAGCATGAGGTGGCTGTCGATATGGAAGGTGATGAAGTATCTCTGCCGGATGTTGGGGCGGAAACTGTGGTCAGTGCGCCTGACAGCCCGGCCGCTGTGCGCCCGCGTGCTGTCAGCCCGCCTGCTAGCCCGGACGCGAATGTTTTTTCTTGGTCGAGTGATTTTTCGAATTTCATTGGCCAAGCAGAAACATATCTGCGTTCACCGGGCCCGCAGTCTATATCCCAGGATCCTACGGATATCTTTTTGAGAATGTGGCCTCGGTCAATCATTGAGATGATTGTCACCGAGACAAATAGATACGCATGGCAAATAATAAGTAAATTATCCGAGACAGGTCATATTCCCGCCAGTCTGGACGACTGGCGAGAGACCACAGTCGACGAAATTTATGTATTATTTGCCGTGCTGATCTATATGTCGCTGTGCTTGAGGACGAATGTCCATGAATACTGGAAGTCTGGTATGTTGGAAATGGCAAACTTCAGGAAGTTGATGAGTCGCAATCGCTTCTTCATGCTCACGCGTTTTCTCCATTTTGTGAACAACGAAGAACAACCTACTGGTGTGTCTTCGTATCACAAAAAAATCTTCAAAATTACCCCCATTTTGACACATTGCAACGATATATTTCCGAGTTTGTATACGCCACGAAGAGAACTCAGTTTGGACGAGTCGTTGCTTCTATGGAAGGGACGCCTTTCTTGGGTCCAATCCATACGCACCAAAGCGGCCAGGTTCGGGATCAAGTCCTACGACCTGTGCGAAGCAACGACTGGTTACTTGCTGAAGACTCTCTTGTACGCGGGTAAAGATTCTTCGATGCACCAGACGTCCATTCATGGGTTCAGCAACGTTACCGCGAAGGTCGTTCTTGAAGTCATGGATGGGTATCTCGATTTGGGGCATTGCCTTTTCACGGACAATTGGTATAACCAACTGCCCTTGACGAGGTACCTCAAATCCCGTGCAACTGATGTCATTGGGACGATGAATCGCAATAGGGCACACGTCCCTGCTGAGATTAAATCGCTCAATGACCGCGTGTTGCCGCGGGGACAGCAGGTGGCGAGACATTGTGGTGACATCACTTTGATTTCCTGGATGGATGTCAAACTTGTCACCACAATTTCTACATTCCACACCGATGAACAAGTTCCTGGCCGCCGAGCTGGGGTGGATGTCGTGAAGCCACTTCTTGTAAACTACTACAATCAGTACATGGGCGGTGTGGATCGTAAGGACCAAATGCTGTCCATGTACTTGATTGAGAGGAAGCGTAAGAAGAAGTGGTATGTCAAAGTATTCCACAGGCTGCTTAACAGCAGCCTGTTGAATACATACATCATTCTCTCGCGTAACCCAACATTCCGGAACCTTACGCACCGGGAAACAAGGGTTAGCGTGGCTCAGGGGCTTGTTGATCGGTTCTTCTGTCCGGGACCGATGCAACGAGAGAATCCTCCAAGCAACACCGCTTTCCACCGTCTGGACAACCACCCGCAACATTTCCCGATTCCTGCTCCGACTTATAGCAATTCCAAGAAGAAGAAGCAGGGGAGATGTTGCAGGTGCTCGGCCCTTGGAAAGCGCACGTCCGTGAACAGTTTCTGCCGTAGGTGCAACGTCAGACTCTGCCTCGGACAGTGTTGGTTGGAGTATCACACGTTGGCCAATTTGGGGCCATAGCACTTTTAATGTTATGGGTACCCATTCTCGTTTCTACAGTTTATCTGTTCCTCTTCGTCTTCCATTGAAAGTGTTATGTAACTTTAAATTGTGCAAGAAGCTCGAAACGGTATTGTTGTAATGTTAGCTTTCCTCTTATTCTAGCATGCCTACTGACTGATATCTGACTGTGTACTGATGGCTGGTTAATATGTCTCTGTAATAGGGGTTTTAAAACTACGCACACCTCGCTTTGGACCGGTTTCGGTCGGGTGTATCGCTTGCTTGAGTGGGTAACTAAAACTACTAAAATATGCCATATCATATAACTTCCACGTTGCAGCATCAAACTGGTGGAAGACTGGTGTGTTGGGAATGCCTGCCTTCAGGAAGTTGATGAGTCGCAATCGCTTTCATGGACAATTGATATAACCAAATGCCCTTGACGAGGTACCTCAAATCCCGTGCTACTGATGTCATTGGGACGATGAATCGCAAAAGGGCACACGTCCCTGCTGAGATAAAATCGCTCAATGACTCCTGAGGGCATTTATGTCTTGCTAGACACATCTAAATCAGCCATCAGTGTGTGATTGTAATTCTCCTCCTTCATAGCGTTAGCGATCCGGATGTTTCTATCTTTTTGTGTGTAATTTTTATGTGTGTATGTGTCTAATGTTTATGTGTTTGTGTAAATAACAATTTCTATTTGTGGCCAACTACCTAACTATCTTATAACTTGTATAGAAATTGTTTACTTTAACAGTTGCAATGTTTCTATCTTTTTGTGTGGAATTTTTATGTGTCTAATATTTATGCGTTTGTGTAAATAACAATTTCTATTTGTGGCCAACTACCTAACTATCTTATAACTTGTATAGAAATTGTTTACTTTAACAGTTGCAACAAAATTCTTTTTCATTTTTCCGTAATTGTGTACTTTATTCCATTTTTTATACGGTAAAAGTTACAAATATCAGTCAAACAACTATCTAAGAACTTGTATAGAATTGTTTACCTACTTACTTACTGTTTACTACTTTTCCATAATTGTGTACTCGTGTGTGTGTAAATATAATGTATACAGTTTCATTGTGCATTAGTACTGTCCTGTTTTTTAAACAATTATGTCTCGCCCAGGTTTGCTGGAAGAAATATCTTTTTAGAGATAAGCTCGCCTGTTGTTATAAAATTTCTTTTAAGTACATTTTTATGCACAGGGCAATAAAGAATATGAATATATAACTATATAAATTTTGCTGGAAGAAATATCTTTTTAGAGATAAGCTCGCCTGTTGTTATAAAATTTCTTTTAAGTACATTTTTATGCACAGGGCAATAAAGAATGTGAATATATAACTATATAAATTTTTGTTCTTTTTTATTTTTCCAAAACCTAATTACACAATTACACATTAGGTAGGTGGTAGCTAATTATTAATTACACATTTCAAATAATTGTTTATTTTTTACAAATTTGTGTAATCTTACACTAAATTGTCAAAAGTACATATCTGATCTCGCATAACACTAGTTAACACAATATTACACAATATTACACTTTGTAAGAACAGTAGGTATCTGTACTTGCGCGTGAACGGAGCCGCGTGGAAACACTTCATATACACATAACAACTAAATACTAGTTAACTCAAACTTACACCATACCTACACGAACGAAACACCAGTTTAGCTATTTTACCTAGAATCAAATCACGGCGAAACATTTTCTTCGTTCCATCTTTGCACACTCTGTATAAACGCATATCGTACACCTGCCGAGACCTTGAGAAAGCCCAGAAACAACACACCGTTACACGAAATAACATGCATGATTTTGAATTATTTTTGTATGAAAAGGTACATAGTACGATACACTGTTAGAAAGCCTAGTTTGTCTTCTACTTAGAACCACTAATTCTAGAATGATAAGTATCACCTATTGCCTATAAATTCAATAATAGTACAAAGTGTTGATTTCTACCTATTTTATACTTTCCTTGCGAGATATGGCGTCCTCACACTTATCATTTATGATTTAGTGGCAAATACCACTTGTTTTCCTCTTATTGAATAAATTACCTATCCTAGGAACTAAGAAATATAACGCTAGGTAGTCTAGTCTCTTCACAAATAATTTCACAAGATTTGCATAATTCGCGCGATGCGTCAGTTTACTTTCCGTATTTTATGAAAATTTGAAACGCTGAAATATTCGAAAGTTTCTATAAGAACACCCTAATGTTTTTATTGTTTTGAAAAGGTTATTTTGTGTAGATTACGTAGGTATCAAACAACATGTACATGTTGTTGATAATTTTCTGATGTCGGCTAGATTTGTGTCGAGAGGGAGCATTTTCATAGAAGTCTGTGTTTCTCATGCCAGTACAAAAATAAACTAAGGTCACAGTGACATTTTCTACACATTGTGTAAAAGAGGGTTTCATTAGCTACTCAGATATACAACTCCCATAATTCTAAGTGTTACCATTCCAACAGAATCACTTGATATATTAGTCAAGTGCCGCGCAGCCCGCACGCTCAAAAACACTCCGGTATTTGTCGTTTTTGACGTCTCGAACTCCCGGGAAAGGAGAGGTTAAATTCTTAAAAACTGGTATATTTCATTATTTGCTGTTATAGTGGCAATAGAAATATTTACCGATAATTAACCAGCTCTTTTCGAATAGGTAGTATAGTAGGCATTAAAAAGTCTAAATTCGTCCCTCTTTCTTATATCGGTAATAGCGACTGGTAACTTTTTAAAGATTTGTGATTCGTCCAAGAGATTAATTTGGGGTTAAATAAATTTGAAAAAAAAATGCAAAAGCCAGCAATCAAATAGCCTAAAAAGGTGCAGTTGTCAATGCCCTTTCACCTTTTTATCTCTTGTTAACCTATCTGCAATCTCTTGTTAACAGCCAAAGCCTCTTCCATCTTCCGCTTGAGCACGTTCTGCTGCTTGGCATGCAGGTTCTCCATCTTGGCCATGGCGGAGACTCATTCGCTATACTCTCTACTAATAGCTTGCAAGTCCTACTTTCAATCTCTTGCCAACCTTCCTATCTCTTGTCAACCTACCTTCAATCTCTTGTTAACAGCAACAGCCTCCTCCATCTTCCGCTTGAGGACGTTCTGCTGCTTGGCATGCAGGTTCTCCATCTTGGCCATGGCGTTGGCGCGCTTGCGGTCCTCGTTGCGCAGGCGCAGCATAGCGCGCTCGTTGTCCGCCTTCCACTTGCGGAACTTCTCGCTCTCTTCACGCATCTGCTTGATGATCTTCACCTGATGCGGGAGTATGAATTTATCACATATACGTTTTTAGACATATTTCAAAGTATTACAATCCCTCGCTACACTATGGTATCTACGTTAGAATCTTTCACTTCGCTCTGGTTTCAATAGCACGTGAACTTACTGTAAATATCATATTTTGCTCCCTTGTCATGCAAACTACAATTCCACTGCTTCCTTTAAAGTTTAAGCAAGACAAGTCTAGCGACCATCTCACCGACAAACTTTTATGATTTATGAATGTGAATAGAGCATTGAATGACAGGCAAAACACGGTATCGGAAATCGTTATGAATATGGAAGAAACGAGAGATGTAAGTAGAGGTCCAAGTTTCTTACAAACCCTCTTCCGGGGAATAGCTTGACTATCTCTAGGATAGACAGGAGTAAACATGTCATGCTGTGGTACCGAAAAAGGGTAACAGAAAAAGGGTCCGTCCAACAAGAAGTTTGAAACTAGGATCATACTGGACAAGAGTGGCAGCTGATAGAAAACAATAGAGACACATGGAAGAGGCTTATGCCAAAAGCATACCTAATTATGGGACACAATATGATGAGCAAGGATAAATTGTAAAAACTATAACACCTTATTCGGAAATAAAAAAGGCTATATTATTGTTATTAGGGGTGGCATTCCATCATAATTGTAGGCTCGCGTAAGGACTCTTCCTATTGTTGGCATTTGAGGGGGAACATCATAAAATTTGCCTTAATTGTAGTCTTTTTTTCCTCTCTGGCCAGCACGGTACAGGAAAGGGTGAACATGGTCGCAAATGAAAACATAGATCCTCAGTAGATCGATCAGCTGATTACAAGTTATATATAGCTATGGGTGGCCAAAAAATGTGTTGTGTCACCCTGTATATCCGTATGACATGATCCGCCTTACCTTGGTAACCTTCATAGCCTGCAGCTCAGCGTTCAGACTCTTGATCTTGGCCTCGTTCTTCTCCTTGGTGCGTATAATGCTGGCCTGCGCCTGGCACTTCCTCTTGAGCTCCGTGATCTCGTGCTCGAGAGACGACACCTTCGTGCGGCGCTCCTCGTGTGAGGGGTCCTTGCTCTGGGGAGCATAATGTGGAGCACAGAGCATTACTCTCGGACTCTCGGCAGCCCGCAAGTGCACCTACGTCGCGTGACGCGTGTCATACCATAGGTGCTCTGCACCTGTGAACCGCTCAGGCAGGCAGGAAATTACTACATGGCCGGTTTGCAAACTATGTACAGGCACATCCATTGCTTCTGGGCCCACACTAGGATACCTTGTGTATCGAGGGTCGTGGGAACCAGAAACAGCGACATCACACACTTAAAAAGGTTGAAGACCTGGTCTAATTTTTCTTTATCCCCAGCCGGGGATTGAACCCGGGACCTCTCGCATGGTAGGCAGAGCCACAACCGCAGCGCCACAGAGGTCTTCAACGTATTTTCATGCAGGGTCTCCTTATATGGACGGTCTGAGATGTGGAGGCTCAATCGACCATGGTATTGAACCGTTTCTAACTATACTTGTGCTATTATCTCACTGCAGTTTGGGCGATATGGTGCGCTCGCAGTCACAGACCTATAGAGAGAGCGCGCCATATAACCCGTCTTTCTCAGGTTTTATGACCCAAACTGCAGAGAGATAATAAACACAATTAAGGTAAGTTGAGGATGATGTGTTTTATTGTGAAAAATTCAACTATTAATTAGCACCAACGTGTAAACGGTGCGTTTGCTTAGTCTTGCATGAGTGTGTTGTGCCTCTCGCTTACAATTAACGTTTGCCGGGGTTTGTTGCTAGCTGATGTTCGTTAAACCTTTACAAGCAAGTAAATCAAACACAAGAATCAGTCATGCTCCGCGGATTTTACCTTAGTCTGTTTCAGTTGCTGCATCAGTTCGTCTCTCTCTCTCTCGAGATGCGATATCTTCTCCTCGTTCTCTCTTAGGTTGGTGTGGCTGTCCAGCATATCCTTGTTGTTGGCCAGTATAGCTTGGACCACGGACGCCTTGATCGCCATAGCGCGGTTCAGCTCCTGCAGCTCTTGGTTTAGCGCCACCTGGTACAATTAAGTATTTTTAGTAGAGATAACTATAAATAGAGAGAGTACTTTGTTCCAGTGGGTTTCATGCTTGCTTCTCACGCCGGAGATGCAGGTTCGAATCCCGGTGCTGCCAATGAGACAAGTAATTTATCTTAAGTACGTTATACGGACTGTCTATCGGTGATGAAAAACATCGTGAAGAAACCTTCATTACTCCGTAACTGCGGCGATGATCTAGCCCCCTATCACGCAAAATGGAGTATTGAATAACTGGCTAAACGTGGGCACACTTGTGACGCTATATGTTGTAACTATAAATAAATTAAAACACCGACACGTTAATGAAACCTTACGGCAAAAATTGGTTCGTTATTTCGATCCTATTTAGGCTGATACATTATGAACCGCTGAACCGATATTGATAAAATTTATCTAATAACCATCACAGGGAAGTCAACTACCAGTTTTAAAAAACCGCTATAAAATCCGTCCACCCATATGAGTGCTAGCGTGCCTAGAAGCTAGAAGCACCTGTTTATCTTTCAAGCTCAGAAATAGCAATAGATAGCAACAACTAACCTGTCCCATAGCTCTCTTTTCCTCCTCCAGAACTGCTTGGTCCTCAGTCATCGCCAAGTCCTCATCCACCCGATCATTATCCTCGTCCTTCGCAAACGAGGACAGTTTACTTCCCAGCTCGTGGTCAATCAATTCCTCATTCGTTTTCAAGTTCACCGACTGGAGGTCCTCTAACCTTAACTTGATTTCCTTCAGATAATCCACTACATTCGTCTTTTGAAGCTCGTCGTCCTGTGACTTATCGGTTGTGTTCAAGTTATCAATAGTCTGGTTACACTGCTCGGTCAACTCGTTAAGTTTTCTTTCGATTTTGTCCTTCGCTGCTTCAGCTAGGAGAGCCTTTTCACAGAGGTTGGTGTTTTCGATGAGCATGTTGCTGAGGTGTTCGGTGACTAGTTTGTGCTTCTTCAGCAGTTCAGAGTACCTTGACCGTTCTCTTTCTAGGTCATCAGACAGTTGCTCATTGTTTCGCTCACTGGCTGTCGGTGCCTTGCCCAGTACTTGCAGTCGCAGTTCGTTGACTAGATTGTTCAATCTGCAATGACCAATGAGTGGGTTTTACAACGTTGGTAAATACTGTACTCCGCCACATTAGTTCCATGACTAAGCAATTTTATAGAGTTACAATCAAAAGCATTCTAAGGCCGAGATATTCCCTAATTAAGTGGCAAAGGAGAAACCTATGAAGCCCCAAGCGGCTCACAGTTCAGTAAGCTCACGGCTACTACTATCACTACTTGGTAGTGGTCGTAAAACCTCTCCATCAACCCGCACTGAGCCAGCGTGCTGGAGTATGGCTTATTCTTACTCGTATCCGGGTTATGGCCTGTGCCCCTCGTTTTAGAGTATTTCTTTGCCTTACCTGACGATCTCTGCCGCCTTCGCGTCTTGATTGATTATGGGCTTGTTCCTAATGCGCCTCGCCCGGTCCGCGTACCGCAGCGTCGACACCGTCTCGTCGAGGTTATAGTCGGCCGGACTGACACACGCCACCATCAGCGTCAGAGAGTTGCCGCCGAGGCTGTCTGCAGAACGGAAATTACACGTGTACAAGCAGGAGAACAACTAGGGATATTTATAAAGGGTCGCTGCAACATGACAGACAACGTTCCGAAAATCATGTGATATTTTACCAAAGTAAAATGCCGCGGGGCACTCGTAGACATGCGGCATCGTGTCAGACACAAGTTCAAAAGAAGAGAACTGGCGACGCAGCGGCCGTGTGTTAAAATTGGAGCCACTTTTGACACCTACGTAACTCAAAATCTTTTAAACATAAACATGAAATTTGGTTTCATTTATTTTTAGGTTCATTTATTAACCTCTCAAAAACCGAGGGTAGTTGGGACGGGTCACGATTTTGAACCTTACGCCATGGTAATTAAATTTAAACCCGGAAAAGTGGCATTATCTAACGCCGGTGGTATTCAATAGGTTAAGACCCTTAAGGCTAACTAGAACTTAGTTATTTGCCATTATACGATTAATAATTGTTCATTCCAATTATAATAAATAAAATTGAGGTTGGTAAAAAAAAAAAAAAATATCATCAAAAAAAAAAAAAAAAAAAAAACTAGAACCACAAATTTCATCAATATAGCTCATCGGTTATTAAGATACAAACATCTAATAATCGATATTTTTCTCATCTACTGACTGACTTAACAACAAAAACCTAACTCACTTCCAGAAGATCTAGCAAGTAGAAATTTGGCATCCAGCTGGGTAATTGAATGGTTACGAACCTAAGATAGAGAAACAGTGTTTTTTTTAGATTTTTGACCGAGCGACGAAGCGTCCAGTTTCGACATTGGCCAAAAATGCCTCTTTCTGTCTGTTCTCGCCAATTTTCAACCGATTTTGATGAAAATGGATGGGTACACAAGTTCTTTCATTTTTACATTTTTTTTGTCGATTACAATTTTTTCATTGGGGGAAAGGGGGAAAGTTTGCTGCAGCGTTATTTATCGACCGATTTCAATAACATTTAAGAGGCACACTAAGGACTTTTTTTCATTCTACACAAGATGTTGTGAAAAATATCAAAAGGGGGAGTGGAGAGGGAAGCACTTCGGATATTTTCGACCCCCCTGTAAGAATGTAGATAAAGCTAGACACCTGAAGTTTCTATGACTAAAAGGACACAATTAATATAGGCAAATTCCCAAAATCCAGTCAATTTGAACCAATAGTTTGGAAGCGACAGCCGTTCAAAGTTCCGTCATTTTGTCACTGACTGACTCATCATCGAAGGGTGGTGGGTGAGGGCTTCGGTAAAGAGGGGGAATAAGATAACCTTCGGTGGGGGATGGGTGTTAGGTGATGAGTGGTGGGGATTGGTCTTTTCTACTTTCTCTCCAACATAGGGTTTCAAAACTCTGAAATGGCTTCCTAGCCAGGAGAAAAGGAAAAGTGTCCGTTATTGAATGGTTATAAGGGGTATCGAGGTCTACTGTTCTCACAGTACCACTAGTGTTATAAAACCACTTACCCTGCAGCAGCCTAGTAAGCTTGCTGTCTCGGTAGCCGATGAAGCTGCGATTCGCCCCTTCTCCCAGCGCCGAGATTACATTCCCCAGGGCCAACAGTCCCTGGTTGATCTTCACGCCTTCCTTGAGCCGGTCGCCTGTCGCCTTCGTCTTCTTGATGCGCTCGGACCCGGCTAGGTCGACGAGGTGGAACTTGGATGTTGTTGCTAGGTTTCTGGGGAGGGATATAACAAAAATTAAATATTTATATACAAGCACATATATTGATTCAGGCCCTTATCATGTAATTCTATCAATTCATGTAAATCTAAGAATTTGCAAATCGCTTTTTTTGCAAACCTGTATAGTGCTATTCTTCTGTTAGTTTTATATGGGTGTGGGTGGACGATCAAACTAATCGAATGCACTGTTATGCTGAATACGATACAAGTACAAGTTAGGTGTTATGGTGACATTGACAGCTAGTGTTAGCTAGTATTTTTTTAATGCTAGGCAAAGGTATTTGTAGTTCTTCTGCCTACATCCTCGGTATCAGAATTGTTTTCAAAGTATCTTTAAAACGAATGAATAGAAAAATATATTTAAATGTGTTTCGTATTAAACATTCAAATATATCTCAATGGACATTAAATCTTTTTACCTAAACAAAAATGAAATGTTGTCAATTGGCACACCAATTCCTAAATTTAATTTTTTTTTTTAGTCTATCGCGAATTTGATTTGGGGGAATATAGGGGAAGATTGCAGTAGCGTTATTCATCGACGGAATTTAATCAAATTTAAGAGGCACACTAAGGACTTCATTCTACACATGGTGTTGCGAAAAAAAACAAAAATGGGGGTGTGGAGGGGGAAGCACTACGGGGTGTTTTAGACTCACCTGAATTTTCTGTGACTAGTACACACAGGACACAATTTTAATAGCCAAATTCCCAAAATTGTGTCAATTTTACAATAGATTGGAAACGACAGAAGCTTAAACAAGCGAGGTCTACTGTTCTCTCAGAACCCCTAGTATTTAGATAGGTGACGACTTTTATTATTATTAATTTCATATTCATATTCTTTATTGCATAGATAATATAAGGTAACAGACAATTAAAAGAAATGTAAAAAGCAAAGGCGAGCTTATCTCGAAAAAGAGATTTCTTCCAGCAAACCTAGGCAAGACAGGAGAGTTAATTTATACAGGAAAGTCCTAGTTCGCAATTATACCTACTCTATACATACGTACGAAAATTACTTTCAAAATATATATAAACTATGCCAAATATAAAATAAAAATATATAGCATAAACATACATAAACTATAATAAATCATACATATACCTACATGGATATGGTACCTTTTACGGAAGAGAAAGGAAATGCACTTTCAATCTTTTCTTAAAAGTGAAAATTTAGGGACTTTCCCTAATAGCGCAAGGAAGTGCGTTCCAGTCGGATGGCCCTTAACCTAAACGAGTGTTCGTAAACGGCAGTGTTATGCCGAGGATTTGAAAGGAGAGACACCGTGTGGGATCTCGGATTGCTATCCCTGGGGAAAAGAAAGTCAAAACGTTGGCGTAGATATGTGGGGTATCAGGGATTTCGCAAAATTAATTTTTAATGTTAGGATCAGTAGTTTTGGGGATTTGATGGGCGATTGGTATTGTTTTGCCGTTTTAAAAAAAAGCATTTAATAAGCAAGGTTAAGGGAAAAAAATTGATCCTCGCAACAAGCCCCTTCATTAGACATGTCACGCGAGACAGTTTGAAAGACTTGTATTCGTTATATGCAAAATTGCCCCCAAAATCAATACCTATTTGTAACACGTTCGTGTTTGGGTCACAAAGATACGTGAACCAAATTTCATCACAATCGGTTCAAAATTCAGTCGATTAATATTACCTTTACACATCTAGGACAGACACACGAGTTATCCTATGATAGTTTCGTTTTTCCTACGCAATCCTAAAAAAATTCGAATTGAAATGTGATAAAATGTCATAAGGTTCATTACATCTGAACTCGTTAACGAATTCGATCTATAATAATAATAATAATAATAATAATAAAAAATTCAATCAAACATAACATAACATAACATAAACATAAACATTTATATACAGGCACATACATTGCTTCTGGTCCCACACTAGGATACCCTGTGTCGTGGTAACCAGAAACAGCGACGTCACACACATATAAACATCCAAGACCTGACCCCCAGCCGGGGATCGAACCCGGGACCTCTCGCATGGTAGGCAGAGCCACAACCGCTGCGCCACAGAGGCCGTCCACAAACATTCGTTACCCCGGCTCTCAACTCTCCTGACGAATAAAGAGAGTTATTAACTTATCAGTGCGGCTCTCCTTGGCGATGACTATCGTGAAGACCGCGTGGCTCCGGCTGGAGCCCTGGTTCATGGCCGTGGAGCCAGTCACGCGGCCTGACGAGCCTCGCTCCAGCACCATCATCGTCTCCATAGTCGAGCTTACTGGAACCTCCGAGATACCTGCAGGGTGGAACTATTAGGCCCAGGCGACAGACATAGGACGCTAGACGCGGCGCCCCTTCAATTTACTTTCATATAAAATGTATAAAACCGTCGAAGCGCAAAACAGACAGGGCGCAGACATGACTCTGGACGCCCTATTGCAAAACACACATAACCGACGGGGCACATACACGACGGAGACGAGGCTTGGGCGCGGCCGGGTGGTGAGGACGGGGCGTGGGGAGCGGGGGGTGTCTTTTCCAAAGCCCTCCAAAACCACGACGCCACGTCCGTGCCCTGTTATTTGTAGATGTTCTAAAAAGTCGCATCCGCGCCCGGTCTGCGTCGCGACCTTAGTGGACCAAAGTTTATCAAACTAGAATGTCTACTTCAATTAAAATCTTGGTATTCATCTCATCGACTACTTATTCCTGAAAGAAGAGGGATAACCGGTGCTGACGCGGTCAGAATGCCTTCTCTTTGGGTATGTCTATGTGAGGTTGTATAAGACAACGAATGCAACACGCTACCGTTTTCTGATAGGACGCAATGATGCATAAAAAACTGAATTGGCACTAACCAGGTAGTATGACTCCCTTGTTGATATCCTCCCGTATCTCAATGATGCTGTGCGCTCGCTCCTTCCCGGAGAGCAAGTCAAAGCACTGCTCCTGGTACAGTTCCATGAATGAGACTGACACTTTGAATATGAACTTGTCTTCATGTGTGTCTATGAAGTCAAATATGTCAGCTACTGCTAGCGGTATCACACCTGAGAATTGAGTATAAACAAAGAATTAGCCACATGATGAGAAATGACAATTATTTAGCGGGCACTTTAAATGGATTAATTACATTTTAAACAAAAAATTAAACTTTAGAAAACCCTGATTTGACCATTTGTTACCCATACGTATTATCATCAGATCCTGACCGCCGTTGATATATCGTTAAGAAGCTCTCCACGTCATATCAACGTCGTTGACGTCATTGTGCGTTATGAAGAGCTAACATTACTGAACAACCTTAATAAAGTGATCTTATCGCAACCTGTAGGCTAACTTGTATCATACAGTTCCGATGGCCATCTGTGGTCTCCATCATCTGTTCCACTTCACAAAATGATGCTTTCCATGAGATACTATGAAAATTACATAAGTCGCTATAGGTCTTTAATATAATCTGGTGGGCAGTATCTCCGACACAAGGACGTCCTGAAACGACATCTAAAGTCCTGCGGCATGTCTCATAAAACGTGGGAGGTAGACGCCTTGATGAGACCAGAGTGGCGTAGTTCAATCAAAAAAGGAACTCAACAGTTTTAAGATTGAAGAACTTGAAGAACTCGACGCCAAACGCCACGATCGAAAGACTCACCCCAATGTACTCTATAATTACAACTACAATACAAGCGGACAGTTACAGTGCAACATATGCAGCCGCACGTTCACAACCAAGTTCGGCTTTGCAAGTCACCTCCGAGCGCATGCCAGAAACTGACAGGGTGTCGCCGTCGACGGATACGTCGTGGAGGACATCATCATCATCATTTGAGGAGTTCCCTCGTTTTCTCCAGGATCCTATCATCAGATCCTGGAGAAAACGATGAAAATTGGTAAACCTCCTTTTGTGAAGCCGATTTAAAAGCAGATCCCGAAGTATTGTAATAGCAGATCCTTGCATTGCAATAACAGATGATTGTGATGTCGGTTAGAAAGTAGTTTAAGAATGCAGCGGTAGTGGATGTGGGAGGCTCAGGACCGGAGTCTGTAGTGTGGTAATGAAGCGTATACCTAGCAGTGGGTGAATTTCGGGCTGATTAAATTAATGATGAGTTAAATTCTAAGGAATAAAAAATCCAATCTATTTACAAAATGTTACCAAACACAAAATAAATTCTCACCAAGTTTCGTGGAGTCTCCATCTGAGCCGGAGTAGTTTGTGCCCATTGTGTATGTTTTGCCAGACCCTGTCTGACCATAAGCCAGTACAGTGACATTGTATCCTGGAACCAGCAAGACAAAACGTTTCAATATTATCATTATTTATAATAGAAAATTGTATTCCTAGATTGGCGAGGGATTATTACAACTTTACAGAATGGATTTTTCCAGTTAGCCATCGAGATGGCTGAATTATTATTTCATTATCATCAGCTTATTTATGTGTAACCTATGACGAGTTAAAGTATAGCAGTCTCCTTGTACGCTATTATACTTCATATATTATTAATGTAAATTGTAAAGTATCAGAAAACTTAACTTACCCTGAAATAGCCTGCTAATAAGGCCCTTTGCAGATTTATCATAGAACTCCTGCTGTGTTATATGAGGCGGAAAGACATGGTTGTATGTAAATACCAGGCCCTTTATCTGTACTTGTGGTTGTTCATTCACCACATCGATGCACTCGTCACAGCCTCGATCAATCTCCAGTTGCATTAACGGTCTGATACGGAGGGCTACTTGCACTGTGTCTATTGTGTCTTTAGGGTCTCCCATCTTTGGATAGATAGATGATGTCTGGGTATGAAGAGTGCCTCCTGGCCTGGGTTAATTAACGGGTTTATTTCCTCATACCATGTTTTTAATGGCAGATCTCTAAGACACTGGAGGCACTGTCAATTTGGCATTTTCAGTCGAATATCGTCATAAACATAGCCTGCATAGAGGTTGAAAATGCTGAAAAAAGTTCGCATTGTTAATCGGTTATTTTGGTTTGGAACCTGTAAAAAAAAACTTAGGTAACGTCGCGCCACACGTTATGAGCGGTGGCCTTGAATGCGCAGAGTCACTTTTCAATACCTGTACATGTGCGCAGTAATTCCCGCCCATGTCGCCCAGCGTGGCGTTTCGTGGCGCGAGGTATAACGTTTTTGTGCACGACGCACCTATTTGGAAACCTTTTCTTCTTTTTTATACCTTTTTTTGTATTAATTTTGTATTTTGTTTTAGAATCTGTCAGTAGTATTGCTGTCATGTCGTAGTCTGATTCTCGTTATGTTCTGTTCGTTTCTGCTTTCCTGAGAGTAAAGTCTCCTGTACCATGTTATGAACCAGTGCCTATTATTTATATAGCCCAGCTTTATTCAACCAGCTACATTTGGTCCTTCGTGGATTATAATAGTATGGTACAGACTCGGTCAACAGCCAAAGCGATGAATATGGGTAATGAAAATGGTGAAGGTAAGATCGTTGCGAGTAGAAAATCGGAGCAGCCACCCGCGCCCGATGTCTGACATGCCGCTTCGGCAAGCGCACCCACGGCGCCTTCCCGCCCAGTAAGTACGGCTTCGTCCCGTTCATCCGCCACGGTGGTAGCTAAAAGGTTGGCAGCTGAGGCGCAGCACGCACGCCGCCTCGCCGACTTGGAGGCGCAAGAGATGCGCCGCCTCGCCGACTTGGAGGCGCAAGAGATGCGCCGTCTCGCCGAATTGGAGGCGCAAGAGATGCGCCGCCTCGCCGACATGCAGGCTCAGGAAATGCGCCGTCGCCTCGCAGAACTGGAGGCTCAACAAGCCAGTCGCCTCGTCGCCCTAGAACGTGAGACCGCCGAGCTAGAGCACCGTGGAGAACTCGCCGCCATCGAGGCAGACGCGAGTCATCACAGCTCTAGGAGCAACCGTACTGACATCGAAAAATGGTTCAGTAAGTAAAGTAGTAATCCTGAACTAAATAAACGTAATGTTTTCAGGTTACCAGACCCTAAAATGAGCGTTGTGCCCCTCACGGAGGCAGCGACAGCGCTCCAGACCCGACGTGCCGCCCCGAACGCGGCCGCGGCACCCAGCGACGGCGCGGAGGTTCCGCACCTTATTAAAAGTCTCGAGGTTTTGTTCGATAAAGTTAATAAAGGCAATAGCCCCGCATTTAATATCTTACCTCGCTTTGACGGCAAGTCACATTTAGACTGGCTCAGTCTGAAAGTGTTTCGAAAATACGCAAGCTTCATACAGTGCTGTGAACAACCTGGCAAGACTGAACGCGGCGCTGACGGGCGCGGCGCGCGAGGCGGTGGCTGCGCTGCTGGTGTCAGCGCGCGAGCCTGGCGTCGTGCTGCGCGCGCTCGACACGCGCTACGGCCGCCCCGAGCTGGTGGTGGCGCACGAGGTAGCCGCGGTGCGCGCGTTGCCGCGCGTGAACGGTGAAGGTAAAGATTTTGCCATTTTTGCCAGTAGAGTTCGCAATTGCGTGGAAGTCATTCGTTTATTAGATCATACGGAATATCTGTCATCGCCGGAACTCTTTCAGGCAATTATTTCAAAGATTTCCCCTCTATTGCGAGCCAAATGGCTAGATTATGCCGCTCGTTATGAGGCTGGTGGTCTATCAAAGCTAGAAAATCTAGCCGATTTCCTAGCACACGAGATCGACCTCCAGTCTCGCTTTGGCATGATACCTGAGCCGACTACTGCGTCGCACGCGGTAGATAGTAGGCGGGCCAGGGATAATGTGCATGTTATCGCTGAAAATCGCTCGAATTGCAATTCAATTTCGCATAAAAATAAATTGAATTCATCGACGACTGCACCTAAAATTAATTCGTGCATTGTATGTCAACAATCGCATGATTTAGTTCAATGTGACAAATTTGTGTCACTGTCAGTCGATGACAGATGGAAATTGATTAAAAAGAAAAGAGTCTGTCATCGATGCCTCAAAGTAGGTTGGCATAGATTAAGTTTGTGCAAGGCAAAGAAAACTTCTGACATTGACGGTTGCGTTTTCCGTCATCATTCGTTGTTGCACAACCCGAATTATGAGCGCGCCGCCGCCGCGCACGTGGAAGTGGAGGATGACGAGGCCGCCGCGGGCACGTCCAGCGCCGCGCCGCGGGCCGCCGCGCCCGCAGCAGGCCCGCCGCCCCGCTCGCACCCGCTTCATATAATAACGATGAGATCCTGTCTCATACATCGACTTCAATTGCAACTGAATCCTCAGTGCATCCGTCGTTCCTCCGTCCGTTATTAAAGGTCGTGGCCGTGACCGTTTCCGGTCCGTCAGGTACCGTAGACACCTATGCATTGCTGGATGATGGTGCATCAGCGTCTTTCTTAGATTTGGAGATAGCTGCTAAATTAGGAGTCTGCGGGCCCGAGAGACAAATACGTCTCGACTGCGTAGGCGGGTTAAGCAAAGACACGATGGTTCAGTATGTTGATTTTCATATAAAGGGACGCCACGCAAAAGAGACTTATACGATTCGTAGGGCTCGGGCAATTAACGGGTTAGGTTGTGCAGCGCGACCGACGATTGACAAATCTGACGTGTCAAAATTTAGTTACCTTTCTGACATAGGAAGAATTTTGCTATGACAACGTAAAACCGACAATTATCATTGGCATTGACAACTGGCATCTTACTATGTCTAGGGCCACTCGTAAGGGTTCTAGGACACAGCCGGTTGCAATTCATACCGCCTTAGGGTGGGTTTTATTCGGTTTTGGCTGTAGCAAGACGACGCCAGTTGACACTGTCAACCATGCGACTGTTAGTGAGCCCCTGGTCGTAGATATTAGTGATCGCGCGGTATTAGAACAATTAATTCGTGAGCAATATAGTATAGATTCGATTGGCATTTCTAAACACGAAGCGCGCAGCTCCGATGACGAACGAGCTGTCCAAATTCTTGAGCGCACGGCACGACGCCTACCGAGCGTTCGTTATGAAGTCGGGCTTCTTTGGAAAACTGACAATCTATTTGTGCCTGACAGTTCTAAGCTTGCCTTGTCTAGGTTTCTTAGTCTAGAAAAAAAGATGTGCAGGGACTCTAACTATGCAGAGCGATACCGTCAAAACATACACGACATGATTCGGAAGGGTTATGCCGAATTGTGCACGGAAGTGCATACCGCCAAGTCGCCTGTTTGGGTTCTGCCACATTTCGGTGTAACCAATCCGTATAAGCCGAATAAATTAAGATTAGTCCATGATGCTGCTGCGAAAAGTCAAGGAGTTTCCCTGAATTCGCTCCTGCTAACCGGTCCTGACCTTTTGCAGCTCCTGCTTGGAATCCTTTTGCGTTTTAGGGAAGGCAAAGTTGCCCTGATGGGAGACATACGCGAGATGTTTCCTCAAGTGAAAATTCGCGTGGAGGATCGTGATGCGCAAAGATTTCTCTGGCGTGACAACCTTACAGAGCCAATTAAGACATACCGCATGTCATCAATGATTTTCGGTGCCGCATCTAGTCCTTTCACTGCCATTTACATTAAAAATAAGAATGCAGTGGAGTGGCAAGAGCGCTATCCAGCCGCGGCTCGAGCCATCACAGTCGATCACTATATGGATGACTGTATAGTGAGCCTAGACTCGATCGATGAAGCTGCTAAACTTTCCGCAGAGATTCACTATATCCATCGACATGCTGGTTTCGAAATGCGGGCGTGGGCCTCAAACGAACCCTCTGCTCTCTCACTTTTGCCAAAAGAGAGCTTGGTTGAGGTCCCTGTAGCTAGTCACGATGTAGATGTTGACCTTGGCCGCCTCGCCACGCCCGTGCGCACTCTTGGCCTTATTTGGCAACCCGTCGCCGATACAATTGGTTTTAACACGGGAATAAGCAACAATTGTGCGTTGCCAAATAAGTTTACCAAGCGCGAAGTGTTGGCTCACGTCATGCGGGTTTTCGACCCACTCGGAATTCTAGCGCCAGTAGTAGTGACAGGCCGTATTATGTTCCAGAATGCATGGCGTAAGGGTCTTGACTGGGATGAGGAGCTCTCGCAGAATGACAGTGCGGCGTGGAGACATTGGTTTGAAAATTTATTTGCCGCTTCCCGATTGCAGATCCCACGCTGCTACTGTCCTGGCGAGTTGAAAGTAGATAAGTGCGAGCTTCACGTTTTCTGTGACGCAAGCGAGTCTGCCTTTTCTGCGGTCGCATATTGGCGTTTTATTAAGGAAAACGGTGACGTAAAGCTTGCGCTTATATGTAGTAAAGTTCGCGTAGCTCCTCTAAAACCAATTTCCATAAATCCTTCAAGGAGCTTTGGTTGCAGCTCGCCTCGCCTCCAGTATTTGTGAAGCTCACAGACTCAAACCTGTCAAACGCATATTCTGGTGCGATTCTATGACAGTTTTGGGTTGGCTCCGAAGCGAGGCGCGTCTGTTCAAGTCGTTCGTGTCACATAGAGTAGGCGAGATTATAGATGATGTGAAGGAATGGCGCTGGGTGCCAAGTCATTTAAACGTTGCGGACGATGCAACTCGCATCAAGCGCGTCACGTTGTCTCCTGAGTCACGCTGGATATCAGGGCCTGCATTTTTGCTCTCTTCGGAGTGGCCCACTGAGCCCTGTGCACCTGAGTATACAGGTTTAGAAGAGTGCAAACACGCAGTGCGTCCCGACTTAGTTCACCTCATTAGTGACGTTGCCAAGCATGAGCCAGTTTCAGCCGATCCTGAGCGTTTCAGCTCTTGGCTCAGATTGGTGCGTGCAACTGCTACAGCGCATAAGTATCTCACATTACTGCGAATGCGTAGTCTAACTCGAAAGGGCTTATGTGTAGATAATTTATTTCGATTAGAGGGAGGGCTTTGTACTTTTATGTTTCAGCCTACGAGTCAATGGCAACAGTTCACTGCTCCGAGTTCCTCACATGGCTCAGCTAGAGTTTTGGCCGCCACTGACATTCGTCTAGCTCAAGTCCCACACGCACATCTTGCTCAAGTCCCAGTGGGGCTCATTTCTCAGCGAGATGACGCACCTCAATTGTCGTCCTGCTCAGCTCTTGCCACGCTCCAGTCGCCTGTCCAAACTGGGGGTTCTCATCGGGGAAGATGCGATTGTCCGGCCGCATTAAGGCAGCGTCACACATACGTCACGAAACTAAAAGTCCGATTGTACTGGACGGAAGACACCCACCCAGCAGTGCGTTTGCTTGTGGAGCACCATCATAGGACGCCCACGCCTATACAGAGACGGTGGTCAATGAGCTCCGGCAAGATTACCACTTATTAAGCCTGAGAAGTACCGTCCGCGCAGGCGCCTTTCACTGCCAGTTTTGCCGCATTCGCCGAGCCGTGAATTTCCAGCCACCTACAGGAGACTTACCCGAGGCACGTTTGGGACATCACAAGCGGCCGTTTACGTTCACGGGGCTTGATTACTATGGACCAGTTCAAGTCTCTATCGGCCGAAGACGAGAGAAAAGATATGTCGCTCTCTACACTTGCCTCGTCGTCCGTGCCGTCCATCTGGAAGTGGTTGACAGTTTGTCCACGGACTCCGCGATGATGAGCCTCCGTCGTTTTACAGCCCGGCGAGGCACGCCAGCAGAGCTCTGGTCAGACAACGGGACCGCTTTTGTAGGCGCCAACCGAGAGCTCCGTCGCCTCTACGCCGAAGCCACAGCGCAGTACGCTGCTTCAGAGAAGATTAACTGGCGTTTTATACCACCAGGCGCTCCTTTTATGGGCGGATCTTGGGAACGACTGGTGAAGAGCGTAAAAGTGGCTCTCAAGGTGACACTCACAGAACGTGCCCCAACGGACGAGGTGCTTCGCACGCTTTTGGCAGAGGCTGAGGCACTTGTCAACTCGCGCCCATGTCGCCGTCGATCACAACAGCGAAGAAGCGCTCACTCCCACGGACTTTCTTCTGGCTGCATCTTCAGGCCGCCCGATACCAGCCACGTTATCAGACTCGGATTTTTCCTCAAGAAGCAGCTGGCGCAAGGCCGTTCGACTGGCAGACCATTTTTGGCAGCGATGGGTCAAAGAATACCTGCCAACACTCATCCCTAGACGCGGGCGTCGAGTAGCTCCTGAGGTGGCCATTGGCGACGTGGTGTTGATCGCAGATCCAAACTCTCCCAGAGGCACCTGGCCACGGGGACGAGTCACAGCAGTTTTTCCAGGGCCCGATGGAGTAATCCGGGTGGCTGATGTTCGCACCCTGATGGGCGTCATGCGGCGGCCCCTCCGTAAGCTGGTGAAGCTGCCCTTCTAATAGAAAAGGGGAGGAATGTGCACGACGCACCTATTTGGAAACCTTTTCTTCTTTTTTATACCTTTTTTTGTATTAATTTTGTATTTTGTTTTAGAATCTGTCAGTAGTATTGCTGTCATGTCGTAGTCTGATTCTCGTTATGTTCTGTTCGTTTCTGCTTTCCTGAGAGTAAAGTCTTCTGTTCCATGTTATGAACCAGTGCCTATTATTTATATAGCCCAGCTTTATTCAACCAGCTACAGTTTTAAATATTATCATAATTTCTTTATTGCACACAATATAATAATAAAGATATATATAAATTGTGTACAAAGGCGAGCTTAAAAGAGATCTCTTCCAGCAAACCAAGCGGTGCAAGTTCCTAGCCGACCGCAACTGTAGAAGTGTAACCGTGGGTGTGAATTTACCTAGCGAGTGAACGAGGCAGCGATTGTAGTATGTTTCGGTCACACTCACGCGACACTCCTTCTGCAGTTGCGGTTATCGCCTAGATCTCTTACACACGGGCAGCATGCACGTCGGCACTCGACACCAGTCGAATGGCAGCAACGATTCGACAGCAAACGTCGAATATATTTTTTTAATGAAATATTCCTAAAAATCATGAAATTGTGGCCTTACTCTTGTCGCTTGCTACCGCGCTCGCAATATGCGGCACTCGGCGCGCTGCGCTTCTTGGACCGGCCTGGCGTGTCCGCAAGTTGCGGTATATACAGTGTGAATCTTCATAAAGTGCACATATCGATCTGGGTTGAAGAACATCGAAATTCATCGACAAAAAAATAGACAATAAACAAAAATACAAATATAATTGCAGTTTTCCACAAAATTTGGTTCCCAAATGGAATTATTTTATTACGGAATATTATTCTTAATTTTGTTAGCTTTCAGAAGACACCAAAATTGTGTTTCTAAATAAAAAACGTTTTTTTAAATCATTACATGATACCTATTTTCACTTTGCGGAGCTAAGCTTAATCATAAGACCTAGAGATTAGTGATGTACTGTGAAGTCATAAGGTAGTAAATAAATAAATGTAGCCCAAAATAATGTCCCCACTGAGAGGCACAGGCCTTTTATGGATATGGTAAGATTTATTGTTAGTCCATAGCTGTGGCGATGGGCTAGCCACCTGTCTAGCGAAATGGAATGTTGAATAACAGGCTAAATGGCCCATTGTACCTCTACCAACCCGAAACGCGAAAAGGCGTAGGGCTAAGAGTCACCGCACACGGGCTTCCGGCACAGCCACAAACGCCGCCACGTGAAGCTAGAAGCGGCCACAAAAGCGGTCAGCCACTTGTGGCCGGTGGCTGCTACTTTTTTAACACATGCGCGCCGTATAATTAAAAATGGGATTAAGGTGGATAATGACGTGTGGTGGCGTTTTATGGACGGTGCGGGCCACAAGAAGCTAGCAGGGATGTATGAAAACTACAGGAAATATGCCGGAAGCAGCGTTTTGTGGTTGTGGCCGGTGGCCGGTATGCGGGGACCCTTATGTTATGCGTAATATTGAGCCATACCTAATCAAGTTGACTCAGTGCGGCGAGGCGAAGATAATTTATTTATAACAGAAATACAAGGATAATATAACAGAAATACAAGGATAATATAACAGAAATACAAGGATAATAAGCATTTGGTTTTCGAAGTGTCCCGCTTGTTGTTGAAGACACAATGCTGAGCAATACACAATTTGCTGCGTAGCTCTTCTAATCATGTCTTGGTCGTTTGGGATGGCGTTAGCGCCACATAGAAACCGATCTAGAAGATCTGCCTCCGTGTTGATTATTTTTACATTAGGTCCTTACATATGAAATTGGCGTTTTGCATGAGAGGAACATAGTCGTTTTTTTTTAATATAATAAATTTATTTAATCAAAGTGTGTACCATTGCTATCTTATACACTTTTGCCATCTCATAGGTAGTTCTGCGATCCCTTTACTAAAAAAACATTCGGAGGGGAATCAATAAAATCTTTGAAGGCGGTTTGGACTGCCCCATCGGAGTTTTTTTTTTTCCTTTCAAGAAGTTATCCAAATTACGAAAAAAATGGTAATCTGTTGGAGCAAGGTCCGGAGAGTACGGTGGATGTTTTAGACATTCCAATTGAAGCTCCTTTAATATGGTAGCCGTCTGTTGTGCAGTGTGTGGTCTAGCGTTATCATGAAGCAGCAGTGGCCTAGAGCGATTGACCAGCCTCGGTTGTTTAGCAGCTAGCTTTTCCATCATGATTTGCAGTTGCTGACAATAGACATCTGCCGTAATCGTCTGGCCAGATTTAAGAAAGCAGTAGTGAACGACACCAGCACTAGTCCACCAGACGCTCACAAGTAACTTTTTTGGAGTCAATTTTCGCTTGGGGCATGGTTTGGCTGGTTCGGCAGGGTTCAGCCATTGCGATGAGCGCTTCCGATTATCATACAGGATCCACTTTTCATCACAGGTAATGATTCGATTTAAAATCCTTTCATTATTGTGCCGGGTGAGTAATGCAACGCAGCAGTCAACGCGCGTTTGTTGATTTGCTTCACTCAGTGGGTGAGGTACCCACCTTTCAAGCTTTTTCACCTTTCCAATTTGCTTCAAGTGGATTAAAACAGTTTTATCACTAACACCGCAGCCTGCAGCTAACTCGGACCCCTCGACCTTCCACGTGACATACCTTAATAATGGATGTCGGCTATTTCAGCGGGAGAGAATTTAGTCAAACGGGGCATATCCAAAAAAAACTTGGGCAGAAGAAAACTTTAAGAAACGACTTTCTCCATTTTTCGGAGAAAAAATAATTGAAAAATAAAAAAACACAAAAACAAAATATGCGTGCTTGTCACCAGTCCTTACTAATCGTCGTTGGTCTACAACCTCAAATTTAAAAACGTTTATTATTGTTAAAATTGTGTTTGGCTCAGCTAGTGCCTTTAAATACAAGAGTGTGAATTTTCTATTTATAACAAGGAAATGAGATCAAAAATATCATATGACTTTCATAAATTATATCTATAATACTATTTATTGTTATATCTTTATGTGTATGTGTATGTGAGGGGTATGGTGTATGTGTGCATGTGTTTGCGGGTGTGTGTGAATGTGTATTGTATGATTGTTGGTATTTTAGTAAGTTTAATGTGGGAAGTGTATGTATTTCATTTAAATATTCTTCAACAGTATTACAGTTTTTGTAATAGGAGCGTTTTGAGTTTTCGTAGAAATGCACATTCGTTGAAAATATTTGTATAGCTGTCTGGGAGTTTATTGTAGATTTCAATGGACATATTATGTGTTGGTAGATTGTAGTTTCATTTGGATCTTTGGTAACAGGAGTTTGTTTTGATGTCTGAAGTAATATAAGTTATTAAGAGTGGCTCTGGTCTTGTATGTTTCAGGATGTTTTCTTACAAGCTTAATTATTTCTAAGATGTAAATAGAAGGGAGGGTGTAGTTTAGCTTTGAAAAGATTTAAGTTTTTTCGAAAAAACATTCTCTTTTCTGTGTGCCAGAAATCGGTTTGTGAGGAGCGAGTTGGTGGTATGTTTGATATTATCTCAATGGCCATATGGTTTGTGAATCCTAGATTTTTAACAGATTTCTTTTGGTATTTGTTTGTATTTGTGAATACTAAGTCTACACAAGTGCTAATTGTTTTTGTTACGTGAGTAGGTGATTTTATGTGTTGGGTTAGATTATGTTCAGACATAGTTTCTATGAAAGAATTTGACTTACTACTATTTTCTAAAATATTTATATTGAAGTCACCGCCTATTACAATGTCAGTGTTAGGAATTTTTTTATCCAATAGAATGATTAAGTCATTTAACTGGGAGTTAGACACCATTCCAATAAGCACATATTAGTATAATTTTCTCTTTTATGAGTTTTACAGCGCAGAGTTCTAGGGTAAACTCGATATAGATATCTGAGATAGGTGTGAGCTGATCATATTCGATATTGTCTTTTAGTAATATACATATGCCACCTCCGACTCATACTCTTCTTCTTTATTTCATAAACAACGCGTAATTTTAGTTTACAGTAACCACTTTTTCTGTAATTATTTATTACTATGTGTTTCATCATCACGAATCAGTCAATTTCGCTACGAAGAACCCTTCCATTCCGAAGTTATAATTATTTTTTGCAGTTGGTACCCAGATTTTAATATTAAAATGGCTATAAAAATGAGAGGAATGATATTTATTTTAATTTTTTTTTGTCGATGAATTTCGTTTTTAATTCTTCAATGTGCACTTCATGAATATACACACTGTATATATGACAAATTGAACACGACAATTTGTGAATCAAAATTATGCCAGGGAACAATAACACTTTTTTTTTTTGTTACAAGGGATACATACTATCATCCCTGAGTCGGCATAACTTTACAAACAATCCCTTTTATAAATATAAATATTATACAGCATAATCAAGGAGAGATTGAGCGAGAGTGATTTTGGTCTGTTGGTTGAGGCAAAAAGTACTAAAGTTTCTGAGAGAGTGAAAAGTAGCAAATACTTGTAGACTGAACTCATCAACATGTAATGACTAGGATAGCTGCATGTCAAAGATAAGACTCAGGCTTTTAGCTTAATGACAGGTGGATTGGGCTGTTGCTGCAAGAGGTTAAGAGCATTTTCGGTTCCTTTAATCATGGCCTGGGCCTTGCTCGGGTCAACAAGGAGTCCAAAGGAGGAAGCTCAGCTTCTTACACCCTCAAGATCAGCATTCAGTGCCCCCACAGCAGAGCTTACATAGTTATTATAGAATTGGCAATAAATCTGGAGATTATCAGCATAAAGACGACATGAAAAAAGACAGGATCTCCGCGAGATGGAGTTAATGAAAATGGGAATAGACGAGGGGAAAGAATAGCACCTTACGGGACGCCTGCAAAGGGAAGGTCACATCATTCATTGGATGTCTCTCCCGACCTGACACAGTTGCCGAGCCCCTTAGAATAGGAGTTGAACAAGCTGGCAGAGAAGGAGGAGACATTCAGGGATCTGAGAAGCTCAACAAGAATGTAGAAATCTACGCAGTCTACTAAATTACTACTCAAGTCAAGTAAAGCCAAGCAAGATGGAAAGCTATTTGCGGTCCATGGCTAGCAGAGCCATGACCGTACTTGGTCTGAATCCTGTCTGGAACATGTTTAGAAAATTGTTTTAAGGTACCTAATAGGAATAGGAAGGTAATAGGAAAGCTAGTTATGGACATGGTCTCAAGGACTTAGGAGAGGATGGGATCGAGGATTAAAATAAACTTTGCAAGCACTTCGGACTGCAGTTCTGGGTAGTGAATTTTTCCACACTGAGGGGAAGACGCAATTTGATATGGAAAACTTTATGATGTGTGTAATAGCAGGCAATAGTTTGTCTAGGGTCATTTTGTCATCGCCTTCCAGGGTTCAATAATTATTATGATAGTTATTGTTTGATAATTACAAACAATTGTATCCACGAACATGAATCACCAAAACCAAAAGTATATTTCTGCACTGTGTATATGAACACCGAGGGAATTCACCTTACCCAGTCAACAATCCCATTGCATTAGCAAAATAACCCACTTTTTTAGCCGTTTTACTACCGCAATCTATTTCTTAATTACTTTACTTTCAATGCTGAACAAGGCTAGAAGAAAATAATAACTAATGTTATGTTTTTTTTATTTTTTATAATAATGACACACTGGTGAAATTTTTATCATAGTTATCCGATAATTATCTAGAAGTGTAATCTTATCTTAATTTAATTAACTTAACTTAATCTTGTCAATTTCAACTATATGATGTCAATTTTATCATCAACAGTCTTGCTGGAAGTTACAGGGGGCCAGTCAATTGACTAGCATCCCTTATAAAACTCATGATCAATAAGTTCTGGATATAAAGGAATTTCACTCTGCTCTTGAGGCCTCATCTTTTAACAACGATGATTAAATTGGGTCAGTATTGATAAGGGGGAGAAACCCTAAATTCTCCATTCTCTTTTCATGACCTCATCATCATAGTCATGAATCATCACGAGATTGTAGTTCATAATATTGAAGTGTCCCTCATTTTTCGATGGAGCAATAAGGTTGGAAATGGGTGGCATCAAGAGGCAGCAGGAATATGGACCTGAGTCTGGCAGAATATGAATTGTTTTTAAGGAGACAGGTGTTGAAATCACCTAGAACGAGGTTGTCGTAATAAAGTGGTGTAAGTTTGTTGAGGAGGGATTCAAATGAGTCGTAGTAGTCGATGCGAAGAGGGGCTTTATAGAACACCGAGGAGGATCTTGGGTCAGTGTCGATAAGGCGGCGAAACCAGCCCCCTTAGGCTGCTTGAACGCGAAAAAAATCTGAGTCTTTATTCCCTAGGCGCCTCCATATCTACACTCCAACTGGACCTATTATGGTGAAGAGTTATTTCGAGAATGAGATGTTCAGCAGACTCGAAGTATTGGCTAGGTCGCGCTAATCACCTTGCTCGGAATTTCCGCATCCAAATGTAGGTTGACAATTATGAAAGAGTATAGTGCTACAAACGCAGAAATGAGCGATATATATGTGCATGGGGAAATTCATTTTATAAATATATAGGTGATATAGTCCAGAGACTGCGAGATACTACTGATGCCTGCATGCATACTCTACTCACCGATTAAGAAGTCCAAAATTTAATGAATACACCAGAAAAACACACACTGCTTTTAGTGAACCTTTTGATTCAAAATAATACTACCTACTATTATCTAAATTACACACAAAAATGTAACAAAACATGCAAAAACGGCAACGGCTGAATCAACGACCAAAATTTAGATTTGAAATTTGAACTGGTGCTGCCAGTGCCAGTCAGTGTTGCCACCCTCTGATTTTGATTTTCCCCGGACTCTCCGCGAATTTTCCCTAAATTAAGCACTTCTCCAAAAGTTTTCCCCTAATAATTTATTCTAAAAATATAACACAAATTGAGGAGAATAACATACTATATTATTTCTTGGAATGCGTCCATTGTTTGGGTTTCCATTTCTTCCAACTGTTCAGTGTTTTTTTCCTTAAATCATACATGTACATCACCACACAAAATTACGTTCGGATACACGCAGTCACGCATTAAATTCTTTTGCGAACTGGAAATCAAAACATTCTCTACAAAATCCCCGACATATTTTTTACCCTCAATATTCCCCTAAATAATTGTATACCCTAAAAAAATCCCCTAAACGTTCAAAAATTCCCTAAATCTAGGGGAAAATACCCTAAGGTGGGGACACTGCTGCCAGTTTTTATAAATATTTTCTACCATTTATGTTATGTATATTGACAATGTGCGACCCCTTAGTGTAAGCAGAGTTCTGTGTAAAACAGTAGATGACACTAGTACACTATGCTAGTGGTAATTTTATTTTCTACTAGATGACGATTACTCGAAAAAGTTTTACTATTAGACCCTAGATGGCGCTCGTATCATTATGAAGTTTAGTTTCCCTATTCGATTCGAGATGGCGCTGCGCTCCATTACCGCGCGTCTTGAGCCTGCTGCTCGACTGATTGATGAACCAAGCAAGATTCGTAATATTGTTGATTGCTAAGTGTTATTAATTATTAGTTGTTATTAGTTAAGATAATACAATTTGAAAATGAATATGGTATATTTCCATTCCAGGAAAACAGGACGCCATTTTCCCAACGGTATGGCAAAGGCTCAGTGAAAAATGAAAAATGAATATTTTATTTCGAACAAGATTAACTTAATAAAACAAAATAAACACATTAGAAGCAATGCTTAGTTAGTAATCGTTACATTTGTAGATAACACAAACCTCCCCGACAAACTGTATTACGGCTGAACACCGTAGTCTCACCAACCACAAGTAATTGTTGCACTAAGCTAGGACTAAGCAAGGTAAACATACTGTTGTTAATTCACTGTGAAAGTATTTTGGAAATATATTAATAAAACAAGAGTTAAATTAAAATGAAAAGAAAAACGTGATACATAGTAAAGTAAAGTTTCCCATTAGACCCCAATGGACATTACTTAGAGATATATATGCTTAGGTATCATTATTATAAGGTTATGATAAGGTAATTGTTATGTTAAGATATAAAGAATAAGTTATTATCACAAATATGGATAGATATACAGACAGTCAGAGGTAGATTAAGATTGTATATGTAAATTTTAATTAATTCAGTTACCAAAGTTTTTACTATGGGCAACTTCCTAACATCACCAACAACAAGCACCAAGAAACACGCAAGTAATCGTAGCTAGCTGTCTAACTAGTAGTCTCTTGAGCTCGCCATTTTCCAGTGTTGATCTGTCATGTATTTTTAAATAATAATAATAATAATACCTTGGACACTATTTACACACATTGATCTAGCCCCAAACTAGGATTCCAACTAGACAACGATACACGTACTGATAAAGATAAATATTATACTTAGATAGATAAACAACCATGACTAGGGTACAAACATCCGTTCCCATCAAACAAATAAATACCTTACTCCATCTATAATTTCCTTCTACCACCTCAGTCTAACTTAGTAGTTTCGAAAAGCTCGCCATTTACCAGTGTTGATCTGTCATGTATTTTTTTAAATAAATACCTTCATCCATCTATACTTTCCTTCTACCTCAGTTTAGTAATGAACACAAAAATATCACACGCACCTCATCCTTCCAAGTTCCTGCGTTTATTCATTGCAGCTAAATTCAAATTAAGACTCCATTCGCGGCAGTAACATAAAATAAATTAAAAGAGTGGCTTCCTAATGCCAAGTCTGACGATATTAAAATGATTGCTCTTTAGCAAATGTGGCGGCCGGCTGAATTATACAGCGGAAGCAAATATTAACCGCGCAAACATTCCCGGGGGAGGGTAGTTCGCGCACTCAAAATTAAAAGCACACAATGAAAATACCGACTTGAGTACCCCCACATTGATACGTCGCGAAAAGTAAGCACCTACTCCACGACAATCGTTATTCTTAACACTATAGTAAGTGCGTATTGTTGTCAGTGAAAACAGCGGCTGAAGTGTTGTTTTTTGTTTATAGACTCCGGTGTTGCCACTTCAATGTTAAATAGCGGAGTAACGAGCAATATGGCGGATTCTGAGGTAGAGCTTAGTAACTGGTGGCTTTCAATTCGTCTGATTTATCTGGCTAACTGGCTCTGCCAGCCCGATAGGAAAATAGTTACGCTATGTTTGTGTGATATTTTACCAACTAGTACATAATATCATTATTTTCTGATCGTTAATTTCACAGGCCGGGCTTGTGTGGGCTGGGATGGGAGTCATCCAATCTTATTATTTTTTAAAGTCTGAATTATGTCAAAGTCTGTTAACGAATGAACGGTCTTTATAAATGAGTAACGTGTCCACCTAATATTCGGAGTCATGTAAAACGAAGAACCAGCGACAAGTTGCTAGCGGGGGTAATAGTTGTTCACGTCCACAGGATGGATCCCACAGCCCTGCTCGCTCCCCCTGGGTAGTGCTAACGAGCAACAAATCGAAACTAATATTTCTAGGTTCTCGAAGGAGTTACATTTAAATGCAGGAAATACAGTTAAATCAATAAATACACGTGACAATGGCGAAATTTACCTGAGTGAGCTTCTCACCTGACATAAACATTACCACAATTCAAAGATTAAGACGACTCTTGTAAGACATAATAATTACCTACTTAGTTCAGTTTCAACATAGGTGGATGGGAAGGGGACGGAGTAGGTAAATATCTCTGAAATCACATGCCCGCTGCTCAAGTCGCCATTAATAAAGGAATAGCTATCACCGCACTCCTGTGACGAGTTAATAAATTAACGATTGGACTATTCCAGTGATTTAATTACTCCGGTGTAAAGCAAGCCCGACAGGTTGCCCCGGAATATTAACCGCAGCTCTCCGTCAACATTCGCAAAATTGACACGTCAAATATTTGTAACTTCGTCCTGGGACCACGCTCGACGGCAAACAGAATCGCGTCTGGTCCTCCCTTAATTTCCGATGTTTCTACTCGATTGGCCTCTTGTTCGTAATTCAGCTCTAGGGCCGTTCGGTTTGGATCGCGTTTCGCGCGGAGCGTTCGTGGCGAAATAGCCGCTTGTCAAAACAAAATGGCGCTGAGTCTGTTTGAATTGGACCGTATCAGTCGCGGCGGGGATTCATTTTGTCGCGTTGCCTAAGATCCGAGTCGTACATATTGTCTCTGCACACAGCGTAAGTGTGTGCTCGCCTGTTGGGCTTGTATTTAAAGCTACAAATTTGTTGTTTCAATACAAATAATAATGATGATACTGTTTGCAGTTTGGTTTTACGGCCGATCGAGAAATTTGTCTTGCGAGAGCTCTCTTACGAGCACTTGTCAATTAGTTAGAGAAATGGACGTCCATTTCTCTAAATAAAGAACTTAGCATTATTTCAATTACAACGTTGTAATTGAAATAATGCTAAGTTCTGTTTCTCAAAAGGCCATCATGAGAAGTCTCCAATGATTTGTTTGCTATGAAAACTTATTAATCAAAGCACGTTACACATTTAATTTTGGCTCTACATTTATTTAGGCCTAAGAGAATAATTGCCTCTTATGGCCAAATTCGAGAGCAAAATGTTCACAGTGACTTTATTACCTCTTGTTATTGAAGATACATATCTACATAGAATTTAATTACTTGTATATATTTTAACTATTATTTGTTGATTAAAAAAATTAAAAAAGTTAATACTTATCTACCATAATGTTGTTTAGACTTAATGTCCCAATATTTGAGACATTTACCACTGCAGTTGTTAAAAGTAAATCAGACTCATCAAAGTCTATATTTAGTCGTCAAATTTGCCTTCGATTAAAACCCACATGCTTGGGGTAAACACAAACTTTCAAAAGAGGAGCAACTCTTAACAAATATTATATTGTCAACTTTACATTACAATGGTAAATATTAAATAATAGTGTCTGTGTACAGGTAAATAAGTTTGAAGCCGACCTGAATGTTCGGTCTTCGTGTAGCTAACCCAGTGTTGCTATTATCATAAACCAAATACGTCAATATTTGTGACCAAACAAGGGCTAATATTTTTTAAATAAATTGTGGCGATTCGCGAAAATGCTTTGGCAAATATAATTGTGGAGTGTTGCTGGTGGTTGTATGCACAACTTTTTTCCGCCGCCCCACGGTTAGCTGCGGACGGTAGGTACTTTTGCTCTTACAATTAGCTATTTCGTAGATAAATAAGAAATTTTGATTTAACCGATTGCCTTTAATAAATCTTCACAGGCGGCAATGTAACAAATATTTTATTATTATTTATTATTAGGCAGAAATGTACTTGTGCTACTCGCCAAAAGATGACGCTACCAATCTAAAACGAAAGCCTGCCTGAAGTGTTGAATTGGTACCATGGTAAAGATTTGTAAAGATTTGTACTCTCGGACCTAAAGTTTCGAAAATTCGTAGCCTATCCACCAGTCGAATTCTTTGTAAACGTTTGTATTTTTCTACGACGAGACCTAGAGCAACTAAACTATTAGCTACTAACAATCAGAATTATCGAAGTTTTTTTTTTCTATTAACATTTTTATTTCTCTTCACCTCAGATACTTACTATAATAATGATTTTACCAACATTTAATCTCATTCTCTATTTTAATAAAAAGCAGACAGATGCGAGCCTGCCGCATGTATTTACTTAGGACGCGCTCGGACAGTCGATGCAAGCCTGTGGGGGGGAGTGATGCCGAACGACAACATATAAGCGTATGATTTTGCTGTCGACACGTTTTAAAATCTTCTACGGACCTGCAATAAGAATAATTTTGTGCACTCATTCATATCTACGTAAATTCGTGAAGCTGGATTGATCTCTTACGCGCAAACGACTGAATATCTTTTATGAGAGACATTACTTAAGTACCTATACTTTATTAGACTTGCTTATTATATCGAAAACAATGTTCACGTCGTCGTGACGATGATGTAATATAGGACATTGATATTATACTGAACAGTATAGAAAATGTATATTCTCTGCCTACCCTCTTTCCGGCATCTACTTAGATCTAAATTTGTGTGTTCCAGGAAACATTAACATTTATGTACAGGCACATATATTGCTTCTGGCCCCACACACGACGTCACACACCTGTAACATCCAAGACCTGGTATTTTTCCTCCACCTCCCCAGCCCTTCGAACTTGGGACCTTTCGATTGGGAAGCACAGCCTCGACGACATCACCAGGTCGTCGATGAATAGAGAAAAATAAATATAACCTTTTCCTTAAAAAAAAAAAGTAATGTGATCACTATTGATATCGGCGACCGGTTAAAATGAAGCGTTTCCTTCCAATGACAGGTGATATTCATCAGCCAATTGATAACCGAAAGGCGGGACCATCCTAAAGGATAAAACGTAAACTGTTGTCAAGGTGTTACTTTTCTAGTTGTAATGCCATTTTTACAACTAGTACTTCTACCCTGACCATCAATGGCATACCTTGGATATACCTATAATCATGTAGGTACAAGTAATTATCACTCCGCACCGAAACCTCTTAGTAGCCGTACATTCGATAATTTAATTAGCAAAGTTCCCGCCGTCAACTTTAGTTTTAAGCCGGCCGAATCTAGAATTTATGTAAAACGGCAGCGAGTGGAGCCGTTTCGCAAACACGGTGCTACTTGTAACTTCGAAGACTAGTGTAAGAAGATTAGGTGCCGGCACTTGGGCCCTGATTCACGGACAAGAGGTGAATTGCAACCCATCCACTCCGGTCTTCGAGGGAAATCTGTTCACAATAGATGGTTTTCCACCATATCTGCGTAGCAGCGGCGATGGGCGATCCACCTGTCACGCGACATGGATAATTACATAAGCATAACATAACGAAAACAATTGAATTACTGACTGACTATGCAGGTACTCGCAGGAGCTCCGTGGTCTGATGGGTTTTCTCGCTTGCTTCTCACACGGGAGATGCAGGTTCGAAGCCTGACCATGTACCAGTGAGATAATTAATGTATCTTTAGCAGATTATCGGACGTTCAGTGTTTCGGATGACACGTTAAGCTGAAGGTCCCGGCTACTATCGCTACGTGGTAGTGGTCCTAAAATCCCTCCATCGACCCGCACTGAGCCAGCGTGATGGAGTGTGGCTTAATTTACTCGCATCCGGGTAAAGGCATGTGCCCCTCGGTAGGGATTTATGAGGACTATATTTATTACGCAGGTACTCCTGTGCTAGGTACGTAAAAGTTTATTTTCAAATTAGTATAACCCTTTCAAAGTTGTTTCCCTTGAAATGTTGCAGCTTGAACAATTTACAAGAAAATCTCTACATCCAACCCCCAGAAACTAATAATACGAGCATGTAACGCCAAAGTTCACTAGACCATAAAATATCGACCCTTTAGAACCCATCTGCGAATGGAGGCTGATCTTCGCTCAACTCCATATTAGCACCGCGGGGCAAACGAGCGGGACCAGCCATAAATAAAAAAATACTTATTATACCCCGAAGGGGCGGGTCGGTATAAATATGTAACGATGTTTTTTTCAAAAGAGGGTTTTTAGGATTTTGCCTTTTTATTGGAGTTGCCATAATCGTGATGCGAATTATTGATTGCGGGGATAAAAATCCGTGTGTATTTAACCTCGCACTTAGACGGGGTGAGTGAGGGACTCAAGATGCTCTTCCATCTGTCTTGTGGCACTTGCGAGAAGGTTATATTACTCCATTTTAGTATCTACGATTTCATATTCATATTCTTTATTCCATAGATAATATGAAGTTACAGACAATTAAAAGAAATTTTGTAAGCAAAGGCGAGCTTGTCTCTAAAAATATATTTTTTCCAGCAAACCTAGGCAAGACAGGAGAGTTAATGATACAGGAAAGTCCTAGTTCGCAATAACACTCTCAACATACGTACTAAAATTACTTTCAATATATATACACTATACCTACCAAATATAAAATAATAATTAATACTTCTACTACTTATGATACAATATATAGCATGAAAATATATGAACTATAATAAAATAAATCATACATAATCCTACATAGATATGGTACCTTTTACGGAAGAGAAAGGAAATGCACTTTCAATCTTTTCTTAAAAGTGAAAATTGAGGGACTTTCCCTAATAGAATATCCCGATTTCATCTTCATGTAACGACTTCTTGTGACTCTTCTTCTAGTCAAAATACTTACGTGATATCAATATTGATAGCAACTATTTTAATCACGTCAAAACGCAAACAAAGTTGACTTGAAAGTCGCTTTCGACCTTTCTTCTCTTAGTTGTTGTGTGGTATCTTCTATTGAACATGGATAATTCTGTGGCTCCCATGCTAGACCAGGCCTGTGTTACAGTTATCTGTATACGATAAGTAATATAACAATAAGTACGATAACGAATTCAAGAAAAACAGAAAAGATTCGAGCATTTCTTAAAAACACCACCATCCAAGGGAGATGGCACCGTGTAATATTTGTACAAGAAAACAGGGACTAGCGATTAGTGCAAATAAAGGAGAAGTGCGTTGAATGATCGCCCCAAACGCGGCGTTATATACGGCGTTATTGTTAGGGCGCCGTTATTGTCGAGCTGCTTGTTACTCTGTTTATTTGTTTTAGGCGAATTTGCTCGGGTAGGGCGTGCTGGGCACGGCCGGATGTCTTTACGGGCTACATATAACAAGTATTCAACACCTGAATAAGTTCCCGTAGAAATATCGAACTATTGAGAACTTGATACACAACTGTCCCATAAATCGCACGCCACAGCGACATCGAATGAGCCTACCATGATCTCAGTAAAAGTTACATGGAATTCGGTCGAGATATCGACCGATCAATCGATCTCCTTTGATCTGCTGCCGTAAAAAAATAGGCTAGATATGAGAAAACAACTTTAAAAACTTGCTTATGTTGTGCCGATTCAGGAATGGTATAGCCCTTATAGGAGAAATCACTTCCAACTTTATTCATCATACCGGGGCTCCGCTTAGAAAGAAGGTGAATGAAGAACACTGATTATCTCATTTTTCACGGCGGCTGAACAAAGGCGAAGTCAATGTTTTAGCTGAAGACTTCAATAAAGACTAAGTCATTAATTTCTCGTATTTTACATTAGGAATCGACAAAGGAACACTTGTGTCGTCTTAAGTAACTATTCACGACGAATTAAGCAATGTCCGGCACTAACAATGTGAATAATGTAGACTATGAATAAAAACTTTAAATTGACGCAATCTCGAATTCCATGCAACATTCACGAAGCTCATATGAGGCATGTTCGATGCATCCAAGGCAAGTCTACCTCCGATTTCACTGTGGTACACCAGGAAAGGAATCACATAGCTCAAGTTATAATACCATATTGACTATCTATAGAATCTCTTCCGAGCTGAGATGCTCAAGTTTTCAGATACTTGTAGGTAGAATGTATAATGGAAGGACATTTTTAATTTTTGACGTTCGCTCATATTAAACATGATAAATTTTCTCCAAATATTATATGTACAAGGTTATTTTATTTATCCACTTGGCCCACTGTTTCATCCGGCATTTCTAATAACGGGGCAGCGTAAGTTAAGATCAATCAATCGCACTGCCCAACGTCTACAAATCCAAGATGGCGGTGTCTCGTGACCGCGATGCGTTTTTAATTGCAATCATTCCGTGTTTTATGTTGTTTGCGCACTTTCCTCTGTTTGCGTTTCGGCCTTTATTTATGGCCGGTGGGAACGGCCGGGAATTAGTATGCGTTTGTATTACACCGGTAAAGGGGGACACAGCTAGAGCCACACCGGTTTCGACTTAACACGCTGACTTTCCGTGTAATGCATTTTTGTACTGGTTGTTGCGATATTCTGACTGGCAACGATTTAAAATATGAAGGAGGTAAGTGGCATCGTGGCATTTCCCAGGAGACATCATTAAGCTCACGGAAGTTTTAAATGTTTTCTTCACTCGCCCGATTTTGGCCGATCGATTTAGTATGATAAACTAACATTTCTTGATGTGTGTAGGTCTCCTAAAATATTTTCGGGTCTTTTCAAAACATCATATCTACCACAAACACAAGTTAAGGTAAATTTAATTATCATTTTTATCTTAGTCTTATTCAAATACGATTGCGGTCGAGTGTTGTAACTTGCAATGTTGCTTACTGTACAATGTTGCCTACTGTACAATCAGCGACAGGTGGGGCAAAAACAATGAAAGTGGGGCAATTTGAAGTACAACTCGGCTGCGATATTTTTTCTGTTCAATTGGATTTTATTAAGGTACTTATAATTTACGAAAGCTAGTCCAATATTTAGTATCTACCTACATATGTAGATGATTTAGTTAACTCTTGTGCAGATCGAACGAACCAAAACTAAGAATTTACATAACTGTCTACGCTATAAATAGTTGTTTTCAAGTCCAGACTACATTTTTTCCAACTAATCGTCAGGAATCTCACACTCGACGCCAAAGATACTGTATCGTTGTTTAAACATACTTGTCAGATACGAGATACAAACACACCTCGCCCTAAACGACCCTGGGGTCACTTATGAAGATATTTATTTTCATACTTATCAACGCTTAGTTTGTTTAGCGATAAGGAAAATTTTAATGCCACTTGCTAAACGGTGGAGGAGATCATTCAAACTAGCTTTATCCACAATACCACAATGAAGTAACAGGTCGACAATGCCCTGAACGGCTTCGAGAAAAGGATGGTATGGACGTGCCTTTGCCATACTTGGCGGGCGCACTACCGTGTCCCATGACGAAAACTGTTTACAAATCACATGGAACGCAAGCAAAAAGGGAACAAAATTGTTGAAATTGACAAGCGCTACGCGTTACGAATCTTGCTACGCACTCGTAGCAACACCGTAGCATTTGGTACTTTCAATTATTGACGATTCTTTTGGGACATTTCACTCGATCTATGTCTTTTCCACTAGGTACACAAAAAATAGTGCCGTTATGTAAGTATTTACGCAAATCTTGTGAATATGATTTATATTTACATCTCCAAGGAAGTTTTTCTCACGATGTATGACCCAATCCTATAACTGGCGGTTACCATGCAGCAGTTAATTTTCATATCTATCGCTTTCTCGGAACGTCTGGCGAACTACAAGAGGCAACGTTTATGGAAATATTTTAAGATAGGCGACGCCATGTTTGCTCAAGAAGATAACCGACGCGGCGGATGTAGCTTGTATACCTATTATGTCTGTGTGTATGTGAGTGTGTGGCATCGCATCGGTTCGTACAATGTAGGGGTATGTAGCTGTGCCTATTTATGGGTGGCAGGTCGAAAGGCGTATAAGGTGTTTGGAAAAATTGCTGGTTTTGTGGTAGGATTGTAGACGTAAGACTACTTACATTTACATACACATAGATTGCTGAAGGTACGTTTTCGTATTTTTGTTATAGGTGTCTGTTATAAGGTAGACGCGTGAACTTAGGACACAGATTCTGTAACATTTACAATATTTCTTGCGAAGCCTATTATTTAGGAATATAACTATGTAATTGTTTAGTAAGTAAGTATCCTAGTTATTTCGAAATATACCCAACTCTTAGACCCTCAGTGGCGTTAGGTAATACATATTATGAATTATGTATATGTAGGTCTTGGTAAGCACACACTAAGTGCTACTGACGACTTGTTTTCTGCTTCCCATGTTTAAGTACTGAAGGGCATATTTGATTTAATAATTTAGATAATGTTGCTTACTTTTCCATCTCATTAAAAGTGGCTTGAGAAATAGACTCGAAGAAATCTCTGATTTGTAGTGCAATACTAAATATTTAGAGTTTATAAATAAAGATGACATCATATCTTTCATACCTTGGCATGTCACGTGAATATTTTTAAATAATAATAAATGTTTAATTGTGCCTTAGCCTTTTGAATACCACTGGCATAAGAGAACGCCACTTTTCCGTAATAAGTTTTAAATTTTATTACCATGGCATAAGGTTCAAAATGTCGGCCCGTCACAACTACCCTCGGTTTTTGAGTAGTTATACCATTTAGTTACTTCTTAAAATAATTCCTCCTCAATTATGAATTCCCGAAAAAGGTAGCCAAAGCTACAAGAAATCAGATATAATAATTCCACACCCATAATAGTAAAATCTGCAAAGCCAGGCCTAAAGAGACCAACTATCTATAAAATGTTACTGGATAATCATGAAATACTCAAATTAACTATAGATGAGGTAACAATTTGGTGCTCCCGAAACTATGGCATGGAAATATAGGTATCTATAGTAAACACAGCGTCACATCTTGTCCCATACGGGGTGGCAGAAGCACAATCGTGCCCAGATTTAGTAATTTATATAATAATAATAATATCTTGAACACTATTTACACACATTGATCTAGATCCAAACTAGGATTCCCTGTATCTTGGGTACTAGACAACGATACACATACTTATATAGATAAATACTATACTTAGATCGATAAACAACCATGACTGGGGTATATATATAGTATATATTTTTATATTTATTTATAAGGCAACTTTGACCAGCCAAAGTTCATCAGCCCGACTTGCCACATTCGATCCTCAGACGCCGAGTCAACACGACCAGGAATTAGTCCAAATTATCCTCCCCCCACTTCTTAACAGTCCCTTCCCCCCCCCAACGAGCCCCTCGCAGACGAGCCTTGTACCGCCATTCCGAATCAATATTTGTTGTCCGTACTCTTCTGCCTTATTACAACACGCACAGTCCACATATAGCGGCGTACAACTTAGTTTCAACTCTAGGTCAAGGCTGGAAGGTTGGGTTGGCAATGAGTGGTGGTTGCGTCGGTTGGAGTGGTGTAGAGGAAACTCACCCCCGGAGAGACCCAGGTATTGCTGTCTCCTTTAACGCAATGCCGTCTCGCTCTGACTGGGGCTCCCAAAAATGTACGGAGGTTCATTTCTCTGTAATGTGAATTGCTTATTGATACGAATGTACATTATAGATCCGAAGAAAAGCTTCTGAATTCAATAAACATGTCTTTAATAATTAGTACCCTTAGTAGCAAAAGGTGGCGTAATTGCTATACTTATGTACCTACCTACAACAGCCACCGTGAACAACTCCTCAACCAATCAAAGCATAGATCTAACCGAAACACCAAACACTTACTAATTCACAACCACATAATTTAAATAGAAATATCGCCTTTTATCATACGGAGTGACATAGGCACAGTTACGCCCACGTTTACGCAGCTATTCAACTGTTCATATTGCATGACGGGGGCTAGCCCATCGCCGAGGATATGAATATCACAATGTATTTAAATAAGTCTCAAGCAGCGACTCCATAGTTTTCCGCCCCCTCCCTGAAAAGGCAAGCTCGCCGGCTCACGCACACATGCAAGCACCGACGCACACAAACACAGAAGGCGCGCGCAAGCGGGAAAACTACGGGCCTTTACGTATTGTGTGAAGGAACGCAACGTAGGATACGCGAGGTTTGCAGACAAGTGGCGGGGGCACCTACGTTTCTTATGGACTAATGGAATTTGATGAATACAAAATGTGGATTGTCTTCAAGGATAATACTATATCTATCTATCTATGGTATGGTTATTCGAGTAGAAAACCATACAATGTGAAAAGGGAAAATATTCTGCAAGAGGAACAAATCCGTCTGTATCATTTTGACTGCAACGCGCTAAAAGCAAAACTTCGTTTATTTATTTATGGACAACGAGTTGTTGTTACATTGTTTTACATACAATTACAATTTCTCGCAATGTTCTAGATTTAAATACATTTTAAGGTGCCACAGCATGCATTAAATTAGTTCGCATGCAGTAAACAAGAATATAAATATCAAAAAACCTCATTTTCTAAATTTAGTTTCAACAAATAATAAAATCTAATTATGACAGACGAGAATAGATAAGCAACAAGAAGGAAGAAAGAATCAGCACAATACTTCTACAGTTTTTTAAATAAGCTTGGTTTTCTTTAACATCACACTGACCCATGTCTTACCGGCAAGACATTTTCCCGTTATAGGTTTTGAATTTTATTACCATTAGGTTCAAAATAATAATAATAATAATAATAATAATAATACCTTGGACACTATTTACACACATTGATCTAGCCTCAAACTAGGATTCCCTGTATCTTGTGTACTAGACAACGATACACATACGTATATAGATAAATATCATACTTACTTAGATAGATAAACAACCATGACTAGGGAACAAATATCCGCTTTACAAACAAATATTTTCCCTCACCAGGACTCGAACCCGGGACCCGTGGCTTCGTAGGCAGGCTCACTGCCGATTGGGCCATTCAAAGTCGCGATGCCTCAAAAAGGATTGGATCGGTGAGAGGCGAAATATATCAAGATCCCTGCAAATGGCGTTTTATGTTTTATATACTCATAAAATGGCAGAGAACTGCTTCAGATTTGTTCTAGATGATGGTATGCAGAAGTCTAGCGCCAACAAGAGCCCGCCTTTGATCCCGGCGTGGTACACTCAAGCTTAGGGACTCCACTCTTGGAGTGGTCACCCCTCTGGGTGAGCAGTCATTCGTTAGGATACCTTCATCAGAGATAAACTGATATATGCACTTGCTGATACTCATATGCGTTGTCAAAGGTTATTATTTGAATCCATGTTAACTGGCTAAACATGCAGGCGAATAAAAACTTCTGTCACCCCGTATGGGATAAGGTTTAGAATAGAATGTTGTTTACCAAACTGTACTGAGAGCCCCATCCACTGCTGAACTGAGGGGTAAAAAGATGAGATCATGTTATTTAAAAAAGGAAAAATCCTTCGGGTTACAGCCAATAGAATCAGTAGCTAGATTTTGTTTTTCTTAACATTTCCTGATTCCCTTCAAATAACAATTGCTTCAAATGACAGTTCGTGTGAATTAATCGCGTTCTGATTGGTCAAACGTCAAATTGAAGTTGGCGAATACCCGTTCAAATACCAATTAGGAAATACTTGGTTTCTACAGCCTTTCACGTCCTCCCGGGTAGTGCTAAGGAGCAACAATAAATTATTCAGTAGTCGCTCATTTCCAGTTTCTGACCAAATTGTGATCTTTCATTGATATACAAGGTGACATTTAATTAGCTAACCATATTTTGAGGAATGATAGTATCCATTATTATGAACAACTTTCCCCAAGAAACATGTGGTCGTAAGCGAAAAAATTTTTTGGGTCTCCCATAGTAACTTGTAATCAGCTGATCGGGTCAATGTATTGAGGAACGAAAACTATTTTTCATTTGCGACCATAAGTTTCTTTGGGAAAGTTGTTTATAATGATCGGTGCTATCAATCACCAAAATACGGTCGGTTAATTAAATGTCACCTTGTATATTTTACGGCTAAAGCTAGGTGTGAAACTAAACTTAGGTTTAGCCGGCTAGTCTTAAGATCTAGATTAATTTCGGGCCTCGGCTAATGTCCGAAGTCATGTTAGTTTGTGATAACGGATGTCATCTTTAATCGGCTAGACTGCACATTAGCCGATGCGTTTCGGTTAATGTTGGACATTAATTAGCTAATGTATTTTTAACGAAGTATTCGGGGAGCAGGGCGGGGTAATTTTATTCAGATGAGAAAGCTATTTCTAATATCAGGGCAAAACACTGCGGTAGCTTAGGTGAAGGGTAAACGGGGTGAGCGAAGCAAATACCCTTTATCCTTCGTGTTAGGTTGAACATGTAAGAACAACAAAAACTATAATAAGACGAGTATAAGTATTTTTTGTTGTTCTTACATGTTCAACCTAACACGAAGGATAAAGGGGGCTTCGCTTCGCTCACCCCCTTTACCCTTCACCTAAGCTACCGCAGTGTTTACGGCTACCGAATCATTATCATCACTTATTCCAGATTAAGACGGTAATTTTTCAACATTAGCCTAGGTATACTGAAAAATAAACTTAAGTTTAGTCGGCTAATGTCAACCATATTTTCTCACCCATCTTTAGCCTCAACAGCGTCGAGGCTAAACTGCAGTTTAGCCGACTAATGTTGAAATCATTTATCGCAATGAACATTATTTCGGACATTAGCCGAGGCTAAAAATTAATCTTAAGACTAGCCGGCTAAACTTAAGTTTAGTTTCACACCTAGTTTTAGCCGTAACATATACATTTGATGCACTGGCATAATTAACCACCAAAGAGGTTAGCACAACATATTTAAAACAAGAAGAAGAAGAAGAAAATATCAATTTGACAGGGATAGATGTCAGAATAGAGCTACAGGATCGGGAGTAGCACTCTCTGATTTCCCTGCATATACTGGCTAGAAGCGCGTGTCGGCTGGTGTGTGCATCTATTTACGCTGCGAGTAAATATGTACCCGCGCCGTTTGTGGAGACTGCATTAATAATTCAATTGCTTACTCGCTGCGTTGAGGTAGCGAGTAAACGATTTTTAACTCGCCTCCAAACAGATTAATTGGGAACGCCGAATGTAGGTTGTGAAGTGTCGCGCATTGTAGTTGAATGTGGGATGAATGTAGAAGAAAACAAAAACATCCGTCTTTACGAGATGTTGGATTAAATAAAAAAAACTTAGTTTTGATTTTCCATAGAATTGGTGTATAAGGTGGCTATGAATATCGTAATTACGTAGCAATTTTTCGGTCAACAGTATCCGATCGACTGAAAGGTAGGCTTATCTTCAGGGGTACAATATGTGTTTTTTTATTATTTTTTTAAATAACTTAATTTTCAGTCCCTTCTTCTCAGGGCGGTGCTTTTACGTTTCGGTACTCTCTCTATACCGAATCTAGAGTTAAACAATCTGTACCATCATGACCTCATCTTCAAGCCCTGGTTTAGTTACACACGCCTGGTGAAGAATCTGTACAGATTTGTGCATAAGCGAAACGAATACCCATAAGGTCCGAGGAGACATTAAGCGAGTGGTGCGATCTTATTGCGGGGGTTCCTCAGGGTGGTATTATTTCCCCTCTTTTGTTCTCGGTCTTCATAAACTCCATTTCTGATGTTTTCCCTTCATCATATAATCTCTATGCTGATAATCTTCAGATCTACCGTCATTTTCTCTTTAGTGATGTGCCTTCAACTATAGATGCGCTAAACGCTGACCTCGAAAACATCAGGACGTGGGCACTGTCCTTTCGACTGCTCGTTTAACCCAGTAAGTCACAGGCTAGGATTCTGGGATCAAACTAAACTTAAACGACTACAGTTACAAGGCCAAAAACCTGAAGGTAGTTTTCGATAGCCACCTTTTCTGGTCAAAGCATGTCAGTGAGGTTATTAAGCGTGTCTTCGCCAATTTTCACTCACTAAAAAGACTCCAGAATTTCTTGCCATGTCAAACGAAAATTACCCTCGCTCAATCCCTTCTCCTTCCGCTGATTGATTATGCTGATGTTTGCTGGGCTAGGCTAACGAAGAGCAACTGAACAAACTTGAGCGACTTTAAAATCTCTGGATTTAGTTCATCTTCGGTTCGACCATGTATCATAGCATCGCAAAGTGTTAAAATATCTGCCTATTCGCCTTCGTCGGATACTCAAATCCTCATCAGCATCTTAACTAACCCCCGATGTCCCAGATTTCTGCGTGAACGCTTTGACTTCATTCCATCGACTAGAACTCGTAGATCCCACATGGTGTCCATGCTCTCTACTCCACCTCACTGTACCGTCGCTTACGAACATGGGTTCCGAATGAGGGCAATATATCTGGGGAACACGCTTCCCTGCCCCATCAGGGACAGTCCATCTGTCTTTATCTTCAAGAATCGTCTAAAGGAGCATTATCTTTCTCTTTCGTAAACTTAGGGTTTTATTATGTAGTTTTGTTTATTTATAATATGTATTATATATACGGTTTTAATGTTTTTCTAAATGAAGTATATTTACTAGTTTAGTAAAGTCACTTATTTATATTATTTACTTGTATTTCCGCACAAATGTCTATCTGTCACTGCTATTAAATTTATCCTTTTCATCTTGGGTTTGCTGGAAGAAATCTCTTGTTATAGATAAGCTTGCCTTTGTAAATGTTTATTCTAAAAACTTGTTATGTGAATTTTCATGTGCAATAAAAATATAGGCATTATAGGTATACGCGCCGGCCGGTGCAGAAGGTGCTTAAATGTATCAAGTACTGTACAAATATCAATTGTATTTATTGTGTGACTCTAAAAAGTATTCTAAATATTATATTGTTACCGTTATCTATGTTTAATTGTACTAATCCTTCTAGACCACCCCCTGTGGCAAAACAGTGATAATGTGTTGATCTTTGCCTAATAAACAACGAATCCTTTACCAAACAACCCAAAAGTTTTCGCACCTCCAAAAATCTATCTAAACACAATACTATGTGTACCAATATGATTAACATCTCTTAATCATTCGGGGGTCGTGACAAACAGACACTCCATACAAAACCGTCCCCGGACTGGATTTCTTTGGCAAATACTAATATTTGTAAACTGATCGGTGCCCGCCATTCAAATATTAACCCTAGGGACGCAACCGACGGTCTGTGTTTGATTGGTTCGCGCTAAAAGTTTATCTATCGCATGCGATTCCAAGTTTAAGCTATCAATTCTGCCGCTAAGTTCAGAAATGCAGCGCGCTCGTGACTTTTTACATAATAATTAATAAATTATTAGCATAGCTGGAGTAAGGCTATGAATTAAATGTAAATTCGTGAGTAGGTAAAGCAGCTATTTGTATCGTCAAAACGTATTTTCAGATTATGGCGATTGAGGCACTCTGAATATATTTTTTTTATCAAAATCGCTTCATCTCTTTGGGAGTTACGATACCACACTAACGCTCGGATATACCTACGCGGGTTGGTAAGACGCTTTTTTGAGCATCAGGGTTTGAAATAAAAATAGGTGAACTTATCGATATACAGACCTACACAATATACCAGTAAAACATGCAATTTTAGTAATAAATACACCTCAATAGCTTTAACTATGCATTGTACTTACTGTTTGCTGAATTTATATTTGTACCATATGCTAACACCTGTAAAAACACATAAATAATACGACGTCATACAAATGCGATGTGAAAAACACAATGATATGATTTATTGCCGTAATTTACGTTAATTAGCGTATTTATAAATTATGCAGTGAAAAGTGTGAAATTTACTTAACGCCTTTCTAGATGAATTTGTAATATTATCTGGTACATACCTATAGTCATAAAAATATAAAATTAATGCAGAAAGCGCAGTGTAGGGGCGAGCAAAAGGTGATCGGGAATTTCTCTATGAACTGCAAGCTTTTGCCTTATGGACTCTCGAAGGCACTACAGTACAATACTTGCAGTCTTTACTATTTATTTAATGTCTTATTTTTTGAGTTTATTTAGAAAATAACATTCTGAACTTAATAAGATGATGAACTTAAATCACTTCGTACTTTAAACTTAAATCCTCTAACCTGTATGTGTAATAGTTTCTTCATAAAATGTGCTATAAGGTGTGCTGGGTTTTGGCAAACCTATGCTCGCTTCGGAAATTATCTCATCGGAATAAACCGTTAACTCCAACTATAATTTTAACTGCGTATCCGAAAAGTGCTGAGTTGACCCGGAGAGCTAAACTCCCTCTTTTTCTTTCCGTGAAGATAATTAATTAATAAATGAGTTTTTATTTCGGGGAATATATCCGAATTTACACGAAATAGCATAATTAGTGATATGAAAGAGTTTGTTTCACTGTTAACCAAAAAAAAAAATTCATCCCTATTTTACTGAATGTTAACCATAAATGTACACTCCATTTTATGCTAAAGTTCATGAGGTCGCCTCGCTCCACTCCGCTTCGCCTCGCTCTACTCGCCTCGGCTCCAGGTTTTATTTAAAAGTTGTGAGCTAACAAACCTAACTTTAGTATTTGGACAGAAAGTGAACTTCTAAAAACTTGTTATGTGAATTGCAACCAATGCGGTTCTGTGAAAGTACGATTATTTTCGGAAGCACTAGGTGAACATTTAACTTATTTGTTAAAAAAAATATATATTGGTAAACATTATATTTGTAGCCATATACGAGTAATAGGAGACTTTCCGCCTGCAGCGCACATCCTGTTAAAATATTTGTAGTGTCTCCGACGCCGACTCCTTTCTTCCAGCTGAGTGTTGTTCGAGCAAATTTGTTCTAACTCTGTCCTCTGAGTGGAGATTAGCAATGTTTTTCTACAGATAAGAGAGCTAGGTCCATGTTGACTTGACGCCAGGATCTAGATTTGTTTAGGGTTTTGTTTCGGTCAGTGATTCTGCATAGTCTTGAGACAGTTTGCTGGGATAAATCCATTGTTATAAGTATACTACCTATACATTGGGTGCTTTGTTGCAGAGCCAGGAGAACATAATTCGTGTAATTAAAAAGCTATTTACACTATTTTATTTATTGTTTAAAAGTTAATTTCAAAGTTTTACATCTACTTACATATTAAATTTTCTTTCCATTTTTCATTCTGTCCATTTTCATGATGAGATTCGTAATATTTTTTTACACCTGACACTTTTCAAAAATTAAATCATATTTTAAATGTCTAATTCATACACACAAAGCTTTATAAAATTAGGATTTGCCATTCCTAAAAAATGCAAAGGTTTTTGTACTGAAAATTGAATTTCCTTCAATTTCTCCATACAAAACGCTGATTTCATAGGCCTAATATAAATTCGTTTTTTTTTTCTGTATGCGAATTAAATTGCAAACTACAGAAGACTCCATTTCCGTAGAATCACGAATCGATTGTGTCTCAATAAGGTATCGTTTTCGAGGTTTCAATCAACTACCGTAAACTAAGGTAGTACGATCTTGACATTACTGTGGGTATTTTATTAAGTGTTTTTCATGTGAACGAAGCCATGAGTTCTCCAGTTGTTCATCACCACATTTTGGTTTACTAAGAACAAAGTAAGGAGGATGCAAAAACCTCTGAATCCAAGATAGTGCGGTCCAATCTTTGCTAAACAGATGACAAATACCTACAAAGCCAAGAGAGCCTCATAAATACCAAGTAATGACTTAACCTACTTAAACAAAGAGCTATAAAGTCATAATTTGAATTTACAGTCTGGCTCAGTAACCTCGTTACTATCAGCTGCACAGAGAAAGATTGGACTGGAAATATATCATAAGATACCATCTAAATAATATACTTTGTAAAAAATATGATACGCGTTGGCGTTGGCTGTTGGAATTGAAATGGCATGCATAACTGCAGCAATAAAAATATAGAAGTAGATAAAGTGTTTTCAGCCCGCCAATCTTTCTCTGTGCGGGTAATTCAAGATGGCGGCCGCGTCACCACAGCCATTTTGTTTGCCGAGCGTCGCGGGCGCAACTGCGCAAGAGTTTGTTCTCTCTGGACCTGTTTTATAGAGGTCTCCTCCATTTACCTGAGTAGGTATGAGCTCAGAACCGCTTAAAAGCCACGTTTTATTTCAAAATATACGTGCTCCATTGTTAAATGGAGCCTTCAAGTGGAATGATGAAAATAATATCTAGGTATACAGGTACACACCTATAGGATGTAATAGAACAACAACTGTCCTCCTGGGGAAAGGTATGCCCTGAAAGTACGATCTAAAATTTTGTATCGATGTAGAAAGTGCTAAATCCTCACGGATTATCAGAACATATTTCCCCCATGCATAAAAAATCGTGGATACCGAAACGCAAAAGTATTGCAGCACTTGTGAACATTTGAAAAGGTCAATGATGGGGAATCCAAAAATTGACACAACTAGGATACACTCACAAACAATCACAAAAATGTATCAATAAAACGAACCCACAACGAGCCTTTATTGTGCCGGCTAAATATGTACCCTACACACACAACCAGGCTGAAACACACACACTCTGTGTGCCAAACACACAAGTACGGCTCGCTTGCACACATAATATTTGGTAACACAACCAAGTAGTTTGCCTTGATAAACTCGGTACACTTTATTTTTACTGAATCAAAAACGGGCTCCAACATTTAGTGGTTTGTTGGTTCGCTGTTGAAGTTATGGTTGAAGGACTTGGGATAATATTTGTGATGCGGAGGAAATGTTAGCGGCTTATTTTCAGATTTTTACTATTCAAAGGCAATCTTGGAAACAGCAGAATTGTCAACTTATTATTGAAATATCCGAAAACGTAATATCTAAATAAATTAACATGTAAGTATTTTTTTCGCGCTGAATAGCAATTGATAGTAGTGTTTTACAGTAAACTTTAGTCATCAGAAAAGACTCAATTGTTTTTTCAGTGCTTGTTTACGTGATAGAGTCGCAAGTTCACCAGCGTATTTCTAACCAAATAAACAATTTTTCAAATGAACTGTTGAAAACCACAAACGACCTTATTGTCCTCATGAAAACACCCTTGAACTTGACACTAGAAAGTCAGCAGGAGTAAAGCTGATATGATAAGTAGAGTTAATATTGGCACCACAAACCAGCCTGTTTGACTGTTTGACGAGCTCGCTCTATCAATATATAAACATATTTATATTTACCACTTTCGGTTTCGTTACATTACACTTGTGTAATTTGCTGCTGAAAGTGGTAATCCGTGTGTACAGTGGTAGGCACATAAAGGGTAGGTTGTTGGGCAGAGGCACTGTCGGATTAATAAGTATTAGGGTTAGGATTCTTGGGGCTCGTATTGATAATTGATATGTTATGTCCACTTACAGGTGGTAATAGAGAGAAACTGATATTTGACTGAGTTTTTAGAGCTGTTATATCGAATTACAATGATTTTATACGATAAAAAATGCATTCCCACATTAATCTAATATAGAAAAAAAACTGGAATAGGTAAGTATCAGTAAGTTCGGTTACACCTACGGTAACGAGCTCAGTCAAAATTAAGGACACCTTTGCCTTTTTTCTAGTTATTTTGATACAACATTCTCTGTAAAACTGATTTCATATCGTCCGCTCGGTCCCAAACGTAGCAAATAGTAAAATTATTGAATGCAAGTTACCGCCCCGATGGTTGTGAGGACAAGCCAGTTCTTTATCTTATTGAATGTATTAAACACAAAAATTCAAAAAGAGTTTATTTCCATAAGAAACACATAGGTAACATTTGGAGAATGTCAAATCTTAAACTAACACATGTATAAGGTACAGGGAAATATAGAACTCAATTTGAATTCCGTCACCTCAATGTTTTAGTGATAGTGATAGTGATATATAGATAGATAGATAGATAGACCTTTGGTAGTGATATTCTGCCGTGATAGTGGTAATATCAAAGCAGCCCGAAGCCGTAGTGCTAACGAGATGAGTGCACGCATTATCAGCTCTGCAGCACACTGAGGCGCGCCCGTGCCCTTTTACGAACATGCCTCGTTGCCGGGAAGTCGTGACTAGCTCACGCACTCGCCATGTGCTCTATTAGGAGGGTAAAATAAGAAAATATACAATTAACAAGGCCTGTGCCTCTTGGTGGGGACATTCATAAGGTACGTTTTCACAGTTGGGCAGTCTGGACCAGGTGTCCCGCTATTCTGGTTCATTGCTCCACAGCCATTAACAATATCGTCTAACTATCAAACTGGTGGTCTATTTCAGTGGGTGGCCCCACCACTTTCTTACTGATTTGGTAACTAAATACTAGGTGGCCCGACAACCCCACTACAGCTCCATGAACTGAACCAACGTCTTGGAAAAGACTAACCAAAGACTTAACTAAATCCTGCTGCTTAGTTAGATGTCCAAACGCGGTTTATTAAACCAGACAGAGGAGATACATGTTTGTAGTTCCTATTGATACTGGAGGTTCCGGCTAGCGCGCTCACACCAGTTTGTTTAGCGATACACAAATGTAATGACAAAACTTGTTACGTTTTGCTGATACGTCGTGCTACCATAGCTAGGTTGCCGGCGTACAATTCGATTCGGTGAACCTTTTAATAGCTTTATTTAGTAAAGTATTTATACGTGTGACCATAGACACAGTTTTAGATAGACTAAAGTAGTAGCCCTGTGGGCAGTGGACCTCGCTAACAGGGGGGACTGCGAACCAATTTATAGGTAAGTATTTTAGATTCAATCAAAATCAAATAGTAAAGAAACCGCACAAATAGGTATTATTATTATCAAATAACTTTGTAAACTACATTTTGCGATTTAAAATACAATCTATTGACTTTTCACGAAAATAGTTACAGTCTATTTCACTCACTCTCATGATCTGTATAGATCCTCTTTACTAATCCGGCTCCTACTTCGAGGAGTCCAAACTTGGTATGTTTTGAAAATATTTCTTGGATTTTTAGCATATTTTTTGAACCGGCTCATGAAGCCCTTTAATTTTATATCCCACACGATAGGATAAAGAAAAAAAAACTATACAAAAAATTAATGCCGTCATGCCCAAGGGGAAAATCGAGAAAAGCTCTCAACAAAAAAAAACTTTTAATTCAAGGAACACGTGTGCCAACTTTTGTGAGGTTCGCTTGAAAACTGTGGCCCCTAGACCGGAACTGACAGACACGAGACATAGAGACAGACGAAAGCAAAATCGGCCTCGTATCTTGTCAAAATGAAGCCCTTCGCTCGCTTCGCTCGCTCCGTCAATTACTGAATTATGTGTAAAACTGAGAGCGACTAGAAATACTGTTTTTGGCTGAAAAAATACTGTAGTAAATTAAAATACAAAACGAGCGTTGGATTGTGTTGTACTTACATGTCAGTCAACCTAACAAGAAGAAAACACCGACCCAGCACTTCACCCAGACAGTCTTTATTAATCGACCAAATAACGAGAATTAATATTCAGAAATGTTTTCACTCATTTTCTGTGTTTCCGCATTTTATCTCCTAACTAGGTACTCATTTGCTAATCTACCATCTTTCATAACATATTCCTTGTAGACGTTTATAACATAGAACCGGAACCTATGGGTATTATTGAACAAAATTCTCCAGCAAGGTTGATCCAAATAAAAATATTTCCACATAACTGAAATAGTTATGTGGAAATATTTTTATTTGGTTCCTTGAAATAGTTGAGCTTGAGAGTGTTTGTACCCTGGTGTTTTTCCACACGAGTAATCGAGGCAGATGGCGCGCGGGTCGCGACCGCTAACCGTTTCAGCAAACACTATAATTGTCTGTCCTTTGCGCTTGCGCATGCTATGCGGTAAACAAGTGTTGGAAACCAATCGAGAATATCGATAGAATTATAGAACAGATTTGCTCTTTTGATTTCAGTATCCTTGAATTAATCCCGTCGAACAAAAATCTTATCGTATCCTTTTTCTGATTCCTACTTTAATCCGTCCGAGATGTATTAAGAGGTATTTTTACTCCACATTTCCAACTACATACATACATATATTTAGTTAAATACCGGCACACACATTGCTTCTGGGCCCACCAGAAACAGCACCGTCACACATATATAAACATAAAAGACCTGTTTTTTTCTTTCTCGCTAACTTAATTAAAGTATCTTCATTTTCCGATCTAGTAGAAAAATATCTAGTTATCTATCTAGCGATTCATCGATATCATCCTAATTTATCGTCTAGTATGTGTACAAGTACGATTATTTAAACTTTATCGCTCGTTTTTTAGGGTTCCGAATCCAAAAGGTAAAACAGCGACCCTATTACTAAGACTCCGCTGTCCGTCTGTCTGTCTGTCCGTCTGTCACCAGGCTGTATCTGAACCGTGATAGTTAGACAGATGAAATTTTCACAAATGATGCATTTCTGTTGCCGCTATAACAACAAATACTAAAAAACAGAATGAAATAAATATTTAAGGGGGCTCCCATACAACAATTCTTTCAATACCACATACAAACTTATGAATGCACCTGGTTACGTACATGGAATGTGAAAGTAGCCGCACCAATAACTTTGAAAACAACATTTTGCTGTGTAAAATCCAAACTATTCACTCCACACCATCCCTATCATTGTAAGTACGTTGGTACGGAACCCTTGGTGCGGAAGTTCGACTCGCACTTAAATCGTAAATCAATTAACCGTTTTTTGCTTAATATACTCTTAACGATACACCTCTGTGCCAAATTTCAAGTTTCCAGAAAAAGTTGATCACTTTCAGCGACTAAACCGAGAAGTCGTGCGATAAAGCTAAAGTATTCGTACTGCACCATTTGATTTATTACTCAACAAGGCGTGTTTGTTAAATTTGCTCTGCAAATATTAATATAAGTACTGAATACCGATTATTCATTTGCTACGATAGTGTGTACCTCCAATATTAGGAGCCAATCAATATATGTTAATAATTCCAAGAAACAATATTTTAGGAAATTTAAAACTTCGGTTGAAAATTAACGCTAAAAGACCAGTTTTTTTCAACGTCGTTAGACATTTGATTCTGGAAATGTACAAATGAATCCGAGGAGCCAAGTTTATTGATCTTAATCAAACTTACTAAGAGGAAGATTTACTAATATCCACTGTAGTATCACTTGCAACCATTTGCGTTTAAGTTTAGTGTGATAAGGGAAGTTAGTGATAGATATATCTTTACTCAGTCCGATCGATGATTAAAATAGTTAACGAATATACTCGTAGATATGTACCGTGGTGAGCACGGAGCGAAAACAAAAACATAAAACAAAACGTGTTTGTATTCACTTGTTGTCTGTTTGCCTACCCTGCCCGCATTACCTATATCAGTAGTCGATGCCAGTGGCAACATTCTAAATTAATTTACAGTGGGTCTTAGGTATTATTTTGCCAGCAAACATCGACTCCTCGACGTTTATCGAAGTAAATATTTGAGGCTAAATAAACCGCCTTTCATACTATTCACACGTTTTTGGCTGAAAAGTTTATCTGTTACGAATGCTGTTGCAAACATGTTTCATTGCGATGATATTCGTTTAAATGACGGTTGACATTATTTGATAACTTATAACGTATTTTTTTCATATAACTATGTCTGCCAGCAGCTGTTGTTAAATTAAGCCATGTCAAAAGTAGTTAATCAAAGCAAAGTAGTCTGTGAAACATTGGTAAAGTCGCATTTACTAGTCGACAACCAACCAACTACCACCTAATACTAAGTTATTCAGGGTCAAACACAGCGTCTATATTTTCATTTTTTCAACTTCATCGATTGGCTGCTAAGCTCACAAAACGTTTAGTGAAGTGCAAATTCTCACACTTGCTCTTTTAGAAATCGGTTTCATGTTAAAAGAGATGAATTATGTACCCATAAATATTGACAGTGTCTTTCAGTGACACCATGTGTAGGCTCATCTTTCTTTATCTTGCTTGACGCTATCAGCTCTGATTCCTTTCTGACGAGATTTCAACACTTGTCTTATCATGTGCAAAGATTTAAACTATCATTCATAATGTCAGCAGGTAAGGTAAACTCATAATTTCCTGTTAGTAAGCGAATTAACTATTTCAATGAGATGCCAACAGCTTCATGTTGTTTTAAGACTGCAAAAGTATAATTTAAACAAAAAGTAAAATTAAAAAACCGACTTCAATCGAATCCTAATTAAGGCAATAATATCCCAACACGTTGATTACTTAAAATACGGTCTTTGACAAGATAGTACAATAAAGCTAGAAACGTGTCTCAAGCTGAACCTATTTCAACAAAAACGTTTGACAATATCAGAATTATATATTTCCAGCAGTTGTATTTTATAAACTCAATTTTGTGTTAAAAAGACAGCATTCGGCTATGACATCACATGCTAGTATTTCATGCAACTCGTGAATAAAATTACCGTTATGACAGTTCCTAAAAAGCATATTTTGACTAGCAGTCAAATACCGTATAGTAGTTCCGGTGGCCATCTGACTTCATCATCAGATCCAAGTCAAGTCCTGCTCCCAATCCGAGAGCAAATGCAGGATTTATGATAAAATATCTAAATCGCTCTAAATGTGCCTCAGACGTGTAAGATTGAGCCATACTCCACCACGCTGGCTCAGTACGGGTTGATGGAGGGGTGGCGGACAATCCGACACTGTCAGATGTTTCAAAACTGCCATATTAGGGCCTCGGACCAGCTTTACTACTACTACCACCAGATGGCGATAGTAGCCGGGACCTACTCCGAAACATGGAAGCACCCGAAACAAATGCTACATAGAAACGGACACCCATCCAGTACCCGTCTCAGCCAGATGTTGCTACCCGCACGATCGTTTCCGATGAGCGCATACCGCTGGGCCATTGAGGTTTCAGTTTTATATTAAATAAACTAAAACAAAATTACTAAGACAATAAATAAATATAATATTTTTTATATTGGGCATATTATTTTCTTATTTACTATCAACATCGGACCTGTCAGTTTCCTTCGTATACATGGGTCAGGCATGTCTGTAGGTCACGCCATAAGCTTTGTCACATACCTTAAACTACAAATTTAAAACGCGAAAAAATAATAAGTTATGTGCGTTCCACAAACGAACATTTTAAGAAACTAAAATCATAGGTTTTCTGTAATTTTATTAATTTTCAAAAATGGAGTGGACACGAAAAGACGATAGAATTGCGCTCTCGCGCCAACTGAGATTTTCACCTGCTGAAAAAAATTAAAATAACATTGAGGTTCGTTTATCGTATTAGCAAACGATTCAGGGAAGATTCGAGATTAGAAGATAAGCAGAGGAGCGGTTGTCCTCGTACTATTCGGACTCCAGCAGTGATCAAAGCAGTGAAGGTGCGAATACAAAGAAAACCCGTTCGGAATCAAAAACGGTTGGCTCTCCAGATGAGGTTAAGTAGAACTACAGTTAAAAAAGTATCGAATGAAGACCTTGGACTACGAGCTTACCAGAAAAAAACTGCACATTTACTTAGTCACGACTGAAGAAAGAAGAAAATCAGGCTCGAAAGATCCCGAGATTTGCTACGTCAATTTCGCACTGCGTCGTATTTAATTATAATAAATTACAAGCTGCAAGTTTCCTGATAGGGACACGTTATGAAATACTAGAAAATGACTGCAGGCACCTTCCGTGATCGTTTTATGCTGTTAAGAGTATACAAAGGAACTCTATTTTAAGCAAATTAGTATGTAAAATGAAAATAACTTTGTCATGACTTATTTTTTATTGACATTGAGAGTAACAGATATAACATTACGTGTTAACAAAATTAGCTTGTACCCACTATGTATAAAGAATGTTTAACGGCCAAGTCAGATAACATTAATTAAAATAATAAAGAAATCGCAGTAAGGAACCTTAGACTTGGCACGACTTTGTCTAGATTTCATTACTTTTTAGAGATAAACAAGCAGCTCCATTGAGACTTGGCTAGTTTTTTACAGAATCTTTTTGGTGGGTTCGTGTTTACCAGTGCCGTCTCACTCATCTGTTTTTGTAAGTCATAACAAGATGCGCTAGGTAGCAATGTAAATAAATCCTCAGAAGAAAGACATTTTGCCTAAAAGTTCAGTTTGCACTTGACGAAATTATGTTTCGGTCTACGCTGAAAAAGGTTTTTTTTTCATTTCGAACACTCTTAGCAAAGAGTCTGAAACCACAGTGGGAATAGTTGAGAATACCATACGTCATATGTACAATTTTATTTTATAGTAAAAAAACAGGTTTTATTAAAATGTTCTTAAAAGATGAAAATAAACTTCAAATTTAATCAAACCCATCAATTTATAACATTACACTAATTATTTGATATAGATTGTGTAGATGTATTTACCTATTTTGAAAATACATTATTTTCTCTCTCTTGGATTTACAAGACAAAGCTACATAATGATTTATATACACAAGTAAATCTCGCAACTAGTTTTTACACCTATACCACATAAATTATGAAATGCAAAAATTGATGGGTTTGATTCAATTTAAAAGCAGAATAGTAATAAAATATTTTTATAAATATTACATACATATTGTCACGCCTTTTCCTACACGGGGCGGCAGAGGTACGTTTAGCCAGTTATTCAATACTCCATTTTGCGTTATGGGGGCTAGCCCATCGCCGCAGCTATGGAGATTGACGGTTTCCTCACAATGTTTTCCATCACCGTTAGACTGCCGTATAATGTACTTAAGATAAATTACTTATACCATTGGTTATGATCAGCACTGGATTCATACTCTCCTGCAACTCCTGCAACACCACTAACTACACTACACCACGGAGTTCTTTCTATTCTTAACTTTTTTGTATAAAATAATAAATGTAGCCCATCAATGCCCCCATGGAGGGACACAGGCCTTTACGCGGATATACGAGAGTAAGATTAAGCCATACTCCACCACGCTGGCTCAGTGCGGGTTGGTGGAGGGGTTTGTGACGACCACTACCACGCAGCGATAGTAGACGGGACCTACAGCTTAACGTGTCGTCCGATAATGTACTTAAGATAAATTAATTATCTCGTTGGTACATGGTCAGGATTCGAACCTGCATCTCCAATTAGACCACGGAGCTCTTTTTTTCTTTTAATTTATTTTTACTAAGAGTTTAAGATGTAGAGAGAGGCCTATGTCCAGCAGTGGAACATAAAGGCATACATTTATTTTTATTTTTAGTTATCGCTGTGTTTTTTATCTAAATGTTTCTTAACCACTCTGGTTGGTGGCGGCTATTTTTAGACATTTCCCTAACAGTGTGGTCACTGATTGGGAGCTGAGGAGGGCCCGTGTTGGATTCTTACTGGAATTTCTCTGATTCTATTTAGAATTGCGGAACATTTCGGAATCATATGTTGTTCTCAACTCAATTCTTTGCCTTTCTCTTTTAACTGTGCCTCTTATTCAATTGAATTGCAGACAAAATATCATCATGCTCAGCCCACATCAACCCACCGCTGGGCACAGGCCTCTTCTCTATAGCGCCAACCCCTGCGGTCCTGTGCCATCCGCATCCATTGAGGTCCTGTCGACTTTAGTATATCGTCGGACCATCGGGCAGGTGGTCTGCCCACTGGCCTTGTTGTTCCCCTTGGCCACCCCTCCATGACTGATTTGGTCCACCGTCCGTCATCCCGTCTAGCCAAGTGTCCCGCCCATCTCCACCTCAGTCTCGTTATCTGCTCACCTGCATCTTCGACCTTCGTCTTCCTTCGAATTTCGACGTTTGGCATGCGGTCAACGAGAGAGATACCTAGCATGGAAAGCTGCATTGCTCGTTGGGCCACCTTGATTTTGTGTATAATTTACTTAGTGAGTGTCCATGTTTTGGCTCCATAGGCAAGACACATTGGTTGTATACCTTAGTCATTGTGGTAGTTTGGACTTGAAGACTTCGTCTAGCTTCCCGAAAGCAGCTCACCCCAAGCCGATGCGTCTGATGATCTCCTTCACCTGTGCATCGCGGTCAAAGGATAAACGATGTCCAAGATAGACGTAATCGCTGACCATCTGTACGTTGTCGTTGCCAAAAATTATGATTTGTACATTTAAAGAGCGAAGATAAAATATGATATTCAATAAATAGACCCTAGAGATTAATTGATTTATTTGAATCAGTGTATTTTTCTGAATAAAAGATAATTGGGTCCTATGTTTTATTTTATTTACACGTTAGTATGTCTTAAACTATAATAAACTCAAACATGGATGATCTTCATACATTTATTTTACACAAAATAATCCCACTCTAATCGATGAGTCCCGCGCGAGAAATTGCGTATCTTCGACTGAGTTGTGATCGAAGGTCATCGACCGAAGCGCATAAAATCATTCGTTAAATAGCTAACCTGTTTCTTCCTAAGCGTTTTGCATCAAGAGAGAAAGAGATAGGTGGAAAATGGCTGTTACAATGAGCGCGAAACTGTACCTCAGTGAAAATGGTTGATTCGACCAGGCTCACTGACAGGGAAAAAGTCTGTTTATTTCACTTGTTGACTGGTCAAGTCTAGTTCTTCATTAAAAGGACTTTTAAGTAGTGTGGCTCTTCTTAAGGCCATGTCGCTTGACCAGTAGCGAAGAGATTTGAGCCTAAATAGACAACAGCGTGGCGGACAAGACTCACATGCATCTTGCCTACTGCATCCCAGATTACTTGTAAAGACCTTCCGGGTCCATCATCTGACTTTAGATATAATCTAGGACCAAAGGTGAAGAGTATGAACCGGACCTAGGACCAAAGTACTTGTAGTACTTTGGTCCTAGATCCGGTTCATCCTCTTCACCTCACCGGTCCGGAAAGGTGATCAACATCATGTCATAAAAATATTATATTGTCATCCGAATTACAAATGCACGCAAAATTTCAGTTCAATGGGAAATCGGAAAAGGGTCAGAGTTGACCAGCAATGGTTTAGTGAAATGACAAACTGCTGGTCGAAAATAAATGCCAAAAAAGCAACCAATACGGTTCTGTGAAACTACATGGGGTCGCCTCGCTCCGCTCCGCTTCACTCGGCTCCAGGTAGTAGTAGGTCATAAAATTGTAACACAACCTATCTTTAGTATTAAGACAGAAAGTGACCAGAAAGCAAACAATTTGGCTCTAAATTCTCGTATAAACGAGGCGCGGTGAAGCAGGGTCAGGGCAAAAAACAAGAACTAACCTGTATTTTTGACATTTCACTGAAATCGTATAGGGATTCGACCAGTTCACTAGATCTAGTTCACGGATTTGGTCAAATCCCTAGATCTGTTTAGGAATATGTTAAAATCATGTCATTATTTATTCATTTCCTGGGATTTGGCAAAGTTCCTGATTTTAACATATCTCTGCGACATTTGTTTTCCTAAACTGATGATAAAAAAATGGGAATTCAAGACTACATAAAAATAAGTTTATTTACTATTTTAGAGTTCCGTACCCGAAGAGTGGTAAACGGGACTTTATTACTAAGCCTCCGCTGTCTGTCTGTCCGTCTGTCCGTCTCTCCGTCCGTCAGCGGGCTCTATCTGATAAACCGAAATAGGTAAAGAGTTGAAATTTTCATAGAATGTGCTATTCTGTTGCCTCTAAAGCAACAAATAATGATCTTCACAAGATTTTATAAATTAAAGGGGGTCCCCTTTACTACATACAAGAGACATATTTTATCACCAGCCGCGAAATAACAAACTATAACATGATTCAAATATGACCGTAGATTTTGCGGCTTATCGAATGTCATGGTGACGTAATTGGTTTGATAACGGTTCGCAATATTAGGGTTCTGGGTTCGAATCCACGTTTGGACATAATATTATTCTCCGTTTGTTTTCTTTTGCTCCCTTTTTTTTGGGTAAGATTTCATGTACAATGGTACGAACCCTTCGTGTGCTAGTCCCACCCGCCCTTAACCGATTATTTATGTATGCATATTTGGGCAAAATTGACATATATTTCCGATTGCGGCAATACTGCCGGCATGGCACATCGGTATGCCTTTATTATTTGAACAGTTCCTTAAATCTCTCCGTAACCCCATCATCAGATCTTGACGATGTTGATAAATTGTTGAGAAGCTCTCGTGATGAATGATGACGAGCATACAACCATGTTCATATATTCATATTCATATTATTTTATTGATAACGTGAGTTAGGTAGGCAAGTCATGTCAATAGAATAAATTAATTCAATAACATTAAATTAAATACCATTAAATTTAAAGCGAATAATAATCATATAGCAACCTCAGGGAAACTGGTATTAGCCGGTTCCGGTAACCATCTGTGGTCTTTATAATCGTGGAACTCACTACGCAAAATGATGCTCCCCGAGAAAAAAGGTACTATGAAATATATAAAAATTGCACAGGTCTGCATATGTATGGTGTGTATGTAGACTTTGAATTTCTTTAGAATCCCATCTGATCGTGACCTGATGGCAATGTGACTAACCGGAAGGTAAACAAAAAATTTATTTTCAAATCGGCCTTGGAGAAATTTCTGAACATACTTACATTTAAAAAAACGGTCAAGTGTGAGTCTAAGTCGCGCACGAAGGGTTCCGTACCACTGTTCAAGGGGATGGTGTGGAGTGATTAGTTTGGATTTTACAGAGCAAAATGCTTTTTACAAAGTTATTGGTGTGGCTACTTTCACACTCCATGTACGTAACCAGGTGCATTCATAAGTTTGTATGTGGTATGGAAAAAAAGGAAATATTAACTGCACATCAAAAATACTGATTTGCACAGCAAATATCAGGGCAAACTGCTGCGGTAGCTTAGGTGAAGGGTAAAGGGGGTGAGCGAAGCGGAGACCCCTTTATCCTTCGTGTTAGGTTGAACATGCAAGATGCTATTTACAAAGTTATTGGTGTGGCTACTTTCACACTCCATGTACGTAACCAGGTGCATTCATAAGTTTGTATGTGGTATGGAAAAAAAGGAAATATTAACTGCACATCAAAAATACTGATTTGTACAGCAAATATCAGGGCAAACTTAGGTGAAGGGTAAAGGGGGTGAGCGAAGCGAAGCCCCCTTTATCCTTCGTGTTAGGTTGAACATGCAAGAACAACAAAAAATACTTAAAACATAAAGTGTTTTTGCTGTGCAAATCAGTATTTTTTATTTGCGATTAAATACTAGCCTTGAAAGAATTGTTGTATGGGAGCCCTCTTTCTAACTATCACGGTTCATGAGATACAGCCTGGTGACAGACGGACGGACGGACGAACAGCGGTGGCTTAGTAATAGGGTCCCGTTTGGCACCCTTCGGGTACGGAACCCTAAATATAGATCCCAACGAATTGAGAACCTTCTTCTTTTGTGAAGTCGATTAAAAATGAAAAAGCGAAGCTATTTGGCGAGGCGATTAAATTACCTAACTTTGCTATTGACTTTTTAATTTTAACACTTTTTACTGTTTTACTTTTATAAAAGTATGCAAAGACTGCCGTTAAATTAACTGACACTTAACTCTTGGAAACGTGGCGTCTTCGCCGAACTCTTGTCAAGGGGGACATTATTTGATTAACACTAATTAGTAAAACCGGCTCTCATAAGAAAGTGGCTTCGGTCCGGTCTCCTAAAATCGTCGGATAACGGTGAAAGTTATGAGCTTTCTATATGTACTTACATATCAAGTTATATGTACAGTAGAAGTTTGATGACAAAGATTTTTTAGATTAAGATTCAAGGATGCATATTGGTATCAAATGTTTGATCGGCAGACAACTTTCTCAGAACAGAACATAAGAATCATCACCCTTTTTCCAAACAAGGGTTGCAGAAGCAATTATTTGTAAGTATTTTCGAGTCCCTCGCTGCTGCTTTGAAGATATGTATCAACTTTTTTAAAAACCCGAATGGCCGCATCGGCAGTGACCCTGCCTACGAAGCCAATGGTCCCGGGTTGGAGTCCCGGTGGGGGCAAATATTTGTTTGATGAGAACAGATGTTTGTACCCGCTATATAAGTATGTGTATCGTTGTCTAGTACCCAAGATACAGGGAATCCTAGTTTGGTGCTAGATCAATGTGTGTTAATAGTGTCCAAGGTATTATTAAGGTATTATAACTTTTCATAATACATTACCCTCCTACCTATTTAGTCACGTAAAAACTAATTAACACAGATTATATTACATTTTATATTATTATTATATTAAATTTCCTTATGCAGAGGATTTCCTTAGCAGTGCAGCGGGGCAATGCCGCTAGTGTCATGGGGACCTTTGGTAGGGAAGTGTCCCAGGGTGGGATTATTTAGTTAAGTTATAGTCGTTAGCTGTATACTTATCTTATTTTAGTTTAGCAAGTGTTTAAGTTTAGTTTTAAGTAATTGACGAAGCTTCCTGCAGATAAATCGAATCGTAAATTATGTTTCGAACAATTGAATTTAATAAATTAATAAATAAATCATTAACACATAATATTTTACTTTGCCAGAATCGTATTGTTTATATTGAGTCGATTCTGGAACATAGCTAGTATACGCTATGTCGTGGGATCCGGAAACAGCGACGGCACACACATATTAACATCCAAGACTTGGAGACTTTTTGGTGTGGGTATTACCAACCCATCCCCAGCAATTAGCGAGCCTACCGACCGTGTATTGTAGTCCACAGTAGTGATCCATTGATTGAATAAAATCTTCAACCATACATCAGGGACTCGACAGATTTCACGGTCCATCCCTTACAAAAGGGCAAAGTCAAACGGCCCTTCGTTCACTAAACGGGGGCCAACAACATTATAGCTGTGTTATACATCTTTCATTATTACTTTCCACCTTTTATTATGGGATGTTTAATTTTATAGCTTGCAACCCCGGACGTGTGTTTTTTTTTACTGTAACAATGGTGTCTGTGTTGAATAGGGGGCGTTGTATTGTTAAACAGGTTTTTTCTAATGTCAAAGATAGTTTTATTTATAGCCAAGTGACATTTAGGATGTTACCACAAGATTAGAACGGAGGACGGCGATGGGCATACATGTAGGTAAGTAAAACTTGTAATTATATGTAAAATGTTTACTATGTTCCACTTGAGATCCACTAAGTTTAAGATGCCGTTAATGAAAGTAAGTTTAGCAGTTTCGGGCACTCGAGTTTAATATTTGCCTGGAGCTTTGGATACCGTAATTTAAATTTTATATGTACCTTTTATTAGGTAAGAAAGTTTACATAATGAATTTATGTATATGTCACCGTATAACGTTTTTTTTTCGTTAGTTGGTCAACTATCTGTCGATAGTTGATCAACTAACCGTCAAAACCGTTAGTTCAACTAACGGTTTTGACTATCTTACGGTGACACATACACATATGCACATATACAGACTGTAACAGAAAGGTTTGGTCATATTTTAAGGGGATGTTAGGCACATCATTCTGAACAACTTTTACTATGAAACCTATTTGATCTGAGCAACATTAATTGTCACTTCTCCATACAGTTTCGGCCGGGCGATCTGCTGTTTTGTATGGAGAGGAGTAAAATAAAGTTGCTCTGATAAAATAGGTTTCATAGTGAAAGATGTTCAGAATGATGCCCATAATAACCTCTTAAAACATGGCTACACCTTCCCGTTACATCTTTAACTATAACTGTATATATAACTTAACTAAGTAATTGACAACAAACAACGTAATTAGTTAATTATCAAGATAACGTAAAAGTAGGCCTAACGATGTGTACTCACTTATTCTTGATAAATGAACAACAAATTAATTAGCAGATTTACACTTCCGACAAACTTCATCACTTGAATTTGTTTCTCGGAAGTCCAGATAAAGAAGTTTCGAAAGCTAACTCCGAGGTTTTGTCTCCTATGTATAACCATTAATAAGACCCAGAAGATACTATAGAAAGTTCAATTATGTCGTCCTATTTAACCAATCGCTGAAAACCCTAATGCAATAAAACTTGAATACCTAATATCTGACCATATAGCAAACTTTTTGTTGACATACAAAAGTTACAAAGCCACATCAATCTAGTTTCAATTCAACCTTATTCTTCACGCATCCTCTTTCGGATTTCAAACGTGGAATAGCAGTTGTAGAGTTGGCGATATCGCAACCTCAAATATTTCCTCGACGCATCCAACTCATCCATTCATCGGAAGACACTGGCATGTTCACTTCCGCTTCCCATTCATTGCACAATTCGACAAGCCATCTTTGCCCGCCGCCGGCCATGCGCACAAAGGAACAATTAAAAAATCGAATTCCAAATTCAAAAGGGCATCGTTGAGGTTTATTGGCTTATCGCTTGATTGATTGTGCGAATGCCGATGCGATGCCAATTTTTTCATTCAATGTTGCCAGTTATTGTTGCAGAATTTATTGGTCGATAATATATTTTGATTTGGGCGTGTCGAATTCGCGAGTGAAGGCTTTGTCGGTACCGGAAGTTTTTGGATGTTTCTGTTTATCTGTTAACAGGCACCTGTCTTAGGATATGGTATTGCTTACGATATAAATAAGTGGCTGCAAAGAACGCATTGAGCATGTTTGTAGCACTTGTGTTTGCGTTACGCCTGTTACAAATTTCAATTCAAATGCACCTACTATTTGCTAGCTGGTAATACTAAAGATATATGGTATGGAAAGTAGGAGGAATAAATGTTTCAATTATTATTGGCATGTTATGTTGTTATTCTGAAATACGACTACAATTTTCTTGACACGGTAATTTCATTGGTATGTAATTAAATTGGTGTTGCCTTATAACATTAGTCATAATTAACACATAATTAAATTCTCAAACTATAGACATAAAATATTGATGATTGAATGATATAATGATTGAATTTATGATCAGAATATCGAGAACATATTTATACCAGCAGCGGGTTGATGAATGAATAATTAACATGAAAGAATCTTGTTTTAGGTTTAAAACGAGCTCGAAATCCGGCTATGTGTCAACTGGGTTTTTTTTCCAGCAAAACTAAATATGTATTTATTGTATTAAGGGTGACGAACCGTTATTAGCATAAGAGAACAACTGACAACGCTAACAATTTCTACGCACGCCTTGGCATAGCGCCCACACCAAATTACAAACTACCCACAAAAACAACTGTAAGCTCTATATCGAGAACACTAGAGCCTTCCTCTCTGATGTTATAAGTTGGTAGTATTACGTAAAATACTAGATTGTCTTTGGAGACGTCATGAGACGTGAAAGCCATGACGTGTCACGTGCAACGTGACAGCACCGTAGATAAACGTTCACACTGAAGAACAGGACAGTCAATGGCTTCGGTAGGTGTTAGAAAATCAGATATGCAAGAAGAATGAGGGTCCGTCAGTTTTAACACGCTCAGCGCCAGTATATCTTTAATGATACACCAGGGTGCTTTCTCACAGGCCAGTGTATACCTATATTTTTTTGTATTTTTTTTAAGAAAAACCCCATATTTTCTTTATTTTTTAAGATATTTACACCCCAAAAACACAGGCACATTCTCCAGGGCCAACGCTTTTGAATGCGCTACTAAAATGTATGAAACGGTGTATATTGTGGGATACATCGGCCTCCAAAGTCGGGCAGTGTGGTGTATCATTAAGGATACACTGGCCTGTGACAAAGCACCCTATGGTGTATCATTAAAGATACACTGGCGCTGAGCGTGTTAAGCATGTAAAAGTAAGTTAGAGGCGAGTGTCTTACTCTTTTCAACGTGTAAAACGTGTGGATTTCGAAATTTATCTAGAAATGCGCAAATAGATTTATTTTCATAGTAGTTCAGTTAAGTTTCGTTCTACATTAGTAAGTTTGTTTTGCAAAGACCGGAAATATTAAACATGTATCAAAAGGCACATTAAATGTCCATTATGAGTCTAAATTTCGGATGACATAGCTGAGCCCCACAATAGTAGTTACATTCGATGTCAGTTTGTTTTACATCCGAAATAGACATTGAATAAGTGCGTAACATTTTCCATAGGCTATTCACTAAGGATATTCTTTCTTTTTATGACACAATGTACGGTATAATGCCAGTGCCATAGTTCCGCGGACAACAAAAGAAAATGTGAATGAAGTGAATAATAATAACAAATGTCTGGCCGGTAGTAAGAATTCGAAATATCAAAACCAAAAAAAGTTTTGAGATAATATGACAACACCGCCACGTGTAGCTGGCACAATAGGATTTGAAATTGGAACCTTTTTGTTTACCTATTTGAAGTCTTGTTTTCTACTGTCTAATGCATTGCTTTTGTTTTACACATTTTCCATAAATTTTCAAGCTATATATGCAATCTACTTTCGCAGAGGTGTTTTTTCAGACCGCGTTGTGTGATAATTTACGTGTATGTGCTCAGTGGCCTCGTAAATTTGCAGGCTTGTGATTTATACCGGGATTAGAGTACGCTGCGCGTTATCATTACACGTAGTCGCTTCACTAGATATATGGTCACATGCATGTACATTCTACATTATGTGCTATCGATACAGGTTGTATGTAGAGATATATATATGTGATCTGAAGATTGAAGCAACTATTTATAATATGTGAATATCTACAAATATTTCTGAGACAGAATAAATAGTAGACTTTTCCGGATCTTAACAAGGAAAAATGGAACCATTATAGGATCTCTGATGTGCCTGTCCTTCTCTGTGTGATAGAATATATGTCGCAGTTGGTTAGTTAAATCAGACACTAAACTAACTCTCTAGACCGTTCATTAAATACCAACGTTTTACCAAGTTACTAGCATTTTGATTTAAATAAAGCATCGTCGAAAACGTTTAACAATCGTCTTACCGAAAGCCGGCGTGTTGGAAAACAAGATGGCGTCACGACAACAGCTGATTTGCACAGCTTATATCAGGACAAACCATTGCGGTAGCTTAGGTAAAGGGTAAAGGGGGTGAGCGAAGCGAAGCCCCCTTTATCCTTCGTGTTAGGTTGAACATGTAAGAACAACAAAAAATACTTTAAACAAAAACTTAGTCTTGTTGCCTGGGAACGTTTAGACAATTTAACTCGTTAAACGTTTCGTTCACTCACTTGTCAGACGGAATTTTAGAGACTTGGTTAAACGTCGATATTTAATTAACGGTCTAGAGAGTTAGTTAATTGTATGATTTAACCAACTAACTGCGACATATATACAGACCGATTTCTGGACCGATTAAGTTGCAATTTGGTACACATACGCATAAATGTGACCCAAGACGATCGTGTTACGTAAACAAATTAATTTCGAATTTGGGGGCACATTTGGGGTCAAACAGAAAATAAAACAATAAAAAAATCACTGTTACATGTAAAAATGAAGGTACTTTAAAATATTTAGTTGAAAAGTTATAAGACAAAAGACAAAAGGGGAAATTTCAGGAAAAACATTGACAAATTTATGGTTTAAATAAAGGGACTCCATTAGGGAAAAACTATTTTTGTGCGCGAGTCCGACTCGCACTTGGCAGGTTTTTATTATTGTTCCTTCTTTAGAGAAGTACTAGATATAAATACAGGAAAATTCAATAACCCAAAATATGCACCACTCAAAAAGGGGTCGTTCAGAAACCACACAAAGCATTTCATCTCTTTGTCACATCTGTACTGGCAACATCGAGTGCCATCGACATTGGCGCGCAAACTGACAGCTCGATACCGACCTCTTTGTGGTCAATACCAGCCGTTGTTTGCGCAAAAGCACAATATGATGCGATTTTTGTATAAATAGTGCATTCTTTGCGTACCCTTGAACAGATTACTTATGCAGGATTAAAAGGCATTGAAGCGGGATTAAAACAAACCTAGTAAGATGGAACCACTATCAGAAAGTAGGCGGGAAGACAATATCTTAGCAGTACTTTAATTATATCTAGATTTCTGCTGCAGTCCTTATACACAATTTGATCCAAGCTTACAAACGAACTTCGTAACTAACAAGTGGAACTAAATAAAAACTTTTTGAAAACGCCTCGTGGCGGGCAGGAAGGAGGCGGGGTCAATATTTGCGATATTTCGCTGAGGCAACACTGGCCTTGTTTCGCAGTAGGAGCCCGCTACAAACAAAACAACGCGTTTTTAATCGAGAACGCAAACGGTGTCTGTTACACTTAAAACGACTTGGATACAAACCAAAAAATACAGAAATGTTAAAAGGACTTTGTTGTCTACAATCTATGTATTATTGGTACTTATCATTGTAAAGCTCCATGCTCCGTGGTCTAATGGGTTTCATGCTTGCTTCTCACACAGGAGATGCGGGTTCGATTCCTGACCACATGCACCAATGAGATAATGAATTTATCTTAAGTACAACGGGCGTTCTAACGGTGATGGAAAACATCGTGAGGAAACATTCATTACTCCATAGCTGCGGCGGTGGGCTAGCCCCCTGTCACGCAAAATGGAGTATTGAATAACTGGCTCCAAGTGGGTACAATTGTGCCTCTGATTCCTCTTATGGGAAAAGGCGTGACGCTATGTAATGGTAATGGTAATTACTGTACAATGTACGATACATTGATAGATACTTCTGCTACTTGTACGTACGGCCATGGCTCACAGTTAAATCGTCTATCGATAACTGTAAACACAAAGGGCTTGTTTTTAGTCCGTATACTAAACCAGCTGATGTCCGCTCAATATTTGGGGACCTGGACATAGCAGGGAGGTCTGACTCCTGGGCACGGGTAACTCCATTTTTTCCCCTCCAACAAAAAAATAAATGTTACTTGTACTTACCCGTACTTACTTACTAGGGGTTTGCAAATAGATGTAACACAACGCTTATCATCACCATTCCAGGCAGAGGTGGTAGAGATTGGTGTGACAAAGTCGCGGTAACCGGAAACTAAGGAAAGCGCGCAGGTAAATGGATATAACTTTAACACGGTAGGTAAGTGCTTAGGTAGAGTAGGTAGATTGTCATTTTCAAAATTCAACTAAGAATTAATCATTAACATGCTGCCATAGTGTTTGAATTGAAAATTCAAAGTAAAAGTTTTGTGAGCGCGAGCCTTGTACCTACATAGAAGTTTGAACAGTGTTTTAATTAAAATAATTTTAAATATAATCGCTTTAGAGCGAGAGTTGCTAACAAGGGAAGTTTGTAATTTTCGAAACGGAGCTACAAGATAAAATAATAAAATATTAATAAAGGCCGGAGACGCAGAGACTGAAGCGAAGTTTCCTTTCTGGGGTAAATATTTGTGTTTAAAATAAGCCCGGTACAGCGACGGGGTTCTTACTTCCCACAGTTACTGTTGTTACCGCTCGGCGATACCATGATGTGTGTACAATAAGAAGCGATTCTGATATTAATCGCATTGAAATATCAGAACACTTTATTTAAAAAGAGCTGCTTTTATTGCGCGTCTGCTTGTATATGTGATTGCGGCTCGTTTTCGGCTTATAAAGTTATTATCACATCTGGGAATTTCTGTCGGAATCCATTTCAAATTGGCAAAGCGGCTGATTAAAAGGCACAGACATTGCTTCTGGCCCCACACTAGGAAACCCTGAGTCTTGGGAACCAGAAACAGCGAAGTCACACACATATAAACATCCAAGACCTGGGGTTTTTTTTTCTCTATCCCCGGCCGGGGATCGAACCCGGGACCTCTCGCATGGTAGGCAGAGCCACAACCGCTGCGCCACAGGGGTCGTCAATAAAATAATCATGGCCTGATTGGTTGATTTATCAATGTGATAGGCATTGCGATTGATATCAGAAATCCAACTAAATTATAAATGTGAAAGTAGCGATGTTTAGATGTTTCGATGTTTGTGTGTTTGTGCCTCAATCACGCTGAACGAATTTGAATGAAATTTATCACAGATGTAGTTTATTAGCTAGTTTGGCATAGAGGATACTTTTAATCCAACTGCACCAGAAGGAGGGTAACGTTATCTCGGTAAATGACTATTCCTAGGAACACGCAGATGATGTTGCGGGCATCAGCTTGTACATATTAAGGCTACTGGACCGGGCAGCCAACTAATTATCCGACTGCAGCGAAGCGAAAAAGAGGAGGGTTATGTGTTTGTCCTGTATGTATTAAGTATGTATGAATGAACTCTTTGGAAACTCGTAGTTCTATCAGTAGTTTAACCACCCTTCATAAAATTCTGCATGGAACAATACATTCATCCCTTTACGCAAAAATAAAGATATCGGCTTGGAAACGAAAAAGTTTCGAATTACGCGTTTATTTATTTATTAATTTTCCATCTTTCTTATATCTAATTACTTGTGTAAGGTAATGTTCCCTTAAACCACTAAGGTTTGCCTGGGCACAAGAACGCAAAGGACACATCACGAACCACTCGCTAATATGTGTCGTCTCTATAATGTTCTGTCTAATGAACTCTTCGATGTCTTTAAGAACCTTTGAGCCTTGAAATTTCGGCAAAAAAACACTATCTTAGATTATTTCTAAATAATTTTGGCTAGTAGGTAATCCGCACATCAAAAATACTGATTTTCACAGCAAAAAAGGATCAACAAAAATACTTTTTATGTATTAAATATTTTATGTGTACTTAAATTTCTGTTTTAAGTATTTTTTGTTGTTCTTACATTTTCAACCTAACACGAAGGATAAAGGGGGCTTCGCTTCGCTCACCCCCTTTACCCTTCACCTAAGCTACGGCTGGCTTTTGTGCTGATATTTGCCGTGCAAATAAGTATTTTTGATGTGCAGTTTAATATTTCCCAATTATTTTCACTAACTCAGGTCGACTGAAAAGTATGGAAATACGACAGTTTTACCATAGTTGGTGAACGATGTGGCTGGTTCAGTATCCGAAACTTAATCCAATAATTACCTTACCTATCCAATACAGCGCATACTGTCAACACACACTTTTCGATAATTTATTTGATATATAAGAGATATAAGTGGAATAATAGCTTTAATGTTGTTTCTCCGTTTCATGCTCCTCTAACACGGGAGATGCAGGTTCGATTCTTGACCATGAGATAATTAATTTATCTTAAGTATATTATTATAGGACGTTGTAACGGTGATGGAGAACTTCGTGAGAAAATCTTCACTACTCCATAGCTGCGGTGATGGGCTAGCCCCTGGTCACGCTAAATGGGGTATTGATTAACTGGCTGAAAGTGGGCACAATTGTGCCTCTGCCAGCCCGTATGGGAAAAAGCGTGACGCTATGTATGTGGTTTCTCTTTTCAGGTAAGATATTTTTGTAATTTTATTCCATAGGAAAAGTCAATTGTGCTAAACCTAAGTATTTGTGAATAATAAAAAAAAACGTTCTTTTTTCAGAGCAGCTCAGTACATTTTTATTTCACCACTTTGACATCCTACCATGAGTGCTTATAACACGCATTATATAAATATAACTATTGTAACATATTATAACATCCATTAACTGCTTTATAATAGCAATTTAGTTACAACCTTCGTTCCCGCGTATTTCTCATAATCGTTGTTCATTCACTTCGTTGCCCTTCTCAAATAATGAACGAAACGATAATAATAATATATGTGATTTAGATGTTTTGATCTAAGGCAAATATGGCAAATATACTTGTTAATTCTATTCTTATTATTCATATTTCATTATCGAACACAGTTATTTAAAAAGATACATTAAGAGAAAACATATGTACCAAGGCAAGCTTATCTCTAAAAAGAGATTTCTTCCAGCAAACCAAGGCATGACAGGATATTTTATCAAGAAAGGGAAGGCAGTGCACAATATCTAAACAATAATAAAATATATGTCACCGGAAAATAATGCGATCCGCAAGTTTATAAATTTCCTAGGAAATTTATAAACTTCCTTCTAGATTACCCGGCTTTTGAAAGCGAAAAGAGTGGGACTGTCTCTATCGTACAAGGAAGTGCGTTCTAAAATCGGACCGCCTGCAACCTGGAGGAGTGCTCATAGTGCATCATTCGTGTGTGTGGGGACATGATCTATTGTGTGATTAAGGTTCTTCTTTCAGAATTTGGCTGGCGTCGAGCATACGTAGAGTTAGTACAGAGTTAATTTCCACTTCGCCAGTGATCCAATGATCAAGTTACACAGTCCACCAAACAAATCCATTACCAGGATGAATAACTCAAAAACTGGGAAAGCCACAACGCACAAAATCGACTAACTACAACAAAAACTAACCAATGAAACCCATTAGATCTGAGAATGTGAGTGAAATATTAAAATAGTTGGTGAAGTTCCCCCGGGCTGTATGCAGTGTAACCGCGGAAATGAATCTAATAGAACATTTTGGTAACTCTGTTAAAATGTTCCAAGTTAGGTATAGTCGACCAAAACGTTTGGATTTACATTAAAGTTATCACTAAGAGCTCCGTGATCTAATGGGATTCACGCTTGCTTCTCACACAGGAGATGCAGGTTCGATTCCTGACCACGTACCAATGAGATAATTAATTTATCTTAAGTACATTATCGGACGTTCAGTGTTTCGGATGGCACATTACGTTGTAGGTCCCGGCTACTATCGCTACGTGGTAGTGTCGTAAAACCCCTCCATCAACCCGCACTGAGCCAGCGTGGTGGAGTATGGCTTAATCTTACTCGTATCCGGGTCAAGGCCTGTGCCCCTCGGGGGGGCCATTAATGGGCTACATTATTATTATTATTATATTAAGATCGTAGGTTATACTCACTCACGGATCTCGCTGGAAAATACTAAGACCAGTTAAGTCGCCGCAATGACGTCAGAAAAGGGTGCGCGGTTGTTCTGCACTTTGAGGCCTGTGCCATCTTCTACACTAGACAAAGTAAAATAAAGTAATGCCGAAAACAATCCGAAATGAAAACAAACGAAAAATGCCATCAAACGAAGCAGCTCTATTGCCTAAACTCGGCCAGGCAGGGCAATCTGCGCATACTATTTGTATTTTGGACTCCGATAACCATTTTATACCTTCGATCACCTGGACTTGTGTCATCGCATTCAAGCCTTTATACCTCTGGGCATAGGGTGGGCAGTGAAGAGGGCAAGCGTGTAAAAGTACCGTGGTGGAGTGCGTTCGCTTCGCAGCGAGGTTTGTAATTGAAAGTAAACATGTATTGTTACGGGCAGTATCAATCAGCGGGCAAGGGATGCGGGGCGGGGGGCGAGGCATTCGGGGTTTTACAAAAGAAATATAAGTACGTAGTTTCTAAATCACAGTAAATAAAATAATTCTTGAAGAAATTTCTATTAAGATGGACATCTTGCTTTCTGAACTAACAGCCCAGCAAGCTCCAAGAAACTCTTTCTTGTGATCAATTATCTGCTAACTGTTTACTTGCTTGATACCTATGTACTCGCAAATATTCATTTTGAAAAGCTTACCTTCTAAAATGAGCACTGAGAATAATTCAATTCAATAACCTACCATCTCACCAAACATAATACAAAAGCAACAAATATAATGACCACCAAAATATTTTTTAGGTGAAGGGTAAAGGGGGTGAGCGAAGCGAAGCCCCCTTTATCCTTTGTGTTAGGTTGAACATGTAAGAACAACACAAAATACTTAAAACATGATCTAGGTACACAAAACATAAAAATAATTTTGGTGATCATTTATCCAAACACAATTTGGTGGACATCCATCCATTTTGGCAGTCATTTCGACTTTATTGGTTTAAACACAAGCCATTCATAATTAATAATTTCTTTATTGCACCCAAATCATATTAAAAAACAAGAGTTACATGACCATAATGTACAAAGGTGTGCTTATCTCTAATAAGAGATATATTCCAGCAAACCAGGTTAATATTAGAAAGGTTGATTGTTCAGCAAGGGTAGAGCTGTGTGTACAACAATAAACTTGTACATACATACATATTAATAAATTTAATAAATTGTAAAATAACATACTATATACCTATAATATACACATGTTTATATCTATCGATACCTGACGTATATAAAAAGCGAAAATATAAGACGTGACTTATAACATGAAAATTATTGAGAGCTATCTAAAGTATGTACACTCCCACAATCCCATCTGAGCATATAGCAATAAATACCTCACAATCTGCCCTCCGAGTTAGGCAAGACGCCCCCGCCTGGTGGCGGCAGATAGGGCGCCCGTGACCGCCCTCGCAGCCCTGGGATTAGGCAGCCCCGCTTCTTGAGAACCCGCTGATAGACAGTGGGGTAAACTTGCCGCAGATTATATTAAGATTTTTGAGTTATGGGTTTTATTGCAATTTTCTAGCTATTACATGTAACATACCATACATATCATACGTCACGCCTTGTCCCAAAGGGGATGGCAAAGGCGCAATTGCTGTAGGCTGTTGTTTTTTCTTGTTATTTAGTTTGGCTGAAAGTGGCCACAGCTGTGCATGATTGTTTGACTCCACGATTTTGGAGATTATTAGATAGACCGGTAATGGTCAACCTAACTCCCTCAGACGACCACTTAGACGCAGCGGTTGTGGCTCTGCTTACCAGGCGAGAGGTCCCGGGTTTGATCCCCGGCTGGCGGTAAAGAAAAAAAAAACCCAGGTCTTGGATGTTTATATGTGTGTGACGTCGCTGTTTCTGGTTCCCACGACACTGAAGCCAGAAGCAATGTAAGTACCTTTATGTTAATGTCTGTAAAGCCTTTATGTTAATGTTTAATGTTTCTTTTATAGTATTTTTATACTTAATTTCCACGATTTTTGGAGATGATTTGAAAGACATGTCAAGCCAACCTAACTGCGTTATTTGTAGAGGCACTATATATAATAATAAAAATAATAAACAGGCCAAGTTTCTGTCGGACTGAGGGTTCCACACAAATTGCATTTTTGTTGTGATGGAAGTGCAAATTTACGGTTTTCGAGTTTTTCCCTAACCTCTGCATTTTTCCATAAACGGCCGTAACTTTTTACTGTGTTGACCTAGATGTTTAATTTTTTCACATGTTTAAGGAATGCCAGACTTGAGTAATTGGTATTAATATCAACTTGGTACATTTACGCTTTCTTAATAAAAAGAGTCTTGACAGACAGAGAGAAAGAGGTTTTTCCTTTTACGGGACCGAACCCCAAAAAGAAAATCATATCATGGAGAAAATGATATTTCCTAAACTACCAATCCGAATTTATCCACAATTGTATAACATACTATCATCTATATAAATAGAAGGTGTAACGAGATCTGCCATAGAAAAGAGTTTTGTTAATCTGAGAGATCTTTTGATCGTATTTCATCTTCTGCCAAAAAACACTCTTACAACGTAGAGGCAGTTAAATCAATTTCAGCCTTCACACACTCTACCCCAAGTGTTTTAACCAGACAAGATGACAAAGGAAATCCTCAAAAAATCACTATCGATGACATTAAGCGTTTCAATCTTGCACTACATACAAAGACGCACGCATCGGCCGCACGCCGACCGCACGCCAAACACGTCTGTTTTACCCTTATTTATTTACCGGCTTCATCTGACCTGTATGACGATCACATTCTATCGCTATAGTGGGCGGATGTAGGAGGTCTAGGTATAGTGGTCGCGAGGTAATATGTATGCATGTTGCAACGGCACGCATTTGTGTTTGCGGCGCGTGGCCTACACGCGTATATTCGAGTGCCTCAAGTAAAACACATGCAGTTTTCATCATATTAACCTTACACGGTATTTTCACCCTTATGGAGGTTGTGATAGGGGTGGTTATTACGTGCGGAGGGTTGAAATTTGGGTTATAATTTGTCCTATAATGATAATAAGGGTGAATGTCAAACTATTGTGCTAGTTTGGGTACCGTTTGCTCATTTCGCTTCGCCCGTGCATATTGTTATGGCTTTATTAATTTACGCTCTGTTATTGTTAATTATGATATATCGTCGATTCGTGATGGTGCGAGCGACTCGTGTAGTTTCGTAAATTATGCATTGGACATAAACTTCACCTTTGATTAAAATCTTACGAACTTAAGTTCATTCAGTTCATTTATTATTATTGTCGTCGTTTAAATTCGTCGATAAAATGTCTTTTTGATTTGTCCGTAATTAAATTCCTAGGAAAATTCTACTCGCATTAAAGAAGCCTTTACATAAAATTGTAAACGTCAGTAAAGCAAACACCGGCTTTATTACAGTAGTACATAAAAGAAGTATGTTAGTACACAATTTTATTAAATCAGAAAATGTACCAAAACAAGGAAAAAATTAATTAAACTCTGAGTATTTACCTGTTACAGGGAGCAATTATGATGGGTCTGTTCCAACATTGTACGGTACTATGTCTCGGTACAATAACGCTTAGGTTAAGCTACGACTTAGCAGTACGACCTTAGTCCCTATCAGGCCTCCAATAAGAACGGTGTAACTTGAAAAAGGTGTATTTTAGATTGGAGTCACCACCATCAGTGGTGGAGGGTAGAGATAGCATTTAATTTCGCCGGGGCCTGTTTTATTACTGAAATTAACCCGTTTTTAGTGAGCTGGGGGCGATACATAAATAATTAGGCGGGCGGGGTTGGGCGGCCCGCCCTAGCTGCCGCCCTGCAAGCCTTTATTTTTGTCTCTATGATAGGGGTCTCGGATACCTACAGTTTTGAAAACAAAAGCAAATTGACTCTTTTTTGCCATTCTGTAATTAAATGTTTTGTTTCTATTGTTCTTTATAAAATGAGAGGAAGTGAATATAATAGCAGGACTTTAATAACGTAACAGTCAGTTATAGGGTTCATAGGTAAGTACATAATAAATGCTAACTATTATATTAATAGTGGTTCTGTGAGAACTGTAGACCTCGCGAGCCCTTCGAGATACACACAAACTTAAATTTAACGAAAAAGTCAAACTTCTTATTGTATTTCAGGTGCTTCAATTTTCCAATGAGGTACTATGCAGACTTTTGAGCAAAACAGGGGTATACGTTGCGGCGATTACTCGCGTTTCCTTGGTCCTAGGAGGTCAAATGTCTACAGGTTCGTCTTGTGGAGGCGGAGAGAACTGTCTGATTAGGTATAAATTTTCCGAAATCAAATCAAAAACCGAAATCCCCTATAACGAATACGTTTGCTACAACAAAAAACGATATAATTATCGAACCTGCTCACAAAACATCACGATAATCGGTTGAGAAACTTGACCTGTAGGCGAGAACCATACAGACAGAAGGACAAATGTATTTTTGGCCAATCCCGAAACTGGAAGCTTTGCTCACTCGGTCAAATAGCACATAAGGGGTTTCTGCTTACATTAATTCCAACATTGTTTTTTTCTAGGATCATTTTGAATCGTGTGAATATGCCAAACATAGTTTGCGACCTCGAAAGTGGGGGGAAAACTTTTGGTGGCCCAAGAACCTCAAAACTTATTCCAGTTTTTTTAAATAATAACAGTGTTACTTCTATGTTAATGAACGTTTAAAATACGTTTTTATTCTAGGATTAATACTTTAAAAGCACACGCAGATCTTTTTTTGCAAATGATATAAGCCTAAAACCACCCTTTGGCTATACTCATCTGTCATCAGACCTATAATGAGCTATGGAGCGATAGTTTGGTGGCCACGAACCAAATTATCCCCTGTCGAAGCTAAACTAGAACGACTCCAGAGGCTGGCTTGCATGGCATCAGCAACGGGACGCATGAGGACAACACCCACTGCGGTGTTGGAAGTCATACTGGATCTGCCGCTGCTTCACACTTTAAAAAACTCAACATATGGAGAAATGCTAGGGTACACCTGAAATACTCGGTGAGTACAATTTTAAGGAGCTGCTACTAGAAGCGACTGCAGACAGGACACCCAAGCAATATGTCTTCGACAAAAGGTATAAAATACAACTGCATGAAGACCCTTGGGAGGGCCTCAATCAAAGAAAACTGAGGATTGTCACAGACGGTTCTAAAACAAACTCAGGTATACCTCGCGCCACGAATTAAGAGCGCTGGGTGACGTTGGCGGGAACTACTGCGCAGATGTGCAGGTATTGAAAAGTGACTACTGCGCATTCAAGGCCACCGCTCATAAAGTGTGGCGCGACGTATATATGAGCATGCATGAATCAACAACATTAGGTGCCCAAAACACCGTCTTCCAAGCCGAGTGTATCGGCAAAATAATGGCTACTACAGCTATCGCAGAAAGAAAGGTAAAGGATTTCCCTATCCGCATACTATCCGACAGAAAAGCAGTTCTGCAAGCCCTACAAAGCAACACCATCAGTTCTGGGCTTATATACGAGTGTCACCAAGCCCTGTCAGAGGTATGTAACCACAGTATTGTTACCCTAAATAGTCTACAGCTACGGTTGGAAACCGGAGATTAAATTAAAACGTAGCACTTTAGTTTTTGCCAATAACAGTAACGTGAAAGAAAAACACAACACTTCAATCACGTCTACAAATATTTTCCAAATAAATTATATAGGAAAGTAACGAGTTCGATGGGAAAGTTGTTAAATTATTTAATGAGGCAGTGCTGGGCCAAATAAATATTCAGAATGTTGTCTGAGCCCATTTTTCGCAAAAAATAAATAAATTATCTGTCCCGCAAACGTGCTGGATCCCGCATTTACGGAATTGGGTTCCTTATCTGGAACATACAGCAGGAACTACTCTATCAGATGACAAAGCAGGAGTGGCTTTGCCGGACCTGGATATATCTAGTAATTCTAGTACTACGTAGCAAATCAGGGTGGTATTCAAAGCCCGTGTTTAGCCCCGACAAACTTTTCGACCTGGACGGTGTTCCAGAACATGCAGCAAGGATGTCGTATCGCGTCGCGCCAGTCTCAATGCTGATGTGGCTCTGTAATCACAAACGATGGAACACTAAACGATTTCTCTACTGAAAATTCGCCTTGATTATGTTTGACCAATTTTGGTCTTAAGGTTGATCCTTCAGCAAAAATATGTATGACATCATTTGTTCAAAATTTAATATAGTTAATAACTGTGTTCTTATTTTTAGTTGTTTTTGAGTTGTGAGCGAGACCCTGGATTTTATTCATAATTTATTTATTACACACAAACAATTAAAATCACAAGATATACATTACAATAGTGTACAACTGCAAAGCATATCTCTTCCAGCAAAAGTCGTGTACGTATGTGTACAACAAAACCTAATTATAATTATTCTGGTACGTACATACATAAATATTATTCCACTTATGTCCGAAAATTTCGCGGATTTTAGGCCACAAGAAGTTGTCCCTCCCACTTTCGAGGTCGCAAACTTATGTTATTTAAACTTATATTAAGGCATATACTCACCACGATACCGAACAATCCTAGAAAAATAAAAATGTACAAATTAATATAAGCTGAATCACTTTAGGATCCTTTAAACATGTATATTTAAGCTATTGTATATATAATAATAAGCCGTTCTTTGAGAGAAGCTGATATTTTTGGCTTATGTTTAAACGATCACCAAAAAAGCACCTATTTTACTACCAATAAATTCGAAACGACCGCCAGAATTAGTAAACATTCACCAAATTGTATTTGGATAAATGATCACCAAACTTTTATGTTTTGTGTATTTAAGTTTATGTTTTAAGTATATTTTGCTGTTTTACATGTTCAACCTTACACAAAGGTTAAAGGGGGCTTCGCATCGCTCACCCCCTTTACCCTTCAGCTAAGCTACCGCAGTATTTTGGCTTGATATTTTCTGCAACTTTTGGTGACCATTACCCATTTTGGATAGGAAAAAAAAAATTAGGTGGTTATTTAAATTTTGCTCAAAATATGGAATACAGACAGGTTAATACTGTAAATATATGTGCAAGCTTGTCTCTAACAAGACACAGAGACATTAAGAGAAGTTAAATGACACACCAAATTAGTGCTCTCGTGCAATAAATTCATAGGCAATAAACACGTCGCATTCTACCGACATAAATCTGTGACGCTTCCCCCACGCCAAATTCCAAATCAATGGATCGACGCATAATTCCCCTAAATAAAGATTACCATCGCCGGCTTTGCACACCCTTAACTAAATACACTAACATTTCAAAAACGTCGAAACTCCTTTTACGCCCTTTATAACTTGCGTCGTTGTTCCACAAAGCAAAGTCCGTATACGCACAAAGCTAAACTGGCGTAACTGTATTTCTGCGTGTTTTGGTTGTTGACGTTTTTCGATTGGGGTAGTTTTTGGTGTAAATTTAACAGTTTAAGTCCGTGATTGTGATAATAGTTTAGTAGGTGGACAAATGGCAATGCCTGTGACTATGACGTATGGGTTGCGCTTGTAAGACACGTCAATTAATGTTGCACTTTAGAGAATTGTGGAATTAGCCTCATTGTATTGGCTTATGTTGTGCGCGTAGGTAAGTAATTAAAACTTTTTCTGAACTTGTGAAAAGTTGCTATACCTATGTGTTAAAAGCCGATTTTTCCACCCGCCATCTGGCCATTTATCTGGGGAATGAGACACAATTTCTTGGTATTAAATGTCAAATAAAGTTATTTGAGTATTTATCTGGGTATGAAAGAATCGCCATGTTTTCGTTTAATTTTACCGATTCCAGAGGCGTTTCTGCACAACTAACAAAACTCAAATAGAAATAGTTGGAAATCTAACCTAGCAAACCTGGAAAGCAACCAGATAAGAGCTGTTGGATTCCAAGATGTCAGTTCATTCGTTTGTTAATTTTTTACGACTTCAGAATACGGTAGACTGCGAGTCAAAATAGATAAGTTAAATCATGAAATTTTAAAATTACATTATATAACTTTCAGGTGAGGAAAATTAATAATGCATAAGACAGGTAAAAACTTTTTTTTTTAAACGGCTGCATTAATTTTGTCTTCTGGCTCGCGTAATTTCTCAGAAACACTGGGCTCTTCATTCACTCCATCTTTGTCTACATTTTCCTTATTCGCCTTTTCCACGTAAGTAGGTTCTCGTATTGGTCTATCTCTCGTGAATCGCGGGTTAACTCCTTCGGGCAACAGTCAGTCCCTACAGAAGGTAGATAGATTTGGTTTCCATAAGTTCCCGCCAGGACTGATCATCTTTTCAATACTTCTATCTTGATTTTCTGATTGCCGTACCACACCGCTAGTATACACTTAAGTATTTTCGTCCTTCTACCTGCATGGACCAGTCAGAATTTTCCTTAACATAGATCTGTCCAGATTTTTTATATATTTTCCAGAAATGAATTTTGCCTTGTATTATTGCTGCCATTGGTCATTTTATTTCTACCAAAGTGTTTTCTACAACAATTATTGAAATAGGACTAGCGCCTAAAAATATTTCCATCAAAGAAAAGTGCGACAGCTCTATTATTACTTTTAACTCATCAGACAGTTGTTCTCGAGCTACGTTTTCATAATAAATTGATGCCACGTGACTTATGTTTGGCTGGTTTAACATGTTCTGTATCTAATTAGCCCAGGGATTAGTATTTCTTCTTTTGACAACTTTGCAAAGTTGGAACTTGTTACAAGTTTCCTGCGCAATTCCATCCATCCATTCACCAGATTCATTCTGTAGTTTAGTCGTTTCTTCTATTTCCGCCACTCTTTCTCTGACTCTTTAGTAAATCTGTAAAAACAGCTTGTATGAATGTCATTTTCGACACATTGGTGTAAATGCTTATCTCGTGGCTTCGAGGTACATATATAGACTGTAAGACAAGAGATTATTCTTCAATTTCATTGTTAACTTCAAATATTTTTATTTAGTTATAAGAAAACCTTTTGACACCCTTTCAGGGCATGTACTTTACTTTATTTACACCTCCACACTAAAAAAAACTCCCTCGTGGATATTGTCATCACGGTAGGTCAGTTTGGATCACTTTACATCGTCATCAAAAGTTTGTTTGTCTAAATTCAAGAAAACGAATGGTGACTCCACAGGTCCCTGTTCTACGACGCCTACGGCTAATTCTTTAGTAAATCTGTAAAAGAAACCAGCTTATGTAAATGCCATTTTCGACACATTTGAGTAAATGCTTACGTCGTGGCTTCGCGGTTTATATACAGTTATGTTATCAAATATATATTTTTAAATTGTGTTGCAAACTATAAAAAAATCCAGCTGTATCCCGTTCTTCTTAACCAATTGACATGACTACCTGCTTATGTGTGAAAAAAGTCAGTATACAATAAACGGCAGTATTGGTCTATTTGAAAAGTTTCATAACGTGCATATCAACAACATACCAATTTTCTAATAATATAGAAGTATGGCTACGTGGTCTAATGGGTTTCACTTCGGTTCGATTCCTGACCATGTACCAAATAGATATTTATTTTGTCTTAAGTATATTAAACGGACGTTCTAACGGTGATGGAAAACATCGTGAGTTTACCTTCAATATTCGATAGCTGCGGCGATGGGCTAGCCCCCTGTCACGCAAAATGGAGTATTGAATAACTGGCTCAAAGGTGGCATAATCGTGCCTCTACCACCCCGAATGGGAAAAGGCGTGACGCTATGATATGTTATAAAATAAGAAAGTAAACTACCTACACTTTTTTGTCCAATTTTACCACCTTTGCATAGCACTATTTATTAATACTTATATCTACAACTTATATTTGTACATAAAATTATTGTAACTTTTGATATTCAGAAATATCCGTTAAAATAAAATAAAGATTTTCGTAAATCCGGGAGCATCGACACAGGTCCGTCCTCCACGAAAACTACACTCGACTAACGAAAATCGCGGATCTGAGAAGCGTAAATTACTCGGGAATAGGAAAAAAAATGGATGGGAACTATGCGCTCGCACCTAATATGAAACAACGTAAGCACTATAAATAAATAAATAAAAAAAAACTATTTAAGGCAATACCTCGCCGGTGCAAAGGTCCCCGTTACTCCAGGCGGAAATACCCGCAGTGTGAGAGGGACGGAATCGGGAAAAAATGAAAAAACGTAGTGCTATTTTCTTAAAAAGTGTAAGGAGGTTTTGCGAATACATAATACCTACATTTTGAACGCAGTTCCACAATTCAATTAGTTAGGATTTCAGAATTACAGAAAAAAATAAAACAATTTAGAGGTGTTTTCGTAATTAAATTATATCAAGACAATGTAATCCAATCGCGTTTTCCTTTAGTGAAAATCTTAATAGAATTCTCAATAAACGTTAACCCAAAAATCAAATCTGTAGATGACTTCATGGTGAGGTAAATGGATTCGAAAAAAACACCAATTTTTTTTCGTATCACCTTAAGTGAACTATGTTTAAAAAATTAAAGCGTTAGAAATAACGACTGCCCACATATTACACATAATAAAGAAGTGATATTCACTACTATACAGAGGGATAATAGGAAAAAAAAGAAGAAAAAAGGGTTGACTTTGGATTTTTTTTTATCGAGAAAATTTTATCCAAACACGATTTCCAAAATGAAAACCCTAGGCCCTAAGGCCCTAAGGCCTAGGGTTTATATATATAAATCTAGATTAAATAGTCAAAATGTATATACCAGAAACTGATTACGGTTTACCGAGTTTTTCATGAAATGCACAAAAAATAACCACCCGTAATTTATTTGCCGTCTTAAATCTTAACTGTTTTTTTGTGCTTTTTGGTGTACCGCAGTCGGGATTTTTAGTTTTGTTAATAACGTCATTTTGAATTTCGGCTGCAATCCGGAAATCTTTACAGCAAGGGGGAAATAATGAATCCTCCAAGGAGTACTCATAGTGCCTTATTTACATTGCATCTTATTAGAATAACGCCCTCTCTGAGCGGGTTATTGGAGTTTGTTCCACCGTGAATCATTTATTACAATATACTTGCCTTTTCATATGATGATATGGTAAGCTGTCATCCTTATATTTAGGACTTTAACTACCTGCCTATATACCCCAGGCACAAAATGTAAGGTACATTGTAGGTAGTCTACATACTTTAGGTATTTTACACTGACGAACAATGAAAAAGTTCCAGTGCCATAGCACCAAATTACTCCTAAACGGGAAAGGCTAGCCTAATGACGCCGTCTTCAATATTGAAGTACATTTAACAGCGCATCAGAATATTACCAATTAGAAACGTAAATATTGTAAACGTAATATTGGTTCTATGTCTTAGGAGATATTAAGGTGTTTGTCGGCATTTTGTGAGTGGAACTTTTTCATTGCTCGTCAGTGTAAGGTATTTATGTCACCGTAAGATTGTCAAAACCGTTAGTTGATAAACTCACGTTTTTTTTCTCGCTAGTTGGTCAACTATCGACAGATACCTGATAGAACCTGTAGCGTACTGTTTACTATATGACGCGTTAGTTGGTAAATTAACGGTTAAAACCGTTATAAAGTAAACTGGTTTAAACTTGAATTGCAAAAGATATATGTACCAGGGCAAACACTGGTAGCTTAGGCGAAGCTCCTGAATAGTCTTCGTGTTAGGTTGACATGTAAGAACAAAAGAAACGTAAATTCTAAACCCTGTCGGTCTGGTTTACTGTCTGTCGATAGTTGATCAACTAACGCGTTAGTATATCGACTAACGGTTTTGATTATCTTACGGTGACATAATAATAAACACTTACTTTGAAAGACCTAAGTTATTTTGAGATTTGGAATAACTAATCGTAATTTTATTCAAAAACAAACGGATAACTTGCCTCATGACTAACTTATGCGTAAAGGTGAGTATATAGTAATGATCTTCAATCACATATATTTCATTTCAAGATAGTACCGGAAATGTTAATTAACCCTAGATTGTGAGCTGCCCATATTCTTAGCCCATAAGCTTAGAACAAATACCAGCAATAGGACAACCATGTTTCTTAATCAAAACAACCTAATTTATAACATACTCCTCCATGATATATTCCACCAGACCAACAAATACCAACGCGTGCCAGCCAGCCAGTGGTACACCCAAAGAAAATATAATCGCTACGGGCACACCATTCAATATAAACATAAACAATTACTTAAACAATTGCATGGCCCCACACTAGGATACCCTGTGTCGTGGGAAGCAGAAACAGCGACGTCACACACATATAAACAATCCAAGACCTAGGTTTTTTTTTTCACCCCCAGCCGGGGTTCGAACCCGGGACCTCTCGCATGGTAGGCAGAGCCACAACCGCTGCGCCACAGAGGTCGTCTATAACTTGCACCACCCAAGGACTCACGCAATAACAACGGTACATCAATCCAGCGCACCTACAGCTATAGGTAATGTCACGATCAGAAAATACCATAACAGAATACACGATTGTAGTCCATGTGAATCACCAAATAAGACCGATGCAAACTCGGGACTACTAGTCGAGATTGCCACTGTACCTTAAATATCTTTCTATAGCATGATATTTTTAATTATTCATTGAGAGTATGTTTGCGCAGGTGTACCACCAGCCCAAATACCATGTTGCGTTGCGTGTGTCGCCGTCTTTGGGTTTTACAAACGCCTCGTTATGGGACTTTATGGACGTTTTTTCTTTTTGAACAGGTGTTTTGGTGTTGAGAATGTAGCGCCAGGGGTTTTTGGTGTATGCCAGGAATGATATGATCTAACTAGATTAATCTATAATACAATGTTCGTCCACGGTCCTAGATATAAAATTCGGTCCTAGTTCATAACTCTACTCTTAGGCAAAGGGGAATAATAAAAAAAGCGAATAAATAACTTATCGAATAAATGATCATGAATCGGAATAACCTGAAATGAGTGAATGAAATACAGAATTTCGCGACAAAATTCCTAAATTGCGCAAAAAAAATACTGGATGGTTTAGCCAATGCCTACTCCAAATGTCTTTATTACTGTAGATATTTACATATACTTAGCAATCGTCATTTTTTTGCCACTTCTCTATATTGGACCACTGTGGGAGAAGTAGGGCGTAGAAACTCCCACAGATTGATTTTTAGATCTCTTTTAAAAATTGCTTGTGCTAATACAAATATTATAATATCATTATAATAATTAATAAGCAGGAATAAATAATAACAAAATTATTAACAGCAAGGTCTGTGTTGAGCTAGATTAACCCCATACAGTCCCGTAATATCCCTTTTTCACCTACTGGCCAAATGAAGACTGCCTGGGCGCAGTGGTGGGTCAGGGTAAGTGAAGGTAGGTCGTGTTAGGTTGCACGTGTAATAACAACAAAATTCTACGCTCTTTGTGTATTTTATGTTACTCAAATTGGATTTTCAAGGTGCTGTTTTTCAGGTTTCTAGTAGCAAATTCAGTATTTTTATCAAGCAAAATAAGATTAACGGTCATAGATTCAGATTCAGATTCAGATTCTATTTTTTATTGAATATAAGTAAAAAAAATATCTAATTCAACGTCAAAATTATACTTACTTATAACTACAAGTCATTTTTTTATATAAAAAAGACTACATCGTTTCGGAAGGTGGGCCTCGGGGTTAATAAGAAACGGTATGACACTCCCCCATACTTTTTTTTTTAAAGTGACTTCAGAACAGGTACTGGTTTTGGTTTAAGGAAATACGCTGGCGAGTGATAGACTTGATCCATCGCCCCTCGTCGAATTTCTGTGGTATGGACCAAGCATGTTTTGTCATCTAAGTATTCCTTGATACTATAATAGGACTTTCTTATCAGCTCATTTATAATATAGTTTTTGTACCTCTTTTCAGGAAGGATCAATGATTTCTGTGGTATTTTATTGTAGAAGCGAATACAGTGCCCCATGAAATGATTTGCCTACTTTACTTAGTCTAAATAATGGTAGTGCTAACCTAATTCTATTCCTAGTGTTAATTGTATGGCTATCACCCACAGTTTTTAATAAAGCTAAGTTTCATAACTTTAAATACTACCCTAATGCAAACACAATAATTCTAATCCATTAAAATATAGATGTTTCTATGTAGGTACGTACGTTGTATCAAAAAGAGGTTGTTCACACAAATCATGGTTGTGAAATTAGCGGCTTGTGCCAATGTTTACAAAGTGAGAAAAAGTATAATTGTATCGTTAGTTCGCAAACACACTCATTTCGTATTTATTAACAAGCAAACGACGACTCTTGCCAAATGTTAGTATTGGATGGACTAGTTTTAGTTGATGAATTAATTAAGCAGATGGATATTGATGGCTTGAGTTAAAAGAGCCATGGCAATTTTAAAATATTTGTGAAAATTATGGAGGAAGCTCTCACTAAACTATGTTATAACAGAAAAAGGTTAATTATTTGTGGTGATTCTAAAGTAGAGATACTCGTGGATATAATAATGAAACAACTATAAATAACTTTATTTAAATCATTTAATTTATATTTCGTATTTTAAGAGCCGAATAAAATTACACTTACCAGCCATACCTGCTTAGATAACGTCTTTTGTGATTGTGCATTCATCAGTAAAAATGTGATTAACTGCTTACAATCTGATCACAGCGGTAAAACATTTTCATTCCCAATTGCTAGTACGGCTAAATCAGATCCATCATTTTATTGGCCATTTACATCCCATAGACTTTATAGTCTATCAGACTAGTGTCAGTAATGTATATTTTAAATTTAATCGTTTATATCCCCAGGATAATGTCAAAACGTTTAGATTACCTAACTTAAAAATACTTAAGACGTTGTTGCTGTCCAGGACCTCATGAAACATGGTAAACTGATACCTCTATGTAAGTCGGGAGTCGAGAATAATTCTTCAAATTTCAGACCAATATCTGTACTTCCTGTAAGCACTAAGTAAAATATTTGGAAAGCTTAGACACAATCACATGCTCTCAGACTAAGTACAAAATAACTCCACGCCAAGAAATACGGCTTCACTAGGGGTAAATCAACTACGAATGCAGACATTACCCGTACATCTCAAATTTCCTCTGCGTGGGAGGTCCCACAGGATGCTATCGGCGTTTTTTTTTTTCGTCTGCCGAAGGCATTTGATTTTGTTTATCAAGATTAGCTTCTAATGAAATAAAATCATTACGGAGTAAGAAATAAAGCGTTGAATCTACTAAGATCATAGTTCAGCAATATAGTTAAAAGGGCAGATATCAGCATAGATCAGCAGCATCAAATCTGATCGGATGTAAAAATCACAAAATGCCATATTAGGCCCTCTCTTATTCAAAGTCAAAGTCAAAGTAATTTAATACTGTAGATATTTACATATACTTAGCAAACGTCATTTTTCGCCTCTTCTCTACATTGGACCACTGTAGGTGGAGAAGGGCGTAGAAACTCCCACAGATTGATTTCTAGATCTCTTTTAAAAATTGGTTGTGCTTAACTAATACAAATATGTTTTTTTTTTCATCATTATGATTAATAAGCAGGAATAAATAATTAGTGTGTGCAATAAAGAATTATGAATTATAAAAAATAAATAAATATTAAAGGACAATCTTACACAATTCGAACTAGGCCCATACTAAGCCTAACACATCGGTACTAGACGACGAAATATTTAATAGAGATAAATACTTATGTAAAAGTTCAATCTCAAATCTCATCATCATCACATAAATATATGCCCTTACCGAGATTCGAACCCAGGACCTTCAGCTTTGTAGGCAGAGTCACTACCCGCTAGGCTCAACCGGTCGTCGTGAATTTAGACAATTTATGATAATTTTAGTGCGTTGCATCTACAATGTTAGTACATGCATCATGCAAAATTAAAAATAGATAGATACCTAACCTATCAATTACTCTATACATACATACATACATAAATATGCTCACGCCTATTTCCCGGAAGAGGGGTAGGCAGAGACTAAAGACCTCCACCCGCTAGGATCCTGGTATACATCTCTCGCTTCCTCAAGTATCTTCATGCAAGCTCCCCGGTTACGGCTACTTCGTATTTGCCCCTTCACTAACAAATCGCCGATTTGGTCTTTATAGGACCTTCTTGGGCGTTCCCGTCCAACAATCGCTCTGTTTCATGTTTAAAATTTTAATAAAGTTAAGTTGCTCTGATCATTTGATCTGATTTCAGTTTCATAGCGCAGAATGATGTCCCCTAATAGCCCCTTAAAAATTGACGACACCTTTCCGTTACAACCTGTATATTTACATATATGTATTGCCATATCTACAAGTAATTGTGTATTTCAAAGGTATTGTGCTAATACCATAGCTATATACCTGCTTGTTTTTGTGATAAAACGCACTTTCCTACTCAATAGAGACTCTTCCAACCCTGCAGAATTACATAGCTCGTCTCATCCGACGAAATTAAGTTTCAAATATTAAATTCACTCACATTATGAAAAAGTCACCCCTCTTTCATCCTCAGAATTCAAGAAACACCGTTCTCGGAAAATCTTATCATAAAAAACCCTAAATTAAAAATATAATTCGTTGAAATACAGGATTTAAGTGAAAGGTAATCATCAAAATTTACCATCAAATACTTGAATGCTACACTCTTTTATACATTATTACTTATTTTATTTTCATTCCTTTTAGGTTTCCTTCTGAAAACAAAACAAGTGCAGGATTGACACCAACGTTTCATTAAACGCACTAAAATTGTAACGCATTCGTGTTTTGTTTACACAATACAAATCACTGGATCAGAAAATAAAAATCAGCATCAACCATCCTGAATCTTTGCACCCTACTTATTCTCTACAGAATAAGGTTCAAACTTCTACATTTAATTCCATCCCTACCTATCTTGCATTTATACTCTATGGTCTCTATTATGAGTCAGCTAGGATTGAGATTTGCCTGCCAAGGGGTTGTAAGTTCACGATGGTAAGGGTGGATTATCACTCATTAGCAGTTCGATTCCCGGGTTAGCCCTTTGCGTGTTCGTGCGTGCTCTGATCTGTGAGATCGTGGGTTGCTATATGTGGGTAGTTGGTGATTTATTTATTACATGTCGGCAGTTGAATGTACATAGGATAGATCTGTCGAAGACGAAGAAAAAATCAATCACACGAAAAAATTTACTAAGTTTTATTTGGGACATAGTCCTTTACACTGTAAGCCCTGGATTATATTCTGTCAAGGGATGAGCTAGCAACGTCTCTCTGCTAGTTTTGCGTGATATTGCAATTCTGGCTACCTCTTACAGTGAATACAGAGTGCTATTCTGAATGTATCACTCCAAAATTACTAAAACAATTAAGAGTAAGCTAGTTTAAAGTAATTCTTAGTTGTTATAATGGACTAATAAATTCAGTAGGCATAAAAGTATGGTGATCCGGGCCACTATGACGAGATCTGGCGGGAACAATAAAAATCACGGCACTTCGCCCTCGGGCGGGTTAGTAGGGAGTAGAGAGGGAAGGTTCGGTACGTTTACGACCAAGTGCAGCTACGATAGAAGATACCAATTTATTGAAAGGCATATTTTATGTGTTAATACATGTATCTGTCTATGAATGTAGCCCATTAATGTCCCCACCGAGGGGCATAGGCCTTTAGCAAGATACGAGTAAGATTAAGCCATACTCCACCACGCCGGCTCAGTGCAGATTGGTGGAGGGGTTTTACGTAGCGATAGAAACCGGGACCTACAGCTTAACGTGTCATCCGAAACACTGAACGTCCGATAGTGAACTTAAGATAAATTAATTATCTTATAGATACATGGTCAGGATTCGAAACTGCAACTCTTGTGTGAGAAGCAAGTGTGTATCTGTCTAGTAATATCTTAAGTGGGATAATAAAAAATATGTTTTTTTATGTAAAATATAGTTTTGAGTAATATCGGTTTTTAATATCTAATAATAATAATAATAATAATAATTAATTTATCATAACGAGGTATTACACAAGAATATTTGAATGTATAATCGTTCTTGCCACGATCTTGGAGCAGGCATAATGTCTGTAGATGTCTAGATATTTGTTAATAAATAAATTATTTTTACTCATTCCTTGTCTCGGTAGGTAGACACAAGTGCTACTAAGTACCCTTAGATGTCAGAAAATGTCAGTGACCTTTACAACTTAAATATGTACCCAACTGAAAAACACCATATTACAATACTGTTGTACTGTTGCTAACGTTTTTGCCACCTTTCAAAAATAACCAACAGTGCTATGTGTCTCTTTATATGTATAACTGATCAAATAGTTTAGGAGATCATAAATAATCTCTAGTTCTATATATATGTCGCAGTTAGTTGGTTAAATCAGACACTTAACTAACTCTCTAGACCATTAGTTAAATACCGACGTTTAACCAAGTCACTAAATTCCGTCAGACAAGTGAGTGAACCAAACGTTTAAAGAGTTGTCTAAACGTTGTCGGCAACAAGACATATGCAATATAAAAAAATATATGCGTCCTTAAGCTTATGTTTTAAGTATTTTTTGTTGATCTAACATGTTCAACCTAACACGAAGGATGAAGGGGCATCGTTTCGCTCACCCCCTTTACCCTTCACCTATGCTACCACAATGTTTTGCCCTGATATAGCTGCGCAAATCAGCTGTTGTGATGCTATCCTGTTTTCCAACATGCCGGCTTTCGGTAAGACAGATTTTTAAACGTTTTCGACGATGCTTTATTTAAATCAAAATGCGAGTGACTTGGTTCAACGTCGGTATTTAATTAACGGTCTAGAGAGTTAGTTAAGTGTCTGATTTAACCAACCAACTGCGACATATACACATAATATGATACATAAGGCTACATTAAGCGATCCCGATACAGATTCCATTAAAGCAGAATTAAAAAAAAACAGTTTTGTCAACAAATCATGTCGGACACGAAATACAAATTAATGTTGCCAATTGTCGAATCGAGAAGTGCCCGTTAATCGGAAATCTGCAGGGGTAGAACAGAAAACAACACGATTTGTATTTATATGTAAACTGTCGCTTTTGTTGTGCGATTAGTTGCGTATTGTGCGAGAGACGAGGCGCGGGCGCACTTGTGACCACGCTTATTTTGGAGTTGCCATGACGGAGAAAAATGTATTGTTAAAAACCTTTTGATTATATTTGGTTATATAACTAGATATTGATAACTTTTACTAACATTGCAAGTGTAATCTTATTGGCGGCCTATTTTCTTAGTTTTAAGTTTTAAGTTTAAGTTTTGATTCATCGCCGTGAATGTACTGCAGGCTTACCACAATCTCTTAGTTAGCAGGACTAAAGTAGGGCAGTTTATTTTCAATGTTTAAAATAAACTGCTGCCTTAGTGTACCATGAGCCGAAGTAAGCAGGCCTGCGATTAACCTGCTAAAAAAAAAAGTTGTCTCTGGCCTGTTTACCTCAAATGTTGTGTGCGTTCGAAAATCAAATAAGATAATTCACCGGTAAATACCGTTTTTATTAAAAAAATAAAACATTTCTTTTATGAACTTTTAAAATTTTGTAGCAGTGCAGAGCAAAAACTGATAATAAAGTAATTTCTGTAAAAATTAAATTAACTTCTGCGGAAAAAATATATTTATCTTAATTTCTAGTCATGACTAAGTATGAATAATTATAAAGTTTTTGAACGTGTCTCGAAACTTTTTGTTTACGTCAAAACGTCAAATAATATCAAGCAAGTTTTTGTGTTAGTTTCCAAGAAGTTTAAGTATTTTGAAAAGTTCCTTGTTGAACCTCGATTTTGAAGAAATGAAGGGTCAGAGTGTCGATAAGGGGGCGGAAAAAAAGCTTCCGCCCCCTTATCTACACTCCAACCGACACATTTTGTGTTACAATTCTCCAGACTACTTTCAGCAATAGAGTTAAGATCATTTTATCACGGCGATGGCAGCGTAAGTTTACTCATGACTATAAATTTGTTATTAATTTCATGCAGCGACATAATGTGATGATTGCATCTATGTAAAAATAAGACGTATGTATGTACCTACTCATTGTTTGTTTCAGTTCAACAGTCGATAATTCTGACGCCGCATCGCGACGCCGGGTAACTGTGACACAGCTGGATGTCCTGTGGGAGTTTCTTAACTCCAATCGCGATGTGGCCTTAGGCCATAACAAGGCTGCCCAGGCACGGGAATATGCTCGGAGGAAGTGGTCTGGTGCAGCCACTAATTTAAATGCACAGGGTGTGGGTGCAGTTAAAGACTGGAAGGGATGGTCAAAGGTATGTACCTACAGTGTTTAGTAAGGAATGTTCACATGACCTGGCTCACCGGCTACCATATTGTGGCAGCCGCAAGTATGAAAGAATTTCTGTGAGTTAACGGGTAAATAAATTTCTGTTTTTTGTTGTTTTAGTACTGGATGGACTACAAAGCCAAATTAAAAAGGAGAGCTGCTGATGTACGGGCATCCCAAAACCAAACTGGCGGTGGTCCCTCTGAGGTACCACCGCTCAATGAATTTGAAAATAAATTTCTTTTAATCACTGGCCAAGATTTTGGTCTAGGGATGCCCGGAATAAGAGCCTTTTGAGGATGTAAGTTGATATTTTTAGAGCACAGTTATAATTGCCTAATTGAAAAAAGTTTATATAACTAAGCTTAATTATTATATATGCTCTCTAATAATTTTTGTACTTAATGAAAACACAACATCACTAAGTTTAAATCTAATTTAGGCCTTTAAAAATATGTTGACAAAGGCTAGTTGCCATCTCCTTTAAAAATTTAATTGAACACTTTGTTGACCACCAAAAATTAACAAAAAAGACAGCAAAACTTATCCCTAACTTTTAACTTTTTAATATTATATTTCTTGGCACACTACTCTAACCCTTTCTTTGTGAGTTAAGTATTTATAGTTGTTTTTTTTTTTCATACTAGTTCACCCAGGGTGGCGGAGGAGTTGTCCATCCCAGAAGCCTCAGCATTTCTCACTCAGCATCTGCACTTAAATGATCCTGTGGCAACGGTTACAGATTCTGAAGCTTATGTGGGAGAGCCAATTGAGGCGGAAATGCAACAGCCTGCTCCAGATCCTGAACAAGTCCAACAGCCCTCAGCTGGTACAGCGCGACGCAGAAGTGTGCGTCGACGAAGCAATCCGCTTACTCAGGAAGCAGCAAGACAGGCTGTTGTAGATTCTTCTAGGATTCGGGCTGAGGCTGCTACAAGTGTTGTGGCAGTCTTAGAACGAATTTCCAGCTCAATAGACTCAATTGGCTCAATATTGGTCAGAATTGAAGCAAGGTAAGGAAAATTTACAAACATTTAATTAAGTTAACATAATATTTTTAAACAAATTACCCACTATACATGATATGTACATAAAACAAATAATACTTTCAGATTGCCCGTAGCTGCCAGAGACGAGCGACCAGAGTCTGACGCATAGCTACACCCTGCCGCAGCTCTTCATTCATCCCTTGACTAGATGCAATAAGGTGAGGATTAACTTGCATCCTAGCTTCTTGAAGGGCCTCAAGATCTGTTAAATCTGGCACGGCCAAATTGGCTTTGTTGCAAATGTTATGCAACATAACACAAGCATTTACAATTGAGCCAGCTACCCAAGGGCTGTAATGCAGCACTCTGTGTACTAAAAGGCAACGAAAACGTGCCTTAAGCACACCAATGGTCCGTTCCACAACATTCCGAGTGTGGACGTGTTTCATGGTATAGAAGGCCTCCGGGGTTCCATCTGGAGCATCAACAATTGGAGTCATCATTGTCCTTCGTTGAGGATATCCTGAGTCACCTGTAAAAAAACAGGAAGTCTAAATATACTTACACAAAATCAACCCAAGGAACAGGAAACATAGATGTAGTTTATTACCTAATAGCCAAATTGCCTGAGATCGACTGAGATTCTCCACATAAGCTTTCATCGGATGTTGATTCCAAATGAAGGAATCATGATTGGCTCCACCGTGACTAGCATCCACACTTATAATTTCCATATCAGCATTGCACATCTAAAACAAAGATTTTTGTTTCAGGTTCCTACATAAAGTTCCTACTTATCCTGTAGTTAAATTTTAATTTTATAATTCTAAAGTGTTTGTGTACCTTATAATTTTATAATTGTATAAAGTAATTAAACAAAAATGTTCATTGCTGAATTTTCATTTAGTTTCTTCTGTTGTATAAATACGAATTATGTTTGTAGTTGGTACTCACTATTTGTACATTTAATGAATGATAATGCTTCCGACAGAAGAAGCGTTCTTCATTTTCCACCGGCCTCACAATTGCAACATGAGTGCAGTCCAAACAGCCCAACACTCCGGGGAATCCAAAAGATTGTAAAATCTGAAATTTTGATTAGAGTATAGACTAATAAAAAACTTTTTCTCACCAACCTATATTGTTTTTGCAAACAACTTACCTTAGTATGTTTTCTTGTTGTTCAGGCACAGTCCTAGGAAATTTTATATATATTCTGCGCATTTCTGGTGTATTCATGGCAGCAGTCACTTGGGCCATGGAATGCCCGTGAATATCACCTGCAGGCTTTTGATAGGAGCCGGTGCCGAAGAATGATAATGCTGTTAATACCTAAAACAGAATTTTAAATGCGACTAAAGTTCGAGCCAATAAGAATCTTCTATGAGTTGATATATGATCGATCATATAGCTACCCAGCAATGGGCAGTGTTGGGCTGATTTGATTTGAAATATTATATATAATATATTTTTATTATGGATAGAGCTCACCCAAGTAACACAGAAAGCATTTTAAGGAGCGAATAGTAAACCTATGTAGAACTTTAGGTCCGTATAGACTCCTATAAACATTCACCGAGCATCTTGAAGCTTTACAATGGCATTTCAAAACCATTACGATGCTTTACACCGTATAACGGTTGGACAGAGGCATATCAAAATGCATATGTAAAGCCTTTAGTTTTACTGCAGCAAATCACAAAGCAACTGTAGAGCTTACAGCTGTTTTTAGTGCATTTGGAACTATAATAGCATTTTAAATGATACATAAATGCTTAAGGCCGTTTAATAGCATAAACAAGAACCATTATAATGCCACGTTAATCCGCTATACGACTTTCAGCTGTTTCAAGTGCTTTAGGGTCTACAATACCATTTTTAAGCAATTATGTAATGCCTAACGCTGCCTAATAGCATAATCCTGTACCATTATAATTCTGTTATGTAGCTTTGAGCTGGTTTTAGAGCTCTTTGTTGTATAATAGCTTTTAAAGTAGAAAGTAAATGTCTAATGCTGCTAAACAGCATAAAAGTGAATCAATTTAATGCTTGCATTTTTAAATATCACATGACTTTTGTTGCACAGCTTATAGCTCTTTTACCAAATAAATGTGAGTTATTGTAATGTGTTTAGCTGTTTATACATTCACTTACTGTATTTGTAAAATAATAATTGTGAGTTTTGCCTAACCGTGTGTATTAAAAAGATTCTATCTAATAATATGCTAGTAACGAAATTAAGTTGTGATATCATTGTACGAGTAATTTAATAATCCTAGGTGATAATAAATTCATCATTTTGTTGTGTTGTGTTTGCATCAACGTTCCAACAAAATGTTGAAAAAAACGTTTAAAATGAGAGCAAGAACCGGAGGAATGAGGCGAAAAATTTCAAAGAAACATGCATTTATTATGTCTTATTCGGATCCGACAAGTGCACAGCAAAATGATTCGTGCAAAGTTAATTGTAGCGATAATAAAGATGGTTCCGTAGGTCACCAAAATCAAGTTGCACCTGTCATCATTGAAAAAACACATGATACGGAATCCTTGTGTATAAAACATTCTATTATTGTGAATAATGATAATATTGAACAAGATCGTATTCATTCTTTTCCGCTTGATGCTGAAAATGTAAGTCCTGAGAGCTCCGATGAAAGTGGAGATGACAGTAGTATAGATAAATATGGAAAATGTTCTTCATTTCGTGAAAATATTAGACGATGGGCTATTGAAAGGAATATTCATCAAATAGCGTTAAAAGATTTGACAAAAATTATAAATGGGTTGATACCAGAAATATTACCTACGGATCCAAGGACACTTTTAAAAACACCTAGATGTGTCATTATAAAGAAAATTGAAGGAGGTGAATATTGGCATAACGGAATTACTCATAACTTAACTTTGCTACTGGAAAAATGGACAGATGTACCAGAAAATATATCATTGAATTTCAATTTAGATGGTTCTTTGAGCTTTTAAAGATTGGCAATCTTTAAAAGCTCAAAGAAAGAATTTTGGCCAATACTCTGTAACATTTATGAAAATCCTAAAATCAAACCTTTAGTGATTGGAATTTACTATGGAATTGGAAAACCTAAAAATATAACAGCTTATTTAGAAGATTTTGTCACCGATTTAAGTAATTTATTGGAAACGGGAATTACACTATTGCAAAATTCTGAGAAGAAAGTTACAGTCTCGATCAGATGTTTTATATGTGACTCACCTGCTAGAGCTTTTATTAAAGGTAATAATGTCCTTTATTGAGTTCTTTTATTTATTTGTGATAGTCTAAATCAAGGGTGACAAGTCCTGACGTTGCACCGATTTACTATTATTGTATACATACCAGCAACCGTAGCATGCCTGTCCCCGCAGGAATCTAGACGCGAGAGAGTGAAGGACCAAGCACGTGCTTTACTCTCTGTCCCTCAGAAGTTTTTAAAAATAACATTTATTTATACTTTTTCAGGTGTTTGCAACTTCAATGGAAAACATGGCTGCATGAAGTGTGTAACTGTTGGTGATATTCCCACAATTCACGCACAGTTACTTTTCCCGATATAAATTGTTCCGAGAGAACAAATGATGGGTTTAGAAATAAACTATATGGGGCACACCATAAGAATGATTCTCCTTTGCTTAATCTTCCTATAGATATGGTAAAGGATTTTCCGGTTGCTGATTCATTGCACTTAATTGACCTAGGAATTATGAAGAGGCTACTAGTTGGATGGCGTGATGGTAATTTTGGAAAATTGGTGACGAAATGGCGTGCTAAAGATATTGAAGTAGTCACAAATTTCTTGAACAAGTGCAAGCTACCATCGGAAATTCATCGAGCAGTTCGAGGTCTGGAGTATCTGGCATTTTGGAAAGGATCTGAATATAGGACATTTTTGTTCTACCTTAGCATTATTATACTGCCAGATGTGCTCACAAGCGCCGTATTTTCACACTTTGTGAAGCTTTACTGTGCTGTTACAATTTGTTCAACTGAATGTCATCTGCATTTGCTGCCATTAGCAAAAGAACTACTGAAAGATTTTGTAAAGAGCTAAAAAGATTTCTATGGGGTGGACTATATTACTGGTAACGTGCACAATTTGATCCACCTAACTGCAGAGGTTGAACGATTTAGAATTTTACACTCTTTTAGTGCCTACCCTTTTGAGAATGAGCTGTATCATATCAAACGATTACTGAGAGATGGTAAGAATCCGCTATCTCAAATAGCAAACAGAATAGTTGAAGCCACGACAGGGTTTCATGTCAAAACTCGTGATTTATCTGAACAGCCCGATTACCCGTTTGTTACGGAAAGTAATAATAAACATAGAGTACTTCAATTAGAACAATTTAAAGTTTCCTCAAAAATAAAAGACAGATATGTATTGACAACTGTGAACGATACAGTTGAAATCAATAATATAGTTGAAGAACCCAATGGAATTCGTATGAATGGCTTAAAAATTAGAAACAAAGAAGAAGTGTTTACGTATCCTATAAAATCTTCACATTTGCACATTTACAAAGTAAAAAATTATGGTAGCAAATGTGATATTGTCCTTGATCCTACCGACCTAAAATGTAAATTAGTATGTTTGCATCATCGTGAATACTCATATTTCATACCACTATTGCATACTTACCAATAAAAACCATATTTTATTTACTTAAGTTTTTATTAATGTATATTTAAGGGTTATTAACATTTTCTGTTGTTTGTTATAACTTTTTAATAAAAGTTAACTTTTGCGAATCATAATTTTAAAATAAACAAGTTTTGAGAACATTCTGTTTTTGTTTAAGAAGTGTAACTTTGAACTTTGACTTTGTGACTTGTTTTTGTGAACTAGTGTTATTAAAAAAAAAACTTTTGTCAATCATACTTCTCCAGATATGAAAAAAAAATATAAATCAAATTTTACTTCAGCTTACTTTGATGAGGATTTTAATAATCATTTAATCAATTTATACACTGTTATTTTTTTATCACCAATAATATTTTGGGGATTGATAGTTCCATCATTATGAACAACTTTAACCAACAAACATATAGTGACAAATAAAAAAAAATCGTCCCTCAGTACATTGACCCTCAGCTTGTCAAGTTCCTATGGGAGACCCAATATTTTTTCATTTGCGGCAATATGTTTCTTGAGGGAAAGTTGATCATAATGATGGATACTATCAATCCCCAAAACATTATTGGTGATAAAAAAAATAACCGTGTATGTATATATAATTATTATTTTAATAAATTGTAAAAATCAGTCTCACAACAAATAATCAGCTGATTGATAAGTTGTCACCATGTCATCCTGCAAGTTCCAAGGTATACTTTTCACGTAATTATTACTGTAGGTATAGGTGCAGTCATCCACGATGACGCGTGACGTAGCTATTTGCATCTTTGTCTTTCAGCAGAGTGCTGCAATGTAAGAGAAAGATGCAAATAGCTACGTCACGCGTCTTCGTGAATGGGGGCACCTATAGGTACTTACAAAATCTTCAGGGATCGAAGTGGTTTGAACTTGGCAGAAACCACTCGTTTCTTAATAACAGAACAAACCGTGCAAAAATATCTGACACACTTAATCGACCTAGTAAAAAAACGGTGTACGGTGTAGATGTACAGCTATTTATAAAGAAAAAATAAAGTTTAAGAGTTTTTCACTGATAAACACAAACCGTCGTCGATATCATCAACACTCATAATATTATTTAAAGACATATTTTCTTTTTCATTTACTTCTTCAATTTGCCTGTTTTCTTCTTCCGTTATTTCTTTGGCGTCATCATTTGTTGTGTTATTTCCACTCTTTTGCTGATTTTCAAACTTATCCGTATTCTTGCGATTCCTCTTAGATGACATCCTGAGGTTTTTCATAGATTTTCGCTGGTTCAAATTTTTCGTTATAATCTTAAAAAATACTTCATTGTCTTGAATTGTATACGTCGGATCCCAAGATTGAATCATGCCATAAAAGAATTTTAAAACGTTCTTGTAATCTTTAAAGGCAATTTTCGACCTATCTCCTCTACTTCCACCTGCCCATGAACAGGTGCAAAGGAAATCCCTTGTGAATAAAATATCTAGTAATTTGTATGCACAAGTTTTTCCTTCGCCCTTGGAAGCTAAGCATAAGAACGACAATCGTTTTTGTATTTTATGTCTTTCTGTTCTATCTGCCAGTAATTGATCCAGTGATTTAAGATCATTTTGATTTTCAATCGGTTTTATTGTAAAACTTTTGTTATCGTCAGGGTTTGCATCTTTCAACAAAGTAACCATTGGACCTTGTTTTATATCTGCAAGTTGTGCAGATATTTCATCTAACTGCACAGACTGTGCGGCCATATTTTGAACGATTTTCTGTTGGTTTTCGAGAGTAATCCCTTGAACTTGGAGCATGTTGTCTAGTTTTTCGGACAATATTTTCTGGTTCGTTAAAATCTGGTCGAAGTTGAATGTTTCTGTGCTGATTATCTGAACTATGTTTTCTTCAGTTGTGGCGTTTTCTGTAGCTGCAACGTTGCTATAATCCGTAAACGGGATTTCTTGATTTTCTTGAGTGCTTGATATCTGAAAAAAAACGTTACCGACAACGTTTTGATTCGTGAAATTCATGGGGGCCCTTTTCAAACTAAATCGGCTTAGTAATAAGGTTATAAGGCTTAGTTATAAGCAAAAGCTTGTTCCCATTAATCGGTTTTATTATTCTCTAAAAAAATACAGCTAATTAATTAAATGGCCTTTTCCCATACGTGATAACGTCATAAAAAGCAAATAATTACAGTCTTGATCTTAAATAATTAAAACTAAAGGCTCTTGGCTCACCCCAAATAAGGGACGCCAAATTAATCTCGAGGAATTGCGGAACCTCAATGATTAACACTTACTACTAAAATGTAAACAAAATAATAAAAAAACACAAAAGTAAGCCGCTGTGGGTTTGATTTGAACTTACCAACTTGTTGGCCATATGCTCAAACATTGCTTCTTGATTTTCTTGAACTATGGGCGTCGGGGGTGCAACCATGTCTGAGTCATTCACGTCTGTGTCTGAATTTTCTTCCATAATTGATAATTCAGCTTCTGCCGTCTGATAAGTCCGAATATTGTCTCTTTTCAAAAAACAGTTTATCAATTTCCATTCCTTTTTATTAGGCCTGGATAGCTCATCTTTCATAAGTCGATACTGGGTTTTTTTAGGCGGCCACCACAAGCTACCACGATCCTCCCACAAAGAAGGGACAATTACGAGTATTGTCTTACCTCTCTCGATTGTCTGAACAATTTTATACGGCATTATGTGATATTTGATACAAACAAAACTGAATTAAAAATAAAACGAAATTAATAAAAAGTAGGTATCACCCATAGAAAACATATTGGTTTACCTCGATGGAGCGAATAAGTAAATTATCGTCTATTTCAAAACCTAGTATTATCAAATTCAATTTATTCAGCCTCTAGCACCCACTATTGAGTTAAAGGCCTCATCATCAAAACGCTATTTGTTGCGGTTCTGCGCTAACATGATCCATTGATAAACTAATTGCGGTAAAAATATACGTCTATGACATGAAGAACGACACGCACGAACACAGCCACCACGTGAGACTCTCGCGAGTAAACTGACGTGAGTATATATATTCTTTGAAACGCTGTGGTGCGTAGGACATCGCCATAACATGCATAGCGGTGTCTCACTCGCACTAGGTAAACAGTCTCGCAAGGTATTACATGTTGCTACAAGTACAACCGCACGATTTGACTTAGTGCATTTATGACTACTTAGCCTTTGTAAGGCAGAAAAATGGTTAGAAAATGGTTTTATTCTTTTACTCAAGGATCCCCAAAATTATGAAAGTAATGGCCACTATTTCAGTCTACATCATGTCTCTGGGCATGCCGGTGAACCCATATATATCCACTTTAAAGACTATGGCACTACAGTGGTTCACCAAAAGTCTTCTCTCTGGCCTTTGACTAAATAATTGTTCACCTGTGAGTGTATATACTGCTGGGGTCATTAATTAGCCTTTTTAATAGTTCACCGGGCTACTATTAGACCGACACCATTTTGGAAATATTTTATAACCTAAAATATTAATATTCGGACTTATTTATAATAGAAACAGACCTATATAATAATGATGACATTTAATTTCATACTTCACAACCAATACTTATAGGTAAATTATAATAAAATGTTCTATAATAGGAACGCATCAATGTTTTGGATATTTCACACATATCTTTAAATGAGATTTTATATCAAAACCACAAAATATCGAAGGGGCGTGAAAATTTTCAATTACACTTATATAGACATTAACAGTAAACTACACTGCGCAGTAATATTTGAAGGCAATAACTATTAAAAGAGCCATAAACTTATACCCAGTATTACAAAAATGTAGAGTATATCTCACTCAGTCAGTCTTAGGCAAACAAATCCGTGTCCATTGATATTCCGAGGCAGTAGTTAAATTGCAACGCTAATGAATAACGTTTTATACTAACATAGTATTAGAGATGATTTTGCAATGATGTAAAGTTTATTTCATTTCTAACCGTGAACACTTAGGTAGCTCTTGTCGTGCTTTTACCAGACTCTCATGCCAGTCTAATGCTTTTGTTATGCTAAAAGTACTTTCAATATTAATAATAATGCTAGTATAGTGTTTCTCTAATGCCTTTGGCAACTTCATTGACCATAATAATGCTTCTATAATGCGATTGGTACCTTTCTTGACCACAATAATGCTAGTATAATGCGGCTGTAATGCTACTAAACTATATGTGAACCTATTTAGGATCTAAAGCTGTATAATTTGTGCCCAAATAAGCACTATAGTAGCCGTATATACGTTTATAATGCTGATATACAACCAACTCAAAATGCTAAAACGATACAGGAATGCTGTTAGTCGGCTGATATAATGCTTTGATGTGTTACTTGGGCACCTTCGTCTCTACGGATAAATCTGTGGATTTCGTTGGCACCGGCATTAGAGGTCTAATATCTTCGCACAGATTTTCTGCTAAAACTTTTGAAAGACGACACCTCCGAATAAAATCCAATTCATCGTAAACTACGAATGGATTGCTTTGCTCTCTTATAATTTTACGCCACGCTTATTTCTCTCTATTACGGAAAGCGTAATCATTCTCCAAAAACCATAAAATTTCTGCAACACTCATTTTGACTAATTTTAACACTAAAATAATCACTAATTCGCTTAGCAGGTTTTTAAAAGTTGCACGAGAGTAACTTTTAAATAACTGCTAAGAATGACAGTTCAGCAGCGCTGCGAGCGCGCAAAACGGAGCTTGTAGTACGTTAGCAGCGTTGATTAGGCGGTGAACGTCTGTCAATTAACAGCGCTGCTATTGTATGGCTCATGGTATCATTAAGCAGGGCAGTTTTTTTTAAGGCTTGAAAATAACTTCTAATAGTGCTTGTGGTAAGCCTCCTGATGTACTAATTCTTTATAATATTATAAATAACTACACTCGTTCGTTATTACACTCTTATCTTAGAGTACCTCGTCGTTGTGAGCGGACTTGTAGGAAGAAACCTCTTTTCAATATACCACGTAGTCGAACATCTTACGCAAATAATAGTTTCATAAAAAGGGCGTGCAGTTTGTATAACGACAAGTTGGTTAATGTTGTCATTTTTGGTGAAACACTGAATAGTTTTAAAAGACTGTCTATGCAGTGTATTACTGAACCACAATAGGTTGTTAATATCATCATTATCATCTTCTTCTTTAGTGTCAATGTTTTTATGCTATGTTTTTTTACTTACAAAGCAAAATTTAATTTTGGGTTTATGGCATTTTTAAGTAAAAACAAAATATGTTTACATTATGTACTTAAGTATGGTAACAGTGAGTCTGCAATTTATGCTACATTGTTTGTATTTTATAAAACCATGTAAGGCTGATTTTTTCTCAATAAATAAATAAATAAAAAATAAATAAAGGCAATTTTTACTTGATTTATATCTAATTAATTATCTAGTTTATGACGAAGCTCTAGGCGGATACATTTATATTTCAAATATTTCTTTAAATGTAATTTTAAATAAATAAATAAAAAATTACCTTTTGTGCAAAATATTAAGTTTTGATGACAAAAGCTATAAACCTCGTCAGCATTTATATGCATAGTACTCAAGCAAGTTCTTTTTTAATGTTTCGGGAGACACCTAGTAGAGAAATTAAGAGAGCAGCAGGTATGACGACTAGATAAATTTTACGAGTACATCAAGTAAGATACGATTATGTAGATTCCCAAAAAACTGGGGATATGTCATAGATAACCGTTAGTTTTTAGTCTATCGCGTCAGTTTGACTATCGATAAATTGTGAACTGAAAAAACTGCTTACAATTAACGCAATAATTCATATACTTTATATAAACTATCCGTGTCAAACCGCGAAAAACCGACGCCATAGATAGCTAAACTAACGGTTTTCACAATCTCACAGTGACAGATACAAGATGAGGACGTGGTCTGTTTAATGCATTTGCCCAAAAGTAAGGTAATTTGTGAGCAATGGCAACCCCGAGTTCTCGCTAGGTGGAGATCGCTGGGGCCACGGCCCTATTGTGAGATTTGTACTACAAATGGGTGTTGAAGGGTGCAGGGAAATAAAACGATGCGTTTAATAATTGTTGCACTAAAAGTAAAAACATTTGGGCGGCATTTGGAGGTGTGGGCGCGAAATGGTTGGCACTACAAACATATTCATTTTGGGAGTTGTATAAGTAAAGTTGCAGTTTATTAACATCCCTTGGAGTTCCGTCAATGTCAATTATATTTGGTCCACGTTGACTTCTTAGTGAGGTTTATTATACTTACCACATAATAATCCACCACATAATCACACAACGAGCTCCGTGGTCTGATGAGTTTTCACGCTTGCTTCTCACACAGGAGATGTAGGTTCGATTCCTGACCATGAGATAATTAATTTATCTTAAGTACATTATACGGACGTTCTAACGGTGATGAAAAACATCGTGAGGAAACCTTCATTACTCCATAGCTGCGGCGATGGGCTTGCTCCCTGTCACGAAAAATTGAGTATTGAATAACTGGCTCAACGTGGGCACAATTGTGCCTCTGCTACCCCATATGGGAAACGGCGTAAAGCTACGTCATGTCATGTCATTTCATGTCACATAATAACAACTGGTGGCTCTGTGAGCTGTAGACCTCGCGAGTGATACTTTATTTTAATACCACATACAAACTTATGAACGCACCTGGTGATGTACATGGAGTATGAAAATAACCAATAACCTCGATCCGGTTATGAGGCATCGCCATTTGAACCTAATGCCATGGTAATAAAATTCAAAACCTATAACGGGAAATGGCATTCCTAGAAAATTCATGGTAAAGGAGAGGTTAAACCCAACTTATTGACTTTTCACTAAAATTACATAGCCTGTAACTCTCACGGTCTCTACAAATCCGACGAAACCTCATTTGCTAAAATCTGTCAAACTGTTTGGACTGTAGCGATTTTTTGAAATTTTAAAACACCCCCATCTCCGCCATTTTAAAAATTCTCCAAAAACTTAATCGACACAAGAAACTATTTAATTATCGAACCTGCTCACAAAAATTCAGGAGAATCCGTTGAGAAATGCGGCCAGTAGAGGATAACATCCGAATACATATCCGGACATACGAAAGCATTTTTGCCCAATCCTGAAAAGGGACGCTTCGCTCGCTCTTTCAAAAATAAATAACCACGCATTAATTCATAGGTGAACCAGTTGAGATTCCATCACATTTGACACAGCCCTTACACTGCTCCCCAAACGATACCATAACATTCATCGCATGATAACATTTTCATCATCCGAAAACCAAACCAAAACGTTTACTATAAGAAAATTTCACGCGCAAGTAACTCAATTATACTATGTTTCACAACAAATGGGTTCATTGGGCACGGTGGGTGCGTCGACTCCCGCGCATGTGGGCCTTAGTTTAATGCTTTGGACCACAATGGACCACTGAGGGTAGTACAATAGAAGGGTAAGCTAAACGCCTGCGGTGACGTCGCTTATTGATAAAGCTACAGGGGGTTGTCAGATTGAGATTTGGGGTGTAGCTTTGAATTGGTGGTATGTTCACTTGGACTAGTATTAATTGTGATATGAGTATATCGTGTCGAAGCAAACAGGTAAACTCTAGGAATTATTCTGAACTACTTTACATACCTATTCATATTCATATTCTTGTATTTGATCACACATCAAAAATACTGATTTTCACAGCAAAAAAGGATCAGCAAAAATACTTTTTTTGTTTTAAGTATTTTTGTTGTTTTTACATGTTCAACCTTATACGAAGGATAAAGGGGGCTTCGCTTCGCTCACCCCCTTTACCCTTCACCTAAGCTACCGCAGTATTTTGCGCTGATATTTGCTGCAAAAATCAGTACATTTGCTGTGCAAACCAGTATTATTGATGTGCAGTTTAATATTTCACATTCTTTATTGCACAGATATCGTAATGGTAAGATAGCATACATTTTATGAGCAAAGGCGAGCTTATCTCTAAAGGGAGATTTTTACCAGCAAACCTAGGGTCAGGAGAGTAGTAGTGCGCAGTAAAGCTATATATCTCTAATTATTTACGAAACTAAAACATAACAATATAATACCTTATCGTATGCATGTTTCGTGGGGAAAGTTGAGGGCTAAGATACAAATTCTGATTTCACACATTTATTCAACTTTGACGTTCGGACCCAAATCGTTGTTATTCAAGATTGAACATGTATCAAACATGGATCGTCCCACTCCCACGAATCCGACCGTACAAAAAAGGTTTCAATATCCGCAACCGAAAATGAAAAGCTCGCCCTAAACCCAAGCTTTCGTCCCTAGCCCTAGGCCATAGGCGCTAATACGACGAATTGACTGACAGGTCGAGTTAATAAAACCGGGGTAACGGCAGCCATATGTCGAGCCGTCCCTTTGACAGGTTCAGTGGGCCGACAATTATTGCTACTAAGTCGACGCGTTGATTTTGTTAAGCTTTTCTTCATAAAGTAAACTATATATAGGATACATTTCATATTGCAGTAGCACGTTTACATTTTGCTTAGCAACGGAAGGACTTGGATTTGACTTAAGACTCGTATGGGGAATTTGAACTTTTGTTTTGCTCTAGTTATTAATTTTCATTCCTTACCGAAAATATTCAAATGTAATGTAATGTTCAGACATTTCATGAGGATGTCCTCAGGTAAAATGAAACCTATTAAAGCCACGAACAACATCAAAAACATTAGGGGAAATTAATAAAATATTCAATTCGACGAATAATAGATAAAGGACCCCTCACAAATAACATAGAACTCTCTTGGGTACGAAACCCGGGGCTCCAGACACGGCATACAGCATAAACGAAAACCACTCTTATCCAAAACCGAATAAGAATTACAATAACTGCAGTTTCGAGTGAAAACTGTGAAAGTCGTTAACAATTTTAAGACATGTTATGCAAGTATACCCTTTGAGGGTATTGGATTAAGGGTGAGGGTGTATGCTCAAGGTAGTTGGTGGGGTCCTACACGCAATCCCGCTGGGTACACTCGAGTCTATCTTCACAACTGTGCTAGGGGTAGTTACCACCTTTCGATTTTATGTCTCTGACTCAAACTCAGTTTTATTTAAAAAAAAGACGTACATTTTTCTTTTATTAACAGAATTGGCACCATGTGGGTAGGTAATCCTAAAAATCAGGTCATTTCATCGTGTTGATCATCTCATAGAATTGTAATAAACTAAATAAACTGTTAAGTGCGAGTCGGGCTCGTGCGCGAAGGGTTCCGTACCACCGCACAATGGTATTCATGTTTCATCCGAGCTTATGTACTTATCTTTAATTCCTGTGTGTTTAGATAGCAAAATTTCGTTTGCAAAGTTATTGGTGCGGCTACATTCATTCTCCATGTACGTAACCAGAAGCATTTATCAGTTTATATGTGGTAGTGAAAGAATTTAAACCATAAATTTCTCGTTGTTTCTGTAATAAAGAAGTAAAGGCCTTATTAAATATTTCATATCTTTTTGGGTCAGTAGTTTTTGAGATAAGATGAGGGAAGCGGTATTGTCTTTTTTGTATTTTCCTTTATTAAAACTACCTAACTATTTCAGGTCTCGGAACAAATTTTTGAGATTAAATTCAAAATTCCTTATTTTCTGTAATTATTAACATATGTTTAGAAATCACTCTTCATTGGACAACTCTGGAAGAGGAAAGGTGAAGCAGGGCGAAGAAACTGCCGCAGATTGTGTTTTAGATCTCATTTACATATAGGTTTTGTTAAACTAGGACAAATATTACACATGCAGAAATAAATAATTACAAAATTGTTAAACGAGTTCTGTGTTGAGTTAGATTAACACCATGCACTCTTTTCATTTATATCATCGTGTATATTGTTATATCCCTTTTTAGATAAAGTGGATTTTACACGGTTTACAATTCCAAAATCACCAGAGGTATCCTGTTGTAGTAAAGAATGCATTGACCTTTGAAATAATTTCAAACTTTCGCGAGTCCAACTCCACCGGGGTGCTACTAGTCTGTTATTATTTCTTAGGTTAACATTACAGCTTTCGCTAATTTTTGAAAATATTCAAAGGTTCTTGCGTACATACATTATATTTCGAAAATAAATTAACTTAGTATGTCAATTTCTTTCAAAAGTTCTCTTAAAGAGTCGTGCGTTTTAAATTGTTCAAATTGCTCTTTTATGTAATAAATAATAGTTTGAATATCCGCTGCTTTCCCCCACAACAAGATACCATACGACGTGATTCTATGCTTTAGCCACATCCGTGTTTTGTCTGATGCCTTGCTGTAGCCACATGCGTGTTTTATCTGATGCCTTGCTGTAGCCACATGCGTGTTTTGTCTGATGCCTTGCTGTAGCCACATGCGTGTTTTGTCTGATGCCTTGCTGTAGCCACATGCGTGTTTTGTCTGATGCCTTGCTGTAGCCACATGCGTGTTTTGTCTGATGCCTTGCTGTAGCCACATCCGTGTTTTGTCTGATGCCTTGCTGTAGCCACATCCGTGTTTTATCTGATGCCTTGCTGTAGCCACATCCGTGTTTTGTCTGATGCCTTGCTGTAGCCACATCCGTGTTTTGTCTGATGCCTTGCTGTAGCCACATCCGTGTTTTGTCTGATGCCTTGCTGTAGCCACATCCGTGTTTTGTCTGATGCCTTGCTGTAGCCACATCCGTGTTTTGTCTGATGCCTTGCTGTAGCCACATGCGTGTTTTGTCTGATGCCTTGCTGTAGCCACATGCGTGTTTTGTCTGATGCCTTGCTGTTGCCACATCCGTGTTTTGTCTGATGCCTTGCTGTAGCTACATCCGTGTTTTGTCTGATGCCTTGCTGTAGCCACATCCGTGTTTTGTCTGATGCCTTGCTGTAGCCACATCCGTGTTTTGTCTGATGCCTAGCTGTAGCCACATCCGTGTTTTGTCTGATGCCTTGCTGTAGCCACATGCGTGTTTTGTCTGATGCCTTGCTGTAGCCACATGCGTGTTTAGTCTGATGCCTTGCTGTAGCCACATCCGTGTTTTATCTGATGCCTTGCTGTAGCCACATGCGTGTTTTGTCTGATGCCTTGCTGTAGCCACATCCGTGTTTTATCTGATGCCTTGCTGTAACCACATCCGTGTTTTATCTGATGCCTTGCTGTAGCCACATCCGTATTTTGTCTGATGCCTTGCTGTAGCCACATCCGTGTTTTATCTGATGCCTTGCTGTAGCCACATCCGTGTTTTGTCTGATGCCTTGCTGTAGCCACATCCGTGTTTTGTCTGATGCCTTGCTGTAGCCACATCCATGTTTTGTCTGATGCCTTGCTGTAGCCACATGCGTGTTTTGTCTGATGCCTTGCTGTAGCCACATGCGTGTTTTGTCTGATGCCTTGCTGTAGCCACATCCGTGTTTTATCTGATGCCTTGCTGTAGCCACATCCGTTTTTTGTCTGATGCCTTGCTGTAGCCACATGCGTGTTTTGTCTGATGCCTTGCTGTTGCCACATCCGTGTTTTGTCTGATGCCTTGCTGTAGCCACATCCGTGTTTTGTCTGATGCCTTGCTGTAGCCACATCCGTGTTTTGTCTGATGCCTTGCTGTAGCCACATGCGTGTTTTGTCTGATGCCTTGCTGTAGCCACATGCGTGTTTTGTCTGATGCCTTCCTGTAGCCACATGCGTGTTTTGTCTGATGCATTGCTGTAGCCACATCCGTGTTTTATCTGATGTTCCTAACAGCGTAAGCGGCAGAACTTAATCTATCAACTAATTTAACTTCATAATTCATAATTCTTTATTGTACACAAATATTTCAGCAGTTACATTAAAAGAAAATGCATGTACAAAGGGGAACTTAACTCTAGAAAGAGATTTCTTCCAGCAAACCAATTTTTTTTTTACAATTTTCCGTTATGTTTTGGGTGCCTCTGTTGCCTATTTTCTTTGCTTTAATCAACAGGAATGGTAGAGTTCCTTTCTTAAGTTGTGTATTCGCTGCTTTGATATGTCACATGGTAAAGTTTGAAAAAATATTTCTTATTTTCTGATATGACCCACAATTATCTAATGATCTTTTTTGCCTTTTCTTATTTTTTTTAACAAAACATTTAAGTTGATGAACAAAATTGAGACCCTCGTAGCAAGCTTTTCATTTCCCAGGTCACACAATAATGTTTGAAAGCCTTTCTTTTATTTTCTGATTTGTCCATACAAATTTAAAATTTAGAAATTTTGAAACCGTGCTAATTTATTCATAATTTCTTTATTGCACACAAATCATATAAAAAACAAGAGTTACATAAAAAAGTGTACAAAGGCGAGCTTATCTCTAATAAGAGATCTCTTCCAGCAAGCCAGGTTAACATGGGAAAATTGATGGTTGAACAGGGGTAGACCTATGTGTAAAATATTATTTTTCATTATATATTTTTTCAAAATTATAGGTAGTTTTCGGAGACTGAAAAAACTGACACCATCTAAGCCAACCCGAAAATTGATATCTCTAAGCTTCATTGTGAACTTCATAACAACTTCCATTAGCTAAAGCAGCAAATAGAATTACACTTGCCTAATACATCTACGGAACAAGTATAGAAGAATATCAAAGAATGAAGAATGTCATTTTAGATACAGCAAAGGAAACGCTTACGCCGACCGAAGCTCTCAAGCTGAAATAATGGATAACGGGGGAAACCCTGGACCTCACGATACAGCGAAAACTTGTTAAACATACAGATAATACGAAACACAAAGAGATAAGGGCAAAAATGTATTTGATACATTTTTTCCCAATAAGGTTGGATAAATGAGAAACGCGTAGAGATAGAGTTACTACAAGCAAAACACGATGCATTTAATACGTACAAAAATATTAATGAAATAATTGAGCAAAACAAGAGACCAAACTGTGACACTCTTTTAGATAAAGACAACAACTACGTCATGAATATGGGAGGTCGTCTAAGAATAAGGGAATAATATGTCGAGGAGCTATTTCATAATCAAAGATGTGACAGAATAAGGATAACTTCGCGATTATATGGACCACCAATGATGAAGGAAGAAGTTTTCAATCCAATTAATTCTGCGAAAAAAGGAAAAGCGGTAGGGCCAGACGAAATACCCGCTGATATTATACAAATACTGGATTACGAACACCTCGATGTTCTTGTGCACCTTTGTAATGCCGTGTATGAAAGTGGTACCATACCCTGAGATTAGCTTCATTCCACCTTTATAACTCCTAAACCAGTACAACAAAACGTTGTTATGAATACCGAACCATTTTGCTGATGAGCCACGCCCTCAAAATTTTGAAGGTTATTCGCAAAAGGATATACCGGAAATGTGAAGCGAATATATCAGACACACAATCTGGATTCCGAAAGACCACTCTTTGCCTACCAAGTGCTGATGCAACGATGCTGGGACATAGATCAAACTGCACAAGTCTGTTTTATCGTTTACGAAAAGACATTTGATCGAGTGAAACATGCTAAACTTATCCAGATCGTGGGAAAAATTGGTCTTGATTCTAAGGACGTCTTAATAATAAAACAACTTTACTGGCAATAGACTGCAAATGTACGAGTAGAACGCGAACTCACAGATGATGTAGAGATTCTAAGAAAAGTGCGGCAAGGAAGAATTTTATCGACGTTGCTCTTCAACATATTGAACGCTGAAGATATTTTTTCAGAAGCCCTAGAGAACGCAACAGAAGGGATTGTTGTAAATGGGAAATCACTCAACAACATCCGATACCCCGATAGTACTATTCTTCTTGGATCTGTTACAACTGCTTACTCGTTTTTTTTTTATTTATTTATTTATTTAATTAAATGGTTAGCCTTAATAATTATTAAGGCTAACCAACAGATCTTACACTAAACATATAACTTAACTTAAAACGAAACATTTTGCAGTGCAGATCCAATTATAGGTTAACACAACATATAAAAAAAAACATTATGAAATGCCTACATATCACCTGTCATATAAATTAAAAAGCATCTTTTAAACAAAAAAAACCAAGAAAAGGATGATGTTAATACTAAAAACTAAAAACATAGATATGCTTACTTATAACTAACTTATAACTTGACCGCTTAGGCAGCTGCTACATTTGTTTTAAATCTACCTAAACTAAGAACAAATACATCTACCTTATCAGAATGAGACAAGAACAATTTATTATAGAACGGAAAATCCTACATGAAATGCTGTTTGAGCCAATATTGGTCCTGGACGGTTTCACATAGAATGGACGATAATTAACAATTCTGGCGTTCGGACGCGGCACAACCAAACCTACCAACCCTCGAGAGCAACTCTGGACAGTTCAAGCCTCCCCTTAATATTTTAAATAGTAATACTTGATCTGCTAAAGATCGCCTTCTTCTTCTTCTTCTCTTCTTCTCTCTTCGAGAGACAAGAAATTAAAATACTTTAGGCGGTCCTGGTATAAGGGCAATGTCAACATTTTCTTCTGGTGTACTGTCAAGAAGAAAATAATTTTCTTTTGAATCCATTCAATTCTGTTGATGTGAGATTGATAATGGGGAAACCAAATACTAGAACAGTACTCCAGAGAGCTGCGAACTAATGCAAAGTATGTCATCTTAAGTGCAAATACTTTCCTAAACGATTTACAGTTTCGCCACACAAAACCCAGCATTTTCAATGATTTTTTAATAATTTCATCGATGTGGGAAATAAAGGACAATCTCTTATCGAGAATAATACCGAGATCACGGATTTCGTCGACTTCCTCAAGAACATAGCCATTTAGTTGGTATGATGACTGGACCGGTTTCAACTTTTTTGTGAACTTTATGTATTTGCATTTGCCAGTGTTAAGTGGCAATTTATACTTGACTGTCCAGTTATGCACCATATCTAGATCATGCTGAATAAAAAGTACATTAGCCTGACTTTCAATGACTCTGTAGAGTTTCAGATCATTGGCAAAAAACGAGAATTTACAATGACGCAATTCAGATGCTAAGTCATTGATAAAGGCTAAGAACAGCTTAGGGCCTAGATGTGAACCCTGGGGGACCCCAGAAGTTGCCATGAACTGTTTGGATTCATATCCACAGACTGCCACCCTCTGTGACCTGTTTGAGAGGTAAGAACAGAACCACTTCAATATGACGCCATAGACACCAACATTAGAAAGCTTTTTTAACAATAAAAAATGGTCAACCCTGTCGAAAGCTCTGCTTATGTCGGTATAAATAGCGTCTACTTGTTGGCCCTTGTCGAGTTGTTCCAGAAGATCCGACACGTAGAAAGCAAGATTAGTGTTTGTTGACATGCTGCTACGAAAACCATGTTGATGAGGTGTCAACGAGGAATCCAGAATATTAGTTAAAAACGGGCATAGTATTGATTCGAATACTTTGCCCACTATACTCAAGAGAGATATTGGTCTATAATTTTGAATATCCTTAGAGTCATCTCCTTTCGGGATGGGCACAACATTAGCGAGCTTCCAGACGTGTGGAAAGACTCCTGTGGTCAGTGATTGGTTAAAAAAAAATTGAGAGGAATTGAAATACTCTTTGCACAGTTATAGACAAACAGGGTGGGGATCCCATCAGGACCTGCGCCCTGCTTCTTATCCAATTCTTTTATGGCTTTTTGAATTAATTGGGGCGAGGTAGTTATAATCCCTAATGAATCGCATGACATCTTACAGTCCCGTTCTACGTCAATCATACAAAAATTACCAGTAGAATTTTTAGTATAAACGGAGGAAAAATGGTCTGCGAAAGCATTACAGATAACATTCGGTGATGAAAGCTTATGTCCCTTCATGTACATTTCACTGGGGACAGTCTCCTTATTATTCCTCTTATTTCTTATAAAAGACCAGAAGGCCTTAAAATTGTTATCCGAGATCTCAGATAGTCGGAATAACATTCTTTAATAAGTGTATGGCAACGGGGTCTAGCCATAACGAAGTCAAAATGGTCCAATGGGTTTTTAAATTTAGCATATTTAATATGCAATTTATCTTTCAATTTAATAGTTTTAATCAGGTTAAGAGAGTACCAGTTAGGGTACTTTGTAGATTTAGGTTTGCATTTAGGTACATATTTTTTGATAATATCATTAACAATTGAGTAAAACTTTTCCAACATATCGTCAACACATCCTATTTTAGACAAAACCTCAGTTCAATCGAGTTCATTGAGGTCACTATTAATGCTTTCGTAATTTGCTTTATAAAATTATATCTACAAACATCCAATTTTTTTTAAAGTTGTTGGCCGGAAATTGTACTGATATTTCTAATGGAGGGTGAAATTGATCAATTTTGGACAATGGAACTGACTCCTTAGTAGTTATGTCACGAATGTTGATCAACACAAGGTCTAGAATTTTATTATCCTTATTGACAATATAGTTAAATTGTTCGAGGTTATGTAAAGATATAAAATCACTCAACAGTAGAAACAAACCAGTGCCAGAACTAAAAGGTACAGTTGCAGTACAGCCCGCGGCTTTAGGCAATCAATGAGCAAAATGGTCTAAGCATTAATATAAAGAAGACCAAAATCATCATCTTCGAACGTACGCAGACAATTGGTAACCTTTAAGATCCAACCGTTGGAGTGAGTTCACTTATATAAATATCTGGGTTGTATTGTGAACAAAAAAGATGAACACAATGTAGAAGTCAGATGTCGCATCGCACAGGCCAGGGCTGCTTTTATAAAAATGAGCCATCTTCTCTGCAACCGAAGTCTCATACTCTCCACTAGATGCCGCCTATTGCGTTGATACATATTTTCACGGTGTAGAAGCGTGGTCATTAACCCAAACATTATGTAAGCGTTTGGAAGCCTTCGAAATGGTGGTATACAGAAGAATGTTAAAAATATCTTAATCGGATAGAGCCGTGTTGCAGCGAATGCACAAGGGATTGGAGCTACCGAACACCATAAATATCAGAAAACTGCTGCACATTGGCCACATAATGCGTTCTCCAATTGATCCTGCAGTGAAAAATACCAGGCCGCCGAAGTCCTGGCCGCAGAAGAACTCACTGGCTTGAAAACCTCGCAGAATGGTTAAATTCAACCAACACCAATATTTTCCGAGCCGCAACATCACGGCCACAAATAGCCATAGCGATAGCCAACCTCCGATAGGAGCTGGCACCCAAAGAAAAAGGAGAAGTTTAGTAGATTAGAGTGGGACGTATTTTTTTTATTTTTCGGTTGCGCCTAAAATTGCCCCCCAATTCAAAATGCTTTCTCAACACGTTTGTAAACACAAACGACTTAAACAAGTCACATAAATATATAAGTCTACTAAATTTCCACAGAATCGGTTCAGGATTCCGTCGTTTCATATTTATTTTAAATACCTATGACATACACACGAGTGATCCTTCCACTCGTCAGTGGGCCGCCATTTTGAAAAACTCCCTTCTCTGTGCCAATAACACAGACAGGGGTTTTGGGGGGCCCTTGTTGGAAGTTATCGTTTTCGGATTAGAATCATATAATTTTCTATAACTTATTAGAATCTAATGGAATAATTTGATGCTTTTCATTTAATTTAGCCTGTATATAAATTTACATGCACTTATATTAAATATAAAATACCCTACATTTCAGGATTTATTACAATTACTTAAAAATTACTTCCTGATTATTATGATATATTATATTATAACAACGTGTTAATATATTATCAAAATAAAACAGTTTTATACATAACAGGTCTCCATACATTTAAATTAAGTAATACTTGTCCAAAAATAGGCATGAGACTTGCCTCGAGCGCCCGCCTATTTTGACTGACCTGTGAGAGAAATATGAATACAAATGCGATTTCAACGATTCTTTGATTATTTAGCCTGTTTTATCATCAATGTCTTCAAAAAGAGATCGATATATGAACAAACTTCACATTGAGCCTGAAATATAATCCTCAACATAAATAAAAAAAATGGCATTATCTGCAATTGACACAGCTACGGGAAAAGTGTTATGGGCAGATTCCGCCAAATACACTGACTAGGGGTTATTAGTTCCGTTTTTTCCTTTTTAAGGTACGAAACCATAACAATCATCGAAGTACCAATATCTGACTTGGTAATAAGCTATTTCCTACGTAGTAAAAACTAAAATTTTAAACTATATGATTTTAGATTTGACTGTAGACCTGAGTATATGGTTTAAATTTCAACTCGATACCATCCACGCGTTCCCGAGATAGATAGATCTTGACAGACAGACAGACAGACAGACAGACAGACGGACTGATGGACGGATGGGCAACAAAGTGATCCTATAATATAAGTAGAGTGTATCTTATAGTTGAGAGGATAATTTTATCCCTTCTTTGTACCTATGATGCAGCTATCGTTTGTTTATTTGCAACAAAGTTTTCGATACAGTATAAGTAAACTGTTTCAAGCTTTATATAATTTCCAATAATTACACTTTTTACCGAGTAGACAGAGGGCGGCTGGCATCACGCGATGGACAAATCGTTCGTACACTGAACAAGATAAGCATCTTGGCACACGGCAAACTGGAACAAAGTGGCTAATTGCAGTTCAAAGGTCCTTCCTATTTGGTTCGATAATTCGTTTTTGATTTGATGAGCTTACTGGCTACATCTGTGTACCGCTACACTTAACTCAACTTTGACATTCCTAAATTATGAAAGAAATGTAAATATAAGTGCTCTCTATCTATCTTTCGGCAATGATAAACATGCCACCATGCTTTATTTTATACTAGCCTTACCCGCGGCCCCACCCGCGTGGAGTGCTGTAAAATGGCCAAGTCATCGGCGCATATAGACGTTTCTTCTTCTTTAATTGAAGGTACAAACAAGAAATTAAATATTAAATGTCTTGTTTGTACCCTCAACCCTCACCTTTTTCTCTGCCATGGGCAATTTGGAAAATTACACAGTTAGTGACCATTCCTTATCTAGAAATTACCTCCAACCTAAGTGCCACATCTTCAGGGGTCCAGGTGTTTTTGAGTTTCATACAAATCTTACACCCTCTTTCCCCTATTGTAAGGGGAAATTTGGATAAAACCTTTTCAGAACTTAAGTCCCACATCTATAAACTACCTATCTGGCAAATATCAGATTCATAGGTCAGTCAGTCAAATTGCGTTTTATTAAGTAATAGATGTGGTGGTACAGTTACAGCTTTAACCATTTAAGAATGAACCAAAAACCATCCCGCTTCTTGGAAAGTACGTTAATTCTACATATCTAAGATTTATTTATTTATTTGATTTATTCTGTTGGACAATTAGATATCTCTTAGAGCACGTCGTTCATTTAATACTAGGTGTACATACATTCCAAAAGTAAAGATACTTATCTGAGAAGAACGCACAAGAAAGTTCAAGTTCAAAGATTTTTATTCATAATAGCACAAAAATCGAGACTTAATGAACGTCATGACATAATCAAGCAAGCACAATAAAACATTAGGTAGGTGCCTTATTGTTTGTAAATAATATATAGGGTACAATTAACTGGTTTAATGCCAGATGTCGGTGTCTTGTAAAAGTCATTAATTTTGCAGTAGGCCTTTGTGCACAAAGTGTGCTTTATATATTTTTTGAATCGAGCTTAAGTCAAGTTTTGTATTTCTTGCGGAATTTTATTGTAGAAGCGTATCAGTATCAAATAAAAGAACTACTAACTTTTGTGAGTCTAAACATTGGAAAAGAAAGCTTGGGTATATTTCTAGTTTCCAATGTGGTGGATATCAATGGTTTTAAAGCTACTGATATTTCTCCTCACATACATTATATTTTCATAGATATATTGACTTGCAACTGTTAGAATGTTGGTTTCTTTGAAGAAATCTTTTAGAGACTCTCTACTACCTAGCTTATAAATAAATCGGATCGCTCTCTTCTGCAAAATGAAGATGGTCAATGTCAGTAGCCCGTCCCCACAGTGGTATGCCGTAGGACATAACGCTATGAAATAACTAAAATATACAAGCCTAGCAGTTACAACGTCACTGAATTCCCTGATTCTTTTAACTGCATATGCTGCGGAGCTAAGTCTTTGTGCTAATTTTACAATATGGGGACCCCATTGTGGTTTGGCATCAATAGTGATGTAACGTACTACCTCCTTGACCATATTGGCTACTGGCGGATTAGCCAGTTAAAAACTAAAACTATAAAAATTCGGAATTTCGGGTCTGGAATCTCGTCTGGCAGCGGATTGTTTTTTTTTGGCAGACATTGTTTGAGCTCTGAAACGTGAGGTTGTATCTTCTGCATCAATAATTTTTAAGTCACGCCTTTAGTTGCGGCGATGGGCTAGTCCCTTTAGTACTGTAATGGAGCTGAATGTTTAGTTGCTGTAAAGTGCAGTAGTTGATTTGAAACTTCCCTACTATCCCCAATCCATGGGGTTCCACGCCGAGGAATAATATCCTCCTGGCGCTACCGCATAATCACTTGTTGACGTCTGGAGAAGTGGACCAGTTGGATTGAGTCTACCAAGGAGCTGAAATCTACAAATTCCCGGCGAGTCCCTATCCAGCGTTTCAACTATATCACCAATATTCGACTCACGACCCTGTGATTAATAAATGTATCTTGAGCCTGCCAATAATCTCTTTTGGTCAGGTTAGAGTCTTACTGTTTCAATGGCGCCCGGATTAAGAGAATATTGGTGATAGAGTTTTATGTCTGGTCAGAGTAGTTAGGCCATAAGAGCGCCGTAGAACGCTAGATTTCTTTCGTAGCTTGTATATTTTGTAGTGTTTTTTTTTGTCTGACAGGAGTATATTTGATCGTTTATCTGGGTACCTTCATCATTTCTACATTATTTATGGTCGCAGTCTGACGGCCGTTGTCATATTATAATTGTTGATAAATATTTTCCTCCAAATTCTCAGTAAAAATAAATTAATAAATTGTGACGATTTTAGTAGGGAAACTTTTCGGACTATTAAATAATAAATAAGGTTAGTGTTTAACGGCCGATTTCTCGTACATTTAATCTGTTGTTGACAGTCCTTTATCAATTTCAGCTGTCAAAACGGTAGATCAATGGCTTGATTTTGTACCAGAAACCGGGCGTTAGTCGTGTACTCTGCTTACTTTCATGTAAATTTGTACAGTTTACTAGATAGGTAGTAAACATGACGTTTCCTATAAAATATCTGTCGCTAAATAAGGCTGAATTGGAGTATGAGGTTGAGCTTCGAGGAGGTACACCGGGTACTGTTCCTTTATGTATGTAATAAGTATTTTGACCCTTGTTTTCTAAAAACCATCTATATCTACAGCTATGTAAAAGTTCTTTATTGTGTAACGTTACTCTGCAATGTCTGTTACTTTAGCTTATGGCCTCTTGAACTATAATTCTCTACTTTTTTACTCTTTGTTGTAGAATAGATATTCTACTCTATTATTATTTTCTGTACCCACTAACGGTGCAGGAAGTCTTGAACACTTGAGGGAGCTGCCCCTCATGGTGTTATTCTGCGTTATTCTGCGTTACGATAGTAGCTAAGCTATCGGGGCGTTTATGTACTAAGGTTCTTATTTTAGTTCAAGGGATCTTGCTTATTTTTCAACTTCTGACAGTTAGTCTGGGTGTGCATTTGGCTCTAATAATGGCACCCTGTGTGTAAGGCTGTGTTTACACGATGTTAGTGTGAACTCTTGTATGAACTTAGTATGAATTCTGATGTCTGATTGTTGGTACGAATGTGTGATGTTTGTATGTAGTTGAGCTAGACTGTTAGTAATATATTTCTCTGACATTGTAGATGGCGAGCTTTAGAGAATTTTATCTTAAGTAGTTAATTTGGTAAGTTAGTTTAGTTTAGTTAGTATCTTAGAGGATTTTATCAGGTAAAATCCTACCCAAACAAGACGGGTATGTAACGTACTACCTCCTTGACCATATTGGCTACTGGCGGATTAGCCAGTTAAAAACTAAAACTATAAAAATTCGGAAATTCGGGTCTGGAATCTCGTCTGGCAGCGGATTGTTTTTTTTGGCAGACATTGTTTGAGCTCTGAAACGTGAGGTTGTATCTTCTGCATCAATAATTTTTAAGTCACGCCTTTAGTTGCGGCGATGGGCTAGTCCCTTTAGTACTGTAATGGAGCTGAATGTTTAGTTGCTGTAAAGTGCAGTAGTTGATTTGAAACTTCCCTACTATCCCCAATCCATGGGGTTCCACGCCGAGGAATAATATCCTCCTGGCGCTACCGCATAATCACTTGTTGACGTCTGGAGAAGTGGACCAGTTGGATTGAGTCTACCAAGGAGCTGAAATCTACAAATTCCCGGCGAGTCCCTATCCAGCGTTTCAACTATATCACCAATATTCGACTCACGACCCTGTGATTAATAAATGTATCTTGAGCCTGCCAATAATCTCTTTTGGTCAGGTTAGAGTCTAGAAATACAGTTTCATCTACTAGTGTTAGTTTGTCTTTCCCCAATACTCTCAACTTGCCTTACATTAGGTGAAGTGAATTTTTTGCCCTTCGTCTCTTTTTAATTCAGAAGCATGTCATTGGCAGTAAAGCAGTCAAGTACTCATGGGAGACCATTATTTGTTTCATGTAAGGAATTTTATTCTCTCCTAATTTTAAAAATTAGTGACGTGTGTCAAATAATACTATCTCTAACATGTTTTGTACCATGAATGGCAAATCATTAACATACATGAGGAAAAGTAACGGACCCAGAATAGATCCCTGTGGGACTCCCATCTTCACCTGAGAACCCGATAATTTTGTCCTGTCAGCTTTTTAGCTGACATTATCGTTTAGCTGTCAGCCTTCTAAATACGATCTCATAAGCTTAGAGCTATTGCCTTTTTTGCCGTAGTGTTTTAGCTTTAAGAGCAATGTTTCGTGGTCTACACAGTCAAATGCCTTGGACAGGTCACAAAAAACACCTATAGCGTCCCTACGATCTACCCACGCATTAAAAATATGTTTAACTAACATGACTCCAGCATCTGTTGTCGACCACCCTTTTGTAAATCCAAACTGGCCGATGAAAGAATTAGAAATTTTGTGGAGTCTACTAGAGTAGCTGGTGAGTTTATTCTTATTTATAGTAATAAAATTATGGTTATCGCAAGATGATCTGATGTTAGCCCATTCGAACTTTAGAATGGTGGTGGCCTCCTGTCACGCAAGAGTATGAATAGCTAAACGTGGACACAAGTTGTGCCGCTACCACCCCGACCACAAAAAGGTATTTTTTAATTTTCCTCACATCGGCGCGCTCAGATTCTGTGATCAGTCGGGAATGCGGTTCCGTGATCGACTGTTTGTCTGTTTGTCCGGACTGTGTCTTCATCGAATAACTACCGCTCGATGCTTTGATTACACCACACAAAATATACAGGCCTCATCCAGACATACAAACACAGTGTTTTCAATAATGGCCGCATATGGGCGTTTTCGATGTGTGTACATAACAGCGGTACTGCCTATTTCATGGAACAGGCAACGTAAATGGGGGTTTAATATTCCTGGAAAATGGCTTTCATTGTAATTAATACATGTAGAGTTAACAGTAGATTTTAATTGATTGCTTGTCATCCAGGGTGCACCTGCGGATAACATTTTTAAACTTCATTAATTATGCCGGTTATGGAAGAGAATGAGCTGGTTGATAACTCGAAAACTATGCAACTTTTACTGAGGCTTATTCGAGGCATAGGAGATATGTTTATTTATCCCACATATCTACCCCTTGGTCAGCAATCAATCTTTCCCATCTTAACTTAGTTAGCTGGATGTTATCTCTTATTAGGGATAAGCTCGCCTTTGTACACTATTGTCATGTTACTCTTGTTTTTTATATGATTTGTGTGCAGTAAATAAATTATATAATTCCGAATTTTCGAGACTCATGCAATAACTGAAATATCAGTGGATAACGTACCGTAATAGGATACATTGTATTGAAAGAAAACACATCTTGGTAATAAACAACCAGTTCAACTATTATTTTGTTTTTTATTTTACTCTCCGATAGACTAACTGGAGATTTATTCGAAGGAGTTTCCCAGAATTTCCTTATAACCTGACTTCCTTACTCGACTCTTACACCATGAGGACAGCACAGGAATAACAACACAAATATTTGTATGCATACACCTATTTCATAATCCAACCCCAGCAACAGTATAACCGAACTAACACATTGCAGCTACACGGCGCATGTTTCGCGTTCGGCAGGCGGTAAACATGAACAGGTGGGGGGTGGGGGGCTAATAGTTGAAAATTCAAAGTTCAACGCAAACAGTGAATGCAAACACTACGCCATCTGGCGGAGTTTCGCGAATACTTGCACCCTGCGAGCGGAAAGTGTTGCTGTATTAGTCAACTAGTTGAGTTGGGTGATGCTGGCTTTGAATTATTTAATTAATTAAATTTTTAAATGTCATGTTGTGTATCAGAAGTGGTAAATAGTTTAAGACGCAATTAAAATAACAATTAGATGTTATCAATTAAATTCAAATTTAAAAAATTTGCTAGGGGGTAGGTTTTTAATTAAATGGTGATCGCACGCTGTCTCGTCCTACAGACATTACAATCAGTAATCTGCGGGAGTCTGTGGGTAAAAGCACGTCTACTAACTAGGCGAGCGAAACGAGCCTCTTACTGCTCTCACTCTCCAGAATTACTTAATTAATTAAATTTTGAAAATGTTGTGTATCAGAGGTAAATAATTTAGGACGCAATTAAAATAACAATCAGATGTTATCAATTAAATTCAATTATTTTTTTGTTAGGGGGTAGGTTTTTAATTAAATAGTGATCGCACGCTGTCACGTCCTACAGACCTTACAAACAATAATCTGCGGGAGTCTGCGGGTAAAAGCTCATCTACTAACTAGGCGAACGAAGCGAGCCTCTCGCTACGCTCACTCTCACTCTCCAGCACATCGTTTGGGTCAGTTTATAAATAAATTATAACACCTTCAGTTTTGAGATTTGACATTGTGATTTAAGTTAATATCTAGTTTCAACGAACATCATTGAAATCCTCTTTTTTGAATACACTCAAAAAATTAAAGATAAAATAAATTTTATGGATTGGACTGCAATATTGTACTGCCTGCGCAACTTCATGCATAAGGCAAAAACACCGATTTAAAAATCGTAATAAATCACCTTTCCCGCGCCCTCACAAAATTGCGCTTTCTGTCTAGTTATGTCTGTTACAAAGCGACAATAGCACACAACTATCTTCAGAGTCAAAGCAGTCTCAAAAATTCCTGTTACAGTCAGCATGAGAAAAAATATAGTTCAGTAGCATAGATACAGAGCGAAAGTGTCTAAATTTAATTGAAATAATTTTGACATTTCGGCTGCGTAGTTATTTCTGGTTGTTGAAACTGAACTGGCCGCGCCATACCCTGCCGTGCGTGTTCGCGCCCCGCGTCTTACGAGGGCGCAAGTAATTGACAGCCTCAAGAGTGTCTGGTATAAAAACATGGCGAATTTTTATTCATGTCAGTCAAAGCACAGACACACACTAAATATACAGGCTGCAACAGAAAGCTGAAGTGATACTAAGGGCTTATTTTTCATCCTCCTTTTACTATGAAACCGATTATATCAGTGCATCTTAGGTTTTCAAGATCTCCGTGGTCTAATGGGATTTACGCTTGCTTCTCACACAGGAGATGCAGGTTCGAATCCTGACCGTGTACCAATGAGATAATTAATTCATCATAAGTACGTTTCGGATGACACGTTAAGCTGTAGGTCCCGGCTGCTATCGCTACGTAGTGCTGGTCATTAAATCCCTCCACCAACCCGCACTGAGCCAGTGTGGTGGAGTATGGCTCAGTCTTACTCGTATCCGGGTAAAGGCCCATTAATGCCCCTCGGTGGGGACATTCATGGACATATGATCTTTGTTTTCGACTCCTCCTGCATTTCGACCCGAAAACTCAGCTGATTGGTTTGGAGACGGGAAAATGTAAGTTTCTCTTATCATCTCCTTTTCATAGTAAGATTAGAATGATGTCGCTAAAGACCCCTTAAAATTCTGTTACACCCTGTATACCCCTGAAACAGGGGATTGTAGCCTATATTGTCACGGCTATAAGGTGTTTTGTGGGTAGGTTCTTGAGCGTGCCACGATTAATTTGCCGGTTGGATGTCAATGTCGTATCATATGGCTAGCATTTGTTTAGCCCTTGAGTTTAGTTTAGGGCAAATGGCGCGTAGGTCCGATTGATTTACTGGACGTTTTTCTACATATGCTCAAGTGGTTTATTAATAAAATTAGTTATCTTTTTTAATTTTAGACATTAACGATATACTTCCACTTTTCTTGGTTATCCAATCTCTGTGATAAAATGGTGTTCTCGTAGTCAGTGAACAGTGAGAAACTGAATTTGCTCCACCGGGTTGATCTCATGTAATTTGCAGGCTTGCCCAACTTATTGTGGTTTGTACTTGACGTGCTTAGTGCTCACGTGAGTGCGTCTGTTTAGCACTGGATTTAAAGACTTAGGCTCCTATTTAAGGCCTAGTCATGTGGTTTTGTATAGGCCCTATAACCATAGCTATATCAAATGAACTTAAGCTAAAATCTTACCTGTCGGCATTCTATCCATCACAATTTTATAGTTTTTATTGTGCTCTAGGACTACAGTACTGCATAAAAATCCTGTCCTGTTAAGGTTTGCTGGGATAAAACTGTCTTTAGAGATAAGCTCGCCTCTGCGGTTAAATTGTCTTGTAACTATACCATTATATTTTCCGTGCAATACTTCTTCTCACTGCTATCATACTGAGGCTCAGGTGTAGTATTGCGCCATTCAATGAAGAGGGATGATGGTGATGATGATGAAGAGGCATGTGGCTCCATCTGGATCTCAACAACGGATGCTGGAGAGCACTTCAGGCGAATACGAAGCGGCGACCACAGAGTAGAGGAAAATTACAGTTAGTCCATTTTTATCTCCCACGCAAAGCACGCACCACGTGACAACCTCTGTGGTGTTGCGGTAGAGACACGCGCTTTCAAAGCGAGAGGTCCCGGGTTCAAATCCCGGCTGGGGAGAAAAAACCCCAGCTAGGCCTGGGATGTTTATATGTTTATGACGTCGCCGTTTCTGGTTCCTACGACACTGAGTATCCTAGTGTGAGGCCGGAAGCAATGTAAGTGCCTGTATAAAAAATGTTATGTGATGTTAAAATTAAAGATTAGGTAAGCTGTTGCTATTAAATGTTCGTCTGTCAGTGAAACGGTGGTTCTCAGACAGCTGGACTGATTTTAGTCGGATGAAATATAATAACATATTTTACTATCAATAAATTCGAAACGACCGCCAGAATTAGTAAACGACCACAAAATTGAGTTTAGATAAATGATCACCAACTTCCTTTTATGTTTTGCGTACTTAAGTTTATGTTTTAAGTATTTTTTGTTGTTCTGACATGTTCAACCTAACATGAAGGATAAAGGGGGCTTCGCTTCGCTCAGTCCTTTACCCTTCACCTAAGCTACCGCAGTAATTTTCCCTGATATTTCTGCAACTTTTGGTGATCATGTACCCATTTTGGGTAGCATTTACCCATTTTGGGTAGGAAAAAAATATTTCTGTGGTCATTATATTTGTTGCCACAAAAAAAAATTGTTTACCTCACGTTTTAATAAGAATGGATCGTTAAGCTGCGATCATTTCTCAGAACTTCATTCGAAAACTAGAGACTAGATTTATATTAAAAGTTAAGGATAAAGCAGACTAAGCAAACGACAGACAACTCCGTGATATGTGGAACCGGAATAAGACTCCTTCTTTGTATAGAAACACTTACCCTGCTCTGTGGTGTAACAGCTACCACCCGGGAGCTTAATATTAAAAATAAAATACGAAAGCTCAATCCCGGTCTAGTGGGCGGCGCATTGTGTGCTTTTTAATAAATTCTCAAACAGCGGGCAAAATACTTCGCGATTACGGCTACTAGGCAGCTTTTAATGAAAGCTTAAAAGACGAAATTTATGTAGGAAGAAGAATTATGTAAGAAGATATTTAGAAATTTTATTATATGCCTTGTCCGAGTTTTGTCAATAGGTATCTACTGTTTGATTTGAATGTGATATTATGATTTTGTTACATTTATATGTTTTTTAAATAAATAATATGCTTTTCCGACTTCTAAGCTAAAAATAGCACCTTCGCCGCTTGATTTTGGTTTGTCAGGCGGAAAAATTATATTTCTAACTCATTAGAAAGGGCTTTTTACGAACCTCGCTACGGCCATTGCCTTCGGCTCGTGCCGTAAACTTCTCGAATCGTAAATATAAGCGAACTCGTGGAAAATGTACTATTCTTATCCGGACTCTCAAAACAAAACTATTTCATACTTAATAGTTTTTTTTCTCGAAAAGTCCTCAGTTTTTACACAAATATTGTTAACTTACGACTTAAAATGTAGGTTCAATTATTTATTAATCAGCAAAATGTAGCCATTTCGAGTGAGTACGCGGCCAGTGCCGCTACGTCGTAGCATTCTGTAGCTACGGAGCGTAGCAACAAAATGTGTTTTAAGAATGAAGAAGGTATAATTCTGAATTTTTTTAAAGCTGTAGAGTCAGTTATGTCTATAGAGTAGTTAGCACCACCCTCGTGCGCTCATCGTCATCGATAGCCACCATACTATATATCTACATATATTTAACCAAATCATTTTTAACTTACTTTTACCGCCAATTATAAGTATACTCTTCAATCATAAGAAGATAAAATGGCATTACACAAATTATCCTCCAATAATTCGTTAAAACTCCGACCGCTATTTACCCCAGTACATATTAGCCACTAAGCGTACCTTTAGCTCTACATCCGCATAATAGGTACAGATGCCTCAGAACATCACAAAGACGAGAGCGCAAAGCAAACACGTCGTCGTGCGGCCTCGCCTTTGATCTGCTTTGACGTGCCGTGTAGTGCCGTGTAGTGCCGTGCGGGGCCGTGTACCGATCATCTGACGCAGCAGACTGGAGGGCGTGGGGGGAAATGCATAATAACTTGTGGCCGAAACAAGGTAAAGTGATACGGGCAGGTCGGACGGGCTTTGATATGGGGATACCTATAATGGCAACTGCGTGCGTATATGTGCCTGTACTATCACATCTGAGAAAAGCCGAGATGGTTGCTTAAGAAAGATAAAAACAATTATAAATAACACACCACCGAATCTGTTTGTCACTCAACCCAAAACATATACAATTTTGCTCGCAACTTTCTGTTACAGGTCCTGTGTTATATAGACACATATCTCGCCAGATGAGAAAACGTTAAACTATTTTGAATCTGATAAATTATACTTAAAGCATATTTTACATGAGGACGTGAAGCTGTTTTAGGTATTCCATTTATGTCCTGGATCACAGGAGTTTTCACCTCTTCGGCATTAAATTATTAGCTCGCGAAACGACAAACTCCTTTGAGCCCATAGTAGTACTCAAGTGTACCTGCTGATGCAAAGTGGCTCCACTTTCAAGAAGGCTTCCTTTGAAGGCTGATTAGCGTCACCTCATTAGAGTTGTCAAGTAGATTAGCGCCTTGTTGCACTTCGTTATTGCAGGTGCATGGCGGGCCAAGCGTCAAGAGAAAAGGAAATATAAAATACCATGTGAATTTTACAAGCTAGTGAGGAATTTGTGAGAGAACCCCTACATGTTTTTATTTTTATTTTGAATCATACTGAGGAAGTATTATTATTTAGCATTTGATCGCCAGCTTCTTCGTCGGAAACGCGGCAGCTACAGCAGCCATTGGACAGCCTGTTCATCCGCAGAGTTCTGAAGAAGTATCGTTGGTCCTTGTACTGCACCGAGTGCATAGGGTATAAAGTGCTGACGACGACGGAACCAACCACAGCTGAGGCTTGGCGGTCACAGCCAAGATTCAGAAATCAGTCATTCAGATTATATAAGACAGTATGTAGGGAATTCTTAATTTACATATATGAAAATTTATACTTTGTTACCGTAAGACAATCTCCACACGTTGTTCAACCTGAAAAATACGTCTATACAGCTGCGTTTGATTGTGTTTTCGGTATCGGTGAGCCTACGAAGGTTAAACGGAAAACCTTAACAAAACTGAAACTCACATTCGATCCATAAAACAACATCATATTTGCTCAACAGGCAATCTCCTCGTGTGCAACGACCCGCAACTATTGCCAGGTAGATCGTCCAGTGTTGTCCGGCCGCAAGATTACAGCCAGCCCTCAAACAAACAGACAAACAGACAAACAGACGAACGGACCCGCGGACCTCCATTAGGAATTCTCAAAAAGCGACCTGCGAACGTTGTCTCGCTTACCCAAATATTGACAATGCCATGCCATTGGCGTACAGTCGTCGGGGAAAATATTGAGTGATACTCGTATGATGTTGTCTTAGCGGGCAAGTTTGGGTTATAATTATTTTTAGCGCGATTCTCGATATTTTCACGAGTACTCTCAGGGAAATGAGGTAATCAGCCTCAGATAATTACTGCAAAAGAAAGGTATACCGTGCGTTTTACTGAAGGAAATATCTTCCAACGGAAAAGGATATTAGGCAGAAGGTAGTTATAGTTAACTGGTCATTAAGACTTTTAAAGGCGACTGTACTTAAAAATATTTCCAATTTGCAATAGACTTCACGGGTCCATATGCAATGTTTACTTGACCTCTAAACTCCACCTTGTATATACAGGACTGTACCTAAACATAAGGATTATAAACATATGTACTTACATAAACATATATATTTTCGAGTCGTAATTCCAAGTATATTTCGTGGATATGTCACCATAGTTAGCACCTCTCTGTGAAACACGTCGTTGTGGTAATACGATGTGAGCTTTACAAAAACGACACTTTTTTTTGTGTACGTGAGCTTCACATTAGTGACGTTTACTGGGAAAGCTCGGTGTATGGTGCTATTATCTAATCTGTATACCACAGATGTGGTGTGGTGCTTTCACAGAGTGATATGTGTTTTTTGCCTTTGCTTATGCTTAAAATATATGTTTTTTCTGAAAACCATTTATGTAAATACTGTAAGCTTAATTCAAGAATAAAAATTCAAATTGCCTTGCGCAAGCCAACAATTCAGACAGTCTTGAGACTTGAACGCAGGATAGCACTATTCGCGGATCAACTTTGGCAACTCCATACAAATTTATATAGAGTTTCAATGCGAACTCGCGTTCTATTTGTAGTGCCTAACTAAACCAAATATCTAATCCACAACATGTGTTACCGTTGGGCTAGCCCAGACAAGCCCTAGCGCAAAATGAAACAATGTTAACTGGTTTAATCCAGATGTAACTGCATTATTGAAAATTGGATCGCGATTTTGAACTTTACCACTTTGTGTTAAGTTTCAAATCCAAGTGGGTTAACAAGTGGGCCAATGTGCCTTTACCACCGTGTACCGGGTACTGCTACATATTTTACTAAAAGTGTGTGTGTTTTAGTTCTCATAGTAGACATAAGCTCGTATTTTTACACGATTACTACAATGATCTCTGTAATTATTCGTGTGCAATAAAGAAACCATTATTAAAATGTTATGTTCCCATCAAACGCCAGCTAATTCTCCAACGGAGAGTCAACATGGCGGTCGCAGATTATGAGGCGGCCGGGCTGGATGGCGGTGGGATATCTAATATTCCCTGTGTCTTGTGTCCCTAGGCGCTGCGCCGGCTATTCTGGGGACTGCAGAATGCAGGGCTCCAATTCTAAGATTTATAACTAGAAGTCGTAAAATGTCGTGAAAACGGTTTAATTTGTAATGCGATGATCCAGGGTTTTTTGAGTGATAATGCCGTAGTTAGTTAGTTGGTTAAGTCAGACACTTAACTAACTCTCTAGACCGTTAATTAAATACCGACGTTTAACCAAGTCACTAAAATGCCGCCAGACAATTGCGTGAACGAAACGTTTATCGAGTTGTATAAACGTTCCTAGGCAACCAGACATATACAACATATTTTTTTATTTTTTTTTATGTGTAGGTACTTAAGTTTATGTTTTAAGTATTTTTTGTTGTTTTTACATGTTCAGCCTAACACGAAGGATAAAGGGGAAGGATTACCCTTCACCTAAGCTACCGCAATGTTTTGCCCTGATATAAGCTGTGCAAATCAGCTGTTGTCGAGACGCCATCTAGTTTTACAACACGCCGGCTTTCCGTAAGACAGATTGTTAAACGTTTTCGACGATGCTTTATTTAAATCAAAATTTGACTTGGTTGAACGTCGATACTTAATTAACAGGCTAGAGAGTTAGTTAAGTGTCTGATTTAACCAACCAACTACGACAATAACACTGAATAAATAACGAACCAAACTGACAGCTGCAAATCGGCTTGAGAGACGTATTCCGTGAATGCCCAACAAGTTGTCTGAAAATGTTACAGAATTATATGAAGCCGAGATAATATAAATACTTGTACCACCAAATAATTCTCGCAGATGCCACTATACAATATTGTATGATCTAACAGACCGCTAAGTTCCTATTATAATTTTATAGGACTTTCTTTCGGTGTCTACTACATATAAATAAATTTCTTCAATAGATCAATGAGCCACCGAGAATAGGCTCCCGCCCGCCCTGGTCAGTGTGGGCGGCGTCTTTGATCCCCGCCCGCCCAGCGACTGCAGCCACTCTAGGAAATGAGGTTGCACTTAGAGGGAATTAAAATAACATACTCTGGAACGTTCTAGATGAAAAGCTAGATGTCGTGATAGTTAGTATGGATTGGCTGTGTTGGATTAAAGTGTTCGATAAGTCTACCTATTATTCGAAATTAGCGAGCGAAATTCGCCGTTGAAGAATGGACGATGCTAAATAAATAATACCTAAGCAGTAATTTTTATTATATCTTATGAAATTTTTGCCTATTTTAAGAAACTGATTTGAATATTTCGAGTAATAAATGTCTATTTTTTTAAATAATTACAGAAAATTGAGCAAAAGACTATCAAAAATAACTCTCCACTATAAAAGTGATAGACTACTTACATTGTTTTACAGTTTTTACGTATTATAGGCATCATGACAAATTTTGAAATAGTGCTCTAAAATGTAACAATGTGTCTACTAATTACGAAATTAACATTATTTCAGCAAAAATACTATGATTGTATAGTAAATTATTGAATTTTATCTGATTTAAATTCTAGCGCCAAAGCGCTCCCAGGTGTCATGGCGTCTAGTGTGACGTCACTGCATAGTAAACAACATTCATTCATTTGATTCATTTCTATTAGAAATCAATCAACAATGCAGAGATTGAAAATTATTGCATAATCAGTTTTTTATCTAGTATAATGAATTACAAAGTGTACAAGTGCTGTGCGGTCCCCGAGTGTACTAACACACATCTTTCAAAACACCCAACAAACTATTTTTTTACGTACCAAATAAGAAAACAATACGAGTTAAGTGGCTGATGCTCACACGGCGCAACCCGGCAGGTCTTTCAATAGATACGCCAATGTATTTCTGTGAAGACCATTTTGACGTTAAGTTTAAAGTATTTATGAGTCATAGGGCTAAAACTTCGTCATATGACTCTTTATTTGTCTTCCTTTTGTGAGTATAACCTCAACGCATGCTAATCTCCATCTTCATCATAATAAAAATATTATATTGAGATTATGCGCAGTACATTATCCGGTCAGAGTGTCATTATCGACACTCTGATCGAAATCAGGCTGGACACATGCTACGGTGCAATGTAAATAAATAGAGTAATAAAAGCGGTAATAAATTATTAGCTTGTGTCATAGAAGATCAATGATCGTGATGTTACCTAACCTCAAAAATCACCAAAATAAGTGTTAACAACGGCTCCTGTAAGTTAAATTGTTAATACTTACAAGGAAGATTTCATGTTTCGAAATTCCGATGAGCAAAAATATTTATTCGATGCAAGAAACTCTGCCGCCATCAACAAATCAATTCTCGGCAAATTGGAACTATTTATCTTAACACGTTGAGCGCCAGTGTATCTTCAATGATACACCATAGGGTGCTTTCTCACAGGCCAGTGTATACCTATAATTTTGTAGTATTTTTTTTAAGAAAAACCCCATATTTTCTTTATTTTTTAAGATATTTACACCACAAAAACATAGGCACATTCTCCAGGGCCAACGCTTTTGAATGCGCTACTAAAATGTATGAAACGGTGTATATTGTGGGATACACCGGCCTCCGAAGTCGGGCAGTGTGGTGTATCATTAAGGATACACTGGCCTGTGACAGAGCACCCTATGGTGTATCATTAAAGATACACTGGCGCTCAACGTGTTAAGAAAGCCAGGGTCCATTGTTGACAATATTGTTTTTGCTTTTAATATTACAAAAGTAATAAGTTGTAGGTACCACTAGAAGGGTGTTCTGAGCGACTACCTCTTAGTGTGGGGGTGCTGAAGTGATGCAGAAGGATACGTCCGCCTGCATAACTTCTGCTTCCTCCTGGTGCACCCTGGTAACAGCGGCTAGTGACTGGTCCCCGGACCTCTTACTAGCCGATGGCTAAAAGTAGCTCCGGTTCTGTCGGTTAAAGTGGGTGTACCCGGCAGACTATCTACACTCACCTGCGTCTTGTGGTCTGCGCAGTTGACCACCGTAGGCCAGGATGAAGGGGTCCTGGGGGGTTGAGCCGAGCGTTGCTGTGGATTTAGCTTCGTAAGGCAACACGCCCTCTTTGGCCTGGATTTCAGGCAAAACGGTAGCCTCGCCCGTAGCCGCGGGTTGGGGTAACGGCCAAGTGTCCCGTCAGAGGGCCACGGCTAGGGGTGTAGGGTCCGCTAAGGCGTCAGTCATAGCGGAGGGATGGGTCATGCTGACGGGGTAAGCTTCGGTGACTACGGCGGTGGGACCATGTCGCTGACACCTTGGTTCCCATCGTCCACAGAAGCGAGCTCCCGATGTCGCGCCAAGTACCAGCCCTATGCTCCTATATCTACTCGGTACTCCTAGCGACTGAAAGCTGTTCCAAGCGAGTAGGCGCTCCCAATTGTGCGGGCTCCGTGGAGGGTGGGAAATCGAGTAGACGAATCTCTATACATTTGGCCATGGATCGTGTCAGGTCAAAAAACCCATCTGGAACGCTTCCAGCGGTGAAAACCGCAAGCGTCTCCAAACAGGTGCGAGAATCTGCCTCGGCAGATCCTCAAGCCTCAACTGGGCGCACTGCCACCATCAGTGACCTACCGGTGCAAACCGGTAGTGATTCCACTGTGGAGGTTAGCTGCAAAAAGCCCGAAAGTGAGTCGAGAGGCAGGGCCACGGGGCAACCCGGTGCGCGGAGCCATTCGACAAACATCGCCGAGCATTTCGCCAGCGCCTGGACGACGGTTGGTCGAAAGGGTAAACCACCCAAGCAATCTTTGCAAGGGAAGGGCCCATCGACTAAACGTCCAGATACGGTGCAAACCGGACCAGGGCGTAAGGCGAATCGTCGGTGGAAGAAAAAACAGCGTTTGGCTGCCACATCGGCCGCTGCCGGCGTAGATGGGGTTCCATCTGCCACGGTGACGACCGATGGCGGTCCCGCTGTTAATACAGCTGGAGCTGCGGGTAAGGTGACCGGCTCCCGTGGTGTCAAAGGGGCAACCCTAGACTCAAACGGGGCTAAACCTACCGTAGCGTTCTCTGGTGGTCCAACTTCTAACAAGAAGTTGAAATCTGCCAAGAGATCCGGCAAAAACGAGCGCGCGGCTGCTAAGAGGGCTCGACTAGAGGATAGTATTTCTCCTCGAGTGGAGCCTAAAAAGCAGTGCACGGAAGCGCGCAGAGCTGGGGTCACCTATGCTCAGAAGGTGAAATCTGACCAGTACATCGCCGTAACTGACGTCGCTACTGGTCATATTTCACAGGATCTGTCAACGCTCATCCTCAACGAGATTGATGACAAAATCTTGAGGGAAGCGTTGGCGGATCCGAGCAAGGAAACCCCAAATTCGGTGGCAAGCCTCGTTACGAGGACGGCCACCTTAAACTGTTCGTGGAGGACGAGTACTCCCTGAACTGGCTGCGGGAGTGTGTCTCCGGTGTGTCTACACCATCCAACGTACAGTTGGTGGTGAAACGCCAATCGGAGATGGTCCGCAGGGTTCGATGTGGGGTGCTCATACCCAACGAACGAGGCAAGTGGAAGTCTGCGCCCGACGTCGGCGTAGTCCTCCACTTTATGAACAAGTGGGCACAGGTTGACCGATGGCTCCTCCAGAAAGTGGATGAGCAGCAGGACAACCTGTTTCTCATCACAGACGTCCCTGAAGATGTGGTGCCGACCCTGCTGGGAAGGGGCAGACAGCTCCTTTTTGGTAGTGGTTCGGTCTACCTCAAATTTCAGGGACTCGGTGGGAAATTTGTGAAGGAACCACCGGTGGTAGCGCAGACCAGCTCTAAGCTGGTCATCACTGGGGTTTCATCAAGAACAGCCAAGCCCCAGAGTTCCACTCCAGAGCGGCAGCAAACAGGCCCCGATGCAGTCGGGGAAAGTTCTGCTGCTCAACCGCAGGACGAGCACGCGCACTGGGAGGCCATGCTGCTTGGTGAAGGCGATGAGCCAGAACCAGCAGTGGTGCCCTCTGAGGGCGAGGAGCTGTCCATGCGGCTGGAGGAGGAACTCGTCTTGGAGGTGGAGGAGGGGTTGACCAAAAATGGCGTCCCTCTCCCGCGATTGTAAAATCCTCCAAGCCAACCTCCAACACAGCCAAACTGCAACGGCCCAGTTAAGACGCTGTTTGGGGGCAAACAGCACTGCCGTGGCTCTGATCCAGGAGCCGTGGATCAACCGCGGTAGCATTCGAGGGCTCGCCAATTTGAGAGGTAAGCTTTTCGGTACAACTGATCACGATAACCCTAGAACGTGCATCATAACTACTAACAACATCCCAGCACAGCCATTAACAGAGTTCTGTTCCAGGGACCTGTGTGCCATAAGGCTGCAACTGCCCGACACAGCTAGGTGCCGCGAGCTCGTGGTGGCCTCCGCCTACATGCCTGCGGAGGACAACCCGCCTCCACACGACCTGTGCCGGCTGGTGGACCACTGCGAGAAGTCGGGCCTCCAGCTCATCGTTGGGGCCGACTCGAACGCGCATCACCCACTGTGGGGCATGCCAGATATGAACAGCAGAGGTAAGACACTTGTTGAATACCTATTTACTACAAACCTCAATGTGCTTAACATAGGTTCTGAACCAACTTTTGTTACCAAGCGGAGCAGAACTATCGTTGATATTACCCTGGTAACGGCGGACATATCCGACGACGTTGGGGGCTGGCATGTGTCCAACGAGGCGTCATGCTCTGATCATCGATGGATACGCTTCGAGATCAACGCAGCGTTCTCCCCAACTGTCCCTAAGAGAAACCCACGCAAGACTGACAGAACCAGGTACAGAGCTATCCTAGGTGAAAGACTTGCTTGGGCTGAGACTCTACCAGATCCGGAGGGACCCGAACAAATCGAACAACAGGTAACAGATTTTACAAATACTTCAATAGACTGCTACCATTCAACTTGCCCGCTTAGCACACCAGCGCCTACCAACATCAAGGGGCAGCCTTGGTGGGGTCCTGATCTAGATAGGATGCGTGCTAAGATCAGAAGACTGCTAAACAGGGCGATGAACACCAGTGCTGATGAGGATTGGGACAACTATAAAGATGCCAAATCCAAGTACAAGAAACGACTACGGTTCAAAAGCAGCAACTCATGGAGGAAATTCTGCAGCGACATTGAAACCGTTGATCAAGCAAATCGGGTAAGGCAAATACTAGCTCAACAAGGCAACTCCAGGCTAGGGTCGCTTAAAAAACCCGATGGAACATATACCTCTTCCACCACAGAAACACACAGTCTCTTGTTGGAAACTCACTTTCCCGGAAGTAGAACTATTCAAGAGATTGTGTGGCCGGAAGAGGTTCACCATGAAGCTGTCGACCACTTAGACATAACTAATAATATTATCACTGCTGACAAGGTGAGATGGGCCATTAATAGCTTTAAACCTTTTAAATCAGCAGGACCAGATGGAATCTTCCCAGCACTTCTACAGTGGGGTGGGGAACCCGTCATCAATATAATGGTCCGAATCATGAAAGCATGTCTTAGATTCGGATACGTTCCCAAAAGGTGGAGAGTAGTAAACGTAATTTTCATACCGAAGCCAGGAAGGAGCGACTACACTAACGCTAAATCTTTCAGGCCGATTAGTCTCACCTCGTTCTTGCTTAAAACTCTCGAACGTTTGTGCGAGAGACACCTGAGAGATGGAGCGTTAAAACATATACCCTTACACAAGAATCAGCATGCATATAGTTTGGGTAAGTCTACTGAATCGGCTCTCCATGCAGTTGTATCCACAATTGAAGAGGCGATTCAAAACAAATGCATCTGTCTTGGAACTTTTATTGATATAGAAGGTGCCTTTGACAAGACGCAGTATAGCAGTATAAGTGCATCTCTAACAAGGCATGGGGTGTCAACAGCTGTAAACAACTGGGTCACAAACATGCTTAACAAACGTATCGTGCGTCTAGCTGGAGAGTCCCTATCGGCGGAGGTAGTGCGGGGATGCCCGCAGGGAGGAGTGCTCTCCCCGCTTCTGTGGAATCTGGTCATTAACGACCTGATTACCAAGCTTAACGCTAATGGATACTACACCGTAGGATACGCCGACGATTTGGTAATCCTCATCACAGGTAAATTTGCGAGCACAGTATGCAACCTTAAACAAACAGCTCTTCGCATCGTGGAGCGCTGGTGTTTAGAATATGACCTGGCGGTTAACCCAACAAAAACGGTAATGGTCATGTTCACTAACAATAGGGCTCTTGGTAGGTATACCCTACCTAAGCTCTTTGGAACGGAACTCCAGCTAGCAACTGAGGTGAAGTACCTGGGCATAACCTTGGACAGCAAGCTCAACTGGAGTAGCCACATCGACAACAAACTAAAGAAGGCGAGTATTGCTTTCTGGCAGTATCGGAGAATGGTGGGGAAAAAGTGGGGACTTTCTCCCAACATCATTCTTTGGCTGTACGTAACGGTGATCCGTCCTCTTGTCTGCTACGGAGCTGTGGTGTGGTGGACCAGGACCAAACTAACCACAATGGTAAGCAAACTCCAAAGCTTCCAAAGGCTGGCCTGCATGGCTATCACAGGTAGTATGAGAACTACTCCAACAGCAGCAATGGAGGCCATGCTGTGTCTTCCGCCACTCCAGCTGTATATTAAGCAGGAGGCCGCGTCATCTGCGGTGAGACTCAACACCTTAGGACTTTGGAGGAAAAACAGGACCTCACACACCGCCATCCTAGGGGAAGTTTACAAAAAATTTCCCATCTCTATGGCTTGCAGTGACAGAATCCCTAAACAATTTGTTTTTGACAAAAAATACAATATACAGTTACATGAAGACCATCGGGTTGAGGGGCTCGACGTTAAAGAGCTCAGAATTTTTACCGATGGTTCAAAAACTGAAGCAGGCACTGGTTCAGGCACCTTCTCGGAGGACCTAAACATCAAGATAGCCATTCCACTGGGTGCCCATAATACTGTCTTTCAAGCTGAATGCATGGGCATCATCTCGGCCGCTAATGCCATAGCATCGAGAAAGGTAAGAGATTCCTCCATTCGAATCCTCTCGGATAGCATGGCCGTCCTACAAGCCCTAAATAGCAACACTATTAACTCAGGGCTAATCTACGAGTGTCACAAACGACTAATGGAGGTATGTCAACACAACCGCGTAATCCTTCAATGGATAAAAGGACACAGCGGATCAAGAGGTAACGATGCAGCGGATGAGTTCGGCGCGTAAAGGATCTAGCTTGACAGCGTATGGTCCCGAACCTATCATCCCTCTTCCCTTCAAGATGGTACGCTCATTTCTGAGAGAGTCGACCAGGAATGATCATGCCACTCTTTGGACAAACCATGAGGAGTGCAGGCAGGCTAAGCTGGCCTTGCCGTCCCCTAGCGCTAGGCTGGCTAAGACCTTGCTTCGACTTAGTAGGCCGCGCATGCGACTGGTAACTGCAGCACTTACTGGCCATGGTTTCTTTAATAAACATCTATATGTCCTAGGTGTTACCGACAGCCCCCTTTGCAGAGCCTGCTTGGAGGCAGAAGAAACGGCTGCTCACGTCCTCATGGAGTGCACAGGAGTAGCGGACTACAGGGCTAAACACCTCGGTCAATCGAGGGACCTTCCAGGGATAGTCGGTAACGTAAAGGGCCTACTGGCGTTCCTGGAGGAGTTGGGTTGGCTCGAATGATGTCGCATTCCCACCCACACGCAAAATAGGCGCTTTCATCGTCGAGTTGCGGAAACCAGCCCGTCTTACAATTGACAATTGACAATTGGTACCACTAGACAAAGAAATAGCTAAAGGCGAAATCACAGTTGTAACCAAGTTCTAGCAGAATCTTAACTGTCAATTGCGCGTTTCGCGCGATTACTATACAGTGACATCATGCGCTGTGATTGGTGTTTCAGTTATCATGGCCGATTCCGATAATTTACGTTTTTATTTTATTCAAAAACTTAACAATCTCACGTGAAATATGAAAAATTTGAGCTTTTTTATAATTCTAGGAACATATTCGTCTAATTAAAATCATTATTTCTGTTATTTGTTTAGGCTGTCATCAAGCCCATTATATATAACACTAAAAAAACCGGCCAAGTGTGCGTCGGAGTCCTGCACGAAGGGTTCCGTACCATTATCTATAAAGGCGGCAAAAAATCACGTTTGTTTTATGGGGGGGCCCCTCTTAAATATTTATTTTATTTTTATTTTATTATTTATTTTTGAAGTGAATATATTACTCAATATTCTGTGAATATTTCAAGCGTCCACCTGTTGTCGTTATCAATTCGATCAAAAACGAACAAACAAATTACGTTAGTTGTGTGGGAGACCCCTTAAATATTTATTTTATTCTGTTTTTTAATATTCGCTGTTAGAGCGGCAGCAGACATACATCATGTGTGAAAGTTTCAATTGTCTACAACTATCACGGTTCATGAGATACAGCTTGGTGACAGATGGACAGACAGATGGATGGACAGTGGAGGCTTAGTAATAGGGTCCCGTTTGGCACCCTTCGGGTACGGAACCCTAACAGCTATTAAATCAATATTTGTTTACGTTCTGACTGATGATGAATTATTGACTGACGGGAAAACGATTGACATTTAACAGTTTTGCAGGACTGCCAACTTAACTACGCTGTAGAGGATAAATTAAGGACATTCTGTTTTAACGTAAACTTCAGTAATCCTGTAATATGTTTAATTGGAATAACGGCATGTATTTTAAGAGCATAATTATTGAAATGGTTTTCTCACTTTGATGCCCTTGTAGATTTTTCATACCGAATTTAATATGTCTAGGAAGATCAACATCAGACATGAGAAGACAACGAAGCCGATTGACGCGTCCACAATGCCTGGAAGAGCACCCGCTTCATAGACCAAAAGGTCTATGAAGCGGGTCCATCTGATGCCCCTAAATAAAGTAAGCTCATGGACATGTGTATGCCGCCCATCCTTACCTACGGACCTGGTCTTTGACTGAAACCTAACAGTCTTTCCTATAAAAAATGACAAATTTATGTTTGTAGACCTGTTTTAGCAAAATTCTCTTTAAACCTTAATGAGCGTTTTATCCTTTTGTGATTTATAAAAGAACAGTGAGTCAGTTTAAACTAAAACACTGTTGTGAGTTCATTTATTCTTTTATGGTATGTGGATGTCAGCTGAAGGAAGAGAATCCAAAGCCGTAAACTTAATAAAAAATAAAACGGTCTGTGTATGTGTTAAAATTTAAATTCCAATACAACCTCAGATAAACGAAACTCCTTACCCAACATAAATTCATACATTGACAACTGACTGATGTTTGTAGACCTGTTTAAGCAAAATCCTCTTTAAACCTTAATGAGCGTTTTATCCTTTTGTGATTTATAAAACAACAGTGAATCAGTTTTAACTAAAACACTGTTGTGAGTTCATTTATTCTTTTATGGTCTGTGGATGTCAGCTGAAGGAAGAGAATCCAAAGCCGTAAACTTAATAAAAAATAAAACGGTCTGTGTAAGTGTTAAAATTTAAATTCCAATCCAACCTCAGATAAACGAAACTCCTTACCCAACATAAATTCATACATTGACAACTGACTGACGTTTGCTTTTGGCATTTGGTGCACCAAAGAGAATAGAATGTGTGACAATCCCTAAAATGGGCTTTTCGGACAGTTAGAGAAGGGTCTGAGCTACTTTAACTTGTAGGTTTATAACGAAATTAAAATACAGATTTTATTTTCTAAATCACAATTTTATGAGTACGGGTTGTAAGACTGTTATAACTCTATTATTATAAATGTTGAATATCTATTATGAGTGTTTTAGAGACATTGAATCTTTATAAAAAACACTGCTATACTTTATCTCTTTGTTTAAACAAATTCCATCATATTTCAAAGCCTCTTAAAACGCACCGAGAATCCCACCATTTTTCGTGTATCGCCATTTTCCTTGAAGCGCGTTTGTTCATGTTTGTTCAGCTGACGTAGCGAGAAGAGACTCCGGCCCACTAGCCATCTCCGAAATAAGTATTGGGACCTCATACAGGGAGGGTCGGCAGAAGGTGGACAAGAATAACGATGTTTTCTTGCTAATGATAAATAAACTAGACTATGTATTATACGGTGCCGAAACATGGACGCTAACAAAGGCGAATATGCACCAAATTAAAGTCGCACAAAGGGCTATGGAGCGTTCCATGCTAGGCTTCGGGATCGATTCGCAATACAGAAATAAGACGTCGTACTAGGATCGTCGATGTCGGCAAGCGAATCACGAGACTGAAGTGGCGGTGGGCAGGACAGATGACGGAAGGTGGACAAAAGCGGTTACAGAGTGGCTACCCAGAACCGCACGAAGACCAGTCGGCAGACCACCAGCCAGATGGACGGATGACATCATCGCTATAGCGGGTAGGCAGTGGATGCGGGAGGCTCAGGACCGGAGTGGATGCCGTGGTAAAGAAGAGGCCTATACCCAGCAGTGGGTGAATGTGGGCTGATTGATGATGATAATTTATTATGTATGTAGGTACTGTAAGGTTCGATATTTGTTTATGCGATTATTTTGTATACGGGCCTCTTTAGAGTGGGTGTCACTTTGACACTGTTACTTATTTTGTAGTTTTAAAAAAGAAAGAGGCTTGGATGTGAGAAGTCAAAGTGACACCTACTCTAAAGAGGCCCGTTTGTAAGGTTCGATATTTGTTTATGCGATTATTTTGTATACGGGCCTCTTTAGAGTGGGTGTCACTTTGACTCTGTTACTTATTTTGTAGTTTTAAAAAAGAAAGAGGCTTGGATGTGAGAAGTCAATGTGACACACTTCACCGTAGGCTTCGGCCAGCGACTGAGCTAAATTATATAGTGAGGATTAGCGTAATGGCTATCGAGCCAGTTGTGGATCCCTTTTATACAAAGTGTAAATAACTATAAATCAAATAAAAACAGAACAGTCTAAACTAAACAGTCTTCTTCTTTATCAAGTAGGCAGTAACCGTATAGTGGCTAGGAGCACTACATTAGTGCTAGGAGCACTACAGTACCTACTGTACGTGTATTTTAAATGCTTATTAGTAGCTTAACTATTGGTTTGTGCATTAAAGTAGTGTGTAAAGTGTGAACTTGGATGATGATAATAGGTGAATCTAATGTGGGGACAGAAGCAATTAATTTGGGTCTATACTATATAATGATCGAAAAATATTGACCTGACATAAAGAGCTGATTGTTTTAGAAACTTACTGAAAAATCTATGAGCAAATAATTGTATTTAATCGTTTTTCCTTATATCAGCGGTTTAGCCTAGCGGGTAGTGACCCTGCCTACGAAGCTGACGGTCCTGGGTTCGAATACCGGTAAAGGCAAATATTTGTGAGTTTCTTAGTCTTGGATGTTTTCTATGTATTTACATAAATATTTATCTCCATTAAATATATCGTCGTCTAGTACCCACAACACTTATTAGGCTTTCTATGGGCCTAGTTCGATTTGTGTAAGATTGTCCTCCAATATTTATTTATATATTTGTGTAGATATTCTTATTATTCAGATCTAAATCATATTATCAGGTTGCAATATTTAGTTTGAGTAAATCTCCTTCCTACCCAGTTTTAAAATTCGATTCACATACCTGTAACCCATTTCTTCCGTATTCATATTTATTGACGACCCGAATGGCCGCATCGGCAGTGACGAAAAGTGACGAAGACAAAGGACCCGGGTTCGAGTCCCGGTGGGGGCAAATATTTGTTTAGTGAGAACGGATGTTTGTACCCTAGTCATGGTTGTTTATCTATCTAAGTATAATATTTATCTACATAAGTATATGTATCGTTGTCTAGTACCCAAGATACAGGGAATCCTAGTTTGGGGCTAGGTCAATGTGTGTAAATAGTGTCCAAGGTATTATTATTATTATTATTATTATTATATTTTTATGAATTTTTCATTTCACTCTTGTAATAAAGAGGTTCTGATACACGGGCTTACGCCAAGTGCTTATCTACTAAAGAAAACGGTCCTTGCCCATGAATTTCCGTACAATTCTACATGTATTTAGTATTGTTGCTTATTATTATTCGTACGTGATATTAGTTTGCTGACGCTACGGCCGTTCGGTTAAACTGAGCAAGATGGCGGGCCGTACGATGCGGAACATCACACGAGACCTGCTCAGCATTACGTGACGGCCACCGCGATCATAAGAGATACGAGCTTCAAGGGAACCACATAAACAGAAACGTGTACACCTAAGGACATGAACATAAACAAAAACATAACCACACTAGGATACCCCAACTTATATAAAGGCACATACATTGCTTCTGGCCCCACACTAGGGTACCCTGTGTCTGTCTGTGGGAACCAGAAACAGCGACACACATCCAGACCTGTTTTTTAGGGTCCGTACCCGAAGGGTGCCAAACGGGACCCTATTACTAAGCCTCCGCTGTCCGTCCGTCTGTCACCAGGCTGTATCTCATGAACTGTGATAGTTAGACATATGAAATTTTCACAGATGATGTATTTTTGTTGCCGCTATAACAACAAATACTAAAATACAGAAAAATATATATATTTAAGGGGGCTCCTATACAACAATTCTTTCAATAACACATACAAACTTACGTATGCACCTAGTTACTTGCATGGAGTGTGAAAGTAGCCGCACCAATAACTTTGTAAACAACATTTTGCTATGTAAAATCCAAATTATTCACTCCACCCCATCCCTACCTACGGTGGTACGGAACCCTTCGTGCGCGAATTAGACTCGCACTTGACCGGTTTTTTTCTTTATCACCAGCCGGAGATCGAACCCGGGACACAATCGCAGCGCCACAGAGGTCGACATATTTCAGATCTGAACAACTCAGTATTAAACCGAAAAATATGTTTATCTACACATATCATAAACCCTCTTTACTGCGTCCAAAAACCGCACGTTACGACCAGCATAATGTTATACAACTTGGTAAAAACTCATTTCTTATCTTATGACATTCCAATTTCAAACGCCGCCGCCCGCCCGCGTGCCGCCCCTAGTTTGTCTGTGAAGATGGTACTACTGAACAAGCTAAACAAGTGCAGAGCAATGATCAAAGCCACAATACCGGTCGAACATGCGGTTCCTGAACACATTAAAGAGAGCTTATGATATGTGTATAGATAAACTGTACATGATTAGACATTAAAACTCTCACGTGATATCTCTCGCCTTCGGCTCGTTTCATAAACCCAACCTAGAGTTTTATGTCCTTCATTATGTATCAGCCACATAAACTACTATTTCGTAAATGTTGTGTGCTAGTCTATATCCGCAATAAGGGATGTGTTAGAATGTGTATTAGCCGGTTTGCCCTTATTCGACTGATTCGGGAAGAATCCTACATTTCTGATTCAGCCTATCGAAATTTATAGATTTAGACCTCCTCACAGATCCCGAATTAAAATGATGATTTCAAATACTTACATACGTTCAGAAATATAAATACTTATGAAACTCCTTCATCCTCTCTGTTCTATAATTATATATACACAGACAGGTCATAAGTTCTGTCACACAATAAAAACTTTTGAATTTAGAACGCTGGCCACAAAAAAGTTTATTGAATTCGAATTTCAAATTTTTCATGAAAATAAAAATGTGTACTTTTTAGAATTTTCCTCATTTTTAAATATGGAGTGGACACTTAAAGAAGACCGTGTTGCAGTTATTGCGTTGTATCGTTGCGGTTACGCGCCAATTCAGATTTTCGACTTACTGAAAAATTTGAATATAACCAAAAGATTCGTTTATCGTACCATAAAACGATACAATGAAGACTCTAGTGTAGATGATAGGTCAAGAAGTGGTCGCCCTCGCTCTGTTAGGACTCCAGCAGTGATAAAAGCTGTGAAGGCGCGAATTCAAAGAAATCCCATACGTAAGCAGAAACTGTTGGCCCTTCAGATGGGGTTAAGCAGGACCACGGTGAAAAGGGTGTTAAATGAAGACTTAGGGCTTAGGGCATATCGAAGAAAAACAGGACATCGTTTGGACGCTCGTTTAATGGACCTGAGACTGAAGAGATGCCGCGCTTTGTTGAAGTGGTACGCGGGAAAAAAGCATCGGGAAATTCTTTTTTCGGATGAAAAAATTTTCACCGTGGAAGAGAGCTACAATAAACAAAATGATAAGGTGTACGCACACAGCAGTGAAGAAGCGAGCAACCGTATGCCGCGTGTCCAACGAGGTCATTTGCCATCCTCGCTCATGGTTTGGTTGGGAGTCTCTTATTGGGGCTTAACTGAGGTACATTTTTGTGAGAAAGGCGTAAAAACTAATGCAGTTGTGTATCAAAATACAGTCCTCAAGAACCTTGTGGAACCTGTTTCTCATACCATGTTTAATAACAGGCACTGGGTATTCCAACAAGATTTTGCGCCAGCTCATAGAGCGAAAAGCACACAAGACTGGCTGGCGGCGCGTGAAATCGACTTCATCCGGCACGAAGACTGGCCCTCCTCCAGTCCAGATTTGAGTCCGTTAGATTACAAGATATTTAGTTTATCAACTAACGGTTTTAACTATCTTACGGTGACATATACATAGTCAGGTCATAAGTTCTGTCACATGTGCAATATGAAATAATTTAGACATGTTTATTATTTATATAAACATTTATATAGCAAAATGAACTTAATAAAACATAGATTCTTATGGTAATAAAGTTTATTCAAAATGACCCCCGCGATTTTGAATACAGGCCTTTATTCTGCGCGGCCAGTCGTCTATCGCAGCACGAACGAGGTCCATGTCAATATCGGCGGCTGCCTTAATCAAGGATGCCTTGAGTGACTCCAAATCAGGATGAGGCTTTGAGCAGGCCTTTTCCTCCAAGTGTTGCCATATCTTGTAATCTCACGGACTCAAATCTGGACTGGAGGAGGGCCAATCTTCGTGCCGGATGAAGTCGATTTCACGCGCCGCCAGCCAGTCTTGTGTGCTTTTCGCTCAATGAGCTGGCGCAGAATCTTGTTGGAATACCCAGTGCCTGTTATTAAACATGTTATGAGAAACAGGTTCCACAAGGTTCTTGAGGACTGTATTTTGATACACAACTGCATTCGTTTTTACGCCTTTCTCATAAAATTGTACCTCAGTTAAGCCCCAATAAGAGACTCCCAACCAAACCATGAGCGAGGATGGAAAATGACCTCGTTGGACACGCGGAATACGGTTGCTCGCTTCTTCACTGCTGTGTGCGTACACCTTATCACTTTGTTTGTTGTAGCTCTCTTCCACGGTGAAAATTTTTTCATCCGAAAAAAGAATTTCCCGATGCTTTTTTCCCGCGTACCGCTTCATCAAAGCGCGGCATCTCTTCAGTCTCAGGTCCATCAAACGAGCGTCCAAACGATGTCCTGTTTTTCTTCGATATGCCCTAAGCCCTAAGTCTTCATTTAACATCCTTTTCACCGTGGTCCTGCTTAACCCCATCTGAAGGGCCAACAGTTTCTGCTTACGTATGGGATTTCTTTGAATTCGCGCCTTCACAGCTTTTATCACTGCTGGAGTCCTAACAGAGCGAGGGCGACCACTTCTTGACCTATCATCTACACTAGAGTCTTCATTGTATCGTTTTATGGTACGATAAACGAATCTTTTGGTTATATTAAAAATTTTCAGTAAGTCGAAAATCTGAATTGGCGCGTAACCGCAACGATGCAAAGCAATAACTGCGACACGGTCTTCTTTAAGTGTCCACTCCATATTTAAAAATGAGAAAAATTCTAAAAAGTACACATTTTTATTTTCATGAAAAATTCTAAATTCGAATTCAATAAACTTTTTTGTGGCCAGAGTTCTAAATTCAAAAGTTTTTATTGTGTGACAGAACTTATGACCTGACTGTGTATATAATAACCAAGTTAAAAATATTAAAAAAACCGACTTCAAGTTAAAGCCCTATCGATTCCTCCCAGTTGGGGTTGCGAATGAAGTCTATGTATACCTACCTATACGAAAACTCCTCATCACAACTTCTGCTGCACGGGACAACAAATCAAAACGTCATATATTTTTTGTTTATGTTGATTTTTTAAAAAAAATATAATAATTATAATAGTAATAATACCTTGGACACTATTTACACACATTGATCTAGCCCCAAACTAGGATTCCCTGTATCTTGGGTACTAGACAACGATACACATACTTATATAGATAAATATTATACTTAGATAGATAAACAACCATGACTAGGGTACAAGCATCCGTTTTCATCAAAAAAAAATTTGCCCCCATCGGGACTCGAACCCGGGACCCTTGGCTTCGTAGGCAGGAAGGACCACCTCTGACTGTATGACCTACCAATCAAAATAACAATCATCAAAATCTATTCATAATTGAAGGAATAATCTCGTAACAAACATACACAAAACAAACAGTTGAATTGAGAACCTCCTCCCTTTTTAAGTCGTTCGAAAATAAGGTCACGCCTGAGGTCCAGGTAAAATATCACGTGATCCATAACCGCGATGTGTCGGCGCGAGCGCATCGCCCCGTCTCCCGAGATAAGGGTGTTTGCACACGGGTTCCGGGATGTCGCGGCTCTTATCTAACGAGCTGATAACAAGTCCTTACCAAAGTATAGCTTGTATATCAAGTATTATAACTGCTGCATATTTATGAATCCCAATGTCAATGTATGTGTGTTTGTTGTACACATAAGTATACTTACGTCTGATCAGAAATTTCCCGCAACAAAACTAAAAACTCTTACATATAGGTATACTATAAGAGATATTTTATTAGATGTTTTTTATTTTAAATGTTGTAAAGTTATTGTCAGTATACACTGATTGCGTGGTTCTGCATACGCAGAACCACGCAATCAATCAATCAATCTAATCGTTTACTTCGTTTATTGGCAAAAAAATATGTGTACATATGATCTTAAATAAGCCGTGAAGCGCGGGGATCGACATATTCACCATCTAGGAGTTGGTGTACAATTAATATTATAAACTTAAATGTCTAGCGCACCATTAGAATTAAATTTAATTATTCAAATTATTCAAATTCAAATATTATATATCTCATTAACCTTATAATATAATACGTCCATTCAGCAATAAAATAATTAATTTTTAAACATGTTAAACGTCAGATATTTTACGTCATTGGGGATTTTGTTATAAATTTTCATTGTCATGCGCACACACTCGGGCAGCGTCATGTCACTGTAGTGCAGTCAATGTACTGGTTGCACTGTAGGTAATGTGCTGATACTGGTACACTCGGCGGGTAAAGGTGCGCTTATGTGCACGGTGCTCGTGAATGCACAATTTGTCCTTAATCATCGTTAATGAAGTGGAAAAACCTCACGCAGACAGCGTATTTAGTTGGTTTCACATACATACATATTGTCACGGGTGTATTTTCAACAAAATAGGGCACAGAAATACTCTAATAGTCGTAGAGCGTAGCAAAGGTCCCAATCCATGTTACAGAATGTGGAATTGAGGAGCCAGGTATACCTTTATTCAGCATGTCCCATAAGTCATGTTCATGTCCCATAGCGACACCCAAGATAGACCTGGCTTACAGGCATCGAATAAACCTAAGATGACCTCAGTTAAAGGTGCATGTAATAATAATAATAATAATCTTTATTTCAGGCTTACAAAAAAAAACCATATCTATAAATACCTTACAACTAGAGATACATAATGTAATATAAAAACACACTAAATATAATGCGAGATATCGTCGGTAAAAAGATTTTAATAAAATTGCCCATTTTTTTGCACTTTTAGTTCCAGCCATTTCTTGAAAAGCCCTGTCTTTTAGTTTTTTTAGTCTACGCCATATATAAACGACAAATCAATAAATAAGACGACACCACTATTATTTTGTCGATACCCAATGTAGAATACTAGAAATGGATGAGATAGTCTTCATTTTCATCTTCAGAAAAAAAAATGACTTCACCTTTGACAAGCTTTCATAAAAATAAAAAAACGGTCAAGTGCGAGTCTAACTCGTGCACGAAGGGTTCCGTAGCACCGCACAATGGTAGGGATAGTGTGGAGTAAATAGTTTGGATCTTACATAGCAAAATGTTGTTTACAAAGTTACTTGTGCGGCTACTTTCAAACTCCATGTATGTAACCAGGTGCATTCATAAGTTTGTATGTGGTATTGAAAGAATTGTTGTATAGGAGCCCCCTTAAATATTTATTTAATTCTGATTTTTAGTATTTGTTGTAATAGCGGCAACAGAAATACATCATCTGTGAAAATTTCATCTGTCTCACTATCACGGTTCATGAGATACAGCCTGGTGACAGACGGACGGACGGACGGACGGGCAGCGGAGGCTTAGTAATGGGGTCCCATTTGGCACCCTTCGAGAACGGAACCCTGAAAACTAGATATGGTATGACAAAATAACTTAAAAAATCTTATCTTTGCTATGCCAATTCAGGATTGGTGGAACTCTTGTATCATAATGCCACGAAAGAGGAATTATTGCTCTGTATCATTATTCATCAAACCGGGGCTCCGGCTAGACCAAAGGTGAAAGAACAACACTAAATATCTCTCTTGCTACTGACTTTTTTTACTATCTCTAACATGTAAGAGAACAAAAGAGATGGATAGATTGATTACATTAACTAGTGAGACCAATTCAAGAGGCTTCCGAACGAGTTTTAAGGAAAAACCAATGGGTACTATACCACATAAGAAGTTTGGTTTGGTTTAAACAAACCGAACCTAACCATATCATGCCATACCTTATCTACCCAGATTTGATTACTTTAGTTTGGGTTAGGCTAAATTTTGAAATTCTGATGGCGTCTAAAGTAACTAACTAGCGAACATCACTGACAGCATGAAATCCGACTTAACTTATGTGGTATCTATTGGTTCTACCTTAAAACTCGTTGTGACGCCTCTGGAATTAGTCTCATTAGTTAACTTTATACATCTGTCAATCTCTTTTGCTCTCATACATGTTACAAATAATGGAAAGGTCAGTAGCAAATGAGATATTTAGTGTTGTTCTTTCACCGTTCGTACTAGGCGGAGCCCCGGTTCGATGAGTAAAGGTAGCATTAATTCCTCTTTTATGGCATTTTGATACAAATGTTCCATTCCTGAGTTGGCATAGCGTAGGCAAGTTTTTGAAAGTATTTTCTGACATTATACTTTTTTATCTACACACGTATCATAAACCCTCTTTACTGCGTTCAAAAACCGCACGTTACGATCAGCATTATGTTAAACTACTTGGTAAAAACTCGTTTCGTATCTGGAAAACTACACATTATGGTCATTATGTGTAGTTTTTCTACATATAATGACATTCAAATTTCGAACGCCGACGCCCACCCGCGTGCCGTCCCTAGTTTGTCTGTGAAGTTGGCACTGACATTCAAATTTCGAACGCCGACGCCCGCCTGCGTGAAGTTGGTCCTACAGAACAAGCTAAACAACTGCAGAGCCACAATGCCGGTCAAACATGCGGTTCCTGAGCACATCAAAGAGAGCTTATGATATGTGTGTAGATAAACTAGTGTATGTAACTGTACATAATTAGGCATTAAAACTGTCGAATTTTAATGCCCTCCATTATGCAGCAGTCACATAAACTACTATTACGGCTGCTGATTAAAGACGAAGTCAATGTTTTTGCTGGAGATTTAAATGAAGACTAAGTCATCCATTTCTAATATCATATATTAGGTATCGACAAAATATCACTTGTGTCGTCTTATATAACTTTTATAATAGCGTAGACTTAAAAAACCGGTCAAGTGCGAGTCTAAATCGCGCACGAAGGGTTCCGTACCACCGTTCAATAGAAGCGATGGTGTGGAGTGAATAGTTTGGATTTTATACAGCAAAATATTGTTTACAAAGTTATTGGTGCGGTTACTTTCACACTCCATGTACGTAACCAGGTGCATCCATAAGTTTGTATGTGGTATTGAAAGAATTGTTGTATGGGAGCCCCCTTAAATATTTCTTTTATCCTGTTTTTTAGTATTTCTTGTTATAGCGGCAACAGAAATACATAATCTGTGAAAATTTCAACTCTCTAGCTAGCTAGGTTCTTGAGATACAGCCTGGTGACAGACGGACGGACGGACGGACGGACGGACGGACAGCGAAGTCTTAGTAATAGGGTCCCGTTTGGAACCCTTCGGGTACGGAACCCTAAAAAAGAGATGGCTATTCAAGAAATTACTGGTACTAACAGCGTTTAAAAGGGCAATTGAAATAAAACCTTTAAACCGAAGAAATCTCAAGTTACACGCTACTTTCACTGAGAGCATATAAGGCATATTCGATGATTCCAAGGCAGGTCTACCTTGAGTGTCGATGTGGGACATGACGAATGGGACACTGTGTAGGAAGAATATTAGTGACAAATTTTAAATGCCGGCCTATTGCCAGATTCTAGATCTAAGATCTAGATTCCACAGTCTAAATGCACTTGGGGATATTCAATATTCAAGCCTTATATTATTATTATTACACTTTATGTATCTTTCAATTACCTTCTACTATCATTTACAGTGCAATCACCTTTTAAAGCTATCTTCAGTTTTCAGTGTCACTGATATCTGTCATTGACAGTATCGGTCATCGACCTCGGTAGCTATATGCGAGCTTACTTCAAGTATTTAGGTAGGTAGCGCGATATAGTCAGCGTTGCGTCTAGCGTTCACTATGTTCTGACTTAGACCTCCGCTGGAATCTTGTGGAGAGTATAAAAGTTGTTCATTTCCGGAAAGGATATAGTATGAACAACAATAAAAACAATGTTTCCATTTGCCAGGAGTAGATTATTTTTTCATAAGGAAAATTTTACGCATGACTTTACGGATGTAGGTATATAATATTAATAACAATTGTTTATTTCCATAAAAAAGTAATCAACAAGGGCTGTTCCCAAATTAGAGGAACTTCCCAAATAAGGGCGAATCCTGTGTTTTAGGAGGGAGTTTTAAGTCACTTGCCACTAAAGTAAATATCTCAATACAAAACAGTAGTCCGGCCCGCCGCCGATGTTAGCTGGGCACCCGCGACGCGAAGAATGCTTTTCCCTCCCTCTCTCGCTCTCTCCCGCCCGCGACGCGTCAGTGACGTCATCAGGGCGAGGTGCCAAGTTAACATTGGCAGATAGTAGTTATATTCCCTTGTTCCTTGGAGATAACTATGGTCAGGTAACTGGTTATCTGTGAAGATTTGTTTTCCTCAGAGATAGCTCCAAGGATTTGTTTTACCTATTTACTTTAATTTTCAATTTTTTGAGTATATTTGTGTAAACCAAAATCTCACCGAATTCCACGTGGGAGGGAGGGGTTCCCAGAAACAAAAAAAAAATGATCTAATGGGTTTTAAGTGGGTTCGATTCCTGATCTGATCATGTACTTACCAATGAGATAATTAATTTATCTTTAGTACATTATCGGACGTGTCCCGGCTACTGTCGCTACGTAGTAGTGGTTGTAAAACCCCTCCATCAACCCGCACTGAGCCAGCGCGGTGGAGTATGGCTCAATGTTACTGGTATCCGGGTAAAGCCCTATTCCCCTCGATGGGGACATCAATAGGCTACAAGTATTTATTATTTATTTAAAGCAGGGTAGAGTTATGAGAAACATTAGGTTAAAGTAAAGTAAATAAGGTTTATTGACTAAAAGACGAGACAAAGGGTTAGACAATACAACATTTACATACAGGCACATACATTGCTTCTAACCCAATAATAGGATACTCTGTGTCATGGGAACCAGAAACAGCGACGTACACACATAGAAACAACCAAAGCCTGGGGATTCTTTATTCTTCCCCGACCGGTATTCAAACCCGGGACCGCTTGGGGGGCAGGGCCTCGACTCGCAATGCCACGGAGGTGGTCGTTCCTATTTGTATTTATGTTAAATTATATCACAGTGACGCTAGAGTACGAGCTAATCAAACCTAAATACAGTCTTTAATGAAAATAATGAAGCAAATAAATCAAAGGCCTGGTAACCCTAAGATTCAGATTCAGATTAAATTTTTTATTGAATATAAATTAATTAATTATCTTACTCAACGTCAAAAATATACTTACTTATAACTACAAGTCATTTTTTTATATAAAAAAAGATTACACCGTTTCGGAAGGTGGGCCTCGGGGTTAAGAAGAAACGGCATGAAACTCCCCCATACCTTCTTTTTAAAAAAGTGACTTCACAACAGGTACTACTTACTGGTTTCGGTCTAAGGAAATTCGCCGGCGAGTGATAGACCCTGATTCATCGCCCCTCGTCGAATTTCTGTGCGCTGAGATGGATTCAGATTCAGATTCATTTTTTTTATTGAATATAAATAAATAAATTATCTTATTCGACGTCAAAATTATACTTACTTAACTACAAGTCAATTTTTTGTATAAAAAAGGGATTACACCGTTTCGGAAGGATGGGTTTACGGGATGGTATGGACTATGCAGTTTTGTCATCTAAGTATTCCTTATTACTATAACTTAATACCTCGGGCCGTGGGGCCCTGGCGCTCTACGAGTCCTTAAAGACATCTCTAAGCGACTCGTCGAAGCGTCAGGAGACCGAGCTGGCACCTACCTCGCTCAGCTTAGCGGTACAGCGAGGAAATGGTGCCAACATATTGGGCACCCTGCTGCCCGGCAGCGATCCCGAACATAAACTATTTTTTTTATGGAAAAAAAATAGTTTATGTTTTTGGGTTAAGTTGCATTTTTGAGATTTTTTTGTATAAATAATTTTTAACCCATGCAAATAAAGAAGTTTGAAACAAGTAGAGTTTCATTTACATGTTTTTAAAGCGCACGTTTGATTTGGGGGGTCCGTAAATCGTCAAAAACGCGCCACGTAATTAATGGACAACAAAAAGAAAGATATTATTAGGGGACATTATAAAACGATTGATTAAAAAACGAATTGAGCGAATGACCAAAAACAGCGGAATACTTGAAATGAGCGAAAAAACACTGAATTGAGCATTTTTTTCTGATAATAATAAAATCCAGAACGAGCTTACAAAAGGTGGGCATTTCACATATTAAAATTCTAGCCGTGCGATCTAATTATTAAGTGGGCGCCTAGAAATACAGAGAGGGCAACTTCGATAACGGAACACAGAAAGCCAAATTTGGCTAGAGTAGGTAGTTGTGGCTAAATTTAAATTGGATTATAGTTTAGGTTAGAACTTAGAAGAAGCAACCCCGGAGCGTAGCGGAGCGGAGTGTTTGCAAAGAAAGGCGAAATTTGGCTAAAATAGGTTAATGTGGCTAAATTTCAATTGCGTTGTAGGTTAGGTTGGACCTTAGAAGCAAACCCGGAGCGTATGCAAAGAAAAGCTTCTTATTTTGTAATTTATGTAACTCAAATTAATGTTTGTAAGTTGTTGTATTACTAAGTGAGCGACTGACTGCGAGTGACGAGAAATCAGCAGAACGATTTCTCGTCACTCGCAGTCAGTCGCTCACTTAGTAATACAATAACGTAAATTAATTGTTTTTGTCACTTAAAACTTTAATTTACATGCACTCGCTTAAATACTACCCTATTATTATTACAAGTCAGATGAACCGATATTCTTCATGAAGTATTTATCCTATTTGACTAATTATCGTACTGAGAGGTACTTAAGTACACACGTTCCAAAAAGTGAAGTAAATTAAAAAGGGAGCAGCGATAATCTTATTCCTAATTTGATCCAAGTGGGAGTCAACATAAGGAATGGCACTCAATTAAAGTAAAGACCATCGACACATTTTTACCGAAATTTCGAACGAATTACCGATCTCAAGAATAACAGAAATCACTCTTAACAAAGTCAGTTTTTTTATAAATTCTACCTCAATTGTTGATTAAGATGGCGGTATACGTTACTGCGCCAAGAAACAAAATTTTAGCGAGAAACCAGTTATTTCCCGCAGCTTTGTCTGCGCGGACTTTAGAAATTAAAAGTCGGGGGTTGGGGGGCGGCCCCACTATTAAAAGAGAAAAAAGAACCACAGCAGAGAAATAGACAAAATTTACCTTTCTGGCTTTGTGAACATAATTAGAGTGTAATAGAAGACGATATCATCAACCCTACGGCATGTCACTGGATGCGACTGGCGTACGACCGTGAGGATTGGTGCTGCAGGGAAGAGCTCTGTGCCCCGCAGTGGGTAGATGTGGGCTGAGCATGATGATAAACAGAAGACGGGGGAACAACTCAACAACAGCAAAACAAATTAATTCGTAATTCACATGAAGACGAAGGTCAAAGACGTAGGCAAGCAAATAATGCGACTAAGAGAGATGGGCTGACGTTTCCCGTCAGCGAAGATAGCACCAAGAAACTCTACGGGGATGTAATTTTTACAAATAATCTAATCTTCTGACAATTTTATATTAATATTCTAGTGGCAATAAGATGTATCAAAATAACATTCTAACAAAATAAATAAATAAGAACAAAGACAAGCTGTAATAACCATAACTTATGAGAAACTAGACTGGACAAGTCCCCCCAAACAGCACGAGTATGACTTGTGCACCAGCAATCACCCCCCTCGCCATATTTGAGGGAGGGGAGCAACCCGCTACACAGAGCCGCCCCGCTAGAAAACACATTTTAGTGAGCATGACCATAAATTCTAGTTTCTTGGTAACACACTTATATTCTACGATAAAACTAATAAATTGTTATGAGTCACCCTACATAGCACGTTTGTACACTTCATTATATTATTAGACTATTAAATTACTTTATTGCCTTTGTAAACGTAACGTTTATTATTATTATCATTATCATGGAGCTTACTACTGTTTTTCAATTTACACGGGAACACAACGCTTTCTCCACAATTATCTGAGCTAAGTTTGTCACATGTAGCCATGCGTTGAGATTCACTGTTTCAAAAAACATTGTCTAAGCAAGTTGCAGATGAGATTGTGATCCTTGTTGGCTGATTAAAATGATATTTTTAGATCAAAGCACAACAAAAAACTGTAATTTATCACTTAGTAGTATATTATACACTTTCTAGTATATTAACATTAAAATCGCCACAAAAAACTAGGTTTTTTGAGGTATTTGAAGTTTTTTGAGAACTTCTTCCATAATAGACTCAAACACTTTAAAATCAGCTGATGGGGTCTGTATACACAAACAACTATATGATGATCCAGCTCTACACATGATAACTCTATAATGTGGTAGGAGCGGTCTCCCCTAACACAGGTTTTCGTTAACTTAACAGGGGAGTCCTAAGACCTGTGCTGTAAGATTACTAAAATAAATAGTCTGAACAGACTATTTATTTTAGTAAGTTTACAGCACTAGTTGTCTATTGAACAATAGACAACGATACAAAGTATTTCCTCTCCTTAAATTGTCAAATGTTCCCAACGTAAATTAATGCCCCGCCATGGATACATTTATTCCTACTAAATTAACTAGCAATATGGTAATTACTAATAGATGGTAACAAAGTATTTTTTCTGAACCAATGTTCAGTTATACACATAATGTCGACTTTACTAAACTCTAAAAACAATTCTAATTCTAGTGCTTTTCTGGAAAACCCTGTATATTCTGATGGAAAATATGAAGGTTACCAGGTTTTTCCATTATCTTCGCAATCAGTTTAAATCAACAGATTTTACAACTGTATCGCATATATTATACGCTAACTCTAAATGTAGCTACTTGTTTTTTTGTTTTATGCGACAGGTACAAGTATCCTGAGTCAAAGTAAAGTTATGAATAAAATTATTCATGTCGAAATATAATATAGCATCACTATGATCACACGTTATATTGTATATGTGCATGTTCATTCTATGTACACTTTTAATTTGTTTATCCGATAAATTAGATCAATAAGGAAAATTACATAGAATAAACTTGCACTTCGTCTTATTATATAAATTGAGCAGCACGTCTATACCGGTATCTAATGCACTCCGACTAATGTTCGAGTGGTTTCCAACCATAATGGTGGTATGTTCATCAAAATTCCCTACTTTACTAAAGTTTTTATAATTTCCTCAAAGGAACTATTAGGACAACAAATATTTGTCACTTGTTGCCGCCATAGTGCAAAAGCACACCAAAATCTACACCTAATTTATCTGAATAAATTACAGTTCTTTTCTTTGCAATTGTTCTCTGAGCACTTATTTCGGTAGTTGGCGGTACACGAGTGGAGGTGAGTGGCAGGATACTCCTGCTGGGAGTTCGGTGCGATGCACGTGCCGGCGGGTGGCGCGGCATTCACGGCAGCGAGCGACGCAACGCGCGTAACGGCGAGCGGCACGGCCCTCGCGGCAGCGTGCAGCATGACACACGCCTCAGCAGGCAGCGCGATACGCACGACACCGAGCGGCGCGGCGCTCACGCTGATGAGCTGCTTTCTCGACGATGACAGCGACGCTGTTTCTTGGTCGGGACAGCGGTGGACGCTGCAACACTCACGTTGGGGGGGTCAAGACCAGAGTGTGTGATGTGGGCTCTTCCTCCTTGCTGGTCTCATCCTCCTCGTCCTCAATTAGAAAGCTCACCAATTCCGCGTTCTGGCACTGTAGCTGTACTAACTCAGATGTCGCGGCTCTGAGTTCGACTAACTCACTCTTTTCTTTGGCATAACATTGGAGTGCGTTTGCCAGGAGGTCACGTAGATGCTGGATTTCTACTCGGGCATCTTGGAGGTATGACTCTTAACCTAACCTGTTTTCAGCCTCCAACTCCGCCGATGGCGTGGCACCGATGTCAGATGTGATGATGGTGACTCGAATGTAATCTCGAAGGAAGCGGTGGTCTCCGGTGGTAATCTCGAAAGAAGCGGTGTTAGACTCAACCTCAGATATCGGGCAGTTCTCGTGAAGGAATTACTGTGTTTGTTGCGAAAGCTCGAGTACTCTCTGTAAGTTTGTGTTGCTGACTGCTATTATTTTATCTATTTCCATTATTTGTTTTACTTCTGATAGTGAGAATGCAGTAGCCACATTTTGAAGTTCCATGTTCAGCTCTAGATCGGTGACTATTTTCTGATATTCTTCTGTTCTTTCCTGGAGCAATCTTGTCCTGAATCATTAAATTTCTTATTTTCTGGTGTCTGGCAACTGTTAAGCTTCTGTAGCCGGTTTTGGGTCTTGACAATAGCTTTATTTATTGTTCTAGATTTTTGATTGTATTTTCTTGTTTTTAACAGCGGTGTTACAACAACATAGCGTCACGCCTTTTCCCATACGGAGTGGCAGAGGTACATGTATGCCCACTTTGAGCCAGATATCAATACTCCATTTTGCGTGACAGGGGGCTAGCCCATCGCCGCAGCTATGGAGTAATGAAGGTGTTTTACATCACCGTTAGAACGTCCGTATAATGTACTTAAGATAAATTAATTATCTCATTGTTCAGGAATCGAACCTGCATCTCCTGTGTGAGAAACAAGCGTGAAACACATTAGACAGCGGTGTAGTTTTCTTATTAGTATTTGTTATGTCGTTATTATTGGTTTTGGCTGTAGTACTGGAGTCATATGATTTTACCTGACCAGTTCATGGTACAGAGAGATGTTTTTTTCTGTGTCTACCTCAGCCTTTTGGTCCATCAGCTGTTGGATAGTTTGATTTGGTTCTAGTAATTGTCGTTCAAGCGCTGATATTCTCTGAAGGGTCGACTCATGAGTACGGTAGCACTCTTCAACTGAGTCTAACAGATTTCTGAGCTGGTCTCGTTCCGCACAGGCATCGACCCAATCACTATGCAGCTGGCTCAAATGGCTTTTAAGATTATTATTTGAGATAAGAATTTTCTCAATCTCCAGGTCGCTGTCAGCTCTCTCTTGTTCATATTTAGCATGTAGTTCTCTTGAGGTCAAAAGATCTTGAAGAGCGTTGTGAAGCTGCAGGGCGGTCTCAGCTCTGCGCGTTGTCATCTTGGACTCCAAGCTGGAGACAGGGTACAGCAATGTAGTGTTCTAATAATAAAGGGAATTTAAGGGAGGCGATTTGTGTTTGTTTATATGGTTGTAGTACTGGCAACCTGTTCATGTGAAAACTAATTTACCTAATAACTACACAAAACGTTAATTCGCACACTTATTCTATGATAACAAATCAGTCAGACTAGGTAAAATTTAATAAAATGGACTTTATCCTTAATATCAAGTAGGTTATTGTTATTCTATTACCTAACTAAATTAAAGCTATGTTATAAAATGTAGGTACTTATTTATTCTTCACCTAAGCTACCGCAGTGTTTGCCCTGGTATTTCGTTTGCAATTCAAGTGTAAACCAGTTCACAATTTAACGGTTTTATTATAAACCGCGTCCTAATGTAAGCAGTACGGTACGGTTTACAATTTATCGATAGTTTTTAAACTAACGAGAAAAAAAACGCTAGATAAAAAACTAACGGTTTTGACAGTCTTACGGTGACATATACATAAAATGTTGAGCTTGAAGAAACAACTTTCTAGAGTTAAACTCAGCTTTTTGCTGACTGCAACTGTAACTTGTTCATAAATTTGTTAATAATTTTAATATAATTAAATCATAATTTCTTATATATTTAAAATTAATTACATTCAAGTTCGAAAAGGCCCTAATAAATTAGGATTTATAGATATTTTACAGCCGTTTAGAGATGCAATTAAATTATTGATGTTCAAAATGTTCATATGAATCTTATCTTCTTCTATCTCGCTTAAGCATCTCCAAGTCGCGCTGTGATTAGTCTCCGATGTTTCCGTCCAATTGAACTTATAATAAACCGTCCCGTCCCGTGCCGTGCCGTCCACCTCCCGATTTCCCGTAACGACTGTTTGATCTTATTAGCGAGGAATTTCACTGGCGCGTGATTGCATAAAATTATCTATTTCCACCGAAAGTCGAATGACGGAATGAGGCTAAGTGTTCTGTCAGGCGATGCGTTAGCAATTGGTCTCTTGACACAGATTGCTTTTCATTTTAACACTAGGAACCCCCAAGTTTTGCTGAGCGTACTTGTGGTCATATTATGTGTTCCTGAAGTTCTGGATTCCTCTTATTGTGGGTAATAATAATACTTCAGTCATTTGTTTTATTGCTGGAAAGGAAATATTGTCAAAAAGCTGTATGTACATCCACGGAACTGTTTTTCCAAGGCTAGAATTCAATTGCACATCAAAAATACTGATTTGCACAGCAAAAACACTTTTTATGTTTTAAATATTTTATGTGTACTCAAGTTTATGTTTTATGTATTTTTTGTTGTTCTTACATGTTCAACATAACACGAAGGATAAAGGGGGCTTCGCTTCGCTCACCCCCTTTACCCTTCACCTAAGCTACCGCAGCATTTTGCCCTGATATTTGCTGGGCAAATCAGTATTTTCGATGTGCAGTTTAATATTTCCCTTTTTAGGGTTCCGTACCCGAAGGGTTCCAAACGGGACCCTATTACTAAGACTTCGCTGTCCGTCCGTCCGTCCGTCCGTCCGTCCGTCCGTCTGTCACCAGGCTGTATCTCAAGAACCTAGCTAGCTAGAGAGTTGAAATTTTCACAGATTATGTATTTCTGTTGCCGCTATAACAACAAATACTAAAAAACAGGATAAAATAAATATTTAAGGGGGCTCCCATACAACAATACCACATACAATCTTATGGATGCACCTGGTTACGTACATGGAGTGTGAAAGTAACCGCACCATTAACTTTGTAAACAATATTTTGCTGTGTAAAATTCAAACTATTCACTCCACACCATCGCTTCCATTGAACGGTGGTACGGAACCCTTCGTGCGCGATTTAGACTCGCACTTGACCGGTTTTTTCGAATATGGCGGCGCGAGCGGCAAAGATACGAGGTGGCGAAGTAGAATTTCGGAAAGACTATAACTATATAATGTAGTCTTTCCGCACATACCTACTATAAAATAACCTATTTTAAAATCTCCAGGAAAACGTATCGAGTATCGAATGTTTGCGCACCAAATGAAGCATGCAATGTACCTAGGTACTAAAAGTGTCCGGTCCGTAATAGTAGTTTATGTAACTGATACATAATGGAGGGCATTAAAACTCGAGAGTGGGTTTCAATGCCTAATTATGTACAGTTACATACACTAGTTTATCTACCTACATTTTATAAGCTCTCTTTGATGTGTTCAGGAACCGCATGTTTGACCGGCATTGTGGCATTGAGTTGTTTAGCTTGTTCAGTAGTACCAACTTCACAGACAAAGTAGGGGCGGCACGCAGGCGGGCGTCGGCGTTCGAAATTTGAATGTCATAATATGTAGAAAATTTACACATTATGGTCATATTCAGATAAGAAATGAGTTTTTACAAAGTAGTTTAACATTATGCTAATCGTAACGTGCGGTTTTTGGACGCAGTAAAGACGGTTTATGATACGTGTGTAGGATAAAAGAAGAAGATCTTTTCCGCCTTCTAACCTCAAAATAGCATCTTCGCCGCTTGGTGTTGGGTTCTCCGGCGGAAATATTATATTCATAACTCGTTCGCAAAGGCATCTTTACGAACCTCGCTACGACCGCGCCTTCGGCTCGTGCCGTGAACTTCTTAGTTCGTAAATACAGGCCTTTACGAACTCGTATGAAATGTACTGATCTATTACATCCTGTAAAATATCTCTGTTGTTTGAAGAGCAAATACTGATCCGGATTGTCCCTCTCATTTTATAACCAAGTCTTATGAAATGGCGTCTATATTGAATATCCGTTAAAGTAAGGAGGACTTATACAATAATGAGCCAACAGTGTATATTAGCTTTGCGACGTCGCCGGTCCTTCCTTGAAGGCGGGATTTACATGGCCAGAGTCTTATTTTAATTCATCTTCAAAGGAAAATTTTGCTGCATGAAAAATATTTTTTTTTTTAAATATCACTTACCCATATATTTTTGGTCTGATTATTTGAGACCCTGGGGCGATTTTAGTGAGAAAAACTTTTGCTTGGTGATATAATAATAAAAAACTTGAAAAAAACATATCTCAAGGAGTCGAGATATTCTCACTTAACAATCGGAATTATGCTAAATAACTTAATCCACAACGCGGGTCCGACGACCCGAATGGCCGAGTCGGCAGTGACCTTGCCTACGAAGCCAAGGGTCCCGGGTTCGAGTCCCGGTGGGGGCAAATATTTGTTTGATGGGGACGGATGTTTGTACCCTAGTCATGGTTGTTTATTTATCTAAGCATTATATTTATCTATATAAGTATGTGTGACGTTGTCTAGTACCCAAGATACAGGGAATCCTAGTTTGGGGCTAGATCAATGTGTGTAAATAGTGTCCAAGTTATTATTATTATTATTATTGCTATTGATAGGTTAGAAAGGTCGCTGTTGAGAAAAACATGGCTATTTTATATAAAATAAATGTATCCCATTTAATCTCCCCACCGGACATAGGTCGTTAACCAGGTACGACTGAAATGAGCCATGCTATATCACGCTGGCTCAGTGCGGATTTATGAAGGGTTTTACGACTACTACTACCAAATAGCGATAGAAGCCGGGACTCAGCTTAACGTGTCATCCGAAACACGGAACGTCCGATAATGTACAGTACCCGGCGTACAAGTTAAGCCACAATGCGGCGTCTGCGCAGGGTAAAATGTTTCTAAAACAGTCGTTTTTACCTGCGCAGACGCCGCCATTGTGGCTCAACTTATACGCCGCGCATGATACCTACTTAATAGAAATCACTTACCTCATTGACTCATGCTCATCACCGGATTAGAAACTGCATATCCAGCATGAGAAGTAAGCCAGAAACCAACTAGACCACGGAGCTCTAGAACTGTATTAAAAGTGTTTATTGTATAATGGTGTAACTTGATGTGTATCGCACTGTACCAGCTATGTGCCTGCTATTGGCTCTGTGGACTTCCGATTAAACTGTACATTCTAGCGGAGACAACTGCAAATTACCAACTGCGCCAATATTGACCCTTATTAACAGATTTGAGAAATATTTCGGCACGGAATTATCTGAATAAATCGTTAAAGAGAATAGCGGAGACGTTGCTGATTATTGTGAGATGATTTTCGGAGTTAAATTCCTATTTTGAATAGGGAAATATTAAACTGCACATCAAAAATACTGATTTGCACAGCAAATATCTGGGCAAAATGCTGCGGTAGCTTAGGTGAAGGGTAAAGGGGGTGAGCGAAGCGAAGCGCCCTTTACCCTTTGAGTTAGGTAGAACATGCAAGAACAACAAAAAATACTTAAAACATAAACTTGAGTACACATCAAATATTTAACACATAAAAAGTGTTTTTGCTGTGAAAATCAGTATTTTTGATGTGCGATTCAAAAAAATGTATTTATTTGTGAATTCAAATACATATTTCATAGACAGTACTGATAATAGGCCTTTGCCGATAAGGCGTGGTGCAGAGCGAAAAATATTTGCATCTGCAGTATTTTTGTGTCTTGAAACACTCGCTCTTTCAAGACATCCTCGGCTGCGACCTATGTAGTGAAATTAAAATTATTTCATTATTGCAAACAAATATATAATAATAATAATAATATTAATAATACCTTGGACACTATTTACACACATTGATCTAGCTCCAAACTAGGATCCCCTGTATCTTGGGTACTAGACAACGATACACATACTTATATAGATAAATATTATACATAGATAGATAAGCGTCCATGACTAGGGTACAAACATCTGTTCTCATCAAACAAGTATTTGCCCCCACCGGGACTCGAACCCGGGACCCTTGGCTTCGTAGGCAGGGTCACTGCCGACTCGGCCATTCGGGTCGTCGTATTTTTTACTAATACTATGTTCTTCAAATTTGTTCACAATATACTATACTTCTATGTTTATTTATCTTTATATATATATAATTCTACTGTACTAATAATAATTCTACTAAAAGTACACTTGGTGGGTCAGAAACTTTAAAAAAACAGTAAACGTAAACTTTGTTTAAACGATCACCAAAAACTCGAAAATCAAAAACCAATCAATTCGAAACGACCGCCAGAATTAGTCAACGATCACCAAATTGTGTTTGGATAAATGATCAACAAACTTCTTTATATGTTTTGTGTACACGTGTTAAGTTTATGTTTTAAGTATTTTTTTGTTCTTACATCTTCAACCTAACACGAAGGATAAAGGGGGCTTCGCTTCGCTCACCCCCTTTACCCTTCACCTAAGCTACCGCAGTATTTTGCCATGATATTTTCTGCAACTTTTGGTGATCATTTACACATTTTCTCATAGGAAAAAAATATTTTGGTGGCATTTAAGTTGTTCTCAAAAGTAGACAAGGCGAGCGAGCCGAACCACATATCTCTTACAAATCTTCAAAAAAATACGCTTGCTCAAATACAAAGGATACTATAAAACTACAACTCGTAAGCGTAACTAAATTACATCACGGAACCAATTCTAATCAACAGCTTTGCCGCAGAAGTATTTAAGGTGAACCATAAGTCCATAAACCTAACCTAACCATAAACAGAGATCTCTTCCAAATCTTCAAAAAATACGCTTGTCCAAATACTAGGGAAGGATACTTTAAACCTACAACTAATACCCGTAACTGAATTACCTAACACTGAACCAATTCAAACATGCAGCCTTGCAAGCCGCAGATGTGTTTAAGGTGCTTCTCTTGAAGCCGGGGACGTGCCACGGTCTAGTATTGACTTTGTGTAGCGCGCAGGCGCAGTGGTACCCCGATACAGGGTAGGGCCCTAATTCAGAAACCCGTTGGGGGTACTGGATAGTGGACTGATATTGGGGGGAGATCGAACATCGCAAAAGTTAAATAAATATGGGTCAGTTATCTTTTCTCTTCGATACTTCTTCTTAGATCGATCCTGAAAGACGTTTTCTGCCAGTGCATTAGTTATGAGCACAATAATCCTAGAAATTTATTGATCTAAATCCAAATACGCAAAAATCTGTTGCACGCCTAATAAAAACTTCGAAATGGACGTTCTGAAACGAATTAACTCACCTGGATATTGTCATTCACAAACATTCCGAGCACAAGTATACACGCCGCAGAGTCAAAGCATTTTGTGCGGTCCGCTATTTCGGGCTGTTTCAGCTTTTCGGACGTAATTTGGTCCGGGCTGTGTTGCGGTGCGGTGCAGTTTCATTGCGGCACTTTGGCTGAAATGCTTGCAGTGCAGATTATCCGGGGAATTGTAGGCCAACAAATTGCCGGACTTCCGCTGCAGAGAAGGGGGGAGCTAATTGCTGGATTTTATATCGGGGTTTGTTTCGACATAGGTAAATAGGTTTACTTACTTACTGATAAACCGTTACGTCTGGCTTCGCATATTTTAATCTAGCGATTGGTAATTTTAGTGGATATAAAAATAAAATAAAACGTTAAAAATGTTTTTAGAAATTCAATTAGTGCACTTGTTTCTCTGCCACCCCATATGGAATATTTACCCTTTATATCGTGTAGCTGCTTGTTGCTTCAGCGAAACTAACAAATTTCTATCTTTCCTATAACCACTTATTAGTAAGGAGCTAAGGAGTGAGAGGCCCGGTTTTGTATATGTTACGGTCAACTCAATAAATCCGGTTAGTAACATAATTACTGGTAAGTATTCATACTAACGACTGATATTGGTGAATGTTATAAATATAGCCAAAATCAGTCCGACTCTCTAATTTAACTGTGTAAATTAGAATTAATCATAATCATAAACCGTGTGGTGATTATATATATTAACTGGTTAATGTGATAAATCTTACTGTAATAATTATAATTACTTTAACCATCGACATTGGTAAGTATGAATAATAGCCGGTTAGTATGCCTAATAACCACCATTATCTTGACCGTAGCATATATACAAAAGCGAGCCTCTCTGCCATTTCTGTGGTAAAAACCACAACGAATGGCTAAAAACAACAACAGACCAACGGAACAACACATATAAATCAAAATGAAGAACAATCCATTAACTCAATCCAGAGCAGAAAAAAACAAAACAGAACGCTGTCTGATTGGCTGACGAGTTGGCGGGAGAATGTGATTGGTCGACCCGCGCCCGCTGCGTTCGGATACGAAACACGATACTTTTTAATAATGGCTTCTTTAGCTAATGCGATCGACTTTCATATTACTACCAATTTATTTCACAGACTCTGCCACACCAAACTGGCTTTTATCCCAAAGACAGAGAACCGTCGAGGTGGCTATCGAGATACGTTTGTGTACACATAGCCGTAGGTTAGTATTTTATTACACGAGAGTCGGAATGCGCCTAAGTGCGTTCATATTGTGGGAAAGGGGACTTGGTTTGGGATTTCTCGTGTATTGCGGTTTGATTGGATGGCTTTGTGTGGGATTAGCTAATGGGTCACCCGTTTCAACTTACTGTTTTGGTTTCGGTGGGAATAAAGCATTAATTATTGGGAAACAACAGTCTAATTTTAGCGATTAATTAGAACCTCCGTTGTTTACTTTATTATCACAAGATAGATGGTGATGAAATTAAAGAGCCACGCAATAATGGCTCAAGAAAGTTAGAAAATTGTGGAAAGACAAAGACAAAAGCTGTCATCTTGTGACTGACAAACGACATTATGATCACGGTGAATAAATAAACTAAGTAAGTACTAATGTCTAAATATGTAAGATACAGTACAAACAACAATTAAATACGCGAATCTCATTTACAAGTAAACATGGCCGTGGTGTGCAAACATGGAGTACTGCCCGTAATCGAGCCCTAATAGAAAAAACAAAAAGCACAATCTACGAGAGTGGAGACTAATCACAGAACAAGCACTGTAAGCATTATCAAACAAGCTATTGCTCAAATACGCAAGATACACTCGAGTCTCTCTCATTGATGTCGGTGGGCAAACAAAAATATCGACTATTCGATAAGGTACCAGCAAGCGAACAATCGATAGTGACCCCGCGCGACTGATAGCGCAGGGCAAATAAAATACGGCGACGGCAAAACCGAACGCTCGTTTTTCAGTGCTGGCTGGAAATGATGAGCTCTATAAAAATAGCTGCGTAAAAAAATATAGTGTTCGCTCTCCATTGAGTTTGGAATTTTCGGAATCGAGTCATTTCTTTGTGGAGGGGTTAATAATTAATTTGATGATGTTTTATGGAGATACGTTCGAATACCTTGATAATATAGCGGAATATGTGGATATAGGTATGATTGAAGACTTGTCTATCAAGATAAATATTGGGGAGTACTCTATCGCACGTTAAAATACATAAGTAAAGAACTCTTGCGGATAAAATACAACAATTATCAACATATTCATACAACGCACCAGATGTTATCATGATCTCACCTCATTTTCCCATAGCAAGTCCGAAGTTCTTATCGGAGCAGGCATACGTATGATAATTGAATATGCTCGCTTGGAACCATGACATAGTAGAGATATGCGCATAGATAGTACTGAGGCGTTAACTTTGCCGCCTTTTCCAGGAAATGGCGCGAAACATATTTTTAACATGAATCCGCCAAGTTGCTTTATCTACAAACTTATCGTTAAGATTATGAGTGCGTTATTAGATAATAACCGATTCAAATTTTCAGGTTACGACAGCATTTGTAATATTTCGGTTTGTTTTGATGACTCGTCACAATTCTAATCAATATTTGTCAAGTAACAGATACTTTTACATGCTACCTACGTATCTATTTTCACGAAGGGAGAGAATAATTAAAATACTTTTGTTTTATTAACTACTTACTTACTAGAAAGACTGAATAGGCCAAATAATGAAACTAAGTGGTCCAAAAAAAGCTCTCAGAATTTAGCACGCTGACGATTTAACCGAATCTATATCTAAGTCCTTTAACACTGTATCGTTATAACTCGAAAGTACTAATTGTACCCCCCGATAGCTCTAACAGAGGCACGAACCCCAGAACTAACTATATACTTACATAATAGAATTACTCATTATGCTCTCGCCATAGAATTCTGTCTTATGAGTACGAATTTTGTAGCAGATACATCGCTAACTTTGATTAGACCTCCCGAGATGTGAGTGGGACAAAATGGCCGCCGACGACGTGACGTCATCCTGTAACTGAAAGTTCAATGCACTTGAAGCTCTGCATGCGGGTACCTACGATGTAAATCAAACATTTGGAACCGCACTTTAGCTCTTTAGTTGTATTGTAGCTTTACATTTAATTGGTGAATTTGTAATTCCAAATTCATAATTTTATATTTTTTAGAGAATTAGCGTAAACTTAATTGTAAAGAATGCCAATCTACATTCCTTGAGACAGTGCAGTGGAGACATAACTTGGCCCAGTTGAGACACCATATAATAATAACTTTATCTCTAACAAGTATATCGATGTAGAAGTCTTTTTGTAGTCGCATTAAGTAAATTTGAAAAAGTGTTCTCTTCCCTCAAACTAGATAGGTAACTCATCATCAAAGTGCTGCCGAGAAATGACCACTCGGCCATAAATCACAACTTTGAGACGTGGACACATCGATCTTGCTAAAAGGGGGAGCTCCTTCTGGAAGAAAAGTTTTAGGGTAACAATCTCAAGTGATTTGAAGAGAAAGAATGCAAGAAAAATAAAAATTTACCTCTCCTCTGTAAGACTCTCACCCTAAATCGGACAATGAACATCATAAACATAAACATGAACAGATTTTCACCCACGTTTAGTCAGCAGTTACCAATCCTTCTTAAAAGATAGCTGGCCAGTTCATCACCACTTTGGCAAACTAACTAGATTTTTTTCCGAAGGCACCACCGAATAAAATGAAATTCTTTCATCACCAAAACAACGGCCCTTTCCATCTCTTCCCCGCGATGCAATACTGCTAAGAGCCGTCTGCCAATGATGGATGGAGTTTGTTGAACAAATAGTTTTCAATTTTATGCCGCAGTCCGGCCAAGCCGATAGGGACGGGACGGTCTCGCTATGATCAATATGCGACTTATGTGAAATCAGAGCAGTCAACTGTGGTAGTGTATGTGAGACTGCATGTCTAGTTAGACGTGATCTTAAAAATAGGAAAACCGTTTTCCTGGAATTGATTAACTGGAATTTTGTATTATAAGTTCTCTATTTGGTATCTACAGTTAAAAATATGGTAAACTTTATTTTAAGAAGAACTTCGAATTATTTTATATTATCTTTTATTTATTTATTTGTGTCATTTTTCCATCCTCCTCTTCGTTGTAAGATTTGTATGACTAAGTACTTAATTAACACAGGCATGTTGCATTTTTGACGTGTAGATGCATGCAACTTGCATAGATATGTAAAACAACAATTAATTTGACCGAGGCCTTAGCCTCAGTTTAGTATAGCCTAGGCTTTCTTAGAAGTTTATAAATAAACACAATCATTGGTTATATATATTATTGGTATGATGCTTGACCCAGCAAGCTCTTAGCTCAAGCAAAGCATGTCCCTTCAGCTTGGCCAAAAAAAATTGTCCGTATTTCCAGCTGAGCGGATGTTCTCCTCCATATGTCGCATTTCTGTACCGATTCTCGTGTAATTTTGTGAGCCGTTCGATAATTATATCGATTCTTTATGTCAATTCGGTTTTCTTAAAAATGGCGGAGATATGGGGTCACAAAGATATTGGTGCGGCTACTTTCATACTCTATGTACGTAACCAGGTACATTCATAAGTTTGTATTAGGTATTGTAAGAAAATGCCATCGGGTTATTACTTTTTATAATAATTTCACGTGATCGTCCGATAAACTTTAAGGAGTCGGGATGAGAGGGGGTGGAAAATAATGAAAAAAATATCCTGTGTTGCTTGCAAGGTCTACAGCTCACAGAGCCGATAGTTATATTTAATTGTTTTGCACTATATGTTTGAGCAAATGCTATACTCTGTTCAATCCATTATTTTACTTTTGACATTTCCTTATTGTTTACATTCGGCAATACTATTAATTGCAAATGTCATATATGTATGGGTTTGAGATGTCAAAAGTAAAGCGATTCGCCGGACAAACTATAGTCACCTATATCTCACCGCTCACATACCTCAGACTATGACTAGCACTCTTGCGCATACTACCTATACAAATAACAGTTTTTTCACCATTGTATTTTATATATAAATAACGACGATAACCAAAAATCTCTTTTTTACCACTTGTCTATATTTCACCATTATCGATCAATTTGAAAGTGGGGTAGTTATTCGGTTTTCTAAGTTTAACAACTAAGTACCATACGCAAACTTATTAACATATCCTCTATTGTACATACGTAGCATTGAACGAATTAAGCAATGACCCAAATAACTCAACATCTGACATACCTATGACAGCGACATAACTCGTAGTTCGTCGCGAATCGCCAATTCTGACGTTGTTATATTTAGTCAAAGAAATACACGATGAAAACCAAGAGAACGGGCAACAAAATCTGGTCAAATTAGTAGATCTTCCATGACTTTCCATTATCCTGTTATCTTTATTTAAAATCAGGCATAACCTGGTCGTCACTTCTAACTAAAAGTTAGACTTATACCGTGTTACTACAAAAAAGTTACACATATTTTAACCTCAAAACAAACGTCAAATCCTATACATTTTTGTCTTTGAACAAGTGTTGGACAGGAGTTTATTTTTTTGTGGTAAGGCCTCTAGTTATTATATTGTATTTAACGTTTGTTTAGAGATAGATGACGTTTGTTTAGAGAAGTGTTCGTGGCCTAGCGGTATTCGGCCATCGGTAAAGTTCGTGCGGGTAGCAACATCTGGCCGAGACGGGTACTGGATGGGTGTTCGGGTCTATGTGGCATTTGTTTCGGGTGCTTCTGCGTTTCGGATGACACATTCAGTCGTTGGTCCCACTATCGCTACTCGGTGGCTGTAGAAGCTTGATAACTTCTGACCGTCGGGATGGCCGCCAGCCCGACACCCCTCAATCCCCCGTACTGAGCCAGCGCAGTGGAGTATGGCTCAATCTTACTCGTATCCGGGCCAAACCCTGTGCCCCTCGGTGGGGACATTAATGGGCGATTTTTATTATTTATTAGAGATATACAAGGCTGAGACTATGTATGAAATTTCCGAGATATTAATAAGCTGCACGTCTTGAACGGCCTCGACGGTCGTTCTATATCATTATTTGTCTATGTCATCATCATCGTAGTACGTTCATGTATTACGCAACATTCGATTGACAAAGTCATACGGCCTTTTGCCAGGCCAGACGACGAGTGACCTGGTTATAAGGCCATTTGAAGTGCTTGGGTGGGCTGAGGATGGATGGGTAGGTGGTTCCGTCGGTTGCGATGGTGACTTTAATTTACTTTTTTTTTGTGACTTGCAAAATTACCACTAGTGGCTCTGTGAGCTGTAGACCTCGCGAGTGACACTTTATATTAACACACATAATAAAACATAATAAAATACATAAAACATAATAAACTTAATAAAACATACAAACTTATGAATGGAATATGAAAGTAGCCGCCACCAATAACTTTGTAAACTAGATTTTAAGCCTAACCTATTGACCTTTCACTAAAATTATATATTCTGTTACTCTCACGGTCTATCATAATCCAACGAAACCTCATTTGTTAAAATCCGTCAAGCTGTTTGGACTGCAGAGGTGTTTTGATTTTTTTAAACTGCCATATTGAAAAATTTCCAAAAACTGAATCGACAAAAAACCTATTCAGTTAACCTGATCACAAAAATTCACGAGAATCAGTTGAAAAATGCGGCCTGTAGAGGATAACATCCTGACACACATCCGAACACAAATCCGGACATACGAAAGCATTTTTGTCCAATTAGATGAACCAAAAAGCTTTTGATGCGTGTGTACGATACGCTTGTGCTTGAGTTAAATATGCTACGATCGTTTTGGTTTCACATTGAAATTAGTTCTAATCCGTAGGCCTTTTCCCATACGCGGTGGCAGAAGCATAATTGTGCCCATACTCCATTTTGCGTGGCAGGGGACTAGCCCATCGCAGCAGCTATGGAGCAATGAAGATTTCCTCTCGATGTTTTCCATCACCGATAAAACGTCCGCAAAATGTACTTCAGATAAATTACTTATCTCATTGGCACATTGCCAGCACCGGGATTCGAGCCTGCACACCCTGCGTGAGAACCAAGCGTGAAACCAACTAGACCACGCAGCATATTTTCGTCAAATCCCTGTAAATCGCTACTCAGAAGATAGTTCTGCGCCTGGGAGACATTACAATAATACCTTGGACACTATTTACACACATTGATCTAGCCCCAAACTAGGATTCCCTGTATCTTGGGTACTAGACAACGATACACATACTTATATAGATAAATATTATACATAGATAGATAAACAACCATGACTAGGGTACAAACATCTGTTCTCATCAAACAAGTATTTGCCCCCACCGGGACTCGAACCCGGGACCCTTGGCTTCGTAGGCAGGGTTACTGCCGACTCGGCCATTCGGGTCGTCAATACAACCAAAATATAACAACTAATTGGTGGTTAGATATTCCCCACACACTGATGACTGTTGTTATACGCATTCGAACACAATGCCACAATATCACACTCGACTAACAAAATAACGCAAGAGCCTGTCAACTAAAACGCGGTAGGAATTCTCGAGTGATTTACTATGAAGCTTGCGTTTGGTTTTTTGTCACTATAAGCGAGTCATCATCGGCCAGTGTGTAGGAGAGGAAAAAACTGGCGAAGCCCAGTAGCATGACTTAACAAGCTGAATGAGGGCGATATAAAATAAATAAATGAATAAATAAAACGCGCCGCCCACGCACTCGGTGCCTGTGTCCATTCGCTTGAGAAGAAATGCGGAGTTTTATGTGTGACTTGTGTTTTGTATGTGGTAGGCATTTTTGTATGGTTTTTTTTTATTCAGTAACGGGATCGAACGCTATTTGACCATCTAGGTTAAAAAAAAAGAAAGTATGAGAAAAAAATATCCGAAAAAAAATAACTACAGTAGCCTAATCATGTAAATCTGACATCTATCAACTTCGATCGCTTTTGAAACATTTATAGCATTTCCGTATTTCAGTAATAATAATTCACCAAGTTATAAACTTAAAAAAAATCGACTTCAAGTTCGAGTCCTATTTATTCCTCTCCTTTCGGGATGCGATGAAGTCTAAGTACATGAAAAGTCCTCATCAAAACTTTTGTTGCACGGAACCACAAATCAAAACGTCATGTTACGACCTCTGTGGCGCAGCGGTTGTGGCTCTGCCTACCATGCGAGAGGTCTCGGGTTCAATCCCCGGCTGGGGGTAAAGTGGAAATAAAACATGTCTTGGATGTTTATATGTGTGTGACGTCGCTGTTTCTGGTACCCACGACACAGGGTATCCTAGTGTGTGGCCAGAAGCAATGTATTTCCCTGTATGTAAATGTAATGTGTGTATTATTATTTTTGTTTTGTTGATTTTTTCAAAAAGCGCTGAATCTATTTTGATAAAATTTACAAGGGACCACCTCTGAAGTATGACCTACCATTTAACATAAGAATCATCAAAATAGATACATAATTAACAGAATAATCACGTAACAAACCCACAAAAAACAGTCGAATTGAGAACCTCCTCCATTTTGAAGTCGGTTGAAAAGTGCGGGTAATAAATAAAAAATCCAAATCCAAGAGTAGCTCGTAGCTCGGGTATCGTGAGACATTGGGCATCCGGTCCGGCGTCGCGCAGCGTCGACAATAAGAGAAGCAGCACGGGCCGCGGCGGTGAAGTGGCACCGTTTATGGTGGCTGTAAACCACCCGCGGAGAGGTGGCCGGGGACGGTGGGACCAAATGGACTGGGGGGGCTGAGAGGACCGAGATTTGGTGTGAATGAAAGATGATGTTTTAATTCTCTTGACAGGATTTTTATAAGTATTTAGGTAGGTAGGCTGAACCACTTCATTTAGGCCTACAATGTGTTTTCAAGCATACTACAATCGACAGGCTGTAAAATAAAGATGTAACTTCAAACGTCTATTTTTTATTCAAAATAGATTCTTACGAACACTTTTTTAATTTCATTTGAAGCTATATGCAAAACTACTACCGACTCGGAAAGTGTTATGGCTGCGGAGAAGAAGCGGCGCAAGTTATTATAGGGTCGTGTAACCATAAGTTATAGGGTCGTGAGCAACATCTAGTAGATAATGCATTGGATTTTTATATTCAATAACGTCGAAAAATATATAGGATTTTTGTATCAAATCTTTGATATCATCCATCCATTTCCTTGGAGATCCACATGATTCCAAGAATCTTCGTTTCCACAACGAGCAGGGAATTTGTTCGGGAATCCTTTTGCCAGTGCGCGAAAAACGCAGTACCTATTCAGTTGTTCTTTGTACAAGTTTGCAAATAGGAAATTCATTGGCAGCTCATTGACGGCAACTTTGTAAAGTCGAGGCTTCATTCACGACCTTTTTACTTGCGCTTGCAATTTCGCTTTTTAAACAAATTAACACCAGTCCGAGAGTCAACCCTTTTGTTTGTTTTATTGCTTTATTGGTGAGCCGAACAACACGTATATCCCACCGCAAGTCACCACAACTATTTCCCAAAACCGAAATAAGCCAATCTTAAAACCGTACAAATAAGATTGAGTTTGGTGGTATTTATCGGTTTACGAAGAGGGTTACGGTGGATGTTATCGCAAAGGTCCGAGGCCGGACGTCGTAGAAAATGACCGAAATCACTCAGTTGCGCAATGCCGACAAAAGTGAAAATGGCTGTTATTAAAGTTATGCTGTTCTTCACAAATGGGATGCCGATATCACTTGTCTTTCGGCTTTTGTGAGCATATAATTATTTTATGACCGTCGTGCTTTCGGGCACGGGTAATAGTAATTATGACGGGAAAGGGTTGAATGGCTTCTTTGAGGCGCCGGCTTTAATAAACTCAGAAGTTGAAAAATGTACTCTTTGGTACGATCTATCAAAAGTGGCTATTAAAAATATTATCTAATAAGGCAAGTATGTATTCTATGTATCATATCAATTTATCATACTACATTGCATTCTGAGATACAATTAAAAAAAGTTTATGATAAAAGTGAATTTAATACGCATCTCAGCAATTCCTTAGTTGATAGTTCTCCAAACTCATTTCTTAATAAGAAAACACTGTGTTTATTTTTGTAAATACTTATTTTTATTAACTCTGAAACTAACAGATGATATAGTAGATCCTATCTAGATTCGAGTATAGGATATGAATATTTATTTATATATCAAGAGTTAATTTAGCAACCCCATAGTGTTTGAGGGTGGTTTCATTTATGGTGTCATACAACCTTTTTGTGCACATTATCTTTCTTAGTGGGCGTTAGAAAATAAGCCTGAAATATTTTGGTAAAATTATATAAAATTAGAGTAGAAATATAAAGAAACCCTGTAGGTATAGTAAAACTTGTAAATAGTGATCTTGGATAAAATACATAAATAAATGTATTTACACGTAGTGACAACAAAATACAATCAAGGTAAACATATTATTTACGTACTCTGACAGTACCTATTTGTACAATAAATATTAATAAATATTTTCAAACCACAAACCTCCTGACGCCCACAAGAAAAATAAATGCTCAATTGATCCTTGATTATAAATATAATATTTCTATGGAATGTGCAGAAGCCACGATAGGAACCTATCTTACACCAAACACCATTATTCATAATCCTTATACACTGTGGCTTAAGAGCTATATTTACACAACTTATCTACATAGCGCGATGGTCGATGACAGAACGAGAATTCTTTTTACCTATCTAAGTAATAGTTTTATACAAATTTTATACACAAACACATTGCACTGTTTTAGCTCCACGATAGACATCATTATAAACACCACGGTTGTACCTCTAATGCAACTCGCTAAACATTTGCATCGCGACTCCATTATTCGTACTTAAGTGCATTTTGTCTAGAGAAAAATCCACGAAATATTGTAAAACAATTATTAACAATAATAGCGCGGCCATAGTACGATAAAAAACAGGGTAAAAAGGTGCCGCGCACGGGCTCCTTAGAGTCTAGACATCCACAAATTAACACCTTGCTAGAGACCTGCAAGAATGTGTCAGCCAATAAACAGAGGCTGTATTATTTTTAAGAAACGATAGAAGTGAAAACTTGGAATCTCACGCATCGACGAAACCAGCATAAGCTCGACGGCTCAGTCCTATTATTATGATCAATATATACTATGGACTCGGGCAGTTTTTTGTCACAGATCATATTGGTAGGTATTTTTACTTGAATTGGCAAAAAAGGCGTGAAAAACTCAATCCATTGCAATTAGCCAATCAGAACAAAGGAACCAATTGTTATGTAGATCTTTATAAAGAGAACTTTATATTAGGTCCTTATACATATGAAATTGGCGTTTTGTATGGAGAAATTGAAGTTAACTCAATTTTCAGTACAAAACATTTTTGTATTTTTTTTGGAATGACAGATCCTAATTTTATAAACTTTTTGTGTATGAATGAGACAACATTTAGCTAACAGAAATTTTTATATAATTTTTGAAAAGTGTCAGCTGTAAAAAAATATTACTAATATTATCATGAAAATGGATGACACTCATTTTGAAGATAACATTTTAGTTATCAAACTAAAAGTTAAAAGAAAATTTAATAAGTAGATGTAAAATATTGAAATTAATTTTAAAACAATAAAAAAAAAACTGGAAATAGCTATTGAATTACTCGAATTATGAACCCCTGAATCTGTAAGAAAAATTCGCCAATTTCATAGGTAAGCACCCAATATATAAATACACTTTATATGCTGAAAAAGTTCTGACTCAAAAGGGAACACGGTATTTGACTGCTAGTCAAAATAAGTGTATAATTTTGGGAAATCTCAATACGGTAACTTTGTTCACGAGTTCTATGAAATACTCTCATGTGACGTCATAGTCAAATGCTGTCTTTTTAAAACAAATTTGAGTTAATAAAATACAACTGCTGGTGATATAAACTTTTGATATTGTCAAACGTTTTTGTTGAATTAGGTTCAGCTTGAGACATGTTTCTAGATCTATTGGACTACTTTGTCAAATACCGTTTGAGTTCTTTACTGTTTGCAGTTAGCATTAATAACAAATAGTTTAACTTTGTGAGACTTTCAAATAAGTATGTATTCTATAGTTAAATAGTTGGATAAGTAACTGAATATTTAGTAGTGTTCTTGAAATCACTTCAACTGAAAAGAAAATGATGTTATAGTAACAGTAATTTGTTATTGAACAACTAGTACTGTCATTGCCAACTTCTCTTTATAGGTATATATTTTAAACTGTTTTATGAAGATATTTGATTTTTCCGACCGTTATTTTTGCACAAAATTATGTCCAAACTGACATGTGAAGTTAGAAAGGCTATAAAAAAGCCTGAATACATTTGGAATCCAACAAAGCCCAGGAGACACGGGCAGTGGATGACAAATGTATGGGACGCACTTCCCATACAAAAGATTTCAACGGCTTGCCTAAACAAATAAACAATTTTGTCCGAGTGCCAAATAGATAAACATTCGATCGTTGATAGCGTATCGATATTGATTGCAAGCTTTTCATGTGCTGTTCATACAGCGACATATTATCAAAATAGCTTGCGGCTGCAGGAGTAATGCAGTAATTTGTTGCGACACTGTTTTTTAATTTTGGATATATGTTTGTGATATTTTATTCTAATTATCCGTAAATTAAAGATGGCGTTGAGCAAAACTGCGCTGTATTACTAAATTCAGAGGGTCTGAAGCACGAGAAAAGGTCAGGTTCACAGGAGCCCGTGTTTCAGCTGTACCGAGAGTTAGGCCTAAGGTCGCCGCCGCCGTCGCTCGTCGTCGCGACTCAACGCGTCTACGCAATAATATCCACTAAATAATCATTTAACTTATAATCTAATATAACTATTTACACTCGCATCATTTACACACTAAATTTATAAACCTATTTACACGGTAGAGCGGTCGCGAGCGGAGCGGGGCGCGGCGCTAAACTATATCATTTTATCATATCACGAACACGAATCACGCTCACTCGGAGTCCAATATCAATAATTTAAAGTTTAATGAGATTTACATGATAATAATCGCACAGTTCGGGGGCGGGGGCCCACGGAGTAAAGACTTACTGCGGGGCGGCGCGGGCGCGGGCGGCCTACGCCAGCGGGTACTGTCACAAGGGCGGCTGCGCGTGTGCGTGCGCGTGCGCGTGGGCCTGCGCGTGCGCGTGCGCGTGGTGGTGGTACAGCGACGAGTGGTAGTAGTTGTCCGGGTTCTGCGGGTAGCCGTAGTTGACGTCGTACATCTTGAGGTCGGTCTTGGTGTCGGCGCCGGGCAGCAGGCGCGTGATGCTGAAAGGGTGCGGCTGCGGCGCGTAGCCGGCCGCCGGCTCCTGCTTCAGCTGCGCGTAGTGCTCGAGCGCGAGCGGCACGTGCTCGGGCAGGCAAAGCTCCGGCGCGTGCAGCGACGCCAGCAGCTCGTCGCGCATGTCCTTCTCCTCGGCGCCGCCGCCTACCCCCGCGCCTCCGCCGCCGCCGCCTCCGACGCCCGACTTGTCGTGCTCCCGCTTGTCGTGGTGGCCGTGCCCGTGCGGGTGCTTCTGTGTCTGGCGGATCGTCTCCTTCTTCTCGTCCTTGAAGCGCTTCTGGCGGCGCAAGAAGCAGCCGTTCTCGAACATGTTCCCGCTGTCGGGGTGCAGCGTCCAGAAGCTGCCCTTGCCGGGCTTGTCGGGCGTGCGCGGCACCTTCACGAAGCAGTCGTTGAAGGACAGCGAGTGTCGGATCGAGTTCTGCCAGCGCTGCTGGTTCTGCCGGTAGAACGGGAACAGGTCCATGATGAACTGGTAGATCTCGGAGAGCGTCAGCATGCGCGTCGGGTTGTTCTGGATGGCCATCGTGATGAGCGAGATGTAGGAGTAGGGCGGCTTGGCGTGCGTGTAGGAGCGGCGGTAGGTCTTGTCGTTGCGCGCGCGCTGCAGAGCGGACGTGGGCGAAGCGGCCTCCTGGTCGCGCGGCAGGGAGCCGTAGGGCGCGCCGGCGCCCATGCAAGACGCCATGGTGCTGGGCGGGCTGTAGCCGACGCCCGGCGAGCCCATGCACGAGCCGCCCGCCACCATGTTGTTCGAGTAGAGGTTCGGGTAGGGCTGCGCGGGCATGCAGCCCATGCCGTTGACGTAGGGCGGCGCGAGGCCCGGCGACAGCGAGGACAGGGCCGCCGACGTGGGCACGTCGCCGTACGAGAGCTTCTGCGAGATCATGCTAGCGCATCACCCGCGCGCGTGCGAGCCGACCGGGGGCAAACACCAGCACTGATTGAAAGAGTAAATAGAGTGCGGTGCGGGGGCTCGCGCGCCCCTCCACCTCCACTCCTCACTGCGGCGGGGCGGGGCGGGGCGGGGCGGGGCGAGGCGAGCGAGGCCCCGCCCCTGCGCGCGCAGGCCCCCGCGCCCCGCGCCCAGCCGCGCCGCCGCGAGCGCCCAGCCCGGCCCACCGGTAATAATAGCGCGGCGTCACGACAAAAATATGGAACAATTGTAAGTGCGTTAGCGGAGCCGCGCGGGACCAAGTACTCGTGTAGGGACGCGCCGGGACTACCACTGACAGATAGGCGGATAAATTATGAACCCTTTGTTCTCAGACGTTTCGGTTATGGAACTAGATAGAAGATTGTGACGTTTAACGATTTATCGTGCGTTTCAAAAAACCTTCGATTTCGTTAACTTTTCTGGCAGTTTCCCGCTGCTATCCGTTTCCCACTGGAACCAAGAGGACTAAATACTACTGTGAAATCGTTAGTTTAGTGTAAAAATGCTTGTGAAATCGGAGCTTTAATTTGAGAGTTGGTCAAATGGACATTTGAACGCAATCGTGAATATGTCTATTTCTAATTTATTTACGGATTAGACCATTAATGTGTTCCTTCGATGTATAGCAAATTGCTACGCGCGCGGTAGGCAAAACTGCTACGATTTGCTACGCGCCGTTACGATTTCTCCGTCGCTACGCCGATATTTGCTTTCTTTATATATTTTAAGAGTTCACACAACTTATTTTGATCCGAATTCATAATAAGGTTCTATGTTATAATATAACTCAGTGCAATAAAATTGTTTCAGATATATTTAACAAGATCGATCTTTCTAATATTAATTATTCTTCTCATAATGCTTCCACTTATTGCCAGTCTTTATGATTTTCTCTTTAGCTTTAAACCGATACAACAAAATATGTCCAGCCATTTTGTATTTATGTACATTTTTGTATAACATTCCCTTGAACTTATATTACACCAATATTATAAAAATTAAATTAAGCCATGGCTACAAAATCGATGCCACAAAAAAATCTAGAACAATATTAAACTCAAATCAAACACAAAGGTCAAACAAATATTTACTTCGTACATTACCGACGAAGTGACGTAAAAGTATGATAGCTTGATATTCCATTTACTTAGAAACCCGGTTTTGTTCACACTACATATCTATTGGTATGGAAAAACTCAAAACATTATTAAAACTTCTAATCTTTATGTTTGCCATATAAAATATAATAAAATATTAAGCCTAGTATTTAATCACACATCAAAAATACTGATTTTCAGAGCAAAAAAGGATCAACAAAAACACTTTTTATGTTTTAAATATTTTATGTGTACTTAAAAATAATTACTAAAGTATTTTTGTTGTTCTTACATGCTCAACCTAACACAAAGGGTAAAGGGGGCTTCGCTTCGCTCACCCCCTTTACCCTTCACCTAAGCTACCGCGACATTTTGCCCAGATATTTGCTGTGCACATCAGTATTTTTGATGTGCAGTTTAATATTTCCCCTATATTAATATGTATACGTATGTAGATTCAGCCTTCGTTCATATTATTACTTACTCACAGGAAATTAACCCAAACCTAATCTAAATCAGAAGAAGAGGCTGATTCAAAATATAATTATAATTTTAGTAAAATGTCGACATTTTAGTACATTATGAAATTGTTAAGTAAGTATTGTTCACAGATTACATTTGCTCATTTGCATCTTCCTCACCAGCAATACCAACTCCAACAGTGAGACTAACCCATGACATTTGAAATTGACAAAGTGATCTGATAGCCAAAACAAACGCAGAAACCATACAAACGAACGAACAAACGTGGCTTTTATTGCTTAAACTAGTAAAGATGAAGGCATCACAGACGGTCAAAGTAAACACATTAGCAAATGAGGTACAGAGGTGGCATCAGACATCTCCTACTTTTAATATGTTTGTTTGCCGCAAATTCCTGCGCTTCACGAGGCAAATTCGTGTTTGCTAGACGATAAAACTGTACGAATAGCGTGCTACATGGGAAGAATAGGCACTTGGTTCCTAACCGGTATTATGGGAGACAGGAGAATCTTGCTATTATTTCTTGTACGAGTATACTCGTCAGGTTTCAGGGAGTTCGGAGTAGAGGCTTCAAGAAGATCGCATGGTCGTTCTCGAGTCCTGTCCCCGGCGGTAAAGTATGCACATCGGGATTAAGAGGAGTAGTCACACAAGTTTGAGCTAGTACAAAGTGATTGACGAAGCAAATAAGTCGAATTTACACTGATGATTATCTCTGTATCGACTATACTGCGATTTTTAATTTAAGGCCAGATATGTAAACAAACAACTGTCATTTTCCTGTACTAAAAGCATAATATGAATGTCAAAGGCAACGGTTTTGTACTACAAAATGACAGTTGTTTGTTTACATTTCTGGCCCCAAATTAAAAATCGCAGTTTAAGCGTGAGTAAGTGTAAGGTATTTTTGTTAAAAATTACTCAGGGCATGTTCCAAGAAGTCCCGATAAGCCCTAATGAACAGATTAATCATAAATGTATGTGTAATGACAGATGAATCTATCAAATAGAGCATATCGAGACTTCTTAAAATACGCCATTAGTCAAACAACAACTACAATGATAAACATGATAGGCTTTTTTAGAGTAACGGTTAGTAAAATCTGGTAAAATATTACTCTGCAATACAACAGAGTTTTACTCACAAATATAGTTGACAGGGTACAAGCTTTTCGCTGAGACTCCACGCCCTCTAGGCCTATCTGAGAGTCTTACCTGACGCTGTTGAAGCACCAGTCAACCTTATCACACGATACAGATCTGCCGCTCTAGTCACCTTAATTAACAGCTAAACTAGTAAGTCTCATATATAATAGTAGTTTATGTGACTGCTACATAATTGAGGGCATTAATACTCATAATAATATCACTCGAGAGTTTTTATGCCTAATTATGTACAGTTACATACACTAGTTTATCTACACACATATCATAAGCTCTCTTTGATGTGCTCAGGAACCGCATGTTTGACCGGCATTGTGGCTCTGCAGTTGTTTAGCTTGTTCTGTAGGACCAACTTCACGCAGGCGGGCGTCGGCGTTCGAAATTTGAATTTCAGTACCAACTTCACAGACAAACTAGGGGCGGCAAGCAGGCGGGAGTCGGCGTTCGAAATTTGAATGTCATAATATGTAGAAAAATTACACATTATGGTCATAATGTGTAATTTTTCAGATAAGAAATTAGTTTTTACCAAGTAGTTTAACATTATGCTGATCGTAACGTGCGGTTTTTGTACGCAGTAAAGAGGGTTTATGATACGTGTGTAGATAAACAATCTAATATAGGAAGTTTAGAATCACACAATGATGCCAAAGCCAAGTTCAGTAAAATTTAAGGAGCCTATTTATGGTCTAATACAAAAAGCATGTGGAACTTTTGAGTGTCCCAAACTGAGTTGCAGGATGGATCTTTACATTTTAAAGAGTGTGAACTGTCATGAACTTTATGTTAGTACTCAGAAATAAGAGCCATGTTTTATCAAAAACATAAAAATATGGAACTTACACGCAGGAGCGGGTTTCGCGTGGCTTTAAAACTTCTTGCCATTCAAAACAAAGGTGTTGCTAGCGCAATCATTACTGCTGCCCATTTTAGATTACGCTGATGTGTGCTTCCTCGATATCACAGAAGAACAACTTAAGAAGTTGGAGAGGCTTCAGAACCTGGCTTTGCGCTTCATTTTTGGCCTGCGAAAGAACGACCATGTGTCGGATTTTCGCAACCAATTGAAGTGGCTCCCAATCCGACATCGAAGGAACCTTCATATTTTGGTTTTACTTTTTAAAATCCTGCGCAATCCTGGTGCTCCAGAGTACCTGCGCAACCGTTTCGCGTATTTACCGCCGCCCTCAAGACCTCGTCGTGCATGTGTCGCATCAAGGGACTAGCCTGTCCGATGGCCAATACCAGTTTCCTGATGAATTCTTACACAGTCCGTGCTGCGCAGATGTGGAACCTCCTGCCAGACTCTATCCGCGATGTGATAGTTTATCGCCTAGGTCATTCAGATCAAGACTGAAATAATACTACATATCTCAATTATCGTAGGTATTATTTATTTAAGTATTAAGCGTTTATATAGTATAATTATCTAAATAATGATATATATGTTATAAAATATTTATGTAATATTTGTGTTTATGTGTACCTAATATATTCTATTTTTAAATTTAGTTCTTATTTGCATAAATATTTTGTGATTAGCTGAACCCGCATTGTTTTACTGCACATAATTACTGGGTTGGTTGGAAGAGATTTCTTTTAGGAATAAGCCCGCCTTTGTACATCTTTTTTCCCACTGTGTTAATTGTTTTTACTGTTGTTCTATGCAATAAAGGATATAATAATAATAATAATAATAAAATTTGAAGATCGTTTCTGTAAGTGGCTGTTAATATTATAGTGTTAGTTATTTTGGTTTTGGTATATGGCATGTTACAAGTCTTTGTTCTAACCTTGTATAATAAAAACATTCTTTATTTAATTTATTTCCCAAAGCCGTGAAGCATAAGTATTTTTAAACAATTACACTAAACAATCTACATAATACGTACAAATGGGTTTATTGTAGGTGATTTCATATAAGACCTCTTCTATGGTAAAAAGATCTTTTCCCTTGTTTGGTCTCTTAAACTCCTGTCTTTTTTCTAAGTTTTCTCCAAACAGTTACTTCCGCCAACAACACAGCTTGACATGCTGGCATATATAGGCACCAAAGTTAAGCAAGTTAACGAGTAGCAAACGCACAGAAATACCCGTAAAGCAAAAGTCTCAAAAGTGTGAAATAAGACTTGTTTTAAAGCATTTTTAAAGGGTAAGTAGACACCAACCTGCCTAGGTCTATCTCCTGTAGAAAGTAACATGGCTGTGTCTTACAAGTTGTAATGGCTTATGTTTAAACGATTACCAAAAACGCACCTATTTTACTACCAATAAATTCGAAATGACTGCCAGAATGGATAAATGTCCACCAAATTGTGTTTGGATAAATGATCACCAAACTTCTTTTTATGTTTTGTGTGCTTAAGTTTATGTTTTAAGTATTTTTTGTTGTTCTTACATGTTCAACCTAACACGAAGGATAAAGGGGGCTTCGCTTCGCTCACCCCCTTTACCCTTCACCTAAGCTACCGCAGTATTTTGCCCTAATATTTTTTGCAACTTTTGGTGATCATTTGGTACCCATTTTGGGTAGGAAAAAATATTTTGGTGATCATTATATTTATGCCAGTTGTAATTTCACACAAGAGCCATCTTCTATGGTAAAAAGCTCCCTTTTCAACCGACTACAAAAAGGAAAAGGTTCTCAATTCGTCTGTTTTTTTGTGTGTTTGTTACGTGATTACTCCGTCAATTAAGAACCGATTTTGATGTTTCTTGTTTTGATTGGTAGGTCATACTTCAGAGGTGGTCCCATACAAGTTTTGTTAAAATTGATTTAGCGCTTTTGAAAAAACTACAAATTTAAAAAAAAATACACAGATGACGTTTTGGTTTGTGGTTCCGTGCAGCAAAAGTTTTGCTGAGGACTTTCATGCGCACAGAATTCACCGGGGAGGAAGAAATAGGGCTTGAACTTGAAGTCGATTTTTTTGAGTTTTTAAATTGGTGAACTATTTGATCCTTAAGGTGACTCCTTAAGAGAGCTTTTTAAAGAAATTGACATACTAACAGTAGCTAGTCAATTTATTTTCGAAAACATAATGTTTGTACGCAAGAACCTTACAACATTTTCCAAACTTAGCGATAGCTGTAATGTTAACCTAAGAAATAATCACAGACTACTTGCGCCCCGGTTTAGACTCGCGAAGGTTAGCAATTCTTTCAAGGGTCAGTGCATTCTGTATTACAATAAGGTACCTCTGGAGATTTTGAAATTGCCATTTGAGCAATTTAAAAAGCATGTTAAAGCGATTTTGTCAAAAAAGGATATTACAATGTTCAAGATTACTTAAATGACGGGACTGTATGGGGATAATCTGGCTCAACACAGACCTTGCTGTTAATAATTTTGTAATTATTTATTCCTGCTTATATTAATAAGCAGGAATAAATAATTACATAATAAATTACATAACAATTAATTTTTTCATATTTGTATTAGTTAAGCACGACCTATTTTTAAAAGAGATCTAAAAATCAATCTGTGGGAGTTTCTATGCCCTTCTTCTCCCACAGTGGCCAATGTAGAGAAGAGGCAAAAAATGACGTTTGCTAAGTATATGTAATAAAGTACTTTGACTTTGACTTTGACTTTGATCTCTCTTTAAAAACAGTAACGTTGAAAGTAACATATCTGTATTCATAGCATATAATGAGGACCTCTACTGCGCTGTGGTTGTGGTTCTGCCTGCCATGTGAGAGGCCCTGGGTTCAATCCCGGCTAAAGAAAAAGAAAATCCCCAGCTCTTGGATATATACAGGGTTACATTTAATCAGCTGACCATATTTTAGGGAGTGATAGTAACCGTAATAAGGAACAACTTTCTCCAAGAAACATATGGTCGCAAACGAAAAAAGTTTTGGGTTCCATAGTAACTTGTAAACAGCTGATCGGGTCAATGTGTTGAGCGACATTTTTTTTCCATTTGCGCCCATATGTCTCTTTGGGAAAGTTTTTCATAATGATGAGTACTATCATTCCCCAAAATATGGTCAGCTTATTAAATGGCACCTTGTATATGTGTGTGATGTCGCTGTTTCTAGTTCCCACGATACAAGGTGGTGTGGGGTCAGAAGAAATGTATGTGCCTGTATATAAATGTTTATGTTTATAAAGGTTTATGTAATGAGATAATTTCCATATACCAGTAAGTACCTAATGTAGATGAAATCAAATGTAAAACGGCTTCTGCAGCAAAAAGATCCTTTGGTCTCTTTTAAAATAATGTCAGAGACATTACGTTATAAGAAACTTTTCTCCCTACAGTTACTAGGTACTTTCCTCTAGAAAGTATTCTAAATATACCCAATTATACCAGCAGGTACATAATGGTGATCATTGGGATGATGACAACGGGGTGGATATATAAACATAAAGCTATGAAAAGTAAGAACATTAACGAAAAAAAAGGCGGTCAGGTGCGAGTCGTACTCGCGCACGAAGGGTTTCGTACTACCGTAAGTATAGTGGTAGGGATGGTGTGGAGTGAATAGTTTGTATTTTACATAGCAAAATGTTGTTTACAAAGTTGTTGGTGCGGCTACTTTCATACTCCATGTACGTAACCAAGTGCATTTAAAAGTTTGTTTGTGGTTTACAGATAAATTATCCACTCCACTTATAATAAAGATAATTTTGTGTAAATTGTATATAATTTTATATTTTCATACAAATGAAGAGCAAAAAGAGCCTATTGACTTTATTACAAAAATATCTATTCTGACTATTTTTTATGAAACATTTAAAACATCTACATACAGGCACATACATTGCTTCTGGCCCCACACTAGGACACCTCGTGTCGTGAGAATTAGAAACAGCGACATCACACACATATAAAAATCCAATACTTATTTTTTGTTTTCTTTTACCCCAAGCCGGGGTTCGAACCCGGAACCTCTTGCATGGTATGCACAGCACAAACTTCTGCGCCACAGAGGTCGTCAAACATCCAAGTCACGTAAACATCCAAGCCCTGTGGTTTTTTTCGGTCCTTATCTCCAGCCTGGGATCGAAACCGGGACCTCTCGCATGGCGGGAAGAGCCACTACCCACAGAGGCAATCCTGTAGCTTGTAACCATCCATATTTCATGAGAACCTCCTTATTGTTTGACCTCTTTCAAAAATACCGTCTGTTCTGACATTTCTCCATACAATCCCGCCTCCCGCTAGAAAGCAACATACACAACGAAAGTATTCCTTGGGTATGTACATACCTAGTGTTGGTAATTTCATATACGTCGCGGGGCGCGGCCGGCAGTACACGCATCCACCATTAGCCGAGATCCGGTATCGGGTTGCTCATGTGTGGCTTGCTCCTCAACGCACGACTGGAATATTGCTCGTTGGTTTATTGTGGGTAACAAGCGCGTCGTCTATAGTTGGTCAACTGTTTAGGTAACCTTAGTGTTTTAGGGTGTTACAACGTTGGAGGAAATGAAAATGGAGGTAGAGAGAATGGAGAGGGACATGGAGTGAACTGATGTACTGAGGACTACTTACTATACCTAGTCGTTGCTAGGATGGAGACAGTTGTATAAATTTATCACTAGATAGTATGACCTTCACTTCCGTAAGATAGTCAAAACCGTTAGTTGATAAACTAACGCGACAATTGATCAACTATCGACAGATAGTAAACCAGACCGACAGGGTTTAGAAATTACGTTTCTTTTGTTCTTCTTCTTCATCTTACATGTCAACCTAACACAAAGACTATTCGGGGGCTTCGCTGCGCTCGCCCCCTCAGTCTTCACCTAGGCCACCGCAGTGTTTGCCCTGGTATTTCGTTTGCAATTCAAGTTTAAACCAGTTTACTATTTAACGGTTTTAACCGTTAGTTTTTCAACTAACGCGTCATATAGTAAGCAGTACGCTACAGTTTACTTTCTGTCGATAGTTGACCAACTAACAAGAAAAAAACGTTGGTTTATCAACTAACGTTTTCGACAATCTTACGGTGACATATACTTACATACAAGCTGATGCCCGCAACTTCATCTGTGTGTTCCTGGAAATTATCGTTTACCGAGATAACACTACCCTCCTTCTGGTGCAATAGGATAAAAAGTATCCTATATGTTAATCTAGCTTGTAAACTATCTCTGTACTAAATTTCATTCAAATTCGATCAGCCGATTTAGCGTGATTGAGGCACAAAGCCACAAACATCTAAACATCGCTTTCACATTTATAATATTAGCTGGAGATAAATTATAAAAAGCAAATTTATCTTCCTCGAAACTTCTAAAAAGTGTTCTGCTATTCTTAACCCCTGACGAAGAATAGGGGTGTTATAAGTTCGCGTCTGTCTGTCCGTCGGTGTGTGTGTGTGTGTGTGTCTGTCCGTGGCACTAGCGCTCCAACTGGTGGACGGATTTTTGTTGGTAGTAGATTTCTCAGGGACGGTTTTTAGCCATGTTTTATTAAAATCGGTTCAGTGGTTCGAATGCTATGCCTGTACCATATGGGAAATATTAAACTGCACATCAAAAATAATGATTTGCACAGCAAATATCAGGGCGAAATTGCTAGCTTAAGTGAAGGGTTCAGGGGGTGTGCGAAGCGAAGTTGAACATGCAAGAACAACAAAAAATACTTAAAACATAAACTTAAGTACACATAAAATATTTAAAAAATAAAAAGTGTTTTTGCTGAACCTTTTTAGTATCAAATAATAATATTTTAATTGCAAATAAGTATTTTTGATGTGCGATTGAATACTAGCCGTACATTAAGACCTTGCTTCATGCCAAAGTTCATGAATCTAGGTCAACGGGAAATTTCCTATAGGTTTGGATTCCCTTGTGAATATCAGGCAATTTCAGCAAAATTGTGAATATATATGGCGGTATCCTTTAATTGCCTTTACTACATTTGATTTTTTCACAACATTAAGAGACCACAGACTTCGAATTCAAATTCAAAGCTTTATTTGTAACAGCATCTATGTGTACAGACTTGAGAAATCAATGTCAATTTCAATTTGACATCTTTACGCGTTCCTGAGAAAAATGGTCTTGAAATGAAACAGATGAACAAGTGAGTGAAGATTTAATTAATGTATCGGTGGTGTTTTAAATTTTAAGGCTGTCATATCAAATCTTTTTAAAACCCGAATCCTTATAAGTCTCTTTTGTATTTCTTCATAGGAGAATCATCCCGGTCACAAGTGAAATGCACGTTCCGTTGCCCTCACACACCGGGCCGACAACTGCGCGGTACGAAACACAATCGTATAGCTACTTAATACTTACACCGAATATCCCCTTACCGAATGCTCTCTCTTTGTCTTACTCTGCGTACTCTGCGTGTGTTAGAGAAGGATGGGGTGTTATGATAAAAGTGAGGCTGAATAGTTTTTTAAGTTTATGGAGAGAGAGATTCTAAGAACTTTTTCATTTTTAACATACAGGCACATACATTGCTTCTTGCCCCACACTAATCCTAGGTTGGGCAGTAACACACATATAAACATCTAAGACTTGGGGTTTCTTGTTTTTCTGTATCCTCAGTCGGGGATCGAACCCAGGACCTCTCGCATGGTAGGCAAAGCCACACCGCAGCGCCACAGAGGTCTTCTTGGCACCTTGGCATTTGTAGTAGCTATGTTGTTGTAGAATCTGCGATGCCATTATGTCTGTGTCCCCCTATGTGTTACGATGATATTTATTATCGTTCTATTAATTTACATTTTATTGATCCCTCGAGGGTTGAAATTCCACAAGAGTTAACAGTTCTACATGTTTTATACTGGCAACGCACAGTTGGATCCAAAAATCTAAAACACACCAGTGTCTCAAAATAACGAAGATATTAATAACAAAGGTCCTAATTACCCTGTTTTGATCCATCGTTCAAAACAAAGTCGTTTGTAAATGACAATTGAACTTCGCTGCATAGGTACTGATTATTTGTTAGCACAATGTAAACAAACTGTTTTCCGCACAAATAATAGTGCGGAGGCAGAATAAACAATTTTAATCATATTCAAATAACACCAAGGCGATGCCCCAATTAAATAATATATTTGGTAAACTCTACGCTAATTAGGTGGGGTACGCGTTTATTAGTTAATTTGGCATCGGATGCCCTATAAGCAGGAAGGATAATTAAATAAAATTGCCGGTTCCTACAACACTGACCTATCTGGGAAACAATTTACTGAGGTATGGAAGGAATATTCGGAAATACTTTTAGATAAACGGTTGTCCCTACTCTAGTAACTGTCAAAGTATATTGGAAAAAACGACTTATCCTCAAAATTAGGATTAAGGTAACAAGCTTGACCGCTCGAAAGTCACAACAGAACTGAACAAAACTAAATTGCATTTCCATAACTAAAGGAAAGATAAGACAAGACAACAGGTAAGCCGACAAGATTGAATAATGACACGCATAGTACCGTCTATTCTTTCGCTTTTTCATTCATAAATCCATGGTCTATTTTACGTTCTACTCCTGTTTTACAAAGTGGTAAGGTTGGAATTACAGTGCATTTTAATTTTTTTGGACTGCAAAGGTAAGAAGAGAGTTATGGATGTGTCGAGATCATTGTTATGGGAAGATGGAGTTAAAGTTGACGTGAGAAAGTCATCGAAGGTGGTGCTTACAGGTTGTCGTTAATACCTCACGTACCTCTAGGCTGTCTGTTGACATAAAAAACTTTTGGTTTCCTTCGTTGGTGGTTGGCAACGGTTTAAATGACAAATCTAATGAACGAATGAGCGCTTCATGAGGGAATTGTTATTCTCTCTATACGGATTCCAATTTTCCATAGCTTTTGTCTAATGTACTTATGTAAAAGTATATCTGCCTCAAAATCACAGCGTTTTTTCTCAGAAAGAAATTAGGTGAAAACCTTCCAAATTTATAAACCCAGATTTGATTCCATTCCACATATGTTTATCTTACTCTTAAAGCCCGGTGGGTCCGTTTAATGTTTCGAAAAAGGCTTATCCAAACAGCCAGCCACGCGATGCATAAAACACAGACACAAAAGACCTCGACTCCTATGGCCCAAATCATAAGTCAACAAGTTACCATTTTACAGTGTGGTCAAAAAGGGGGGGAACCTTTTCTCAGTAGCAACTGACTTAGACTTGTAAAATTGTTGCTTTATGGAAAGGCACAGATAAGAACGGCTGACCATTTTCGGCGGCGGGGACTAAAAAAGGGTATTTCAGCGCTAACTCGGTACAAACAAGATTAACACCGTCCACTCGCGGAGATGCATTAGAGTACAGACGCGATCTCGTCAGGTTGCCTTACCTCTGGGCCTTGAGCCGTCCTTAAAGACTTCAGACCGTCTTGAAAACTTCAGAAGGCCATTAGCCCGACATTGCAAACCCCACTTGCATCGCAGCGGCAGCGTGGAGGAGTATGGCTCTGTTGCCAGCTCCGTTGTTCTGTTTTGCTAAAATGAATGAGTGAGGAACCAAACTAAAATACAAACAATTATACCGCCAACTCAAAAGTTTGAGGGCCAATATAATTCATGCCGTCATTTGTGACGTGTGGGAGGTCACCAAAATTTTTCTCTGAAGTTGCTGACTTCTACGAGTATATTGCTTTTTTGCGAAGCAGTGAATTATTGAAGGTCCTACTCATATTGGTTCATCAATTCACCTCGACTTTCATTGTTTGCTTAGGAATTGATCTTTGGCATAACTTTTCGTGGAACCTCTGAGTGCCCATTTCATAACAAATTTTCTTTCGAAATTCTTCGCGGGTGGTCTGTATTGAGGCACTTTGTGCACGGCAGAAAAAACTCTACCAAAAAATATGAAAATAGGTATCACACTCAAAATTGAAATAATAGTATGGATATGCATTATGAGATGGTAATATTTTCAATGGGATATTGCTTTGCGCTCATGGGGCGTGCAACAGGTACCCGGATGGACCTCAAATAAACGAATGAAAAAACATTAAACAAATATGTACAATACATATTACCAATAACATTTACATAAATACACTTACATTGCTTCTGGACCTATACTAGGATACCCTGTGTCGTGGGAACCAGAAGCAGCGACATCACACGCATATAAACATCCATGACCTGGGGTTTCTTTGTAGGCAGAGCCACAACCGCTGCACCACACAGGTCGTTTAATACGTATTTATTTATTCACGTTTCACAGCAATTAAAACATAATATTAATTAATTAGAAAAAGAAAATTTAAAATGCTAATTACGAAGCAATACAAAGATAAAATAGAAATAAAAGAAACGAGAAGAAGTACGTAGCGAACTTCATCCGACCAACTACCAGCTTCACGGTCTCTGCATTTGGTTTGATACTTGGTCTAGTCTCCTAGGTGCAGGCTGCTTCGGCTTATTCAATGGAATATTTCGCTTATATAACTTTCCGCAAGCCGAGCCTATCCATAAGTCCATGCTATGCCCGTGGTTTCTCCATGTTTGTTTTCCTAGGTCAGGTAGGTGCGTCGGCGCACAGGTACGGCGATGAAAGCTCTCCCCACCCCCTTCACCCTTCCCTCCACACCTCGCGACCTCAAGAGCTCGTGTCCTCCGCGTTTTCTAACGTATTGAAATCTTGACTTTGCTTTTGGTTGAAACGTGCCTGGCAGGAAATAAAGATTGAACAAGATACTCCTATTTTGGTGGGTGATCTTGGTCGGATGGCATCTCCAAGATGGGCGCCAGACGAGGAGTTTATAGCTTGTTTGTAAGAAATGGTAATACTGAAGAGGAGAACTATACTCAGCAAAGGTCTAGTAGGCCTAGGTATGTATTTGGTACTCATTTCTCCATTTAACATTTATCTTTACAGGGTTAACGTGAAGCGATAGAGTAATAGATATTATAATATTTATAATGTAACAAATTGGTAAAAAAATCGACTTAAACACATTTTACCTATTCAATATACTTCAATATACCATATTGCACAAAAACAGATAACATAAAAAAGATAAAGGGAAAAAATGTACAAAATCGAGCTTATCTCTAACAAGAGATTTCTTCCAGCAAACCTAGAATGGGGGGGGGGGGGGGAAATAAATTACAGGTAGACCTATTTGCACAACAATAAATTTGTTGATAAAAAAAACTACTTACCAACCTAATTCATAATTTCTTTATTGCACACAAATGATATAAAAAGAGTTACATAAAATAGTGTAAAAAGCCGATGTTTAATTCCACGCCTGTACGAGCCCTTGCTGGCGGTACATTAAAACTTGATACTGATGATGATTGGTGGAACAGGAAAGAAGAGTGATAACTTGATAAATCACTTTATTTATGATGATTACAATTGGTGCGCACTTATTGATAGACGAATGTGAACTGATCGATGAATCTAACTTACAAAATAATGAAAACTACAATTAGACATTTATGCTGACGCTACTAAGTCTGACGATGCACGATGGAATCGTACATATTCCGGGGCCTGAGATGAGAAAAATCTTAAATAATTAATACATGTCAATTAAACCTTAAGAAACTTAATAAAATTGCACATCACATCAACACAGAACCACTAATAATCTGAAATCTTGAATTGCACCCTTGCGTTCTTGTCAGCGCGGGGGTGTATAGCAGGTATCTCGATGCTGTGGTTGCCCGCGTTGCTCGCGTGCGCGGTGGGACGGGCGTAGCCGGCGGACAGCGGGGGCAGAGCAGGCGCGGGCGGCGCGGGCTGCGTCGGGGCCGGCGGCGGGGGGGCGGGGGGCGCAGTGCTGTGCACCAACCATCCACATTGCAGCTTTCTGATGATTGTCATTATTCCAATAATGACTAAGATTCCGCAAACCACATAAATCATAGTGTAGTGATGAACATCGTGATAAGAGAGGTCTGTCGATATTACTTCTGCTTGCTTCAGCTGATTTATCCTCTCTCCTAACAAGGACAATTGTTGTTGCATGTCCTGTGAATCATCCTGTGCTAAAGTGGTAGGGATGGTAATGTTGATGATGTTATTTATCTGAGGAATCTTCGGTGCATATATGTCTGGTTTTAATTTAATTTCACTTGTTTGAATTTTGTGTGGAGTCACAGTGAAACTATCCGTTTTTATGACGCAGTTCGGACTCACATGTATTATACCGCTATTGCTCAGCTGATGGGTTGTCACCTGATCTTCGCATATTGTTCGGACTTGACACCGATTACAGCAAAAATATAGGTATGTATTTACGCTGTTGACCTCTTGCCATTTATTTCTGCATGTCTTGCTCATTGTTGTACATTCTGCAGCTTCCAGGTCACAAAAACTCTTGTCGTCTTTTAGGTGATACTCTGGTTTCAGGAGTTGACAATAATGAGTTTGATATAGAACCAAACAGAAACTGATGTCGGTCTCGGTCAAAGGAATGTAAATGTCCTTTTTCATGTTTAGCGCAATGTAATCCGATATTGGGACAACAGTGATTGCTTGCTGTCCTTTCGCTTCTGGTATCGGTATCATTTTCATAATTTCATAACTGTCTCGACTGATGAGTGGCAGTTTTATTTCGAAAAGAAGTACGTCTTCCAAAAATCTTGATTTTACTTGTAATAATCTGTAAATCTTGTAAACTTCTGTGTGAAAGTTCTCCAGCGGCAGCGACACATCTTTGGGTAAATGGCTTGCAATCGTCGTCAATTCCTGGGTGAGTTGTTCGGGAGTTATCAAGTGGTAATCGAACCGACCGTGGTGTAGATCGGTGATAGTATCTAATAACGTGTTTTGAATATTCCGTAAACTGAATAGCATGTTGCTTGCTGTTGTCGCTCCCATGTTAAAGGAACTAATGATGCGATTTCGTTGGGCTTCATCTTTCAGTTGCTTTACGGATTCCTCTATTGCATTTATATGTTGGTTAATCATCTTGCGTTGCTTTTCCATAGTATTTTCGGCTCCCTTTAATAAATTGAACTCTGCCTCTATAATTGAGGTCTGATTTTTCCAAAGCGATGCTATGTGTCTCTGATTGTCTCGAACTAGAGCGATGTCTTTCCTGTATTGTTCAGCGAAATTCTCATCCAATATTCCAAACAATCCATTAGCGAGATACCCGACACCATTGATAAGGCCACGGCGCCGGCGCTGTCTGGCAAGTCGCGTGCTCGACGTGTGCTGAGTAAGTAATACTTGGTCGTAGTACTCTAGTTCGGAGAATCCGTGCCGTAATTGAAGTAGTATGACATCACAGTGGGCTTGCTCCCGTATCATAATACATGTCTGTTGGAGCGTTTTTGTGTATTTGTTGAATGCGTCTATTCCATCCCAATAAGGTTGCAAGTTATAATAGGCGACAATTTTCCACTCGTCTTTAATCAGCATCATATCTGAGATCTTGTCGAAGTATATAGCTTGTCCTTGTCTGAATTGGGTCACATTTGTGTTGCAGTGAGAATCGCATACGAATGTTAGCAGCAAAAATAAGGCTGTAACAACTGCACTGAGTTTGAACTGGATAGGACTGATCGCACTTGTTCGCGTCGGTCTCTGTAGGGTAGCTGTAACTACGTCACTTGATTGACGTGGTTCTACCTTCTGGCTCTGAGGTCCCGCATCTTGATCCTTATCGTCGTTCTCCAGTAAAGGTGAAGTTTTTACAACAGGCCGTTTTAAAAATCCATTCTTCGTTTTCAGCGTAACGACACGTACGTATCCGTCTTTGCCTTGGTGCAATTCCGTAACTCGACCCATCGCCCACTTGCCTGGGGGTAGATGTTCATCATGGATCATGACGACGTCGCCGACTTGATAATTACGCCGCGGATTTTTCCACTTGCTTCTGGCGGCTAATTGTATCATATATTCTGAGACCCATCTCTTCCACAAATCTTGCAATATTTTTTGTGTTAGGTACCATCTTGTGCGCTGGTCTTTCTCTGTCTCAACCAAGGTAAGAGTTGGTCCGCTGGTTAAGAAGTGAGCAGGTGTGAGATAATTCAGGTCTTCCGGATCTTCAGATAAGGGACATAATGGCCTTGAGTTCATGCAACCCTCTATTTGTGCAAGGAGGGTTGAGAATTCTTCATATGTAAGGCGTTGGTCGCCGACCACTCGTTTCAGGTGGAATTTGAAACTTTTTACTGCCGCCTCCCATAGACCTCCTGCTGACGGCCAGGAAGGGGCGTTGAAGTGCCATGTTATCTCCATATCGGCTATCTCCCCCAAGAATTGGTCGTTGATGAGCTCTTTTATCTCCTGATATTCTTCTTGTAGACATCTATTAGCTCCAACAAAGGTGGTCCCATTATCACTGTAAAAATGTCCTGGTTTTCCTTTGCGCGCTGCCATTCTTCTTACAGCGGCGAGGAATGAAGATGTTGTCAGGTCGGAAACCAGCTCTAGATGCACCGCCTTGGTCACCATGCATACGAAGACTGCTACATAGCCCTTGGTGGTCTTGATACCACGTCCCTTGTTGGATTTTATGTAGAAGTGTCCCGTGTAGTCAACACCGGTATGCATGAAAGGACGAGATGGTTTGATCCTTGCTTCCGGTAAGTCTCCCATTATTTGATGATTTTTATTAGGCTTGTGTTTCTTGCACGTAATACACCGACGAATAAACTGCTTAGTGGTCTTATTTCCACTAAGTATCCAATATTTTTGTCTTATGAATGACAATGTAATCCGAGCACCACCGTGGTAGGTATGTTCATGCGCTTGCAAAATAATTAATTCCGTCAAGCGGCTTTGCTGAGGTAAAATTACAGGGTGTTTCATCTCTGGATTAATGTGTGCGTGCTTCAGTCTTCCCCCAACTCTGAGTATGCCATTTTCATCGAGGAAGGGTGTGAGACTGAAGATCTTGCTTTTGGACGACACTTGTTTGCCGTTTTTGAGGTCGTTTATCTCGTCGTGAAATTCTTTTCCTTGAACATCCTTTATAATCATTTGAGTAGTTTGTCTACTTTCAGACAGTGTTATGTAGGGCTCATATTTTCTGTCTTGTTTCCGACTTATGAATCGACGTAACCATGACAGTACGTGTACTACCTTGATGTATGAGCTGTACTTGTTTAACAACTCAGTTACAAGATTGCTGTTTCTTGTTACAGCCTGTACACTCGCTTTCGTTGGCTTGGCCTCTTCATCAGTCGAATATAATTTGCTCAATCTCTGTTTTTCATCGAATGTGGGTAGCCAAGTCGGCCCTTGCCACCAAATTGGATGTTCTTGTAACTGTGTAGCGTTGAGTCCTCTGCTAGCACAATCTGCGGGATTTTCGGCAGATTTGACGTACCGCCAACATGACGCGGGCATAACTCGTGTAATTTGTTGCACCCTGTTAGCAACAAACGGCTTCCAGCGCTGAGGCTGACCTTGTAGCCAGCCAAGGACGGCAGTCGAATCAACCCAACCATACATCTTGATATGATGGTTGCTCAAACTATCTTGTACTTTTTCCATCAGTGTGGCCAGCAAATGGGCTCCGCATAACTCCAGTTTTGGTAACGTTATCTCTTTATTGTGTGGTACTAATCTTGATTTGGCCGCGACGAGAGTGATTTGATATTGGCCACATATTTTTAGTTTGCAATAAATAACGCAGGCGTATGCCTTTTGCGATGCGTCACAATAGCCGTGCAACTCTATATCGCTTGAAGTGTTTGTACCTAACCATCTTGGTATGTTTAGGTTATTTATAGCTGATATGTGTTGTTTTATTTTTATCCATTCTTTGTGAATATCTTCGGGTATCTTGTCATCCCACTGAAGATTTCTATTCCAGACGGATTGAAAAAGTAATTTCATTTGTGTAGAAATTGGCGTGAGCCAGCCAAGGGGGTCAAATAATCGGGCGATTTCTGATAACAACTGTCTCTTCGTACACACTGTCTTGGTATCAGTCGTGGTTTCAATCTTTGATCGAAATGTGAAGACGTCATTTGCCGAGCTCCAATTAAGTCCCAACGTTTTCATCGATTCTGGTTGTATGAACTGATAAGTGTTCTCAGTACCTTCACCCTTGTTGGTGTCTTGTTGCATTAAAGCGGTATGATTGGACTTCCATTTTCTTAGATTCAAGCCGCCTGATCTCATCAGTTGAATAAGATCTTCCTGTAACCTTTTGGCTGCCGTCACCGAGTCCGACCCATGTAGCAGGTCATCCATGTAGAAGCACTCCTCGACTACTTTGGCAGCTTCTGGGTACTTGAGTCTTTCATCCCATGCCAATTGCTTTAGCGTCATCATGGCAAGAAAGGGGGCGGCCTTGGTGCCGTAGGTGACTGTTGTCAATTGATACTCTTGTAAGAGTTGATGTGGATAGTCTCGCCATATGATTTTTTGGAGATGTTGGTCCTCGGGATGTACCCACAGCTGTCGAAACATCTTTTCTATATCTGCCACAAACGCTATCCTGTGTTGTCTCCATTTCAGTATAAGAACCAAAATATCTTTTTGTAAATTGGGCCCTTTGTACATCAGGTCATTCAAACTGAGCCCACTTGAAGTATTTTCGGATCCGTTGAATACCACACGAAGTGCCGTGGTAGTGGATTCTTCTCGTAACACGCAATGGTGTGGCAAAAAATATTCGGGATGATTTCCGTCACGTGCCAGCTTCATGTGTCCAAGCGATAGGTACTCGTCCACAAATTCTTTGTAAAGCGAAGCAATAATTTTTTGCTTCGAAAATTTCCGTTCAAGTTGTAGAAATTGTGCAATCGCTTTGTTTTTGGACTGCCCTAGATCTGATTTTGCAGTCGATTTAAGAGGGAGTCGCACTTGGTATCGTCCGTCGCTCAACCTTGATGTTGTTGACTTATAGAAATTAATGCAATCTTCCTCTTCTGATGAGTTTCGTGATGCTCCTTGAATGTCCTCTATCTGCCAAAATTGTTGAATGTCTTCTATATTGTTCAGCACTACGTTGCAGTGCAGACTTTGAATTTTTCCACACAGTATCCAACCAAGTCTTGTTTCTTGGGCTAACGGTGACGATACTTGTTTTCTTACACCGCTAAGGACAATGTTGGCGTATACTTCGGCACCCAGGAGTATGTCAATGGGGTTGCTCAAGTAAAACTGCGGATCGGCTAATTCAATTTCTTCGAGGAACGCCCATGATGGCTTACTGATAGTATTGTTTGGTAAGTTTCGTGTCAAACTTTTCATAATTAGCGCTTCTACTTCAAAGCTAAAGCTTCCCCTTAATGACGTGCATAGTATTTTCATAGCGCCTTTACATGTTGTGTCGTTAGTGCCGATTCCAGTGATAACGCCTTTGCAACTCTGTCTTGGAATTTTCAGAAGTTGTGAAGCTCTCTCGCTTATTAAGGAAACTTGTGAGCCTTGATCTATGAGCGCGCGCAAAACATGTTGAACTCCGTTTCTGGCTTGCACTTTGATCAGCGCTGTCGCTAGCAAGACTTCGTTTGCTGACGATTGCTGAATAATCTTGCCTGATTGTTGCGCAACATGTGTATTTCCACTGTTCTTTGTCCACTGCTGTGATTCTAGTGGCATATTTCTTTGGGTTTGATTGTTAAAAGCTTCATGTAAAATGGTATTATGAAAGCCATTACATTCACGGCAGCGCTTTGTCGACGAACAATCTTTCCCTTTATGAGAATAGAGACAATTACTACATATGTTGAGCTTAGTAATTGTTTTCTTTTGCGTTGCAGGATCCATTCCTCTGAACTGTGGGCAATAATAGACCCCGTGATCTTGATCGCAAACGGGACATTTTATCTGTTTTCTTGCTTGAGTATTCGAAGTAGCCTTGTTGCTTGAATAGTAGTGCTTGGAACGTGATGCATTGTAAGGGGTCGATGACGTAGAAGGTGGATTGTTAGACGACTTTTGAGCAGTATTTTCCTGTTTTCGTCTTGATGCTTCTAATGCAGTAAATCGTAATTCGAGATATTTCAGGAATTCATCCAATAGCGGTATTTCTCTTGGATCTTTCAACATAGACATATAGTCATTGTGTGTTTCGGAGTCCAGTTTTGATGATAAAAGATGTATAATGATGGGGTCCCACGTATCAATGTTGATACCCAAATTTTTTATGCCATTCAGACATTCTACCGTTACATCATGCAGTCTCTTGATGTGACCCGATGTGCCTTGTTGCAGAACGGGGAGGGACATCATAGTATTCATGTGGGTTGTGAATATAAGCTTTTTGTTATTGTATCGATGGTTGATGATGTCCCAGCAGGTGACGTAATTTTCGGAGCTTATCGGTAGGTGCTGGATGAGGCGTTCTGGTTCTCCCTTAATTTTGCTTTTTAGAAATTGCATCTTCTGCGCACTTGATAGGCAGGGATTGTTATGAATGGTCTCCGTGAAAAGATCTTTAAACGATGTCCACTGTTGATAGTTGCCATGGAAAACAGGAATATCCAGTTTAGGCGTGGACTTTTCACGATGAGCCACGGACCACAGCTTGCTATTGATCTCTCTTTTTATCTCACAGTAGCTCTTCTCATGCTTGGTGAAGGTCTGCTCGTAATATTCATCTTCTTCCCCACGGAGCTCGCTATCGATGTCCCAGTGAAGTTTATCGATAGTTGCCCACCGTGCATCTAAATTCTTAAGTAGGTCATCGAATTCCCACTTTTCCTTTACTTCTGATAAGTTGATGCTTGATAGGGTGCGGGAGAAGGCTTTGAAGTTACTTGTTTGCCGACGCATCATCTCCTCTAACTTGTTGGGATATTTTTGCGCAGATTCGGCGTGCAGCTTGTTCTGCCTCGGATGCTGCTGACTTGATTCGCCGCCCGATTTATCTTCTTCCGACACGTCAACTGTCTTAGGAATTAATAGTGGCGTTGGTGGTTTTAGAGAAAACCCGGGGCTCCTGAGAATCGACTCCCTTATTTCTTGGTAATAAGATTGGGAATGCTCGTATTGATTGGCCGTAAAGTAGTCGCCATCTTGATTTTCGGCCATCATTAACCGCTCATGATTCCGTTGAAACTCAGCCCAATACGTATCTAACGTTTCTACCTTCCTTTTGATATAATCAGTTGTCTTGCGAGATTGGCCGTCTTTTTTGTAATTCGACCATAGCTGATTTATTCCGTCGATAATTTGTTGCTGATTTTGCAACAAGTAGACGAATTCTTGGCTTGTTTCCATTATAACTCACTTGGTAGAGATATGTAGAAACTCACTTGTTTGATAAATAATTACTTGATGAATTTCTTGATAAAATCACTAGCTTGATAGTTCCTGTTCCCTTGATGAAATTGAGTTCCTTGTCATTCGCTTCTTAGGGGTTTCTTGATAAACCTTGTTACTTGATTAACTTGTAGAGCTTGATCTCTTGGTAAACTTGGGAGAGCTTGTTCTCTTGATAAAAACCTCCTTAGGGCTTAAATCCTTGATCGCTTGGTCGTGCGTGTCTAATGCTTTTGTATTCCTCACGTATGACTTTTTGCGCCTTCTCAACTCTACTGGGGATTGCCGCTGGTGGCAGGCCAACAGAGCCGATTCGCGGTCACACGATCAAAACACAAAGTTGCACTAAACACAGGTTTCGAAGGACCACTTAATGTACGAGCCCTTGCTGGCGGTACATTAAAACTTGATACTGATGATGATTGGTGGAACAGGAAAGAAGAGTGATAACTTGATAAATCACTTTATTTATGATGATTACAATTGGTGCGCACTTATTGATAGACGAATGTGAACTGATCGATGAATCTAACTTACAAAATAATGAAAACTACAATTAGACATTTATGCTGACGCTACTAAGTCTGACGATGCACGATGGAATCGTACAACGCCTAAACCGAACGGCGTGGAGTCATGACGGGGTGTGCCTCTGCCCGCACGTGAGAGAAAAGAATGATGAAATTTGTTTATTACCTTGTCACCGTAGACAGGAGATTGAAGGCTCGATTCGAGACAGGAATTCGGGAAAGGGGGCACAGTTGGGATAGGGGGATGGGATCGAACCCTTGCCGTCGCTGTCCGACGGCGTGGCCGGCGCGCTGCTGCCGACACGTGGAGTTGGAGACCGTACACTTCAACCTTCACCACGAATCACTTGACCGCTGACGCAAATCTAATTACAATCAATAGCCCGACGCTATGAGGTAGATTTACACTCTGACCAGGCCCGATGCCTGTATTATGGTAATTGATACACCGAAATACCAATCAATACCATGGGGCCCGAGCCGCCATGTTATCTCACCGATGAGACCAGAACAAGAAGTAAAAAAATAACCTCCAATTTTACATCTCGTTTCCGATACGAGTGACATCTGCGGTCCGATTCCGCTAGTGATGTCTCGATTACTCGCGATCGATTCGCGCAACAAAAAACCGGTGCGTTTCCGACGCATAAATACTAAACAGTCACCCGCCCGGACAGGCCCGAACCTGTCCCTAATTAATAGGAAGGCGAGAAAGTGTTGCGACCGCTCTCTTGAGGACCGAGTCCCCCACCCTGACTTCTGCTGATCGAGGCGTGCCATCCCGACCCGTGTACAAATTGACGATCCGTCCTCGTCTCCATCTCAATGATGGCAGGTTCGCATCCTTAATCAGCACCAAATAACCGACTTGAGGGGGGCTCGTCCGGTCAGTCCACTTAAGGCGCTGCTGCAAGATGTGCAAGTACTCAAGGGACCACCGTTTCCAAAAATCTTGAGCCATCTGCTGCAACATCTGCCACCTAGTTAACCGACTTAACTTAACATCACCGAATGGGTATTCTGGCAGGGCGTTAAGGGGCTGACCTATCAGGAAGTGACCCGGCGTCAACGCTTCCAAATCATTTGGATCCGAACTGAGCGGGCACAACGGACGCGAGTTCAGTGTCATTTCAATTTTACAGAACAGCGTCGCAAGCTCTTCAAAGCGAGAGGTCTCACCGATGATCCCCGTCAGGTGCGACTTAGCCGATTTAACCGCAGCCTCAAATATTCCTCCCCAATGAGGACATCCCGGCGGACTGAAAACCCATTCAATCCCTCGTCGGGAGCAAGCCGTACCGATGGCATCCTGATTACCGTTCAGGAATTGAGTGACCTCCTGCAGATATCGCCTGGCTCCGACAAAGTTTGTGCCGTTGTCCGAACGGATTAATGTCGGGAGGCCCCTTCGTGAGACGAACCGATCTAGACAAGCGATAAATGCCTCCGTAGTGAGGTCACTGACCACCTCCAAGTGGACTGCCTTCGTGGCCAAGCACACGAAGACGCACAGGTATGCCTTCACTAATTTGGCGTTCCGTAGCTGTGAAGACTTGACCGTGAATGGTCCCGCGAAATCCGTTCCGACACCCGCAAAGGGCCGGATTTCGTTAACCCTATCCGAGGGCAAATCGCCCATCTGGGGCTGCATCGTAGCCGCCTTGGCCCGATAACAAGGCAGGCACCGAAATACGACGCTACGCACTAAGCGTCGTCCCGATAGAATCCAGAACTCGCGCTGGAGAAACGCCATCAAGGCGTGGCATCCGACATGCCCATTCCGAATGTGTCGATCCTGTATCAACAGTTCGACCAACTTCCCTTTCCGAGGGAGTAACAACGGGTGGCGAGCCGCATAAGGCAGGTTGGCATTCCGCAGCCGACCTCCTACCCTCAGCAATCCTTGAGGGTCAATGAACGGGTTGAGCCGAGCCACAGCTCCCTTCAGTTGGACGCGTCCGCGTCTCAGAATGTCCAGTTCGGACTTAAAGTGCACCGTCTGCACGTTCCGTACCAATGCGAACAACGCATGGTTCCGTTCCCGTGGTGTCAGGACCTGTGTCCGCACTCGTTGCGCCTCAGAATTCCGACAATTCCGCGCAAATCGGTAGATCCAGGCGGTCACATTGACCAGCTTGTCGAGCGAGCTGTACCGTTCCAGCAGGCTGAACTCCTCTTCCGGCTCTGGTTGTGTCGTACAGACACCGACTGTCAAGGCGCCGTTCGCCGTGGTAACGCGTGGACTCATTGGCCAATCCGATTCGGCTTGAGTCAACCATTTTGGACCCCACCACAAGGGATGTCCAACCAACTCCGGAGCATGACACCCTCGACCTGACCGAAGGCGACCAGTATTGTTCCGACAAAACTGTTCACACTCTTCTTCAACCGGGTCCAACCGGCGGACCGTAGGTGGTTCCTCCACCTCCCAAAACTTCTGTATCACCTCCGAGAGTACAGAACCGAATAAGGGACTACGAGTCGCTAGGCGTGGGGCAGCCGGCATGACCGGACCCATTACCGCATGGCCCAGTCTGGTGTTGACCGAAACCAGACCAGTCGCCTGCAACACGTGGACACCTGGCACTAACAGGTATCCTAAGGCATCGACACCCAATAAAATGTCTACTGGGCCCGGAATGTCGAACTCCGGGTCAGCCAGTGACAACCCAGCGACCAACTGTCGCACCGAGGGCGACAACCGTACGTGAGGGTGTGAGCCCATCACATTAGGCATGACTAATGCCGTGACCGTCAGATTCACCGATGAATCCACCCGTGACGAGAACGGAACCGACTTCCGTGTTCCCAATTCCCCGAATGGAATGTGGGTACTCCCTTACCGAAATGCCCAACCGTCTTACAAGGTTGCACGAGACTAAGCACCCCTGGGCCCCCGAGTCCAATAGTGCTCGTGCTACACAAGATTTGCCGTCCGAACTCCACGCTATCACCGAGGCGGTGGGGAGCATGACCGTCTGTGGAGTGGCGGCACCTTGTAAGTGGGCGGCGTGTCCCTAGCGGGAACCCCCGCGGGATCCGAACCCGCTCAGACCTCCGTCGGCCTGGTAACTCGGCTGCTGATATGCCACCGGTGGCATATCAGACCGCATGTACATTAGGGGGTCCCAACCCGCATAATAGGCCCCTCGCTGTCCCGGTACCCGACCATACCGGACTGTGAACGGTGTGCCCGGTGGCCACCGTGGATGGAAGGGGGAGAGCGGATCCAACCTGGGGCGCTCTAGGAATGGGGGCGACATCCGACTGTTCGCCTCCCTGTTCGCCTCCCAGAGCGACGGGTAGGGTGGCGCAGAAGGTGGTGGGCTCCCAGCCTTCGCGCCACTCATAGGTGCCATCTGACACCCGCCCGTAACACGCGGTGAGCCAGCGGCCCGAAGTCCTCGCTGGCCCTGGACAGCGGCGACCGAACCCCGGCTGTCCCGCCTGTTAGCCCCCGCGCTGCCCCCTTCCCCTCGGGGGGGGGGTCCCGACCGCGGGTACCCCAGTCACCCCGTTGGTGACTCCCGTTGCCCGGAGGGGGACTGGGTCCGGCCCTGGTTGGGCCCTGTGACCGACCAACCTGAGTCCGGCCCTGGTGACCGTCCGATGGGCCTGACCGGTTCAGGCACAACACGACGTGGTGCCTGCCACCGCAGCCCTCACAGGGGGACGCCCGTGAGCACTCGCTCAGCGGGTGCGGCCCCAAGCAACCGAAACACAATCGGTGGCGGAAGACCACCTTCCTGCGGGCAGCCACACCGATCGCCTTAAAGTTGGCGCAACTGGTCACTTCATGACCGGCACTGTCGCAGTGCGCACAGCCGTCACCCGACGGCGCGGCACTCAAAACGCCAAATTGTTTTGACCGACCACCCCCCCGTGGGGGTGGGGGGCGCGGCCCCTTCCGCATCCGCGCGGGTTGGCGCTGCACACTGGCCTCCGAATCCATGGTGTCGCATCGCCTGCATTCACCCTCCAAAAACTCCGTTAATTGGACGAGCGTGGGCAGTTCCGAGCTACTGCCCCCATGCAGCTGTTCAAACCGACTTTGAACAGCTGCAGGCAACCGTGACAAAACCATATATAACACAATATATGACCATTGGTCTACCGGCAGACCAAGGTTCTGAAGGGCCTTAGTGGCCACCAGCACAGGGTTGAGCACCTGTACCCGGATGTCAACATCCCGGGTTACTCTTGGGATGCTGAACAGCTTCCCCAGCTGCGCATCAACCAACCGCCTTTTGTGTTGGTAGCGGTCAAACAATATGACCCGGGCAATCTCATAATTGCCCGCCGTAACCGTTAGGTGACCGACCAACTCCTTCGGTTCACCCCGCAGTGCCATCAATAGCTGGGCCAACTTGTAGGCGCTGTCCAGGTCGTCCCGACCGTGGACCAGGCTATCGAACAAATTGATGAATGCCGGCCACTCATCAATTGCCCCACCAAAGGCCGGAATCTCCAGGTGTGGAAGCCGTCCAACCACACCCTTAGGGGGGGGGGTCTCCGCCACCCTCCCCGCGGTCATCCCGACGCGACCGCTTAATTTTTCCGGCGCGACGCTCCATGTCGCCCAAGCACTCCATCGCTTGGTCAGCATCCGCGCAGAGCTGCCTCACTGCAGCCACCGAGGCCTCATCTGTAAGCCCGAGGGCTTCAGCCTCGGCAGCCAGCCGACACACCTTCCCGACGCGTGTCATTGCGTCCTCCATGTCGGGTCGCTCCACATACTTGTGAGTATGGACGAGCCATCTCATCTCCTCACGGACACCATATCGCAGTACCGTCAAGGGCGAAGGTGCCATGGTTACCGATTTAATTGTTCCTGGTCCTATGCTCCGAACTAAGCACAGCCAGATACCAGCACTTTCCCGTCAGCGCTGGGCACAGAAATTAAAACTAAGTTGTAAAACCCAAGGCAACCGCTAAACAATTAAATCCTAAACAATATTTAATATGGTTGCCCTGTGTACACACACCTTATAAATATATACTCTAAATCAATTAGAGAATGCCACCATAAAACACAATACAAAAATAACCCACAAAACTTGATTATGAAAACAATACAAAATAATAAGTGGCTTCTTATGAACCACACTTCCTTTGAGGTCAGCAAATCAGCTTAATACCCCTTAAATAGCCCGACCCTGCTGTGTAAACCGAAATAACACTGTAGGACTACAGAACCCGACGTTCCACCGTAAGTAATAAAATCTAGGCTTCGCAGAATGACCGTTCAATCCTTTATGCGCTGGTAACAGTAGTTTCCGACTACAAATTTATAACAACTGTTAACTAAATTGGCACTTATACTTTCACTAACCGAAATGAACTTTAATTGTGGTATACCGACCACAGACTCATTGCCGACTTGAGCCAATCTGACAATGTGACAAAGGCAGCCCTACAACCGTGAATCGATGATTTCCCACTAGGAAACCGCGCTCCTGCTACCAAAAATGTTTAATTCCTCGCCTAAACCGAACGGCGTGGAGTCATGAGGGGGTGTGCCTTTGCCACGTGAGAGAAAAGAAGTGATGAAATTTGTTTATTACCTTTGTCTCCGTAGACAGGAAATCGAAGGCTCGATTCGAGACAGGAATTCGGGAAAGGGGGCACAGTTGGGATAGGATGGGATCGAACCCTTGCCGTCGCTGCCTGGCGCTGCCGACGGCGTGCTGTCTGCCGACGTGGAGTCGCCGTCCGAATACGACTCTGTGCTTCACCACACAAATCACTTGACCGCTGACGCAAATCTAATTACAATCAATAGCCTGACGCTATGAGGTAGATTTACACTCTGACCAGGCCCGATGCCTGTATTATGGTAATTGATACACCGAAATACCAATCAATGCCATGGGGCCCGAGCCGCCATGTTATCTCACCGATGAGACCAGAACAAGAAGTAAAAAATTAACCTCCAATTTTACATCTCGTTTCCGATACGAGTGACATCTGCGGTCCGATTCCGCTAGTGATGTCTCGATTACTCGCGATCGATTCGCGCAACAAAAAACCGGTGCGTTTCCGACGCATAAATACTAAACAGCCGAGCTTATCTCTAATTGAGATCTCTTCCAGCAAACCAGGTTAAAGTGGGAAAGGTTGATTGCTGAGCAGGGGTAGACCTATGTGTACCTATGTGTACTTACTACTACTATAATATATAAATGAGCTAACAAATACTTAAATGCATATACCTGTAATTCTAAAGGGAGAGTTAATGCTTCTTCACGCGACTTTGAAATATATTTCGAGTAGGACTATCCCTGATGGTGCCGGGGAGTGCATTCCACAACCGAATGGTCCGGAGTCTAAACCCGTGCTTGTAGGACGCGGTGTTATGCTGTGAAGTTGTGAGCATAGAAAATGCGTGAGTCCTTCGAGGCCTGCTGGAACATCTAAATAATACTAAAAATAAATCTAATTTCTAGTTAATGCGGTTGAGCGTGCATAGCGCGCGCGTGAGCGGTGCCCCAAGGAGCAGGTTGGTCATCGCGCCCGGCACCGCCAGCAACTGCGACCGCCGCGCCGCCGCCTTCGCTGGACGTGCGCGTCGGGGACACCCACGCTGAACCCCGATAACAACTCCGGATTATGTACTTTGGTATTCAGCGTCATGTTACCATTGTGAGATCTCTCCGACGCTTAGCTCGTTGTACCCCACCATACCTAAAAGAAATAAGCTGGGATATATCAAGGGGTAAAGGTTATATACTCCATACTGCCTCAGCTACAGAAATCTTAAAAACTTATTTTGGATACGCTCCAGCATGAGACTACCACCTTATCTCTAGCAAGAGATAGGTGGATTGGATTAACTCGATTGTTATTAACAGCGTAAAGGTCCCTTTCATAGAATTAAAATGATAGAATTAAAATTTAAACCGTTACTAACCCGCTGGGTCTGGTGCGTTTAACTATAGTGTCTACTGAGTGTACATTCTGTCTCTACAACTCAACATATCGACCGATCAACGTTCTACTAGAGGGCAGCGGGGTAACCTTATTTATTTTCAACGTCTCATAAAAGCGGTTTCATTGTTTCACCAACCTAAACAATAACTATAGTTGCTAAACAATACATTGAAAAGAGTCTTAAACTGAATCTAGCGCTATTTTTTGGCACTTAAGCACCACCGTTTAAGTTAAGGGCCACTTCATACTGTATTTCAAATTAAAAAATCGCGTCCCACGCTAGTCCTCAGCTTGAAGAGACCACGACGCGTGCGCGCCCTTAAAAAACAATCTGCATTATTCCGCAAAAGTACGACGAGGGGTTGTGTGTCCGATGTTTTTAATATTTAATTAGATTGCGAGGTGAATTTCCCATAGTTTAGTAATAATGGGATGGGGTAATAACCCCATAGTAATTGGTAATTGCTATGTCTGATGCTGATGTGTCACTTCTAAAATATACTTACCGCTGTAGTATTCTTAGATAACTTATTAACTTTTCCAAGGTTTCCCTTTTCTATCGTGGTGAAAAAAGCTACACAAGATTTTCTACGATTGTTTCATTTCAAAGCCCCGACAAGAAATCTGTTCTTAGACATAAGTTCGTTAACGGTATTTATTTTTCAGTTTCTATTTTTATATATTAATGGCAATAAATAACATACAAACATAGCAGATTGCACATATATGCACTTAGATCCCCAATACGTACTCATGTAAATGCGAATCCCACCGGATCCCACCGCGGGCCTAGTAATCCCGGGATCGCGGGACCAGCTAAGCCGGGACAAGTGGCCGCCTCGGGGGATTCCCGGGAAGTTTATTACCGATGCCTAATTCTCGTGTATTGCCAGCTTAAGTTGCATGTGTCCGTTGGACCTTCGATATTGGTCCCTGGACTCACGGATTACCTACCCCAAAGTACTTCCCATAAAGAATGGTAGTCCATATGAGCACGAAACAGCACAGTATCTAATACATAGTCGGTCCATAAGTTCTGTGACAAATATTTTGACGCATAGTAAATAATACCAAGTTTTATTTTATTTAATACTTTAAATGGTTTGATAGCTCATTAAATACTGATAAATTAGAACAATTATTGGATTTAAATGCTTAAAGCCATATTACACAAATGCTAGTTTCTTCAGAGATTTTGCACTTTTTTACCCAATCAAAAATACGGACGTGATTCACTTTATCATTTTTCCATGACTCTTAAAACCTTTCAAACTTACGTGAGATTTTAGTCAGAACCCTCCCTGAACCCGTTACCTTCATTTTGAAGCATAAGATAACTAAGTCTGGGTAAAACTAATTTTCATAATCACATTTTACGTAGTGTACTTGTTGCCCACAAGATCATTTTTATACGTTTTTCTGAAAACGTAAAAAGTACGTAAAGTTCTCTTTGGGAGCAGTTGGAACTGAAAGCTAACAGAAAATCAAATGCTAGTTGTTAACCATGGTCTAAAATCGAGGTTTCAGAATAAATAAAAAAAACCTTGTTGGTTATCTGGAACACTGTTTTTTTATTAAATTTGTGGTAAGTGGTATTTTTGTCAGTTGCGGCGTGTTTTGGGTTTGCGATTGTCTCAAGTTATAAGGTTTTTTGTCATATTGCGATAATCGTACAAAATGTATTGTATTGCAATTTGATTCGTATAAAATAAGCTTTTTAATCATGTATAATACGAATAAGAAAAAGTTTATTGCTGAGTTTTATCTATCAAAAACCTTGTGACAGAACTTAAGGACCGACTAAGTATAAGTTCCCAGCGTTTGCAGACTGACTATGTACATACAGTTTGTCTACTATAGATAAAAGGATCTTTGACGAGGTAGCATCCGTGTTCTCTGTTCGACTCTATTTCAACTTCATAGTACTCGTTCATAGCTACGTCAATTTACAAAATGGTATAATTATAATGAGTCGCCCAAAACTCGTGGACCAAACGAAACAGCGAGGTAGAGGAAGTCATTTCCAACAAAAAATCTTTCTACAGCATGCCTATATCTCAATTTCCCTAAATTTTATGAATATTTTTGTGTTTTTTCATAAAAATCCGACTTTTACAATAAATATAATTTAACAAAAAAATTAAAAATGCAATAAAATTAAAGACGCTGTACTAATACTAGATAATGTACCATTACTACAAAATATCAATTTTGGCTCTGGGTATCAAATTTCTAGAGTAATTATTTATTGTCCATAAATTTTGAAGCGTTACCAAAATTTATTTCTCTCTTTAGAAACTCGCGTGACAATATACTACGAGAAAATAACCCTTTCCTAAAAAACTTGCTGACATAATAAAGATTCAAATGTTTCATCACTTTTTTACGTAAGTATAAAAATTAATCGCTTAATGTGTAGGTAAGCGCGAAACTCACAAACGGCTAACCCAATTTCGATGAACCTTGTTTTAAAACTATTCTTTGTAGTCTCAGTTAGGTAGTCATAGAGAGAAAAAAATTGCTAAAAATTTTGTTTAGTCTATACTTCTTTCAATAGATGGCGTTAGTGGCGAACTGCCGCAGTCCAATATCACTTGACAGATCACAGTCTTTCGGGTCAGCTAGTAAGTATCTAATAAAAGTAATTAGTATTTTAGGTGATCCTTTTTTTATTTTCTACAGGGGCCAATATCAAAGGTCCATGCAGAAGAAAGCCTGAGTCGCCATCTCGATAACAACCCGAGGGTTGGCAATTGTCTGAGATTGGAATATTTAGCAGTCGTAATGCAATATTAATTTGTGGCAACCCTACTGTACGAGTGCTAATCCCGCTTGTATTGAGGTTTTTGTTCCAGTTAATTGTTTTCGGTTCGTTTTTGCGGTTCTTTGGGGATAGTTCACTATTTATTCATTTGCCGGTGTATCTATAATACCAACAAACCTAAACTATACCTAGTGATCATGTTTACGTAATTTTAATAGGCTTGTGTTTAAACGATTACCAAAAACGCACATATTTTACTAACAATAAATTCGAAATGACTGCCAGAATGGGTAAATGATCACCAAATTGTGTTTGGATAAATGATCACCAAACTTCTTTTTATGTTTTGTGGACTTAACTTTATGTTTTAAGTATTTTTTGTTGTTCGTACATGTTCAACCTAGCTTCGCTTCGCTCACCCCCTTTACCCTTCACCTAAGCCACCGCAGTATTTTACCCTGATATTTTCTGCAACTTTTGGTGATCATTTAAATTGTTCTCATTACAATATGTGATATCAGTTTTTATTTCAGATAAAATATTGACACTTTAAATAACTTGTAAATGCAAATTTGTACGCATGGCCACAACAAAAAAAATGAGATCAACGTAAATTAGCAGATCCATGTTCTTCATTTTCCTCTCATAATTCGTGTCATAATTGCATCTAATTAAGGGATTAAATATGGCCAGAAATGCATCTTTAGCTTCAATTCTAGGCTAAACTAGAAAACATAAAAATGTAGGATAAATATTTTGTTATAAAAGGTCTATTAGATATAAGAATGGACTTTTAAAATTACCGGATATCTGTTATATTTAATACTTAAAAATATTTTTCGCAATGCATTATTATTCAACAAAATGAACAAGCGCTCGGAGACGAAATCAGTTTCCTATAAGAAAATTATACGCAAAAATAGGTAAAAAAAAGGGAAAATTTTTGGTTGTTTTATTTTATTTTTAATGTTATTATTACAGGAGTTTAGTAATATTTTCTATAATTTCCTTAGTCTCGGAGCTCGGGCTGCCCCGCGGGGCTCTGCGCGGGAGCATGCGTCAGTCTGCTTCGACGCGATGCGACGGGTATTTGTTTTCTTTGTCTAATTCTCAATGCCATTGGCCTATGTTCAGCCCTTAAGGGGGGAAAGAGGGGATTCTAGGCCACTGCGGGGGGATAACGATAGCAAAGAGGGGGAAGGGAGGTGGGGCCAAGTGGCTCTTACCGTAAAACCATCATAAATTATTGGCACTGTACAAGGCGCGTATACAGTGGCTATAGAAGCTAAGCGCTATTGTTTATAACTGTTTTAAAATGTAGAATATATTTCTAGTTTCTACTAGTTCCGCTACTTATACCGTACTAAGAATATACAATTATTTACGTATTTTTGGGTTAGCATGGCAATAGCATCATGTCTACCACTCGTGACTGGGTAGCGTATCTTACTTACTAAGTGCAACGTTCGAAATTACTGTCGTTAAGCTTACCTCGGTAGCGGTCGCCGTCTGTCACCATGGTTACCATTGATGATTCGGTTCGCAGTAGCAGTCGGGTCAATGACCGCTATCGCAACACTAACTCGTAACCAATAGTGGTTACGAGTGGTACTACGGTAACTATAGAGTTACCGTAGTACTTAGTGTTTATAAATGTACTTAAGTACGAGTTGGTGCATCACGGCGCATCGTCATCGTAGCCATAATGGGCAGAACGATTCTCTGTTAGAAGATCTTGACTCTAGTAACTTATTTTCGTCAAAGCGCCAACATGAGATGCAAGTTTGCCCGACCACCAGTGCTCAAGTGCCCGTCAGGAGTCAGACCTCTATCGGAAGAATGCCGAATAGTTCCGAGCTCGACAAAAAACACTACATCGGAGACACACTTTTAATCGACTAAAACGAGCGTAGAATATGGTGAGATGATATGATAATAGTTCAAGTAAATAAAGGCAACAAATATAATGATCACCAAAATATTTTTTTCCTACCCAAAATGGATAAATGAACACCAAAGGTTGCAAAAAATATCAGGGCAAAATACTGCGGTAGCTTGGGTGAAGGATAAAGGGGGCTTCGCTTCGCAAAACCTAAAAAGAAGTTTGGTGATCATTTATCCAAACACAATTTGGTGGACATTTATCCATTCTAGCAGTCATTTCGAATTTATTGGTAGTAAAATAGGTGCGTTTTTGGTAAACGTTTAAACATAAGCCGTAAATAAATAGATCGAATTGTGTCATATTTTAACGTGTCTTAATTGTCCCATTTGTAAACAATATAACATAACATAGCGTCACGCCTTTTCCCATACGGGGTGGCAGAGGCACAATTGTGCCCTCTTTGAGCCAGTTATTCAATTCTCCATTTTGCGTGACAGGGGGCTAGCCTATCGCCGCAGCTATAGACTAATGAAGGTTTCCTCACGATGTTTTCCATCACCGTTAGAACGACCGTAAAAAATAGATCCCATTTGTAAAATAGATCAATATTCAAAAAAGAAGCAACATAAAAATGTTTGACCACTCAATTAAACAGGGGCTGCCCAAACACTCAGTGGGTGGCCCGGTGAGAGGCCCGGGTTCGATTCCCGGCAGTGACCGGTGTGAATTCGACGTTAGCTGCATGATCTTGCATTTCCGTGGGTAGACGTGATAATTTTATTAGGATTTGAATGCGAAATAACAGGTAAAATGCTTTAAGACATTTTTGTGTCACTTATTCACGGTGATGATGGAATTTTTGGTATTTGAGAGGTGATATCTGTGATAAAAACGCTGTGTATTGATTTAGCTAATATTCGTATTCAAATCACACCAACATGTTTGGTGCCCCTAAACTGATACTAGATATGAAAAATATGTTAACTCTTTTGAACAAATCTAAGGTTGTTCTCATTGGTAGTAGGTACACCTATTGACTTTGAAATCTGCACACAATCTATAATACTATCACAAAATAATCACGCAAACAGAATTACAAGGGCTGTTCTAAAGCAAACTTAATAGAAACGATTCATCACGGTGATCAATTAATTAAATTAAAACCATATATTAAAATGTAGAGCGCGTGGCAGGCTGAACGCGCCCTCTTCCGTGGTCACGGACCAGCGAGTAACAAACGAAATGCACACGTCAAACTTTCCCGCGCAAAATAGACAAAAAATAACAATGTCCGACGTCCTCAGGAAAATAACCTCAAAAGGGTCACACACTTTTCGTAATTGAAACTCGATTTGTTTGGACAATATTATAATAGTGGTAGGTAAATGCACGAGTGGATTGTTGTTGCAAGATTTATTTTGATTCAGTACCCTGAGCAAAGTAAAGTGAAGCTTGTCTTAATTATAAGTACTTATAATATTGCATCTGGATTATCTAACTACATTACAGCCCAGTAGAGGTACTAAAAATAATGGAAACATACAAAAGCAATACGGTATTTGACTGCTAGTCAAAATATATTATTTTTAGGAACTATCAAAACGATAATTTTGTTCACGAGTTCTAAGAAATACTATAGAGCGACGTCATAGTCAATGCTGTCTTTTTAACACAAAATTGAGATTATAAAATACAACTGCAGGAAATATACAATTCTGATAATTTCAAACGTTTTTGTTGAAATAAGTTCAGCTTTAGACTCGTTATTACATTTATTGGACTTCCTGGTCAAATACCGTATTCGACCAATTTTAAAAATAAGTCACCGCGCGAGTTAATGTGACAGATTGTCAATTCAAGGAAAGTTTGCTTACGCTTTATTAAAGTGGAGCCATTCTTAGAAGTCACTTTTGACATCTGTCAACAGTAGGGACCGAGCTAGGTCTTCTTCTCCTTGTTTCGGCATAGAAAAAGAAGGGAGACCGACGCATAGCTACGCTATTGTTAGATTTGCTACTTCTAAGATGGCTCTACTTTGATTACCTTTGTTTTACTAAAGATGGTGGGTTGCCTAACTTCCCGTTGAAATACACAATGCCTGGCTTCATTTAATCACGTAATTATCCCCTTGTAAAAATGCCTCTACATTACCTGTCAGATGGAAAAACCTCGCAATTTTTGATGGAAAGTTCATAGTAAGTTACTATAAAACTGTATACTGTAGCGCTCCTCAATGTAGTGTCTTACTCTTGAGCACTATCTATTTAGCACTATCTATTTAGCAGCCCTGTGTGGGATATATTAAAGACTTTGTATTTATGGGCTTGTATTTTATTTGCTTTAGTTTCGTTTACACTTTTTATAAAAGGGATCCACAACTGGCTCGATAGCCATTACTCTAATCCTCACTATAATTTAGCTCAGTCACTGGCCGAAGCCTACGGTGAAGTGTGTCACATTGACTTCTCACATCCAAGCCTCTTTCTTTTTTTAACTACATATAACGTGACAGTGTCCAAGTGAACACCCACTCTAAAGAGGCACGTATACAATATACAACCTACCTCACAATACCTTGTTGAGTAGCTTCTATATCATATGCTAGTACACACTTTCATAATTTGTCCTTACTATAGTGGAGCCATTCTTAAAGTAGGGACAGAGCTATGCCACGGTCTCCCTTCCTTGTCTAAGCATAACAAGGAGAAGAATACTGACGCATAGCTCTGTCCCTATTGTTGACATATGTCAAATGCGACTTCTAAGAATGGCGCCAGTTTAGCACACCAGACCTAGGTCTTATACGAAACCTTGGCGTGGGTTGTTACGTTACCTATCACAGTAATCAGGACAATATAACATGAATGTAGGGGTAATGTGTATAATTTAACTCTAACTTTTTGAGGGTATCGTACTACCCTCTTTGCTCCCACGCATCCCTTCGCCTCATAATATACTCGTTAATTCTTGTAAAAACATTCATTATGCTCACGCGAGCGTCACTCCACCAGTAAGCAAGCAGTATGGAAGATTTTGAGTTTTTTAGGGTTTTGTGGCTTAAACTCTAATGCCGTTAGGCTCTAAACATTAGAACATATCTTAATTTCGACTTGAAATCCCTGTGGTACAGTCAGCATCAGATATAAATGAGCGCGCAAGCTACTCAAATACATCTTAACATCCTAAGCAACCAGAAATATCTACACAGCCAAAGTATCAAAATTATGTCAACACCCTCAGTGTTAACATGGACGTTGACATAATTTTGACACTTTGGCTGTGTAGATATTTCTGGTTGTTTATGATGTGTAGATCTATTTGAGTAGCTAGCGCGCTCATATATATCTGATGCTGACTGTACGACTACATTGCACTTTAACTACACAAACTGATATGGAGTCAACGGGAAGTCGGCTACGAGATACCTACTTAGGCTTCCAAATATCCAAACATACAAGTTTTATTTTCGTTACAACGGAACCCTCCACATTCGTGCTTATTCATGCGTATGAAGTATTATTCGAGGGGTAGCAGATATCGCGCGTCAAATACATCACCAAGTATTTTTTACTCTCTTTACCGACATGGTATTAATCTGTAATTAGTAGGGATGGACTAAATGATAAGCGATGTAGGGTGGTTTATGGGTTGCATAACTGATCGGTGTGTTTTTTGATAAGGAAGACTTGACTTCAGAGCTCCCACTAGTCACTGTAGGGAATAATTATAATATTACCTTGGACACTATTTATACGTAATTCATCTAGCTCCAAACTAGGATTCCCTGTATCTTATACTTATATAAATAAATATAGATAAACAACCATGACTAGGGTACAAATTACGTTCTCATCAAACAAATATATGCCCCCAACGGGACTCGAACCCGGGACCCTTGGCTTAGTAGGCAGGGTCACTCCCGACTCGGCCATTCGGGTCGTCAAAGATTCCAGTTACAGGAGGTTTTTTTTATTATAAATGACCAACTTAGATAACTTTATTCCAAATCTACCTTATCGGGATTGTGCCTATGTATTATGGAAGAATCCTGTAGTAGAGTCGTACAAAGATAACTCTGCAGAAGGATAAAGTGGCAACCCCACAATAAGTAGGAGTAAAGTTTTGGCATCTTAGTGACTTTGTCGCTAGAGTGATGACTTTTGACTGGGCCCTAGATAGGAAAAATAACAAATGTCGATGAAGGTCTTTCATGTTGACGTTTTTTCGCACCTTTGAACTCCGATTTAGCCCAAGTTTTACAAATTCATAATAACACACGTTGTTATAATTTACTCGGCGAACACCGGTTTATGGCTTGAGAAATCAATATTTTTGAAAAATTCTATTTATAACGAGGGACTTGGCTTTCAATACCTGGAGGGGCCCCTCACCGAATTTTCATGCGACATAAGATTTGCGAAGAGGGCTAAGCAGGGGCGTACACCACCACACTATACTACACTGCACACTACACATTTTACCCGTGCATTCAACATTCAAAATTTATAATTTAATAATTCAATTTGTTTTTAGTAACATATTTTACTGTTCTCTTTGTGTATATACTTATTTAACCACCTTAGTATAATGTCATGATGTTTAGCTTAAGGAATTTAAATCCATTATTGGCTTAAGTTAAGGTTTAATTCGCTGTTTAATCATGCATATATTTAGCTGTGGATTTTTTTAAGATAATAAAATAAATAAATAAATAAATAAATAAAGATGGCAACACTCAAGGTGTCACTTGAGTGTTTCTGTATCCAACATTTTATCCCACCGCGGAGTTAGCTTGGCGCGACTCTCCTGCTTTAACTGAGTATGACACACGGACGTTACTCGACAGGTGTGATATCAAATAAGCACAGACCTGGCAATAACACGTGCGATACTGTTGTACCTACAATAGCGCAAACTCACGTCCTATTGTTAAATAATTACTGACGAATCAATCAATTTGCACCACCCTAGTTATGACTTTGTTATTTCAATTGCTTTGGGCAGACAAATTCAAAATGTAACGGGCGGACAACTAATGTTGTAGAATTTTTTAGATAGATCGACTCGGTGGGCTAGCCCCCTTAAAGTGGGCCCAACTGCCACCCCGTACGGGAAAAGGCGTGACGCTATGGTACCGATGATAGAATGATCAATGTGAGTTTTATATGACTTTCGATGATTTTGAAAACCTTGAAGATGAAGTTACGAATTAGATACTCTTACTGAAATCAGCAATATAAAGTATGTAAGTTGAGGCTGTTCGTATTTCAACATTAAAACCATAAAGTCATGATTACTTGTAATGTCGCTACAATAGTTATGTAATCATCGATAGCTGTGCTGCCTGTCGACCCCCTAACGAGCGGCGCGATGGCGTCACAGGTGAAACCGCAATCAAATTATATAAATTGCGCCATACAATATTCATTAAGGGAGGGATGCAAATTGGTCCAACTGTGGTTTACAACGAGATGTTAGGAAACTCTACGAAGGCAAACTTACCAGAAATGGGGATTTCTTGCATCAACCTATTACCATACGTTGCAGCAAGAAATCCCTACCGGGCAGAACACTTTATTATTAGCCAGGTACGTTTTTCTCTAGTGATGACCCAATTATCTTGCAGAATGGTTAAGCTAAAACTTATAGGCCTGTCTATGCGAAGTGGGGGGTGGAACGTAGGCAAAGGACAGAGGCTTCGCTCACCCCCCCCCCCCCCCCCCCCACCCATATCCTTCGTTTTAGTTTTAACTCTAATTAAAGCTTTACAGATTTCTAGTCGCGCATTCCAGTAATGTTGTCAAAAGAAACCAGTATTTCTCGTCGCGGTCATTGAAAAAGCGTCGCCCAACACTACAGCAAATATGGAAGTGTGATTAATTCATGCCCAGTAATGAGGTCGTGCTACAGCCCGGACCGCAGACAAATTGATTTCTGTCCGATTTGTCGCATCGCGCCGACGATGAATCTTTTATGAGCTATCCACCGCAAAACGATGGGTCAAATAATTACTATAATGCGTTGAAAGTTGTGCCCGATTGGGGTAGTTGGAAATAATTTGTAGTGAAGAAGCCTATTGGTGTACATTTATGTAGGTAACCTTTAACAACTAGAGGGAAATGGTGTGACATAGCATTGCACAACGTTAATTATGTCCTGTCCTGAGCTATAATAATTTAAACAAAAAGTAAAACTTTGAATACAAAGACTTCAATTAAACCCTATTTGTTGCAAAACGTACCGATACGGGTCTTCGTTAATCCCTTTATGTCTCCATGATCCCTTCATCAGGTCCTGATCGATGTTGATATATTGTTGAGAAGCTCTCCTGGTAGGTAACTACGTCGCCATCACTTCCATTTCACCATTATGCAGTGACGATCTAAAAATCAATCTGTGGGAGTTTCTAAGCCCTTCTTCTCCCACAGTGGTCCAATGTAGATAAGAGGCAAAAAATTACGTTTGTTAATTATGTGTAAATATCTACAGAAATAAAGACATTTCATTTTGATTTTTTCATTTGGAGTCATATCGCAACCTGTTGGATACCTAGTAGGGAGCAGTTCCTGTGGCCACCTGTGGTCTCCATCATCAGGTCCAATGATGGCGGCTGATGCTTCACACATGCTGGACTTCACAAAATGATGCTAATCGAGAGAAATGCACGAGTTACTATGAAAAGTACAAATACTTGCAAGATAAGAGACAGTCCCACTATTTTCTCTTTCAAAAACCGCGTAAAAGAACACTTCCTCTCTCTTTCAAGATAGTAGTTATAGTATGTATATTATTAATATATGTACAGGTTTATGTATCTATTGGTACTTATTTAGTAGTTTGGTATATAGATATTTTATTTTACATATTTTATAGATATTTAATTTATTTATTTATTATAGATAAGTTATTTGATATTGTGCACTGCCTAGCCTTTCTTGATAATTTTTCCTATCATGCCTTAGTTTGCTGGAAGAAATCTTTTTTTAGAGATAAGCTCGCCTTTGTACATATGTTTTCAACAAATGTAACGTTTGTCGTGTAGCGACAAGAACCTAAACAGAACCTAACAAGAAACAACAACCAGGATAAAATTTAGAAATGACAGTTTATTATGCGTATTTTACAGTGACTATTTTTATAAAAATGAAAGGAAGATGAGGATGAATGAGGTGAGACAGGTTTTTTAAAAAATACAGGTATCAAAATAAAAAGGGGAGCGGAGGACACGGAGAGTAGGAGGCAGAAGAAGTAGCAGCCGTCTGGCGAACCGGTCAGTAGAGGCAGGCAACACAGTAAGTAGCAGCAGTAGGCAGGAGGCGTAGCAGCCGTACTCCAGTAGAAGCAGTAGGCAGGTGAAGTACCAGCCGTCTGGCGAGCCGGTCAGTAGAGGCAGGCAACACAGTAAGCATCAGTAGGCAGGAGGTGTAGCGGCCGTCTGGCGAGCCGTTCAGTAGAGGCAGGCAACACAGTAAGTAGCAGCAGTAGGCAGGAGGCGTAGCAGCCTTACTCCAGTAGCAGCTGTAGGCAGAAGACGTAGCAACAGAGGCTCGCAGGATCCCGGGGCAGTGCGGCCCCGGGATAAGGCCTTTAGGTGATGCTTCTTTTTCAAAAGCTGAAGTGAGACTCCAGAATTTCAGAAATGTTCCGCTCTTATACCCTTTTTGGAGAGTTCTAAAAATTATTTGAATTAAAAGCAATTTTTGTGAATGGCCAAGAGGGAAAAAGTATTTTTGTAAAAGTATTGAAGTAAACATATCCGACCGCTAATGAGTTTGAATGGACATTGCCATGACAACCAGATAAACAACGACCTCAACATATGTCAGATTTTGGTTTCAGGCTCGTAATAGAGAAAACCACAAGAAAACAATGAAGTAAATGAAGTAACAATGAATATAAAAAGGTAGCGCACCAGCGCGCACGAAGCCCGAGATTGCAGAGTATCGGAGAAAGCCAAATACAAGGTCACCAAAGGTAAACCCCTTCACTATCGATTTAGAAGTGCTGATAGTGTGAAAATACGAAGTGAAAATGATTTGTTATTGTGTTCTTATGGTTTAAAACGTTACAGGGTCCTATGAAAATAAAGGTGATACGAAATATCCAGAGATATATGAGATGAATGCAGACCATCAACGCAGACTGGAAAATGGCATGTAACACTACACGTTTTATTTATCTTTGTGCAATAAAGAATTATGAATTATGAAAGTACAAACATCGCTATAGTCGCCTATAATATTTGAAGAGTTACCTCGATTTCTTCGATTGATTCGACAGCAATGCATCCATGAAAACTGCCAGATATGTGAGTCTCAGCAAAACACCACCGCGCCCACCGAAGAGCTCACCATCGTCGTACTGGACACCGGGGATACGCCGCCAGCGGAGTCCGAGGTTGATCCTTTACATCAGCCGCGGGCCTGCCTCAGCGCGCCACCACAACCGGCGAGCCCTCGCATCAAGTATACTGCGAGCGATCAGCAGCTCGCACCCAGTGACGACACCGACGCCGCCGCAGAGCCCGAGACTGACCCTTTACATCAGCCGCGGGTCTGTCCTCTCACTGCGCACATGGTGACGAGCGACCAGCAGCTCGCCCCGAGTGACGTCACCGCCGAGCTCACACGTGCGCCGCCGCCACTGACGCCGCTGCACACCAGCGCCAGTGCCAGGAGCCAGACAGCCCTGCAACGACGTGCACAGCGACGCCGCCAGCCGGGATCAAACACGTGACACCTCGTAGGACTGTTATGTTCTCGGACATGCTAGATGTAGGTATGGGACCGGCTCTTCGTGCTTGTCGCGTAGGTACGGTTATTAACTATTGCATGCCCGATGTCCCCTTCAAAGTTATGGCCAAAAACATTTTAAAGTACAAATATGAGGAGGGTACAACCGTGATATTATATATGGAGAATAGTATAGGTGTAGGGAAACAAACTATGATAAAGTTTGTTGATGCTCCCTCTAATCTAGAAGTGGGCAAGATTGTTCTATGTGCCTTCCCTTACAAAAATACAATGAATGGAAAGCAACAGCACGCTACTCATAGATTAAATATGTATACCTATGTATAATATGACTGTACGCAATACAAAAATTGTATTCTTTGACACAAATCTATTAATTTGTAAATACATCACTGACGGAAACAGTGAGGACATCAAAGTTATTATTGTTAAAATTGACACTGACGTAATAGCTAAGTCTTTAGCTTCATTTATTTTAGAATCTGTTATAAACAGTATAACAGAAGTAAGTAATTGTATAACGGTCACCACAACTATTAGTACACGTACTAAGAAGCATGTAACTACTGACAAGGCAATATGTGCAAACGATACTATTGTATCTTTAAACTGCCGCAACCGACAACAGAAAAGCACGGCTTAAAGGTAATGCACCAAAATATGCAAGGCTTTTCTGGCAAGCAACTAGAATTAGAAATGTTTTTAGAAAGCGAAAGAATAGATATATTTTGTATGACAGAACACTGACATCTTGAAGGGAAGAGGGATGATAGGTTCGGGACCATACGCTGTCAAGCTAGATCCTTTACGCGCCAACTCATCCGCTGCATCGTTACCTCTTGACCCACTGTGTCCTTTTATCCATTGAAGGATTACGCGGTTATGTTGACATACCTCCATTAGTCGTTTGTGACACTCGTAGATTAGCCCTGAGTTAATAGTGTTGCTATTTAGGGCTTGTAAGACGGCAAAATGTGCCCCAAAACAAGGATGGCTTTAACTTCAAGCCAATAGGCTCTATAACTATAGCTAAAACATTTAAACTTCTTAGCATGAAAAAGACTGAAGATTTATGGGGCATGTCGGTTAACGTGGTTAAATCAGTAATCGATGTGATTGCACTATACATGGCAATCACATTCAATAGTTGTATAATAAACGGAGTTTTTCCTGACCTCATGAAAATGAGCAGATTAATACCACTTTTCAAATCCGGTAGTAAACAAGACCCTGCCAACTTCAGACCTGTATCCGTATTGCCAGTGTTGAGCAAGGTGTTTGAAAAGGTCATATTGAGTCAACTACTCTCTCACTTCAATGCATCTAGGCTACTCCACAAAAAACAGTTCGGATTCACTAAAGGCAGATCAACAACAGACGCCGGAGTAGGGCTAGTAGAACACATTTATAGTGCGTGGGAAGGATCACAGGATGCGGTTGGTATTTTCTGTGATCTTTCCAAGGGATTTGACTGTGTGGACCATCAAACTCTTTTGCTCAAACTCCAACACTATGGTAACAAAGATAATGCGTTAAAATTAATGGAATCTTATTTAATGGAAAGATTACTAAAAGTAGATATAAACAGATGCAAGTCCACTGGAACCCATATGAATATTGGTGTACCCCAGGGTTCTATCTTAGGTCCGTTCCTTTTCTTAGTGTACATGAATGACCTGCCTTATATGGTGGAAAAAATGTCAGATTGTTCTATTTGCTGATGACACATCTATTATTTTCAAGGTGAAAAGACAAGAAGAAATTCTAGACGACGCAAATAGTACACTCTCTCATGTGTTAAGTTGGTTCAATGTAAACAACCTGTTATTAAACTCAAAGAAGACTAAATGTATCCAATTTTGTTTGCCTAATGTACGACAGGTTGAAAGCAGTGTAAGAATAGGATCTGAAAGATTGGACCTCGTTAAGGACACAACCTTTCTCGGAATCACTATAGATTCGAAACTTCAATGGGGTCCTCACATAACTAATCTCGCACGAAGACTTAGCTCAGCCGCTTTTGCGGTTAGACAAATCAGATATCTTACAGATGTTGAAACTGCCAGATTGGTTTACTTTAGTTATTTTCACAGTATTATGTCTTATGGAATATTGCTCTGGGGGAGTGCAGCAGATATAAATACGATATTTGTCTTACAAAAAAGGGCGATCAGGGCGATATATCAATTCGATGCTAGAGAATCATTAAGAGAAAATTTCAAAGAAATTAATATACTTACGGTTACCTGTCAATTTATATACGAGAATATCATGCTTGTAAGAAAAAACATAGTTTTATTTAAAATTGTAGGTGATAGCCATACAATTAACACTAGGAATAGAAATAGGTTAGCACTACCATTATTTAGACTAAGTAAAGTAGGCACATCATTCATGGGGCACTGTATTCGCTTCTACAATAAAATACCACAGGAATCATTGATCCTTCCTGAAAAGAGGTTAAAAAACTATGTTAAAAATGAGCTGATAAGAAAGTCCTATTATAGTATTAAGGAATACTTAGATGACAAAGCTGCATGGTCCATACAATCTCAGCGCACAGAAATTCGACGAGGGGCGATGGATCAAGTCTATCACTCGCCGGCGAATTTCCTTAGACCGAAACCAGTACCTGTTGTAAAGTCACTTTAAAAAAAAACAGGTATGGGGGAGTTTCTGGCCGTTTCTTCTTAACCCCGAGGCCCACCTTCCGAAACGGTGGTCTTTTTTTTATATAAAAAAAATTGACTTGTAGTTATAATTAAGTATAATTTTGATGTTGAATAAGATAATTTGTTTATTTATATTCAATAAAAAAATGACTCTGACTCTGACTCTTTCTCCAGGATCCTATCATCAGATCCTGACCTGATGTCAATGGCACAAATTCGGACGCTAAACCCTTTCAAACAAAAAATATAGCTAAATCGGTCCCTCCGTTTTAGATAAATCGATTAACATACACAAAAAACTATAGATCCCGATGAATTGTAAACCTCCTTTTGTGAAGTCGGTTATGAGTATTATCTAAATACGATCGAATACCGCAAATAAGATCTAGCGACCACCCCAGCCAATAACTACCGAACTCGTAATTATGTCAAAGCGATAAAGTGCTCATCAGCCACACCTTCAAAGCATTTTCCCACAGTGAGCGATGACGCGTTTCCGCCGGAAGCTCCCACCCATCCCGCAAGATGGCGTCACAAGATGGCGTCGCCACGCGCCCGCCACGTGACCGGCCGTGCGCCCGCGCACCCTATGCTCTTTTACTCTGTTTTTATTGAAAACGATCAAAAATAATGGTAACAATGCCCTTGTTTTCTCACTCTCTTGACTAAATTAGACGCGAGTTCGCAGGGGTTAAACGCAATTGAACTGGTCATTAATAACGCATAACGGATCTAAGTTATCGCTTTTTTGTTTGACATATTAGTTTTGGATAGTTTGATTAGGTAGACGGGACAAAAAAGCATTTATCACGAAATTAAACAAAACGTACAGTTAAATATCGTATTTTATTGAAAACCCAACGTTTTACAATAAGTACAGTTAAGCATAATGCAACACGAAACCCAGGGATAAAATCTTATAAACACAAACCGTAGCACACCTATCTAAATGAGTATTTTCTCGAATCAATAAAAATATCGTGATTTGATACAAGGCTCGACATATTTACGCTGCGATACAAATTCAAAATAATAATTTAATACAATCAGACACAAAGCAAGGTATTCGCACACAAACTTGAAAAAAGTGAGTTTTAAATGTGCAGAGTAACTGTGAATTTTAGTATTCTAAACCAATTTTCGGTCTTTGGTTATAAACTTCACAACGTCTAATGGCACAAGTTTGCAACATTGGCCTAACAATTTATATGATCCTACGTATGGGCGGATTCTTTACGTATTTCAAGGCACCAGTAATATATTTAACTCTATATTAGTGTATTATTTAATATGATAATAATTCCTCGCCGTAACCACATAAAGCAAGGCAGGAAAATTGCTGCTGATAGAACAAATATCTGAAAGAGAATGTGAAATTTCAATAATGCCTATGATAAACGTTCAATGCTTTTGTATGATTTACATATGATTTTTATTCAAAATATGCGAAATTAAACAGACACATTTGAGGATATATCTTAAGTCTATCAATGAAGCGAATAAAATCTCTTGTTTGGTATGGAATTTAATATAACGTATTTGTTAGAATAAGTTAATAAGTTATCAGTCTATATACTACGTGATTTCGGTGGTTAGTTGATTATGAGTTACATATTTAAGATGATAGACATAATGTAAGTAATACAATAATATCCATTACAAGTATTTATTGCTTAGAGCAGGCCATATAATTTATAAGTACTATTTATTCGTAAGTACCTACTTCGTTACATATTTATGATATACTAATAATAATGAATGTATATAGTTTTAGTTTGTATTGTTAATTAAATTAATTAATAGAAACTTTAATAAAAAAGTTACATGTTTAGGTGTCCCGTAACTCAACGACAAGCGAGTACCAGGAGATAGGTCTGCTGATACATGTCTATCAAACACATTTAAAAAATTCTATGTCAATTTAATCAAAATTTGCTGTCAAAGCTACTAGAAATGAATGACCAATGTTTTTTTTTTCATCATGAAACATTTTTTTTATGTATTTTTCCAGATCCTGTTTAAGCAGGCCTATTTCCTTGTACTCTCTTGCCGTGAAGTTACTGGCTACCCTGTAAAATAAAATATAAAAAAATAATTATTTGGGACAAAATCGATCAGTGTGATGGATATCTAACTTAAAGTTAAACCTTTCAACCGTACACACACACACTCACGCATTTATATTGTCTATTAAGTAAAAACCTCAACTACAACTTTATATAACACTAGTGTATAGAGAGCAAAATCTAACGTGATTCTAGCGATATGAATAGGACAAAACAATAATAAATTCGGTATCATAAGAGACAACACAATTAAGGCTTTTATCTACACACGTATCATAAACCCTCTTTACTGCGTACAAAAACCGCACGTTACGATTAGCATAATGTTAAACTACTTGGTAAAAACTCATTTCTTATCTGAAAAATTACACATTATGACCGTATTTTTCTACGTTATGTATATTATGACATTCAAATTTCGAACGCCGACGCCCGCCTGCGTGCCGCCCCTACTTTGTTTGTGAAGTTGGTACTACTGTACAAGCTAAACAAGTGCAAAGGAATTATCAATATCACCATGCCGGTCGAACATGCGGTTCCTGAACACATTAAAGAAAGCTTATGATATGTGTGTAGATAAACTAGTGTATGTAACTGTACATAATTAGGCATTAAAACTCTCGACTGATATTATTATGAAACTCGCCCTCGAGTGTTGCCCTCCATTATGTAGCAGTCACATAAACTACTATTAACTCTCTACGGCTGAGTGTGCGACCGACTGTTTCATTCCAAGGTCAAAAGACACGGCTTGATCAATGTATAGACGACTGCCGCAGAGATCTATAAGCACTGTACCTTGCGATACACAATTCTGAATGGCTGAATATCAGTTTTTCAGTTTTAGGAACTTAACAGATTTTCCCAATTCCTTTAATAAAATCTTTAAAATCCTATGATAGAAGTTGTTAATTTATTTGCAGAACCCTTAAAACAGATTATTTTTTAAAAAAAAGTGAAAAAAATGGGCAAAAAACAAAACTCCTTCAATATTGAACATAAAAAATTATACATACTATTATTGGCAATATTTTTGTAGGTGTATGGGACGCACACAAACAAGAAAGATTTTGCTTCGAACGCACCGCACGAGCGACAGGGCGATCAAACGACGTCTGAGTCCAAATAGAACGGCGAAGGAGTTTCTTGAGTGACGCTCTATCTAAGTCTGTCATTTTTGTTCAAAAACGCCCCAGGAAAAATAAAGCTAGCTAACAATCTTATTTAATTATATAATAAATAAAAAAAACGAATAGAGATGTAGTTCTTTATGAATTACTATTTAAATGCTATTGGCTAGTGAGAAGTTATTAGACATGCTGGGGCAGTCTTTAAGCCAACTCGTTTCTTTATATGGAAGCGAAGCAGTCGTCAACTAACTGTCAGCCGTAATTAGAAATCACAATAAATGAGCACAAAAGTCATCTACATTTCGTAATAACTGCTAAACTTCAAACTGATGTAAAATGAAAATAATTTTAGCTTATACTGACACAGGTCTATTTGACAAAACTCAATAAAGTAAATTTAAGATATTGTATATGTTTAGAAACCAATCATATAATTAGCACATCCGCACAACACAAACAGAGTTAAGCTTGCGCCAAACGCCTACATTGAAAATGTCACATTATCGAGACAAAATCGACAAACACGTTTAAGCTAAACCTCTCACCCTAATTTTGTTATCACTAAGGTTTATTTCTGTCTACTTTTGAGGCAGATCAGAGTTGGGTAGTCCCTTGGAGGTGACAAAAGTAAATTGCATAAAAATTGTAAAGGTCAATATTGACTTACATCGAAAAAATTGGTGGTTGTGCTCGGTAAATATACCTACTCATTTCGTTACTTAGCTGGCCGTATTTGTGTTAAATGGCGGTTTACCTCTTTGTGAAATCTTTTATATTATCTCAAATCAAGATAGCCACTCAGTAGTGAGTGGGTACTTATATGTTTCTCTAGTAAAGGTGAAAGTAAGACCAATTATATCCCATCTTCAGCTCATTTTAGGCCGAAGGTTTAGGTAATTTATATATAAATTTAATATCAAGTAATCAGCGATAGTTATCGTCTTACTACATAATATATGTCGGATGCACCTACCTAATTAATACTATTGATGTCAATGATGTGATGTGAGATTCTATAAAAATATGGGATCTTTACATCGTTATGTTTTGTTTAAAATTTGAGTATCATTGTTATTATTTTTCCATATACATGAAAAGGTGATCAAATCAGGTTCATGGATTGCAATTACAAATAAAGGTCAGATTTGTATACGACAGTCAACTGTTAAATCCGTGGTGAACACAATCTTACCATTTTAATCAAATAACTCTTAATCGAAGGCTGACTACCTATGAAAGCTCTACCCAATTATTACGACTTTTTCGACAATATTTACCGAATTTCTTCATGAACCGATGACTTTATCGGCCACAGAGCAGAACAGCTCTGTGACAGCGACACAGACTAGTTGGCCGAGCATTCGCTACAAGTCCGTGACCGGGCCGAACACAACCGTGGTGCCGTTCGAGTTAACGCTCGCGCGGCGGACGCGAACGCTCGCGTCGTGTTCGGGTTCACTCGGGAGGGACTCGGGGCCACTCGGCGACAGCTGGAGCCCGTTGAATTTGGACCGAAGTTGCGTCACTAGGCGCTCCAATCTGAAATCGAGGAATAGATCAAAATAAAAATATTATCACTGCAGATCATGATTTCAGCTCCGATTTTAATTCAGCAGGAATGGAATAAACAGCGATATTTTAGGCCTTCTCATGTCGGAGGCTCGAAGGACTAATAAGTCTAAGCAGACTTATTGGTCCTTCGAGCCTCCGACATGAGAAGGCCTAAAATATCGCTGTTTATTCCATTCCTGCTTAGATTTTGGTCCTTCGAGCCCGTCACTCACAGGTCTACTCACTTGTAAGTATGTTCCTCGGCGTTTTGCTTCGCCTTCTTCATGTCGGCGAGCTCTTTGCGCAGGCGCATATGTTCGGCCTCAGCCTCCTCCGTGTTGCCGTTGGTTGTGATTGTGTTACCTTTGTCTTTAGTCTGTAACCTGTTAAAACAGACAGAAAACATTTACACACAGACCCATAATAATAAACCGTTCTCAGGTGTGTTGTCTCAGTTATGTCACAATGACGCTCAATCAACAATCAAATCTGTAATTTTCACATGTTTATTATTACGAGCATTAATGGAAATCGTATTTTACAGTTTTTTTTTTATCTTAGATCAGCGGCCAATAGTAGAATAGATCAAGTGCATAGCACTTACCCGCCGGAGGCACTCAGCAGTCGCAGTTCATCTTCCAGCTTGTTGATACGTTCCATCATTCGACGCTTGTCCGCTTCGGAGGCGCGAAGAGAACTCTGGAAGTATTGAGTCATATTTCAGCACACGAACCAAAGCAGCATTACATAAATACTACACACACACACGCACACACGTCACACCTTTCCTTCCATGTAGGTACTACACTAGGGCGAAATTTCCAGGGAGACCTAACTGATTGCGATCTCGTTTTGACATTGCACCTTCGATTCAACGATTCAATAAAACTGAGAAAATTACATACTTCAATACTACTAACAACTTTCAATTATGAGTCGTCTAAGAAAGAAAAGTGCACAAAATAGTCATTACTGGGTGTCCGAAGTGGTCTCATAAAGACTGAAGAAAACAGCTAGCTACCTAGTTGCCTTTATCACAGGCGTTGATTTATTCATGGGTGTTGTGTTCCAGTGTTCAGCGACCATCTATCCTTCGCTCAAGGGGCAAGGCAGGGCGTTACACGGGTAACATAATGAATGCCAAGACACGAACCGCTGACCGGGCGGTTAGTGCAAACCGGGGGTTTAAAACGACGCCGGATACTGTGATACCCATATGAGGACACTCGCAATATAGGTTTTATTTTTAGTAAACTATGTTTCCTAAACGAGTCGATTTACCGATTTACTGAGATTCAGTTAAGAAATCGAAAACAAGTGAAGATGATACATTTATTTAAAGTACTAGCTGATGCCCGCAACTTCATCTGCGTGTTCCTAGGAATTATTATTAACCGAGATAACGTTACCCTCCTTCTGGTGCAGTCAGATAAAAAGTATCCTATATGTTAATCTAGCTCGTAAACTACCTCTGTGCTAAATTTCATTAAAATACGATCAGTCGTTTTAGCGTGATTGAGGCACAAACACACAAACATCCAAACATCCTAACATCGCTACTTTCACATTAATAATATTAATTGGAAACAAGAAGCTACAAATAGAATTCTAAGCCATAAAGTAAAATTATGTAATCAAAAATTAAAGTTAAGGATTTGATCGAAGCAGGCAGTTAGTCAAACAAGTAGTCATTTGACGAATCGATCTACTGTGAATACGAATACCAACCTAACAACATCAAAGTTTCTTCCACACAAGACCCCCAAGTTGAATAAGACCTTGCTCTCATTGCACGGACTATCAGTTACGTTTGTTTTGCTTGCAATTATAAATTGACACATTGCTTGTTAGCGGCGTCTCATATGAATTATGGAAACTTTTAATATCTGGATATTACAATCGAAGATAATAATAACACGCCTTTAATAGAATATAAGTTGCTAGCCACCATTTTAGCGCCCACCTAAATTTTGTCCACAGCCACCGCAACAGTTTAACGGACAGTGTTACGAGTATCTTGCGAGGGGCATAAAGTAGCCTTATCGCCAAGTCACGAGGTACCAAGCCGCACTGGGCACGGGGGGCCTAGATACGCTGGTGCAGGTGTAATATCCTATGTTGATGTGAATGGTTTCAACCAATGTGCTGATTGCAAAAAAGGTGATTGGTGAACGGATGAATGAATTACAATAGTTGACAACAAAAAGTACCCACGTATGAAACTAATGCAACAACTTTAGTCACCTTTAATACTCAAAAATTAATCCTACCAAAACATTTCATGTAAAATGTTGCCAAGACGAGACCGAGTGTCAAAAAGTTATCAGATCTCATGTAAAGCCAAGCTTCTAAAGATGTAGTGAATAATCCTTTCCTTTCGTATTTTCTCGGAAATGTTCGTTTTTGTCTTACTACTTCACTCGCACTCAGTACCCGTCAAACGGGCAATTTGACATTTGACATTGATAAATAAAGTATGCGATTTATTTGATACCTACACGTAATTTAATAATACAGTAATTCATAGACACATCGGCACCATTCGGGTGTTATCGTTTTTCCGAGTTTTGCCGATAGGAAAGGATTATTCACTACATCTGTACTTACCTAACTCCGCAAGCCCTTCACAAACTACACCTAGTATAGTATAGTCAAAACATGTGGCTTGGCCGTTTCCCTACCGTTAGGGGGGTAAGGTGCCTTTAATATAACCCCTAGTTTGGGGTTGGGAGGTAAAAAATCCGAGTTTTACATTTTTTTTGTTGTTTGTGTACTAATAATAGCTTACCTACCAAATTACAGCTTTCTAGGACTTGAGAAAGTACCCTAAGAATGTTGATGATCATCAGTGAGTGAGTGAGTCGGTGACGAAATCGTGGTATTTTAGATATCAAAAAATCTAAAGTATAAGAGCTTTGAAACTTTATATGTATATTAAGCCCACTACTAATCCCAAGAATTTTGTTCAACTGCTATAATCCAAACCCAAGTTGTAATGGTTCAAAAAATCGACGAAACACTTCCAGAAAAGGTAGGTAGTGCTCTGGCGCTTCGCTTGCTCGTCTTGGCGGGGGCACTACCGTTTGCACTGAGTTTCAGGGTACAATGCATGTCATACTATGTTTCGTTTTTTTTTTTTTTTAAAGACTCAAATTATAGCCAATTGGCTATTAGGCTTATAAGGAAACATTGAATAGGAAAAATAAATATATTTTATAGGTTAATATCAGATTCGCGCGAAACAGGCGGTTACGTGGCTGTGACGTCACACCACTTTACACAAATCCTCAGATGAACGAAGCAACTTACTCTGTGCACAACTTATTCTTACTACTACCAAAGCCAGTAAGTTTAATGTGACCTCAGATGAATGACCCTTATCTTATACGAGCACATGACGTTATATTAATATTGCATGTGCTGTGACGTCGCACGGTGCTCAATCATCAATCATAGCCGACCTCCATTTCAGATCTTGTAGGCCAAAGACAAAAAAAAAGAAAAAATATTTACTATTTTTTTTAATGAAAAATACATATTGTTAAATTATTGTTATTCTATAAGCTACTACATCTAATACATAATTATGATATTATCATAATATATCTTTACAACTGTCTAGTAGCCAATTGATTTGTCCCCCTTCATTCTCACACACTTTTCGTTTTCGAATCACGGCTAAACAAGTTACACTTCTGAAAGTACGTCGACGTCGATAATTATTTTATTTTATTAATTATTCCAGTTTTCTTTTGAGTTTGCTGTCGCTACAAAATAGAAAGTATATTTCAATAATCCCCTGTCACCTATGTCTCGTTTTCGTTCTCATTCACATCAACAACATATGTGAACTCACCTACAACTGTCGGCATATTTGAGCTGGCACGTCGTAAAGTTTGCTGTCGAAGTATCCTTGCGTAACGTGATCTTTCATTGAATCTTCCGTTAAAACAATTACGAATGGGTGGCCTGGGTTCGGACTTTTTTATCACGCTTTTATTAGCTTCACCTGTATGTTTGTTTGTTTGTTTGTTTGTTTGTATGTAACCGACTCCTTTGGACTCGATTTTGACCCACTTTAAACGGACAGATTCAATTCAAACTTTGTACACTTATCAAGAATCAGCGACAATGTAATCATTTCATAAGTTTATCTCATTATCCTGATTAGGATCGCCAGGATTAATTAATTTCTCACACACTTACTTTCCGGCTCGCGCACTCGAACTAAAAAATAAAAAATAAATATAGTTTAAAACAAACTAAAAAACACTCTTTTAAAGCACTTGAATAAAAAATACTATTATTATTGTGAAAAAAAAAGCTTCGGGCGCTTTGTTCCATATCTTTCGTACATGGAGCGCCCGACGCTTTTTTTTCACAATAATAATAGTATTTTTTATTCATTATTTTTTAAGGTTATATTAAAAATTATTTTTAACTTTTTAGTTCGAAGTGCTTTAAAATCGTGTTTTTTAATTTTTTTAAACTATATTTATTACAAACTACTAAAGTGGGCAAGTACGCAGCAATCCTGGGCAACACCAACAATTCCACTTGCAACCAACGCGTGCTATCATGCCTACTACCGCGTGGACGAAGGTATAAATCTAATTTGCCTTTTGAATGTACGTACTATTTGCCCGTGACAACAGCCCATTGCCAGGATGCATAATAGTCATCTCATAGTTTGACTGGTACTTAAAGTCACGCCTGCTCATACCCTCGTTAAAGATTTAACATTACTTGAGCAGCATGTTTGGCAATCTAGGGAGCAAGCTGATTGGATGAGGCCAAGGCGCGATCCGAAGCAAAATCAGTAAATTATTAATTCAGGTTTATATCCGATGTCTCGCTATTTCCTATTCTTTTATCTTCGGCCAAAAACGCCGCCAAATTTGTGACTTCACAGAACAATTCTGGAAGTAAGATCCTTTGCACACGGCGGATTATGAACGCGCGGACGAGACGAGCGGATAACGTGAGTACGCTTCGAAAACGCAAGGCTGTCGCTGGACGCCCATAGCGACCTTCGTACAAGATCTTCGCTTTTGCATTAGCGCGTTCTTTTTATTAATTTATTTTTATTAGGGACATCCGCAGCAAATTACTGTAAAAGTATTACAATAAAAATTAGGACAGTGAAGCAGGCCCATAACAGATGTCCATTGAAATACAAATATAAGTATAGGAACATAGAACGTTTCGCTTATACCTAATTAAAAATAATTATATGAAAAAGAAGAAACAGACAAATTATGTTGGTGGATATTTGTTATGTGGAGTGTATATGTTATTGTGATGGAGGAAGATTGAGATGTGGCCCTAGTGTTGTTTGGAAGAGGTATAGGGGAGGGGATGGGGGTATAATATTAAATGCTACCTATGTATTAGTGAGTACCATCATTATTCGACTTTCGAATGTGTTTGCAATCGAATGGGTCAACAGAACTGAAGCGTTTATTACACAAATTAATAATACAAAGTAAATGGGAGTTTTAGGCGTAGTATTGGGCGGGTGTCAACGCAGGATGATTGGAACATCGTGCGTGTAGTGGTAGCGCATAGCCAATCAGTTCGTTAAGGTTTGGACTTTCGATGCGACCGCTCAGAATGTCGTGTGGGACAAACATGTCAAAGGCCCTCCGACGGTCATCAAGTTTCATCACGTGATGATACATTTGTATATAATCTGCTACTAAGCTCTGATCTCGTGCGGAGAACGCGCATTTGTAATGGCTATATCTGCTAACGTGAGTTACGTAACGCGTCTTTCGCGCGTAACAAATACGCCGCCTGCAAAGGCCTAATATCCACATGTTTGCGATGACAAGAATTGTATATAAGTCCCGCAGAAAGGTAATGCGCTTGACAAATTGTTATTTGACGTCATCGCACAGATACATGGAGACTGTGTGAAGAAAACGTAGTACGGTTAGCAACGGCACGACGCTGGTCGAGTGAGATCGCGAGTGAAAGTGAACGAGAGAGAGAGAGAGAGAGAGAGAGAGAGAGAGAGAGAGAGAGAGAGAGAGAGAGAGAATGTATTATGATTTCATTAGGTACCTATTTGATTTAATTATAACCCGTGAAGGTATTCCCTGGGTTTGCTGGAAGAAATCTCTATATAGAGATAAGCACGCCTTTGTATACTATGTTTGTAATTGTCCACTAATGTGTATATGCAATAAAGTATATAATAATATGCAATAAAGTATATTATATTAAATATTGTAGAATCATGTTACAATAGTAAGGGCTCGTGAGATTTTTTAATTATCCTTTCCTGTATCCAACTTTATTTGGGGTAACTTAAAATGGCGACATACGTGACATATTAGAGGCCTATGATGATGTTGATGTTCTCCGATCTGGTCACGGCGACTGTTACGGCTGGTGAGGGCTCGTTCGTGTGCCCGTGTAGCTCTTAGCCTATTTTGTTGGTAAAAGAGGCGGTTGCACTGGGTACGCGCCAGAGGACTATACAAGTGTTTTAATAGACAAATAAAAATCGGTAAAAAACACACAGCAGTCTGCAAACGTTGCTATCATTTATTTTCTTGCTGTTCTTGCCAAGGTGCAGCTTGGCACGACTCTACGTAGGCAATAATAAACGTGAGAACAACAACAAATTGCATGTACATTACACTCCTTCATTTCCATTGACGTAGCCCACAGTAACAACATGATATATATTTTTTTATCAGAGCAAGCACAACAAGATTTTCTTATGGGTACCAGACGACGCTATATTTAATAGAGATAAATACTTATGTTAAAACATAGAAACCATCCAAGACTAGCAAACAAATATTCATGCTTATCACACTAATATTTGCCCTTATCGGGATTCAAACCCAGGACCATCAGCTTCCTAGGCGGGTTCACTACCCGATAGGCTAAAGCGGTCGTCAATCAAATATGCCACTGGACATTGGACAACCTACTTTATCAAATTTACATATCATTATCAAGTTCACGTGCATAATACTGGAGAAGATGAGTAGAACAATACTCAATGGTTGCGCTCGCGAAATAATTGTGAATGTAGATGATTAGTTTAAAAAGGAGAGAAGAATTTGTAAGCAAAGTAAGAAATTCACTTAAGAAGTATCGGACTCTGAACCGCACGTGATAGTTGCTAATGGACATGCTAAGATACTGAAAATAAAAGAAAATCGCCGGCACAATAGTGGTCAAAAATACAGTCTCAAAAATAAGAAGGCAAAAAGCAAAATTCGGAGGCTGCTGGTAGTAAAAAAATAAACCCTACAAATAAACAGGGAGAAGAAAAAATTACAGGATAACTTTATATAACAGCTTTGAGAAATATAATTACTTCAATATAATACAGTGCAGAAATAAATCTGTAAATAATGGCTGCTTAGCAAGATTAAAATTAGGAAGAAACCACATTAAGACAAATTATAAAGATCAAATTGGGATATCGATTCAAAAAATGTTATCAAAAAAGGATGACTTTTATCGAGAGGCTCAACATACAGGCACGGTGCACTAGATATTTACGCCGTTTGAAAGCTATGATTCACTTAGTGCTGACAAAAAACAGTGACATATATTGATGAAACCTGGATCCATGCTCATTATACCGTGAAAAGGTGTTCAAACTCAAACCCAAAAACTTTATAGCAAATAGACAAAAATAATGCACTTTTACAAGTCAAACGCTATTCTCATATACATGGATAAAAATAAAAATAAATCAAATATGATCAACTAAACTAATGAGTACATTAGGGTTTGAGTTTGAAAAGGGAAATCTCCTTTTCAAGTGCTGATTCATGATGGCTGAATATTGCACAGGAAAAGGAGACTCCATAAACTCTACCAGTGCTTCGGAAATACGCCCGTCAGAGAGGATAGCACCAAGAAACGCTACGGGGAAGACATTTTAAAATTTCGTCATTATTACTTTTTTGTTATTACACAATGTACAATATACAAATAATCGAATCTAATGATCAATGGTCATGAAACAGTACGATTATCGCCTTATAACTTTGATTTAAATCCCATAGAATAACTATATGTATGGAACCTTGTAAAGAGTGGAGTCGCCGATATTGAAAAACTGGTATCTAAAATAGAGTACTTGACACTAAATGCTTTAAAGTCACTCCTGACGACTGGAAGAAAGAGTTCCACCATGTCCAGCGCCTAGAATAAAATGACTGGTGCAGAGATAGACTGATCGATGAGGAATACCGGGTCTGACAGTGAATCTGAGACAACAGAAAGCAGCACTAACTCTGAATCGGAACAGAAGTCCATGAGTGGAGTTGATATTTGGATTTGAATAATAAAATTAAACATGCATTATGATAGCGTAAACAAGGATCCACAAGGTGGACCTAATTAAGATGATCATGTTATGATTTTCTATTTAAAATAAATAAATGTATTTGATATAACCTGATTTATGCATTTACTCAGCTATTATACTCAGCTTTTCCGTAGTGCTCCCACCACAAGTAGAAATACTGCTTACAAAGGTACGAGGGTGGTCCCAGAAGTAGGCGGCCTAAGAAATATAACATTTATTTCTCAATATAGTCTCCTTTTAACGCAACACACTTTTCCCAGTGATGTTCGATAGCTTCGATACCCTATTTATAGTGGTCTGTGTCAAGCTCCCTAAAACAACCATCAACAGCAGACCCCACCTCTTCATTATTGGCAAATCTTTTCCCGCCGAGCCACTTTTTCAAGTTTGGTAACGGAAAATAATCCGAGGGAGCTACATCTGGCGAATAAGGTGCATGGGGAAGCAATTTAAACTTCAACTCATTATTTTTCGCCGTTGAAATAGTGGACTTGTGAACCGGTACATTGTCCTGTTGAAACAACACTCTCTTTTTCGTTAAATGCGGCCGTTTTTTCTTAATTTCTTCACTCAAACGCTGCAATAGTTTTACTTGGTACTCGCCGTTGATAGTGCCGCCTTTTTGAAGATAATCAATAGAAATTATACCACGCGCATCCCAAAATACTGACGCCATGACCTTGCCAGCAGATGAAACTGACTTCGCCTTCTTCGGAGCCGGTTCTCACTTTTGTTTCCACTGTTCTTTCGTCTCGGGGGTGAACTGGTGGACCCATGTTTCGTCCATTGTGATGAATCGTCGTAAAAAGTCAAAGCCGACTTTTTGCGTTGAAATTTCTCCAAACACTGCATCGAAACTTCCTCACGTTGCTGCTTTTGTTCAATGGTGAGCTATCGCGGCACCCATCTTGCGCACAGCTTTTTCACGACCAAGTTTTCAGTCAATATGCGATGTATAGCACTTTGAAATCCTTACAACGTCTGCTAACCCGCGCACTTTTAGTCTACGGTCTTACAATACTAGTTTTTGTACTTTTTTCACTATTTCTGGTGTAGTCACTACATTTCGTCGGCCGCTACGATGTTCATCTTGGCAGCTCGTTCGACCTTTTTGAACTCAGCGACCCGATATTTTATTGCTCTGAATGAAATAGCAGACTCTCCCACAGTAGAATCCAGCTCAACTTCAATATGGGTTGGACTTAAACCTTTCAAATGAAAGTATTGTATGACATATCGTTGACCAATTTTGTCCATGTTTTCAAAATCCCTCAATCTCGATTAATGGCTATGAATTCTTCTTTTTTCAAATTTATAAGTCAAAAGATTGGACCTTCGAATAAAAAAATAAATAAACAGCCAGTAGTGCCAGGTCGGCCACTTTTGGGACCGCCTACGTATTATGGGACCTACTTGGAGATACATTGTATTTGTCTACTAAAACTGACGTCAGATGACACACGCCATGACGTTACGCGCATTACCCATTCTGCGGGGTTTGAACACCATAGGACGGAATGACGATGGAATTGTTTGTCCGACAAATTCGTCAAATGTAACTTGACGACCATTAAAGGTAGAGCTGTGTACCATCTGAAGGTGGCAAATAACTCGGTTTCCGCAAATCAATTGCCCAAAATGGTATAGAAAAGAAAGGAGATGTCTACTTTGTGTGACAATAGTGACACGCCAAGTAATTGTATTGGTTCCGTCAGCACATATCGTCGAATCTATCGGTTTGTGTGACCTCATTCATTACGTACGGAGATCGAAGATTATTGTACAGTAGACATTTCAGTAACCTTAAAATGAAGGAAGTCACGGAACATATTATCTATCAAAACATATTGTAAATTATTAGGTATAAAAGATTAATTGCAGAGGAAAGCACAATGACCCAGTGTATCTTCAGATAGATCGAAGAAAGTTCCCACAGTAGAGAAAAGGCAAATTAAAAAAAATGTAAAGAAAACTTCTATACTCGTTAAGAACGTGTGTATATTGAAGAGATAACTGTGGATACAACGAAGAGGGTACAAGTTCTCAGGCCATTCCGTCGTAACCCATTATGCCGCAAGTGCTAAGCGAGTGGCAAGCCATGAGGTTTTTGCACCTCAATTAACCTATTACGTCCCGGCCGAGGCGCGGAGACGCTAATCAGTCGCACAAACTGCCCACGCACATCTCTTAACCCTGGTGGAGATGGACACATGTGATAGGTTTACAAGTTATTCTGTGCTGAAAACAGAACCACTTTTATCTTCCCCGAAGATGGTGTAAGATTACTGAAGTCTGATCTAGACGAGAAACTGATGAGGGACTGCCGAGACTTATGTAGATTTGAGGAGTTGTTATGCTCGTGTTTAAAATGGCCGACTACTGCTCAAATGGAGTGCTGCGTAATGAGCCGGTACCTACAAATTTTGTGGCTGTCATACATCTTTGTAGCAGGCTAACTAAGTGCTATTGCGTATTTTGTGTAAGACAGTGTTTGCAATAAATAGCTGACTGTACATTACACTTGGCTTTAATATCCATTTTGATTTTTAGGGTTCCGTACCCGAAGGGTTCCAAACGGGACCCTATTACTAAGACTCCGCTGTCCGTCCGTCCGTCCGTCCGTCCGTCTGTCACCAGGCTGTATCTCAAGAACCTAGCTAGCTAGAGAGTTGAAATTTTCATAGATTATGTATTTATGTTGCCGCTATAACAACAAATACTAAAAAACAGGATAAAAGAAATATTTAAGGGGGCTCCCATACAACAATTCTTTCAATACCACATACAAACTTATGGATGCACCTGGTTACGTACATGGAGTGTGAAAGTAACAGCACCAATAACTTTGTAAACAATATTTTGCTGTGTAAAATCCAAACTATTCACTCCACACCATCGCTTCCATTGAACGGTGGTACGGAACCCTTCGTGCGCGATTTAGACTCGCACTTGACCGGTTTTTGAATATTAAGATGAGGTTGAGGCCGAAAAGTCCTCCTTATCGGAATATTTACAAAACAGCCGCCAACAACATAGAACCTGCCCTCTACACAGCCGCACCATCGATCGCAGTCAAAAGTCCAAAAGCCCACACCGGGAATCGAACCCCAGTCGTTCAACAGGGACGTCACAGGCTGGGCTGGGGTGGCGCCAGTACCTACTGCAGCGCATCCACTTACATCTGCCAATATTTACTCAGCACCCCTCCTTACCCGTTAATATTTCAAATACGTAGGGACGACACACATAGACATAATAGTGGATGCGTGATCAAATTCGGAACTAATGTGAAAAACCTTCAGCAATTTAGAATAGGCGCTGTTTTTGCGCGACAAAGCGATTTCACCGCCACCCCCTGATGTAGGTTTTTTGTTGATACGTTGATTACAAAAGCGACCGGTGCGCGAAACCCCGCGTTTAACCAAATCGATGCGTGAATCGCAATTGTTGCTCGACGATGTTTTAATACCCACCGTGAAATACGGACTAGGCGTAACTCACATGCCTATACTGTCGGCTCGAAGGACCGAAAATGTTATACTGTTTCTGGAGTGCACAGACAGGACTCCACATCAATGAAAGACATGACCGGCATATTTTTGAATAAGAAAGTGTTGAATTATGGATCGCAGCGAAGGCAGTTTTATTTATAACCACAATAAAATACTTAACCCCATTGAGATATGTATGACAGCGCAACAATAGTGCGTTTTTGCACGCAATATAAGTATTTATTTACATAGGCGGATAGTGCGTAAATAAACAGGGCTGTGACGGTTGGGTTGTTCGCAATTCGTACTGGTTTGTTTTTCTAATATTAAAGCCTCCTCTAAAGTAAAAAAAAATAAGCATCTTTGGTTATTACTGTACGTGGTACAATACAGGTAAGTTTAACCCATTGCACTGCGATAGGAAAGTGACATCTTCAAGTGAAAGTGTCGTGATCGAATGTTAAAATCAAGTCTTGTAGTGACGCAGCAGATGGGTGCAAAGTAGACCAATAGAACAAGGACAGTCAGTGGATGTCAACCATCGAATCTTATCCAGATAAATTAATCTGTGACACATTTCACAGATCACTCTTCCAGATCCTAGATAGCAATGCCAGCGAGGACGGAGGCCACAGATAACCGAAAATCCATGAGTATGCCGCGCGGTCACGTCGAAAGCAAGTCGCCGTCGTTTCGCGCCAAAACAAATAAACAATATTCTGTGTACGAGGCGCGAAGAGCACTCGAACAGTGCACGATTGGGTAAAATAAGGTACGGCTATTCTGCCCACCCGCCAGTAAAACGCAGTAATGACCATTTTGGGTCAAATGGAGTGAAATACTGATTCTTGACCAGCACTATTTTTCTGTTCTACCCGTTTCTACCTAGGAAGTTTAGAAATGGTGCCCAAAAACGACCCAAACGCAGTAAGAGCCGGAACATCTCGTGTAATACCAGTTAAAATGCAGCGCGATGTGCAGTAATTGCTTAGGTGTTGATTAGAAAACAGACTTACTCAACATTCTAACGACAATCATATATTTATTTATAACTAGCTAAAACGCAGTTCAAGCTTAAATACTACAGCTGAACGCCATACAATTTTCATGTTACTGCATTTTAGTCTGTTAAACACATAATTAACTGCACAGTAAAGGGTCGGGAAATTTATTTATTTGATTTATTAGGCAATTCATTATTGCACACAATAAGTAAGTACCTATCCAAGAAAATTTGCATTCACGCTGTCAAAAAAATGCAACGGCAAATTTTAAAATATTCCAATTTAAAGTATTTATTTTATTTTTTTCAAACTTTAAACGCGGTTTTCACAGAAATGCTTTTTGGTCATTACTGCGTTTTACTGGCGAGTGGGCAGTATTGACAATGTTGCCGATAATAAATAAAAATGTTTTAGATAAAGAACCTATGGCCAGCGGATTTCAGGCTGTCAATAGGGAGTTTTCTGACAGTTAATTTAAAAAAAAAACTGATGGCGTTGATTCGCCTTGGCTTTAATTTATGGGTCTGTGATAACTTCATAACCGAAGAGTATAGAACCTGCTGTGGTCCTCAGTAGAACCATACAGGTGTAGCCAAAGAACTAAAGGAAGAATTCACGATAGGTCATCACGCGTGTGTTAATGTAACTGTGGAAGAGATGGTGTGTCTCTTCTTCTCCTTTTTCTCGGACCCTCAATGCTGAGGATCGTACTCGCTTGCTCTCCTCCAGTGCCAACGGTTCTGCGTAGTATGGTACGCATTGTGTAGAGTACCTGTCGCCTTTTTAATCTGGTCGGACCATCAAGTTGAAGCAGGTCCTCGGGCGCGTTTGCTTTCCACTTCACCCATTATGGTGAGCTTCTCCAGTTGGTGCCTAGGTGAGCGCATAAAGTGATCAAAGAAGCTTAGGGGGGTTCTTTCCCGGCAAATTGTCGAGAGCCGTTTTGTGATCTTCAGTTCACTCAGAATGGACACGTGTGTCTCTTTCTTGGCTATAACTTTATGGCTCTACTATGCAATGGTCAATGTAGTCTTTTCTTGTTCAACTGCATGAACTCATAGTAATCTTCGACATTTATCACTAGGTTAAACGTGATTACCACTTTTTTACAGTATTCGAGCTCGAAAAGTTGATGATTTGTTTTCCATGATTTCCGCTGATTTTGTACAGGGTTTTGGTTTGAAAACCAAAGTCTGTCGATTACAAAGGTCCAAAAGAAGAGCCAGGGTCGAGACAAAAAATTAAGCTTTTGTTGCAGCTCATTTTATAGCTTGGAGGGCTACATGCGCACTATTCATTCATAATGGTTTCAGTTGTCACTAATTGTTGAATAAGTTTAGCTATTCAGGTCGTATTTGAATTGTAAATAACGAAGCAGAATATGTTTTACAGTTAGTGTAGTAACAGTGGCTGCTCATATACTTATGACGCTAAAGCTTGTTTCAACCAGCAACGTTAAATCCCTATAACTCTTATTGCTATAAATCTGCTATGTTGGAGTTGCTTATATCATAAGGCGGTTATTCAACTTCAGTAACATCATTGGTTCTGCAACGGAGTTAATAAATAACACCAAAATTTACATGCGTTGTTATGATTCTTATGTACAGCTTACGCCTGTTATAAATAAGGCAATGATAGGTTAAATACTCTTGACTAACTACGTTGTAGTTCATCGAGTGTCACACATAATAGATTTCAGAGGAGACAGCAGCTTTAAGAAAAAAAATGCCATATTTGATCATTTTCTTTCCACATAACCCAAAAAGTTATTTAAGTATACGAAAACACTTTTAAATATCGAAAGACCTTAATTTTCAGAATTATTTTACAATAGCTGATGCCTGCAACTTCATTTGCGTGTTCCTAGGAATTGTCATTTACCGGGATAATGTTACCCTCCTTATTTTACAGTCGCATAAAAATTATCCTATACGTTAATCTAGCTGCAAAATTTCATTCAAATCCGTTCAGCCGTTTTAGCGTGATTGAGTCACAAACACACAAACATCCAAACATCTAAACATCGCTACTTTCACATTTATAATATTAGTTGGATAGTTTATATGTACAATCCCCTGCTGAATAACATTTAAAATTGAGTGTCTGAAAACTATTATAGGTTATTAGCAAGTTTAGTTGTTTTCTTTCATTTTCTTACATGAGCTGTCAGAGAATGGCCCCTGGTTCTGATATAGAGACTCTCCATACGATATTGTAAATTGTTTTGGTAAATATTAGAGATGGGCAGAAATTCGTTACACATTCGGTTTGACCGAATTTCGGCAGCTTGAACAGAACTTCGGCATTCGGCCGAAATTCGGATTAAATGCAGAACTTTCGGTGCAAAAAAAAAGTACATTTTTACTGAAATCAATAGTATAGAAATCATACTTAACATAATAATCGTAAAACTAATTTAGGCCTTTATTCATTGTCATTTATTTTGAAATTAAATTAGTCATACATTTTTGCCTAAACTAAATAAAATAAACTTGGTATTTTTAACAAAGTAGTATGCCAAACTACTGCGTAACTTAAATGCGTAACGATAAATAAACCAAAAAAAAATCAGTAATTAAATTAAGTTATACAACTAAATTTTTTATTAAATCACATTTTAGTTCAAAAACTAAACATTAAGAAATTAGGATCTACTCGTATTTGAAATTTACTAGAGGCAGGTTATGCTGTAAATGGGGAGCGCGGAATGCGGGCGGGGTGCATCTATTAATTTCGACAATTCATATAAGTGCGTAAACAAGTCATGACGAGTTGCTCTCGAGGAATTGGGGCGAAATTAAACCGAAGTTCGGGTCGGCCGAATTTTTTATTTTAACCGAATGTTCGGCCGAAGCTCGTATTCGGTTAAAACCACATTCGGCCCATCTCTAGTAAATATCAAGCCAAAGAGTTAAGCTCGTTAGGCAGTTTTGACGCCTTCAAATATATGTCGTAACAAAATCGTAGAATTGTCTACATCATGAAATAGTCAACCATGAATTGTTGAATTACAACTTTTATTGAACGAAGAAATCTTTTAGGGCAATACATTGCGGTACTTAGGTGAATACTAAAGGGGGCGAGCGCAGCGAAGCCCCCGAATAGTCTTCGTGTTAGTTCGAAATGTACCGACACAAAAATCACCTCGTAGTACAGAGTACAAATGCTTTCAAAAAGACATGTTTTCATGACATCCAACCCTTTCTGAGCATTTCATGAAATAATTGACTATCAAATCCATGGCTGGCTGTTTCATAGAATAATCTAATTACGATATAGCTGCGACATATACACGTTACACCGACCGATTTAAATTTGATTGAGTTTTTAATCGAATTTCCATCAGAAGATGTGAAGTGCTGATTTGAAATCAATGGTAAGGTTCGAGTCGTACTACCTACCTACCGCTACCCTACAACCTTTTTCAAACTATCTTCACAACAAAGTCAAGGTGGAATTTAAAAATCTTAACTATTTCGATGAGTATTTCACACAACCAATACATACCGAAATCTCACAGATATACTCCTATCCGACGACCGTACCTGTTTTCGCCTACCATGCCCTCGACCACCCAGGTCGCCGCAGCATAGGTAAATAATGTTTTAATAGGCCTATGGAGGTAAGAAAAATGCTGGTTGTTTGACGTTTTTTCCACGACTCCTAAGTTGAATAAAAAACCCGGTGCTTGAGGTAAAGGTAGGCGGGTTCTGTTTATTTTGGAGGGGAATGGGAAGTGCCCATTGCCTACCTAGGAGCGAAGTATTTTGGATTTGGTGTTGTCCGGTTATTTTTATAGGGCACATCGCTAAAATATGTAAGGAAGAACGATCCTGGGTTCGAATCCCGGTGAGGGAAAATTTTTGTGTGATGAGGATGAATATTTGTTTCTTAGTCTTGGATGTTTTTTACGTATTTACATAAGTATTTATCGTTATTAAATATATCGTCGTCTAGTCTATAGCTTGTCAAATTCGTAGCACACCCATGGGCTGCGGACGACGGGACGAAAGATGCGGGGGCTGCGGGGGCGGGACAGAAGAGCGCGGGCGGCGGGGCGCGCGGGAGGAACCCCCCCCCCCCCCCGCAACTTTCGTCCCCCGTCGCCCGCAGACCATGCGAGTGCTACGTAAGAATTTGACAAGCTATAACACAAGCTTTATTGAGCTCACTATGGGCCTAGTTCGATTTGTGTAAGATTGTCCTGTAATATATAAAAAAGGTACAAAAACAAGCAGCGCCCCTGTTGGAATTTCTTGGTACTAGCCATAACGTCGGAGTCAAAATTGAGACAGGAAGCTATTTTCCGATACATTAGCGGGAGAAATTTTCAGCACAGCAGAGGGCGGATACCTACTTTCTTTGTCTAAGGGCACAGGCTGGTCTATCATTATCTGTCAAGTAGTACAAGAGTGATTATATACGTAATAAACTTGTGAAAAACATCCGTCAAAAACAACAACTATCTTTACAAGAAACAGCTACGGTTCTGTGAAACTAGGTATATGGAGGCACTAAATGTGATGAACATTTAAAATATTTGGAAGTTAAAACTTATTCTGAAAACGGTAAACAATATATCCGTTGTTCATTTGACATTACATAATCCGATCAGAAAACCGATACAAATATTATTTTTATAAACTACCAAACGAAATATGTTTTCTAAATATATTTTTGTGAAATGGAACGCCTAGCGCCATCTGTACTAAGAGCAACGAATCTAACACAACACCGCAATACCCATCTCAGCAACATGTTTCCCATCTACGCGACGGAAATCTAGATGGCATATGGCAGTAAGCTTACTGACTGAAAAACTACAACATGCTGGCTGTTGTCAGCGAATTTAATTCTTCGCAAATTTTATAGAATATTGTGAAGCGCTCACCTTTATATCTTCAAGACTTCTATCCGAAAACTTCACATCGTTTGATGTTATTCCATTCTGAAAAAAATGGAAATAAAGTAATGAATTGATTGTATTTTTATTTTCGAGTTGAACGAAGTGAAAATTAAGGAGGTAGGTATTGCAATCGTAAAAAAAATTGATGTTGAGATTTTGATGGGGATAGGTTATCTATTGTTAACTTAGTCCGAAAAAGTGGAAAAAAAAACAAATGTATATGTGTATGTATGGATGGCTGTTTTCCGTTGTCAGCTCTAGAGCCTAAACCACTGAACCGAATTGGATGAAATATTGTATTGGGGGCACAGACTTGAATAGTAGGGACAGGGCACGGAGCGCTTGAAAGTGTCGCTACAAAAACAGTACAAAATCGGGAAAATTGGACTGTTTGCAATCAGTCGCGCTTGGACGGTGACAGCCGATTGACACATCGGCAGCAAAAACAAAAATGGTGACCTGCGACGTAAAAAGGTGTAAATCATACCCAAATCGCAAAACCCAAAAACAGGGAGTGTCGTATCACAAGTAAGTATTATATTTTCAATTACTATTGGCTTTAAATTGATTATCTATAAAATATTGTTCTCGAAAAAATCCTCAAACGAAAATCAACCATTCGACTGACGTAACTTTGTAGCGACGCGCGACGCAACAGAATAATATAAGGATAAATAATCTAACCGGATGTCCTAACGGTGATGGAAAACATCGTGAGGAAATCTTCATTACTCCGGCTTCATTAAATTAGCTGCGGCGATGGGCTTGCCCCCTGACACGCAAGATGTAGTATTAAATCACTAGCTAAGTGGGCACAGACCGGCACAGTTGTGCCTCTGCCAGCCCGTATGGGAAAAGGCGTGACGCTATGTTACGCGTGTAATGTATTGCTAAATACTCTATTTTATACACGATGACTTAATCAGTGATATCAGGTACCAATTTTCATAACTTTTTCTATGATTAGGTATTTTATTACTTATAAATCAAAATCAAGATCTTAAATTCCAAGTCACGCTACTATTGTGTATCTGTGAGCTTACATCCTCTTTCATAATTTAACGGCAAAGACAAAAATTAATATGCCTATTTAATTATGTTTCAACTTTTTATATATTAAACATGAGGTAATTGCGTGAGACCTCGCCCCTTAAGTAAAATTTTAGCTAGATATATTTTATTTCTACTCCTAATCACCGATTAAAAGTCACCGGGTATTTGAGAGTTATCCGTAGATCAACTTTCCTAATATTGTGTCTATACACCACAATTCGGAACGTGACCGACCGTGACGCCGTTACAATTTTTCGTACTGTCTTGGTTCCGACGAATTCCGACAGGGGCGCTATTTTTCTTAGCCTCAAAATGGTAAGAAATTGAGTACGGGAAGGCCTATCCTTAGTATTTATATCGATGATTGGGGGGGGTTATTTTAAATTTCTAGAAATATTTTTTTTGTTTTTGGATAACTTGATTATTTAAGGTACCTGTTATATAAATCAAAAACATTTATTGAGTTAATTCAAAAACGAGACTAACGATTTTTTTCAAACTTCTCGTCATAATATCTAATATATCTAATAGTCTCTTAATATCATCTACAACATGGCATACTCGGTTATTACCGCAAAACTCTAAAAATGGTAGCTCCCATACAATATGCACACAGTGCCATATATCCCGTACATTAGGCGGCGGGCGGAATAAGCTCATAGTGCGGGGCATGGTTAAAGTAGGAAGGAGTTGTTTTGTATGGTGGAGTGGTTGTTAGGGACATCTTTCTGAACAACTTTTAGTACGGGGTTGACTTGATGAGACCAACTTTATTTTCGAATATCCACAAACTATTATTTAAATAGCAACACCGAAAGCATCATGCGAGAAAGTTAGTGCAGGGTGGCCTGCAAAATTTATTTATACAATGCAGGTGGAAGGATCAAGTATTACACAGTAGGTAAGGTACCTAGTTACAAGTTCAGTTGGTCGTCAGTTTGGTGTGAAATGTTTTTCAGATTCAGATAGCTCAATACAAGATAAGACCGAATATATGTATATTAATATTAACCTAACTATGACGTCTTATTCAAGAGCGTTACATAATGCAATCTATTAATCTTATCTTAATAACCATTTCTGTGTTTGCATCATCATGAAATTAATGAAATGTTGATTTTCTCTCCACCGCTCGGAAATGTGGCGAAAGATGGTCTGTGATGGAGCCGTTGGGATCGAAAAACAATGAATAGTTAACGAGGACAACAAAAACATTTCGGGCATCACATCGGCCCGCTGTTTACTGTTTCTACCAATGAGAACACGACTTGTGCTGCATACGACATAAAATCAATTAATCTCATCAATAATTCTCGTTAAATATTAAAAATACGGTGTTCCACAGCAGGGTAAAGGCCTTCCCGTTTAGAGACCTAACAATATTTTTTCTCAAACATGCAATGAAATGACGTCATTACGTGCGTTGTAACGGGCTTGCAAGTATCACGTTTCGGGCCGCACAACTCGAGAGAACTGTTAAGGAATTTCATATAAAATTGCAGGCCTAGGCCGGGAAGTCTTTTTTTAGATGTATGCTCAAAGCAAAAGGCATCAACGGGCGCAAGGAAATTACGATATGTAGTATTTTTAAACTTGAATTTGTTTTTTGAGTGGAGTATTTTTTATTTCATATGTTTGAGAAAAGCACTTGTAGCGTTGTAAGTTACCGTTGTCTTCACTCTATCATTAACTGGTCTTATTTTAAATTTAAGTAGTAATTCTCTTAATAAAACTACCAAATGAGGCTAGTAATCACAGTATTAATTTTCACGCGCTGTACTAGCAACATTCCACTGTTGACAACTCACTCGCTCTGCTATGATTGGCCCGTTTTAAACTAACTAGCCGTGACCGCAACTTGACTTTGCGGCGCCGGCGTCATTCCGAAAACTCACTCAGCACTATACGCACGTCCGTCCTACTGGCGCTCTGTAACGGTCCCTTTTTATCGTACGCCGACGAACGACTCTAAACAGTAATTACTTACGTTTAATCATAACGTACTACTAGTAGTTACGTTTTAGTTTTGTCTGTGCCTCATATTAACCCCGATTGAGTTCGGGGTTCCTGGCACCTCTTCGGGATCACCGCTTTTCCTCGCTACCCTACGGTTTCCCGGTTCCTGACACCGCTTCGGGCTAACCTGCTTCCCTGCTCCGGCTGCATTCGGACCGTTACTTCTCCGACGTCAGCGGCACTCCGACTACGGCAAAACCCGCAGGGAAGATTCGTTGCTGCGTAACCAGGGTCAGACTACATTTGGAGAACCCACGTTAAATAAAATTTCTTGTTGGCTACCTATTTGGAATCTTTTTATTCCTCTCCAAGTAGGGACGTCACAGTGGCGCCCAACGTGGTTAGTCTGGCCTTGCTTACGCTGTAAGTAGTTAGTTGTTTGTGTGTGCGTGTTTTTGTAAACGTTTACCTGTGTTGTAATTTTGGTTTTGCTTAGCAACTTCTGTGTACGTGGTTATTATTCAAACTTTTAAATTGTAGTGTTTTTTTCAAATTCCTACGTTGGTTTTAATTTCTCGTTCTCTTATAAAAAAATTAACCACCTACCCACTAGTTGAAATATTTTTATTTGCAGTTCTAACATATATATTTTTTTCTACATCGTCATTCACTTCATTCATACCGTCAAAACCTAACGTACATAAATCATTTTGTAACAGAACGGAGACTAATTAGTAGCGTCATTTTCAATTCCTTGATTTCTCTTCCTGTGCTGTCCCGGGAAATCAAAAAAGAATACGGCAGTTGCATTTCCTCCTGTGCATGTCGTAAGAGGCGACTAAAGGAATCAGTACACTTTCACTACTCATCTCTTTGGTATTTATTATTTGAGCTGCATCATGTCTTTTCAAATTAAGTTTCTCTCTCTAAACAAAGCAGAACTGGAGTACGAAGTTGCCATCAGAGGTGAAAACCCAGGCACTACCGTAGAAATTTTACGTAAACAAATAACTAAACTTGTGACAGAATACCCGTCAGAGGACGTTCTGTTATCTCACCTTGAACCTAAGGACGACTTACTTGCAGTCGTCAAAATCTTGGACAAAGTGCAATCTACTCTTGACGGACCTGCACCAGATAGATCCTCTCTTCTTAGGACACAAAATCTGATGCACCATGTCTATCACAGATTAAGTCGGGTACCTACGGATGAAAAGTTCGAAACGGGCCATGATCAACTGTCGGAGATTTACCGAAAATATTATTCGAAGATCCTAGCTCTCTTATCACAAGCAAAGGATCCCCTTTCAATATCTTCCTCGTCTAATACTGCGTGTAGGGAATCAACGCCATCTGTTAGTGGCGCGAGCGTGATTTCTGTAACTTGCGAGCGTAGCAATACTTCCGAACTTAGTAAATTGAAGTACGACGGGAAATCATGTGTTCGGGCTTTTATCGAAAGGGTTTCGGAACTGTGTCAGGCCAGAAATATTTCGGACTCCAAACTTCTGTCCTATGCAACGGAAATTTTCACCGATCAAGCATTGCACTGGTTCCGAAGTATAAGAGATAGCGTTAACAACTGGTCGGATCTCAAATCTCTGTTGTTAGAGGATTTCAGCCAAACTGACTATGATTATCGTCTACTTTCTGAAATTAGGGCTCGCACTCAGGGCGAATCAGAAACGATAACCATTTATCTTTCCATAATGGCAGGAATGTTTTCGCGCTTATCGAAACAATTATCCGAAGAGGACAAATTAGAGATACTATTGCACAATATCCGGCCATGTTATGCGAGTACGTTGGCCTCGGCAACTCAGATTGTGGATATTGGGGTATTGAGAACGTTGTGCAAAAATTACGAAAATATACAAACCCGTATGTCACACTTTCGCGAGCCACCAACGATTACCACACACACACTAGCACCCGAATTTGCTTACAAGCCATGTAAGACGAAATCTGACAACCATGTCTCTGCGATCGCTCCTGCAACAACTGTAAAGTCAAATAACTTTTGTCTAAGATGCCGCTCTAACACTCACGATCTTCGTCAGTGTAAGGTTAGTCGTGACGTCATCGTCTGTTTTGGGTGCGGTAATAAAGGTGTAAAGAAACCTGAATGCCCTAAATGTACTCCTACCGTTCAAAAAAACTAATTAGCCAGAATTGGGACGGTTCTAAGGGTCATTTCGATAGAGTAGATTTTGAAAAATGGCTACAAACCCTTAGAAACTTCTTCTCTAGTTTCAGAGTCGCCTCAATTCTGGATAGTAAACCAACAAAGGACAGTAGACCCTATATTTCCGTTAGAATCGGGGACATCCCTGCTTCTGGTCTACTCGATTCTGGATCTGCTGTCACTATTCTCGGCAATGATTCTCATAAATTATTGTCGGACCATGGTCTAAAAGTATTTACCGATGATTGTATCTCCGTGACTGCTGCTGGAGGCCAGTCCCTTCAAAGTATTGGCTACATCAATCTTCCCATTCACTTTGAAGAACAATTCCACATTATTAAGGGTTACGTGTTACCAAATGTGGACAGCCCACTTATCCTAGGCATTGACTTTTGGCGGATTTTCAATATTTGTCCCAAATACTTAGGTAGCATCACCTTGTCCAACTCTTCTTTGGCAGAAATAAGTATCGACAAAAATGAGACTTTTATACAGTCTTACGATAATCTCTCTGATTCACAAAAGTCCACAGCCGATTCAATTGTCAGTCAATTCCAGGAAATCTCCACTGACAGTATGGGCCTTGGTAGAACTAGTCTTATAACTCACCATATCGATACTGGTGACTCTCAACCTATAAGACAACGTTACTATCGAATGTCACCTGAGAAGCAGCGAATTTTGGTAGAGCAAGTCGACGAAATGCTAGCGTTAGATGTAGTTGAACCTTGCGAGAGCGCTTGGTCGTCCCCTGTCCTCATTGTCTATAAAAAGAATGGACAACCTCGCTTTTGCCTCGACAGCCGTAAACTGAATTCGGTCACAAAAAAGGACGCATATAACCTACCCTATATAACTGAAATATTAGACAACCTACGCGATGCAAAATTCTTATCTAGCGTAGATTTGTCGAAAGCGTTCTGGCAAATTCCAATAGCTCCAGAAGATCAAGACAAAACTGCATTCTATGTTCCAGGCAGAGGAACTCTCCGTTTTAAGACCACTGCTTTCGGTCTCACCAATGCCCCTGCCACTCAACAAAGGCTTGTCGATCTTCTGTTCGGGAATTTTGATCTAAAGGCGTTCGCATATTTAGATGATATTATTATCATCAGCAGCAGCTTTGAGGAACACGTGTCCTTACTACTAGGCGTGCTGCATAAATTAAAACAAGCGAACTTATCCATCAACCTTGAAAAATGCAAGTTCTTCAGAAATGAGTTGAAGTACTTGGGTTATGTTGTGGATGCGCATGGCCTTCGCACTGATCCTGAAAAAGTCGAGGCTATCCTTAATTTCCCAACACCCACAAAAAAAAAAGATCTTAAACGCTTCCTTGGAACAGCCACGTGGTACCGCCGTTTCGTCCCCAACTTTAGCACTATTGCCGGACCACTCAACCAGCTGACTTCAAGTAAGAAGAACGCACCCAAGTTTCAGTGGACAACTGAAGCTGATGATGCTTTTAATAAGCTAAAAGAGTGTCTTGTATCAGCCCCGGTTCTCTCTTGTCCCAATTACGATTTACCGTTCGAAGTACACACTGATGCGAGCAATTTTGGGATTGGTGCCATGCTCACACAAACGATTGATGGTAAAGAACATCCGATTGCATACATGAGTAGGGCGTTGTCGGGATCTGAGAAGAACTACAGTATAACCGAGAGGGAGACGCTAGCAGTTTTAACCGCTCTAGAACACTGGCGGTGTTACTTGGAAAACGGAAAAACCTTTACCGTTTACACCGACCACTCCGCGCTCAAATGGTTCTTGTCACTGGACAACCCTACCGGAAGACTAGCACGCTGGTGTGTGAGGTTGTCTGCCTTTAATTTCGAACTTAAACATCGTCGTGGGGTCGATAATGTCATTCCAGATGCACTATCTCGTGCTTTCCCATGTGCTTCTATCAGTACGGTCAACTCTAATTTGACTACTACTGACACATGGTACAAAAACATTTATAACGGTTGTTTAGAAAAGCCGAACCTCTTTCCTAACTACTTGATCGAAGGTGGTGCTCTCTATCGCCACTCCAAAAATAAGTGCGAAATGATTTCGGAGTTTTCCTGGAAGGAAGTGGTGCCGAAAGAATTGCGTGACAGCGTCATAGAGGAGAATCATGCTGACCCTACTGCTGCTCACTTGGGTATTTTCAAGACCTATCGACGCTTACTTCTTCGATACTACTGGCCGGGCATGCACCAAGACGTCGTACGTTTTGTTGGTTCTTGTTCAAAATGTCTCACTTACAAACCACAAAACCATCCGACGCTGGGTACGATGGGTCGACCTAAACAATGCTCACGGCCGTTTCAAATGATATCCATTGATTTCATAGGTCCACTTCCGGTCAGTCGAAAGCAGAATAGTTATATTTTGGTCGTAACATGTTGCTTCTCAAAATATTGCCTTATTTTTCCCATGCGACGCGCTACTTCGGAAGCTGTCGTCAAGGCTCTGGAGGACTCTGTGTTTCTGGTCCACGGAATCCCACAGACAATATTCCTTGACAATGGTACCCAGTTTATTAGCTCGGTAACAAATACCCTCTTTAAGAAATACAAGATACCTAACGTATTCTTCTCTCCGAGATATACTCCGCAAGTAAACACTGTCGAGCGCTATAACAAAACAATAGTTACATGTATTTCCACCTACGTGGACAATGACCACAGAACCTGGGACACTAATATTCCCAAAATACAGTATGCCATTAACAACTCCGTCAATGAAGCAACTGGCTACACTCCATCGTTCCTCGTGTACGGACGAGAAACGGTTACTTGTGGTTCTCATTATACAGATAACGATCTGGGTGAGGAACTACTATTTCTGCCACGCGACATTTACGCTGAAAATCTGGGTCACCTGTCAAAATATTTTGATAAGGTACAGGCATCTCTTTGGCACGCACATAAAAAAAATACGGCGCACTATAATCTTAGGCGGAAAGAGGCAGAATTCAGCGTAGGCGACATTGTCCTAAAACGTGCTTATGTCTTGAGTGATAAAGACAAGTACTTTAGTAAAAAGTTAGCGCCCAAATATACCAAATGTCGCGTCTCCGCTAAGAAATCACCCTTGGTATACATTTTAGAGGATATGACGGGAAAGGACTTAGGCACCTGGCATGTTAAGGATCTAAAACTAGTTAAGAATATTTAGAATTAGGTTTTGGATTTTCATTACGTATGAAAACCCTTTACTGGGCGAGGGGGTATTGTAGCGTTGTAAGTTACCGTTGTCTTCACTCTATCATTAACTGGTCTTATTTTAAATTTAAGTAGTAATTCTCTTAATAAAACTACCAAATGAGGCTAGTAATCACAGTATTAATTTTCACGCGCTGTACTAGCAACATTCCACTGTTGACAACTCACTCGCTCTGCTATGATTGGCCCGTTTTAAACTAACTAGCCGTGACCGCAACTTGACTTTGCGGCGCCGGCGTCATTCCGAAAACTCACTCAGCACTATACGCACGTCCGTCCTACTGGCGCTCTGTAACGGTCCCTTTTTATCGTACGCCGACGAACGACTCTAAACAGTAATTACTTACGTTTAATCATAACGTACTACTAGTAGTTACGTTTTAGTTTTGTCTGTGCCTCATATTAACCCCGATTGAGTTCGGGGTTCCTGGCACCTCTTCGGGATCACCGCTTTTCCTCGCTACCCTACGGTTTCCCGGTTCCTGACACCGCTTCGGGCTAACCTGCTTCCCTGCTCCGGCTGCATTCGGACCGTTACTTCTCCGACGTCAGCGGCACTCCGACTACGGCAAAACCCGCAGGGAAGATTCGTTGCTGCGTAACCAGGGTCAGACTACATTTGGAGAACCCACGTTAAATAAAATTTCTTGTTGGCTACCTATTTGGAATCTTTTTATTCCTCTCCAAGTAGGGACGTCACACACTATACATGCCTCTGGTCGTGAAAAGGGCTTGCTGGCGTTGTGTCACTGCCCTTACCTACTCAGCCGTCAAGCACAACACAGATCTTAATAAAATAATTGTTCTAATTTCATCGTAATCGATTAAAAACGAACATGATTAACTTTAACAACGTTATATGAAAATTTATGAATTTTTCGTAATATTTAAAAACATTGTCACAATAAATTATATGTTTTACAGAAATTAAAACTATCGATGACTGTTATTGTGATGCAATGTATATTGATATCCGATACCATTGTAATATTCGATTAGATTATTTTTACACTTTGGTAAAAGTAGCACAGGAATATTATATCTGTGGAGACCTTTCCCTAATAAATCACGATCCGCCATTATAAAAAATATATCGATTAATGTAAAAATGGTGAAGTATAATTCAAAGTATTTCATTATTTTTAAAGCATTTTATTTCAATTTTCCTCATAGTCGGTGTGAAAAGTTGTATGTGTCACTCAGGAGCAAAATCTATCTATTCTATCGTAGAATCCTTCGCTTCACTCTTGATTCAATGAACTGCCCTCGCCGTAAATACATCATTTTGCTCCCTTGTGATACTACTAACTATTTCATCCCCTTTATTCGAAAAGGGTCGGTTTGCTCCTCCATTTCCGGGAGCAAAGTAGCTCTTTTCTCCACTAGACTTTTTAGCGGGCGGGAATAAGATTTGAATTTGGAATATGAATCGTCCATAGAAATCCAACGCAAGTTGTATGAATTCTCAGCTTTACGTTGTCAAAGTCCAAGTCAAAGTTCTTTATTACTGTCGATATTTACATATACTTAGCAAACGTCATTTTTTGCCTCTGCTCTAAATTGGACCACTGTGGGAGAAGGAGGGCGTAGAAACTCCCACAGATTGATTTCAAGTTCTCTTTTAAAATTGGTTGTGCTTAACGATAACAAATACTACGATATTAACTATTTAAGTAATCTTTTTTCGACAAAGTCGCTTTAACATGCTTTTTAAATTGCTCAAATGGCAATTTCAAAATCTCCAGAGGTATCTTATTGTAGTAGAGAATGCACTGACCCTTGAAAGAATTGCTAACCTTCGCGAGTCTAAACCGGGGCGCAAGTAGTCTGTGATTATTTCTTAGGTTAACATTACAGCTTTCGCTAAGTTTAGAAAATGTTGTAAGGTTCTTGCGTACATACATTATATTTTCGAAAATAAATTGACTAGCTACAGTTAGTAAGTATGTCAATTTCTTTAAAACGTTCTCTTAAGGAGTCTGTTTTAAATTATAAATTGCTCGAATAGCTCTTTTCTGTAAAATAAATATAGTTTGAATATCCGCTGCTTTCCCCCACAACAAGATACCATAGGACATGACACTATGAAAGTAACTAAAATATACTAGGCTAGATATAGCCACATCTGTGTTTTGTCTGATGTTCCGAACAGCGTAAGCCGCAGAACTTAATTTACTAGCTAATTTATCTATGTGGGGTCCCCACTGCAATTTGCTATCAATAGTTATTCCAAGAAACTTCGTATCATTTACTACTTTTAACGTGTTGCTGTCTAACACGAAACTGGTCTCAACTTGCCTGACATTTGGAAGTGAGAATTTGATACACTTGGTTTTACCAGCGTTTAACAATAAATCATTAACTGTGAACCAATTCAAGGTTAAAGACAATACACCATTAACATCATCAAAATCTTCTTTTTCAATTTTGAAGACTCAATCAATACTCAATCATTTATTGCACTCCATAGGTTTGCAAAGATGTTAAAAACAATTTTAACAAAGTACCAAATATGGACCCTGGCACGGGCGTGGCAATGTAGTGTCCTCTAGGAGGACACTTGAAGACCATTGAAGTATCATCAGCAAACAACAGTCAATTTATCCACCATGAAAAGCAGATCGTTAATATATACCAGGAATAAGAAAGGGCCTAATGTGGAACCTTGTGGAGCGCCAATTTTTACACCCGATCCATGAGATTTAACGCCGTTGACTTCTACCTTTTGAATACTATTGCTTAAATATGATCTTAGATCCAAGAAATAGATACAACGCTTTATTTCTAACTCCGTAATGATTCAATTTCATTATTAGCGTATTATGATCAACACAATCAAATGCCTTCGACAGATCGCAAAAAACTCCGATAGCATCCTGTGCGGCCTCTCATGCAGAATAAATATGAGATATAAGGGTAATACCTGCATCTATAGTCGATTTACCCCTAGTGAAACCGTATTGTTTGGCGTGGAGTTATTTTGTACGGTTGAAGTGTGAGAGCATTTCATTGAGTATAATCTTGTCAAATATTTCACTTAGTGCTGGAAGAACAGATATTGGTCTGAAATTTGAAGGATCACCCTTGTCTCCCGACTTGAACAGAGGTATCAGTTTACTGTGTTTCATGAGCTCTGGGAAATCTCCGTCGTCAACACATTTATTGAATATATAAGCTAAATGTAAGGGGCTATCACTAGAATTACTGAACCAATAACTTTGACTGATATACCCCACAGGTCTTCAGTATTTTTAAGTTAAGTAATCTAAACGTTTTGACAATGTCCTGGGGATAAACATGATGAAATTTTAAATATACATTACTGACACTAGTGTTGTGTGTCTGCTTCATATTGTGATGAATTTAGACGCTCTGTTGTGAGTAAAGGCACATTGGTGAAGAATGTTTCGAAAGCTCGGGCCACGTCAGCGTTGAATATAACAACTTAACCACCTATCTTTAGGCAGAAATCATTGTCCCTTGGTATAACTTTGCCAGTTTCACGGTTTATTATTTGCCCAACTGTTTTCATTCTATTATTTGAATTTTTTATTTTTTCCATAAATGTGTAAAGTTTTTGCAGTTTTACTAACCAACTTGAAAGTTTTGGAATATTTTTTAACATGTTCATGAAATTTTTGATCAAAGATGTAGCTTTTATGGTCATAAAGGTCATACAAGATAACTCCATTTTTTACGAATTCCAAACGGTGCCCGGTCATTAAATTTAGATTTACCGTAGTAGTAGTCACTGACTTTCTTTAATTTAAAAACTTTATTTAATTCTGTTTGAATTATGGTGAAGAAGTCTGTATATTTTGTTTGGGTTCTGTTCATTAAAATCCGGTACTGGCAAATTTATGTCAAGTTTTTCGTACATGTCTCTAGTCTATGGGATGTGATAGGCCTATAAAATGATGGATCAGTCTTATCCTTACTAGCCATTGGGAATGAAACTGTTTGAAGACTGTGATAGGAAGGTAAGCAGTTAATTTCATTTTTACCTGTGAATGCACGGTCACAAAAAACGTTATCTAAGCAAGTTTGGCTGGTAAGTGTAAATCTAGTAAGTTCTAATATATGACATAAATTAAATGATTTGAATAAAGTTATTAATCGTTGTTTCATTGTTGTTCCTACAAGCAAATCTACATTAAGAACGCCAGAATCTTTTTTCAGTTATCACATAGTTTAGTGAGGACTTCCTCCATAATTTTCTCAAATATTTCGAAATGTATCCAACTGAACACACAATAACTATTTGTCTTTCAACAGTAAGTGAATATCTTTCCGTTGTTTCACCTTGATATTATTTTTTACTAAGATTAAAGAACCACCTCTATCAGCACAGTCTTTCTATTGTAACAAATCACAATTTTGTAATTATTTATGTTAAAGGACATATTTTTTTCCTTTAACCAGTGTTCTGTAACACAAAAAACACGATGACAGATTTTTTTAGAAATAATTCCGATACAAGCTGTTTGCCAGGTAGCCCCTGGATGTTTTGATGGGTAATATTGAGTGGGGCCTACCCTTTGACATTTTTGGTGGCACTTGTATGCTAGAGATTGTAAAAACAGCTGATGTCAAATTGAACTTGGTTAAACCAACTATAGCTGCGTCGCATATATTATATGCTAACAATGTAGCTACTACTTTTCTATATTTATTAGACTGGTTCAACGTATCCTGAGTCGGTGTAAAGTTATGACTAAAATTATTCATGTCGAAACATAAAATAGCATCGCTGAGACGACACGTCAATTAATGCATATTCATTAACAGCCGTTGCCGCTGGCAGTACGGCACGTCGCGCCAAAATAATAATAATAATAATTTTAAAAAAAGTCGCGAATTACGTTCAGCTCATCTGAAAACATTATTGTTTACATTTACAATGTTTATGAAAAATGTGTTGGTGATTGAAAATTAGTGAAAGTAGGTATTATTTAGTCCAGAAACTATTAAAGTAGAAGTAAATATTGTCAAAACTACCTGTTTACTAAAAAAAGCCCGGAAAATATAAATAAATCGACAACAATATCGGACCCAAATAAAACGGTGACTATAAATTTTCAAAAGTGCGCTAGTGTGTCAAATATAAATATAAGTTTGTAATTGGTGTTGTTATCATAAATTTTTACGTTCATTTGTATTTTTTTATGAATTAAACTTATTCATTTATTACTACTTTAAAGCGTCTCTTACTTATTTTCTCATAAAAGTAGATGAAAAGTTGAGTTGACATTCGGGAGCATTTTTTTTCTCGGGTGAAGTACATTGAATTCTTCGCTTACTCACGATTCTATTAAAGAATCGCTCGTTTCGCTCTGAAATTTTGTTCCCTTGTACTATATATATTGAGTAGAGTTTTACTTTTACAAATTAGTCAAGTAAAGATCATTCATATAAAAGGTTCAATATAACGAATACTTCATAAAACGCTTTAGTAATTACTTTACAGATTTACAGCTTTTGATCTATAAATTCATTTGAAATATTCACTAAATATATTTGGCTGAGAGTATATTTTGTTCGTGCCTTTTTGCGATACGACGTGACAGCTATTTACACATGCGCAGTAGTAGATATGATTCGACAAGAAATACCGAATCCATATAAGAAGAAATACAAGAGAAAACTGGAAAAAAGAAACAGACCAACCGGCTGCTACTTGCTTCACGGAGCTGGCTTTTGCATCATGGATAGCAACAAACAAGACAAATCAATTGCTTTTGGGCTATACGCCAGCGTGTTCCAAGCGGAAATCTATGCCATAATGGAATGTGCTTAAGCACTAACGGAAACACCAGAAATCAAAAATAAGACCGTAGTCATGTATTGTGACAGTCAGGAAGCTTAAAAGGCGCTTAGGCAAACAATGTATAAATCTGCACTCGTCAAAGAGTTGCCTTACAGTCTTTACTCTTTGGGAAAAAACATCAGAAATAATTAAAGCATGGTTCCCCGGTCTTGAAGGGATTCAAGGTAACGAAAAAGCAGATGAGCTGGCAAGAAAAGGCCCTGATGAGCGTTTTATTGGACCAGAACCCAGATTAACTATTTCAGCGACTGTCAAAAAGAACATCTTCAACATGATAGCTACGCGAGATGCATACCTGGAGGTGGAAGAACACCAAAGACTGTAGTAGGCAGTCTAAGATGTTTATCTTAAGAAAAGACTCCAACAAAGGCTAAGCATTTACTTAATCTCAGTGGGCAAAACTTATCAACACTGGTAGGTGTGGTGACAGGTCACTGCAAACCAAATAGACACCTATCATTATTAAGGCTCGTATAGGACTTAACATCCCCTTACTGTGGTCTGGAAGAGAAGCAAGCACTTCTTGGGAGAATGCGTAATGTATTCAAACATAATATGGCCAACACTAGGGATGGATAACATTAAAGTAGAAACTTAGCAAACTTAAAGTTTAGCGACAGCCTAGAATTCATTAAGCGAACAAGAAGACTTGGGGAGGGACATCTGTTGATCCAACATTAACCAGTGCCCAAACACTGGGGGTTGGGTGAAATAGTCACGACAGAGGACCGATCACCCAACTTATCATCATCATCATTAAAATAGCCCGCCATTTTACTAATTTTTTGTTTAGTCCTTTTTATTTCCTCTCACAATGCATAGTAACAAGTTATAAGATACACGTGCGTAAGACGATTTCCGACTCGCGTCGACTTACACATTCACTCGCTTCACTCGCTCATGATTAAAAATGCCACTTGATATCACCTAATTTCCGCACTTGTTGTGGCTACCATGCCTACCATGGGCCTACCATGCGAGACGTCGAGAGGTCCCGGGTTCGATCCCCGGCTGGAGGGAAAAAATCCCTACTTCTTGGATGTTTATATGTGTGTTACGTCGCTGTTTTTGGTTCCCACGACACAGGGTGTCCTGGTGTGGGGCCAGAAGCAATGTCTAAAAGGTATGTGCCTGTATGTAAATGTTTATGTTTAATAGCTATGGCTGGCAGCACTTAGTACAGTTACCCGGTTTTGTTAGTTAATTATAACCATGATCTTCAAATCACTTTTGAATGCAATTTAATACTAGCCGTTCGCTCCAAGATACCTCAGGCCGCTCTCTCCCGCACGACGCACGCATACTGGACCAATATGCGAGCGGGGTGCGGATGAGAGCGGCGGGGGGTAACGGCAAACTTGAAGCGAATGGCTAGTATTTGAATATGTTTACTTTCTTACGTGATAAGCGGCGAAACATAGCGTTGTTATTTTTTCCCGGTCTATTTTTGTACAAGCTGGGTGGTGACAAATGTCAACTTCCAGCACAGGTCATTGAACCCAGCCAAAGGTGAAATGATACCAACTGTACTTGCCTATTTTGAGACTGCGCCAGCATATTTTGGAACGCAGCGTGGACTAAGATGTTTCTTCGACAATGAGTGCAATTGTCAAGCGACAAAAATTTATAAAAGCCCAATAGCACCTTACCAGCTACCAGAAACTCGAGAGAGGTAATGGGATAACTGGATAATGCTGACATAAAAAGCATGACCAACTATCAAGCTACCTTATAATAATAATAATGGTACCAACCTAGGTAGCATTTGTTTAGAGCGCTTCAGTGTTTATTATGACAAGGTAACGGCTACTAATGGAATCGCTATATTCGTCAATAATAATTTTATCTACACACGTATCATAAACCCTCTTTACTGCGTACAAAAACCGCACGTTACGATCAGCATAATGTTAAACTACTTGGTAAAAACTTATTTCTTATCTGAAAAATTACACATTATGACCATAATGTGTAATTTTTCTACACATTATGACATTCAAATTTTGAACGCCGACGCCCGCCTCGTGCCGCCCCTAGTTTGTCTGCGAAGTTGGTACTGACATTCAAATTTCGAACGCCGACGCCCGAAGTTGATGCTACAGAACAAGCTAAACAACTGCAGAGCCACAATGCCGGTCAAACACATCAAAGAGAGCTTATGATATGTGTGTAGATAAACTAGTGTATGTAACTGTACATAATCAGGCATTAAAACTCTCGAGTGATATTATTATGAAAATCGCCTTCGGCTCGTTTCATAAACCCACTCTCGAGTATTAATGCCATCCATTATGTAGCAGTCACATAAACTACTAGTAAAGCTGCCACTCGTCTGTGGGTAGATCGAAAAATGGCCCGCGATTTTGAACCTTATTTCTGAGTAATAAAGTTCAAAACTTATGAAAAATAATCAATCATCTGTTGATGGCCCCACAGCTGAGTGCAGAGGGATGCCCTCATAGCTGTAAAACTTCTGGCAGTTAGAGTAAAGAGAAAATAAGACATGTCATTAACAGTCACTTATCAAATCATATGAGGCCATCATAAAGTTGCCACTTAAAACAATGTAATAACTTTTTCACACCTTTCATTCATGTAGTAAGTTAAAAGTAAGTTTGCTCCACGACGAGAGGGAGCAAAATGCTACTTTTTTAATTTATTCATTGGCATGTAGCATTTACGCAATTTCCCAATTGAATAAAGGTCATAATAAAATAATCGATTGTGATTTCATCGTTATCCATTAAAAACGACATTTTTTTAAGTTTTATTTAAGTTTAAGTATAATAACGTTATATGAAAATTAACGAATATTCCGTAATATTAAAAAATGTTACAATAAATTATATGTTTTACTGAAATCAATACTATCGATGTATTTTTACACATTGGTAAAAGTAGCACAGGGATATTTTATCTGTGGTGACCTTTCCCTAATCCTTCACAATCTCCATTATAAAAAAAAAGTTTTCGTTGTTCGATTACTGTAAAAGTGGTGTAAGTATAATTCAAAGTATAGTTATTTCATTATTTTTAGAGCATTTTATTTAAATTTTCCTAATATTCGGTGTGAAAATTGTATGTGTCACTCAGGATCAAAATTATTTTCGTCATGGGCGTTAACGCTTGAATCCTTCGCTTCACTCTGGATTCAATGTACCGCCCTCGCCGTAAATACATCATTTTGCTCCCTTGAGACAAAAATAACCATTTCCTCTATTGACAATGACGTCACCTGAGTTGACAGATCACCTTTAAGTCCATAGCTTATTTTCCTTCTCCCGTCCCGCGGGTAGACTTACCTCTCCTCTCTCGTGCACCATCTGTCTCACCCTCGCGTACATCGCTTCCTCCCTCACCCGCGCCGCCTCCCTGATCTCCCGCACCAGGTCCGTGAGGAGCCCCGGCGAGTACTGACCGTTGAGGAGACCTGGAACACGAGAGGGGTTACTTTAAATTGGTTACCTATTATTGCCATTCCCTGCGTGTTTCCGGGGAAGACGGCACTTCATTCGTGCCATCCATCCCGTTCGGCGGGGCAACCAGGGTCGATGATACTAAATGTGTGCCATCTGCCACGGCGCCTGCACATGTTCATGTGCAAATGTTCTACCCCGGAGGCGCGGGCTCAGATTACAGACGGCACAAAGAACACCGGCGATTTTTCATCTAATACATCCGAAACGTCGATTAACACCCCCTTTATCAAAGAAAATCTGTTTTCTAAATACAATGTTTCATAGTAGTATGGAAGACTGTACGGGCCAGATAAATATATTGTATGAATTGGAGATTAACCCCTCAGTTACCACCGGCGTTAGCTAACGCCACTTTTTCGTTATAGTTTTTAAATTTTATTACCATGGCATAGGGTCCAAACTCGCGATCCGTTACAACTACCCTCGGTTGAAGTGAACCGCGATAGTTAGACAGTAGACATTTTCACAGATGATGTATTTCTGTTGCCGCTATAACAACAAATTAGGAATGGTAGGGTATAATGAGCTGAGAGTGAGGCGAGAATTTGCACTGGTTCTTTACTTATTTAAAGTGCTGGTAGGTAAAATCGAGAATAGGACGGTGCTGGAGTTGCTGCGCATACGTGTCCCCGACCGGTACGTGTGGAAGCGCCGCCGGCCTGAGCTACTTTGTGTGACGCGCGCGCGCACCGCGCTGCTCAGCAAGTCCCCGATGTCGCGAGCGCTCAAATACCTTAACTTGATTGCCAACCAGATGGATTTGTTTTGTTGCACTTCGAGTGGCTTCACAAAGACTGCTTTGCAGACAATTAGTTATGAGATGATTGATTAAATAATAAAGGATAATGCTTAGTTGTATAGTTGGTACATATTTTTAGGTTAATTGAATAATCTGCACTATGTATTAGGTCTAACCTGTAATGTAGATGTAAGTTTTAGATAAATAAATAAATAAAATAAATAAAATACTAAAAAACAGAATAGTATAAATATTTAAGGGGGCTCCCTTACAACAATTGTTTCAATACCACATACAAACTTATGAACTAGTTACGTACATGGAGTGTGAAAGTAGCCGTACCAATAACTTTGTAAACAACATTTTGCTATGTAAAATCCAAACTGTGAATAGTTTAGTATTTGTTGTCCACGCCATCCCTGCCATTGTACGGTGGTACGGAACCCTTCGCGCGCGAGTCCGACTCGCACTTGGCCCGTTTTTTTTATTGTTTTTGCTCGATATTGATAACAGGTAGACGCTTGAAATATTTACAGAATATCTAGTTATATATTCATTTTAAAAATAAATAATTAAATTTAAATAAAACAAATATTTAAGTAAGGGGGCTCCCATACAACAGACATGATATTTTTGTCGGTTTTATAGAAAATAGTACGGAACCCTTCGTGCGCGAGTCCGACTCGCACTTGGCCATTTTTTTTTTGCTTTTGGTAATGTAATGTGTCACAGACGTAACAGATATTAGAATATAAAACTAAACTTTTTGGTCGAAGGTTGAAAATAAACAGCCTCAAAATAAATTAACATCAATATATTTTCAAAATGGACCTAAGCAACAAAGATTATTACAGGATTGCTCATAAACAAAAAATCGCACTATTCTAGCCCGAGCATCGGACTATTCTAGCCCGGGATAGAATTCCGGGGCAGATGGGAAAAATCACTTTTAGGACGTCTTATGGCAAGAGAAATAGAAATAGCGACATCCATACATAGACAGTGATCCAATGTAGAATAGAGGCAAAAAATGACGTTTGTTAAGTATATGTAAATATCTACGGTATTATAGACATCGCCTTTTCCCATAAGGGATGTCGAAAACCAATAGTATATCAAATACATATTACAATATAGTTTTTACGAATAGCTTCGTTCTGTAACACAATCATAATCTAACATAAAGTCTAGGAGCCCAGCTAATCACTTCCCTCCCTATATATAGTTTGTTCTTCATCATCAACGTCAACAATGTACTTTATTGCACGGTAAATAATGAGTACATACAAACAAATGAACACTTATGCGCAAAGACGAGCTTATCTCTAAAAAGAGATTTCTTCCAGCAAACCTAGGCCGGACAGGAAAGTCTATTGCTAGTAAGAGCAGTCTAGTGCACAATAAATTAAATAACTACCTACTAACTAATACAATATAATATAAGTATAATAAAAGTCATATAATAGTACATATATATATCAATGTATAATATTTGCAAATATTTGTTTGACGAGAACGGATGTTTGTACCCTAGTCATGGTTGTTTATCTATCTAAGTATAATATTTATCTACATATATAAGTATGTGTATCGCTTTCTAGTACCCAAGATACAGGGAATCCTAATTTGGGGCTAGATCAATGTGTGTCAATAGTATCTAAGGTATTATTATATTATATTATTATTATATTTTATATTAACATAATTCTTACATACTTAAACTTAATACGCAAGAGAAAGGAGATGCAGTTTCAATCTTTTCTTGAAAAATTTTGTTCTTCTTCCTACTCCTCTACTTCATCATGTGTTGAACACTGCTTCGACAGACTGATTGTTCTGAGCCTCTTGAGGCAGTTAGTCAGTCCCTGTAGTTTACAGTTACCAACTGACACGATTTTATATGATGATGATGATTGGTAAATAGATACCATTTATTTAGGCAGCAGGAAACCACAGTTTTGTCCATTGATATTGTTTATGTATACATCATGCAGTCTTCTAGGTGTGTGTTACTGTGTGTATAATGTTCAGGGTCGAGCGACGCTAACAGATACTGTTCAGATAAGATCATATTCGGATAATGTTGCCGTCATATCTGCAACTAGGCTATGCAAAACTACAATTCAATTATGTTGGGCTTCGGGAAGGGAAATACTTTACGTAGTCTTATTTGAAGTGGTTGTTTGATAGTAGGGGCCAGGGACTGAAAAGGTACCTTTAAAAACGGTCGTGACCGGGGGTTTTTAAAGGTATCTGACCGTTAAAGTAGCATTCCGGTACCCGGTATCAATACTAAAGTAGTATTGATACCAAACAAGCTTCCGTCTAAACGGTACCTTTAAATAGGAGTACCTTTAGAGGCACCATTCTGAACCACTGTCATTATGAATCCGACTTGATCAGAGCAACCTTTTTTTGAATATCTCCACACAATTCGGGACGACCATGGGGCGACCTATCGACTGATCGGTATGAAGATATCAAAAATGAAGTTGCTCATTGAGAGAAAAACTCTCTGATTAGTTACATACTAAGAGAAAAGGAGGAAGCATACGTGGCACGACATAACTATTGCCACGGGAGGATATTCTTTATTGCACAGAAATCTTAACAGCAAGTTAACAAAACATTTTATGGAAAAAGGCGAGCTTATCTCTAATGGGAGATGCCTACCAGCAAACCTAGGCAGGACAAGAAAAATTGTGCAACAAGAGAGTCCTAGTGACTAGTGCTCAATAAAACTGTATACATCTAATTGTGCACAGCTAAAACAGAATAATGTAATAAATGATGTATACAATAAATAAAATACAAAAGCACAAAAATAAAATATAATAAAAATAAAACATAGATAGTCATGTTATGAACCCTTATGTTGTTTCTTGTTACACTGACGTTGACATTGCGAATAGCCAAGTTACATATTACTCCATAAATTACACCTGTACATAAGTCGATGATAAACGGACTAAGGACAAATATGACTCAGCCGGTAATATAATCAGGCATGCCATCATTGTCTGCCATAACGGGATGGCTACCTCAGCGAATTACCCACACAGTTAGATGGACGATTCTGTCAGCTATTCGGATTGAAATCCATCTATTTACATTACTCTACACCACCAAATCTGGAGGACTGAGTGCAACCGGTGACTCAAACTTTTGGCAAAGCCAGCATGAAATTTTTATTGGAGCAACAACAACAGCATTCAACATGAGTGTATTATGCCAATTTTACACGAGAGCAGAGTAGTAGCGAACACTAGGGACAGAGCTATTCGTCAATCTCCTTCTCCTTGTCTGCCTACTGTTCGCTACTCGTGTAAAATCGGTATTAGCTCACTTTCAGGAAAAAATGCGGAGGCTGAAAGACCACTAACACATCGCCTGACAGAAGTGAAATGCCTCATTACCTCAAGTCGATTTATCATGACGATGATTTGCATTTCAATCGCGCAACAAGGTACGTTTCTATTCAAACTGTTGCCAAGATAGCATCAACAAGGTGTTAATGAAGCAAAAGAACTACAAACAGTTATAGAAATCCAGATTCAGAATCGGCCTACAGAGGAGGGAGCACGAATATTTTACAGAACGAAAAGGTTTCCCTCTTCAGATTAAATGAGCCTTATGTGATTGTACATAAGAGTCACTGACAGCTCAATTCGCATGCTTTTTCGATGCGTAATTATTCGTGCTTCCGGCTCTGAATCTAGGCATAGAACAGTTTTATAGAGACGATCACGCAAATTTTTCGCTCGAATGCACCGGCGCGGCGGCGCTACGGCTCTAATTAGGTACCTACCTGCTATAAATAACAGCGTTTTGTTTTTTTGTGGGAACCGAACGGTGTCTGCTAGTCTACACTACTTATGTGGACCGTCGAGGAAAATGTACGACTAATAGGTAGATTTATAACTTTCCGCATGCTTAAATACAAGAGAAGTAGGTACTAATTTCTTGTTTAAAAACTACAAAATTCAGATGTCTATCAGGCCCCATTTCAAAGCGTGAAGGATAAAAGAATGAATGGTGCCTCTCCAGCCAGGGTTTTAAACCTGTTGTGGTCTTTCGGCAGGCGTATCAGAGAACACAAATTTTCGAAAGGGGTCCAGTGACCTGCGCGTAGGGATGGAAAGTGAAGTGATTACAACCGAAACAGTCTTCAGTTTAAAGCCAATATAGGATATGTGGAATAGGGAAGATGTGGCATTTGGAGAGCAGCAGTTGTTTTCTTCAAGTTCTTGCCGTCCTTCTAGTTTCTAGTATTATTGCTGCAATTTGCTGACTCACATTCTGCTTGGTTTTCCTTACAGCTGCCAGTTTCGCTGTCTTTTCTGCCATATATCCCACCGATAGCCGATTAAAAACTGCGGTTTTCTATTTTCTAAATAGAGGTTGCCTTCATCTTTTTGTCTTCACAAGATTAAGAGTATTTTCATTGTCTGTCAGTCGCTACTCGGTATACTAAGAGCCTATACCTGCATCACCCGTCCACTTTCATTCTAAACCCATTTGTATGATGTTTTTAGTATAGTTGCAATGTAAAAATAGTCTGTCCTACCATCGTGTTACACGGTGACAGCGGGGTTTTGAAATATTAAGTTTTAAGTATTATTTATTGCGTAAAGTGCAGAGCCAGAAGTGCCTTTGAACATCTAGAAGAGGCTTGCTTCGCGATCGCATAATTTGCGGTGACTCGGACGGTACAGTTCGCGATCTGTTGCTGCGGATGAAAGACCAGATCCTCGATGAGGCGATGGAGATATGCCACGCGAGGGAAATACCTCATGATGACGGCCGGCAGATAGAGCGAGGGAACAGTTAGACGCCGTTGCATTGATGACTACATACTATTGCTCGTTGTTAATTTTATTGTGGACCTTTTAACACAACGCGATATCTTGTACAAAATTGTCATTTCTAACACCTTTGCAGCAGCACTTTGATTCATAAGCCAAAACACATCACCACTCACCCGGGATAACACGACAAGGGGATGCACAGAAATAATGAAACTGCCATCTCTAGCATTACATGTACCATTTATACAACACTTGTTTAGTTTGACCATACTGAATTCACTGTGATTCACAAAACAATAAACACTTGATCACATAGGTTTGTTGAGTTTTGAACATAGAAACTCCGATGTAGAACGGTCGCTGTCATCATCAACTGTTTTGTAGCAAACTTCCTGTAACAACACCGCGCGGCGTCTGCTCCACGCCCCTGTTCACTTCATTTCGTCACTCTCCAATTAATGTTATATTTGCCCGATTGCCGATTAATGTGTTGGTTGTGGTTTAATTGGGTGTTAGTTCTAGATATGTACTGAAACGATCTCACGGGAATTCGAATACAGTCGGCGTCGATCGACAGTTTCTAGCACGCTAAATCGTATTTTATGGTACATAAACAATCTAGACTCGAGTTCTCAAATCGATTGTTATAATTTCAGCATCGAATGAAATGTATGGGAATGGAACATAAATTACTAATCGACTAATTCGATAATCGAAAAAACCTACTAATTTTTACTTTTTAAGAAGACGTTCGAAATTTGAACGTAATTAAGGTATCGGTTACCGATATTAAAATGTAAACATTAAGATGCAGCCACAGATACTCATATCTAAATATAGGGCGTTTGCTCATCGATCCTGACCATAAAATAGACATATCAGGGTATGGATGTAGATAAAAGAAATAAAAATTTAAGAAAGGAGATACGTCTGTATTCGCACAACTTCAAGCGGGAGAAGCCGCGGGTCAATTTGATTTAAAACGTCATTTATGACTGGTCGGTGCAGTTTAATATTTCCCTTATTTTAACACGTTCAGCGCCAGTGTATCTTTGATGATACACCATAGGGTGCTTTCTCACAGGCCAGTATACCTATAATTTTGTAGTATTTTTTTTAAGAAAAACCACATATTTTCTTTATTTTTTAAGATATTTACACCACAAAAACACAGGCACATTCTCCAGGGCCAACGCTTTTGAATGCGCTACTAAAATGTATGAAACGGTGTATATTGTGGGATACACCGGCCTGCGAAGTCGGGCAGTGTGGTGTATCATTAAGGATACACTGGCCTGTGACAAAGCACCCTATGGTGTATCATTAAAGATACACTGGCGCTGAACGTTAAAGGGCATGGTTAAATCTATGGGCGACCGCCTAAGCGAGGTACACGCGTTGTTCCTAGCGATACATAATTAATTATAAATGGCTGAATATCAGTATATCATGTTTCAAAAGTTTCAGGAACTTATCAGAATTGCACCATTCTGAAAACTAAGTGAAAATCTCGTGAGAGAAGTAGTTTATTTATTTTTCCAGAGAAAAATTTAAAAAAGGGGCACAAAAAGGTACAACCCATAACTCTTTCAATATTTTGTACCTATACAAACTTCAAGGTGATTTGATGAACGTAAATAACCGGTTTTGCAAGCCCTAATGACATCGTGATTGCATTTGTAGACATAGACATATCATATCACTAGTTCCTTTGCTATATTCAAGCTTGTCGGAGTTTAATTGACGTTATACTGAAGTTTTTGTTGACATCTTCCCGGGAATAATAAAACAAAATATATCAAAATATTTTTTCTTACTAGTTTACACTTCCGATTATCTATAAGAATGGTTGTGTGATTTTTGTTCATTATTTAAGTTAAAATAAAATAAACAAATAGTACGCAGTAATTTATGAATAGATATCTAAATACTATTGTCTAGTGAGAAGTATTAGAACATTACTGAGGCAGTCGTTTAGCAACCCCCTATGAAGCTCCTTTCATTTCATTTATTTGTCTTGACAGAGTATCTAATGTCATGACCAGTCATGACTAATCCAACGAGCCCAAACTCGATAGGGTTGCGTCGTTTTATTACAGAGTTCCCACGGCCTTCTTCCGGGACCATCATCAGACCCTGGATATCATCTAGGACCAAAGCACTTGTCAAGACGAATCGAATGAGCCCAACCTCGATGGGGTTGCTTCGTTTTATTACAAAGTTCCCATGGCCACCTTCCGGCTCCATCATCAGATCAGCTTCATGTCATAAAAATATTGTATTATCATCCGATTTACATGTGCATGCTAATTTTCAGCTCAATCGGAAATTGGGAAATTGGACCCGAACATATACATACATATCTAGACATTGCAAGTTAAATAAAATATTTAAAAAATCATAATGATAAGTAGGTGATAGGTAGGTAGAGATAAGTATATCTCTCTAGTACGTTTAATACCAGCATGTCGTAACAACAGGGAAATTCAGAGAAGAAATTCCAGTGTGTGTGTCCGCTCATAGAAAATGTATGGGAAGAAGTGCGTTCTGAATGCAATAGCACGTGTACCGGTAATTTTAGCTACTCGATTCGTGGTGGTTGAAAATTGGACACAACCCTATTAAAATAAAGTTCATAACAGCTCGCACTGTTGGCTGTTACGTCAGTCACTGCCGCAGAACATTGCGGAAATTGTGTTTTTTTACTTATTTCTTCAAAACCACAGATTATTATTAATTTCCAACACAGTTTAAAGATATTTTTAATACCTTTGTTTTGACGCAAGAACCATATCAATATTCTTGTTAGATCCCAATAAATAGCAAAGTTTTAGGTGAGATTCGTCTTTTTTTTCCATATAGTTACCATCATATTGAGATAATGTCTTCACACTCACAGATCGAAGAAAACTCTGCTGTGGAGGCAGCAGATATTGAGGGTGTGAAAAGCTGGGCTTCATCCTCCGGATTCCTGGTTAACCCGAGTAAGTCCCAAGTCATGATTATAGGTACAAGATATTCTGTTGACCTGTTACTGTAACAGCCTATTCCAGCTGTCACTTTCAATGGTACCACAATCATATATAGCGATAAAGCTCAAAACCTGGGTCTCATCTTCGACAACCAGCTGTCCTGGTCATTTCATGTCAACGACGTTAGTCGACGAGTATTTGCTACTTTTCAATCCCTCAGGAGACTTCAGTGCTTTTGCCGACATACCAAATCTACTCCCGCACAGTCTCTTCTTCTACCCCTCATCGATTATGCTGATGTCTGTCTGCTGGGTTCAGGGCTAACGAAGAATTACTGAACAAACTCGAACGACTTCAAAATCTCGGGATTCGATTTATCTTCGGGCTGCGCAAATGCGACCATGTATCACAGCATGGCAAAGAGTTGAAGTGGCTGCCGATCCGTCTTCGTCGGGATTCTCACATCCTCAACTTTCTCTACAACATTTAAGTGAATCCACGCCATCCGACCTTCCTACGAGACCGTTTTCAATTGGTTTCTTCCAGCAGGCCTCGGAGGACCCACGCAGTTTCCATGTTCACGACCCCACAACATAACACCGCGTTCTATGAGTACGGGTTTAGAATCCGGGCAATGCGATTGTGGAATGCACTCCTCTGCACCATCAGGGATAGTCCTACTCTCAATATATTTAAAACTCGCGTGAAGAAGCATTTCCTATCTCTTTAGAAATAAAGGCAGTATGTATGTATATTTAATATTTATATTTATATATATATATTTATTATTATTGAGCTGTACTATTGATGTATGTACTATGTATACACCAGGAAAATTATAATTAGGGTACGTTGTACACAAAGGTCTACCCCGCTCAGCGATCAACCTTTCTCATCCTGACTTGGTTTGCAGGAAGATGTCTCTTGCTAGAGATAAGCTCGCCTTTGTACACTATATTTATCACTAATGTTTATCTTGTTATTTTTATTATTTCTGTGCGATAAAGAAATTATGTAGAAAAGGCATGTATTCATAGCATATATTTTTTGAGATTTGGGAAGGGTCTCCTTTAGGAGGAAAAGCGCTTCAAAGATGAGCACTTGACCGAATTTGACGTCACCCAACGTCTTAATTTTAAATCCGGAATTCCGGAAGCTCGTCATTATAATTTTGTCGGATCTATCTAAAAATACCGAATCGGAAAAATCCGAACAGCTAATGCATTTCCGTGCGTCCTGAATTCGGGAACTCAATTCAATTGTGAGGTCAGCCTTAATCTTAATGTATGTAAATAGCTCAAGGCACTCTGAGCAAAATTGCAAACAACCGGGAAATATTGAAATTAAAAGTTTCCATTACCTACTATATCAGCATTATTTTCTTCATATGCCTTTGTTTTAAATAATCTACCACCAGAAACTATAAAGAATGAAGCCTTCACGAAGCTTGATTATATAAAAAATCGATTCCGTCATAAGATTGGGAAGGTGTAGCAACGCCAAGAAACTATGAAGAATGAAGCCTACCCGCAGATTGATTGTTTAGAAATAGCTGGGAACGAGAATGCAACGCAATGAATATTCAACGCACAACTTTATGTAACATTTGTCTAACAGCGCAGTCATTGAACTGTGGGGCCAGTAGACTACAGTAAGGTAGACTTACACCAGACTTGTGACAACCTAAATACAGTATAAACACAACGCAACAAGTCGGTCTAGAAACGAAATTACTGGACCCGCCAATATATTAAATTGACTAACTCTGTGGCGTTGCGGTTAAGAGCGAGAGGTCCCGGGTTCGAGTCCCGGCTGGGGAGGAAGAAAAAAAAACAATTTGGATGTTTATATAGGTGTGTGACGTCACTGTTTATAGTTCCCACGACATAGGGTTTCCTAATGTGGGACCAGAATCCAGAAGTAATGTACCTGCTTGTGTATAAATGTTTGTATTACTTAATTGGTATGCAACACGGACAGTTGAGGGGGCGACCATTCACGAAAGATTTAGGGGGGCTGTCGTTCTAAATCTGACCAGGGGGGCAGAAAATCGCCAAAACCTCCTTACGTAATTAACGGACGTCCCCTTATATCTTCACAAGACTGTCTGTAGGTACGAGCCGGGCACATTATCTGTTAACCTCGCTGGAATGATTTATCCTTAGAACGCTGGCCGTAGTGACGTTATGAAACCACAACTGCACAGATAGGGTAACATCACCGGTACGCGATCAGCACCCTTTTTCGATCATTGAATGAATTATCCTCAGATATAAGCAATGTGTCCAACTATTTTTTTATTCTCGCTATTAACAGTGTAATTTCACTTTGTGTTTTCTTTCAATACTAACCTCGAAGCCCTCATTGAACATTCTGCCATTAGAAAATCTACTGAGAATTAGATTACCGCCCCCTTTCCGATAAAAAAAACAAGGTGAAGGAGGAATTTGGTTACCAAGTTTGTCAAACCATATTTTCTTTCGAGATAGTATATCTGACGCTAATGCAAGTTGCAGCCTCTATAAAAAGCATTAACAGGTGGCCGTAAACACTGCCATTAAATAGTACAAGTTTTACCGATTTCGGTCATCATGAAGTTTTAATAATACTTGTTACACGCCAGTTTATCTGCCAGTTTGACTAAGGAATTTGACAGTATTTGTACGGGTGAAATGTCAAATAAAGCTCTCTGACTGTTTATCTGGGCTGTCAAATAAAGCCTTGATACTTATTAAACCAAAGTAAATTAGACAACAAATATAATGGCCACCAAGATACTTTTTTCCTACCCAAAATGGGTAAATGCCACCCAAAACGGGTATCCCCAAAAGTTGCAGAAAATATCAGGGCAATATACTGGGTAGCTTAGACGAAGGGTAAAGGGGGTGAGCGAAGCGAAGCCCTCTTTATCCTTCGTGTTAGGTTGAACATGTAAGAACAACAAAAAATACTTAAAACATAAACTTAACTATGTACACAAAACATAAAAAGAAGTTTGGTGATGCCAACACAATATGGTGGTCGTTTACTAGTTCTGGCGGTCGTTTCGAATTTATTGGTAGAAAAATAGGTGATTTTTTGATGATCGTTTAAACATTGAATTATAATTAATTTGGCACACATAAGGTTCATATTCTACTCCAAAAATCATGGCCGACAAACCGCAAACGGTACATAAATGGCCGACAACTAAACATAATGGCCGTTAACGGGTGTAAATGCATTTTGACTATATTTTTAATAAAATCAGTCTTTATATCTATTGATTCCTTAAGTTTATGAAACTTCTATATTTGGAGGATTGAGCACAGTATTTTTTCGTGGAATGCAATAGGTGCATGGGCAATTTGTACGTTGAATTCGTTATTTACGTAAATTAACCGCAAAGGGGTACTTTTACCCTATTTTAATCGTGTTATTCTATGCTAATGCAGCACGGCGTTAAGAATGGATTAGATACCAATTAGGTAATAGCGGTATCTCCGGAGCAGCGACGACGACGGGCTAATTTGTGTCAAACTGTTTGGGAAAAATGCGTATTTAAAGAAAATATAATCCTCACAAAACGTCGCGCTTGTGAAATTGTAGAGTTATTGTAGAATCCGATTATTCCTTAATTGTGGGTGTTTATCACAGCGACATTGTACTTGTATTTAGGAAGATACAAGGCTATTATCTGTTACGTTACGTATGTACCTATTCAGAAGATTGTACTGTAGGGGTAATAAAAACGTATGTTTTCCAAATTGACAACAACACGCACACTTGCCGCGATATCTTCAAGAAATGGATTTTCCATTTTTACCGCCAATTTATAAGGACGACGAAAAATTATATCCCTGTCCTAAATTTATAGGTACCTATCACTATGAGAATGCATGTGTAGGTAGGTATTACCCTATCGGGTCAAAAACTACAGAACCGATTTGAGATTTTAAATTAGGAAGGTGAAGTAAGTTAAAGTGATTTACTCCACATCTTCAGATTTGATTTTTGTGTTAACGTTTATTGAATATGTGATTAAGATTCTCACTGAAGTAAAACGCGATTGGATGAAATTTTCTCGATATTGCGGAATTGCATTCAAAATGTGGATATTATGTATTCGTATACTCTCCTTGAAAATATTTAAGATAAAATAGCGTAGTTTATTTTTAAACTAATTTTATTTGGTTAGGCGCTACGTTGTTTCAATTTGACTCGAGCGCATTGTTTGCGCTCTTTTTTCTTTCTTATGTGGAAGTAATTAGCGTTGTCACTTTCGTTCACATTCGTATTCCTTTTAAATATATTTTTTGTATCACCTTAAAAGCCTTTCTCTCGTAAAAGTGCGCGAAATCGGGTTCTACGCTAAAACCTTGCGACGCACGCAAATACTAGAAAATTGGAACTATGAATTGCATTGCCGAATTGCCGCTACGTCCGTAAAGTCTGACCTAGTCCGAAACTAGGTTAAAACGCGAATTTTCTTCTATTACACAACTTGGCGTGTACAGAATGTCCCAAAAATATTTATTTCTAGGGTTCCGTACCCGAAGGGCTCCAAACGGGACCCTATTACTAAGACTCCGCTGTCCGTCCGTCCGTCCGTCCGTCCGTCTGTCACCAGGCTGTATCTCAAGAACCTAGCTAGCTAGAGAGTTGAAATTTTCACAGATTATGTATTTATGTTGCCGCTATAACAACAAATACTAAAAAACAGGATAAAAGAAATATTTAAGGGGGCTCCCATACAACAATTCTTTCAATACCACATACAAACTTATGGATGCACCTGGTTACGTACATGGAGTGTGAAAGTAACCGCACCAATAACTTTGTAAACAATATTTTGCTGTGTAAAATCCAAACTATTCACTCCACACCATCGCTTCCATTGAACGGTGGTACGAAACCCTTCGTGCGCGATTTAGACTCGCACTTGACCGGTTTTTTTATTAAGTAAGCCATCTGTAAGAAAAATAATTTCTTTGGGTATTTATTTATTAAAATAACATCTACGAAATGTAAACCCTCGTGGTCACGGCACCCACTTAACCGAAACCTAACATTTCCCAAAAAGTCTCGGCGGGCAGACTGTACTGGTAAACAGTTTGCACGGTTTCTGGCGTTCTTGAAGATCTTGGTTGCCAATAAAATAGGTGGTATAACTTTGAAGAGACCAGTAGAACACTGGAAAACCCAAAATCAGGACAAACAAGGTCGTCAAGAGCGCCAGGATCCTGGAGACGATCTGGCTGTGCATCGCAGAACCTTCCCGCCGAGCCTTTATGGGAAATTATAGGTTTCGGTTAGGCGAGTGCCGTGACCACAAGGGTTTACATGAAGACGATGATATTTTTAATAAATAAATACTCAAAGAGTGTAATCACATAAATAATAAACATATTTCCTGTGGATAGCTTTTTAATTTATTTTATCAATTTTTGATGGTGTTCGAAGGAAGGAGAGGGAGCCCTAGGAGGCTTACTTGTAAGCCTCTGAGTTTTCGCCCATTCGATTTGTTGTGACCTGGCGATGTTCTCATCATCATCATCACCTGTTGATGAAGCTGGAGGGTAGAAGACGAAACCCTAGGATTCTTACTTGTAAACCCATCGAGTTACGTTATGGCGCATTAGATTCATCTTAATAAAACCTTTTGATTTCGAAAGGGTATTTTTTTATTATTATATAATATACATAATAATTTAAGGTTACTAATCATTGCAAAATAGTTCATCTACAGTAATTCATCTCATGAAGTGTACCCAAAATACTATTATTTTTGGAATGAACATTTCAATATTTTCAATATACTTTATTGCACGGTAAATAATGAGCACAAACAGAAGAACACTTATGTGCAAAGGCGAGCTCAGCTCTAAAAAGAGATTTCTTCCAGCAAACCTAGGCAGGACAGGAAAATCTATTGTTAGTAAGGGCAGTCTAGTGCACAATAAAAAACTACCAATAATATTACATACATATATATATAAGACACACAGAAACACACACACGCACGCATGCACGGCACGGCATAGAGCATGTCGGACTTCACTCTCTGTTACCGCAGGTGTTCGTCTTCTAGTCTCTCTATCGGCTCTGCTCTTGTATCTTGGGTGTCTGGTGTCGTTGGTTCCTTGATTTGTGACGCATACAGCTTCGCGTAGATCTCCTCAACTACGTGTATGATTTTATCACGATCTGTGATTAGGTTACCTGAGTTATCTTTAAGTTCGTTAATTTCTGATCTACCTTTGTTTAATTTATGCCTAAACACTTTTGGTCCTTTATTTTGTTTAATAGTTTCTATAATAATGTATGTAACACTTTTTCACTCTGGTATTTGTTCCTGCTTGAGCCACTTTACATTGACCAACGCAGTAACGGTAATATGTGGGTAAAAGGCATACACTCCAAAGCCAAATTTGGCTAGAGTAGGTTATTGTGGCTGAATTTCAATTGGATTATAGGTTAGGTTAGTAATCTTAAATCCCTTCGCATACATTTTCTTATAGTTTTATTTATCTTTTCTACTTCTCTTTGATCCACCTGATTGTTAATCTTCAAATCACTTCTTTGAGTAGAGAAAGTGATCCGGTGATGATTTTTTCTCCTTTTGTATAGAGCCACCAAGATGTTTCCTTGTAGTTTCCGCAGTGATGTTACAAAGTTTCTCGTTCAGCAAGTTTACATCCAAGTTTTCTTCTGTTTGCAGTGAGTCGAATTGGTTTTTCAGATCAAGGCGAAACTCTTTCTGTAGATGGAAGTATGCATTACTATCATACTTCACATGGTGTTTTCTAACCATATTCGAACTCTCTTTCTGCAGGTTATACTTAAATGTTGCTCTTACTAAACGGTGATCACAACTTGTCTTGAAACGACCCAACACACTGACATCGTGTTAGAAATAAGTAGGATTTGGTTTGAATAACCAACCTTTTTATTAGTAACCTGTTATGTTGATTATGTTCTCGTTGTTATGACAAGACTGTCATTGTCATATTAAAATAACTATACAAGGAAAATAACGTGTTTATAATAGAACACATCGGTTATGCTGTTTGTGCACTGACGAAATAGTCTATTTCATTTCGGGTCCGTCCATCTGGGCTGGCCCAAGTCCACTTTCTTGAGGGGCGTCTTTTGAAGAAGGTATTCATTGCAAACAAATTGCGATGCTCAAGAAAGTCAACAAGTTCCTGCCTTCGTGGATTCCGAACTCCTAGACCATATTGACCCACAGAGTTTTCTGTTTCCAGTGGTGGGCCGATGTTGGCATTGAAATCACCCATTATAGTAGTGTAAAAACAGGGACTCTCATATAGTGCTTTCTCTATTTCCTCATAGAAAAATTCTACGTCATCGTCGTCCTGTCTTGAGCTCGCGGCGTATACCTGTATCAATTTCAAAGCATATCTTTGGTTGAGTTTTAGCATCAAGTAGCAAACGCGTGGAGATATGCTTTGTACGCTCTGGATGGAAGATGCGAGTTGTTTGTTGATCAGGTATCCTATTCCGCCGTACGGCGAATCCTCACGGCCTCTGTGGTAGAAAGTGTGGCCATAAGCTAGTCGTCTCAGATCTTCTCCTCTACGTCTAACCTCAGACATGCCGACAAAATCCCATTTAATTTGTTCTAATTCTTCCAATAATTCCGTGAGGCTATAATCTTCTTTCAAAGTCCGTGAATTGAATTTACATCGTATGTTGGCAGTCGGATCTCTGCCGAAGATTCTTAGCACCCTCGGCCCCACCGTAACCTGAGCCGATGCCGCTGGAGCTAGGAAAAGCGAGGCTGCCGGAGACTGAGGGCTGGAGCTGTTGGGCGTCTGTCATAATAAGTATCTACTGAAGAGGGTTTTTAGCCGTTAAACACCACGCTGGCCAGTGAGTCTTGGTGAGTGGGTCGCCAGAGGCTTGTTTGTTAGCAGGGTCACCGCGTGCAGGTAGGGTTGGCTTGGGGGCAAAGATACCCCGTATATACATAAGTAAGTATATGTTTAATATATATTTTATTTTTGTGCTATTGTATGTTATGCAGTAAATAGATAATTTATAATATATTATTATGTTTTAGTTTCGTAAATAATTAGAGGTATACATATTATATAGTTTTATTGCGCACAGGGACTCTCCTGTTGCACAACTTTTTCTGTCCTGCCTAGGTTTGCATGTAGAAATCCCTCTTTATAGATAAGCTCGCCTTTGCTCATAAAATTATCGTACCATTAAGATTTATGAGCAATAAAGCGTATGAATATGAACATTGTCCCTCAATGTACGACTAGACAAACTATTCTGCATTTGGGCTAGTATAAAATCAGACGTAGTAGTAGTAGTAGTAGTAGAATAATTGAGTAGAGATAGTAACTAACAAGAACAGTAAAACACGAGTTAGGAACGTGGTCGTATTAATCAATAAGAGTTTATTGGAGAAAGTGAAATCTTACTTGTAATTTCACCGGCTTCGTAATATAAAATTGAGAAAGTAGTCGCGTTTTATACAATCTTCTTGCAATCAAAGCCAAAGTACCCACCAACCTATTCTGATTCGCGTATCTATTGTTACAGTACATACCTCATGTCGTATTGGTAGCTAAAAGTTAAGAATGATATTTTCCCGAGTCTTCTTAATAATTTTTGATGTTCAAGATTTGTATCAATTCTTCAAAGGACCAATTTGTATATTTTATACCCTACCTATACCTTTTGTTAGTACGAGTAAGTTTCATCGTGCAAGCATGTCTGATAGAAATCTTAATCACTGTATCTACATAAAGTAGATTAGCTAGTAATTTAGATAGATATCAGTAGCAATGATCGTCGCAAACAAGATTTTCCCATGGATAAAAGAAAGTGTTGCTTTCTCACACTTGCACTGACTGGCGGCATGGTGCATGGATAAAATTAATCTATGCGTCTCCCTCTGCATCACTATTTTGTAACTATATGGACAGGGTGACATTTAATTATAACCTATTATTATGAACAACTTTCCCCAAGAAACATATCGTCTTTAATGAAAAAATGTTTTGGGTCTCCCATAGTAACTTATAATCAGCTGATCGGGTCAATGTACTGAGGAACAGTAAAAAAAAATCTTATGCGACCACAATTTCCCTTGGGAAAGTTGTTCATACATAATGGACTATCATTCCCCAAGCTATGGTCAGATAATTGAAAGTCACTATGCAAGTACATATATATATGCATAGTCAGGTCATAAGTTCTGTCACATGTGCAATATTAAATAATTTAGACATGTTTATTATTTATGTAAACATTTATATAGAAAAATGAACTTAATAAAACATAGATTCTTATGGTAATAAAGTTTATTCAAAATGACCCCCGCGATTTTGAATACAGGCCTTTATTCTGCGCGGCCAGTCGTCTATCGCAGCACGAACGAGGTCCATGTCAATATCGGCGGCTGCCTTAATTAAGGATGCCTTGAGTGACTCCAAATCAGGATGAGGCTTTGAGCAGGCCTTTTCCTCCAAGTGTTGCCATATCTTGTAATCTAACGGACTCAAATCTGGACTGGAGGAGGGCCAGTCTTCGTGCCGGATGAAGTCGATTTCACGCGCCGCCAGCCAGTCTTGTGTGCTTTTCGCTCTATGAGCTGGCGCAGAATCTTGTTGGAATACCCAGTGCCTGTTATTAAACATGGTATGAGAAACAGGTTCCACAAGGTTCTTGAGGACTGTATTTTGATTTGTATTTGCATTCGTTTTTACGCCTTTCTCACAAAAATGTACCTCAGTTAAGCCCCAATAAGAGACTCCCAACCAAACCATGAGCGAGGATGGAAAATGACCTCGTTGGACACGCGGAATACGGTTGCTCGCTTCTTCACTGCTGTGTGCCTACACCTTATCATTTTGTTTGTTGTAGCTCTCTTCCACGGTGAAAAATTTTTCATCCGAAAAAAGAATTTCCCGATGCTTTTTTCCCGCGTACCGCTTCAACAAAGCGCGGCATCTCTTCAGTCTCAGGTCCATTAAACGAGCGTCCAAACGATGTCCTGTTTTTCTTCGATATGCCCTAAGCCCTAAGTCTTCATTTAACACCCTTTTCAACGTGGTCCTGCTTAACCCCATCTGAAGGGCCAACAGTTTCTGCTTACGTATGGGATTTCTTTGAATTCGCGCCTTCACAGCTTTTATCACTGCTGGAGTCCTAACAGAGCGAGGGCGACCACTTCTTGACCTGTCATCTACACTAGAGTCTTCATTGTATCGTTTTATGGTACGATAAACGAATCTTTTGGTTATATTCAAATTTTTCAGTAGGTCGAAAATCTGAATTGGCGCGTAACCGCAACGATGCAACGCAATAACTGCGACACGGTCTTCTTTAAGTGTCCACTCCATATTAAAAAATGAGGAAAATTCTAAAAAGTACACATTTTTATTTTCATGAAAAATTCGAAATTCGAATTCAATAAACTTTTTTGTGGCCAGCGTTCTAAATTCAAAAGTTTTTATTGTGTGACAGAACTTCGCTCATTTGCGACAAGAACGTGTTAACGCAAATATGTATCGTTATGGAATACTGATACAGTAGAATCCGGCGCATCGCGCTCTACTTGCTGCTAAAACGCGATATTTCTAGCGCCGAAAATTACTGAGTTATGAGGGAAAAGGTCGGCGACTATCGGTTTAGCGCCATCTCTTTCCGCCCCTAAGTTTAATGCAAGATCGGTTCACGTCAGTTGTCGCCGCTCGCTTGAGGAGGAAAGTGCTGCCCGATTGCGGCAAAAACGTAACAGCGGTGTCACGGTTTTGATGAAAAGGTAAATACAGATTTTTGTTTTTTTAGTGATTTATTTTTGCAGCTATAACGGGACATTTGTATGTGGGTCATTATTGTAGTAAAAATAGTAATCGCATGCTATGGTTTACATAGGATTGTACCGTTGTTGCTGAAATAAACAATGTTTTTTGTTGGTTAATTTAAGATGTTCCGTTATAGTTGATAATAAAAGTACAAAATGTTTGGTCTTAATGTTGGTTATCTCAAGTTAACACATTCTTGTTAAAAAATTATAAATTTTTACTACGAAAAGCTTACAATGTTGCATTATAAATGATAAAAACATTGTCTAATTAAAATTTATTTTTCAGATGGAATCACGGTCTAGGAAGATTGTAAATCTTGTCCGAGGAATTAATGAACATTCAAGTAAGTTATAAAAATGAAAAGATAATACCGATTCTCGAAATACAAATGAACTAAACAATCAATTTATTTTTTAGCAAGTGAATCAGCACCGGAAGAACAACAACTGCAATGTAACCGGCCGGCTCGTTGTAGTTCTTTGAGCAGCAGCACTTCTTCATCATCAATACCATCAATTATTGAAGGTATGTTCACTTATAATAACAATATAGCAGTATTTTTATTCACAGTGCACACAAATAAGTATCATTTAATATATCACGAAGTATAGTATATTTTTTCAAAGAGTATGTTTTTGGGAATCACTATGAGCAACAATATTGTTATTTACTAGGAATGCATCAAAACAATAGGAAAATTATGAAATTTAAGAACGAGTATGATGTATGATAATTTCCTGGTGAATACAGTAAAGTGTTCTCTCTCTCTATCTCTCTCTCCTCACTCTCTCTCTCTCTCTAAGATGATAATGTTAGTTTCTGTATTTTAATGATAGCGCTATGCTATGCCCCAGTATTGTAATAATATTTTTTTTAAATAAACTTTTGCTGCAGACTCTGACGACTCAGTGAAGGATCCTGACTACGAATTAGTTCAAGATCAACGAAGAATTGAGAGTTCTAGTGAAGATAACGATATTATGGACGACAGCGAAAACCCTAATAAGACTGATATACGTACTATTAAGACTGATGTCGAACAAAAAAATGAGAACATAACAAATATAATACAAAATACGATTTCAAATGAAGAAAAAGAAGACACAGCTAAACTAATGATGACAGGAAATGACGATAGAATGAGACAAGAAATGCTGGATGCCATTGCAAGCATCGTGCCCACAGGAAGACAAACACCAACATTTGTATCTGAAAATAGATATCCGACTGCAGACGTACAGATGGGCACCAAAAAAAAAAAAACAACACCTGCTAAAAAAGAAAAATAAAAACCGTTGGATGAAGAAATTGAACCTAAAAATCAAGTACTGCCTGCAGACATACAGAAGAGCACTAATGGAGAAACAACACCTGCAAAAAAAGCAAAAAAAAGACCATTTGATGAAGCAATTGCACCTAAAAATCAACTAGCACCTGCAGACGTACAGATTAGCACAAATGAAGACCCTACACCTACAAAAAAAGGAAAAAAAAGACCACTGAATAAAGAAAAATGGAAAAAAAACATTACTAAACAGTTAAGAAATGCAGGACAGTCCTACGAATCAAAAGCATCACAAAAAACTGTTCTACCCCGTCAACTAAGAGAACCCTGTAAGGAAACCTGCATTTTCAAGTGTCAAAAAATCTTTTCCGAAGAACAACGCCGTGAAATACTGAAAGATTACTGGAATTTAGGAGAGATCGAAAAGCAATGGAGTTTCATCGCTGCATCCGTTGAAGAAGCTATTCCAGCAAATCGTTATGTCAAACTCGATAATGAAGAATAGGTTATTGAACCAAAGCGAACTAATAATGCTTTTTATTTGATTTCGAAGGGAAAAAAATATAGTGTGCAAGATGTTTTTCAAAAATACGCTTTGTATCAATAATCGCCCAATAACAACTGCATTAAGCAAGAAAAATAAGGAAACAAATATTTCATTGATGACAAATAACCGTGGACGACATGGAAAGCAACCAAAAATTGAAGATAATATTAAAGAAGGAGCAAAGCAGTTCATAGATTCAATGCCCAAAATTTAATCTCACTATACCCGAGCCCATTCAAGAAGAACCTTCATTGATGGAAGCAAAACCATTGCTGATCTGCACCACGATTACGTCAAAATCTGTAAGGAAAAGAAAGTTCCTTTCATCAACTATGTAATACCTACCGGATTTTTACTCAAGAGCACAACATATCATTTTTTACACCAAAAAAAGATATGTGTGACGTATGCGAAGCGTTTAAAAATTCATCACCCGAAGAAAAAGAAGCTAAAAAGGACGCTTATGAAAAACATCATGAAGAGAAGAGGCTATCACGATTAGAAAAAGAAAAAGACAAGAAAAACGAAGAACTGACAGTATGCGTATATGACTTGCAAGCAGTATTTCAGTGTCCGAAAGGCGAGATATCCGTGTTTTACTACAAATCCAAATTGAATGTACTCAATCTCACAGTATATAACGTCCAGAAGAATACTGTAGAATGTTGTTATGTATGGGATGAAGCAAATGCAAGCAGGGGTGTGAACGAAATAGGTACGTGTGTATTTAAGTATCTCGAGCAGATATCAAACGGTACCGAAGATATGAATGTAGTATTTTATTCTGATAACTGTGCTGGCCAACAAAAAAACAAATTTATGGTGGCCTTCAGAAATTTCCAAATATAAAGTCAATAACACACAAATATTTAATCAGAGGACATACCCAAAATGAAGGGGATTCGGCACACTCACAAATAGAAAGACAAGTGCGAAGAGAATTGCGAAGAGGACCTATGTACACGCCCGATGCATTCATCAGTGCTATCAAATCTGCTCGTAAAAAGAGTGAGCCATTCCGAGTGAACGAAATGTGCTTTGAAGATATTTATGACTGGAAAAATGTATGCAGTCAAATGTCTTTTGCAATACAAAAAAATGACGAAAACGTTCCAGTCAAAATCAGTGAAGTGAAGATGATAAAAGTCATAAAGGATGATGCTCGGGCAATTTATTACAAAAACTCATACGCAGAAGAGGAGTTTAAAAAAGCTATAGTCATAAAGAAGAAAAAAGACATTGATATTGAGGTTAAAAAGGCCTACACAACTAAACCCGGAATAGCTGAAAGAAAGAAGGCTGATCTAATGGAACTGAACAACAAAAACCACATTCCAAGGTACTACAGACCTTTTTACGAATCTTTGTAGATTTAAGTGTTAAGTTTTTTTATTTCATTTACTCAGATTTTATTATTATTAAGTGAACTGTGAATTCAAAAATGCCTTAAAACTTTGTGCCATTAAAAAGCAATAATAATAATGTTATGTTCCTAACATTTTAATATTAGAGGATAATCTTTGTACTGAATGATTATCTATCTGTGATTTGTTTTGCTAAGATGTTTATTTGATTTATGTGAGACTTAATTAAGATTAGTTTCCTAATATTACTGAGATAAGCAGAGGCTTGTGATGTTTATGCTATTATGGCATTCTTAAATATTTAATAACGTTATAATTGCTAACGGTTGTGAGTAAAAGTAAAACTACAGATATTAGTGTCTGGTTATATTATAATATTTTTTTAAATGTGATTATTGCTTGTATTTTTAGCGAAAGTTACACAATAACTTCGCTAAAATATCTTTCATTTTGTAAAACAAAATACAAAAATAAAGAGATTTCTACGACAGTAACGTGTCTTAATTAAAATGTTCCATACATTTAGATTACAGATTTTCAATAAAAACGTAACAATACGACATAAGTTACAAAGGGTTAGATTTTTTTTTCAAGAAAAACGGTACTTATCTGTTTGTTTTGCAATACTGCAATTTTTTTACAAGAATAACGCAACAAGGAGGATCCTTTTTTAAATAAATAATTATAATAAATTTAATAACTGACTTAAAGGTCTGAACACAATTTAATACAAAAAAAAACGAAAACCTTGAGGTTATGTTGTATTGAGCTGAATAGTCTAAACATAATAATTTAAAAGTTACAGGAATTTTAAACTTTCAAATGCGTTTTATCATAAATTGATATTTTTACTTTGTCACGTTCTTGTCGCAAATGAGCGTTATGACCTGACTGTGTATATATTTGTTTTGCAATACTGCAATTTTTTTACAAGAATAACGCAACAAGGAGGATCCTTTTTTAAATAAATAATTATAATAAATTTAATAACTGACTTAAAGGTCTGAACACAATTTAATACAAAAAAAAACGAAAACCTTGAGGTTATGTTGTATTGAGCTGAATAGTCTAAACATAATAATTAAAAAGTTACAGGAATTTTAAACTTTCAAAAATGCGTTTTATCACAAATTGATATTGTTACTTTGTCACGTTCTTGTCGCAAATGAGCGTTATGACCTGACTGTGTATATATATATCAGGGCAAGTTCGTAGCCAACGCAAGTGAGCGAACAGTGAGTGTAGCTTCCTATCGAGTGAGCGAGACAGTGAGCGACACGTCGTCGCTGTAGTTGCGGGCGACTACGTATTTGTACCTAGGTCCACCTGTTAACCTTTTTGGAAAAAGGAGAAATGCTATGAAGATATGTTTTATAATGTAGACCATCAATGTCCCCACCGAGGGGCACGGGCCTTTGTCCGGATACGAGTAAGATTGAGCCATACTCCACCATGCTGGCTCAGTGCGGGTTGATGGAGGGGTGTTGGGCTAGTTGCCAACCTGACTGTCAGATGTTTTCAAGCTGCCCTATTAGGGCCTCTGACCAGCTTTACGACTTCTACCACTGAGTAATAGTAGCCGGCACCTACAGCTTAATGTCTCATCCGAAACACGGAAGCGCCCGAAACAAATGCCACACAGAAACGGACACCCATCCAATACCCATCTCAGCCAGATGTTGCTACCCGCACAACTGTTTCTGATGTGCGAATACTGCTAGACCAAGAACGCTCCGAGGAATGTTTTTTTATGTTGGTTTTGTTTGTGTTATTTTGTTTACTTCTATTTATCTGTGTCGGATAATGATGATGAAATTGATGAATGAGCAATTAAAGTATACTTACCATTATTAACAAGAGGGGAGTGGTGAGGTGTGCCACCGATGCTGGAACTGGAACTTTTCTGCCACACACTGTTGTGTTGCCGCACGTTTATTAGTTCAGCTGGAAAACACACACCTTTTAAGACAATTTAACTCCTAATGAGGTTTCTATGAAAAAAAGTTTAACTATGGTGTTTAGTTAATTTTAATAATTGTATTAACCCTTTAGCTAACTCTGCTGGCCGGAAAATAAAAAATAATGACACAACAATTAAGGCAAATTTGATGTTTTTTGACCATAAATGACCACAATAGAATCTACAGTAGTCTAGGTGAAGTCTGTCATAAAAGTTCCTTTTTAGGCTCTCTGCGTCCCATCAGGTTAATTTATCTAATTATTAATAATACCAAATGATGGTAATATAGGCAACATTGCCATTCAGTCAAGCCAAGTAGGTGTTTCATATAATTGATTGGTTCACCCAAGCAGAATAACAAATAAATGCAGCACAGAAGACATTATGTGTGTTGCAATAAGCAACACAAGTTGTAAAACCAAGTTTTTTTCCAAAACTATCATGAACATGATTGGCAATAATAAGTACCTACCTATATTGTGGGCAATTCTCAAATCACAAAGTTACAATTAGACAAACCATTAAGAATTAAACTAGTTGAAAAATTAAATTGACAATTAGATTATAAATATCTTTTATCTACACACGTATCATAAACCCTCTTTACTGTGTACAAAAACGTTACGATCAGCATAATGTTAAACTACTTAGTGAAAACTCATTTCTTATCTGAAAAAGTACACATTATGACCATAATGTGTAGTTTTTCTATATATTATGACATTCAAATTTCGAACGCCGACGCCTGACTGCGCGCCGCCTGACTGCGCGCCGCCCCTAGTATGTCTGTGAAGTTGGTACTGACATTCAAATTTCGAACGCCGACGCCCGCCTGCGTGAAGTTATTACTACAGAACAAGCTAAACAACTGCAGAGCCACAATGCTGGTCAAACATGCGGTTTCTGAACACATCAAAGAGAGCTTATGATATGTGTATAGATAAACTAGTGTATGTAGTTACATACACATACAGTTGTACATAATTATAATATCCCTCCATTATGTAGCAGTCACATAAACTACTATTAGATTTGTTGTCTGTTAAACCTCTATACTAGAATAATGGGTCAGCGGTAAACACAATTACCTAAGTTGCTCATTAGTTTTAGTTTTAGTCCTCAAGAATAGCTCACATTAAGTAACTGAAGATTGATTGCATGTAAACATTATGTACATTTAGCAAGGAATACATTAAAAGTGTATTATAATGTTCATTTCGTAATAGAATGGTCATTAACCTAGAATTCTTAAAATTTAATACCTTCTAGAATTTGTATTTAATTTTCTCCTTGACTGACTTTAATGGGTGTGGGTGGTTATCCAACAACCAAAACAATGATTGAGAGTGAAGTGGTGGCCTTAGGTGGCTGAGTGGGTAGCTTCAATCTGAGAAATATGTATAGTTGATGGCATGTGCTGCCCACTACAATGTGCATACTTTACTTTCTGAACAAAATGTAGTTTCATACAAATAACTGCATAGACAAGCAAGTCTAAATAATAGTTTAGATTAGTATCAATTACCCAAAGCAATACAAAAGGCATTGCAATCACAATCACAACATAGGCATTGTATAATATCTGTTTTTTTGGGTCTGGTTCTTGATAAGTAACTAAAATTATTATTTGTAAACAAAAATCTAACTGTAAACAATGTAGGTATTTAGTTGATTACATTTCCATTGAGCTTACCCTTTGTATCCTGCAAGTCTTTATTCAGTCTATCATTTGCCATCTTCAATGTTGCTATCTGATCCAGAAGACATGACAGCAGCCGACCCCCAACCTGACTCCCTGATAAGGAACTCTCTTCAGATCCTGATTCCACATCTCCATTAGCTGGTCTCGCCACATCCGGCAGCCCATTGATGCATGGATCACTGAACCTTCTATTATCCTCTTTCTCATTAGTATTCAGGTCACTGTTTGAAGTTGTGTCACCCACTGATGTGACTATAGGAGGTAAGCTGGTGAAGTCTTGACAGTCTGATAAATTCTTATAATTTTTAGTCAAAATCCCGTTTGGTGCAGCCATTGGGGTGCAGTGTATTTCCTCTGGTTTGTCTCCCCTGCGTCGCTGCCGCGGTCTCTGGACCTGTATGCTTTTATTTGCACTCTGTATGTATCGGTATTCTGGGGCGTAGTGTGGGTGTAGGACTGGGGGAGTGTAGTAGGTTGGGAGCGTCGGCAACGACATCGGCTCAGGGTTACAGTAAAGCCTACACGGGTCGTAACCTGGTGCAAACTGGCTGTTATTCGCCTGCCAGTTTAGGTTCGAGTGAACGAAGGAATCGTAAGTTTCCATGCTGGGTGTCGAGTCTTGTATGTGGTGCATGGTTTTGTCTAGCCATTTGGTTAGGTAGGAGCCTTTACTAGCGCGGGGTTTCTTCCGTTTACCGAGGTTTCCGTTTGGAGTACCGTTCACTTGTTTTGAAGCCATGGCGACGTACACAAAAGGTTTATATTATTTAAAGCACTGTTTCACTTCACGTATCACAGTAATAAGTTGTAATCTGTACTCGATAGACTGTTAATTTCACTATCAAAGATAAAGAACTTAAAAATAAATATCTCTGGCACGGCCACTTTGATCAACAGCAGCAGTGACAATTTGATTTGACAAACAGTCAAAAACAAACTCGAAACAAAATAACAGATCGAATGATTGGTAGAAATAGTAGTTTTTTTTACTAGCAACATTCACTGCTGTCAAAACTGCAGCATTACAATCTCGGCTACGAAACTCATGAATGGTTAATACGATAGTACCACAGAGTAAGTAAGAAATAGAGGTAGTAATATACCGACACTCTTTACTCATACGACCATTTTACTTTGTATGACACAACCCAATATCGTTTTGATAGAACAGGTAGGATTGTTTTAGCGTACAATTTTAGTGACAACCTGCTAAGGGGTAATTATCGATATAGGTACGGCTATTGCAAAAATGATAGATACCTACTTTGTTTATCGATATTTTAGAAGACTGGTATTCACCTATCCTATGAGCTAATGATGACCGTTTAAATAATATCGATAAATAAAGTCGAAGTGACAATTTATTTTCATACTGCGAAAGAATTAAACACATTCTTTAAATTAAATATATGGTATACAGTCAACAACCATTTTCAAATGCCTTGGTCATATTATGACTGAGGATCTGAGGGATGAACAAGTGATAGCGCTTTGGCACTTGACACTCGACCAATACTCAAACACTGGGTGAGGGTTGTTAGTGTTTTTGACAGTGCGTGGAAAACATATGAGCCGTGCCACAGGCAGGCCTAATTATATGAAATAGATTGAATTGAGTGTGATATGAAGAAAGTAACAAAGATTAAGTAGTTTGTCTGTAACAAACAAAATATGGCTCCTTTTGTGCCCCGAAATAAAAATATTATTATTATTGTGACTAAAAAACTATAAGCAATTACAAAATACACATAAATAAATCGACAATTATATAGCAATAAAGAGTTGTTTTTACAAATATACACTCATTTATATTTACACACCATTAATGAATATATATCGTTAGTCACGATTCAATTATACATTACCCTTGACGTACCGTGACGACATAAAATATCAGTAAAATATATTGAAAAATATCAGCAGCAGCATCTACGAGTATTATGTCTATTGGGATATTTTGATGAATCGTGAATGTCGGATCCCATATGAATGAGCTCTTACTCTTATAACAGATGTGAACGCGAGAATAGTGTTGGTATAGTAGTTTGTAAAATCATTCTACAGTAAAATCGTTATGAGAATTAGCACGTGTTTTTGCCATCCAGCCATACCCGCGAGATACTGCGCGCAATCCACACATTCAGCATTCGTTTTTCACGAGGAAATCTAAAATTAAAAGGGTATTAGTCATTTACCTCGATGGTATTAGTATTTAATCCCATATCAATGTTACTTTGTGGAAAAGGTAAATAAATACAGATCAAATCGGTAATAATTTTTTCACATCACTATCGACATTTCTTGGAGAAATTTATAAAAGATTATTTTAATACGCTACTATTTATAAACGTGTTTCTGTTATTTCTGGGCCGAAATAGTAGCGGATATCCTAAGGTATCCAACAAAATGTATAAAATATAAGAAAATCTACGAATAAAATCAAACCTGTGAATAAATTTAGAGCATATAGAGCTGAAGATACATCATTTGTGGTTTTTGAGCCATCAGTATAGATGGGATTTACTATTATACATGCTTGCCATCCAAGAATTCAAGTAAATCTTTTTTATTATAAATACTTTGTCTATGTACAGTTACATCATTTAAGATAATGTTAAATACTTCATTATATAATGGCCAGTCTTTATACATATTTACAGTAACTTCTCTCAAATTAATTATTCTTCTCTGAATACCTGGAATATATCCAGACTACAACTCATCACTATGAGTCCTATGTTATTAATTTGAAAGGTTTTCTGTAGAAAAACAGCGTCCAATACCAATCCATTGTCTGAGGTCAAAAGTTTTAGGCGAAATCTCTCAGAAATGTGTAGTCTTCTAAAATGAAGTGGCAGAATGCAAGCCTCACTCTGCACACTGATAGGAGTAGAGCACATTGCTCCACTGATAATCCTCAGCGCTTTGTTTAGTATTATTTCTAACTTAAGCAGCAGTGTAAGACTAGCATTCATATATGCTAAGGAGCTATAACCCTCAGCGCTTTGTTTAGTATTATTTCTAACCTATGCAGCAGTATAAGACTAGTATTCATGTATGCTAAGGAGCTATAATCCTCAGCGCATTATTTAGTATTATTTCAAACTTATACAGCAGTGTAAGACTAGTATTCATATATGCTAAGGAGCTATAATCCTCAGCGCTTTGTTTAGTATTATTTCTAACTTATGCAGCAGTGTAAGACTAGTATTCATATATGCTAAGGAGCTATAATCCTCAGCGCATTATTTAGTATTATTTCTAACTTATGCAGCAGTGTAAGACTAGTATTCATATATGCTAAGGAGCTTTAATCCTCAGCGATTTGTTTAGTATTATTTCTAACTTATGCAGCAGTGTAAGACTAGTATTCATATATGCTAAGGAGCTATAATCCTCAGCGCTTTGTTTAGAATTATTTCTAACTTATGCAGCAGTGTAAGACTAGTATTCATATATGCTAAGGAGCTATAATCCTCAGCGTTTTGTTTAGTATTATTTCTAACTAATGCAGCAGTGTAAGACTAGTATTCATATATGCTAAGGAGCTATAATCCTCAGCGCTTTGTTTAGTTTTACTTCTAACTTATGCAGCAGTGTAAGACTAGTATTCATATATGCTAAGCAGCTATAATCCTCAGCGCATTATTTAGTATTATTTCTAACTTATGCAGCAGTGTTAGACTAGTATTCATATATGCTAAGGAGCTTTAATCCTCAGCGCTTTGTTTAGTATTATTTCTAACTTATGCAGCAGTATAAGACTAGTATTCATGTATGCTAAGGAGCTATAATCCTCAGCGCATTATTTAGTATTATTTCTAAATTATACAGCAGTGTAAGACTAGTATTCATATATGCTAAGGAGCTAAAATCCTCAGCGCTTTGTTTAGTATTATTTCTAACTTATGCAGCAGTGTAACACTAGTATTCATATATGCTAAGGAGCTATAATCCTCAGCGCATTATTTAGTATTATTTCTAACTTATGCAGCAGTGTAAGACTAGTATTCATATATGCTAAGGAGCTTTAATCCTCAGCGATTTGTTTAGTATTATTTCTAACTTATGCAGCAGTGTAAGACTAGTATTCATATATGCTAAGGAGCTATAATCCTCAGCGCTTTGTTTAGAATTATTTCTAACTTATGCAGCAGTGTAAGACTAGCATTCATATATGCTAAGGAGCTATAATCCTCAGCGTTTTGTTTAGTATTATTTCTAACTTATGCAGCAGTGTAAGACTAGTATTCATATATGCTAAGGAGCTAAAATCCTCAGCGCTTTGTTTAGTATTATTTCTAACTTATGCAGCAGTGTAAGACTAGTATTCATATATGCTAAGGAGCTATAATCCTCAGCGCATTATTTAGTATTATTTCTAACTTATACAGCAGTGTAAGACTAGTATTCATATATGCTAAGGAGCTAAAATCCTCAGCGCTTTGTTTAGTATTATTTCTAACTTATGCAGCAGTGTAAGACTAGTATTCATATATGCTAAGGAGCTATAATCCTCAGCGCATTATTTAGTATTATTTCTAACTTATGCAGCAGTGTAAGACTAGTATTCATATATGCTAAGGAGCTTTAATCCTCAGCGATTTGTTTAGTATTATTTCTAACTTATGCAGCAGTGTAAGACTAGTATTCATATATGCTAAGGAGCTATAATCCTCAGCGCTTTGTTTAGAATTATTTCTAACTTATGCAGCAGTGTAAGACTAGCATTCATATATGCTAAGGAGCTATAATCCTCAGCGTTTTGTTTAGTATTATTTCTAACTTATGCAGCAGTGTAAGACTAGTATTCATATATGCTAAGGAGCTATAATCCTCAGCGCTTTGTTTAGTTTTACTTCTAACTTATGCAGCAGTGTAAGACTAGTATTCATATATGCTAAGCAGCTATAATCCTCAGCGCATTATTTAGTATTATTTCTAACTTATGCAGCAGTGTTAGACTAGTATTCATATATGCTAAGGAGCTTTAATCCTCAGCGCTTTGTTTAGTATTATTTCTAACTTATGCAGCAGTGTAAGACTAGTATTCATATATGCTTAGGAGCTATTATCCTCAGCGCTTTGTTTAGTATTATTTCTAACTTATGCATCAGTGTAAGACTGGCATTCATATATGCTAAGGAGCTATAATCCTCAGCGCTTTGTTTAGTATTATTTCTAACTTATGGAGCAGTGTAAGACTAGTATTCATATATGCTAAGGAGCTATAATCCTCAGCGCTTTGTTCAGTATTATTTCTAAATTATGCAGCAGTGTAAGACTAGTATTCATATATGCTAAGGAGCTATAATCCTCAGCGCTTTGTTTAGTATTATTTCTAACTTATGCAGCAGTGTAAGACTAGTATTCATATATGCTAAGGAGCTATAATCCTCAGCACTTTGTTTAGTAATATTTCTCACTTATGCAGCAGTGTAAGACTAGTATTCATATATGCTAAGGAGCTATAATCCTCAGCGCTTTGTTTAGTATTATTTCTAACTTATGCAGCAGTGTAAGACTAGTATTCATATATGCTAAGGAGCTATAATCCTCAGCGCATTATTTAGTATTATTTCTAACTTATGCAGCAGTGTAAGACTAGTATTCATATATGCTAAGGAGCTTTAATCCTCAGCGCTTTGTTTAGTATTATTTCTAACTTATGCAGCAGTGTAAGACTAGTATTCATATATGCTAAGGAGCTATAATACTCAGTGCTTTGTTTAGAATTATTTCTAACTTATGCAGCAGTGTAAGACTAGCATTCATATATGCTAAGGAGCTATAATCCTCAGCGTTTTGTTTAGTATTATTTCTAACTTATGCAGCAGTGTAAGACTAGTATTCATATATGCTAAGGAGCTATAATCCTCAGCGCTTTGTTTAGTATTCTTTCTAACTTATGCAGAAGTGTAAGACTAGTATTCATATATGCTAAGGAGCTATAATCCTCAGCGCTTTGTTTAGTCTTATTTCTAACTTATGCAGCAGTGTAAGACTAGTATTCATATATGCTAAGGAGCTATAATCCTCAGCACTTTTTTAGTAATATTTCTAACTTATGCAGCAGTGTAAGACTAGTATTCATATATGCTAAGGAGCTATAATCCTCAGCGCTTTGTTTAGTATTATTTCTAACTTATGCAGCAGTGTAAGACTAGTATTCATACATGCTAAGGAGCTATAATCCTCAGCGCTTTGTTTAGTATTATTTCTAACTTATGCAGCAGTGTAAGACTAGTATTCATATATGCTAAGCAGCTATGATCCTCAGCGCTTTGTTTAGTATTATTTCTAACTTATGCAGCAGTGTAAGACAAGTATTCATATATGCTAAGGAGCTATAGTCCTCAGCGCTTTGTTTAGTATTATTTCTAACTTATGCAGCAGTATAAGACTAGTATTCATATATGCTAAGGAGCTATAATCCTCAGCGCTTTGTTTAGTATTATTTCTAACTTATGCAGCAGTGTAAGACTAGTATTCATATATGCTAAGGAGCTATAATCCTCAGCGCTTTGTTTAGTATTATTTCTAACTAATGCAGCAGTGTAAGATTAGTATTCATATATACTAAGGAGCTATAATCCTCAGCGCTTTGTTTAGTATTATTTCTAACTTATGCAGCAGTTTAAGACTAGTATTCATATATGCTAAGGAGCTATAATCCTCAGCGCTTTGTTTAGTATTATTTCTAACTTATGCAGCAGTGTAAGACTAGTATTCATATATGCTAAGGAGCTATAATCCTCAGCGCTTTGTTTAGTATTATTTCTAACTTATGCAGCAGTGTAAGACAAGTATTCATATATGCTAAGGAGCTATAATCTTCAGCGCTTTGTTTAGTAGCATTTCTAACATATGCAGCAATGTAAGATTAGTATTCATATTATGCTAAGGAGCTATAATCCTCAGCACTTTGTTTAGTATTATTTCTAACTTATGCAGCAGTATAAGACTAGTATTCATATATGCTAAGGAGCTATAATCCTCAGCGCTTTGTTTAGTATTATTTCTAACTTATGCAGCAGTGTAAGACTAGTATTCATATATGCTAAGGAGCTATAATCCTCAGCGCTTTGTTTAGTATTATTTCTAACTTATGCAGTAGTGTAAGACTAGTATTCATATATGCTAAGGAGCTATAATCAAAATTACTTCGGACTATACTTTTATATCACATTGATAGAATCTTGGGGTCAGAGCCCCAATCAACTCCTGCCAAACACCGCTAAAAGAGTTTTTCATAATGTAGTTTATATGAGGTGCAAAAGGTGACTTTTGGTCCAACCGTATACCCAAGAATTTCTTTTCTCGTCCCCATGGTAGACAAGAGTTGTTAAATAATACATCATTTACACTGATGATCATATTGCCACAACGAGGTTATTTTTTTCCTCTAGCCATGCCAAAATGCTGTTAATCTTGAAGTCTACATTATGACTGGCTACTGTTCCATTAATGATTCCCCAACAGAGTTCCATCGTGTTCAGCTCTGGATGGTAAGTCGTCGACTGAGCGTCCATGTTCTTCGAGCTTTTTATCCAGAACGTATGCGTATCGTGGCTTATGGAGCTGAATAATATTAAATAGAATATGCTTCTTTGTCGGAATATGGTAAGTTCTTACTGTTTAGCCATTCCAACATTTCAACCATTTTGGATCCAGACGTTGGAATATTTTCATATTGTGTGTTCGGATTGCAATTTTCTGTTGGGTTTGGTATCGCTACAAAATAGAACAGAGATTTAAAATCTCAGGTGTCATCTACGTCTCGTTTTCGTTCTCCTATCACCATAGACTGCGAACACTTATACTTATAATGAACTGTCAAAACTGTAATTTTGTTCTGAATTTTGACTTGTGACGTCATGGTGAAAATTTCACACAAAATTCAGTAGATAAATACAACTTTTGGAAATACCTATATAATTCTGATACTGTTGAACCTTTTTGTATAAATTATTTCTTCTTCAAACACGTACGTTTCTAGATATATTGGACTGCCTAACTTGTCCAATAGGTACCGAATTAAATTCTTGCAAAGCTACAAATTAGGTATAAGTAGATAATACTTACTCCGTTTCCTAGAATATTGGAATTGCCTAGGTAGGTAGATATACTTATCACAAATTCCTTCCTCAGGAATATCTGCGCATAGGCAAAATATAATCTGTCAGGGTAGGTTCCCAAGCAGCATAGGAATATGTTTAAAAAGTATGGAATATATCTAGAAGACAGCTTGACTAATTCGACCCTTTGTCTTGGGTAAATCTTAAATATCCCTGAATACCCATAGTAGATTAGATATCCCTGGAGGGTCAGTTAAGTAAAAGGGGGCACGCATTTGGGAAAATTTTATGGGAGAGTTAAGTCATTCTTTCGCTTACTTAAGAATGTAGTTTTGACAGAGCTTTGAACACCGGGCTTAGAGATATTTTGTAGAATGACTTAAGACAATAAAATAGCATTGAAGATCTACAAAGCCTAGTTAAGACTATATACAGAGATTCGATCGTAACTTAGCGAAGTAAAATTTAACCTTTTTTTATTTTCTTAGTGTACTGAAGAAGATAATTGTGGACTTATGAACAAAAACACAAACACTCAACAGGATTATGAAAATTGTGAACTAAGAAATACATTTTGCATCTGATATGACTGAATTACGCCGTAGTATAGATAACAAGCTGTTAGAAAGTTTTCTTCAGCTTTCAGAAAGTTCTTCATCCTCAAGCCATACTACGATAATGTTCACATCATCAGTGTAGGAAGCAGGAATAATCACGCGTCGAAAAAGTATGCGAATTGAACTGTCAGTGACTCCTATACACAATGATATAAGGTGCATTTTATCTGAACTCGAACACTTTTTCACTCTGGTATTTATTCCTGCTTGAGCCACAGTTGTTGTTGTTCCTGAATATGCTGGCTAGGTTGGGTTGCCATAGAAAAATCATATTGTTAGTCTCATTTGGCTTATTATTTTCCGGGCAGCTAAAATATAAAATAACAACTTTAAATAGGCATAAAATATAATAAATAGGATGTTTATTAATATCATGGCACCAATAAATTTAGATGAGGCTCAAAAATTCGCTACCGTTATATTAAAGCAGCGAAATCAAAGGAACAAAAAAATATGCAAGAAAATTTAAATTAAAGGTTGGCAACTAAAAATAATAACTTGACATCTAATATTGTAAACCGGGTGACTATAAATGTTTTTATTGACTATTTGTTTCCATCATATAATAGAGAACCTGTCTAAATGCAATGAAAAGTATAAAAACACGCTGCTATTAAGATTTGTTAGGTCACAGCGTTATGTATAACGCAACTGGGAGCCGAAGCGAAACCAAGCAGAGCGAGGCGACCCCCTGTAGTGCTGTATCACCTAACCGAATATGTTTCTATATGACGACTTCTGTGGTGCAGTGGTTGTGGCACTGCCTACCATGCGATAAGTCCTGGTTTCGATCCCCGGCTGGGGGTAAAGAAAAAAACCCAGGTCTTGGATGTTTATGTGTGTGTGACGTCGCTGTTTCTGGTTCCCACGACACAGGGTATCCTATTGTGGGGCCAGAAGCAATGTATGTGCCTATATGTATTTGTTTATGTTTGTGTTTGTACAGGAGTTCATAGGACACAAATTCTAAATGTATATTTCACATTTTCTGCCTAAATATTTTAAAAGAACTTTGATTTGGAATTTGATAGACGGTTTTTTTACTAAATTGGTCTCATTAATAATGGACTCCCCTATATAAATTCAGTTGCCAACATAAAAACCTGATAGCCGCCTATAGTTAAGTTTTCTGCAACGGAATTAAATTTTGTCAAGCTACCAGAATACGGTTTCGGAGCTGCCTGGTTTATTTGTTTACATGCGCCGTTTCATTTGACACCATGACACGGTTCATTTTCCGCACAGACAGTATCGAGCAGTGTTGTATTCGAGCTTTGAAGCTTTCGAAAAATTATAGTCTGTGGAGTTTAAAAAGATGTTATTTTTTGCAGGATTATCTTAAAATCTACTTTTTATAGATAAATCGTCTTTCGTATTAATTCGACGCACCATATTATCGGTCGGTTCAAAAATTCAATGCAATTTTTAGTCTTGCTTTCTTTAATAGGTTCACAGGTAAGCACAGACTTGTAAGCAATAAAGCATCAACCGACTTTACACAATACAGACCGTGAAATGAACATATGAACATGAAATGTTGTGACTAAGGGCACAGATCACAATAATTTCTTCTCTGTAGACCGCCGCAATTTCAACGGCGCCATCTGGCGAGCTGCTTTGATAACTGAGCTGTCAGAACACGTATAGCCACAGAGTACATTATTAGATCGTAGCGTAGAGGTTTGCTTTCGCACTAAAGCGTTTTATTGCGATTTGAGAATAAATAATATCTATTATTAATGCTTCGTTTTTGCCATACATATATGCATGGGCGTATTAGATTAGTTTCAAAGGATAAATTATAGTGTGTATGTGTACTATCATATACGGCCGATAGTATATAGGTATATAGTGTACTCGATATGAAATTGTAGCAATATATATATTCTTGTTTTCTTGATACCAGTCAGACTGGTATCAAGAATACAAGATTTCACTCCATTTCAGTACGTAGGGTGGCCATAGGATTATCTAAAAAAGCTACTATATTCTTAATATACCATAGTAGCACCATCTACTGTAGATCAAGCCCATACTATGATACTTCTCTTGAACGTAGTTAATTGCTTTATTTGCAGATGTCGCTACGTGTTGAAAAACGAAGGACCACTTGCATCAACGATGTATGGAGGGGTAGGATCAAGACTACTGTGTGCTCTGTGGGATAAGCTAGCTATAATAGAATTAAATATTATTCCTAGGGTGGTAGGTATTAAACAGTACGTACCTACAACTCGTACACCATTGCTCGTGGCTCTGTCACCAATAACGGGTAGCAAGACTAGCAATTGCTGCAGAAATTTAAAATAATCCCAAATCCACGTTTATATGAGGAATCTGGTGAACTGGTTAGGACGGTCTAGTTAAGTCCTGTTATAGTTTAAAACATTCCTCTATTTCTCTATTCATTCCCAGTAAGGCTAAGGTACTATTACAACTTCTAAATAAAAGTCAATAATTTCAAATGACAGAATTTTAATCATATAAAATAATTATTTACATATATTTATAATTATTTTGCCGGTATGATATTACCAGGGTAGCTACACAAATTTATTTAATTTACTTTGAATTTTAATTCAACGTCATAATGTAAATACCACGACCATATAGAAGAGAAATCTATGGCACAGTACAGATATTTGAAAAGTATAAACACGAACAGATAAGACATATTTCATAACTTAGGTTTTACTTACCTCTATTTGCTTTAACATGCCTGTAACTTAGAAAGAAAATTGGCAGTATGTTGTCATTCCAATAGCGGAAATATACAGTTTGCTCTTAAGTCAAGAAAATCTGTACGAAATATCTATGATTATGTGTATTATTTATCATTACTTGAGTCGCAGATCTATTACATCATATTTGTATTAAAACTTCATCATTATCAAATTAATTAATAAATAAATGAATATATGACATGATTGATCATGGGACAGCTGGTGTAGCGATAAACAATAGTACGCAGGACTTACGTAGGGTCTGGTCTTATTACGAAAACATATTTCACATTTCGCATAACGGTTGATAAAATTTTGAGATGGTTTATTTATGTCAAATCAATATTTACAAACAGGCGCATACATTGCCCATGGGCCCACACTAGGATAGCCTATTTCGCGGGAACCAAGGGCAGCTACGTCACAAATAACATGCATAACAATCTAGTTTTAAATTTTAATGTAATTCATGAAAACCTACGTAGGTCATCAACCATAATTAAGCATTATAACCGAGAATTAATTACCTATGTTAATATTTAACAGAATAACGTAAATTATATTGTACTTATTATGTACGAGCACATTGGGCGAAATTACTACAAAACTACACTCTATGTTTCCATATTTATTTTGAGTCAAGAAATGCATAGAAACTTACATTTCGATTCATTAATCAGGCTGCGACTTCCTGTCTCAACTAAAATAGGAAGTATAGTCTATAAGTAAATCTGATTTATTGACAGATTGACCGAACACAACCTCAAACTATATGGTTATTACTATAGTACCATACAATGTTACATATAAACTAATGTGAGTATATAAATTTGATCGTAAATTATATTAAACTTATATCATTTAGCCTTAATTAATACTTTTCACTTAAATGGTAGGTATGTATGTTAGTTGAGTTGAGATATTCTATTTCAATATGAGTTACCTAATTAATTTAACATTACAGTAGAACAGAAGAACAGGCAGACATACGCCAATTTTCTTATAAACCAGAACCAAAAGATGGAAACATAAAAAAGTAGGTCTGAAAAAAGGATGAAGATAAATATTTTGGATACATTTACATAGTAATGATACTCCGTTGGTGCGTGAGTCCAGGATACAACCTACTCATAAAATAAATAGTCCCCAAGTTACACAACATTGAGACAGAACATTATTTTATGGAAAACGAGGTAGAAAGGAATCATAATGAACAAATAGATACAGAACCAACATTTGGAAATACTTTGCACACACTGAATCAAATGCACTTACTATTTCTCTGATGGTAATTAAACTTATCTCTAAACGAATACGTCTACGTGCCTACATCTGCAAAGCGCTCTGTACCAAAATTACATGTTTCATATTATTTACATGGGGTAATAAATTCTTCAAAGCACCACCGAATTTTGAAAACCGACATTCTTTCTGTAGAATTGACCCTGATAAATGGTTGCTGCCAATTTTCGATTGATTTTCGCAGTACAAATAGTGACGTGACGTTCACTACACAACTAGAAGCCGTGGATGAAAACATCAACAAATGTTGTCACACCCACCAAAGCGATTCCACCCGAATAGCACTTCTACTGGAATGTTTGTGTAAAGACCAGAATAACTACCAGCGGACATTTACACCACGATTCTATCTTAGCACACAACATTCAAAAACCACTCGTTTATCAATACAGCTTCACGTCATCTAAAGCAGACAGTAGATCGCTAGTGTCCGCTATTATGTCAGAATCAGACCAAAAGTCCGAAGAAGTCATCTCGACGTTTGAGACGTTCGTGTCCAGATGTGGTTGGAGAGGGAAGTTGGGGCTGCCGTGTATTTTGTTCGTGAGGTACGGGTCACTGGACGACTGTTGGACCCCGCCAGGAGATAGCCTGGATTCAGGGCTGTACGGATACTTGGCTGGAGACAGTGAGCTGGGCGTAGAATAAGGGCTGAGGAGTCTGTCTGCTCGCGCTGGGCTGATAGCTGGACTGAAGGTTTTCCCGGGCATAGCGTAACGCATTGCGTCGATGTGTACAGTCAGCGGTGACATGTTTCTTTGGTTCTGACTCCCTTGAAGTAAAATCGGGTTGGTTGGTCCAAGCGGTGTTGTCGACATTTGCATGTTTCTTATGTCTGATAATGGAATTGCATTTCTCTCAGGTATCTGAAGGGATGATTTCGTCGCGTTCCTGATGTGCTGATAATTCGGTGCGAGGTTCACCGGAACCTGCATCGGGGCTTGCCGAAGCTGCGCTGGCTGTAAAGCATACAAAAGCCATATTAGTACCGTCATATTGTTATCTTTGAATGCATAGCTCCTGAACCAAGATGCATATTGATTCTGCTCACACCTACCACTATTGGCTTTAGTCACACAAGATAATGTATTCCAAAATTCTCGTGTATAAATATTGTCTTCAAGAGAACTCAATTGATAGTCAGCACATAACAGAGCTAGCAACACCTTGATACTCTTAGAACTAATGAATAACAGACGAAGTCCAATGACACAGATTCAAACGACATAGAACGAACGTCTGTGACTAATAAATACGATCTAACAAGCGGCACGGCCTCTCATGAAGAATTATTTGAAATAAGTACCGCGATAAATAAGGCCTACCTAACGATTGATTGATTGATGATTGGTGAATTACTTTAGAGACAATTCAGTTTCTACATTACTATGGATTCGAGACTTCGATACTTGAAACGTTCCTTTGGTTTATAGTGGCTTTAACTATTGTGTATTTGAATTGAAAATATTGATTTACGATCGGCATGGTCGGAGTCTGAAAACTTAGGCGCCTACTCTAACGTCCAACTACCCTAGGCTCATTCTGTTGGCAATTATAGCCACTTGATTAATAGGCCAGGTGATTTTATACGAGGCCTCTTTATCTTGTCGTAAAGTCAACAAATTTTATTATACATATAGTCTTTAATTTCGGTGGTATTTAAATTATATCTATTTTTTTCAAGCAAGCAACCACGTACACGCTCCTTGATCCATTTGGATCTTCGTATGGAGTGTAATTACGTTCTCTCATCAGCTTAATCTTGAAGCAACTTTGGTCTCTTCTACAACACATAGAAGGAAGCCATCTTGTGCCACCGTTATCATAAAACCGTGCCAAATAGCAGCTTTAGCCACTCAGGATAATAGTTCCATTGTGCGGCTTCACTCGGGATGGCAAAAGCAGTAAAGAGAACGATGAACTGTGCTACAACCCGTAGAGCAGAGTAGAGGGAAACGCGAGATATCAACAACCGAGTATACAATTGTACTACCAGGGTTGTAACGGAGGCCTGCTGCGGAGCGGTTGCGGAGGTGAAGGGCTTTACCTCCGCGTTCAAGAAATATAAAGTCAAAATTGTTTATTAAAATACGTAGAAACTTAGTAGACGTTTGAAGTAGTACTTCTTAGGTGGCGTTGTGATTTGTGAATGTGTGACGGGGGTAACTTTTATTTAACCTCTCATTAGTGGGTAATTCATATCATTACTTTTCAATTGTCATTGGCGGATCCCACCATTCCCACAGATGAGGGGTTAAGAATATGTGACGGATGAACAGTTGAAGGCTTTTTTTTAAAACGCTTTTTAACAGGGCAGATTGTATTTAAATTAAGCGCCATTATATTATTTTTAATATTCTTCTTTCATCGGAATGGGTTAACGTCTTCCGACCATATAGAGAATTCTTATTTATTTCTTAGTTTGGTTGGTTTGGAGAAGGAATTCTACTGATGACTTGTACTGAGCTGCATGAGTAGTTTTTCTTAAACAAACTTTACCAACCCTCAAAATAAAGAAGAGGCAAAGTATATTGCACGGACCCGAGTTTTTCAGCTTTTTCACCTCCCAATCGATTTCTTAGGGGTTTATACATTAAACCATTCCCACTAAATAACTTTTCACTTAACTCGACGGCGCTGAAAATAAGAGATAATATTATATTATCTTCACCACAATAACTAAAGGAGTTTCGTTTAGTTAGATTCGATTTTCTTTATTATCATCATCATGAGCCTGCATCTTTTCTTCATAATATTAATTAATTAGTCATCCCCATATGCTACGACGTTGCTATGGGTAAGTAGAATGATTCATGGGACCGATAATTTTAGTGACACTTCTAACACCCGGCCCGCACGTTCCAGTTGCATAAGCATAATTTTTACTGAGGCGGAGGTGGGGCTGCGATTTCTTGCGGATGTTCCGCACTGACGGAGGCGAAGGCGAGATTCTGATACAACTCTAATCCACTCCCACCGATTACCCTGCCCTACATTTTTGGACACTTAGGTGCCAGACTTGTGTTGTGTTCTATCTCAATATGACAACCAATCAACATTACCAGGAGCCATCTGATAATGATAACCAGTCATTTAAACAACACTTCAGTTACATATTTATTGAAATAACTAATAGTAGATTCAGCTGAATCTTGAATTGGAATGAAATATTTGTAGCAATTTCATCAATTAAAATACCTCTGACCCCGGTCGACGTCAAGAATATTTTATGGTAGTTTTATGCTTTTAACTACTGCCTACGTTTATCAGACAGGCGATTGTTATTCGCTCTGGCTATGATCAGGCTAGTAACAATGTCAATAGCGTACTTAAACTAGGCCTAAACTAATTACTATACCAGTAAATAAATGCTTACAAAAGTCATTCTGCTAAAAGTAATTGGCGCTTAGACCATCAAGTCCCGGCACTTTTATTTCTTTTATTCCTTTACGGCTTATAGGATTGCGGGCCTGAACAGGGTCCTTATCAGTGATTTTCTTGAGACGGCAATTTCTGAGCTAAAAAAAGCGCCTTCGTCGCTTGATTTTGGGTTCTCAGGCGGAAAAAATCTATTCCTTAGTCGTTCGAAAAGGCTTTTTACGAACCTCGCTACAACCGTCGCCTTCGGCTCGTGCCGTAAACTTCTCGGTTCCTAAATATAAGCCTTTGCGAACTCGCGGGAAATGTAGTGTTGATGCTAAAATCGTATTTATTTTGTTACTTTGCAAAAATAATACATGATATTCGGGTTACGAAATATTCAGATACATCAATGGAACTTGTCACCGAAGAAACCAAAGTGATCAGACTTTCAAAAGTAGCCTGTATATTTTTCTAGAATTAGTCTCCAGAAAGTAAAGAATAGTGGTTCATCTTATGAAGTAAATAGTCTTTGAAAATAGCTTTTGCCTAGCTAAGCTACAAAGAGATATTGTTCCCTTCATGTACCAGAATGTAGCGTTGCAAGACTTCATCACTTTTCCTACATAGATTACAGGTACCCTCATTTTTCTCCACTATATGGAGCAACTAATCAAAACAAAAGTACGTTCCTGGCTATTCTATTGGTAGTAGAATAGGGTCAGGCAATAAATAACAACCCGAGGTTAAAGCCTCTTTAGTTCATTTGATTGTAACTTCTCTCTCTAATCTCGATTAGGTTCGGACTTTTGGAAAGTTGGTAAACTAATTGCTCCGATGCAAAAAGACACATATTTTGACTGTGCTTTTGTCACCTTGTTTGGTAAAAGGCGCTACAATAAGTGTTACTATACGGCGACTTTCCCTAATTTACCTACAAATACATGTGCCTCTGTCATAGCATATGGGCATATGCATAATTTACGTATCGCTTGTAACTAAAAATGTGTTTAATTTCCTTCGCATAATTATTCTAGAAGGGTAGGTAGTCCTAAAGCGAGACTAACTACATGGCGATGTGACTAGTCGTAGTCACAAGTCGAAGAAGGGATATAGCTAGTTACACCTAACGAGATTCAGTTTAGAAAAGAGGAAGACAAAGAGATTCATAGACTGATCTTTTATCAAATAACAATTTAGGGGTACATAGCTAATAGAGAGTAAATAGTTATTATTTATTTTGTGAGGTAAGATCTTGTCTATAGAAAAGTATTCTCATTTGTATGTTGTATGCTCAGATCAACTAAACTCTAACTTACTCTGAGGTTGTATGTATTCGCAGATGAACTAAACTTTCACTTACTCTGTGGTTGTATGCTAACCTAGATATAGCAAATGCTATCTTCTGAGGCTATGTGATCCTACTATCTTCTGAGAAATTTCTGCATTATATCTTTTTTTGAAATTAATTCAGGCTGTGGCTACCTACATTCAACAGAATTAAGAATCTACTGAGTACAGAATTAGTTCTGAATGCAGTCACACCGCAATAAATAAGAAAGAATATCCATAATTATTGATTTTGTTCTGACTACCGAGTTCCCTTTTTATTTTTGACAAAAACAACAACATCGGAGTCAATTTTAAACTAATAAAGTGCTATGTCTGCAATCGCAGATTGATTGTAATTTTTGATTCCTCCTTGATATAGCTTGATGGATGACACCCCTTTAAATCATAATTTATATCATATAGCACTTCAGCTAAAGTGTCAATAAATAATCACAAATAAGTTTGCAAATGTAGGTTTAGGCAAAACGTGATTTAGGCTGATGAAACTTTAGGGAGATTAAAATTTAGCTTTAATATGGAGAAAACATACTGCGGAATAGGCCTATACGATGATTAACATTAAGCTAGTTTAGTATGAAGTTTAGGCATAACGTGACTTAGTCTCTCTACGGATAAGGTACACCCTCCTATAGAAGGCCGGCCAGTATTGCCCGATATTGCGAGCGCGGTATAGATAGAAGTAAGGCTACAATCTAATGATTTTATAGGTATTTTTCATTGAAAATAACATCGATTTTTATATTTATTTTATTTGCTTCAATGTTGTGTTAATAACTACCCCTGAGTCGGGCGTAACTTTACAAAATAACTCTCTGTATATTGGGAAATCTCAGGAGAAAGACTTTACCAGATCCTTTAAAAAAGTTGACCGTTCTGCGTGGAAACGAAGAACTGTAATAAACAATCAAGGCTACATAGACCATAAAATGTTCAACATTGACGATCCGAATGGCCGAGTCTGCAGTGACCATGCCTACGAAGCCTAGGGTCCCGGGTTCGAGTCCCGGCAGGGGCAAATATTTGTTAGATCAGAACGGATGTTTGTACCCTAGTCATGGTTGTTTATTTAAGTATGATATTTATCTATATTCGTATGTGTATCGTTGTCTAGTACCCAAGATACAGGGAATCCTAGTTTGGGGCTAGATCAATGTGTGTAAATAGTGTCCAAGGTATTATTATTATAATTATTATTATTATTGTTTTATTAATCAGTTTGTTCCTAATTAATTCTCGGGAGGTATTCTTTAAGTTCATCGCGATAGCTTAGGATTGATAACACCGTTGACCTGCGGCGTAAATAACATTGAAAACAACATGAACCTTAAGCTCTAGGTAATGATCGACTAATCAAATACTAACGTATCAATCAATGTGTATTAAACACGACAACAGTATACGTTTCCTTAAATGTGTAACAATGCTATCGTTGCTCAGGGGCCCTCTTCTGATACAGAAAACGCATAGCGATAGCCAAATACCAAATATGGCGCAAATGCCATATTTGATATTTGGCAATGTCATTTTGCGCCCTTCGGAGCAATCTATATGCTATCATCGCTCTGTACGTTTCCCATAAGATAATTGAGCCCCAGAGCTGAAGAAACTTGACACGGACTGTAGTCTATAACCCGACCAACACTTTAAAGTGTATTTCTTCACATCGTATTGTAGGCACCAGCTGGTTTCAGCTAGTATTTTTTATATTCCTAATGATGCCATCTAATCTAATAGGAAAGAGATCACCAATGGATAACAACTCGAATTGAGATAATTAATATAACAATGTCCATTTTTTAGAAGTGTCAAGTAAAATCTGATAGTACTACGAACTATAAAGCATGCCGTCAGCCACTGCGCGCACACCAAACGCGGGGTGCGCACGCGCGGCGGCTGACGATATTAAAAATAAAGTCGTAAAAAGAACGTTAATTAAACAGGGAAATAGCTAATAAATCATCCGAACGGAACCAGCGCCATTTTACATATTTTTAAAAATATTCTTCGTCCATGTTAAGACAAGCCAGTCTTTCGTCAATACAGTCAATCAATCCATAACCTAACCTAGAACCCTTAAGTTCAGAGTAGGAAGCACGATATAATTACCAGAGTGAAAAGTAAGAGAGTCCAGATTAAATTGTCTTTAGAGTCACATCAACTCAAAATCAACTCGCTAACGTTCTCGATGCGTAATAATAATAATTCGTGCTTTCTATGCTGTAGTCTGAACTCATACGAGCTCTCACGTGTACGGTGCTGCTACATGCATATTTTTTAATACTTTTGATAAGCGATGATAGTATTGTAGCTTTGTTGATGTGCTGTACGTGAACTGTCTATTACATTTGTATTGCTGATTGCCAAAACTAAAGCCAATAGTTATATAAAGTAGGGATTGAGCAGGGGTTAATAAAATCAATATGCACCTTCTCATAATCTCTTTATTGTTTATTTTTATATATATTTTATTTCAATTTCTTATGACCATATAATTCCGTCCGAGACATATGTAACTATAAATACATAATCCACCGATAAAAATATGTAAGCTACTTATTATGAAAATTATATGTATACCATCTATATCTTTTCATATACATATATATGTATAAATTTTATGTATAACAAATACCTATGTCCTTTCTGCGATAAAATCTGCGAAGCGTTATCAAATCTAAATTTCGAGTATATCCTAAATGCTAGAGGTGTCTAAAGTTATTCACTAGAAAAACTATATAAATGAGTAAAAATCTTTCAAAAACTGATACTTTAGTACTACTATTAGTACATGTAAACTCTGATTAATCAATACAACTTTATAACTGTAAAATTGAACAATGGAGAAGACTATGGAAATTGTATCTTAGACTATTCCGTAGTAAATTGTACTTTATATCATTTGGCAGTATTCGACAGACCCGCTCTAAAATGCGCTACTAAAATACAAACTAACGAAGTTTTCCAAACTGCATAGGTACACTCCATACTCACAGGAACACAAAACCGAACATTCAAGACGAGATAACAGCAGATATATATTACATAACGCATCACTAACTTCATCTGTTCATCTAAAACGGTAACAACCTAACTATTTGAAAATCAAAACAAATCGTACTTAATAAACAACAAATAAATAGCGATAACCTCTGAGAAATGTACTCTATGAAATAATTATTTATTTATTAGTCTTTCAATAACTTTTGCCTATCTTTTGTTCGATTCCACAAAAATACGTTACTTACTAATTATACCTACTTATAAAACAACGAGCGGTCCATGTGCTCATTGCCAGATTTTACACAAACTGAGCGTTAATTAAGGGACTTTGTGATGAGGTCAGGATAGCGACCCCTTTTGTTTATTTAAGAGGATATTTAGCGAAAAACCTAAGTCTAATATATATTTTCTTGAATACGTGACACACGTATGGATTTTTACGGGAATCCAAGACGCTTTTTGTGTAAAATCTTGCGATGAGCACCTGGGTCACGCTTTCCGCTGCTGAGTGTAATCGTATTAAATCTCGACTAATAGATGCCATCAGTGAAATCCTTTAAACGCGAATGCTGCATCTGTATACTTGGACTACAGTATTGACCGAAAATACTAAACTATTTTAATTGATTTTTCGGCGTTTTAAATTCTTCGGAGCATAAGAATTGATCGATCCTTGAGTTTCAACATAAGACTAAGTCCGCGGCAGAGTGTTGCCCTTCCCAATACTTCGAGTACTCGGTAACTGAACAACCTAGGAACTTAGAAAGTATCTTCATCACAAAATATAATAACCACGATATGCGGAGATTAATTTAAACACTAAATCCGGTGAAACGGACGAACAACATTACTTCGAAATTCGACTTCTTATATACAAAAATACAACTTGTAAATGAAGGGTTTGGCCATATGTTACTGAGCGATAGCGAAGATCAATCTGTACATTGATTCCATATAGCAAACAAGGTATTATGGTTTCATTGAACTGGATTTGATCTGTTATTGTGGAACAAGAAAAATATATGATTATTATTTGATCTTCAACCACACATAGACATAAAAATAAAAATATTAGGGAAAGTTGGTCAAGATGGCAAACTCAATCACTAGATATGTAAATTATGGCTAAACCCTTCTGTTACACCCTGACTACGTAACAACTAGTCTATAAAACTTTGTTTAACGCCCGCAGGCGATAGCACATTGATTAAAAGTCTCTGGAAGATTAAACCTACTATAATCCAGTCGCTTGATTTAAATTGCCCAATCCGCCTGGCCAACGAAACTCTGAAAATTCCGACTCGGCACGCAAAAGTCTCATCTAAGAAGCCTCTCTTAAGCTAAAGAAATATACATATCACAATGAACACAAAGTGTGGTGTTACTGGGGGGGCCAGACGAATGTAGTCGACTGAACACTGGACGCGCTTTATCACAGTTCCGCTTTGGGCCTCGGGGGCCTTGTTAGGCCTTCGCTTGGGCCTTAGGTCTCGGCCGGCACTGCACCATGCATATGTATCCGGCGTCGACGTCGCACCCGCTCACCAGGAGGTTGAAGAGAACGCTCGACTGCTGCGATGGCGGCGGCGGATGTGCCTGCGCAGGCGAAGGACTTCGCTTAGTCCGCTTGGCGCAAGGCTCCTCATCCTGCTTCAGCACCCTCTTCACGCCAGTGTCCCACGTCGAGACACTTCGGTTCGGTATTAGACCTGCAAAGGAATATGCTGTCGTAGATTTGTCCAAACGGCAACGACTATCACAGAAGAAGTGGTGCAGTACCTTGATCAGAGTATATACTAGTAATGAGATCCTGTGGGGGCGGGCCTGTGGGCATCGCCACGAGTAGACGCTGTAGCGCGGGCGCGGGTGAGCTGGTCTGCTCGGAGGGCTGCGGCCTGGCCAAGCTCACATTCTCGGGTAAGGCCCCCCACATGACCGCAGGTTCCAGTAGAGGCAGCTCATCTGACATCGGGATGAACGGGGACTTGCCCACGTCCAGGTCATTGTCGGATCTGGCATCGAACGCGTCTAGCGATATCTCTGTGAGCAGTGACGACTGCTCGCACGACGAGTCCGTCTCCTGAAAAAAATATTTAGTTTAGTTTTACATACACAAGGTGTACCGAGAAATCAGCAATGGAGATTTGAAGCATTGAGTACCGGTGTATCAGGAGATGACATCAACAGGTCCCCGCCCAGCGAGTCGACTGGCGAGCCATTGGCCAGGTCGTCTCCCAGCAGGCTGCAGTAGTTGTCTCCCAGTATGAACTCGTCGAACATGCTCGTGTCGAAGGGATTGTTCTCCAGAGGGATACAAGCGGCGCCGTCGCTGGGCGCCAAGTGCGTCAGATCTTCCGGCTCGTCTTTAAGCACTGCAAACGAAGAGCGTTGTTGTAAGGCATGCCAGTTCGTGAAACATTTCTTTGGTTTGAGCTTGTATCGTGCGATGTACTCACTTGTACCCTCGTTCTGAGAGAACACGAGAAATCCTTTGTTCATTTCCTTATTGCGCTTGGCGAATATGAGGGACGTGACGGGTTTGGGGCGTTCCTCCTCGGGAGGTACGAACGAAACTATGGCGCCGTTGGGTATGTCGAGTGGAGGCAGCGGCTCCGGCACTTCGAATTCGACCGCCGGCTTCAGGTCCGCATGTTGCAGCTGGTGAGCGGCGAACACCTCATCTTTGAACTCGATACCGCTGCGGACAAAAGAGCTCAATGGTAATGTCTCCCGCAGGCGGGAGCAGATCTACAGCTGGTCTACGAGTGCCGTTACAAGTTGTGTCAGGATTTGTCAAAAATACGTCAAGTGGTGCTGATGAGACGATAATTGTTTTAACGCACGCCTGCCACACGCAGATGCCATAGGATTAGACTGCTAATTGTTTTCAAGGTCGATTCTGTAACAGCCCGTAAAGAAATTTGACGATTAGATATATCTCTTTTACTGTATTCTAAAATCCCACAATGAAATATAGCTAAAGCAGTGCATTAAATTACTGATGCAAACTCGGATCGCAACACACGGATCGCCCTTGTAAATATTATGCACGTTGATTACAACTATTATATTGACGATAACACGTGAATGCGCAAACGTGACGAGTCCTTACGTTACAATATGGAGTAACAATACAAGCATAACTAGGGAGATAGCAAACATTTTAGAAGATCAGAGGTGACATAAACATACCGCATGCGCCAATCATATTACGAAATATGCGACAAGTTGGATGACACTGATATGAAACCTCAAAATGAAGTTGGAAATATAAATCGATGTTTCATAAAAGCGAGGCGTCAAATTTTCAAACTTACTTAATTATAATTGGAGGTTGAAGACATTAAATAAATTCAAAAAAAGCACTGAAAACAAGACTTGGGCACTCAAGAAGTTTTAAGTAACGGTTATATTTAGTTTGCGGAAACCACTGAGTATCGTTCACGTCTACTCTGTATGGATACTGGCGCTTCTTTGACAAACATAGCATAGGGTACCTGATAAGTGCATCGCTACGAATATGATAAAGTATCTAAAGCATCAATTATAGTTGTAATGATGAGATAACCCACTATGAGCTAGGCGTTCCTGGGGAACACTTGCGTCAATGATCTTGAGACCATCTCGTGATAACGCAGATTATTACAAAATTAATGTCCAGTAGCCGATGTCGGTTCAAGTTTTCATTGACCTATCATAATATCATCGGATTATTTAGTTACACAAATATGGAAATAAACGCCAATTAAAATTATATGTTGATACAATTTAATCTGTCAACATAACCAGCAAACCGAAGTTTTCAATGAACGAAAACAACTCTGTGATAAGAACAAAAATATACCCTGAAACCGACACCTAATTCAAATTCGGAAATTCAAGCACTCCTCAAAGTGAGAATTATTTTGACGGCCTGAAGACCTAACCTAACCTTCTTTAGCATGAGGTGGCTTTTAGATTAAAAAAACAAGAATCATCCTCCGCTGGCGGCTGTGTTTTCATCAAACAAGCTACAAGATACGCTGAAGAGTAATGTAATGGCAGATTCTGCGTGCTATGGCACGAAAGTCGTAGTCTCCTGTATCAGCGACCTTGCCTCCCCCGCGGGGTGTCCCATACTTCTTCCTCGGCCATTCACCAGAAAATCAGTGAAAGTACTCTCGGGTGCGCGCGCAACCAACACACGCCTATCGATTCGCTAGTGGCCCTACCACGAAGTGCAGACGAAAGTAGTTATCCGACTGTTACGCGGCTGCTGGTAAGTTATCTCAACGGTCGAGAAGCATTGAATTCTAAGTTCGAGACAGAGGCGCGATTTGGCAAGTCAATATTGATTTTCTTGTCTGCTATCTTGAGATTTAAGTTTATTTTCAACAAATACCGCCGCCAACAATGGTTGATAGTTGATATACTTACATTGAATAATACACAATGCAAGTTTTCTAGGCAAGGCAGACCAGCTATTCGTATTCGTTCTGGGATATAGGAGCCAATTCGTTGATGGATGTTTGGGGAAGCGCTGTATTTCCCCCTCCCGCCACCAGCTGTGAATCGAGACCGACCTTGACCGTGTTACGGATTGATGGGCAAAGAGATTTCGCCGAGAAACGTTCACACAAACGCCATACAATTTGTTGCGTTACGTAGGTCAGGTGTATGCAGAGTTGCAAGGTCTGCTATATGCTGGGAAATTAGGAAGAATTTTGGAGTTTACAGGTTATTGAAAAGAAACCCTTAGACGATAAACATTGTAAACATCGTAAGCATACGAAAACAGAAACTTTTTAAGTGACCCGAGTAATACCCGCCCACGTGTCAAACGTTACATAAATAAAACATTTAGGGTCTTACCTCAAGAAAATAAACAACTGCTCAACAATTATTGAAAGACAATAATGTATAGGAATTGATGTTTATTTGTAGTAACACGGTTAAGAGCCCACTTCAGGAGCACTTGTGTTGTAGACTCGTAGCTATTCATTGATTACGTGATTACAATGGAGCCAGACTGACTAAAGAAAGAAATGCATAAATAAGTACCGGTTCCTTTCTACCACCAGCAAAGTAAATGAGTGCTCACAAGGGGGGTGTCGATGGAAAATGTTTGGACTAGTTAGGAAACAAAAATACTTAAAGACCTGACCCTTCTTGGCACAAAGATCCCGTTTTTTGGTTTTTTGCTTACATCCCGAAAACGACACGCCATTAGAGATTTTGTTGTACTACATAATAAAAGCTGATAAAATTCTCTAAAACTTTGATTCTATACGCTTTTTACCTATACCCAATCGTTGTCTATAGCTACTGCGAGATAAAGATGCAATAAAGTACATTAACCCGCTAAGAAAATGTATTCGATTTGATGTTTGCCGTCATGACTTTGCGTCCATTCAGGATGTTCCAAAACAACGCCCAGGTACAAAAGATTTTCGGGGCGTAGGCTTTAGTCATTAATTAAAAAACTGCGAATGGGCACACGAGGGATATTTCAACGCGTTCCTTTTTCAATATTCAATCAATTTTCTATCAATTTAGAAGCTTCATTTATGCCAAGTTCCATGCCTTCTTCCGGAAGGGACTGTATTTCAGGTTAACAATCTATACTAAAAGAAATATGTATGTTTTGACGTTTCCGTATATAAAATAATCGGGGAAAATTGGCGATTACGCGGTTAATTCCAAAATAAGCAGACTATCTATAAGTCGGTACCTATCTGATAATAAATATTTGTGATGCTACTCAAGGGCGACTTGATAAGATAACGCAACAGCAGCATTCATGTGTATTTGAAAACTTGTTAATATTAGAACTGTTGTTCAAAGTTAGCATTAGATAGCAACTCGACAATTTAAAATTTAAATGAACAGAGACGCTCAGCAGTATCGAATAATAATTTAAATATGGAAAATTTACTGGAACACGTCAATGCAAATTTGGTTGAGTGAAAAGTTCCCATTGCATGCCTTTTTAATAAAAAGAAGCAACTACATTTAAAAAAACCTATCAGCCTAACCATGTCAAAACGAATAGCAATCTGTTACGGTTGACTGAGAGGACAACATGAACAGTAATGGTGAATAGACAATAAATCATGATTGTATTGGATCAATTGATGCAGAGACGAGCCACCAATGGCGTGGTCGGTGCGACCGGCGTTTGCGCAGGCGACGACGCGGCCGGCGGCGGCAGAGCGGCGGTCGGGCGGCGCGGGAGTCAAGGCCGCGCGCTTATGTAACCGCCTCGCCTGAGGGGCGCGGGCCGCGGGGGGCAACGCTAATTTTAGAGGGTCTCACAAACGATCTGCCTGCTGCAGCATAACGGAGTTGGAGATTAATAGGACGACACGATTCATGATTCCAATGGAGAGATCATCACTTCGAAGTCGATGGCGATCCATTGATTATACCGAGGGTGCATAATAAAAGTCAAAGATAACAATAATTCAACACGAATACAAAGCGAAAATGCAATCGAAGAATCTGTGCGAACGTGCCTAATCGAATGCAGGTTCAGTGACGATAAACTATAAATGTACGATAATATTAAACGTGCACTAATATTGAAATGCAAGGACTTGTTGTGAACACAGATTTTTCTAAACGCAGATTTCAATATTGACGATTTGTTACCGAAATAGACGCGACTAGTCTACGGTGTTTGTCGAACTCTGAAGAGTTACATAAGAGTTTGTTTGATACGGGCCTTTGTTTATTTATCAATTTGGCACTGACAAGTGATAATAAAGATTCGCGGTTAGCACTGCTATGCGAAGGATTGGTCGCAGGTCGCAACGGCAAATATGACAATCAGAGATGATAAACACACTTTGTAAATACAGCACTTGTAAACCGATACGTCCCACTATTTGTTCAGAATGCACTCCACTCACACTGCATTTGCACTTTTTCCTTACCATGGTGGTGAGATTTCTTCGGCAGATTTTTTGGTCAAAATGTTATGTATTTTGTTTGTTTTTCGGACAACTGACCGGGCTTTTGTCGGGTGGTCGTGTTTTGGTGTCGGCGAGAAGACAGTCCGGGCGTTGGTTGTTCGCGGAGTCTGAGGCGCGAGTGAAGTGAGTGAGGCGGGCGGCGCGGCGCGCGTCGGCGCACTCGTACCGTCACGCGACCAACCTCACCGCGTACACGAGCGACGTGACGTGATCCTGCTATCGCCGTAACACCGAATTTACTACCGCGATAATATACGCCGGCTACATTCGGCCATCACACTATCTGATAAGCTTAATCAACAACGCGACGAACATTCTGAGAGGCGCTTATCGGCGCAGCATTCGCATGCACGAGCTGCACGGCATAAAATTGAGTCTGAGGAATTCACAGAAACAGACGACTTCGGGGGACGCGACGAAAGTAAAGTTATTTTCGTTGCACCGGGCGGGGATAAAAGGTCGTTGAACTGAAATTGTACTTAGTAAATTGTTACTTTTTGTTACTTTATTTCAAATCATGTCGGCCATCTCTACTTGAGTACGAATAGTTATTACGTTAGGCGAATTGTTAAAATGCGATGTCATATAAATTGAAATGCTTGTTATTAGTTGGCTTTTAAATGTACATCCGTGTGCTCCTTGATAGATGATGCATGTGTTGAAGTTGTCTTAATCGTCCTTTGACCTTGAAGAAACATAATTTCGAAAAAAGTTTGAAATATGTAGACACATTTATGTAGGGTACGGTAACCTTGTCTGTGCAGCTACATTTATTGTTTCAATATTTTTTTCCTATACCAACGGTTACTGTCATAAATAGGAAAACGTTTTGTTTTTTGCAACACTCAAATGCAACATTTTCAAGAGTGCCACCATCGAAGTTATGTTTGCCCAAGGTCAAACGAAGAGATTGAAACTACTTCCACACTTGCCACATCAAGGAGAACAATGAAATTTGTTTTTATAGATTTGAATACCGACCATTTTGTATATTCGCAGGTGTTTGTAGCTTGTAAGAGGCGTTGACAAAAAATGGCAAGTTTTGAAGTATCGTCGATGACGAACAAGTGTTCTTGCAGTAGGATAATAATTTGTAAAATTAATTTGACATAGGTATGATAGCATACAATAAAGTAGAATGATATGATGTGGCAGAAACATTCAAGGAAGTTTGAAAGAAAACCTGTGAGGTAGACTGAAGACACGTCTCTGAATATGGCAGGGGATTTTAATAACATGATATTACATTTGTATAGCTAATGGGTCTAACGAGGTAATCAACGTCATCCATACTTATTGTTTAGATCAACGCTGAAGACTACACACACACTACACTATCCTATTTCATATTCATAATCTGTTAATATACTAAACATAAATAAAGTACTTATTTAAGAAAACGTGGCATCAATTTGGTTTTTCCTTATCAGCCATCAGCGTAACAAACATTAGCACTCAGCGGGAGGCAAGAAGCGTTGATGAAATAATTATTTAGTGAATACTGGGGGTAACAGAAAAATGTAGTCTAATAAGGTATTAGGATCTGATAGTAACAGCATACTGAAATATATGTAACCAATTTGATCGTCAATTTTTATGGAAAGATTTTTTGAATTTATACAGTAGAAGTGTTTTCCACAGTGTAAAGCAGCAAATGGTTTCATGAGAAAAAGAGCTCACTTAAATCGGTGTAGCAAACACGAAAACATCTTCAGAAACCCGAAAAGATCCAGTAAGAAAACAATTATTAATGTAACAAATAAACGATTTTCTTGAACCGAAACTCGTTTTAACTCTAGACTATTGAAATTATTTTCAATAGTCTAGGATCTAGACAAGACCAGATACAGGCGAGACATTATCTGGCTTCAGTATCTGCTATCTGCAGACTATGCGGGTTTCTAATAGATACTAATCCTTGCTTTAAGTGTAGATGCTTACCGCGGAGTGGCTATTTGCGGAGTCACTTTAAGTGGCACTATATACTTTATTCATTAACTAATTAAGGTATAATAAACTTGGATAACAGACTATCGAACTATTGAATCAACTCTCGTACTTGTCAAATATATAGAAAGAAAGAGCATGTGTTGACGACGACTGCTTTAAATATTAAATAATACCAAAATCTGTCTTCAATTCTTTCGCGTGCCTTCGAATCTATGATTCAGTGTTGCATGCAATATTGACTCGACACGGCAGTCGTAAAACCAGCTTAGTTCGTTACTGAATCTCGTAGAGTAAATAAATCCGTCATCATTCGTCAGTGCCCACTGCCCAGGAAGAAGACACTCGATACTGTTGGGTAAGCTCTGTTCCACTATTTAGCCGCGAAACTCAATGCGCCGGAGCTGTAATGGACTGGACGCCATTGTTTCTAGTGAGTGAATGGAACACTGTTTACACCGATACAAGTTTAGCACTAGAATCTAGTGTCCCTGTTAGAATAAAGCCAAAATACAATTAGAGAGTAAAGAAAGAAAGAGCACAGAACCAATTCGGATTTTGGTTTAACAAATTGACAGATTTGACGGTTATGATGCAATATCGTAAATACTTGGAATATTAGAGATCATACTCACATGGAACGTGGTTAAAACTCGTCAGACATTAAATGAAAACTTGTTAAAACACTTTATCGCATTTTGAAACAACCGAGTGTTGTGACATTTGTAGCAACTGAATGACGAATGAGACCAAAGGATCAAGACGGTAGTATGAAGCATGCGCAAACTAGAATTACACAATATGAAATATTCAAAATTATGATGTAAACTTAGGATTGTGTACTGAAACGAATGAATGTACTTGGATACTTATAAAGATACTTAGATTTTAATTAATGTCTCTTCATGATGATTTAAAATTTTAAATAATCACTACCAATTTGCAGATCACATTTTATTACGTAAGCTTCCAGGTCAATGGCATATTGAAAGGGCTGAATGGGATTAATAATGATCACAAAGCAAGTATAAATTGAAATCTGTGCCACTATCATCCTATCCGAGTACAAGTGTGTAAGTTTTAATAACTCAGCAAAGATAACTCAGATAACTCAACACCGAGTCTTCAAACTCGCGAATTTAAAAGACAAGTTGGTGTACGTGACGGAGCCAACGTGGTACCATAATACTGTCTTCAATTTACCGCTACCGAGACACCCATGGTCAATGACTCATAGTGATCGGAATCGAGGAGCTGTTTTTGACATTTGCGAGACGTGGTAATAATATGGGCTTGCCCGGCACTCCGACACCCCGGGATTTTATATATGTATTATTTGTGAAAGTTGATTTTGGGGGTTAGCAAAATAAATGGAAACTTCCTTATAGATTAATTATATTTTTCTACAACAATTTGGGAAAGATTGATTAAAATGGACGTATACATATGCACAAAACAACAAAAAGGTAACACAAATATGAAAATCAAGCTATGAATACTTAATTCTTCTTTAAGACCAGTGTTTCAGTCAAGCTGCATGCCCCGAGTAATTGAAATACATATGTAACTTAACTCAGCAATGTCACATGTATTTCAGAGTTATTAGAAATTTCACGAGTCACACCTTTAAATTTACATTATTTACATTTCACTTTAATTCATGTTATTTATTAATGTATTGTTTTATTTATAAATGAGATAATTTATTTGTGTTAAGTACATTATCGGACGTTCGGTGTTTCGGATGACACGTTAAGCTGTAGGTCCCGGTTTCTATCGCTACGTGGTAGTGGTCGTAAAACCCCTCCACTCCACCAACCCGCACTGAGCCAGGGTGGTGGAGCTTTATCTTAATCATATCCGTGTAAAGGCCTGTGCCCTTCGGTGGGGACATTTATTTTTGTGAAATTTATTTGGTGAACAACCAAATAAATGCATAACTCTTTAGAAATAATAGTGACAGCTGACAGATATAGCCTCCGTTCAACCCAAAAGAAACAGCCCCGTCCCTCAGGCACGTCAACTTGACGAAGGTTGTGTTCCCGAAGCATCACAGCGTCTCAGATATTGATCAGCTGGACACAGAGCCTCCCCCCCCTCCCCCTTTTAAACCTCCCGGACTTGAGGCTGGATCCCCCCGTAATGAACCAAGTTCAGTTCAGGATTAGGATAGGCTGTAAACTTCTTCTCATAGCAGCAGCTGGGGCCTGCCCCCTCGACACGCCGCTCTCATGCCCTTTGACTATGAGCTGATGTCCGCTCGTAAAATCGGGTAAGCAGGCAAACTCCTCATGGTGACATTTATTTAGCTGACCATATTTTGGGGAATGATAGTACCCATAAATATGAACAACTTTGCCAAAGAAATCGATGGCCGCAAACGAAAAAAAAAATTGGATCTCCCATAGTAACTTGTAATTGCTGATCGGGTCAATGTACTGAGGTACTTGCAGGTAGTAAGCCTTCAGCATCCGAGGCTATGGCTAGTAGTAACATCTAAAGATAACTACTCACCACACAAAGGGGTTGTTTTTAATCCATATACTACACGAGCTGATGCCCGCCCAATGTGTAGGGCACCAGACATAGCAGGGAGGTCTGACTCTGGTCTGACTGACCCGGCATGGGTAATGTCTTGGTCAGAGCTTCGTCAAGGTTGGATCCCAACTGGAAACTCTGTCCGAGTATTGTTGAATGTATATAGTGTCTAATCATTTCATCGATAGTAAAAGTTGAAATTAGTTATATACTTGGAATCACGCTACTGAAGGCCCTTCAGAACCTGGAGAACGCGCCCACACATTTAAAGGGTTTCTACTATATTTTTTGTATTGGTGTATTCGATAATATTGAATATTATGCAGAGTAATGTAAATTGTGCTAGTGTGAAATTGTGAAGTGACCCATCTGATAATCTTGAAAATGAAGTAATACTAGCATTATATTGTAATTGCATTTCATTATTATATAATATTTGATAACTAAGTAGCGTGGTATCAGGACGTTAAGGAGAGGGCAGTGTGTAGAGATAATGAATGAATGAATGAATGATAACTAAATTATTGGTTACAAATAATATTTTATGTTTAATGAAAGCCATTGATGCATTTTATTTTTGAGAGCTACGAAACTGAGGACTCCTTTGGTGAGGATGTCCGACTCTGTTATGTCACTTGTATTCAAAAATTAGCTTAGCCATTTCACACGTCACACCTTGACGACCGGATTAGCCTAGCGGGTAGTGAGTCTACCTACGAAGCAGACGGTCCTGGGTTCGATTCAGTCAGTCGATTTGTGTGATGAGCTTTGATGACATATTTGTTTCTTAGTCTTGGATGTTTTCTATGTATTTATCTCTATTAAATATATCGTCGCCTAGTACCCATGACACAAGCCTTATTGAGCTTACTATGGGCCTAGTCCGATTTGTGTAAGATTGTCCTCTAATATTTATTTTTATTATTATTTATTACCTTAAAATTTAGCAGTTGATATAATATTTTGATTATTTACAAATTGTTTAATTGTACTTTATTTTATTATAATCATTATTATTAATGAATAGTGGAAACTGTCCGATTATTATTAAATGTACATCTGTAAATAGTAATCATTATATCGATAACAAAAGTTGAAATAAGTGTTTTACTTGTGGATTCCCCCCCCTCCCCCTGAAGTCTACACATTTTTTTAAATTCTAAAATTAGTCTTTCTTATTTTAATATGATTCTTTTCACATCTAATATCGGAATAGTCATTACACGGAAGCACCCGAAACAATTCGATTAGTTTTTTAAATCCCTCGATTGTAGCCGGGGCATGTTCATTGACGTCAAATGACAATGAATCAAAACAGCTCCCTCATTCCGACCACATGTCCCTGTTAAAGCCAAGGGGAAATAATGAAACTGATAACTCATTATTATACTATATGTTACTCATAGTAGAACCCAATGTATGTATGACCCAATTTTATGACCACTAACATAAGAACGGGACAAAGTCGTAAGTATCTTATCAGAAGACAGTCTGATGCATAAATTACATGCATGCCAGCTTGTGTCATGTCAATTCATGCATTCCAGTCGAATGATAAGAATAATACCAAATTGAAACGTCGTCTGATATATTGAGAGTAGCATTCGACAATGGGTCTGACAGGTTTAGCCGGTTTTTGGCAAATTGGGACACGTTGCTATATCGGGGACCGGATACCAATGGAAGGCACGACATGAAAGCAAATGAGACTTCGAAATGATCATCCACAAGCTGTACGTATTATTTTTAAGTACATATTAGTTTCACTGAAATGGTTTGATTTATACACTTCCAATCTAGCCCAGTAAAACGTGTTTAGGGATAACACTGAAAAGAATGTATGAATGGCAAAGTCGATAGCAATCGACGCCAATCATAGCTGACCGTATCGGTTGACACCGAAGCGACAATTTTAATTAATATTGAAGGCTCTTGCGCCATCGCATTTATCAATGTGGCTATCAACAAATAAGGACATACTCTAATTTTAACGCTCTCATTGACTTGCTTCATAAAGAGGAATCATAAAACGAGCGTGTAAAAAACGAATTGAGCGAATGACCATGTAAAGCTGAATTGCCTGAAATTCAGCTCAGTTCGTCGCGCAATTCAGTGATTTGGCAGCCCAGATTAGCACCAGGGGGGAGGGGTGAAAATTGAGGGTCATAGTTTAGCTCTGACCTTCACTTTCCCAGAGGAAATTTAATCCCATCGCGTTGTCTTTCAGTGAGAATCTTAATTAAATACTCAATAAACGTTAACCCAAAAATCCATCTGTAGATGACTTTATAGGGGAGTAAATGGATTCGAAAAAACCCATTTTTTGTATCACCTTAAATACTACTCCTTAAAATGAAAGAAAGTTGCGAAATGTACAATGTTAAAAGGAAAAGTTCGACGAGCAAAATGAAATTTAAAAATCCAATTCCAAACACATAAATGACTGAAATGAAGTAATTTCAAATCATATCGCAAACACCATTAAGCCACCTGATAGGCGTAGCGTGGACTGAATATTAACTCAGTGACACCGTGGTTATCGATACCTTATTCGGAAATGAAAGGCAAACACCTCGTGTAGTCTTAAACACTGTTTTTATTTCGGAGTTCCAATTAAGTTCCAATTTTCTGATAAATCGTATGGGGTCATGATGAAGTGTTGTGTAACTATATCTACAATAGATAAACTAACAACTAATTGTACTTCTTCTTATTATTTTTTGACCAGTGAGCTAATTATTTATCTAGTCTAGCCATAAGTTCTGTTCGAATTTTTAGACTTCGGATAATTTGAATATAGAGTGACAATTTATTGATAATTTGTTTCACTGTGACCTAAATAGGGTTCGGCCAGAAGGGACATCCTTACTTGATCGCATCAATCCCAGCTGGAGATGGGGTGGAGTGTGAACGAAATCACGTCGCAATCATCGCGCTTCACAAATGTAACAAAATACCAGTCGACATATTTTTATTTCTAAAGTCTCGATGTCATATCGAAGTACACGACTGTGCTGCTATCAAAAGGTTCACTGGGATGTCCTCTGTCGATGACATACCCAAAAAAGGCCGCTCACGAGTTTCCAGGACGCCAGCAGCGATAAAAGCCAGTTTCCAGGATGCCGAGAGAATTCGTCGAAATCCTCTCTCCAAACAGAAAATCATGTCTAGGGAGATGAAAACATCAGCCAGGACCATGTTCCTGAAGCTCTCGTCGTCGCATTTCTAGAAAGTAGTTCTGCGCAGCATAAAGAGCGACCAAAGCCAAGAAGAAGTGCCAGCAGCAGGCGAAGTTTGGATATGAGCGTATTCTTTTTTGTATGAAAAAATTACCACTCCAAATGAAAAGTTGAACCTGCAAAATGATTAACTATTTTTAAGACAAGATTGAAACAGAATTTCCTTTCTCTTTCATGATAGGTACTTTTATATATGTAAATATAAGTAGTATATTTTTGATATATATTTTATTTTTGTGCTTTTGTATTTTATTTAGTATATATCATTTATTACATTATTATGTTTTAGTTGTTAACAATTAGATGTGCACAGTTTTATTACGCACTAGGATTCTGCTGTTGCACAATTTTTCCTGTCCTGTCTAGGTTTGCTGGTAGAAATCTCTCTTAGGAGATAAGCTCGCCTTTGCTCATAAATTCTTTGTTACCTTACTATTAAGATTTCTGTGCAATAAAGAATATGAATATGAATATGAATATGAATGTATACGTGCACATCTCTCAAAAAGCCTCTGAGTAGGTTGCCATAGTTTAAAGAGGCCACCACCTGGCCTATGTGATGGTTTAGTAGGGGTTTGGTACGAGGGGGGTCAATGAGCTTAATTTTTGCAAGCAAGTAGTGAAGCCTCTGGATTTATTTTCCAATCAGCATTTGATATTCCAACAGAACTCAGCACATAAAGCGCGAACCACGCAACGCTGGTTTACGGACAATTTGTCCGATTTTATTGCCGCCGAAGACTGGCCCTGAGGCAGCTCCAATATTAAACCATCGACTACCGACTATTGTAACTTTTACTTTAATTTTACCGCAATTGCCTAAATTTTCGGCCGAATTATGCTTTTGGGCGGTAACGTTTTTCTACCCCTAAACCTTTATGGAATAAGACAAATTTGGTCTCATTCGTTTCCACACATCATAAACGATGCTTGTAGTTTTTCCTTTTTTTGAAAATCTGGCTTGATTGGTTAAAAATAAATAAAATGCTGGAGGGTATTTTTTGGTCAAAAAAGTGAATGTTTAGGTACTTATATTTACTAAAATACAAAATATTTCGAAAAAAACAAAACGCACGAGCATAGTTTTTCATAGTATCTCAAACATGTGAAAAAATTGTGAAAATCGGACATGGTTTAAGGGGTGAAAAAGATTACCGCTTATTGTATGGAAGCTCGCGCCCACACGATTCTCTTAAGGCGTGACTTGGTGGCAGCAGCGGGTTCTATGCCTATGAAAACACTGTGTGGTACGACAGAGGTGTGGCCCTACCGATTGAAGAGGTGTTTACAAACAAAAGAGGGCCATTTCGAATATTTTATCGGCCTTACTAATAAAATAAGTTATTCACGGTTTCACTTATACAACGTTTTGTCTTGCTTTGACATTTTACATTTACTCGACGTGAAAAGGACAAAACACTGTATAAGTTAAACCGTGAATAACTATTTTATTAGTAAGGCTGTTTATGTTTATCTGATAAAATAGGAAATAATTTATATTGAATGAGGCACAATTTTCATTGAAACAGAATTTATGGCTGGACGGCTAGAGTCTCCTTCATGACTACCTACGAACGACACAACAAGCTTCGTTTACGTGTGTGGAGTTCACACTGTGTAATGCAGAAAAAAGGGTTTTCTCTGCATTACACTACTGTTCTTAAACGACTGAAGGGGAAAATCTGCATTTGTTAGAAATAAATGCTTGCTAAACGAATTTCTAGCGAGTTGGCGCACCGCGCACAATTCGCACTGTGTGGGCAGTGGACCCGCGGGAGCAATTCCAGAAATTAAAAACATGGGCGAATTGAAACGCTCTCCGAGCGGTGTTTACTCATCTCTCCGAGGAATATTACGATTAAACTGACTTCGATTTTTTGTCATGTAATTTAGATTATTAAATTTTGACCGACAGGCATTTGATGTTCATAATTGCTGAACATCAGTGGACGAGCATAGAGCAAATCCGTAAAAATGGTGTATTGAAAACAAGGCAGTGGGTGCAGGAGACGGGATAGAAACACTTAGGTCATCCATGAAACCGGTACCTATTTACGTATGTACGTACATATCAAAGGTACGCAATAACAATACATTGTGTTCCATGTAAGTACGTAATAATCCCGCTAAGTCCTTCTTAGGAGATCAACCAACGGCAATGTGCCCTATCGAGATGTCCCCTCGTATTCTTGATGTCACTACTATTGACCCTCCTCCACTTGTGGTCTCTTCAGCATCACAAATTGCACAAATCTCGCGACTCGCAATCTGAATCACTTTCATCTTTAGGGTTGCTTTATATTTTTCTTAGATTTTCTTCAGGTTCATGAAACTCTGGAAATTATATAATAACAATTGTAATTTCTGCAGCAGATCTCTCCTTTCTGATCTCCCGTTTCACAGCGCGTGGCTGTGACGTCACAGCTTTAGCTGAAACGAAAACTGCATGTGGCAAGGTGAATGACCTCGGGAGACTCCGCCCCGGTGCATCGTCCGGGGAGCTTGCATAACCGGGGCTTTGCACCGCTAATATGCTGTACTGCAAATTGAAAATTCGAAGCATGCTTGCGAAAACATGAAAACCAGAATTTCATGAGACAATGTTTATATTTTATACCCGTTTCGGAGGCAGTAACTTTGGGACGGGTATAGATCATATTGATGAGACGATAAAGTTACTGAATTCAGAATACGGATTTATTCAAACCAGACTCGTCGTCTAAAGCTGTAACCTAAGTACATACCATGTATTTGGATGATAAACAAGTCTAACACAGTATTTGACTATTTCTGTTGGGCCAGACAGACGAACTCGGTTGGTGTACACCCTAAGACAATCACATTGAACTACTTCAATGAATATATTAGAATATTTGGTCACAATGTTATTGTCACACACACTGCTGTGTAATCTTTTTAAGTGGATTTCCGGCAAACGGCTAGCCAAGTCCTATGACTTGGTTGCAAGACTGCTACAATACATCTTGTATCTTAGAAGAAAAAACAAGCGTAACACTCCCATAAATAATTAGGTATCTTATGTAAAAAGTCACAGGGATAAATAAATAATATAAATAAATAAATATTAGAGGACAATCTTACACAAATCGAATTAGGTCCATAGTAAGCTCAACAAGGCTTGTGTTATGGGTACTAGACGACGATATATTTAATAGAGATAAATACTACGGCAAATACATAGAAAACATCCAAGACTAAGAAACAAATATTCATGGTTGGTAAGGTATGGTTGGGATCAAGAGAGATTTTATCGATGTGCAACAAATCTCTTCAGTTAGCAGAAAATTCAATTTTATTCGGTCGTAGAACTGAAACTTCCGATAAGACAACACGTGGTCATGTTGAAAGCGTGGCAGTGCCGATCTGCAGAAAACTTATTCAGAGGCAAAGGAAATATCACAATTTTAAGTTGCCGATAGGTCGAATTAGTAAAGAAAAGTGTACCTGTCACTGGAAGGAAATGCTTAATATTGGCCAGCGCTCATATCAATGATAACTTTCCTTTATAAAAATATTATATAAATATTAGAAGTGATACTCGTGTTGAGTCCCCGACCGCCTCTGAATTAGTTGTGCTTGAGAAATGTGTGCTGATATATTGATCGGTCCACCAAACAGAATAGCGATATTAGATATTAAACTAGTGGCCCTGTGGGCAGTAGACCTCGCTAACAGGGGGACTGTGAACCAATTTTAGATTGAATCGAAATCAAGTAGTAAAGTAGCCGCACCAATAACTTGACTTTTCACGAAAATAGTTAAAGTCTATTTCACTCACTCTGATGGTCTGTATAGACCTCTTTATTAATCCGTCTCCTTCTTCGAGGAGTCAAAACTTGGTATGTTTTGAAAATATTTCTTGGATTTTTAGAAAACGGGCGGCCGAAAGGTAATGGTGTAGTATATTTTTAGAACCGACTCATGAAGCCCTTTAATTTGATAACCCACACGATAGGTTTAAGAAAAAAAAAAGATACAAAAAATTAATGACGTCATAACTGGTGAAAATCAAGAAAAGATCTCGACAAAAAAATCTTTTAATTCAAGTAACACGTGTGCCAAGTTATGTGAGGATCGCTTGAAAACTGTGGCCCCTAGACCGGAACCGACAGACACCTGACATACAGACAAACGGAAGCAAAATCGGCTTGCTATCTTGTCGAAATGGAGCCCTTCGCTCGCTCGGTCAATTAATATATATAGTGCCATATTTATTTGAAATCTGATCTAGTTGTGGATGATCTGCCAATGATCTGCGAATCTGGGGCTGAACTTTTTTTTCTACCTGACTGCAAAACAATTAGAGTAATGTTCTTCGACGCATGTATTTGTATCGTACGACCGTTTGGTTAGCAAGCGCTAAAAAGCCCACACGGCTTGACGGATTGTAATAAATGATGTGTTGTTGGATTTGTCTCAGATGTGGGAGTAACATAGGCTGCATAATTTTATTGGAAAGTCAATAGGTTAGATTTTAGAAAGCAAAATGTAGTTTACAAAGTAATTGGTGCGACTTCTTTCATACTCCATGTACGTAAAATGTGTATTCATAAGTTTGTATGTGGTATTGAAAGAATTAGGGTTATATGTTTTACAATGATTCTGCCAAAAAGTATCCCAACGGCGTCATCCTTTTGAACAACTGTCTATTTTGGATGTCCATAATTGAATTTTGAAATTTTCCGTTAAATTATCGACTCACGCCATTTAAGAAACTAATAATAGACCAAGACGAAGGTGTGCCGCCTCGATTAGCGAGTGTAACAGAGACTTTACAAGTCGCATTGACCCACATGTGTGATAGTGTTAAAATAAACAACACGTTAGTAAACGCAGGTGAGCGGAGCCGGGCGGGACACTATTGCCGATAGCAAATCTTGATAATGATCCGGCCGATTGTGCCCTATACTCGATTGATTAACAACAATGGGCCATGTAAAAACACAAAGTTACCAAACTGAGAAAACTATTTCGAGATAATTGTGTTCCTAACTAAATTCCGTTATTCCCATCAAAAAATATGACAGGCTTACTGAAATATCTGTAAAAGACAATGTTCATTTGTCCTCTACGGCGTAGTTTGTTGAAATTCCCTCAGCCGTTAAGTTGGCTGTTCTGTAAAACTGTCAAGTATCAACAAGTTTTCCTGTCAATTGATAACGCAGATGTTAGTCGGATCGCAAACAAATATTGATATTATAGATTTTTAGTTTTATAATCGGAAACAACCAGCCTCAAGTTGAACCGTTGCAAAACTGTGAGCATGTGACATCACAAGGAGAGTTATTTAAAAAAAAATAAAAAAATAAGACATCCATTGATCGAAATATTCAAATTAGTTTCTTAATAACCTGAAATTTCACAACATAAAATAAAAAGAAGTACGTATTTTTAAGGGACTTTAGAAAATATGAAAAATAGAAGATACTTGTGATCATAATGTATGGGGATGCAAGATTCAGCAGGATTCAGCCAGAAGACCTTCAGTATACCTAAGTATCACGGGTCGAACCACAACAAAAATGAACTCTTGTTCAACACTTGTTTAAAAACAAAAAATTATAGGATTTGACGTTTCTTTTGAGGTTAAACTATGTTTGGAGAAGATTTTATCCCACAGTAGTTGAACTGCACAGATTTCACTATAATATTGGATTAGATTTAGGGACTCAGACTAGGATAGTGAGGAGTCAGTGAATTGATCGATGATATTCTGATTAAATAAAATACGTTCTAACAATATTTTCTAATTATTATATCCGTTCCTAAGACATGAATTGGTCATAAAATGAACAAAAAGGTCAATAAATATGGATCATCAAATATTTGGAACATGTCACATTATAGATTGGTAACTTTTTTCTATTCCCTGAAAAATTGTTTTGTCCTCAAAAAAGTAGATAAATCATCAAAATAATAGTTGGTCATCAAATTAATATATTGGTTATCTAAATAGTAGATCTGTCACCTAATATAGCATCAAACCTGCTGAATTGCATGCGTGTTAGGTTGACATGTAAGAATAAAAAAAACTCAATTGGTGACCAATTTGTAATTGTTTGGTGATACACTTAAGGTGACAGATTTATTATTAGATGACCGACCTAATTATTTGATAACCAATATTCTTGGTGATTTTTAAACTTAGTTTAGGTGAACAATTTTATATTATTTTGTTATCAGATCTATTTATTTAAGGAACCAACATAATTTCTTATGTAATCAAAAAGGCATTTATTATGTGTTTAATAAAATCATACCCATACTTTGTTATACATAATACGCCTTGAAAAACACGTATGTAGTATAAGAATTAAGTGTAATGAAGAAATAAACAAATGTATAGTAAATATTCAGTATAGGCCCAATGCGCAGTAGACATAATGCCGTGCAATAAATATCATTACCTATGTAATGTTAGTGCAAGTCTGGCAATGTCTGTGCCATGAGATTAACGGCAGTTAGAATACAATTGAACAAAGGTTTATTTATTAACCGGACAAACTTCGTTAGTACTATAATAAACTATAATAAAGTACTAACGAAGTTTGTCCGGTTCATTTGTAAAAAAGTAAACAAACAATATTTCGCTTTCGATGAGAGATCAAACATTTTCCGTGTTACCACAAAAAATATTAAACAGCGTCTAACCTCAAAACAAACGTCAAATCCCATACGTTTTTGTTTTTAAACAAGTGTTGAACAGTAGTTTATTTTTTGTGGTAAGGCCTTTAGACGATTTGTATTCTATGCAACAGCTAAGGGAATAGGCTATTTCTACATTTAATCTGAAATAGATACCAGAAAAAGTACAGAACAGTTTTGAGTTTTACATACAGTCTTAACCTGTAAAATAACTCTAAATAGACGGTAATTTCAATAACAAAATCTTCCAAACTCTCCCTATTGTTAGGTTAGCAGATTGAACCCGAAGTTAAATCAATCATTTCATTTATGATCTTTCGTCCATAATCAAGTTACAAGTTAAGTTACAACCATCAACATTTTACCGGAGGGATTATTCGATAAATGCAACTAAAAATCACCAAAATAATGTATTTACCAGACCTGAACTACAAAACGAAGGATTTATTTTAATTATTATGATGATAAAATGGTACGGCTCGTTGATTTGATCGCGGAATGCCAACTATCGGGCTTGGTTAGTTTTCTTAACTTTTCATGTAGTGGGTAGCACCATGCCGACAATATAAAATCTCCATACAACACATCGCGCTTATCAACTTTTAAATTCGGGCTATGACATGTCGCACTAAGCCGAATTTGCAATCGCAATGTTAATATCATATTTCCTGATTTAGTACAAACGTGTTCAAAAATCCAAGAGAAAAATTCTTTCTGCGAATCTAGACTGCAGCTTATCTATCGCCTTAGGACTTGGGTCACACGGACTGACCGTCCATGACGGATAGACAGACAGACAGACCGCGGGCGGGTGAACAGCGGAGGATTAGCAATAAGGGTCCCATTATGCACCCTTCGGATTTTCAACCCTAAAAGCACTGAACGTTGCACCACGTACTATATATATATACAGACAGCAACAGAAATACTTATTCTGTATATTCAACTTTCTACCTATAACGATAGGTAGCGATTTGAAATTTACACAGAATTAGTATTTCTGTTGCTGCTACCGTAATAATTGTTGTCAGTAAGGAACAGAGCATCAGATATATGCATCAATCTCCCTTTCCATTTCTTTAAAAAAGGAGATGATTGACGCTTAGCTCTGTCCGTTACTGACAACAATTATTACGTCACTTCCTCTATAGTTCCGTTTTCGCGCTCTTCAAAGTCAAATCTCAACTTTCAATTTAAACCCGCTATAAATTACAGAATTTTAATGTTTTAATATACTCGTGGTCTATTCGACATGATATACTTGAAAATGAAAGCAAAAATTTAATTAATTCATGATTCCTATTTTCAAGTCCGATTTATTTGTTCTTTTGACAGCTGACTATAGTTTTTATTTTTGAAATGATTTAATTACGGCAAAAAAAATTGGTTTGGCTGCTGACTTATTCCTCAAATAACCGATTTAATGAGGGAGCGAAATATTTGTACGCGGACCGGGCATACAAAGCTCATTAGGGTCAACTCTATTAAAAGATAGAATATAAATCAACGCTTTATTACGCCCTACCCAGATAAGCATGATAATCTATCAGCACGTCAGTCAGCCCAGGCGCATGTCATGCCATGACCATGTTCGTGAAGGGTATGGAAGGCTACTCGTGAGGTTATGTAAGTATCGTTGTAATGCATTTACCACGTGCTGTATGAGAACTCATAACTTGTTATTCTGTATCGATTATAAGGTTTTATTTGACGACCTCTGTGGCGCAGCGGTTGTGGCTCTGCCTACCATGCGAGAGGTCCCGGGTTCGATCCCCGGCTGGGGGTAAAAAAAAACCAGGCCTTAAATGTTTATATGAGTGTGACGTCGCTGTTTCTGGTTACCACGACACAGGGTATCCTAGTGTGGGCCCAGAAGCAATGTTTCTGCCGGTATGTAAATGTTTGTGTTTGTTCACTTATTTAGGGCTCTGGATTCGATACCAAAGATTGTGGTTGGAATGTTTTATATTTCATGGTATTTGGTGTCCAAGTGTGCTGAGCTTACCAAGCAAGAGGCCCCGGGTTCGGTTCTCGGCTGGGGAGGAAAAAAAAACCCCAGGGCCTGCATGTTTGTGACGGATGTCGCTGTTTCTGGTTCCCGCGACACAGGGTATCCTAGTGTGGGGCCGTAATGCAGAAGCAATGTATGTCCGTATTAATGTCAAAAGTGTTCGGGCAGACGAAATATAGATAGATGATTGGTAAGTCTTTATTGAAAATAAATAAATTAATATCAAAACTTACTAATACAAGATCCCAATTAACCCACAAATGACGCGATCAATTACAATGGACACTACAATAAATTATCTTGTGTGTGCAAAAGAATGCATGAAAAATGAATGAATGCATGTAAAAAAGTTAGCCGATATTCATTCAAGGCCTTAGCCAGGGTAATTAAAAACGTGAATATCATAACAAGTTGCGAAAATGACTGGCGAGGGGCATAGCAACCTGCTCACCCCCGATAACCTCAGTGATTCCTGCATACACCGAGTGTTATCTCCACGGCCAACACTGATAAGATAAATGGGCAGCGGCGACAATTATGTAGACGATCGGCTAGCAAGAATAAAATGGATTTCTTTATGAAGCGATGCCTAACTGCAAACAGAGTCGCCGGTATTTTTTAAGAAATCGGTGATACGTTGTTCTGATAAAGTGATAATAAATGTAGCACATTAATGTCCCCATCGAGGGGCACCGGCCTATACCCGGATACGAGTAAGACTTTAGCCATACTCCACCACGCTGGCTCAGTGCGGGTTGATGGAGGGGTTTGACGACGGGACTTACAGCTTAACGTGTCATCCGTAACACAGAACGTCCGATAATGTATTTAAGATAAATAATTGTCTCATTCGTACATGGTCAGGAATCCAACCTGCATCTCCTGTGTGGGAAGCAAGCGTGAAACCCATTAGACCACGCAGCTCATATAGTGATACTTCACAATTTATTCCATTTGGATAGTAATTGAGAAAACGCGGTTCTCTAATACGAGTACAGGGCGCGCCAAGTTTCTTTGGGTCTGAGCGAGCTGTGAAAATTTCGACTCTTTAAAGGCTTAGATATAGGGTTCCGTTTGGCACCCTTCAGGTAACCTTAAATCATGCCGTTTTGGCCGTAAAATGAAATGGGGATCCCCGTCCGTCCGTTTATCTTTTTTCTCTCTTAGACCCTTTTACTGAGGAACAGGTGAGGGTATCAAGAGGAAATTGCTATCAATTACACATGTATGCAGTAGCATAGAACTGTGAAACAATCCAACGTTAAACGCAATCAAATGATAAGTCGCAAATTTGCCGCATATTTCATCATAATTCATCACTCATCATTAGGGCATCAAAATATTTATATCCTCTAGGGTACTATCCATGGACTAGAATCATGAAATTTAGCAAGAAGCAAGGTCATACAGCAGAAGTAAAGGAAAAAAAAACGAAAAAAGGTGTGCAAGAAATGGGTATGGGGAGTAATGGGGACTCCTATTTTTTTTAATGCGTATGGTTCATAATTGATTGCTAAAGCTTTAATAAAATACCCACTTTGTGAAAAGTTCAACTGACAAGACATGTGGGAGATCGGACAGACGAACGGAATGATGGCAGGACGGACGGACAGCGCTCTCACGGTAAAATCTAAACGATCACCGTTAAAATCAATTAAGGGGTTATTTTTTTAGTCCGTATACTCCACGAGCTGATGCCCGCTCAATGTGTAGGGACCCGGACATAGCAGGGAGGTCTGACTCCTGGGCATGGGTAATTACATTAAAAAAAAAGAGGATGGACAGCGGAGGCTTAGTATTAGGGTATCTTAGGGCTGCTTTCGGCTTTAAGCTTCCAAAACGCGCATTGATTTCACAAAAAGAGATTAAGCCAAGAATTATAGGAAATTTACACTTGCTTATTTTTGCCTTTGACATTTTATCGTATCCGCTTAGAGCAAAATAAACTTGACGCGAACTGTGCCTTTACTGATTTAGTGCAAGAATTATATGAGTCTGGATCGCTAGATCAAACATAGAAAGACAAGCAATGTTGAGTCTTAACAAACAATTCAACGATTGTAGGTTTTAGCAAAGGGTTTGGTCAAACTAAACTAAGTGAGCGTCCTCACAAGAGGTACTAATTAATGACTTGTTGAATAAACTACTGATTGAATAAAATAAAATAAAGGGCAGTAATTACACATGTCATGTTTAAAATAAGCAATTGACAGGTCATTATCACTAAAGTATACATTTTACTAAACACATTCTATCGAACACTAAAACTCGCCCTCTACTCCTAATAGTAAACTGCCTAAAACAAATCCCAAAATAAGTTTAACTTAGCATTGGATTTTACATAGGAGTATTATTATCCTTTTTATATTTTACTTTGGCTGGTATTTAATCGCACATAAAAAATACTAATTTGCGCAGCAAACAGGAACATCAAAAACACTTTCTATGTTTTAAATAGTTAATGAGTACTTAAGTTTATGTTTTAAGTATGTGTTGTTGTTCTTACATGTTGAACCTAACACGCTTCGCTCACCCCCTTTACCCTTCTCCTAAGCTACCGCAGCAAATATAAGGGAATATATAAATTGCTGTGCAAATCTGTATTTTTGATGTGCAGTTTAATATTTCCCTTTTAGTTTTATACGCTATATAAAATGCCTACTAAAACCTCGCACCTGCCTCTGCCACTTATGATCGTGACCTTGCCAATGGGTGCAAAGTGGTCCATAAACTGATAGAATATATGAAAGGATAGGGCGGGACCTTTCAGATGAACATTCATTTGCTCAATATAATATGTATGTATGTTTAATCACGTTAAAGAAAGGGATAACCAGCTTTGGATAGCCAGGACCTTCAACTGACGATTTCTCGAAATACTAGCAACTTTCACTGAGGTAATTTTAGGCTTGATGGATGATTCAGAGGCAGGGCTACCTTCGGTGGCAGTGTGACGTATGACTTTTGAGATACCTTATCTATATATAGAAATCGTCTAGGAACGAGAATGTGTTGGTGTTGGTGCAGCGACATTATGATCGAAGGAATGTTTTGATAATAATAAAGGAGTGGTGTGGTATGTAGTGTAGCAGTAGGTCTTACAAGTTACAGGAAAAGCACTTCAGAGACGTCTCAATTACGAGTACAAGAGAGGATTATGGAAGTTAATAACACTAATAGGCTACCGACTATAAAACAGAATCCATCTGCAACAAAGAAAAGCTATCAAATCCGCTGTATAAGACTGTACGACGAAATCCTGTGTTCGCGAGAGACTGAAGAAATGTACGTTGATGAAATGGGATCGTAAAAATGTAATGAACTGTCGACAACGTCCGCGGTAGGCAAAAATAAACTGAGTATAAAGTGAAAGTGGGAATAAACGCTGCATTAACACCCTGGTCTCAACGAACTTACGATACATAATAACAAACACTTTTTCACTTACTGCTTAAAATAAAAACACACAGGGAGAGAGAAAAAACAGAATAGCTCCGTGTTCTACTGGGTTTCATGGCTGCTTCTCAAACAGAAGATGCAGGTTCGATTCCTGACCATGTACCACTGAGATAATTAATTTATCTTAAGTACATTATACGGACGTTCTAACGGTGATGGAAAAACATCGTGAGGAAACCCTCATTACTCCATAGCTGCGGCGATGGTCTAGCCCCCTGTCACGCAAAATGGAGTATTGAATAACTGGCTCAAAGTGGGCACAAGTGCCTCCGCCACCCCGTATGGGATGAGGCGTGACGCTATGTTATGTTATGTTAAAAACTCAGGCATTCATCATAAGTAAACAATAAGGAGTGCGCTCGTGTGATAAGGGAAGGGAAGTATCTCGGCTGTCGGTCAGGAATTCGTTACACGTCAAATTTCTGATGAATCTTATTGAAACACCGCCAACACACTCTTCGTCTCACCGTGAATATGAAGTCAAGCGATCATCGCGGAAATGTACTTTGTGAAGCAGTTTCCAATTTTAATCAATTTTTTAGGCCGACCCAAAAGTTATGTTCGGTCGGACGGAAAGATATTTTTTTTAAGAATATATATTCAATGTTTTGTACAAAAGTTAGCGTCAGTTTAAACATACCAAACATTTGTTCTCGTGTGACAAAAGGTTATAAATTTAGCATTCGGGTGCTATTTTTAAGGTAACCGAGACTAACCGTGTGCCATCCGAAGTTTCTTGAGTCCCAACTAAATTCATTTGAGGTGTTGATTGACTACGCAAGAAAGTTAATTACAAAAAGACGATAAAACGGCGAGAAGACCGAAAGATAATAATAGAGTAAGCCAATAAAGAAAGTTGAACATTTTCAATTGAGTTATCTGAGAAATTAAACGGTTTGCTCGTGCGAAGTAATGTTCGATAAAAAAAAAACGGAACTTTTCCGGCCGAGTAATCTCGCTGCAGATAAATCAATAAATTTTCCATCCACATCTAAAACAATGCAATGAGTACATCACTCTGATTAGCATCCGCTATTAGCATGTGTACATCGGAGGCAAAGGCACATCGCTAATGAGCCTGCTCCTCTTGGAAGAAATCTAGACTTACCCGTAGACCATACAGACCGTACAGTGAGTCATTGACACAATCAGCATAACTTTACTACTCGTATTTCAACATCAATCGCTCAGGTAAACCTGTAAATTACGCACAAGATATAGAAGATAACAGCAGCAAAGCTTTGTCGGTTGTCATATCATTCCTGCTACGATAAAAATAATCACCGACGAACCGCTCAGAAAAAAGCGCGTGAGATAACGTTATGTAACGCTGTAGTTGCACTGTTTGTATGCGTTTGCCAAGTAATGCATGGTCGAGTCGTGAGATCCAATCAAAGCCAGGCCATGCGCTGCCCCTGACACAGAGAGAACACCAGCGAACATAAACGATTTGCAAACAAACAATCTTAGATACAATGATTTCGCTAAGTACGTAGATGTCCTATCTAAAATGGTTTGGGAAATCTTGATACCTCTGTACATGAGAGGATCCATCCCTAGGAGCAATCTCAGTAGATAAACCAAAACCAGTGCTTGGTAAAATAACCTTTAAGAGTTGGCGAAATATTTCCTCGGAGGCGATACCATCTTAGGTTATCCGGCTAGAAAACCATTTGCAACAAAAAGATGTCAATATTCAGACTTGAAGAGACGAAGCTAACTCTCGCTTTTGAGGTAAGTTTATATTTTTCGACTTTCAGAGTATTTTGAAAAAGTACTTTTTGGACCGAAACACGGCCAATTTTGTTTTTTGGCTTATTCAACACAGCAAACATATCTATAAATATGATAGCAAGGCACATCTAATGGTGGTTGAATAATTAATCAGGCCTAGGGATTCCGTTGTAACCTTATTAATATTTTCGTAGCATACGAGTAAAAGCATGTTTCAGGGTGGCTCGATTTAGGCATATATGCGTCTAGTATATGCCCACTGTACACAACTGTAGCACAACTGTATCTAAACTTTGCTTCGGTGGGGCCTACAGTAATTTATGTTTCAACTTATGTTGCTGTCTGGGGCCAATCAATGTTTAACTAAGAACTCAGTTTAATGTTCCATTACCATGCAACTTAGGGTCTATGTAGTTTATACGCCCTAAGTTGCAAGATTTCCAATTAGATAGTAAATTACACTACACTACAAAGGGTTCAAGGTATCGGGTGTGGTATTACAACAACTGTTTGACTAAATCTCATCTTTTACTTTCATCTTACAGAAAGAAACAACGACGATGTGGAGATTTGAGATTGGTAAACTGATCTTGCTTTAAGACACACGTAAGCTAAAGATAACTGCTTATTGACGACCCGAATGGCCGAGTCAGCAGTGACGCTGCCTACGAAACCAGGGGTCCCGGGTTCGAGTCCCGGTGGGGGCAAATATTTGTTTGATGAGAACGGATGTTTGTACCCTAGTCATGGTTGTTTATCTATCTAAGTATAATATTTATCTATATAAGTATGTGTATCGTTGTCTAGTACCCAAGATACAGGGAATCCTAGTTTGGGGCTAGATCAATGTGTGTAAAATGATATCCAAGGTATTATCCAAGGTATTATTAAATTTATATTGGATGTCTGAACTCAAACTAAAAGATCTTCGAAATATGACCTCCGGGGAATGAAAAAGACATGGCAACTTTGAGATATTTGAGAATATGATGGAGGAAGCCTTCACTAAACTATGTAATAACTAAAAAAGTTAATTATTTGTGGCCCAGACCTCATAAAACACAGTAAACTGATAGCTCTGTTCGAGTCGGGAGACAAGGGTGATCCTTTAAATTTCAGACCAATATCTGAACTTCCAGGAATAAGTAAAATATTTGAAAAGATGAGAGCTAATATTTTCAAACTCAATCAAATGCTCTCACGCTTCTACCGTACAAAACAGAGCGACTACGATGTAAATCGACTTCGGATGCAGGTATTACCCTTATACTCGTATATCATATTTTCTCTGCGTGGGAGGCCGCACAGGATGCTATCGGCGTTTTTTGGGGTACGCAGAATAATACCAAAAGATCATTATGACCTACGTTCGAAACCCCAACTTTCGAAATACCGAAGATCGAAATACCCAATTATCTAGATCCCGAATGTTCGAAATCCCGGAAGTGGAAAAACCGAATGTTCGAAATGCCGAATCTACGGTCGATTCGCCTATGTTCATCTCGCTTATTAGACGACTCAGCTGTTGAAAAATTTACCTGAGTTTGATTAAACTAAGTTCAAGATTCATATACTTTCAAGTTCAAGACCCCCTACTGTGGCACTAGCCACAGTAGGGGGTCGGGATTTAGTACTTCGGGATTTAGAACTTAGGGATTTCAATCATTCGGTCAATTGAACTTTAGGGATTTCGAACTTTCGGCAGAACAGTCATTCGGTATTTTGATTTTAGGTATTAGGTATTTGATTTTATGAACTTAGGTCTTTTGTCTTTAGGTATAATGCTACGTACCCGTTTTTTGCGATCTGTCGGAGGCATTTATTTGATTGTGTTGTGTTGAGCATGGTACGCTATTAATGAAATTAAAAAATTACGGAGTTAGCTATAAAGCGTTGGATCTACTAAGATTACACTTAACCTCTCAAAAACCGAAGGTATTTGGGAGGGGTCGCGATTATGAACCTTATGCCATGGTAATAAGATTTAAAACCTATGATGGAAAAGTGGCGTTAGCCGCCGGCGGTATACAAGAGGTTACGCAATATAATTCAAAAGTCAGTTAAATGGACGGATCGAGTGTAAAAGTTGGCGTTCCACAAAGTTCTATATTAGTCCCTTTCTTATGTGAAGCGTCAGGTGCACGGACGGGGACAATATGTATGTTTAATAGACATTCCAGAAATGACCGGGGGCCTCCATTCCACAGCTACCTCAACCTGAACCGGTCGGTATTTATATTCATGGCTAAGTTCTATTGATTTTACACTTCTGACATCGTTTGAGAACTTCTCAAAAATCTATTCAAGCATGACCATCAACGCTCCCGAGTTTAAATAACAATGCATATACATATTTGTACCAATATATAGCATTCCATGTCAAAGTCAAAGTAAAAATTTCTCTACTTTGATTGGACCACTGTGGGAGAGAAGGGTGAAGAGCTCCCACAGAAAGATTTTTAGATCTCTTATAAAAATAGGTAGTGTTAACCTATTTTTATAAGAGATCCAAAAATCTTGTGTTAACTTATATTTAAAATATTATTATTATAAATAATATGCTGGAATAAAAAAAGAATAAATGATTAGTTCTATGTTGACTTAGATTAACCCCATCCAGTCATTTATGTAATCATAATCGTCGTAATATCCCTTTTTAACAAAGTCGTTTTACATGGTTTTTAAATTGCTCAAATGGCAATTTTAAAATCTCCAAAGGTATCTTGTTGTAGTAGAGAATGCACTCACCATAACATATTTGCTAACCTTTGCGAGTCTAAACCGGTGCGCTATTAGTATGTGATTATTTCTTAGGTTAACATTACAGCTATCGTCAAATTTGGAAAATGTTGTAAGGTTCTTGAGTACATACACTATATTTTCAAAAATAAATTGACTTACTACAGTTAGTGTATCAATATCAACCGAAAACAAATTTGAGGGCAGCGACAAGGCACACTCAACGAGATTTTTGGGTATACCCTATGCGTTTTAACTATAGTGGATGAGTGGCGACTGGCGACTCAGTACGAAGGACAAAGCTGCAGTATAAATTGCATAATACAGGGAAACTAAAATGAAATAATAAACCAGACACCAATATAGATGGCGGGATTGGCTGTGTCAGGCCTAAACCAAAGTGCCTATCTGCTGAGCATTATCGCACGACTCGTCAAAGGACTTCGTTATCGAAATCGTGCCCTTATCTGGACGCACATTTTCTCGAGATAAAAAATGAAAAGGATATTGTTTTGTGCGGAAGAAACGACCATGTTGCTTCAACAACAACATTCGTTTAAATCACTCTTTCGATTGCTCATGATTTAAACGAATGCGTTATGCGTTCGACTGTAGCTATGGATTTTTATAATTGTGAATTATGTTAGTGTATGTCGAAGAGAGGTTGCAATCGGTGGGAACTGTGTATAGGTTATCAGGAATCAAATTTATCATAACATCAACGGTCTCAGCGGATCCATCAACGTAGTTTTATATCAAACAAAGAAATATTGTCTAGAAAATCATAGAACCATATAAATATACCTAAGTTAGGCTTGTGACGACGACCCGAATGGCCGAGTCGGCAGTGACCCTGCCTTCGAAGCCAAGAGTCCCGGGTTCAAGTCCCGTTAGGGGCATTTTTTTTTTTGATGAGAACGGATGTTTGTACCCAAGTCATGGTTGTTTATCTATCTTAGTATAATATTTATCTATATAAATATGTGTATCGTTGTCTAGTACCCAAGACACAGGGAATCCTTGTTTGGGGCTAGATCAATGTGTGTAAATAGTGTCCAAGGTATTGTTATTATTATGTGATGATTTATGGCCGTCACAATGCACCTAAACAGGTAAGGGAGGAGGGAAAAAAATAAAGGACTAAACTCATAAAGGCTCAAAGGGCATCATATTACGCTGAAGACTTCAAAGCCAATTCCTTCACAGCGTTGGTAAAAAGGACACGAGAAACGTGTCTTATGGAAAATTCACTCCAACTGAATTCGGTTCGGATCAAGCGACACATTTAGATCGGAATCACGTACTTCTTTATCTCATTCTCTCTTATTTAAAACGGCTTAAACACACGTTATACACACTCTAGTCTAGAATAAATGTGGTCCAGACTATTTTCTCTTTACTGTGCCTGGTGTACACAAATACATATTAACTAACAACGAAACCAATGTTGGTAGTTTAACCAACGTTCCCCTACAAGTGGGTATCTTATCCAGCACAGATTGTGTCGTACGTGACAGGAAATATAATTTTCCGACAAATCCTCACACATTTCATGGTAACAGCGACTTTAATGTAAGCGGTTCCTGACAAATAGAGAATCGCATCATTTTACATGAATAATTAGTATGTTAATTGAAGGAGTTAAGGCCACGCAGTAGGACAAAACAGCCTTTTGTAAATCTCAAGTTACGCAAAATAAGTCTTGAAGCAAGGTTGTTTCTTTATAGTAGCTTTTTGATCATGAGTGTAAGCAGGGATTCGTGAACATATAATCGTAATTTCATTTTGTCGCTCGATAGAAAAGTTTCTCGAAGTTATCACAAAATCTGTTTTTCACAATAAATATTTTGCCAATTTCTGACTGGATTTGAATGTATGAACTTGTTATTTATTTAACCGTAATAATAATAATTAAGTTATGTTGCCCTGTTAGTTCTCTTTTGTGCCATGTTCCTCCACTTTAATACACCTATTTTGCGTAACTTGTGTTTTGCAAACGGCTGCTTTGGCCTACTGAGGCGCCTTAAGGGGTAGACCAATCTGGAGCTAGCTCCAAGCATATTCCCCTTAACAATATATTAAAAAAAAAGTATTTGGAGAATATACTTACCTTATCAAAATTTAGATAAAATATTCTAATTTGCACTGTGTTCTCATATGACGACAAAGCTCATGTGCTGAGCGAAATACAACACTGTAAAACCGCTGAAAGGAAAACTATGTTAATGAACATCAAAACATTTCTATAGTATAGACAGGCACTTACCTCACGACATAGTTGACGCAGACCACGCTGACAGGCTTCTGCTGCCTGTCCATGATCATGGTGGCCTGGGTCTGGACCCAGGAGTAGCCGCCGCGCTTTGCCAGGAAGCGGTACTGGCCAGTCTCGCACTGGCCCTTCGAGAAGACTAGAACAATAGGAGAAACCGTTGAAGATTTGGCAGTAAAATAAACAAGACAAACCCAGCGTCACGACTTTTCCCGTGCGGGGTGGCAGCAGCAGGGTGGACTACATCTAATCGGCTCGGTAGGTAGACCGGGGTCCGAGCGGCTGTCTCGCCGGTTTCGTTGGTCAAACGCTCGGCCGAGCACTCGGCGCAATCTCTATTCGCTTCGAGTATTTAGCTTAAGGTGATATGTAAAAGCGGGAATACGAATCTAAACAAAAGTGGCCGCCTTAATTACTGCCACATAAGAAAAAAAGAGTGCACTCAAACCACAAAAAAAATAAGCTACGCAATATTTTCAAGGAGAGTTTAGGAATACACAATATTCACATGTTGGATGCAATTCCGCAATAAAATTAGTTATGATTTCAGAATTACAGGAAAAAATATACAATTTAGACGTATTATCGTAAAACATTTCATCCAATCGTGTTTTCCTTCAGTGAGCATCTGAATAAAATACTCAAGAAACATTTACTCAATAAATTAAATCCGTAGATGTCTTTATAGTGCAGTAAATGGATTCGAAAATAACCCCATATGCTTGGTATCGTCTTAAATGACATGATGTGAGGAGGCGTTTACTCAGCAGTGGGTACCCTGGCGGAATGATGACGATGATGAATCATTTTGAAATATGGCCATTACGGGTAGCAAAGGCGAAGACATGCACAGATGTGAAAATGTAAGTATTTTTTACATAATTGACTTGGTCGTAATCAGAAAATAGATGTAGGTTTAAAAAACGAAGAAGCCAGGATACTTCGGTACGAAATTGTTCCAACTAATGATGTACTTGGGAACAGTCCTACTGTTGCTAACAACCCTTAAACCTTGCAGCTAACAATCCCAGGTCGGGAGATTTAATCTATCGGGTTATACAATTTATTTATTCTATATTGGAAAAATAATTTACAATAATGAACCAAAGTATAGCTTAAGAATATTTTATCAAAGAAAATTATCAATTAATTATTATGAAAGTACGGAAATAAAAAATAAAGTAGTTGGATTGTGTCACTCGGGCATAACGGACGACAAAAATCAGGACGTAAACAAACAAGTCTACAATCGCAAAAAAACGTTACGTTATTTAAAAATAATGCTTTTTTTCAGAGACACTTTGTAGCCGTATCATGTGACAAATTCCCAATTTGCACTGTCTCATAAAATGAGTTTATATTCGTTCGCATGGAAATGCAGTTATCTGCACGGCGTAGCATTGTCTACGATACAAATTATTTATGGGATATAAAGGTATTTGTATATAAACCTTTGTCCTAAAACCTAAATAAATGAAAAAATCTGCGGCAACCAATGCAGTTCAAAACCTTGGGATAGTGTAAGGGTAGGTCGCCTGAAAACGTCAAAGAAAAAGATCCCTTTTTCCAGTTTTCGCTCATAACTCGGACAAGAATAGCCTAAGCGAGAATATTTCAAGAATTAATCTAAAGCTTAGTAAATTTCCCACAACTTTGTTTCTATACATAATTACGGTAAAGCTTATGGTTTTCAAGATATACCCTGTTCAAATAAGTAAATTAGAACAAGTGATTTTTTTAATTTTTTTAAAAACCCACGCCACATTTTAAAACTTAATATAAATATAATTGAACATCTATAGCTAAGCGTCAACCATTCTGGCTGCTTCAAAGCCCGATTACTGTAACGCATCGATTAATCGATTTAGTATTTTTCGTAAGGTATTTTTTTTTGACTGTGATCGTCGAATCTTCAAAATTGACATTTGTCTTGACGTCTATACAGTGCCACCAACCTAACTGTTCAGGTGGTTAAAACACGAAACGAATGCCCTTCCGGTATGAAATGACATTAGTGTGACATAGACGCTAGCTACGCTTTCAACTGAACAGTTTTGTTGGTGACACTGCTTTACCGACACGAAACATTCAAACCGCTTTACCGACTTTGGTGGTACAGCAATGACAGTAGTCGTTTGTTTATTTGTTTGTTGTATGGTTTTACGAATGGCTTCTTAACCGAATTTAGAGCAATAAAGATATGTGTGTAGATTAAGTAGAGTATGCAACTATATATAATTAGGCCTTAAAACACTCATGTGATGCGATTATGGAACTCACCTCGCTCGTCCCATAAAAATACACTCGTGATTTAAAGCCCCTTGTTATACGACATTGCATAAACTATTATTTACACACATACAACAGACACACGAGTGATCGCATAATAGTTCCATTTATACTTTTTAAGTTACGGTAATCCTAAAAATAATAGAATTATTTTATTAGAATTACTCGGTAACTCAGTCAACAATTTTGTACAAATTCCATGCTTCCTACAAAAAGCAGTGTTCCATAGTGCAGGTCCAGCGCAGTGAAACAAACGTTTCGAAAAGTATGCCTCTAAATAAGCCTGTAAAACAAATACAGTCTCAATTTATTGTTTCCTTCGTATTACTTGATTTACAGCATTTACTTTACTGCTAGCATTAAAACCCCACTACTTATATTAACAAAAATAGTTTTCAAACTGTCCCCAACCGTTTTAGTGACTGATGTCTATAGAGTTACTGTCGGTTATTTATTAAAAAAAAGTATAGCGTGAAATTCGTGGCAGCGAAAACTTATCGCCGTTTCTTTCTGACCGACATTTAAAACCTTCTACCTCATGCACAACTGGAAGTTTGTCATAAAAATCTCGCTGTCTCGTTGGTGACATTTGGGAGGCATCAATAAAATCAATTTTAGTCCTTTACAGCGCATGCTTGGCTCGTCCACCAGCCACAGGCAGCCGCGGCCGTCGCGTGCTTTATCCATCGTCTGCTGAGTGTCGAAATTTTCACCGGTAAGTAATTACTTTTCATTCGGAAAAGTAAGTTTTGCTCCACGACGAGAGGGAGCAAAATGCTACTTTTCTGTTCAAGCTACTTTTTTACTTTATTCATTAGGGTGTATTTACGCAACGTGCCAATTGAACATAGATCTTAATAAAATAATCGATTGTATTTTCATCGTAGTCGATTCAAAACGAACACATGTTTCAAGTTTTAACTTTAACAACGTTATATGAAAATTTATGAATATTTCGTAGTATTTAAAAAAATGTCACAATAAATTATATGTTTTACTGAAATCAAAACTATCGATGACTGTTATTGTGATATAATGAATATTGATATCCGAAACCATTGTAATATTCGATTCGATTATTTTTACACATTGGTAAAAGTACACAGGAATATTTCATCTGTGGTGACCTAATCCTTCACAATCCGCGATTATAAAAATAAAAGTTTTGTTTACGGTGTTAGATTACTGTAAAAGCGGTGAAAGTATAATTCAAAGTATAGTTATTTAATTTTTTTAGAGCATTTAATTTAAAATTTCCTCATAATCGGTGTGAAAAGTTGTATGTGTCACTCAGGAGCAAAATTATTTTCGGCATGGGCGTTAACGCTTGAATCCTTCGTTACGCTCAGGATAGAATCCTTCCCTTCACTCTGGATTCAATGTACCGCCCTCGCCGTAAATACATCATTTTGCTCCCTTGTGACACAAATAACTATTTCACACCTTTTATTCGGAAAAGTAAGTTTTGCTCCATGACGAGAGTGAGCAAAAAGCTACTTTTCTGTTTTTAATATAAGCAACTTTAATGTCTTAACAATCATGACCATATTTGTTTTTTATTTTGCAAAAATCCGCAAAGTACTTTTCTGTTCAAGCTACTTTTTAGGGTTCCGTACCCGAAGGGTTCCAAACGGGACCCTATTACTAAGACTCCGCTGTCCGTCCGTCCGTCTGTTACCAGGCTGTATCTCACGATCCGTGATAGTTAGACAGTTGAAATTTTCACAGATGATGTATTTATGTTGCCGCTATAACAACAAATACTAAAAAACAGGATAAAAGAAATATTTATGGGGGCTCCCATACAACAATTCTTTCAATACCACATACAAACTTATGGATGCACCTGGTTACGTACATGGAGTGTAAAAGTAACCGCACCAATAACTTTGTAAACAATATTTTGCTGTGTAAAATCCAAACTATTCACTCCACACCATCGCTTCCATTGAACGGTGGTACGGAACCCTTCGTGCGCGATTTAGAATCGCACTTGACCGTTTTTTTTTTTATTTATTCATTGGCATGCAGCATTTACGCAATGTGTCAATTGAACACAGATTAAAATAATAGAATGTAATTATGAAATGACAATACAATCGACAACGATGACGTAGTCGATTAAAAACGAACATGGTTCAAGTTTTAACTTTAACAACGTTATATCAAAATTTATGAATTTTTCGTAATATTTAATAAAAATGTCATAATGAATTATATGTTTTACTGAAATCAAAACTATCGATGATTGTTATTGTGATATAATGAATATTGATATCCGAAACCATTGTAATATTCGATTCGATTATTTTTACACAATAGTAAAAGTACACAGGAATATTTTATCTGTGGTGACCTTTCCCTAATCCTTCACAATCCGTCATTATATAAAAAAAATGTTTACGTTGTTCGATTACTGTAAAAGTAGTAAAAGTATATTTAATAATTTTTTTTTAGAGCAATTTAAATTTTCCTCATAGTGTCGGTGTGAAAAGTTGTGTGTGTCACTCAGGAGCAAAATTATTTTCGTCACGGGCGTTAACGCTTGAATCCTTCGTTACGCTCAGGATTCAATGTACCGCCCTCGCCGTAAATACATCATTTTGCTCCCTTGTGACACAAATAACTTTTTATTCTTGTTTATTGTTAAATTTTTATGAGCTATCTTTCCTAAACGTGCAGTCGACTTTTCTATTAGTAAAATTTGATGAATAAAACTGTACTATACGTAAGAAATTGCAAGGAACTACATAGGTTTGCACCGCTGATTGCCATTTTTGATTCAGTCCGTTGAAGTTTACCAGTGTATCATCTTGAAAGTTTTCTTCGTCAACCCGTTTAAAGTAACGAAACCCACTTGCAAACTGACATATCGTTTAATTTGTTTGTCTGCTACATAGATACTAAAGTACATAGTCAGGTCATAAGTTCTGTCACATGTGCAATATGAAATAATTTAGACATGTTTATTATTTATGTTAACATTTATATAGCAAAATGAACTTAATAAAACATAGATTCTAATGGTAATAAATTTTATTCAAAATGACCCCCGCGATTTTGAATACAGGCCTTTATTCTGCGCGGCCAGTCGTCTATCGCAGCACGAACGAGGTCCATGTCAATATCGGCGGCTGCCTTAATCAAGGATGCCTTGAGTGACTCCAAATCAGGATGAGGCTTTGAGCAGGCCTTTTCCTCCAAGTGTTGCATATCTTGTAATCTAACGGACTCAAATCTGGACTGGAGGAGGGCCAGTCTTCGTGCCGGATGAAGTCGATTTCACGCACTGCCAGCCAGTCTTGTGTGCTTTTCGCTCTATGAGCTGGCGCAGAATCTTGTTGGAATACCCAGTGCCTGTTATTAAACATGGTATGAGAAACAGGTTCCACAAGGTTCTTGAGGACTGTATTTTGATACACAACTGCATTCGTTTTTACGTCTTTCTCACAAAAATGTACCTCAGTTAAGCCCCAATAAGAGACTCCCAACCAAACCATTAGCGAGGATGGAAAATGACCTCGTTGGACACGCTGAATACGGTTACTCGCTTCTTCACTGCTGTGTGCGTACACCTTATCATTTTGTTTGTTGTAGCTCTCTTTCACGGTGAAATTTTTTTCATCCGAAAAAAGAATTTCCCGATGCTTTTTTCCCGCGTACCGCTTCAACAAAGCGCGGCATCTCTTCAGTCTCAGGTCCATTAAACGAGCGTCCAAACGATGTCCTGTTTTTCTTCGATATGCTCTAAGCCCTAAGTCTTCATTTAACACCCTTTTCACCGTGGTCCTGCTTAACCCCATCTGAAGGGCCAACAGTTTCTGCTTACGAATGGGATTTCTTTGAATTTGCGCCTTCACAGCTTTTATCACTGCTGGAGTCCTAACAGAGCGAAGGCGACCACTTCTTGACCTGTCATCTACACTAGAGTCTTCATTGTATCGTTTTATGGTACGATAAACGAATCTTTTGGTTATATTCAAATTTTTCAGTAAGTCGAAAATCTGAATTGGCGCGTAACCACAACGATGCAACGCAATAACTGCGACACGGTCTTCTTAAAGTGTCCACTCCATACTTAAAAATGAGGAAAATTCTAAAAAGTACACATTTTTATTTTCATGAAAAATTCGAAATTCGAACTCAATAAACTTTTTTGTGGCCAGCGTTCTAAATTCAAAAGTTTTTATTGTGTGACAGAACTTATGACCTGACCGTGTAGATTGCTAATTTTTTATTTAATAACACAACCACTTCAATTTCATAAAAGCAAAATTGTTGTTGATGGCGGTTGCTGTTAAAAATAATTGCTGTACGAGTATTCTATGAAAATTATGGCTACTGGCTTATTGTCTGTCCTCAGTTTTACGAATGTAAGAAAACTGAATTAATTGGCTTAAGTTTAAGCTTTACATTTCCTACTCACGCGTCAATATTCTCGTCGCAGCTCGTATTCAGTTTAATACTGACCTCGTACTTTTTATTGTTTATGTTTAAATCGCCTTTCTGACTTCATATTTTTCAGTATTTTACTCCACTCCAGTTTTCGTGACTGTCTTCTTTACAAACATTTCTTGGTTCCAATCCAAAATGCCACAGGAATTCGCTTCGCGCAATTACCTACATATATTTTCTTATATTTTGTAAGTGCTTTGGTTAACTAGTTTCTTCTGTTGACCTTTAGAGACGCGGTTAGATATATGCGATGGAGCCACGTATGATCCCATTGTCCGAAATACTTACTATAAGTATCTACTATTTAACGTCATACATATCAACATCTTTGATTAGGTACGTAGGTCCTTAGTTGTGCTAATATTTATTTGTATCCCTTACAAACGCCTTGGGAAAACTGGTATAAAGTAATAACTGTCCAGAAAGGGGCACCAACGGCGCGGCCAAATTAAAATCGTTTTATTTTACCAGCACCAGTCACCACATCATCAAGTTGATCCAAGGTACCTCTCTAATGAGTGTGATAAGATAATAATGTTATGATTTTTGCATTGATATTGAGCCAAAAATGCTCTCTAGGGATTATATTACTATTGGTTTCGAATACCGTTTTAAATCTTAACTTCTCGTGTTGTGGGATTGGGTCCTACAATCTTGATATTTTGCTTATGCGTATCAATATCCTTGAGTTCTGTGTAAAATGGAAAGGAAACAAGAAATAAAGCAGTGAAATTACTCGTCATATATTTTTTCTATTCTTATAAATAATTGAATTATAGATTAACTATGTACATACATCGATTTCGACTATCAATCTCTAACCTCTCTTTTGGCAACTCATATTTCCAAATAGCCATCGTACTGCTAAATAGACGAAATTCGATTAACTTTTATGAAGGACAATGTGACAGAAAGACGGACCGAAGGCAATGTACCGGTTTATTAAACACTTACCGACCACCAGACATGACCAGTTGGATGAAACTTCTGCATCACGGAATGAGTTTAAGATGTCCGTTTTGAGCTTGGTACATACAAGGATGTAAATAAAAGAGAATCTAAGGCTTAAGATGTCCGTCGTGAGCTTGGTACAAGGATGTATATAAAAAAGAATCTAAGGCTTAATATGTCCGTCTTGAGCTATATACAAGGGTGTATATAAAAAAGAATCTAAGGCTTAATATGTCCGTCTTGAGCTTTGTACAAGGGTTTATATAAAAGAGAATCTAAGGCTTAAGATGTCCGTCTTGAGCTTGGTTCAGGGATTTATATAAAAAAGAATCTAAGGCATAAGATGTCCGTCTTGGACTTGGTACAGGGATTTATATAAAAAAGAATCTAAGGCTTAAGATGTTTGTCTTGAGCTTGGTACAAGGGTGTATATAAAAGAGAATCTATGGCTTAAGATGTCAATCTTGAGCTTGGTACAAGGATGTATTTATAAGAGAATCTAAGGCTTAAGATGTCCATCTTGAGCTTGGTAGAAGGATGTATTAATGAGAGAATCTAAGGCTTAAGATGCCCGTCTTGAGTTTGGTACAAGGATGTATTTATAAGAGAATCTAAGGCTTAAGATGCCCGTCTTGAGCTTTGTACAAGGATGAATATAAAAGAGCATCTAAGGCTTAAGATGTCCGTCTTGAGCTTGGTACAAGGATTTATTTATAAGAGAATCTAAGGCTTAAGATGCCCGTCTTGAGCTTTGTACAAGGATGAATATAAATGAGCATCTAAGGCTAATAGTTGATACTTTCTTTGATTTAATTATTTTCTTTACACAATAGATTCTATGATTTGTCGATTAACAGTTTGCCGGATGTGTGTGAATGTATAACCTAATTTTTAATAGTCTATGGAGTATCGTATAATGAGACTTCATCAACAAAATGAACCAAAGCGCAAACAGATAGAATAATTAGGGTTCCGTACCCGAAGGGATCCAAACGGGACCCTATTACTAAGACTCCGCTGTCCGTCCGTCCGTCCGTCTGTCACCAGGCTGTATCTCAAGAACCTAGCTAGCTAGAGAGTTGAAATTTTCACAGATTATGTATTTATATTGCCGCTATAACAACAAGTACTAAAAAACAGGATAAAAGAAATATTTAAGGGGGCTCCCATACAACAATTCTTTCAATACCACATACAAACTTATGGATGCACCTGGTTACGTACATGGAGTGTGAAAGTAACTGCACCAATAACTTTGTAAACAATATTTTGCTGTGTAAAATCCAAACTATTCACTCCACACCATTGCTTCCATTGAACGGTGGTACGGAACCCTTCGTGCGCGAGTCCAACTCGCACTTGGCCGGTTTTTATATTCCAAGTGCGAACCACCCGCATCTTTAACAAATAATATCCAAGAATCATTTAATGTAAGCTCATTACAGGGTATATATGTCACCGTAAGATAGTCAAAACCGTTAGTTGATAAACTAATGTTTTTTGTACTCTTTAGTTGGTCAACTTTTTGAAAAACCGTTAAATAAGTAAACTGGTTTAAACTTGAATTGCAAACGAAATACCAGGGCAAACACTGCGGTAGTTTAGGTGAAGACTAGAGGGGGCGAGGGCAGCGAAGCCCCCAAATAGTCTTCGTGTAAGGTTGACAGGTAAGAACAAAAGAAACGTAAATTCTCAACCTTGTCGGTCTGGTTTAGTATCTGTCGATAATCAACTTATCAACAAACGGTTTTGACTATCTTGCGGTGACATATACACTAAATAAAATAATGTGATTTAGTTTTTCTTGCCAACATATATTCTATATATGTTCACAATAGGCATATCAATAAATATATAAATGAGTACTGCTCCTCCGATGGAGCTCAATGAGATAATTGCGAAAAATTCAAATAAAGTGTTATTGGTATTTGTATATATTCCAAACTGTGTGGAAGTAATTAATTTTATCACCCTGTAATGCAATACATAGATAGTAAATGATAAAGTAGAAAATATCTTCCATATATGTGAACTTAGAAACATATTTACTAGTCCACCATAGCCACGATCACAGCAGAATATAATCCAACAGACACATATAGACCATATGCTTCTTTTAAAGGCAAATAAACAATTAAGCAGTACTTGATTATGTGTCTGATAAAGCTCATTTTCAGAAAACACTATTAAAGCTAATGTTAACAAAGAAAGCGTCCATAGTGTCAATAAACACATCCGGCTTATACGAAACTTCGTCGCATTGCATCTGCACACATGAATTAGGTATCCAGTCAGCACGCCGATTAAAAACGGCGGTAAACGGAACAGCGGATTAAAGTAATATTCCCATATATAAAAACGCGTAAATGCGCCTCGCCTTGTTTCAAAAGATTGAAAATTGAACGAAAATAGTAACACTGTATTAAACGTCTGTGACGCAAGGAGAACAATAGCCAAAATAGTCAAGGCGGTTCTCTTGCGGCCGAGCAGCCATACAAGCAACAACGGAGACAACAAGTAATACTGCATGTCTACTGCTATGTACCACAAGTATCCGAAAGGTAGAACTTCGCTGTGGTTCGGATCCGCACAAACTGAGATGAAGTTGTTAACAAAACTAAGGATTGTCCACCACCCTTTCTGGGTCCAGTCAACGTCATTTATCACGTCGATCCAATTGGGACCATCCCCTATGTGGTTGAAGAGGGAAGCCTGTAACAACACTACTGTACAAACCGTTGGATATATCCTCACCAGACGATTTAAATAAAATAAGTGCAGGCTCGTCAAGAAGTTTATCACTGTTTTGTACTTGGCTATTGTGGTGTAAACCAGCAATAGACCACCAATAACAAAAAAGGTGTCGACTGCGAATTCTCCCGCCCGTATATAAAAGGATGACAGTGTGACTTGTATAGGTTTAAACGCAACATAGTTAAAATATGTGTGCATAAAAAGAATCCAAGCCATACTCAGTACTCGAATTCCATCAATACATTGCAGGTTACCTGGTGGCGTGCTGCAATTTAGTAGACCGCGAACGTTTGAATAAACTGAGAACGCTCTATACCTATATAGGTACATACAATCCATCTTCCCATTACTTTTTTGTCTGATGTGGATAATATCGCATGTTGTGCTAACAGCTGCCAACAAGAAGAACATTCCGAAGATTGACACGGCAATATAGTCAACTGTCGTTATTAGCTTATCATTTGGCAAACGACAGTCAATTTTCCTAAAGGATGTTTGCGTGATCTCTACTCCAATAGTTAAAGGACGATTTTCTAGATTCAGTAGAGGAGTCATTGCTTGATCGATACTGCAGGCTCTTGGGATACACAAAGAAAACGTGTAGGTAGTTTTTGCTATTGCATTAGCTGTTCTGCAGTTTATTTTTCTGCTAAAATTCCACCATTTTCTGTAACTGTTCTCCATCAGCTTATTAAAATATCCTGGCGTCGTTGGCTGGTTTGGCGAGACAGCAGATACAAGGCAATACTTCCCTTGAAGTAATGTACCGTGCTCCTCATGAATTGACAGGCATTTGCTGAAATCGCCAGCGTATAAAGTATAATCTTCCAATTCCAGATGGTGTGGAAAATTCTTATTGGCTTCGTGGAACATGGAGTCAGTTGAATTGCGCAGTAATTTCAGTTGTTGGTCACAAAGTTCCGTGTCTATAACTCTCTCATGTAAATCCCTGTCAAACGGATATTTCATACACGACGAAAAATCAACAGCGAACCAAATAAATATAAATATAGACACAGGCTTCATCGGAGAATATTATTTTCGGAATTGCTGAAATGACTATTTGTGCAAATACGTGCTGGTTCTGCACTATGGTAACATAAAATGCCAGGGATGCAGCTGATCGTCTTGTTTTGAATAAGTAATAATTAACAGAGTTTGCCGCAGTATGTGACTAATGAATTGATTCGATACAATGGATGATACACTCAAAGATAAAGAACTGTATCATTGAGTGATTCGTGCCTCGACCGCGACAAGTATATATATAGCTATATTATAGCTATGCCGGTCTGTGACATCATGCAAACGTATTATGAAGTCCTCTAAACATGATAATACAATTTTGGACGCTTGTTTTAACTAAAGACTGGAACAAAGCTGACATCTTGAACAATTCATTTCAAAATATATTTTTCAAACGAATTGATATTTTTGTAGATATTAACAAATACATGTGATTTGATACATTTTTTATTTTATTTTATTTTATTAATTTAACAAAAATCCACAGCCCTTGAAATACAATAAACTTATAAGTAAACTTAGAATTGAGCCAATTAAGGATTTTACTATGTAGAACTTAAGATATAAAAGACATTAATTTTTGAAAAACAGTAGGTACAGTAGTAGGTAATACACAACACGTTAGTGAAAGTGAGGGTGTAAGTGTTTGTGTGTGTGCAATGCATGTGTGTTTCGGGGGGGATCCAGTAGAGAAACATAAGCATGAAAGTTTATTAATTGGGAGTTCTGATAGTTAGGTATTCGCATACGTATTAACCCTTTAATACTCTATGCGAAAATTATTCGTTTCCAATAATTTTGGTTTTTTACTATTTCATATTTTTCCCCAAAATTTGTCATAAAATAAAATTACGAATGAACTAAGTAACTTTGGCTAACCCTATGACTTCGAATCTAGAGAAGATTTATTACAACTGAAACAAACAACATTCGCCGTAATTAAAGAGGAAATTCGCTTACGAACTACCACTGCAGAAATAAGGAATCTATGTTACGCGTGCATACGCAATGAAGATCGGCAATTCGAGCAAGATTTGTATATTTTTTTTATAAATAATGTGTTTTTGTGATTAAAGAACAATTACAAATTTCTTTCTACCTACAAAATCATCTTTATTCTTACATAGCACTCGAATATCAGCTGTATGCGTACCGCCCGCCCAATACAAAGTTATCAAATTAATGAACTTAAAAGTGGTTTTTATGGCATTATTGTAAGAAGATAGACGAGAACTTTTTTTAAACTTTCAGGAAAAAAGCAAGCAAGTCAAAGATGATTCGTAATGAAATTTCACTTCTTGAAAAAACATTTGTGGGTCAATAAAAAAAAGTAGATGTTAATTTCCAGTATTTTTGACTATAACAGAACAGTACAACATTACACAACCAATAACAGTAAAAAATTGCAGGTTTAGAGTATTCTTGAATATTTTTCAAAAAAGTTAATAATATTAAAATAAAAACTTTCGAGGGGCCAAAACTTTTTTTTGTGAACCTAGGAGATAGCAAATTACTTCTATCCGCCATTTTAATTTGGCAAACGATGCACAAAACATCCTGTATATCAATAATTCTGTGGAAATACCTCAAAGTAAAAAAAAATACACTTTTAAATGCAAGCCCATGAGATGAGAAAACATAAAATATTTTTAATTTGATAATAGCGATTTTGTCAAAAAAATACTACGCAACTGTGCGTGTATTCTTCGGAATGCTGCGCACAAAACGTTATCGGAATTTAATTCTGTGTTTTACTGTACTTTACTTCTGGCCCCACTCTAGGATACCCTGTGTCGTGGGAATCAGAACCAGTGACGCCACATATTATATACATCCAAGACCTGATTTTCTTCCTCCCCAGACGGGATTTGAATCCGAGGTCAAACTTTCTGCTTTCGACTATTCCATCGAGACCCCCTTGTGAGCACTCATCTCCTAAGTAAGCTAGACTGTTCAATAGCGCTTATTAATACGTTATTTGACTGCTAGTCTGTCTGTCTGCAAATGCTGTCTTTTTAACACAAAATTGAGTGAAAATGCTACTGCACACTGCTACAATTCTGATATTGTCAAACGATTTAGCTGAAACAGGTTCAGCTTGAGACACGTTTCTAGATTTATTGGACTACCTTGTCAAATACCGTATTGTAGGTATTATGTAGTATTGACAACTGGCCAAATGTGGTCACGTGGGCACCATTGTGTGTGACGCTATATACGTATATGTATGTATGTAACAAATATTAAACTCTTGAGCAAATTCGCCCAGAGACCACAACGTCTTATGCCGATTCAGATTAGGAACTTAATTTGATCCGCAGAACTACCGTGACCGTCTTAAAACAACTCTTGGTAATACGTAAATAAAGCCCATTATGGCGAATCGGAATGGAATCGGTTGCCATGGTGATGTTCTTGTTTTGAACCTAATTTAAATCGGAAAAACATTGTGGGAACCCCCCAGTTCCAGTTTTAAAAACATTCCGCACACGGTTCACTTGGTTCCGAAGAAAAGCCCAACTAATATCTGGTCACCAAAATCTGTTCTCTAAACAACTAAGCTGTGCCTACGATGTACAGCACTCAATTATCTAAGCAAATTAGTCAAGATGTCGCGAGCAAACACCACTAAGATGGGAACTTGTTAAAATATCGTTATTTAATTCATTCTCGCCCTTCCGCATGCCAGCTGCAAGGGCATTTCAGGAAATGTTTATAATTACATCGACATTTTTGTATACCCATTCTTGGTTACTTATTAACGGGTACACAATCAGTATAATGAAATAATACAGGGTGATTACGGGGTCGTGGAGCAAGAAAGAAGCATTTAACTTACTTTCTCCTAAGGATCACGATAGGTTAGGACTAACAGTACACCAGCGACTTATTTTAGTCAGCAAAAAAAAACTGCGATAATTCGAGATCATGGTCACCCTACTATTTCCCAAGAAAACTTATATCAAGTGCATGGACTTAACAATCGTTGCAGTAAGGTGGTTATGACGATATTGATAGACAGATTAGAAATTTCTTCGATGCCTACTGCGATTACGTCGATTACTTTACATTTCACTTGCTCTGGTAGTGTTGTGTGTTTGATAGTAAAACATAACCATATCTGATCGCTCGATATTAGAAAATGGGTACGACGGAGGCATAATTTATTTATTTTATTTTAAATCTTGTTGACACGTTTATTGACTTTGACGTGTTGTGACATTATTACTCATAAATTATTAAGTATTCTATCAGAGTTTGTTTTCTAAAAAGGTGTAATATTAAAAGTAGGGTGACCACGCATTTTGAGTCAATAATAATTTTTAAATAAAAATACGTAAATAACGAATCATCTTTGTTTCAATTAAAATAAATACAGGTAGCATCGCAATCATTTACTGAGTCAGAAAAAAATGGTTGGGATCACGACCCCGAAATCACCCTGTATATAATAATGTAGCCCATTAGTGTCCCACCGAGGGCACATGCCTTTACCCGGATACGGGTAAGATTGAGCCGTACTCCACCACGCTGGCTCAGTCTGCATTGATGGAGGTGCGTCGGGTTAGTGGCCGACCCGACCGCCAGATGTTTTCAAGCTGCCTAAATAGGGCCTCTGACCATCTTTACGGCTACTACCACCGGGTAGCGATACAGCATACGGTGTCATCCGAAACACGGAAGCGCCCGAAACAAATGCCACATAGAAACGGGCACCCATCCAGTGCCCGTTCCAGCCAGATGTTGCTACCCGCTCAATCGTTTCCGACGTGCGAATACCGCTAGGCGACGGACGCTTCATGAAATAAGCGTAAGAGAAATAGAATAGCATCAGACCGCCATAACGATAATAATAAAATACAGAAGGTAATAGTAGTTTATGTGACTGCTACATAATGCCTAATTATGTACAGTTACAAACACTAGTTTATCTACACACATATCATAAGCTCTCTTTGATGAGTTCAGGAACCGCATGTTTGACCGGCATTATACCTCTGCAGTTGTTTAGCTTGTTCTGTAGGACCAACTTCACGCAGGCGGGCGTCGGCATTCGAAATTTGAATGTCAGTACCAACTTCACAGACAAACTAGGAGCGGCACGCGGGCGGGCGTCGGCGTTCGAAATTTGAATGTCATAATAAGTAGAAAAATTACACATTATGGTCATAATGTGTAATTTTTCAGATAAGAAATTAGTTTTTACCAAGTAGTTTAACATTTTGCTGATCGTAACGTGCGGTTTTTGTACGCAGTAAAGAGGGTTTATGATACGTGTATAGATAAATTAATTAAAACCACACATGACTTTGAAAAGAATATTATATGTACGTATATAGTCGGTACCTACCATTCTAATCTTTTAGCCCGAAAAATACAGAAGAAAGCCAGGCGAAAGTATTTCTCCAGACTCTACCGAATGGGAATTATCAAGTCTCTGGGTTCCGAAATGGGAAAATTCCTCTCCTGAACAATGTGAATAGAATTTGATTAAAGCTTAACAGTAGTCTCCGTTTTAAGAGAAATGTGTTCAAATGTTTCCATTCTAGCCTAATAACCTAATACATCGTTTTCATGAATGTGAACGTGAAGTGTTCTGCGAAAGGTTTTCTAAGATCTTGCATTTTCATTTTACATACTCTTTGAAACTATTGAAAGTTTTGATGATAATAAAATATCTGTATCAAAAAGTTATATTTTGAAAAAGTAATATTGAAGTCTTGCTTTATCAAGCCGAGTAGCCGGCTAAATATACTAGCTAGGCTATGGGATATCTCTACTGGGAGTAACAGAAAGGTAGTCATGTTTTAGGGGGTTGTTAAAATAATGTCCCTTATTTTGAACAACTTTCACTAAGAAACCAATTTGATCTGAGCAATTTTATTATTTACTCCTCTTTAAATTTTGGGCCGAGCGATTTACATGGAGCACAAAGAAGGGATTTGGCGAAATTCATCCCCTAAGGGGGGACGATAAGGGGGGAGTGGAACTAGGGATGTGTTAAAATGGCCATTTTACACGAGTTTGCGCGACGCGAGCGAGGTGCGGGCACCTGCTATACTATAATTATTAATTTGAGGCCAAATATGTTAACAAATGTGTTACCATTAGAGAATATGTATTCTTGATCGATGGTTACAACTAAACAAACTCACAGACTGACAGATTCACAATTCACAATTCTTTATTGCACAGAACATTAGAACAATACAATTATACACGAAAGGCAAAGGCGAGCTTATCTCTCAACAGAGATTTCTTCCAGCAAACCTATCAGACAGATTTATAAATTGATGTAACAACATTCATTTTATGTAAAGGAAAACAGTTCTTTCCGGCGAAAAGAAATATGGTGCTTGCACTAAAGAGGTTCATTACCTTTTGATTGGCCCAAAGGTCTTTGCAACCAGGCAATAAAATACAAAAAAAAAAAACTTTTGATTCTTTTTTGAACTTATGCAAAACGAATCTGTCAAGCTTTTTTTGGCTTTGACAGATTCGTTTTTCACGCGGACACCATCTTCGCGGACGCCAGTGAGATAAGCGTAACTAAATAGTTCCACTTTCCGTCGCAGGATATGAGTGGTGGCGCGGTCTCTATTATTGTTCTTAGGATGCGTCACATGGCTGTCATTCGGTTAGAGATGCCCGATCTTATCGATCGAAATAGATCTTTATCCCTTTGAATTGATCCCCGATTTAATCGAGGGGTTTGAATCGATTTGGCAAAGATGGAAAGAATCGGGTCGTATTTAAAAAACATGAAATTAAGGAATTCAGTATTGCCTGAAGTGACGCTAACTTATGATAAGATAATGATTAGGAAAGGAAACAAATATATACATAGATGAAAAATATTTATTAGATGCGACATTATCAAAATTAAATCAGTTAGTACATATCACTACAGGAACATTATAACATACGAACCGACAATGGTCAGAACAAAACATTCAAAATGTCAGAAATAAAAGCCCTATTTCATGAGGGATTACAAAATGTGACACCACATTAGTGGAGTGACTGCATTAGCCACGCAATAAAAGTGGAGGACAAAATGTGCCAACTCGATCCCCTAATTGATTATGTAGTAGAAGAATTTATAATAAATGTAACAGACTCTGAATCTTATGACAGTACATCTGTTTTAGAATAAAACTGTGGTTTTATTTATCCTTATCCTTAAATAGTATAAAATCCTTATACTTACACAGCATAAAATAAATAAATAAATATCTTTATTATTAAGAACATCATCACAATACAATACGTTCATTATCACTAGCAAAACAAAGTCGCTCTCCGCGTCTGTCTGTATATCTGTTTACTCCTAAACCACGTAAACGATTTTTTATTCGGTTTTAAGCATCAGCTAGATATTTTTTCGCGGAAAGTATATTACGCCGATAACGATATTGATGGCTCCGTAGGCGGGTTCGAACCCCGCCCAGGGTAAACATTTGCGTGATGAGCACACATTTGTGTTTGCCTTGTTTCTGACATACAACATTTTTTTTTTCTACAACTGGAATGTCATTTTGACAGTGGCGTTTCATTGTTTACATATTTGGCCCCAAATTAAAAATCCTACTGTAGTAATCTGGGGGCTAGGCAGTGCCCCCGCCAAGACGAGCAAGCAAAGTAATCTGGGGGCGAGGCAGTGCCCCCGCCAAGACGAGCAAGCAAAGCGCTAGGCACTACCTACCTTCTCTCGAAGCGCTTCGTCGATTTTTTTAACCCTCACAACTTGGGTTTAGATTATAGCAGTTGAACAAAATTCTCGGGATATGATGTCAGATATCAGTAGTGAGCTTAATATACATAGAAAGTTCCAATAGCATAGCTCTTATACTTTAGATTTTATTGATATCTAAAACACTCCGATTTCGTCACTGACTCACTCACAGCTCACTCACTGATGATCATCAAAATTCGTAGGGTATTTCCTAAGTCCTAGAAAGCTGAAATTTTCTATGTAATCTAGTATTAGTACAGAAACAACAAAAATTCTAAAACTTGGATTTTTTACTAAACTATGGGATGGAATTTTGTTTAAGACTTCCGCAAATATTGATGCTAGAGGTCTGAAAATGTATATAAGGACTCCTTGTTATAAATAATGAAATTCATATTTAAAATGAAGCACCCCCCACCGTTTAAATTAGGGGATAGAAGTTTGTATACGTTTTCCCATACAAACAGAATTTCGTGCTAAATATCTGAAAATTATACAAGTACACAGATTTCTTAATATACTAGATTACAAATAAGAAAATACGTGTTTCAGGCTTTAAAAAAACATCCCTCAAACCTTTAAAGTAGGGGATAAGGCTCTCGTCAGGTTTCGGAATATTAGTATATAATTATATAAATAATGTTACTACACTTATGTACACAAACAACAAAAAAAATCCAAATCTTGGAATGTTTACCTCCTACCCTAGCTACCCTAGTTTAAGGAGGGTTGGGCATGAAAGTTTGTATGGGACTTCCGTAAATTTTGATGCTAGAGGTCTGAAAATTGATAAAGCAACTTCTTGTTATAAATAATAAAACACATACTTCAGGATTTTTAGTTAATCGCCCTCCACGCTTTAAATTAGGGGATGGATTTAAGGGCGCGCAAACCGCCTAACGTGTACCTGAACATCGGGCTAAGAATGTTGTCAAATCACGAGTTCGGTAGATTAGAGGCCAGTAATACGTTTTTGGATATCCTTTTGTATGCCACTGATCCCTAGACGGCAATTAGGTGGCTAGATGTCATCTTGAACCGCAAGCGAAAAGTCAAGTCTAAAACAGAAATGACAATGCGGAATCCCAATTCCATAGACATATATTACGAATCGGAAAAAGGCAAAGATAGAGATCCTTGTTTCTCTACGGAACCCTAAAAGCGACATAGATTTGTTTATTCAGACAGATAGCATAACGATGACAATTGAGCGGTCGTTCCAAGATATTTACCTTTACAAACTGAAATATCATGTCAATTTGGTTTAGCAAACGTATTTATACAAACGTAGCCGGCTTCGCTGATTTGTTTGGAACTGACACTCAAAGAACATACTATTAATAACAGACAAATACGGCGCAAACATCAAGATTGCGAAAATTATCGCATTTTTCTTCGTAAGAGATAAAACGCGAAATCAATTATGTAAATTAGCTTTTGAAGAGTCTGGTACCGTGCAATTAACGCGGGGGCACATAATACTTAATAGTGGAGGTTGAAAACATGTTGTTTTCTGTCCTAATCAAATACGAACATTCAGTTTCAAACCGATGCGGTTTCACAAAATTCCAAATAAATTGTTGGTAAATTTTACCGTCCATTCATCGTTTTCAGTTGAACTCCTGAAATAATCTACGCAACAGATGTTTGAGCTTTTGACATTCTAAAAATTCAGTTAACATCCTGTCTAGATTGTCTCCTTGTGTTTCCTTACTTTTAACATTAGTTAATTTTTTCTTACTCAGCACTGTGTAGTTCTTTTTTTGTTGCAAATTTTGACATTATGATTATAACCCAAAAATTTATTAATTCATAGTGATTTTCTATTGATAATTTATTTCACACCTACATCATATTTGTTTTATTTAATTTAGGTTTTTTATTTATTTCTTACACTGCTAATTTAAGACAATACCAAAAATATGGGGTTTTTTAAAATCCATTTACTCCACTATAAAAGACTTCTACGGATTTTTGAGTCAATGTTTATTGGGTATATTATACAGATTCTCATTGAAGGAAAACGCGATTGGATTAAATTTTCTCGGCAGATTTTTATTACGAAAATACCTCTCTAAATTGTTTTTTTTTCCTGTAATTCTCAAATCATAACTAATTTAATTCCAGAATTGAATTAAAAATGTGGATATTATGTATTTGTAAACTCTCCTTGAAAATATTCTTGACAAAATAGCGTGGTTATTTTCAAACAATTTTTTTAAGTGGTGTGTTTGCATGTTTGCGCTCTCTTTTTTTCTTATGTGGTAGTAACTAACTCTGCCACTGTCGTTTAGATTCGTGTTCCCGCTTTTACGTATCACCTTAAGGCTAGTATATCGGTAAAATCAGCGACTCGACTTGTGGTGATTGAAATTTTGGACGAAACAATACTAATATAATGTTCATAACAGCTCACACTGCAACATGGCTGTCACGTCAGTCGCAGCGGCAAAACAGTACGAAAATTGTGTTTTATTTAATTTATTCTGTTCTTTTGTCTAAGATTCTCATATATGTAAAAAATAATAAAAAAAATAAAATGTATTTCCTTTCCTTTCTCGTGGTTCGGTCGTGTGTGGGCACATCGAAGGGAGCAAACAATATCAGAATGAAACATTGTTTACGCCAGTATGTAGCGATATTGAAAGATAGCTGAGTATATACGTAATACGCTTAACACCCCTGGTCGTACTGTTTGTGATATGCAGGGATACAAATGTTTCAGTGCCAAGAAATCACAATTTCCTCCGATACAGAAATGAACTAAGAGAGACTATACGCAAGTAAAAACATATTGGGTCTTACCATAATTTAATAGGTAGTTCAAAAAACTAAAACACGCATGTTTTTGTCACGTTAAAACAAATCAAACGAGTCCAAACTCGAGGGGTTTACTAGTAGGCGTTGAAGAGTTCCAATATCCACCTTCAGGTCCCATCATCAGATCAGCTCGATACCCTCACTAATCCAACTACTCACCGAGACGATTCTAAAGAGCCCAAACTCGGTAGGATTACGTTGTTTGATTACAGAGTTCCTGTGACCACCATCCTGCTCCAACATCAGATCAGCGCGATGGTATCATAATATTGCATCGTCACAGAACTTTCATAATTATTCCAAATTTTAGCTCAATCGGAAACTGGGAAGTGGGTCAAATTTAACTTGCAAGATTTGTTTACATAGTTGCTTTATTACTTACCTACCTTAGTTACAGGTGAATTAATAGAAGGGCGTTAAAAATAAACTCCTGTTCAACACATCTTTATAAACAAAAATGTGTAGGATTTGATGTTTGTTTTAAGGTTAAACTATGTGCAATTTTTTTTTGTAGAAACACGGAATGTTTTTAAATAATTAAATAAAACCTTCAGAGGATACAAAAACATAACCAATGAACGGAATTAAAAGTCGATAAGTTGATATATTCAAAGAAAGATTTCGATTAAAATAAGGAGCCGGGGACCCAATCTTCAGATATTGGCATATCCAGGGGGTTAAAAAATCTATTAATGTAAGGGAAAAGCAAATAAAATTTACGACATTCTCCGGTTCGTCGCTCCAAAGTTTCATTTCTTGCAAAATTTGTACGACGTTTATTGAAATAAAACAAAGATTTGTAAGGAGATGATTACGTAAGGATTCAACGTGGTGATAGAGTGAGCACGTGACTAACTGAGATACAAAAAAAAAATACTTTTTATTAAGACTTATATTCTTCTTAATTATATTTTATTAATTATATTTTTCCTTGCAGCCACGTTAACAAACAGCCACGTAAATTTTATTGTCGGCGAACATTAAAACTAACAAAGGTTGGTAATTTAGATCTAGATTTAGGATAGTCACCAATTAACTTATTCGCGTGGAACAGACATAAAAATCCAATAAGGTAAGTGCATAAATAGATTGTACACTATTTATATGTCGTTTGTGTGCAATAAAGAAATTATGAATTGTGTATAAATAGAAGTAAAAGCTTCACGTGGCAAACAAAAGGAGATGCACTAAGCTAAATCAGCACTTGGTATTATCAAACGGGATCAGAGCAATATAAAACAGTGACTTAAAGTAACAAGGTTCATCGACCGAGAGCATCAAACCAAATTGTAGACGCTGCAAGCATTCTAGAACATTCTGGGTAGTCATAAACTCCAGCGAGCTAGCGACAAATATTTCGGGACGCTCGTAAACCGGAGCTCGTTATCTGGTCTCGGCTGAAAAAGAGCTTCTTGCATACCTACTGTAATACCATTGCAATGACAAAGAAATGAAATAACAGCTTAATTTTACCAGGCGTTTTATCTCCGAGCAATACTAGTTTTCCACGATAGAGATTATCGATTTTAGTTTAGCAGTTTAGTTTCCTTCTTTGGAAGTAACTAGTTGATAGAAAGAGTCAAACGGGTATATGGAATCACGATACGCTGTCACTCCGTCTAGCTTAGGAAATGATGAGTGCTCAAAATGGGGGTCTAGATGAAAAAGTCGAAAAGGATGTAAACGTACTGAAAGTCCTCACTGCGGGTTCGATTTCGGTGCTGAGCATGTATGTACCAATGGGATAACAAAATTCGGACGTTCCGTGTATCGGGTGACACGTTCAGGTGTAGGTCCCAGCTACTATCGCTACTTGGCAGTATTTATCGTGAAACCCCGACATCAAGCCGCAGTGAGCCAGAATGATGGAGTATGGCTCAATCTTACTCGTATCCAGGTAAGGCCTGGCCCCCCAGTGGGGGCATTAATGGGCTACATTTGTATATTTATTACTCCTCTCTGTATCACTACATGGCTTATGATAAATCTTAGTTACGAAAAATGAAAAAATCAAAAACATTTTTAAAAAAAGTGTTTTAGTTAGAAACATAATTTCGGTCTCTTTTGTCGATAAAATATTCACCTCTTCAACTCTGTTCGATATCTGCGTAATCTTTATAATGACTTACACTGTATAATGAAATATAGTAGACTTTTCTTATTTTTTCAGACGCTTAAAGTGGCTTACTTTATTAATAGACCGTGAGGATTTGATCGCTGTATCTCGAATACCTATAAATATAATAAGTAAGGAAACAAGACCCTCGTTCGAATGATAACTAGCTACTCTTGCTCTAACGGCTAGGGTTGTCGCTTGATGATTATAAGCTCCGAACAAGTCAACCATAGATGACGAATTAGCATACGTATTTTTTAGAGCAATTTAACACTGTAATTCTTTGGGGTACTTTTTCCTCAGATAAACTGTTTTAAAATTAAAAAGCAATGTATGACAAAAAGGGAGGTAAAACACCTTTTTTTCGGAGCTCATTCATTCACTCACTCACTCACTCACTCAGCTCTCAACGATTGGAAATAGGTAAAAAGTGTACTAAGTGTGTCTGTGTGTGTATAGAATCAAAGTTGCCGAGAATTTAATCAGTTTTCATTATGTGGTACATCTAAATTTCCTATGACGCGTTGTTTTTGAGATGTAAGCAAAAACCAAAAAACGGGTCCTTCTCTGTGCCCTCCAATAGGGCTCATCTGAGAAGGGTCAGGAATTTTAGTATTATTGTCTCCTAACTAGTCCAAACGAAGTCCTAACTGGTCAAACTTTCTGTTTTCGACTTTTTCATCTAGAATCGTTCGTTGACTAGTCTAACCTGTGAGTGCGCTTTTAGTATGGTGCTTATTTGTCATGCGGGGCGCGGGCCGCCATACTGACAGCACCCATAGTCACGGCAATCCCATAGTTCCCTTATACACGGTTACTTTTAGGGTGACATTTAATTAGCTGATCATATTTTGGGGAATGATAGTACCCATCAATATGAACAACTTCCCCCAAGAAACATATGGTCGCAAATGAAAAAAAAATTTCGTCCTTCATTATAACATTGACCCGATCAGCTGACTACAAGTTACTATGCGAGACCCATTTTTTTTCAATTGCGACCACATGTTTCTTGGGGTAAGTTGTTCATAACTATGGTTACTATCATTCCCCAAAATATGGTCAGCTAATTAAATGCCACCCTAAATATAAACATTTACTTCTGGCCCCACGCTAGGATACCCTGTGTCGTGGGAACCAGAAACAGCGACGTCACACACATACAAACATACAAGACCTATTTTTTTTTCTTTACCCCCGGCCGGGGATCGAACCCGGGACCTCTTGCATGGTAGGCAGAGCCACAACCGCTGCGCCACAGAGGTCTTCATACAGGTTCCCATACCCCACCCTGTGTTTCATACAGGTTCCCACATATATATATCAAACATACATATATAATATATGTATATCGGCCAAATGAGCAACCAGGCCTTTCGCATATACGAGGCCATGGCTACTAGTAACATCTAAAGATAACTACTTGCACACACACACACACACACACAAAAGGGATGTTTTAGTCTGTATACTACACAAGCTGATGCCCGCTCAATGTGTAGGGACCCGGGGGGGAGGGAGGGTAGGGAGATCTGACTCCTGGGCATAGGTAATTCCATTTTTTCCCCTCCAACAAAAAAAGGCAATCCCGCGTGTGAGAAACCCGCATGACACAGAAAGCACACTTAAACACGATGCTCTTTTATATCCAAACGAACAGTAGTTTTTGGGCACTAAAGCAAAAGAAGCGTTTTGAAAAAACGCCACTCCATCGGCCACTATACGCATTTTACGCACTTGTGTATTTTCGAAGAGTTTTGAGCGTGAAGGTCTCAGGAAGCAGGGAGGAGCAAGACGAGTGCCTGATGGAATACCAGCGTCATATCGGCATCACCGGAGACCTATTACATCAGATCTTTGACGGGTATACTTTGATTCATGTTTTGTCACGCTCACGGCCATGTCTGACTCTTAAATGCTTTGTTTTCGAATGTTTATAAGATAAAACTTAATTTGAATCCCTACAATATAACGTCAAAATCTATCTATGCATCTGTTTGCATCGGGACTAAAACTGTCACCGTATCTTTACCGAATCCTAATAAGAGGCCATATTGAGGTTCAAATAATTCAATTCAATACATGCCATGACATCGAGGTTTTAGAGCTTACGGACAAGGTTTGAAGAAAATCATATTCCAAATTGAAGTTGGTTCCACCAGCCAGATGGACGGATGACATCATCGTCATAGCTGGTAGACTGAGGATGAGGGAGGCTCAGGGCCGGAGTACATAGCGTGGTAAAGAAGAATTTAGTCTGATCGATGATTGATGCAATTGAAGTTATCACAGGACACTACAGTTGTACAATAATTGTTGGTCAACATTTCCGTTTATTTGCAAGAAACATGGAAATTAACAAACTGAGGTATTGGCGTAAAGTTTCTATGACTATGACTTTAAAAACCACACTACAAAGGTATGCCCCATTGACTGAAACACGTTTAAATCCACCTCGCGGTGCGTGTTAGATAACACTGTGGATATTGTTGTTACCGTTATCTAGTATTGTGTTACCACCCGAAACAGCTTACGGAAACGGAGTCTTAAAATAATACAACGGTTCAACAAATAAAAGGTAAATAAAAAACGGCTTGTGTTTAAACGATTACCAAAAACGCACCTATTTTACTACCAATAAATTCGAAATGACTGCCAGAATGGATAAATGTCCACCAAATTGTGTTTGGATAAATGATCACCAAACTTCTTTTTATGTTTTGTGTACTTAAGTTTATGTTTTAAGTATTTTTTGTTGTTCTTACATGTTCAACCTAACACGAAGGATAAAGGGGGCTTCGCTTCGCTCACCCCCTTTACCCTTCACCTTAGCTACCGCAGTATTTTGCCCTGATATTTTTTGCAACTTTTGGTGTTCATTTATCCATTTTGGGTAGGAAAGAAATATTTTGGTGATTATATTTGTAGCCATAAAAAACTAACAGATGCAGAGGTCACTAGATAACGGTCACATTAAATATCCAGTGTTATATAAACACGCACCACGAGGTGGCTTTCAATTAAAAGTGTCAATGAGTCATACCCTGTAGGGTAAAATTAATTTATTAGAAAATAATCCTCTGCATAATACAGGGCCCAGGGCAGCGGTTAGCCGGCCCTGGTCCCTTAGGCGGCGCCCTGTCTCCCTAACGAAGGCCTTACCTTACATTCCCCAGACAGACAGAATAACTGATCAGGGCAAATTTTCGCAGGGTAACTTGCAATGAGCCCGGTAGTTGCTAGTTCAATCATATTCGTTTTTGAATTTCGTTAATGAAGCATGGAGGCTAAAAACAGGTGGCTTGGATGTTTTCATGTTTGTGACATCGCTGTTTCTGGTTCCCACGTCATAGGGTATCCTAGCGTGGGGCCAGAAGCTACATATGTGGTTCTACGTAAATGTTATGTTGCTGTTATAGGTGATCATATTCGCAACTGACAAACGTTCGTCATTTTGTACGAAAATAAGATTCGTTTTGCTATGTGATGGAAATTGATTGAAGGATAATAAAAGTTGCGCCTGCGATATTATAAACAAATCAAGTTGCTGATCATTGGCATGGCTGTAATTATGTATGGCTTATGTAATACTTTCTCTGAAATTGACATTACAAAATTCATCAAAATTGTACACCCTATTTTATACTAAACTACTTGGGGTCGCATTGCTCCGCTCCGTTTCGCTTCGGCTCCAGTTGTATTATAAAGTTGTGACCTAACAAACCTAACTTTAGTATTCTGACAGGCAGTGACGCAACTAACACGGTTCTGTGAAACTACAGGGAGTACTTGATGTATATTCAGTAAAATAGGCAGACAAAACTTATGATACGTGAACGATATATTAGTTGCCAAGGAGCTCCGTGGTCTAATGGGTTTCACGCTTGCTTCTCACACAGGAGATGCAGGTTCGAATCCTGACCATGTAGCAATGATATAATTAATTTATCTTATGTACATTATCGGATGTTCAGTTCGATGACACGTTAAGCTGTAGGTCCCGGCTACCATCGCTAGTGATAGTGGTCGTAAAACCCCTCCAACATCCCGCCCTGAGCCAGCGTGGTGGAGTATGGCTCAATCTTACTCGTATCCGGGCAAAGGCCTGCGCCCCTCGGTGGGGACATTAATTGGCTACATTTATATATTAGTTGCCAGTATGTAATTGCAGCTCAAATCACAAAAACGTAAATATTCACGATCGATTCTGGCCCGCGAGAGAAGCGAGCATGTTCGCCGCGTGTGTGGCCAGGGTCAAGGCCTATAGACCTTGACCGCCGGCGTCTGCGCAGAAGCCGGCGCGCTATCGCGACTTACAGAACGATATAAACATTTTACGAGCGCCCGCTGGATGAAAATTGTGCGCGCGGTTCTAAGTGGATAGGTCCTGAGGGGTTGAGACATACGCTAGTTATAGGCATGGCTCTAAAGGAACTCTGAGAGACCCTTCACGCATTGCGATTTCTGAAGCCTTCTTATGACTTTTTGATATCAATCGACAAATCAGTAATTCTGCCTATATGATGTAATTCTGTCATGTCAATGTAGGAAAACTTGACCAATCAGAACATCGCATAAACTAACAAAGTCGCAATAAAAGACAGCTCTTGTGAAATAATCGTGTTGTGATACGGTATTTGACTGCAAGTCAAAATATATACTTTTTATGAACTGCCGAAACGGTAATTTTGTTCACGAGTTCTATGTAATACTAGCATGTGACGTCATAGTCAAATGCTGTCTTATTAACACAAAATTGAGTTTATGAAATAAAACTAACGTAAATATACAATTTTGGTATTGTCAAAGGTTTTCGTTGAAATAGGTTCAGCTTGAGACACGTTTCTACATTTATTGGACTGTCTTGTCAAATAACGTATTAGTAATTTATTCAAAAGGCTGATGAGGCTACAGAACACGAGCCGCGATCGCATAAACATTTACACACAGGCACATACATTGCTTCTGGCCCCACACTAGAATACCATGTGTCGTGGGTACCAGACACAGCGACGTCACACACACATATAAACATACAAGGCCTGTTTTATTTTTCTCTTTATCCCCAGCCGGGGATCCAACCCGGGACCTCTCGCATGGTAGTCAGAACCACAACCGCTGCGCCACAGAGGTCGTCAACTGTAATTCTGACATCAAGGAATTTCTATCTGTGGCGTCCTAAGCAACGTATGTGCCTGTATATAAATGTTTTTTATTATTACATAATAGCGCGGCTGATTGGTCGATTTTTCAATACGATAGATCTCAGAGTTACATAATAACGCTACGGATTGCATACATACACCTATACAAAACCGAATAACGCTGTAACAGCAAAACTATTCGTCTGTTTATTACTAGGTCTATTTCCAGGATTAAGCTGATACGACAAATATTTGGGGTTTTTTCGAATCCATTTACTCCACCACAAAGTCATCTACAGATTTGATTTTTTGGTTAACGTTTATTGAGTATTTGATTAAAATTCTCACAGAAGGAAAACGCGATTGAGTGGATTTTCTGGATATAATTTAATTGAGAAAAGACCTCTTTTTTTTCCTGTAATTCTGAAATCCTAACTAATTTCATTGCAGAATTGCACTCAAAATGTGGATATTATGTATTAGTAAACTCTCCTTGAAAATAATTTTGACAAAATAGCGAAGTTTATTTTTAAACAATTTTTATGTGGTTTGGCGCTACGTTATGTAATTTTTCCCCGATTCCGTCCCTCTCACACTGCGGGTCTTTCCGCCTGGAGTAACGGGGACCTTTGCACGGACGAGGTATCGCCTTAACCGAATCATCCAGAAGGCTCCAAGGAAAAGTGTAACTATCCGAGGATATGAAACTTCCGGCTGTGCCTAACGACATCAGCGCAAGGCGACAACTTGCGTGGGGACTCGTAGCTTCGACGTGGTTTCTAACTCGATTCGTTTTTGGAGTAATTTCTTATTAGGTGCTGTGTGAATTTGTGATTATTTATGTGATATGTAGAAAATCCTTCAACTGTTAGTCCGTTACATATTATATAAATGTTACTCCCCACATTTATAGAAGGAAAATATTAAACTACAAATCAAAAATACTGATTTGCACAGCAAATATCAGGGCAAAAACATAAGCATAAACCCTCTTTACTGCGTACAAAAACCGCACGTTACGATCAGCATAATGTTAAACTACTTGGTAAAAACTCATTTCTTATCTGAAAAATTACACATTATGACCATAATGTGTAATTTTTCTACATATTATGACAGTCAAACATGCGGTTCCTGAACACATCAAAGAGAGCTTATGATATGTATGTAGATAAACGAGTGATGTAACTATACATAATTAGTTATTAAAACTCTCGAGTGATATTATTATGAAACTCGCCCCACTCTCGAATATTAATGCCCTCCATTATGTAGCAGTCACATAAACTAGTATAAAACATAAAAAAGGTTTTTGCAAGTCAGTATTTTTGATGTGCGATAAAATACTATCCTTTATAGAATATGTAACGGACGAACAGTTGAAGGCTTTTTAAAAGCAGATTGTTTTAATGCGGTTTTAAACATAGCAGTTATGTTAACAATAAAGTTGTATTAAAGAACCTTAATTGGTCAGTGTACATTATGCGGACGTTCTAACGGTGATAGAAAGCATCGTGAATCTCCAATCTCCATAGCTGCCACGATGGGCTAGACCCCTGTCACGCCAAATGGAGTATCGAATAACTGGCTAAAAGTGGGCACAATTGTGCTTCTGCCACTCCGTATGGGAGAAGGCGTGACGCTGTGTTATGTTAATGCCACCTATGCCCGCCTTTCCTCCCGCTTGGTGGCGCTGTCGATGTTGGAACCAAAGAGTTTCACTCATCGGAGGTTAGGTACATAACGTCACGTGATCTTTCAAAAACAGATGTCACTGGCAAATTAACCTCAAAATGAGGTTAGGATGCCCTATATTACAAGAAGTAAATAGGATTTGACGACTTTGATAGATGACCGCCTCCTCACAACAGCGCCATCTGTAATAGCCATTAGTCAGTGGAAAACTTAATAAAACGATAATCATGTAAATTAATTATATTTAATAACAAGAATTTTCTGTAGTGAGTAGCGGATTGCACAAAATTGCGGGCGCAGTAAACAAAACGACATTCTTGACATAATAATTATGTGTTTTCTTTTTTTCGTCCATCGGTACAGGCAGCCTGAGGCAGCCGACCATACAGCCAATTCTTATTTATTTACTCGGTTTTTATAAGGGTTCCGTACCCGAAGGGTGCCAAACAGGACCCTATTACTAAGACTTCGCTGTGCGTCCGCTTGTCTGTCCGTCTGTCACCAGGCTATATCTCATGAACCATGATAGTTAGACAGTTAAATTAAAATAAAACAAACATTTAAGGGGGACTCCCATACAACAGACATTTTTTTTGTGCCGTTTTAATAGATAATGGTACGGTACCCTTCGTGCGCGAGTACGACTCGCACTTGGCCGTATTTTTTTATGTATGTGGTTCCTGTATTTACTTCTAGCGCGTGTATTTTTTACACTTGTGCTCGCTAAGGCTTCGCATCGTCGCTTATCTAGCACTTCGGTATGACGTGCACGCACACAGCAACACGGCGACGCGGCGACACCGGATAAACTTAAACAAAAGACCACAAGTGCCAATCGAGTCGTTCCTCGAGCCGCAAATAGCTTGTCGTTTTCGCAGGGACATGCCGTATTTGCTATTACACAATAGTGCTAACGAAAACCTGTATTTACCGCGATTTCAACTCGGTTGTTGGTATTCTGTTGATCAGCCGAAACGCTTCGACCTCGGAGCGAGTCAAAGAATCTTTAATAGCAACAAATATAATGACCACCAAAATATTTTTTTCCTACCCAAAATGGCTAAATGATCACCAAAATTTGCAGAAAATATCAGGGAAAAATATTGCGGTAGCTTAGGTGAAGGGGGGGTGAACGAAGCGAAGCCCCCTTTATCCTTCGTGTTAGGTTGAACATGTAAGAACAACAAAAAATACTTAAAACATAAACTTAAGTACACAAAACATAAAAAGAAGTTTGGTGATCATTTATCCAAACACAATTTGGTGGACATCCATCCATTTTGGCAGTCATTTCGAATTTATTGGTAGTGAAATAGGTGCATTTTTGGTAATCGTTAAAACACAAGCCTTACACAATAGTGCTAACGAAAACCTGTATTTACCGCGATTTCAACTCGGTGGTTGATATTCTGTTGATCTGCCGAGACGCTTCGACCTCGGAGCGAGTCAGGGATCTTTAAACCGAATGTTTTACAACTTATTTTCAGCGCATGCAGCAGCCGTGGTATCTCGGCTGCGGCTTCAGGAATTTTATAATGTTACCTTTCTTAATTTAGTTCGAATGAATTGTTTCGTTGAGCCATGAAGCAGCTTTTTGCTCAACTCACAAAGGGACATGACTGAATTGGCATACAGTGAACCAATAATTCGAAATAGAGGTGCCCCCATGTTTTGCCATAGCAATGTAGGATATTATTTAGGGTAAAATAAAACCATTAAAAAAAAATGAATTGATTCCATCCTTTCAGCAGAGCAGTGAGAATCGTCATCGCACCTCTTTTCAGCGACTTCAATTATGATCGATTTTGGTCATACTTCAGAAGTGGTCCCATATAAATTTTATGAAAATTAATTTAGCGTTTTTTGAAAAAAAACAACAAAAACAAAAAAATTTACACATATGACGTTTCGGTTTGTGGTTTCCTTCAGCAAAAGTTTTGCATCCCAACCGGGGACGAAGAAATACGGCTTGAACTTGAAGTTGGTTTTTTAAGTTTTTAACTTGGTGAATTATTATTCACCCGTAATGTCAGCTGCATCTGTGAACGATCAACACTTAAAACCGAATAAAACGATCGAATTTCACTGCCATTTTCATCTGACGACATGAAACGGTAACAAAAGCAGAAATAAGGAAGTTTGTTCCTAATTTGCTAACAGGCGGTGGTTTATGGCCCTCGTAAAGATACAATCGATGGTCGATATTCGTGAGGCGTTTGCGATGCGATTTATCTACCTACCTCACGATTATTACTTTATTGGATAAATATGGGTAGATTCATATCTTTATTAGCATTTCAACGCATTTTACAAAGCACCGAGCAAAAGATAATAGAAGTTTATGTGACTGATACATAATGGAGGGGATTAAAACTCGAGAGATAATAATGTCACTCGAGAATTTTAATGCCTAATTAAGTAATTATGTACAGTTACATACACTAGTTTATCTACACACATATGATAAGCTCTCTTTGATGTGTTCAGGAACCGCATGTTCGATCGGAATTGTGGCATTGATCATTGCTCTGCACTTGTTTAGCTTGTTCAGTAGTACAAACTTCACAGACAAACTCGGCGTTCGAAATTTGAATATGTCGATTTTGCGGTTATTTCAGGACAAATTTAATACGGCAATTTGTGAATCTAAATTTATCATAATAAAACAGTTTTTTAGCCATAAACAATTCGCAAACTATCGTCCTTGATCTGACGTAACTTTAAAAAACAACAACCTGTATAGGTCGACAGGGGACCAAGACAACCAGAACGTAGAACATTAAGGCTATTTAAAGAGGATACTAAAGAAAGGAATTTTATCGCGAATTTTTATGCTGGAAAAATGTGTCTTTCAAGACAGTAAAATCTTAGTACGCCGGGTACGGACACGGTAGTATCCTCGGGACAATATGACGTAAAAGCCGGTAACAATTTAAAGGGTCGTTAAATTCTACTTCACAATGTTACACTAAGTAACATGCACTTACATTTTTTAATTGCGTATACTGGGATTTATTTAAATACACTCAAAAAGCGTCTTTATTACCTTGAACGAGTATATAAATATGAGCTGGCAATTGGCACAGACAAATATTAGTGAAGTGTACAGCCAAGCCCCATAGTAAAGATTGATGCGCGGACGGCGGAGTACGTAGTAATACTACACTCTTTCGCGCGACTAGGAATTTAATGTTTAATTTAACGCAACATTTACACAAACATGGCCTCACACTAGGATGCCCTGTGTCGTGGGAACCAGAAATAGCGACGTCACGAACAAATAAATCTCCAAGACTGTTTGAAAAAAGAAATATTTTTTTTTCTTCCTCCACAGCAACCGGGACCACTCGCTTGGGAAGCACGGTCTCGGCCGTTACACCACAGAGGTCGTAAATATATGTAAATATCATACACCTCTTAGAGTAACCGATACTGAATTGAATTCGGTGCAATTAAAAATCGTAGATTTAATACAATTTACTTTTATAACCTTCCATTCTTAAACCGACACATAACCATTACAGAAATCCCACAAACCCGATTATCAATGTAAATAGTTCGTTTGATCCTAACCACGAAAAACAGCCCGTTTTTAACCCGACTTTAGGCTCTCCGCACATGGGGCTACGCAACGATGACGCGTCAGTGACTCGAATTTAATTTAATTTAATGTATTCATATTGTACAGGAGATGGACAAACAAGAGTTTTTTTTCTTTTGAAACCGCATCAATTATGCCTCAATACTTTGAGGGAAGCCCTCATTCTGGCTGCTGCAGCGCGCCCTGGTGGTCTATTACCGTAACACATATCGAAGAACCTGCTCTGAAATTATAGCAGTTTAATGCAAAAATCCGCAACGAAATCGGTCCAGTAGTTTTCCAGGAAAATGGTAACACACACACATACAAACTACCTATAAACCCAAACTCACATTTCCTTTCCCTTCCGTCCGTCGTCGTAGGTAGAAAAGCCCAAAGTCGACGCAATTGACGTATATCAAAGCAAATATAGGTCCCCCTTTTCTGGTAAAAAAGCGTGAACAGTATGTAAGGTAGACTCTTACAGTGATCGAAAGCTACCCACATTGCACGACTCTGGTTATTTCTTTACCAGTAAGTACCAGTAAGTGCAACACTTGTAAAAATTACTAACATCGCAACCAAAATCATGTTCAGTACGGGCTTTTATGGGTCTGGGGTGCGTCTTATTGCACTGTTTATCTATATGACCGATCCAGTTACTCGAATTATGTTAGAAAAAGAGATACAGAGATGATAAGAAAAGAATGGCCGAAAGGGATTCGGAGGTATTTGTAAAAAAAATGTACGACGAAATAGCTAAGGGACGGGAGACAAGTTCAATGAGATAACTCGTTTTTTTTTTAAATTATCATATGGAATGCCGATGAGCATTCCGTGCTGTAATTATTTACCCGACTACAGCGAAGCAGAAGAAGGAGGAGTAAGTGTTTGACTGGTATGTATGTGAGGTGCAGCATTTCCTTTTAGATGCAGAGCTCATCGATTATTTCCGAAAGCAATCGAACTAGTCCTACTGTCCTTCTCTGCACGAACTTTTATCAGCTGGTTTAAAAAAAAAATACATATGTTTATTCGATACAGCAGAACATCTAAACTACTTGTCAGGATTTGACATTTGATCGTCCACTGCCTGGCTATGCGACGTCTAGAGTGACATGAATTAAAAAAAAGATTTTATTTAGGTCCGTTTTGGGCATCAAATTAAAGGGCTTTATTAGCACATTTCAAATATACACAGTCAGGTCATAAGTTCTGTCACACAATAAAAACTTTTGAATTTAGAACGCTGGCCACAAAAAAGTTTATTGAATTCGAATTTCGAATTTTTCATGAAAATAAAAAATGTGTACTTTTTAGAATTTTTCTCATTTTTAAATAAGGAGTGGACACTTAAAGAAGACCGTGTCGCAGTTATTGCGTTGCATCGTTGCGGTTACGCGCCAATTCAGATTTTCGACTCACTGAAAAATTTGAATATAACCAAAATATTCGTTTATCGTACCATAAAACGATACAATGAAGACTCTAGTGTCGATGACAGGTCAAGAAGTGGTCGCCCTCGCTCTGTTAGGACTCCAGCAGTGATAAAAGCTGTGAAGGCGCGAATTCAAAGAAATCCCATACGTAAGCAGAAACTGTTGGCCCTTCAGATGGGGTTAAGCAGGACCACGGTGAAAAGGGTGTTAAATAAAGACTTAGGGCTTAGGGCATATCGAAGAAAAACAGGACATCGTTTGGACGCTCGTTTAATGGACCTGAGACTGAAGAGATGCCGCGCTTTGTTGAAGCGGTACGCGGGAAAAAAGCATCGGGAAATTCTTTTTTCGGATGAAAAAATTTTCACCGTGGAAGAGAGCTACAACAAACAAAATGATAAGGTGTACGCACACAGCAGTGAAGAAGCGAGCAACCGTATTCCGCGTGTCCAACGAGGTCATTTTCCATCCTCGCTCATGGTTTGGTTGGGAGTCTCTTATTGGGGCTTAACTGAGGTACATTTTTGTGAGAAAGGCGTAAAAACGAATGCAGTTGTGTATCAAAATACAGTCCTCAAGAACCTTGTGGAACCTGTTTCTCATACCATGTTTAATAACAGGCACTGGGTATTCCAACAAGATTCTGCGCCAGCTCATAGAGCGAAAAGCACACAAGACTGGCTGGCGGCGCGTGAAATCGACTTCATCCGGCACGAAGACTGGCCCTCCTCCAGTCCAGATTTGAGTCCGTTAGATTACAAGATATGGCAACACTTGGAGGAAAAGGCCTGCTCAAAGCCTCATCCTGATTTGGAGTCACTCAAGGCATCCTTGATTAAGGCAGCCGCCGATATTGACATGGACCTCGTTCGTGCTGCGATAGACGACTGGCCGCGCAGAATAAAGGCCTGTTTTCAAAATCGCGGGGGTCATTTTGAATAAACTTTATTACCATAAGAATCTATGTTTTATTAAGTTCATTTTGCTATATAAATGTTTACATAAATAATAAACATGTCTAAATTATTTCATATTGCACATGTGACAGAACTTATGACCTGACTATGTATATTAGCAGTACGGTACAGTTCAGAACTTATCGATAGTTTGCAAACTAACGAGGAAAAACGTTACATTATAAACTAACGGTTTTGACAATCTTATGGTGACATATATATGTCATGGACCAAGTGATAAATCCGGGCATTATGAAAAATGCCCCGACAAATCCGGGCATTATGCAAAATGCCCCGACATTATGAATAATGACAAACTACTTTAGGCAAAGTGAATAATTATAACTTGCTTATTCATTGATCACTTTGCCCAGACATTATGAATGCCATGTGGGTTTCGGGCAATGTGATAACACAGATACTATCAGGGAAAACACTGCGGTAGCTTAGGTGAAGGGTAAAGGGGGTGAGTGAAGCGAAGCCCCCTTGATCCTTCGTGTTTATTTAATTATTTTTATTTATTTATTTATCCATTAACAATATACATTGTGTCTGAAATCACTTAATGTCAAAATTATTACTAAATTTAATGAACATTGAGCACAATAAATCAATAATTTAAATTAATGTTTACAAGTTGTCATACTGTGTTGTTGTTATGTTATTGTATACAGGGTGACTGGTAAGTTGACCTACATACATTGGGAGATGATTGCACGGATCAAAACCAACCATTGTTACTATGAAACACCCTACCCGAAAATTTACCGTTTTCGAGTTAGGGCTTTTCAACATATTTCGCACCAATTTTCCTAATCTAGGTGATTAAGTCCAGGTATTTTGCTGGTATTAGGCAAAAATAGAGTTAATTTAATATTTAGAAACCAAAAATGAACCGACCACAGCAAAAAAAACCTATAATACAGGCTTATGGTGAAAACCGAATATCGCATTTTTACTTAATGGGTTGACTTTGAAGCAGTGTCACCAAAAAAAAAAAACTAGTAACTGTTTGTGCAAACAAAACCTAAAACATCTCCAGTTCTCTAGCTATTCAATGAAGTACAATAGTCAAATAAAATGTTTATTATTCTTGGGAAAATTGGGCGACAAATTAGATAAGGTAGCGGGCTCTAAGATGACCGGTGATTTAAAAAAAAAGGTTTTAAGATGTTGTAAGGGCAAAATTATTTTATTTTTATCGCCCGATGTCCAAAAGGGGGTGTTATAAGTTTGAAGCGTCTGTCAGTCTGTCGGTCTGTCTGTCTGTATGCCTGTCCGTGGCACTCTAGAAGTCAAACAGGTGGACGAATTATGATGCCGTTTTCTGTAAATAAAAGTAGACATCTCTGCGGTGGTTCTTAGATATGTTTTGTTAAAATCGGTTAAGCCGTTCGAAAGGAATAGTGGTCAAACGAATGGACTGATTTTGATGCGGTTTTCTGTAAATGGCAGTAGACTTCTGGTGATGAACATCAAAACAGGTCATTTCATGGGGAAAATGCATTACAGAACAGCTGATGTGAAAAAGTTTTATCATTTAAAATAATCCAAAAATTAATGAGGCCGAGACGAAAAGAAAAGTTTTGACATAAAAATTAAGGAAAATTATGTTTTCTTCGAAATTTGAATTTTCAGTACTCTAGATAACGTCTGTCAATTACTGGACTGGATAGTCCACGGATACTTCCTTACGAGGTCCTTACGCGTACTATCGTAACTTGTGCTGTGCGTACCGTAATACCTTCCTCCCTGAGCTAACATTTTCTTTCATCGCGACTTTGCTTGTTTTGTGGACTTTTGAATCTTCTCCTGTACTGTGACCTGGCTGTGTAACTAGGACTTCGACTTGCTTGTGATTTGGATTGTGATATTTTGGTTCACGATGCCGGTGTTTTCTAATGAAGAATATGCTGATATTCTTATGTGTTACGGGTTGTGTCAAGGGAATTCTCGAGCAGCAAGGGCAGAGTATGTGCAACGTTATCAAGGTCGTCGAGTGCCAGATGTGTCTGTGTTTGATGGTGCTTACCGACGACTAAGAGAAACTGGCTCGGTGCAACTACGAAATACGGATATGGGTAGACCACGTGTGTATGACGTCAACGTGGAAGACGAAATACAAAGATGTTTCCAAGAGGATCCTACGACATCTACACGTGTTGTTGCTCAACAGCTTGGCGTCTCACAGTGGAAAGTATGGTTCACTATGCACACTGCTGGAAACTATCCTTACCACTATACGCCAGTTCACGTGATAGAAGAAGGTGATCCAATTCGACGCATGGATTTCAGTCGCTTTATGCTAAATGCAGATGCCGAAGATGCGGACTTTTTAAAAAGAATATTGTGGACAGACGAATGTAAATTTGATAAAGATGGCATATCAAACTATCATAATGCTCACTATTGGGCTCCTAAAACGCTACGGAATCTAAATAAGAAGAGAGTGAAAGGATCACAGCGAAGATTCAGTGTGAACGTCTGGATGGGAATTATAAATAACCATTTAATTGGACCTGTTTTCTTGCCTCAAAATTTAAATGGTGAAAGGTACCAGACATTTTTGACATCGGAATTACATGATTTATTAGATGATTTACCGCTCGCACTGATAAGAGACATGTGGTATCAACACGACGGCTGTCCAGCTCACTACTTTGGGGGCGTCCGGGATTGGCTGAATGAAAATTTCCCAGACAGATGGATCGGGAGAGGAGGTCCACTACCATGGCCTGCAAGGTGTCCAGACCTAACCCCGATGGATTATTACTTATGGGGACACATGAAGAGTATCTTGTACCAAGATGGTCATCCTGTCGCAAATGTAGACATTTTGAAACAAAGGATTATTGACGCATCTGAAAAAATGAGAAGGCAGCTCACAACCAGAGCAGTCAAAAATGAATTGAGAACTAGGTTACGAAATTGTATTAGGAACATGGGTGGTCATGTTGAACATGAATTGTAAAGATAATACCCCCCCCCCCCTGACTTAATGTATCTTAACAAAACGTATCTAAGAACCAACGCAGAGATGTCTTCTTTTATTTACAGAAAACGGCATCATAATTCGTCCACCTGTTTGACTTCTAGAGTGCCACGGACAGGCATACAGACAGACAGACCGACAGACATAATGACAGACGCTTCAAACTTATAACACCCCCTTTTGGACATCGGGCGATAAAAATAAAATAATTTTGCCCTTACAACATCTTAAAACCCTTTTTTTAAATCACCGGTCATCTTAGAGTCCGCTACCTTATCTACTTTGTCGCCCAATTTTCCCAAGAATAATAAACATTTTATTTGACTATTGTACTTCATTGAATAGCTAGAGAACTGGAGATGTTTTAGGTTTTGTTTGCACAAACAGTTACTGTTTTTTTTTTTTTTGGTGACACTGCTTCAAAGTCAACCCATTAAGTAAACATGCGATATTCGGTTTTCACCATAAGCCTGTATTATAGTTTTTTTTTGCTGTGGTCGGTTCTTTTTTGTTTCTAAATATTAAATTAACTCTATTTTTACCTAATACCAGCAAAATACCTGGACTTAATCACCTAGATTAGGAAAATTGATGCGAAATATGTTGAAAATTGGGATTTTTCCTCGAAAATCTTTAAAGGCCCCTAACAAGAAAACGGTAAATTTTCGGGTAGGGTGTATAGTAACAATGGTTGGTTTTGATCCGTGAAAGCATCTCCCAACGTATGTAGGTCGACTTATCAGTCATCCTGTATAGTTCAAACCTTACTAACAATTACGTTCAGCATAAAAGTCATTAATGTCATGAAAAGATTTTGCCATCTAATATTTTTTAAGTTTTCCTTGAAACATCTTCGTTTTATCAATTATTTTCAATTTATTCGTTAATGAATTATACAATTTTATGGACTGATAAAGAACATTTTGCTTGGCAATGTTTAGGCGAGGTTGAATTGACTCAATTTTAATGTCCTGCCTCCTGTATGTGTTTCTTAAATGGTTCTGCATCGGATATTCTAGGTCACTCAGGTGTTTACTCAGGGTAGACAGTAGTATAAGTATGTAGAGTCTAGGGACAGTTAATACGCCAAACTTCAAAAAGTATTATTTACATGAGATCCACTGAGGAACTCTAGCTAATACTCTGATTGCTCTCTTTTGAATCCTAAAGGCACTAAGAATATTGCGTTGATAGCTGTTACCCCAAAATTTTATACTGTATCTTAACTTAGATTCTACTAATGCAAAATACACTGCTAAGCTCTTCATAGCAAAACAAGCAGAACTAATGGATTTTACAATCGCTTCCACCTCTTCCTTCCAGTTAAGATTTTCATCAATGTGAACCCCTAAAAACTTTACTGACTTAACGACATTAACTTTCTCATTATTATAAACTATGTCCAAGGTCTCAGTGTTTCTTGCGGTTGTTTTAAAAAGTATTATTTTCCTTTTTAAAAATATTATTTTAATTCTAGATTATTGTGCATGAACCAATCCTTGAAACAAGCCAGAACAAAATTTACTCTTCTCTCAAGATCGACTTTATTGGTTGCCGAAGTTATTGCATTGGTATCATCAGCAAATAGGACTAAGTTAGTGTCTATTGAGTTATTGATGATAGCATTTTCCAAATCATTTATGAAAACCACAAAGAAGATGTGTCCCAGTATTGATCCTTTTGGTACACCTCTTCTTATTTACTAACTAAGCTAGAAGAAGCTACTTGTTCTTTCATTTTACTAATTGATCTGACTTCAACAAACTGGTATCTATTTTGCAAATAGCTTCGAATTAGTTTTATGGGCTGTCCTCTTACGCCATAGTGTTCTAATTTCTTAATGAGAAGTTCATGATCAACTGTATCAAATGCTGCACTTAGATCTAAAAATAATGCTGCAACTTTCTGTTTTCTATCCAGGTTTGTAAGCACATCACTAAGTAGTGCCTCTATTGCATCTGCTGTACTAACGCCTATTCTATAACCAAATTGCCTTGCGCTAAGAATTTTGTGCTTATTTAAGTGTACAACTAGAGCATTCTTAATCAACTTTTCAAAAATCTTTGACAAAATTGGTAATAAAGATATGGGCCTGTAATTAGCAGAATCTGTTTTTGAACCCTTTTTAAATATCGGTAAAATCCTAGCAATCTTTAGCTGGTCAGGAAACGTACTAGTTTCAATGCTCTTATTGTAAAAAGCTGCTAGAGGATGGGCTAAGATATCAATATTATCCTTTGTAACCGTTATTGGCAATTCATCTACTCCAGATGAATTTTTGGCCTGCATCTTGTTAACAATTTTAGTGATATCATAGGCAGTCACAGTATTTATGACTAAATTTTCATCAACTCTATCTGTATTCTCATACAAATAATGCAACGTCTTGCTAGCATTCACTGTGTTATTCTTATTTGATTTATCAAATTCCTTTGAAAAAATATCCGCAATATCCTCAGGCTTGTCTATTATTTGTTCATCAGCTTTTAGAAGCAGCTTTTTATTATTATTATTATTAGCATGTTTTGATTTATTTCTATGGCGATTCACAATAGTCCATATAGATTTTGTAGAGTAGTTAGTTTTCCTCAGTTCAGTGTTAACATTATTCCTTTACGCTGTTCTTAAAACTCGCTAACTAAATAAGAGACAACAGATTTATGACATGTTTGGAGGTCCGCTGTTTTCAAAAACCGTTTCATAACACTAGACACCTTTATTCCTCTAGAAATCCAATTCACTTTCTTCCTATTTCTCAAATATTGTGTTTTATGTATTTTCTTAAAACATTTGTTGTGTATTTCTTTAATAGTTTTTAAGAATGAATTAGTACCTATATCTAATAATTGATGATTCAATAAATTTTAATTTATTAATTTTACTATAAGTTCTTTTCTCTGTCTCTCTGTGTCTCTCTCTGTTAGGTTGAACATGTAAGAACAACAACGAAGGAGCGTATTGTTCGTTCGGTGGTTATTCCCTGGTTCCCTGCTCTTTAGAACGCTATGCATTACCAGGCGGGTTTAGTTGTCTTGTTTGTAACATACTACCTATGGTGCCACATTTGCTGTAGGCTGTATGTAAAAGTTTATGTGTCTGGCCGTGGCCTCTGAGATAAATAAATTAAGATTCTATTAAAACAAAACCAAATTAATAATATGAAAGTGTAATTTTCACCGGCAACAACAGGAAACAGGTTATCGTAGTACTTACGTAACAGGGACCAAAATGGATCCGTATCCCGTTAGCTTTGAATTTGATATCCGATCAACATAAACATGAATAGGAAGCTATAACATTTAGTCAAACTAAAATGCGAAAAAAGCCGAAAAACCACAGTCATACAATTTATCAAGTCGTTAGTTTAAGTCTATCTTGTAATTATGTTCTACTCTGTAATATATATAATGATATCTGTGACAGCTGTCATCAAAATCACACCTGTCAAATACCGTAACCGCTGTGACGGTGAAATGTATAGGAGACAAATATTATACTTTATACGCGAATAGTGATGTCCTAGGGTCAACGTAAAACAAGGCAAGTTATCGATCTTTAAGAAATGAATTTATAATATAATAGTGTGGGTAAAAAGATTCGAGATTAGAATTTTTATAAGGAAAATAACAAGGTTGATTTAATTGAATACTCCATAATTATGTCAAATGAAAACTATCTTATCCGAGCAATCGGTCGCAAATAGTCCCAAAGACCAGAAGATTGGAAGAAAGTCGTCGAAAAAACTAAACAAAATATGCAAAAAGATTGGAAGCGCGATGTACAATTTGACATTTGTATATTATTGCACTCAGGAACTGGTTTTAAATCCGCAAGATTGCTTCAGTGACTGCGAATCAAAATTTTTTTTTGTTTTCTATTTAAGATGATAACTTTTCAACCTCTGATCTGATTGTAATAAAATATTGAACCACCGCAATGAAGTTAACTACCGACTACAAAAAACCGCATTAAATTCCGTCCACTCGTTTGACCGCTGTTCCTGGTTAAGCTGATAACTTTCGAACTACTGAACCGAATTTGACAAAACATATCTAAGAACCATCAATCAAGTCTCCTACGAATTATCAAAACACCATTGCAGTGAAATCTACTATCAACTACAAAAACTCCATTAATAGTAGATAGATTAAAAAACTAAAAAACTCGCATGTATCTGTCACGTTAAAACAAATCAAACAACTCCAAACTCGAGGGGTTTGCTAGTAGCCGTTGGAGAATTCCCCTATCCACCTTCAGGTCCCATCATCAGATCAGCTCGATACCCTCACTAATCCAACTACTTACCAAGACGATTCTAAAGAGCCCAAACTCGGTAGGATTGCATCATTTGATTACAGAGTTCCTGTGACCACCATCCGGCTCCATCATCAGATCAGCTCGATGGTATCATAATATTGCATTATCACCGAACTTACATAATTATTCAATATTTTAGCTCGATCGAAAACCGGGAAGTGGGTCGAATTTAACTTGGAAGATTTGTTGACATAGTTACTTACTTCCTTAGTTACGTGAACCTAATTTTTATTAGATATAGATAAAGCTTGTTATAATCCGACCGCCCGTTTGAGTGCTAGGGTGCCACGGACAGACGTACAGAAATACCGACATACCTAAAACTTATCAAACCCCTCTTTTGGTCGTCGGAGGTAAAAAAGGGATTAATTAATCCATCAGTGGAGTTACGCAAATGGAGTATTGCATACTATCTAAATACAAGAAAATAGATATACTAGGAAAACGCGAGATGCTGTATTAGTTTTGTTTTTAGCCAGTTGGAGATTCTGCCGCTGACGAAATTGGTCCACTGTAGAAACTACAGCTTGATTACAAACGGTTTAAAAGTATGCTGTCTATCAAATACCACGTGATGGCCCTATTATCTAAGTAAAATACTCGTAAACAAACAATTTAATACGCATTATTGTTTTTGCCTCCCGCGGTTGAGAAAATGCAGCTGGCATGTGGGACGGTGCCAATCGGTGCCAAAATAACAACTTAGTGTCTATTGGGTCCTAAAATAGACATGCAAGTTGAACATTTTGAATAGTTTGTCAGTCGTAACAGATCGACACATCGGAATGCATTTTTATAGATGCAAATGCAGTATATACTCATAATTAAGAGCTATGAAGTTTCCTAGTAGGTACACAGAAATGAGCCAATAATAACAATAAGGCATCAGATATCGTTCAGAAACGAAGGGACTCATTCATCATTAATCTATTCTATTTCTGAAGATAATAACGCGTGCTGCCATCTAGCAGGTCGTAAATGCAATATGTCACCAACTTTATTACGCTTTTCAGTTGAGCAAAGCGCCAGTTAGTGCTAAAGAATTTCAACAGAGGCCGCTTATGTTAAACAATACCACAGATACATTTTGGGCCGAGCGATTGGTTGCACTCCACTGCACATCTTCCTATTACACTTGTAAGCTGACGCAAATTTTGTTGGCGTCTGAATGCCGCCTGGAGGAGATAGCGGCGCATGAGTACAAGAGAGATGCATATAGAGGTGAGAGTGAGAGGTGGCAGTTAGCTCACACGCCAAGAAAGAAGGTAAAGGGTTCTCACGGGACTTGAACTGTTGTGCCAGGGACGCGCTGTCCGCCGCATGATGGTAGTCGTAGAGTGAGCGCCCGACAAGTTCGTCCGGCTTAAAGCCGAGGGTGTTCAGCAGTCTGCAAACAAAAGAAGAAATGCCATCCAACAAACCGTTGATGTCCTGAGGGGCGGCGACGGGCCGGCTCTCAGGACATCATGTAAAGCAGGGTAAATACTGAGACCAACTTCAGAGGCATCATAAATAAAATTATAAAAACTGGAAGTTTAAATTATAACTATGACACCCGGGGAAGAGCTGGACTATTAAAAGCTTAGTTTTTTAGTTGATTCGTTTTGACGCTTTTGCCTTCAGTGTCTAAAGCCTTGCTTTAGCCCTAGGTAAATATTTTATTATTTTAGGAAGTGGAAACCTAGAAATTATATAACTTAGACAACAAGTGCATTCATTGGTAGATAACTGTATTTTTAGTTGACAAGGTCACTCATTATTTTTAACAAAATTACGAAAAACAATATTCTCACCTCAAAACGGATAACATAGAAGAATAAAAACCGGTCAAGTGCGAGTCTAAATCGCGCACGAAGGGTTCCGTACCACCGTTCAATGGAAGCGATGGTGTGGAGTGAATAGTTTGGATTTTACACAGCAAAATATTGTTTACAAAGTTATTGGTGCGGTTACTTTCACACTCCATGTACGTAACCAGGTGCATCCATAAGTTTGTATGTGGTATTGTTGTATGGGAGCCCCCTTAAATATTTATTTTATCCTGTTTTTTAGTATTTGTTGTTATAGCGGCAACAGAAATACATAATCTGTGAAAATTTCAACTCTCTAGCTAGCTAGGTTCTTGAGATACAGCCTGGTGACAGACGGACGGACGGACGGACGGACGGACGGACGGACGGACAGCGAAGTCTTAGTAATAGGGTTCCGTTCTTACCCGTTGGGTACGGAACCCTAAAAAAAGCATGAAAGAAAAAAATATTAAAAATAATAATAATAATATATAATAACAAATGATTATTTTTTTCTAACTTAACCTAATTTGGTACAATATTTAGAGATTGCTAGATAATGTTACAAATTCAAAGTAAAAGTCAAGAGATATATAAATATAATATATGACCACACCCTAGGCTAGGTTAAACCTGTAATATAGGGAGTGGTTGCGTCCGCCTGGGGGTTTGTACAATCATGTCCTTGAAGTTTATATATTTACTGTTTTTGAAAGTAAAAGTAAAACAAAATAATATAAAATTCATCTAAAATATAGTATTTTATTTTTTTATTAGTTAGAGATACAATTGATGTATAGTTTATGTACTTGCATAGCTCACAGAGTAGCAAGTAGGGTGAGTTATGTGTTGTGTTTGTGTGCAGTGTGGTGAATGAGTGTATATGGTATAATGTATGTAGTGTGTCGCAGTTCCAAATAATATATATATATATATATATATATATATATATATATATATATATATATATATATATATATTGAAAATAAGATGTCTAAGTTATAAGAATAATAATCAATTCATAGTTCAACGATTGCTGGGCTTCAGCCACAGGTTGTAGGAAAGCGTCTGTGAGTTCGTAACACAATTTATTAAGATATTTTGTCACAGTATGTTTACATTCAATCCTGTTTAGGCTGTAAAGAGGCAGGTGTTTGCAAAGTTTATTAAATATATATGGACCTAGAAACAATAATTGGCGCAGAGACGAGGCCAATCTAACAAGTATTGACTCAGCTGCGTTTTTCCGAAATATGAATGAATGAATGAAAAAACAAGAAGAAAGAAATAGAGAAAGCGTTTATTCGCAGCTCATCGAGGAAATGAAATGAAATCATAATGGAAATAATTTCAAGGTTTAGTCAAGGCCTCGTTTGACAGTGCCACACATTATATTCTCTCGGGAGAAGTGGTAATAAAATCGCGCTGAAATACTGATTTTATAGGCCTCGTGATTACTACGAATAGTGCACTAGACATATGAACACATGGTGGAAGACACACAAATTATTAAATATATACCAGTATATAAGGTTAGCCAGGACCATATTTAACTTTTCTTCTCAGCAATCCGAGCACGAGGTGGCCTCAAAAGCAAACCAAACGCAAGTAACTGGGTGCCGCTGGAACAAGTCAACATTTTGAAATGATCCAGTAAAAATCCAATCGAAACCATTAACGATTTGACGGAAAAATCGAGATTGACGAAGACCATAGCGACTTATACGAGTCCTATGTTGAATATATAGCAGCTAACCTCCATGAATATTCCGTGAGCGTTTACAATTCGGTATTCGTCATCTGGGTTACCACAATCTTTTCCGATTCAAATTAGGTTCAAAACAAGAACATCCCCATGGCAACATTTTCATTCCAATTCGCCATAATGGGCTTTATGTAGCTAATACCAAGACTTGTTTTAAGACGGTCACGGTAATTTTGGGGATCAAATTAGGTTACTAATCTGAATCGGCATAAGACGTTGTGGTAACCCCCGAGGAAGCTGTCTCAAATGTGTAGCACTGTTGTCAGGAGAGAAAAATATTGACAACCTTATTTGGCTAAAGATAGGAGGTGGCCTTACATATGCTGCGAAAGATGTCCAAGTGATAAAAAAATAAAAATTGCTTAAGCCATTGTTGAGTGAGAAAACTAGTACATATCTATATGTATTTAAACTCACAGAATATTACAATACCGGCAACATCTTTTGCATAAGTAATGATCTAGATCACGATTCATAGATTACTACTGATTAAAAGTGTGATCAAAGTATTCTTTTGCATAAGTAATGATCTAGATCACGAATCATAGATTACTACTGATTAAAAGTGTGATCAAAGTATATGTATCTAGACATAAGGTTTAGATATCACGGTATGAAAATCAATGATAAGGTCTCTCATAGAGCTTTTTTAAACAAATTAATATAATTTAGAAATGAATAAATATAAAACTCATACACGTGTCATTTTAATTTCTCTAACCTTACATCCCTCCTACTACCCATGCCGATCAGCTTGATATCTTGAACCAGATGAAGTTCTCCCCTCACGTGCAGCTAATTTGACGCCTAAGTTATTTTCGCTTCCACAACATCCTTTTTTTGGACACTGCATCAAAATCACTCAGGTGTCAGGCAGGTAACAGTATTGAAACAATCCAACCTATTGAAATTAATATTGCTCAAGTCTTTATCACGTCACATACGCTGTAACTTAATTAAGTAAATAGTTTTACTTTTACATAAATACAGACTTTTGTTTACAACAGTTTTACGGCCTTACTTATAAAAATAATAATTCACTGTTTAGCTTATACAGTGTTTTGTCCTTTTCACACATCGACCAAATGTCAAATGTCAAAGCAAGACAAAACACTGAATTAACTAAAGAGTGTTTTAACTTTTTTATAAGTAAGGCCGTATGTTTAACATGCCTACACGACTGAGTAAGCTGGACTATTAGCTGTAAAGAAATACTACTCATCTTCCAAACTTTTCTTTCGGTATCGATATTGTTTGCTATTGGTTTTTGCTCGATATTGATAACGGCAACAGTTAGACGCTTGAAATATTCACAGAATATTGAGTTATATTATTCACTTTAAAAATAAATAATTAAATAAAAATAAAATTAATATTTAAGGAGAGCCCATACAACAAACGTGATTTTTTGCCGCGACGGAGCCCTTCCTGCGCGAGTAAGACTCGCAATTGGCCGGTATTTTTCTAGGTACAGCAGGTATGCCACAGACCTACCAAACACCATATGTATGTGGCTTACCCCGATATTGTGTTGTGACAAATATGTCAGAAAAAGTGACAAAATTGTCGGATTGTTGCGTTTTTAGGGTTCCGTACCCGAAGGGTTCCAAACGGGACCCTATTACTAAGACTTCGCTGTCCGTCCGTCCCTCTGTCACCAGGCTGTATCTCAAGAACCTAGCTAGCTAGAGAGTTGAAATTTTCACAGATTATGTATTTCTGTTGCCGCTATAACAACAAATACTAAAAAACAGGATAAAATAAATATTTAAGGGGGCTCCCATACAACAATACCACATACAAACTTATGGATGCACCTGGTTACGTATATGGAGTGTGAAAGTAACCGCACCAATAACTTTGTAAACAATATTTTGCTGTGTAAAATCCAAAATATTCACTCCACACCATCGCTTCCATTGAACGGTGGTACAGAACCCTTCGTGCGCGATTTAGACTCGCACTTGACCGGTTTTTTATTTAACAAGTTAACGCAAAGTTTAAGCCCGAAATTGTGCCGGATAACGGAAACCTACAATCGTTATAAATCAAAAGATAAATAAATGCATTTCGTGATAGATTTTGATTTGTATTTCCTAACAAAATATTTTACAAAAGGATTAAATAGTACAGCTTCTAAGGCTAGTTGACCTAGTTACAATTAGATATGGAAATCAAAGATAAAAATCCAAGACTCCAAAGGTCACAGTACCTAAAGGAAGTTATGATGTTATGAAATTATATGTTAGTATGATAGGTAGCTTATGATATGAAATACTTATGTTTACCGGTAGTGTTAACCTTGAATGACCTATCGCAAACAACTATTCTATTTACACTTTAAATAATAAACAGGGTTTTATAACCGGCTATAAATCTAAGACTTAATGCCATCCTTAACTTACTTTAGAGTACTTGACGAAGTTTGAAACAAAAGCGGCCACTTAGATTTCGGTGGACACCGGATTTTTCACAACACTTTTCACACACTATCACAAACACACAAAATCACTGAATCACAAACACAGCCTACTAATTACTAATCGTTTACTAACCCACTACAAATTACCGTTAAACAATACCGTAAAATCGTGTTTAACCTACACGCAAACTTTGAAGGTGATATTTTTGTTGATATTACGCGACTAGATTGGATAGGGCATGCTCGTATCGCGATAAGCCTGCCCCGGTGGCGACTCACCAAACTTGGCCAGGTGAATAGGAAACGTTGAGGTGTTAGCGACATCTGTTGAGTTGTGTTATGAACTATTAAATTTTTGGTACTATAGTAGAAGTTTTCTTTTTGTTTCAGAAGTATAGATGGAGCGGTAGGTCTCATAGACAGATATTTATGGCGAGTCAAGTTAATGTAGGTCAATGATATAACTCTATATAATAGTAACAGTAAATAAAACTCTCGTTCTAAATGCGGAACGTTCGTTTTTCTTTCAGTGTTGGATGTAAGATTAGATTCAGTTTAAACAAAGATTAACTTATTTTTGTGTTCCGTGGTTCATGGACAGACAAGTCGGCCTGTAATAATAAACCGCTCCCGGCTCTGAGAGTTGTCTCAGCTATGTCCCAATGACAGTTTCCCCGTTTTATATCTGCCATTTTCACGCGCTTGAGATAGCTCTCAGAGCTGAGATCAGTAGGGCCTAAAAGCTCGCTTTGTGATAACGCAGACTGTTTTAGACGCAAACTGAGGTAATGTCAAACACTCCACGTCACAAACTGTTGTTATTAGTGTAGGGTAAAATAGTTGCTCGTGTCCGCAGGAAATACTTGGATCCCACAGCAGCCTGCACGGTGCCCCTGGGTAGTTCTAACGAGGAACAAATCATCGCAAAAATCTCCGTCCGAATGGAGTGAAATTGGGGAAATTAACCCAGTTGTTAGACTGATATTAATTAAGAAAATGATTGTCATTAAGGACCTATGGCCTTCCAGTCAGAAAAAAACTGTTTGGTCTACCCAAAAGAATGGATAGTACTTACGAGTCGTCAGCATAGGTGAATTTCATGTCCAAGCTATGCTTCGAGAGAAACGTCTTGCTGTCCAGCGGTATCTCGATATTGGAGGGGTGCGGTATGGGGCGGCCCACGGCTACTAGAGTACCAGGCCTGGTCTTCTTGTCGGCGTTGGCTTCTTTCTCGTCGGTAGCGCCGCCAGATTTGGTCTTCTCGGGCGGAGTCAGCATGTGGCCAGTTACGTGGATCACCTGTGAGAGGCCAAGGAGGTTGAGTTGTGTCAAGTCTACTCGTGCCGGTAAAGTAAGGACACAAGTTCAACCCCCGGCTGGGGGTACAGAAAAAAATCCCCAGGTTTTGGATGTTTATGTGTGTGACGTCGCTGTTTCTGGTTCCCACGACACAGAGTATCCTAGTGTGGGGCCAGAAGCAATGTATGAATGTATATGCCTGTATGTCAATGTTTAAGTTTTAGTATTCGTATCGATTGGGGACGAGAATGTAAGCTCGTCTAGTGGAACTAACCTTTATTTCTTTCCACTTAAGCGTCAAATTACAGCTGGATTCGCTCAGATGTACAAATATTTGTGCTAACGACAGAGACTTTAAGAGTACCTCTAATACAATTGTTGTAAAATATGTCTCCAGCATGGTTTGTTGGAGATAATATTACTACTTTTACCTAAGTATTTTTTATTTTATTTCGAATGCCTAGATCTAGAACATAATGTAGAAATCGGCAAACTCACTTATAAGATATTGTACCCTAATAATCTTATATCAGGTAAAATTAGTAAATTAACGTAACCTCGCTCTGAAATAGCAACTCGATGACAGTTACAAACACGCAATTTTCCTTCAGTTGTTGTTTATCTAACAATTCGATTGTGTCCTAGAGGCAAAAGCATTGATGCAGAATGCAGGTAACAGTTCTCGGGTATTATTATAAACAATGTACTTGAGAGCACCTGGACAGCTGCAGCAGAGCGGTGGCCAAGAAATGGACGAACCACCAGCCCCGATCGCCAAACAATATGCTGGAAAGCAGTGGATCTAAATAGCAGGGAACTAGAACGAACCGGGTTATTTTAGATATGCCTGTAGTGGACTGTAATGGGCTGATATGATGATGATTTCCATTAAAAAATCCTGCTGGTTCATGTCCGGCTCGAGGCTCCACATGAAACCTGGCGTGGGCTGCACGTCGCTCTGATGACGTCATAGCGTCCGTCACTGTCCTAATGACGCGTCGAGGGCGGGAGCGGGAGAGGGAGGCTGGGGAAACGCATTCCTCGCTGGTGTTTATAGTGCAGTTTACCTTGTAGCTGGCGGACTTGAGGTGCACGTTGCGCCCCTTGCCCGTCAGCGTGCACTTCAGCCGCAGGAAGAGCTCGCGCCGCCCGCCCGCACTCCCGCGCAGCGCGTCGCGCAAGTCGTCGTGCTCGCACGGGTGGCTGAACTCGTAAATGCTCTGCCCCATTATCTCCATCTGGAAAGACACAAATACTGTGTTAAGGCCCGCTTTCATGTTGATAAGTGCAAGTGCCGGTGATTAGTAATTCGGGTGCAGGTGTGTAGTGCGAGTAGTGTCCGATTCTGTTTAGTGGCTTGTGTTTAGTAAATTCAGTTGTTAGCCGTCGACCAGTAAGTATGGACCATCAAGAAGCGCGCTTACATTTGCAAAAAGTACTTAAAGAAATATTGGACGCGGTGGTGCCTGAAATCAAAGTTTTTTTTTCGAATCTGAACGAAGACCAAACAAAGTTTGGGTACGAAGATAGATGAGTAGAATTCCTGGCGCAAGCTACCAACTCTTTAAGGAATTGGCTTCTGAAGATACAACCGAATATTACTTTGCCATCAGGTTAGCCGACGAGACATGTAATATACTAATATATACGCCGCTAAACAATAACTACTGCTGTCCAGACGTGTAAAGTGCAGGCACGCTGCGCGTGAGGGGGAAGGGAGGGCGCGCGGGACTCGAGAAAAATAGAAAAAGCTTCTAATCACCTTTACTACGCAGGTTACTAATCACTCGCACTTACAATCGCAGTCCACACGTGTTTACTCCTAATCACTTATCACCTGCACTTGCACTTATCAACGTGAAACCAGGCACTCTGCTCCTGTTGTTTCCATGCTGTTTTCCAGTGGTTGGCAAACAGTTAGGACTCACTCTATCAACCAGCTTTTACCGGGTGTTGACTAAAAGACCTGCAGCTCGATTTAGTAGCACTATTAAGTATCTCTGACATTAACAAATTTCAATGGCAATTGACAAAAGGTCCAATCAGTGCACGACGCTGTCTTTTATTCCGACTTTTCTAGTTTTTGCAATTGCTGATTGGTAAATTCTGTAATATCATTCATAATCCATACTGTCTCTCCTGATATGTCCTGGTTCCTGTCAAATTATAATGACCTCGTGTGAAATGACCGCGTTCTGATCAAATGGGCCATGTAAAAAAAAAACAAAGGTACTAAACTGAGAAAGCTATTATGAGATAGTGGTGTTCCTAAGTCCTAACTAAATCCGTTATTCCCATGAAAAAATGTTACAGGATTACTGAAATATCCGTTAAAAACATACTGACTTAATATTTCGTAGTTTATTTAAATTTCCTTCGCCGTTAAGTTGGCTGTTCTGTAAAACTGTCAAGTATCAACAGTTTTCCTGTCATTCGATAACGCAGATGTCAGTCGGAACGTAAACAAATATTGATATTGTAGTTTTTTGTTTTATAATCGGAGACAACCAGCTTCAAGCACAACGGTTCCATACCTGTGAGAAAGTGACGTCACGAGGGTAGTTATCTAAAAAAATATGAAAAAAAAGACATCCATTATTTTTTTAGTTTCTTAAAATAGCCTAAAATTTCACAAAATAAAATAAAAAGTAGTACGTATGTTTTAGCATGGCCCATTAGTCATACATCTATTTGAATGGTGTCTGGATGGATGTCAGAAAAACAGTAGGCTTATTATTTATTTCTGATATCAATCGCAACAAAAGACGAATTGAAAATTTGACTAATCTGTGGGCGCAGTGTGAGTTTTCAATAAAATTTACTTTACTGTCCCGTTGTCGTAAAACGCCAGTTTTGCATAGAAAACACACTGACAAGTGTGTCCAAATCTGTGCAGTTGGCCCTCCAAGAAAATCCAATAAAACACCTGATTGTTGGCCAAGAGAAATCAAATCATTATGACGCATAAATCCAACTTACGAATATCAATATATAATTGTTACTGCATAGTATGATAGCGTTATCTAAAGCACTTGTACACATTGTAGCGATGTTGTTAATAATAAAAGACTTCGACTTGCTATGATCTGGCTTGGCGTACATAACTGATCTTAAAAGGTTTGGTCATTTCGGATGGTCATATCATTATACATACCTGACGCCAAGTTTCTTGGCGCCCGAGTGCCGCCTGGCGCCTTAGAACAAAAGAGATACAAACACGGGCAAAAGAGAGATGGTGGCCTCGCTCAGTCGCCCAGAAACCTTGAGATATCTGTTAGACTTATATTTTCATTTTAAATCTTATGAGGAATATAGACAGGATGCGACGATGATCATCGTGACGACGTATCGAATCGAGACTCACGTGTCCCAGTTAAAAACAACACGTAACTTGATTCGACGAAGTCCAAGGTGTAAATTATTCCATTCATGCATTAGTTTTGACGTCACTGCACTATAGTGGAGACTGGTCTTTTTAGAGCTCCGTATCCAAACACGATATTGTTTTGATTGATTTATTGATGTTGATGTTGATTCATTCTGACGTTTATATTCATCGTATCGGCAATACTTCTTTATTTCTGAGGCAGGAAGGAACGTATGTTCACAAATTTTTTACGAGTTTGAATATTTACGAACCGAGAAGTTTACGGCCCGAGCTGAAGGCGGGGTCGTGGCGAGGTTCGTAAAGAAGCCTTTTCGAACGAGTTACGAATAGAATTTTTCTGCCTAAAAACCCAAAAACAAGCGGCGAAGGTGCTATTTTAAGGTAGAAGGCGGAAATTTATTTTACATCTCAAGATGTAAAATTTATAGTATATTTAATATAATATATATAGTATATATTTGTAAAATTTACTTATTTGACGACCCGAATGGCCGAGTCGGCAGTAACGCTGCCTACGAAGCCAAGGGTCCCGGGTTCGAGTCCCGGTGGGGGCAAATATTTGTTTGATTAGAACGGATGTTTGTAGCCTAGTCCTGGTTGTTTATCTATCTAAGTATAATATTTATCTATATAAGTATGTGTATCGTTGTCTAGTACCCAAGATACAGGGAATCCTAGTTTGGGGCTAGATCAATGTGTGTAAATGGTGTACAAGGTATTATTATATCCCATAACCTGAAGACACTCTAACGCTGACAGACTGATTGACAGACAACGCACAACCTAACTAGTGGAGCTAGAATCATGAACCTTTGCACGGGTTTGAGTTGCAAAATAAGGGGGTTGCATTGAACATTGGATCTTTATCGGACCCATTAGACTGACCTGGGTGACCCCCAAATGTTCGGAGATGTTCTCGCTGCAGTAGACTATGTCTCCCTGCTGCGACAGGACTAGGACGAAGCCGTCTAAAGCCTTCATGTAGGACAGTTCAGTCGACACATCCTCAAGGGCTTTAGGGGTTTCCAGTTGGGGCTCAGCGTTCGGGGTTTCTGGTACTGAAATGCAACGGTATTATTTTAATTAACATTGGGAAATATTAAACTGCACATCAAAAATACTGATTTGCACAGCAAATATAAGGGCAAAATACTGTGGTAGCTTAGGTGAAGGGTAAAGGGGGTGAGCGAAGCGATGCCCCCTTTATCCTTCGTGTTAGGTTCAACATGTAAGAACAACAAAACATACTTAAAACATAAACTTAAGTACTCATTAAATATTTAAAACATAAAAAGTGTTTTTGATGATCCTTTTTTGCTGTGAAAATCAGTATTTTTGATGTACGATTAAATATATGCCATTAACATTTGGATGTGCATATTTGGATAGAAGATTTACGTGAAATTAATACACAATGAAATTAACATTCAAGAGACCGAATGAATTGTTTTGTACGGTCATATATCATTAGTTAGCATTCTGAGAGAAGATGATGAAGATAATATTTAAATAAATAGGTCCTGAGATTAGGAAAAGATCCAAAATATCTGTCGAAGAGACACATTACTAGTGACTTGATTATGATTTGAGCCTGAAGTATTACGTCGTATTACTGAATATTTGAGCCATATTTTGAGAAATAACAAGAACAAACAATATTCGTGACCACACTCTTAGCAGAACTATTTCGTGTTTGTGCTTCAATGTGACATGCTGAAAACTCTGATGTGCATTTTATTAGATTACTTGCATAATGGGCGAGTTATCAGCCAAGTAATAATCCTCTTTAGGCCACTAGGGGAATTATTTTAAGCGAAGAGGATTTGAACAATTTCTCAAACACACTCTTTTTCCTTGGTATTCTATATTTCGAAATATTCCTACTGACACTAAGGGAACTATTACTCCTCAGTATTGATAACTAAGGCTTCTTTGGTTACGAGAATTCAATTGATTTGACAATATTTAGAAGCAGCACTTGTGACATCTGACTATCTAAACAAGGAAATGATAATATTCATAGCGATGTTCTACACGTTCAAGGAGTTGGTACATAATAGCTGTAGTATGAAATCGGTGTTTCGCAAGATATATTGATAAAAAATAAAACTTACAAAACCGACCCAAACCCAAATCAAATCCTATTTGACTATTTATTTATTTATTTTTAAAACAAACAAAACAAAACCAATAAATCAATGAAGAATTGAAAATAACATTGAAAACTAACCATATTAAGATCGCAGTCATAAAAAAACAGAAAATACCCGTCTTAAACTTTAAATTTAATTTAAACAGCTATAATTTAAAGTCCAATTTAGTTGAGATGGTACAAAATTGTGTTTATCACCCGGTGAAAAAGCAAACCCTAATTTGCAATGCAAAACAACAAAACCAGTAAAATTAGCATCACTGCGCTTTATTGTGTGGCTTGAAAGACCAAACGTTCATGTTAGTTTGTCGTTGTAGATTGTGACTTTAAATGTGGTGAATCATCATAATACAAACACGTTAGGTTCCCAGTCTGGGTTCAGAAACCAATGAGATGAAGACTGGTGAAGGCTGCGCGATTATGTTATGTAGTGAAAGAATAATCTACACTAGTAGGATATATTCAAGCTGCTTAGAACAAACTCCCTTTCCATGTTCCCCATCTGTGGCAGTCACGATCCAGAAGCCATTGAAGAAAGATCTGAGCGTAAAGTACTCACGCAAAGTGACGACATCGCGGACTTTCAGATAGGATATGGCGAGTCGCATCACAGAGGCTTTGTCCAATTGATCCACCTCCTCCTTCTTGGCTGGCAACGCCTCAGTCAGCTCGGAGAAGATCTCCATCTCCTTGGTGCGACGGCATCTGGCCGCCACGCGGGACTTCTCCTTCCGCTTCTCATTGTTCCTGGAGAAAGAAAGAAAACATGAGCAGAGGTTTGTATGTGTCAGATTTTTCGCTGGACTAGATGGATTTAAAAAAATTAGACGTCTTGTCCAGCCCGGAATTCAGATGAACGATTTATTGTGTAAGGGCTCGGTGTTCTTTTAATAAATTAAATAGTAAAGCAATATGCTGATAGAAGGGTCCTCAATGCCAGGTCGCCTTTGACAAATTTAGGAGAGGCCTTTTACAGGGTGGTTACCACAACGTCTTATGACGATTCAGATTAGGAACCTAATATGATCCGCAAAATTACCGTGAACGTCTTAAAACAAGTCTTGGTATAACGGTAAATAAGGCCCATTATGGCGAATTGGAATGAAAATGGTTGCCATCATGATGTTCTTGTTTTGAAACTAATTTGAATCGGAAAAAGATTGTGGTAACCCCCTGCTGAATCCTAATAAATGGGAAAACCCTGGATGGATGCGATGTGTTCCAATTCAGACATTGATATAAGCTTTGTGTCGGCCTGAACACCACACATGATTGATGGAAATTAAGGAAGGAAGAGGAGGGTATGCTGATGATAATGGTGATGAAGTAATAAAGATAAGTGATGTGGTACCTTTTAGAGATGGCGCAAATGTTGTTTTTGGGTTTAATAGATGGAGCTCCAGGAAGGCACATTTTTAAACAGTTTTATTCAGCTTTTGTTAATCATTATAATTAAAACCACGAGTTTGAACAGTATACAATTCAGTGGAAGGTTCTAACAAGGTATGGGCCTGCAGGTACATTATTACAAATTTTATATCCCATTTATTTATCATTAGTGTGCGTGCTGGAGCGTCGTGGTCATTATTATCATTTGTTCCAAATATCTTAATTACTCGACTAACGAACTACGTCGCTAAGGTGCTATTTTGTAATTCTACGGAAATAGTTCAGTTAGAAACCGGCTTTTAAAGCGTGGCATAGTTCTTGCCACTTGTCTGTCATAACTTGATGTTTGAATATCAAATAGCGGATAACATAGGAAGGCGATTAACGCTCATTAAAGTAGCTATACAGTGCAATCAACGTAGAGGGTACAATATGCAGTTGAAAAACTTGTAACGAAGCTGAATATTTCAATGGTCTTTGATCTATAACTTTGATACGCAATAGTGATTTTTACTCTCGAAAATTTCATGCAGCTATGAAGTTAATATAAATACTCAACAGAAATTTGTTTGTATTCAAACAACATCGTTCTTGATTGACGCACACAACTCTACGATTAGAATACTAATTAAGTGAATAAGTGCCCATCCAAGTAGCAATACTAGCAAACACTGTTGATTTATTCCGTACAGCTAGTTGCTTGCCGCTGGAAATTGAACAGCAATATCGGTCAGGTTTATGTTTGATAATCTTTATTATCACTGAAGACTTCCGCGATAACATAGTTAAGAATAAATTGTACAATGTCCGTTATCGCATGATATTATTCTCGATACAGTACAACATAGTCTACGCGGTGACAGCCAAAATTGTTCGCGTGTCAAATAGTCAACGAAATGCTATAATCCGGACGAAAGGTAGTATGGTTTTAAATGTCCATTCATGGTTACGATTACGATATTAGGATAAATACAATATCCATTCAACAATGTAACATGACCAACTTCCAAGAATGTAGCTAAAATCATCATCTAATTATCCAATCATCTAATTTTAGCATTAGAACTATAATATTTATGTAACATGACCCTCAAACTTAATTAACTTAATTTAAATGTCGTCACACTATACTTATCTATAATTTATATTACAATGAATTAATTAAACACCTTATTTGGACAGTTTCATTATCTTCTAGTTAAAACTACATAATATCATTACACCCAGAGCGTCACAATAGCGAAGAGTTACGTCAACGTCGCAACAATAAGAGAATAGCCAAGCGAAGGGCTGAAGACCACACATTCAGTAAGATTCAAATACTTTCCTAAATAATGACTCTCATGATTAAAAAAATATTGGAATGAAGAGGATTCTTTATTTGGGTATTGAAAATGTAATAGCCACTAAGCAAGCCAAGAACCGACCCGTCCGTATTATGCAAGTATGGAACCGCAACAAAAAGTAGGAAGCTGTAAAAACAAGTTTTGGGAGACAAAGATAAAGAAGGAAGATATCAGAACGGACCAACCTGAGGAAAAATATTACAATGCAACAAACAAAAACTTTTCGAGTCAGAATGTGTTGGAATGGGACTAGTTAAAATTCGGAAAGCATCAAATTAAATTCAACAACGTAAACAATACAATTATTATACATCATATTTTATCACTCTTAGGGCCACTAGCTAGAAACGCGGAATAAATCTGGAGGATAGTTATTCTACAAAAAAAAAATAACCTATGATTTTCCCCGACCCGGTGATTTCTCCCAGCTCAAACGAAAAAACAGTTCGAATTAACTAATCCATGAAAAAGGCGCGCCGAGTTTTTAACTAGCGAGATTTGTATGATTATTATTCTATCTCACTCTTACAAAGGATAAAGGATGACTTGTGGTCCCTTTCTTAAAAAATATCATCAGATTTGACGTTTCCAATGTCAAAGGCGTCTATCTATTGTTGGCTTTATTTATTTACGAACGAGCATTATCATCTTGATATTGGAAGAATCCCGCAAATAATCAAACTTTCATCATAATCATACTGCGCCCACATCGACCTATTGCTGGGCCTCCTCTTTAGCGCCAATCATCACTGTCCAGTGCCGACCACATCCCGCAAGGTCCTGTCAACGTGATGATATCGTAGGATCGTCGGGCAGGTGGCCTGCCGATAATCGAAAGGCCCTGAATTTACGCTCGCCAAACCTACAACATAGTTATAAGTATCTCCAAGACCCAAGTCCTCAAACAACCAGCATGAGGCTGGTTCGTGACTTCCGCCCTCTTATCGACACTCTGACCAAAACTTACAGCATACAAAGCATTGGTTCTGCCTTTACTTCTATATGCTGCAGAAACTTGGTGCCACTACAAACCAGTTATCAGAAAACTGGACTCGTTTCACATGAGATACATGAGTTCTATCTTTTCAAAACAGAAGTGGTATGGAGGCACTACTGATGGAAAGCCAGCTGAGATGGAGTGGACTATTAGAGCATATGGATGACTGTAGACTGCCAAAAGACGTGTCCTATTCAGAACTGACCAACTGGAAACGGAACCCAGGCGGATAGTACCTGCGCTACAAGGATGTTCTCAAATATCACCTTACCGCTTGCAGCATACCACCTGATAAATGCAACATGCTCAAGCGTGGCCAAATTGGCATTCTGTTGTACATTGAAGAATTTGGGAAAACACAACTGGCAGTAGAAGCAAAACATCAGACAAGGAAATCTCATCCTCAGTGCACCTATACTTACACCTACAATGATTCGGTGCAACTATTCTGTGTCCAATGCTACAGGACATTTAAGAGCACATTCTGATTCGCCAGCCACGTTAGAGCACACAATAGGAGATATCAGAAGTCGCTGTTGTTCGTTGAATATGACGAAGAGGACATCAGTTTTGAGTGGTAAAAACAAGTTTCCACAATGTGACCTGGTGTGGCGCCAGAAGCAATGGATAAGCCAATAAATACATGTTTTATCTATGTTATAAAGAAACAATGTATATCAACTATAATAATAATTTTATGTAAATAAACAATCAATACACATGCTATAATTTTTATTTGTACAATTTCACATAGATTTACAATTCATTCATTGCATGCATGTTTATATTTATGTTAATATTTTAATTTGTTTTCATATATTAAAATATACACTAATTTGTATGGGAAATATTAAACTGCGAACCAAAAATACTGATTTGCACAGCAAATATCAGGGCAAAATGCTGCGGTAGCTTAGGTGAAGGGAAAAGGGGCAAAAAAATACTTAAAACATAAACTTGAGTACACCTAAAATATTTAAAACATAATTAGTGTTTTCAAAACTCAAAACTCAAAACGTTTATTCTGTAAATAGGCCACAAGGGCACTTTCACATGTCATTTCATTTCATTTTTTACAGAACATTTGGTATTATTATCATATTATCAGAAAAAAAAAAGTACTTAATTATTGTTTCTGAGAGATGTAAAGAGTCTCAAATGTCATAATAAAATAATTAAAATATAAATAACAGAGATGTATAGTCTCTTTAGTCAATAATACAATGATAATAGGAGATGTAAATGGTCCCCACAGTCAAGAGTTGTATAATTAAATTAATCTTTGGAGGTGTAAAAGGCCTCCAAGTGTCCAGTAAAAGAAACTCTGGCAGTGAGGATGCTCACAATTAATTAGAACAATTCAGTCCCAAGCATTTTTATCGTCTATGTACTCTTTAATACTGTAGTAAGCTTTAGAAATAAGCCTTTGCTTGATGTATTTCTTGAACTTATTAATTGATAGATCTGTCATTGGGAGTTTATTGTAAAATCTTACACAATTACCCTTGAACGAGTTTTTTATTTTATGGAGCCGAGTAGTGGGCACTGCAAGTTTGTCCTTGTTTCTAGTATTAAAGTTATGTATATCACAGTTTCTTCGAAAGTTAACAATGTTCTTATGGACATACATAATATTCTCGTAAATATATTGACTATGGACTGTCAATATATTTACTTCTTTAAACTTATTTCTAAGAGAATCTCTATTATTCATTTTATAAATCGCACGAACAGCCCGCTTTTGCAGCACAAAAATAGTATTTATGTCAGCAGCACTGCCCCAGAGCAGAATACCGTAGGACATAATACTATGAAAATAACTAAAATAAACTAATCTGGCTGTTTTTAAATCTGTCAAGTGACGGATTTTCCTGCATGCAAAAGCTGCAGAGCTCAGTCTGTTCGATAGCTTATCAATATGTGGACCCCATTGGAGTTTGGAATCCAACGTTATACCTAGGAACACTGTGCTGGTTACCAATTCCAATTCCTCATTTTTAATTGTTATACATGTCTGATTATTTTTAACGTTAGTAGTAAGAAACTTAACACATTTAGTCTTTTTCTCATTTAATAGCAAATTATTAACATTAAACCAATTTACCACTCTTGATATGGTATTGTTCACGTGATCATCAGTAGCGTGTTGGTTTCGCTTTGTTTTAAATATAAGTGAGGTGTCATCAGCAAACAGTACCATATCATGACAGTCCCTTCCTAGATAGGGTAAGTCGTTTATATAGATGAGGAATAGGAAGGGTCCCAATATTGAGCCCTGTGGCACGCCCAAAGAAACCAATGATCCTGGTGAACGTTCTCCGTTTACGTCTACCCTTTGTATTCTTCCGTTCAGATAAGATTTTAACAAATTCAATGACGTGTCTCTAACTCCATAATGATGTAATTTCCTGATCAATGTTTCATGACAAACGCAATCAAAAGCCTTAGATAAGTCACAAAAAATGCCTAGGGCATCTTGTGACTCTTCCCAGGCATCAAAAATACTTTCAATGAACTGAATTCCGGCATCTGTTGTTGAACGACCGCGAGTGAATCCAAACTGTTTGTTATGCATTAGCTTATTTGATTCAAAATGATGTAATAGCTGTGATAAGATTAATTTCTCAAAAATTTTACTAAAAGTTGGTAGTATTGATATAGGTCTGAAATTGGTGGGGTCTTGAGTACTACCTGCTTTGAAGAGGGGAATTATCTTACTTTGTTTCATTAAATCAGGAAATTCACCGCAGTCTATACAATTGTTGAAAATGACCGCTAGGTCAGGTGCAATTAATTCGATCAGGGATTTAACGACGTGAACAGAGAGTCCCCAAAGATCATTCGTTTTCTTAACATTTATCAATTTAAATGCCTTTACGACATCTGAACTTGTGACGTGCTTAAAATTCAAGTATGAAGCACACTCTGAGACATTATCTTTTAATATTGCAACAGCAGACAAAGGTGACGAATTTAAATACTTAGTCGTGGAAGCCGGTGCATTAGTAAAAAACGATTCAAATTCAGTTGCAACTTCTAAGCTAGAACTCGTAAGCTGTCCATTGATTTTTAGTTCGTAATCGTGACTCGCTTTTTTACTACGATCGGCCTCCTCATTAATTTTTGCTGTTCAAATCAGTATTTTTGATGTGGGATTAAATACTAGCCCATTTATATGGAGTCCCTCACGGGTAAACGCCGCCTCCAAGGATATTCACATCTCTATCATTAGCCATATCCGACCAACTTCGACCAGCCACTGTCACAATTGTGTCTGATCATCTGGCACATAGCCTGCGTCTTGCTTTTTTACTGCTTGTCCGTGGTCCGTCCATCCATTTCTGGGTCCATCTATTGTCTGTATATCCAGCTATGTAGCCTGCTCATTTCCATTTTATTTGTAATGAGATGGTTAGGGTGTCATTACTTTTGTTTTGTCGTAGATATCTACATACCTACTTCATCTTGTCTTTCAGTTTATACCCAGGTACAGACCTATCAACTTAAGCTGATACTTGCATTTGTGTGAGTGATCGCCAAAAGTACAGTTAGTAAAACACATACAAATAAAATCAATGTTTTATTTAAACGAAGTCCATAAAACACAATGTTACCAACTGTCCAATTCTCGACCTCATAATGACTGAATCTTATAACTCTTCTACTCTGCATCTTCATCTTCACTCTCGTCTGATGATTCATCAGAGTCAGAGCCTGTGTTAATAATGCCATAGCATCGAGAAAGGTAAGAGATTCCTCCATTCGAATCCTCTCGGATAGCATGGCCGTCCTACAAGCCCTAAATAGCAACACTATTAACTCAGGGCTAATCTACGAGTGTCACAAACGACTAATGGAGGTATGTCAACACAACCGCGTAATCCATCAATGGATAAAAGGACACAGCGGATCAAGAGGTAACGATGCAGCGGATGAGTTGGCGCGTAAAGGATCTAGCTTGACAGCGTATGGTCCCGAACCTATCATCCCTCTTCCCTTCAAGATGGTACGCTCATTTCTGAGAGAGTCGACCAGGAATGATCATGCCACTCTTTGGACAAACCATGAGGAGTGCAGGCAGGCTAAGCTGGCCTTGCCGTCCCCTAGCGCTAGGCTGGCTAAGACCTTGCTTCGACTTAGTAGGCCGCGCATGCGACTGGTAACTGCAGCACTTACTGGCCATGGTTTCTTTAACAAACATCTATATGTCCTAGGTGTTACCGACAGCCCCCTTTGCAGAGCCTGCTTGGAGGCAGAAGAAACGGCTGCTCACGTCCTCATGGAGTGCACAGGAGTAGCGGACTACAGGGCTAAACACCTCGGTCAATCGAGGGACCTTCCAGGGATAGTCGGTAACGTAAAGGGCCTACTGGCGTTCCTGGAGGAGTTGGGTTGGCTCGAATGATGTCGCATTCCCACCCACACGCAAAATAGGCGCTTTCGTCGTCGAGTTGCGGAAACCAGCCCGTCTTACAATTGACAAATACATTGACATTGAGCCTGTGTTAATAATTAATCGTTCCGTTATATCGTCGATTGTAGGAGCCATTAGCAGCAGCCAGGAGCAGTAGGAGCCATTTCACTAATATTTCAAACACAATCAATCACATAAAATTACACGTCTATCTGCTACCAGTACCGGAGGTGAAGTGAAGTATGTGAGCGGGCGGCAGGGAAGCGGTGCGTAGCGTACGTGCCGCGCCTCAGGCCGCTTGCTATAAACTAGTATAAACCAGTTTAAACCATGCGCGGGACGGGCCGCGCCTCAAGCCGATTGACACTCTACACTATCGGTGTGCACTCACACAAATGCAAGTATCAGCTTAAGTTGATAGGTTGTTAACTTCTTTCCATTCTTCTTTGAGTGGTGCTGGAGTTCAACGTTGCCCAGATGCTGTTGTATGATATAAAGTCTAAAAGCTTTTTGTCATAATTGTTCAGGCTTCTCAGCACCTAATGACCTCGTAGGGGCCCATCAGCTACGAGGTAGCGTAACGATCAGTTGCCAAGAAGTGTGAACGTCGGCGGTTCACCGAGCTGAAGTTGATTGGGGTCGATCTAACCTGGTCTGTGCTTCGGTCCCGTCAACCTCCTGTCTCTCTGCAAGGCCCGGGTGCACCCTAGGCTCTTCTTGGTAGACAGGTTCTTCAGCCAACCAGGTATGACTGGCGGGCCAGCTTCAATGAGCACAGTGTTCCAACACAGGTTATGTTACGTGGTAAAAACAATCGGGCACGAAAATGCGAACTTTATCTGGTTCGAGAAACAATAACACACTCAGCTATATTAACAATCCTGAGGGAAACCCGAATACATTCCAGATGGCCTGCGATTTAATTTCAATACCCTTACCAAAACGCGTTTACATTGCGAGGGCTTTCGTCTGTCAGTTGTCATAAACTGCCAGGTTGGCAGCTAACGTCAAATTCAAAATGGCCGTTCAGAAACCATCGATCGAATATCGATTTGGAATCGAACAATCACCCGCCCGGACAGGCACCCACCTGTCCTCTAATCTACGGGCAGCCGAGACAACGTTGCTACCGCTCGTTTTAGAACCGAGCCTCCTACTAGAACCTCTGCAGACCGGGGGGTCCCGTCCTTGCCAGGGAACAAGTTAACAATGCGCCCCCTGCGCCAACGTAGTGGCGATAGGTTAGCATCCTTAACCAGAACGAGGTCACCAACACTAGGGGGGCTAGTTTTGTCAGTCCACTTAAGGCGCTGTTGTAAGATATGCAGATACTCGAGCGACCAACGCTTCCAGAAATTCTGAGTAAACTGCTGCAACATCTGATACCTTGACAACCGATACAATTTCACTCCCTCGAAGGGGTGCTCGGGCAACGCGTTAAGTGGCTGACCTATCAAGAAATGGCCTGGGGTCAGAGCCTCCAGGTCATTTGGATCCGAGCTGAGCGGACACAACGGTCGCGAATTGAGAACGGCCTCGATCTTACAAAACAATGTCGCGAGCTCCTCAAAAGTCAGCGCGGTCTGACCTACTATACGCCCCAAGTGCGTCTTAGCTGACTTAACTACGGCCTCAAAAATCCCACCCCAGTGGGGGCAAATCGGTGGGCTGAAGGTCCACTGTATACCCCGACGGGAGAGGGCCGTTCCAATATCCACTTTATTTACATTCAAAAAGTTGACTATCTCTCGTAAGTATCGTTCCGCACCGATGTAGTTAGTGCCGTTATCAGAGCGGATCAAAGTTGGAAGTCCCCTTCGAGAAACAAAACTATCCAAACAAGCAATGAAAGCCTCTGTCGAGAGATCAGCAACGAGCTCGAGATGTACCGCCTTGGTGGATAAACAAACAAACACACATAGGTACGCCTTGTATTGCCTGGCGGTACGCAATCGTGAACTCTTCACCATAAACGGTCCTGCAAAATCCGTACCAACACCTGAAAACGGTCTGACCTCATTCACACGATCAGGGGGCAAGTCCCCCATGAGAGGTTGCATCGTGGCAGCCTTAAGTCGATAACAAGGCATGCACCGAAACACGATGTTCCGTATGACACGGCGGGCAGATAAGATCCAAAACTCCCGCTGGAGCGTGGCCAACAACGCGTTACAGCCGGCATGCGCGTTTTTAATATGACGATCAGTCACCAGCAATTCAACAAACTGTCCCCCCTTGGGGAGCAGAAGTGGGTGACGAGAAATCAGAAATCAGAAATCAGAAATCAGATATTTTATTGTGGTACGTAGTTTAAAGTAGATGTTACATAGTATGTTTTGTCCTTACGTCCAGCCGCGAGGCGTACAAATAATACAAATAACCAAATAAACAACAGGTGAGTTAAAAAATATAGGCAACAAACAATACATTAAACCATTACAATATTACAATGATGTCAAAAAAAAAAAATGTCAAATATATTATTATTGTATGTCATATGTAAAATTGTATTTAGTAAAAGGTGATTAAAAAAATTAAAAAAGATGTCAATGGCAATAGTTTAGTAGATATAACATGTCAACACTATGCTAAATATTCACCTACAGAGTAGTATGCTTTATCAGCCAAATAATCTTTTAATCTAAGCTTGAACTTGTTTGGGTTATCTATATTCATAATTGAGACAGGAACCTTATTGTATATTGTCGAGGCCATACCGAATACACTGTTGCTGAACAGTGCAGTTTTGTGTCTGGTAGCGCGTATATTTTTGTTGTTGCGGCGACTCTTCAGGTTTTCGAATAGGGTTGGGTTTATTTTAATAAACATTATTATTTCATATATGTATAAGGAAGGCATTGTTAAAAGTTTATGGCGTTTAAAATATGGTTTGCAGCTGTCTGTTCTTTTTAACGAAAATATAGCTCTAATGCATTTTTTCTGAGACTTGAACGCAATTTCCCTATTTATTCCGTTACCCCAGAATATTATTCCGTATCTGAGTGTAGACACTACGTAGCCGTGATAAGCTGTCAGAACTGCGGTAACATCCACAACTTTGCGGAGCATATACAGTGCATATGAAAACCGGTTTAGTTTTTTGCTGACATTTTCAATTTGCTCTTTCCAGTTTAGTTTATTGTCGATTTGTAATCCTAAAAATTTCGTTGATGGTACTTCGTCAATGTTATTGTCGTCGTGTTTGATAGTTAATGGTATCCGTTCTTTAATTTGTTTAAAGTTCATTATATATGTTTTCTTTAAGTTTATTTTTAAATTATTATGCTGTAGCCATGTTATGATGTCATTAAGTGAATTGTTTATTTCATTTTCAAATATCAAATTATCATTACTTACGTTTTTATAAACTACGGTACTGTCATCAGCAAATAGGATTATAGGGTTTGATGTCGAGTCAACAATGTCGTTAATATAGATCAGGAATAGCAGCGGGCCTAGAACGCTTCCTTGTGGTACACCTAGAGTTACCTTAGAAGGTTCAGATGAGTAGATTTGCTCCATGTTACTTTGGCCACACAATCTCTGAATTTGAGTTATTTGTTTCCGATCAGATAGGTATGATTTTATCAAATCTATAACGTTGCCTCTGACTCCGTATGTGTGTAACTTTTGTAATAATATTTTGTGGTTTACATAGTCGAACGCTTTTGTCATGTCCATATATATGGCTGACACAGGTATTTTATTGTCTAAATTGAAAACTATCTTTCCTATGAAGTCGTATATAGCCAGATTGATTGTTTTGTGTTTCCTAAAACCTTTTTGCTCGGGAACCAGAATATCATTCTTTTCGAAGTAGTTGTATAGGGCGTTATATATTACCTTTTCGAATACTTTGGAAAACACTGGTATTAGGGCGATAGGCCTATAGAAGTTCATATTTTCTTTATCTTCTTTTTTAAATAAAGGCTTGATTATCGACGTCTTCAAAGCATTTGGATACGTACCGAATTCGATGCATAAATTTACGATGTAGCTGATCACGACGCTTATATTATGTACCACATATTTTAATACTTTCGTGCAAATCTCGTCATACCCTGTGCTGCTTGTGTTTTTTAAGGTCATAATTATCCTTGTTATGTCAATAGGATTGGTGGGACTTAAATACATAGAATTTAATTTATTGTATGTCAAGGTTGATTTTAGAGGATGATTACTACGAGTATTATCTAATGGTTCTGGTATTGTGAAATGATTATTGAATGCTTTTGCTATGTCCGTAGGGTTTTTTATTTTATCCCCATTATGCTCAATTTGCTCTATTTGGTCCCTGGGGTGATTTGGCTTAGTACTATTAATAATATTCCATGTGGCCTTTGACTTATTTTGTGATGATTGGATATAATAGTTATTTTGGGATTTTTGAGTCAATTTTATAATTTTATGCAGTCTTTGGGAATAGGATTTGTAAGTGTTCCTATTTTCGGCGTTTGGTCTTCGTCTGTACTGCCATAGGAGCTCCCTTTTGCGTTTGCTACATTTTATAATACCTTTGGTAATCCATTTTGGCCTTCGTTTACTACTGATTTTAACTCTTATTTTGGGAAAACATAAATCATATAACAATTTGAAAATATCTGAGAACCGATCAAATGCGTCATTAGGATCTGATGTATTGTATACGTCAGCAAAACCCAATTTGCTAAGATGTTCTTTGAATTTAAACATATTTTCGAGACTATAGTCACGCTTCATAGTATACCAGTGACCAAGACTGCTGGTTTTTTTTACTGGACATTTAAGTATTTGTGCAGTGTGGTCTGACAGCGCAAATTCATGCACTTGGCTTTCTGCTCCGCGTATATTGTGAATTATATTGTCAAGGCAAGTACCACTACTCAGCCTTGTGGGTTCTTTGATTGATATTTTTAAATTGAAGCTTAATATAAGTTGTTGGAATCGCTTAGACATTGGACTAACTTTTAAAGTATTAATATTGAAGTCACCTACTATTATAAGATATTTATTATTGCATGCGTATTCCTGCAGAATGTCATAGAGGTTCTCAAAGAATGGATTTAAATCTGTCAAATGATATTTAGGGATTCTATAGATGCACATAATTATTATGTTGTGATTGACGAGTTCAATCGCAGAACATTCTAGTGTATTGGGTATGTTGAAGCGTCGTAAACCGTCAAGATCTTTTGATTTATGTTTATTCCTTACCAATATACATGATCCACCCTTTCTGCTCATGCGTGAATAACATGACGCTAAACATGACGCGAGCCGAATACGACAGATTCGCATTGCGCAATCTTCCTCCTACCCGAAGTAACCCGGTCGAATCAACAAAGGGGTTGAGACGCGCGACGGCTCCCTTCAATTTCGAACGTCCACTTCGTATAATCTCCAATTCTGCCCCAAACTTCGAGGACTGTACCAACCGGACCAAATTCAATAGCGACTCGTTTCGCTCTGCCGGAGTCAGGATAGGGTTCAACGTTCGCTGATCGCGAGGAGTACGACAATTTCGAGCAAATCTCCTAATCCAAGTGGACACGTTTATCAACTTGTCATGTGAGCTATACCGGTCCAGCAGAAACCCGGCGTCAGGGTCCTCAGCCTTCTGGGTAACATGCACGGCCGCTCTGGGGCCATGATCCGAAGATACTACTACATGGCTGTGGGGCCAGTCCGATTCTCTCTTGGCAAGCCAGGGTGGTCCCCACCACAAATGGTGTCTAACGAGTTCAGGAGCCCGACATCCCCTGGATGCACAATCAGACGGGTTCAATTCTCCTGGTACATGTCTCCAGGTCAGTGGGACCTCAGACGACACAATCTGGGAGACACGGTTCGCAACAAAAACCTCTAAGTTATGGACCGAAGCCTTCAGCCAGCACAAAACAATCTGGCTGTCCGTCCACGCGTACACCGTATCCTCCAAAACCACTGACCCACGCAACACTGTTAGAGTGTGATTCAAAAGTTTGGTCAAAAGAGCAGCCCCGGACAGTTCCAGTTTTGGAATCGTCATCCTTGTCCGAATAGGCGCTACCTTGCTTTTTGCCAAAACCAAACGCACGTCGACCTCCCCGGTGGAGGTGACGGTTCGCAAATAAACCGCTGCCGCAAACCCTCGTTCAGAGGCATCACAAAACCCGTGAAGGGTTGCCCTGTAATCCCCAGCAGGGACCAATTTCCTCGGCAGCGATACATTATTTATGTCCGATAGCGAGGTGAACATTCGCGTCCAATCAGTCAACAAATCACCTGAGAGGTGGGTGTCCCAGGTCAACTGAGCCGCCCATAGCCTTTGCATAAAACATTTGAGAGCAAAGGTGACTGGAGAAATCCATCCATTCGGGTCGAACGTTCTCGCAATCGTTGATAGTACTGACCGCTTCGTCCAGGCCTTCGGTGTTTCTAAAACCACCCGATAGGTAAACTCATCATGGACGGGCCGGTACTGAATTCCAAGCACTGACAACATGTTAGGGTTGTCAGGATTCTCAAAAACGTGCGGGTCTTGTTGAAGCTCATCTGGGAGACCAGCCATCAACTCAGGGGAGTTGGACATCCACTTGCGTAGTTCATAGCCGCCTCGTTCCAGCAATTGAATGAGCTCGTCACGTCGGTCCAGAGCTTCCTCTACACTGGCTGCCCCTGTGCAGACGTCATCGACGTACAAATCTTGCTCCAGGATAGCGGCGGCTCTAGGATAGCTCACACGGTCACGCGACGCCAACTCCCGCAGGGTACGCATCGCCAAATACGGGCTAGACCGTAACCCATACGTGTTCGTGTTTAACTCATAGACCTTGACTGGCTCGGCCGTGGACTCACGCCACAGTATCAACTGATACCTTCTGTCAGCCGGATGAATTACCGTTTGCCTAAACATCATCCGAATGTCTGCGACAAATACAATCTGGTGCCTCCGAAAGCTCGTGAGAATATCCGAAATATCACGACTCAACTTGGGTCCCGAATGTAGACACTGATTCAGGGACATCCCGTTCGAGGTAGGTGCTGACCCATCAAAAACAACTCGAATCTTGCCGGTAGGGGTTCGTAGGACGGCATGGTGTGGAAGGAAACAATGATCCTCAGATCTCCAGTCCACACCCGATACCGACATGTGTCCTAACGACTCATACTCCCTCATGAAATCAACATATTTTTGTTTAAATACGGCGTCCCTTGTCATCCTACGCTCCATCGACATCAATCTCGTCTCAGCCATCTTCCTAGATTCTCCTAGTGGCGGTCGATCGGCCCTGAAAGGCAGTCGAGTTACAAAACGACCAGAACGAAGGCGACCAGTACTATTCTGGTAAAACAACTCGCACTCTTCTTCGTCTGCGTCGACTCGACGAACGGTGGGAGGTTCCTCTTTCTCCCAGAAACGTTGGATAACGTCTGACAACGCTGAGCCAATAAGTATGCCATCTGACTCGGCAGGCCTAACCATTGGCAATGCCGGACCCATGATCACGTGACCAAACTTAGTATCCACAGCAATCAACCCGTCCGGCTGAAGAACTCGCCGATCCGACAACAGAAACCTACCCAGAACGTCTGCTCCCAGTAGCAGGTCGACCGGGGCTGGAGTGTCAAAATCGGGATCCGCCAACTTGAGTCCTGATGTCAGGAATGGAACGGCCGGATTCAACTTCACCAAGGGGTGTCTGCCCATGACATGCGTCATTACTAAAGCTTGCACGGATGTTTTTGTCAAAATGTCATAACGTGGAGAGAACGTGATCACCGATTGGCCAACTACATTCGTAACCGTAACATTCCCCACGCCCCGTATTGATTTATTATACCTATTTACCTTGAGGCCCAACCATTTTGCTAAATCATTCGATACAATGCAGCCCTGAGCTCCAGAATCTAATAGGGCGCGAACGTATGTTGGGTTGCCCGCCAAATCCCAAACAAGCACAGAGGCGATCGGTAACACCACCGTCTCCGGTTGGGGGGCAACAACTGGTTGGGCCGCAAATTCCTAGCGAGGACCCCCGGGGCCCCACTGTGCCTGTAACCGATCAGGTATGCAGCTATACGCCAGAGGGTCCCATTGTACAAATGGCCCACGCGCCGGTTCCATTCCCAACCTACGATTCCCCGTAAAGGGGGGTGGGCGTGAATTCAACCGTGGCCGCTCCATGAGCGGGGGGGACATCACATGTGACCGACGAGGACGAGGCGACGAGCGGGGCGACAACTGAGGCGGCGTCCGAACCGCACCCGCATAGCTCGAAGGTGTCCCATGACACCCGCCCGTTACGGCCTGCTCAACACACCCAATGTCCCGCTGGGTCGGATGCTGAGTCGCAACCGAAAACTCAGGGCCCCCCATGTAATGGTCCTGAGTGCGGCCCTGCACCCTGGTACTGCCCTGTGCACGTGGGGACGTTGGCCCCTGAGTTGCGCTCCGAGTCGCAAACGAATTCTCAGGGCCCCATGCCGTGTCACCCTGGGTACGGCCCTGTGGAGGCTGTTGGCCGGACCGGTTCATGCACAACAGATTGTTGTGGGGCCCACCACAATATCCGCACATTTGTGTGCGCGTGCAGTCCCTAGCCATGTGTGGCCCGAGGCACAGGAAACACCAGCTCCGCTGCTTGGCCATCCGGCGCCGTCCCTGAACCCTAAGTTCCCCGAACTTATTGCAATTGGCCACAGCATGGCCAATCTGCCTACAACATGGGCAGGTCTCACCATGTGGGGTCAATTCACTCACAGTCCCATACGACTGCCGGTTGGTGCGGTCCTTCCTCGTCGGAGGGCCCCTACTCACAGCGCTCCCGGCAGCTCTCTGTGGCTCCGAAGGATGGGTGACCGTCAACCCCAAATTCTCTGCCCGTCGAGCCTCCTCTTCCAAGAATCCGACCAAGTCGGAGAAGGCGGGCAGGTCCTCGGCCGACCTCCCGTGAGACTGTTCGAAACGAGTCTGCACGTCAGCGGGTAGGCGGGAAAGTACAATGTACAACAGTAGGTACGACCATTCACCAACCGGAAGTCCAAGATTCTCTAGAGCCTTGGTGACGGACAACAATGGGTTCAAAACCTCCGTCTGTATGGCCCCGACCTTGTTCACAACCGGGATACTAAACAAACGGTTCAGTTGGGCATCGGCCAACCTCCGTTTGTTATGGTAACGTCTGACCAACAATTGCCTGGCCGTTTCATAGTTACCCTCCGTAACTGTCAAATGAGCGACCAGCTCCCTAGGCTCACCCCTCAATGCTGCCACCAGCTGAGCCATCTTGACAGACTTGGTAATGTCCGATCGCATGTGCACCAAACTGTCGAACAGATTGATGAAGCTCATCCATTCACCGGACACGCCGTCAAAATTAGGCATAGTTATGGCAGGTAACCTGGACCCCGATCCCTGAAGCGGCAGAGGTGCTTCAATGTCACCACCATGGCTGGACTCGCGCTGTCTACGTATGTCCGCAGCCTTCTGCGTGATAGCAGCTGCCATCTCCATACATTGGTCGACATCCCCTATCAACCGTGAAAGCCTGTCAGGTGCGCAACCATCAACTGATTCCGCCTGCGCGGACAATTCGAGCACCCTATTGTAACGTTCCTTAACGTCCATAGACCGCTCCAATACCACATCATGCCTATCTAAACGGTCTATCAGACCGTGTGCGGAGGAAAACCATCTGAGTTCCTTAGAAACACCCTTCTGGATTTCAGATAACGACATGATCGGAACGATACTTACTCACAATTTGCAGTAACTCAATTTTATTGGACCCTCCAGTCTACAACCCAAACGAGGGAACCCTAAACCACAACTTAAACAATGTTGTTTTCCTTAAACAATAGGAACCGAGTTTTATATCTATATAAATTCTGTAAATACAATTTAGTTTCCCTTTATCATTATAACACACACAGATAGTCAATATTAGTTCAAGTTATAAATTGCTATAAACTGAAAACAATGTAATAGCCTGCTATCAATAGATGTAACTACCTATGTTAACCAAAACATTCATTCAATAGCATTACTAGACCACTAATAGATTGACTAACTGGTACTTCAATGCAATTTTCAATTCAATATCTGTCTATCTACTACCAGCAATAGACCTATAGCTTACAATACTACCAATCTATGTGGATATAGGAACAACAACCAAGTTACCTAATAACCGCCTATACCTACAGACTGATAGTCCCAAATCGTGCCTTCCTGGAGGACGGCTGCAAATCTCAGGAAACCACGCTCTGCTACCAATATGTTCAGGCTTCTCAGCACCTAATGACCTCGTAGGGGCCCATCAGCTACGAGGTAGCGTAACGATCAGTTGCCAAGAAGTGTGAACGTCGGCGGTTCACCGAGCTGAAGTTAATTGGGGTCGATCTAACCTGGTCTGTGCTTCGGTCCCGTCAACCTCCTGTCTCTCTGCAAGGCCCGGGTGCACCCTAGGCTCTTCTTGGTAGACAGGTTCTTCAGCCAACCAGGTATGACTGGCGGGCCAGCTTCAATGAGCACAGTGTTCCAACACAGGTTATGTTACGTGGTAAAAACAATCGGGCACGAAAATGCGAACTTTATCTGGTTCGAGAAACAATAACACACTCAGCTAATTAACAATCCTGAGGGAAACCCGAATACATTCCAGATGGCCTGCGATTTAATTTCAATACCCTTACCAAAACGCGTTTACATTGCGAGGGCTTTCGTCTGTCAGTTGTCATAAACTGCCAGGTTGGCAGCTAACGTCAAATTCAAAATGGCCGTTCAGAAACCATCGATCGAATATCGATTTGGAATCGAACAATAATCATAAACTATAAGATATGAAATAGTAATTCTAAATATTTATTAATTATCTGCTCCACTACTTGAATGTGATCAAATTGCTTGCAGCTTGCAGCTAGGTTCTGCAGTTGCGTGGAAGTGGTGTGGCTGATCATTAGGCCTGGTATATTGCGAGAGTTGAGACGAAGGTTGGATATGTCTGAGCCTAGACGACTGTTTATCTGCATTGATGTGTGCGGTTTGCCTTTTCTGAGACAAGCCGGTGAGAAGTTGCAGCGCAAGCAGTGCTGATATTGGTTGGGTTGTAGATAGGGGCTGGTGCCGCCCCCTCATCGACACTCTGACCCTGGTATTCGCAGGGTACGGGAGCGGCACCCCAATATCCTTACAACGAGCTTCTTTGTAAGTTTACACAAGTGTTCTGTCAGGAAGTTACATATCATACGGTCTCGTTGCAGAATCGTACGTAGATGGAAACATTCGCCTGCTTGTCATTGAGAATGGAATGTGCTGGATACTTCAGTTATGTGAGCAGAAGCCGCAAAACAATATAAAAAAGCACCAATGACTAAAGCTAATTAAATTATCAATAGATAGAATAAAATAACCTCAAAATCAACAAATGTTTTGAATCAGTTGTTGCCACTGTTCATAATAAAAGTAAAAAATGGTGAATTTTGTTCATTTTACCTCAAGTGTTATCGAAATATTGGGTAAAATGGTAACATTTATAGGAAATCCCTCGAATAACTCACTTAAGTCGCCATTTTCGCCAGAATTTCTTTGACAGCAATATCCCATGATTTAATCTATGGATTTCGTGCTAAATCGTGGAATAATGTTGGTGCTGGACAATTTGAAGAAATCCGGAGAATTTCTCCTCGAGTTAGCGTAATCGTGAGATTAATAGTTTATAGTTAGTGGCCCTTATTGAAGTAAAACTTCTATACGCACGCTTGACTTGGGGAGTAAGCTGGCGAATGCGTGACGAGAGCGTTACGAAAAGTGTGATTGGGCGAGGCGAACGAGAGGTGCGCGCGCACACTTTCTTCCTCTCATAGCCAGACACCAGTGCAGGAGATGTATTTTTGAAGCATTAGAGCTAAAGAAGTTTTACTTCAGTTGTGTGGTCTAAAGCACACTCTTTATATTTTATGGGCTCCGTGGTCTAATGGATGAGCTCCATGGTCTAATAGTTTCATCTATGGCTTATTCTTACTCGTAACCGGGTTAGGGCTGTGCCCCTCAGTGGGGACATTAATGCGCTACATATATTTATTATATTATATTCGTTAGTAGGTAGTTATTTAATGTGCACCAGACTGCTCTTACTATTAGCAATATACCGTCCTAGCCTGCCTAGGTTTGCTTTGCGCCTTTTTACTCAATATTTACCGCGCAATAAAGTATATTGAATTATGCAACGTCTGCTGTATGTGTTAGTACAAACAAACCAGTTTTATGTGGTCATTTATGGCATTTAGTGATTGCTTTCTTTTGGTATGCTTCATATCCTCTCTGTTGACTCCATGCCAATAAACGAGGTTAGTGGAGGCGTCGTCTGGTTCCGTAACGTAAAGTATGTTGAATACACTCAAAAACGAGGACACGTGAAATACGAAAGTTTTCGATTGATTTCGTCAAAGTAATGGTGTGGAGCGGACAGCGAAGTTAATTTCATCAGTATTGCAACTTCTCTATAGGCATAAGCGGACATTTTCTTGGTCATAGAATATAATAGTATCTGTGGTCATAGCCAATTCATATTTCTACCTATCATATAGGTGATCAACTAATAGTTCGCCTCGTTTTGTAAGGCAAATTGATAAGTGGCAATTGTTGGTATGTAGGTACAAATTTAATTATTAGGTCAAGCCCGCGATCCTTCTATTACTAATACAGAAAGCAATTTAGATCAATTGACATGAATACTCACGTTGATAGCGATACGCGATTCGATCCGTGAAAGAATTGCAAATTCTCGCATTAAGTTATGATCAGAAATAAAATTACGGTTTCATTTATTAATCAGATTTAGTCAGTAACATGTAGCTCGTTTAGACCGTATAGGACAAGGTAAAAACCCAGCCTAGTGCGTGTAGGACTTCACACATTTTGGGTTTCGTACCAATAATTTCCCTCATTTTTCCTATAACAAAAATGAGGGAAATTCAAACGAAAAAAAACTGAGACGGCAAAATCAGTGAAATTTTCCTAAACAAAGTATTTAATTAAATGTTAAATTTGATGGTCTTACTTTTTAAGAGGTTTTTTTGCCAAAAAAAAAACTTTATGTGCCTTTCGATCGATATCGTAAAATTACAGTGGGTTTTTCTACATTTGGCGGGATCTTTTCCCTGGTTTACACTTGCGATTTAAATAAAACTTTGAGTGCAACTCAAATGGTTTTAAAAAGTAAAATTTTTTTTTTTTTTAGGAAAATATTCTACACTATTTTGGCTGTTTTTCTTCCATGAGGTCTTGGGCCAGCCTGTGTGTAGATTACATTTCAATCGGTTATTGTATTCAACATTTGACGGATTCAATTCCCGGTGAACACAGGCAATTTTTGAAAAATTTTGACTTTAGTTTTTTTTAATATTAAGTCTGCTTTCAGTAAAATGTTCTATCTACAATTTAAGGGTTTTTCCCTCCATGTATCAAAACCATGGGTCACCTGTATAGGGCTAATAAAACAGTGCAATTGACAAGCGTATTTATTTTACATCCAAATGCCCCGCTCAAGTCCTCAGATGTGTGAATGTGCGTATTTATTTTACATCTTAAGATGTAATATATATATATATACAGTGGTGGTCATATAATTAAGAACGACTATTTGAAAACAAGCTTTTTTCAAACTTACGAGAGTAACACTTATTGCATATCGTTTTGTATCTCTCTCGGTATCGTAAAACTGTTTTACACAATCGTAGCATACAGTTATAATATGATAAATTCAACAATATTATTATATAAGTAAACTTTTTGTATATAATATATCTTAACATGTTATTGCAAACTTACTGGCTGGCCACATAGTTAAGAACGCTGGATAGTTTATTTTTTTATTCAAATTTAAATAGAGAACACTCTGTAACTAGGCCACTATTCGAGTAATTTTGGCGCCATTTAGTTCTGTAAAAGTCAAAAAGTTGATCGTTTCATAATAAAAAAATGGGAAAAAATAAAAGTTGTGATGCATCTACAAGGGAAGTAATAATAAAACTTCGCGATATGAATTGGTCATATAAAAAGATTGCCAATCATTTGCAGTGCTCAAAAACGATGATATTCCACGCTGTGAAGCATTTTAACACACATCAAACAACTTTAAATATTCCTCGTGTACCTAAACAGAGAAAGTCATCTCAGCGAGACGATCGAAATATCGTGCGTTTGGCAAAACAATACCCTTTTAAGGGGTCTAATGAGTTAAAAAAAGAATACTTTGGTGAAAATAACCCTTCAGCGATCTCAGCGCGCACTATCCGAAGGCGATTGGTAGAAGCGAAGTTGAACGGAAGGATAGCAAGAAAGGTGCCCATGTTGAAACAGTGTCATAGGCAAGCCCGGCTTGCATTTGCTAGGAGGTATGAAAGCTGGACAGCAAGACAGTGGAAAAATGTTCTTTTCTCTGACGAAACAAAAATTAACAGAGTATGTTCTGATGGGAAACGATATGTTCGACGCCCTCCGAATACAGCATTCGACCCCAAGTACACAAAAATGACATTAAAGCATGGTGGTGGAAATGTGAAAATTTGGGGATGCTTCTCTGGTCATGGTGTAGGACCTGTTAGACTGATAGAAGGAAACATGGATCAGATCAGTACAAAAATATACTCGAAGAAACTATGTTACCATATGCTGAAGACGTATTTCCGATTATTTGGACATTCCAACACGACAACGATCCGAAGCACACTGCACGCACCGTTAAAGAATTCCTCACATCTCAATCAGTTTCTGTCTTAGAATGGCCACCGAACAGCCCAGATTTAAATCCCATAGAGCATCTTTGGTGCGAAGTCAAGAAAAAGGTTTCAAATCGACGATGTGGTAACCTAACTGAGTTATATAACGTTTTTTTAGAAGAATGGCGCTCTATTTCTCTTGAAAAATGTCAAAAATTGATAGAATCAATGCCTCGACGGTGTAAGGCAGTTATTAAAAGCCATGGTTACGCTACAAACTATTAACTTAGAATAAAATGTAATAAATTATAATTTTTAACATTGTCACTGTCTTATTTAATGTGATTTGTAAAATCTAAGTATCTACGGAAACAACTCTCGAGCAGCTTAAGAATCGTTCTTAATTATTTGTCCAGCATTTTTACTACTTGAATTTGTAATTATCGATAATCAATTAAATTTGTAAAAAAAATAGTAAATGTTTTAAATATTTACTCCTAATCCCGTTTACTTTATCGATGTAGCTATTTCATAACACAACTAATTACTTTTAAGAAGGAACTTAAAAGTACACATAGCATAGTTTTGAAAAAAAATATCTGGTACTACAAATCGTTCTTAATTATATGACCACCACTGTATATAGGTATTCACAAATGCCCCGCTCAAGTCCTCAGATGTGTGAATGTGTGTATGTGCGCGTGCGTGAGTGCGTGCGTGTGTCTGTGTGAGTGGATGTGTGTAAAGTAAAGCTTAGCAAAGCCTAGTAAAGTAAAGCCTAGTGGCATCTGTAAACCTATCAGGTGCGGGGCCGCCGACCCAATGTTCTATCACGGGGCAGGGTCTCCGGGGCAGATGGGAGTAAACCTTTTAATTTCCGTATTTGCTTCAGTATGAAAGCTGCTTTCATCTTCAGCATGTTTGTGTCCACTGCTGGACATATGCCTCCCCAATTCGTGCAATCTGCGGCCATTCTCAATTTCTCATCCATGTCGGGCCGGCTGAACTTTTGATGGCATCGGACCATCACCCCGCATGCCTTCCGACATTTCTAGCCAGTAATGTGTTGCTGTGACCCACTCCACTGCTAACATGACCGCAGTCGGAGCCGGGAATAGTGGAGCTGCTGGGGAGTTGGGGACGGTGCTTATTTAGTCTTTTCATAGGGGGACTTTTGCTTTAGTCTCACCATGCAAGACGGGTTGGTGAGTCAGTTTGTTTTGAAGGTATTTAATCCTCACGGCCACAGTAGTTGCTTCCTCTCGGAGGTTGAGGTTAGCTGCCGCCGCCTGAGACTCGGAGTTGCTGCTTATTTTACTTCCACCGTAAGTACAAGGCCGTGGGTCCACGGGTAATTGGTTTCCGAGCAACTTTAATATTGATGTTGATTGTTGTTTGTTGACGATCTAAGTGACTATCAAAGTGACAGTTTCGTGAATGACGTTACGTTATAGTAATTATTTTTAACTTCCAAACTTTTGTTAAATGTGGTTTCCGACAAACAATTGTAGTAAACAAGTTCTATTACTACTATTCTACGTCTTTGGTACTAAATTAGGCACAAACTTAGGCTTCAAAATGTGTATTTATTGGTAAGTTGTTTGAGAAACAGATGAACGAACGTTTTTCAGTGTGGCCTTGTATGTGAAATTAACTGAATGATTTATCCGTTATTTAGATGGACACCACGTTTTTGTGACTACTAAATTTAGAAGCCTGTTAAACAAATGTTTACTGATAAATCACGATTTTGTTAAACAAGTGTTAAAACTATGGTAAGACGCAATAAGTATAGTAGAAAAATAATACGAAACCCGTTTTCAGGTCAAAGTCATCTTGTAGCTCTCACGCTGGGCGCACATGTCTGTATGCATTGGAAAGAGAGTTTCAGAGTGTAGTTAATTAAGATCGGTTACAAAGACGCGCCTCACAACGATAAACCATTCGATAAAAAGACAAACATGAGTAGGCCTTCTGGAAGTAGTGTACGACTTTGATACTGCACGCAATCTCCGCCCGGCAATTGGTGGTGATTGCAAAAATATCGCGTTCCTGCTCGCCAATTGAGCGGTGACGTACGGACGATGAATTAATGTCTGGCCTGACGCAAGGCAAGCCTACGGACAAAGTTCAAAACTTGATATACCTTTAAAACTTGCCAATGATGAGTTTAGAAATTACGGACAAGGTTATATTGTAAGTACGGAAAAGGTTACAGTATATTAGTAGATAAGTAGGTATAGTAACTGCAAAAATTTAAGTGTTTTCCTATCGTCTGTTTTCCTTAACATATTGACAGTGACTGCAGAACTTGCTGCGGATATTCTAAGCGATCGTGTTTGAAAATATTGAACTCTTGCTTGGCAGAAACAGTTCTGAGTCATGGTAAAATATAAAAACTAAATAACTAAATAAAAAGATTAGAAGTACGTAAGACACGCTACATGAAAAAAATGATGTCGCTCAGTATCAAGACAAGTCAAAATGTGATTAAAACTAAACGCTATTTTCTCGGTTTCATGTCCAACATACTTACTGCTATATTGTTAGCACGGCAAGGCGGCTTTGAGGTGATACCAATGGGAAATGGGTTCTTTTTCGAATCCATTTACTCCACCATGAAGTCATCTACAGATTTGATTTTTAGGTTAACGTTTATTGAGAATTTGATTAAGGATTTCACTTAAGGGAAACGCGATTGGATGAAATTTTCTCGATAGAATTTAATTACGAAAACACCTCTAAATTGTTGTATTTTTTCCTGTAATTCTGAAATCCTAACTAATTTCATTTTGGAACTGCGTTCAAAATATAGATATTATGTATTCGCAAAATCTCCTTAAAACACGTTTTAACAAAATAGCGTATATAATAGCTTTTAGCGTATAATAATAGCTTTTTAAACAATTTTTCTGTGGTTTAGCGCTACGTTTTTTCATTTTTTCTCGATTCCGTCCCTCTCACACTGCGGGTCTGTCTTTCCGCCTGGAGTAAAGGGGACCTCTGCACGGACTAGGTAGCGCCTTAAAGCTTGTTACTGTAATGTTTCCCGGTCCATTCCCATATCTGGATGACTGTTGGGGTCCGGATGCAACACCGACATCCGGTCCCTACTAATTAATGGCAAAAACGATAAGGAGAGACATGCACGCGTCTCCATTATTCACCATCTACGACAGATATACCCAAGAGTAGGAATCTTGTACCGCGGCTTTATTTCAAGCTAGATATTCAAGGTTCAAGGGCAAGGATATTAACAAACTTCATTTAACTTTTTAAACACAATCTAAGTACAGATGAAAGCTTGTAAGATAACTATGTTGACATTAAACAAGAGCAAAGGGTATGTTTATATCTAATTCTCGGGGCTATATCTCGTAAGTGGTTGAGTCCCGGTTCCTACCTATAGATAGCACAATCTATGTTTGTAGTAGATATAACTGCTAAACATATCCATAAAGGCGTGATTAAATAAACTATGTAAAATGTATTAATGTTCACATTTATGTGCCCAAAATTTCCGACTGTACATCGAAGTCTAAACACTACACAGATAATTGAATTGGGACTATACACAAACAAGGAAACCGTGCCACTGCACTGGTTGATTATGTTTCGTTAGGCGACCTTTACTTTTAGGAAAATACCATCCCACCAAAAACATTTTCATGTAAAGTGTTGCCAAGACGAGACCACATGGCTGGCACTGTCAAAAAGTTATCAGATCTCATGTGGTGTCAAGCTTCTAACTCTACACGCCCTAACACTACAAGCCCTGACTTCACAAACTCTACACCATAGTCAAATTATGTGGCTTGGCCGTTTCGCTCGACATCACATGGGCGTAAGGTGACGAATTTATGCACTACTCATTACTCTTTCTTTTACAACGTTAAATTTTACAATAACCTTTCATTCATTTTCCAATCATTCAATCCGTTCTTGTAGTAACGACATTTATTCATACAATCCGTTCTTGTAGAAACGAGTAGAGTTCTTGAAGGTACGAATAAACAATTCTTTTGAATTTTCACAACATTAATTTTTCCTACAAGAACTATTGTATAACAGAAAAGTAATGTGACGGTAGCGAAACGGCCAAGCCACATATTTCGACTAAGGTGTAGTTTGTGAAGTCAGGGCTTGTAGTGTTAGGGCGTGTAGTTAGAAGCTTAGCTCTATATGAGATCTAATAACTTTTTCACATTGCCATATGGCTGGCACGGTCTCGTCTTGGCAGCATTATATATGAAAATGTTTTTTCACACCTTTCATTCGGAAAAGTAAGTTTTGCTCCACGACGAGAGAGAGCAAAATGCTACTTTTCTGTTTAAGTTACTTTTTTAATTTATTATTGGCATGTAGCATTTACGCAATGTGCCAATTTCAACAGATCTTAATAAAATAATCGATTGTAATTTCGTCGTAAGCGGTTAAAAACGAGCATGTTTCAAGTATAAACTTTAACAAAGTTGTATGAAAATTTATGAATTTTTCGTAACATTGATCGTATCGTTTTAAAAAAAATCACAATAAATTGTATGTTTTACTGAAATAAAAACTATCGATGACTGTTATTGTGATATAATGAATATTGATATCCGATACCATTGTAATATTCGATTCGATTATTTTTACACAATGGTAAAAGTAGTTCGGTTGTTCGGTTACTGTAAAAGTGGTGAAAGTATAATTCAAAGTATATTTATTTCATTATTTTTAGAGCGATCAATTTCAATTTTCCTCATAGTCGGTGTGAAAAGTTGTATGTGCCACTTAGAAGCTAAATTATTTTCGTCATGGGCGTTTACGCTTGAATCCTTCGTTACGCTCAGGATTATAACTGAATCCCTCGCCACTAAGGATTCTATCGTGGAATCCTTCGCTTAACTCTGGACTCGATGAACCTTCCTCGCCGTAAATACATAATTTTGCTCCCTTGAGACACAAATAACTATTGGTGGGATTTCACTTCTTTTTGTAAGTTGGTTGTGACCATATTTTTTTATTTTGTTAATTTTGTATTTGTCTTTTTCCCGATTCGTTTATTAAATCGGGATTCAGCATTGTGATTTCTGTTTTAGACTTCACTCTTCGATTGCGGTTCACGTTGACAGCTAGTTGTCGTCTAGGGATAAGTGGCATACAATGGGATACCCAACAATGTATCACTGGTATCTAATGCACCTCACTTACGATTTGACAACATTCTTAGCCTAAAGTTCAGATACTCGAGCGCACACGCAAAACGCCTAATGCGTTTTCTGCGCGCTTAATTCCATCCCCTAATTTAAAACGTGGGGGGAGATTTACTAAAAATTCTGAAATATGTGTTTTATTTTTTAAAACAATCTTCAATCCCCTAGTTTAAGAGGTTGGGGGGTAAAAATTCTAAGCTTTACTATTTTTTTGTTGTTTGTGTACTTAAATACCGAAGTTCAGCTTTCTAGGACTTGAGGAAGAACCTAAGTATTTTGATGATCATCGGTGATTTCGTTAGTGAGCGAGTCAGTGACGAAATCGGGGTATTTTAGATATCAATAAATCTAAAGTTATGCTATTTAAATTTTCTATATATGTTTATTAAGCCCAGCACTGACAACATATCCCGAACCGTTATGTTCAACTGCTATAATCCAAACCCAAGTTGTGAGGATTCAAAAAATCGACAAAACGCTTTGAGAAAAGGTAGGTAGTGCCCTAGCTTTGCTTGATCGTTTTGGCGGGGGCACTACCGTGCTCCCAGATAAAGACGGGCATGCATTAAGGCGCAGATTGAATAAAGAAATCATGTAGTGTATATTGTATAGACTTTCTTGTAAGATCTATAGATTGGCAGTTTTCTGCCGTCACATATCGCCAAGATTTCCTTAGATTGACAATATGGACAAAATACATTACTGGAAAAACAACGTCTAGTTTTCCTGTTAAGTGACCTATCAATATTCAATTATGAAGCAATTAGTTCAAATGCACGCGTCATGGAGCACTATTAATTAACTTGATGTAAGGTCTGTTCTGAAATATAAAACTTTTGCACTGTAAAACTCTGCCAAAAACAGATAATAATGATTGACAATGGTTTTACTGTTGGTTGCTCCTAATTTGGATATGTTGTTATGGTTGTACTGATGCAGGAGTTGAACTCTCTGAAGGTACTTACTTTTACTTTAGTAGGGACAAAAAAAACACAGATGAAAATAATCAACCAACAACATACCTATTTGATATGCATCGTCGCCTAATGGCAGCATGTCAACATCAAAGTTTTAGTTATATTTAATAACAAAAACAGACATATCGCAATCTTTGTGATATACAGAATCATAACATAATGTGAATTTCATATTTCGCTGATGATAACGCATCATCAAGGTTTGTCTTGTCACGTATGATACGGTTCACTGATGAGGTTATCATATTGCGTCTGTAAAATGTATCGATTCGTAGGCAGTGAATTCCCACATTGTCTACCGGCGACACGTGTAATGCAAAGTAAATAGAGGCGAATTTCTAAAGTCTACCGAACCAACATGAAAGTCTACTCAACTGATGGGGCATTTGCATGCGTCGAATTCAACCGTGCGCGTAGTCGCAAGTGTAAGGAACAACTGAATAAACTCGAACGAAAGTAACAGCGTTAATTTCTTCCACATAAGAAAGAAAAGAGAGTGTCGACTCAAACAAAAAGAAAACGTAGCGCCAAACCACATACAAATTGTTTAAAAACAAACTACGCTAATTTGTCAAAAATATTTTCATATACATTCATTTACGAATACACAATATCCACATTTTGAATGCAATTCCGCAATGAAATAAGTTAGGAATTCAGAATTACAGGAAAAAATAACACAATTTAGAGATATTTTCGCAATTAAATTCTATCGAGCAAAATTTCATCCAATCGCGTTTTTCTTCAGTGAGAATCTTAAACAAATACTCAATAAACGTTAACCCAAAAATCAAATCCCTAGATGACTTTGTAGTGGAGTAAATGGATTAGAAAAGGGCCCATTTTTAACACCTTAATTTTTAGGCTGCGCAAATACGACATGTACCATGTACCACAGCTGCGCGAAGAGTTGAAGTCGCTGCCGATCCGTCTTCGTCTGGATTCTCACATCCTCAACCTACTCTACATCATTTTACGGAATTCACGCTATCCAACCTTCTTACGAGACCGTTTCCAATTTCTTTCTTCCAGAAGGCCTCGGGGAGCTCATGCAGTCTCCCTGCTCACACACAACCCCACAGCATAACACCGCGTCCTATGAGCACGGGTTTAGACTCCGGGCCATACGGTTGTGGAATGCAATCCCCTGCACCATCAGGGACAGTCCAACTCTCAATATATTTAAAAGTAGCGTAAAGAAGTATTACCTTCCTTGCGTAGCTCACCGGTTCTGCTAGCACTATGTATATATATATTTTATTTTATTGCAAAATAAATAATATGATACATACTATATCTAAAGAAAATTAGTAGGTAATAAAATTGTTGGTAGTTATCGCCGCTGTACCTGTACACTCTCACGCGAGACATCCCGAGGCTAGTGTACTATCCGATCAACCCAAGTTTGCGCCTCACTGGAATGCAGTAACGTTAGAGGGCTGTAAAGACTTCACGAATCCAGGTTGAAAATTTCAAGCTTGTTGGTCTGCTATAAGTAAGTACCTTAGAATTTTGATGATCGGTGAGTGAGTCAGACAGTGAGTCAATGACAGAATTAGGTAACTTTGACTTGCCATAGATTTAATCTACTGGCTCAAATTGAATGTAATTTGGGGTTATACCTAGGTATGTTGAGCTCTTTTTGCCATAAAAAATCAGGCTTCTAGCTTTATCCACAACGAAGTTAACGGGGGGTCGAAATTGCCCTGAATGGCTTCCAGGTAACGACTGTGCTCGACTCTACAAAACAAAATAACATCGTCCCGCAAAAACAAAATCACATCGTCGTATCTATTAAAATATTTGTCCAAATGTATTAGTGTGGACAAAGTGTATCTACTTTAAATACCAGAAGCAATGAAAGTATTTATTTTGAGAAGGATCAATTTGTTACGACCAAATGTGCATTAGAAATAAGGTATCAATTTTTATTGTATTTATGGCAGAATTTTTTCCTACTTACTTGACACTTGGACAATTCACACAATATCTTTATAAATTATAGCCTATGTGTTATTCTAACGTATGAGCTACATTATTGTAAAATTTCATTAAAATCCATTCAGTAGTTATTGCGTGAAAGAGTAACAAACGTTTCGCGTTTATAATACTTTAAATACCATAAGCGATAAAAGAATTTATTCTGATAAGGATCAATTTGTTTCGATTAAAATGTGCATTAGAAATAAGGTATAATTTTTATTGTATTTATGGCAGATTTTTTTCTACTTACACGACACTTATCAGTTTATTTTGGACAATTCACTCAATATCTTTATAAATTATAACCTATGTGGTATTCTGATGTATAAGCTACATTATTGTGAAATGTCATAAAAATCCATTCAGTAGTTTATGCGTAAAAGAGTAACAAACATCCACACATACTCACAAACTTTCGCGTTTATAATATTATAATATTAGTAGGATTTTGTTTGGCTTGTATATTATATTATATTATATTTATGTAGGAACTTGTATAGTTAATTTTATTTATTTAAGTATGTACACTAGGTAAATTATATTCTTGTACACATGGTCTACCCCTGCTCAGCAATCGACCTTTCGCGAGATCATTTATAAGAGATAACCTCGCCTTTGTACACTATTTTAATATGTCTATTATTTGTGTGCAATAAATAAATTATGAATTAAGAAGTGTACAAGTAATTTCCTATTCAAAATTCTGCCGGCAAAAAAACGTAAGAAAAACAACAATACATTTCCCCTTATATTTCGCTGCACTTTTTGTAGTTATAGATACTAGTGGTTCTGCGAGCTGTAGACCTCCGAGTCTGTTGTGGTAAAGCTTACCTTCTAACATACAAACTTATGATGCACCTATTTACCTACATGGAGTATGAAAGTAGCCGCACCAATAACTTAGTAAACTACATTTTGCGATCTAAAATGCAACCTATTGACTTTTCACCAAAATTATATTGCCCTTGTCACTTTCACGGTCACCACGAATCCAACGACACCTCATTTGTTAAAATCTATATTTCTCAAATCCAAATAATTATCGAAGCTGCTCACAAAATTCACGAGAATCGGTTGGGAAATGCGACCAAGAGCGGGAGACCAGCCGGACAGATACACGGAAGCATTTTTGTCCAAGCTGAAACGAAGAAGCTTCGCGCTTCGATCAACAGCGATTAACGAAGACCAAAGATAAATCTTAAAGCCTATGAATTAACCAATAAGCAGCAACGAGTTAATTCATCAATATCATCATCCCAGAAAAACTTTAGACTACGGGTGTCGGTCATGCCAAAAGTTTTCGACACACTGACTCATCAGGCTATGCCTACATTATCTTCGGGATACTATCACGAGTGTGCGTCAGCTGATACATACCACGAGACTGTCTGGCAGACATCCAACCAGTCATACCTACTATAGTACATGTTACAACATCTCCAGTGCTTTTGGATTAAATATAAAAGCCTGAAACTGACGAAAACATCCGAATGCAGAAAGGTGACAAAATACAAGGCAGAAATTTGTAACTCCTTTGACGAAACTTACGAAGAAAATAGAAAAAGATACATTGTTAGTGTTAACTGGGTTGATTTAGAAAAGATATAAGGTGTTGTTTTCGTCTTTAGCATACGAAAACTTTTAGTGTCTATCAAAGTGCAAAATAAACTAACTAAACTCTGATTTTTTATTCCGTAGAATTCTGACATTTCAGATATCATAAGGTTCTTTATGAGGACAATTATTATTTTATTCATTTTGATTAGTGTAAAGTGCAGGTGTTAAGTGTGGCTGTGAAGTGTAAAATGCTAGCAACGTCTGAACAACCAGTGTTAAGTGTGAGTGATAACTAATCAGTAATCAGCGCAGTGAGGCAAATAGAAGTATATTCTATTTTTTTGCGAGTAGCCACGTCCCCGGCGCCCCATCCTCCTCTTCAGCCTTCACTCGCTGTTTAGTTAACAGCGTCGGGACAGCAAATTCGACTGTTTCACGCTCAACCAGTTTCTACTAAACATCAGAGATGCTTCACACAATAGGGCGCAAAACTGCCAATTTCTCTCGAAGAATACTGTGGCTGGTGTATTAAAAAACTTCAAAGGCAAGTAATGCATCGGTACTGATTCGCGGCTGTGCGCATTGTATTTCAATGAAAGGGATTAATTAGGATTAAGTAATTAAAAAGGCGGTAAATAGATTTACGATCAGATACTGTTTATCATAATTTGATGAGATTTGCTTATGTTATGAAGTGGTGTATCAGCGTTGATATCTCGGTATGTATCTGAGGGCACTATACATCAGGATGGTCTTCTGGATTGTCTTAATACCCTCCAAAGTGTTTGTTTCGGTCGTACGCCTCCAATCTTGAACAAAACCCACATTGTTGTAAATGAATTTCATCAATTTGAGGAAAATACGAAACATTACCTCGAATTCTTAACATGTTTACCTTTCTATCAGATGAGCTTTTTTCCAGCTACTGATGCATTTCTCCTTCGAAGCTCAGTTTAAAGATCCCGCACAGTCATCAGCGAATACATTTTGTGGTTTTACATTGCAATTATAAGCACAAATTCGAAACCCGACACTTGATACAAACGTAAACAAGGTACTACCGTTGACGTGAGAGTAATATTTGTTCTGTGGCTATCGACGTTTAGCTGTCAGTGTTGCGCTCCATTGGACACTACTTTACACTTAACACTTCACAGCCCCACAGCGAATAATTTAAAAGTGTGCACTCAAAAGACCTGCTTTGTCAGATGGATGCAGAATTATTTAACATTTGGAACGTGATTCAATGCGCTCATGTTTTCTCGGTGTTTGCTGCTATTTGTTGTTATTGTTTTGTTAAATTAGTTAAGTTTCTGTTATTCTGTTAAGTTTTTTCTTTTTGACTTCTCGTGTTGTGGTCGTTCGTTGATTTTTATAAACGTTATGGAGCCACAGCCTGGCCCTTCCCGGGAAGCAGCCCCATCTGACAGAGCACAAGAGACAGACTTTCTGTCTCCCAGATAGAAGCGTCCTCGTGGTGTATCAATCAAATCGTCATCCTCGACAATTTGATTGATACAGTCGCAGACACTTTAATAATTCATGTCAGCGATGATGATGATGATGATGATGATGATGATGATGATGATGATGATGATGAAGAAAGGATATTAGTATTAATGATGATTAGAGATTTTGATAAAAATATGTTTTCTTTACTTGTATATTTTTACTGTTTGTGATGAAAAGGGACGTAATTATCACTCGCCGTAAATCCGCTTTTAATTACGAGCGCCGCACTTCAAAAATGGATACATTCACTCAAATGTTCAGACTCGTATTGAAATTGAAAAATGTGCCCAGCCAAAAAGGTTTTGTAATCTCTGACATGTCAAAAAATGATAGCAGTCAGAATTCTACGGGATAAAACATCAGAGTTTAGAACACCAACAACCATAAAGGATGACTCTTGACTCAACGTCAAGCAAGTACCAGGATATAAGGCCTGATTTAACAGGGTCTGGAAAATACAAAAATAAAAACTTTGATCATAGAGAAATCGGAACACTGTCATACTTTTCTAGTAACGTTGACAGCAAATTATCGATGAACGATGAAGTGAAATAGTTTTTTCACACCTTTCATTCGGAAAAGTAAGTTTTGCTCCACGATGAGAGGGAGCAAAATGCTACCTTTCTGTTTAAGCTATTTTTTAAATTTATTCATTGGCATGTAGCATTTATGCAATGTGCCAATAGAACACAGATCTTAATGAAATAATCGATTGTAATTAAATCGTAATCGATTAAAAACGAACACGTTTCAAGTTTCATCTTTAACAACGTTATATGAAAATTTATGAATTTTTCGTAATATTTAAAAAAAAACATTAAATTATGTGTTTTATTGAAATCAAAAGTTATTGTGATATAATGAATATTGATATCCGATACCATTGTAATAATCGATTCGATGATTTTTACATATCGGTAAAAGTAGCACAGGAATATTTTATCTGTGGTGACTTTTACCTAATCCTTCACAATCCGCCATTATAAAAAAAAAGATTTCGTTGTTCGATTACTGTAAAAGTGTTGAAAGTATAATTCAAAGTATAGTTATTTCATTATTTTTAGAGCATTATATTTCAATTTTCCTCATTGTCGGTGTGAAAAATTGTATGTGTCACTCAGGAGCAAAATTATTTTCGTCTTGGGCTAAGTTAACGCTTGAAACCTTCGTTACGCTCAGGATTCTAACTTAAAATCCCTCGCTACGCTCAGGATTCTATCGTAGAAGCCTTCGATTCACTCTGTGTTCAATGTACCGCCCTCGCCGTAAATACATCATTTTGCTCCCTTGTGACACAAATAACTATTTCACACCTTCCATTCGGAAAAGTAAGTTTTGCTCCACGACGAGAGGGAGCAAAATTCTACTTTTCTGTTCAAGCTACTTTTTTAAATTATTCATTGGCATGTAGCATTTACGCAATGTGCCAATTGAACAAATCTTGAAAGATCTTAATAAAATAATCGATTGTAATTAAATCGTAATCGATTAAAAACGAACACGTTTCAAGTTTCATCTTTAACAACGTTATATGAAAATTTATGAATTTTTCGTAATATTTAAAAAAAAAAACATTAAATTATGTGTTTTACTGAAATCAAAAGTTATTGTGATATAATGAATATTGATATCCGATACCATTGTAATAATCGATTCGATGATGTTTACACATCGGTAAAAGTAGCACAGGAATATTTTATCTGTGGTGACTTTTCCCTAATCCTTCACAATCCGCCATTATAAAAAAAAAAGTTCGTTGTTCGATTACTGTAAAAGTGTTGAAAGTATAATTCAAAGTATAGTTATTTCTTTTTAGAGCATTATATTTCAATTTTCCTCATTGTCGGTGTGAAAAATTGTATGTGTCACTCAGGAGCAAAATTATTTTCGTCTTGGGCGTTAACGCTTGAAACCTTCGTTACGCTCAGGATTCTAAATTAGAATCCCTCGCGAAGCCTTCGCTTCACTCTGTGTTCAATGTACCGCCCTCGCCGTAAATACATCATTTTGCTCCCTTGTGACACAAATAACTATTTCACACCTTTCATTCGGAAAAGTAAATTTTGCTCCACGACGAGAGGGAGCAAAATTCTACTTTTCTGTTCAAGCTACTTTTTTAAATTATTCATTGGCATGTAGCATTTACGCAATGTGCCAATTGAACAAATCTTGAAAGATCTTAATAAAATAATCGATTGTAATTTCATCGAAGACGATTAAAAACGAACATGTTTCAAGTTTTAACTTTAACAACGTTGTATGAAAATTTATGAATTTTTCGTAATATTAAAAAAAATGACACAATAAATTATATGTTTTACTGATATCAAATCTATCGATGGCTGTTATTGTGATATAATGAATATTGATATCCGAAACCATTGTAATATTCGATTCGATTATTTTTACATATTGGTAAAAGTACACAGCAATATTTTATCTGTGGTGACCTTTCCCTAAGCCTTCACAATCCGCCATTATATAAAAAAAGTTTTGTTTACGTTGTTCGATTACTGTAAAAGTGGTGAAAGTATAATTCAAAGTACAGTTATTTAATTTTTTAAGAGCATTTAATTTAAATTTTCCTCATAGTCTGTGTGAAAAGTTGTATGTGTCACGCAGGAGCAAAATTATTTTCGTCATTTGCGTTAACGCTTGAATCCTTCGTTACGCTCAGCATTCTAACTTGTGTCTCCCTTCTTCCCTTCACTCTGGATTCAATGAACCGCCCTCGCCGTAAATACATAATTTTGCTCCCTTGTGACACAAATAACTATTTTTTTAAATATTATGCCAGACCTTTATAAGCAGACCTATCTCCTGGTACAAAAACTAAATAAAAATTTCTGTAGATATTAAACAATGTATTTAAAAACACGTTTAGATCTAAAAATCGTTTGTGCTTAAATAGTAGAAAATTTGTAATCGTTATCAATTAATCTGCAGGAATAAATATAACCTTAACAGCGAGTTCTGTGTTGAATCAGATTAACGCCACGCGCTCTTGCCATTAATATATTTCGACATTCTCATTGAGGTTCTTAGATCTCTGAACGTCTCCTCCTCCTCCTCTGCCAGCAGGTTCGACCCATATTTGTGGAATCGGCAACAGCCTATCAGGTCGAAGAAGACATAATTTATAATTCATAATTTTTAATTGTACACAGTTATTTAAAAAGATGCATTAAATATGTATTAAGTCGAGCTTATCTCTAAAAAGAGATTTCTTCCAGCCAACCAAGGCATGACAGGAAATTTTATCAAGAAAGTTTAGGCAGTGTACAATATCTAAACAATAATAAAATACGGTAAATAAAATACATACTCGTATACATACGTACCAAACTACTAAATAAGTATAAATGCATACATAAACTTCTACATATAGGTTACACATAATAATAATATACATACTACAATTATCACAAAAGAGAAAGTGCTCTTTTACGAGGTTTTTAAAAGCGAAAAGAGTGGGACTGTCACTTATCGTATAAGGAAGTGCGTTCCACAGTCGGACCGCCTGCAACCTGGAGGGGTGCTCATATGTGGAAGTGGTATGCCTTGGAGTGGCTAAGAGTGTGAGATCTCCGTTGCCGATCTCCTGAAAAGAGATACTCAAAGCGGTCTCGAAGGTAGCTGGGGTAGCGCGGATTTTTAAATGTATTGAAAAGATAAAAAAGAATATGAGGGTCTTGGCGACGTCGAAGCGGAAGCCACCCCAACTCTTTGCGAAATTGAGAAACATGGTCGAATTTGCGCAGCCCGAAGATAAACCGAATCCCGAGATTCTGAAGTCGTTCGAGTTTGTTCAGAAGATCTTCGTTCGCGCTCGCCCAACAGACATCGGCGTAGTCGATAAGCGGCAGGAGAAGGGACTGAGCAAGGGTCATTTTGGTCTGCCGCGGCAAGAAGTACTGCAGACGCCTGAGGGAGTGGAAAAGACGCGAAGACCCGTCTGCTGACCTCGCTGACATGTGGAGACCAAGACAGCTGGTTTTCAAAAATAACCCCAAGGTTTTTCGCCTTATGTGTGTACTCTATTGTGATGATATTATATGATACGGGAACAATGGGTTTTTGTAACAAGGAAAGCGTGTGCCTGGTTCCTAAAATCATAGCTTGTGATTTAGTCGGGTTTATGAGGCCCGGTCTTTCACATTCTCGAGGTCAGCATTCAGTGCCTCCACGGATGCAACTGCGATGTACGCAGGGGGAAAAGTGGCGATAAATTTGTAGCTCATCTGCGTACAGATGATACGAAGAAAAGAGGACGTCGGAGATGGAGTTTATAAAGACTGAAAAAAGAAGAGAGGAGAGAATACCACCTTGAGGCACTCCTGAGGAAAGATCACACCATTGAGTTTCAGTCTCTTCAGACTTAATGCGTTGCTGACGACCTCTCAGATATGAGTCGAACCAGCCAGCAGCGTGGGAGGAGACATTCAGCGATGTTAATGTAGCGACAAGAATGTCAAAATCGACGCAGTTAAAGGCATTGCTGAAGTCAAGCAGACATCCAGGGAATGGTGTACCTCTTTTCAGGCGTCCCTCAAGGTGGTCAACTTTCTCCTTTCCTATTCTCGATTTTCATTAATTCCATCTGTCCTGTCTTCCTCATATCATCTTTATGCTGATGATCTCCAGATTTATCGCCACTTTTCTCCTAACGATGTAAACTCTGCTGTGGAGGCATTGAACGTAGATCTTCAGGGTGTAAAAAGCTGGGTTTCATCCTTCGGACTCCTGGTTAACCCGAGTAAGTCCCAAGTCATGATTATCGACGACCTCTATGGCGCAGCGGTTGTAGCTCTGCCTACCATGCGATACGTCACGGGTTCGATCCCTGGCTCGGGTAAAGAAGAAAAAACCCCAGGTCTTGGATATTTATATATGTGTGACGTCGGTGTTTCTGGTTCCACGACATAGGGTATGCTAGTGTAGGGCCAGAAGCAATGTAAGTGCCTATATTTAAATGTTTATGTTTATAGGTACAAGATATTATCTTAACGATATAGCGATAAAGCTAGAAACCTGGGTCTCATCTTCGACAACCAGCTCTCTTGGTCATTTCATGTCAACGAAGTCAGTCGACGAGTATTTGCTACTTTTCACTCTCTCAGGAGACTTCAGTAATTTTTGCCGTGACAGACCAAAATCACACTCGCTCAGTCTCTTCTTCTACCCCTCTTCGATTATGCTGATATCTGCTGGGTCAGTGCTAACGAAGAATTACTGAACAAACTAGAACGACTTCAAAATCTCGGGATTCGGTTTATCTTCGGGCTGCGCAAATACGCATCGCAAAGAGTTGAAGTGGCTGCCGATTCGTCTTCCTCGGGATTCACACATCCTCAACTTCCTCTCTACAACATTTTAGTGAATCCACGGCATCCAACCTTGCTCCAGACCGTTTTCAATTGGTTTCTTCTCCAGCAGGCTTCGGAGGACGCACGCAGTTTCCATGCTCACGACCCCACAACATAACACCGCATCCTACATGTATGCACTCCCCTGCACCATCAGGGATAGTCCTACTCTCAATATATTTAAAAGTCGCGTGAAGAAGCATTTCCTGTGTATTGAGTAATATAGTCAGCATGTATGTATTTATTAGTATATATATATATGTATATATATATATATATATATATATATATATATACGTCACCGTAAGATCGTGAAAACTGTTAGTTTATAATGTAACGTTTTTTTCTCTTTAGTTCACAAACTATCGATAAATTGTAAACTGTACCGTACTGCTTACGATATGACGCGTTAGTTTATAATAAAACCGTTAAATTGTGAAGTGGTTTAAACTTGAATTGCAAACGAAATACCACGGCAAACACTGCGGTGCTTAGGTGAAGACTATAGAGGGCGAACTCAGCGAAGCCCCCGAATAGTCTTCGTGTTATTTTTACATGTAAGAGCAAAATAAACGTGAATTCTACGCCGCCGTGACGTTCTGATTTACAATTTGTCGATAATTTACAATCTTGTTTGTTGGAGGGGAAAAAATGTAATTACCCATGGCCAGGAGTCACACCTCCCTGCTATGTCCGGGTCCCCACATATTGAGCGGGCATCAGCTCGTGTGGTATACGGACTAAAAACAACCCCTTTGTTGAATTGTATTGTATGACAGTTATCGATAATCTACATAGTCAGGTCATAAGTTCTGTCACATGTACAATATGAAATAATTTAGACATGTTTATTATTTATGTAAACATTTATATAGCAAAATTAACTCTGTAAAACATAGATTCTTATGGTAATAAAGTTTATTCAAAATGACCCCCGCGATTTTGAATACAGGCCTTTATTCTGCGCGGCCAGTCGTCTATCGCAGCACGAACGAGGTCCATGTCAATATCGGCGGCTGCCTTAATCAAGGATGCTTTGAGTGACTCCAAATCAGGATGAGGCTTTGAGCAGACCTTTTCCTCCAAGTGTTGCCATATCTTGTAATCTAACGGTCTCAAATCTGGACTGGAGGAGGGCCAGTCTTCGTGCCGGATGAAGTCGATTTCACGAGCCGCCAGCCAGTCTTGTGTGCTTTTCGCTCTATGAGCTGGCGCAGAATCTTGTTGGAATACCCAGTGCCTGTTATTAAACATGGTATGAGAAACAGGTTCCACAAGGTTCTTGAGGACTGTATTTTGATACACAACTGCATTCGTTTTTACGCCTTTCTCACAAAAATGTACCTCAGTTAAGTCCCAATAAGAGACTCCCAACCAAACCATGAGCGAGGATGGAAAATGAACTCGTTGGACACGCGGAATACGGTTGCTCGCTTCTTCACTGCTGTGTGTGTACACCTTATCATTTTGTTTGTTGTAGCTCTCTTCCACGGTAAAAATTTTTTCATCCGAAAACAGAATTTCCCGATGCTTTTTTCCCGCGTACCGCTTCAACAAAGCGCGGCATCTCTTCAGTCTCAGGTCCATTAAACGAGCGTCCAAACGATGTCCTGTTTTTCTTCGATATGCCCTAAGCCCTAAGTCTTCATTTAACACCCTTTTCACCGTGGTCCTGCTTAACCCCATCTGAAGGGCCAACAGTTTCTGCTTACGTATGGGATTTCTTTGAATTCGCGCCTTCACAGCTTTTATCACTGCTGGAGTCCTAACAGAGCGAGGGCGACCACTTCTTGACCTGTCATCTACACTAGAGTCTTCATTGTATCGTTTTATGGTACGATAAACGAATCTTTTGGTTATATTCAAATTTTTCAGTAAGTCGAAAATCTGAATTGGCGCGTAACCGCAACGATGCAACGCAATAACTGCGACACGGTCTTCTTTAAGTGTCCACTCCATATTTAAAAATGAGGAAAATTCAAAAAAGTACACATTTTTATTTTAATGAAAAATTCGAAATTCGAATTCAATAAACTTTTTTGTGGCCAGCGTTCTAAATTCAAAAGTTTTTATTGTGTGACAGAACTTATGACCTGACTGTGTATATAACTGTGAGCCATGGTATAATTTACAAACTTTAGTTTATAAACTAACGGTTTTGACAATCTTACGGTGACATATATTTAATACTTATTTATTTGATGTAATATTTATGTATTCGTAGGTACCAGGAAGAGTATGATTAGGTTTTGTTGTACACATAGGTCTGCCCGTGCTCAGCGATCAACCTTTCTCATCCTGACTTAGTTTGCTGGAAGAGATCTCTTGCTGGAAATAAGCTCGCCTTTGTACATTTTAATGTATATCTTGATATTTTTATTATTTGAGTGCAATAAAGAAATTATGATATGAATCATGAATATCATTTGTCCAAAGCAACTTTTACATAGTTATTAAATAGCTCAAATGCCAATTCCAAAATATCCTGAGGTATCGTGGTGTAGGAAAGAAATCATTGACCCTTAAAGGAATTGTTAACTTTCGCGAGTCTACGCCGGGGTGCAACTAGTCTGTGATAATTTCATAAGTTAACATTACTATTAGACACGTTTGACGTTATTTGTTGATGGTTACCCTGTATTGCATATCGACGATTGACAAAATATCCGAGATATCAAAGCAATGCGGTTTTGACAATCGTTCCGGAGCGTTCCTGATCCAAAGGATCTCACTCGCCGTGCAGCGCGGTAATGCTGCCAGTGTGATGGGTACCTTTGGGTCGGGCATGTCCTGGGGCGGTTTATTTTTTTAGTATTTTGTTTTTTATTATGTTCAGTTTTTGTGTGTGTGTATTTTTTTTTTAATTATTTGGTCATTTTAATTTCTTAGCTTATTGACGACGCACTTTGCGGATTTTAGCAGTATAGTTGATATGTTTGAATTTATCATTTTTAGTTAAGAAATATAGATAAATATAAAGTTTTGACTTATAGTTAGACTTTTGGGGTTCCAATCCTTATAGAATCATTAGATCATCCCAACCGGAATTTGGTTTTCAAAGCAATTTATATTTATGTTATAATTGAATTACATTTTAGATTATCGACAAAAACTGTCACTATTCAGGGATATACTCGTAATTTCGTAATTTATTTATTGTACTACACAAAACAGACATACAGATAACTTATAAAAACATGTACAAAAGCGAGCTTATCTCTAAAAAGAGATTTCTTTCAGCAAACCATGATGGTAGGAAAGGTGATGGATGAGCGGGGGAAGACCTGCGCGTACAATAAAACTCTACAAGTACTACGAGTAATATATACTACAAACAATATTATTTATAGTGATAACCCTAATTGCTAAAAATAGACTGCATACACATTTACTTAAATACAACGTAAAGGGTATAATACACTAATACTCGCACGCGGTTCATATCAACACATCTAATTCAAATCTAAAGGTATAGTACACGCTTCAGTTGATTATGTAATTTCGTTGAACTCACATGAAATCCTCTAGATCGACCACGCTCGTATACTGACAGGGCTGACCGTCAACATTGTAGCACATACTATTGTAGTCCCAGTGCTGCCGAGTCTGCTGGCAGGGGAGATTTGGCACCAATGGCTGGATCTCTTGCCTCGGAGCCGGCATTGGTATCGGGCACATTTGGAGCGGGTAAGGCCGCTGATATAACCCACCGTAACACTGCACTGAAGGATCGCGAAACGGGTAGACATGGCGCCTCATATACGCATTGTGCATGGTCTTTGGCTGATGATAGCCTGGCACGGGACACTGAGCCACCCAGCTTGTGTCTTCAAACCCATCCATCACTGGACACTGCTGAGGCCGAGGCCCCCGGAATCCGTTGACAAACATCGCACACTCAGTCTCTATAAACACAAAAGACACTCTGGAGCAGTCCATTGGGCTACGTAATCAGCGAACGACTGATATGGGCTAAGATGCCTCTTATCTTGCTCTGTGGACTTGCATGGTAGCAAACTTGTCGATGGAAGTGAGACAGCGTATTATAAGATAACAAAATATTATTTATCAATCATGACCTTCGCAAGTTGATAGCGTGCCCTTACGCCAAGTGCTAATAATTAGTTTGAATGTTTTCTTTCAGTAAAAATGTAGGTAGGTACCTATAGGGCTGCACAATTTGTTATAATTTCCAACCTTCTGACGAAATGAGGCATGCTGATCCGCTGTACGATAATATTCTTCAGAAGTTTGAGAGAACTAAATACCTATTTTTTCTTTCAGCGGTTGGTCACTAGCTTCATCGGCAGAAAAGCGTCAGCTGTAGTCACTGGTCAGCCTCTTGGTTCTATTCGTGGGCAGTGGACATTTTGCAGTCCGCCCTAGATCTATCATAGAGGACAGTCGCCCGTGAGGTGCACCGTCCATTGGGTGGCGTTGTAGGAGCATGTTTAAACTGCATTTATTTACTTGAATGATATGGCCTTCTTGATGCATGACGACCTCTGTGGCGCAGCGGTTGTGGCTCTGCCTACCGTGCGAGAGGTCCCGGGTTCGATCCCCGGCTCATACCCAGCCGGGGATCGAACCAGAAAAAAATCCCCAGGTCTTGGATATTTATTTGGCTGTTTCTGGTTCCCACGACACAGGGTATCCTAGTGTGAGGTCAGAAGGAATGTATGAGTCTGTATATAAATGTTTATGTTCATGTTCTTCTATTAGCTAAAATCTGGGAATGATGGTGTATGTTTGGAAAGTGGATAGTTTGGAATCATTTTTCAAAAATACATTGATGTTAGGTGATTATACCAAATTAGTTTCGTATATTTCGTTTATATTTATTACATATGAAATAACAAATAACAATACAATAGAAAAGACAAAGGCAAGCTTATCTCTAATAAGAGATTTCATCCAACAAGCCCAGGACGGAAAGGTTTAATTTAATAGCAGTGGCAGATAGCTATACGTGCAGAAATACAAGTAAATATATCAAATAAGTTTTTTCACTCTACTACTAAATGTACTTCATAGTTTTAAATATTCTAGAGATTGCGAAGGTTGCATTTACTATATTTCGTTAGTTTCAAGAAATAGGCATTTTTTTTAGTATATAGAACTTGTATATAACTAGTTCAGCTTAAGTAGAATTTCAAAATGGTGAAGCACAATTTAGTGGTGAACCTGATTCAGAAGACAGACATGCCATAACTTTTAATCTCTGCCCTGCGTTATCGGTCCTTTACCTATAGACAGGCCAGTTTGACTGTGGAAGTTACTGCCCTTTTTACCTGTTAACCAAATAAACTCGGTGTAGATGTATGGAATTAGATTTGCAGACTTTCGGCATCAGAGATTTTTGTATAGTACCCACCTTGTTGGGAAACAATCCAAACAATTTGTGATTGAAAACAAAGTCTATAAAATCAAATATCACGACTGAGGTAACATTTGATGGTATTGGAACTAAACTAAAGAAACTAAAGCAAGCATTGACCATTAAAGGAATTGCTAACTTTCGCGAGTCTACGCCGGGGTGCCACTAGTCTGTGATAATTTCATGAGTTAACATTACTATTGGACACGCTAGCCGTTATTTGTAGATGGTTACCCTGTATTGCATATCGACGATTGACAAAATAAGCGAGATATCAAAGCAATTTATATTTATGTGAAGTCGAGGGGGCTGTACATAAAATTAAAGGTTTTGCCGATGAATATAAGGTTGATAATTCCCTGAGTAACACATGTCTGCTATGATAATGATGTTAGTTGACCAAGTGCTATCTAGCTGACCTAATTATTTAAACGCCTGATTTAGATACATTGTACAATGCAGGTACATATGAATGTTTTGTTTTGCTTTCATAGCAAATTAGCTAAGTATTATCTTAGGCACTTATTTAATATTATCATACCTATGTAATGTAATAAAAAAATGTAATAAAAAAACAATTAATAATAATACCTTGGACACTAATTACACACATTGATCTAGCCCCAAACTAACTAGACAACGATAAACACACTTATATAGATAAATATTATACTTAGATAGATAAACAACCATGACTAGGATACAAACATCCGTTCTCATCAAACAAATATTTGCCCCCACCGGGACTCGAACCCGGGACCTTTGGCTTCGTAGGCAGGATCACTGCCTATTTGGGTCGTCAAATTTCACTTACATTAGTGAGTTTCCCAAAGCGAATATTGGAATGAAGCAGGGGAATGCTGACTGTACGGAAATTTCCTCATAATTTACATCGATTAACTCATATTCCACCAATTAAACAAACAAGAGTATCTTGAATTTATTGGAAGTTGAATTCTGGACGGACCGGTTGGTCCAACCTCGGTGGTGCTTTATTTACCTACCTATAGAATACTTCAGTCCAGATCATATTTTTGTGAGAAATTATTATTAGTTTAAAAGTTATGTTTTTAATCTTCGACTGTAAAAAAGTTAAAAGCTCAGTACAAAGGAGAACTAACATCAGAGACCCAGGGCCGACAGAAAAGAGACATACCTCATTCTTTTTGTTACTATGCATATAGTTAAATTATATACTTTTTATATTCCGAATCTATGGCTAACACCAAAATATTGCCTTATGTTTTTGTTCAGGCGTAACACTAAAAATACAAAATGTATTTTTAATAAAAAAAATACGTAAATATACCTATGTGACTAAATGACTATAGAGTTGCTATGGGATGTATCTAGGTGACCTGGAGATGCATCTGGATTATAATGTTTTTAACTCCTAGTACAACAATCAACTTGCGAAATAATTCGCATGCAATAAAAAACATTATAATCCAGATGCATCTCCAGGTCACCTAGATACACTATTTTCATACATCTATATTCCTAATAACATAATAAGCAATGAATTATCTAATATGACGATTTTATTAATTCGCATGTTGATTGTTGTACTAGGAGTAAAAACATTATAATCCAGATGCATCTCCAGGTCACCTAGATACATCCCAAAGCAACTCTATAGTCATTTAGTCACATAGGAATATTTATGTATTTTGTAAATAAAAAGACATTTTGTATTTTTAGTGTTACGCCTGAACAAAAACATAAGGCAATATTTTGGTGTTAGCCATAGTTTCGGAATATAAAAAGTATATAATTTAACTATATGCATAATAACAAAAAAACTGAGGTATGTCTCTTTTCTGTCGGGTCTGGGTTTTTTTTCTATGGGGCGTGCTAGTTCTCCTTTCACTTTAGAACAAAAATTAATTTCCTAGACATAGATGATGATGTGACATGACCTTAAATTATCTGGAACGGATTACTAAATAACAAAAACAATTTCGGACCACCAAAGTAAGGCAGTTTAGCTGATAATATATTATCTTGTTACGACATATAGGGCCTTTTCACAAAAAATAAACTACTGTTCAACACTTGTTTATAACATACGCGATACCTATGGGCGAAAAGCTCCGCGCTTTAAAGCACTCTCAAGTGTGCACACCGAGCTAGGTACTGAAAAGTAATTACTAACTGGTTTAATTTAAGTCACTTCGTGTGTAATCAAATGGAACGCCGGACATGCTGCTTCTGATTTAAGATTCTTCTGTGATTCAGTCAGTTCAGTATGTATGGGTCAGTCTCCTGAGTTACCAACCGGTTTAATTCCTTTCCAGTATTTATATGTGATAAAGCCTTACCGGAGTCAACAAAGTTACAGACAGAGTCAATTAGGCACTCAATTCTCAGAAGTTTCCCGGCAAAACGAAGCTGGTAGTAAAACAACTAGGTTCGAAGCCATTATTTGCGTGCAGTAATATCTAATCACACTCAATTATTTATACTTCTCAGGCGCGCCAGTTAATGGATACTGTATTTAAACATACGAAGATTCAAGAAAGGAAAACGATCATGTTTTGTGGTGTAGCAGACAACCGTGCACGTACAGTAAGAATCGGTTTTAGCTGGGTCGGGTTTTAAACACAACACAAGGTCATGTCCCGCCAGGATTCTTGGCCTGTGAATGACGTCTGGAGGGGGTAGCGGCTTATGGGTACAAGAGAGATGCATGATTAAGAGAGAGAGAGAGAGGTGACAGCTCGCTGGAATACCAAGAAACCTGGCGGGTTCTGTTCGACACGGTCAAGTAATGTAGTCAAGCACGGCAAACTTATCGCCTGTCATCCAGTTTTGCATGTAACATAACCGTGTTGTATTTAAATTGTGTTTAAACCATATTTAGCGGGTGTAAAAAGTTTGGTGCAAGTCGGCCTCATTGTGTCATTTTCCCTCTCTTTCTCTATTACGACATACGGTACAAGCATATATGTTTTTTTACTTGTGCTTCGTGAATTTTTCAGCACCTTGTTACTGGATGCGTCCAGTGTTTATTTATTATTTTGCCACTTTGTGTGGAAAAATTTATGGCCCCGGGCAATCACGCAATAATGTTGCATGATCATAAAACTATAAACTGTCCGTTTATTAGAAGTACCCGGAGCTACGTACATTGAAGTGGTTAAAGAAAGTAGTGAACAGACAATCCAGCAGCCTTCAATATCAATTTAATTCAGTGCACTATAAGAGCATTCATGACAGTCAGCCTCCGTCAAGACGATTTATTTAATTCACCCCTCACTTTTGTAAATATTGGATACCACCATACCACTTACACTACGTACATAGGTCAGACTAAAATATTCCGGAACTGGCCACACATAAACATTATTTAAAAAGTGATTACAATATTTGAAAGTGGAACTCTTTTTCTGTAAAATGCAGTTTGTTTCATCTGACTGTCAATTGTTTTTACATTTTGGCGCCATTGAAAAAAATTGCGTGTCTATTTTAACATGGATTTAACTCGGGAAAATTTTCGTCGTATGATTTTCTACGATTTTAAGTGTAATTTAACAGCTCAGAAGAGCCTCGCTCGGCTTCAATCTGCTTTTCACGTCCACCGCTGTGAACAACAAAGTCATCGATGCTGTGCGCCATATGATAGAAACAGACAGGCATGTGACCTACCATGAGATTCGGGCATCCTTAGACAAAGGGCATAAGTCAAATACAATCTTACACTAACATTTGGGTGTGAAAAAGCTGTGCTGGATCCCACACAATTCGACCGAGGCTGTAACAGGTGACGAAAATGGATTTATTGCTACAATCCCAAAACAAAGCAGCAATCGAGGGTAGGGGTCTTTCAAGACGAGCCGAAACTAACCAAAAGTGGCGCGCGTGAAAAGTTCAGATGTTTTTTAATAAAACTCGACACTTGGCTACTGTTGCTTTATTAAAGAATCGTCGTACTGTGAATAGTGACTGGTACACCACCATTTGTTTGCCGGAAATTATGGACGAACTCCGTAAAAATAACCGTAAACGCCGTATCATCTTGCTCCACGACAATGCTAGTTCCGACACGGCCAGACAGACAAACGAATTTTTGAAGGTGAAAAACGTAGAACTTTTGAGCCATCATAGAGTCCCGACCTGGCACCTTGTGACTTTTTCTGTTCCCAAAAATTAAGAAATTAAGAACGCGTTCAACGATTTTTATCACCACAAGAGGCTGTCGAAGAATATGAAAAACACGTCTGTGAGGTCACCACGGAGGAGTGGCACAAATGTTTTAAAAATTGGTGTAATCGTATGAAAAAGTGTATTTACACAAAGGGAGAATATTTTGAGAAATAACAAATTCATTTTTGACCTTTAATAGTATTTCTTTCTTATTCATTCCGAAAACTTTTTGTGTGCCCCACGTATACTGAATAGATGAATATTGTGGGAGATTGTCGCCAAGAAATCTAGATGTATCGTGAAGTACCTAAGCAGATCCTGATCGCCCGTTTTAATCTCTCAAAGCCCCAGGTTGTGTTGAGACATCGCGATTTCGAGCCTTATTCCATGGTATTAGAATTGAAAACCTATAACGGTAAAATGGCATCATATGATGCCGTGGGTCGTTGATGATTAGCCGACAGCAGATACATGTAGATTCTTCACTGACTAGGGATAATTATGAGCACTAACACCATGATGGAAGGTCGATTAGACCTGACCGAGTTGTGGCAGAAAGATCCCTTTTTCGAGAAGAGAAGCGTGGGTCGACCAGCAGCCAAATGGGTCGACGACATTACCAATATCGCGGGGGTAACCTGGATTCGATTGGCACACATAGGACCGGATAAGTGATGAATTAATTAATGAATTTATTTTAATATATATTGTTTATTAATAGTGGCCGGAAGATCCCTCTTCCGAGAAGGGAAGCGTGGGTCGACCAGTAGCCAAATGGGTCGACGACATTACCAATATCGCGGGGGTAACCTGGATTCGATTGGTACACGCAGGACCGGATAAGTGATAAATTAATGACAAATGAATTTATTTTAATATATATTGTTTATTAATAGTGGCCGAAAGATCCCTCTTTCGAGAAGAGAAGTGTGGGTCGACCAGCAGCCAAATGGGTCGACGACATTACCAATATCGCGGGGGTAACCTGGATTCGAATGGCACACACAGGACCGGATAAGTGATAAATTAATGACAAATGAATTTATTTTAATATTTGATTATTAATAGTGGCCGAAAAATCCCTCTTTCGAGAAGGGAAGCGTGGGTCGACCAGCAGCCAAATGGGTCCACGACATTATTAAAATCGAGGGGGTAAACTGGATTCGATTGGCACACACAGGACCGGATAAGTGATAAATTAATGACAAATGAATTTATTTTAATATATATTGTTTATTAATAGGGGCGAAAGATCCCTCTTTCGAGAGGAGAAGCGTGGGTCGACCAGCAGCCAAATGGGTCGACGACATTACCAATATCGCGGGGGTAACCTGGATTCGATTGGCACACACAGGATCGGATAAGTGATGAATGACAAACGAATTTATTTTAATATACTTATATTGTTTATTAATAGCTTATGGCGCAATCAGTCAATATATATGTCACCGTAAGATTGTTAAAACCGTTTGTTTATAACCTAACGTTTTTCTCTCTCGTTAGTTTACAAACTATCGATAAATTGTAAACTGTACCGTACTGCTTACGATATGATGCGTTGGTTTAAAATAAAATTGTGCACTGGTATAAACTTGGATTGCAAAGGATTTCCTTTGCAATTCAAGTTTGAACCAGTTCACAATAATTGGTATTTACCAGGGCAAACACTGCGGTAGCTTAGGTGAAGACTAAAGGGGGCGAGCGCAGCGAAGCCCCCGAATAGTCTTCTTGTTAGGTTGACATGTAAGAACAAAAGAAACGTAAATTCTAAAACCTGTCGGTCTGGTTTACATTTTGACGATATTTTACAAACTAACGCGTTAGTTCATAAACGAACGGTTTTGGAAATCTTACGGTGACATATATAGAGTATAGAGTTAATACCCCATTGGGATTTAAGGCTATGCAGCTCTAATATATAACGTCTCTTCAGGCGCCTTATGAAGGAGGAGTAGGAGGGTCATTTGGTCTGAAAGTTTCATTGAATATTTAGTCAGACGGGATTTGTACTGTTTGCTGTAGTTTATATCTTCCTTGAGCGTGTTCATATTTAGATGGTCGTGGATCTCTGGGTTTCTTGTGAACCAGGGTACTTTGGAGATTTGTTTCAACATTCTGGGCTCTCTGAATTTTTAAAATAATTGTGTCACAAGCAGATCCTCATAGTTGTATACCGTCCGTGTTACAACAAAAAATGTTACACATAGCTTAACCAAGTGTTGAACAGGAGTTTATATTTTGGTGGTGGTTTATATTTGTAAACAAAAAGTTTATTGTCTGTTGAAAGTTGGGAGTTCCTGCCTTGCAGCCAAAATAGCCATGTAAGATTAAGTTGGTATATTTAGTTTGGATATGTTTATTACAAGTACGCATGCGGCTTCGTAGACTGGCAGCTGCTCTTGCAGAAAGATCTACATTTCCAGACCACCAATTTGGCTTTAGAAAGGGCATGCCCTAATTGAGCAAATCCACAGTGTGTATGATGTCATCACAAAATCACTGGAAAGGAAACAATACTGTTCCTCAGCCTTCCTTGACATACAACAGGCATTTGATAGAGTGAGGCACAGATGACTGTTGTGCAAGATAAAACACCTTTTACCTCACTCATTATATGCCATCTTGGAATCAATATGCACTAGAATGTTCCAGATCAGGGAAGGTAAATTCACATCTTCATTTCAAGACAACACAAGGCTTGGACCCATTCTATATACACATCAGATCAACCGCAAACACTTTTGCAGATAACACAGATATTAACACACATAACACAGCGACACTCCTATTTATAAAAATTGATTTTATTTGATATAGTTGGTTTTTTCTCATAATTCCAAAGCGTCTACGCGGTTTGTAAATATGAGGAAAAAAACGCCGAGGTTCTTTATATCAATCGATAGTTTCATTTTAGAGGCAACTTATTTTTAGGCACAAATGGGGTATGACAAGAACTTAACATTAATTTCGGGTCACTTGGTCAGGTTTAAGAATCTAATTTGCATATATTCAAATCATCTTTAATCTTTTTGTCAAGCATGGTCATCTATTTGTTACATCAGTCATATTTAGCATTTAGTGTTCAAAATCCATGATCCATTTCTTTATGTGTATAGACAATTAAACATCAAGGAATTGGACAAATATTGGGCAAGGTGAGATATTATCGCCTTTCCTACCCATCATAGTTTGCTGAAAGAAATCTCTTGTTAGTGATACGCTTGCCTTTGAACATCATTTTTCTATTATAAGTTATCTGTATGTCTGTTTTGTGTAGCTCAATAAAGAAATCACAAAGTACGAAGTATGCCATACCAGCCAAATAGGGTCTGATGCTAAACCAATTAATCACTTCAAAACCCAGACAATGCTGTTCTATTTTAATGCATCATTTTAATCTTAGATTGTTTAGGTACAGAAAAAAATATATGGCTAACATCTAAAGTTGTTAACTTACAAACTGGAGGAAGTTAAAAGATGTGAAAAAAGTTACACTATTAAATTTTCATATTGAATTTACACTACAAATGGCATTTATGTGTAACCCATGCGTTAACATGGGGAGTCCTACATCCCGGCATAACAAACACAATGCTTGTCCTATATCCCTGAATCATATAAAATTGCCTCAGATGTGATAAATCTATTGAGTCAAATGACTACAACCTGGCATAATAGAAATAGAAATAGTTTATTTAACAAAAGGTTTACAGATACGCTTAAGTTAATACATTGGTACCTACTTGCTAATAAATGAATCGTATACAAAGTAAAAGTTACTAGTGGCCCTCACACTAGGTCAGACCTATATCGTGAGGATCTGGATCTTTGACATTATGTTGATTCTATTATTATGTACGATTGGCTGGCCTGGCTGGCCTGGATTGGCTGGGATAGAGGTGTTCTAGGTGTAATAATAAAATAATAATCTTTAATAGTGTGACAGGCTTGAAGTGTTGGAAAAGTATATAACAAAAAAAAACATAGTTAGCTCAAGTGGTTGCAAATTAAGTTATAATTTACTTATAGTAGATATACATATACAATCTAGGGAAAAGGATAATGGGAGGGGGAAAGGTCGATTTTCAGGAGATCCTCTGTTTCTCGATATGTTAGGGTTATTACTTATTATATTAGCCACTTAAGAATAAGGAGCTTAGAAGTTTCTTCCTATCGTACACTGTTTAATCATAAATATGTGCCGTTCTCTAGAACCCTGTTGTATATAAATGGTGATATGAATTTGGGGAAGCGGCGGAGGAGATTTCTGTTCAACCAATAAGCGATGCTTGCCATCTCCTGTTCACCTTTTTTCCCAATTGTCGCCATTGAAGACAGCAACAGTATCGTCAGCGTAGCAAATTATGTTTAGGTCTGGGGATGGGGCTTTATGAATGTTGTTCATATAAATTAGGAAGAGGGTGGGTCTGAGCACACTTCCCTGGGGTACGCCGACGTCAACTGGTACTTCTCGACTAGAGTTTTCGTCTATTTTAATACTGAGTTTCCTGTCGATGAAGTAGCTTTCGAACCAGGTCAGGGTATGTCCTCGGAGCCTATGGTTTTCCAGCTTCTTGAGCAGTAGGGGTATAGACAAGGTGTCGTAGGGCTTTGCCAAATCTAAAAAGACTCCAATACACTTTTTCCCTGTGTCAAGGTAGGAAGATACCAGGTCAACCAAGGACCCGATGTCACATCATTGGATATTCCCCTTCTGAAGCCAAATTGTTTGACTGAGATCAGTCGGTGTTTCTCAAGATAAGAGACCAGTTGCCAGTTTACAAGTCTCTCGAGAATCTTGAGAAGTAGTGAGAGTAGTAGTAGTAATTAGGGGAAGATGCCTGTTGATAGACTGAGGTTGAAGATAAGGGTTAATCGGACAACAATTTCGCTGCATATCTCTTTAATTACTCAAGGGTTGAATATCTCTTTAACTCTTACTCAAAATTGTTGGGTAAGAGAGATATTCAACCCTTGAGTAATTGAGTTGAATAACTCTTACTTAAGGGTTGAGGCCGTCGTGACCAGAGGAATGTTGTTCTTGAGGTTCATTATTATTTTCCGCAGATTGTGAATGTCTGTTAGAAGCATGAAAAAGGATTTAGGAGCACATTCATTCAGCGTTACCTCCGTGGTATGTTCTTCATGTGATTTCTGGTGTTTTTGAAGTAACTTATTGGCTAGGTCTACGCTCACACTGGCAAAATATATTCGTTGCAGTGGTTCACCGATTCTTCAGGGTCTAGCTTTCTTTTTGTCAGCTCGGTAGCGGAAGATATTTTTTGATTGCAGTTACTAATGTTGTAAATAACTTTCCAGAAACTTTTTGAGTCATTACTTTTTATTTCGGCACTCTCATATTCACGCTTGAGTTTTCAAAGCAGTTCAACAAAAAAATTCTGTATCTACTGTGGGTAAGCTTTCGGACTGGGTCATCATTGGGGTATTGCCTTGATTCAAGATGGAGTTTATCTCGGTGTTTGATACATCTCATCAAGCCTGGAGTAATCCATGGTTTCAGGATAAGACTGGATCTGCTTAGCCCAGGGGTCGGCAACCTTTTGAGTCGGAAGAGCCAAAAATTACTATTTTCAAAATTTCAAGTTTTTAAAGAGCCACAAATTTTTTTCTTGCCAACAATAAATAGCCTCTATACTTTCATAAATAAAGTTTGTTGATAAAAAAAAACTGATCTATTTATTCATAAGAAAAATATCTATTTATTCATATATAAGTAGTGTTTTTCACAACAAATAATCACATGATAATCAATAAGATAAAAATGAAAACAATTAAACATTTACTTACTTATAAGACTAACTTGTAGGTAATTCAATAACAAACAATTGAACAAACAAATTCAATGGGAGCGATGGCTCTGCAACATTTATTCAAGTAGAAAATTTAAACTTTACTAAACGATGTAACTTGTACTTAAAAATAAAAAATAACGATAACATACATTTAAGCAACCAATTCAATGGGAGCGTTGGCTTAGCCCCTTCAAGGATGTGTGTTTATCCACAGCTTAGTATTCAGGGTATGGTTAAAAAAGGAGACGGCCGATTTGACCTCTGAAGTGTTCATAACTGGGGCCCAGTCAGCGTTTTGTAGTTCAGAAATCACTCCAAGGAAATCGACTTTTTCAAATACTTGCTCAGGTTTCTTAGGGCAGCTGTTGGACAGAGACAATGCCATTATCGCTATATTATGGTTGGTCACGTCTGTAATAGCTACCAAACCGAGCACTGGTTTGGTGCTGGCTCGAATGAATATGTGGTCAAGGCAAGCCTTGTTGGCTTGGTGATTGCAGGAATGAATCCCAGTTCAGCCATTGTACAAAGGTATTCCTGCTTACCATATCCTGCTCTTCAAGGATTTTAATATTAATATCTCCAGCAACAATCACCGATTTTTAGTTTTTGAGGCTTGATAAGAGGTCGTTAAGAGAGGCAGTAAATCTTTCGTAGTTTGTAAAAGACGAGGATCAGTGAATGCCTAGGATGATTGTAGAGTTTCTGAGCTTGATGGACAGACATTCAGCTTCATCTAAGGTAGGTTCATGGACACTTGAATTCTATGAGTCTTTTAAGTAGGCAGTCACACTTGAATTTCTCCTACACCTGCTCCCTGAGCCAACCAGCATTACCAAATGCTGGTTGGGTATGATGATGTCAAAGTTTGTTTTTAAGCATTTAAGGGTTACCAAAAACTCATCGCAATTATGATTAATACTGTGGATATTAATTATTATTGTGGATATTAAAGGTCGGAATCTTGAAATTGAGTTCTTCCGTTAATGACTCTGTCATTTCTCCACTGCATCATGCAATTGACATTCTATTGAATATGAGTGGTCTATTCGGTTAACATAACAAACACAACACTTCTCCTATGTCCGCGAATCATATAAAATCGTCTCGGATGTGATAAATCTATGGTGTCCTGTTTGCTATGCCGATTTATTGCTGCACAGTGTTACCGTAAACTTAAATTTTATTACATGGATGACAACAAGGTGAAAAAAGTTAGTTCATATATTAATAGTAACAGATATGGCTTTAGAAATCAGAAATGGCTTTGCAACTTTATAAATATAATTCCTAATAAACACAATATCTATGTACCCGGCTTGAAAAACTGAGCAGCATTTACCAACTATAGCTGTAAGTTCATAATATTCTTGAAGTTGCCTTGCTTGAAATTTTAGCTGGCCAAGAGACACAATCCAGACGTTGGCTGTTTCACCAGTCTGGTAGGTACCACATTATTTTGTTTTTACCTTGAGCAGGAAATGATGCCTGCAAATCTGGATATTCCTAATAGGGGTTAGAAGGGATACATAAACGGATAGTAAGTACGTCATAACTACCACACCGTGCTACCAACCCGACCCAACCAAATACAAACTGGAAAATGGCCTCAATAATGAGGTTATGGGGGCTTCCGCCCCCTTATCGACACTCTGACCCAATCAAGCAGTAACAAACATTTGGGAACACTTACCTCCGTTTCTGATTAGCTGGTTTTGAAGACATTTTTCAATCGATGGCTCTGCTACGAAATCTTGCGATACAAATACAATCTTAGATCACTGCCAAGGAGAGTACCATATCGCTTTCCACGCATCAAACAAATTGGTTCTATCAGCTTTCCACTTCGTTCGATCACTCACAAATAACAATTATGTCTTTTTCTGTATTCTCAGTAGGTAGTTAGTTATAGCTTCGATCTCGTAAATTTATTTCACTTTGTTGTGAACTTGCTTGCATTGCACTGCACCAGCGGAAAAAAATCACACAAAATATTACATCGACAAGACAAACAGGCAAAGTAGTAATTTGTGTCAAGTGACACATGATCGAAAAGATGATTTTCATTGGCTGGCCCAAATTCTGCGAGAAAATATAGCCAATCAAAGGAGATGTTTATTATTTTGAGTGGAATGAGAACAAGATTATAGATAGTTGTTAGTTATCAAAGTGGTACTCAAGGTGGCGCTAATAATAGAAGGTATCTAAAATAGGAACATTAAATGTGTTTTAATCAACTGTGTATTTGTATTAATTGTATTCAATTGTTATCAGGGTTTTATCCATCTTTAATAGGTTCATATCACAAAGAGAACATAAACAAGGCAATCACTTTTGATCTAAAGAACTAGTGACATCTCTATTTTAATTAAAAAACATGAACTAAAAAGTTCGGTCTGATATGTACAAGAAAATGTATCGCTATACTACTAAAATATGTTAAGATGAACATAATTATTACCATTTCTTTTGCACGTAAATGTTTACGCGCGAATCTTGCCCCCCACTACGTAACCAATAAGTTTTCCAGCCCACCAACTTGTCAGGCATGCGCGCTGTGTCAGGCAGATTTCACGACAGCATCATGTGCAGGCGCGACATATTGCCAGATTATAGGCATCATAATATTTTTTATATTTATTAATTCCCTTAGGTACTTGAGAGGAGTAATTGATATACGTTAGCACTGTCGCTTATACGTTAAATGGAATGCATTTTTTTTTTTCGTTGAATTCGATAGATGGCAGTGACATAAGACAGCACCTTGTTATTAAATTGTATACTAGATGGCGTTAGCAGTAAATATAACTACGTAGTAATATTAAGTATTCTGTGGTATAAGCAGCTTGTCGACACTATCTTGCTTTTTCACAAGTACCCTCTGCTATTTCGATAGTATAATTTACGTTTTTCGTCGAGACGTCTAGGTGAAATGCGATTTCGTTAACTTGAAAACATATGTAAGAGCGCTTCGATTAATTGTGTTTAGTAGCATTGTAACAGGGTGAAATGTAGCACCGAAAAAATGGTCCTGGCTGTACCAAACATTGTATGGATTGAATTTTAGTTCTACTGTAAGGTGGATGAGTCGTCATTGGTGAAATGTAATAAGATGAAACGTGTTTCGGAAAGGCATAGTGAACCCGTTGAATTTGAAGATCCACGAATATAGAATGTCTTTTTGTAATAATTGTGTTATCTAGCAGAAAGAAACACATTCTTCTTTTCGTGTCTATTTCGTGGTATAAGGCAGGCTATAAATAGTTATTTGTGTCTCAAGGGAGCAAAATTATGTATTTACGGCGAGTTCGGTATATTGAATCCAGAGTGAAGCGAAGGATTTGAGCGTAACGAAAGATTAATAAGTGTTAACGCCCATGATATACTTTCAACACTTTTACAGTAATCGAACAACGAAAACAAAAAGTTTTTTTTTAATAATGGTGGGTTGTGAAGGATTAGGGAAAGGTCACCACAGATAAAATATTCCTGTGCTACTTTTACCAATGTGTAAATATAATCGAATCCAATATAACAATATTCATTATATCATAATAACACTCATCGATACTTTTGATTTCAGTAAAACATACAATTTATTAAGACATTTATTTAAATATTACGAAAACTTGAAACATGTTCGATTTAATCGATTACGATGAAATTACAATCGATTATTTTATTAAGATCTGTGTTCAATGTGCACATTGCGTAAAAATAAATAAAAAAAGTAGCTTAAACAGAAAAGTAGCATTTTGCGCCCTCTCTTCGTGGAGCTTCCTATTCCGAATGAAAAGTATGAGTTTTTTTTTTAAGATAAATGAGAAGTTGAGAATGTCGTATCTTACCCATTCTATCTACCTTTGGTACCTAGGGTTAGCATAACAGTGTTAGTATTTTTTTTAATATACATTATGATAGGTACAAAAAGTAGATTTAAAGAAAAATAGTTTATGCACAAGCACATCAACTAACACTGAATAAGATTAACGGGTTTACCAAAGTAGAATCAATGATAAGCAATCAACTCAAACGCATGGCGCACCATTTGTTGCCATGACAGCCATTGCATCATCGGGAATCATATTAAAAAAATAATCAGGCAATTCCCGACTGGATTCAAAATGATAATGACAAATGACGTGCGGCATAATCAGAGTAGTTTAAATGGGATTAGAAGGTTTGAATATAGATTTATCGATAATTGATAAGTAGCATGGTACAGTTTCGATTAGGTTTTCCCAACCAAGTGCAGTTTTGATCCCTAGTGCCCATATGCTCAACTGCAACTTAAAATTTCATGCATGTAGGTACTCAAAGTCATGCCACTGTCTCTCGCCCGGGAAATGACTGCGCCTAATTTTTATTTAGTTTAAGAGGCACTTTATTTGACTCTTGCGCAGTCGGCCATATGGTACACGATGTGAGCATTTAATGTCTACTATTCCGTACTATTGGCAATCTCCTATTCCACCTCGCAAAAAAATGCCGGCACCTGCATTTTTTTGCAAGGCGGAATACTTAGTAGATTTCCTACGAGCCAAAGGCGTGGGTCGTAGCGAGGTTCGTAAAGAAGCTTTTTGAACGAGTTACTTATAGATTTTTTCGCCTGAGAGCCCAAAAACAAGCGGCGTAGGTGCTATTTTGAGGCTAGAAGGCGGTTTTTTTATTGTTGAGGCTGCCTGTGCAGCAGATAGGTCCAATGTATAAAGTGCATCATGATCAATTGTTATCTCTCTTTCAGATAAAGCAACCGTATTAATTATAAATAATGTGGTTCGAGAATAACTGAAAGAAATAATGCTAAGAGTATCGCTGCGGTCATTTGGGCGCCAATCTTCGCCCACCGCGCTTACCTCCTTTCTTCATTAAAAATCAGAGAAAATTCCTAAATCAAAATAACTTTTAAGCCAAACCAAGAATATAAAAAATCGCCATGTTGCGGAAAACCTATGAAACTATTTTCTTCAACCTGCAATAGTTATTTGTGTCACAAGGGAGCAAAATGGTGTATTTACGGCGAGGGCGGTACTTTGAATCCTGAGCGTAACGAAGGATTCAAGCGTTAACGCCCATGACGAAAATAATTTTGCTCCTGAGTGACACATAAACTTATCACACCGACTATGAGGAAAATTTAAATTAAATGCTCTAAAAAAAACTATACTTTGAATTATACTTTCACCACTTTTACAGTAATCGAACTACGTAAACAAAACTTTTTTTTATATAATGGCGGTTTGTGAAGGATTAGGGAAAGGTCACCACAGATAAAATATTCCTGTGTACTTTTACCAATGTGTAAAAATAATCGAATCGAATGTTACAATGGTTTCGGATATCAATAATCATTATATCACAATAACATTCATCGATAGTTTTAATTTCAGTAAAACATGTATTTTATTGTGACATTTTTTTTTAAATATTACGGAAAGTTCATAAATTTTCATATAACGTTGTTCTTGAAACATGTTCGTTTTTAATCGACTACGATGAAATTACAATCGATTATTTTATTAAGATCTCTGTTCAATTGGCACATTGCGTAAATGCTACATGCCAATGAATAAATTAAAAAAGTACCTTGAACAGAAAAGTAGCATCTTGCTCCCTCTCGTCGTGGAGCAAAACTTACTTTTTAATACAGTTGCTCAAAAAGTGGCGTATTGCAGGGACGTATAGCGTTCGGGATGTTGGCTATTACATACTCGTGCTTTTTTTTACCTTTCCCGAACTCGTGAGTTCTCTTTCCCAACTGTCAAAATAATGTCTATTAAAAATAAAAAACAACCATGAAGTTTTTACTACAAAAAAATCATAGAAGTTTTTATGATTCATGTAAATACGTATATTTCTAAAAAGAAGCTACTAATTTGTTTCAATATCAGATTTAATGATTGGATTGAATGAGTTAGGTTAAGTTTCATTTCATTTCATCTCATTAAATTTCATCTTTATTTCATACCAATAAAAAAAAAACTACTGAAGACTTGGCTGTATGGGCATAGTTCCGTTTGCCTACCAGAATAGGTGAAGAAAAAAAAACTCTGCTTATATTCTACGGTTGGCGCCATTTTTCAGAAATTTTCTTTGCGAGTTTAGTTGTTTGTTGCACAAAATGAGTAATGTCGACCCTAGTTTTTTTGAATTAACACCACCGGAACTCAGTATAATTGCACAAAATGCTTTGGAGAACATTTTACCGGAAAAGTAAAAAAGTCGCTACATACATACGACGAATTTATTGCGTGGAGAGAAGAGAAAAAAGCAAATAGTTTTTCAGAAAATGTTATGTTGGCATACTTCTCCGAACTCTCAGCAAAATTAAAACCTTCTACGTTATGGTCGAGGTTTTCGATGATAAAAAGTATGCTAAAAATAAGGAACAACGTGGATATAAGCGAATACCCAAAATTAAATGCTTTCTTAAAACGACAATCAGACGGTTTTACAAGTAAAAAGTCGAAAATATTAACATCGAATGAAGTGGAAAGGTTTTTGAATGAAGCTCCCGATGATCGTTATTTAGCCACAAAGGTAATTTATTAATAAGTACTTATATTTTTCTTTAGTAATCAGTTTACGAAATCGCAAAATACAGTCAATACATTATTTAAAAAAATATTAATCAAATCCCTTTTTTTGCAGGTTGCTCTGATTTTTGGCGTTGTTGAAGCTTGCGGCAGAGAGCATTTAGCCAATTTTACTTTAAAAGATATTGAAGCCCATGGAGAAGCCATACTATTTCCGAAAGAGAGGTGTGAAATAGTATATTTCATTACAAGTGCGGAAAGGCTGTCATTGCAAAGAGTTCCGACAAATGTCTACCCGAGCCGAGGCGCAGCCGAAGGCGAGGGTTGACAGTCACAACAAGTTGCAATGACGGTTCCGCACGTGTTCTGAACGACTATTTTTAATACAGCTGCGAAAAAATGAAGCAATTTAGTAAAATAATAAAAACACAATAAACTCAACTAACTTGACATTTATTTCTTATAAAAGTTATAATTCACATATACATTGAAATTGGTACAGTTTTTTATACTAACTGGGGAAGTTTTAGGTTGCATATTTACTGTTTGAGACAAATTATTATTAATTTCGTATGATTGTTCATGTCTATTTGTCATACAATGGCGTTTGCTAGTTGATGGAGTTGGATCTGATGAATTATCATTATCAACGAAGGTAGATGGACGAACGTTCTCTACAACATGTGAAGGAGACGGACTGGACCTTAAATTAATGGATTGTGTGATTTTTTTTCCCAGTTTCTAGTTTGTTGTTTAATGAATGAATGAATTTCTGAAAAATGGCGCCAACCGTAGAATATAAGGCATAAGCAGAGTTTTTTTTTATTCACCCATTCTGGTAGGCAAAGGGAACTATGCCCATACAGCCAAGTCTTCAGTAGATTTTTTTATTGATATGAAATGAAAATAAAATTTAATGAGATGAAATGAAATGAAACCTAACCTAACTCATTCAATAAAATCATTAAATCTGATATTGAAACAAATTAGTAGCTTCTTTTTAGAAATATACGTATTTGCATGAATCATAAAAACTTTTATGATTTTTTTTAGTAAAAACTTCATGGTTGGTTTTTCTTTTTAATAGACATTATTTTGACAGTTGGGAAAGAGAAAGCACGAGTTCGGGAAAGGTTTGCACGAGTATGTAATAGCCCACATCCCAAACGCCATACGTCCCTGCAATACGCCACTTTTTGAGCAACTGTATTAAAAAAGTAATTATTGTCATCTTTCGATTTCTGTCAAAGTGCGGCGTCGATTGTGCATGGTATATTTCGTGAACTATTAACAGTGGCGTAAGAAAAGTTATTCACAATCTATAGAAATATTTGCCGGATAGAAAGTCTGAAGGATTGGACTCAATTCCTCTAAATAACATCACCAGCCTTGTTGTCAATACGACTGGTAGGTACGTCATATAGTATGTGCAATGTGAATTGGCTAATTTGGAATTATTTATAAGTCAAATATTTTGTTGTATTTTAGGCATATTCCGATCTTCCCCAATGAAAATACAAAATGAAGGTGGGACGTCAGCTGTATTTTCTACGCCTAAGAAAAATTAACCTAAAACCAAAAATAAAATCAACCTGGATGCTTTGATCTATGTGCAATTAGGCATAAAATACTTGAATTTAAAGTCTCTTAAAGAATCCATAAATTTTATTGATGGCTGAGAATCTCTTCGTTTACTCTTACACAAATTAGTTTATAAATATAAAAAATGTAGAGATCAAAGGACAGTACTTATGGAGCGACATGATAAAGTGGCATGGAGGGACAGGTACCTACATGAAGTCAAAGATGTAAGGGAGAGTGGTATGCCTGTTCTATACCTTGATGAAAGTTATATTCACTTACTTATATTCACTTCGTTCAATCATGCAAAATGTTGGCAAAGCGAAAATGAGCCCGGCCTATCTAAATCTGTAGCTACAGGAAAAAGATACATAATTGTTCATTGTGGTGGAAAGACTGGGTTCTTCCCGAATGCTTTGTTAATTGATGACGACAAAGAGAAAAAAGCTGGTTTCCCATTTACCATGAATAAACTTAATTTAAAAAAATGGGTATTGAGTAAATGATTACCCAATCTAAATGAACCCACCTGTATAGTCATGGACAATGCTTGATATAATTCTAGCTGTTCGATTCCAAATCGATATTCGATCGATGGTTTCTGAACGGCCATTTTGAATTTGACGTTAGCTGCCAACCTGGCAGTGTTTTGACAACTGACGGACGAAAGCCCTCGCAATGTAAACGCGTTTTGGTTAGGGTATTGAAATTAAATCGCAGGCCATCTGGAATTTATTCGGGTTTCCCTCAGGATTGTTAATATAGCTGAGTGTGTTATTGTTTCTCGAACCAGATAAAGTTCGCATTTTCGTGCCCGATTGTTTTTACCACGTAACATAACCTGTGTTGGAACACTGTGCTCATTGAAACTGGCCCGCCAGTCATACCTGGTTGGCTGAAGAACCTGTCTACCAAGAAGAGCCTAGGGTGCACCCGGGCCTTGCAGAGAGACAGGAGGTTGACGGGACCGAAGCACAGACCAGGTTAGATCGACCCCAATTAACTTCAGCTCGGTGAACCGCCAACGTTCACACTTCTTGGCAACTGATCGTTACGCTACCTCGTAGCTGATGGGCCCCTACGAGGTCATTAGGTGCTGAGAAGCCTGAACACTTTGGTAGCTAGAGCTTGGCTTCCTGAGATTTGCAGCCGTCAAGGGCTCCAGGAAGGCACGATTTGGGACTATCAATCTGTAGGTATAGGCGGTTATTAGGTAACTGGTTGTTCCTGTATCCACATAGATTGGTAGTATTGTAAGCTATAAGTCTATTGCTGGTAGTAGACAGCCAGATATTGAATTGAAATTTGCATTGAATTACCAGTTAGTCAATCTATTAGTGGTCTGGTAATGCTATTGAATGAATGTTTTGGTTAACATAGGTAGTTACATCTATTGATAGCAGGCTATTACATTGTTTTCAGTTTATAGCAATTTATAACTTGAACTAATATTGACTATCTGTGTGTGTTATAATGATAAAGGGAAACTGAATTGTATTTACAGAATTTATATAGATATAAAACTCGGTTCCTATTGTTTAAGGAAAACAACATTGTTTTAGTTGTGGTTTAGGGTTCCCTCGTTTGGGTTATAGACTGGAGGGTCCAATAAAATTGAGTTACTGCAAATTGTGAGTAAGTATCGTTCCGATCATGTCGTTATCTGAAATCCAGAAGGGTGTTTCTAAGGAACTCAGATGGTTTTCCTCCGCACACGGTCTGATAGACCGTTTAGATAGGCATGATGTGGTATTGGAGCGGTCTATGGACGTTAAGGAACGTTACAACATTGAAGCACCTCTGCCGCATCAGGGATCGGGGTCCAAGTTACCTGCCATAACTATGCCTACTTTTGACGGCGTGTCCGGTGAATGGATGAGCTTCATCAATCTGTTCGACAGTTTGGTGCACATGCGATCGGACATTACCAAGTCTGTCAAGATGGCTCAGCTGGTGGCAGCATTGAGGGGTGAGCCTAGGGAGCTGGTCGCTCATTTGACAGTTACGGAGGGTAACTATGAAATGGCCAGGCAATTGTTGGTCAGACGTTACCACAACAAACGGAGGTTGGCCGATGCCCAACTGAACCGTTAGTTTAGTATCCCGGTTGTGAACAAGGTCGGGGCCATACAGACGGAGGTTTTGAACCCATTGTTGTCCGTCACCAAGGCTCTAGAGAATCTTGGACTTCCGGTTGGTGAATGGTCGTACCTACTGTTGTACATTGTACTTTCCCGCCTACCCGCTGACGTGCAGACTCGTTTCGAACAGTCTCACGGGAGGTCGGCCGAGGACCTGCCCGCCTTCTCCGACTTGGTCGGATTTTTGGAAGAGGAGGCTCGACGGGCAGAGAATTTGGGGTTGACGGTCACCCATCCTTCGGAGCCACAGAGAGCTGCCGGGAGCGCTGTGAGTAGGGGCCCTCCAACGAGGAAGGACCGCACCAACCGGCAGTCATATGGGACTGTGAGTGAATTGACCCCACATGGTGAGACCTGCCCATGTTGTAGGCAGATTGGCCATGCTGTGGCCAATTGCAATAAGTTCGGGGAACTTAGGGTTCAGGGACGGCGCCGGATGGCCAAGCAGCGGAGCTGGTGTTTCCTGTGCCTCGGGCCACACATGGCTAGGGACTGCACGCGCACACAAATGTGCGGATAATGTGGTGGGCCCCACAACAATCTGTTGTGCATGAACCGGTCCGGCCAACAGCCTCCACAGGGCAGTACCAGGGTGCAGGGCCGCACTCAGGACCATTACATGGGGGGCCCTGAGTTTTCGGTTGCGACTCAGCATCCGACCCAGCGGGACATTGGGTGTGTTGAGCAGGCCGTAACGGGCGGGTGTCATGGGACACCTTCGAGCTATGCGGGTGCGGTTCGGACGCCGCCTCAGTTGTCGCCCCGCTCGTCGCCTCGTCCTCGTCGGTCACATGTGATGTCCCCCCCGCTCATGGAGCGGCCACGGTTGAATTCACGCCCACCCCCCTTTACGGGGAATCGTAGGTTGGGAATGGAACCGGCGCGTGGGCCATTTGTACAATGGGACCCTCTGGCGTATAGCTGCATACCTGATCGGTTACAGGCACAGTGGGGCCCCGGGGGTCCTCGCTAGGAATTTGCGGCTCAACCATTTGTTGCCCCCCAACCGGAGACGGTGGTGTTACCGATCGCCTCTGTGCTTGTTTGGGATTTGGCGGGCAACCCAACATACGTTCGCGCCCTATTAGATTCTGGAGCTCAGGGCTGCATTGTATCGAATGATTTAGCAAAATGGTTGGGCCTCAAGGTAAATAGGTATAATAAATCAATACGGGGCGTGGGGAATGTTACGGTTACGAATGTAGTTGGTCAATCGGTGATCACGTTCTCTCCACGTTATGACATTTTGACAAAAACATCCGTGCAAGCTTTAGTAATGACGCATGTCATGGGCAGACACCCCTTGGTGAAGTTGAATCCGGCCGTTCGATTCCTGACATCAGGACTCAAGTTGGCGGATCCCGATTTTGACACTCCAGCCCCGGTCGACCTGCTACTGGGAGCAGACGTTCTGGGTAGGTTTCTGTTGTCGGATCAGCGAGTTCTTCAGCCGGACGGGTTGATTGCTGTGGATACTAAGTTTGGTCACGTGATCATGGGTCCGGCATTGCCAATGGTTAGGCCTGCCGAGTCAGATGGCATACTTATTGGCTCAGCGTTGTCAGACGTTATCCAACGTTTCTGGGAGATAGAGGAACCTCCCACCGTTCGTCGAGTCGACGCAGACGAAGAAGAGTGCGAGTTGTTTTACCAGAATAGTACTGGTCGCCTTCGTTCTGGTCGTTTTGTAACTCGACTGCCTTTCAGGGCCGATCGACCGCCACTAGGAGAATCTAGGAAGATGGCTGAGACGAGATTGATGTCGATGGAGCGTAGGATGACAAGGGACGCCGTATTTAAACAAAAATATGTTGATTTCATGAGGGAGTATGAGTCGTTAGGACACATGTCGGTATCGGGTGTGGACTGGAGATCTGAGGATCATTGTTTCCTTCCACACCATGCCGTCCTACGAACCCCTATCGGCAAGATTCGAGTTGTTTTTGATGGGTCAGCACCTACCTCGAACGGGATGTCCCTGAATCAGTGTCTACATTCGGGACCCAAGTTGAGTCGTGATATTTCGGATATTCTCACGAGCTTTCGGAGGCACCAGATTGTATTTGTCGCAGACATTCGGATGATGTTTAGGCAAACGGTAATTCATCCGGCTGACAGAAGGTATCAGTTGATACTGTGGCGTGAGTCCACGGCCGAGCCAGTCAAGGTCTATGAGTTAAACACGAACACGTATGGGTTACGGTCTAGCCCGTATTTGGCGATGCGTACCCTGCGGGAGTTGGCGTCGCGTGACCGTGTGAGCTATCCTAGAGCCGCCGCTATCCTGGAGCAAGATTTGTACGTCGATGACGTCTGCACAGGGGCAGCCAGTGTAGAGGAAGCTCTGGACCGACGTGACGAGCTCATTCAATTGCTGGAACGAGGCGGCTATGAACTACGCAAGTGGATGTCCAACTCCCCTGAGTTGATGGCTGGTCTCCCAGATGAGTTTCAACAAGACCCGCACGTTTTTGAGAATCCTGACAACCCTAACATGTTGTCAGTGCTTGGAATTCAGTACCGGCCCGTCCATGATGAGTTTACCTATCGGGTGGTTTTAGAAACACCGAAGGCCTGGACGAAGCGGTCAGTACTGTCAACGATTGCGAGAACGTTCGACCCGAATGGATGGATTTCTCCAGTCACCTTTGCTCTCAAATGTTTTATGCAAAGGCTATGGGCGGCTCAGTTGACCTGGGACACCCACCTCTCAGGTGATTTGTTGACTGATTGGACGCGAATGTTCACCTCGCTATCGAACATAAATAATGTATCGCTGCCGAGGAAATTGGTCCCTGCTGGGGATTACAGGGCAACCCTTCACGGGTTTTGTGATGCCTCTGAACGAGGGTTTGCGGCAGCGGTTTATTTGCGAACCGTCACCTCCACCGGGGAGGTCGACGTGCGTTTGGTTTTGGCAAAAAGCAAGGTAGCGCCTATTCGGACAAGGATGACGATTCCAAAACTGGAACTGTCCGGGGCTGCTCTTTTGACCAAACTTTTGAATCACACTCTAACAGTGTTGCGTGGGTCAGTGGTTTTGGAGGATACGGTGTACGCGTGGACGGACAGATTGTTTTGTGCTGGCTGAAGGCTTCGGTCCATAACTTAGAGGTTTTTGTTGCGAACCGTGTCTCCCAGATTGTGTCGTCTGAGGTCCCACTGACCTGGAGACATGTACCAGGAGAATTGAACCCGTCTGATTGTGCATCCAGGGGATGTCGGGCTCCTGAACTCGTTAGACACCATTTGTGGTGGGGACCACCCTGGCTTGCCAACAGAGAATCGGACTGGCCCCACAGCCATGTAGTAGTATCTTCGGATCATGGCCCCAGAGCGGCCGTGCATGTTACCCAGAAGGCTGAGGACCCTGACGCCGGGTTTCTGCTGGACCGGTATAGCTCACTTGACAAGTTGATAAACGTGTCCACTTGGATTAGGAGATTCGCTCGAAATTGTCGTACTCCTCGCGATCAGCGAACGTTGAACCCTATTCTGACTCCGGCAGAGCGAAACGAGTCGCTATTGAATTTGGTCCGGTTGGTACAGTCCTCGAAGTTTGGGGCAGAATTGGAGATTATACGAAGTGGACGTTCGAAATTGAAGGGAGCCGTCGCGCGTCTCAACCCCTTTGTTGATTCGACCGGGTTTACCTCGGGTAGGAGGAAGATTGCGCAATGCGAATCTGTCGTATTCGGCTCGTCACCCACTTCTGCTCCCCAAGGGGGGACAGTTAGTTGAATTGCTGGTGACTGATCGTCATATTAAAAACGCGCATGCCGGCTGTAACGCGTTGTTGGCCACGCTCCAGCGGGAGTTTTGGATCTTATCTGCCCGCCGTGTCATACGGAACATCGTGTTTCGGTGCATGCCTTGTTATCGACTTAAGGCTGCCACGATGCAACCTCTCATGGGGGACTTGCCCCCTGATCGTGTGAATGAGGTCAGACCGTTTTCAGGTGTTGGTACGGATTTTGCAGGACCGTTTATGGTGAAGAGTTCACGATTGCGTACCGCTAGGCAATACAAGGCGTACCTATGTGTGTTTGTTTGTTTATCCACCAAGGCGGTACATCTCGAGCTCGTTGCTGATCTCTCGACAGAGGCTTTCATTGCTTGTTTGGATAGGTTTGTTTCTCGAAGGGGACTTCCAACTTTGATCCGCTCTGATAACGGCACTAACTACATCGGTGCGGAACGATACTTACGAGAGATAGTCAACTTTTTGAATGTAAATAAAGTGGATATTGGAACGGCCCTCTCCCATCGGGGTATACAGTGGACCTTCAGCCCACCGATTTGCCCCCACTGGGGTGGGATTTTTGAGGCCGTAGTTAAGTCAGCTAAGACGCACTTGGGGCGTATAGTAGGTCAGACCGCGCTGACTTTTGAGGAGCTCGCGACATTGTTTTGTAAGATCGAGGCCGTTCTCAATTCGCGACCGTTGTGTCCGCTCAGCTCGGATCCAAATGACCTGGAGTCTCTGACCCCAGGCCATTTCTTGATAGGTCAGCCACTTAACGCGTTGCCCGAGCACCCCTTCGAGGGAGTGAAATTGTATCGGTTGTCAAGGTATCAGATGTTGCAGCAGTTTACTCAGAATTTCTGGAAGCGTTGGTTGCTCGAGTATCTGCATATCTTACAACAGCGCCTTAAGTGGACTGACAAAACTAGCCCCCCTAGTGTTGGTGACCTCGTTCTGGTTAAGGATGCAAACCTACCGCCACTACGTTGGCGCAGGGGGCGCATTGTTAACTTGTTCCCTGGCAAGGACGGGACCCCCCGGTCTGCAGAGGTTCTAGTAGGAGGCTCGGTTCTAAAACGAGCAGTAGCAACGTTGTCTCGGCTGCCCGTAGATTAGGGGACAGGTGGGTGCCTGTCCGGGCGGGTGATTGTTCGATTCCAAATCGATATTCGATCGATGGTTTCTGAACGGCCATTTTGAATTTGACGTTAGCTGCCAACCTGGCAGTGTTTTGACAACTGACGGACGAAAGCCCTCGCAATGTAAACGCGTTTTGGTTAGGGTATTGAAATTAAATCGCAGGCCATCTGGAATGTATTCGGGTTTCCCTCAGGATTGTTAATATAGCTGAGTGTGTTATTGTTTCTCGAACCAGATAAAGTTCGCATTTTCGTGCCCGATTGTTTTTACCACGTAACATAACCTGTGTTGGAACACTGTGCTCATTGAAACTGGCCCGCCAGTCATACCTGGTTGGCTGAAGAACCTGTCTACCAAGAAGAGCCTAGGGTGCACCCGGGCCTTGCAGAGAGACGGGACCGAAGCACAGACCAGGTTAGATCGACCCCAATTAACTTCAGCTCGGTGAACCGCCGACGTTCACACTTCTTGGCAACTGATCGTTACGCTACCTCGTAGCTGATGGGCCCCTACGAGGTCATTAGGTGCTGAGAAGCCTGAACACTAGCCAAATTAACAAACCTCCAAGCTCAATTAATAGAAAAAAATATTGTAGAATGGCTTACATCAAATAATATTGACTACCCTACCAAAGCCACCAAAAGTATGTTCTGGATGTATCAGTTTCAGTTTATTTATTCATGAACAATATAAAATTTTATTTGAAATTGCTTACAGACTAAAACATAAAATAATTAATTAACAAATCATGCAATTAAAACAATACAATATACATTTTTAGTAAAACATTTATTTTTTATAAAACATTTTAGTTTTTTTTTTACATTTTAGATTTTAGTAAAACGAAAAATATACCTGACCCAGTATACGAGATTGATAATTTAGTACAGGAGTATGGTCACAAAATACTACGGCTGCCGCCATATCATTGTGACCTGAATCCGATGGAAATGATATGGGGTAAAAGGAAAGGTTGCCACAAAGAATGTTGGTTTAGGTAATATCACGTTCCTGCAGCTTGCGCAAAACTTTCTTGAGAATGTAACTGCTTATACATGGAATAATTGCTGTGAGCATACAAAAAACTAGAATAGGAATGTAGATGCAGGGGCTGGTAATTGATAGAGAAATTGAACAAATTATTATAAATGTTGGCGGCAGTGATAGTGAAACATCCAGTCTTACAACTGACAATGAGTCTGATATGTCCAGTATTGAACCAGTACAATCTGATCATGAAGATCATGAAATGTCATATGAATCTATTGAATATTTAGATTTCAAATTTGATGACTAATGAAAAAAATGAATACATAACCATAATGGTTTTATTTTCTATATTTTAACCCGACTACAGGTACTTACTTTAGTGGAAGATTATTTCATAATAATAGTATTTAATGTGACTTCCATAATGACAGGCTTTAATATACGAGTGTTTCATAATAACAACATACGAATATTTTAATGCCTAATTATATACAGTTAGATACACTGCTTTATTTCTACATATCATAGAGCTTATGATATGTCTAGGATTGGTAATTTATAGTTATATTTAAAATGTAACTTCTAATAAGTTCGATTTTAAAATAAGTTCGGCAACTAGCGTAGCGGCCAATTCGCATGGGTATACTATACTTAGTATTGCTATATATAAAGATATTTAGCGCCCTCAGGTTTTTTATGTATCTGGTTGATCTTAACCTATTATTTTATATATTTTTAGTTTGACAGCCACCAACATGAGAGATAGAGACAGAAAAATATGTCAAAAACCAAGCGAAGTTACCCAACTCGACGGTACCTACCTAAAACTACCTTTAACGTATGTAATGTACCTAGCTATAGATATGTCGTAACCACAGAGCATCTGTGGTCGTAACCATATCCTATAATTGACTATATCATGAAAAAGCCAACCATGGTTGAATCTGAACTTTCATTGAACAAAGAAATATTTTGGGTCAAATAGCTGCTAAAGACTAAGGCGGCTAAGCCCCCGAATAGTCTTCGTGTTAGGTCGACATGTATAACACGAAGTATTAAATACAAATGCTTTTAAAAAGACCTGTTTTCGTGAAATTCAACACTTTCTGATAATTTCTTGAAATAATTGACTATATCACGAAATCGTAAACTATTTCATGATATAGTCAATCCATGGTTGGATACTTATTTCATTAAATAATCAAGTTCTACCATATAGCTACGACAGATACATAAATAACAACAGAAAATTACTTCACGTTTCTGTTCCACCCTGTAAAGCCACTTTCATTGAAATAATATTAATTACCGACAAAATGTTGTATTGATGTTGATAAATTGCCAGATAATTACGTTGGCGCTGCAGACGGTCTGACTCAAACAAATTAATGGGAGTCATTCATTTATTACCATTTGAGGGTAGAGGTACAGTTACGATCAGTTCCGATTACCATAGAGCATACGATCGTAGTACCCATTGGCCGAATGCACAAGCGGTGCTTAAATTAAGTGCCGCTTAAAAGTGGTACGACGAGTTGACGGCAAAGAAATAAAAGCTACCTATAACTTAGTAAATTAAACATTTGGACTGCTTCACCTTGGACTGATGACGACCGGTGAACCCTGAATACGAAGCTGACGGTCCCAGGTTCGAATCCCGGTAAGGGCAAATATTTGTGTGATGGGCATGAATATTTGTTTCTTAGTCTTGGATGTTTTCTATGTATTTAAATAAGTATTTATCTCTATTATATATCGTCGTCTAGTACCCATAACATGACACAAGCCTTGTTGAGCTTACTATGAACCTAGTTCGATTTGTGTAAGATTGTCTTTTAATATTTATTATTTATTTGCATTACTCGTACTCTGAAAGGGGGTCATTGTTCATCCAGGCACCGTGCTGAAAGTGGTACATGCCTGCTCTAAAGCAGAAAAGTATTAAAAATATATATATGAATCGTAGTTTATATTGAACAACGCAATGGTTGTAACCTATACAGCCATAAAACGATTAATTCTTCATTTATTAGTTTTGTTGACATTTAAATTCTTTTTGATGTTTATAATTTTGATTTCAAGTGACTTTGTTTTTTAATAAAATAATTTTGATTTTAACTGGCTTGTGTTTACTTTCCTCGTATTCGTAATGAAAAGTAGAGTGTTTTACTCGGGTGATAGCACCCATTTCTGCCTCGAACTATTGGCGCTACGATGGTTTTTGATGACTGGGTCTGCAAGTATCTGCAATGTTAATAAATACTTTGCATGGCACCGCTTGATTATGACAATCAAGACAATTTGTCGACGACCTCCTCTCGATTAGATGCTTCTTTGGCTAATTGTAGGCAGGAATCTGCTCACATTGCCCTGAATCGCTTCTTAGAATAAACCCATTTTCATGTCGAGGCCCTTTCATGATTTGTAACATCAATTCATTGTGACTTAATAGACAGCCAGAATTGCTGTTGATCACGTCACACTTGGCGGACTCTCTCTCCCGTTTTAGTAAAGTGCTTGAAGGCTTTTCCAATACGCGGGTCGGTGCAGATTTTTGCGCCCAAATATAATAATAAGAATAGAATAGAATAAGAACGACTAAGAATATGGGTGTTACACCCATTCGTTTCCTTAGAGCCTCCTCGACTCAAACTTAGCCAAGGAACTTCTCAAAACCACCTTCAAAACGCTATTCACAGTCGTAACCTCGACCTTAGTTCGAGTTTCCTTCAAACAAAGCACAAAGCAGAGCATGTCATTACATGCTGCAAGTTTCCTATAGCATCAAATCTCACAGCAATAAGTAGTTGTATTATGGGTGGAATTGGAAGCCCTATTTGATTTTGATTCGGTGTTAGGCATAACAGAGGCAATATTATGTACACTATTGTGTCTTTTCGAAAATGAAATCTTTAATGGAACTCGGTGTCGTCAAAAAATTTCAATGGATTTGAAGCGTCGCGTAAATAAAGTCGAGTCGGTTAGTCGTAGGGATAATCAAAAACATGATCAATAAACTCTTTAAAGTCTTCTTCATCAAACATTTTTAAGAATAAATAACGTTTAAACTTGGACGACATCGTTTACAATTTTGAGGACGCCTTAAGGCTGGTCGAGAGGTACCTTGAGTTTGACAGTTGATTCCTCGACTCAAGTAAGGGAATCGCTCACAGATATCGATGGAATCGCTCAAGTCGAGGAATTTTTTATGCTTAATTGATAAATATCTATTTATCAATCAAGCTTAAAAATTTCCTCAAGTGAGGTCGAGTCTAGTCGAGGAAATGACTAAGAATATGGGTGTAAGCGTCGTCCCCACTTAAGGGATTAAATATGGCCAGAAATGCATCTTTAGCTTCAATTCTAGGCTAAACTAGACAATATAAAAATTTTGGATAAATATATGTTATAAAAGGTATATTAGAGATAAGAATGGACTTTTAAAATTACCGGATATCTGTTATATTTAATACTTGAAAATATTTTTCGCAATGCATTATTATTCAACTAAATGAAAAAGCGCTCGGAGACGAAATCAGTTTCCTATATGAAACTTACACGTAAAAATAGGTAAAAAAAATGGAAAATTTTTGGTTATTTTATTATATTTATAATGTTATTATTACAGGAGTTTAGTAATATTTTCTATAATTTTCTTGGTCTCGGAGCTCGGGCTGCTCCGCGGGGCTCTGCGCGGGAGCATGCGTCAGTCTGCTTCGACGCGATGCGACGGGTATTTGTTTTCTTTGTCTAATTCTCAATGCCATTCTCAAGGCCAATGCCTTTGACGTGACTGACATGTATCTGTCGAAGGCCACATTTGCACAGCATGTTCTACCCAATCGGAATTGAAGGATCGGGCATCTTTGTCAGATGCATGTCTCTCTGATCTGATAAACGCCACGATTAGCACGGCTTGTTCTACCCAATCGGAATTGGGTTCACAAAACGGCATGCCGTGCAAAGCAAGACCTTTGTCAGATACATGTCACGTCACGTCATTTATTGGCACTTATCAGCAAACAATTATCAACAAATCCAGCGCCTTTCTAACTTAGCAATAGAGCTCAATCTTTAATCCAGATTTTAGATAGGTGGTGTATGAGGTATATAAAGCCCATTATGGCGTATTGGAATGGAAATGTTTGCGTGGTGATGTTTTGAACCTAATCTGCATCGCATCGCCATAATGGTTGTGGTAACCAAAAGTTACCAATTGAGAATAGGCCTCCTCACATTAACTTCATACTAGTAGACTGGAGAGTAAATTAGTAACATTGCCTGGTTTTATGAATTTAGTACAAAGACTGTAAAGTGTAGACTAGAGTTAGCTCTACATGCATTCATCCTAATTTACTATCAAGTGCTTGCTATGATCACGATACAACCTATTAAGACAATCTGTGCTCGTCTTCTACCTCGCCTTGGCAAAAAACAAAGCTCGATTCCTAGCTGTAACTAAATCATGTATTTGGGGGTGTAAATCAAAGACTTCGCGCCATGTTTCTTTGTGTTAGAGCGAGCGGTGACCTCCCTTTAAAGTGCGGTGAGAGAGTTAGAGTGACATCCGGAGGTCATAAGAGACGCTGTCTCTCTCTTGTTTGCGGACGACCTTAAGTTGTTTATGGAAGTAAGACACATCACGGATTGCCAAAAGCTGCAGAGGGATATAGATCGGGTGGTGGAGTGGAGCAAACTCAACAAACTCTACTTTAATGTTGGGAAGTGCGCGCTGATGTCTTACACCCGCGTACGTGAGCCTCTGCAACACCAGTACTCGGTAGATGGCGCTGAAATGACGCGGGTAAGAGAGGTAAAAGATCTGGGGGTGCGCATGACCACCGATCTAACGTTTCGTGATCACATTGTTGATGTCACTAAGCAAGCATTTAAAAAGCTAGGTTTTGTAATGAGACAGGCTAGAGAGTTTAGGAGCATTGAGGCTGTAAGTGCTTTGTACAATGCTTTGGTTAGAAGCAAACTGGAAAGTAGTGCAATTATCTGGCACCCACATGAAGCAAAATATAGCGTCATGGTGGAGAAAGTGCAAAATCGATTTATTAGGTACCTATATCTCAAGCGGTACGGGGTCTATCCTTTCTTTCCGCTTATGTATCCAACCCTGTTCGTTTTGGGCATGGTTGGTTACAATGAGCTGGAAGTCAGGAGGGGCCTCGCACTTGCTACATATGTGTTTAAGGTGTTCCGGGGCATGCTTGAAAACCCGTTAGTATTGGCACGGTTGGGACTCTATGTGCCGAACAACTACCTCCGGGCGAGGACGCACAAGCTGTTCCACATCCCGCTGGCGAGGACGGCGATGCTGCGGGAGGCGCCGGTGACGCGGGCGCTCGCTCTCTTTAATGTCATATCAGAGAGGACTGAGGTGGACTTGTTCCAGTGTTCTTTGACGGGATTCGCAAAAGTCGCCACTTTTTGTCTATGTTATAAGTAAGTAAGTAACGTCTGTGTTCTTTATAACCTGTTTCTTTGTACTCTAAATTAATGTCTGTTTGTGTCAATTTGGTTTTTGTTAACTGTTAGGTCACAAGCACGTATGTAAATAAATAAATAAATAAATAAATAAATCTTGCTCAAACACAAAGAAACTTGGCGAGAACTGCACCAGTGATTCAACGGTCCAGTGATTTAATTAACGCAACGCTCATTTACTTCAATGAAATATCGAAGTACGATCACCCTCATTACTTTCTAGACAAGCATCAAAGTCGTAAATCTTCTCGTAGATTGTATCACTTAGTTTTATTATTTCCGTTGCCACCATTTCGGGTGTAATGAGAAGTAAGTACATTATTATCTGTAACAGAAACTTAAAATGCAGTTTAAAAGTGGAAACAGTAAAATATTATAATTTATAAACGGCAGTTATTCATGGCCGAAAAGACTTCCCTAACCTGTTGTATTAGAGACAAACCAAGTGACGTCTTGAGGGTTGGATTCATAAAACCGGCCAAGTGCGTGTCGGACTTCGCACATTTAGGGTTCCGTAACAAATGTAGAAAATAAGCCTAAAACGTGGTATTTTTAAAAAATAAAACTGATTTTTCAATATATTAGTATCGTTTGGTAAAATATAAGTAATAATAAACATTACCACCAAATTTTATGGTCTTAGGTCAGTCAGAAGTTTAAAATTTCTTCGATACAAAACTTTGTATAAAAGCTGACTTGGTGGCTTTTCATTTCCTTGTTTTCGAATATATTTTCAAACAAAAAATACAGTATTTATCTACTCAACAATATCTACACAACAATACCCTACCCGATGTGGTAGGCAAATATTTTTTCGCGTCCCTCTTCACGTACACACGTTCGGGTACGGAACCCAAAAAAGTCACAATAAGGTAAAGTTGGTAGAGAACTTATCTGGTCCAATGTTTAGTTAAGCCAGTCAGTAAGTCGTTACAATGGGATCCTCATCTAAATAAATTGTCGAACAGACTGAGTTCGGCAGCGTTCGCAGTTAAAAAAATTAGAGCTCTTACCGACGTAGACACCGCTAGACTAGTCTACTTTAGTTACTTTCATAGTCTAATGACCTATGGTATTTTATTGTGGGGTCACGCTGCGAATGCTAATAGTATATTTATTCTGCAGAAACGGGATGTTCGTGCAATTTATAGATTAGGGCCTAGAGTGTCACTGAGGGAAAAGTTTAAAGAAATCAATATTCTGACATTTGTGTCTCAATATATCTATGACAATCTTGTGTATGTAAAAAGAAATATAACTAATTTTCAGAAGTACAGTGATATACACAATTTTAATACTAGAAATAAAGACAAGTTGGTTGCTTATGTAAGCCGACTACATAAAATTAGTAATTCTTTTAAAGGCAATTGTATACGCTATTACAATAAGGTCCCTGCTGATATTAAAAACTTACCTTTGGACAAGTTTAAAATAATAATAAAACAGAAATTGTATAAAAAAGGTTACTATAGGATATCTGATTACTTAGAGGACAGATGTCCATGGGAATAGATTGTTTGAGTAACAGGCTGTTTCGATATATAATTAGCATTCATTTTGTAATTTGACAATATTTTATTTAAAAAAGGAAACGCAAAAGATGCGACGACTGTGGAGTTTCTTCGGTGAGCTCTTCTCCACAGATTCCGCCATTGTGTTAGTGAACTCACCCAAAAAAATGTAATGACGGATCTAAGTGATGTAACAACATCCTATGGAAATAAATGATTTTTGATTTGATTTTGATTTTTTGATTTGATTTGTTACTTGAAAGGGGACCATATATGTTTGTTGATTTCCTCCCACCCCTGGCAGGAATTCGAGCTAGGGACCTCTCGTTTGTAAGGCAGAACATTGCACGCTACACCACAGAGGTCTGTAACAAATCGTCAAGAAGATATCTATCCGGGCACTCGAATAGGGAATCTATGAAACCCAGAAACTTTGACATTCCATAATTCGTTTCGGGTTAGCACTGCGATAGCGTTCATTGACTCCTGTCTACCACGTAAGCTCGTGATTGGGTTAGCGATACTTACATAATACGTGCAACGTTCGAAATTACTGTCGTTTAGGTTACATGGTAGCGGTGACTTTCGTTGCCACGGTTACCGACCGTAACCATGCTTACCAAGTATGAATATAATAATACGTTGCTTGCAACGTACAGCAGCAGCAGCAGCAACAGCAATCGCAGTTTTTACGGTCGATATGTCGCAGTTGGTTGGTTAAATCAGACACTTAACTAACTCTCTAGACTGCGAATTAAATGCCGACGTCTAACCAAGTCACTAGCGTTTTGATTTAAATAAAGCATCGTCGAAAACGTTTAACAATCTGTCTTACCGAAAGCCAGCGTGTTGGAAAACAAGATGGCGTCACGACAACAGCTGATTTGCACAGCTTTTATCAGGGCAAAACAAACAAAAGGGTAAAGGGTGAGCGAAGCGAAGCCCCCTTTATCCTTCGTGTTAGGTTGAACATGTAAGAACAAAAAAAAAAATTAAGTACACATAAAAAGTATTTATATTGTATATTTCTTCTTGCCTGGTAACGTTTAGACAACTCGATATAGACGTTGCGTTCACTCACTTGTCTGACGGAATTTTAGTGACTTTGTCAAACGTCGGCATTTAATTAACTGTCTAGAGAGTTAGTACCTGATTTAACCAACTAACTGAGACAGATACATAATCCATATTAGTCAGCACCTGAACGTAGGTAAATATACATCCGATTCTAAATTTGTCGATCACGGAATCGCGGGATTTTTTTGATACAAAAATGCATTCCATAACAGCCATCACCTCAACATTGGGTAAATATGCATTCGAATATCCGATCTCTGCTTATCACTGTCCATTCCTTTCCAATACTAACAAGCTTAGAAAAACAATCACATATCCACTGACATTGACATAGATAGAGCATCACTGATTGATAATATAAAAACAAAAGGAAGGTGATACCGATAACGCTTCAAAACAATGCCTCTTATTACTCTAACTGTGAAAGTTATCTCCAATATGACACCCAACTCTATCAAATCCATTGTGAAATCTTACCGTGTCACTACAAAATATATTAAAAATAGCACTCCAAGAACGTCATATCCCATTCATTTTTGTCTTTAAACAAGTGTTGTAAAGGAGTTTTTTTTTGTGGTAAGACTCCTAGTGGAATTGGGCCGGCCACGTAAGTCGTATGCACCAAGACGGTTGGCCGAAAATCGCCACTGACTGGGTGCCACAGGACGGATACCGGTGTAGAGGCAGGCCTAAACGGAGATGGCGGGACGAACTTGACAAGTTTCTGCCGGGGTGGCCGGAGAAGTCTTTGCCCAGCAGTGGGACATCGAAATGGCTACATAAAAAAAAGACCCCTAGGGCATTACCACAAAAAAAAATACCTGTTCAACTATGTGCCGACAGTTTTTGTAGTAACACGGCTAAAGTTTTACTTAGGGCAGCAAATATATTATTTATTTAGCAATATACAGGTGTTGTTTTGTAAAGTTACTCTTGACTCAGAGACGATAGTTACGTATAGCTTGTAACTAAAATTTAGTTACAAGCTATACGTAATGTACGCAAAATGTAGTTTACAAAGTTATTGGTGCGGCTACTTTACTACTTGATTTTGATTGAATCTAAAATACTTACCTAAAAAACTACTTACTTTACTTAATTACTTACTCTTACCCCCCTGTTAGCGAGGTCTTCTGCCCACAGGGCCACTAGTCTACTATTACACCATGGCTACGAGAAAAAGAAATATTAAAGCGAAATTAGACATTTAATTAAGAGAAGGGACAGTTAAATTAATTAAAAATGCACATTAAAATTGGGATATTATGAATAATTTTCTTGTTATTGTTATGAGGATGGTCAACTTGTGAAGCGCTATTTATTTCCTGTCGATATTTATTTTCTGTTCGATATAACCTTCAGCCCCAGTAGTAGACTTCCATCCGCCATGTCGCTTTAATTCCGTCATATCTGCACCACTGTTCGCTAATAAATCTAACGTTGCAGAGGTCCTTCGGAAATGATGTCTTGTATACATCTCGGGATTTGGTAGCTCCTAAAATGATGCAACTTCTCTTGGCATGGAAACTATTTTATTTATTCCAAACGGGTTTTTTGTATATTTATTTGGCTAGTATTTAATCGCACGTCAAAAATACTGATTTGCACAGCAAAAATAACTTTTTATGTTTTAAATATTTTATGTGTATTCAAGTTTATGTAATAAGTATTTTTTTGTCGTTCTTGCATGTTCAACCTAACATGAAGTATAAAGGGGGCTTCGCTTCGCTCACCCCCTTTACCCTTCACCTAAGCTACAGCAGCATTTTGCGGTGCAAACCAGAATTTTTGATGTGCTGTTTAATATTTCCCTATTTATCTTAAGAATAGAACATTCGGAGGATGAAAACTTTGATACTTTTCTACGATTTTCATGTAATCATCTCGGATTACGAAGCTTCGGTTGATTTTCGTTTTCGTCTCCCTCAAAGTAACCAGTAAAGCGGTGTCAGAGTTCGTTTGCACATCCTCCACTATCAGTTTAACAAGCTCATTTGAACAACAGGCTCCACTAACGCCCAGAACCAACGCAACCTCTAAACAAAATAGAAATCCTGTTACAAAATTTTGTTGATAGGTTTACAATTAAATACTTCGTATCTACTTGTAAATAAGTAATATTTGTTGAAGTTATATAATTTTACTGCCAGAAATTGCGAATCATTCAAAAAGCGTTCAACATTTTGAGCGGTAAAAACCAGGGATTTTTTCGGTAAGACCCATATAGTAAGAAATATTCCTCGTTTGATGGTGTAGCTGGCTCGGCCATGGCACGACCTCGCACCTATCGTGGATGTCTGTGGTTCAGGTATCTTCCCAGCCATGTATTACCGAAGAGGTTCACCCAACCCACCCAACCACCTTACAAAAAGAACAAAATTATTAAGACACAATTTCACGGTTCATACTTTTTAAAGCTTCTCTTTAACGATCGGAGCGAATTGAATTCAAAACGGTTTTTATGGTTCCGTACAAGCCTCCGCTCTCCGTCTGTCTGTCCCTCCGTCCGTCAGCGGGCTGTATCTCAAGAACCGTATTATGTAGAGAGTTGAAATTTTCACAATATTTGTATTTCTGTTGCCGCTACAGCAAACAAATAATGAGCCTTTAATATTTTATCTACACACGTATCACAAACCCTCTTTACTGCGTCCAAAAACCGCACGTTACGATCAGCATAATGTTAAACTACTTTGTAAAAACTCATTTCTTATCTGAATATTGAACATTATGACCATAATGTGTAAATTTTCTACATATTATGTCTTTAAATTTCGAACACCGACGCCCGCCTGCGTGCCGCCCCTACTTTGTCTGTGAAGTTGGTACTACAGAACAAGCTAGACAAGCTTGTTCTGTAGTACAATGCTACAATGCCGGTCAAACATGCGGTTCCTGAACATATCAAAGAGAGCTTATGATATATGTGTAGATAAACTAGTGTATGTAACTGTACATAATTAGGCATTAAAACTCTCGAGTGATATTATAATGAAACTCGCCTTCGGCTCGTTTCATAAAGCCACTCTCGAGTTTTAATGCCCTCCATTATGTATCAGTCACATAAACTACTATTATAAATCAACCTAAGGCCCTTACAAGAAACGTGTCATAGTTATAACCATACAAAAAACGTGTTTTATTTTAATATCCCTGCGATCATCGCTTTAGTCAGGAATTTTGCGTCACTTATGTTGTATGAGGCCCCATAAGTTTGACGGACCCGCAATCTGTGAAGATTGGTAGGTACCGAAATCAAGTTCGGAGTTTTTTCATTGTTTTTATTTTGTTGTTTTTAGCCCCTAAGTTTTCTTGAACGATGGAACGGGACCCTTCTTGCGCGAATTCGACTCGCACTAGACCTTTTTTGGGGTCCGGTACCCGAAGGGTTCCAAACGGGACCCTATTACTAAGACTTCGCTGTCCGTCCGTCCGTCCGTCCGTCCGTCTGTCACCAGGCTGTATCTCAAGAACCTAGCTAGCTAGAAAGTTGAAATTTTCACAGATTATGTATTTCTGTTGCCGCTATAACAACAAATATTAAAAAACAGGATAAAAGAAATATTTAAGGGGGCTCCCATACAACAATTCTTTCAATACCACATACAAACTTATGGATGCACCTGGTTACGTACATGGAGTGTGAAAGTAACCGCACCAATAACTTTGTAAACAATATTTTGCTGTAAAATCCAAACTATTCACTCCACACCATCGCTTCCATTGAACGGTGGTACGGAACCCTTCGTGCGCGATTTAGACTCGCACTTGACCGGTTTTTTTAATCCTGACAAGAATCTTGAAGTCCTATAGCTCGGTTACAATATCTGTGCACCTGAATTCGTACCGTCATTACGGGGCGCTCTGTAGTTATTGCATCCGATCGAGGTGCCCAGATAATAATGTGTGTATATTGCATCGGTCAGGTGGTCTTAGAAGAAGAAACATAGCCGCCATTTGTAGAATTAATGGGGTACTTTAGGACTGTTTTCGGTATTAATACTATGTATTAACAACGTTTTGTCATGAATTACATGGAATTCCGATTCGAACAAAATAAGAATAATAGTCAGATAGCTCTGGGTTAACGGAATAACGCAAGTGGTGACCGAAGACACGGAGTGTGTAGCTCTATTCTGTATATGTGAGTTAAATCCCAAAAGTTTTCAAATAGAAATCTTCAGTGACAAATTAACAATACCTATTTATCAAGGACTAGCTGTCCTAGCTGCCCGTAGCTGTCCTAGCTGCCCGTAGCTCGGCTTCGCACCGCTTGGCAGCTAGGACAAGCTGCCCGTAGCTCGGCTTCGCACCGCTTGGCAGCTAGGACAAGCTGCCCGTAGCTCGGCTTCGCACCGCTTGGCAGCTAGGACAAGCTGCCCGTAGCTCGGCTTCGCACCGCTTGGCAGCTAGGACAAGCTGCCCGTAGCTCGGCTTCGCACCGCTTGGCAGCTAGGACAAGCTGCCCGTAGCTCGGCTTCGCATCAAGGACTAGCTGTCCTAGCTGCCCGTAGCTCGGCTTCGCACCGCTTGGCAGCTAGGACAAGCTGCCCGTAGCTCGGCTTCGCACCGCTTGGCAGGTTTTTCGTACCTATTCTCATATTTCCCCATCGTCAATTCGTTGACCATTTTAGAGGCACTTTCATAGGCATTTCATATCTCAATTTTGTGTAGAAAAACGTCACATGCTAGTATTTCATAGAACTCGTTAACAAAATTACCGTTTTTGATAGTTCCTAAAAAGTATCTACTGTGACTAGCATTCAAATACAGCATTGTTAAAACCTAATTGACACTCCCTAATTAGAGCTTTGCGTGAGTCTCCGAAGCGAAAGGAGAAAAAGATTGACGCCTAGCTTTGCCCCTTATATAGAAGTGTCATAGTTTCGTAAAACTAGCACTAGAGAAACGAATTTGGTATTATAGAAAACAAGAAATACTTTTAATAGTAGTTTATGTGACTGCTGCATAATGCCTAATTATGTACAGTTACATACACTAGTTTATCTACACACATATCATAAGCTCTCTTTGATGTGTTCAGGAACCGCATGTTTGACCGGCATTGTGGTTCTGCAATTGTTTAGCTTGTTCTTTAGTACCAACTTCACGCAGACGGGCGTCGGCGTTCGAAATTTGAATGTCATTATATGTAGAAAAACTACACATAATGACCATAATGTGTAGTTTTCCAGATACGAAACGAGTTTTTACCTAGTAATTTAACATAATGCTGATCGTAACGTGCGGTTTTTGAACGCAGTAAAGAGGGTTTATGATACGTGTGTAGATAAAAATATTTATTAAATAGATCTAGGACACCGAGTCATGTCACCTAGTATAAATAATAATCTTCCACTGAAGGAACATTTTAGGGAACATCGACATAAAGTATTGGGCAAGGTGACAATACTGATTAAAAGTTAATAAAATAATTAAAGAATTCAACACAACACAAACGTAAAATTTAAAAAAGGAACATTTGTTAACATACAATAAAAAAAATACCTTAACATAAAAAAAGGATGAGGATCTACTAGTTATTGGAAGACAAACTATCGTGGCATTTTGAGTTGAAAGGTATCCATTTTTCTATTTTATATTTTCTTTATGATTACATCATCATCACATAACCCTTTCCAACCGGGTGGATTTGTTACATATGAATGAATAACCATATTTAAATGATTATTGGCAGTATGAGGGCCCGTGGAAAAATAGTAAAAAAAAAACAGAAATGTCACATTTTCCGGAAAACTCGATGCACGGGTGCCTATTAGGATTAATTCTACAAAACGAACGTGATGCATGTTGACCATTTCGGTAGAAAAAAATGTAAATAAGACAATTAGTTAATGATAATCAGTCTTTATTTGTACTTTTATTGATCAGTCTTAGTATTAGTAACACTTATTTTCTATGATAACCATGGAAACAGTTTTGATTGCGTAAAATGCAAACATATACGTTACATTTTGTGCAACGAATCTTTGTGCGACTTACAATTTTCATTCTGGCAAAATCTTGGTGATTTTAAATCGTCAAATTGCGGAAGATAACTGTAACTATCATATCTCAAAGTATCCGACGGTTTAATTTCCTTCTTAAATTTCTTTGGCGCTGGTACTTCTTCTGAATCCTCAGATTCAATTCGTCTCTTTGTAGGTACGTTTGTTAAAAATTAAAATATCAGATAATTCTAGGCGAAAATTGAGCATGTTCGGTAGTATTCTATCTGTTGATCAACAACGTCCACTCCACCCATGTGCTTGTTGTAATTCTGTATGATTTTTGGTGCAGTAACATTTCGGGTCTGCTTTTTCCATCTTTTGACAACTTCAGTGTTTTCATTTGACTAAAACAGATGGCTCTCTCACCATTTGCTGGCTCTCACTACGCAGCATTTGGGAATCTTTTTTAAATTTTAGACTGGTCCTGTCCGGGATTCTGTTCAACATGATTGTCCCAGTGCTGTGCAGTAGAAACCTTGGATACTGAATACATCCCATAAGAATATGGATTCCAAACAGTTTCAGAAGTTCAACTCTCGAAGTCTTTAGCTCGATGCCAGTTCTTCGCAGGTGGTATAAGTAATACTCTCTTAATTCTATAAAGAATGACAATAATCAATACGGCAAGTTAACTTCCTTTTCAATTAATAATCACAAATTAAAGCTTAGATTTTTATCAAAAAGTCACAAAAACAATAAACTTACGCGAACACTTGTCGCCACCAAAAAACGCAGCCATATGCGACGCTCGAACAAGGGCGACTGACGTGACGCAGCATGATCAAATATTTTTTAAAGGCCTTGAGAGATCATGCACAAGCGATCGGTATCGGTTGCGTCCCGAAAAATGAATTAGTAAGATACCCAGAATTTATAGAAGTAACATGCACGAATATGTCTAGTCGGTTGTAAAGGGATATGACTATGAGCTCCATTATTAACTTAATGTGTTGCCATAAAGAGTCACTTTACGAGCAAATGTGTTGAAAAACAATTACATTAAGTATGTTGTGCAAACATAAAATTAAAAATATCTTTATGATGCGTAGCCAAGGATCCACATACAAACCCGCAAGTTTACCGTGGATCTCTTTATGATGCTCTTTATATGTTTTTTTCTGTTTGTAATAAAAAGTCTGTATTGTTGCAGACGGTTGCAGAAGAATTCCGTGGGTTTCACGCTGGCTTATCACACAGGGGATGCAGGTTCGAATCCTGACCAAGTACCAATGAGATAACTAATGTTTCTTTAGCACATTATTGGACGATGTTTCGGATGGCACGTTAAACTGTAGGACCCGGCTACTGTCGCTACGTGGTAGTGGTCGTAAAAACCCTCCACCAACCCGCACTGAGCCAGCGTGGTGGAGTATGGCTTAATCTTACTCGTATCCGGGTAAAGGGCTGAGCCCCTCGGTGGGGACATTAATGAGCTACATTTATATTGTTGGAGTCATTTCCGAGCAAGAGCAGTGACATCATAACTTTGAGTTGTCGGTTGTGCATCCGGGACTTTTCAGGGTTCCGTACCCAAAGGGTCCAAACGGAGCCCTGTTGCTGTCGCTCACGTGTCCGTCCGACCGTCTGTTTATATTTATGTTGAAACAAATTGTCAAAAAATAGTTTAAAATGTTTTTAACGGGGGCTCTCATACAGCTGAAGGGGGGTGTAAAAAAAAAGGTACATCATGTTAAAAAAATATTGGAAAAACAAAGGATTATGAAGCCACCCACCAAAGTCAGATATTTGACAAAATTTTGTATCGAAGACGGGTACGTATTCGAATGTCTAAAATTAAAAAAATAAAGTCGAAAAACCTACGTTCAAAATCCCTAAAATCTAAATATCTAATGTTTTTAAATACCTACCTAATCAACTAACACCTGTGTACGTTATACCTTAGCATAAAATACCGATTGCACTAAATATCTAATGTTTAAAATGTCTTCAGTTATTACACCAACGATTGATACACCTACATTTGAAATACCAAATGGTCATATATTATATAAATAAAAATATTAATTGTGTTTTTTATTTAATCTTTACATAGTTACTGATTTACCTAAACACTAAAATAAGTTAGCGAGGAGCGAAGCGACATATAAGTCGGAAAAGGATACTATAAGGTCAGTGTCGCTACTGAAATAGACATCTAGGCAGTAAGTAGGTTAGGTTAGGTTAGGTTATGTTAGGTTAGGTTAGAACATGTAAAAACAGCAGAACCAGACAGTGCCAGAACCGAGTTTAGGGCGTTTCCAACTACGTAGGTAGGTATTTCAATTTCTAGCATTTTAAAGCTTTCGGTATTTCTAATATAGGTAAAACAAACATTAGGTATTTAGATTTTAGGGATATTGAACGTAGGTTTTTCGACTTTAGTTTTTTTAGTTTTAGACATTTGAATACGTACCCATCGAAGACAATTCTTACATCCCATGTACCCATGACCTTAAAATTTGGTGATAATGTTAACTATTACGTATATTTTACTAACAAATACCAATATATAATAAAAATATATCAGATACATCAGATTTTTTCATTAAAGTTCACAGGTGTTAGGTATATTTTCTGTATTTGTTACGGAACGTTGTCCGACACGCACTTGGCTGGTTTTATTGTTACCAAATAACTTACTAGATACTTATATCAAGCGCACCTTACGCTCCTGTGAACATAAACCTGTCTCATTATGGGTCTCGTTAATCCAGAACATTATACTAAATACGATGCAACGCTGTCCGGCCGCTCATTTGTGTACGGAAACATTTTGATTGCTGGCTTGAGTTATAATTATACAGTTTTTATGCTAACAAGTCGCCTTTTGCGTTGGTTGTTATGTTACTTACCCTATTGGTGGTACTTGTGTAGTAAGCATAATGTTCTTATAGCTAAAACTTGGCAATGCATGTAGGAGAGTGCTTCGACAATTGTAGGACTCATTTTCCAGATATGCCTCTCTCAATACCAAATTAGTATAATACAAATACAAATACAAAATCTGTATTTACCAGATTGGGTCGAAATATACAAGTTGCTTGTGGACCCCACACTAGGTTTAACCTGCCACGAGGAGTCCTGGCCAAATTACAAGTTTACATATATTCAATTAGTTGCTAGTTAGCAAATAAACTAACGTACGTTGTAACGTTTATTCGTAAAGACGAAAATGATTTTATTTAAGTTTTAGTGAAAGAAAGGAAAATGATATACAACTTAGAAATTAAGCTGAGTAAGACCAACAGTTATATAACTATGTGTATATTACAAATAAGAGTGCTATTGTGTATGTCTGCAGAGAATGTTAAGGATAAATACAGATTATTTATAATCTGTATGTAAAGTAAGACCCAGATAATTTCCTTTCTTGCTACTATTAGGAACCACATGTAAATGCAGATTTTCGGCGTTGTGGCCACATTGAGAATTCATTCTCAAAACAAATAGACCAGAATAATAATGCACACCAGAGAAAGTTCGGCCCACAACGATGGACGCAGATTACGTGAACTATTGGAGGTTAAAAACATTCGTTCTTTTTTGGTTACGTCTCACGAATGCCATAAGTCCATAACCAGTGTTCTTTGATTGTTGTCGATTTTTCAAACGATCTTTATCTTCTGACGTGATGTTTTTTATTTGGGAATGTACCTTGCTCCGCGCCGCAGTAGAGCCAATAGACTTTATCCAAGGTGCACGTTACGAATTTTTGTAACAAACTTTCAAAATGTTTTCATTAATTTCGATATCTTTTTCTCCGAAACTCTCCCTAATATGACAGTAAATGGATATTCATTTTTAACAGAATCTTCATCAAGTGTATAATCAACAAAATAATAAAATAATAAGGTAACCGGCACGAAGAACGGACCAGGATTTTACAAAATAGACTTTATCCAAGGTGCACGCTACGAAATTTTGGAAGTAAACTTTCAAAATGTTTTAATTTATTTCGACATCTTTTTCTCCGAAACTCTCCTTGATATGGCGGTAAATGGATATTAATTTTTTACAGAATCTTCACCAAGTGTGTAACCACCAAAATAATAAAATAATGAGGTACCCGGCGCAAAGAACTGACCAGGAGTTAACAAGATCTTTCATCCCAAAATGGGGTCTTTCCAATTACGCTTTATCGCAACAATCCTTATTGACAGGCAGTGATGATAGGCTTGCGGGAGGAATAAACACCTCCTAATTACCAATACAGTCGCGATCAAGTAGAGTTATCCCAATGCAGTACAAAGTATCCCCTATGACAAAAGCAATTAGCATGGTACTGATTCCAGATGGGTTTTGTAACTGGGCACGTACGCAACTGTAGCTACATCGTTTTTTTCCTTATCGTCTTAGTAATAAAGGCGATTTTGGTAAAAGTGCTAGGTAAAGGTGTGTTGTGTCATCGATGGTACGGCAACAAAGGGCTCAGGCCAGATGTTTCGACGTGAGAGTAATATATGTAAAAATTGTATTACGGATGCATTAATAGATCATTAGTGAAGTTGTCATATCATATGTGATGAGAAAACAATCGGTTATTTTGAGCGAAGGGAGACTAATGCCCGATTTCACCAGCAGTTAAGGGACACTTAGCTCTTTTTCTTATCTGACTAGCGAGTGTTTCGGTGGCCGGACTCTTATATTTAGGCGGTCCCCAAGGAGCCTAGCTAGACGACCCTTACACTTAGGGAAAATCAAAACAACCGCTAGGTGGACCCTGAAAGAAATAAATTGTCCCCTAAAAAGATAGGGATCGTTAGTGAAATCGGCCGTTCCGTACCTACTTGAGGTACCGGTTGTATCTTATCATCACAAATAAATAAATAAGACCTTCATTTTAACTAGTTATGTGTTTACAGAATTGCAGTAGGATCGCAGAGACTCTAAGATCACAGTTTTAATACCGCTAAAAAAAATACATGTATATTTTTAACCTGTTCCTACGGTAACATAAACATAACATTTACATACAGACACATACATTGCTTCTGGCCCCACACTAGGATACCCTGTGCGGTAGGAACCCGAAACAGCGACGTCACACTCATATCCACATCCAAGACCTGGGGGCTTTTTATTTTCTTGACCCCCAGCCGGGGATCGAACCCGGGACCTTTCGTATGGTAGGCAGAGCCACGACCGCTGCGCCACAGAGGTCATCGTAAGATTATTGTATCGAACATCACATCACACATAGCGAGTCCCGGTGGGGGCAAATATTTGTTTGATGAGAACGTATGTTTGTACCCTAGTCATGGTTGTGCATCATCTAAGTAGAGTATTTATCTATATTAGTATTTGTATCGTTGTCTAGTACCCAAGATACAGGGAATCCTAGTTTGGGGCTAGATCAATGAGTGTAAATAGTGTCCAAGGTATTATTATTATTATTATTATAACATTTTTCAATAACCCTTAAAATGCGGGCCGCAGGAAATTTTACACGGAAGATAATGGAAACAATAACAGGCCATCGATACGATGTAATGTGGGGTCCAGAAGATATTGACGTGTGTGATAAGTGAACTTAATCGACTCCTAGTCGTGTGCGATTGATTATATATAGCTTGGAGCTATCATTTATGGAGCGGCATAACTGGTTAAATTACAGGGTGTCGTTAGTATGGCGACCTTATGGATTTCTACCCCTTGTAAGTACGTATCTTGTCATCACAATGACTAACTAACTAACGTGTGATTTTCCAGGTGGAGCGTATGGTCCAATTTATGGACACAACCCTTTTTACAGGAATTCACGTGAGACAAGTGTCTACTGAAAGATGAGGACCGAATTGTGGCAGCTATTTTGGTAACCCAATTACTGATTTTGCACACTTTTAAAGCGAATGTGGCTCCTCCGTAAGTACTACCTACATAGTTGTATCTCAAAGATTAAAGCGAGATGAACTAAAAAGATAGATACGACAGGAGATTGAGCGCAAAGCGTCTGTTCGTAACATTTGTGGAGATAAGTAATATGATCCTACTCAACTCGTGGCTAGCAGTCTATTTCATAAAAAGTTGCTGTGTAGGTTACGTCTTTTACAATAGTATCAAAATATAACTCTTGTTTGACTTGACGACCTCTCTGGCGCAGCGGTTGTGGACCTGCCTACCACGCGCGAGGTCCCGGGTTCGATCCCCGGCATGGGGTTAAAAAAACCCAGGTCTTGGATGTTTATATGTGTGTGACATCGCTGCTTCTGGTTCCCACGACACAGGGTATCCTAGTGTGGGGCTAGAAGCAATGTATGTGCCTGTACGTAAATGTTTATGTTTAAGATTTAATTGAAAGATATAGTTCAAAAGTGACAACAATTTATTATACTTATTAAGAGTGGTTAAGGTGATAGAAAGCAAAAATGATTTTTTTTTCGAATTTATTTACTCCACTATAAACTCATCTATAGATCTGACTTAAAGGTTAACATTTATTGAGTATTTGATCAAGATTCTCACTGAGGGAGAACGCGATTGGATGGAATTTCCTTGATAGAATTTAAAATTACGAAAACACCTCTTGATTTAATTTTTAACTTTAATTCTGAAATCCTAACTAATTTCATTGCGGAATTGCATTCAAAATGTGGATATTACGTATTCGTAAACTCTCCTTGAAAATCTTTATGACAAAATCGCGTTGTTTATTTTTAAACATTTTTTATGTGGTTTGACGCTACGTTATTTTAATTTGAGTCGAGCGCATTGTTTGCGCTCTGTCACTTTCGTTTACATTCGTAATACTTTTATATGTATATGTCACCGGAAGAAAGTCAAAACCGTTAGTTGATAAACTAACGCGGTAGTTGATTAACTATCGACAGATAGTAAACCCGACCGACATGGTTTAAAATTTACGTTTCTTTTGTTCCTACATGTCGACCTAACACGAACACTATTCGGGGGCTTCGCTGCGCTCGCCCCCTCTAGTCTTCACCTATAAGCTACCGCAGTGTTTACCCTGGTATTTCGTTTAAAATATAAACTTAAACCAGTTTACTACTTGACGGTTTTAACCGTTAGTTGATCAACTTACGCGTCATATAGTAAGCAGTACGCTACAGTTTACTATCTGTCGATAGTTGATCAACTTACCGAGGAAAAAAACGTTAGTTTATCAACTAACGGTTTTGACTATCTTACGGTGACATATATATTTTTACTGATCTACTATTTTATTTATTCTACTATTTTTACTATACAACTATATTGAAATACCTATAGGTGCACTGGTGGTTCCAGGTGGCGACTGGCAGCAAATATGGTCTTTTGTCATATATTTGAGTTGCTCGCTCAACTTGCTTCCAAACGACTTCAACCCGTTTAGTTGTTTGAGCTGCCACGCTCTCTGGCACCGGCATTCACATTAAGTGCTGTCAAAATAAATTCATTTCATTAGTTGCGTGACTGATGCGAGCCGCAGAAGATACTGAGGTAAACGGTAGACGGGTCTAAATATTTGAGTGTTTGTATATTGAGATATAACAAGATGTTTTAAATGCAAAAAAATATATATTTATATACAGGGTCACCCAACTTCAGCTGTCCAAATAAAATAATAATAAAATAATGCTTCAGTCCAAACAATTTAGAATCATCTTCGTTCTCGAAATTATTTTTAGTTTAAAAGTTATTATTTTTTAAGTTTTAATTTTTACACCAAAGGACCATTGCGTAATCGGTTTCTGAAAGATTTTTTAATGATGTTTCTAACAATCCCCTAAAATCAATACTTTAAGGAATTGTTAGAAACATCATTTTTTTAAAACTTTAACCAGTAAACCGATGTGAAAAGATCAACTTTCTTTTTCACTTCTCCATACAAATGGATGGGCCACTCGGCCCTAAATCTTCAAAATTACGGTTCACCTTCGATTTTGACATAGACATTATAATTTATATAAAACCCGAAAAACTTTCAAAACGGTATGTATGGGTTTAAAGTTTAACACTGTTGAAATTTTAGTCCATACTCAAAAGTAATTTGCCCATCGACCTTTCGACAGTAAGTTAACTCAAAAACTCAGTACAAATAACTTCTTAGACAAAGATGATTTTAAATTAACTGGACTGCATTATTATATCTAAGTTTAAAAAAAAAACACCGAATTAAGGCCCTCACGGCTGTCATAGTCATCGGATCTACCTTTATATTAGCCCTTAATTTGAAATTATTGTAGCAGTAAGTTCATTTGACAGTATAGATAAAGTTCAATGGATAATGCTCAATGTTGATATGAATAGCCCTATATGAGTTTATATAGACAATTATTTTCTACTCTAAGTATTCCCAGGACTTACAAAGTCTCTTAACTATAAATATACTACTCCCAAGGTTCGTAAAACTCCGGTCAAGGCACAAACATACACGCTCTCCTATCCAACTAATATTATAAATGTGAAAGTAGCGATGTTTAGATGTTTGTGTGTTTGTGCCTCAATAACGCTAAAACGACTGGACAGATTTGAATGAAATTTGGCACAGAGATAGTTTATGAGCTAAATTAACATATGCGTTACATTTTATCTGACTGCACCAGAAGGAGGGTGACGTTATCTCGGTTAATGATAATTCCTCGGAACGCGCAGATGAAGTTGCGGGCCTCAGCTAGTAGTCTATATATTTATACGCAGGATCATTCATCAATTGGCTGGAATTTCTATATAGGCTGTTAGCCCCTGGAAGTCCACGAGGCGAGCTAAATTGTATCTGACGATCTTGCGTGCTGGCAATTACTTTATTCTGCATCGCCCTGTTCGCATACAAATACGCCAGCTGTTTAGTTTAGCTGAAGATTTTTGTTTTACATTTTACCGAAACCGCCACTTAAGTTAAGGATATTACGTAACGATGTAGTAAAATTCTTAAGAGTTATTAGGGTCGTTACTTTGAAAAGGGTTTACAATGAAATCGATTTGCCCAGAATATTCTTTTCACTTTTCCATAGGTACTTTAAATCGTAGGTAGAGTTCCATGATGAATAATTTTGCTTCTTATTTTCAGTCAATATGTAAAAACGTCGTCTTCTTTTTAAGAGGGAAGAAGGATTTGCACATATACCCAATATACAATCCAGATACAAACAAACTATAGGATTATTTATAAGTGTTATTTGCATCTACAATCAAAAACGTGTTATTGCAACCCATGCATACAAAATGACTCTGTTGCCCAACACTTTGATATTATCAGGATCAGCTTAGACTAATTTGATGCTAATTCGAGGAGATACCTCATACATTTCGTGTTAACTCGCTACTTGAAGGTAGTATTTATGGAGGAGCTCACTCAGCAGATAACCCACAGCATTGGAACAGGGCAGGCACCCACACCGCTCGCAAGTGTGAGTAAGTAAAACTTTGCCGTAGAAAGGCTGCTCCATATGTTGTTCTAACTAGACTTGTGCGATACCATACTATTACATACGAATTAGATTCCTATGATTTATGATATATTCAAGATATATGTACCTAGTAGAATGTTGATGATGTGCGTAGTTCCATCCAGTAACTATTGAGAATTAGTATAACTAGTACACTGTATGTAAGAAGGTAGTATTCTGAAGGTGTCCTAATTAATTTACGAACGAACTTAACTGACAGCATTCTCTTTTTATGATTTTAGATCTAATATCATTTATTCCGTGGTAGGTATCCCATGCATTTTCAAAGATAACATATGGTCCATATCGGTAATACAAGCACTTATTAAGTGGTATTAGAGTTCAATCGATTTGCAACAGCTGTATAGTAGAATATCAAACGCTATTTAGCGCTTTTCGCTGAATAATGGCGCTATTCAGCTCCACGAAGGCACCGTTTTAATGCAGAAGGGCAGCTTTAGGTAGTCTTAGCTGCAAAATGATATACGTATAGTTCCATCCATAGAAATTAGCTATACAATAGGTTTAAATGAGATTTGTGTAGTCCCCATATAAAGCAATTAGCTGAACATGTGATCATTCAAATTACTGCATTTTAAGAGAGAACATGAGAACTGTAATACTTTTCGATGTCCTTCAGTGAACTGAATTAACAACGATTTAATGCTCTAAGCTGAGTAGATATTTTACCGTATTATTTAGCTGTTACTACACAATCTTATAACAACACTTATCGCGCCCACGCGTAACATTATGTGCAGACAAATGACACCTAACTGTCGTTGATTAGTTCACATGTTGACCTTTATACTGTTTCGGATGGAATAAACAAAGTTGTGTATGCCTTTTCGACTGGTTGCTGAAACATTTTTTTGGTCCTATTATATATAATGCCAATTTGAATTAGTTGAATTTATACTATTTACATACCTATACACCTAAAAACTATGCAGCTGTTTTTGCACCTATATATTTTGCAGTTAGTTGGTTTAATCACACACGTAACTAACTCTCTAGACCGTTAATTAAATACTGACGTTTAACCAACTCACTGAAATTCCGTCAGACGAGTGAGTGAACGAATTTATGCTGCTAATATTTCCACGATGAAATGCAATACAGCTGCTAATCAGAAGTCTACAGTTTATTGGGTATCATTGCAACTAACGCTATCATACCGGCTTTGCCGTATATAACTATGCCGTAGGTAAGGTATCATAAAAGTGTCAAGACTTACTAGCTTAAATGATGCAGAAATGCAAATAACGGATAATAACCGTGGTAATTTCAATATGGCCGGGTTAATTAAGAAGTAAATGAACGGTACTTATGCACAATCGAAATACTTTGTGAGTTTACGGTAGATTACTTTTATGGAATTAAGTATCATATGTCATGGAAAGAAGAGATCTGCCCACTCAACTGGAAAACGGGAATAAAATGTTCCAATTCTGTTACTTGTACGATGTCGTGCCCACCTACGTGACATGGCGTGACTTGTATCTGACAAAGGCCACGTTTGCACGGCATGTTCTACCCAATTGGAGGATTCGGTACCAATAGGAAATGGCGTGGAAACGTGGCCTATGAGGATGTATCCACACGTTCTATGGCAAATGTAATCTAGTCCTCGCAGGTAAAGTCGCAGGCAACAACAGTTTTACTACGGCCTCTGCTTCATGTTAGAGATCAACGTTTGTTTACCTGCGCACGCGCCGACACTTCTTAACTAAACACGCCTAAATCTACTTGCAGTGGCACACTTCTTGCTCTATAAATGTCTCCGTATGATGTAAGACTTTCATGTACAATCGAACAAAAACGCGCAGTATAGAGAATTGAAAGTGCCATGAAAATAAAAAGTGTGAGAACCATGAGCCTCATGAAAAGGACAAGACGAATGAGGAAAATGAAGAAATAGAAGCCTGGGCAAGATTCGGAGAATTAAGTACTTGAACAATGAGGAGTTTATGGAAGAAGTAGATGAATTTAACTTATAGTACGATTTGACTGTTACTTGTGGTGTCTCAGGACGTGTTTTACGTCTACGTCTATTCATGTACCACGTTCGTTTTCAAACAATTTAGTTCAAAAAAACGTTACTTAACATCACGTAGCATCACGCCTCTTCCTATACGGGACTGCAGAGACACACTTGTGCCCACTTTGAGTCATTTATTCAATACTCCATTTCTTTCTTATCCCCTATATAAATAAAAAAAAAAAAAAAAAATAAAAAGCCTTTTAATATCTCATAATAAAAAATAGGGTATAACATTTCATTTTTCATGTATTAAATAAATTTAAATTAGGTACATTATTATTTTTAATATTATAGCAGATTGATTATTATTATTAATTGTAAAAAAAAAAAAAATGTGCTAATTTTATGAGAGCCCTGATCGGGTGAAGGCCTCCTCTAAGCGATGCCACTCTTCCCTATCTTCCGCGCGTTTCAGCCAGTCCTTTCCTGCGACCTCCACAATGTCGTCCGACCATCTCTTGTTTGGCCGTCCCGGTCGTCGTCGTCCTTCTTCTGGTCCCTTCCACTCCGTCGCTGCCCTGGTCCATCTGCCGTCTTTCAATCTAGCCAGGTGTCCAGCCCATCTCCACTTCATCCTTGTCACGTGTTCGACGGCGTCGATGACTTTTGTTTTTTCTCTTATTTCTGAACTTCGTTTTCTATCTTTTAGCCTTACATTGTTTATACTTCTCTCCATCGCCTTCTGGCACATGGAGATTTTTCTTGCGTTTTCAGCAGTGAGTGTCCAGGTTTGACATCCGTATGTGAGTATGGGAAGTATACATGTATTAAGTATTTTAGACTTCAGTTTTATTGGTATCTCCTTTTAAAATCTCTTTCATGGACCAATATTTCTTACATGCTATGGTGATACGGCGTTCTATTTCTTCTTTGTCTACATTACTAAAAGATATCATTTTCCCTAAGTAAATGTACTCGTCTACATATTCAATTTCTTTATTTTCGATCTTTATTGGGACCTTTCCCGCATTTGTCATTATCTTTGTTTTTGTGAAATTTATTTCGAGTCCTGCTCTATGGCTGTGATAACTTAATTCGCTCATCATGTTTTCCAGTTCTTTTGGTTCTCTCGCAAATAGTACTATATCATCTTATCCCCTCCTATATACTTACATAAACCCAAAGTGTCTTCTGTCTACCATACAAGTTATGTCTTTTCTGTGTCTCATATCGATGCGTGTACGAGTACTTACCATAAACCAACGCCCTTACTTTAAGTTGTCATTCAATGGGAGTAACTTTTGCGGGCTTAAAATGTTCATATTTATTTCCCATCTAAAGAGCTCTTGGATTTATGGACTCTTCGTCTTGTTCCCACGGTTAGCGTAAATACAAAGTTGTCGTGAAATTGGATTCTATAATAAATTTTAACATAACCTCACAAAGTGTTTTTGTAATTTTTTTGTTTTTGCATACACCTGCTGAAATGAGATAAGCCCGTTCAATTATTTTTGAGAGCGTCATTTTCCTAATGACTGACCACGGTTATGCATGACATGAGTTACCTTAGACAGCTTATGCTTTAAGACAGCTCAAATTACTTTCGGAATATGGTTTTATCCTTGCCATATTCAATGTGTTAAAAATGGTCTCAAATGGGTACCATAATGTGGCGTTCTTGAGAGAAATTTTGTAGCGAATATACGTGTACCAGCCGATTATTTCTGAAGGTATTGTTGCCAAGATTTATGAGGAACCGCCTCCGCCTAGCGAGGGCAACCGAGTTAATATTAGTACGTGTATTCAGAATGCTTGATAGACTATTACGAATTATTTACTGTACTGCCTATACATAGCTAAGTAGGGAAACGTTTAGTTTAAACTAACTATGAAGGTAATGTCCATTGTCGTAACTCGTGTCTGTGTCCTAACGACGCCACTTGTATGCTCATAGATATATATATGTCACTGTAATATAGACAAAACCTTTAGTTGATAATATAACGTGTTAGTTTATTAACTATTGACAGATAGTAAATCAGACCGACAGAGTTTAGGATTTACGTTTCTTTTGTTCTTACATGTTAATCTAACATGAAGACTATTCGGGGGCTTCGCTGCGCTCGCCCCCTCTAGTCTTCACCTAAGCTACCGTAGTGTTTGCCCTTATATTTAGTTTGCAATTCAAGTTTAAACCAACTTACTATTTCACGGTTTTAATCGTTAGTTTAACAACTAACGCGTCATATAGTAAGCAGTACGCTTCAGTTTACTATCTGTCGATAGTTGACCAACTGACGAGAAAAAAAACGTTAATTTATCAACTAACGGTTTTGACAATCTTACGGTGACATATATAAATCACAGGTTTATTAAACTGTCTAAAACACTTTAATTTGTGTCTGGTTCTTAGACAACAAACACAAGTGCCATGTGACTTAGACGCAGCAGCTCCCAACGGGGATATTCGAATTCCAAGCTTTAGTGCGAACTTTTGAAGAGCTTTCCTCTCCGCCAACATAACTTAGCTAACAGTCGAACGTCGACGAATGCCTCTGAAGAATTCATGTGCAGGCATGCGTGCTAAACCGCGGTAACAGCCAACTGCGCGGGTTGTTCCTGTCAGGTCTATGAAGTTAGAGGTACAAAGTCAAACAAAAGCTAATTTTGAACCGTCAGAATATAAATTAAGAACTTTCAGGTTTAAAGCACAACCTGTTCCTACTTCGGTGGTTTAAAAATGTTTTTTTATTATATTATACTTCAGTCCAGACAATTTAAACATTAATAAAATGGTAAGGTTAAATACAGGGTCTTTGGTAGATCGACACAAAACCTTACAATGAAGCTAGTACAGACCATTTAAAACCATTTAGGTCAAACTTGTGCTAGTCGAAGTCTTACCGTTTCGTTCTGGTCTGGTCTCTGGTCTAGGGTCTGTACTACCTTCTTATTAAGGGTTTGCATCGATCTGCCAAACACACTGTACAAATATTCCCATCAAATTTTTAACCTTATGCTTTGGTAATGTACGAAAACCAACGACAAATTCTGCATGCCAGGGCGCAATTATATTAAGGGTGAAGGTTACATTTGTCTAAGAAATTATTTTTAGTTTAAATGTTATAATTTTTGAAAGTATAAATTTTTTGATACATATTTTAGACTGTTATGAATAATTAAAGGTCTACTGAAATAGGGTCATCTGTTTAGCATTAAGTACAATCTGGATAAGAGTACAGATGTAGTGAATAATCCTTTCCTATCGGCAAAACTCGGAACAACGTTAACACCCGAATGGTGCCGATGTGTCTATGAATTACTGTATTATTAAATTACGTGTAGGTATCAAATAAATCGCATACTTTATTTATCAATGTCTAATGTCAAATTGCCCGTTTGACGTATAATACACTGAGATGTTAAAACCACCACGATTCTATCATATAAAGAATTCGTTAGGTAAACAAAAATATAACTAGTTACTGAGGACGTTTTATTTCAATAAAACGCACTGATAAAAACCAAATTCCGGTTGGGATGATCTAATGATTCTATAAGGATTGGAACCCCAAAAGTCTAACTATAAGTCAAAACTACAGTAGGATTTTGCAGACCTTTTTTATAACAATAAATTTTTGTAATTAATTAAAAATACTATGACATCACAAAAAAGACACCTCAACATAAAACAAAACAAACCAGCAGAGAAATTAATATAAATAAATATGATTTTCTGATTGGATGAACGACTTCGATTATGACAGCGGGATAAGAGGAGGAGGAGCGGGGTGGACAGTGTGATGCAAAACAATACTTCCAACTTCCATATCACAGTCAGAATCAGAACTTTTTTCTAGTGTATCATCGTCAGAGTTTTCATGAAAGGTGATTACAAAACTAGCCATATAATTTTCCAACTCAGGTTCGTGTTTTCGGTACTCGTTTTCGCATTTGATGGCGTGGTCACATACTTTGGCCCAAACATCGGAACCAATCATATTAACATTTTCCTGTACCAATTGTTTCACAGTAGTCATATTCATACTGATGTTTCTTTTGGATACGTATCCCTTTATTTGAGACCATATGTTTTCAATCGGATTGAAATCAGGATGATATGGTGGCAATCTTAGTACGCTGTGTCCATATTCGTTCATAAGTTTATCTATAGAGTATTCTACAAAGTCTTGTTTGTACTTGCAAATAATTTCATATATTTCAAGTTTTGTTAATGACGGATCAATCGGAACGTTATGTTTGGATAGCCAATCAATCATGTTCATGTCTTGCTTCCTGGTATTTGAATTAAGAGGTTTTTCTACGTACTTATTATGATATGCAGCATTATCTACTACTAGTACCGAATGTGGAGCTAAGTTTGGAATGAGTTGATTACGAAGCCATTTTTCATAGTTTTCATTGTTCATCGCGTTGTGATAGTCACCTGTTTTATCAGTAGACTGATACATTAACAATGCCCCAGGTATAAACCCCTTTCTACTACCAGCGTGCACTATTATAAGACGTTGTCCTTTAGAAATTAACTGTTTCACTCCGTTTTCTGACGAGTCAGCCCAACTTTTACCTGCCAAATGTGAGGTATGGATGTATGTTTCATCCATATAAACAATCTCTCTCCCTTGCAATCTGTACTTTTTTATCGCGGCTAAAAACTTTACTCTTTTTAAACGAACATCATCTTTCTCGATAAGTAATTTTCTGTTGTTTTCAACTTTTTTATACCGAAATCCCATTTTTCTAAGAATTTTTCTTAGCGTAAAGTCACATCCCTTAAAATGTATGGCTTCGGATAACTTGGACTTCAGGGCTTTAATTGTAGGTACTTGTTTGTATATCAAATGGAAATTATACACTAATCGGCGTATAACGTTGTAGTCAAAAACCCAACTTTGCCGACTTCGGACTATTGGAGGTGGATTGATTTATGTATTCTTTTTGCAATATTTTATTTACTGTTCGTTGAGAAATTCCACTGGCCTCCGAAACTCGTTTTTGGACTTTACAAAAGTAAGCAGTATAGTTGGTATGTTTGAATTTATCATTTTCAGTTAAGAAATATAAATAAATATTGAAAATAACTTCGCAGGCTTGCCGATCTAAACGTTTACCTTTTCTTAGTGCTTTCGGCATGTCTGTTATAAATTGTTAATGTGGATCAAATAAAATCAATGTTTATTATTTACAAAAATGACAGACAAGAGTGAAATGTAAAGTCAAAAATAAATAAATATAGGTGGCCTGCATAGTCATAGTCTCGCTCGCGCACTCATCGTGTATCGTTGTATCGGTTACTACTACGCAGTATAACGGCTACCAGAGGCAATGACCTCTTCAGTGTTGAAATGCAAAAACTGCAACATAGTGATTTGCGAATTGCTTGCCTTTGTGCAAAATAAAGTGGATGTGATGGTGGAAGAAAGCCTTGTGCAAATTTGTTCTACGGCTTTTACAGACGAAGAAATTGAAAAGGCCAAAAACCTTTTATTCGATTCCGTCTCGAAGAAAAAAACTACAAGAAGACGAGAAGGAAAGACCCAGAGGAATTTGGAAGACATAATATGTCTGATCAAAGAGACCGATCCTGAGGAAATACCAATCTTCGTTGCGCGTGACCTTCAAAAACTACCTCCGGTCACTTTCGATCATGTAGATGTCACTAGGCTTCTTAAGGAAATCGTCTTGATCCAAAAATACCTGGGTGTTATTCAAAATAACTACGCGAAGACCGCTGAAACTGAATATGTGACCATCGAAGAATTTGAGAAGCTGAAATTGGAGATCAACCAGTTGAAAGTTGCTAGGCAAACACGCGATATTGAGCCTAACGTCAACTACAAAGAGAGGTGGTTATCGCCAGGAGGAGAGTTTCGACGCTCATAACAGTGGTCGCATGGGTCTGGTGAATCTTTCTGACTGTCGGCACCCTACCCTACCGTCATATGAGGGTACGCCGAGAATAACGCCATCGCGCCCGTCCTTTGCATGCGTAGTGCGCAATGTACCCGACCCGTCTCAGCTGTCTGTGTTATCGGCGGCCGAGCAGGCGCGCGTGGAGGCCCACCCGCGCGCCGTGGTTTCTACGGCAGCGGCTAGCGAGCGCGCCTGTGAGGCCCCACCGAGGTTTCGAACGTCGTCGAACACTGAGAATACTGCCTCTGTCGTTGAAGGCTGTAATTCGAAGAAAGTCCTTGAACCTAATGATGGATGGGTGACTATTAATAGAAAACAGAAGAAAAATAGTTTCTCTGGTAGAAAGGGTACAGCAACGGTGAGCCCGTCGTGTAAATTCAAGGCTGCTGATGCCAGAATCCCACTGTTTATTTACAATGTGACCAAGGAAGCCTCAGTCAAAGATGTTGCGGAATATATATTTAAAAAGACCCAAATAACAGTCTTACCACAAAAAATTTATATGAAGGTGCCTAAAGATTACGATTCTTACAAAATATACATACCTAGAAAAAGCTTGTCATTGTTTGATGATGATTATTTATGGCCTAATGGTATTTTCTTTAGAAGATACTATTTATACGGGGTAGACCATACGGAGGTGTCGCTATATTATGGCGTAAAAGTGCGTTCGATCGAGTTTCGGTCATCCAGTGTAAAAGTGTTCGGCTGGTGGCTGTAAGGTGTGAAGTGGCAAGTCGTTCTGCGATATTCTTTTCAGTATACATGCTTACAGACTCGAAGGTAAATCTAGTAGATTTTACTGAGTGCCTAGCGGAAATAAGTGCTATTATCGACGACAACAACGCTGACAATGTATACATACTTGGGGATTTTAACGCTCACCCAGGTGAGTTGTTCTGTCATGAGCTACTTTTATTTTGTTCGGACCAAAAGTGGATATGCGCGGACATAGAATCGCTAGGCATTGACTCGGGCACATATACCTATATAAGTGACGCTCACGGTAGCAGTAGGTGGCTTGACCATTGCGTAACTACCAGTTTAGCGTATCAAACTATCAGGAACATTGAAGTTCGGTACGACGTCACGTGGTCGGATCACTTTCCACTGCAAATTGAATGTGACTTTACGGTACTTTTACCTACAATTAATATATCTACTCCAGCACAGTGCAAAGTAATATGGGGTAATAGGGACGAACATCAAGTTAAGACATATACGGACTTGTGTAATAAGACAATTAAGATCCGTTGACTTTCCACCAGAGCTGAAAGATTGTGGTGATAAGATATGTGCTAATCGTGATCATAGAATAGTAATAAGTTATCTTTATACCAACATAGTCAGTATTTTGTGTGAATCTGCTACTATCAGTTACCGCGGCCGTGATCCTTCTAATAAAAAATATGTTGTTGGTTGGAACAAACATGTAATGAGGTTTCATAAGGATGCTCGATTACACTTTCAGACATGGCTATTGTATGGGAAACCTACTACAGGATTTATTTATGATAATATGAAAAAAACTAAAAAGTATTTTAAAAACAAACTGAAATGGTGTCAGGACAATAGTGACCGAATCAAAATGGACATAATAGCGACAAGTCACGAAGCCAAGGACTACAAGAACTTTTGGAAACAAACTAATAGATTGAGTCCAAAGCCCAGCCAACCCGTGAGTGTGGAGGGCCTGACCGACAACAAAGACATCGCTAATATATTTAAAAATCATTTTACTGTAGCACCTTTATCTGTGTCAACTGCGCCGAGGTTCGACGCTCACACTCGTCATGCTGAGGAACGTGCATACCACAGATTCACTATAAAAGACGTAGAGATGGCCATACGCGGTATGAAACGTGGAAAGTCGCCGGGACATGACGGGTTGAGTGTTGAGCACTTAAGACATGCGGGTGTGCATCTCCCCAGAGTTCTCAAAATGTTTATTAATGCCTGTATTGGACACTCTTATCTACCTGAGGATTTAATGAAAACTATTGTAGTACCTATAATAAAAAATAAGATAGGAGATGCCAGTGATAAGGGTAATTATAGGCCTATTTATTTGGCAACTACTATAGCGAAAGTTCTGGACAGTTTTCTTGACAAAACACTTACTGCATCTCTACATTTACATGATGCACAATTCGGGTTTAGGGCCGGGTTGTCCACAGAGAGTGCAATATTGTGTCTCAAGCAGACTGTCCGGTACTACACAGATAGAAAGAAGTATACGCCTGTTTTCTTGACCTATCTAAGGCTTTTGACCTCGTTAATTACGAGATCCTTTGGGACAAGCTGACAAAGGAGACCGACTTACCTGATGAGCTTATTTTTATGTTTAAATACTGGTATGAAAATCAACGCAACGCTGGCAGGTGGGCCGGCTCATTAAGTCAGGAATATAGGCTTAATTGCGGAGTACGGCAAGGTGGGCTGACGTCTCCTAAATTGTTTAATTTTTTTTTATAGACAAACTGATTAGGGAACTCAGCAACAACGCCATGGTAGGGTGCTCGGTTGACGGCGTCATGGTCAATAATATTAGCTATGCTGATGACATGGTAGTCCTGAGCCCTTCAATCAGAGCGCTTAGGCAGCTGCTGGGGATCTGTGGGTCATATGCCGAATCACATGGTCTTAGGTACAATGCTAAAAAGAGTGAGCTGCTAATATTTAGGGCCGGCAGTAAAGTACCATCGTGTGTGCCACCTGTCCAGCTCTGTGGTATTCCTTTAGTCAGGGTCACGCAGTTCAAGTACCTGGGCCATGTGGTCACGGACAGGCTCACAGATGACCTGGACATGGAAAGGGAGCGCAGGGCGCTGGCGGTTCGATGTAACATGCTGGCTCGCAGGTTTGCACGGTCCACTCGAGAAGTGAAACTCACATTGTTCAGAGCGTACTGTCAAACCTTCTACACCTGCAGCCTGTGGGTTAGCTACAAGCAGAGGACCTACAGCGCTCTGCGTGTTCAATACAATAACGCGTTGAGGATTGTGTTGGGGCTGCCGCGATTCTGTAGCGCCTCAATCATGTTCGCAGAGGCGAAAGTCGCCGACTTTTTTGCGATTCTGCGAAAAAAAATCGCTTCAATAATGATTCGTACACGCGGCAGCCCGAATACAATTCTCGATACGTTGGCAAATAGGATCGACAGCCCTATTATGAGACACTGGGTAGGTGTACATCTAGCTCCTAATAAAAAATGATGTACCTAACTGTGTTTTTCCTGATTGCTTCATGTAAATAATGATGTGTAATACGTGTGTGTAAGTGGTTGTGTGTGAGGGTAGAGATATGTGTGTGAGGGTATGTTTGTATGTGTGTATGCCTATTAATTTAATTATGCTAAAATTAAAAATTTATTTTGTATATGTTGTGTAAAAATATGGATTATTTATATCTGAAATAAATTGATAAATAAATAAAAATAAATTAATACACGAGTCCATGAAGTTTATCACAAAATCTAACATAAATATCAACAAAATATTTCTGTGGTAATAACTACTCTATATAGATACTTCCTCTTGCAATGCGACCGTTCCCTACGTTGTCTCGATGGGTACTGAGTGCGGTGAAGTAGTAAGACAAAAACGAACATTTCCGAGAAAATACGAAAAGAAATGATTATTCACTACATCTGTACTAAACTTATGATTAGGAAGATCCCTGCGGCGGAGCGGTCGAGGTTCTACGTCTCAGGTGAAAAGATGAATCCCGGTCGAGGGGGCAGAAAAAAATCTCTGGAAGTTGCCCTTTTACAAGCTTTTATTTAGTGTCACTTTTTTTATTTAGTGTCACCTGTCCCGGGCTCTGTCCGTCCGTAATACAATCTTGTGTTTACAATTTGACCCACATCCCGGTTTCCGATTGAGCTGGAAATTACATGCAAATAATAATAATAATACCTTGGACACTATATATGTACATATTGATCTAGCTCCAAACTAGGATTCCCTGTATCTTGGGTACTAGACAACGATACACGTACTTATATAGATAAATATAAGTACGTGTATCTGTGTAAGTACTTAGATAGATAAACAACCATGACTAGGGTACACATATCCGTTCTCATCAAACGAATATTTGCCCCCACGGGGACTCGAACCCGGGACCCTTGGCTTCGTAGGCAGGGTCACTGCCGTCTCGGCCATTCGGGTCGTCTACATCAGATCAATGTATTTTTTTTATGACATGGATCTGCTGGAGCCAGAAGGTGGCCATGGGAACTCTGTAATAAAACGAGGTAACCCCATCGAGTTTGGGCTCGTTTAATTCGACTTATATTTTTTGGTATATTGCTTGATATTCACAATCCACAATTCTTTATTGCACAGAAAATTACAAAAATACATTATACAAGAAATGAAAAGGCAAAGGCGAGCTTATCTAGCAACAGAGATATATCTCTGTTGCGAGATAAGCTCTCATATATGACGTTGCTGTTTCTGGTTCTCATCAGACTCTATCCTATAGTATTTAAGTAAGATATCCTGGTTATCAATTTCGACAGAGACAGATACTACATCGATTGATGTTTCCTTGATGCAGAGTGCACACTGGGTAAGGTAAGATAGAAGATGCTGCATTGATTGTTATCTTGTTTATCGAAAGAAAATTGCACGGACTTTTGGGCCACCCATGTTAATCTAACTGAAATAATCGATTTCGTGCGAATCGTACAGCAATATAATCAGGTGCCAGTTGAAAGCTTCATCCATAGGAATAAACTTTTCCGGTGCGTGCCCGTTGTAAGCTTAGTAAGAGCTGGTAATAAACCAATGATGCTTGATCTCTATATTCAGGAATTGAGTACTATATCCGAGGCCATGATAAAATAGCCGAAAACTTTAGAGGCCCTACATCGCTATTTCAAATCAACAATGTGGTATTGTGTGACTATTTACGTTTAGACTGTCAGCTGCATTGGCTCTTGGCATTTGAAGTGCGATTTTAGGCCGTAAGTAGCACACAATAACGTTCCCGGTTTGCGTGTTGTTGAAGTTTCATTTGGGATTAAAGCTTCCTGGAAATGGTTTCTGCTTTTGTTGGCCCGATACTGTGGACAAGTTACGTTATTTTTATACAGGACGCAACCAAATGCCGCAGTCCAGCAGGACGGTGGTCATTGGAAACAACAATTAAGCACATTCCTTCGTCCTTTTACGGACACTTATATTTAAATAAAACCAAAACATTATAATTACCTAAGGTACGTTATATTATAATTCTTTTAAAATGCCTTGGCTCGATATTTCCAAGATCGTTAAATCCAATGAGTTGCTCCATTATACTTGATGATACCCCAACAATTATGACATGAGGGACGTATAAAAAGCGGCTAGAATATATGAAAGATACCATTTCACCACTAAGGCGTGTTATTATACGATACAAACAAACAAACAATTTGTACACTTTTATTTTCTGAATATATTAATTGCAGAACGATAAGGAAATTATGAAATAATAATAAAACCTTGGACACTATCTACACACATTGATCTAGCCCCAAACTAGGATTCTCTGTATCTTGGGTACTAGACAACGATACACATACTTATATAGATAAATATTATACTTAGATAGCTAAACAACCATGACTAGACATGAACCCGGGACCCTTAGCTGCGTAGGCAGGGTCACTGCCGACTCGAATCTATAAAAAAAAAACTTTAGAGACATGACTTCAAATAGGAAAGAAAGAGCCCGGTGCAACCCATTCATCACATGTAGCATAGGTATAGTGTGTATGTATGTGTATGTGTGTGTAATTATGATTTGTTGTGATGTTTGTTGTCTTGTAATAACTATGGATATGTTTATTCTAAAAAAAAAATATTTTATTGTTAATTCCAAAATTATAAAAGTCACACGAGACAGTTTGAAAAACTTATTCTTTTAATTTTCTGATTTAAATACACGATGCAGTTTAAAAAATATTTATTTTTATTTTCTGTATTTGCATACGTAACCAATCGTGTTTGGCTCATAAGAATACGATAAGGTAACAAATTTCAACTCGATCGGTTCAGAATTCGGTAGCTTAATATTTCTTCTCACCTAGGAGAGACACACGACTGATCCGATCCCATAGTGGTTCCTTTTTCCTTTTTAAGGCATGGAACCCTAAAAAACAACATAAAAGCACCCGACGAATTGAGAAATTCCCCCTTTTTTGAAGACGGCTAAAAATAAATAACATTTTGATCGTGTGATACAAGACCGGCAGTCGCATAAAAATGTTGCAACATAATGCTGGAAGAATAAAAAAAAATAAGGTCAAGTGCGAGTCGGACACGCGCACCAAGGGTTTCGTACACACTTGTAGAGAGCTATTATGTTTGTATGTCATAATTATGGAGAAAGTATGTCCATCACGGGAATCCAGTCTTGGAAATTATTTCTACTTTTTAACGGAGTTTAAAACGGGGAATTCTAAATTCGGTTGTATTGCGTAATACTTAGTAAGCACTATCAATTCTGCAAACTGAGAATATGTAGGAAACAAAACCAAAATAGTATTAGAATCTCACAAAACCATCTCGATTCAGGCAAAACTTCAGAAAAGTTACAAAGTGAGTGGTGCCAAATGTTTATTTGTAACCGATTTGTGCAAAGCAACTTTATTTTTCACTTCTCCATACAAATCAGCTGATCGCTCAGCCGAAAATGTATAGAGACGTTAAATTAAAATCGCTCTTATTAAATTGTTTTCATGGTGAAAGTTGTTCAGAATGATGTCCCTAACAACCCTCTAAAACATGAAAACACCTTACTGTTACACCGAGTATACATGCACATACCTTGCTTCTGGCCCAACACTAGGATAGCCTGTGTCGATGTCGTGGGAACTAGAAACAGTGACGTCACACACATAAACATCCAAGACCGGGATTTTATTCTTCTTTCTCCCCAGCTCATTAATAATTAAATTATCATCAGAGTGCACATTAATTATATCTATCTATATGAACTGAGTTGATGATGATGCTTAGGTACCTTAAAGGGATGTACAATTTTCTGGTCGCAAACTACGAGTATGAGAAGCCTAAAAACGCGTATTCGAAGCTGTGCTCACTGCCCAAGGGCAGCTTGTATACATTAAGTGTTTTTTTATTTTTTCATTGCATAAAAATGATAAAGTTAAAAACTAGACGCGTTTTAAACCTGTATTAATATGTAAAGTATGTATTAATATATATATATATACAGTGGACCCCCGGTAATCTGGCAAACATTATGCAGGGCAGTGTCGGACTATCGAATTTGTCGGATTATAGAGCACTGCCTAAGACCCCTATAGTCCGGATTTTTTTACGAAAGAGTACCTTGTAATCCGACAAATTACATATCTAATGACGAGAGTTAATATATTATACGTACATATGTATGTACATACTTTGAAGTACAAATCAGACTTAATTTATGTAAGTCGAATTTAGTAAATTAAATAACAATTGAGGGCTTACGTTTTATTATAAAAATAAGCATAAATGCACATACATACATATCTACCAAAATAATCAAGAATTATTAATCACAATCATGTAGTGAATACTATATCAAATTATGAAGCTTTGAAATATTCATCAATTTTTTTTTGTTTAAGGTTGTTATAACGCGAGATCAGAGCTTTGTCCCTCAGTCTTCTCAAAAGTAAAAGTTCGTTGTAGGATGTACCATTCTCTTCAGCCCATTGTAAACCTAGCTCAAACGCGTTAACTGCGTCTTGATCTGTGACTTGTGGAGCAGCCGTACCGCTATCACTAGTAGTTCAAACTAAGTAAAACAATGCATACGCGTCGAGCACAATAGCGGTGGCGCGTACGAGTTGTGACCTGTTCAAACTTGCGTGATCTATACATACATACATATTAGCAAAGACTGTCAAACATAATTCTGTCATGTCGGATTACAGGGGGCGCCGGATTAGATAGGGGCCGGATTACCGGGGGTCCACTGTATTTATATATATATATATATATATATTTATATATTATGGATCCTTTACAAAAAATACGCTTTGCTAGCTTAAGATAGAGACTTAAATATAGAGGACATACGCTTTTTAAATTAATAAAAAACACAGCATGCAATGCGACAATGTTAAAGTTAATTATACACTTTTAAAAGTTAAGACTACTGTGTATAAATGCATATTTTTTTAAATTAATACAATTTATTTTAATTTTTAAAACTAATTAATTATGAACGGAGATGGCGGGACGACCTCGACAAGTTTTTGCTGGGGTGGCCGGAGGTGGCACAGACCAGGGAAGTGTGGACGAAAGAGGGGGAGGCCTTTGCGCAGCAGTGGGACACCTTAATGGCTGAATAAAAAAAATAAAAAACAAATATGAACGAGGCCTAGTCTAAAATTATTTTATTCAAACATGCTTTAAAGCAGTTAAGACTTGCAAATATGTCGAGTTCAGATTCACGGTGTTTTGTGCTGAGTTCATTGTACAGTTTGCATAATCTGTGCAACGGAGCGTTTGAGCCTAGATTGGATTTGGTAGTATCATTGAAAAATAACCTAAAGTTCGATCGTGGTAGTCTTTTTGGTGCGTTAAAAGTAATTTTCCCCAGTAAGTCAGGACAGTCGAGAGCGCCATTGACTAGCTTGTGTAAAAATATTAATTCAAGTCTTTTTCTGCGTGCCCCAGAGTGTCAATATTGTAGTGTTCTAGACGCGAACTATAACTGGGTAAAGTTTTGGCCTTGTTATCATCGTACGCTAAATGGTAAAGGAAACGTCTCTGTACACTTTCTAGCCTGTCGGAGTAGATTTTTTATCGGGGGTTCCAAACCACGCTACAATACTCTAGTTGTGATCGTACCAATGTGTTGAAGAGACTTATCTTTGTTAGAGGCTCTTTGAAGTTTTTAGTATTACGTATCACAAAACCAAGTGTCTTTAGGCTCTTGGTTACAATCCTGTCGATATGCTCATCAAAGTTTAGCCGACTATCCAGGATAACGCCGAGATCACGGATTGAAGCAACGCTAACATTATGACAGTGCCGTGTCAGTATATTTATGAAAACCTAATGTACGTTCACAAAAATATTGATAAATTTCCTAAGAATAGCGACAGGCACAATGTCAACACTAGAAATAGGAATAAACTAGCTATACCTACTACTAGGCTCCATAAGGTTAATGTATCTCTTAAAGGGCAATGTATTCGCTTTTACAACAAAATACCGACTGAGTTACAAGAATTGTCTGTAAATAAATTTAAAAATGTTGTTAAAAATCACTTATGTAAAAAAGGTTACTACAAAATATCAGATTATGTAGAAGACAAGAAAGCTTGGGAAGGTGTTTGCTCCAATTCTGTAAAAATTAACGTATAAAGCTGGAGGTTTCTAGTCGCCTCTTTGCCTCCAGCATCTAAAACATTGAGGTGACGGAATTCAAATTGAGTTCTATATTTCCCTGTACCTTATACATAAGTTAGTTTAAGATTTGACATTCTCCAAATGTTACTTATGTGTTTCTTATGGAAATAAACTCTTTTTTTTTTTAATTTTTGCTATTTAATTTCTTATCCCCAATAGAGTACGCTTGATGATTGGTGTTTTTATTACGCGTGAAGTGGACGCAACAGCATTTTTCTGCATTTAGGGACATATCATTATGGTCGCACCACTCACTTAACTGTTTGATGTCTTCCTGTAAGAGGCTGGAATCGTTTGGAGAAGCGATTGGTCTGTACAACTTTAGGACATCGGCAAACAACTAGAATTCTGAGTGCCCGTGCAGTCACCAATGTCGTTGAAAAACACATTGAACAGTATTGGGCCAAGATGAGAGCCCTGAGGTACACCTGATATCACCTGAAAAGCATCGCTCGATTGCCCACATATAGCCACTCTGCAGGTTCTGTCGTGGAGATAGGACTGCAGCAATTTGATAAGGCTTCCGCCGATGCCCAACATGGACAGTTTTCCGATCAGTAGTCTGTGATTAACTCTGTCAAAAGCCTTACTAAAATCAGTGTAAATAACATCCGTGGGGATACGGCGATCCACTGACCGGCAAATATCGGTCTGATTTGAAACCAAATTTGTAACTGTTGAGCGCGATGCTGTAAAGCCATGCTGGTTAGGTATAATGTTTGGCTTCAAAAACCAGGTCAGGTGAATACAAACAAGTTTCTCAAATACTTTACCCATTATGGCAAGGATAGAAATCGGCCGATAATCCGAGATAGCATTCTTCTGGCCAGACTTAAATATCGGAACCACCAACGCTTCCTTCCAAATATGTGGGAATATACCATCTGACAGGGAGCGATTTAATATATGTCGGAGAGGGACAGCAAGTGCAGTCGCTGTTTTCGATTCAAAGACAGAAGGTATGCCGTCTGAAGCTGCCCCCTTGTAAGGGGTATTTTAAGGTATTTTAAGTATTTTTAGGTCTCTTAAGACATCCCTATCCGAGAAACAGATGTTGTTCAAAATTGAGAAGTATTCACTGCAATTGTAGGGGATATAGACACCGAAGTAGTTCGATTATCCTTCTTAACAGACTGGAAAAATTATTCGCAAAGAGATTGCATATGCTCTTGGCATCAGTTGCGTTTGTGTCTCCCAGTTGCATCTGGGATGGATAGCTTTATGAAAGACCAGAATACTTTGGGATTTATTTTAATTGCAGCCTCTAGACGTCTTGTATATTGGGAGTAACTGTGTCGCTGAAGTTTTAAACAACTACGGCGTAGTTGTTCGAACTCCAGTAGATCTAATGGATTTCCAAATTTCTTGTACCTGGTGTGTAGCTCATACTTTTCTTTTAACAAGCGAAATAGATGTTTTGAATACCACACTGGGAATCGGTTTCTAGTGGTTTTCGTTAATGGAACATGCTTTTTAATTAAATCTCGAACTATGGTGTAGAATGCGTGTACCATATCGTCGACTGTGGCACAAGTGCCGAATACGAGATCCCACTCAACTGATTTTAGGTGGATCGCAATAGTGTCGTAGTCGGTCTTATAAAAATTAGGTCTGGATGCAGGTACCTCCCGTAAGAGACCGTTTACTTTCAGACAAACTTGGAAATCCAAAGGCGGGTGAAAAGGGTAGCAACGCTAATCAAGTCAACACTCTGCGACAGTCCATCGATGGGTATATTACTGAGCACAAGATCCATAACCTTGGATTGGAAGTTTGGGATATAATTTTACTGCTTGAGGGTATTAAGAGTTAAAAAATCCAATAGGGTATCGTTAAGTGTATTACTAGGAGCTTCGGGGCTAGCGTGAGCTGATGAGACATCTTTGGTCCACATTATGTCTCGTTGTTTAAAATCGCCAATAATAATTACATTTTCAACATTTTCCATAACATTTTGTGTATTATACAAATATTATCGAAGTTTCTGTTTATCTTTAAGATCATTTGTGGAACGAAGGTAAACTGCACAGATATGCAATTTTATCCATTTGTTATTTAGTTTGACTGTTATTGAAACCCAAAGATCCTCACCCGGTCCCTCCAGAGCGATATCTCTCTGACTTGATAAACGCTTTGAGACGGCGATAAGTACCCCCCCTCCCGTACTATAATTACTAAAAGAAGTTGATGCTCTTTCTCGTCTATAAACTATGTATCGGTGGTCAAAAAGCTTTGTGTCGAAAACAGCGTCGTGCAACCAAGTCTCTCCCAGCACTATCATGATCGAAATTCAGCATATTATTGTAAAAGTCTATTGTTTTAGTTTTTAGGCCGCGAACATTCTGGTCATAAAATTTTAGTTTATTATTATTGAATTTTGTGACAGATAAAGTTAAATATATCAAGCTAAGTAATATTGATACTAAATTAAATTAAACTGACTTATTTCAGGGATTTGAGGTGCTCCAAGCTTCTCACGTGGACTCGTTCCGCTTCGCTGTGACGTCTCATGTAGATTTTAGCTCCGCGTTCCCATACAAACTTGTAGTTTTGCTTGCTTTCTAGCGGCGGCATGTAGTGCTTTATTGGAGGCGGATAGATGCTCCACAACAAATATTGATGACGGCCCATCTCCTCCTCCTACTCCGATGTTCAGTTTGTTCTTGGGATTGGCCTTGTTGAAACTCAGCGTCGCGGCGATGAGCGTATCGCGCATGCGAGGGCTGCTCAGCTTGACGAGACTGGAGAGCGGGCGGGAGCTTGATTGATCCATTTTGGCGATTCTCGTGCAATGGAGTATGTCGTTTTCTTTCAGGGGGCAGTTGATAGTATTGCAAAGATTGTCAACCATCTTAATCAGGTCTTCTGATTTCTTATCTGGAACACACTGGATCTCTACGTTGGCCGACCTGCTGTGTTGTTCCATTTGATTTACTCTTTTATTTAGGTCCTGTCAGATTGTGTTAGAAAATCGTTTGAGCTTTGTAACTTTTTAATAATTGCGTCCTTCTCTTTCAGGGACTGATTAAAGGTTTCGAACTTTTCATTGAAGAAAGAAATAGATTGTTGGAAGCCCTGTATCAAATCAATGTCTTTTAGTTGTTTTGATACCATACTCTTGCCAATCACTTCGAATGCTGCCATTACTTCCTATTTAATAATGCGGCGAAGATTATCCTCACTGACGCTACTGGTTTTGCAATCGCTTTCCGTCGAAGGTAACTGGAGAGAAACGCCTGCAACCTCCTTTTTTGCAGCTATCCCATTATTGTCAGGGGTGGTGTTGGCCGCCGATGCGACCATCTCGACATTGTCTGTGGCGGCGTTGGCTTTCGATGCGACCCGGCTAGTAGACTCCTTTTTCGAGTTTTTATGGGGGTGCTGTCGTTTCTCACCACCTTGGCCTGTTTTGTCATGCAAGTGGGGCATATCCAAGTAGCCTTTTCTTCTTTGTCCATCTTAGGGGGATTAAATTTGGAGAGTAAAATGCACTGCTCGTGGAATCTTCCAGTGCAAACGCTGCATATTAGAGTTGACGGAGCATCCCTTCTAGTAATCGGCTCATTGCAGCAGGCAGACATAATACCCTTAGTACCCGCTCTAGTAGTTGACATCACGTGTATTATTTATAATTCACTCACAAGGAGCAATATATCTAATAAAAATAATTAAAGAAGGATAAAAAATAAAAAACACTTGCACGGGTTCGAACTCGGAGACTTGCGGTCGTTAGGCGAAGTGAGCACCAGCTGGACCACGTCGCATGTGATGAATAGGTGCAAAACGTCAGTATAATACCCAGCCTCTAGTAAACAATCGTTGCATTATGGTGATTGTACAGTTACATTCATAGCGCGACCCCGTATCCCACAAGAGATGGCAGAGGCTTGGTGAAGAGAACTTGGGCAGCACTAGGATAGGAACCTGCATCTCCTTTGTGACAGACAGGTGAGGGTGTAATCACTAGACCGCGGAAGCTCTTAGATACGTTTACGATATGGTTTGTATTTTCACCAAAAACTTTTTTTTTGATCAAACTACTAATTCACAGTTAGCGGATTTTATCCTTTATTTGTGCTATAAGACCTTGTTTTTTTGCCAAATTTCCTGATTCTAGGTCAACTAGAAGGGTTTTGATTCCCCTGCGAGTTTCAAGCAAACTCAGCAAAATTATGACAAAAACTGCGGTATTTTTTGATCGCCTTGACCTATATGTTTTATTTTTTCACTACTTCAAGAGAGCACAGATTTGAGCAATTGATATTAGTTTCACCTTGATACCTTCACGCACTCCTGAAAAAAGTGTCATGACATGACAGACATATAGGCATACAGACAGACAGACAGAAATTTACAGTTTTCGGATATTTCCCTTTACCAGTGCTGTAATAACTTGCTTTTTGCCAAATTTCATGATCCTATATCAACCGGAAGTACCCTATGGGTTTTGATTCCCTTGCGAGTAACAAGCAAATTTACCAAGTTCAGCAAAGAGACATTTAAAAACGGCCGTATTTTTTAATTGCGTGGACCGAGAAGTTTAAATTTTTGACAGCTCCAGGGGTCTACAGGAAGGTTTGACTTTGTTTGTTGTTAGCCGTGCACAAGCACATTGTGTCAGTGTGCGTAGTCTCTCGTCTGGAGCGGTCAGCCAGAGACTACGCACACTGACACAAAGTGCATGTGCACGGCTAACAACAACCAAAGTCAAACCTTCATCGTGAAATAATAACATATGTATCAATTTCAATTTGATACTGCACACGTTTCTGAGAAAAAGGGTTGTGACAGACGGACAGACGGACAACAAAGTAATCCTAGAAGTGTTCCTTTTATCTTTTTATGGTACGGAACCCTAAAAACACCGTAACATCGCTGTTTCAGAAAGGTCTATGCAAATTGCAAGAGGTATTGGAGTCACCACATCATGTTGGACATTGAACTGAGTTCTTATCATGAAATCGATGTGATCAGAGTTCACTTATTTTCATTACTGCAAAATAAAAGAAAAAAATCAATGAGTGAAACCAAACACACATGTAACTTTGAAAATTGGATCGTGACTTTAACACATTAAGTCGAGGTTCAAATCCAATGAAAAAATGTTGATAGTTTTATCAAACGATACGTCCATCCAAGTGCGCTAAAGAAATCTGAATTTATAACAGAAAGGTTACTAGAAGCAGTTAAATAAACACCATACCTGACCAGATCACAACAATGTCTTCCTGACCAGATCACAACAATGTCTTCTCACCACCTGCCGAGAAAATGTTCCCTGCCCATCGTTATAAAACTTGCATTACCGTTTGATCGTCACACATAGCTACAAGTTACTGCTTTATACAGATAAAACTCGCATCGGCCTATCTTAATGATTTCCTTTGCGCCCAGCCGACGCCGTCAAAAGACTCCAGCAATGAAGAGAAATGCACCAATCGTATAAATTGAGTGATTAAGACTCGCTTCCAATCGTAAAAACTCCAATTTTTGTTGTGTAATTGAATGTAATTTTATTGCCACCATGGCTGTTAAAATAGATCAGAATACTCTCTGAATGAACTGCTAGGTATGTCGTTATTTTTGTGATGTAAGTTTACATATGGACTGTTACCTGTGAGTCTATTAAAATGACACAGTGTCTTAAACGTAATTTTACGATCAAGCCAGGAAGAAGGGCCAGCCAGCATATCGGGCACTGTACCGCCCCTGTCAGAGATTTGAATGTTTTTGATTCGGTCTTTATTTTGTCAAATATATAAGCTATACCTATGTTTAGTAGTTATATTCCTAGGCAGTAAATATAAGTAGTTTCGTTTCGACGTACTTAGTTTGGTACGACTTTATTCTTACTTATAACGCAAAAGCCTAAGAAAAAATAATCATGTAAGTAAGATTACTCAACATATAATGATGCGAGTATTAATCAGTCGGCAATTTAAGTCTACATTACAGTATTTCTCGAAGTGCGGCATTCCCAGACCACAGCCACTATGTAATTTTATTCAAGTAGGCTCTGAATTAACAACAAATAACCACCAAGCCAAACACTAGTAATTGGCCAATCCAGTTGTTCCCCCCGCTTGTTTGCAATCAGGCAATTTTAAACATAAGAATTTTATATGCGACTGCCCAAGAGTTTACATGTAATACCCAATTAAATAGTATACATGTAATACCCAATTAAATAGTATACATGTAATACCTAACTAGAGTTTTCAGTTCTACCTAGATCAGGAGTCAGAGCATCCCACAGAAATAAATAAGTTAGTGAGAAGATAGGGCCATAAAAATAAAAGACGTGCTAATGAATGACAATGAAGGGAATAATGATAAATTGACCAATATCGGTCAAACAATTCCATTTGAATCAGGAAATTAAAACGATACCCAGCCCCGAAAGTAAGTATGATCGCTATTCTATGTATAGTTAATTTAGTAGTTTACTAGTAACACTTATTTTATATGATTTACTTGTATTGCACAAGGGCCTACCGGTCACTGCTGTAAATTTAGCCTTTCCATCTTGGGCTAGCTGGAAGAAATACTGCTTGTAATTGTGAATTTAATGTGCAATAAAAATATACGATATACGATACGATATGATCCTGGGTCTGAGCACCACAACCACAGCTGGGTGCAACATGGAGTGCGGTCTAGAACACCACGATACCTCGATCCAAGTAAAGCTTAAGCCCACTTTTAGCACGCTATTAATGTGCTAAGATTTGAATCCTATTCCCATGGCATTAAGGATCTAACTTTTTAACGTCACTATTCGGACCGCGCAACTGAAGCTGGCGCCAACAAACTCGTTTGCTTGCAGTATTTACGATATTGCTAATTATGATCTTCGAGTCAGGTTTAGGTATTATACTGAACTGGTACTACATTACCAAGACGAACATAACTTTATGCTGAGTACAGAAGGATCAACAAATCGTCAAGTCGACTGGATCTCGGTAGTTTTTATTTTTTTGTTGGAGGGGAAATAAATTTAATTACCCATTCCCAGGAGTCAGACCTCCCTGCTATGTCCGGGTCCCCACATATTGAGCGGGCATCAGCTCGTGTGCTATACGGACTAAAAACAACCCCTTTTTTACAGTTATCTGTCTAAGATTTTACTGTGAGCCATGGAGATCTCGGTAGATGCGGTGTGGATTGGCGCTATAGAGAGCATTATGAAAAATGATGATGACAGAAGACCCAAGGCCTAAATGCACCCTAACGATAAAAATTCTTACACTCATTCGTAATACGGCCCAGTACGTGTGTTTGGTATATGACTTGTTGAAACGTCACATACCAAACACACATACTGGGCCGTATTCCGCTTTGCATGATGCATTTTCATCACGATGCATTATGTGTTTAAAAGGACCATAATGCAACTCAAATGAGTAATACAAATATTGAAACGTCTCCGTCGGTAATGGTATACTTAGAATAACCACATCACGTATTATATTACCAGGTGCAGCTTCCAAATTACACATTTATCATAGAATTACCTAGTTACTGAGTCGTGACTGTAACAACTAAACAACTGGGTGTTTACTGTCAAATGACACGATGACTTACAGCGTGCTTTACACCGGATCTGGAATTATATGAGACTAACAGCCTATCTTTAAAAATCTTTAAACTTTAAAGCCCCGCAAAACGCTAATAGCGTGTCAGTTCCATAACATTTTGTTGTTGTGATACAACATGACTCTTATTTGTGAGTTGTTTATAGTGTTCATGACAGTTCACACGCTTTGGTGTTACGCCCATTAACGTTTAATGGGGCCTTAAGGCCCAAGATCACACAAAACCACTGAAGACCGCTTTAGCTAAAAAAAAAACTAAATTCATCGGTCTCAAAAATATATATGTCGTTCACAATGAGATAATCTAGTTTAAATACTGTGTAATTACACGATTGGATTAATTTGCCTTGATCGTAAAAAATACTGAACATAGTCTATATTAAAAAGGAAATTCAATAATTTTAGTATAAAATGACTGCTTTTACTCATAATTTTTATACCTAAATTTTGCGTTTTTAGAGCTCCTTGTCAATCCTTAAATTTTATCAATTAACCTTATTTAATTTTTGAGTAAATTCGAAAAATCACCTAGGGCCTTACCACAAAAAATAACTGCTGTTCAACGCTTGTTTAAAAACAAAAATGTATGGGTTTTGACGTTTGTTTTAACGTTAAACGCTGTTTAATATTTTTGTGGTAATACGGTTAATTTTTAACGTCGCCGGGCGGGGCGATGCCGTGCTACCCCGCCAGAATGCGGCGCCCCGCGCTTCAACAGCCAGAACTGGGCCTTAAAATCGCTGTCAGTGTAACACAGTCTTTTCTATTCGATTATGTACGAGTAACTGGCACTACGATACGCTCACCTTAACTTTTTAGTAAGCTAGGAAAAAGTCATTGACAGTTCTTCGATAAACTTGGCTCTATACCAATCAATCAACTCAGTTTAAAGTCGCTAATGTCACTTGTTTTTGTAGACTTCACAGTATTTAGACAGGTTCTGTTCCGAGAACCTGGTATTTTTTGTGTTGTTTAGCACTACCCAGAGTAACCGTGCAGGGCGCCAAGTATTTCCTGCGGACGTGAGCTGCTATTCCCCCCCGCTCTAAATATTTGTCGTTACAAAAGGCAAACTTGATCCTTCCTGAAAAGAGGTCCAAAAACGATGTTAACAATGAGCTGATAAGAAAGTCCTATTATAGTATCCAGGAATACTTAGATGACAAAACTGCACGGTCCATACAATCTCAGCGCTCAGAAATTCGACGAGGGGCGATGGATCAAGTCTATCACTCGCCGGCAAATTTCCTTAGACCGAAACCAGTACCTGTTGTGAAGTCACTTTTTTAAAAAGAAGGTATGGGGGAGTTTCATGCCGTTTCTTCTTAACCCCGAGGCCCACATTATTCGAAACGAAACGGTGTAGTTCCTTTTTTATACAAAAAAATTGAGTTGTAGTTATAAGTAAGTATAATTTTGACGTTGAATAAGATAATTTATTTATTTATATTCATTAAAAAATGAATCTTGAATCTTGAATCTTGTTGTAGGTGCCTTTTAAATGTAAACTTGCATTTCCGGCGATATTTTATTTGGAATTACAGTGGGATTAGGAGGAGTGTGAGTGAGGTGAGAAATCAAAAACTTTACTTAAATTGAGGTATTCTTTCTCCTTTTTACAACATTAACAGATGTCAACAGGTAATAATATCTGGATATTTTATGGCACTATTAATATAACGACGAATGTCATAAAATTTTATGGACCCAGTTCTTGTTGTTGATTGTAACTATTAGGACCCTTCATCGGTTTAAACATCAAATTACCTTCTTTTTTGGGTTCAAATTATACTTTGTGTTTGTTATTACAAATACTTAAGCTGTATTGTCAGTGCATACTAATGTTCGCGTTGGAATGTATATCGTCTGAACCATGATTGTAAACATTTGAGAAAATATCGAAATTATTGTAAAAACAAGTCAAGTGCGAGTCGAACTCGCGCACGAAGGGTTCCTTACCATGGTAGGGATGGTGTGGAGCGAATAGTTTGGATTAACATAGCAAAATGTTGTTTACAAAGCTATTGGTGCAGCTACTTTCACACTCCATGTACGTAACCAGGTGCATTCATTAGTTTGTATGTGGTATTGAAAGAATTGTTGTATGGGGTTGTAATAAATATTTATTTTATTCTGTTTTTTAGTATTTGTTATTATAGCGGCAACAGAAATACATCATCTGTGAAAATTATATCTGTCCAACTATCACGATTCATGAGATACAGCCTGTGACAGACGGACGGACGTTTTTACCCTTCGGTTACGGAACCCTGAAAATAAAACCAAACTTCGTTGTCAGCTATATTAACATAACATTACATTACATTACATTTACATACATGCACATACATTGCTTCTGGCCTCAAATAGGATGCCCTGTGTCGTGTGAACCAGAAACAGCGACGTCACAAACATGTCCAAGACCTGGGGTTTTTTCCTTCGTCCCCAGCCGGGGTTCGAACCCGGGACAGCCTCGGCCGGTAGTGGTGTACACCACAGAGGTCGTCAAATTACAAGAACGCCATTAGTTCCGGTCCCCACACATTCGGTCAAAAGCCTCCGTCCGACTATGGCATATTTTTTATCGCTTGTGTTTAAACGATTACCAAAAAAATCGAAAATTTACCACCAATAAATTTGAAATGACTGCCAGAATTAGCAAAATGATCACCAAATTGTGTTTGGTTAAATGATCGCCAAACTTCTTCTTGTGTTTTGTGTACCTAAATTTATGTTTTAAGTATTTTTTGTTGTTCTTACATGTTCAACCTAACACGAAGGATAAAGGGGGATTCGCTTCGCTCACCCCCTTAACCTTCACCTAAGCTACCGCAGTATTTTGCCCTGCTATTTTCTGCAACTATTGGTGATCATTCACCCATTTTGGGTAAGAAAAAAATATTTTGGTGACCATTATATTTATTGCCTCTTTTTATTGAACCCTAAAATAATTATCTCACTAACAACTTCATAAAGCTCCAATTGTAAAATAATGATTGTATGCAAATATATGATTTTCATTCATCTATCAAGTCACGAAGTCATTTTACATATGCCCCCACGCAACACTTAGCAATCTGACTAATACATTTGGCAATGGAAATCCGAATAAAAAATGTTACCTATTGAGTGAATGAATTGAATTAATATTTGTTGCATAACTTTATGACAGAGATGCCAGTGAGTATAATTGTACTCTAGCGAATCGCCCCGGCTTTACACGGTTACCTTTGGAGGCTATCAATTTCACATACACTTACACATATCTATTATAATTTATAACCCACTCACACACAATCACTTTTTTTGATACATAATTTTTTCTTTAAAGTCTAATTAATTTTTAAATCTAACTATTTTACCATCACTTAATTATTGTCAACTGAATACACTACTACGTCACTAAATTATTGTAAACTTATTCTTAGTTTACACTTCCGACTATCTGTAACAATGGCTGTGTGATTTTTGTTCATGTGACAGTTACATAATGAAAGTGTGCACATATTAATATACGAATATAGGTTTATAACATCACACCAGTGGTTTAATGCCTAATTATGTACAGTTACATACACTGCTGTAACTACACACATCATATATGTATATATATATATATATATAAATATATATATATATATATATATATATAAATGTGTTCCGAAACCGCATGTTACGACCGGCATTGCGGCACTGACATTTTAGTTTCGAATATAACGTCATCCCAACTGTTATTAGAATTGAGGTCAAATAAAATTTCTTTGTTTTTCAGAGATGTTCGTAGTTTGAATGTAATAAGAACTTCGAATTCGATGATATTATGAAGCAGTAATAACATTTTCACAGATAAGACATAATTATCGGCAGAGGCAGTCTAGATAAAAAAATACTATAAAGGAGACCGAAACCTTTCACAAGCTCGGGATTCAGTGTACCTCTTTGGTGAAAACCAGATTGTTAATCTCTTCTGAGATTAGACCGAACAAAACAGATAGACAGACTCGTGGCTAAAGGATTTTAATGTACCTTATGTAACTTGATATTCACTTCATACTGAAGAATCAAGATAAAGATTCAAGGTCCCGAGATCGAATAAAAGATAAGCAAAAAATGGTACTTATAAATAAATAACACTTTTCCTTATATCAATACTGATGTTGATAGGCATACTATCCAAACTGCGACATTGCGAACAGTGACCGATAATTTATACTAATACAAATGAATGTTATTGAAATAGACACTAGACAGGAAGAATGTAGGGTAGTATTGCATTTGTAGTCATTGCTAGTAGCAGGTAGAGGTCTTTAGTCTCTGCCTAGCCCTCTTCAGGAAATAGGCGTTAGGTGGGGAAATGGATGTAACGTATGTATGTTATTGCACGTGGAATCACCGACTTATCGTAAACCTTCATTATCCTAAAATGTTCAAACATTACAAACAACATCCATAAAATTACAGAGCGGTCTCTATCTTAATAAATAATAACGTAGAGTAACCAACGATTTACATCAAAAGCCACTAACTCGCTATGACGCGAGAATTCTGAGCGATTATGAACAAAAGCAGCAGCTCCTAAGTGTTGCCTCAAGCTCGTAGAGAATTCCTTCTGAGACCAGGATTAAGTAGAAGACCTATAGCAAGTCATTAAGATAATTTCAAGAAACTTGGAGTAATTAAACTCACAGAGTATGGATGTTTGTTTTGTCGTACGGGAAATGTGAAATGAGCCTCCGGCTATTTAAACATTTTGTCTGTAATGATCTAATTGATGCGTTGACGCGATGTTACCTAATTTTCTCTTGTTTTGTTGAGTGAGGTGCTCTGCAGTTATGCTACTTATCTTAGGCCATCCAACAAGTCATAAAATTGCCTACGTGTAGTTAAAGCAAGGGAAACATAGTAAATATACAGGAAGTCCCACGGCAGTGCCACATGGAGGGAAGGTGATAGATGGAACATTTTACTGAATGTTAAATGCATTCAAAGATTTTTTTAAGTCACCTTTATTATCTGGGAGTCGAACCCGCCAAATATGTAATGAAATAACCCTGTAATTTTACGAGACCATTTTTATCTGAGTAACATAGCATCTGAAATAAAAGGAAGACCATATTTTTAAATTCCAATAAAAACTTTATTTAGGAAAACCGGTAGTTTTAAAACGTTTCACTGTAAATCCAGTTTTTGATTTGCACAAATACTGGTTTTGCCAGACTGAATTACTGAATAGTGACTAAAAATATATTAACAGCGACTCGAAAACCATAATTCGAGTCACATAAAATACAAAACGAGTGTTGGATTTTGTTGTTCTTACAAATTCAACCTAACACGAAGGATCCTTCACCTACCCTAACCCACCACTTCGGCCAGACAGTCTTTATTTAGCCAATGAGCGGTGGCTAAATCAGGCAGTAACTCTGTCGCGTAAATCAGTAATTTTGTAGCGTAATTCAGTATTTTTCGCTCATTTCAGGAAATTCATGCTGTTCATGGTCATTCGCTTCCCCAGGTAAACCTTTTACACTGACTTTGCCGTGTTTCGAACAAATGAATCTTATTTATATCAATAATTCTATTAATAATAACTATAAATCTTATTTACAAAGTTATTATTACTCACTATTACTAGAAAATGTAAAATTTCACGGTCTTCCTTTGCTTTTAACATAAAAATGATCGTTATGATCCGTTGGATCGGAATCGTAAAACTGCAGAGTTATTTTTATCCACATTTGGCGGGATCGAATACCAATAACAAAAGCAATTGAAAAAAACTTCGAAAGCAGTTCAAATTGTTCTTAATAATAAAATAAAGTCTTATTTCAGTAAAATGTTCCATCTAAAATATTTATAGTACTTTCCCTCCATATGCCATAGCCGTGCGGTACGTGACACACCTACGTATTATTGTCTTTTGGCTTCGTATTGTTTTGTGACGTCGTCGTCCGGATTCCAGACAATATGAAGTGATATTAAAATTACCTTAAAAGGTACAAGAAGTAGAAGAAGAACAACGATCCAAGTCCAAGTCAACACCCATTAATAAAACACAAAGGGTAACAATTAAATCCCCACAGAGCCCTCGTAAAAAGTTTTATTTACTATCACTTGTTAAAGATTATAATTATCTTAGCATCTTCGTTTAAGTGCCCTCGGGAGTTTCCAGTAGGGAATTGACACTCAATTCCAGTTAATAGTTAATAGTCGATATTTTATGATTACGACGTTCAAATTAATACTTTGGGACAGTCACCTAAATCTACTCGATAAACAGTTTTGAATTTAAAAGTTCTTATTTTCATGAGCGTTTGCATCAAATTCCAAAAACAATAGCATAACGTTGATTTCCAGACTGTACTATTTATTGATTCAAAAGTTCATTTGAGGTCAAACAAAAGTAAGGTTAGTTGTTTAAAATAATACAAGTATTCAGCTATTAGGTACTTAGGTCTAGCAGCTCATTACTTAATCGTTATCAATTTTACCAATCTCCCAAAGACAAATTACGAAGTACTACATAAGTATTTTTTCCATAAAGAATTTGTGATATGTCGCCGACCCCTGTATTTACGAGCCTATATATCATAGGAATGTCAAGGTTACAGTATTCCTATTTTTTTAGCCTCCGGTGAAAAATAAGGGGTGTTATAAGTTTGAAGTGTATGCCTCTCTTTCTCTGTATCTTTCTGTGGCACCCTAGTGAACGGATTAGAAAACATATGTAAATGGTAGTTCCCTGCGATAGTTCTTAGCGATGTTTTATTGAAATCGGTTCAGTGGTTTGAAAGTTATCAGCTTATCGTATATACAAGACTTCCAAAAGGGTTCCAACATTTTTCTATGGCAGTAAGCATAACCCCCGACGCCATTTTTTTTTAAAACCTAGGTGCACAATAGAAATTGTATATATGGGTAGAGGATACTTAAAAAAACAATTAGTAGGGTGTCCTAAAGTATCACCATTTCCGAGATATTTTGAGGTAAAGATAGCTATATGAGAACAATGACAATCATTGAAAATTAAATAATTATGTGTGTTAAAGCGTAACACACATAATTATTTAATTTTCAATGATTGTCATTGTTCTCATAGAGTGGTTTCAATCAATCTAAGAACAATTATTTGAATTCAATGGAAAGCGTCCATTGAATTCAAATAATTGTTCTTAGATTGATTGAAACCACTACCGCCGCCGGTGTGGTTCGATTCGAGTTATACCTACTTTGACAAAATAACGTTTGATAATACCTTGGACACCATTTACACACATTGATCTAGCCCCAAAATAGGTTTCCCTGTATCTTGGGTACTAGACAACGATACACATACTTATATAGATAAATATTATACTTAGATAGATAAACAACCATGACTAGGGTACAAACATCTGTTCTGATCTAACAAATATTTGCCCCCACCGGGACTCGAACCCGGGGCCCTTGGCTTCGTAGGCAGCGTCACTGCCGACTCGGCCATTCGGGTCGTCAAATCGTGATTGCAATGTGATGTGATTTAAAGTTACTTCTTTCATGCTACTAGTTGTACCGCTTTCTAATAAATAGTTTAATCAAGCTAAGAACAATTATTTGAATACTTACAATGGAATGCGTATAATACGTAATGAAATGAATGACTTCATTTTCAATGATTGTCGAAGATCGCCATATTAGAACAATTCTCATATGGCGATCTTTATCTTTACCTCCAAATAGCTTGGAAACGTGACAATTTAGGAAACCAAACTAGTTGTCATTTTTTGTTTGTTTAACGCCCGGTTTCCTGGGCGCTGGTTAAGTTAACAAATTGGTTAAACTGATTTCAGCCAATCACGTGCCGCTATTTTGAATATTAGCGGCACGTGATTGGCTCAAATCAGTTTAACCAATTTGTTAACTTAATCAGCGCCCAGGAAACTGGCAATAAGTATCCTCTACCCATATAGCTTCGCTCACCCCCTTTACAAGGGTAAGGTGAAGGCACCTAAGCTACCGCAATGCTTTGCCCTGATAAAAGCAGTGCAAATCAGCTGTTGTCGTGACGCCATCTTGTTTTCCAACACGCCGGTTTTCGGTAAGAAAGATTGTTAAAAGTTTTCGACGATGCTTTATTTAAACCAAAACGCTAGTGACTTGGTTAAACGTCGGCATTTAATTAACGGTCTAGAGAGTTAGTTAAGTGTCTGATTTAACCAACTAACTGCGAATTATACCATTGACATCGTGCGCAGAGGTGTTGAAAAAAAAATTGCGGCTAGTGGATATGCTACAAAGGTGTTATCCCCTTTTAGACTTAAGGTTTCATTAATTGTATCGGGGGTGTTTATTGTTAGGGTTCCGTTTCTCAAAAGGTAAAAAAGAACCCTAGGATCACACTCGAGTCCGTCCGTCCGTCTGTCACAGGCACTTTTCTCAGGAACTGTAGTATATAGAGTCCTGAAATCTTCTGCAAAAATACTTATCCTGATAACCGCAGCATAAGTCAAGTCTAATAGTCCTGCCATAAATTCTGTCCCTACATAAAATACCTACGTAACTACCTAGATGTATGAATCCCTTATTTTGTCTAAGCTAAATTATGCTGATACTGTTATTGGGGGCTGTCTGCTGGTAAGAACTAAAAAAATTATACAGAGAATTCAGAATTCATGCGCAAGGTTCTGTTTCACTATCCCACGGAGAGCGCACATTACCCCTTACTTAAATAGTAACAACTTACTCAATATGGAGTCACGGCGAGCCCTGCATTTTGCAAGTCTACTTTTCGGTGTGATTCAGAAGCAGCAACCTTCATACTTATACAACAAGTTAAAATTTTGTAATCGTCAGTCTCATATTCCATTAAGAATGGTCTGCCCATCCCACCATTCATCAGCATTTCGGGGAAGCTTCCGTTACTGCGCCACGAAATGCTGGAACAATATCCCTCCCCCTATTAGACAGTCCCCTTCAATAGGCAGTTTTAAATTAAAATATAAGAAATATCTACTTACTAAGCAAAAAGGCCTACAGTAAAGTTGTTTCATACCCATTATCAACTGTTTGTTCTAAATTATCTGTTATAGTGTTACATAAGCTGTTGTGGTTTTAATTATATTTTTTCTGCGCATGTAATGCTAAGATCCAGTTGTAATAAATCGTACTTACATAAATACTGAGACTGAGCTTCAGCTAAATGTGATAGTGATGCATCATGATACTTTAATATCTGCACTGTTTTCATATGGTTCCAGACGTTAATATTTAAGTGTAAGGCATCCACTGAAAATCAGCGCCATGGCCCAACCATGGCATAAGGCTGAGTGGAGACCTTTTTGGTGCATAATACTCGTACATAAGACTGTAATAATTTTAAGTTAATTTATTCTATTGTATTTTTATGTGCCAAATAAAGTTTATTCTATTCTATTCTATTCTATTCTAAAATATTCCTAGCTCAAAGTTAAACAATCAAATAGTAATAAAATATAGTTTGGTATATTCTTTATTTCCTAATTAACTAAATAAAAAGGCAATCTACTCAAAGTGACCACCTTTTGCCTTCACACGCATCTTCAATCGATCCGGCCACTCGTCTATCGCCGCCCGCACCGTTTCTAGAGGTATCGAAGCCGCCGCTGCCACCAAATCACGTTTTAGCGACTCGACATTCCGATGAAGTTTCGAGCAGGCCTTCTCTTCTAAAACTGACCATAATCGGTAGTCCAAGGGGTTGAGGTCGGGACTTCCTGAGGGCCAATCTTCGCACGCGATAAACTCCGGAAAATTGTCCTTTAGCCACTGTTGAGTGTGGTTCGTGCTTTGTGTGCCGGGGCTGAGTCTTGTTGAAAGATCCAATGCTCTTTGGAAAACATAGTCCGAGTGAGTGGCTTCACAACAGGCTCCAAAATGTCGGTCTGGTAGTTTTCCGCTTTCGTTTTTACGCCTGCTGGCAAAAATGGAGCTTGGTAACACACTCGTATGATACGCCCCACCATACCATGACTGATGCCGGATGATGGCCTCTTTCCACCTTAATAACCTTCTGCGAAGCCTCCTGAGAGCTGTGAGCGTACACCCTGTCATTTTGACGGTTGTATTTCTCTTCAACGGTAAAGATTTTCTCGTTGGTAAACAAGATTCTTTGGTACCCACCCGTAGCGTGCTTCTGAAACAGCTTTTTCGCTCTGGTCGCTCTTATGTTACGTAAAGCTGCTGTCAAGCAATGTTCTGTATTTCGTCGGTAAGCGGCAAGCTTAAGGTCCTATTTGATGATGCAGGACATGGTTCTAGGTGGAATTTTCATCTTGCATCTGCTTGCGAAGAGGATTTCTTCTGATTCGCTCAGCAACTACATTAATCGCCGCTGGCGTCCTAGAATCACGAGGGCAGCCATTCTGAGTCTGTCATCGATAGAGGACATCTCGCTGAATCTTTTGATGGTACGATATACGAATTTGATATTGATTCCTAGTGAACGTAACAGACTGAAGATCTGCACCGGCGTTTTGTTGCACTTGTGTAGAGCTATAACAGCGACTCGGTTTTCCTTCACACCCCACTCCATGTCTTCTGCTTGGATTCGTGCCGTCAAGTGAGGCTTTCCTAGAAGACCGAAGCCTTTTTATGTCATACGAAAACAAAAACATATCTGTGCCGGTCGACTATGTTAGTCATATTTTCACGTAATGTTAAGATAAGTTGACGACCGTCACAGATAAGGTATATTTATATTCATATTTATATCATTAATACAGGCTATTAAACTAGCCTAGCAATGAAGGCATCAACTATTGCTACATTACTGCTATGCTCAACCATTGTATAACTAACACAGACTCAAAATGTAATGTACATGTACCCACCGTTTTGTTCAATAAATGATTTTGATTTGATTTGATTTTGATATTCATCACGCACTATGTCTTATGCACGTCATTAATACCATGTACAAACCTAGTATATAAGCTAGGATTCCCTATAATAAAGTAGTCTAGTATAGTCTGGTATTTGCGCGCATCTCAAGCCTTTTACTTTACTCCCGAAGATGTCGCTCTCCTTATAATTGCCTCTGGCAAAATATCAAATGACATTCGGTTTTCTAGACTTTTGTATTCAAAAGTTTGGGACAGTATTTATAGGTACAAAAATATTGCCTACAAAAAATAATAATGACAAAACGAAAAAAAAACTACACCGTAATAATAAGTCATGTACGGTATCCGGTACGGTATGAAAAGGGTTCTTTATAAACTTCAATAAAGTGAGAAAAAAAAATGCCCCCCCTACATTATCTCCGAAACTACAGAGTCTAAAATGATGAAAAAAAGCCAAAGATTACAGGAAAACATACCCGGAATTGCCAAGGTTTTTTATTTATCTGTAAACCACAACTACACTAATAAATGCACCTGGTTACGTAAATGGTGTATGAATGTAGCCGCACCAATAACATTGAAAACCACATTTTGGTGTGTTCAATCCACACTCTACATTAGAGATGCCGCGAATACTCGCTATTATTTAATTTTTGGCTAACATTTGTCTAAAAAAATAAACTTATATTAAATGGACAGAAAAACTAAAGAAAGTCAAAAGAATTAGTTGCATTTATGTTTAAAAACAAAATACACTTAGTATTAAAATAATCTTCATAATTATTAATGTAACTGTTATCAAAAATCAGTCCTGTTGAAACTTTTTAATTAACATTCAAAGTCCAAAAGAGATCTCTTTCTATCCTTATTCAAAAAGCACATGAAAGAAAAGACTACCCAATTCCAAGAGCGACCTAAAACAGACCTTATCGGCGGCGTATGTTATATTATACCCGTTTAGCTGGCTTTAAGGTGGGGTCTATTTTTGTTCCGATTGAAAAAGTTGTTTTTTTATGATAGATAAATGTATGAAGAGAGCATCCCTGCTAAAATTTATTAGAATTTTAGACATGAAAACGCATGAATAAGACCACAGTTTAAGGTCAAATCTGGTCTTACTTAAAACAAAATACAAAAATAGTAAAAAAAAAATAACAAACTTGAGTAAAACTTAGAGTGTCTCATACTGATAGCAGTTCCGGACTGTGATAAATCCTGGAGCAGGTCTCACCGATAAGGAAAAAATTACAAAAGGGGGGCCATTTTAATATATTTTATCAAATATTATCTATATATAAAAAAAGATTGATAACAAATACATGTTTTTTATATTCCTTTTTATGTCGAATAATAATGCGAGTATTCGACTATTCGCCATGGCGAATAGCGAGTAATCGGTATTCGCCATAACGACTATTCGCGGCATCTCTACTCCACACCATTTCCTACCATTGTACGATGGTACGGAACCCTTCCTGCGTGGGTCCGACTCGCACTTGACCGTTTTTATTTATTTATAGCTATATTTTAATATTTGTTTTCGATGGTAGTGTGAGCATGACAAAATGGGTACGTAGAGCCGTGGACGAATAAATCGTGAATGGTAGAGCGTAATTATTAGGGATGCAACGATACCGATGCCGATAATCGTAAACCGCAGGTTATCGTTATTTTTGACGATCATCGGTATCGTAAAACGTATTACGATTTATAACGATTCTTAAAACTAGTTTGATGTAATTTTTTTCGTGAAAAGGAATGTAAGACAGCATGGATGTTTGCGCTGGCAACACTAATGTCAGCCATCTTTCATATTTTTGACGTTTGACACTGACATTAACAACAATTATTTTGTGATATTTATTTTTCGCGCGAGTAAGGTTGTGGTGTAGTATTTATTGTTTTTTACGTCTTGGTGTGATTTTTAATAGAAAACAAAGGCACGAACATAGTGAGATATGGAAGCATTTTTCTAAAGGCCCACCATACAGAATAAAGCTGTTTGTTTGTAACTACTGCAATACTGAAATTTCGCGAGGTGGCCAAAATGCTGTATCCAAAGGTTTTACTACCACAAACATGTGGACACATATGCGACGTTCTCATCCTAATGCTGTTGAACATGTTAAAGAGAGATTAAAGGAAGAAATGCAGTCGGCTGCTTCTACCACATCATGCATTAATGAAATTCAAACGAACCCTGGACCATCTACTTCAAAAAAAAAAAATGGAATGTTTGTCAACAGATAATATCAGACAAGGAGTTTGAGGAACCTCTATCAAACTTTTCAATTTCATCAAGTGATTTATATGTTTACAATTTTAGATACTACTGATTTACTTATTTATTATTTAGGTATAGTTAGTACTAACCTGAAGGAACTTAGAATAATACAATACTTACCAAGTACTACTTAGTTTAGTTATCAAATATTATTTCTAATTTTAATGAAATAAAATAATGTGCCTACATAATATTGTTTTTTTTTATTTATTTTTTGTTTCAGATCGCAACTACATGGATGAAATTAATGCTTATTTAAATGCACCCAATGCAGAGATGGATACAACAAACTATTCAAGCTATTGGAAAAAAAATAACAGTATTTCCGAATTTGAAAAAATTGGCTCATAAATATTTGTCCATCAAACCAGCTACCGTCGATTCAAAAAGATTGTTTTCTACAGCTGGTTTGATCCATATGGATATACGAAATAGACTAAAACCTGATAATTTAAAAATGTTATGTTTTCTAAACAAGAATTTAAAAGAAGTTGAAATTAACTATATTACATAAAGGTGGTAATTTGTCTAAAATTTAAATAAATGTTGATTTTACTCAATTGTCTTGATTTATTAGATGTAAATAAAAAAATCGTAATGCATTCGTTATCGTATTCGCTATTACGATGTATTCGTCATTCGTATCGGTATCGTAATAGACATATCGTTGCATCCCTAGTAATTATGTCATCAGTTTAATTTCCTATTCGATGTCGGTCATTCCTCTGCATATGTGAGAAGTGGTAAAATTGGGAACAAGGTCAAAATGGGAACTTGTCATTATGAACCTTGTCATAATGGGAATTAGGCATAATCGACCTAAAGGGTCATGTTACTCACAATCATCAAAGGACTGCTTTATGGTTAGTTAAGTCACCTGCGTAGCTTCATATCTACATCAGCAACCAGCAGCACTCACATCCCCCAAAGTAAAGACTACAGAACCCATCAGGCGAGACAATCCAAACAAACCACACATGTTCTCAAGTACCCACGACCAAGCTAATGCTCTTGAGGCAAACAATTGTCATCGACTCTATCAGCTACCGTCACCTCTGAATATAATTTATGAGCATTGCACTCCTCTATTATTGTAATATGAGGGCTCGCTTTCTCTTGAAGTGGAAAAACGAATAGTTGGTATCGTTTGATATTTGAGTCGCAAGCCCTATGATGTGATGACGATAGATAAGTAGATGTCCCTGGCGAAATGTCATGGTGTGACTCAGTAGTGAAGTTCAGTTTGAATGCTTACCTAAACTGTGTCAGAACCGAATGAAATACCGAGCTGTTATAAAATATCGCAATGATTTTTGGTGGAGTCGAAATAAAATGTCAACGTTTGAATACAAAATTATGAGGTCAGGTTTTCGTTAAGTCACATTCTATTGACATACTAATATTGAAGACCTCTGTGGCGCTGCGGTAGTGGGTCTAACATGCAAGAGGTCCCGGGTTCGATCCCCGGCTGGGGATGAAGAAGAAAAAATCCCAGGTCTTGGATGTTCATATCTGTGTGATGTCGCTGTTTTTAGTCCCCACGACACAGGGTTCCTAGTGAGGGGCCAGAAGCAATTCATGTGCCTGATGGATGTTTATGTTCATGTTTATATTCTTATTGGACTCAACTTGTATCTTATCTTGCAGGTAATTAATAGGATATTTTACTATTAAAAACTTATCGCCTCTCAGTTTTTTTGTGCTGATTTCAGCGCTTATTCTTTATATCAATCGCTGACATTCACGAATCCATGTCACCTTTCGGTCTTAAAATCCTCTGTTACAACAGCTTACCTAAATGCTAAATACCGTGTAAGTAGCCATTAAATATCTATAGCTTTCATGATTGTATTTAACGATCTTACGAACTTATTAACAAGTATTATGGTGATTTTCATAGACATGTTTTAGAAAGTAAGTAGCTGCTTATTACCTTCTTAGTTTCGATATATTAAGGTTCATTATGGACTTTGGAAATTTGTATTCTTTAGGTAACAATTTACGACAAAATATTACTTTAACTATATTTATATTTATGATCACCTGGTTGGACTAGTGTTTAGGATTTGTCTTTCGCTCAATTGCATGTCTGCGAGTCATAGTGTGTAAGATAGAGAAACAGGCCAATCCTACAGACTAATAGACCACGTTATATCTATATACTGTATTAGCATCATAGAATGGACTATAATGGATTTAGATTCCGTTACATTGCTTCCACGATAAAAGTTGTTTACAATGTTGTACATCTCTTGTAGCGTCTCTAATCGCCTTTATAGGAGATGTTAAAAAAAAACAGGTTCGGTGCGAAAAAAATGTACCTCAAAGTGAAGAGTATCAAAAACCGGTCAAGTGCGAGTCTAACTCGCGCTAGAAGGGTTCCGTATCACCGTACAATGGTGTGATGGTGTGGAGTAAATAGTTTGGATTTTACATAGCAAAATGTTATTTACAAAGTTATTGGTGCGGCTACTTTCACACTCCATAAACATAACCAGGTGCATTCATAAGTTTGTATGTGATATTCAAAGAATTGTTGTATGGCCCCCTTACATATTTATTTTATTCTGTTTTTTAGTATTTGTTGTTATAGCGGCAACAGAAATACATCATATGTGAAAATTCCATCCGTCTAACTGTCACGGTTCATGAGATATCGCCTGGTGACAGACGGACGGACGGACAGCAGAGGCTTAGTAATAGGGTCCCGTTTGGCACCCTTCGGGTACGGAACCCTAAAAAGTGTCAATATTTAAGAAATTATTCACTAAAAGTTTATACTTACGTATAGTTTGTATGAACGAGTGCAAGACTTCAGAAGGCAAAAATAAACATTTTGGCCATCGAATTTCACATGTATGTTATTTTTAAATTACTATACTAATTATACTCTTGATTTTGTGATAGATTTTTTTTACGCGTTGGGTCTGTGTTTTTTTGTATGCGATTTGAAACATCTCCTTTGACTATAGTCAAAGGAGACTATAAGATATAGTCTGTACCAAATAGAGTTGCTATAGGGGTCATTAACCCAACTGCTTCTGTGAACCGAGTGATACATGTAACCATGGCAACGGTCGGCAACCGCTACTATGATACGCTAAATGACAGTAATTTCGATCATTGCATGCAATAAGTCATTATTGCTAACCCATTCCAGTGGCAGGCAGGAGTCGATGACCGCTATTGCAACGCGTTAGAAAAGGCTATAGCGAAAGCTATTGACTATCTATTCTTATTTTTAAACTCGAATTCACGGAAATAAGTACAAGACGATATTCAATTACGTATATTTTATAGGCAGATACCTACATCTTATTCAAAATCTATAGAGAGTTTAAAAAACTTGCTTGCCTAACACATTGTTTGCAACTCACAAAATATATCTTGGCAAGAAACTTACCAATTAAGTACCCTTCACGTACATGCCCTTAAATCTTAAAGTGAGTTTTCATCTGTATTAAATTGAAATCTGCCCTTTTGGGATTTTTAATAAAAGTAATTGAATTTTGTACCGATTAACTACCATAATTACTTCCAAATTTATCGGAACTCGTCATCGCTTAGTAATTAAAACTTAATTACAACTCCTTGTTGAACAATCCTCATTGTTTACCGTTAGCTTTTAGGGTTCCGTACCCGAAGGGTGCCAAACGGGACCCCTGTCCGTAGACTGTTGAAATTTCCATACAATATGTATGCTGTTTGCATTATAGCAACAAATAATAAACTACACGAGATTTTTTACAAAAACACAAAACTCAAATTATTTATTGCAAGTAGGCAAAATAATGCACTTTTACAAGTCAAACACTTACTTAAGTCTCATATCATATAAATGGAAAAAAAAAAACAAATATGATCAACTAAACTAATGAGTACATAACTGATTATGGTTTGAGTTTGAAAAAGGAAATTTCCCCTTCTAGTGGTGATTCATGGCTGATGGTGATGGCAGGAAGTGGTGATTCTCGCACAGGAAAAGATACTCCATCAACTCTACCAGAGTGCTTCGGAAATACGCCCGTCGGAGAAGAGAGCACCAAGAAACTCTACGGGGATGTAATTTTTTCAATTATCATAAAAAAAAAACACACAATGTACGATATAAAAAAATCTAAGTTAATGACAATATTATAACATCGTAACCATAAGTGTCAATAAGATGTCTCAAAATAACAATCTATCAAAAAAAATATAGAATAAATTAAAGGAGGTCCCCATACAAGCGAGGTGTTATCGTTGTCCGTGACGCAATTTGTCGGACGTCGGATCCGCAATATGTAGGGACTGGTATCGAAACCAACTTCAGGGATTATTGTTGTTTTAGTTTTGTTATTTGTAAGGTTTCGCACCTCAAAAGGAGAAACCCTTATAGAATCACTGGCGTGTCCGTCCGCCCGTCCGTCTGTCACAGGCACTTTTCTTAGGAACTATAGGAGATAGATATCTTCTACAAAAATATGTATCCTGATAACCGCAACATAATTCAAGTTTAATATGAAAAACATATGGGCTACAAAAAGTGGACGGGTTAAACTTACAAAACGAAAAAAAATAAACACCATGTGGTATCGCTGAAAAAAATATTTAGAAACTTTTTAGTTTTAGTAACTTCAGAAGTTATGATAAAAAATTGCAAAAAACTACAGAGTCTAAAATTATGAAAAAAGTACAGAATTTAGAACTTAAGCCAAAAGATTTGCCGAGATTTTTCATTTATCTGTAAACCACGTGAAATCTTTTATGCACCTGGTTACGTACATGGAGTATGAAATTAGCCGCTCCAATAACTTTGTAAACAACATTTTGCTATGTAAAATCCAAAATATTCACTCCAGACCATCCCCATCATTGTAAGGTGGTACGGAACGGAACCCTTCGTGCGAGAGTCCGACTCGCACTTGACCGGTTTTTAAGTAGTATTTTAGTTTTCTTGTACGATAGTACAGGACCCTTCTGTCTTCGTGTTCGAGTTCGACCCGTACTTGACCATTTTTTGTATCATATTGTTCTTAAAACAAGTTGGTTTAAGGAAGGATAATATGTAGGACGTTAATGAAACTTTGTTAATCAGAAATGAAGATATCCCTATCCCTAATGATAGGTCTTTGGTTGTAGCATTATATCACATAAATTGGAATTATAAAATATATCGAGTCAGAAATTATTCGATATGTAAATTACATAGATTCGATGACCTCTGTGGCGCAGCGGTTGTGGCACTGCCTACCACGCGAGAGGTCCCGGGTTCGATCCCGGGATAGAGACAAAAACGCTGTTTCTGGTTCCGACGACACATGGTATCCCAGTGTGGGGCCAGAAGCAATGTATACACCTGTATGTAAATGTTTATTTTTATACATAATGTGTTCTTGACTTAACATGACCACGATAAAACATTAAGTATTTAGACCTAGTATTTATAACCTGCCTGTTCCACAATGTCCAGATAAACCCCTTGCGGTAGATAAATCGTGATTTTACATACAAAACGATTTATCTGTTGGATACGGTTGATCCGGATATTTTGAAACAGCCCTTAGTTACAGAATACTTAATCCTTAGTGTCGCAAAATGAAGTTGATGTCAAGCACACACAACTTAAGACGCCATTAACTTTAAGCGTCTGGGAACAGCCACAGCAAGCAACAGTTAAGAATTCAACAAGTAAAATTATTATAAAAACAACGGGTTATTTGTTTTTATAATAATTCCACTTGTTGTAGAGAGACTGCATTTTCAATCTCTAAGTTTCTTTTTTATTTATGAAACCATTTATTTTGATACCCCACTCGATATGTTTTAGAAAATTAATAATTTTAAGACAAAAATCGCCTTTTTTAAATCTTGATATGCCCATATCACTCTCACACTTAAGTGAGACGAATCGAACAACACCTCTCAAGCTTTGTCAATTGTCAATTGTAAGACGGGCTGGTTTCCGCAACTCGACGACGAAAGCGCCTATTTTGCGTGTGGGTGGGAATGCGACATCATTCGAGCCACCCCAACTCCTCCAGGAACGCCAGTAGGCCCTTTACGTTACCGACTATCCCTGGAAGGTCCCTCGATTGACCGAGGTGTTTAGCCCTGTAGTCCGCTACTCCTGTGCACTCCACGAGGACGTGAGCAGCCGTTTCTTCTGCCTCCAAGCAGGCTCTGCAAAGGGGGCTGTCAGTAACACCTAGGACATATAGATGTTTATCAAAGAAACCATGGCCAGTAAGTGCTGCAGTTACCAGTCGCATGCGCGGCCTACTAAGTCGAAGCAAGGTCTTAGCCAGCCTAGCGCTAGGGGACGGCAAGGCCAGCTTAGCCTGCCTGCACTCCTCATGGTCTGTCCAAAGAGTGGCATGATCATTCCTGGTCGACTCTCTCAGAAATGAGCGTACCATCTTGAAGGGAAGAGGGATGATAGGTTCGGGACCATACGCTGTCAAGCTAGATCCTTTACGCGCCAACTCATCCGCTGCATCGTTACCTCTTGATCCGCTGTGTCCTTTTATCCATTGAAGGATTACGCGGTTATGTTGACATACCTCCATTAGTCGTTTGTGACACTCGCACTCGTAGATTAGCCCTGAGTTAATAGTGTTGCTATTTAGGGCTTGTAGGACGGCCATGCTATCCGAGAGTATTCGAATAGAGGAATCTCTTACCTTTCTCGATGCTATGGCATTAGCGGCCGAGATGATGCCCATGCATTCAGCTTGAAAGACAGTATTATGGGCACCCAGTGGAATGGCTATCTTGATGTTTAGGTCCTCCGAGAAGATGCCTGAACCAGTGCCTGCTTCAGTTTTTGAACCATCGGTAAAAATTCTGAGCTCTTTAACGTCGAGCCCCTAAACCCGATGGTCTTCATGTAACTGTATATTGTATTTTTTGTCAAAAACAAATTGTTTAGGGATTCTTTCACTGCAAGCCATAGAGATGGGAATTTTTTTGTAAACTTCCCCTAGTATGGCGGTGTGTGAGGTCCTGTTTTTCCTCCAAAGTCCTAAGGTGTTGAGTCTCACCGCAGATGACGCGGCCTCCTGCTTAATATACAGCTGGAGTGGCGGAAGACACAGCATGGCCTCCATTGCTGCTGTTGGAGTAGTTCTCATACTACCTGTGATAGCCATGCAGGCCAGCCTTTGGAAGCTTTGGAGTTTGCTTACCATTGTGGTTAGTTTGGTCCTGGTCCACCACACCACAGCTCCGTAGCAGACAAGAGGACGGATCACCGTTACGTACAGCCAAAGAATGATGTTGGGAGAAAGTCCCCACTTTTTCCCCACCATTCTCCGACACTGCCAGAAAGCAATACTCGCCTTCTTTAGTTTGTTGTCGATGTGGCTACTCCAGTTGAGCTTGCTGTCCAAGGTTATGCCCAGGTACTTCACCTCAGTTGCTAGCTGGAGTTCCGTTCCAAAGAGCTTAGGTAGGGTATACCTACCAAGAGCCCTATTGTTAGTGAACATGACCATTTCCGTTTTTGTTGGGTTAACCGCCAGGTCATATTCTAAACACCAGCGCTCCACGATGCGAAGAGCTGTTTGTTTAAGGTTGCATACTGTGCTCGCAAATTTACCTGTGATGAGGATTACCAAATCGTCGGCGTATCCTACGGTGTAGTATCCATTAGCGTTAAGCTTGGTAATCAGGTCGTTAATGACCAGATTCCACAGAAGCGGGGAGAGCACTCCTCCCTGCGGGCATCCCCGCACTTCCTCCGCCGAAAGGGACTCTCCAGCTAGACGCACGATACGTTTGTTAAGCATGTTTTTGACCCAGTTGTTTACAGCTGTTGACACCCCATGCCTTGTTAGAGATGCACTTAGACTGCTATGCTGCGTCTTGTCAAAGGCACCTTCTATATCAATAAAAGTTCCAAGACAGCTGCATTTGTTTTGAATCGCCTCTTCAATTGTGGATACAACTGCATGGAGAGCCGATTCAGTAGACTTACCCAAACTATATGCATGCTGATTCTTGTGTAAGGGTATATGTTTTAACGCTCCATCTCTCAGGTGTCTACCTCTCAAGCTTAAATCTATTAAGTCGTTTAGGCTACAGAGCGTGCCAAAGAAATAGGGAAATATTAAACTGCACATAAAAATACTGATTAGCACAGCAAATATCAGGGTGTAATGCTGCGGCAGCTTAGGTGAAGTTAAGTTGAACATGCAAGAACAACAAAAAATACTTAAAACATAAACATGAGTACACTTTAAATATTTAAAACATAGGAAGTGTATTTGCTGATCCGTTTTTGCTGTGCAAATCAGTATTTTTGATGTGCGATTAAATACTAGCCAAAGAAATATATATACAAACATACACTCGAAAAACATAACCCTCCTTCTGACGCAGTCGGGTAAAAACAAGTAAATCACGGTGTTTCGAGACCTGACAGCAATTGTTCAACAAATGGATATTTACGCTAAATAAACAAAACAGATGAATGGATGTGCCGCTAACAGATTTAAACAGTCGTTGCATGAATGAATAGCCACATCTGTGCTTTGTGGGGCAGATACAGTCAAGATTCAGGAAACCAAGCCAACCAAATCAATTCAATATATTACATTTGTATGAACTTACGGGTGATATGCAAAAGCGGGAATACGAATCAAAACGAAAGTGACCGCCTTAATTACTGCCACATAAGAAAAAAGAGAGCGCAAACAATGCGCTCGACTCAACCCACACTAGTCAAACCACATAAAAATTGTTTCAAAATAAAACTTTCGCTATATTGTCAAAAATATTGTTAAGGGGAGTAGTTAGGATTTCAGAATCACAGGAAAAAAGAAATTTAGATGTATTTTCGTAATTAAATTCTATCAAGAAATTCCAAATTCCAAATGTCTTTATAACTGTAGATATTTACATATACTTAGCAATCGTATTTTTTTGCCACTTCTCTACATTGGACCACTGTGGGAGAAGGAGGGCGTAGAAACTCCCATAGATTAATTTTTAGACCTCTTTTAAAAATTGCTTGTGCTTAACTAATACAAATATTAAAATATCATTATCATAATTAATAAGCAGGAATAAATAATAACAAAATTATTAACACTGCTGAGCCAGATTAACCCCATACAGTCCCGTCATTTAAGTAATTTTGGACATTGTAATATCCCTTTTTTGACAAAGTCGCTAGTCGCTTTAACATGGTTTGTAAATTGCTCAAATGGCAATTTCAAGAACTTATCTTGTTGTAGTAGAGAAAAGATTGACCCTTGAAAGAATTGCTAACCTTCGCGAGTCTAAACCGGGGTGCAAGTAGTCTGTGATTATTTCTTAGGTTAATATTGCGGCTATCGCTAATCTTAATTTACCAGCTAATTTATCTATGTGGGGTCCCCACTGCAATTTGCTATCAATGGTTATTCCAAGAAACTTCGTGTTATTTACTAATTCGAACGTGCTGCTGTCTAACGTGGGTCTGCCGCCCAAGCCCCGACGGCGTGATCCCGATACCGACAAAAAGTTACCGATAACGTTAATTCTTGCGCGTTTAAACACAAAGCTGTCAAAATGAAGCCGTCACCGATGCCGACGGGGCTTGCGCGGTCGACCCTCTGGTCTCAACTTGCCTGACATTTGGAAGTGAGAATTTGATGCATTTGATTTTACCAGCATTTAACAATAAATTATTAACTGTGAACCAATTCAAGGTTGAAGACAATACTCCATTAAAATCATCAAAATCTTCATTTTGTCCTTCAATTTTGAAGACCAGTGAAGTGTCATCAGCAAACAACACTATGTCAGTCAATTTCTCTAAAATGAAAGGCAGATCGCTCAGAATAATCATCCAATCAAGTTTTCCTTCAGTGAGCATTAATAAAAAAAAAAAACCTTATGTAGATATCTTCATAGTGGAGTAAATGGATTCGAAAAGAACCCCTTTTTTGGTATCGTCTTAACAAATATTAAACAAAAAGTATGGCCTATTTCACAATTATCAGTAATTTTATAGTTTATTCATTTTGTTAAAGTCACTATTCATCCCGCTGCTTCGGCGCTTGCCGACCCTTTTCGAAAAAAAGAAAGAAAGCCGCCTCGAGCGTACACCCGCAAGTGAATTTGCTAGTTTGTATCGAAGCGCATATTGAAAGGTTGTGTTTGTGTTGACTGCTACCTATATCGAAAAGGTTTTTAGTTCTTTCTCTTCTTCTTTCAGTACTTCTCCTCTACTGGAGGTTGGCAGTCAGCTCTGGATAGCCCTCTCTGACTTTCGCTAGGCAGAACAGGTCTTCGACGCCAGCTATACAGGTCCATTTACGTAAATTCGAGAGCCACGATGTCCTGCCTCTTCCTACGCTCCGTTTCCCTTCAACCTTTCCCATCATGACAACTTGAATCAGTTGGTATCGATCGTGACGGAGAAGATGTCCCAGATATGCAACTTTATCTTATCTTGTGGGTGGGCATGGGTTCTCGGGATTCGTCAGCTCGTCTCAAAACTTCTTCATTCGTGACTCTATGGATACAGCTGAGATCCTGCGGTTACTCACATCTCGAAGGCCTTTAATCTTTTCTGAGTATTCTCCAAAATGGTCCACACTTCGCACTGGTGACTGTCGCTGGTAACTATCGGCCAGATGTTGCATTGAAGAAGCTTTTTGTTTTTGGTTCATTAAAATTCCCTTTGCTACCTAACTTATGTTTGTCTGTGGTATTAATTATATTCGTATTTTATCATAGTAACTGTGGTGTTTAGGCGTTGGTAGTAATAGTTATATTAAACAGCATGGCCATGGTTTGAGTTGGTCAAGATATTTATCAATATCATGATAATGTTTTGAGACCTATAAACAGAGCCTCTTTTGAAAGTTTTATTTTATTTATTTTATTTATTTTATTCATAAAAAAAAATACTAATGAAAAGTAACGTCCAACAGCACTTGTTAAACTTTAAAACACCCCATCAGAGGAAGTGACGTAATAGCTGTTGTCAATAAGGGACAGATTTATACGTCAGTCTCCCTCTCCTTTTCTACGCGAAAAAAGGAGAAGGAGATTAACGCATAGCTCTGTCCCTTACCCACAACAACTATTACGTCACCTCCACTGTAGGTCCGTTTTCCTGCCTTCCTGCCAGTTGACAGATTGAACCCGCGATTTTTGGCATTAAAATACAGTATTTAAATTTTTCACATGCGTGGTCTTTTATGTGAAAATTTAAGTAAAAATAAAATGTATTCACGATGCCTGTTGCGTGCGGGTGTACTGTACGGGCGCGACGCAGTCTGGGTGAACGTACTTTACATACAAAATGTATGATTTACTTAGCGCATGGGGCTTATCCTGACATCTTGAACTGGGGGCCGATCGCGCTATTTTGTATAGTCAACGAACGTCAAAGGTATGGTTCTGGTTCAGTTCCAGTTGTAATTCAACTTTGGTTCGGTTCAATGAAATTCGGTATCGCGCTAAAGTTTTAGTGGAGACCGAAACTGAACCATAACCGAACCATTGTCGTAATCAAAACATTAGAGATGTAGCATCGATTGTGTATAATCGACCGTCGATTTCGCCTTTTTGTTGTTAACTACTCTATTTTTGACCACACTTGGGTGGAAATTCGTGGAATTTGAAGTGTTTACGAGGTGAACGAAAAATCACAGATATAAGATTCAAGTGGATAGAAATGTAGCTTTATAAATAAGTGTATTCCAGCCTCCCTCTGAGGGCGAAGCTCGGGATCTACAAGACCTTCGCGAGATCCCGCCTCACCTACGCGACCCCAGCATGGTACGCCCTGTGCTCGGAGACGAACAAACGGAGATTCCGAGCCCAAGAGAACCTCTCTCTGCGTACCATCGTCGGCGCCCCCCGCTACATGAGGAACGCGACAATCCAGATGGACCTAAGATGGGAAACCGTGGACCAGTTTGTCCAGAGGCTGGCGAAGGGCATGTTCGCGCGTGCGGATGCTTCACAACACCCGCACATCGCCGAACTGGCGCCGCACCACGCGCGCCTGCCCGACCGCCGCCGCCTGCCACGCGACCTGGTTGCCTAGCCGGCGATCACCCACTGCATACCAGCGCCACATGAAGACCACCGCCCGCAAGGGCCATCCTATGACCTGGGTTGGAGTCTTATAGACACTCTGACCATGACCTGTGCGATTCTTCGGGAAGAGGTTCGTTGACCTGACCCGTGGGGGGAGTGCGCAGACATCCTCAACCCCTTTAGAGCAGTTAGGACTGCAAAGGAATGAATCAAGGTATGTAGTTTTCTTTATCTTAAACTTTGTCCCTATCTGAATATAATGCTTTTGTAAGAAGGTGTACAAAGTTAAGATAAATAAGAATAACAATGTTAATTGTTTTCATATCCTAAAGGAAAATGTACAGCAAATTGTTTTATTAATATTCCAGCCAGCATAAGCATGTTGGACGTATCAAGGCTGATGGGATTGAAAGTTGAACATCTTAGGGCAAAGGCTGCACAGACTTCCCAGGCTGCTCTGCAAAATGCTCAGACCCCTATAGTATTAATACTATAGCAGTCCTTCAAATGAATTTGTGAAATAATATATTGACGAAGCAGGTAATTCTATACTTTACTATCAGGTTTGGGTAGGATATAGTTATGTAGGAAATATGCCCTGAATTGTTACTTAATATAAATTTTAATTTTAAAAGTGCCCTTAGTATAATTTTAATGACATTTTCCCCACGAGTTTTCTAAACCATGTTTACTTTTCCTGTAAATATGTATATGTATAATATAATTAATTAATTCATGCAATCATGTAAGTATAGTATACTTATATAGTTTTATGTAAAATATTTCTACTAACTTGTACATTATTTCTTTTTTCAGTTTTGTACCCAACAAAGAGAAGATGTGTGAAAAATATTTAATTATTATTACTAACATATAATATCCCATTGCTGGGCAAACATCTTTAATGTGAGAATAATTAAAGTGAGATAACTTAAGTACCAAGACATGAATAAAACAAATTTACCTAGTTAAATATCATTTATTTTAGTCCTTAATCTATCAACAATTGCGCTCCCCGCAATAGACTTACTATCATATCATTCATATGATAGTAAGTCTATTGCGGAATGTCACCCTTTTTTGTTATAGTATCTCTCCTCATGTTCATTAGGGGTAACTATAGACATATGAGTACCATCTCCACAAGCCAGAACCCCTGGCAATCTGTACTTTTTGAAAAATCTGAAAATAATAAAAATTTACATACAGGCACATACAGTGCTCCTGGCCCCACACTAGGGTACCCTGGGTTGTGGGAACCAGAAACAACGATGACAAGACTGGGTTTTCTTTTCTTTATCCACAGCCGGGGATTGAACCCAGGACCTCTCTCATGGTAGGCAGGGCAACAACCGTACATGGTAGCAGCACCACAGTTGTCCTATACCTATATTATAATTAGTACAACTTCAAATCAAATCAGAGACAGAACACTATCTTTCTCATCAATGCTAAGTATAAGCATGTATTAGTATGTATTTGATATATTAGTACATGATATATATTTTAGTATTATGTAGATATTGGTAAGTAGTAGTATTTAATGTTGTGCACATATGTAGCTCTACCTGTAGTTTCTTTTTTACCCCTCCAATCAAGGTTTGCTGGGAGAAATTTCCTGTTAGAGATAAGCTTGCCTTTGTACATGTTTTTACCTTTATATATTTTTTTGTATTCTCTGTTTTGTGCAGTAAAGTATATATTTAAACTTATAAGCCACACAATCTTGGTATGCTTTTTTTTGTTTATTACCAAACCAAAAGTAATATGTAATCTTAAATAAATTGTGATATGCAAACTAATCAATAGGAATTGTATGATGTATGAGGCAGATAGGCAGACCACCGGATAGATGGACGCTGAGACGCTGGCTGGCAAGCAGTGGCTGCGGGAGGCTCAGGACCAGAGTAGATAGTGTGGTAAAGAGGAGGCCTATACCCAGCCGTAGGTAAATGTAATCTGATTTGAATTTAATGGAATGATGTTAACATATAGTTACTTACTTCCTTTTAATTTGCTCCCTATCACGAAGTTGAAAGGGAAATTTAAGATTTCTGGCTTGTTGAATGCTAAGGTGACCTGTTTTACAATTTTGGAGACACTTGACTGGTAAACACAGTGTTTCCGGCTTTCTCATCCAATCGTCTGGTAGGAGCCTGAGGCAAATGCTAAACAACCAGTACCTGAAACAAAATGTAAGCACTGTTACTAAGCTCACTTAGTTCTGTTTTTGGGAAACGGAATAAAAATTGTTCATGTCCAAACAAAAGTAAATGTGCTGTGATACATTCTAGTACTTTGTATAGTGTTACTAACCTTCGTGTCCACATCCAAAGCACTGGTTGGTGGCAAATTAAGGGTCAACTGAGTAATTAACGTGTCCACAAGCTAACTCCTTCGACAGTCAATTTCGCTTGATAAACTCCGATTCTCTGTTTTAGATTAGGCTCGCGCTATAGCTACATCACACTCGTAGGCCATTTCCAAAGTCCAGATACATCAATTTCACGATTTTCACCCACTTTTCATCTCAACAATTCTACAACGGTCGTGAAAAAGTAGCTCCGCATAAACTTTAACAAAACCGTTCGTTTGACAGAGGTTATGGTCCAATTCCAATCGAACTTCGGTTCAACCATCTGTCAAAACATTAGCGCGATACGAAAAGTCCTTAAAGTCGTGTTTCGGTTATGGTTCAGCTATGGTTCGGTTGATATTTTTTACCGCGATCGCCCCCCAGGGGGCCGATCGCGCTATTTTGTATAGTCAACGAACGTCAAAGGTATTTCTGGTTCAGTTCCAGTTGTAATTCAACTTTGGTTCGGTTCAATGAAATTCGGTATCGCGCTAAAGTTTTAGTAGAGACCGAAGCTGAACCTTATCCGAACCATTGTCATAATCAAAACATTAGAGATGTAGCATCGATTGTGTATAATCGACCGTCGATTTCGCCTTTTTGTTGTTAACTACTCTATTTTTGACCACACTTGGGTGGGAATTCGTGGAATTTGATGTGTTTACTTTACTAGGTGAACGAAAAATTACAGATAAAAGATTCAAGTGGATAGAAATGTAGCTTTATAAATAAGTGTATTCCAGCCTCCCTCTGAGGGCGAAGCTCGGGATCTACAAGTCCTACGCGAGATCCCGCCTCCCCTACGCGACCCCAGCATGGTACGCCCTGTGCTCGGAGACGAACAAACGGAGATTCCGAGCCCAAGAGAACCTCTCTCTGCGTACCATCGTCGGCGCCCCCCGCTACGTGAGGAACGCGACAATCCAGAGGGACCTAAGATGGGAAACCGTGGACCAGTTTGTCCAGAGGCTGGCGAAGGGCATGTTCGCGCGTGCGGATTCGTCATAACACCCGCACATCGCCGAACTGGCGCCGCACCACGCGCGCCAGCCCGACCGTCGTCGCCTGCCACGCGACCTGGTTGCCTAGCCGGCGATCACCCACTGCATACCAGCGCCACATGAAGACCACCGCCCGCAAGGGCCATCCCATGACCTGGGTTGGAGTCTTATCGACACTCTGACCATGACCTGTCCACAGGTGTGGACAGAGGCGATTCTTCGGGAAGAGGTTCGTTGACCTGACCCGTGGGGGGAGTGCGCAGACATCCTCAACCCCTTTAGAGCAGTTAGGACTGCAAAGGAATGAATCAAGGTATGTAGTTTTCTTTATCTTAAACTTTGTCCCTATCTGAATATAATGCTTTTGTAAGAAGGTGTACAAAGTTAAGATAAATAAGAATAACAATGTTAATTGTTTTCATATCCTAAATGAAAATGTACAGCAAATTGTTTTATTAATATTCCAGCCAGCATAAGCATGTTGGACGTATCAAGGCTGATGGGATTGAAAGTTGAACATCTTAGGGCAAAGGCTGCACAGACTTCCCAGGCTGCTCTGCAAAATGCTCAGACCCCTATAGTATTAATACTATAGCAGTCCTTCAAATGAATTTTTGAAATAATAGATTGACGAAGCAGGTAATTCTATACTTTACTATCAGTTGGTAGGATATAGTTATGTAGGAAATATGCCCTGAATCGTTACTTAATATAAATTTTAATTTTAAAAGTGCCCTTAGTATAATTTTAATGACATTTTCCCCACAAGTTTTCTAAACCATGTTTACTTTTCCTGTAAATATGCTGTAGAAAATATTAGCTATAATTTATTAATTCATGCAATCATGTAAGTGTAGTATACTTATATAGTTTTATGTAAAATATTTCTTCTAACTTTTACATTATTTATTTTTTCAGTGTTGTACCCAACAAAGAGAAGATGTGTGAAAAATATTTAATTATTGTTACTAACATATAATATCCCATTGCTGGGCAAAGGTCTCTAATGTGAGAATAATTAAAGTGAGATAACTTAAGTACCAAGACATGAATAAAACAAATTTACCTAGTTAAATATCATTTATTTTAGTCCTTAATCTATCAACAATTGCGCTCCCCGCAATAGACTTACTATCATATCATTCATAGAATGTCACCCTTTTTTGTTATAGTATCTCTCCTCATGTTCATTAGGGGTAACTATAGACATATGAGTACCATCTCCACAAGCCAGAACCCCTGGCAATCTGTACTTTTTGAAAAATCTGAAAATAATAAACATTTATACATAAACATTTACATACAGGCACATACAGTGCTCCTGGCCCCACACTAGGGTACCCTGGGTTGTGGGAACCAGAAACAACGATGACAAGACTGGGTTTTGTTTTCTTTATCCCTAGCCGGGGATTGAACCCAGCACCTCTCTCATGGTAGGCAGGGCAACAACCGTACATGGTAGCAGCACCACAGTTGTCCTATACCTATATTATAATTAGTACAACTTCAAATCAAATCAGAGACAGTCCGTCAACTTACATTTTTTTAAATTGTTTGTTTGAAAGAACAATATCTTTCTCATCAATGCTAAGTATAAGCATGTATTAGTATGTATATGATATATATTTTAGTATTATGTAGATATTGGTAAGTAGTAGTATTTAATGTTGTGCACATATGTAGCTCTACCTGTAGTTTCTTTTTTACCCCTCCAATCAAGGTTTGCTGGGAGAAATTTCCTGTTAGAGATAAGCTCGCCTTTGTACATGTTTTTACCTTTATATATTTTTTTGTATTCTCTGTTTTGTGCAGTAAAGTATATATTTAAACTTATAAGCCACACAATCTTGGTATGCTTTTTTTTGTTTATTACCAAACCAAAAGTAATAATCTAAAATAATTTTGATAGGCAAACTAATAAATAGGAATTGTATGATGTATGAGGCAGATAGGCAGACCACCGGATAGATGGACGCTGAGACGCTGGCTGGCAAGCAGTGGCTGCGGGAGGCTCAGGACCAGAGTAGATAGTGTGGTAAAGAGGAGGCCTATACCCAGCCGTAGGTAAATGTAATCTGATTTGAATTTAATGGAATGATGTTAACATATAGTTACTTACTTCCTTTTAATTTGCTCCCTATCACGAAGTTGAAAGGGAAATTTAAGATTTCTGGCTTGTTGAATGCTAAGGTGACCTGTTTTACAATTTTGGAGACACTTGACTGGTAAACACAGTGTTTCCGGCTTTCTCATCCAATCGTCTGGTAGGAGCCTGAGGCAAATGCTAAACAACCAGTACCTGAAACAAAATGTAAGCACTGTTACTAAGCTCACTTAGTTCTGTTTTTGGGAAACAGGGAATAAAAATTGTTCATGTCCAAAAAAAATAAAAGTGTTGTGATACATTCTAGTACTTTGTATAGTGTTACTAACCTTCGTCTCCACATCCAAAGCACTGGTTCGTGGCAAATTAAGGGTCCACTGAGTAATTAACGTGTCCACAAGCTAACTGCTTCGACAGTCAATTTCGCTTGATAAACTCCGATTCTCTGTTTTAGATTGGGCTCGCGCTATAGCTACATCACACTTGTAGGCCATTTCCAAAGTCCAGAAACATCAATTTCACGATTTTCACCCACTTTTCATCTCAACAATTCTAAAACGGTCGTGAAAAAGTAGCTCCACACTAACTTTAACAAAACCGTTCGTTTGACAGCGGATAAGGTCCAATTCCAATCGAACTTCGGTTCAACCATCTGTCAAAACATTAGCGCGATACGAAAAGTCCTTAAAGTCGTGTTTCGGTTATGGTTCAGCTGTGGTTCGGTTGATATTTTTTACCGCGATCGCCCCCCAGGGGTCCTTAGTTTAGCAAGTTCTAAATTAGGAGAGCTGGAACAATCGATTGATGACGTCATTGCTTTGTTTCCTGTCTTCTTCCTAAGGACTGCCACCCTGTATGGGTAAGGTCTCGCTATGTATAGGTATGTAAGTATTCTTTGCAACTGGTACTTAAGTTAAGACTTAAGAAAGTTTGGTTCTTTCATGGTCTTTTTTTGGATCAATAAGATCGCGCCTTCCCGTTAGGGACAGATACGCGATAGCGCAACTAAGATATTGAATTAAGTATTCTGTGGTATTGATCACGTGTGATGGCAATGCTAGTTATAAACCCCCACCTCAGCGATGTAAATACCCCAGACCATACATAGAAGTAGACGCCGGTAGGCATCCCCAATATATATGCGAACTAACCGCGTAATTTTTCTCATATCAACAAATGTCCGTCTTCTAGAACACCTACGAACACCTTAGTCACTAGTACTATTAAGTATTCTCTGGTGCTGAACACACGCACTTGCGGTCTGTGGTTAATACATACATACCCTGGCATGCATAATGTACCGATTAGGAACTGTCAAATGAAGTCCTTATAACCCGGCCGGATATAGTTGACATTTCCTGATGATGAAACCGCGTGCGGGCAAATTATATTATCATTAGTTGATGTAAATAAATTTATCACCTTACTTTTAGTATATCTGCTACATATCATTATCCGTAATCGGTATTCGTGACTACTACCCAGGAAGCCATATGTATGCCCAATTGGTGTCAATTACTAACGTAACGATAGAAAGACACCTAAATCCTACACAAACAGATTACCATCCATTTCTGATTTACAGAAAACAAAACAAATTATTTTTATCGCAGAACTATGACTCTTAAGTTAATGAAGGCTCCACGGAGCCGGTTCAAAGCATTACGTTTAACAAAACTAATTGAATATTTTACCTTACCCATCCAATAATACCTTGGACACCTTTTACACACATTGATCTAGCCCCAAACTAGGATTCCCTGTATCTTGGGTACTAGACAACGATATATATACTTATATAGAGAAATATTATACTTAGATAGATAAACAACCATGACTAGGGTACAAACATCCGTTCTCAACAAACAAACATTTGCCCCCACCGGGACTCGAACCCTTGGTTTCGTAGGCAGCGTCACTACCGACTCGGCCATTCGGGTCGTCAAATAGGAATAAAAAGGGCATCAAGTCAAGCCAAGACACATACCCAATCATAATATATCAATTTCATGGCCTCGCATTTCAGTAAAATCTTGGGTATCTAACGGCAACTTTATTCGTAAGCAATTTCGTTTCGTATGAACTCAAGAGCTGAGTTTCGTACAGCGAATAAATGTTACCTTTAAATCATCATCATCATAATGAAGAGTCCACATCGACCCACTGTTCGGCATAGGCCCATCTCTATAACAACAATCGTCAAACACGGTCCTGTGCATTTAAATCAGACAACGAGGACTTACCTTCATCATTATTGACCGAGCGAGCAAAGCGTCTCCGTTTCAGGATTGGGCAAAAATGCTTTCGTATGTCCGGATGTTATCCTCTACAGGCCGCATTTCTCAACTGATTCTCGTGAATTTTTGTGAGCAGGTTCGATAATTAAATATATATTTTTATAGGTTCAGTTTTTGGAAAATTTTCAAAATGGCGGGGATGTGGGGGTTCAAAAATTTTGAAAAACCGCTACAGTCCAAACAGCTTGACGGATTTTGACAAATGAGATATCATTGGATTGCCATGATGACTGCACACACACACACACACACAACACAGGGGTTGTTTTTAGTCCGTGTACCATACGAGCTGATGCCCGCTCAATATGTGGGGACCCGGACATAGCAGGGAGGTGTGACTCCCGGGCACGGGTAATTCCATTTTTTCCCCTCCAACAAAAAAATGAAGGTTTCGCTGGCTTTGTAGAAGCCGTGAGAGTTCAGAGGCTATATACTTTTAATGAAAAGTAAATAGGTATCTATGTACGAAACCAGTGCCTTCATTAGTTTGTATGTGTTATTAAAAGAAACAGTGAGGTCTACAGCTCACAGGGCCACTAGTTACCTAGGGAACTAATATTATTCGTAATATTTTTAGAAATCAATGGATTTCTAAAAATATTACATATTTTTACATTTACATAATATACAATGAGTTATGCCCAAACTCAATGGAGTTTGGGCATAACTCATTCAGTTTCTATAAATATCTATACAAATGTTATATAGAATTATACATATCTTAATTATAGTAAGTACATTTCGACTTCCAATAGTAGCAAATTTTGCATTTTATCGCGTCTATCGGCTTTACTAATAAAAAAACACTGTTTAACTTATATAGTGTTTTGTCTTTTTCATACGTCGAGTAAATCTCAAATGGCAAGACAAAACACTGTATAAGTTACACAGTGAATAACTTCTTTTATCTACTCACGTATCATAAACCCTCTTTACTGCGTCCAAAAACCGCGCGTTGCGATCAGCATAATGTTAAACTACTTTGTAAAAACTCATGTCTTATCTGAATATTGAACATTATGATCATAATGTATAAATTTTCTACATATTATGAAATTCAAATTTCGAACGCCGACGCCCGCCTGCGTGCCGCCCCTACTTTATCTGTAAAGTTGGTACTATAGAACAAGCTAAACGACTGCAGAGCCACAATGCCGGTCAAACATGCGGTTCCTAAACACATCAAAGAGAGCTTATGATATGTGTGTAGATAAACTAGTGTATGTATCTGTACATAATTTTAGGCATTATCTATCAGTCACATAAACTACTATCATTAGTCAGGCAGTATATGTTTAATCTTCTTCTTCTTTTAATATGGCGTGCTAACCTCTTTGGAGGTAAATTTTGTCAGTGACAATTGTATTTGAAAGATAACAATTTGGTCAGGTTCTCTATCAAGAACCTGGAAATTGACGTCTTGAGATGAATTTATTGCTCCTTAGCACTACCCGGGAGGACGTGAAGGGCTGTAGGTATCAAGTTTTCCAAGGTTTCCTTCGCACGTGAACAACTGCCTCACATGTTTCATTTTTGTTAGAGTGAGTCGCGAATTTTGACATTTACAGGATCTGTAGCCAGTTGATCTGAAAAAATGCACCAATTCCTTAGAGTAAGTAATTTATCTTACGTACATTTTGTATGGACGTTCTAACGGTGATGGAAAACATCGTGAGGAAACCTTCACTACTCCATAGCTGCGGCAATGGGCTAGCCCCCTGTCACGCATAATGAAGTAATAAGTAACTGGCTAAAAGTGGGCACAATTGTGCCTCTGCCAATTGCGAAAACCTAGACGCGATAAACGCGAGTCGCGCGTGTCATGCTACGGCTGCAGGACATTAAGCAGAGAACTGAGAGCTATACTGCACCTGTTCATTTATAACATAAAGCTGGTGGTATGAGCTTTTGTACCGGGTGTCACAGATACGTAGTCATTTTTAGGATTCCGTAGAGAAACAAGGATCTCTTATGGTTTCGTCAAGTCTGTCTGTCCGTCTGTCCGTCCGACCGTCCGTATGTCAAAGCAACTTTATTCCGAAACTATTAGAACTTCACAGTAGGAACTCGGTATGTAGAGGTATTCTTTGAACCGCTTTACAATTTTTATTACAAAAAATTCAAAAAACAATAATTTAAGGGTGGCTCACCCTCCGCTCACCTCCGCTGTCCGTCTGTCCGTCTGTCACCGGGCTCTACCGGATCGACCGAAATAGGTAGAGAGCTGAAATTTTCACAGAGGGTGTATTTCCGCTCATGGAACTGAAACCAATATTTTTTTTTCATCAAACCTATTTGTGAGGTGTGTCTATAGATAGTACTTCAAAAATGACACTGAGGTTTCTGAAACTATTTTTCCTCTAAGTAAAAATGTAAAAATGTGTGTGTACACCCTCTAACTTTTAAAATCAGAGACTGAAGAATCTACAAAAAATGCGTATCTCAACAAACACTTTTAACGAAAATTAGTTTGACCAACATAAATTTGGCAGTTTTAAGATATAAAACATTTATTAAAAACCATAAATATATTTAATTATTTATTTATTTACTGATTACTGATTACAGAGTTTACAGCACATAACATAACTTTGTCATTCATACAAACACTATGAAAAACGAAGTAGTTATTTGCTGATGAAGAATGATAGTGATATGATATGATAGTGATTTGGTTAATTGTATCAGGTGTATGTGAAGTGAGTACCTTCCTAATTATTATTTTTGGCTTATATTCTACATTTACTACGCAACCCTAAATGTGCGAGGCCGACACGCACTTGGTCGGTTATTTTCCTGAAATACCATTTTGTTGTTTTAAAACAAAAATACCATTTTGTTGTTTTAAAACAAAAATACCATTTTGTTGTTTTAAAACAAAAATACCATTTTGTTGTTTTAAAACAACACAATACCTATTGTTAGGGACAAAATTACTATCTATGAATGTACCACACAATTATCTATTGTGAAATAAAGTTAGAATCGAATAAATCGAGTACTTTCACGAAACTTTCCCTTCAGTTCCACTATTCTTCCACCATCTATTTCAGACTCATAAGACATAAATCGATCTATGTGACTTGAACCCCGAAAGGTACCATAAAATTACTTTTATGGGGACTCGTATAACATTACAACAACATAACATAGGGTCACGCCTTTTGCCATACGCGGTGGTAGAGGCACAGTTTTAATACCGCCTTATAATGAATACTCCAAATAATAATCATCAGGAGGCATTCTTCGTATCTCCGTAGCTGCAATGGTATTCACCGTAAGATTGTCAAAATATTTCGTTGATAACCTAACGTTTTTTTCTCGTTAGTTGGTCAACTATCGACATATAGTAAACTGTAGCATACTGCTTACTATATAACGCGTTAGTTGATAAAGTAACGGCTAAAACTGTTAAATAGTAAACTGGTTTAAACTTGAATTGCAAACGAAATACCAGGGCAAACACGGCGGTAGCTTAGGTGAAGACTAGAGGGGGCGAACGCAGCGAAACCCCCGAATAGTCTTCGTGTTAGGTTGACATGTAAGAAAAAAATAAACGTAAATTCTAACCCATGCCGGTCTGGTTTACTATTTTTCGATAGTTGATCAATTCACGTTAGTTTATAAACTAACGGTTTTGACTATCTTACGGTGACATATACATTTTGACCGCTGTCAACTCGACCCCCGCGATGTCCGCAGGAGCCTTGTGTCTATGTCATCACGCAGAAATATTTTAGGGAAGAGCACCGTGGTAGCTTAGGTCAAGACTAAAGGGAGCGAGCTAGGCGAAGCCCCCAAATATTTGGTAGTTCTGAATTAAAATGCTTTTTAGAAGACATGATTCATCAAATTCAACCTTTTTCCAATTTTTTTTTGTAAATGTACTTCTTTTAATTCCTAAAAACACCTATGTTTAATTAGTAGTTGTTATAGCGGCAAAATAAATACACCCTCTATGAAAATTTCAGCTCTCTACCATTTCGGTTGATCCGGTAGAGCCCGGTGACAGACGGGCAGACGGAAAGCGGAGGTTTAGTAATAATAATAAAAAGGATGCCGCAAATTCAGTCAGGGATGCAAGGAGCAACTTATCATCGATGCGGTCGCATCTAAACAAGCTCTCCGTAAAAAAAGAAACATTAACACTATGTTTATTGACTATAAGAAGGCCTTTGAATCTGTACCGCACACATGGCTTATCTACGTATTACAACACTATAAAGTTCACCCCACTATCATCTCATATCTATCAACAACCATGCAGACCTGGAACACTATTCTTAAGTTATATAATGATAACAATACAATACAGACTGACAAAATCATCATTCGCAGAGGAATCTTCCAGGGCGATTCACTGAGTCCCCTCTGGTTTTGCCTGGCACTCAATCCACTATCAAATCTACTCAATAACACAAAAAAGGAGTCCAAATAAAGTTTGATAACACACACCACACATTATCACATTTACTATATATGGACGATATAAAACTTTATGGAAGTAACTTAACAGAAATACATAAACTTGCAGATCTAACACAACAGTTTTCTAATGACATACAGATGGAGTTCGGAATAGATAAGTGCAAAATACAATCAGTTCATAGAGGAAAAGTTGAGAGCAATACATACATATTAGAGAACGGAGATCAAATAGATCCAGTGGATAACAAGATAGGATATAAATACTTAAGTTACTATCAAATGCAACAGATGCATCAAAGAGAGACAAAAAAAAACAATCACACAGAAGTTTAGGAAACGGATACATACCATACTTAAAACACAGTTGAACGCTCGAAATACCGTCAAAGCATTAAACACATACGCCATCCCAATCCTCACATATTCATTCGGTATAATCAACTGGTCCCAATCAGACTTAATAAAACACCAACGCACCATCAACACACTTATGACTAAATACAGAAAACACCATCCACGCTCTTGCATACAAAGACTCACACTACCTAAAATTTAAGGAGGAAGGGGAATAATAGACTTTAAACATACTACACTTAAACTACAAGAGCATCAAGCTCAGATAAATGAAACTATCATCAAACCGCAACAGAAAATCGACATCTGGACACGAAAATCCCTCCAAGGCAGACACCGCTTAGACTTAGCCAACCCTAACGTCGACAAAACTGCGTCGAACGCGTGGCTTAAGAAAGGCGAGCTGTTCCCGGAAACGGAGGGATTTATGTTAGCCATACAGAACCAGGTTATGGATACTCGTAACTACAGAAAACATATCATACACGACCGCACAATGGCAAGCGACATGTGCAGACACTGCCACAATAGTTCAGAAACAATACAGCATATCACAAGAACCTGCAGATCACTCGCACAATCAGATTATAAACACCGCCACGACCAAGTTTCAGCCATCATACACCAACACCTCGCATTCAGATACAAATTGATTGCACAAAAAACAGCCTACTATAAATACACACCTCAAACAGTTTTAGAATCGACAGACTTTAAACTCTACTGGGACAGAACTATAATTACAGACAAAACTATTCATTTCAACAGGCCTGACATAACTCTCCACGATAAACAAAACAAAACAGTATTTCTCATAGATATAGCCATACCAAATACACACAACCTTACCACAACTTTTACAGAAAAGAACACAAAATACACAGATCTTGCCATTGAAATTAAAACACAATGGCATGTACAATCTGTCAAAACCATCCCTATAGTCATCTCATCCACAGGAGTCATCCCATACATTACACAGTAGTCTCAAAACACTAAATATAACCAGATCCACACACATACTTCTTCAAAAAGCAACAATACTAAATACATGTAGAATTGTACGGAAATTCATGGGCAAGGACCGTGATCTTTAGTAGATAAGCACTTGGCGTAAGCCCGTCTATCAGAACCTCTTTATTACAAGAGTGAAATGAAAAATTCATAAAAATATAATAATAATAATAATAATAATAATAAATATTAGAGGAAAAAATTACACAAATCGAATTAGTCCCATAGTAAGCTCAATAAGGCTTGTGTTGTGGGTAATAGACGACGATAGATTTAATAGAGAAAACATCCAAGACTACAAACAACTTCCTGCTCATCACACAAATATTTGCCATCATCGGGATTCGAACCCAGAACCGTCAGCTTTGTAGGCAGGGTCACTATCGGCTAGGCTAAACTGGTCGTCGATAGGGTCCCGTTTGGCATCCTTCGGGTACGGAACCCTAAAGATAGATCAGATTCCTTAATTCTTAATGAATAGTTAGGTCATTCTTTTTAAATACATTGAACCAGCTTGTCATCCTGACATCACCTCAACAGCACTTTATCTTGTCATCGGCTCCTAATTAGGGCGACCATGATCAAGCGACGACGAAGTACGCTTCGAGACTGTAATAAATTACTTGTGCTCATGAATACCGTTCAGGCAGAAGGAGTCATTTTCTGACTAGGACACTTTCGGATTAGGTCACGTTCTGACTAGGTCACTTTCGGATGAGGTCACTTTCTGAGAAAGACATGCCGCTTTACAATCAGTCGCGTATTGATGAATTTGAACAACTAATCAAATAAAAAGTGTATATATTTGTCGCTATATTATATTCAAAACAAACTTTTTACAAGTGTCTGTTCTCCTGGTAAATCCAATGAACTAAACCGAAAACTGTGCGTCTGCCTCCCCCTCTGAAAAAAGGACTGTTGGATATCTATACAAAAAATATGGTATACCAAAAATAATTGTGATTGACTGTACAAAAGCAAGCATGACCTCCTAAGAAAGTGACCTAATCCGATAATCCGTAATGCCCTCCGTAATGCCCTCCGCCTGAACGATAAATATAGGAGTAAGATAGTTGGATATAGATAGAGATAGATAGATAACACTCCCTTATCATCTCTTAAATGGTTGCCCCATTGAGGGTGAGATGAATGACATAAAATGGCCCCGTTGTTGGGACGCAAATCAATAAACAAAATTAGCAATAAATATTGGCCTACTATTTTATTGTCGTTTTATTTTCTCTGTATTTTTGTGAAGATGCGTTTCAGTTATCTTGTCCCTTCGCCTTTAAGTTGGCCGTTGGATACTGTCAAAAAAATGGGGATAAGCAATATTCGGTTCGAGACTCAAATCACAAGTTCCCGCTTTCGAAAAACAGAATAGCCGCTTTGTAGGTAGCTACAACCTCGTCACAATACGAAAAACGTATATAAATACAAATAAATCCTATGAGAATTGAAAACATATTATATGAACATTTAAAGTGTCAGTTAGTTGAGATATTTTTTCCCTTACTTTTGGGTAACAGGTTTTTTTTAAAGCTTGCAACACTTTTATTTTAGCATTTATTATGTCCACCTAAGAGTATTTTTAAGGATCATAGCAAAATTTCATGTAAATATTTATGGCGATGGGCTACCCCTTGTCACCCAAAATGGAGAATTGAATAACTGGCTAAATGTGAGCACAATTGTGCCTCTACCATCCCGTATGGGAAAAGGAATGCGTGAACATAATGTAGGAAACTATCATCAATTCCGATACACTGATATTGTAACCGTACTGTAAGCAGATTTGGTCACCGACATCATTTGGCACTTCTTAGTATTTATTTTTTGTGTATGTTGGTATTTTATTGATACAGCTATTGTGACCGAGCCTGCGAAGCGAGCGAAGGGCTCCATATCTACAAGATAGGAGGCCGATTTTGCTTTCGTCTGTCTCTATGTGTGTCTCAGTTCAGTTCCGGTCTAGGGGCCACAGTTTTCAATCGATCCTCACAAAACTTGACACACTTATTGATTGAATTTAAAGTTTTTTTTGTCCAGCGCTTTTCTCGATTTTCTTTAATTTCTCATTATTTTTTTGTATTTTTTTTTTCTGAAACCTATCGTGTGGGGTTTCAAACTAGAGAGCTTCATGAGCCGGTTCTAAAAATATATACTATTACCTTTTGGCCACCTGTTTTCTAAAAATCCAAGAAACATTTTCAAAACCTACCAAGTTTGGTCTCCTCGAAGTAGGATATAGATTAGTAAAGAGGATCTATACAGACCATGAGAGTGAGTGAAATAGATCAGATAACTATTTTCGTGAAAAGTCAACAGATTGTATTTTAAATCGCAAAATGTAGTTTACAAAGTTATTGGTGCGGATACATTACTCTTGATAAAAATGATAATAATAAATGATTTGAATTGAATTGAATTGATTTTGATTGAATCTAAAATTCTTACCTATAAATTGGTTCACAGTTCCCCCTGTTAGCGAGGTCTACTGCTCACAGGGCCACTAGTTTTTATTTGTTCCCACTCTGATGCTTATGTCATGCGTTTGATCTTACAAAGTATCTGTGATCTTACCAACAGATGAGTATTTATCCCACAAAACGCTTTTGTGATACAAGTAGCTATGGGATTAAATATGGCCAGAAATGCATCTTTAGCCTCAATTCTAGGCTAAAATAGACACCATAAAAATGTAGGATAAATATATGTTATAAAAGGTCTATTTGAGATAAGAATGGACTTTTAAAATTACCGGATATCTGTTAAATTTAATACTTAAAAATATTTTTCGCAATGCATTATTATTCAACTAAATGAACAAGCGCTCGGAGACGAAATCAGTTTCCTATATGAAACTTACACGTATTATATATATATTTAAACTTCCCTCCAAACAATGTCTACTGAAGAATTCTGAGTGGGTGACGTTTCGGACAAAATTTATTCAGACTCATAATAAATATAGACGACCCGAATGGCCAAGTCGGCAGTGACCCTGCCTCGAAGCCAAGGGTCCCGGGTTCGAGTCCCGGTGGGGGGCAAATATTTGTTTGATGAGAACTGATGTTTGTACCCCTGTCATGGTTGTTTATGTATCTAAGTATAAATTTTCTATATAAGTATGCGTATCGTTGATACCCCAAGATACAGGGAATCCTAGTTTGGGGCTAGATCAATGTGTGTCAATAGTGTCAAAGGTATTATATAAATTGAAATGTGTCAATTCGTACAAGTGTCCGAATAAATTGTTTCCGAAATATCAGAAACTCAGACTTAGAGTTCAATAGTACTCAGGCTTAAGCAGCTTAAATGGGAGGTAATGTTTACCTCATTAGGGCCTTGGATGCCAATTATTTGGTAATTTCCAACGTTACGTCACTTTCGAAACGCCCTTCACCAAATTCAACTGTTGTAGAAATACACCTAAAGATAACCAAGCGGACCATTGTATTTTGATTTTACCTTGGTATTTCTATTTGTCGACTGAGCTGGACCATAGTTTGTCATACATACTATAATATATGGACTGCTGCTGGAGCGATTCGCGCGCACTAACTTGCTGACGCACGCGCCGCTCACGCGGGCTATCCGGATTCTGAACTTTATATCTGAGTCTGTTGATGTTTTCGGGGTTGCCCTGTCTGAGTTTACAAGAACAGCACTATTTGTTATTTGTTATATGGAAGATAGGATAAGGTAATATAGGTACTTAGGTAGATTATAAGTAGTCGTGTAGTATTAGTATTTACCGCATTAGGTCTAAGCCTGTAATGGTAGATATTTATGATAAATAAATAAATAAATAAATAATATATAACTGCTGAAGACCTGCACCAGGTTATGAGGCAGCGCGAATTTGAACCTGATGCCATGGAAATAAAACTCAAAACCTATAACGGCAAAATGGTGTCCCTGGACACGTCTAGGTACCCAAGGGTACTTTAAGCCAAGAATAGGGTAAGTAAGGTATATCGCCGTATACCTTACTCATGACTCATAACTCGTGAGTTATGAGTATGAGCGGTGGCCTTAAATGCGCAGTAGTCACATTTGAATACCTGTACATATGCGCAGTAATTCCCGCCAACGTCGCCCAGCGCTCTTAATTCGTGGCGCGAGGTATAGCAGATAGACGTTTCATCACAAATTACTAAAATTAAATTGAAAGATTAACTTACCTTCACCTTAAGGGTATATATTACCCGACTTATCGGAAGAATCGTCGTGATATGCACATTCTCTCCTTCCTCTTCAATATTTTGAGAAATCCCTGCTACCCTGCATATCTTCGTGAACGTTTTGAGTATCTTTTCTCAGGGGATAGACTTCGGAGATCTCACACGGTGTCACTTTTGTCAATTCCTCAGCACAACACTGTTGCTTACGAGCTCTCGTTTAGGTTAAGGGCAATACGTTTGTGGAATGCACTTCCTTGCGCTATAAGGGATTGCAAATTCTTGGTCACTTTCAAGAAAGAATTGAAACAGCATCTCCTCTCTTCCGAATAGTGGGTATCTCATAGTATTTATGTATATCTATTTATTTATTGTATTCTATTTATTTATTTTATAGTAATTACGTAGGGTGTATTGTGATTTATTTGATAGTATATTTATTTTATTTATTTCTTTTAACTCTTAATTGTACACTAGGACTACCTCTCTATATTTTATTTTTCTCTTTTCTTCACAGGTTAGCTGTAAGAAATTTCTTTTTAGAAATAAGCTCACCTTTGCATACTGTTTCTGTTATAATTTCCACTGTGTTTTCTGTGCAATAAAGGATTATTAAGAATATGTTATACGTGAAGGTGTATTTTTGTGATTAGGAAAGTATTCTCTTCTTTCTTTCTTTAAAAAATCCTTCATATTCTTGACCGTTGAAAGTGCGTGTCGTTTGAAGGAATGGAACGGCAAAAAACGGTTTTTTAAAACGGTACATCACACACAACTTTTTGAAATCCTTCGTTTATTAAATTATTCAAACAAGCATGATAGATTAAGTTGACCTCAAGATGCTGCTGGAAGTAGAAGAAAAAAAACAACATTATTTATTTAACCTCTGGCACTCGGAACGAGTTTTCGTATTTCAGGGTGGGCTAAGTTCGGGTTAAGTGAGCTTAAGTTTTAACTACGTCGATTTAGGTTGCTAGTTTCGGGTGCCAATAGCTTTAAGGGTCTAATACACGGCTGCCAGCAACGGGTGCTAGCAAAGGATTACAACAGCGTAGTCGTTGCTTCCAGCCAAATTTTGGCAGGGACGCATGCGCAAGCTGACAACAGCTTAGTTTAATGGAAGCAGTGTCGTCGCTTGCTGTCAACCACGCGAATAACTGTTGTGCTCCTGCACGCGTTGCTCTTCGCACAAAATGGCTCGAAAGAATAAGGATCTTGCCCTGCCTTTGGGACTTATCATCAGAATCATACTTAAACTCTACTCAGAAAAAAACAATGCATGTGATTTTTTACATATGCCATGCGCCCATGCCATCGTGGGATATTTTATAAACGCCATTTTGTACTATATATGCCATGACATCATTGTAGTGAATGTACGGTACGCGAGCGTAATACATCCTCTCTGCGCAACCATCGTTCAAACTGAAGCTTAGTGGAAGCTTGACAGTGTTGTTATTATAAAATTTTGAATTGCCGTAAAAAAAACAGAAAATTGCCCTATTATTATATTTATTTTATGGTATATGTTAATGTTTATTATATTAATTGCCGTATTTCATAACAACGGTAGTGAAAAGCCTGCCGTATAATCTGAAAAAAAAAACATGGAATGCCGTATATTACGGCTATTGCCGTATCAATAACAACACAGCTTAGTGGAAGCTTGGTGATGATGAAGGCAGCTTGGTCTCGCTGGAAACCGTGTTGCCAGACTCGCTCCTCCAAAGTCATCTTTACGGGAAGCTGTTGCTGGCAGCCGTTTATTAGATCATTCAGAATTCAAATAGCAAAGTAACATACTATACTATTTGATGAATTTCACTCTTTCAGAGGCTAAAATATTTCATTCAGTCATGTGACGTGTTAGTGACTGGCAGTGGTAAATTCGTTGCATATTTATTTATGTGGGATCTATTGGTCTTGCAGCTATGTCTACTATAACTATGTCTATATATAACAGGGAATAACTGTGGGAAGGATAGTCGCTTCCAATAGCTATTACTAAGTTGGAAAATAAACCTGCATTGTAAAGAAAATAACGAATATAGACGTAGTAGATGGACCACAGGAACCTATAAATTTGTCCTTAATTCTAACCACAGTATACGATGACCGCGACACGGTACAAAGTTAGCCAGTGGAACTCTGTGGAACATAAGTAAGTAGTACAGCGACTGACGAGTATAGAGTCGGACGCGTTTACCGCGCTACAACATTACGGACTCGCCCAATCGTCTCGCGAAGAAAAAATAAGAATTCCAAATTCAAATGTTTTTGTTTCTTCTGGTGAAATATTTAAATTTAGTGTGCAGTTAATTGGTGAAAACAGTTTTACGACTGAAATTAATCATTCGTATTTTGAATAACGTGTTTTTCGGAATAAAAGTTGTGGATATTGGAAAACAGTTTGAGAACTTAAAGAAGGTGCGTACATAATCATTTTGTAATAAATGCGTTGCCGTTGTGGCTCGGCCTACCATGCGAGAGGTCCAGGGTTCGATCCCCAGCTGGGGAAAAAGAAAAAAAAAACAGAACTTGGATGTTTATATTGTTGTGTTTGTGTGTGACGTCGCTGTTTCTGGTTCCCACGACACAGGGTATCCTAGTGTGGGGCCAGAAGCAATGTATGTGCCTGTATGTAAATGTTTATGTTTAAATGATCTTTTCATTTAATCGCTGCTAAGTAAGCTAGATTTTAAATTGTATTATATGAATCGTTTGTGTATGTACACTTTTCGAAATCTCAGAAACATTTTAATTTTTACAGCACAGCGACCACTACGATATTTTCTATTTTGTAAGGAAGGACAATAATTTATTATCACATTGTATTAAAACAATTAAAAACTAAGGATGAACAATACAGGTGTTTACTTAATTTAGACTGATATCCTGACCCTAAATGAAATTAATCAGTGCCTGTTCCATCTCGAAAAGGAATTGAGGAATAGGCCGGCTATGTTACCGTTAAAAAAAGAATTACTTACACAGTCGTCTTTAACTCTTTACAAAGCCTTTTCAGTGATGTAATCAATGCAGGGCCTAACATAAATCTTAGTTGTACGTAATTAGAAACTAATTGTGCTTTCAATACCTTTCATCACCCGACTCACATATCAAACACAACAAAACATCGTAACCAATAATGTTTATTTAATTCCGACATGTTACGTCTGATGAATTCATTAAAAATCTCGAGTGATTAAAAATCGTAAAAGGGCTCCGATTTACAACCGCTCGATTAACTTGTAGATATCGATTATGTGGTTGTCTTCTCTTTCAACTGCAATCAGAAGAACGTGATTACCCAATTTTTTTTATTTAAGGGTTTGAATCGGTACTTTTAACCGAAACTTTGAACTTGCCGCTAAGGGCGTCGCCTATTCTATTTAATAACACGTTGGTTCTTTTAATTGCTTAATTCAGTTGCGAGTTTAGATTATAAAACTCACTGAGTTATCGATTTGACGCCGTACCGAGTGATAAACTGACACACACGCCGAAAAGCTGCTATCGACTTGAAAGTCAAATACGGGCCGCAATCATGACATTATTCAAATAGTTGAGAAACTCTGAATTCGAAGTAGAATTTTCTTGAATCATTGAAAAGGTCACACGTTTGAAAAAAATGGCGTAACAAATAAAATAACTATGTTTTCTTGGTTCGACATGTATTCCACTTGAATACCGAATGTTAGTTAACTTGACTTCTGATTATGGATTATGTCCATGTTACAAAAAAAAACACAGCTTATCCTCAAAACAAAAATCCCATAATTTTTTGACTATAAACAAAATGTATAGGATTCGACGTTTGTTTTGAAGTTAAACAATGTGCAACATTATTTGTAGTAATACCGTGTATGTTTAACCTATTTTTAATAGTCCGGTTTACTTGGGTATTTATCTGCAAGGTAAAACAATTTTCTAACAAGGACAGTATAACAATAGCATAAAATAAAGTCATCATGGGCAATAACGCCACATACTCGTACTCTCAAATTAAAGTCCCTGGCATCATCATAAGCTGTGACGATAATAATGATAGAACCTAACGTCGCAGAGCTAATGATGAGACAAGGTAGGTATGTATAGATCACTCTACGGCTCGGAAATGTGGCAAAAGATGGCCAGTAATGGGGCCACAAAACAATGAATAGTTAACCAGGACAACAAAACCATTTCTAGTCTGTTCAACAGGCCAATATATGGATAGTCTCACTATCCAGCCTCTACAACAATGTACTATTGTTCAAAATAAAAAAAAATGTAGCCATTAATGTCCCTACTTAACCTCCCCACCGAGGGGACAGGGATTTACCCGGGTACTTACGATTGGCCATTTATTTATTGACTAAACTATACGAAATCAAAATGGACTCAGACAAAATAATCGTTTAACGATAATAATTTTACGTTCCCAACCCTCTTATGTACTTCTAAACAAAACGTAAAGTCGTAAAAGCATAAATTATTTGGTCTCATAGGGGTTTCTATCAATTGAAACTGAAGAACTTTTAATTTTCTTTTGGAAGTTGCAATGCAATGTTTAAGCCAAGCTCTGCATACAAAACATATTTTGATTGAAATAATTATAAATTAATAAATACATTTATAAAAATAAATAATAAATGCATTTTTTGTAGTTTATGAACCGCTGTCGAAGTGTTGTTTATGGCGGACTTCAAATAGTGCCCTACTCTATAATTTACCGTGAATGAAGGAATTACACAGAACACTGACTGTAAAGGAGAATTTAAACAACTATGTAGTGCATGCAACAGCAAGTTCCCTTCCCACGATATAAATGGGGTAATGTTGCTATTATTATTATGTACCTTGATTTGCAGAAGTTATACAATGTCTGTATGTTTTAATTGTAAATAAACTACCTTTAAACCGGATACCATCCGATTGTCCGTCTTATAGCACATATTTGGTTAACAGTTAATAATTTATTGTAAAACGAAGTGTATCACATTCTCACTTTCATGACAGGCAAGTTAGGACTAGTTCGTATCATTTATTAATTCTAACGTGTTGTTAGACAGCAACGCGTTAGAATAAGTAAATGTTACGAGGTTTCTTGGAATAATCATTGATAGCAAATTGCAATGGGGACCCCACTTATATAAATTAGCTGGTAAGTATAGTTCTGTGGCTTCGCTTTTAGGAACATCAGACAAAACACGGATGTGGCTACATCTAGGCTAGTCTATTTTAAATACTTTCATAGTGTAATGTCCTATAGTATCTTATTGTGGGGGAAAGGAGCGGATATTCAAATTATTTTTATATCAGAGAAAATATCTGATGTAAAATGACGTAAAAACGACTTTTTCTAAAAAGGATATTACGATAATCAAGATTACATAAGTTTTTAATTATTTATTCCTGCGTATTATTTATAATAATTAATATTGTAATTTATAAAACACAACCAAGTTTTAAAAGATATCTAAAAATCAATCTGTGGGAGCGTTTCTTCGGACTTCTGTTATTTCAATGTAGCGAAGAGGCATAGACGTTTACTAAGTAGGTATATGTAAATATTTACATTAATAAAGAAAAATTGACTTTGACTTTGCAAAGAAAGTGGCAGAGCTAGGCAATGATAACGGTAAATATTTAACACTCAATAAAATTGCCCAAAATTAATTCATAATTCATAATTCTATATTGGACACAGTTATTTGAAAAGATACATTAAGAGAAAACATATGTACAAAGGCGAACTTATCTCTAAAAAGAGATTTCTTCCAGCAAACCAAGGCATGACTGGAATATTTATCAAGAAAGGGTAGGCAGTCCACAATATCTAAACTATAATAAAATACATATAAATAAATTAAATATCTCTAAAATACGGCAAATAAACCACATAACTACTCGTATATACCAAACTACTAAATAGGTACCAATAGCTACATAAACCTGTTAATATAGTTTACATATAATAATTATGTTACAAGCTCTTTTATCCGAAAGCGAAAAGACTGGGAAAGAAATAACACTCAAGTGGCGTCTTTTCTAATCAAGGTTGGCATTTAGCAAGTTAAATACAATTGGCTTCCGTACTTGGGACAAGCGTTGAAGTTAATGGTGCCTCGGGGAATGGTCAGCAAAAACGAACTAAGGTCGTAATGACCAGAAGAAATGGATTATTCCGGGTAGGGAGAGAGTAAAATATAAAGGTCGATACTAATCAGGGCGTAGGCAGAAGGAGGGCACCAAATAACAGGCTAAGTAGGCATTTAAGAGGTGTTAATAAACTGACTCCTCTTGTCAGTTTATTAACACTCTCAAATGCCTACTCAAGCTCTCAAACATGTCAAAACAGTACACAATGATGTCAAATTATCCAATAATTTTTCACGGTGCTGTCAATACGATAGACTTGTACCTTGTATCATTGATTGACAGTGTGTATCTAATTGTGGAGATTATTTGGAAGGACTTTCTACTTGATTGTACGTCCAGCTTTAAGTTATTTTATTTTATTGAATTCCTCTCGTGTGCATATTTAATCTAGAAACGTGTAGCGTTAATCTTTTCACTTTCCCCACCATCCTAATAATATTCAACTAGGTAATATCTGGTGGGGAAATAGTTAAAAACGGTTAAAATAGTTATTTGTGTCACAAGGGAGCAAAATGATGTATTTACGGCGAGGGCGGTACATTGAATCTAGAGTGAAGGGAAGGGTTCTACGATAGAATCCTGAGCGTAGCGAGGGATTCTAAGAAATTTTATTTAGAATCCTGAGCGTAACGAAGGATTCAAGCGTTAACGCCCATGACGAAAATATTTTTGCCCCTGAGTGACACATACAACTTTTCACACCGACTATGAGGAAAATTTAACTTAAATGCTCTAAAGAATTAAATAACTATACTTTGAATTATACTTTCACCACTTTTACAGTTTTTAGTAATCGAACAACGTAAACAAAACATTTTTTAAAAATGGTGGATTGTGAAGGATTAGGGAAAGGTCACAGATAAAATATTCCTGTGTACTTTTACTAATGTGTAAAAATAATCGAATCGAATATTACAATGGTTTCGGATATCAATATTCATTATATCACAAAAACAGTCATCGATAGTTTTGATTTCAGTAAAACATTTAATATATTGTGACATTTTTTAAAATATTACGAAACATTCATAAATTTTCATATAACGTTGTTAAAGTTAAAACTTGAAACATGTTCGTTTTCAATCGACTACGACGAAATTACAATCGATTATTTTATTAAGATCTGTGTTCAATTGGCACATTGCGTAAATGCTACATGCCAATGAATAAATTAAAAAAGTAGCTTGAACAGAAAAGTAGCATTTTGCTCCCTCTCGTCGTAGAGCAAAACTTACTTTTCCGAATGGAAGGTGTGAAAAAATACATAAACCCCAGAGTTCATCATTGACTCAGCCATGACGGAAACAACTGGTGAAACTGATTCATCTTATATCAATTTGTCAGTTACCTTGTTGTGGTATCAATTCTAGGAAGATTTTTTAATATTAGAATAGTGGAAATAGTAATAGAATAAAATGATGAACCGGTGCGTACGTATAGTGATGAATATATAAAATAATAATAATTGTATAAAATAAAATAATATGAGCTCCGTGGTCTAATGGGTTTCACGCTTGCTTCTCACACAGGAGATGCAGGTTCGATTCCTGACCATGTACCAACGAGATAATTAATTTATCTTAAGTACATTATACGGACGTTTTAACGGTGATGGAAAATATCGTAAGGAAACCTTCATTACTCCATAGCTGCGGCAATGGGCTAGGCCCCTGTCACGCAAAATGGAGTATTGAATAACTGACTCAACTGTGCCTCTGCCACCCCGTATGGGAAAAGTCGTGACGCTGTGTTATGTTAATAATAATTGTAGCCCGTTAATTTCTCCACCGAGGGGCTCACCCCTTTACCCGGATACGAGTAAGATGAAGCCATACTCCACCACGCTGGCTCAGTGCGGGTTGATGGAGGGGTTTTACGACCACTACCACGTAGCGGTAGTAGCCGAGACCTACAACGTAACGTGCCATCCGCAACACTGAACGTCCGATAATGTACTTAAGATAAATTAATTATCTCATTGGTACATGGTCAGGAATCGAACCTGCATCTCCTGTGTGAGAAGCAAGCGTGAAACCATTAGACAACGGAGCTCTTATAGTAGTTTATCTACACACGTATCATAAACCTTCTTTACTGCGTTCAAAAACCGCACGTTACGATCAGCATTATGTTAAACTACTTGGTAAAAACTCGTTTCGTATCTGGAAAACTACACATTATGGTCATTATGTGTAGTTTTTCTACATATAATGACATTCAAATTTCGAACGCCGCGCCCGCCTGCGTGCCGTCCCTAGTTTGTCTGTGAAGACTGACATTCAAATTTCGAACGCCGACGCCCGTCTGCGTGAAGTTGGTACTAAAGAACAAGCTAAACAATTGCAGAACCACAATGCCGGTCAAACATGCGGTTCCTGGACACATCAAAGAGAGCTTATGATACGTGTGTAGATAAACTAGTGTATGTAACTGTACATAATTAGGCATTATGCAGCAGTCACATAAACTACTATTATGTGACTGCTACTTAATGGAGGGCATGAATACTCGAGATCACTCGAGAGTATTAATGCATAATTATGTACAGTTACATACACTAGTTTATCTACACACATATCATAAGCTCTCTTTGATGTGTTCAGGAACCGCATGTTTGACCGGCATTGTGACTCTGCAGTTGTTTAGCTTGTTCTGTAGTACCAACTTCACAGACAAATTAAGGGCGACACGCAGTCGGGCGTCGGCGTTCAAAATTTGAATGTCATAATATGTAGAAAAACTACACATGATAGTCATAATGTGTAATTTTTCAGATAAGAAATGTGTTTTTACCAAGTAGTTTAACATTATGCTGATCGTAACGTGCGGTTTTTGTACGCAGTAAAGAGGGTTTATAATACGTGTGTAGATAAAAATATTTATACCCTACTTAAAATGGCAAAAATAGTTAAATTGGGCTGTCTTCGAAGTTATAAATTTATTTAAATCGATTCATAGAATTGATGCTTCGAGTATTATGAATTAATCGCTAACACCAGCACCAAATCAATTATATTCCGACATGGTGATGGTGACTAAATTGTTAGCTATGTTTCGGTTTAAAAAAATGCCAGTCAAGATCCGTGATGAGGTCACAGCACACGTTGGGGGCATCATAGGGGGCAATGAACACATTGTACCATAACAACCTAAGGCTGCTTGATCAGAGTCTAAGGCTTATTATATCTTAAAAATTGAATCACGTTAATCAGTCAGGTATCCGAGACGATTTTGCGTAAATTCAGATCCAGACAGAATTGAATCAGCACCTAGCTTGAATTTGCCTGACAGACTTAAACCTTAAAAAGGCATAAGATAAATAAATTTTCATTGGTTTTAGAGTTTATAACCAAGCCATAAGGTTGAAAATATGGTGGCGATATAGTGGACAGAGCCTTACAAAGGGAAGCTAATTTGTGGACCGCGCGCTTCTCACTTTTCCGACAAATGTAGAAGAAAATTATGGAAGCACAAAACTAAAATAAAATAAAACGGTCAAGTGCGAGTCTAAATCGCGCACGAAGGGTTCCGTACCACCGTTCAATGGAAGCGATGGTGTGGAGTGAATAGTTTGGATTTTACACAGCAAAATATTGTTTACAAAGTTATTGGTGCGGTTACTTTCACACTCCATGTACGTAACCAGGTGCATCCATAAGTTTGTATGTGGTATTGAAAGAATTGTTGTATGGGAGCCCCCTTAAATATTTCTTTTATCCTGTTTTTTAGTATTTGTTGTAATAGCGGCAACATAAATACATCATCTGTGAAAATTTCAACTGTCTAACTATCACGGTTCGTGAGATACAGCCTGGTGACAGACGGACGGACGGACAGCGGAGTCTTAGTAATAGGGTCCCGTTTGGAACCCTTCGGGTACGGAACCCTGAAAATGACAAACCAAATGAAACTAAATTGAAATAAAAGCGAAAAAAATAAAAAAAAATAAAAGGTCATCTCTGGACTTTCGTTCAATTCTGTGTTAAAAGGAAAAAAAAACCTATCCTGCCTAAAAATCTAAAATATGCTTTGGTGGCTTTCATTTGTTTTCTAACATTCTTAGGCACACAGGGTGACTCTTAATTGCCTGAAAGAGCATGTAAAATTTTAGTATGGTATTAGCCATCTTGAAAAAGTCAGAAATTCTTCGCCACACATGAATTTAATGCCAAAACCATTTAATTTTCACAATAAAATTGCAATAATACCTACAAGTGGTGTCAAAAATTAGCCGAAATATCTCTGAAAGTATACATTTAATAGCAATTTGACAGTCAATAATTTGTGTTTTTAATGCTGTTAACTTTCCCTTGACATCAGTTTCGTGAGTGGCGACATAATTATTTCTGACTTTTTCAAGAAGGTGGACGGTAGGAATGCCAATAAGGTTACATGCTCTTGGAGTAAATATAGGCAGGTTAGGTAGATATACCTATAGAACAACAATTCCCAATTCTTAGTTATAAGTTAATTTTGACTTTTTAATTTGTATTATATTCATTGTATTGTAATTAAGTTGTTGGCGAAGCTCTAGGCGATTACTTGACATTTTTATAAATATTTATTTATCTGTAATTATGACCGAAGAAATAGCCATTAAATTCTTTTTGAATCAACAATTCCTTAGAAACACATGGTTCGGAACCAATGAAAGTCATTTGGCTTCTTTGAAGATTAATCTAAGAAGATAGACCCGCGTGTTAATTAGGTAAGTAACTCAAAAAATTACTTGTTGGCTGGCTATGGCCAACATCATCATCTTATTTTTTTTTCTTTATGTGTTTATCCTTAACATCCCCTACGGTCGGCATACATATGTGTTTACGTCGCGTGTCCAGTGCTATATCCCCAAGTTAGCTGACCTTTGTTTAAATTCAATTGGCTTCCATAAATATACAAAAGGCTCCACAATGTTCGTAAGGCAGATTAATATTTGTCTTGCGGTTTATTTATTTGCATTGGATATTTAATTAACTTCATTCTGCAAACACGTTAATTAGCCAATCAAGGTTGATCAAACATCTGAAACGTTTCTCGAAAAATTTCGTTGACAGCATTACAGATGTACCGGTTGATGAGGACATGGTAATGATCAAACTAACAAATAAATACATAACTGCTATCAGCAGTTTCGTATTTATTTGATTATTGATGATGTCAATATTGGGATATGGTTAATCCCCCGATCCCAAATAGAAATAGGTTAGCACTACCATTATTTAGACTAAGTAAAGTAGGCACATCATTCATGGGGCACTGTATTCGCTTCTACAATAAAATACCACAGGAATCATTGATCCTTCCTGAAAAGAGGTTTAAAAACTATGTTAAAAATAAGCTGTTAAGAAAGTCCTATTTATAGTATTAAGGAATACTTAGATGACAAAACTGCATGTTCCATATCATCTCAGCGCACAGAAATTCGACGAGGGGCGATGGATCAAGTCTATCACTCGCCGGTGAATTTCCTTAGACCGAAATCATTACCTGTTGTAAAGTCACTTTTTTTAAAAGCAGATACCTTCTTTTTAAGAAAGTGACTTTATAACAGGTACAGGCTCCCCCATACGGGGTAGTTTCTTGCCGTTTCTTCTTTTAACCCCGAGGCCCACCTTCCGAAACGGTGTAGCCTTTTTTTTATATAAAAAAAAATTGCTTGTAGTTATAAGTAAGTATAATTTTGACGTTGAATAAGATAATTTATTTATTTATATTCAATAAAAAAAATATTCTGATTCTGATTTTGATTCCCTTCCCAAGAAAATATTCGAATGGAAATTATTTATAAGTAAATAGTGATCATCATCATCTCGTCCTGTCACTCCTCAACAGGGTTATAGAAGGCCCTCAGCACAGATCAGTGTGAGGACATAATTAAAGATAGGTAAGTAAATGCGTGTGCTGGAACCGGTGAGACCTTTGCCCAGCTGTGGGACTCCGCATAGGCAAAAAGAAAGTAAATGTGAAAATGTGTGTAGAGTAAGAGTAACAGTAGGTATAAGTCATTTTACACTCAAAAACAAAACAATCAAAGCGTCACGTCAGTTGTTCAATACTCATTTTTGCGTGTCTGGGGGCTAGCCTATGGAGATTGAAGGTGTCCTCTCCTCTTGAATGTTGGCTTTCTGTCTGACGCATAGGGATGATTTTCAAATGTACTCAAGAAAAATCCCAAGCAACAAAAAGTGGTGCTATAAAAGGTCTTAGAACGTTTTAGAAAACACTGAACTTGGTCCTATAACGTCCCTAAGAACGTCATAGTTGTTCGAAAGTGGCGAAATTATATCACTGTTTAGTACTATAAACTTATCAGCAAAACAGAGTTCTTGAACGCTTTTATAGAACACAAGGTCACCGCCATCACTGTTACGAAACGTTTCCACAGCGTTGTAGCACTATCAGGTTAAATTATAGGACTGCTTTTCGGGTTGGGATGTGCTCAAGAAAGGATCCTGGCTCAGAATTAATTTCAGAATTTAATTCGGAACTCAGCTGATTTGGGGTTTATTGGGAATGGGAGCAGCGAAAAACGTGTGTACTGTATGACGATCATATATTGAAAATGAAACATTGAGTGAATCATCTTTATGAGTGGTAAATGAATGAACATTTTAATAGATGAGTGAATGGAATTTTGTATTCCAATAGTCCCCCTCAAAATTTCTACTGTTATATAATTCAAATAAGTATTAATTACTTATTTATCAATTGAGTACTCACATAATTTTAAGTTTGATTACATGTAAGTATCTCAAATTATGTTTTGGTTACATAATTTTTAGTATTTACACAATGTGTATTATAATTTCAGTAGACATTTAAACTATAATAAGTTTAATTTTGATCTTAATTGGAGGAATTTTTCTGATGGTACCATTTTCGTGAAGATGTCAGCCAGTTGATTTCCTGAGGAAACGTATTCTAACTTTATTACTTTGTTAGTAATTTGTTCACGTGTGAAATGGTATTTAATGTCTATATGTTTTGATCTTTTATGGTTTGTGGGGTTATTTGCAATACATATACAGCTATTGTTATCTTCATATATTGGAATGGGCTGTGGTATTTGGATTGCAATACTATTTAACAAAGATCTTATCCACATTGCTTCTCTCACAGCTTCGAATAGGGCCATATACTCAGCTTCCGTTGAGGAGGCGGCAACTGTGCTTTGTTTGCGAGTATTCCATGATATGGAACAGTTATCAAACACTTGGAATATGTAACCTGTTGTGCTTTTACGATCATTTTCGTCGCCTGCCCAATCGGAATCTGCATACCCATGAAGTAATTGCTGATAATCGCACTTCTTATAGGTCAACTTTAAATTAAGAGTTCCTTTAATATATCTTAAAAGATGTTTTAAGCATTTCCACAATTCCGTATTATTCTTGCTTTGGTACCTACTCAGAATACAGATTGCTGAGCAAATATCTGGCCGTGTGCAAAGCATGGCATACATGAGGCAGCCTATAACGTTTTTGCAAGGTGCACCATAGTTTGTATCGGAGTTCAGGGCCAGATGGTCCAATTTTGATGGGGATGGTGACTTTGATGGATTACAGTCACTCATGGCAAACTTGCTTAAAACATTATTTAAGTAAACTGACTGATCTAAAGTGATTGTATCATCAATTCTAATTACTCTTATGCCTAAGAATAATTTTATTTCATTTAAGTCAGTCATGTCAAACATCTTCATTAAACATTCTTTATACATTTTTAAAATATGAGTTTGCTTTGTACATAAAATCAAATTATCAACGTAAAGTACAATATATACATTATTGTCAGTGCAATTTTTATCAAGAATGTATAAACATGGATCTACTCCTGAATTTTTAAAACCAAGTTCCTTGAGAACGTGATCAAAACGTTTGAACCAGCATCTAGAAGATTGTTTTAAGCCGTACAATGTTTTAGTTAACTTGCAAACCTGGTTCGGTTTTGTAGAAACACCCTCAGGCACCTCCATGTAAATATCATTTTCAAGTACTCCATTTAAAAATGCAGTCTTTACATCTAAGTGATGTACTTGCAAATCATACTGATTTGCGAATGCTAACATGAATCTGAATGTAGATATACGCGCCACTGGTGCGAACGTTTCGTCAAAATCTTGAAGATATTTTTGCGTAAAACCGCGAGCTACAAGACGTGCCTTATAACGGGTTGGTTCTCCCAACTCATTATTTTTAATCGTAAAGATCCATTTACAATCCACTATATTCACATGTTTGGGTCTTTCTACAAGAACCCATGTTTGATTTTTATGTAAAGATTCTATTTCACTCTCTACAGCTTTAAACCACTTATCGCTATCGTCCCTGTTTGAAATATCACCATAAGTGCTTGGTAGCGACTGAACAGTAGTTAATGATAAGTAGCACAAATCTGTATCACACATTTCTTTATAATTTATTGACGGCAGTTGTTGAATTCTTTCACTTCGCCTTATTTTGTTTGACGAATTTTCGGCATCCGATTGATCATCGGGTAGACTCTCGTGTTTCGTGCCTGTTGACTTATTATCACCGTTAGGCATATCAACTTCGGCGGGCATTTGTTTACTTTGGTTTGTCGGCCTGGAATGAACAAAGCTCAATTCGTCGAATATGACATCACGGGCTACAAAGGATTGGTTATTTTGAACATTGAACAGCTTATAACCATTATTATCGTATCCGATTAGTATTGCTTTAAACGATTTATTCTCAAACTTTGTTTTTCTCGTTTTATCATGGACATAGGCTGTTGCACCAAATATTCTTAGATGTCTTATTTTAGGTTTTTTATTATGCCACATTTCGTATGGTGTTTTGTTGTTGGTCAGAGCTTTAGTAGGGAGTCTATTTATTAGGTAGGTAGATGTTAATATTGCTTCCCCCCAAAAAGACTTTACTAATTTCGTATTTGCAATCATGGTTCTAGCCATTTCGGTAAGCGTGCGATTCATTCGCTCTGACACACGATTTTGCTGTGGTGTATATGGTACCGTTAGATGGTACGTGATACCCTTGGAAACACAAAACTCTTTAAAATCATTTGAAAGATATTCTCTACCGTTATCGCAATACAGATTTGTGACTTTCGTATTGAATAGATTTTCACTCTTAGCAACAAAATCTTTAAAACATTTAAGCACTTCCGATTTTGCATTCATTAAGTACGTCACTGTATAATGAGTGTAGTCGTCAATAAAACTAACGAAATAGTTTTTGTCATCAACGGTGCTAGGCGTTATCGGACCACACACATCTGAGTGTATAATGTGAAGGGGCCGATTCAAGTGCTTTTTCTCTTTAGTTTTTTGCAAACGGGAGACGGGATTGTTTACCAAGAATACAAGGTTCACAAATGGTATTGCTGGGATTTATCTCATTTATCAATGAGTGGTCGCTTTCATCTATTGTACCCTTTAGTATTTGAAACTTTTGTTTGTTGACATGTCCAAGTCGTCTGTGCCACAAATTATAAGCGTCAGCGGAATCATGGGTCAAGTGAACATCGTGTCGATTTACTCGAAAATTTAGTCTGAACAGGTTATTACTGTTGACCCCAGTCATAATGCATTTGTCCTTATGATGCACCTGAACACCGTTGTTGCCAAAAATCACTGTAAAAGCTGCATGTTGCATCCTATTTACAGAAAGTAAATTATGACGTACCTCGGGCGAAAACAACACATCATCAATCAAGCCTTTAATACCCAAGTTTGTTGTCACCTGGATTGTTCCTTTACCGTAGGCTTGTATAGACTCGCTGTTTTGCGCAACTCCGATCTTGAGAGGCGTCGGTAGTTCCGAGGACGTGGTAAACACATCAAGGGTGTTTACAATATGATCAGTCGCACCCGAATCTAAGAGGAAAGATATTTCCGTATTAGTAAAATAACTGTTAGAATCAAATAACTTACAATTGGGTGAAACCATAAAAGCGAAACTGCCCTCGTCATTGTTGCAGGGCTGCGCGTTGTGCGCCGACCTCTGGTAGCCGCTGCTGTTTCCGCTGGCTCCATCTTTCTGGATTTTCTTGAAATATCGGCAGTCCTTCTTATAATTATTTCGGCGCCCACAGTGATCGCAGTACATTTTGGAAATTTTGTACGTTGAATTTCCGGCATTATGATTTTGTTTCACTTGAGGATAGGATTTTTTATACGAAAAATTTCCTTGCTTTTTCGGACGGGAAAAATTCCTCATGCTTACATGTAAAGCCTTGAGCTCTGTTGTAGGTTCAGCTTTGAGTTTCACTTCATGATCAAGCAGCCGTGTCTTCACAAAGGACAGGTTCAAATGTTCTTCACCGAGAGTTTCCAGTGCCGTGATAACACCATCGTATGAACTGGGCAGCGTCAACAGGATGTGAGACACCTTATCCATTTCGTCGAGTCTTGCTCCGGCGGAAATAAGTTCAATAATGATGTTGTCGAACTTTGTGAAATGTTGAAGTAGGGAATCATCTGGCTGAAGTTTGAGGTTCAGTAATTGCTTGCGTAGCGCCAACTATGTGGCCAGGCTTCGTCTTTCATAAATTTTATTGAGATTATCCAGTATGGATTTAGCCGTTACAGCGTCTTTTGCAAAATTCAGAAATGCATCACCCAAATATTCCACAATAATACCTTTTGCAGTCTGGTTATTTTTCAGCCACTTAGCGTGAGGATTAACCGGTATTGGTTCTTCAATAACAGCAGCCACTTGAAGTTCTTCTAATAATGATTTTATCCGGAATTTCCAAGTACTGTAGCGTTCACATTTAAATTGTTGGATGTTTCGTTTGCTTCGCGACTCCATTGTTCAATCAACACCGCACTGAAGTATCGCTACCGCACAGTTCAAAGTTCACATAAACAAAACGTAAGAGCTTTAGCTAGCTTGAATTTATTTATTTACTTTGTGCTCTGGGCCCATAACCTATTGGGAATGGGAGCAGCGAAAAACGTGTGTACTGTATGACGATCATATATTGAAAATGAAACATTGAGTGAATCATCTTTATGAGTGGTAAATGAATGAACATTTTAATAGATGAGTGAATGGAATTTTGTATTCCAATAGGGTTGACTTAGATTTTCTACAGTTAGGCAGGCGATAGTTACCAGACTATAAATTGTAATATGAGTCTGGGGCCCTTATTAATAAACGGCTCTCATCTCTGTGAGTCGTCTCAGCTATGTCACAATGACGGTTTTGCCATATAAAATTTTTCATGTTCACTCTCAGACCTACGAGCAATTTAATAATACGGGCCTTACTATGCCACGTACAAACTCTTGAAAGTATGGATGCTCGCCGTATCTTGTTTCACTTACCACTTTAGGCTTGCATCTCGTGTAAGGTTTCGGATTACCACTGCTTGAAGGCTTAGTACTAATTTAAGTGGCTGGCAAAAGTGGATACGTACTTTCCGAATGTGTATTTTGCACGTTATTCCAGACAAATCCTGGAGTGTATAAAACGATTTTCTATTATTATTTGAGTAGGTACTAAGGTATATAAAGCCTTAGTCATTGACGACTACGACCCAAAACCAGGGCAATATTTGAAGTTGTGCCTCTGAAAAATCTAAGTCAAGAGTGCAAAAAGATCCATCAAGCGATGTTTATATCGATTTTAGTGGATCGAGGATTAAAGTGGATATAAGAGAGCAAAAACATCCATCAATGGATCTTTCTTTATATTAATTTTAGTGGATCGGGGATAAAAGTGGACATATAGATCCTACAATGGATCTTTATAATGCATTTTAGTGGATCGAGGGATCTTTGTGTGACAAGTGACAGTAATTTTTGCCCTACTTTATTTTTAGCTAGGACCTAAACACTATTCAAATAATAGTGGTAGTAGTATATAGTACAAAAACATCTAAAGATATAGTCTAATCATTCCAGATCACGCATTAGTTGATACTTATCAAGCTTCGCTACATTGATCTTTTTGCTTATAGGTTAACGGTTTTAAATTCAACTCTGCTATTTTTAAATCATCCGAGCTGCATGATTAGTTTGTTCCTCTTCGTGAACCGTACTCTCTCCATGGTATTTCTATTTATCGGCAGTTTCTCAACACGATACTAACTCAGCTGGGCCCCCAGGGTCTTATTGGGCCACAAAATTGTCATCTGCCACGGTGGTCCAGCGGACCCACGACCATTTCCACCTGCTACTGATGTCGTTGAATTACGACTTAAATTATCATTCAACTAATTATCATATCGATTAATTTAACTTACGAGTATATATGTGGTATATTAATTTTGACATCTTCATATATGTTCACGTTGGGGAAACGATATTTACTTCAAATTGGTAGATACTCTTTGCGTCAAGTTTATTTGGCTCAGGCACCTCTCTCTCTCATTCCACCATATCCTATGCGAGAAAGAGAGGTCACAGCTCGCTAAGAGCCAAAATAACTTGGCGCGGCCTGTAGTATAGGTACACTACAAACATATTTCGATGGTGGGTTTTATTGAAATGTCTTGTGTTGAGTTCGAAGTTCTTTGCACTGACAGCAACATGAATTCCTAAAATGATTTAGTAACACCAGACAAAGCTTTAAATCTCGCCAACAATTTCAAAGTAGAATAAAATAAAAACCCATGGCTGGGTAATTTCACTTGCATTTATACACAAGAAATACTACTAAAAGTATGCTGTAATGGTAAACAATCATAAATTAAAAGTTTTACTATCGAGCACCGACTCAAATGTTTCTTTATGTTGAAGAAAATAAGAGCAGTTTACAAAACAACTCTATCTTTGTTGAATGAAATGGATTCTTCAATGGATACGGAGGAATAAAATTGTCTTAACATTTTTTTACTGTTAGTTTACACTTTCAAGATGAAACGAATGCATTGTTCTGGTAACAACTTTTCTTTTTTTGATTCCACGTCTGGGATGTCTGTATGTTTATATGGTAGAATTGTTATTTTCCTACCTTCTTTCTCTCTCTAAGAGATTTCATGAGATTCGTCCAACAAGCGGGGTGTTCTATTTTGTAGACTTCTATATTTAGTTGATTATTATTCTATGGTAGTGTCAATTATGGTTGTATAATTGTATAAATCCATCAATAAGTCACGGTATTAATAATGGGCTATCCTAAAAGTCAGAGAATCCATGGTCGGTGATCAAAATTATGGCCATGGACAGACAAAAATTGACAAGAATCATATCGGCTACGGACCCCACAGGGGTAAAGGAACATAAGTAAGTAAGTAAGTATCCTAGTATTAAGTCATTACTTGCTGAGCGGAAGTAAAATCCTTGTTTAACTATTGAAGGCTACAGGTGGTTATAATATAATCATGTTTACAAAAGTCTCATTATGACACTAAACTCACTGCGTGTCCATTTTGAATAGATGTGATGTGACTGTTAGTGTTTGTGTCATGTATGTGGTTTACATACTTATTAGGAGGGATGTTAAAAATGTAATTTCGTGTTCTCACACTTTAATTGAGTATAAGAATATATACAAGTATAAGTACCTGTACACGTATAAAAGCTATCTTTATAAAAACTGGGCAAATTGTCGATGGAAAATAATAAGCTGATTTAATAAATTAATAGAATAAATAACATTAATTCTATTCCATCCTAGTATCTCCGTCCGGACATTCCAAAGATATTATCTTAATCGAGACAAGTATACGTCCCTGATACAATCAGATGCTATATCAAAAGATATTTAATATTAACACATTACAAACACAAGGTAACATGAAAAATCAAGGATTAGGAGGGCCTTGTAGAGGCACACAATAACTACCGTTGAAGGTAGACACTACAGATAATAAAAAAGTACAGAAAACTTTAAAGCTCAAACTTTGGCCCTTGACCCCGGATTTTGGTTCACCTTGGCATTTGTGTCAAGATATTAAGAAGGACGGTAGATTAGATATATCGTGTGTTTGCTTAATTAAACAGTGATCCATATCCGAAGATTAAATAGAATCATCAATTCCTCCCTCATGTATTAGGACCTCCATGTATCATAAGATCTTGACTTTCAATAATATAAGCAAACATATTTTTATATTAAAACTTACACAAATTTAACCTATGAATGATTTGTGAATCGAGTTGCAATGACCTATTTCTTTGTAAATAAGGGTGCAATAATAATTCGATAACCATACTTATTCGCGATGCGTAAATGTGTGAATTCCACCAGATCCTTGCAAATAACATTGTTACGAATAAAAATACCTCCAAACTCACAGAATATTATTCATCAAATGATATCATTATGCAAATATGACCGTGCCCAGCTCAAGAATGTAGATTTATATTTAATTGTCTTGGAATATAGAAAAGACCTGGTAGCAAAAGTAATAGCACCGATTCTAAATTATAATCACTTTTGATCACATGTTGAAAGTTTGTTTCACAAAGTTGCTGGTCCTCGGACGTCTAAAGTTCTTCACAGTAACACTCACTTACCGTCATTCCAGAATGTCAGGAATCTGTTTACAAGTTCGCGTATATATATATATGAAAAAAATATATATCGTAATCACATCAACCTTTCAGGGAACCCACTAAATTAATATTGAGGAATATTACCTAGCGTGTCTGTAATGCTCTCCAATGTTCTTACGGAAACTTACAAGTTTAAAGTTATATCGTTTGAGGGATATCCGCTCAAATTCACTAAATATGCAGAAAAATTACATAGGAAGCGATCTATAGGTAGGCAACGCACGCATGTACCTGACAGATCTGCCCGCCAGTCGTGCCTGGCGGGCAAAACTGCCAATGTATGGCAAGAACAGGCTGTCGGGTAAATCCGTGCGTATGGCTAGCTTTCTTGGCAGTTTTGCCCGCCAGGCACGACTGGCGGGCAAAACTGTCAGGTACATCACTGCTTATACGTCTGCCTTATGTAAAGCGTGTCTCTACCTATACATAACGGATGTGATTTTGAGAATAGTCACGGCAGTAAATGTATTGTAATGATAATATACAAAGTCTCGGCATATACAAAGTCAATGCCTCCGAGATGGAATTTTAAAAGGAATTCATTGAAGTGAGATTGCGAATCGAGGGGCAGAGGTCGATTATTTTATTATGGCCTGATGCCCCTTGCACGTTCGGCGTATATAGGTATCTTGGTACATTAGCATCTATATTAATTTTAATGTTGGCAAAACCGGTTATTCGCTATTTCTGGTTTGACGGCCCGAGTTCATCGAATGACCGTGCTATCAATCAAAACCACAACACCAATCTGTGAACGAGGTGAAATGAAATTGCTTTTTGTAGAAACTGCCGCTAATTTGCTAAATTGATCCCGAATATACAATTGCACAACTAGACTTCTCAACGGTTGACTGAGTCTCAGCCAGTGTCTCTCGTTTTAGGATTATGACAGCACCAAGCGGCAACAAGAAGAAGCAGCAGCAGCAGCAGCTTGCGCTTTCGAATGAATAAATAAATGAGTGATGAATGGTGCCTCTCCAGCCAGGGTTCTAAACCTGTTCCGGTTTTTCTGCCGGCATACCAGAAGGCCCAAGTTTTGGAAAGGGGGGAATGACCTGCCGTTAAGGATGGGAAGGAGGGTGATTTTAATCGACCGACTCTTCAGCCTATAGCCAAATAGGATATGTGGAATGGGGAGGATGTGGGTATTGGAGAGCAGCTGTTGTTCAAGTTCTTGTTTTTGTTTCGGTAACATTGGTTGAGTTTCCTGAGTCCTGTTGCGTTATCCGGTGAGCTATCACGTTCGCTGCATGTTTCTGGGATACGGTATATTTAACTCGAGGCATACCTAACTTCGTCCATGTTGTGTGCTAATTCTGTCCAGTTACTGTGTTCTTTACCGTAGAATAAATGTCATGTTTGAGGGAGTCTTTCCAGGTGTATATGGATCGGCCGTTATGCAGCAGTTTGTACTTTCGGTCAAATTGACATCTGAACATCCACATTTTTCTAGAAATACCATTTCAAGTTAAAGGTTTTGAATTTTATTACCATGGGATAAGGATCAAAATCCAGTTAAAAATGTATTAATGTCCAATATTACAAGACAATAGAAATCCGCCTAACACGGATACGCGTAGGATTCATTTTTATGACCAATCAAAACTTGCGGCCTTCGAATAAAATCCGACCACGATTTTTTTTAACTCTTCCGTAACTATTTGGCGGTAATCGTAGGCTCAATGATTTTTCAATCAGCGACCATTTACTACACGCCCACGGATTTCAAAACATAAATATTATTTACGCAAGTACTTACATACAAAGTTACGAAACAATCATCAAAAAGTTATCAAGTTAATACTGTATCCTCTAAGAAATAGCGTTCAACCTGTGTATTAAGTCCAGTGGGAGCAAAAGTTACTACTATAAGTTGGTGTATCATCGTACACATGTCCATATAAAATCCTTCGTCAGGTGAAGCAAGTTTTAAAAGCTTTTGGCAATTAACGCTTTAATTATAGCGGATTTTATGGCATATGCTAATTTTTTAACAGTTTGAATGGTGTCGGTTTTTGCGAAGACACAGAGTTATCTCTTCCACGCACATTGTAAAATTTCATCTTAGCATTTAAAACTATCTCTATCTACCTACAAAATTACTAGTTAAAACTAGAAGCAAGAAGAAGATTCTTCTCTTTCTCACTCTTTCATTTAATTATACATACGTATTCCTATACTTAATAAGGGCTACATGAAATGGATTATGGAAATGGTACATTCGTGACAATTTTTGAATCTCGATAAATGTATCTCATGACTACCCAAGTAGTCTGCTGATTTTGTATACAGGGTGATTGCTTATTCAAGGGATAAAGTAGAGCCTATTTCCAGCAAAAACCCCGTAGATTTCAATTCGAAATTTCCAGGGTTTTGAGTAATTTTGCTTGTATACTATTTTCGTTTTATTCCAAAAGTTTTCATAAAGTACGCTGAGTTCCATACATTTTTTTCATTACATTATCACTGTTATTAAAATTTAAATTAGTTTAAGGCTGTTCCGCAGAATCACTGTTGCATTAGCTAATAAACGACAGTCAAAGAGTTCCCCAAAGTCATTTAGTTTTTTCGTACTTAACAAATTTTTGGAAAAATTTGGAAAAAATGTACCAAGTTAAAAAACTAAATTACTCGAAACCCATTAATTTCGGATAGAGATAAATAATAATAGTCAGACTGTGGACCCAGAGTGTAGCACTTATTTACCCAGCTTAAAAAGAAGAACCGATTAATCTCAACATCTAATTAATCAAATAAAAACGGCACAGCCTTTTCGGAAATCCAGTACCTTGGTGATATGTCTGTCAATTTATATTAAATTTAAAATGGTGTACAGTCAAAGGAAAAATAAAAAAAGATTTCTGTTGTGTCATACATAATCGATTAAGGTCTTCCCTATAACATGTCTTTTTCCATATGTGGTGGTTAGTATCAATAACCTGTGTTTTACAGATGGCGTGGTAGAGGCTATACTTCACAAAATTCCTACCTTCATGAAACATTATTTTTGGCAGCTGTCAATGATTTTGACAGTTGTCACTATTTTTGACAGCTATCACTATTTTGTCATATCTGTCTCTGATTAATCTCACTATTTTATTTTGAGGCAGCAAGAATCTAACTAAGTTATCAAATAAAAAAGTTACAGCCGTCATCAGAATCAGTTTCAAGAAATGGTAGAAAAACAAAAAACGAACGTAATAGAATACTTCACATCTTTTATGATATGTTTGAATTTTACATTGAAATGAACGATGTCAGCCTCAAAATGCCAGTGCTCAGTTGTCTGCCGTGGTATCATGACCTCCTTGCCATCTTTATACTTTTGCTAATATTTCGTGTGGTGGTCTGCTCTCCTTATAGCAGACTACCACATTACAAAAAAAAACATTATTTAAGCAAAAAGTAAAACTTTAGAAAAAACCAACTCAATTATTCCTATTTTATTAGCATTCATTCATTAATTCGTATCCTAGCCCATTAAACCCTGTATTTTTTCTTTTTTGAGGGGTCGTGATTTTAAACCTTATGAATTGGTAATAAAATGTAAAACCTATAATGGTTTTTGGGTACTATAGTACCCAAGTGTGCTAAAGGGGTTAAATACCTACAATTGAGTAAGCCATCTGTAGTCTTTATCATCAGTTCCACTTCATCGAGTCATGCTTACCAAGAGCTGCAGCTTCTAAACGCACGAGTTATTATACAAATACTCCAATCGCTATAGGTGTGGCTTTATTATTTTCAAGAAATCCATCAATCATTTAGCCTGACCGACCCTGATAAATAGAGTATCTCTCCTGGTAGGTCACCATCACCGCCACTTTACCATATACATAACGAGTATGATGAGCATCATTAGTAAGGACAGGAATGGTAATAAGTAATCACATCGCAACCTGTAGGATACCTAGTACTGAGCAGTTCCGGTGGCCATCTATCTATGGTCTTCATCATGAGATTTAACAAATGCCGAAGAATTTTAAAACCCCTCCCTCTGGGAAGTCGTTTAAAATAATTCATCACATCACAGCAAGCCTAATCAGGAAACGCACCACGCCGCCGAGCCCGGGCAGTGAGAAGCCTGCACGTCCGTATCTGTGGTAAGAGAGGAACTCACCTCGCCGCCGAACCCGGGCAGTGAGAAGCCTGCACGTCCGTATCTGTGGTAAGGGAGGAACTCACCTCGCCGCCGAGCCCGGGCAGTGAGAAGCCTGCACGTCCGGATCAGTGGTAAGTGAGGAACTCACCTCGCCGCCGAGCCTGGGCAGTGAGAGGCCTGCACGTCCGGATCAGTGGTAAGAGAGGAACTCACCTCGCCGCCGAGCCTGGGCAGTGAGAAGCCTGCACGTCCGGATCAGTGGTAACAGAGGAACTCACCTCGCCGCCGAGCCTGGGCAGTGAGAGGCCTGCACGTCCGGATCAGTGGTAACAGAGGAACTCACCTCGCCGCCGAGCCTGGGCAGTGAGAGGCCTGCACGTCCGGATCAGTGGTAAGAGAGGAACTCACCTCGCCGCCGAGCCTGGGCAGTGAGAAGCCTGCACGTCCGGATCAGTGGTAACAGAGGAACTCACCTCGCCGCCACGCTTGGGTAGTGAGAAGCCTGCACGTCCGGATCAGTGGTAACAGAGGAACTCACCTCGCCGCCACGCTTGGGTAGTGAGAAGCCTGCACGTCCGGATCAGTGGTAACAGAGGAACTCACCTCGCCGCCACGCTTGGGTAGTGAGAAGCCTGTGTGCGTGTTTTATCCTGCTCACTCTTGCGTGGACCTTTTTTGTCTCTTAGTTCTTGTTCATTTAAGCTATAAATCTGTTATTAAATATAAGTATAAGGTAGGGGCATCATTAGGTCATAATATTAGCATTCTTCAAGGTCTTGGTGCTACTTTCATACTCCATGTACGTCACCACAGACCTGGTGACGTACATGGAGTATGAAAGCATATTCTTAAGTTTATATGCGTTATTAAAAAAAAGTCTCACTCGAGGTCTACAGCTCACAGAGCCACTAGTTTTAAGCTGGGTTAGATAGTGCTACACTCTGGGCCCAGGGCCCATACAACGTTGCCCATTGTTCTTTGCTGGAAATAGGCTCTTCCCTCACAATATATGTATCGAATAACCAATTATTCTGTATATTCAGAAACTCTGGATGTCAGGTTCTACTTTTAACCCTGTAAATAGAAACGAAAATTTAGGTGGTTCCGTACTGGTCGCTGTTATTCTCATAAAGAATGACAGGGGAACAGATTTGCTTCATTCATTCGTAACGTCAATTTCATATTATTCCAGAGTCATTTGAGATGTTCCCGACGACTTCAACAACTGAAGAATAAACCTGAGCATCAACCATTCAATGAAAAGCAAAAAACATTCTCCTATCAGCCAATGATCAGCACATAGAAACCATCCGACCAATGACAAGCCAGCAACCAGATCCTCTAAGCCTATGAGAGACCGGCACGAGAGCATGGATGGACCATAGAATGCGCCCCATTTCGGCGCACCTGGTTCTACTCTTGATAGGTCAATGCATCCATGCTTTTATACCAGGTGCTGATGGTAAGTTTCAATTGACTCGTCCAGAATGTTCAAGTGGCGCACGAGTAGGAAAACACCCAGTTATCATGAGAACAAGACCTAATAAATGTTGTAATAATAATTAAATTTAATTAAAGCAAAGACATATTCTTAAACAGCTTAAAGATCAGCTGTTGAAGGGAATGATGACTTTCTTCGGACCTGAATCATTAGACCAGACTATTTTATTTAAAAAAAACTATTAAATTTATTTTGATATTACTAACTTTGTATAAATAGACTGTCTATACTTAGTACTGTACCTATATAAACGTATCTAAGTATATGTATTAAGTTATCATATTCAATGATACGATGACAAGTTTTATAATTTACCAATAAATACCTTCTAAAATCCTATATTTTTTTATAAATTATAGGCTTTTAGTAAGTATTTATTGGTATATTTTTTCAGAAGGGAATCCAGAAATAAAGAGGAATCCCATATAATTTCAGGTCCAGTAACCCACCAAGAAGGCCTGGAAGGAGGTAACACGACACTGCTCTGTGACACCAGTCCTGAGCAGAATGGAGATGAGCTGATGCTGCAGGTGTGGTACAAGAACAACGCTCCCGTATACAGGTACTATTATCTACCAAAATATTGTCTAGGGTACATAGAGACTATATCTATAGTCTTTTGCTTTGACTTAGGTGTAGAATTGCGGTTCGTGTGGAATAGAGAAGGGAGGCAAAGGAAAAATTACTATATCACATCCACTAATGGCCATACCGTTCCTCATTTGTATATTGTTTTCAGCAATATTTCGTCGAGATCTGGAGTTAAGAGCTATTATATGAGTATTGTCTAAACCTATTCAGTTCCTCGATGCTATGTGGTAACAAGTAAACTTTACTTACAGTTTCGATGCCAGAGAGGCCAGCGAGTGGTCAAGCGAGGTCTTCAACGAGAGCAGCCGCGTTCAACTTGACCGCAGCCAGCAGCCGACGGAGCTGACTATCGACAACTTGAGGGAGGACGATGAGGCCCTGTACCACTGCAGGGTGGACTTCCTGCAGAGCCAGACGAGGAATATTGGAGTGAACCTGACTGTTGTCGGTGAGTAATATTGATCTTTACACATAACCGAGAAATGCTTCTTGAGGATCACACTACCCCAGGCTTACTAATTATGAAATGTAAGCAGCTGATTAATCCAATAAGGGTTGGCGTAGCGATCACCATATCAGTGTACATTTTGGGGTTTCGTACCTTAAAAGGAAAAAAAGCAATCCTTATAGGATCACTTCGTTGACCGTCTGTATGTATGTCTGTTAAGACCCTTTTTCTCAGAAAATACTTCCCGTTAACCTATAATGAACTTATAAAATTTGGGATGAAGCTAGGTCTTACAGCTCAAGGCGTGTAAAAAAACTGAAAAAACCGAAAATTTGTAGTTTATTCACAAAAAAAAGCGATTTGTGCGGAACTCTCGGTGAGCATCTCCAACTTGCACTTCGCCGGCTTTTAAAGTTTGGTCACAGGATTTGAACCATATTCTCTGATCCCCTTTGTAATTTTTTTCAGTTCTCCCAAGTCAACCCTTTTTCCTGGATGAAGTTGGCAATAAAGTTGAGAACAAGATCGGACCCTTCCACGAGGGAGACACCCTGGTTATAAGCTGTCTGGTCATTGGAGGTATATAGATTTTTTTTAATTAATTGTATCCCTATAAACTTAACTAAATTCTCATTACGTAACGAAGACATTCTTACTGGAAATAGAAACTACTGGAATCCGCTGACTGAGCCACATCGTCACATTAAACATAACTAATATGTAGAGCCACATATTACCCAGGTTAATCCTGATAATCCTGATCAGAATCACCCCGTTCCTAATCCAGGTCGCCCCCCACCCCGCATCAGCTGGTACTCAGGCTCCACGCTGGTCGACGCATCAGACGGCGCAAGCGATATACCCGGAGTGAAAGAGAACGAGCTATATCTGCCTCTCACGCGGGAGCACTCGGGCGTACTGAGCTGCCGAGCTTCTAATTCGAGGCTGACGGAGCCGGTCGTTTCTAGCTTGCTAGTTGAGCTGTTTTGTAAGTTAACATAATCTTCATATTTAACATTTATATTTACATACAGGTACATTGCTTCTGGCCCCACACTAACATACCCTGTGTCGTGGGAACTAGAATTAGCGAAGTCGCAAACACGCAACACCACAAAGGTCGTCCACTGTTAAGCGTATATGCGGAAAGTATTTTCGCTGAAGCTCTTGAAGAGGCAACGGAGGGTATTGTTATAAATGGGAGACCCCTTAATAACATACGATATGCAGATGACACAATACTACTCGCCAGCTCAATTGAAGATCTACAGCAACTTCTCACGCGTGTGGAGACTTTCAGCGCACAAAATGGACTGAATATCAACACAAAGAAAACGAAATACATGATTGTTGGGCGTCCTTCACCTACAACTGCTGCTCTCCACGTTAAAGTTCGTCCGTTGGAAAGAGTTCATTCCTACAAATACTTGGGATGTATAGTGAATGAACAAGAAGATCATAGTACGGAAGTTAAATGTAGAATCGAACAGGCCCGAAGTGCGTTCACTAAGATGAGCCATATTATTTGCAACCGCAACATCAAATTATCCACAAGGTGTCGTCTAGTCAGATGCTACATATTTTCAGTCCTTCTGTACGGTGCTGAAGCATGGACACTAACCCAAGCAATGTGCAAAAGATTGGAAGCATTTGAAATGTGGCTGTACAGGAGAATGCTGAAGATATCATGGACGGATAAAATTACCAATGTTGCTGTTTTAGACAAAATGCAAAAAGGAGTAGAGCTCATACGGGTTATAAAAAGCAGGAAACTAACATATTTCGGACATATCATGCGCAAGGACAAATATAACCTGCTCCAATTGATCATATAAGGCAAGATCCAAGGACGCAGAAGACCTGGTCGCCCACGTACATCCTGGCTCCAAAATCGGATGGAGTTCGGGATGAACACAACATCCCTTTTCCGAGCGGCAGTATCCCATGAGAAGATCGCCGTAATGGTCGCCAACCTCCGTTAGGAGATGGCACCCGAAGAAGAAGAAGAAGCAAAAATTTAGAACGCGACTGCATTTCGGACGCCTGTGGAATGTCGTATTGACACGAGAGACACAGAGAGACTGGCGAGCCAATCAAAGCTCAGGAAATGCGCGAAGCCGGCCCGCACCGCAGGCCCTCACCTGAAGCGTCTCTCTGGGTTAGGGGACTACAAACACCTAAATGTCAATACTTCATGTCCAATTCAGTTCAATTCTGTATTTTTGTTGTCTCCTACTCATAATATTTGTAGAATGTGTCCTATCTTATTAAGAATCCTTGACGGATGTTATTGAAGACATAACTTATGAGATGGTAGATAAGAACTAAAACTGTTGGATGAGAGTAAATCAAGGAAACACTACTAACCTTGGTTTAAAAGCATCTTTTAGCTGCATGTGTGGCACTCGAATATTGTTACAACATACTTTTCAATTGTACGTGCTATTAATTGTACTTTGAAACAATTTATACAAGCCGTTTGGTGGTTGATCAATCACACTCGCTGCGATAACACTAGGTGATACCACTCATGATTAGTCATCATCATGAGTGGTAGTGGTATCAATGGAAGGCTAAATTGTAGCGCAGTCACGACCGAATTAAGGTTTTTTCCCAACATCCTACATTTGTAATTGTAAATTGTAAGTGCTTGTCATTGTGAATAAACTGGTAGAAAAATAAGAATATTTAATGTTACCCCCCAATGACATTAACAAAGGGGAAATGGACTGCTAAACCTTTCAGGTGCCGGGCTGGCGACCTAGAGTATTATTCCGGCAGAATTTCCGGGTCTGATGGGAGTAGACAAAGTTGAGAAACCTTGTTCTAATAAATCTATCAAAGACTTCGATAAAAGAAATATTGTACTTAAATCATCTAACTTGATTTTTTTTTAACATTAATTACAGAACATAATATTTCTTCATCTACAGTACCAGCCCAAAACGTGAGCATCCTCTGGTTAGAAGGCGCCGACCGGGACGAGACTCTGCAAGTTGGCCGAGCGGCCATCGTGCAGTGTGTGGCCGAGGGGTCAAACCCGGCACCCGACCTGTCCTGGTGGCTGGACCATCGACATCTCACTCAGCTTAGCAACCAGGTGAGGGTTAATCATACTGAAACTGAATTAGGATTTGGTGGCCTATTAAGTAGTCCCAAATACTTACGTATAGCCCGCAGGAAAGATTTTGTGCTATTGGTCTGTGCTCGCAGGAATGCCTTGTGACCGGACTGGATAGTAGATTACTTATTTTATATCCTGCAATCCCCTAAAAGGGACAAAAGGTTGGCCCTAGGTAAATTTTCGTTTTAGCCAATCTTGAGTATCTTCCTCAAGGTATTCCAATTTAAGGCTGGACGGATAGATTAATATACCTTAATTTATTCTCGATCATTAACACCAATTGCTTGATCAGTAACTTTATAATATCACTAGAATTTTCAATGAGAAGTTCTCATCCTCCAACCCAAAATTACTCAGATATATCTTCATATTCTAGACATGGATGAACTCCACCAACACAGCAATCTCCCATCTGCAACTGACGCCGACTGTGGCTGACAACGGAGCCACGCTATCCTGTATAGCCACCAACATCGCGATGGCTCCCAGTCGGGGTTCTAAGGCTGATGTCATCACGCTTAATGTAACTTGTAAGTGGATTTTAGACTGGCAGTTTAAAAAATGTAAAAAGATCGCGTGGCCAACCCGGGAAAAAGGGAAAAGAGGCCTTTGACCAAGAGGGACATACTATATCAGTTTTGACGGTGAGTAATAATCACTTTCATTCAGGCTACCAAACTGAAAAGTTTCGCATCATCTCTTCAAATCCCTCCATTCCAATCAAAATCACTACAAACTACTGGGCTTCTTTCTTTTAAACTTCAGAAGAAGCTTCAGATATTTATTTGCTAACCTCCGTTCAATGTCTTTTTTCAGATAGTCCAATAGTAGAAGTAGCCAAGATCGGGAATGGAAGATTGAACGAAGTGGTGGAGCTGGACACGCTTCAACTGGTATGCGAGATCCGCGCGAATCCACCAGTCGATAGGATTATGTGGTATTTCAATGTAAGTAGTTACTCAGCATTGTTAACAAATGTCTTGAATAAGTCTGAGGGTTTAAGTCATGAAATCTATGGTCCTGTTCAGTGTCTTGGCAATAGTGGTGGTGGACACTTAGGTATCTCCATATTTTATTACATGATGTGCGCAATTCCACAATTTCAACTTACTCCCCTCGTTATCCCATTAGTTAAAGTTGAAGTTGGAGATGAGGTGAAGTTGGGATATAACTTGATATGATCTTAATTAAACCATTCCATGCATTTCAGGATAATAAAATAATGTCCGGCGGACCGTGGGGCGACAACACTTCACTGGCGTCGCTGGTCGTGGAGGAAGTTCTTCGAATACACACGGGCGCGTACTCCTGCGCAGCTGGCAACTCGGTTGGCGAGACACGGGCGCATCACTTCAGTATCACTGTTTTATGTGAGTTGGAGAAGTTATATTTTCATGGAAATGTCCATAATTGGGCGATCACCCAAGATCGGACTAAATGAAAAACTGTACTAAGGGTTGCCCTATCTAACCTATGTCCCTGCAGGGTTTAGGATAAGACGATGATGATGATGATGATGATGATGATGATGTCCTTAATGGGTAAACGCACTATCAGGTCATAACCAGTGAGGAATCCCTATTGATAAGAATACTCGATAATATCCGAACATGTGCCCTTTATAAGATTATTGATCCCGTCTACTTACCCTTCTAGGTATGGTCATTGGGACTTTAAACGTACTGCATTGGGGTTATTCGATCTTATCGTGACTTAAATATTGGCATTAACTGACGATGTCTTAGCATAATATCACATCTTTTGCAGATCCACCACAATGCTCCAAGAAAGGGATAACTATAGCTCAAGAAACTATACACTGTGACATCAACGCCCTACCATCGCCTGACACATACTTCTGGCACATCAAGCCTGATGGCGTGGACACCCAGCATCTGACCACAGGCTCTGCCATTCTGCCCTTAGACCAGATCACTGGACCATTAGTCGGGGCGTTACATGTGGTCTGTGAAGCTGGGAATGGGATAGCGCGCCAGGAAAAGGCATGTAAAAGGAACTTAAGCTTGGAGTATCTGAGGCCGCCGCAGCCCCAGCAGTGTGATCTCGCTTTTGAGTACGAGGAGTTTCAGATGAGATGTATTCCAGGTGAGTATTGAAACCTTACTCTCAAGTGACCCCAATTTGGGAGTACAGCCGTGGGTACCTACATATGTGTACGTATGTTTTATGTAAGCGAAACAGTCGGCGCTCACTGTCAGCCTGCTCAGACGTAGTAAGAACAAACCCTAATACAAACCTATGTATGTATATGGTAGGTATTCACGGCTGTACTCCAAATTAGGGGTAGCTTGAGATGCCAGAACACATGATCCCATCCCACGTGCTGAAAATAGATCTCCAGAGCCTCAGCGGACTATTACAGGAAATAAATACCTCTTACCATCAATATCGTGCCATAATTATAGAATGTTCGAAGACCTTTAGACGGAATCAAACAGAAAATTGATAAAACTAACCACATCATTTCGCCCACAGTGGAAAACGCATCCTACTATGAGGTCTCAGTCTGGCGTATGTCTATCTCCAACACCTCCCTGGTGCTGGAGCGGCGCGGGGCGATGGGGTGGGGCGCGGGGGGGCAGGCGCTGTCCACGGAGGGAGGGGGGGTGAAGTGGCTGGTGAGGGGGGCGCTGGGCAGGCTGCGGGTGGGGGACGAGGCTGGCGCTGCGGCTTGCAATAGGTTAGTTGGCAAAAAAGAAAATTAAAGTCGCCAGTAAGAAATGTTTTTCGCGTGCGATTGAAACGCGACGCTGTCACTGGGTCAGTTAGGTTTGTGGCACTACTATAGTCACTGTGAATAGGGTCCATAATATTAAACCGCTCTCAGCTCTGAGAGATGCCTGGGCTGTCATAATGACGGTTTCGCCATATCAAATCTGTCATTCTTATGCGCATGAGATATCTCTCAGAGCAGAGAGCGGCATATTATTACAGGCCTAGAAGTCGGTATGACGTTGGGTGAGGTTTGTGACACTACTGTAGTCACTGTACACATGGCCCGTAATGATAAACCGCTCTCAGCTCTGAGGTTTCGCCATATCAAATCTGTTATTATCATGCGTATGAGATAGCTCTCAGAGCAGAGAGCGGTCAATTATTACAGGCCTAGAAGTCGGAATGACGTTGGGTGGAGTTGGGATTGTCCGGCTTCTATCGCAAGTATCAAGTTCAAAGGTCATGTAGATGTAACGTCCTCTGGCCTGACGCATGCGGTCAGCTTCTAACGACTCTTGGGTTATTGCATTTGCATTCTCAAAAAAAAGGTTTCTTAACCTATTGGTTAAGAAACCTTTTTTTTGACGTGTGTAACCAATAGGTTAAGAAACCTTTTTTTTGAGATTATATTCCCACATCCCGTGTGCTGATGTCTTAGGCTCGTATTAACAAACCGCTCTCAGCTCCGTGGGTTGTCTCAGTCATGTCACAATGACGGTTTCGCCATACCAAATCTGCCATTTTCACGCACTTCATATTTGAAGACTCTCAGCTCTGAGAGCTCTCAGAGCTGAGAGCGGTTTATTAAAGGGGCCCTCAGACTTACACTATTATTTTTCGTCTTCCTTAGGTTCGGATGCTCTCGAGCATTGCTGCTTCGGCCCACTGACATCTTGCTGCGTGCATCAGTGCCGCCATGGTGGAACTGTAAGTGTACACTATACATGATGTGACAAAAATATGTAGTCATATTTTAAGAAGTTATTTGGGCCGTTATTCTGAACAACTTTAAACCGACTTGATCAGAGCAAGTTTATTTTTCACTTCTCCATACATTTTGAGTTAGGCGGTCAGCTCATTTGATAGAAAGGTCACAATAAAGTTGCTCTGATCAAGTCGGTTTCGTAATTAAAGTTTTTTGTACGTCAATTTGGTCATTACTCACGAGGCGGTAGGAGTAGCCGGAAAAGGTAGCCGAGTGTCTAATAACCGTAGCACACGCATTTCATACGATGTTTTTCATCACATTGCTAATGGATAATAACTAACAACAGAACAAAAAAACGTCAACAATGATTTTTCCGCACGCCGCGCTTGCGATGCGCGTGCAGGTACACTGGCAAAACCCCTAAACAGCAGCTATAAAAATAATGTTTTGAACACGCAAATATGAAAAGTGAAGTACATACATGTATGTGGTTGACTTCTGTACCTATTTATTTTGTGGTGTGAGTCTTTGTAAATGCACATATTAAACAGCGTTTAAGAGGATCCAATTTTATCGACCACAAAAATATTTGGAAAAATCCCCCTCACCTTATTTTTTATATGCATTAAAATATATTTTTCGTACAACATGTATAAATTCGAGATATAAGGGTCTGTCGGGTTCTAATTAACTGGATAGTGATAACGAAAGACTGATGGTAATGCCAGTATATAATAGTCCCTAAAAGTACCAACTGTACACTGAAATTACGCTTTGTTTAAGAATAATCCCCTATTTTAATCACAAAAATAGGTGTATTTGCACGGAATCCTCGGTGCGCGAGTCCGACTCGCACGTGGCCTTTTTTAAATTTAGCAAGTAATAACTTCTTTCCTCCAAAAATAGTATAAATATCATTGCTATAGGTACTATACTTCCAGAGATCTAGGTGTTCTTGTTTAACGTAATTTCGTTAGATTTGGTTTTTGCGATGTAACCCTATAGCACAGAATACTTAACAGTAGACCGATTTTAAAAACAAGCATTTTATTAAAACATATTTTTGGTATCTTTTGAAAGCTAGCGATGAAGAACAATATTCACCCGTAAAATTATTTTGTTTTGGCTACCAAAATTTGTGAAAAACAGCAATTACTAAAAAAGTGCTCAAAAAATTTGGGGAATATTCTTAAACAAAGCGTAATTTCAGTTTTCAGTTAATACTTTTAGCGATTATTTGAAAAAGCAGTACCGTTTATCTTGTGTCATTACTACCTAGTTGATTCGATTACGAAGTTACATGTTTTATGTTGTTGGTACAAAGTACAATCTATTTCTTAGTCACCTGCCGAAAAAAAAACTGCCATTTCGACATTTGACACATGGCGCGTTCACACTATACGAACGCAGACTAGAAGCCGCGGCGAGCGCGACTGACTTTAGTGTGTGGTGTATTAGAGTAAATTAAGTGGTGTATTTATCCTTGTGATTCTTGCCTGATTGCGTTAGCTATTAGATATGGGATGCGAAACAGTGATGAATAAAAGCACAGCGAAGGGACAGTTCTTAGCACATATGATACAATCAATTTATTGGAGCGCTAGTGAGGAAATAGATTAGGAATAGCACAGTCTTTAGCTGAACGAAAGAAATTTGGTTGTATTAGAATGGCATGCACATATATTAAGACTAAAGATAAAGATAGCGCGCTGCGAATGCGTATATATATGGTTAAGAGTAGTGTTCGATTCCAAATCGATATTCGATCGATGGTTTCTGAACGGCCATTTTGAATTTGACGTTAGCTGCCAACCTAGCAGTTTTTTGACAACTGACGGACGAAAGCCCTCGCAATGTAAACGCGTTTTGGTAAGGGTATTGAAATTAAATCGCAGGCCATCTGGAATGTATTCGGGTTTCCCTCAGGATTGTTAATATAGCTGAGTGTGTTATTGTTTCTCGAACCAGATAAAGTTCGCATTTTCGTGCCCGATTGTTTTTACCACGTAACATAACCTGTGTTGGAACACTGTGCTCATTGAAGCTGGCCCGCCAGTCATACCTGGTTGGCTGAAGAACCTGTCTACCAAGAAGAGCCTAGGGTGCACCCGGGCCTTGCAGGGAGACAGGAGGTTGACGGGACCGAAGCACAGACCAGGTTAGATCGACCCCAATTAACTTCAGCTCGGTGAATCGCCGACGTTCATCACTTCTTGGCACCTGATCGTCACGCTACCTCGTAGCTGATGGGCCCCTACGAGGTCATTAGGTGCTGAGAAGCCTGAACAAGTAGTGAAATATCTAATAAAACATAAATAAGAATAACCAAAATAAAATAGTAAATTAATATCTCTTATTTATAATAACAATCTCTTTATGTAACAGAATGGGTAGTAGCAGCAGGTTCTGGATTTTTACAAAAGTCTGTTTTTTCTCCTCCTCGCAATGTGTTGAAACACGTCGTGTGAAACGCACACGCGTTTCATTGGGCATTAGACACTCGGCCACCGTTCCACGCTCGCTGACGCTACGGCTCGCGCGAGTATTACCGCCTCGTGTGTAACGACCAACTTTGCACACTTGTATCATACATAATGTACATTTGCGACCATATGTTTCTTGAGGAAACTTGTTCATAACGATTGGTACTATCACTCTCCAAAATATGGTCAGCTAATTAAATATCACCTGTATAGGTAATAATAGGATCAAAGAAACCAATGTGACTATTTGTTGATGTTGAATATTATGGCCGGAGAAATACACTAGAGGAAACACGAATTGTTTTTTTTTCACGTATATCATGTCGAATTGACCACGAGCTTATTATGATATTAAAATACTTTAATTTAAGGCCAGGAAATGCGGTTTCAAACTGTCTGAAAACGGACCTACAGTGTGGCAGCAAAACAGAGCTAGACTGAAGCATAGCTTTGTCCCTTATATATAATTTTCTGCTCTCACTAGACGCTGATGGATGTTTTAAAAAACGTTTCGTGTCACGTTACTTTGAAATAGTATTTTTTGTTGATTAGGTCGCAAAATATTATTCAATGTAAATTGAACGTTCTCTATTGACCTTTCTTCGTGATAAGATCCTTAATTCTCTGCATATTTCTCCACACGATATGAATTGTTGTTGTTTAGATTTTGTAACCTTCCCGATGCATAGAAGGAACATTTATATAACCATTGTTCGAGTCATGAATCTTTACTATTAAAGTCTGCCCATACGCTATCTCAATATCCGACTATACGCTTTACGGAGATAGCCAAAGCTTAAAAAACCCTTCTTATTATCTGCAGTTTTCCTAGAACGAGACGTCAGCCTATCCCTAGGCGCAGTGGTAGTGGTAGCAGTCTTCATCCTGTCAACCTGGCTGGCGGTGCACCTGGCGCGACGCACTAGAGAGAAGACTCCTGCGCAGGTCATACAGCTGCTGCAGAGAGAGGTAGCTGCTGATTATATGGGTAAGTTACTAAGATTTCTGCTAAGCAGAAATATCCTCTCTAAGGAGCCTTTCCTTCCAAACTCTTTAGACATGATTAAATCCCATAATCACAATAAAGGAAACATCGTGAGGAAACCGTCACATCAATGACTCATTGGTGGGTCATTGATCAGTCATTGGTCTGTGATAGGACACTGTTATAAGCATTGATCAGCAATTTGTCAGTCATTGCTTAGTTAGTGACTCACAGCCACTGTTGAATGAGAGGTAAGGGTTCCCAAAACAGACCACCAAATATGATTAATCTTTCTTTGTATGCTCTTGCTTAAGATAAGCACTATACATAGGGGTTTGAATATACCCTCCGTCTTGCTGATCCTTCCCTCAGCTGGGCAGCAGTGCTAGAGGCAGGGTACGCTCAGAAGTGATGTGGGTACATTCTCATTATGATTGTTCAGCAGAGCAAAAGCGGCACGCCGGCTGCAGCGCCCGGTCCTGCAGCAGCGGCTACTCGGGCTGCTCGTTGGACTCGGAGCCCCCCCTTGCGCCGCCCCTCGCCCACGCGCCGCTGGTAGACCGCCACCGGAAGCCCTTCTGCTACTGGGAGCCGCCGCCTGACGTCACGCTCACACTCACTAGAGAGAGCGCTGTCTGATTATATCATCGTCTATAGTTCGTTCACGTTAAATAAAACCGGTCAAGTGCGAGTAGAACGACGGACACACCCATGAAGGGTTCCATACCATTAAACAGGGAAAATCGTAAAACGACAGTCTTTTGTACGAATATACCTTTTAATTTTTAATAATAAAATATTAAATACTGCGTAGGACTACACTAAAGGCCGTACATCGAAACATTGAAAAAGAGTTTTGTTTATGTTCAGGCTTCTCAGCACCTAATGACCTCGTAGGGGCCCATCAGCTACGAGGTAGCGTAGCGATCAGTTGCCAAGAAGTCTGAACGTCGGCGATTCACCGAGCTAAAATGATTGGATTCGATCTAACCTGGTCTGTGCTTCGGTCCCGTCAACCTCCTGTCTCTCTGCAAGGCCCGGGTGCACCCTAGGCTCTTCTTAGTAGACAGGTTCTTCAGCCAACCTCCTGTGTGACTGGCGGGCCAGCCTCGATCAGCACAGTGTTCCAACACAGGTTATGTTACGTGGTAAAAAACCAATCGGCCACGTAAATGCGAACTTTATCTGGTTCGGGGAACCACAACGCACTCAGCTATATAGACAATCCTGAGGGAACCTCGAATACATTCCAGATGGACTGCGATTTAATTTCAATACCCTATCCAAACGCGTTTACATTGCGAGGGCTTTCGTCTGTCAGTTGTCAAAAACTGCAAGGTTGGCAGCAACGTCAAATTCAAAATGGCCGTTCCGATACCATCGATCGAATATCGATTTGGAATCGAACAATCACCCGCCCGGACAGGCACCCACCTGTCCCCTAATCTACGGGCAGCCGAGACAACGTTGCTACCGCTCGTTTTAGAACCGAGCCTCCTACTAGAACCTCCGCAGACCGGGGGGTCCCGTCCTTGCCAGGGAACAAGTTAACAATGCGCCCCCTGCGCCAACGTAGTGGCGGTAGGTTAGCATCCTTAACCAGAACGAGGTCACCAACACTAGGGGGGCTGGTTTTGTCAGTCCACTTAAGGCGCTGTTGTAAGATATGCAGATACTCGAGCGACCAACGCTTCCAGAAATTCTGAGTAAACTGCTGCAACATCTGATACCTTGACAACCGATACAATTTCACTCCCTCGAAGGGGTGCTCGGGCAACGCGTTAAGTGGCTGTCCTATCAAGAAATGGCCTGGGGTCAGAGCCTCCAGGTCATTTGGATCCGAGCTGAGCGGACACAACGGTCGCGAATTGAGAACGGCCTCGATCTTACAAAACAATGTCGCGAGCTCCTCAAAAGTCAGCGCGGTCTGACCTACTATACGCCCCAAGTGCGTCTTAGCTGACTTAACTACGGCCTCAAAAATCCCACCCCAGTGGGGGCAAATCGGTGGGCTGAAGGTCCACTGTATACCCCGACGGGAGAGGGCCGTTCCAATATCCACTTTATTTACATTCAAAAAGTTGACTATCTCTCGTAAGCATCGTTCCGCACCGATGTAGTTAGTGCCGTTATCAGAGCGGATCAAAGTTGGAAGTCCCCTTCGAGAAACAAACCTATCCAAACAAGCAATGAAAGCCTCTGTCGAGAGATCAGCAACGAGCTCGAGATGTACCGCCTTGGTGGATAAACAAACAAACACACATAGGTACGCCTTGTATTGCCCCTTCTGGGTAACATGCACGGCCGCTCTGGGGCCATGATCCGAAGATACTACTACATGGATGTGGGGCCAGTCCGATTCTCTCTTGGCAAGCCAGGGTGGTCCCCACCACAAATGGTGTCTAACGAGTTCAGGAGCCCGACATCCCCTGGATGCACAATCAGACGGGTTCAATTCTCCTGGTACATGTCTCCAGGTCAGTGGGACCTCAGACGACACAATCTGGGAGACACGGTTCGCAACAAAAACCTCTAAGTTATGGACCGAAGCCTTCAGCCAGCACAAAACAATCTGGCTGTCCGTCCACGCGTACACCGTATCCTCCAAAACCACTGACCCACGCAACATTGTTAGAGTGTGATTCAAAAGTTTGGTCAAAAGAGCAGCCCCGGACAGTTCCAGTTTTGGAATCGTCATCCTTGTCCGAATAGGCGCTACCTTGCTTTTTGCCAAAACCAAACGCACGTCGACCTCCCCGGTGGAGGTGACGGTTCGCAAATAAACCGCTGCCGCAAACCCTCGTTCAGAGGCATCACAAAACCCGTGAAGGGTTGCCCTGTAATCCCCAGCAGGGACCAATTTCCTCGGCAGCGATACATTATTTATGAGGCCCAACCATTTTGCTAAATCATTCGATACAATGCAGCCCTGAGCTCCAGAATCTAATAGGGCGCGAACGTATGTTGGGTTGCCCGCCAAATCACAAACAAGCACAGAGGCGATCGGTAACACCACCGTCTCCGGTTGGGGGGCAACCAATGGTTGGGCCGCAAATTCCTAGCGAGGACCTCCGGGGCCGCACTGTGCCTGTAACCGATCAGGTATGCAGCTATACGCCAGAGGGTCCCATTGTACAAATGGCCCACGCGCCGGTTCCATTGCCACCCTACGACGCCCCCCGAAGGGGGGTGGGCGTGAATTCAACCGTGGCCGCTCCATGAGCGGGGGGGACATCACATGCGACCGACGAGGACGAGGCGACGAGCGGGGCGACAACTGAGGCGGCGTCCGAACCGCACCCGCATAGCTCGAAGGTGTCCCATGCCACCCGCCCGTTACGGCCTGCTCAACACACCCAATGTGCCACTGAGTCGGATGCTGAGTCGCAACCGAGAACTCAGGGCCCCCCATGTGATGACCCTGAGTGCGGCCCTGCACCCCTGGGTGGCCGCGTGCTTGTGGCCCCATTGCCCGCTGAGTCGGATGCTGAATCGCAACCGAAAACTCAGGGCCCCCCATGTGATGACCCTGAGTGCGGCCCTGCACCCTAGTACTGCCCTGTGGACGTGGGGACGTTGGCCCCTGAGTTGCGCTCCGAGTCGCAAACGAATTCTCAGGGCCCCATGCCGTGTCACCCTGGGTACGGCCCTGTGGTGGCTGTTGGCCGGACCGGTTCATGCACAACAGATTGTTGTGGGCCCCACCACAATATCCGCACATTTTTGTGCGCGTGCAGTCCCTAGCCATGTGTGGCCCGAGGCACAGGAAACACCAGCTCCGTTGCTTGGCCATCCAGCGCCGTCCCTGAACCCTAAGTTCCCCGAACTTATTGCAATTGGCCACAGCATGGCCAATCTGCCTACAACATGGGCAGGTCTCACTATGTGGGGTCAATGCACTCACAGTCCCATATGACTGCCGGTTGGTGCGGTCCTTCCTCGTCGGAGGGCCCCTACTCACAGCGCTCCCGGCAGCTCTCTGTGGCTCCGAAGGATGGGTGACCGTCAACCCCAAATTCTCTGCCCGTCGAGCCTCCTCTTCCAAGAATCCGACCAAGTCGGAGAAGGCGGGCAGGTCCTCGGCCGACCTCCCGTGAGACTGTTCGAAACGAGTCTGCACGTCAGCGGGTAGGCGGGAAAGTACAATGTACAACAGTAGGTACGACCATTCACCAACCGGAAGTCCAAGATTCTCTAGAGCCTTGGTGACGGACAACAACGGGTTCAAAACCTCCGTCTGTATGGCCCCGACCTTGTTCACAACCGGGATACTAAACAAACGGTTCAGTTGGGCATCGGCCAACCTCCGTTTGTTATGGTAACGTCTGACCAACAATTGTCTGGCCGTTTCATAGTTACCCTCCGTAACTGTCAAATGAGCGACCAGCTCCCTAGGCTCACCCCTCAATGCTGCCACCAGCTGAGCCATCTTGACAGACTTGGTAATGTCCGATCGCATGTGCACCAAACTGTCGAACAGATTGATGAAGCTCATCCATTCACCGGACACTCCGTCAAAAGTAGGCATAGTTATGGCAGGTAACCTGGACCCCGAACCCTGAAGCGGCAGAGGTGCTTCAATGTCACCACCATGGCTGGACTCGCGCTGTCTACGTATGTCCGCAGCGTTCTGCGTGATAGCAGCTGCCATCTCCATACATTGGTCGACATCCCCTAGCAACCGTGACAGCCTGTCAGGTGCGCAACCATCAACTGATTCCGCCTGCGCGGACAATTCGAGCACCCTATTGTAACGTTCCTTAACGTCCATAGACCGCTCCAATACCACATCATGCCTATCTAAACGGTCTATCAGACCATGTGCGGAGGAAAACCATCTGAGTTCCTTAGAAACACCCTTCTGGATTTCAGATAACGACATGATCGGAACGATACTTACTCACAATTTGCAGTAACTCAATTTTATTGGACCCTCCAGTCTACAACCCAAACGAGGGAACCCTCAACCACAACTTAAACAATGCTGTTTTCCTTAAACAATAGGAACCGAGTTTTATATCTATATAAATTCTGTAAATACAATTTAGTTTCCCTTTATCATTATAACACACACAGATAGTCAATATTAGTTCAAGTTATAAATTGCTATAAACTGAAAACAATGCAATAGCCTGCTATCAATAGATGTAACTGCCTATGTTAACCAAAACATTCTTCAATAGCATTACTAGACCACTAATAGATTGACTGACTGGTAATTCAATGCAATTTTCAATTCAATATCTGTCTATCTACTACCAGCAATAGACCTATAGCTTACAATACTACCAATCTATGTGGATATAGGAACAACACCAAGTTAGCTAATAACCGCCTATACCTACAGATTGATAGTCCCAAATCGTGCGTTCCTGGAGCCCTTGACGGCTGCAAATCTCAGGAAACCACGCTCTAGCTACCAAAATTGTTCAGGCTTCTCAGCACCTAATGACCTCGTAGGGGCCCATCAGCTACGAGGTAGCGTAGCGATCAGTTGCCAAGAAGTCTGAACGTCGGCGATTCACCGAGCTAAAATGATTGGATTCGATCTAACCTGGTCTGTGCTTCGGTCCCGTCAACCTCCTGTCTCTCTGCAAGGCCCGGGTGCACCCTAGGCTCTTCTTGGTAGACAGGTTCTTCAGCCAACCTCCTGTGTGACTGGCGGGCCAGCCTCGATCAGCACAGTGTTCCAACACAGGTTATGTTACGTGGTAAAAAACCAATCGGCCACGTAAATGCGAACTTTATCTGGTTCGGGGAACCACAACGCACTCAGCTATATAGACAATCCTGAGGGAACCTCGAATACATTCCAGATGGACTGCGATTTAATTTCAATACCCTATCCAAACGCGTTTACATTGCGAGGGCTTTCGTCTGTCAGTTGTCAAAAACTGCAAGGTTGGCAGCAACGTCAAATTCAAAATGGCCGTTCCGAAACCATCGATCGAATATCGATTTGGAATCGAACAGTTTATGTAGTATGTAAGTATTGAACTATTTACTCAAGTTAACGAATGGTTAAAGAAAGTCTTTGCTCGTTGAAACCGGAAGTGGAAAGAAATTGAGTAACTTATTTACAGAATTAAAATCAAACATGATAAAAATCTTTATATCTTAAATCTTATATTATAATTCGAATGAGCTATTATTAATCGTATAGTGTCAAATAACTAAGCACAAAACTCAATAACCGCAATTAAAGATCTTTTTCGATAAGATCGGGACAGTCCAGTTCTCAACGATAAACAAAAAAAAAACAAAATGGCTAAGAAAATGGCCATACCAATAATTTCTGGTATGGGTTCTTCTTTTAATTCTTAAAAACCGGCATGTTTCTTTATTTGTTGTTATAGTTATAGTTATATGTATAGAAATACACCCTCTGTGAAAATGTCAGCTCTCTAGCCGCCAGTTCTTCGGTGATAAGTAAAGGTGTAAATATAGATGACTTTCTAATTATTACTCTATTATTAAAAATAATTTACTTCAACGTTTTATGCCAATTCAGCTTCGGAACATAATCGGCAAAATTACCACAACCGTCTTAGAACAAGTATTGGTATATAATTAAATAAAACCCATTATAGCGTTTTGGCTTAGAAATGTTTGCCATGGGGATATTTTGTTTTGGGCCTAATCTGAATCGCCGTTAAAGTTGTCTCAACCCCCTGATTGGTTACGGGGCATGGCTTGGCCAGCCGGCGGACAACTATTATTCACTGCATTGCTGGGCATTCACGGTCAGTTTGCACTAGATTATAAAAAACAGGGATCAAATAAGGGCTAGATTTAGCTCCAATTTTCTACAGTAAAAAACAAGATATATACTATATACACTCTCATTTATTTTATTTGAAAATGTAACTCATTGCAACTAAATAATTCAACTTAAAATTTAAATTTAAACCATATTATAGACTTCAAATATATCTTAAAAAAATCCCCTCCTAGATATCCGGCCTCTTTATTCAATAGAGCTTCTCTTTTCTATGCTTTATTTTATACAATCGAATTTTCTGCATTGAGATATACGAAGTTAAAAAAGCGCTCACTAAAATGCGCGCTAAACTTACCAAAAATCCGCTAGATCTAGCACCGAAAGCGCTAAAATGGCAGCACTGTCTTCGACTAATGGAAAAAACTACGGAACCCGCACTCACGGTTAGTTTGATCGAAGATGACAGGAAATTCCGTGGTTGGCGTCCGTTAAAAATTTTATCGTATGGTTTCACACCCACGGTCCGATGGTCTGATCTTCGATAGATCGAATCAGTTCTATCGTCGATCAAACTGAGCGTGAATGCCAAGCTTTAACGTGAACGAACTATAGTGCTCATAGAACTTAATTAAGATCAGTTAATCAGTACGTATTCAGTTAACGAACTTGTCAGAGGCAGTGAGGTTGGGCCAAATGAAAACTGTGATTGGAAGGAAATGCTTTATTTTTGACAGTCGCTCATATCCATAAGGCTCATTTTCATTCATAAAGTCATAGTGAAAGGTTCTTTATTCATTCGAACCATTCTTCGGGCTCTCCACTCAACATAATAATAACTTGTTTGCCATACATGATGCTCCGTTGCGTCAGGACTAAATGGATAACTCGTTAATTATTATTTGGAAATATTTTAAACGTCAGAATAACCGAGTAATTTATTAGCAGAATCGGGCCTCAAAACGAGTGAGCACTGTGCAGTGTACAGGTAAAGGTGTGATAGAGAGGATATATGAGAAATGTAAAGCTTCTTGCGCTTCTGACTACATAGGTAGGTACTACGCGCCAAAGATAACTTGGCACCTCGCTCTGATGACGTCATAGCGTCCTACTGATGCGTCGAGGGCGAGTGCGAGCGAGAGAGGGAGGCGAAACGCATTACCCGCGGGTGCCATTCTTGTAGCGTGGTACATATACGAGAAGTACGAGATGGCGATAATGATATAATGTAGCTTGACAAAAGTAAAAACAAAGGAATAAATAATCCAGTTTGACCAGTGACGAAAGCCAGCGCACAATAATTTAATTTTAAGAGTGTGGTTAAACGCCTGCCTATAAGTAAGTTTTAAATGTAAGAACTAAGAACTATTATAATTAAGAACCATAAATTATTTAGTACCGCTTAAGTACCTAAGTATAATTTAAAAAAAACACACACATTTAGAATACAAGTTTAAGAAAAAAAGGTTTTTTTATTTCTTCCCACGAATGCATGTGTTAGTAGATCACTTCCGCTCCACGCCTATACGGCATTTTCTGTTTCATGCGGATTTCTTCACGCGCGCGGGATTTACTATGGAATCACAGCAACCAGAATAAACCAAATTCAATGTATTTAAATCCAACCAATCCTACTGACATCACACGTAACTATGACCTTGAAAAACACAAGCAGCACAGAATACGATGAGCTTTGTACGAAAGTATTAAAATATGTTGTACTTACTATAAGCAAGGTGATGTGATAATTAATCTTTGCATCAAATTCGGTACATATCCTAAGGCCTTAAAGATATCCATAATCAAGCCTCTTTTTAAAAAAGAAGATAAAGAAAATATGAACATGTATGCCTATCGCCTTTATACCAGTTTTCAAAAATATTTGCAAAACTAATATATAATGGCATTTACAACTACTGTGAAAAGAATGATATTCTAGTTCTCGGGTGCTGTCAGTAAGGCGCTTCGCGTCCCGCATGACAAATAAGTACGACACTGAAAGCGCACATACCGCCTTACTGTCGAGTCATTTAATGAACGATTAATCCGATTCCAAATTTGAATTAACATACAACTACGAAATTGTTCACTGACCACCGCCGTACTCAGAGACATTGAAAGAACGATTAATCCGATTCCAAATTTGAATAAAAACATACTAAATCTTTCACTAACCGCCATACTCAAAATAATTTAATAAAAGATAAATCCGATTCCAAATTTGAATTAACATACCATTACAAAATTGTTCACTGACCGCCGCCGTACTCAGAGATATTTAATGAACGATTATCCGATTCCAAATTTGGATAAAACACACAAAATCTTTCACTAACCGCCGTACTCAGAGTCATTTTATGAAAGATAAATCCGATTCGAAATTTGAATTTACATACAAAAACTAATGATATATCTAAGTAAATATATCTTTATAAGATAATATCTTTAATGAATTATTCAACGACTCTGAGTTAAAGTAAAAATCCAAGATCGTATTTACGTGAAGTAATACACGGAGTAATATCGTGAGGAAACCTATATATATCCATAGCTGAGGCGAGATGGGAGATGGAGTCCCTGACATGCAAAATTTACTATTTAATAACCATGGTCCTATCTTACTCGCATTCGGGTAAAGACCTGTGCCTCTCGGTGGGGCATTAATCGGCTACATTTATTACCAGACTGCAGCGCAGCGGTTTTCCGGTCAAACATATCCCTCCTCTTTTGAGCAGGGTTATATGTTTGTATGTCTGTCCCGTGTCCTCTCGTAATTACTCAACAGCTCAACAGATTTTGATAAATGATACGAATTGATATAAAATCGTTAAATTTAAAAATGAACAAAGCAAGCACATGAGTTTATTATCGAATCCCAATAATCATCTGCTTGTTTTGTGCCTTTTTAGTGGTTTAGTGGTGGCACTCGTGGTTTTTAGTATGTTTTTATTACGTCATTTATTATTTCTATGGTAAATTTATAGTCAATGTTGTTTCTTTATAGTCAAATCAGTATCAAACTTAACTTAAGGTGATACGAAAAAAAAAAGATTTTTTATTCGAATCCATTTACTCCACTATAAAGTCATCTACATATTTGATTTTTTGGTTAAAGTTTATGAGTATTTTATTAAGCTTCTCAATGAAGGAAAACACGATTGGATGAAAATTTCCCGATAGATTTTAATCACGAAAAGACCTATAAATTGCTTTATTTTTTCATGTCATTCTGAAATCCTGACTAATTTCATTGCGGAATTGCATTCAAAATGTGGATATTATGTATATATGTAAACTCTCCTTGAAAATATTTTTGACAATATAGCGAAGTTTATTTTTAATAAATTTTTATGTAGTTTGGTGCTACATTATTTTTGTTTGCGTGGAGCGCACTGTTTGCGCCCTCTTTTCTTTCCTATGTGGATGTTATTAACGCTGTCACTTTTGTTTACATTCGTATTCCTTTTAAATATATTTTTTCGTATCACCTTAACGTGGACACTTTGATTTCTGAAATTATTTTTTGTTCGAGAGGGTTTACCTTTTTTCCTGAGATCCTGGAGAAATCGAGGCAACGACAGTTACAGGTTACCCAAACTCTTTAACAAAACACGAACACTCTCAAAACACGTGGAATATCGAGGCATAGCTTGATCACAAATTAATTTGGAACAAGCACATGGACGCGACACTAGAGAAAGCCATCAATCTTCCAGTATAGGATGATGGTAGGAAACGGATAGGGACTCAAGCCTTAAATATGTCGATGGATGTATACGGCTGTGGTGAGACCCATCATCACATATGGCTCCCTGGTATGGTGGCAACGAACAACAAAAACCACAACAGCAACACAACAGCAGCAGTTCCAGAGAATGGCATGTTTAGATATCACAGGCTGCATGAGATCAAAGCCATCAGCGTCACTAGAAATTATTCTAGGTATACCACCACTGGGCCTATTCGTACAATAGGAGGCCAAATCGGTAGCCATAAGGCTATACAGTACAGGACAGTGGAAAGGACAAATAGCAAATAAAGGACACTTCACAATTCTTGCAAAGGCATTCGAAGAAGTGCCGGAAGCTATTATTGGAATTGATCGCATAAAAATAGAATTCCTATTCGGTAGGAAATATGAAACTACAGCCAATGACCTGGAAATACCAACAAAATCATAATAGCATAACAATATAAAGTGACAGCTCAAACAAAAGCAGCAACACAGGCGGAGAAATTTTGTCGCCGGAACTAAAAATCAAACTTTGCCTAAGCTTCGGAAACAGCTCTCCTACACGGGGCAATGGACATGATGAATGATGCAGAGGGTAATGACACTATCTTTAAAGCGGACAACAGTCTTCACAAAATAAAAGGCCCGGTGGCCCAAACTAAAGTCAATCTTATTACGTCAGTGACACGGACGCTGTCACCGGGCCTTTTATTTTGTGAAGACTGTACGCAAGCCATACTACTGTGAAGACCGTTAACAAAACAAAACTTATACTAGAATGCCACGAAGCACTCAATAGGCCAGGTGGAAAAAACAAAGTCATAGTTCACCAAGTAAAAGGTCACCAAGGAGGCCAAGGCAACTGCGAGGCAGACAAGCTAGCAAAATTAGGGGCAGGAAGGCCAGCCATTGGCCCTCCACTATTCTCGCCCTTATCAGCGGAAGCTCTACGGAAATGGCTCAAAGAAACCACAGTCCTGCAACAAAATGAATTATGGTCTAGCATAGAAGACTGCAAAAACACAAACTATTCATAAATAAGTATAACCACAAATATACTAACTACGTTATGACAATACCACGCCGTTAAATAAAAATACTAATAAGCCTAATGCAATTCCTTCAATTTATAGGTTTACAATGCGTTCGGTTAGCCAACCTGACTGTATGGAGTTACACAGTTTGCGTCTGAAGTGTAGTGCTTGGTTAAAAAACATACTGGCCAAAAATATTTTTTTAAATAAAGGCGGGAAAGTAAATAGAACTAATTCTCACTGAGAAATACGAGCAAGCAGTTGCTTTATTAATATTTTTATTATGAAAATGGAATCTTCAAGTGACACGGACATTTCCCTAACTCCGGAAGCTATTCAAAAATAATACAAAAACTTAACTTTTCTCCTAATTTCCTTGCAGTAGTTGAAAGAAAAGCAGATTATGCAGCTCGCATTAAGTAATTTATATTGCACTTATGCCTTTTAAAGCCCTCCCTTGCGCTCAGGCTCCAAATAAGCTTTCGCTGCAATGGTACAATACTTTCTGCTTAGTGCAATAATCTACCATTAAAGGTATTTTTTCAAGTTTTTTTTTACTTTACTCCTTCTTAGAAACATCTTAGGGCCTAGCTAGAAGGCGGAACAAGACTTAACTCGAGTTAACTTTATGTGGAGTTGTCAAAGTTTACTCGAGTAGAGTCTTATTCCGCTTTGGATTTAGTAGTAATTGGGAGAGTTTTAAAACATAATGTAAATTAAAAATTGCGAATAAATAATGGAAAAATACACCGTATACATACAAAGATCTTTTGAAAGATACCGTAATTTACATGCCATTTTTAACGCTACTGCCAGCCTCAAAATTAATTTCACTAACTATATTTCCCAATGCAGGAGAATATTTAAGAAAAATAATAATATGTGGTTTTGTTTTTATACTGGTAAACAGCCTGTATTATTGATAATGGGAATTCCTGATACTGACACATGCCTTTTGATACTCAAATGGGAAATACCCAGCAGACCTCGTCGACCACTCGCTTCATTGTGGCTAAAGGTACGGCTCTTTTGCCAGTCATAAAATGATAAACATAATTTAATTAAAAATCGGTCAAGTGCGGGTCGGACTCCCACACGAAGGGTTCCGTACCAACGTGATAAAACTAAAACAAAAAGAAGAAAAAAACTCTAAATCCTAAATATTAAAACCAAAACAAAAAGAAAAAATATATGTGTTCTCTGGGAATCGAACCAGGAGCTTCAATATTGCGAAACCGACTGAGCCATCTCAAAGTTAATAAGAGCAGCGAAATTTATGGTGATATTGAATCATGACGTTATGAGGGGCAGGGATTTTAAAAAAACAGTCGCATGTATTGGGACCCCCTTTAATTTTCAAAATTGCGTGTAGATCATTATTTTTTGCTGTTGCGGTAACAGTAATGCACATTCTGTGAAAATTTCAGCTCTCTACCTATTTCGGTTGATCCGATAGGGCCCGGTGACGGACGAACGGACGGACAGACAGACGGACAGTGGAGGTCATAGGGGTCAATTTAACCCACCTACACCAAACGAAGTGGCATTAATACAACGGTCGGACAACAATTTGAACAGCACGGTTGCAGGGTCGTAACAATAGATTTCAACGTATAAGTGAGCCCCATAGTTCGTACGACTCTTTACACTACCCTCTTCTATTTTGTCTTGGTGAAAATGTCTACTCCGTAGATATCCCACAGCGTGACCCTTCCACTAAAAACATTCTCCCCAAGATGGTTTCAGCAGCATCATTTTATTCGTATCTCCTCATGGTCAGAATGGGTGAGACTAACCACTTGATTTATTTCCGAGCTCCATTTTCACAATTTCTGGTTGATATGTATGCTAAAATAGAGAGCGAGAGGTAACAATTCAATAAAAATAACCAAGCAAAGCTTAGAGTTGACAGTTACATTTATTTGAGGGTACGGAAGGTAGGCAAGATGCAAATCAACTTGCTCGATTAGTCGTTTTTCCTTCTTCATTTACAGGCAGTCCGCGTTGCATGCATGAGAAGACGCAGGATGCTATGACCTGCCCGGCATCATGGCCTCCCTGACCTTTTTATTACACTTACTTATAACACTAAGTAGGTAGAAATTAAAGAACTCTTATATCAGGGCCCAAAATCACATGATAGGCATGACGTGATTGACGGGGTGTTCCATTTGAAAGCAAAAAAACTTATAGATATTTTAATTAAAGGCAAGATATTTGGTGTTCCGTTGCTCCATGTTATCTGTAGATTGGCAAAAGCGGGGATCGCCTCATGTGCATATTTTATTGTGGTTGGAATCACGTATAGCCCCCAAAACCTGCAGCCTTCAAATCAAAAATCAAAATCAAAATATGGCGTAAGTAGTCTGAGCTATGAACTTCATATAGACTTTTACGTTTGACACCTTACACCAGCTTCATCTGTCAAATTGGTATCACGCAAGTCATAATGAAGGCCAAACCCAAACTCATTGAATAAAGCCTAGAAGCCTTCGGTGATACCCCGCAATCGATGAAATTGTTTGAGCATGAGATGAACCATAGACACACGCTATGAACTTCAGAGAGTTACGCCATAAGGCTGCTGGTTTTATTCTCAATTTGAATGGCATCCAAGTAGATATTCGCTGGGTGGTGCCGTTTAACCCTACCCTTTGTCGCACATTCAATGCGCATATAAATGTAGAGTACTGTAATTCTGTGAAGTCCTTTAAATATGTTAATAAAAGGGTCCGATCAGGAAAGTTTTACGATCGACCAGAAAGATGAAATTAAAATGTATGAGTGCGGGAGATATATCATTATATATATAGTTCAGCGGCGGTGTGAAGAATTTTAGGATTCCCTATCCATCAAAGATATCTAAGCGTATTTCATCTTGCCGTCAATTCGGAAAACGGTAAAAGAATTTATTTTAATCAGGAAAATTTCATAGATGAGATTTCAAATCCTCCTACATCTACATTGCTCCAATTGTTTAACGTATGAAGTTCTGATCAGTTTGCAAAGACCCTTTTATATTCTGAAATTCCAGCCTATTTTTTTTTAAAACAATCATTTTGAGAGAAGGAAGCCTGGTACTGCTGTTGAAAGTGGGCCTCGATTTAAAAAGGACACAACTTTAGGAAGGGTCTACACCGTTCAACCAAATAATAATAATACCTTGGACACCTTTTACACACATTGATCTAGCCCCAAACTAGGATTCCCTGTATCTTGGGTACTTAGATAGATAAACAATTATACTTAGATAGATAAACAACCATGACTAGGGTACAAACATCCGTTCTCATCAAACAAACATTTGCCCCCACTGGGAATCGAACCCGGGACCCTTGGTTTCGTAGGCAGCGTCACTGCCGACTCGGCCATTCGGGTCGTCAAATAACGTGAGTGTTATCATCTACGCCTTTTGCTGCACGAAGTTCGCGGACCTACTTCCTTCTCCAATCTCAAGACAGTCAATGATGTCGTTTATCCAATATTCCAGGCTGCATGTCAGGCTCTTGGTTTTTGGAGGACGACATGCATTGGAACCGAACATTAGAAGAGGCTGAATTGTGCGATTCGCCTTTTAAGTTACGCGAGCTCTTTGCAATAATGGTGGTATTTTGCACTTTATCCAACCCCAAGGAATCCAACTCTGGGAATAGCATAAAAAATATCTTATTGAAAACAGCTAAGAAGATCCAAAGGCAAGTTGATGGCAATATCGAGCATTTAATGGCCATAGTTTACGGGTCTATTGTTAATTGGAGATATAATTTTAGCGTTAGGAGGTAAATATATATCAGAGTACGGATTGCCTAGCCCGAAGATAATAGGAGAGGGAGATTTGACCAATAGAGATTATGTGAGAGAAACGAATAATGATTCAAATACATTAACTGAAATAGTCTCTAATAATGAAATATCTTTACCACAGAACTAAATTTCGTCAACAGAGAGATCATTAAGAGTATAGATAACAAGTCTGGTAACAATTTTTCTTGGATGCTCGAGAGGGGACAGGTAAAACTTACCTAATTAGCTGGCTCTTAGCGAAGGTCCCCAGTACACGAGAAATCGCTATCGCAACTGCCTCATCTGGCATTGTTGCCACTTTGTTGGAGGGTGGGAAAACTGCACATGCTGCTTTTAGATTGCCATTGAATTTATTAGTCACAGATATGCCTATGTGCATTATAACTAATCAAAGCAGCATGGCGCAGATTCTTCGGAACTGTAAACTCATTGTTCGGGATGAGAGCACTATGGCCCACAAAAGAGGAATTAAAGCCCTTAGTCGCACCTTAAAAGGTATGAGAAAAAACGACAAATTAATGGGAGGAGTAACTGTACTTTTGGCAGGTGATTTCGGTCAAACCTTGCCGGTTGTTCCAAAAAGAACTCGTGTGGATGAGGTCAAGGCTTGCATCAAGTCTTCATGTATGTGGCCAGATATTAAAAAAAACTAAAACTCACAAAAACATGAGAGTATACATAAATGACTACAGGTCGTTGGATGAAATTTTCTTTCACGCTTCTCGACATTTGAGGGTAAAATTTGTTTACCTCCATATTTGGGTACTGTAGTATCATAAATAATTGAACTTTCATCCATTATATATCCAGAAATTCATATGTTAAAAAACAAACTTATGACTTGGTTGTGCGAACGCGCGATTCTAAACCCCAAACATATTAGAGCCTCCGAAATAAATACCATTCTCTTGAATTTCTTTTAGGGTGACCAAAAAGAGTATCGGTCGATCGTTAGTGTCATAGAGGGCGATGACGCAGTTAATTATCCTATAGAGTTTATTAACACGCTAAATAATCCGGGACTCCCGGAACATAAACTGTTGCTCAAAGTGGGTGCCCCCGTGATGCTCTTGCGTAACTTGCATCCACCCAAGTTATGCGATGGCACATGGTTACGCATCAAGCACTGTATAGAAATGTAATAGAGGCAACAATCCTAACAGGTTTTGCAAAAGGGGAACACTGCTCATACCTAAAATACCGCTTATCCCAACAGATTATCCATTCGACTTTAAGACTTCAATTTCCCATCAAATCCTGTTTTGCGATGACTATTAATAAGTCTCAAGGACAAGAATCGATTTAACAGAGTATTGTTTTTCACATGGGCAGCTTTATGTTGCTTGCTCACACAACGCAAAAGTACAAACTAGTTTATAAAGAAGTCCTATAGTAAAACACATTTTCCACGTCTCAAATTCTTTTGTAGTTTCATACAAGTCCCTTTAAACGCTTTGATATGTTTCATATTCTACTTACTATCTTCATAATTCGAAGGTTCATTGCTACTTCCCTCACCCCAACGATGTCCGACAGACGTGAGAGCACGGCTAAGAAACTCGTATCTCCACTCCGAATGGACGTAGACAGGGTGATCATGAGACGACTACTCAAAGGAAAACATGTCATTGTCCTCACCAATTAGTATTTAAAATATGTTAAGTTAGCTTGTAACAACTAAATCAGTTTAAAAACAGAAAAAATAAATAGATCATTCTGCAATTAGTCAACGTCTTCTTCATTATATACGTATTTTCTTACAAGTACGCCTACAAATTGGTCTATTATCTTAAATTCTGGCACATTTGTATTATTCTATACATTTATAAGTATTTTCTTACAAGACAATCCCTTTATTTGAATTCTGGTATATTTTCCACTGCCTCTACAATCTGAACTTAAATGAAATGGGTCCGTTTGATTTAATTCTGGCATATTTCCCACATTCTGTACATTCATAAGTGTTACCTTACAAGTGTTCATTAGATCGTTGAATCCTCGCATGTTTTCCATAGCATGACTTATTGGGTTCACAATGTCCCGTCGTTTCATACAACTTACCTGCATACAAAAGCATGTTTACATGCTATAAAAAGTATTTCTACTGACTGACCTGTAGACAAGCGGATTATAAGTAATGTATTGTATTGTATTGAAAAACAATATCTTTACTGGTTCGCTTTGTTTTACGTATTTAAACTTTTTGAAATTTCATAAAATGTTGACACACTAGCGCTAGCGAATGCTCGACTATCCTGCAGAACAGAGCGACAAAGTATGCGAAGCCGCGCCGGATAAATGCTAGTAAGATATATAAATGTATAAGATGAAGATGAGTCAGGCTTATGGAAGGCATAAATTAAATATTATTTGTCTTTAGGTGTGGAGTGTCAATTACGATAGGATATTAATAGGCAGAATATGAAAATGAGTCAAAATACACACATATACAGATGAGTGGTACCTACAATAAATAGGTCAAGGGATACTGCAGAGACAGCGTCAGTTATCCCTTTTGAAGAGCCCTTGTAAGGGCTTGTACGTTTGTATTATGCCTTGTATGTTTTAAAGCTGGTTATAGTTTTTTTTTTTCATGACATGGTGGTGGGATGTTATTCCAGCATTTCGTAGCCAGATACCTGAAGCTGCCTCTGAAGGCGGCAGTCCTATGGCGTGGAATGGAGAGGATCCTTGTTGTGATGCGATTCGAGTGGTGACGTAAAATTAATGAGTGAATCATTCACCGCAACTACCACGGTAATCCGGGAATACGTAACGACATCGGCCTGCCGCGCCTAAAGAATCCCATCACTTTTGCCGGTGAGTGTATAAAATATACCGATTCATCATCATCATTATCCTCAGCCCACATCGTTCGTAAAATAAATAAAAAAATAAAACTAGAATAAAAGGTTGCTTGAGTTTTTATTAAACTTTCACTATGAAACCGATTTGATCAAAACAACTCTATTTTTCACTTCCCCATCAATTGCTTGGCTTGAGCCAGCTAACCGATGTATGAGAAGTGAAAAATAAAATTGCTCTAATGAAATCGTGTTCACAGTGAAAGACTTTCAGAATGATGCCCCTAACAACCCCCTAAAATATGACTTCACCTTTTAGTTACATCAGGTATATTGTTCTGTGGGGACGCGATTGCAACTCCCCATACTTTAAAGTTGCATTTAAGTTTCTTAAGGGCCTATAAATAGCCTCGTAATCGCTTGCGTCTTCGTCGCGTCGCTCCATGTGCGGAAGGCCTAATAAGCAATTATAAACTTGTTTTTATAACGACACAAGACCGGTATTTTCCAAGCCGCGTAAAGAAGGATGTCATTATCCTCAATATAGGTATTATTATCTTACTACCCGGTCGATCTTGGATACCCAACTTGTAAATAAACAATTGCAACTTATGACTATGTGCTTATAGAACCATATAAAATTCCTTTCGGAGCATGCACCCAGCTGATATTTGTCGCTGGTTCATGGAAGCAGACAAAAGAATTAATTGTGTTTGCCTGAAGCACTTAATCCTAAAATCTATCGATTCGATTTTAAAATGAAAACTCACGTGCAAATGTGCAAAGAATATTATTATATTATGCTTATGCCATTGCACATAATTGTTGCAAGATTGAGTTTTCGGTCGAGAATTAAAAGAAGGTAAGTTAATTAAGATAAAGATGCTGAGCCAGCGAGGAGCACGGTTCAATCTTACAAGTGTGAGTCTGTGTGTGTGTGTGTGTGTGTGTGTTTTTATAATTGTGATGTAAATGCTTATATTTATAAGTTAGTGTTATTCATACATTATATATCCGTGTTTTAATGTAATTTTAAGTTATTTATTTATCTTAAATTATGTGTCTATAAAATATTCATTTATACTGTAATATGTTTTATTAATTAATATAGTTTTTTATGTTTTTAGAAACTTTACGTTATTGGTTTCATCTTTAAGTAGGGTGGGTAATTTATCATATATTTTGATACTCATAACATAAGCAGGGTTTGATGTGTCTGTCTTTATGTCTTAATGAGTAGTTTACGGGGATTTCTCCGTGTTTATGGTAAAAATTCTCATTACGTACAAATTTGCACATTTCGTATATGTATAAGCATGGTAAAGTCAGAATATTAAGTTTTTGAAAGAAAGGTTTGCAATTGTCCGTTTGTTTGATATTTACCAGGATCCGTATTTTTTTTATATAAGATGAGTATTGCTGGGGCACCTGAGCTGTTTCCCCCTAAAATTATGCCGTAGCTGAGCCATACGAAAGTGTATGCATAGTATACCGCAAGAGCAGTTTTCAGATCAGTGGTTTTTTAAACTTCTTTAAATGCATAAGAGAACTGAGATAGCTTGTTACATTTTTTTTGGGTGTGTTGTTTCCAGTTAACGTGTGAATCTATATCAATGCCAAGCAAAGTGAACCGGTCTACTATTTCTATTTGAGTACCTTTATAGGTGAAGATGAAATCTAGTTGCTTTTTTTGTCGGGGGTGGAATATCATTACTTTAGTTTTATTATAATTGATTTCAAGGTCGTGGTTTGTGATCCAATTAGAAATGAGATCTAATGTAGAAATAAGCTTTGTGTTCGGTTGGGAGCTATCTTCTGATGGGAGCAGTAACGATACGTCATCCGCAAACAGCACGCAGTGATTATTCGTTACTTTAGGAAGATCATTTATGTATATAAGGAATAATAGACACCCCAGGACACTTCCCTGGGGTATTGATTAATTTAATGTCCTATTAGATGAGCGTTCATTTTGTACTTGTTAGTTTCTTTATTCGATTGCTGTATTTCGACAGATTGTACTCTATCTTTCAAATATGAAGTGAACCAGTTATGGGCTGTTCCGCGCACACATATTCCATAAAGTTTGTCTACTAAAATTCTGTGATTCACCCTATCGTATGCCTTAGACATATCTAAAAGAAGGCCCACTGCATATGATTTCTTATTTATGATACTTAGAGCTTCTTGAATGTATACAGCTATAGTTGTCGATCTCTTCTTACGAAAACCGTTTTGAGACTCTGTAAAGATTTTGTATATTTGCAAAAAGAGTATACGCGGTTACACATAGACTTTTCATAAATTTTCAAAATTGTTGAAAGTATGGCAATGGGTCTGCAATTATTTGGGTCGGACTTTGAATTTTTCTTATGTATAGGTCTAATGATTGCTTTTTTAAGTAAGTCTGGAAACTTTTCCTCCTCTATAAACCAATCATATATTATGGGGACTTCCCCATAATATATGATTGGTTTATAGAGGTGGTTAGAGGTAAAGTTAATTCGTCTGCGCACTGTCTTATTAGTGCTGGTAGTAATTCGTCCTCACCGAAACTATATTTTTTTATTTCGGATTATTTTATGTATTTCGTGATGTGTTACTGGAGCCAAGAACATTGTATTTTCAGTCCCTACTGAAAATAGAGCCCTCTCATTACTGGAAAGCCTTTATGTGCAGTACTTTTATTTTATTCCCCTATTTTTGTAAAGTAGTCACTAAATATGTTGGTAACAGCGATTGGTTCGAAATACACTGTACTATTTATTTTTAATGTAATATTATGTGATCAGTTTTGACGTTTTTTATTAATTCCTCTCTTTAATTATATCCCACATAGTTTTTATTCTATTATTTGACTTTTTAAGCTTGTTTATGTAATGAATTTTTTTGCTGTTATGACGTTTTTTTAAGCATTTGTTCATATTTTTGTAGTAGGATTGAAGTACGTCACTTTTGAATTTTAAGGATAGTATTTTTAATAATCTTTTATTCTGAGATGAGAGTATGATGCCAGGTGTTAGCCAATATTTTTTATTTTTTGTTTTTATTTTAATTACTTTTTTGGGTATGGTTTCGTCAAGAAAGTTTTTTTTTAAATTTGATAAAATATCTCATAGTTTTCATTTACTGTTTTATCTTTATGTAAGATATTATCCCAAGTGATAGTTTTTAATTTTTCTTTGAATTTATTTATATTTACATCGTTGTAGAACCTTTTCTTCGTGTAATATGTATTTAATAAGCCCAAGTGCCCCTCGGTAGGAATATTACTATTTACTGTGCCTCCAACCATGGCGCTTTCCCGAAGATTTGCCTCAGTCCCGGGCGCAAAGTAGCGCCCATACTGGGTGGGAGGCAGGGCCAGATCTATGTGGTGCAAGCCGGGTCCTGTGCCCCGGGCGCCAGGCCCAGGGGGAGCCAATATCATAATAGATTATTTTTTTCAAAAAGCGCCTAGTAACTGTGAATGCCCGTCTTTTACGACGCCCAACTATTCTCGGATTACTTGCAGCCATGCAAAGCAAAGCCAAGAGTTTTAATGACAGTTTTTGTTTTGCTTTAAGTAATATCTCAGACACTGTATAGGGCGCACCATTATCAAGTTTTTCCCGGTTCGAAAAAGATGTCAATCTGGGTCTGCTGGGGGGCACCAGGTAAGGCTGGCACTGGACGTAGGACGATACGCGCTAGGGATAGCAGCCAAAGGCTACATTTATTGACCGAGCAAGGCGAAGTTTCGAGATTAGCCAAAAATGCCGTTTTCCGTCTCTCTGTTTTCGCCTACAGGTCGCATTTTTCGACCGGTTTTGACGAAAATTGGCATACAAGTTTCTTGATTTATTTTAGTCGATCGCAATTTTTGTTTTGGGTTAAAAGAGGGGATGTTTGCTGTAGCGTTATTTATTGATGGATTTCAATCATATTTGAGAAGTACACTTCACACACACTTCATTCTACACAATACTTTCTGAGAAAAATCTAAAAGGGGGAGTGGGGGCTATTTTCGATCCTCCTGTAGCTATGTTGAAGATAAAGACTAGTCTAGACTAGTCGCAGAAAATTTTGGTGTCTAGACACCAAAATTTTCAAATTGGCAACACTGATCTAAGACCCATGATCGCCCCCGCCGCATCAATACATGAATGCTAAACGCGCATCATTAGCCACATGGACTATAACCGGCTATGTGACCTTGCAACGCACGTGTTTTCCAAAACTGCCCAATAATATTGGATCTCTTTTTTCCACTCATCAATAAGGTACTCAGTGCTCTCTTTCAACGTCTAGCGCATGCGTCGCGTCGCACGCGCTTGGTGCGCAAATCCGCTTTCTCTTTCACGCCTAGCGCATGCATGGGTCGCACAGGCCGCAAGCGTTGTACCCCACGGGCTATTCAGGCGATGAAATGTCAATGTGACCGCTAGAAAACCCCGTGTGGTACAACGCAGCGTCGCGCTGTACCGCTCTGGCTTTTCAGGCTATTTAAAATTCTGAAAAGCCCGTGGGGCACAACGCGGCCCAGCGTTGTACCCCACGGGCTTTTCATAAGATGCGCCCCGGCTCCTAGGCATTCCGTAAGCAGTTCGTTTACGCTTCATAGATGGCATCACCTGCCTGTATACTTTAAGGAGCAGGTGACCGTACATGCCTGGCCAGAAGTAGCGGAGTTTCATCCTTTTATATATTTTCGCCGTGCCTAGTTGGGCTGCTGTAGGAGCCGAATGATTAGCGTGCATTATATCAATACGGAATTCTATAGGGATAACCTCCTTCCACTCAAATTCGGATATTAAAACATTTTAAATGAAAATTAGGCACCGACCCTGGTTTGGCCTCACATTTCTTATGTTGAGTTAAGTACCACGCATCCGCAATGGTGGTGCTGGTATCGATTAAATGTATCGGGACTGCTCTTGCATTATATATCCAGAAATTCATATGTTAAAAAACAAACTTATGACTTGGTTGTGCGAACGCGCGATTCTAAACCCCAAACATATTAGAGCCTCCGAAATAAATACCATTCTCTTGAATTTCTTTGAGGGTGACCAAAAAGAGTATCGGTCGATCGTTAGTGTCATAGAGGGCGATGACGCAGTTAATTATCCTATAGAGTTTATTAACACGCTAAATAATCCGGGACTCCCGGAACATAAACTGTTGCTCAAAGTGGGTGCACCCGTGATGCTCTTGCGTAACTTGCATCCACCCAAGTTATGCGATGTCACATGGTTACGCATCAAGCACTGTATAGAAATGTAATAGAGGCAACAATCCTAACAGGTTTTGCAAAAGGGGAATCACTGCTCATACCTAAAATACCGCTTATCCCAACAGATTATCCATTCGACTTTAAGACTTCAATTTCCCATCAAATCCTGTTTTGCGATGACTATTAATAAGTCTCAAGGACAAGAATCGATTTAACAGAGTATTGTTTTTCACATGGGCAGCTTTATGTTGCTTGCTCACACAACGCAAAAGTACAAACTAGTTTATAAAGAAGTCCTTTGATATAGTAAAACACATTTTCCACGTCTCAAATTCTTTTGTAGTTTCATACAAGTCCCTTTAAACGCTTTGATATGTTTCATATTCTACTTACTATCTTCATAATTCGAAGGTTCATTGCTACTTCCCTCACCCCAACGATGTCCGACAGACGTGAGAGCACGGCTAAGAAACTCGTATCTCCACTCCGAATGGACGTAGACAGGGTGATCATGAGACGACTACTCAAAGGAAAACATGTCATTGTCCTCACCAATTAGTATTTAAAATATGTTAAGTTAGCTTGTAACAACTAAATCAGTTTAAAAACAGAAAAAATAAATAGATCATTCTGCAATTAGTCAACGTCTTCTTCATTATATACGTATTTTCTTACAAGTACGCCTACAAATTGGTATATTATCTTAAATTCTGGCACATTTGTATTATTCTATACATTTATAAGTATTTTCTTACAAGACAATCCCTTTATTTGAATTCTGGTATATTTTCCACTGCCTCTACAATCTGAACTTAAATGAAATGGGTCCGTTTGATTTAATTCTGGCATATTTCCCACATTCTGTACATTCATAAGTGTTACCTTACAAGTGTTCATTAGATCGTTGAATCCTCGCATGTTTTCCATAGCATGACTTATTGGGTTCACAATGTCCCGTCGTTTCATACAACTTACCTGCATACAAAAGCATGTTTACATGCTATAAAAAGTATTTCTACTGACTGACCTGTAGACAAGCGGATTATAAGTAATGTATTGTATTGTATTGAAAAACAATATCTTTACTGGTTCGCTTTGTTTTACGTATTTAAACTTTTTGAAATTTCATAAAATGTTGACACACTAGCGCTAGCGAATGCTCGACTATCCTGCAGAACAGAGCGACAAAGTGTGCGAAGCCGCGCCGGATAAATGCTAGTAAGATATATAAATGTATAAGATGAAGATGAGTCAGGCTTATGGAAGGCACAAATTAAATATTATTTGTCTTTAGGTGTGGAGTGTCAATTACGATAGGATATTAATAGGCAGAATATGAAAATGAGTCAAAATACACACATATACAGATGAGTGGTACCTACAATAAATAGGTCAAGGGATACTGCAGAGACAGCGTCAGTTATCCCTTTTGAAGAGCCCTTGTAAGGGCTTGTACGTTTGTATTATGCCTTGTATGTTTTAAAGCTGGTTATAGTTTTTTTTTTTCATGACATGGTGGTGGGATGTTATTCCAGCATTTCGTAGCCAGATACCTGAAGCTGCCTCTGAAGGCGGCAGTCCTATGGCGTGGAATGGAGAGGATCCTTGTTGTGATGCGATTCGAGTGGTGACGTAAAATTAATGAGTGAATCATTCACCGCAACTACCACGGTAATCCGGGAATACGTAACGACATCGGCCTGCCGCGCCTAAAGAATCCCATCACTTTTGCCGGTGAGTGTATAAAATATACCGATTCATCATCATCATTATCCTCAGCCCACATCGTTCGTAAAATAAATAAAAAAATAAAACTAGAATAAAAGGTTGCTTGAGTTTTTATTAAACTTTCACTATGAAACCGATTTGATCAAAACAACTCTATTTTTCACTTCCCCATCAATTGCTTGGCTTGAGCCAGCTAACCGATGTATGAGAAGTGAAAAATAAAATTGCTCTAATGAAATCGTGTTCACAGTGAAAGACTTTCAGAATGATGCCCCTAACAACCCCCTAAAATATGACTTCACCTTTTAGTTACATCAGGTATATTGTTCTGTGGGGACGCGATTGCAACTCCCCATACTTTAAAGTTGCATTTAAGTTTCTTAAGGGCCTATAAATAGCCTCGTAATCGCTTGCGTCTTCGTCGCGTCGCTCCATGTGCGGAAGGCCTAATAAGCAATTATAAACTTGTTTTTATAACGACACAAGACCGGTATTTTCCAAGCCGCGTAAAGAAGGATGTCATTATCCTCAATATAGGTATTATTATCTTACTACCCGGTCGATCTTGGATACCCAACTTGTAAATAAACAATTGCAACTTATGACTATGTGCTTATAGAACCATATAAAATTCCTTTCGGAGCATGCACCCAGCTGATATTTGTCGCTGGTTCATGGAAGCAGACAAAAGAATTAATTGTGTTTGCCTGAAGCACTTAATCCTAAAATCTATCGATTCGATTTTAAAATGAAAACTCACGTGCAAATGTGCAAAGAATATTATTATATTATGCTTATGCCATTGCACATAATTGTTGCAAGATTGAGTTTTCGGTCGAGAATTAAAAGAAGGTAAGTTAATTAAGATAAAGATGCTGAGCCAGCGAGGAGCACGGTTCAATCTTACAAGTGTGAGTCTGTGTGTGTGTGTGTGTGTGTGTGTTTTTATAATTGTGATGTAAATGCTTATATTTATAAGTTAGTGTTATTCATACATTATATATCCGTGTTTTAATGTAATTTTAAGTTATTTATTTATCTTAAATTATGTGTCTATAAAATATTCATTTATACTGTAATATGTTTTATTAATTAATATAGTTTTTTATGTTTTTAGAAACTTTACGTTATTGGTTTCATCTTTAAGTAGGGTGGGTAATTTATCATATATTTTGATACTCATAACATAAGCAGGGTTTGATGTGTCTGTCTTTATGTCTTAATGAGTAGTTTACGGGGATTTCTCCGTGTTTATGGTAAAAATTCTCATTACGTACAAATTTGCACATTTCGTATATGTATAAGCATGGTAAAGTCAGAATATTAAGTTTTTGAAAGAAAGGTTTGCAATTGTCCGTTTGTTTGATATTTACCAGGATCCGTATTTTTTTTATATAAGATGAGTATTGCTGGGGCACCTGAGCTGTTTCCCCCTAAAATTATGCCGTAGCTGAGCCATACGAAAGTGTATGCATAGTATACCGCAAGAGCAGTTTTCAGATCAGTGGTTTTTTAAACTTCTTTAAATGCATAAGAGAACTGAGATAGCTTGTTACATTTTTTTTGGGTGTGTTGTTTCCAGTTAACGTGTGAATCTATATCAATGCCAAGCAAAGTGAACCGGTCTACTATTTCTATTTGAGTACCTTTATAGGTGAAGATGAAATCTAGTTGCTTTTTTTGTCGGGGGTGGAATATCATTACTTTAGTTTTATTATAATTGATTTCAAGGTCGTGGTTTGTGATCCAATTAGAAATGAGATCTAATGTAGAAATAAGCTTTGTGTTCGGTTGGGAGCTATCTTCTGATGGGAGCAGTAACGATACGTCATCCGCAAACAGCACGCAGTGATTATTCGTTACTTTAGGAAGATCATTTATGTATATAAGGAATAATAGACACCCCAGGACACTTCCCTGGGGTATTGATTAATTTAATGTCCTATTAGATGAGCGTTCATTTTGTACTTGTTAGTTTCTTTATTCGATTGCTGTATTTCGACAGATTGTACTCTATCTTTCAAATATGAAGTGAACCAGTTATGGGCTGTTCCGCGCACACATATTCCATAAAGTTTGTCTACTAAAATTCTGTGATTCACCCTATCGTATGCCTTAGACATATCTAAAAGAAGGCCCACTGCATATGATTTCTTATTTATGATACTTAGAGCTTCTTGAATGTATACAGCTATAGTTGTCGATCTCTTCTTACGAAAACCGTTTTGAGACTCTGTAAAGATTTTGTATATTTGCAAAAAGAGTATACGCGGTTACACATAGACTTTTCATAAATTTTCAAAATTGTTGAAAGTATGGCAATGGGTCTGCAATTATTTGGGTCGGACTTTGAATTTTTCTTATGTATAGGTCTAATGATTGCTTTTTTAAGTAAGTCTGGAAACTTTTCCTCCTCTATAAACCAATCATATATTATGGGGACTTCCCCATAATATATGATTGGTTTATAGAGGTGGTTAGAGGTAAAGTTAATTCGTCTGCGCACTGTCTTATTAGTGCTGGTAGTAATTCGTCCTCACCGAAACTATATTTTTTTATTTCGGATTATTTTATGTATTTCGTGATGTGTTACTGGAGCCAAGAACATTGTATTTTCAGTCCCTACTGAAAATAGAGCCCTCTCATTACTGGAAAGCCTTTATGTGCAGTACTTTTATTTTATTCCCCTATTTTTGTAAAGTAGTCACTAAATATGTTGGTAACAGCGATTGGTTCGAAATACACTGTACTATTTATTTTTAATGTAATATTATGTGATCAGTTTTGACGTTTTTTATTAATTCCTCTCTTTAATTATATCCCACATAGTTTTTATTCTATTATTTGACTTTTTAAGCTTGTTTATGTAATGAATTTTTTTGCTGTTATGACGTTTTTTTAAGCATTTGTTCATATTTTTGTAGTAGGATTGAAGTACGTCACTTTTGAATTTTAAGGATAGTATTTTTAATAATCTTTTATTCTGAGATGAGAGTATGATGCCAGGTGTTAGCCAATATTTTTTATTTTTTGTTTTTATTTTAATTACTTTTTTGGGTATGGTTTCGTCAAGAAAGTTTTTTTTTAAATTTGATAAAATATCTCATAGTTTTCATTTACTGTTTTATCTTTATGTAAGATATTATCCCAAGTGATAGTTTTTAATTTTTCTTTGAATTTATTTATATTTACATCGTTGTAGAACCTTTTCTTCGTGTAATATGTATTTAATAAGCCCAAGTGCCCCTCGGTAGGAATATTACTATTTACTGTGCCTCCAACCATGGCGCTTTCCCGAAGATTTGCCTCAGTCCCGGGCGCAAAGTAGCGCCCATACTGGGTGGGAGGCAGGGCCAGATCTATGTGGTGCAAGCCGGGTCCTGTGCCCCGGGCGCCAGGCCCAGGGGGAGCCAATATCATAATAGATTATTTTTTTCAAAAAGCGCCTAGTAACTGTGAATGCCCGTCTTTTACGACGCCCAACTATTCTCGGATTACTTGCAGCCATGCAAAGCAAAGCCAAGAGTTTTAATGACAGTTTTTGTTTTGCTTTAAGTAATATCTCAGACACTGTATAGGGCGCACCATTATCAAGTTTTTCCCGGTTCGAAAAAGATGTCAATCTGGGTCTGCTGGGGGGCACCAGGTAAGGCTGGCACTGGACGTAGGACGATACGCGCTAGGGATAGCAGCCAAAGGCTACATTTATTGACCGAGCAAGGCGAAGTTTCGAGATTAGCCAAAAATGCCGTTTTCCGTCTCTCTGTTTTCGCCTACAGGTCGCATTTTTCGACCGGTTTTGACGAAAATTGGCATACAAGTTTCTTGATTTATTTTAGTCGATCGCAATTTTTGTTTTGGGTTAAAAGAGGGGATGTTTGCTGTAGCGTTATTTATTGATGGATTTCAATCATATTTGAGAAGTACACTTCACACACACTTCATTCTACACAATACTTTCTGAGAAAAATCTAAAAGGGGGAGTGGGGGCTATTTTCGATCCTCCTGTAGCTATGTTGAAGATAAAGACTAGTCTAGACTAGTCGCAGAAAATTTTGGTGTCTAGACACCAAAATTTTCAAATTGGCAACACTGATCTAAGACCCATGATCGCCCCCGCCGCATCAATACATGAATGCTAAACGCGCATCATTAGCCACATGGACTATAACCGGCTATGTGACCTTGCAACGCACGTGTTTTCCAAAACTGCCCAATAATATTGGATCTCTTTTTTCCACTCATCAATAAGGTACTCAGTGCTCTCTTTCAACGTCTAGCGCATGCGTCGCGTCGCACGCGCTTGGTGCGCAAATCCGCTTTCTCTTTCACGCCTAGCGCATGCATGGGTCGCACAGGCCGCAAGCGTTGTACCCCACGGGCTATTCAGGCGATGAAATGTCAATGTGACCGCTAGAAAACCCCGTGTGGTACAACGCAGCGTCGCGCTGTACCGCTCTGGCTTTTCAGGCTATTTAAAATTCTGAAAAGCCCGTGGGGCACAACGCGGCCCAGCGTTGTACCCCACGGGCTTTTCATAAGATGCGCCCCGGCTCCTAGGCATTCCGTAAGCAGTTCGTTTACGCTTCATAGATGGCATCACCTGCCTGTATACTTTAAGGAGCAGGTGACCGTACATGCCTGGCCAGAAGTAGCGGAGTTTCATCCTTTTATATATTTTCGCCGTGCCTAGTTGGGCTGCTGTAGGAGCCGAATGATTAGCGTGCATTATATCAATACGGAATTCTATAGGGATAACCTCCTTCCACTCAAATTCGGATATTAAAACATTTTAAATGAAAATTAGGCACCGACCCTGGTTTGGCCTCACATTTCTTATGTTGAGTTAAGTACCACGCATCCGCAATGGTGGTGCTGGTATCGATTAATATCGGGACTGCTCTTGCATTATATATCCAGAAATTCATATGTTAAAAAACAAACTTATGACTTGGTTGTGCGAACGCGCGATTCTAAACCCCAAACATATTAGAGCCTCCGAAATAAATACCATTCTCTTGAATTTCTTTGAGGGTGACCAAAAAGAGTATCGGTCGATCGTTAGTGTCATAGAGGGCGATGACGCAGTTAATTATCCTATAGAGTTTATTAACACGCTAAATAATCCGGGACTCCCGGAACATAAACTGTTGCTCAAAGTGGGTGCACCCGTGATGCTCTTGCGTAACTTGCATCCACCCAAGTTATGCGATGTCACATGGTTACGCATCAAGCACTGTATAGAAATGTAATAGAGGCAACAATCCTAACAGGTTTTGCAAAAGGGGAATCACTGCTCATACCTAAAATACCGCTTATCCCAACAGATTATCCATTCGACTTTAAGACTTCAATTTCCCATCAAATCCTGTTTTGCGATGACTATTAATAAGTCTCAAGGACAAGAATCGATTTAACAGAGTATTGTTTTTCACATGGGCAGCTTTATGTTGCTTGCTCACACAACGCAAAAGTACAAACTAGTTTATAAAGAAGTCCTTTGATATAGTAAAACACATTTTCCACGTCTCAAATTCTTTTGTAGTTTCATACAAGTCCCTTTAAACGCTTTGATATGTTTCATATTCTACTTACTATCTTCATAATTCGAAGGTTCATTGCTACTTCCCTCACCCCAACGATGTCCGACAGACGTGAGAGCACGGCTAAGAAACTCGTATCTCCACTCCGAATGGACGTAGACAGGGTGATCATGAGACGACTACTCAAAGGAAAACATGTCATTGTCCTCACCAATTAGTATTTAAAATATGTTAAGTTAGCTTGTAACAACTAAATCAGTTTAAAAACAGAAAAAATAAATAGATCATTCTGCAATTAGTCAACGTCTTCTTCATTATATACGTATTTTCTTACAAGTACGCCTACAAATTGGTATATTATCTTAAATTCTGGCACATTTGTATTATTCTATACATTTATAAGTATTTTCTTACAAGACAATCCCTTTATTTGAATTCTGGTATATTTTCCACTGCCTCTACAATCTGAACTTAAATGAAATGGGTCCGTTTGATTTAATTCTGGCATATTTCCCACATTCTGTACATTCATAAGTGTTACCTTACAAGTGTTCATTAGATCGTTGAATCCTCGCATGTTTTCCATAGCATGACTTATTGGGTTCACAATGTCCCGTCGTTTCATACAACTTACCTGCATACAAAAGCATGTTTACATGCTATAAAAAGTATTTCTACTGACTGACCTGTAGACAAGCGGATTATAAGTAATGTATTGTATTGTATTGAAAAACAATATCTTTACTGGTTCGCTTTGTTTTACGTATTAAAACTTTTTGAAATTTCATAAAATGTTGACACACTAGCGCTAGCGAATGCTCGACTATCCTGCAGAACAGAGCGACAAAGTGTGCGAAGCCGCGCCGGATAAATGCTAGTAAGATATATAAATGTATAAGATGAAGATGAGTCAGGCTTATGGAAGGCACAAATTAAATATTATTTGTCTTTAGGTGTGGAGTGTCAATTACGATAGGATATTAATAGGCAGAATATGAAAATGAGTCAAAATACACACATATACAGATGAGTGGTACCTACAATAAATAGGTCAAGGGATACTGCAGAGACAGCGTCAGTTATCCCTTTTGAAGAGCCCTTGTAAGGGCTTGTACGTTTGTATTATGCCTTGTATGTTTTAAAGCTGGTTATAGTTTTTTTTTTTCATGACATGGTGGTGGGATGTTATTCCAGCATTTCGTAGCCAGATACCTGAAGCTGCCTCTGAAGGCGGCAGTCCTATGGCGTGGAATGGAGAGGATCCTTGTTGTGATGCGATTCGAGTGGTGACGTAAAATTAATGAGTGAATCATTCACCGCAACTACCACGGTAATCCGGGAATACGTAACGACATCGGCCTGCCGCGCCTAAAGAAACCCATCACTTTTGCCGGTGAGTGTATAAAATATACCGATTCATCATCATCATTATCCTCAGCCCACATCGTTCGTAAAATAAATAAAAAAATAAAACTAGAATAAAAGGTTGCTTGAGTTTTTATTAAACTTTCACTATGAAACCGATTTGATCAAAACAACTCTATTTTTCACTTCCCCATCAATTGCTTGGCTTGAGCCAGCTAACCGATGTATGAGAAGTGAAAAATAAAATTGCTCTAATGAAATCGTGTTCACAGTGAAAGACTTTCAGAATGATGCCCCTAACAACCCCCTAAAATATGACTTCACCTTTTAGTTACATCAGGTATATTGTTCTGTGGGGACGCGATTGCAACTCCCCATACTTTAAAGTTGCATTTAAGTTTCTTAAGGGCCTATAAATAGCCTCGTAATCGCTTGCGTCTTCGTCGCGTCGCTCCATGTGCGGAAGGCCTAATAAGCAATTATAAACTTGTTTTTATAACGACACAAGACCGGTATTTTCCAAGCCGCGTAAAGAAGGATGTCATTATCCTCAATATAGGTATTATTATCTTACTACCCGGTCGATCTTGGATACCCAACTTGTAAATAAACAATTGCAACTTATGACTATGTGCTTATAGAACCATATAAAATTCCTTTCGGAGCATGCACCCAGCTGATATTTGTCGCTGGTTCATGGAAGCAGACAAAAGAATTAATTGTGTTTGCCTGAAGCACTTAATCCTAAAATCTATCGATTCGATTTTAAAATGAAAACTCACGTGCAAATGTGCAAAGAATATTATTATATTATGCTTATGCCATTGCACATAATTGTTGCAAGATTGAGTTTTCGGTCGAGAATTAAAAGAAGGTAAGTTAATTAAGATAAAGATGCTGAGCCAGCGAGGAGCACGGTTCAATCTTACAAGTGTGAGTCTGTGTGTGTGTGTGTGTGTGTTTTTATAATTGTGATGTAAATGCTTATATTTATAAGTTAGTGTTATTCATACATTATATATCCGTGTTTTAATGTAATTTTAAGTTATTTATTTATCTTAAATTATGTGTCTATAAAATATTCATTTATACTGTAATATGTTTTATTAATTAATATAGTTTTTTATGTTTTTAGAAACTTTACGTTATTGGTTTCATCTTTAAGTAGGGTGGGTAATTTATCATATATTTTGATACTCATAACATAAGCAGGGTTTGATGTGTCTGTCTTTATGTCTTAATGAGTAGTTTACGGGGATTTCTCCGTGTTTATGGTAAAAATTCTCATTACGTACAAATTTGCACATTTCGTATATGTATAAGCATGGTAAAGTCAGAATATTAAGTTTTTGAAAGAAAGGTTTGCAATTGTCCGTTTGTTTGATATTTACCAGGATCCGTATTTTTTTTATATAAGATGAGTATTGCTGGGGCACCTGAGCTGTTTCCCCCTAAAATTATGCCGTAGCTGAGCCATACGAAAGTGTATGCATAGTATACCGCAAGAGCAGTTTTCAGATCAGTGGTTTTTTAAACTTCTTTAAATGCATAAGAGAACTGAGATAGCTTGTTACATTTTTTTTGGGTGTGTTGTTTCCAGTTAACGTGTGAATCTATATCAATTCCAAGCAAAGTGAACCGGTCTACTATTTCTATTTGAGTACCTTTATAGGTGAAGATGAAATCTAGTTGCTTTTTTTGTCGGGGGTGGAATATCATTACTTTAGTTTTATTATAATTGATTTCAAGGTCGTGGTTTGTGATCCAATTAGAAATGAGATCTAATGTAGAAATAAGCTTTGTGTTCGGTTGGGAGCTATCTTCTGATGGGACCAGTAACGATACGTCATCCGCAAACAGCACGCAGTGATTATTCGTTACTTTAGGAAGATCATTTATGTATATAAGGAATAATAGACACCCCAGGACACTTCCCTGGGGTATTGATTAATTTAATGTCCTATTAGATGAGCGTTCATTTTGTACTTGTTAGTTTCTTTATTCGATTGCTGTATTTCGACAAATTGTACTCTATCTTTCAAATATGAAGTGAACCAGTTATGGGCTGTTCCGCGCACACATATTCCATAAAGTTTGTCTACTAAAATTCTGTGATTCACCCTATCGTATGCCTTAGACATATCTAAAAGAAGGCCCACTGCATATGATTTCTTATTTATGATACTTAGAGCTTCTTGAATGTATACAGCTATAGTTGTCGATCTCTTCTTACGAAAACCGTTTTGAGACTCTGTAAAGATTTTGTATATTTGCAAAAAGAGTATACGCGGTTACACATAGACTTTTCATAAATTTTCAAAATTGTTGAAAGTATGGCAATGGGTCTGCAATTATTTGGGTCGGACTTTGAATTTTTCTTATGTATAGGTCTAATGATTGCTTTTTTAAGTAAGTCTGGAAACTTTTCCTCCTCTATAAACCAATCATATATTATGGGGACTTCCCCATAATATATGATTGGTTTATAGAGGTGGTTAGAGGTAAAGTTAATTCGTCTGCGCACTGTCTTATTAGTGCTGGTAGTAATTCGTCCTCACCGAAACTATATTTTTTTATTTCGGATTATTTTATGTATTTCGTGATGTGTTACTGGAGCCAAGAACATTGTATTTTCAGTCCCTACTGAAAATAGAGCCCTCTCATTACTGGAAAGCCTTTATGTGCAGTACTTTTATTTTATTCCCCTATTTTTGTAAAGTAGTCACTAAATATGTTGGTAACAGCGATTGGTTCGAAATACACTGTACTATTTATTTTTAATGTAATATTATGTGATCAGTTTTGACGTTTTTTATTAATTCCTCTCTTTAATTATATCCCACATAGTTTTTATTCTATTATTTGACTTTTTAAGCTTGTTTATGTAATGAATTTTTTTGCTGTTATGACGTTTTTTTAAGCATTTGTTCATATTTTTGTAGTAGGATTGAAGTACGTCACTTTTGAATTTTAAGGATAGTATTTTTAATAATCTTTTATTCTGAGATGAGAGTATGATGCCAGGTGTTAGCCAATATTTTTTATTTTTTGTTTTTATTTTAATTACTTTTTTGGGTATGGTTTCGTCAAGAAAGTTTTTTTTTAAATTTGATAAAATATCTCATAGTTTTCATTTACTGTTTTATCTTTATGTAAGATATTATCCCAAGTGATAGTTTTTAATTTTTCTTTGAATTTATTTATATTTACATCGTTGTAGAACCTTTTCTTCGTGTAATATGTATTTAATAAGCCCAAGTGCCCCTCGGTAGGAATATTACTATTTACTGTGCCTCCAACCATGGCGCTTTCCCGAAGATTTGCCTCAGTCCCGGGCGCAAAGTAGCGCCCATACTGGGTGGGAGGCAGGGCCAGATCTATGTGGTGCAAGCCGGGTCCTGTGCCCCGGGCGCCAGGCCCAGGGGGAGCCAATATCATAATAGATTATTTTTTTCAAAAAGCGCCTAGTAACTGTGAATGCCCGTCTTTTACGACGCCCAACTATTCTCGGATTACTTGCAGCCATGCAAAACAAAGCCAAGAGTTTTAATGACAGTTTTTGTTTTGCTTTAAGTAATATCTCAGACACTGTATAGGGCGCACCATTATCAAGTTTTTCCCGGTTCGAAAAAGATGTCAATCTGGGTCTGCTGGGGGGCACCAGGTAAGGCTGGCACTGGACGTAGGACGATACGCGCTAGGGATAGCAGCCAAAGGCTACATTTATTGACCGAGCAAGGCGAAGTTTCGAGATTAGCCAAAAATGCCGTTTTCCGTCTCTCTGTTTTCGCCTACAGGTCGCATTTTTCGACCGGTTTTGACGAAAATTGGCATACAAGTTTCTTGATTTATTTTAGTCGATCGCAATTTTTGTTTTGGGTTAAAAGAGGGGATGTTTGCTGTAGCGTTATTTATTGATGGATTTCAATCATATTTGAGAAGTACACTTCACACACACTTCATTCTACACAATACTTTCTGAGAAAAATCTAAAAGGGGGAGTGGGGGCTATTTTCGATCCTCCTGTAGCTATGTTGAAGATAAAGACTAGTCTAGACTAGTCGCAGAAAATTTTGGTGTCTAGACACCAAAATTTTCAAATTGGCAACACTGATCTAAGACCCATGATCGCCCCCGCCGCATCAATACATGAATGCTAAACGCGCATCATTAGCCACATGGACTATAACCGGCTATGTGACCTTGCAACGCACGTGTTTTCCAAAACTGCCCAATAATATTGGATCTCTTTTTTCCACTCATCAATAAGGTACTCAGTGCTCTCTTTCAACGTCTAGCGCATGCGTCGCGTCGCACGCGCTTGGTGCGCTAATCCGCTTTCTCTTTCACGCCTAGCGCATGCATGGGTCGCACAGGCCGCAAGCGTTGTACCCCACGGGCTATTCAGGCGATGAAATGTCAATGTGACCGCTAGAAAACCCCGTGTGATACAACGCAGCGTCGCGCTGTACCGCTCTGGCTTTTCAGGCTATTTAAAATTCTGAAAAGCCCGTGGGGCACAACGCGGCCCAGCGTTGTACCCCACGGGCTTTTCATAAGATGCGCCCCGGCTCCTAGGCATTCCGTAAGCAGTTCGTTTACGCTTCATAGATGGCATCACCTGCCTGTATACTTTAAGGAGCAGGTGACCGTACATGCCTGGCCAGAAGTAGCGGAGTTTCATCCTTTTATATATTTTCGCCGTGCCTAGTTGGGCTGCTGTAGGAGCCGAATGATTAGCGTGCATTATATCAATACGGAATTCTATAGGGATAACCTCCTTCCACTCAAATTCGGATATTAAAACATTTTAAATGAAAATTAGGCACCGACCCTGGTTTGGCCTCACATTTCTTATGTTGAGTTAAGTACCACGCATCCGCAATGGTGGTGCTGGTATCGATTAAATGTATCGGGACTGCTCTTGATAAGGCGTCCGGAACGACATTTTCGAAACACGACGGTGCTCGTCTACGAAGTCATAAGGAGAAAGACGGCAAACCCATCTCTCGAGTCGTCCTGTAGAATTTTAAAGATAAAGGGACCATTCTAAACTCAAATGGTCCGTTATTATTTTAAATTGACGGTCGCCTTCGAGATACCGCCTAAAATGTTCAACAAAATTGACGACAGCTAGGGCTTCTCTCTCAGTGGCTGAGTTGTTCCTCTCCTGCAGCGTAAGTGAACGACTGTAGTACGCCAGGGGGTGCTCTCCACCGTCGAAGTCCTGAGTCAAGGTTCCACCAATTCCATAGTCTGACACGTCGCAATCTACCGCGAATGGTTTGAAGAAGTCTGAATAGGCTAGAACAGGTGCAGTAGTCATCGCTACCTTCAGTTCACTGAGATCTGTCAGCTTCTGGTGACCAACGAAAAAGTGGAGCGCCTTTCCGAGTTGAAGTTAATTGGTTAAGAGGCCCTGATATATTGCTGAAGTTCTTAATAAAACGACGCTAGTAAGATGTCATGCCAAGAAAACGTTTGACATCTTTTCTAAATGTCGGTATAGGGAAGTCGATAATTGCTTTGACTTTGTCGGGATCTGTGCGTGAACCGTATCCACCACGAAACCTAAATATTTAAGTTGCCTATGAAAATGTTTTCATAAATTTATGTTAAGGTTAGCGTAGCGAAGACGTAATAAAGTAAGATGCTCATTGAACCACTCAGAAACTATTATGATGTCATCTAGATAAACAAAGATACGACCACTGTACTCCGGACCAAATAGGATACTGTAGTGTCGCCGGCACGGAAGTTAAGCCAAAGCACATGACTTTGAAATGGAATAAACCACGAGCAGGCACTGTAAAGGCGGTCTTCTCCTTGGATACCTCTGTATCAAGACCTATTTAACAGAAAGCTGATTTTAAATCTAACAAATAAAATAATTACATTTCCCAGTAGTTCTAGTATCTGGTTAATTAAGAGTAAAGGGTAAGCATTGTTTTTCGACACCTTATTCAATTTCCTGCTGTCTAGGCAGAATCGTAGGGAACCATCTGCTTTAAGTGCCATAGTCACCGGATTATCCCATCTGCTGCTGCTTGGTTCCGTAACACCCCGTTCAAGCACTTCATCAAGCTGCCTGTTCAACTCAGCAAGTTTAGAAGGCGATAGTATTTCATAGGGCTGTTTTATGGGTCTCGCGTCACCCTTGTCGATAGTATGGGTAAGCAAATGGGTCCTCCCTAAACCTTTCTCTTCAGAGAAAAGAGGTTTTAAATTCCTTAAGAATATGTTCCTCAGCTTGAAGTTGATCTTCGTACGATAAGGACTCTAATCCTTGTAAAAATCTCACCTCAAAATTAAGGGTATTAATATAGTCTTCGTCTGACAACAATCAATCGTTACCTAATAAAGATAATAGGTCAGGAGCGATATTAAATGCTTTCCAAAAGTTAGTCCCAAATAAAAGTTAAGTACCATAGTAGTAAGTACCATGTCCAATATATCCAAGGTAAGAACACATAGCCCGATATAGGTGAAGAAGAAATGTTCGCTGTCACTATGCGACTCCCATCGTTTGATTTATGAATAGTAACTAAGTTCTCAAAGGATATGTATCACCACCAATAATCGACAGTTCCAAACCAGAATCCAGGAGGTCGGTATAGATTAGAACGTAAATTTTAACTTTAAGGTAAGGACGCAAGTCATTACCATTGACTAAACTATTTAACTTTAAAATCTCGTCCTGAACTGCCTTATTCGATGGGCGGTATTGCAAGGCAGACGTGGGTGGTGGTTGTTTGTTGTGTAAGTAGTGTTGGAAGGTTGCGAAATTGGGTTCCGGACTGTTTTTTCCATAGGGTAACTTTCATTATTTGAAAGAAAGAAGAAGAAAGAAAGAAACATTTATTATAAGGACAGTGAACACACTACAATTAGAACAAAGAAACAAAACCATCTTTTACGAAGTCAGGAGTCAGCCAAGGTAGTAATTTAGGACCATTACAGTTCATATTTATGATTAACGATCTACCCATGACATCCAAGACACAAATTTCCTTTTATTCGCGGACGGCCTCAAGCTATCACTCACTATAAAAATACAGAAGACTGAAGCCAATGAAGAGAGACAGCGAAGTTAAAGATCTGAGAGTCACGCTGAGGGATGATCTGACATTCAGAGAGCACATAGTTAAATGCTGCAAAAAAGCGATTAGGAACTTAGGGTTTATGCTAAGAAGGGTGCAGAACTTCAAAAACATTAAAGCAGTCATTGCGTTATAACGCATTGGTGAGGAGTCATTTCGAATGCAATGCTATTATTTGGGCTCCACACGAAAATAAACATTGACATGTTAGAGAAAGTATAGAACAAATTTATAAGATATTTATATATGAGACAGTATGGGATCTACCCTGCCTATCCACTGTTGTACCCGACTTTGTTTATTTTAGGCATGGTTGGGTAAGTTCAACTTAGAGTTAGAAGGGATCTTTAGCAGCGTATCTCTTTAAAATATTACGGGGCAAAGTGCATAATGCGGATATTCTGCAGAGAATGAGTCTGTGCCTACCAAACGGGTACGTGCAGCGGCGGTGGCGCCCGCGCTTGCTGGCAGTGCCACACGCGCGCGCTAACTTGCTGGGCAAGGTGCCGCTCACACCCGCACTCTCTACTCTTAATATGATAGCCGACGAGATACACCTGTTCTCCTGCGCTCTGAATGAGTTCACAAAGGTGGCTCTTGCTATAGTAAGGTATAAAATGTAAATTAATAAGTGTATAGTACTTAGATAGTATTTAAACAGCGTTAATATGTATAGCTAAATTATTATTTGTGATATAATTATACTACGTTAAGCTTGTTAAGATAGTGTATGTTGAATATAAAATCCAAAAAAAATTAATAAAAAAAATACATAAATTAAAAATGGCAATGACACATTATATTAAATTAAATGACAGTCGTGGTGTGCCACTGTCATTATAAATGGCGTCTGACTCAGCATTGCTGAAGGCCAGGCCTTCAACGCTGATTTTCAGTCAGCGCCAAATGTTGCCTCGCGAGCGTCCCAGACCGCGGCGTGGTACAATCCAAGGTAACAATAATGGTATATATAGATATGGCTGTTATATATGATACATACAAAAAGTAAAATAAATAAACATGGCTCGCGCTTTTAAATCTTATGACTTAAGTGTCGGGTTTTCGGTCCTACTGGGACCACAGATTTATGTCTTGTTGCGGCGTGAGGTTGGAACGGGTGGAGGATTAGTCTCTGCTGATCTATTAAATGTGCCTTCAGCTTCCTCCCAAAGGCTTACGTAAATTTCGTTATTCTAGTTATATCTCTTTGGGTTTAAATTAGGGGATGCATTTAAGTTGGAACTTGCTGTAGGGTAAATAGTATTATCTGGGTAATTCACTATATTATGGTTGTAGTGTATACGAGTTGAGTGGGGTAACATATTTGAATGAAATTGGTCGTTGGATCAATTTGAATTTGAAAACCACTAAATAGGTGCATGAATTGTGATAGGATCGGACATCAGGCATCAAATTGTTATAGAATCAAGTTAGATAACGCTTCCATTAGTAACAGTAATAACACAAATAAACACCGTCCAACAGTTAAAAACGAGAAACAAATATCTAAACTAAGTGTTGTAGATAAATCAGATACAGATAACCCTGGATCTAACGTTGTAAATAAAAGAAATAATTTACATAATTCTGAACCCAGAATTTTAGACAAATCTAGTGAAAAATACATAATAACCATCCAAATCAATAATATCCCCTTTCAATGTGATGCGGATTTGGGTAGTCAATGTTCCCTAATGAGTGAAAGTGAGGTGAAATTATTGAACATGAAGCTAGACACTGATTCAGAATTACCAATGTTGAGAGGTATTGGAGCAAATCTTGTTAGGCTTTTGGGTCTCATCGTCGCCAGTAAAGTTCAGGATATCGAAGAAATTGTTGATATTTACTTAGTTGAGGACTATGTGTTGAGTTATCCAGTTTTATTAGACTGAAAAACCTCACAGAAAAACCTCAAATTGTTATAACAATGACTCCAGATCAAATTATATTCCAAAAGATTCCTCAAAGTCCAAAGATTCATCTCGTTACTCAAAATGAGAACACGATTCCCGTTAACGGGTTACGTGCTGTTTCTGTTAAATGTGATTCGCTAACTCAGGGCAAAATTTATGTAAATGGAACGATTAGAGGAGCCGAAGGGCAGAAATATTTTCTATTAACTGGGGATTATAAAATAGCACAGAATAAATATTCATTACTTATATGCAATGTTTCTGAAGTGGATATTGTTATTCAAAATGTTTTTTTAATAACAAGGGCTACCCAAATACAAATGACTGTAGACGTTTGCGAACTGACTATCAGCAAACCCGAAGTAGACGATACCATAAACTGTGGCCCAAATTTAACAATCGATCAACGGTTACAGCTTCAATCTACGTTGGCCGATTACGGGGATTGTTTTTCTAGTGGGCTTAAGGATTTGGGTTACACTGAGGCTAATGAAATGACTATAGAACTCGAGGATTCCGAATCGGTAGTATACAGACCAAACCGAATGCCTCACTCCGAACGATGCCTAGTTCGAGATATCGAACAATACCATTATCGACCATGTCTTGTACTATGGTACAAGACATGGTCGATAATGGTATTGTTAGGGATTCCTCGTCTCCTTACGCAAGTCCAATTGTTCTTGTTAATAAGAAAAGTGGCGAAAAAAAATTGTGCGTGGACTACCGCGCATTCAATCGTAAAACTAAAAAAGATCACTATCCTACACCACGAATCGAGGACCAATTGGACTTGCTAGCAGGCAACAATATGTTTATATGCTTGGATTTGGCTTCAGAGTATTACCAAATAGCTATTGCCGAAGATTCTCGTTCCAAAACAGCATTCGTGACCCCGGATGGTCAATATGAGTTCATTCGCGTCCCGTTTGGCCTTGTCAACGCTCCTTCTGTATTCCAGAGGACAATTAACAAAATCTTGTCAGAGGCCAAAATTAAATATGCTATTATTTACATGGATGATATTCTAACTCCATGTAACTACATTCAGCGAAGGCTTAATTCAACTTAAAGAAGTACTAGATCTACTTAGGAAGGGCGGACTTACATTGAAAATGAGTAAATGTAACTTTTTTTTTGACGAGGTTGACTTTTTAGGCTTCGAGGTTAGCGCAAAGGGCATCAAAAATAAATCATTCCAGGCTCTAGAAAATGCGACGCGGTTTCGAATTTTCCAAAATCTACAAACCAACACGAATTACGGCAATTTCTAGTTCTCTCAGGCTTTTTCAGGAGATTTATAAAAAGCTATGCCGTATTGGCCGCTCCCCTAACAGATTTATTAAAAAAAGATGTGAGGTGGGTCTGGAGGGAGGCTCAGAATAGGGCATTTTTGCGTATTAAAGAATTACTTTCTGGGCGACCTTTACTTGCTTTGTACGACCCCGAACTCGAGACTCATCTTCATACCGATGCCAGTAAGATTGGGCTTGCAGGTATTCTTCTCCAGCGCAACCGTGATGGTATTTTACAACTCGTTTCATATTTTAGTCGCAAAACGACCCCCGAGGAACAGAAATACCATTCGTTTGAACTCGAAATCCTCGCGGTCGTTGCTTCTTTGCACCGATTTCGCGTCTATCTGGTCGGAATACCGTTTACCATACTAACCGATTGTAATGCTTTAAGATCCACTCTTACCAAAAGGGATTTAGTATCGCGAATTGCTCGGTGGTAGGTCTGGACCCACCACCGAGCAATTCGCGATACTACAGGAGTACGGAGGTACGACTGCTCAATCGAGTATAGACAGGGGGTAAACATGACACACGTTGATGCTCTCAGCCGGAACCCGATTGATGCAGAACCTAGCGAACCTCATGTTTTGGATATTTTAGCGGTGGAGCCAGAGTTCAATTGGATCACAACGGTTCAATCTGCGGATGATGAAATTCTGACAATAAAGAATATTCTGTGAGATCCCACGTCCGAGCAAGTTGCTGATATTCACAAGCATTTCAAATTAAAAATTGTCGTGTTTATCGGATAGTAGGAGAAGAACTGAAATGGGTTGTTCCTCGTGGAGCTCGTTGGCAGATCCTTCAGAAAAACCATGATGACGTAGGTCATTACGGTTTTGAGAAAACCCTTGATCGTATCAGAAATCATTTTTGGTTTAAACGGATGAGACGGTTCGTAAAGAAATACGTGTCGGCTTTTTGGAATGCGCTCATCACAAAGCACCAGGTGGTAGGCGTGAAGGTGAGCTGCATCCAATAGAAAAATGTAGTGTACCTTTTCATACCATACACGCTTATCACCTGGGGCCTTTCATCAAGAGCAAATCCGGAAATTGTTATCTGCTAGTCATAATTGATAGCTTCACAAAATTCGTTAATATAGCTCCCGTCAAAAATACAAAGTCACTAACCACAATTAAAGTTTTAACGAACCACATTAGCTATTTCGGAGTTCCGACCGGCTTTATTTCTGACAGAGGTTCTAGTTTTACCAGCAAAACATTCAAAGACTTTATTTCCGATTACGGGATAAAGCAATTCTCAATGCGGTCGCAACTCCGAGAGCTAATGGACAGGTTGACCGATTCAATAGGACGATTACTGAAGCGTTGGCGATGTCAAAAAACGGGAAAGACGATAAAACATGGGATGAACGTATTCAGGACATACAAATAGGGTTAAATACCACAGTTCACAAAACCACCCAGAAATCTCCATCTGAACTCCTATTCAGATTTAATGTTAACCACAGGACACAGGGCATATTAAGTACCGTGATAAATGACACTATTATTATTATAGCAGGGGATGAGATAGATTCAGTTAGAGAGGAAGCTACCAAACGTATAGAAATACAGCAGCTTAAGGATGCGGAACGTTATAATAGACACAGGAAATCGGCTAAAACGTACAAAATAGGTGATCTCGTTCGAATCGAAAGACAAGTCCCACATGATGGTCAATCCCAGAAACTTGTTGTCAAATATCAAGGCCCGTACCGTATTATTAAAATACTTGAACATGATATGTTCGTGGTAGAAGACACGCCTCTATCACGAAAAAACAAAACCACCGTTATGAAGGAATAGTAGCTATAGACAAAATCCAACCTTGGATGAGCTTTGATCGAAACTTTGAGAGCGATTTGGACGATGAAGGTATTAACGATTCAGACAATCATACTACTACTGATGTAAATAATGAATTAAATGTGGATGCGCTAAGATAAATGAAACGATACTATCGGACGTAGTGAATAAAGTTTAAAATCATTGCTGCATTAAATATTTGTTGTCTTTTCTTCGATTTATTGACAATTGGATAAAAATTAGATCACGGTTAATTTGAACTAACACGATTATTAGAATTGGTATTTCATTTTACTACAGTTATTCGACTGTAATTTCGTGTCATTTAGCATAAGTTAATATATGTACACATTTTGGTATTTATGATTTATAGTGTGATTGATCTCCTATTGAGATGTTGTAAATACATAGATTATAATAGCGAACCTCAGTAATAATTCATTGATACGGCAACAAATGTTTAATTAGTTATTGTAAATTATATATTATACACAATCCGCGAAGGGTCTCGCGTTGTACAGGAAGGCCGAGCTGTTAGGGCCATTCTCCGAAAATAATAGTTAGTCGTTATGATTTATTTAAACATAGGTAATTACTATTAGCCGTCATGAATTATTATATTTATTATTAATAACGTTGTCGAAATTATTAATATTATCTTTAATAGTGTTTCTTTTTAATAAACCGTCATTTCCACTTCCTGTTACACGATGATGTAAAAGACGGTAAGGCGTTTCCGGCTGTGCTAAATAAATTCCATATTTATATTTTTGCTTTAATATATTATAAAATGTTATGAAATAACTCTGGAGACCTTTAAATATATTTAACTTCATTTGTTTTCATTTAGTTCAGTGTGTTATACTTCCGGCATGATCGCCAATACATATTATATTAATATTTAGCCTGTGTATAATTTTAATAAAATTAGATTGCTATACTTTAAAACTTGTTGTTAATATTACAATAATTTATGATTTAATTAAGTATTAAAATAAAGTTTTGAAGATTCGACTGCCCTTTTGCGCTTCCGGTAAACGATACGCGCAAAAGGACGGTCGCCTATAAAAATGGCGACATTGATTCACCGACGACGAAACGTGCAACTTGCGATCCGATTGTATTACTTATCGAAGATGTTAGAAATCTTGTGCTGAAAATTGTGTAAAATGAATAAATACTGTTGGAAACTATAAAGGAGTTTGAACTTGGCGAAAGTCGATACGAAGTTTAACTACATTCACCTCTTCATCAAGCATGAGGCGGCTGCAACTGCGGTGCGTTTTAAAAACTCATCCTATGGAGACATGCTAGGGTACCCCACACTGAAATACTCGATGAGTACATAGGTAAGGAGCCGCTATTAGAAGCGGCGACTGGCAGGATACCCAAGCAATATGTCTTCGACCAAAGGTATAAAATAAAACTGCATGAAGACCCTTGGGAGGGCCTCAATCAAAAAGAACTAAGAATTTTCACAGACGGTTCTAAAACAAACTCAGGTACAGGCGCCGGGGCTCTAAGATTCTCGGAAGATCTAAATATGAGAAAATCAACAGCATTAGGTGCCCACAACACCGTCTTCCAAGCCGAGTGCATGGGCATCACATTGGCTACTGCAGCTATTGCAGAAATAGAGGAAAAGGATTTCCCTCTCCGCATTCTATCCGACAGCAAAGCAGTTCTGCAAGCCCTACAAAGCAACACCATCAGTTCTGGGCTTATATACGAGTGTTACCACAGTATAAAAAGACACAGTGGCTCGCGCGGCAACTACGCAGCCGACGCACTGGCATGGTTGGGTTCGGAACAGACGGTGGAGGTACTAAAACCATAATACCATTGCCATTCAGCTGGTTGAGGAAAACCCTACGACAACACACAAAGGTAACTCACCAACGTTATTGGTCAACCTTGGATACTTGCAAGCAAGCCAGACAGGCCCTCCCGATGATCAGACCCGGATTGTCGCGTAAGCTTCTGAAGCTCAAGAGGCTACAGCTTCGGTTGATAACCGGAGCGATAACTGGACACGCTTAGCTAAATAAACACTTACACACTCTAGGTGTCACGGAGCCCTGTGCAGAGCCTGCATGGAGTTCGAGGAGACAGCCACCCACATCCTGCTGGCGTGGCCATCTACCGGGCAACACACCTTGGGACGCCGAGGTTGCTCCAGAAAGTCGTCGGCAACATTAGGGGTCTGCTAGGCTTCCTACAGGAGCTGGGTTGGCAGGAGTAGTGCCCCCAACCCACGTCACGCAAAATAGGCGCAAATTTAAGACGTCGAGTTACGGAAAAGTGGCCCGCAATAAACTATAACTATAACTAGTCTTCTACGATATGGTATGGTTTTATTTAAGGTAGTATACGTGTTATTTTTATATTTATTTGTTGGTAAAAAAAACTACTTTTGTATTTTGTTTAAACTTTAGTTGGATCCGGATCGACCATACCCTGACTCGGAACCATTAATTTTTTGCTTGATTTTGCCCGGAGGCTCATTTAAGACAAGTATTGTAAATACAGCCTTAATCAACAAGTCGTAAGTCGTAATAGTTCCTTTGAGGAAATTATGAAAAATAGCTGTAGGAAATTATGATGAATATTACACCATTGTTATTATGGTAGGAAGCCACTCGAACATAAGTCGCAGCATGCATTAGACACCGGTTTAGAAGTGCTACTCAATTTATATATTATGACAAAGTGCAAGTTTAGTCTTTGCCATTTTCCCTATTGTTCTAAATTATCCGAGCGACAAAATAAATGCGTGCATAGAATATACATGTACCCATACAAAATTACGTGTCACCATAGTGATGCTATATTATATTTCGACATGAATAATTTTATACATAACTTTACTTTGACTCAGGATACTATGAACCTATCTAATAAAACAAAAAAACGAGTAGGTACATTGTTAGCGTATAATATATGCGACACAGTTGTAAATACTAAAACACAGTCAAATTCAGTGTTAGTTAGTATTAGTGCTGATAGTGAAACTAGTTTGTTCGACAAAAGAGGACCCCTCTAAACATGAGATCATTCATTTTCTGGCAATCCATTGACAAATACTAGGATAAAGGAAAAGCATGTTAATATTAAAAATAATGCACCAAAGTATTCAGGGCTTGTCCAGCAAAATACTACAAGTTGAATTATTTTTAGAAAAACATAAATATGATGTTGTTTTTTGACAAAACATTGGCAAACAGATTACCGAATGTTATTAAATTATGTAAATTATTTTATTGCCAGTTCTTTCAAACGACAGTTCGCTATTCGCGGAGGTTCTCTAAAATTATAAGAAACAATATTAAATTTAAAGAAAGAAAATACATTGTTCAACTGTCGATTGAAAGATGTATTGAATTATCTTGTGTTGAGCAGGACCTAATTCTCAAAATTATTCTACTTTTGAATTAGTGATGGAAGATGTTCTAAAATTAGTTCCTAAAACAAAGAAAAAGATTATAGTTGTTCGAGATTATAGTTGTTGTTTAATTTAGACATTCTAGAAGATGATTCATTAAGAAATAATATATTAGGGCTTTTTAAATGATTTAATATAAATAATGTATTTTTCGAACCAACACGAGTTACGTGTTGACGTAACTCGTGTTGGTTCGACTGCTACCAGTCTCGATAATGTGTTCTGCGATTATGACCCTATAGAAAAAAGGATTATTAACTCGCTTCAATCAGATCATAGAGGTCAAAGTGTTAAATTTTCTTTCATTAATCATATTCAGAAAATAAAAATAGAAACCAGACCCATCTCTACTAGTCGGTTGGGAAAGTAACAAAATGTTCTACTTGATAAATTTCCTGTTCACGATTTTAATTTTAACGATCCGAAAAAGACATCAAGACTTTTTATCTTTGGTAAGCGAAGAATTTGAGTTTATATTCAAAATTGATACGAAAGAAATGAATACTAGATTTAAGTTCAGTGATTGGGCGACCACAGGTTTACGGATTAGCAGGTTTAGGAATATTCGAACTTTATGAACAAATAAAAATGACAAATAGTGACAGGTTTAAAGAATATCTCAAAGATTACTCCAAAACTCTCAATATAGTGTGTCTTAAAGCCAACGCAAACTTCATAAGTAGTAAAATTTAATCTGGCGTCGGATGAAATAAAAACCGTATGGAAAGTTATAAATAGCGAAACAAGTAGTACAAAACCACGCGAGTAGTACTTTTCACTTAAGACAGGTCGTGGTATTAATAGTGCTAATTCCGAAGTAGCTCAGGAATTCGAGACCTTTTTTACTAATATACCCTTGAAAACTACTGAACCACTAAAATCTTTACCATCCCTTTCTGCTACATTGCTAAAGGAAAACGGGGATACATGCGGAACTGAATTAAAATTTAGTCATGTCAGTCCCCATTATATTATTAAGACTTTTAAAGAAATTAAAGTAAAGAGAACTGAAGTATTATGGGGGATGTCAGTCAAATTGTGTAGCTCAATTGTAGATATATTAGCACAATATTTAGCTTTCATATTTAATGAATGTGTTGATCACGGTACCTTTCCCGATTTGATAATATAATAAATAATGAAAAATAGCATAGTTGTCCCTCTATATAAAGCTGATGACAAAAAAGATCCCAGTAATTATGCCTGTCTCAATTTTACCAGTATTTAGTAGTATGAAGTGTTTGAAAAGATCATGCTCAATCAAATGCTTTCACACTTTGCTTTCATGCTTTAATCACAATAATATATTACAGAACCAGCAATTTGGCTTTACAAAAGGACGTTGTACCAAAGATGCTGGTGTTGAAATTTTAATAGTTGTTTATGTGACTGATACATAATGCCTAATTGTGTACAGTTACATACATTAGTTTATCTACACACATATCATAACCTCTCTTTGATGTGTTCAGGAACCGCATGTTTGACCGGCATTGTGGCATTGAGTTGTTTAGCTTGTTCTGTAGTACCCACTTCACAGACAAAGTAGTGGCGGCACGCAGGCGGGCGTCGGCGTTCGAAATTTGAATGTCATAATATGTAGAAAATTTACACATTATGGTCATAATGTTCAATATTCAGATAAGAAATGAGTTTTTACAAAGTAGTTTAACATTATGCTGATCGCAACGCGCGGTTTTTGGACGCAGTAAAGAGGGTTTATGATACGTGAGTAGATAAAACATATTTTTAGAGCATGAGAAAAATCAAAAGGTGTCTTCTGTTACCTTTCCAAAAAGCATTTGATTGCGTAGATCATGACACTTTACTGTTAAAACTGGAACACTACGGTATTAAAAAAACGCTCTTGAAATTTTGAGTTCTTATTTATATAATAGAATTCAGAAGGTTCAGATTAACAGAACCAAATCATTAGGATCTCGCGTGAAAATTGAAGTGTCTCAAGGTTCCATATTAGGTACTTTGTTATAACAATAACAAAGTACCAACTATGTAGGGCAACAGCCCTACATAGTTCAGAATTTGTCAAAGATTGTGTTATTTGCTGATGATACATCTCTTATATTTAAATTAGATCAACATGTACAGAACTATGACGAAGTAAATAACGCTCTTGGACAACTTCATAATTGGTTTACTGTTAACATTCTAGTGCTTAATGCGAAAAAAACTAAATGTATAAAATTCACTTTGCCTAAAATAAAATGAGGTTATATTAAATAATGATAAGTTAGAGTTCACTGATAGTCAGTTTTCCTAGGGATAACACGACTCGAAACTACAATGGAGCCTTCACATTACATCTTTATCGGGAAAACTTAGTTCAGCTGCATATGCTGTGAGACAAATCAGACAGCTGACGGATGTACATAGCCACGGCGAGACTTGTTTACTTTAGTTATTTCCACAGCATTATGTCCTATGGAATTTTGCTGTGGGGCCGAGCTGCTGATATTGACTAAATTTTTGTTCTACAAAAAAGGGCAAATAGAGCAACTTATAACCTATGCAGTCGTGACTCCCTGAGGGAACTGTTCAAAGAAATTAGCGTTGCATTATGACTGTACCGTGTCAATATATTTATGAAAATATACTGTACGGTAGGAAATAATAAAAAAAAATACACGGCTTATATTGTTAAGTTGCATAATGTCACAAAGAAATTAAAAATATAATCAAGTTTCATTCATCATTTTCGGTATTCCCACGAACACAACCTTTCACTTTATTTTTGTGCAGCTATCTATCTGTCTCTGTCCGCAAGGCTTGGAGCGGTGGCGGGGTGTCACATGATTCTTTGGGTACGCTGTTGGAAAGGCCAATAAAATATATATTAATTATTTTTGCACAAATTATAATTTAAAATTAACACGTTACTAAACGTTTAAAATTAGTTTTAGGGCTACTTCAGTTGTTTTAGCTGTTTAGTTTTAGGGCTACTTCATTGAGTATCAAAATTTTAATTGTAGATTTTCTAAACTTTAGGTACCGACCTGTAGGTAAGTACTTAATATTAACAAACTGTTCCAACTTGGTTAATGGATTGCAAGGTCACCTTTGATTCTCTTTTCCAAACATCTAGCTTTTAAATTGGAGTGTTTCGCGTCGCAATAACGAAAAGCTGTTAGCGGTAGACTGTACATGTACAGTAAGAAAAATAGTTAAATAGCCCTGCCTTCGTACTAAGTATGCGGCCCGGCCCAGATTATTCCGTTTCTGCTTGTACATCTGCGCAATGCGCACTGCGCCAACTTCAGAGCTTGAAGTTTGGCGCGATCCGTACACGGTGTCCTTGTGTTACTCCAACCAAATTGGCACAGTCTGTTGTCAAAGATAACACTGAACACCTCATCTTTAAGGCTTGATGTTGTCGAGGATCCACTTCATGTACTTGGTGACGTCAGTGTAGACGCCAGGGAAGTCTGAACCGCACTGCCGGGGTCCGTACGAGACGATGCCGTACTGGATGTAACGCTGCTTGTTCTGGGGAAGTTAAGTGGCGCAGTAAAGAAAGATTTTATTTTTACTCTAAAACGCTATTGACATGATTGATATATCAAAGAAGTCAGAAGTCTAATTGTAAAGGCAAAACACCAAGCTTTACATGTAGGACTATGACGACGACGCGCGACGGCATGACTGACTGAATGTAGCTTCTATGCTAACTAGTGGATGGATCGCGATGGACTTTCTATCATTCTTATTTCTTCGAGTTTCATAGGACCTACGGTGACTTCGGTATCACTGCATATAAGTAAAATAATAAAACTAAAAAATAATAAAAAATAATAAATAATAAAACTTTCGTTCAATCCTCAAATCCCTACCATAGCGAAAATGTATGTATGAGGCTTTTTTATCGGTAGGTGAGTATCAGGTGTAAGTAAGCATGCATTGGAACTCAGACACAAGGCCAACGGTGGACGAGAACACGATGAATAATAAGCAGAAGAAGAATAACGGCGTGACTCGACAACAAAAGATTATAACTGTTGTATTATACTACACTTGACATATTATATACCTGTTGTATTCCGGGCACCATGAGAGGGCCACCGGAGTCACCGTTGCAGGAGTCCTTGCCATTCTCGCCAGCGCACAGCTTGTTCAAAGTGCTGTCCTCGTTCGTTGGGCTTGCTCCTCTGCGACGGAGATAATAAATTTAGAAAAATCTATCTTTAATAAAGAAATAACTGCAAGGAAGGGTCAAGGGTCAGTCCCAGAAGAAGAAGTCCACCATTATTGGAAGAACAATAATAAACATACAGGTTTCCTTTTTACCTTACCCAACCCAAAACAAGTGTACCTACATACTTGTTTTAGATTGGTTAAGGTAAACGAATAATAAATAATGACTAGTCGCGAGGCGCTAAATTAAAACTTGAAGGGAGATATGGCAAGTGAGAATTGCTGCTGGCGCCCACAGGAAATACTCGAAGAATTGAACTATTGAACAAGTCAGACTCATTCAAATGTATCTCCACTTTTTTTTAATTATTTATTTCAATAAGAAACAAACAGTCACATTCAAAAATATACGAGTATACAGACATGCTGATCAATTTCTATTGTAGACGTACGTACAGTTTCCTTAATTCTAAAATGACAAAAATAACAAAAGGTCAAATTGCACAAACCTTAACAAACAATTTCAACTCACTGACGACAGCCGACATGCAACAACACTTATCAGCATGTCATTAACTCATATACATATCAACGCTCAGGTAAATCCTACTTGTATGGACTTATTTTTGGTGCCCTAACAGCGCAGCGCAGCTCTAGCCGGAAAGCTCAGATTTGATGGAGTTTAAACAGGGTATAAGGTATCACCCACATCGTAATCTGACGCGCTCGACTAACTCGCAAAATATGTGCGTTCGCTCTCCAAAACAATGAGAATTCAATATATTTTATATCAAATACATTCAGAAGCCATCGAAATGCTAATATTGTTTTTTTTTGAGATTTTGTGAAAATTTATTGAGATTTTTCTATCGAGCAAAAATGACCAAATTACGTTTACTCGTTAGTGAATGCATGCTGGCACTCATGTCATGACCAACAAGCTACTAAAAAAACAACAGAATGAATACTCATTATTTTACGTAATTTAACATTTACAAAAGGCTACTGCACAATGTGTCGCCTTAACTGTTTCTCACCGGTTGTACAGGTTCCGGCAGTTCTCCACAGTGTGCACCGGGATGTAAGCACTGAGCAGCACCTGTGAGGACTGCCGCGTCTCCGTGAAGCCCCAGCCAGTGATGGTGGCGTTGGCACCGCGGACGTCGCGGTTGCGGAGCTGCGCCGACACGGGCAGGCAGATTGGCTGCGCGTTTTCTGTGGAGAGAAAATAAGTACTTAAAACCTTTACTTAATTCTCAGTTGACGAGAAAACTATTATGTGCATGCGGTTTATACGTACAAATACAAACATCGCTAGACGGGAGGGTGTAAAGTTGGAAATGCTATTGGCAAACAGAGATCTGATAAAGAAGGAAATACGATTCGATAAGAAATACCCAATCCACATAGGATCAAAAGATAATTGCGAAAAAGAAACAGACCAACCGTTTGTAGCTTGCTTCACGGATGGCTCAAGAAGAGAGAGCACAAAACTAGCAGGAGCTGCTTTTTGCATCATGGACAGCAATAAATAAGACAAATCAATTGCCTTGGGGCTATGGGCCAGCGTGTTCCAAGCGGAAATCTACGCCATAATAGAATGCGCTGAAGCACTAAGGGAAACAGTAGAAATCAAAAACAAGACAGTAGTAATTTATTCTGACAGTCAGGCAGCTTTAAGGTGCTTAGACAACAAATGAATAAATCTGCACTAGTCAAAGAGTGTAAGGCCACTCTTTGGAAAGAACATCAGAAATAATTATCGCATGGGTGACCGGGGATGAAGGGATTCACGGTAACGAAAAAGCAGAAGAACTGACAAGAAGCGGCGCTGATGAGCGTTTTATTGGACCAGAACCAAGATTACCTATATCAGCGACTGTCACAAAGAATAATAATAATAATAATACCTTGGACACTATTTACACACATTGATCTAGTCCCAAACTAGGATTCCCTATATCTTGGGTACTAGACAACGATACAGATACTTATATAGATAAATATTATACTTAGATAGATAAACAACCATGACTAGGCTACAAACATCCGTTTTCATCAAACAAATATTTGCCCCCACCGGGAATCGAACCCGGGACCATCTTCAACATGATAGCTACGCGAGATGCAAACCAAGAATGGAAGAACACCAAAGACTCTAGGCAGTCTAAGATGTTTCTCTTAAGGAAAGACCCCAAAAATGCTATGTATCTACTTAATCTTAGTAGGGGAAACTTAGCAACACTGATAGGTGTGGTGACAGGTCACTGCAAACTAAATACACACCTATCATTATTAAGGCTCGTACAGGACCCATCACGCCCTCACTGTGGCTTGGAGGAAAGTAGACAGTACTTCTTGGGAGAATGTGTAATGTATTCAAACATAAGATGGATAACACTAGGGATAGATAACATTAAAGCAAATTTTTTGTCAAACTTAAAGATTTGCGACATCCTAGAATTCATTAAGCGAACAATAAGATTTGGGGAGGGACATCTGTTGATTCAACAGTAACCAGTGAACAAACACTGGGAATTGGGTGAAATAGTCACGATAGAGGATCGATCACCCGCCTGGTGGTTCAGCGGGCGTCCCACCTCATCATCATCATCATCAACAACGCTAGACGTAATCAATACATACATGAAGTCTTATCTGAGTAGTTCTTGAATTACCCAATTAGGCTGCGCCACTTTGCTTGTGGACCTGTCAATCTATTGATTGACCTATCGCCTTAAGATTTATATGAATACCACCAAGAGCACCAACACCAACAAACCAACACTATGGCAAGTCTCCAGACACACTAGCGCCACCAGTGGCAGATCCATGATTATATTTGTGCTTGACCGTACTGAGGGTAGATATACATAACTACATAACTAATAAAGATAAGAATAAATTTATCACGATGAACCTACCTACCTAAAAAAAGTTGTTGCCGCGAAGACCAGAATTGAAATGTAATAAGTAGGTATGTATTTTAGAGGTCTTGTAGGGATCACACCACATTACATTTAAAACGACCCTCAAGCTGTAATCCTCCTTGAAACCTTCATGAAAATTAAATTTGACACTACTAAAAAGTAGTCCTGAATCAGTCCTAAATAGTCCATAAAGAAAGAAAAATAGTCCACTTGTAGTTTCGAAGTTATAGATTGGTGAGGACTACAGCTTGACGTCAAGTTGTAATCCTCATCTGTTGTGCAAGCAAATGGAAGAGTTATTTGGACATCTTGGTGAGGATTACTGCTTGAACATTTGTTATCATCAAATATAGCCCGTCGCTCTGGGAGGCGAACAGGGAGGCGAACAGTCGGATGTCGCCCCTATTCCTAGAGCACCCCAGGTTAGATCCGCTCTCCCCCATTCATCCACGGTGCGCACCGGGCACACCGTACACCGTCCGGTATGATCGGATACCGGGACAGCGAGGGGCCTATTATACGGGTTGGGACCCCTTGATGCACATACGGTCTGATATGCCGGTTGCATATCAGCAGCCGAGTTACTCCAAGGCCGACGGAGGTCTGAGCGGGTTCGGATCCCGCGGAGGTTCCCGCTAGGGACACGCCGCCCACTTACAGGGTGCCGCCACTCCACAGACGGTCATGCTCCCCACCGCCTCTGTGATAGCGTGGAGTTCGGACGGCAAAGCATGTGTGGCACGAGCACTATTGGACTCGGGGGCCCAGGGGTGCTTAGTCTCGTGCAACCTTGTAAGACGGTTGGGCATTTCGGTAAGGGAGTATCCACATTCCATTCGGGGAATTGGGAACACGGAAGTCGGTTCCGTTAAGGGAGTATGTCGGATTACTCTCTCGTCACGGGTGGATTCATCGGTGAATCTGACGGTCACGGCATTAGTCATGCCTAATGTGATGGGCTCACACCCTCACGTACGGTTGTCGCCCTCGGTGCGACAGTTGGTCGCTGGGTTGTCACTGGCTGACCCGGAGTTCGATATTCCGGGCCCAGTAGACATGTTATTGGGTGTCGATGCCTTGGGATACCTGTTAGTGCCAGGTGTCCACGTGTTGCAGGCGACTGGTCTGGTTTCGGTCAACACCAGACTGGGCCATGCGGTAATGGGTCCGGTCATGCCGGCTGCCCCACGCCTAGCGACTCGTAGTCCCTTATTCGGTTCTGTACTCTCGGAGGTGATACAGAAGTTTTGGGAGGTGGAGGAACCACCTACGGTCCGCCGGTTGGACCCGGTTGAAGAAGAGTGTGAACAGTTTTATCGGAACAATACTGGTCGCCTTCGGTCAGGTCGATTTCTCACACGTCTTCCATTCCGCAGTGATCACCCACCGCTGGGCAGTTCACACCATGCAGCCGAGACGCGGCTTCTGTCGATGGAACGACGCATGAAGCGTGACGGGATTTTCCGGCAGAAGTACGTCGACTTCATGCGGGAATACGAGTCGCTCGGCCACATGTCGGTTTCGGGTATCGACTGGAAGCGTGAAGACCACTGCTTCCTGCCTCATCACGCGGTCTTGAGGACCCCGGAGGGCAAAATACGGGTAGTGTTCGATGGATCGGCATCAACATCTAACGCCATGAACCTGAACCAGTGTTTGCATTCAGGGCCGAAGTTGAACCATGACATCGCGGATGTTATCACACAGTTCCGTCGACACAATGTTGTGTTTGCAGCTGACATCCGGATGATGTTAAGGCAGACGGTCATTCACCCTGACGATAGACGGTATCAGCTGATACTGTGGCGAGAGAGCCCAGATCAGCCCATCAGGGTGTACGAGCTGAACACCAACACGTACGGGCTACGGTCTAGTCCTTATTTGGCGATTCGCACTCTGCGGGAGTTAGCGGATCGAGAACGGTTAAATTTCCCTAGAGGAGCAGCAATCCTGGAGCAGGATCTCTACGTGGACGATATCTGTACCGGTGCAGATTCCGTAGAGGAGGCGCTCGCTCGTCGGGACGAACTAGTTGAGCTCTTACGGGGTGGAGGTTACGAGCTCCGGAAATGGATGTCGAACTCTCCAGAGTTACTGACTGGTCTTCCGGATGACTACCAGCAGGATCCCCACATTTTTGAAAATTTGGAAAATCCAAATATGTTGTCGGTATTAGGCGTCCAGTACCAGCCGGTGTCAGACATGTTTTCGTATCGGGTCGAGTTGGAGAGCAAGGTTGCGCCGTTGCGCACTCGCCTGACCATTCCCAAATTAGAGCTTTCGGGAGCGGCTCTCCTGACTCGTCTGCTCAACCACACGATGACGGTTCTTCGTGGGTCAATAGCGTTAGAAGATACGGTCTACGCTTGGACGGACAGCCAGATCGTGTTATTCTGGCTGAAGGCTTCAGTTTACAAGCTGGAGATTTTTGTGGCGAATCGGGTTTCGCAGATTTTGAATTCGGAGGTTCCCTTAATCTGGAGACATGTTCCAGGGGAAATGAACCCAGCAGACTGTGCGTCTCGTGGGTGTCACGCTTCGGAGTTGGTTGGACATCCCTTGTGGTGGGGTCCAAAATGGTTGACTCAAGCCGAATCAGATTGGCCAATGAGTCCACGCGTTACCTCGGCGAACGGCGCCTTGACAGTCGGTGTCTGTACGACGCAACCAGAGCCGGAAGAGGAGTTCAGCCTGCTGGAACGGTACAGCTCGCTCGACAAGCTGGTCAATGTGACCGCCTGGATCTTCCGATTTGCGCGGAATTGTCGCAATTCTGAGGCGCAACGGGTGCGAACACAGGTCCTGACACCACGGGAACGGAACCATGCGTTGTTCGCATTGGTACGGAACGTGCAGACGGTGCACTTTAAGTCCGAACTGGACATTCTGAGACGCGGACGCGTCCAACTGAAGGGAGCTGTGGCTCGGCTCAACCCGTTTATTGACCCTCAAGGATTGCTGAGGGTAGGAGGTCGGCTGCGGAATGCCAACCTGCCTTATGCGGCTCGCCACCCGTTGTTACTCCCTAGGAAAGGGAAGTTGGTCGAACTATTGATACAGGATCGACACATTCGGAATGGTCATATCGGATGCCACGCCTTGATGGCGTTTCTCCAGCTCGAGTTCTGGATTCTATCGGGAAGACGCTTAGTGCGTAGCGTCGTATTTCGATGCCTGCCTTGTTATCGGGCCAAGGCGGCTACGATGCAGCCCCAGATGGGCGATTTGCTCTCGGATAGGGTTAACGAAATCCGGCCCTTTGCGGGTGTCGGAACGGATTTCGCGGGACCATTCATGGTCAAGTCTTCACAGCTACGGAACGCCAGATTAGTGAAGGCATACCTGTGCGTCTTCGTGTGCTTGGCCACGAAGGCAGTCCACTTGCAGGTGGTCAGTGACCTCACTACAGAGGCATTTATCGCATGTCTAGATCGGTTCGTCTCACGAAGGGGCCTCCCGACATTAATCCGTTCGGACAATGGCACAAATTTTGTCGGAGCCAGGCGATATCTGCAGGAGGTCACTCAATTCCTGAACGGTAACCAGGACGCCATCGGTACGGCTTGCTCCCGACGAGGGATTGAATGGGTTTTCAGTCCGCCGGGATGTCCTCATTGGGGAGGAATTTTTGAGGCTGCGGTTAAATCGGCTAAGTCGCACCTGACGAGGATCATCGGTGAGACCTCTCTACGCTTTGAAGAGCTTGCGACGCTGTTCTGTAAAATTGAAATGACACTGAACTCGCGTCCGTTGTGCCCGCTCAGTTCGGATCCAAATGACTTGGAAGCGTTGACGCCGGGTCACTTCCTGATAGGTCAGCCCCTTAACGCCCTGCCAGAATACCCATTCGGCGATGTTAAGTTAAGTCGGTTAACTAGGTGGCAGATGTTGCAGCAGATGGCTCAAGATTTTTGGAAACGGTGGTCCCTTGAGTACTTGCACATCTTGCAGCAGCGCCTTAAGTGGACTGACCGGACGAGCCCCCCTCAAGTCGGTGATTTGGTGCTGATTAAGGATGCAAACCTGCCATCATTGAGATGGAGACGAGGACGGATCGTCAATTTGTACACGGGTCGGGATGGCACGCCTCGATCAGCAGAAGTCAAGGTGGGGGACTCGGTCCTCAAGAGAGCGGTCGCAACACTTTCTCGCCTTCCTATTGATTAGGGACAGAAACAGTCACCCGCCCGGACAGGGCCTGTCCGGGCGGGTGACTGTTTAATATTTATGCTTCGGAACGCACCTCCTCTTGTTGCGCGACTCGGACCGCGAGTGATCGGAAACGGAACTAGCAGCTGTCACTTGTATAGAAACGAGATGACGAGTTAGAGGTTACTTTTTTTGACATGAGAAAAATGTCGGCACATGGCGTTCGGGCCTTGGCTGTATTTTAGTAGTAATAATTGTCTAACACAGGTGTCGGGCCTGGTCGGAATGTTAATTATAATAAGCACGGAACAATCGTCGGGAAATAAGTAGATTCACGTCAGCGGAGTGAGTGCTTCGTGTTGTGAAGCTTGAAGTGGTTCGGTCCCCAATTCGTCGCGTTCGGCAGCGACGGTGACAGCATCGGGCTACGACGAGAGTAAGATTCGACTCCTCTCCCTTCACTCCCCGTGTGCTCCTTATCCCGTGTTCCTGCCTCGAATTGAGCTTTCGAATTCCGGTCCACGGCGTCAAAGGTCAGTACTCCTGGTGAAAACCAACCCTATCAGATTCCACGCCCGTTCGGTTGAGGCGTGTAATTTAACACTGATGTTCGGAGAAATCGATGAAATATACTGAAAAGGTATTAAAATACTGAATCTGATTCTTTAAATCTCGGCAATGTGTGAGTGTGGCGGCGTGTGCTTATGTGGAACGCAATATGTCTGTGGTGGGTGTGCGACCAAGCTTGCTGTTTTGTTTTAAGTGAACCTGGCATGGTTCATGTGGTGTAGGGGTAGTAATGCTTTTAGAATTGTAGATATTCATTTCGTTTTTAATTAAGTTATAGAAATATTTGACATAATAGTAGTTTATGTCACTGCTACATAATGTAGGGCATTAATACTCGAGAGTGGGTTTATGAAACGAGCCGAAGGCGAGTTTCATAATAATATCACTCGAGAGTTTTAATGCCTAATTATGTACAGTTACATACACTGGTTTATCTACACACATATCATAAGCTCTCTTTAATGTGTTCAGGAACCGCATGTTTAGCTTAGTCAGTAGTACCAACTTCACAAAGTAGGGGCGGCACGAAGGCGGGCGTCAGCGTTCAATATTTGAATGTCATAATATGAAGAAAAATTACACATTATGGTCATAATGTGTAATTTTTCAAATAAGAAATGAGTTTTTACCAAGTAGTTTAACATTATGCTGATCGCAACGTGTGGTTTTTGTACGCAGTAAAGAGGGTTTATGATACGTTGTAGATAAAAGAAATATTTATATTTAAATTAAATGCATAGGTTATAAAATAAAATATTTTCATTAGTAGTTGACAAATTTTAGGTAAAAAATTATATGAAAAGTGAACCGTACTGTAATATAATGATTAATATAAATAAAATATAAATATAATCTTTTATAACACTTTTTTCTGTTACAATAACGTCGTTATTACAACTGAGACGTGTTAAAATTGACGTACTGGCTTATATAACTACTCTATATATACTCATATCATAGCGACAATCGGCGCTCGGATACCCTAACAAAAAACACCCTTTTCATTGAAATGAAAATTGAGGCTTTATTTAAATAAACCTGTATACATAGCATCACGCCTTTTTCCATGAAACCACTAGACCACGGAGCTCAAACGGTGCAAGCCGGTTTATTAGGGTTTACCTAATATGATTTTGTAGATTGTGTGATTGTGATTGTGTTTTAATGCACTTCTTCAAAGTAAACCAGGTGGAAACTATTATCGTTTTTGTGGACTATTTTTGGACAATTTTTTGGCACAAATTTCAAAATGAAAATCGGTGGCGGGAGATATTTGATGATATTAAATATTCAAGAAGTAATCCTCACCAAGATGTCTTCATAACTCTGGAATCGTTAAAGAACTATATCTGAAATGTAGGATATCGTGTGGACAATTCTGGACCATATTTTGAAACCTACACTAAATCGATAGGACCTTCCGTTTGATTATACGAGAGATGAGGATCCAGAATCCATAGCTATAACTACGAAACTTCAAGTGAACTATTTTTCTTTCTTTGTGGACTGTTTAGGACTATATCTTAATTTCATTTTCACGAAGGTTTCAATTGTGAGGATTATAGCTTGAGGGTCGTCATTTAAACAGTACTTCCGACTAATATGATAAGATATTAAATATCAACTGAGTACAAGCTTCGAGTCAAACCTTGTATGGTCGATATGGTCAGCATAATCATACATTAGCACTTGTTTATTTACAAGTTGTGTTGTGCACCCAAGACCGACCGAATAACAAGATAAGACGGCATTGAGGAAAATGTCATCCTTGTTTACGCGGCTTGGGAAATACCGGTCTTGTGTCGTTATAGAAACAAGTTTTAATCGCTTGTTAGGCTCCTACGTTGAATAAATCAGTCAAGGGAATCAATAACATTTTTACATTTCGGACAAATGCTTATCTATCAGGTACCAAGTCAAGGGAATCTCGCTGCATGCGGTTGGCACAAGCCCGAAAGTATTGGCGCTAGGAAGAAAGTCTATTAGCATTACCAGCAAGGGGCGATGTGTGCTGAGCGCAATGGTGATGATGAATCGGTATATTTTGTACACTCACCCGCAAAAGTGATGGGTTTCTTCAGGCGCAGCAGGCCGATGTCGTTACGCACTCCCGGTTTACCGTGGTAGTTGGGGTGAATGATCGACTCCTCTACTCGAATGTCCTGGAGAAAATTTGCAACATCAATTAAACGGGGCCTTAATGTGATACAAAACGAAGTGTTGGAATAATGGGCCGAATGAATAAAGAAAAGTACACTCGCGAGCAATAAACTGGAATCACATCATAGCAAAAGCTCGGAACAAATTTCTGCAGTTAAAATCAGTTAAAGATTCGGCTTTTCTTGGATATCATCGCCTAAATCCGGAGACGGAAATGACACGAAATACATTACCACGATTTCTTTTAGGTAGCATTCAATTTGAAGTATCATAAACGCAATGTATAGCACTTGCCAAGATGACATTACTAACAGGTAGACCTAAGAAATGTATTATGCAGAAGCGACATGAATTTGAACATTAATAACATCTATAACATATAGATGGTCCCATGTATAGACATGGGACCATCTCGGAAGTGTACCCTATCAAATACAAAAATAATTTTGTAAATCGGTTAACGTTTCTTCTAGAAATCTTATAACAAACATACAAATAACATTCATGTCGAATTGAGAACCTCCTCCTCCTCCTCCTCCTCAATATCACTATCTCAATCATTTACATTAATTATAAAATCTAATTTCTCTTCTTCTGTTAAGAACACGTCTTCACACTTTATTGCATGATTAAAGACTTTCGTCCATTTTTCAGGTCCTAACATTTCAATTTTTTCCATAAGCAGTTTTTTCACCGACGTTTTATTCATTTAGACATTTTTGGAGGCGACATAGCCTTTTAACTGTGCCCATATATTTTCTATGGGATTAAAGTCTGGGTGATATGGAGGCAGTCGTATTGCTGTATGTCCATTTTCAGCCAAAACTTTATCCACTCGAAAAACGCTGAAGTGTTATTTGTGGCGTTGTATTACGTATACAGTTCCGGTTTTTTGTTATAAGGTGTAAAAGGAATATCGTGTCTTCTTAACCACTCGATCATGTCCGCCTTTCGAGAATTGCTATTAGCTGGCCTTTTAACAAATTTGTTGTGGTAAGAAGCATTATCTATAACAGCAACGCTGTTATCGGGTAAATTAGGCATTAGTTGTGTTCTTAACCACTTCTCATACTTCTCAGCATTCATTTCCTTGTGGTAATCGCCATCGGGATCCGCGGACTGATCTAGTAAAAGAGCTCCAGGTACAAAGCCTTTTTCATCACCTGCGTGAACAATAATACTTAAATCTTTGACCCTTTGAAATAGGTTGCTTCAGATTTTTATTGGCTGCGTCCGTCCAGCTTTTGGCTTTAGTGTGCGTTGTATGAATATATGATTTATCAGTATAAACAATATTTTTACCAGCCCTTAATTGTCCGATTTCTCTCATTTTTTTTTTAAACGGACGTCATGTTTTTCTATCAAAATGATCCTGTTATTATGGGTTTTTCTAAATCTGAATCCCATGTCTCGGATTATATTTCGCAGAGATGAAATTGAGCTTTGAATCCCATTTCCCCATTAGTTTTTTGTGTAGTGATCGCAACGTAGGAAGCTCTTTAAATCTTTCATGAAAGTTATATATCTTTCGTCGTATCACGCAATAATCAAAATCATCCATTTTCAAACGGTATTTTTCGCCGGGCACTGCTTTGGATTGTTGATCTTTAGGTGACTGATCTGAGAGCTTGTCGTTTTCCTTCAAAAATTTTAACACGCTGCTTTTCGAAACTCCGGTTGCTTCACAAACCCAGTCCAAAACTTCTTGATGATATATACTTTCTTCTTTTTTAAATAAATTAGCTTCTTTTCTAAAATAGTTATATACATTATTTGCAATTTCACGAGATTGAGCAACATTTTTTTTACCACGTTTTAAATTTGTTGAAGCCATGATACATAATTATGCCAACAAATATAATAATCACCAAAATATTTTTTTCCTACCCAAAATGGATAAATGAACACCAAAAGTAGCAAAAAATATCAGGGCAAAATACTGCGGTAGCTTAGGGGAAGGGTAAAGGTACTTCGTGTTAGGTAGAACATGTAAGAACAACAAAAAATACTTAAAACATAAACTTAAGTACACAAAACATAAAAAGAAGTTTGGTGATCATTTATCCAAACACAATTTGATGGACATTTATCCATTCTGGCAGTCATTTCGAATTTATTGGAAGTAAAATAAGTGCTTTTATGGTAATCGTTTAAACATAAGCTCATAATTATTGCAAGTTAATTTTGATAAAATTTTATATAATCGAAAACTTTCATGAATGAAATTAGCGTTCATAAACATAAATGTATCATAAACGTCACACTGCTTTTATTGACACTAATAAGTCAGACTGTCAAAATAGTCAATTATTTTTCTTATTTCTATATAAAGTTTGTGTTATTTTTGAGCTACAAAGGAGGTTTTGTTGCTCATATCGTTCTTGTATTGTATTCAATAAGACAACGAGTAATTTAATTAAAGGTCATATATGTAAATTGATAACTCTATGTGAGAGATGAGGGATTCACGACAATTTCCGAAGTTGGCCGAATCGTTAACTGTTTGTAAATCGTATTGTATATAATTTGAAAGGAAATTTAGTTATCTTTCAACCTCTTTCAATATCATAGAAATAAACGTAGCCCGTTAATGCCCCCCCCCCCGAGGGGCACAGGCCTTTACCCGGATACGAGTAAGATTAATCCATACTCTATCACGCTGGCTCCGTGCGGGTTGGTGGATGGGTTTTACGACAATTACCAAGTAGCGATAGTAGCCGGGACCTACAGCTTAACGTGCCATCCGAAACACTGATCGTCCGATAGTGAACTTAAGAAAAAATAATTATCTCATCGGTAAATGGTAAGGATTCCAACCGCCTGTATGAGAAGCAAGCGTGAAACCACGTTAGACCGCGGACCTCAATATCATAACCAAAGATTTATCTTATGTCATGGAACGTAAAAACAAATGCCTTTTTTAAATTAAAACACTATTTATATTGGGAGTCCTGAAACTCCACATCTATAGAAGCCGCTCACATCTAGGATGGCGACTTTCACTATTCAGCAAGGGTTGTCTCAGCGTACTCGACTACCGGTTTAGCCTGGTGACCCTGCTTACGAAACGACGGTCCTGGGTTCGAATCCTGGTGAGGGCAAATATTTGTGTGATGACCATGAATATTTGTTTCTTAGTCTTGGATATTTTCTATGTATTTACTTGAGTTTTTATCTCTATTAAATATATCGTCGTCGAGTACCCATAACACAAGCCTTGTTGAGCTTACTATGGGTCTAGTTCGATTTGTATAAGATTGCCCTCTGATATTATAATAATATCAGAGGGCAATCAATAAGGCAAATAATAATTATTACTAATATCGCTCGACAGCTTCATCTCAGCCAGTCTTGTATTTCGAAGATATACAAGAGGTTCAGGGAGACTGAAAACTTAGTCCGGCGACCAGGATCTGGACGACTGCGATGCACTTCGGTGAGAGATGACCGATTTATTGTCACCACTTCTATCCGAAATTGACACCTGACCGGCAGCTCGGCAGCTCAAGAAGTTTGAGGGAAGGCTTTCAGTGGGTGGACAGCGAGGCGAAGATTCAAAGGACCGAATTTGACCCCAAAAACGCCAGCCCCAGGACCCATATTGTCTCCAGCCCACCGACGAGCTTGGCTTCAGTTTGCTCGCTAGATTGGGATTTGGAGCAACAGAGCCAAGTTCTGTGCAGGCTGTGCCTGCATGGTAGCGACGGAGAGTCTATAGCAGGGGTCGGCAACAGTGTGACTGAGGGCGCACGTGCGCCCGCGACAGCTTTTTGATGCGCTCTCCTTGAATATGCTGCAAAATACATGAGCCCTCGCAAACACGGGCCGAGTGGTGGAATCTATCTAACTATGGAAATCCAATGGACTGACAAATTGAACTTCACACTTCCCAAATGAGAAGAAATTTTTCGATCAGATGAATTTATGATATCACTTAGTTCGGAAATAATAACCATCAAAAGCGACTTGAGCCCGAAATGTGGGACAAAAACTTTTGGAATATCGTTGAAGAAAATAAATATTCCAATTTAATAGCATTATTTTTTAAAATACTGCATAATAGTGCATTTTCTACAGTGAAGAACTTAAAATCAAAATATAGAAGCAGAATGCCCAATGTAAATTTGGACCATTTTGTATGAGGACAGGTACTTCCAATTTTGAGCTAAGGCCAAGGATCACACTAATATTTAGTATTGAACATATGCCTTGTGTAATAAACATATTGTTTTGTCCATGTGTCCATGTCAACCATACATGCGCCCTTCCGGAGTAAATTATTTTAGAAAGAGCCCTTAGGCTTGAAAGGTTGCCGACCCCTGGTCTATAGGATACCAGGGGAGCGATTTGCACAATGCTGTTTGGGTGGGTCCTGTATGATATGGGCGGGGATTTCTATTGAAGCAAAATAGGAGCTGATATCGATACGTGGTAGAGGTCCGGAAGGGGGCTAGCCGCAGAAAGATACACCAACGACATTCTATTAGGCCACGTGTTCCTTTACCCCGGATTTATTGGCGAAGATTTCCTGCTAATGCACGAAAATGCTTGCTGCCACACCGCTGCAGTTACTAGACAGTACCTGGAAGAAGTCGGGTCTCCTACACTAGAATGGCCAGCAAACCACTCCTGACTTGAATCCGATTGAACATATTATGTGGGACGAGCTGAAAACGAGTTATGAGGAAGATGTCCAGCTCCGGCGTCGATAAAAGACCTGAAAACTGCTTTAGTCGAACAGTGTCAGGAAATCCCATAGGATTCAATCAGCAAACTCATTCGGTTAATGAAAACCCGTTTACAGGCAGTCATAAGGGTCAGGGGGATGACACAAAATATTGAGGGTGAAATAACATAAATTGTAATAATTTTTTTATCTTTTCATTATACTTCCTATTCAATTAGACGTCCACAACTTCGACCAATTACAATAATTCCCTAAATGTAGGTAGGAAATTAATTAAATTTTTAATCTTTTGATATCCTTTGAAAGCTTTCACTTTTTAATTACCTTTTTAAATGATATACCACAATTGATGGTTCATTGCATTGAAGTTGTGGAAATTTCTTTTGAGGAGCACGCGGTGAAGTTATTCCAGTACTTTTCCTTATTTATTCCGTCTAACTGCATTCTCGCATCATGTTATAAACGATAAAACGCCGATATGTTGTGTTAAAATATCTGTTAACATGTAACAATTAAACTCAACGCAACTACATATAATTAGCAATTCTAGGTAATTATAAACCAACTGTCTCTTTCGTCTTCTTTGTTTGTTCTGACATGACAGTTTCTCGCGAAAGAGCCATTGGGCAGTATAAATTTTTACTTGAAATATTTGAAGGAAAATGATCATTATTGATAGGAGCGAACATAAAAAATGAAGCATTTCCTTCGATTACTTTTCCGAATTCATTCGGCCCTTCATTGCACTACTACAATTACATGCTACAATGTGTATTTCCCCAAGCGAGCATTTAGGACCATACCTGAATCCTCTTCTCGCAGATGACCTTCTTGGGTGGCTTCCCCTGGCAGTCCTCAGGAGTCCTTAGGTCATGCTCCCCAACCCTGACTCCTGCCACCGTCAGACCCTTGATGCAGTGGGCCGCAGTCAGGATGTACCGGTTATTGATGACTGTGCCGCCGCATTGGAACTTGAAGCCGTCTCCTGGAAACGATTGGGTGTAATAGACCATGCCAGAAGTTATTCGTCGTTTTTAATTAGCTGACTACTGGCAAAGAGTTCTATCTACCTATATTAAAACACGCAGCTGAACTTAGTAGCTGACTGTGAGTTGAGAAAACGTAAAGCTTATACCAGTGGAGCTAGTTATAAGTAACTTTCACATGGAATCGTTGATATGGACTCACCATCGGCATTATTTCAGCTCCTCTGATGGGTAGGTCGTGTGGTAATTAATTGAAAGCATGTAAATCAAGCCGAAAGTGGCTGAAAGGAAATTTGAACGTACTTGTGTTATGTGAGATGAGCGTCATCCAGGGGAACTCGTGTATGCCGGTCTCGTTACCGCCGATGATGCGGTCTCCGTCGATGTATCCGCAGTTCTGCGGCAGCAGAGAAAGGTTGGGGTGGTTCTCCACCTCCGTGGTGGGGATGAGGGAGCAGCATATCTGTAGACATCAAGACAATAAGTTCAAAAACTAAAACCCAACTACCAAAAAGCGGTCCAAAGAGTACGAAACCTATACCCGGTTACCCACACGAGACGCAACCATCTATTGTTTATGAAAAATGACGACGCACGAACCGAGCCTAGATCCCGATAAGATCCCACCGGACGGACTATACACTTTTTTGACTAAATGCAATCAAAGCAGAGGGAAAAAGCTAATTATATATATATATTTGGAATGTGCTAATTAAGCCCCTTAATTTGATATCCAACACGGCCCTGTTAAAAAAAACATATCGTTATGCCCTCTAAAGTAATGTCCATATGAGTGTAATTGCGATAGCGAGCAATTATTATCTCTGTCCGCAATAATGTTGTCAGTTGGTCAACGACGCGACGGCTGTCGTTGAGTGATTCGTTGTACAGGAAAACTGTCAGTACAGAATATATCAACATTTGGGGCGGGGGACTGTTGCTTACTTCCGTTCCGTAGGAAATACTCGGATACCATCACACTGCACGTTCTCCTGGGTAGTGCTAAAAGTAACAAAACATTCTCAAGACGTTTGAAACGATAGTTTCTTTCCTAGTATTTCCTTTATTGATGATGGTTGGTGGACCGCAGCCTGGTCGTGGGTTAATGACGAGTTCGAATTAGAATGATTTTGAATGTCTAGAAATAGGACACCCATACTAGGTACTTCGCAGAACGGCAGGGAGGATGGTGGTCAGGAAGGTGAAGTATAGGGTGCGGCCGCTGACCAAATTGTGTTCTTTCAAATGCACTTGCCACTGGCAAAATTAACCTCAAAAGAGTTCGTTTTCAGGGCAAACTTATTCGGGAAAAAAAACATGTGCAAGTCGGACTCACGATGGGTTCTGTACCACTGTACAATGATAGTCTTGGTGTGGAGTGAATAGTTTTGATTTTACATAGCAAAATGTTGTTTACAAAGTTATTGGTGTGGCTATTTTCATACTCTATGTAAGTAGCCAGGTGCATTTATAAGTTTGTATGTGGTTTACAGATAAATAAATAGCCTTGGCAATTCCGGGTGGGTTTTACTGTAATCTTTGACTAAAGTACTATATTTTAATATTTTTAGACTATGTAGTTTCGGAGATGGGGGGGGGGGGGGGATGGTTGCACTTTTTTGATCATAACTTCTGAAGTTATCAAAACTAAAATAAAAATAAAATACTAAAATTGGGTGGTTTATACAGAGCCCTTTTCAACGATACCCCACATGACTTATTACGGTGTTTTTTTTTTTCGTTTTGTCATTTTACCCCCTCCACTTTTATGGATGACTTTATTTTTTTCATAAAAGACTACTTGTAGTTGCGGTTGTCAGGATAAGTATTTTTGCACAATATTTGATGATTCCATCTCCTATAGTTCCTGAGAAAAGTGCCTCTACCAGACGGACGGACTGACGGACGGTAAGGTAAGGTAAGGTCCTTTTAAGGTACGGAACCGTAAAAATTTGTGGACATTACGGTAAGTTCTAAATGGCAAGCTTTTCTGAACGGTGGCTGGGTGGGTTAAAACGGGTGGGTGTAAAAGTTGTAAAGTTCAGAATTTCGTTATATTTAAAAAACTTAATTTTTTGCTCTTGAAAAAATACATTCTGTTTTGAGTTACATTAACACCATGCACTCTTGTCATTAATGTAATCTTGAATATTGGTATATCCCCTTGTAGATAAAGTGGCTTTTACATGGTTTTTGAATCGCTAAAATGGCAATAGGAGGTAAAATGGCAATGGCAGTAGGGAGAAAAATCTCCAACCACTGCATGGAGGATAGCAAATATTCAAGAATTGCTGCGTAATAAAGAAATAAACTGATGAAAACATCGTAAAGGCAGCACTTTTTAAGAAACTGAACGAGGTAAAGGTAAACTACCAAAGTGATTATGTGGATGAGCTCGCAAAAAATATCTGGTTGAAGTTCTGGTGGAAGAGTGCCACGTTACCATTTCGAGCTCAGTCCCATTGAGTTTGTGTGGGCTGACGGTAATAGCTTGCAATAATACTGCTGACAAATAGCGAAATTTTGTGGATCACATCATAAAATTAGAGATTTTTATCTCTAGATAAAATTAGAGAAAATTATTGACAAAAAATTTGTAGTGAAGTCATGGATACGAGGCATTCGGACTCTTCTGACGAATCATCTTCCTCTGATACATCGGCGTCTGTATTAGAGGAAGATTGGAATAGATCATAATTTGATTAGTTAAAAAAATGTTTTATGTCCCTCAAAGTATGTTTACATTATTTATCTCGTAAAATTGGCCTTACTTTAGGTGGCGCCATATTGAATTTAGTTTTAAGTCACAAAGCCTTTAAGTAGTGGACAATCAAAACGCTTCAAGCTCAACGCTAGTTATTCGATACTCCATTTGGCGTGATAAGGAGCCAGCCCATCGGTGCACCTAGAGATATGTATTAACATGGTTTAAAATTTATAACCTCAGAACACCTAATAAACTAAATAGTCGTCAAGATATGCTTAAATTTTAACATTCGATCGGCAGTCGCCGAGGCTGAGTGACTGAATAAGGTCCTATGTTCCCTTTTCAAGGTTGAAGAAAAAGAATCAGGGTGTTTTACCTTAGGCACTATGTTCTGGAACCCACAGAAAGCAGTCCTCAAGACCTCCTGATCCTGCTTCTGGTTCCTTAACACAAGCGGGACAGCAGCGGCACAGTCGGGGGCTGGTATGCAGTCGTTGCACGATTCTGTTGAAAGTCACTTTAGTCACATATGGGTTTGCTTCTGGCCGCACAACAACATTAAAGCCCACCCTCCGTACAGAGCTCCGTGATCTAATGGGTTTTGATCGCATGCATCTCGACATACTAACTGTAGCTAGTGAATTTATTTTCGAAAACATAATGTATGTACGCAAGAACCTTATACACAACATTTTACAAACTTAGCGGTAGCTGTAATGTTAACCTAAGAAATAATCACAAACTATGTGCGCCCCGGTTTAAACCTGTTAGCAATTTTTTCAAGGGTCAGTGCATTCTCTACCACAATAAGATACCTCTGGAGATTTTGAAATTGCCATTTGAGCAATTTAAAAACCATGTTAAAGCGACTTTTTCGAAAAAGTAATATAACAATGTTCATCAAGCTTACTTAAACGTCGGAACTGTATGGGATTAATCTAGCTCAACACAGACCTTGCTGTTAATAATTTTGTAATTATTTATTCCTGCTTGTTAATCATAATAATTAATTTTTTCACATTTGTACTAGTTAAGCACAACCAATTTTTAAAAGAGATCTAAAAATCAATCTGTGGAAGTTTCTACGCCCTTCTGCTCCCACAGTGATTCAATATAGAGAATAGGCAAAAAATGACGTTTGCTAAGTATATGTAAATATCTACAGTAATAAAGAACTTTGACTTTGACTTTAATTCTGATGCAGGTTCGAATCCTAACCGCGCTCCAATTAGATTATTTATTTATTTTAAGTACAGTATCGGATTTGCAGTGTTTCGGATGACACGTTAAGCAGTAGGTCCCGGCTGCTATCGCTATGTGATAGTGGTCGTAAAACCCCTCCATCAACCCGCACTGAGCCAGCGTGGTGGAGTATGGCTTAATCTTACTCGTATCCGGGTCAAGGCCTGTGCCCCTCGGTGGGGACAGTAATGGGCTACAATTATATTTATAAGGTCCTCTCGCGTGGTCGGGTTATATAAGGTCCTCTCGCGTGGTCGGGTTATAGAAGGTCCTCTCGCGTGGTCGGGTTATAAAGTGATAAGTTTTCCTTATGTACTGGGAAGCCCTAATTATTAGTTTTTGCATCATGATGTTGTGTTTTTATTTTTGTGTATGTACTTATCTTATGTATACTGGCTAAATTACTTACAAAAACTGCGTCGTGAAAACCAAAAACAGCGACGTTACAAAGAAAACATAATGTAATGCAAATAATAACATAATGGTAATTCACTGTTTTGATTTACCTATTTACCGTTATTTTTTAGAATGTGCTGATATTTTTATTTAACTAAATTAATTGGCCTAATTGTGTAATCTTTATTTTTAGTGTAACCATAAGTATGGCTGAGGATTTTTGTTCAATAAATTAATAAAAAATATGAAGTAAAAGTTAAGTAAAGTAAATAAGTAACGTTTTATAGTTGTACATTCTAGGAATATGTAATTTGTCACTTCTTCAGCTAATTGTTACCTAGTATTCGAACCAACTGTGACTTGTAGACAATCTCCGCCTTAATCACTCTGTTGGTAAGGGACAAGCTTAATAATAATAGTGACTATTCAGTAGCCGAAACAGCTGAGCTATTGACATGTCTAATGATAGTTTATTTTTGCTGTATGCCATACACCTCTGTCTACCCCTTGGGAAGACAGCCGAGCATATGTAATGTCATCTAGTTTTAAGTATGCATTCGTATGTTGTATAATATTTAGATAAACACTTACGACAAACAGCTATATCCAGGTTAAATGCTACCACACAAACAAACAACACGATAAAAACACCCATTTTTTAATTATTTATCTCAGATAAATACGAAGTAGTCCGGTGTCCAAGCAAGGTCCAAGCTTCTTGGCAGACTGCGGCGATAATACTGGCTAGCAGAACCAGATTATAAGTACTATATGAACTCTGTCAATTAATCTGTAGGATTGACCTCAATGTCAGGCCAAACATATTTCATATTCATAATTTCTTTATTGCATACAAATAATTTAAAAAAAAAGAATTACATATAGAATTGTTTACAATGGGGGGGGGAGTTTATCTGTAAAGAGATCTCTTCTAACAAACCAAGTTCCGATGAGAAAGGTTGAGTAGGGGTAGATATCCAGATGTACAAAACAACAATCAACAAAATACACGAGTCCCTACATAAATATAATATACTCCTCAAACATAAAACCATGGAATTGAAATTAATTTACAATGGGGAGGTTATCTGTAAAGAGATCTCTTCTAACAAACCAAGTTCCGATGAGAAAGGTTGAGTAGGGGTAGATATCCAGATGTACAAAACAACAATAAACTAAATACATGAGTCCTTACATAAATATAATATACTCCTCAAACATAAAACCATGGAATTATTTTTTTTACGAAAATTTTCATATTTTACCTGGATTTACGACGATTTAAGGTCGAATAGAATAGAAAATCAGAATAAGAACACCCCACTTACCCGGCAGTCCTTTCTAGGCAATCTTGTGGCTAGACTCTAGAGTGCTTTTTATGAGCCGAAGGCACGGAGTAGCGGAGGCGACCGCGCACTGCTGTGAACCTAGCCGTAGCAGCAGAAGCGAGGGCGATTTAGAAATAATAAAGCGAATCTAGTATAGTAGTTTCATACATCAATTACTTATGCTAACATAAAAATTGAGGTAACTATATGAAATTATGATGATTACAGTGATCTAGAATAGAATAGAATATACATTTATTCGGACTACAAAACACACACAACATTGCATACAAAAAGAAACAAAAGAACATAAACAGGTGAAACATACAATTAAAGGCAATATCAACAGCAACATATAAAACAGAAGAGAATAAAAACACGCACAACAAAAGTATAACATATTATGTGTAAAATTTATATTTAAAACGCAAAATAAAATTTTGCGGCCACATTGACGTCGTGAAGTGTGTGTCGAAGCAGCGAATAGGTTCCGACTCAGCATGTGTCACAGGGTCTACAGATCCTGCAACGCTGGTATTTTGTCGGCACCTTATCAAAGAGGGGATGATAATATAAGGGTGGGTGTTAATAAACTACTTTTTAATAAATCCGAATACATAATCGCAAATAAAAAGACAAAGTCATAAAAATTAATAAAATAAATAGATTACGAGGAATGTTTATTAAATATGGGGATAAGGAATTAATATGCGTTAATAAACATTTAATACAAAAAATACAACAATGGTAGAGAATAGAAGGGATATTGAGTAATAACGAATGCTAGCATGTAGATTGTTGAATGACTTGACCGATTCAAAAACGTCCTTCAAAAACTAAGCTTTGGCTTAATATGGCAAACGCGGGAGCTCCTCAGGGCAGAATCAGGCTTCTGACTTCTGCAAAGGCAGAAGGTGTTGTTTGACACTTCGTCGCCAGATACCTGAAACTGCCCCGAAAGGCAGCTGATCCATGTCGGGGGATTGTGAGAATACTGGTTGTGATCCTAATGATGTGGTGATGGGAGACCCACCATGTGAGCTTTTCAAATAAATACTCTGGTATTTGTTGCCTTATCACACCAAACAAGAGAGAGGCAAGATGTAGTTGCTTCCTGCCGTGCATATTGAGGATGTTGGCCTTGTAAAGGTAAGGTGTATATGACTTACGCGGTGGGATAGTAAAACAGAACCTGGCATATGCTTTCTGAACTGTTTGCAGCAACCGGTGAGTGCGTTTGAGCAAACAGGGCCCGTAGACTGTGATACCATAATTTAATTTGGAGAGAACTAAAGACTCACACAGTGAAAGTTCGCTTAGAAAATTTCGTATCCTATACAATATGCTAAGTCTATAGAAGCAGTTTTTCACCAACTCAAGAACTTGCTTCTCAAAGCGTAATTCATTATCCATGACAAGACCAAGATTACGGGCCTCACGTTTGTGAAGGTGTATACCTTCTCCAGAGACACCAGCTATAGTAACTTGTGAATTTAGGTCAGTCAATGTATCTATTTGTTTTTTTGACCCTAAAATCACATATTTGGACTTAATAGGGTTTAAGAACAAGGCGTTCCTCATAGACCAGTTGCTTTCTCTATCCAAGTCATCGTTAATACATCTTACGAAATCGACAAAGTTATCTTTATTCAGACTAATATAAATCTGCAGATCGTCTGCGTAGATATTATATTTACAATGATTAATGCAATTAGATTGTAAATAATAGTGGTCCCAGGATTGAAACTTGGGGGACGCCCCTGTTAATACTGACAGTTTGTGATTGCTCGCTGCTACCATCGGTCTTTCTCAGTACCACTTGCTGACTACGAGTCCTAAGATAGGATTGAAACCACCGCACCGCGGCAGCATCAAAGCCGTAGTAGCTCAGCGTAGACAGCAACAGACTAACATTGATGGAATCGAAGGCTCTTGAATAGTCCAGGAGTGTGAGGACTGTACTATTACCGGAGTCTTGCAACGCAAGTATGTTGTCAACAACATCAAGAAGAGCTGAAGTTGTGCTCCTTTTCTTTCTAAATCCAGATTGTAACTTGGGCAGAATAGAATTTTCCTCGGCAAACGAGACGACCTGCTCGTAAATGACCTTCTCCAAAATCTTAGACAAAAAGGGAAGTATGCTAATGGGACGTAAATCAAATAAGGTTTGAGGATCGGTAACTTTTGGAAACGGTCGTACGACGGCATTTTTCCAGGAGGTCGGAAAGGTGCTGGTGGCAATCGATCTGTTAATTATTTCAGTGATAATTTTAAGAGTGTGCGATAGCGTCAGAGAGATCATGCTCATAGTGATATTATATGAACCACAGGAGTCAGATCCCATTCTACAAATGATCTTTCCGATGTCGTACTCATTAATAGAACGAAGATGGAATACTGCCGAACCATGCCTATGAAACTCGAAGAAAGTAGGATCCGATATTGTAACAGAGTTGTCCCCAGGAAAATTTATAAAGTGTGCATTAATTTCGTCAGATTTAGCGAAGTTATCAGGGATATCTATGGATTTCTTGAGGTTGGGTATTGCCGTTTCTCTTAGATTTTTCCACAAAAGTTTAGGTTTGTTGATATTTTTGTTTATGTGATGTTCAAAATAAGCTTTTTTTCTGTGTACAAACTGGCATTCGCAAAATGCTTCAGCGATTTGTACTCCTGGCGATCAGCAGGCAATTTTGTCTCCTTATAGGTCTTGTGAGCAATATCCCGGAGGTGCAGTATGTACCGTAAATTGCTTGTCAGCCAAGGCATAGGTTTTTCTTTAGTGGTAGTCATTTTGATAGGCGCATGTTTATCAAAAAGTGCCAAGACTGATACTTCGAAAGCTATAATATTTATCAATATTTTCGTGCTCCAGAGCTGAGTCCTAGTTAATATTATGTAAGTCGATATCGAATAATTGGTGGTTTATATTTTTGATCGACCTGTACATAACATTACGCGGTGTATATTTCTCCCGTTTAACCTTTATTGTGACAGTTATAAACGCTTGTGCACCGAGGTCAACAATGTGATCGACACAGACTTGAGCTACCTGTAGGCATTAGCGCAGAAAAGATCTATCAGCGTTGCACTGGCGTCGGTGAAATGCGTTGGCTCCGCAACATAATTTGTCAATTTAGTATATTCGAGGAATTGCTGCAACTGATGTTTCATAGCATTCCCTGGGCCATGTAAATCAATATTAAAGTCACCAGTTAATACAATGCGGTCAAACTTAGAGAATGTAACTATCGAGTCAGTCAGTGCGTCCAAAAAGTCATCTACAGCCATCCACTGAGGGCGATAGGCAGTTCCTACTATGATTTTGGTTGATTTAATATTCAAAGATAGCCACATTTGCTCAACTTTGGACTCGGATAGTGGATGAGGGTAGATTTTTGCATCCATACCCAACTTGACATAAAAAGCAATACCTCCACTGCGCGCGCTTCTACCCTCCATTGAGCGAGCAACATGACGCAGTCTGTATCCGGGCACCGTCGGCGCAAGCCCCACTTCACCGTCCCTAAGCCAAGTTTCATTAATTGCTACAATATCGGGTGATCTTTGCAACATAGCTACAGTGAGCTCATCATGCCCAGTTTTCAGATCTACTTCTTCTTCTTCTTTTCTAAATGGTGTGGTAACCTCTTTTAAGGTTAATTTTGCCACTGTCAAGTGTATTTGAAAGATTACATTTTGGTCAGGTTCTGTCGCGAGTCCCCCAATCAGCAATCTTCGATTTTTGAACTCAATTGTATTGAAGCTATGCGATCATTGATCAAATTCGTCTACGTACGAAAAATAGAGTACGTAATAATTCACGAATTAAAAACTTTAAAAAAATCGAGTCCTTTTTTCTACCTCCCCGGTCAGGATAAGAATCTCGTCTATACATTCGAAGGAACACGATAATATACGAAACGTAAGTGAAAAAAATGCCAGATTGCATTTCATTTCATGATAAAGAAGGTAAACGACACTAATAATTCACCAAGTTAAAAACTTTAAAAAAACCAAGCCCTATTTCTTCCCCCCGGTCAGGATGCGAATGTCGTCAAAATACGCGAAAACAAGGCTACGAAATCTGTCTGTCTGACAGTCAAGTCCACACGTATTACACGACATAAACGAATATACGGTACTTATGACAATGACCTTAAACACCACTGATAAGTCACAGTAAAGCAATATGCAACTTCGAATACCTGTATGATATCATAATTCCAGTCTTTTTGCTTTAGAAACCAAACTACTGGACCTGGATTTCTAATTTTCAAAAAATGGGACAAAACTCGAAGGTCACCCTTTCAAATAAAAAAGGATTTTTTAAATCGTTTCATAAATAGTACCAGTTTTGATTTAACAAACATTAAAAATAATAAAAAATACAACCGAATTGAGAACCACTCCTTTTTTGAAGACGGCTAAAAAGAAAGAATGGTGCGGTTTTATGGAGATTTCGTATTGTCGGCGTGGTGTTCCCTATAGGTAGGTACTACATAGAAAGTTAAAAAAGTCAACCAAGTGCGACAGTAAGCAGTGCGCGACCAAATCCCATTAAACCCGTCACAAATGACTGCTGCACCTATAGTGTTGAGTAAGAGAATGTTATTTATTTTTATATTTTCAGTCCATAGTGTTCTACATCGTGCATAGCCTGTGATCTGATGAACCTGAAACTGTGGAAATGTGACGGTTTTCCCAAAGGTACAGTAAATGACCATTTGACATTTGATTTGATTTGAGTTACGAATAAGGGGGGGGGGAAATCCCACAGACTAATTGAATAAGTTACTATATGTTTCTTCGGACCGGTCTTGAAAATAGTACAAAAGGAATTAATAATGAAGATAATATATAACTGCGAGTGTTTTAACACAAATGGAGGAGGCAAACTATCGTCGGGCGTCCTTTCCCGAATACTTCTACTAGAGACCGAATCCGCCTGCCTCTAGTTGGTGCACGGGGTGCGGGTTTCACCCCTTAAGCCCGGGAGGCGCCAATACGTACCATTTTCCCGTTATACGTTTTGAATTGTATTACTATGGCATGAGGTTCAAAATCGCGATGACTCATAACCAGGTCCAGGACTTGAAGGTTACCTGTGATTCCGGCTACCGGCTTCCAGCAAGCTTCCAGCCGACGGCCACGGTTTCAACGAACGACTCGCAATGAGGACGTATCTATATATGCTCACGTACCGTACATTCACTACAACGACGTCATGGCAAGTATAATATAAAATGGCGTATATTAAATATCACACAATGAGTTGAGCGTAGAGTATATGTGGGATTCAGCTAATAAGTCCCAAAGGCAGGGCAATTCTCTGTGCAACTCGAGAAGTTCCGTAATCAATCTGTGTTCGCTTTTCTCTGCAGCTATTTTAAACGCAGAGCGACGCATGTGTGTCTGCGCTTGCGCCTGCAGAAGCGCGATTTTTGTACGCGTACCTGGCAGCAAGCAACAAGTTGCTAGCAACGTATGCCTCCCCGCCAAGTCATACGAAGTTTGGCTGAAAGCAACGTACTAAACTTAACGGTCCTTTGCTGGCAGCCGTTGCTGGTGGCAGTGTATTGGGTCCATTGGAATGCGATTATCGCCCATCAAGCCCGGCGCGGTGGCTGCCCATCCCCGCGGATGAGAAGCACAACACAAATTAGTATCCACGTGTTAACCTAGAGCAGCTCTAGAGTTAACAAGGTGTCCGTATCCATGAGATCCTGACATATCAGGTGTATCCTGATTCCCTGATGTCTTCATGATGTTCATGGACATTTGAATCAATAAAGGTTGATAACGTTTATCTTCAAGCTAAAATACATACCGTGTGAACAATTCATGATTTAATAGTTAGTGTCATTTATCTTGCGGCGCGAGGCATGATACTATCTCTTGAGGTGAACTATGATGTAAAATGGTCCGATCATACGATTATCTATTGCATGTGTACTACAAGGGCGTATATAAACAAAACGTTGTTTATTTATTTTATTTATTTATTGATCTTAAAAAATCCACAGCTAATACAATTATGAAAGGCAAGAAAAATAATCTTAACATTAGCCAATAACGGATTTACATTTTTTTGTTTAAATATACTTAATGGTTAATAAATTTTATAACCAAAACTAGTTATACATATATGTAACTAGTGTTGATTTAGTTTTGAAAATTAAATTTATATTAGTGCAAGTTGAGATGTGGTGTGCCGGTTGTGTAAGTAGTGTAGGTTGCATGTGTTGTGTAGTGGTGTGAGTGTAATTGTACCTGTATCTGCTAGACCTTACGATGACTTCGGGACTGTGTCTATTGAATTTCCACTAAGCAGGGTGAGTATAGGTGAGTAGGCTTTCGTATGACACAGCAGATACATCATCAATGTATCTGTTTGTTTTAATAATTCAAATAATATTTTTCTTAAAAACCTGTTTAGAGGTGTTAAAAATGTCTAGGTCCTTATCTTTGGAAAGCTCGTTGTAATTTAAATGACACCTATTCATGACTGAGTTTTGTGCATAGTTAGACCGAGATTAGGGGACATGGAAGAGAGGAGTGTGCCTGGTTCTTTTATCCGGAACATTTAACCGAAGTGCTGAGGAGATTAATTCAGGACAGTTCAGCCTTACATTACTGAGGTCTGAAGAAATAGCATGTCCAGGAGACACCTCCTGCCCTCGAGTGTTTGCAGTTTGTGCTTTTCCAACGAAGTATTGTAGTTCTTCAAAGCAGAGTGGTAGCCAGTGCGGTAATTAAGATGTTTAATGAATTTGCGTTGTAATGATTCAATTGACTCAATGTGGCATATATATTGGGGTTGCCAGATAGGGCTACAGTATTCTAGAACACTGCGCACGTACGAGTAGTAGAGAACCTTTATACACAGTGGGTCAGTGAATGCCTGGCTCGTTAGAAGTACAAAAGGCAGGTTCTTATAGGCCTTGTCTGTAGCAGCGTCTATATGTTGAGAGAATGTGAGCTTTGAATCGAGTAAAACTCCTAGATCTCTTATTGATTTAACTTTCTCGATTGGCCTGTTGTTAATTTGGTAAGTGTAATATTAGCTTAGTCTTTCTGGTAAAGCTCAGGTGATTGCATTTAGTGAGATTAACACTTATCCTATTTACCGTATAATAGACACCTAGCCTACAAAGATCTTTCTGTAGAAGTGCACAATCGGAAGTTGAATTTATCTTTTTGTACACTTTTTTGTCATCAGCGTATAAAAGAAACTTAGAGTGGATAAAACAACTGCTTATATCGTATAGGAAGGCAATGTAGAGAAGCGGTCCCAGCAGTGATCTCTGTGGCACACCTGATGGGATAGCGATGAACTCGGAACGGTGTCCTGCCACGACGACTATTTGACTTCTGTTTTTTATGTGTGACTCCAGCCATCTGAGCAGATCCCCCCTTATCCCTAGCTCACGCAATTTACGCAGTAATATGAAATGATCTACACGATCGAATGCTTTCTCGAAATCCATGTAGATTACATCTACCTGCCCTCCCTTGTTCATGCCAGTAAGCACATCACCACTAAAAATAGCTAAGTTTCTCACAGTAGAGCGCCCTTTGAAGAAACCGTGCTGTTCGGTCGGTATGTTTATTGAAATAATAGGATAAAGATGTTCATGTACGACCTTTTCCATAATTTTGCCAAAAACGTTTAATATAGAGATGTGTCTATAATTTTCTATGTTAGCTTTAGTCCCTTTTTTATGTATAGGTATGATATGTGCTATCTTCCACGCCGTTGGGTAAATATCATGGTTGAACGAGCGGTTAAAAAGTATGGACAAAGGTAATGCTAGGGTTTTGGCACAGTTGCGAACAAAAACAGATGGAATCTCGTCACTGCCGGGGCCCTTAGATATGTCAATTATTTGCAGTATATTAAATATTTGCTCCTCTGTAACCACTATAGAGTGCAGCAACTCAATACCGTTATCTGGCTTACTGATGACCTGATCGTATGACTCAGATGATTGTATGAACATTCGTTCGAAGAAAGTGCTAAATACAGAACAGATTTCGGCTTCTGATTTTAATTCCTCATTGTTATATTTCATTATTTTAGGGAAGTTAGAACTATTTTTCCGTTTTCATTTAACATAAGACCACAGCAGTTTAGGAATAGTTATAATATTTTGTTGTGAGCGTTGTATGTAAGTTGCATGACATTCATCCTGTATAGTTTTCTGGCGTTTTCTGAGTAGGCTGAAGGAATCATAATCCAAGGGGCTCTTATAATTTGTCCAGAGGACATGGTATTTAGTTTTTTCCTTTATTATATTAATTAGTGCGCGGCTTTACCAGATGGGGTAGCATCGTGATAATCCTATTACTGACTGCGGTACATATCTATTAACTAGATCATAGATTACGTCATAAAAACTTGAGAAAGCGTCATTAACACTTAGAATATTTAAACAGGACCAGTCCTGTTTCTCGAGACACTTATTATTGCTCTCGTAATCTGCTTTCCTAAATAAGTATTTGAACTGTTTTGCTAACGGCATGGGGGGACCGTAATGTCAGTGGCGTCGATATCCAGAGTGGGGTGGAAAACGTCCAGTGGTACTAATTCTGTGCTAGTTCCGTGTAGCTCGATGTTAAAGTTTGTGAAAACGAGGACAAGTGTATTATTGCATGAGTTTCTCAGGTAGTTACATTCCTGAAAGTCGTGTATATTCAATTGATTTATGACATTAATTCCACTATTCTGTATCTCCACATAGCCCTTTTTCAGGTATCTAGGTTCCCCAGATTCCCAACTGATGGTGAAATTATTAAAATCACCTGCCAACAGAAAGTGATCTTCCGTTTAGCGTTGACAATGTTGGCAAAGGAGTCGAGAAATAATTGTGTGGTAGCCGGTAGATGGTATGTTTCGCTATGAGGGGGAATATAAATCTAGTGGATTACTTGGCGCTCGCGCATTAATAGTCAATCATATGATTTCAAGGCCGCCCGGTGTCCACTCTGGTCGGAGACGGGCTTGGAGCCGCGGCGCGTTATTTAGACAACAATGTAATTAAAATGTAAAGAGGGGGATTGAGCAATACTGTTATATTAACTTAGATAATGCTTTCATAAGACTGATCGCCGGTTCCTGAATTGAGAAATTCAATAAGCTAAAAGGTACTTAGCAGGTTCACAGTCCCGAAGAAATGTGCAGCCTTCTTTCGACATGTCCCCATAGTAATAATGGCAATAAACGCTCATAAAGTTTCGTATTGACGTCATTCCCTTCAAGTATTTTATGATACTGTGTGTCATAGTGATTGATAGATAGGTACCTATTGATTTAAAACATAAACATTTACATATAGGCACATTCATATTATTATTATATCGTACAAAGCGTCTAGAGCTGCTCTAGGTTAACACGTGGATACTAAATTGTGTTGTGCTTCTCATCCGCGGGGATGGGCCGCCGCCGCGCTGGGCTTGATGGGCGATAATCGCATTCCAATGGGCCCAATACACTGCCACCAGCAACGGCTGCCAGCAAAGGACCGTTAAGTGTAGTACGTTGCTTTCAGCCAAATTTCGTATGACTTGGCGGGGAGGCATACGTTGCTAGCAACTTGTTGCTTGCTGCCAGCTACGCGTACAACAATCGCGCTTCTGCAGGCGAAAGCGCAGACACACATGCGTCGCTCTGCGTTTAAAATAGCTGCAGAGAAAAGCGAACACAGATTGATTACGGAACTTCTCCAGTTTGGCCTTTGTGACTTATTAGCTGAATCCCACATATACTCTACGCTCAACTCATTGTGTGATATTTTATATACGCCATTTTATATTATACTTGCCATGACGTCGTTGTAGTGAATATACGGTACGTGAGCATAAATACGTCCCCTTTGCGAGTCGTTCGTTGAAACCGTGGCCGTCGGCTGGAAGTTTGCTGGAAGCCGGTAGCCGGACTCAAAGGTAACCTTCAAGTCCTGGACCTGCTTATGAGGCATCGCGATTTTGAACCTCATGCCATAGTAATACAATTCAAAACGTATAATTTTTCCATTCCAAAGCCATTACTAAAGCTGTATGCTGAGGACTCAAACCTCCTGGAAGAATTGAAGTTATTGAACCATCTTCCATAATCTTTGCCTATATCGGCTAAATCTTGCACAGTTGACAAGACAGCATTTATATACGTCTCTACGTTGGGAGTCAAAATCATCACGTCAGTACCTTTCGAGGATATACGCTAATATAGGCTTATACGTCGCCCTAAGCCTTTATCCCCGTAAGCGGACGAAAGAGCATCCCAAGCTTCCATGGCTATCTTGCAGGACCTGACATGGGTGATCGCCATACCATCTACCTTAAGACAAAATTTTGATAACGCCTTTTGATCATTACGTAATTTCTTTTCAGCAGATATATCGTTACCTTTAGGATATCCGACGATTGTCTCCCATAGTTCTTCATGCATAAGGTACATACGGTACATATATTCGAATTTCCATACGGAATAACCACAGGGAATAACCGTCTCTATTTATAAGCGGTTTTATACCAGAAATTGAGTTTTGACATATTTACATACGCTCAGCTTTTCGATGTCACAACAAAAATTATCTCATGGCAATATGTTCGTGAACTATTCAAAATTTTCACGGATTTTCACAAATCTTACACGTATACATAGGAAAATCTTGTCTATTCACTTTTAACTAAATAAATTGCAGTTTTATCTGTGTATACTCAGTTAAATAGAGTTTTCGTGCTGATAACCAATGATGTATTTGACTTTATTTATAGAAGTGACACGTATCCCTTTATAGTCTGTGAAGTGACATAAGGATATCATGTCATGTAGAATACAATAAGTAGTAAAATAAATATAAATTTAAAATTGTATTAGGCAGTAATACAACAAAAACACATATAAGTTCTTATATGTGTTTTTGTTGTATTACTCGGTCGCTCGCGGACACTCATCCGCTTCGAACGCGTCGCGATTAACATATCAGTGCGTCTACGCATAGTTCGCAACTAACGTAAAAATGAAATGTGCTAAGTGTACCAAGCTAATTACCAAAAAATCTCCTGGAATATTGTGTAATAAATGCAATAAATGGTTTCACGCGTCGTGTATGTCCATCACAAATGATCAACTAAGTGTGTTACAAGAAACCGACTCAGTGGATTGGAAATGTCGTACGTGTACAGGCACCGCCAGACCGAAACGCTTGTCATGCATCTTACCAGAAGCCGAGGATGACGACAACACCGACACTGAAATTTTAACCAGCAGTATCTCCAACCAAATTCTTATGGATATTCGTCGTGAAGTACGTGAAACAATACGCATTGAAATGCAGACATCGCTGCAGTTCCTATCTGATAAAATTGATGATTACGAATTAAAAATCCAATCGTTTCTCAAGCAAGGCAAGGAATTGGAAAATCAGTGTAATGACTTGAGAAATATATGTAAAAACTTGAAAATCCGGAAGGAGGCACTAGAACAAAAACTTTCAACATTAGAGCAAAACCAGCTATTAGACCAAGTCGAAATATGTGGTGTGTCAAAAAAGGAAAATGAAAATGTACAAGATGTATGTAAAACTATCTGCAGTTCGCTCAAAATCAGCCCAGACTCGATCATTAAAGCCCATCGCAAAAAAAAACTACAAAAAGCAGGGTACTACAAAAACGATTTCATCATCGACTATAATTGTCCAGCTACGCGACGGTCACCGTGACAATTGGCTCCAGTCTTCAAAAACCACCAACTTAACAGGCGAACACCTTGGCTTGAGCGAAAAAAATAAAATATTTATTAGAGAACTCCTTACGCCTCATACGTCGTTTTTACTGTGGAAGACTAAAAATAGTCTAAAAGAAACCGGCTTATATAAGTACGTTTGGTACAAAAATGGGAAGATTCTCGTACGTCAGACTGATAACAAAAAAGTATTCACCATTAGATGTGAGAGTGACATCGAGTACCTTGCATCTAAAGTACCAACTATGGAATAAACCTACACCTAGTTATTGTAAGAATAATGGTTCAACAATATATACAGACTAACAAAAAAAAATGGATAACCCATACTCGGAAATTCAAGAAAATACCTATAGCAATTGAAACTCATTTATGAATAATATTGATTTCAAGAACGATCACAATCTATGTATACTACATGTCAACATTCGGTCAATGCTAAAAAACTTTGACCAATTGGACTATATTGTCTCGACTAGCGCACGCACTGTGCATATTGTTGTGCTCACAGAAGTAAATATAAAAGATACATGCAAAAACTTGTTTCAACTACAAAACTATGACATGTATTCACAGCTACGTTCCCAGCAAAAAGGAGGAGGCGTTATAGTTTATATACACAACAGTTTAAACTTCACAAGGTATCCAGTATCAAGTTTGTATTTTGAGTGTGTGTTAGGCGAAATAGAAACACCCGATAAATTCAGGGCTAATATGTGTGCAGTGTATAGGCCTCCTCATTTAAGTGAATCATCGTTTGTTGCTGAGTTATCGCGAGTTATAGAAACTTCGCAATCTAAGTACTCTTATATTTTAATTGGCGATATGAACATTGATTTGTTTAAACGTAATTCGGTGCGCACGACATATCTTAATGCTATGTGTGACAAAGGGCTATACTGTGGGATTACGCAGTACACGCGTGTGGAAACAAAAGGTGGTAAAATAACAAATTCGTGTATTGATCACATCTTTATACGTGCGATTTACTGTCGTGACATACACACAGCTGTCATAAACAATAAGATTGCGGACCACTACATAACAGGTTCCGTTATAATTTGCGACTCGAAAAACAATGAAACTGGGTACAGATATATAAATAGATTCGATAATCAACAACTTGTGAACGAGTTACGTAAAATTAACTGGCAGCCTGTTATGGAGTTAACCAATCCGAATGATATATTTGATTGCATTACAAATCAGTTTTCGCAGGTGTATAAAAATTGTAAAAAGAAATGTAAAATAAAAATAGGTAAACGTAACGATTGTAAATGGGCAAATAGTCGTTTAATTTATATGTGCAAAAAAAGGAAGAGCTTTTTGAAATTTGGAAACAAGATGAAAGCAACAAAGTAAATTTATTATTGTATAATAGGTATAGAAATCTCGCAAATAAATATATAAATAAGACTAGAAATAAGCATATTAAACAGACTATATCTGATAACTTTCAAAATTCAAAAAAAGTATGGCAAATTATTAACTGTGTCTGTGGTAAAATTTATAAGTCCTTAGATGACGTTATATTAAAACATTTTAAGGATGATTTAAAAACAATTTGTAATAAATTTGCATATGGTTTCTCAGATAACATTAAAAATTTAAGCACGAGTTGTGATGTTAAGTTGTTATCAGATAATTCGTATCAAAAGGAATCAAATATTTCAATCAGATTTAAGTGTGCAACAAATAAAGTAATACATAAAATAATTAAAAGCATGAATAAAAATAAAAGTCCAGGTATTGATAGCATAAGAGTAAAAGACTTATTAAGTATAAGCGAAGAGATAACTCCAGTAATTAGTCACCTAATTAATGCGTGTATTTCCACGTCACTCTATCCTGACCAGCTTAAAATAGGCATAATCAGACCTGTGCATAAAAAGGGTTGCTATAGCAATGTAGACAACTATAGGCCTATTACAATATTATCTTGCGTCGATAAAGTAGTTGAGAGATACCTCGGTAACGAAATAACAGATTTCTTAACAAATAACAAATTAATTAATGACAAACAGTACGGGTTTCAAAGAGGGCGTAGTACCTCGCAGCTGCTTTCTCGATTTGTCGATGAGGTCAACCATCACCTGGATAATCGAAATCAGGTGCTGGTTGTCTTCATTGACTTCAGTAGGGCATTTGATGTCTTAAATTACAATATGCTTTTTTCTAAGTTGCAGCAGATTGGTGTGCGGGGCCCAATGTTGGAATGGTTTCGAGATTATCATAAAAATAGACATACATTAGTCAGTGTAAATGGGTACATCAGCGATCCTATTCCCACAGAACAGGGAACGGCCCAAGGTTCAATTTTGGGACCAACAGAATATCTGGTCTACGTTAACGACATGTGCAGTCTCTTCCAAAACGGCTCCGTGTACCAATTTGCTGATGACACATGTTTGGTTGCGCACAGTAGGGACATTTTTGAGGCGCAGAGAATTATGCAAAACAATTATGACTTACTATGCAAATGGGCACACGATATGGGTCTTGTTATTAATGCCAATAAAACAAAACTTTTGCATATAAGATCACCCTACATAAAATGTCTTACTGATCCAACTGTAGTATCATACTTATCTGGGCCTCATCATTGATAAACATCTTAATTGGAAACCTCAGGTAGAATACATATGTAACAAATTGAGATCACTTCGTGCTAAATTTTCTATCCTTAAATTTAAATTACCTTATAATATACTAAGAATGTTGTACTTATCATTAGGTGAATCAATAATAGGTTATGGACTCAGTAGTTATGGTCGAACATATAAAACTAATATTGACTTAATATACAAACATCAACTAAGCATACTTAAAACAATTATCCCAAAATATGTAATAAACAAATATAAAGAAGATGAAATAGGATTGTTGAAGCACTGCAGAATTATGTCAGCTTACAATAAAATTAATTACCAAATAGTACTTGAGGAATACCATCACATTGAGTCCCTAACTGCTAGAGTTAGGCATAGTAAACTGCGCAAACTAAACCTTACACCAATGTTTGTTCTACCTAAATATAATAATGAATATGGTAAAAGGACGTGGAAATATACGCTACCAAACATATTAAACAGGCTTCCGCATACATTGCAAAACAGTATCTTAAAGAACTACAAGACCTGTCAACATTTATTAAAAAAACACTATATATTGGGATCAAGTGAATGACTTTGTAATGCTGTAATGCGACTCATTCGTGCAAGCATAAACCTCAAATAGGTTTGAAGCGCGTCTAGTTTATTTTTTTTAACTATTGTATTGTTATGTGATGAACAAATAAAAAAAAAATAAAAAAAAAAAATAAAAAACAAGGTAGGTAGGTAGGTAGTTATATAGGGGCGCTGCATCGACGCGAAAAGTTCAATCTCAGTGTTTATTGCTCATTAAGAGCAGCACTGATTTGAAGCCCTCAGCAAGGAGACGTGGAGACGCAGCGGTTACATCAATGTAAATGTGAATGAAAAAAAAATGTGTCAGAAAGAGCTATATCCTTACAAGTATATGTGAAAATAAATAAATACATTGCATATAAATATGTTTCAATATTTTCATGAGTAGGATAGTACAAAATATACATGAAGATTATAAATAAGTATATCATATAATTTGTGTAGTGAGTAGCAGAATCGGTGTAGTGTGAATTAGTATACTAAAATAATTAAATATCAAACTAAAAATATATGAAAATGGCAGAGGTAGCCTGGTTATCCAATGTTGGAAGGAGAAATTCCTAGTTTTTGCTTTTGAATCAGATGCGACTTCATATATGTTTTAAAGGTGTATGTGGAGGTCAGATTTCTTATGGGCGGCGGAATATCATTCCAACGTTTGGTAGCTTGGAAGCGGAAGCTACCTCTAAATGCCACTCTGCGGTGAATATGACCTTCAAGAGGTGCCGTTATATCCCTCATGCCGTATCTGGGGTGAGATGTTGCCACCTTTAACTTAAGGTTCAGGTACTCAGGTTTTTTATACTTGATCAAATCAAACACTATACTGGAAAGGTGTAAGTGCCTACGCAGTTCCATTTTGAGCATTCCAACAGAGTTTAAGTATGGGGTGATAAGACTACGAGGTGGTACATCAAAGCACAACCTACAACAAGCATTTTTTATGTGCTGCATTCAACGCTGAGTCTTGGATAGAAGACGCTCACCATAAACTACATCTCCGTAGTTGAGTCGAGATAAAATCAATGATTCGCACAGAATAATACGTGCCCTTCGCAAATAAGGTTACGGATTTTGTACACCAACTCTTACGGTACATAAAACTCTTCATTAAATAGAGGACATGAGTTTCAAATCGTAGGTAAGTGTCAAATATGATTCCCAGATTCCTGGCCTCGTCAACACGCTCTACAGTCTGGTCTTCAAGGATTAGGTGAGGATTAGAAATGAGTTTTTTTGAACTCGATCTATATCCCAAGCACCATAAACTTTGGTTTTAAGGGATTGAGAATCAAGGATTTTTTTTTGACCAGGCAGCTAACCTGGTCAGGTCTTCATTGATCAAGTTTGTCATGCAGTCAATATTAGAAGGTGCATCAGAAATGTATAGTTGAAGATGATCAGCGTAACGATGGAATTTGCAGTGCTTGATTTCATTCACCAAATCTGCTGCATATTTAATAAATACTAGAGGCCCTAAAATGGAACCCTGTGGAACACCCCGCAAAACTGGCTTTGGATCCGAGTACAAGGCACCACCACTGTTATTGGTCAACATGACACATTGGAAGCGTTGGTCGAGATAACTTTCAAATCATCCCACAGATAATGCATCCAGCCCATAATAACGCAATTTCGACAACAACAAGAACAACTAATGCTAGGAACTAAATACAAACTAGGAATAGACAGAAACATGTCGGTAATGAAACAAAGATTTGATAAAGCTCATAAAGAGTCTACAAAATATTGTGTTGGGCAACTAGTTTAATGGAAAGGCGAAACCCTACTGCTAAGATCACACGTAAACTGAACGGATTATAAAAACGGGTCCTTAAAAAGTTACCAAGGCTGACCCAAATTTAGATAGATATGTTAACGAGTATAAAAGGCATGAAAGGTTATAAAAGGTTCAATACGGGGGGAGACACTGCGCTATTATAAATCGTGTACCAACCTGCACGTGTGAATGCCACTGCAATGCCTCTGCCGCGGCAAGACCTTATCGTGAGAGGTAGCCGAACTCCGAGCGTGACCCAGATCATCAAGTATTCGCAAATGTTCACCTAGCCTACTTGGAAGGACGATTGCCTGGTACTCGTAGGGCTGGGGGAAAACCTCAAAGGGGTATCGATGAAGTATATTATATAAGTATATTTTAGTTACTTTTATAGTATCATGTCCTATGGTAGGTATTTTATTCGAGTCCTATGGTAGGTATTTTATTAGCCAAATTGGTTGCTATGGCTGTAGGTCACTATCATTTTATTTATTTTATTATATTAGGAGAACAAACAGTTTTACATACTCTATAAATAAACTTATATAATTACTTATAACCATTAATAGCGTTCTACCGCAATCATAACACCCTTCGGACTGTTCGAATTTCCGAAAATGACATTTGGGTTGCGAAATGCCGAAAGTCATTCCAGAGGTTCATGGATCATACAGTACTGCAGTTAATCCAATGTTTGCAAGGTAAGGAAAAGGAGATCGCAGAAAAGACGTTACATCTTTTCTGTTACATAGATGACGTCATAGAAGACGAGAAAATTCACCAACAGCACCTTAAAACTCTATTTCAGAGATTAAATGAAATAGGTTTAACTATGAATTTGGCTAAGTGCGAATTCGGTAAGGAGAAAATTGAATTTCTAGGTTACGAAGTTTCAGCAGAAGGTTACCAGAAAAAATAGAGCTATATCGGAATGTCCGAGACCAAAAACGATAGAAGAATTACGCAGATTTTTAGGTAGGCCCACCTACCGGGAGCAGTAAAAGTACAAGGTGAGTTAAATAAATTCTTGCATAACTCTAAAAAAAGAGACAAGACATTAATTGAATGGGACGAAAAGGGAAATCGCTGTTTTGAAGAGTGCAAACAGCCTCGAGAAGGCAGTGACCCTATCGCACCCGATTCCAAACGCGGAGCTAGCATGTTTTACTGAAGCATCGAGTAGTTGTTTAGACTTCAACAAAAGGCAGGTAAAAATTGGCAACCTTTAGGCTATTATTCAAAAAAGATATCTGAAACTCAAAGTAAGTGTAGCACGTATGACAGAGAACTTTTAGCTATTTACGCCATCTTAGTTTATTTAAAGAAGGTGATAGAAGGGCGTAACATAACTATTTACACCGATCATATGCCATTAACGCATGCTTTGAAGAAAGTAGGCACTGATAAGGAATCATCGAGGAGAACCGGATAATTGTTCTGTATCAGCGAGTTTACCTGGACACGTACAAGGTAAGTTGAACCCGGTAGCAGACGCTTTTTCCCGCGTAGAAATGATCACGTGCCCAAGTCCATTGAATTACGAGGAGCTCGCTTATCAACAGGAACATGACACCGAACTCAGTCAATGGCTTGACGACAAACCAGATAAGTTCGCATTGATTAAGATTCATACCCAATTATGTAATAAACCTATATATTGTGAGACATCGACAGGTACATCTAGGCGCTATATATAACTGAATCTTTCCGAAAGGGCGTGTTTGACTCGATACACAATATCAGTCATCCAAAATGGTGACAACAATATTTTTGGCCAAGTATGGACAGAGACGTGACCACTTGGGCTACAACTTTTGTTAACTGTCAAAAGTCGAAGGAAACATAATGTATCAAAATTAGGTAGTTTTGAAGAAAGTAGTCAATTAGAACACCTACATCTAGACATAATTGGACCACAGGCAACGACACCGCCAGGCTATAGGTATTGTATTACCATGATAGATCGATATACTCGTTGGCCAGAGACGTATCCAGTGGCGGATATTACAGCTGAGATAGTAGCAAGAGTGCTTTATGAATGTTGGATTTGTTGGTACGGACTACCGGTAAGAATAACAACTGACCAAGGGAGACTTATTCGACTCTCTCATGAAGTTGTTAGGAGACCAAAGGATAAGGACTACACCCTATCACCCCCAAATTAATGGGATGGTGGAGAGGTGGCATCGTACCCTCAAGATGGCTTTAACCGCCAGACTCATCTCATCTCAGTCATCGTGGATCGAGGAGCTACCAACGGTAATGCTATGTCTACGTGCAGCAGGACGCAGTGACTCAAATATCAGTACAGTGGAAATGCTCACTGGCAAAACCCTGAGATTGCCTGGAGAATTTTACGGTGAGTATAACATTAGTAATAGGTTAGATGACTGCACGTATTTGGATAAGTTGCGCAAAGGTTAGCACATTGCGGCCACAAAGACGCAAAAATAAAGACTCACGTACACTGTTCGTGCATCCGGAGCTGAGCAACTGCAGCCATGTATTTATAAGAGACGACAAGGTGAAAAAACCTTTAAATTCAAAAAGAGTTTATTTCCATAAGAAACACATAGGTAACATTTGGAGAATGTCAAATCTTAAACTAACACGTACAGGGAAATATAGAACTCAATTTGAATTTCGTCACCTAAATTTTTTAGATGCTGGAGGCAAAGAGGCGACTAGAAACCTCCAGCTTTATACGTTATTTTTTACAGAATTGGAGCAAACACCTTCCCAAGCTTTCTTGTCTTCTACATAATCTGATATTTTGTAGTAAGCTTATTTACATAAGTGATTTTTAACAACATTTTTAAATTTATTTACAGACAATTCTTGTAACTCAGTCGGTATTTTGTTGTAAAAGCGAATACATTGCCCTTTAAAATATACATTAACCTTATGGAACCTAGTTGTAGGTATAGCTAGTTTATTCCTTTTTCTAGTGTTGACATTGTGCCTGTCGCTATTCTTAGGAAATTTATCAATATTTTTGTGGACGTACATTAAGTTTTCATAAATATACTGACACGGCACTGTCATAATGTTAATTTCCTTAAATTTACAACGCAGTGACTCTCTGGGACTCACATTGTAGATGTGCAATCTACAACAGCCCTCCTTTGCAGCACAAATATTATGTTAATGTCTGCAGCGTTCCCCCACAGCAGTATGCCGTAAGACATAATGCTATGGAAGTAGCTGAAGTAAACTAGTCTAGCTGTTTCCACGTCCGTAAAAAGACGGATTTTTTTAACGACAGCGCATCAAGGTTCATATCTAGTTTTAAGTAGAAAAGGTGAGGTATTGCAAATATTTCTCTGCAAATATATAGGTTAAAACCGGCATTTATGTTAGCAGATTTAGAACAGAGTGTGTCCGATAAGAAAAAAGTATGAACAATATTCAGAGATTGAAAAATCTGAAAATAAAGACGATCATGTCAACGCACCTTTACCGGTAGAGATTAGGACTAGAAGCGAAAGGTTAGTTAAGCCTACAGTCAGATTCTTTATTATAAAGTGTAACAATAGTTCAAGTCAGTTCATTGGAATTTGAAAAGATGCTAAGTACTTTGTAAGCAAATAGCGACTTAGTCGGTAAGCTAAAGTCCTTCTAGGAGGGTGTACCTAATTCGTCGAGAGATGAAGACGAGTTATGCCTAAACGTCATACAAAACTAGCTTAATGCCAATGACCGTGTAGGCTTATTCCGCAGTATGTCCTCTTCGTATTCAAGCTAAATTTTAATCTGCCTTAAGTTTTGTCAGCCTAAATCGCGTTTTGCCTAAACCTACGTTTGCAAACTTATTTGTGATTATTTATTGACACTTGATCTGGAGTGATCTATGATATATATTATAATAAATAAACATGTGGGTGTCATCCATCAAGTTGTATCAATCAAAGAATATAATCTGCGATTGCAGACATTGCTTTTATTTGTATAAAATGAACTCTGAAGATGTCATTATATTAATTATATTGTAAAATAATAATATTGTATTGCCTTTAAAATAAAGGATAAGTAGTTGTTTCATTTAAAAATTAGTTAGATGTGAATTTTGAGCAGTTCTATTAGAAATATTAACATTTTCCCAAACCTATCATTAAAAAAAAGAAGAAAAAAACCGGTCAAGTGCGAGTCTAAATCGCGCACGAAGGGTTCCGTACCACCGTTCAATGGAAGCGATGGTGTGGAGTGAATAGTTTGGATTTTACACAGGAAAATGTTGTTTACAAAGTTATTGGTGCGGTTACTTTCACACTCCATGTACGTAACCAGGTGCATCCATAAGTTTGTATGTGGTATTGTTGTATGGGAGCCCCCTTAAATATTTATTTTATCCTGTTTTTTAGTATTTGTTGTTATAGCGGCAACAGAAATACATAATCTGTGAAAATTTCAACTCTCTAGCTAGCTAGGTTCTTGAGATACAGCCTGGTGACAGACGGACGGACAGACGGACAGACGGACAGCGAAGTCTTAGTAATAGGGTTCCGTTCTTACCCGTTGGGTACGGAACCCTAAAAAGCATAATAGACAGAGAGGACCGTTTTTCAGATTGATTTTTATAAAGACAGTCCAGATAGGTATTGTAACATTTGTTTTAAATCTTTAATGCAGAAAAACTACGCATTTGGTAGATTCTTAAGTCTGCTGAATGTAGGAACCAAGGACCATCGACCAAACAGGAAAGGAGAATCGAAAGGTGACCTTGCAATTCACTAACCAATTTTGAATAGTGTGTTGATATGAAGTACTACTACCACAGATATCTCAACATAGGAGATAGGGCATTTAGCCTATTTTGTATGCAAACCGATTGTCGCAAGCTGAATTCACGCACACAACGTGTCATTAAATAAACACAACGTACACGCATATAATAACCACCTACACATTTATCCGTACTCTCGTATTGGTAAACACAGGCAAAACTTTTTAAATGTTCCTGGCGCTAGTACGGTCTCCCTGTCACTTATAAAACATTTTGAATTCAATAGATTCAGTAGTGCTGAGTTCTCATTGGACCAAGTGGATAAGAACTATATAGCCAAAACGATCCTTTCTTTGAGCTCAAATGCAAGAGGCGCAGATGGGATAACTGAAGATATGATCTTGCTGACCTTGCCTCGTACTCTTAAAGTGATAACTGCTATACTTAGTTAATAAGTCCATAGCCTCTTCCACTTTCCCTGCTCAATGGAAGACTGCTTTTGTCCGTCCCATCCCTAAAATAGACAATCCGGTTAATATTGGTGACCTTCGGGCGATAAGTATCTTACCGTACCTATCGAAAGTTCTGGAACGAGTAATATACAACCAGGTCTATAAGTACTGTGAGAATAGAGATGTACTGCCTCAGCGTCAATCTGGGTTTAGAAAGGGGCGTAGTACTACATCAGCACTGTTGGACGTTGTGGATAATATCTTGTCTTCTCAGGATCAAGGCAGGGGCACCGTACTGGCTCTCCTGGATTTTTCCAGGGCTTTCGATGCTCTAAACATCCCTCTTTTACTGTCTAAGCTGGCTTTCTATGGCTTTGACGTTTTCACCATAAACTGGTTTAATAGCTACCTTTGCACTCGGAGCCAACGGGTGGTGCTGGATAAAGTTGATGGATCTCAGTTGCAGTCGCGGCTGGCTACCCTGGATAGAGGAGTCCCACAAGGATCCATGCTTGGACCGCTTCTGTTTATAATATACAGTGCTGATATCACTAGATGCATAATAACAGTAATTATCATTTGTATGCTGACGATCTGCAAATTTATGTCTCGGTAGACAATGATCCCTGTATAGGGGTGGAAGCTTTAAATGAGGATCTGGACCGCATATCGCAGTGGTCCTCTGATAACACTTTAGTCCTCAACCCAAATAAGTCGAAGTGTATGATAATGGGCTCAACAACTCAGATAAAGGATATAACGATGCATGATCCACAAGTTCTAGTTAATGGAATCGCTATCACACGGGTCCGCGAGGCTCGAAACCTTGGTCTTCTTATGGATGATCAACTACGATTTGAGGGACATGTTCTTGAGGTAGTTAGAAACTGCTTTTATAGACTTAAAGTTCTATATAGAATCCGGGATCTTCTCAGCGTTGACCTGCGAATACTATTAATTGAAGCCTTAGTGCTTTCCAAGCTAAACTACGGTATTACGGTATATGGATCGTGTCTCTTTGAGAAAACGCAAAAACTCATACAAAGAGTACAAAACGCCTGTGCCAGGTTCTGCTTCGTGATTCCTCCTCGAACGCGCGTCACTCCTTTTTTAAATAAGGCAAACATTTTACGAATGAAAGCTAGACAAAATCTTTATTATTCAATGTTGCTTTTTGAGGTTGTCCGGACGCGAACACCGCTTTATCTTTATGATAAACTCACCTGGTGTCTGTCCCAGAGAGTCGCTCCTCTCCTCTCAATGCCTCGACACAAAAGTGCAGCTTTCCGTGGCAGTTTTAAATACCGAGCCACAAAGTGCTGGAATAACATCCCACCACCCCTTCGATTGGTAAATAGTACTGGTTTCAGAAGTACCTTTAGAAGGTTTCTAATACTGCAGCAGAAGGCTGAGGAGGCAGCACTTTAAAATAACTGTAATGCCCTCGGTTATAACCTGAAGAAATCTCCTACCTCACAAAATTCATTCTTTTTTATTTTGACTACCATACGACATAATCATTGACATTATATTATCCTTTTTCTATTCATATTATACACAGTCAGGTCATAAGTTCTGTCACACAATAAAAACTTTTGAATTGAGAACGCTGGCCACAAAAAAAATTATTGAATTCGAATTTCGAATTTTTCATGAAAATAAAAATGTGTACTTTTTAGAATTTTCCTCATTTTTTAAATATGGAGTGGACACTTAAAGAAGACCGTGTCGCAGTTATTGCGTTGCATCGTTGCGGTTACGCGCCAATTCAGATTTTCGACTTACTGAAAAATTTGAATATAACCAAAAGATTCGTTTATCGTACCATAAAACGTTACAATAAAGACTCTAGTGTAGATGACATGTCAAGAAGTGGTCGCCCTCGCTCTGTTAGGACTCCAGCAGTGATAAAAGCTGTGAAGGCGCGAATTCAAAGAAATCCCATACGTAAGCAGAAACTGTTGGCCCTTCAGATGGGGTTAAGCAGGACCACGGTGAAAAGGGTGTTAAATGAAGACTTAGGGCTTAGGGCATATCGAAAAAAAACAGGACATCGTTTGGACGCTCGTTTAATGGACCTGAGACTGAAGAGATGCCGCGCTTTGTTAAAGCGGTACGCGGGAAAAAAGCATCGGGAAATCCTTTTTCGGATGAAAAAATTTTCACCGTGGAAGAGAGCTACAACAAACAAAATGATAAGATGTACGCACACAGCAGTGAAGAAGCGAGCAACCGTACTCCGCGTGTCCAACGAGGTCATTTTCCATCCTCGCTCATGGTTTGGTTGGGAGTCTCTTATTGGGGCTTAACTGAGGTACATTTTTGTGAGAAAGGCGTAAAAACGAATGCAGTTGTGTATCAAAATACAGTCCTCAAGAACCTTGTGGAACCTGTTTCTCATACCATGTTTAATAACAGGCACTGGATATTCCAACAAGATTCTGCGCCAGCTCATAGAGCGAAAAGCACACAAGACTGGCTGGCGGCGCGTGAAATCGACTTAATCCGGCACGAAGACTGGCCCTCCTCCAGTCCAGATTTGAGTCCGTTAGATTACAAGATATGGCAACACTTGGAGGAAAAGGCCTGCTCAAAGCCTCATCCTGATTTGGAGTCACTCAAGGCATCCTTGATTAAGGCAGCCGCCGATATTGACATGGACCTCGTTCGTGCTGCGATAGACGACTGGCCGCGCAGAATAAAGGCCTGTATTCAAAATCGCGGGGGTCATTTTGAATAAACTTTATTACCATAAGAATCTATGTTTTATTAAGTTCATTTTGCTGTATAAATGTTTACATTAATAATAAACATGTCTAAATTATTTCATATTGCACATGTGACAGAACTTATGACCTGACTATGTACAATTCTGAAATTTCATCTAATTTAAATCACACAATTTCGATACTATTCTATGCATTATTAATTCAATTTAAATTCAAATTCAATTGCAATAATTAAGTCAATTCCATATTAGTAGATTTTAATATTTTATTTTATTTTTAAATTTTATTTATTTGCTGTAATAATTTGTGTATTTTGTGTACTTAAGCCTATTGCTGTCTCGTCCGCTTTGGCTCTGGCAGAATATCAGCGTCACAGATTCGTCTGTGACATTGCTGAGTCAGGGCCATTTCATTGTCGCGGTACAGTCACGGTACCACATAGTGATCCTTAATTTTCATATTTTTGCTGTGTTAATTATAATTATTTTCATTGTTTTATTTAATCACTTTGATGTTTTTTATCATAATTAATTTTGTGTGGTTTGTAATATGTTAATAACCAATATTTTTTTTGTGTTTGTACCGAATAATGAATAAATGAATTATCTATCTATCTATCTATCTATCTACACAATATTTTCTTTAAAATAAGCAGAGCAAATTGTACTCCTCTTCACTGGCCACCAAATCGGTCTTCTAGCTGTTGCTGTAATCAATTTTTCTTTTATTTCCGAATTGCATGGGACCTAAAATCAAATAAATTCATTTAAAAAATGAAAATAGTCTTGTGCACTTAACGTGCTCTCTGAGGCACGGGGATGACCAGAAAATGGTCACCCATTATGGCAGCAGTTGCTTAACCAGAGTGATTATGTGTACTTTCATTTACCAGCTGAGCCACTGGGCATTTTAAAATACATACTGTATATTTTTTCGATACAGGTTAGGTCGATAAAGCGTACATCACTAATCTACCACAGCGTGGCACCGCTCGCGTCATGGACTTTAAATTTATTTCCTGTCTCTCTCGCTAGTAGGTAACGCTAATGAGTATGAGAGAAACGGAATCTGGATGCGACTCAATAGCATTATTTCCTAGGAATATTTCGTTAATCGTGTTGTTTTATTAAAGAAATATTGTATTTTCAGTATTTACCTGTGAAATGTTACACCCATATAGATGTCATATAAATGTTATGGTTTGTCGAATCACTACGATTTTCACATAGGATAACTGCAATAAAGCTAAGTGTTGTCAGTTATTTAAGGCGATCGGAGCGTGCACTCGGTAATTCTCACTGAGAGCAACTGAATGCACTATAGGCACACTGGGCATACAACGGTGAGCCGCTACGCGGCGGCTTGCCCTCTCTCTAATATTCAATGCTCTGTGACTACAACCTACAGGTCGGAACTAGTTTCGAAAAAAAAATAGAAATAAAAATTTTAAACTTAGAAAATTTCAAGCGTTTTGTAACGTGTTCATTTTAAATTATCTTTTGTACATAACTAAGCAATATTTATTTTAATGATATTTCTAACAGCGAACCAAATGAAGCAAGTAACATTTACTTAGGTTATTTGAATCTGGTTTTCCTGTGGGTTGGATGGACTTTTGACCATTTAAATTGTGAACAAGAATGTTAAATGGTCGACGAAGTGTAATAATACTTAAGTACAAAGAACAGAGAGGAGTATAAAGAGCTGATCGCCAACCTCCAGTAGTGGAGAGGCACTACAAGAAGAAGTCCTAGAATAGAAAATAAAATAAAAAATACAAGTTTAAACTGTTGTTTTTTGTGTATTTCATCGTATATTCCTACTCATACATTATTACAATATGTACATAAAAATAAATTACCTACTGTTACGCGAAATCACATTTACGGAATGTCACCTCTATGGCTTTCTTCTTTATCTTTACCATCTATATCCACTGTAACTTCATTCTGGCCATACCCTAAAACTTTGAGTGCTGAACCATCATGGTAAGTTTGCTCGTAAGAATATTGTCCCTTTTCCTCACTCACAACTATGGGATTCTGTGACAATGATCCTTTTTCACTACTAGTAATTTTTTCTGTCGTTGGGCTCTTTTCTGTAGAATTGCTTTCTTGAGATGGTGGAGGGTTACTGATTATTTGAGTATACTTAAAGCCCCCACTTGCAGCTACAGCTTGCTTCTCTTTGTTCCCTTTTTCCAGAACATTCCGAATTCGGTCTGATGAGTCAGTACTCGATTGCCCATTGATATTCACATGTGTAACGTTAGCATTTGGGTTGCCTCGAATCACTTGTTTATACACATAGCTCGACACCACAGGTGCCTTGTAGTCAGTCCCAGGAGGAATAAACACGTAGTCTGGTCCTATAGTTTCTTCTGCCTTGACATCGGGCACAGGACGGAAACTTGGCACGGAAATCCTGGGAAGAGCAGATACAAATGGTTTGGAATCTTTTATGGGGCTAGTGATTGGTATACCGTATATTGTGGTAGGTCTTGTTGCTGCTGGAATCTTCTGGATCTCGTGGACATGAACTGGTCCAAATTGCGGAGCTTTTGGGCCTTCAATGATGGTTGGAATTGATTGAGATAACTCAGGTAAGACAGGTTTCAAGACGGCGATCGGAGCTGGTACAACGTGAATTCCATGCGAGTATTTGTCAGGAATGCCGTGTACATGAACTGGTCCAAGCTCTGGTGCTTTAGGTGCAGGAACAACTACTGGAGATGCTGGCAAACTCACAAAAGCTGGATTAAAGGAGGGTACACCTGGGCGCACAAATACAGGTGTTGCATACGAAAGTCTTGGCGGGACAATCTCTGTCAAAACTGCTGGTAACTTTGAAATTACTGAAGGGTACCGAGATCCTGGAAATGTAGTTACAGATCCGTCGATGTTGACTTGGTGAAAAGCGTATCCGTTAGTTGGCAGCTTCGGGATTGGATGCACATCAACTATACCTTTTGTAATGTCGAAGATTGGAACATTTCCTGCCACAATAGGTTTCACATCAGTTACTGATATAGAGGTACTTGCCGGTGCACCTGCAGATCTAGAAGGAACTGTGAAATCAATTTCAGCCTGATCTGGCATCTTAACATCAACCTGTTCCCTAAATCCAGTATAAATCGATATAGTCCCATCAGCATTTATCTGACGATACAAATATTTACTTGAACCTCTTGAACCTTTGTCAGATGTGACCAGGTGAGGTTGGATGGCTGTGGCTGGCTTCGCTCCTTCTCCAGATTCAGGTTTTATACGACTGGCGAGTGGGACACTAGTTTCTATTTCTTCAGGCTTGAAAATTGTGATGGTGCCATCATCGTTGGTTTGTTCGTAGTAATATCCACCGTGGCCGTCAGGTTTCTTCACAAGTCTTGATAGTTTAGGAGGTTGTTCTGGAATGATAACTACTGGAGCCCCTCCAGGTATTACTGAGTTAGTATCGCTTAGCGGTAATGCCTGCTCGATTTCTTCAGCTGAGAACTTTGTCACCGATCCATCTTCGTTGATTCGTTCATAATAATATCCGCCATTGCCATCTGATTTCTTGATCAGTCTGGACAGAAATGGATCTGCAAGCGTAGAAACCTTATCTGCAATTCCTTTTTTTACTTGTTGATATAACCCCGACTCTTTATTAACAGTTTCTACAACTTGAAAAGGTTCAGCTACTATTTTGGGAACCTGAAAGTATTCTAATGGTACCGGAACTACTGGAGGTTTAATTTCAACTTTCACGGGTTTTGGTAGACTCGCCATTTTCTCTGATATTTGTTTTATCCTCTCCACAATTATAGGTCTTACTGCAGTGATTGGGTGAAATGGTACCTTTCTTAGTTTGCCACCTTCTGAAGCGAATACAACTCCATCCTGGGTGTATGAGTATATGCTCTTTAAAGGTTTGCTTATGATTTTCTGATCTTGCACCAGTCTGACGTCGGTTACTGGTAGTCTGATGTTTGGTACTACTAGAGGACGGATATCTGGTACCAGCAGAGGTCTCAATTCTTGTTCTGGAGGTCTGAGTTCTTGTACTAAAAATGGCCTAAATTCTGGTACTGGTAAAAATCTGTCATCTTGAACCGGTATAATCGGTCTTCTAATTTCTTGTACCGGCAAAGGTCTCAGTTCTTGGACTGGCAAAGGTCCAAAACCTGGAAAGGGCAAGGGACTAGGATACGATTGGTAAATCGCAGGTCCCGGAAACACATCAACAGCAACGGGTTTTCTCTCACTGAAAACTACTGGTCCAGGCAACGGCACTCCGTAAGTCGTGTGAGGTACACTTATCGGCCTAGGCAATTCCTTGATTTCCACAGGATTCTTGTCGAATAACGCCGGTGCATCAATGGGTACTCCATAAGAGCTGTGTAGAGGGCCGAAAATCGTCTTCTCTACCACTGTAAAAGGTTGTGGCGCCGGGTAAGGTCCTGGCAAGTGTAGATCCGAAGAGTAGATGGCATCTGATACTCTAACTTCAGATGTCGATGACTGCGACTCGAACATTTTATCCAAAGCTGGACGGCTCAATATCCCAGATTGAAGCAAAAGATGTACTCCATCTAAAGCTTTAAGTGTTTCGTTCATCGTTGTTGTACCAAGATAGCTTTGGATCAAAGCGACTGTCGGATGGAGTGGTGGTGATTGTGGAATGACTTCTACAACTGCCCCAGGGTCTACTACGGGTACAGCTTTTACCAGTATGTTGTCATGTCCAGGAATCTTGAACAGCTTGACTCCTGGGTTCTCTTCTGGGACGACCGTAGATTCAGGAGTCGCATTGCTAAAAACCTTGTCGATTATCAGGTCCTTTATCGTCCTGATGGTCTGAAGGTCACGTTTTGATCGCGCTGATGCTGTGCTTAGTGATATGTAAATGCATATCAAACACAGCCACTGGAAAAAGGAAATCATAAAATGATATATAATTGCGGATAAGGACAAAAACTGAGCAGCATAAAATGGAAGAAATACAAGCTCATATAATTACACAATTTTCTTAAAGTGGGCCCAATTTCATAGACATCACTTTAAACATCTATGAAGTGAAGGCATTCATCATTGCAATCAATTACTTTTGATTGATGATGACGATGACTATTGATCGATTATAATAATGGTTTATTAGAAAAAGTACATATATCGTAAAATTGCCTTGATTTGTCTGTATTACAATAAATATGAACAAGTATATATAACTGAAAAAAGCATTATGCAGTTTTAACTTTAAAAATATAAACAATACAGTGTGCCCTCTGTTACAAGGTCAGGTTGTTAAATTTTTTGAAGTGTCAAATCTGATCTATAAAATTGACCCCGCTTTAATCATCACTCACACACATAAAATCGACACATAATCACATAAAATTTAGATGTAGAGAAATTAAGGATTATATGTAGATTGCCGATGTCAGATCACACTATGCTTTGTCTAAGCTCAAACTCAAGCTGAAACTCAAGCTCTAACTCAAGCTCAAACTCAAGCTCTAACTCAAGCTCAAACTCAAGCTCAGAGTCAAGCTCAAACTCAAGCTCAGACTCAAGCTCAAACTCCAGCCGTGTTACCACAAAAAATATTAAACAGCGTTTAACCTCAAAACAAACGTCAAATTCCATACGGTTTTGTTTTTAAACAAGTGCTGAACAGTAGTTTATTTTTTTGTGGTCAGCCCCCAAATGTTTAATGCAACTAAGTGTATGTGTCACTTTAGGATCTTAAGACTATCTTTCGAGTCAATTTCAAAATAATATTCTCATAAATTATACATATAGTTAGTAATTAGGTATTACTATTACCTATCTATATTATCTCTTAAATATTATATAGCAAAAAGTTAATATTAGCAGTAATACAAATGCAACTGTTGCCGTTATCAATATCGAGCAAAAACGAGAAAAAAAATCACGTTTGTTGTACTACCGCTGGACACTTATCAGTTTTAGTCGCCGAAAGGGATCAAGATGTGCTGGAAGGGATCAAGATGTGCCGAAAGGGATCAAGATGTGCTGGAAACTTGAAATTTGGCACAGAGGTGGCATGAAGAGTATGCTGAAAACAGTTGATTGATTTACGATTTTTAAAAAAAGCCGAGAAGTGCCGAGCGCTAAACTTAAAATAATCGTACTGTAGTCTATTGTAGACTTTGTTAGCCATGTAATATGGACTGCAGTTTAACATTTTAATTCTAAAGTGTGGTAAAAATAGGTGGCTTTATTTCTAGTGTTTCTCCCGTGGATACTTTTGTTAGTAGAAACATATTTTGTTTTTGTTTAGAAATAAACTTATATCAAGTATATAGAGGGCGATTGGTTATTCCATATCTATATATTGTGGGGGATAAAGGAGAGTCCATTTCCAGCAAATTTAGTCCTGTAAATCCGAGAAATAATGGGTATCGAGGTTTTTAGCAATTTTTTTTTTACGGAGTAAGTCTCAGCCTTACTCATATCCAGGTATCCCTTGGTGGGGACATTATTTGGGTTACAATTATCCTGTTATTATATATTTTTTCCAAAATGTGTCATAATAGTAGTTTATGTGACTGCTACGTAATGGGGGCATTAATACTGGATAGTGGGTTTATGAAACGAGCCGAAGGCGAGTTTCATAATAACATCACTCGAGAGCTTTAATGCCTAATTATGTACAGTTACATACACTAGTTTATCTACACGCATATTATAAGCTCTCTTTGATGTGTTCAGGAACCGCATGTTTGACCGGCATTGTGGCATTGATCATTGCTCTGCAGTTGTTTAGCTTGTTCTGTAGTACCAACTTCACAGACAAACTGGGGGCGGCACGCAGGCAGGCGTCGGTGTTCGAAATTTAAATATCATAATTTGACAAATTTTTGTACATTATGGTCACAATGAACAAATTTTCAGATAAGAAATGAGTTTTTACCAAATAGTTTTACACTATGCTGGTCTTAACGTGCGGTTTTTTAACGCAGTAAAGAGGGTTAATGATATGTGTGTAGGTAAAGTTATTAAATACGAAAAAGTCGATTAGTTTTATCAACTTTTTACTGTCGTTTGTTAGCTAATTTGTTTGTAAAATTTCACTCACTGGATAAATTTTAGAGAGTTTTTTTACTTTAAGCTATTCCACAGAATCATTGTTGAATTAGCTATCAAACTGCAGTCAAAGACTTACCCAAAATAATGAGTTTTTTCGTAATTAATAACTTTGACAAATTTTGTGGGGGAAAAAACTTAAAATACCTAAAATAATCGAGACCCAATATTTTTCCGATATAATATGGTTGAATATACTGGAAATGGGCTCTACTTTAACCCCTCGCAATATATGTATCAAATAACCAATCACCTCTCTATGGACGGTAACGTGAAAAGGTTAATTTTAATCAAGAACGTGAGCTTAACCTCTCAAAAACCGAGGGTAGTTGCGACGGGTTGTGATTTGCAACCTTATGCCATAGTAATCAAATTAAAAATCTTAACGGAAAAGTGGCGTTATCTAACGCCGATGGTATTCAAGAGGTTAAATTCGGACACATTGTTTTTGGAGTACCTAGTTGGAGTACCTAAGAATTGTTTAGCATGTACCTGTTGCCATGCCTAAACCACAAGGATGCAGACAGTGCTGTAGCGGAAATTGTGCTTTGTTCTAGTTCGCCAAAAGCATTTCATAAATTAACTTTGAGAGTTTAAACTTTACTTATGAGGGTTCCGTATCCGAAGCAAAACGGGACCCTATTATTAAGCCTAAGCTATCCGTCCGTCCATCTGTCCGTCTGTCACCGGGCTCTACCGGATCAACCGAAATACGGAGAGCGCTGAAATTTTCACAGAGGGTTTATTTCTATTGCCGCTATAACAACAAATAATGAAACATACCGGTTTTTAAGAAGTAACTATGCAATAAATTATTAGTTTGGCCATTTTCTTAGCCATTTTGTTTTATTTGTTTATCTCCCAATCTTATCGGAAAAGACGTTTAATTGCAGATATTGAGTTTTGTGCTTAGTTATTTGTCATTATGCGATTTATAATTGCTCATTCGAATTATAATAAGCAATATTAAGTTTTTTATCATATTTGATTTTATTTCTGTAAATAAGTTACTCAATTTCTATCCACTTCCGGTTTCAATGAGCAAAGAGTTTCGTTTGCCTGAGTACCTAGAGTACCTACATAGTTCAATACTTACATACTACATACACAAAACTCTTCAATTTTTCGATGTTGATGTAATGTCCTATATACTCGAAAAGACTGTCGTTTTACGTTTTTCCGTATGGAACGCTTTGTGTGCGGGTCCGACGTCCTACTCTCACACTATTAAGTATTCTGGGCTCTCGCTTCTCATTCCTTATGACTTTTTCAGTTTAAGTTTGAATCCAGTGAGTGCCGTTACGTAAGTGATGTTTGTATCTATGTATATGTTCTGCTTTATCGCAAGTAACCTCTTTTATACTGCTTATGAAATATAACGATAGGCTAAACTTTTGTTTAGCTTCTCCATTTAATTTGTCACGACGGCAATACCCTGAATTTGATGGAAAACTAAAAATGCGAGCCGGACTCGCGCACGAAAGATTCCGTACCATTATCATAGAAACGGCAAAAAAAAAACACGTTTTTGTATGGGAGTCCCCCATAAATATTTATTTTATTTTAATTTAATTATTTATTTTTAAAGTGAATAATATAACTCAATATTCTGTGAATATTTCAAGCGTCTACCTGTTGCCGTTATCAATATCGAGCAAAAACGAGGAAAAATATCGCGTTTGTTGCATGGGAACCCCTTAAATATAAATTTTAGTCCGTTTTTTAGAATTTGTTGTTATAGTGGCAACAGAAATATATCATCTGTGAAAATTTAAACTGAATAACTATCATGGTTCATGAGGTACAGCGTGGTGACAGACGGACGGACGGACGCACAGCGGAGGCTTAGTAACAGTGTCCCGTTTAGCATCCTTAGGTACGGAACCCTAAAAAATAAATTGTCTGATTACCTATATGATATCTCGGAACATTTCCTATTCGCGGATTGTACCTATATAAATTAATATTTACTACATTTGTTAGTAGTTAAGTACTTACATAAACAGCCTGTCTTTGCATCTTGGATTCCACTCACTTCAATGTGATGTACAATTTGATTTTTCAAGTCCACTTTTAGAATAAAAATTCTTCACCGTATCACAGAACTAAACGCAAACCAACTAATTCACGAAACAAGCTCGAGTCCCTATTTATATCAGACCGAAATATATTAATTAGAAGAAAAGAAAGATCATTAGCAATATGACTCAAACACAAGCTTAAAATGAAGACATCGAAGTAGATAATTAGTATTTGCGGCCTGTCATTAACTCCAGCCACTGCTAGTAACGATAATGCAATTCCTATAAATTACCAAACACGAAGACTATTAGGCGCTAACGATGAATCATAATACTGTCACATTCTAAAGCTTTATTCAGTAGATACTTAAAGGTAACCTATGAGTAACTTAATTAGCCTATGTCTAGCATTGAAGTTAGAAATACGAATACGAGCTAAGGGCTGTACGACGTATGCCCATGGAAGACATGATTTGCTAAGTAAAATTCAAGTCACAGTATCAGATTATAAAGAGAGCAAAATTTTGGAGATATTTCAGATGACAATAATTTAGGCACACCATCGCTCTAGGGAGGGTACCTAAGCTCATTTACTACTACTACATTAACTTAGGTACCCTAACTGCCTAACATGAGCATTGCACTGGATATGTCACCGTAAGATAGTCAAAACCGTTAGTTGATAAACTAACGCGTCAGTTGATCAACTATCGACAGATAGTAAACCAGACCGACAGGGTTTAGAATTTACGTTTCTTTTGTTCTTACATGTCAACGTATGCAACAAATGTATTATTATTATATTATAACACATAGACTATTCGGGAGCTTCGCTGCGTTTGCCCCTCTAGCCTTCACTTAAGCTACCGCAGTGTTTGCTCTGGTATTTCGTTTGAAATTCAAGTTTAAACCAGTTTACTATTTAACGGTTTTAACCGTTAGTTTATCAACTAATGCGTCATATAGACTATATATACTGCTTACGTACGTACGTAGTACGCTACAGTTTACTATCTGTCGATAGTTAACCAACTAACGAGAAAAAAAAACGTTAGTTTATCAACTAACGGTTTTGACAAGGTGACAGATACATTACGACGCGGTCGCCGCTTATCCACCCCAACATATCTTCAGCGCACCTATCTTAAGACCGCACCACAATATCTTTTCAGCACACCTAAGCGCACCATGGCACCTCAGCATCAAAATGCCGTGGCGGGTGGATCTGGTGCGAGCTGTGATGAGGAGGGGATCCGTGCAGCAGCTCGCACATGAAGCTGATGTAGGTGATGGCCAGGCGAAGGGTCTCGATGCGGGATAGGCGCTTCTCATACGCGAAGGTTGGAACCTGGGAAGAGATGAGGTTGTGAGGTTGCGTAGACTTGAGAATAAACGAAGAAGATATCGTGAGAGTGGCCGGCTCGATCAGCCAGCAAATCCATCGAATGCAAATTTATGGGAATATCCACGTTACAATACAAATTGTACAATTGCACCCTTTGTTCATATCTTACCTTCCTTCTCAGTTTATCGAAAGCCTCGTTCAGGTTGAACATGCGTCGTCTTTCTCGAATGTTGGCCGCCCTGCGCTGGGACACGGACGCCACCCTGCGCCGGATCTTCTTGCCGTTGGTCACGTGACCGCGGGCGGAGCCCCGGCCGACGCAGCCCGCCGCTGACCACACTATGAGAATAGAAATAGTTTAATGTTCCACCAACGGTTTAATGTATGGCAAGGACTGGTGGAATTGCGAGATTTGAGTAGAATCAGAAAGGTTTAAAAACTCTGTTTAACTTTCCATCCTATAGGTTTTCTGGGAGAAATCTCTTGTTGCAGACAATTTCTCGGCTTTGTGCATCTATTTTCTATAAGCAATTTACTGTATTTTATTGTTTTGTGTCAGAATAAGAATATTGTACAGTAGTTCCGCCCAAAACATATTCTGAGGTGAAAAATAAAGTTGCATTGCATTTATACTTATTTCTTGAGGAAAGTTGTTAAAAATTATAGTGTGACATAATTCATCCTGTACTTAGGTAGATCAATAAGTTACGTAGTTGAGCTTACCCAGTTCTGAAGGCGGGAAGGCCAGAATATCAGGGTAGGCCACTTGGGCGGGCGGCCCGTCCCATAGCGGCCCGTACGGCGACACCTCACCCTGTGCCATTGCCAACAGAATAGACAAATTAGGAGGAGAAGGAAGATAGTAGAACGTTTAATAGTACTAGCTATAGCCTGCCTTCGGATAATGTAATAGGCTACGCAGCTTGTATTATTGCAGCTTTTTCAGCAGTCACAATTAGTAGAAAATCGGTCAAGGGCGAGTCGAGCTCGCACACGAAGAGTTCCGTACCATTGTACTAATGTCACAAGACTGATTTCATAGCCTCGTTTTTGTATATTCGAAGAAATAAAGCTAGAAGTCGGTTTGTTTTTTAAAATAACTGAGTGCATTATTTTCGTACAGTTTATTGAATGTTTTCAAATTTTAAAATTGAAGGAATAGTCTTCTAAACATTAGATATATAGAAATGTTTAATAAATATAGCCCATTAATATCCCCACCGAGGGGCACAGGCCTTTACACGGATATGCGTAAGATTAAGCCATACTCCACCACGCTGGCTCAGTGCGGGTTGATGGTTTGACTACGACTGTCATGTCGGGATAGTAACCGGGACCTACAGCTCAACGCGTCATCCGAAACACTGAACGTCCGATACTGTACTATCAGGTTTCGAACCTGCATCTCCTGTGTGAGAAGCAAGCGTGAAATCCATTAGGCCAGGGAGAGATTATAGATAAATGTATTATAATTTATAACGACATCCGTATACACACACACATCCGTACACACATACATCATGTTTGCAATAAACTAAGATCTTTAATAAGTCAATTTCACATACTCAGATATAAACTACCGTACAAAACTCTGAGACTATTATACATGGCACAAGCTGACTCTGTCATCGGGTACGGCCTAAGTAGTTATGGCAGAACCTGCAAATCTCGTGTTGAGGGCATTCAAAAATTACAAACTATCCTACTAAAACTCATGGTAACAAAAAAAATTAAAGAAAAATTTAAAAATGAAATCAATTATACTGGCTTATCCAACCATTGTAACATAATGAATGTCTTCAACAAAACAAAATTTGCCATCCTAAATGAAGAATATAATAACTTAAAATACTTACAGACTCAGAACAGACCAGCTGGTATGAGAAACTTATCTTACTATAAAACATATAGACTACCTAAGTATAATAATGTATACGGTATGCGGACTTGGGAGTACATGCTACCAGATATTAGTAATGACTTACCCAAAAGCCTTATAAATAGTTACATAGAAAATAAGAAATATTTGTTTAAACTAAAACTTTACTACACTAAGAACGATCTCACCAAAGGTCTTTGAGAGTGGAAAAACTTAATTAAATTGTAAATTTATGATTTTGAATAAACGACAAAAAAAAAGTATTGTTTTATTTCTTCGATAATTTTTATTTGAAATTAATACAGAGATGAGATATATGTACTATTATTTTTTAAGATTTTTCAACAATAAGTAAGTGATCTATTTTAAAATCGCAACAAACGATCACCAAAATATTTTTTCCTACCCAAAATGATCGGAAAAAGTTGCAGAAAATATCAGGGCAAAATACTGCGGTAGCTCTTAGGTGAAGAGTAAACTAAACTAAAAGAAAGGAATGACGCTATATAATTGACCGAGCAAGCGAAGCATGCAGTTTCGAGATCGGACAAAAAATACTTTTTTATCACACCTGCTCTGAAAATACATACTAATTATACCAATTAGAGGGAAGAAACGCCTTTATCCCGCCCTTCAAATCCTTTCATCCCAAGGTATGGAAGTTTGTATGAAAATCCTTCCGACCCAAGGTTGGGAAGTATGTATGAAATTCCATTACATACCCGGTTTTTTTTTTTATTTGTCAGCAGTCATACTGCAAAGAGACTTTAACTGTCTACTAATTAAATTTCAAGTAAATTGTTACTGGCCACATACAGTTTTTTTTTTACCAGTTACCAACCTCCTTGGTGCATACAGAAAATTAAAAACGAAATTATTTTTGTATATAAAACGCGCGGAATCACGGAAGAAGTGGCTGCATGACCTTATGATCTTAGCCTACTCCAGAAACGGGCGAATAAAAAAAGGAAAAGCCCGCGCATTTTCGCAAAAACTTCGATTGATTTAGCATTTATCTTTGTGTTTTTTGTAAAATATGGATACTTCGAGCGACAGTGATGATGTTATCCCTAACACACTGCCAGAACTATTAGAGACGGCCCAAGAAGTTGTTGATAATCTGTTGCCGGAAAAATCTAAATGCAGATACAACAGTACTTATAATAAATTTCTATGCATTTATGTCTATAATTTTCCTCGTAGGTGTAATAAAAAGCACTATACATACCTCAGGATAAAGTACAGTTCCATACCTCAAATGGTTTGCGCCCCTCGCAAGCTCGTGGCGCAAATGCCATAATCTCGGTATGGAACTGTCACTTTCTTCCCTCTGAAGTAATGTACTATTGTCCTTCTGGCTGTTCCCGCCTACATGTCGCATTTTCCAACCGATTTTGACGCAAATTTGCACACTAGTTCCTTGATTTAAAAAATATAGTCGATTGGAATTTTCGATTGGGGGGAAAATAGGGGGGGAAGGGGGGAAGTTTACTGTAGCGTTATTTATCGACGGATTTCAATCAAACTTAAGAAGCACCCTAAGGAGTTCACTCTACACAAGATGTTGCGAAAAAAAATCCAAAAGGGGGGAGTTGAGGGGGGAAAGGGGGGGAAGTTTGCCGTTGTGTTATATATAGATGGATTTAAAAAAATAAATTGGAGCGAGGTTTACTGTTGTTACAGAACCACTAGTTATATTATCTTGTTAGACTTTATTTTGTTGTTAAAAACTATTTGGACTGTATTAAAATATAAGGTAACCTATTTTTTTCATCACCTGCATTAACCGAGAATCGAACCGCCAAATTTGGAAAAAATATCCCTGTAACATTACCGATTGAAAGGCCTGTAAGCCTAAGAAATATAAATAAAATGAAGATCGTGAAAAATAAATCTAATCTTAGTATCTACTTTAAATTAGCCAGTTGTTAAAAACACGGAAAAGTCCGTGAAAAGGCTATTTTTATATGTTAAACGTGAATGAAGTATTCTTTCAATAAAACGCTCTGTCTTTATTCGCAATATTGAAGGTACTTTCCCTCCATGTGGCATAGCCGTGGACGTGAGACGGGACACCCTATATAAGGACAAAGATTCATGACTCTACGTATGTCCAGTCCACCGGCTTAGGCTGTGCATTGCCTGTCAATGACTGAGCCTGTCGATAGCTAGACTATCAGAATAGCGTTTTAGTTTTGTTTTATATTTATCTTAGATTCGTCTCAATGGATAGGAATATCGCATAATAAGTATTTGGATTGTTTTATAGTTCAAGACTGTAAAATCCGGCATAGAATTCGATATTTGAATTTGGTTTTCCTCTAATTATTTATCGATGCGGCCAGTTTTCCCAACAGAGCCGAGACAAGGAGTGCTAGGCCCCAATTCGAAATTTAAATTTTGTTTCCTATCTGAGGGGGCAAAACAAAACAATACCAAACAACATGACCATAGCATCTCATTACAAGCGTGTTGTAAACACGTATCTTATATGGGGACCATTTTTTTTTAAATGTATGTGGTTCATTATCTGTTGTTATAGCGGCAATATAAATACACACACTGTGAAAAATTCAGCTCTCTTCAGCTTTCGGTTGATCCGGTAGAGCCCGGTGACAGACGGACGGACAGACGGACAGCGGAGGCTAAGTAATAAAGTCCCGTTGGCACCCTTCGGGTACGGAATCCTAATAAAGTCAAAAATATCAAGTGCATAATAGTAGTTTATGTGACTGCTGCATAATGGAGGGCATTAAAACGGCGAGTTTCATAATAATATCACTCGAGAGTTTTAATGCCTAATTATGTACAGTTACATACACTAGTTTATCTTCACACATATCATAAGCTCTCTTTGATGTGTTCAGGAACCGCATGTTTGACCGGCATTGTGGCTCTGCAGTGGTTTAGCTTGTTCTGTAGTACCAACTTCACGCAGACGGGCGTCGGCGTTCGAAATTTGAATGTCAGTACCAACTTCACAGACAAACTAGGGACGGCACGCGGGTGGGCGTCGGCGTTCGAAATTTGAATGTCATTATATGTAGAAAAACTACACATAATGACCATTATGTGTAGTTTTCCAGATACGAAACGAGTTTTTACCAAGTAGTATATCATTATGCTGGTCGTAACGTGCGGTTTTTGGACACAGTAAAGAGGGTTTATGATACGTGTGTAGATAAAATAAATAAATACTCACAGCCGGACTGCCCCAAACGTGCGGCGGCTCGCTCCCGTAGGACATCAGCGGGAAATGAATCTTGATACCTTTCTTCACAACCCCTTACACAAACCACTGCACCACTGGGCACTAGTATACTTCATGCACTATATATAGGAAACCAGTCAAAGTCCAAGCCTGCCACCAAAGCCGGAGGGGCTTCAAATTGTACTGAATCAAAATATTATATTTCGCTCCATAATCCGGAAAATATGGCTCGATTTATTAAATTCATAGTTTAATCCAAAACCACCCCTAGCACTTCACCCATAAAGCCCAATTCGTAATACCCGATCTTTTTGCAACCCTAACCATTTGAAACGTCGGATTTCTGTATCCTGATTGGCTGACGTAAGGGTGGTCTGAGGGTGGCGGGCGCTGATTGGGCGCAGCAGGTGCAGGGGGCGTTGCCTGAAGATTTCAGCAGCATGCGTTGCGAGGCTGCGAGGTGTGATCAGATCGATGTCAACGAAATACTTTCTGAGCAGATATTTTTTTCAAAATCCAATAGATGGTGTTTGTTGAAGACACCCTAGTGAACGCCATCTATCATATTTGGAAAAAATACCTGCTCAGAAAGTATCCCATTAATTATCTTGGATGTCTCTTGTATCTTGTGCGCAGAATAACCATAAAAGTTCTGTCAGTAGATTATTTAGCAATTTACCACTGTTGATGTTCCTTATAAGGTGATACGAAAAAAAAGTCATCTACAGATTTGATTTTTGGGTTAACGTCTATTAAGTAAGTATATGTTAAGATTCTCGCTAAAGAAAATCGCGATTGGATGAAATTTTCTCTATAGATTTTAATGATGCAACGATACCGATACGAATACAGATAATATCGAATAAGCTATTACGATCACGATATATCATTACGATACGAATACGAATACAGATACGATACGAATACATTACGATACTTTAAATAAAAACTAAAAATATCTTTGAAATCAACATCTATTATAGTTTTTAACATACTTTTTATGTTTAGCATCAGGTAACTTGCCAATTATTCATTCTATCTAATAATACAAGTAACGAAAACATAAATGTCTTTTTTCAATCTGTTTCTGATATTGCCTACTTAAGCGTACTTAAGGTACACTTAAGTATACTTAAACCTACATACATACTTTATGAATTTTAATATTTAAAATTAATTTCTGACAATTTTTTGTTGAAAAAACAAAACATGTTTAAATTATCTGGCTTAAGTCGGTTTCTTATATCTGTATGAATCAAACCAGCTGTATTAAACAAACTCTCTGAGTCCACAGTAGCTGGCTTAATAGACAAATACTTTTTTGCCAATTTCTTGAGGTTCGGATACAAATTATTATTACTCTTCCAATATCGTATCGTAAAAATCGTAAAATGTGCATCGTTACATCCCTAATTTTAATTACTAAAATACCTTTAAATTGTTTAATTTTTTCCTGTAATTCTGAAATTCTAACAAAATTCATTGCGGAATTGCATTCAAACTGTTGATATTATATTTTCGTAATCTCTCCACGAAAATATTTTTGACGAAATAGCGTAGTTTATTTTTAAACAATTTTTATGCGGTTTGGCGTTACGTTATTTTAGTTTGAGTCGAGCGCATTGTTTGCGCTCTCTTTTCTTTCTTATGTGGAAATAATTAACGCAGTCACTTTCGATTACATTCGTATTCCTTTTATATATATTTTTTCGTATCACCTTAACACCCGTTTGTGGGATGTATGGCTAGGCTTTCCTTGGAAATAAAGTAGACTTTTTGTGTTAGGAGCACCGGAGATGTTCTGTTGAACTTGTTAGTAGATATTTAGAGTTCGTATAAACCGATCATTAAGATAACATTTTTCTGAGATCTGATCACGATCAGGAGTACCTCCTATCCACGGATATCGTCATCAGGTTCCACCAACATTAATTGGATTTTAATCGATATTTTTTGTCAGATGAACTCGGCCTGTGGTATTTAAGAGCCCATTTAATTTATTTACAGTACCTATCTTCCTTCCAATTATTTTAGCAAACATACCTGTTAGGCCGATATTAGACTATCATATATTCATCATAGAAATATGATTTCATATCTGTCAAATTCTAGGATCATTATTTTATATGATGCTGTTCTTCATTTGCATATTACACCTTAGGTCATAAACGTCATTGGTAATCAAGATGGATACCGATTTAGCCGCGTTTTCAGTTGTTTAGGATAAACTGAGCCCATGTGCGCAACGTATGCAACGCATTATGATATCTACATATACTAACCACCTAAATGTCAAGCGTTGTGTATGTATGTGGGACAAGTGTGCACATCAACTCTCCCACGTTGTGGTGCACACGTTGCATATGTGGGCTCAGTTTGTCCTTACTCTAAAGTTAAGGACAATCTGAGTATTCTTATTTACTCATTTTCCTCGTATAGGTTTATTAGTATTTTTGTGGTTTCGATATTCCAGTCAAAAGTCTTGCATTTTGACGACGCCATTTTTGTATTTGAGGTTAGACGACCACAGACTATATAGTAATGTGACCACATATGATCATAATTGTATGCTTGCTGTGAAATAGGATCAAACTTCTATGATCATAGACAATATGAATCATAGCTTATAATTACACTGTCATAGGTTTTTCATATTTATATGAGTCCTACATCTATGATCATATTTCTATGATAGTCTAATATCGGCCTAAGACAAATGGCATCCATCCTAATCCACAATGACAACGAAATCGAGACCCGAAGTTCGACAAATCAATCAAAAATGGACTCTCCACACCCAAACCCCTAACAACGGAGCACCCTAACAGATTAACCTCATATGCACCGATTTGGCGTCAAAATTATGACAAATACCCTCATTTTTTGCAGTTTTCCTGACAGACAGAATATGCCATCTGTCAATGAATAAAAGTATATGATATAGATCTATCGGCAATGAATCGCTAACAACTAAGTAATCGAATTACTTTAAGGGCCACGTTCTAAGATCCATTTATGATAAAAACAAATGGACTTTTTATAATAAACACGTTAAATTCGATACATCCAATAAGTAGGTAACCGAAGACTCATCGGCTATAAGCATATGTCACCGTAAGATTATCAAAACCGTTAGTTATTAGTTAAATCGTTAGTTGGTCAAATATCGACAGATAGTAAGCTGTAACGTACTGCTTACTATATAACGCGTTAGTTGATAAACGAACGGTTAAAACTGTTAATAGTAACATAGTGTTAGATGGACATGTAAGAACAAAAGAAAGGTAAATTTTAAACCCTGTCGGTCTGGTTCACCATCTGTCGATAGTTGATCGACTAACGCGTTAGTTTATCAACTAACGGTTTTTACAATCTTAAGGTGACATATACATAGTCGGTCCATAAGTTCTGTCACAAATATTTTGCCGCATAGTAAATAATACCAAGTTTTATTTTATTTAATACTATATATGGTTTGATAGCTCATTAAATACTGATAAATTAGAACGATTATTGGATTTAAATGCTTAAAGCCATATTACACAAATGCTAGTTTCTTCAGAGATTTTGCACTTTTTTACCCAATCAAAAATACGGACGTGATGCACTTTATCTTTTTTCCATGACTCTTAAAACCTTTCAAACTTGTGACATTTTAGTCAGAACCCTCCCTGAACCCGTTACCTTCATTTTGAAGCATAAGATAACTAAGTCTGGGTAAAACTAATTTTCATATTCACATTTTACGTAGCGTACTTGTTGCCAACAAGATCATTTTAATACGTTTTTCTGAAAACGTAAAAAGTACGTAAAGTTCTCTTTGGGAGCAGTTGGAACTGAAAGCTAACAGAAAATCAAATGCTAGTTGTTAAGCATGGTCTAAAATCGAGGTTTCAGAATAAATAAAAAAAACCTTGTTGGTTATCTGGAACACTGTTTTTTTATTAAATTTGTGGTAAGTGGTATTTTTGTCAGTTGCGGCGTGTTTTGGGTTCGCGATTGTCTCAAGTTATAAGGTTTTTTGTCATATTGCGATAATCGTACAAAATTTATTGTATTCCAATTTGATTCGTATAAAATAAGCTTTTTAATCATGTATAATACGAATAAGAAAAAGTTTATTGCTGAGTTTTATCTATCAAAAACCTTGTGACAGAACTTAAGGACCGACTAAGTATATTGATCCCATTTTGTATTTTCGACAGGAGTAACTGAGCCTGCAAGCGAATAGTTAAGGTGATACAAAAAATGGGTGTTTTTCGAATCCTTTTAGTTATTCGAGTTATAAACTATCGCGTTAAATTATTTCGTATATTTTTATTGCACATCAAAATTCACATTACAAGCTTAAAGAAAAGACATTTACAAAGGTAAGATTATCTCTAACAAGAGATTTCTTCCAGCAAACCCAAGATGACAAGGATAAATTTGATAACAGACCTTTGTGCGGAAAATATTTTTGTTTATTTATTTATTGTTAAAGTAAATTAGCACAACTTTACAGATACATCCCAATCGTTGCACAAATTTCAAAGTAACAATTCTTACAAATGAAATGAATTTTATTTGCAAGAAAACAGTACATTAAGATCTTAAAATTAGAATATGTTCAGTGTTTCCAGCTTATGTATAAGCATGCAAAATTAAAGTTTTAAGTTTAGTAGTTTAGTATATAGTTTTAAGTTTAATATTACAGAATTAATGTTATAGTACATGTAATGAAATGTTTAAATTGTACATTACATTGCATACAATATCACGCAATTTATCAGGTCATGTCAATTCATTTAATAGTTTCCCTCTAAGCAGATAATTCATTATAAACTAGCGATAAATTGTAAACGAGACCGACAGGATTTTAAATGTATGTTTCTTTTGTTCCTACATGTCAACCTTCCACCTATCCCGACCCACCACTTCGCCCTGTATTTCACTTGCAATTCAAATTCAAATTCAATTCAAGTTTCAACCAGTTCGCAATTTAACGGTTTGATGATAAACTAACGAAATTATCGACAGTTTATACAATTTATCGACAGTTTACATTCTCGCGAGATAAATTTCGTGAGCTTAAAAACTAACGGCGTTAACAATCTTACGGTAACATATATATTTCAAATAAAATGCCGCCTGTCCTTCATAAACCATGTCTAAGCTATGAATGTTTTTTCAGTTGGGATGTAGTTAACAAAAAATGTATATTAAAATGGCTAAAAAAGGGAAATATTAAACTGCACATCAAAAATACTGATTTGCACAGCAAATATCAGGGCAAAATGCTGCGGTAGCTTAGGTGAAGGGTAATCCTTCGTGTTAGGTTGAAAATGCAAGAACAACAAAAAATACTTAAAAAGTAAACTTGAGTACACATAAAATAATAAGTGTTTTTGTTGACACTTTTTTGCTGTGCAAATCAGTATTTTTGATGTGCAATTAAATACTAGCCTAAAAAAATAGGGATGGGAGGGAATTTTATATTTTTTTGTCCATAAAAGTTGATCTCTTTCAACTTGTGCACTATATAGAGACGCACACTGTGTATATGTTACCAGCAAACTGTATAATGGGAATAAGTAGAAACATTGTAGACAATTTTATCAGCTTTTTATGTAGTAAAACAAAATTGACTGTGACACGTAGTTTTCGACATGTAAAAAAAAAACGCCAAGTGCGAGTCAGACTCGCGCACGAAGGGTTCCGTACCATCATACAATGATAGGAATGGTGTGGAGTGAATAGTTTGGATTTAACCATAGATACTGTAATACTATACACAATTAACATAGCAAAATTATGTTTACAAAGTTATTGGTGCGGCTACTTTCACACTCCATGCAAGTAACCAGATGCATTCATAAGTTTGTATATGGTATTGAAAGAATTGTATTATGGGAGCCCCTTTAAATATTAAATTTATTCTGTTTTTTTGGTATTTGTTGTTATAGCGGCAACAGAAATACATCATCTGTGAAATTTTCAACTGTCTTACTATCACCGGTTCATGAGATACAGCCTGGTGACAGACGGACAGACAATCAGACGAACAGCGGAGTCTTATTAATAGGGCCCCGTTTGGCATCCTTCGGGTAGGGAACCCCAAAAACTAAAATACGGAATCTTCTTGGTGCGAAGGGGTCAGCTCAGACGGGCCAGGAGTTTGAGTATGTTTGTCTTCTGACTAGTCCACACAAAGTTTCGAAGTCTAACTTTCTGCTTTGGACTTTTCCATCTACAATCATTAGTTTCCTAAACTAATGGGATAACCCAGTATAGCCGGACGAGCTCTAGTGTTTATGTCCACTTAGCTCCGGTAACGCAAAAGTCAAAACTTTAATCCGCCAACATTTAGCGTCAGGTCATCTCAAAGGGGTCTTTATCTGTGTCAAATTACGAGATTTAGCAAAACATGTCGTAGGCATTACACGCTCCAATTATTCGGAGGGGGCGCTTATTAAACAAGGGACGTATGGTGTGCACGTGGCACAAAAGGGATGTGTTATTGTCAAGCGTTTTTATTATTTTCTTTGTTGTGGACAAATTGTTGGATGCTCAGTAGATAGTTATTTAGATCTGGTAACGTTAGATCTCGATCTAGGTACGAAATCTAGAAATCAAATCAACTGAACAGTTTTATTAAGAACTTCGCTTATACAAGCAAAGTTGCAATAAAAGTCAGCTGTCAAAGTTAATTTGTTGTGTTAATTTTAACTATAACCTTTCATTCATTTTCCAATCATTCAATCCGTTCTTGCAGTAACGAGATTTATTCATACAATGCGTTCTTGATTGTTCTTGAAGGTACGAATAAACAAATATATTTCATTTTCACAACATTCATTTTTACTACAAGAACTCTTGTATAAAAGAAAAGTAATGAACAGTGAATACATTTTTCACCTTACGCCCATGTGACGGTAGCGAAACGGCCAAGCCACATATTTCGACTAAGGTGTAGTTTGTAAAGTCAGGGCTTGTAAGAGTTAGGGCGTGTAGAGTTAGAAGCTTGGCTCTACATGAGATCTGATGACCTTTTGACAGTGCCAGCCATATGGTCTCGTCTTAGCAACACTTTACATGAAAATGTTTTTGGTGGGATTTCACTTCTTTTTGTTTTTGGTGGGATTTCACTTCACTTATCAATTTTCAGACCTCTAGCATCAAAATTTACGGAAGTCTCATACAAACTTCCATCCCCTGGTTTAAGGGGTGGTAAAGTTTCAAGTTTTAGATTTTTTTTCTTGTTTGGTACTAATTAATGAAGCACATAAGTGGAGTAGTATTATTCTTACCTGACGAGAGCCCTATCCCCGACTTTATGGGGTTGAGGAATGTTCTTTTAAAGCCTGAAACACGTATTTTCTGATTTGTAATATACTATAATAATAAGTTTGTATAATTTTCAGATCTCTATCATGAAATTCTGTTTTTATGGGAAACCGTACACAAACTTCCATTCCCTAATTTAAAAGAATGGGAGGTGATTTAATTAAAATCCTGAAATTGGTATTTCTTTATTTATAACTAGGAGACCCTATGTGAATTTTCAGACTTCTAGCATCAAAGTTTACGGCAGTCTCATACAAACTTCCATCCCCTAGTTTAAGGGGTTGTGGGGGGGGGGGGGGTAAAAATCCAAATTTTAGAATTGTTTTGTTGTTTGTATATTAATCCTAGCTTTTCTACCAAATTTCATCTTTCTAGGACTTGAGGAAGTACCTAATAATTTTGATGATCATCAGTGAGTCAGTGACGAAATCGGGGTATTTTATATATCAATAAAATCTAAAGTATAAGAGCTATGCTATTGAAACTTTTTATGTATATTAAGATTACTACTGAAACCATATCTCGAAAATTTTGTACATCTGCAGTAAACCAAACCCAAGTTGTGAGGCTTCAAAAATCGACGAAGCGCTTCGAGAAAAGGTAGGTCGGTAGGTAGGTAGGAGAAAGATGCCGTGCCCCCAGATAGGGGTTTAATTTCAGCTTACATTAATTTCTACATTTTTTTTATAGGAATGTTTGGTATCGTCTGGATACGCCATACATAAGTTTGCGACTTCGACAATTGGAGGGACATCCTTTGGTAGCCCAAAATACTCGAAATTTTCGTACTTATTCCAGCTTTTAGCAATTTTAAGCCTAGAGGACTAGTTTTACGATATACATATATCTGCTAAGAAAATAAACAAGATAAAATTTCCTATAATTCTTGACTCAGCCTCATTTTTTTTAAACAATAGATATTGCGTAGCGTACAAACAAGCGCCGCCGAACTTGCTTTTTGGCCAAAAATACATTTTCACGCCACCACGCGGAAGGAGTGGCGCATTTTTCACGTTTCGATAGCTGAAAGGTGCCCAATGGGACCCTTATGGGACGTCCTTCCATTTTCCCGACTGTCTATCAGCGGGCTACGGTTCTTGAGATAGAAGTAGACAAGTGAAATGTTCACAATTTTTTACTGCCGCTTCAGTAATAAATTATGAACGCGTTGCATCAATCATGCATGCAATCTGCATGCATGTTTTTCCCGTTTTAGACATTTAATGTATGTATGTATGTACCAATGCTCTTCGCCACGTCGTTTGTTAGGTGAATATTCTCTCGCACATATGTGGCCACTTGAAAAATGAGGCTAGGCAGTGTGAGAATCTTGAGTTGTTTAAATGCGGTCTGGCGGTCTCGTCAGTCGGTACTCGCGCCAGCAACCGCACGGCGCGCTACTGCAGGACGAACACGCGGTACCATTCGGCTGCACGTCCCTACAGCTCCAAGCCGTACTGCTGCAGCACGTCCGCATCGACTCTGCACCTGCAGGGTGTGTTGATGAGAGCCGACTTAAGGCGGAGCATGCGCTCGCCGTCTGCTGCATAGCTTACCTATGTGCGCGTCCCAGGTTAACGCCTGATCCTGCTGAAAGCCCAGAAACGTTGCCGTGTGAACTTGCTCAATCCGAGCTCCATCAACGACGACTGCCAATGCAGGCCTTCGACGTCCAGAGAGATTAAACTGAACAAAATGTGTTTGTGTTGTTCAGTAGCAGAACGTTATGGCGAAACCAAAGGCACAAGCGTTATGCGATTGCATTGAGCTTCGTCTCTAATAATGCCAGCGTTGGAGCAGTCACTACTGCGGCTACTTCATCCGCAAACAAGAACGGGGACCCCCTTTAATTTAACGGCCAAAACGCATTCTGAAGTAGACTTGCAGCGCTCCACGCTAATATATTGATTTCACAAAAAACCGGCCAAGTGCGTCGCGGGCTTCGCATATTTAGGGTTCCGAACCAAATGTAGACAAAAAGCCTAAAAGTGAGGGAAATTCAAAGAAAAAAATCTGATTTATCAATGTAATAGTATTTTTTATCAATATTCAGTAAATACACGTAATAATAAACATTATCACCAAATTTTAATGTTAACGCAAAGTTAAAATGGTCTTCGGTACAAATTTTTATAAAAAATCTGACATTGGTGGCTTTTTATTCCTTTTTTTTCCAATATGTTTTAAAATACAGTATTTATGTACTCATCGAGCTCTAGACAACGATACCCCACTCTATGGGGTAGGTCATTTTTATTTTCCCGCCTCCCTTTAGCTGATTAGGAAGCCCCACTTAAACCACGCTAAAAACTTATAAAAATATCTATTGACAATTGGTACGGCTTTGGGTCAACAAGATATTTGTACCGTGAAAATTTGAAGACTACAGCTTTAACTGTGTGACAGACGATGGACGAACGGACGGACACGTGAGTGACGATAGGGCTCCGTTTGGACCATCCGGGTAAGGAACCGTAACCAGAGGTGAATCCAATAATCATAGGAAATCTCCTCTTGTTTTTTTTTTCTTCGAAGACTGTTATATCGTAATAACAAGTCCTTTAGGCTTACAATCGTCATAAAGGCGAAGGTTTTTGGCCCTCCCACTTTCGCGGTCGCAAATTTCCTAGATGACAGAATTACACGCTAAGGCTACCCGATCACAATGTTAAGTAGGAATCTATCTATTTCAGGTATAATAACATTATCAGGGTGGACGTTAAGCATTGTTATTAAATGATCTCAGTAAGTTAATTACATGTTCATTTATTATAGTAACAAATAACAAATTCTCAGCTCTTCTCCACAGATTCCGCCATTGTGTTAGTGAACTCACCCAAAAAAATGTAATGACGGATCTAAGTGATGTAACAACATCCTATGGAAATAAATGATTTTTGATTTTGATTTTGATTTTGATTTTGATTTTCAGTAATACGGCATTTGACTGCTAGTCAAAATAGGTACTTTTTAGAGTTCCGTACCCGAAGGGTGGCAAACGGGACCCTATTACTAAGCCTCCGCTGTCCGTCTGTCCGTCCGTCCGTCCGTCACCGAGCTCTATCGGATCAACCGAAATAGGTAGAGCTGAAATTTTCACAGAATGGTGCATTTCTGTTGCCGCATCAGCAACAAATAATGAAACATACCGATTTTCAAGAATTAAAAGAAGTACCTGTAAAAGATATTATTGGTATGGCCATTTAGCCATTTTGTTTTATTTGTTTATCGGTGAAAAAAGATAATTGTAGGTATTGAGTTTTTGTTTATTTATTTGTCATTATATGATTAATAACAGCTCATTCGAATTATAATAAATATTTTTTTTTTTCATATTTCATTTTATTTCTGTAAATAAGTTACTTAATTTCTATCCACTTCGGGTTTTAATGAGCAAAGAGTACATAGTTTAATACTTACATACTAAATACACAAAAACTATTTTTCAAAGTTTCCATGTATTTAATATTTTATTATTAAAAATTAAATAGGTATATGTGCTCGTACAAAAGACTGCCGTTTTACAATTTTCCATGTACAATGGTATGGAACCCTTCATGTGCAGGTCCGATGTCCTACACGCACTTGACCGGTTTTATTAGGAACTGTCAAAACGGTAATTTTGTTCACGAGTTTTATGAAATGTGTGACGTCATAGTCAAATGCTATATATTTTATACAAAATACAACTGCTGGAAATAAACAATTCTGATATTATTAAACATTTTTGATTAAATAGTTACAGCTTGAGACACGTTTCTAGATTTTTTGGATTATCTTGTCATATACCGTATTCCAGGAATACTCGAAAACGCAAAAAATCAAAACGTTTTGAATTTTTTCTGAATTTTGTATCAAACTCGGATATCAATCTCTGTTCGATGAGTATTGCATCGAACACCATTACGTCTCAGTGCATTATGCAATTTATCCTCGCAATCGTCCACGGCCGCGCTAACAGACTTATATGATTTTAATTAAATGGAACCGGAGAGAATGCGCCTCCTGCACACCCTCGCTAAAGAAATGAGGGTGGCAGTGTAGGGTAGCAATAATTTGTAGGGAAATACGGTACCTACATGAAAAAATCATTACGCTATAAGAGCGGAAAGTAGGTGTTTTGTGAAGGACGGCATTTTTATGCACGAGCGTGCGAAGCGAGCAAGTGTATCGACTTACATACACACACGAAGATTTTGGTCAGCAATATTAATTAATCATAATAGTAATAATAAATAAATATGTTTGGCAAACCTATATTTGGTAGTGCCTTTTTGCGATACGAGGTGGCAGCTATTTTTACATTCGCAGCAGTAGAGTCCCCGCCACCACTCAAGTCGTGGCGCCACCGTGTCGTCTCTCCAGTGAGATTAGCGTATTTAGTTCTACTTTCCGTCGCAGAACATGAGTGGTGACGCGGACTATAGAGATGTATTTAAAAAAAGCCCGTCATTTTACTTATTTCTTGTTTAGCTCATATATATATATATATTATTCCCTCACACAATGCATAGTACATTGTATGATACACGTGCGAAAGATGATTTCCGACCCGTGTAGACCAGTGTAAATAAACTCTCCACTTGCCGGATAGCACCTACTTTCCGCACGTGTAGCATAAATAGCTATAACGTAACGATCACGATTACCATATGAGTGGTAGTACAATCCTCTTCATTATGCCATTTATCCTCAATCCTTTAATAAAACTTAGATATCATTCCTTTGGCAACATGGTCAGTATTGCACCCAGTTTTAAACTAAAATTCACACTTCTTTCCACAGCCCATCGCTTTACTAGCGATATGGATTAACATAGTATGCTCACTATGTCAGGTTATCTTTATTAGGTGGATTTATATTATGGAGACATCCATTCGTTATTTAAGTATCCCCTAATTATCCCAACCGTGTCGCCAAATTGCAGTCACCCTAGTCTAACATAATATTTTGTATGGCAGCGCGGCAACCGCAGCGCAAGTGTCGGGGCGGAACTAATGCTAATCACTGCAGAATTTAAACTACAATGCAGCCCTCCATAACAATTATACAAGTCAAAACCAAAGGATAAAAATGTCGTCTAATAGAATTAGTTCCTTTGACTTTTTAAATCATAGTTGAAATATAAGCGTACTTTGATCGACAAATAGATAATTTATTATCAGATTTTTTATTCACAAGATCCTTACAATAACTAATTCTTACAAATTATTAATGCCACGTATTTAAAAACTAAAAACACTTGTGTCACGAACTCAAACAGTAACAACGCAACAAAGCTTGCCCGTTGCCATAGCTTGCGTCAGCAGCGGCTTGTGTCCGGTTTGCGGCTTGCGTCAGGAGTCTTGCTTGCCTATATTCCCTGGTGTTAACACTGCTTGCGTAACCGACGGTTTGCGGCTTGCGTCAGCTTACGGCTTCTGTCAGGAGTTACGCTTGCCTCTACTCCCTGGCGATGCTGCCGCTTGCATTACCGACGAGGGCTTGCTTCACCGACGGCTTGCGGCTTGCGTCATCGGCTTGCGTCAGCTTGCGGCTTGGGTCAGGACTCTCGCTTGCCGTTCTCGGGCTTGCCGCCGGTAATGCGCTCCATCACACGTGATTTTACGTCGAATGCGTCAGGAGTCTACTCCCGTGTGTTACCGCCGCTTGCGTCACGGACAGCTTTCAGCTTGCGTCGTCGGCTTCCGTCAGCTTGCGGCTTGGGTCAGGAGTCTCGCTTGCCGTTCTCGGGCTTGCCGCCGGTGATGCGCTCCATCACGTCGTGGTTGTATGTCGAGTGCAGCATCAGACCGAGGACGCCCGCCCTACGGACAAACAATTGCGTTCAAAACATGGAATGTTTGTTCGATTTGCTTGTAATTCCTCATATGAATGGATATTGAAATTGAGTTTAAGGGGCAATGAAATGAAATTTTATATAAAATTCGCGCGAAACTTTTCTGTACCGCCTTCTGAAACTGTGGTCGCCCTTTTGAGCTTGCCCTGATCTGTGAAATTTAGTATCGGACTGCTAGTCAAAATAAATACTTTTTAGGAGCAGTCAAAACGGTAATTAGGTTCTATGAAATACAAACATGTGACGTCAGTCAAATGCACATTTTTTACATAAAATTGAGTTTATATAATACAACAGCTGGCAATATATATTTTACACAATACTTAAAATTCAGACATGTTCCTCGACTTATTTGACTGCCGCGTCAATTACCTTATTGTGAATAGACCCACCTCTGCGCCATACACAGTCGGATGTTCCGCTCCTGCTCGACCAGCTCGTCCAGCTTGAGCCACTGGCGCACCCGCTCCATGTCCACCTCGGCGCGGCGCAGCTTCTCCCACTGGTAGTGCTTCAGGCAGGCCTTCTTGGGCGCCCGGCAGAAGTCGCCCGTGGGCTCGAACACGCGCCGCATGAGCGGGCAGCCGCAGCACTCCGTGTCGGACACCTTCGGGTCTTTGAAGTGCTCGGGGCACATCACCTGGCGGAGGGGGAGGCGATCGTCACGGTTCCGTACCCGAAGGGTGCCAAACGGGACCCTTCTAACTACTAAGCCTCCGCTGTGCGGCCATGGGGTCCCAATACAAGTGACGTGTTTTAATGTCCCATACGAGTTTTCTTGTACAAGGGTACGGAACCTTTTGTGTGCGAGTCCGAGCCGCACTTCGTCACTTTTTCGTATATTGTTAGGTCAGTCAGGGGAGTGGTAGTCAAAATAGATACTTTTAATGAACTGTCAAAACGGAAATTTAGTTCGTGAGTTCTATAAAATACAGACTTTTGACTAAAATACAACTACTGGAAATATACAAGTCTAATATTGTCAAAGCTTTTTCAACAAATTGCTTAAAACTTTAGACACGTTTCCATATTTATTGCACTACCTCATCTAATTTCGAATTATCCTTGTAGAATTATTAGTTCATATGCTAATAATCGGCAGCTAGTTTACGCCCCCTCAAATGATCAGGTTCAGAGGCTTACAAAATATCTTCAAACACATGACATTTACACGACATCCAATCCACATACTTTTGGGTTGCATCGCAATATGCCTAACAGAAAACTCAAGGGCACCTGTGTGCACTATCGCTACAAACCGACCGAGGCGACAATAGGTCTACATACAACTCACCCTCAATCTCTTGCAATAAGTCGCGTTCGCAGCATTGTAATAGTCGCAGAACATGCTCTGGCCGTCGATCCTGGTCCTGTGCCGGCTGCCGAACGAGGACTGCGCCTCGTACTTCACGAAGCACTTCTCCATGTGCTTCACAGCGGTTCGCGAGTGGATCTCGTGGCCGCACGTGATGCAGTACATTGATGTCTCGTCGTCTGCCTCCTGTTGAGATAAATATATGGGTAACTTACTATGGCGAGGCGACGTAGTAGCTCAAAACAGCCTCTTGTTGATGTTGTATTAAAGCAGTTGTTTCTTTATACCTTGTTGATCATGAGTATACTCGGCGCCACGACTAAAGAGCTTTGTCCTTGAATGCGCAGTAGTCACTTTTCACAAGTGTTTGGCGCGGGGAAGTGAGGAGCGACGGGGGCGGTAGTCAGCGCCGGCACCTGATTCGTTGATCAGTCGCTTCCCGATGCCCGCACCGAAAGCACGTCTCGAAGCTTCTTGAGTACAGTCGCATACAATATTACCCAACGTTATCTTTCGCCCCGGTCGAAAATGCCGAAAAATAAAGTACTGACTAGGCAAGCTAGAAAAATGGTTTACGATGTGAACTGTTATATCAAAAAAGAGTCTGATGAAATACTGATGAAGAAGTCTGATGAAAAACTTAATTGTGGTTTAATTGTTACAAATTATTAGTCAGCGGGAAGAAAAGAGTGTGCAGGACTATTACTACAAGTATCTATATTCACTAGGCCCTATAGTGACTAGGGGCATTCTATGCTAGGGGGTTATTTATATATAGGTTTCAACCTTGACGTTAACAAATGTTGTCAATAGAGAGTACCTATAGTTTATTTGACACAAAGTCCATTATTTACATCGGCTAATATCCCAATCAACAAAATATCAAACAGAGAAAAAATAGAAGTGAAGAAAGTCCTGAACACTCATTCCTTCACACTAACCCTAAAAACGCACTTCGGAATTATGCCGCGACTGTACACATGCGCAGTAATCCCCGCCAGTTTCTCCGAGAGCTCTTTATTCGTGGCGCCGAGTGTATCAGCAGTGATTCGTGAACGTAATTTGAATATTTTTGCTCGATTTAGAAGTCTCCCGAAATTATCATATATATATATATATATATATATATATATATATATATATATATATATATGTCGAATCAAGTAAAATAAAAGAAACCCAAAGTTAGAATTCATTGTTTATTTTTGTTAATCGATTAAATTAGGAATTATAGCTCAGTACCTACTCGATTTATGTTAGACTCGAATCATATAGACGCGGAAGTATGAATGAACAACCGTGAACGCAGTCACAGACATGACAGACAAGCTGTTTCGCTCTGTTCAGTTGGTATTAGCTGACGTTTGTACAAGCGCGCGCTAGTCGGGTGAGGAGCGGAAGAGACGGAGCTATGGACGGATATAGCTGTGTCTCGTTCTCACAACACAACGCGCGAAACTTGTTTCTGTGGACAGATTTGCTAAATTTGGAGAACGAGCGTCGTGGAGCCCACTTTATTTCGAGTCGCCGAAGTGTACGCCCAACTTAGCAACCCTGCCGGTCTTTCTGATTCGCTTCAGTTTAGATACTGTATCGATTGAAGTCATTAGAGATCAAGAAGATTATCCATCTCGTGTTTGACCTGCTTTCTACCACCCTACTTACTTACACCACGGACGAAGAAGTTGACTACTTTCCTGATGACAACTATGTCAGGCCAGAAGATTCTTGCCTCGAAACTACACAACCTACCGAGACTAATGTTTCTCCTATCGGAACGTCAGGAAATGGCCTTCCAACGACATATATATACAATTACAATTTTGCACCGGATTTGATTTTATCTACTTGTTATTTATCTATTCTGTGTTATTTATCTATTCGGTGAAGATCCTTTGTAGGGTTCCGTACCCGAAGGGTCAAACGGAGTCATATTGTTGTCGCTCACGTGTCTGATCGTCGTCTGTCACACAGGTTTTACAGCTAAACGGTTAAAGCTTATCTTAAAAATTTCACAGTATAAACATCTTGTTAACCCAAAGCCAATACAACTTGTCAAAAATATTTTTAAATGGTTTTAAGGGGGTCTCCCATACAGCTCAAGGGAAGCGCGGAAAAAATGTCCTACCCCATCGAGTGGGGTATCGTTGTTTAGAGCTCGTTGAGTAGATAAATACTGCTTTGTTCTAAAAAATATTAAAAAAGGATTGAGAACCACCTTTTTTACAAAAATTTGTACCGAAGTAATTTGGAACTACCCATTGACCTGATGACTTAATAATTTGGTAATAATGTTTGTTATTACGCATATTTTACTAACAAACCAATATATTATTAATCCTGATATTTTTTCTTTACAATTCCCTCATTTTTATATATCCTACATTTGTTACGGAACCCTAAATGTGCGAAGTCTGACATACACTTCACACTCTGACACGCACTTGGCCAGTTTTTTTACATTCGAATCCTATTCCTCTAAAAGTAAGCTGAAGGTAAATTTCTATGTTCCGCTGTCGGGGTGCCCGAGCCGGCCGTCAGTAGTCCTGATGAGCACCTAGCACTGCTTGTCCAGATAATAGTAGATGGTTTAGCAAGGGAGTAGAGAACAAATTTTAGGGTGAGGGATTCTAAGTACATCTTTCGAGTTTTCAATAGATTTTACTCTTGAAGAAGAGAAGGAGAGGCCCCTTTACTTTTTATCACTTTCTATGAGAAAATAACGATAAAAATAATAATAGGAAATTTATGAATAAGAATATATGTATTTATATACCTACAATTGGTCTCAATAACATATTACAATCTGACGACCTCTGTGACGCTGCCTTTTATGCCTGTCCCGGGTTCGATTCCCGGCTGGGGTTACAACAAAGTAAAAAACCCAGGTCTTGGATGATTTTATGTGTGTGCTATCGTTGTTTCTGGTTCCCACGACACAGGGTATCCCTAGTATGGGGTCAGAAGCAATGTATGTGCCTGTATATAAATGTTAATATTTATGTAATCAGAAGGTACATTTTCCGTAAATGATTCTTGCATTTTTTGAAATGATGAAATTCTCGTATGGTTTGTATTGCAAAAATGTGATGAATACCATGCCATCTCTGGGATCAGGAGTTAAACTCTCATATTCACTACTTGCGGAAGAACAATTTTTTAGACTAATTAATTATCAGCAAACGAAAGTAAACACACAAAGGAGGAACATTACCTTGTCATCCGCCGGCATCACGGTCGCGTTCTTCGCCCTAGCTAGTTGCGCGTCGATCTCCTTGTGCTGCGTGTCGAGCAGCTGCAGCTGCGCCTGCGCACGCGCCAGCCCTGCACGCACCACCTCGAGCGCGCGGCGGTTGCGCTCCTCCGCCTGGCACGGCGACAGTGACCACTCCTGGATGCGCTGCGGGAGCACCTGCGGGCAAGCAGCTGATTAGATAAACAAATTGAACGTAGCTCAGTTGTGCCCACATTTCACACACACCCACAGTTGTGACCGTAATCACATGGAAGCATCGGCATGTGCCCGACTTTGGAAATATACATGTTTCATTACCTTTAATGTTCCCATACGATAAGATAAGAAGGGTGTGAGCTGCGCACCTGGTATATCCTGGCCGTGGCGAGACGCAGCCCGCACTGCTCCCCGCAGTACTTGGAGCCGTACTGCGCTGCGCGCGCGCACTGCGGCCCGTAGCACTGCCGCGGCGCACGCGTCTGCAGGTGCGCCACCGACTCCTCCGGCTCGTAGGGCTCGCGCTCGTGGTGCTTCTTCTTATTGCGGGTGCTGCTGCTGGTGTAGGGAATAGTAGGTATAGTAGTACACTGCTGTAGGCTGTAAAGTGAGCAATAGATGGACGAGTGAGTTTTAGACGAGTCCATCTATTGCACTTTTGGCCGAGATATTACACAGTGCTTTTCATTTAATTTAATTGCAAAGAAAATTATATTTTAGATAATTTAGGTTTGGAACTCCGCCTGGCGGAGTCCGCCCTCAAATATACGAAAATCTTTGGTCTGTCATCTACCGCAATTGACAACACAAGTCAGGCACGCTTTTACCGACTTGACGGCATGACGCACATCGGTAAAAATCTATAGGGCATTAAGCGCCATCTGTTGTCTTGTGGCAGAACAATAACAAACAAGCCAACAATGTGTGCTCTGGCTTGTTTAAACAGATCATAAATGTATCGTTTTCGCCACATTTCCGAGCATTGGAGTGAAAAATTCATAAACTGTGCGGTTTTCGACAACTATTAGCTTAGTATTCTAAAAAAAATAATTAATTTGCAACAATTGAAGCCAAACCCTATAGGGATTTAAGCTATGGCCCTTCAAAGATAATCATTTTTCCCGAAATTACTCAATTATAAATTTCACTCCCGTGCGGATCAAAAAATATTGATCATCCCGTACGGATCAAAGAATATATATTTTCAAGAATTAAGATTTGTATAATATGAAACATGTTTATTTACAACTAATTAAAAAAAATACAAAATACTATCTACAAACGAGTGAATCCGAATCTGCCGCTAGACAGAAGTGTCTTTTTCGACAACTATTAGCTTAGTATTCTAAAAATTTTAATTAATTTGCAACAATTGAAGCCAAACCCTATAGGGATTTAAGCTATGGCCCTTCAAAGATAAAAAAAAATTCCCAAAATTACTCAATTATAAATTTCACTCCCGTGCGGATCAATAAATATTGATCATCCCGTACGGATCACAGAATATATATTTTAAATAATTAAGATTTGTATAATATGAAACATATTTATTTACGGCAACAAATATAATGATCACCGAAATATTTTTTCCTACCCAAAATGGATAAATGAACACCAAAAGTTGCAAAAAATATCAGGGCAAAATACTGCGGTAGCATAGGTGAAGGGTAAAGGGGTTGAGCGAAGCGAAGCCCCCTTTATCCTTCGTGTTAAGTTGAACATGTAAGAACCACAAAAAATACTTAAAACATAAACTAAGTACACAAAACATAAAAAGAACTTTGGTGATCATTTATCCAAACACAATTTGGTGGACATTTATCCATTCTGGCAGTCATTTCGAATTTATTGGTAGTAAAATAGGTGCGTTTTTGGTAATCGTTTAAACATATGCCTTTAGTTACAACTAATTTAAAAAAAAAACAAACAAAATACTATCTACAAACGAGTGAATCCGAATCTGCCGCTAGACAGAAGTGTCTAAATTATGCCGCTCTCACGACGACCTACATTTTTGTACCGCCGCTGGAAGTTTAGACGACTGAGGTAGGGGGGGCGCAGGGTTATGGTATTAACTACCGCTCTGGGGCATTTCTTATTCAGAGGATATCACTGGCTGTTCAGCGTGGTAATGCTTGAATACAAACCATGCTAGGCAAGACTTCGAGATCGCATTCGCAATACAGAAATAAGACGTCGTACTAAGATAGTCGATGTCGGCAAGCGAATCACGAGACTGAAGTGGCGGTTGGCAGGACACTTGGCAAGGACAGATGACGGAAGGTGGACCAAAGCGGTAACAGAGTGGCTACCCAGAACCGCACGACGACCAGTCGGCAGACCACCAGCCAGATGGACGGATGACATCATCGCCATAGCGGGTAGGCAGTGGATGTGGGAGGCTCAGGACCGGAGTGGATGGCGTGGTAAAGACGAGGCCTATACCCAGCAGTGGGTGAATGTGGGCTGTTTGATGATGATGATCAGCGTGGTAATACTGCCAGCGTTATTGACCTATCAGTATCAAATGCTATTGCTATCAAATTCTTGGGGATCTATTGTGACGAAAATATGAACTGGAAGAAACATGTAGAGTGTCTGGAAAGTAAGCTAAGCAGCTTCTGTTATGCCTTGAGATGCCTAGCAGCTATTTCAACTTCAAGAGCCACTATGCAAGCTTACTACGCCTTTTTTCAGTCTAGGGTGCTCTATGGTTTAGCAATATGGGGGAACTGCGTAGAAATTATAAATATATTCATCCTACAAAAAAGGTGTGTGCGGATCATCGACGGACTCAAGTCAAGCAGGGAATCGTGTAGAGAATCCTTTGTCAAACTGAATATTCCTACTATTACTGCCCTGTACATACTTGAGCTTTGCAAATTGGTGAGGCGTCACCCGTCAAAGTTTCCTCTAAGACCTATAGGTTCGTTCGGTTAAATGAAAGGTACCAATACAATCTAGAGGAGCCAACCTGCCGGACTGTCGCGTACTCGCGGTGCGCGAGGATGGTAGCCATAAAAGTGTATAATAGGCTTCCTGACGAAATAAAATCACTTCCTACACCTAGTCTTATTAATAAACTCAGACAGATACTTATAAAAAAATTTGCCCCTATGACCTTTGGCATGGAAATGTCCCGAGGCGGTTTATTCGGTTAATTTAAATTTATGACGTTTTATAATTTTTGATTGCAGTTTAAATGTATTTTGACGAAGCGTCTGTAGATAGTATTTGAAAAAAAAATGTGTTTAATACAAATATTTCAATATTAATTATTATAAATAACTACACGAAACAGGAACAAATAACTACAAATTTATTATCAGCGAGTTCTGAGTTGAGTTAGATTAACCCCATTCCCGCCATATAAGTAATCTTAACCATTGCAATATCCCTTTTTAGACAACATCGCTTTTACATGGTTTTTAAATTGCTGAAATGCAATTTCAAAATCTCAAGAAGGTATCAGTGCAAGACACATAGTTCGCCCACAATCTCGAAATAACAAGCCCAAGCTTAAGCACAAATGTGTAAGTTATTTAACACACCATTTTTCGTGACAGGGCCTATCGCCGCAGCTAGGGAGATTGAAGGTTTTCTCACGATGTTTTCCGTCACCGTTAGAACCTCCGTCAATGTACCTACTTGTACTTATCTCATTGGTACATGGCCACCCCCGGATTCGAACCCGCATCTCCTGCGTTATAAGGGAGCATGAAACCACTAGACCAGGGGCTCTTTTTACGGAGCAACGAAAGGCTCTCTCTCAAATCCTCGATAATCCATTTTACCCTCTTTTCGTTATGTCGTGATTGTGAGCGAACTATAAGTCTTACAGACTTTGTTTCGTGCTTTAATGAAAGCTAATTAAATGTAATAAAGTAATTTTTGATGAGTTTTGTCAAACAACGTGTCATTTTGCTAATATTTTGAACCGCACGGGAGTGAAATCTCCATTTTCCCCGAAATTAGTCCATTAATTTCGGGGAAAATGCACCATCTTTGAAGGGCCATTGCTTAATCCCTTTAGAGTTAAATTGTTTCAAATTTAATTAACTTTCTAGAGTATGGTCGTCAAAAAACGCTCAGTTTAATACTTTTGAAGCAAAAAGTGAAAAAGTCCAAACCAAACCTTTTGCAGTTTTTTCCATGGTGCGCAGCGAGCACAAGTTTTTCGAAGTTGAAAATTTGGATTAACACTACCCTAACTGGTCCATAAAACAGTTACTCTTAGTTTTTATATAATTGTGTTTAAATAATTGTTTAATATTCATTTGATTACTCAGGAGACTACCACATTTTATCATACATATTTTAATTTACCTGGATGGTTTAGACGCCTTCTTTGAAGACCCCTTGTTAGCACAGACCCGCTGCCTACACTTCGTCTTCAGCCGGCCGCTGCCTCCATACTTGGACATATCCTCACAGGCATCACAACTGAAAAAAATAACAATTCCAGAATACAATGGTTGATTTTATGAACAGGTTTCTACTATAATATGGTATTTTTCCAGGAAATGAGAACTGATAACAAAATATCTAGGAACAATTTTCTTTTTGGATCTAAGGTCATGATTCTGATTATGACAAAAGTTTTTGTGGCTATGGAAAAGGTAAAAAAAATGTGGTTCGCTTTGTTAGACAACAGACAAGACTTAAGTCTCTATATGTTTTAAATCATTCATCCATAGTAAAGGATGACCCTTCAGATTGGTCGTTAATGCAGTTATATCACACATCAACGTACCTTCTGGATGCGGGCGCATCTTGAAAGTGCGGCGAATTGCTTAGGTACAAAGATAGGCATCTCTTATGATCACAGGACCCATGAGGTCTACACCAACGGCATCCTTACTAACAATGCTCAATCTAAACCCATTTCATGTAGAAGTAAAAAGGACAGCGACTGAACAATGGAACACAATGAAAATGAACAAAGAATGGAAAGGCAACTCTATTAATAATTAATTATAATAATACATTAACAATAACAGGTCATGCCTCCATTGTAGAAACGTCAGGTGGAAAGTTGGCAATGCTATTGCCAAACAACGATCTGATAAAGAAGGAAATACGATTCGACAAGAAATACGAAATGAAAAAAAGAAAACTGGGAAATAGAAACAGACCAACCGGTTGTAACTTGCTTCACGGATGGCTCAAGAAGAGAGAGCACAAAACTAACAGGAGCTGGTTTCTGCATCATGGACAGCAACAAACAACACAAATAAATTGCCTTGGGGCTATATCCCAGCGTGTTCCAAGCGGAAATCTACGCCATAATGGAATGCGCTGAAGCACTAAGGGCACTAACACCAGAAATAAAAACAAGACAGAAGCCATTCATTCGGACAGTCAGGCAAATTTAAAGGCGCTTAGGCAACCAATGAATAAATCTGCGCTAGTCAGAGAGTGTAAGGCTCTTTGGGAAGAACATCAGAAACATTAGCACTCGGTTCCCGGTCATGAAGGGATTCACGGTAACAAAAATCAGATCAGCTGGCAAGAAACGGCGCTGATGAGCGTTTTATTGGACCAGGACCAAGATTACCTATGTCAGCGACTGTCACAAAGAACATCTTCAACATGATAGCTACGCTAGATGTAAACCTATAGTGGAAGACCACCAAAGACTGTAGGCAGTCCAAGATGTTTATCTTAAGGTAGGACCCCAAAAAGGCTAAGTATTTACTTAATCTCAGTAGGGAAAACTTAGCAATACTGGTAGGTGTGGTGACAGGTCACTGCAAACTAAATAGACACCTATCATTATTAAGGCTCGTACAGGAGCCATCATGCCCTCACTGTGGCTTGCAGGAAAGTAGACAGTACTTCTTGGGAGAATGCGTAACGTATTCAAACTTAAGATTGCGAACACTAGGGATGGATAACATGCAAGTAGAAGGCTTGTCAAACTTAAAGTTTAGCGACATCCTAGAATTCATAAAGGCAACAAGAAGATTTGGGGAGGGACATCTGTTGAACCAACAGTAACCAGTGAACAAACACTGGGAATTAAGTAAATAGTCACAATAGAGGACCGATCACCCACTTGTAGTTCAGCGGTCGTCCCACCTCATCATCATCATAAACTTCACCTCAGAGAAGAAAAGGATAGCTGGAATTTCTCGGTGGATGCTAGAAAAGGATAGCTGGATAGAAGCGGACAGCTAATATTAACTAATCACTAAACAGACTGTGCAACAACACTAATAAAACAAAACAGATTTAAGCTAGGTAAATATTTTATTATGAGTTATTCTTTCTATAGTATATTAAGGTTCTCGAGCCCGACACAACGGCAAATGAGCTCATTAACCTATTACAACGGTTTAAGAAAACGTAGAAAAAAAACGGCCTAAAAAATCACGTTTGTTGTATGGGAGCCCCCCCTTGAATATCAATTTTATTTTAATTTAATTATTTTTAACCTGTTGCCGTTATCAGTATCGAGCAAAAAAAAACAGTTATGTATAAAGTCGGTTTACGGACGATAATTTTACGTAATAACGTCATAATAAACTCTTAGGCCGATCGTGCCTCTCTATCGCTTGTTCCGCGCTCTCGCTTGAACGCTCGGCTCAGGCGGAACGTAACAATGGAACGTGTCACTTTTTGGCGCGTGCAGCCTCGTTCATCGATTTATCGATTTATAGACGTTATCACGTCAAAAATTCACGTTTGTTGTATGGGAGCCCCCTTAAAAATTTGTTTTATTTTAATTGAATTATTTATTTTAAAATGAATATATAACTAAATATTCTGTGAATATTTCAAGCGTCAACCTGTTGCCGTTATCAACATCGAGCAAAAACGAGCAAAAAAATCACCATTGTTGTATGGGAGCCCATTAAATATTTATTTTATTCTGTTTTTTAGTATTTTTTGTTATAGCGGCAACAGAAATACATCATCTGTGAAAATGTCAACTGTCTAACTATCACGGTTCAACAAGCTGTATCTCAATACAGCTTGTTGACAGACGGACAGCGGAGTCTTAAAATAGGGTCCCGTTTTACCCTTTGGGTAAGGAACCTTAAAAACACTTCACATCGCAAACGTATTCAGCTTGATGGAACAATTAAAAGAACAATGGAAATAAAATCTCCATGGTTGAGTTTAATAAACAAATAAACATAATGAATAAATGAAATGGTGTTTCTGTACCTGTTCATCCCTCAAGCTGCAATTTTTATATAATTTTTAAACTTAATGAAAATTAATTCTGAGTCAGCATTAATTTTCATTAAGTTTGAATTTAAAGCTTCTGACACAGCTTAAAAATAGTGATAAAATAATTGCAAATATTATAGTGACCAATGGAAAAAATAGTACCGTTTTAGTTCCGAAGTCACAGCTATAGGTTGTTGAGGATTACAGCTTGATGTCAGGCAAGCCAACGGTAAAGCCAACGGTAGGTCCTATCGAACTTGGCATTCACAGTTTTACTGGCGGAGATTTATTAATTAATAATGCCGTAGCTTAAGGCATGAAAAAAGATTGGCTGGTCAATAAAACATTCGTAAAACTTATCGTTTAAATCATCGCAAGTAATTACACTGTCTTCAAAAAAACAATTTCATTTATAATGACCAAGGCCACCAAATAACTCAAGAAGACAGAGGACCCGCTAAAGAATCCTTTAACATAGTATAAGTGACAATAGACCTCTGGAATTGTTATCAGTATCAAAAAAAACTAATTTAGCCATAATCAATGAAAGAATCAAGAAATAACTAGTGTATAAATTACAAACACAACAAAAACCTCATAAGACCCAGTGATATAGAATGTGCAAAAATGCATCCCACGCATACATGCTTGCACTTGAGTTGTGCACAAGCCGCTATTCTCAAAATTAAATATATTGCTTGCACTTGAGTTGTGCACAAGCCGCTATTCTCAAAATCAAATATATTGCTTGCACTTGAGTTGTGCACAAGCCGCTATTCTCAAAATTAAATATATTGCTTGCACTTGAGTTGTGCACAAGCCGCTATTCTCAAAATTAAATATATTGCTTGCACTTGAGTTGTGCACAAGCCGCTATTCTCAAAATTAAATATATTGCCCTTACCTTGTTTATGATATTTGAAATCTCCAAATTCGTCTATGAAAACTTAAATATGTTCACAACAGCAAAACAACGGTTCCCAAGAAACACCAGAAATTCAAATAGAACCATAAGAAAGTATTTGTTTGACTTGAATATCACATGGAAATGACACGAAAAGGGGGCCAAAGCGTTTCGTCTGAGGGGCCACCTTTAACAAGTAAAAATCTTTTGATTGGTAACTTTTACAAATTAATAATTCATTTTACAAATTGTTTGGGAACTTTTGCTAAATCGTCATAGGTTGGAACCAAAAAATTCCAGTGAAGTATCACAATAACAAATATGACTAATGCATGTTTCTACAAGTGATAACTTTTTATCCGTAACTTTTACAAATTAAACTTATATCTAATGGGAAAGATTGAACTGCACTGCACATAAAAATACTGATCTGCACATACAAAATGCTGATTTTCACAGCAAATATCAGGGCAAACTGCTGCGCTAGCTTAGGTGAAGGGTAAAGGGGATGAGCGAAGCGAAGCCCCCCCTTATCCTTCGTGTTAGGTTGAACACGTAAGAACATCAAAAAATACTTAAAAAATAAACTTAAGTACACATAAAAACATTAAAAGTGTTTTTGTTGATCCTTTTTTGCTGTGCAAATCAGTATTTATGATCTGCGATTAAATTCTAGCCATATTTATAAATATATAAATATTGGGATTCAGCTTATCATAACCACATTCAGAGATATGAAAATCTACACATTTCAACACAAGGGCCACCTTTAATCATTTATAACTTTTGAATGGTAACTTTTACAAATTTAAGATTTAATTTTCAATTGTTTGGGATCTTTTACTAAATCATCATAGGTCTGGAACTAAAAAACCAGTGTGGTCCCTCAGAGGGCAAACACATCAGAAATGTAGCCAATGGCAGTTGCCAAGATAAAAAAATAAATTAAAGGTAAACAACTCACAATCCGCAGTCATGTGTCTGTCGGCACCCAGAGCAGTCCCCACACCCATCTTTATTGCTGGTTCTCTTGGAAGACTTGTTTTCGGAATGATCCTTTTCTTTGCGCTTTTTTTTCCTATCATCTCGACCTGATGAAATGAAAATAAACCATTTGTAGTTGAAATGTTTTAAGCTGGAATTAACACTTTTGGTAAAGAAATATTGCAGTTTATTTAAAAAAAAAAAATTACATGACCAAAATGTTCCAATCTTCAGTAGTCTTCTCAATGCAGCGTCAAAGACCAAAAGAATAGGATAGAACAGTACAAACAGTAAAAAGGTACCTAAAATATATAGTGTATCTACCTGATTCATTAGACTTCTTCATCTTTTTCCCCTCCGGTTCATGGTCCCCTTCACCCTTCTGAGGACGGAACCTGGTCTTGAGTGTGGGATCCTCATCTCGGCAGCGCTCACAGAAGTATGTCTTGATGTACTTGGCTTCACGCTCTGAGATGTTGATGCAATCGCCATGATACCATTCTTCGCAGGCGTCACATGCTCTAGAGGTCAATTGATAAATTATGACATTTTGATAGGATTAATAAGAGCAGTATTTGTAGAAACTGAAAAAAACATGAAACTTATGGTAGGAGCTGTGTACCAAACCATAAGTCTTTTTCTACTGCTGTGATGGATTTCAAGGAAATTTGTAGTGAAACTCACATCATAAAACGTGAACTATCCGAGGACCGGCATATGCAGTAAGCCTGGCCAGCTTGATTAAGCAAAGACGTGATTTTTGACTGGCGCTCCGGCAGATCAAACTGCTTTGCGATGTCCGCTTTCTGAAATTAAAACGAATAACAAAACATAGAACCAAAGCTTTGGTTATTTCGAAGGTTTTATGTTAATGATGATTATTTGATTGATGGTGAACTTACGCTCTTTTTACTCTTTCTTTCGCTCATTATGTTTGTTTTGATAGGATAGGTATATTCACATCAAGTTACGAAGAAACCAAAGCATTTTTGCAAAAAATTACAAAATGTCACTAACTATATTGCTAACACTAAAATATTGCTAATATCCAACAAAATGTCCATAGCTTTTCTATGAAGTTATAAACTGTCCCAACAATGATGTTGATGGTCCCAACGTTGAATTCAACTACTTCATCAGTCCAACATATAAACGCCACACACATCAGATGAAAGAACCTTGTGCCACACACCATCAATCAATCCCTCTTTTTTCGATCAATCCGTTGCTATGACAACTGATAAACTTGTTTTCATGTTATTTTCTTGTCCAAAATTGAGGTTAGGTGCTTCCATAGAAACCCGTAAAAGCCACTCTGATCTGAAAAGTTTTCTTCTTGAAAAGCGTTCCAGTTTCCCAAAAGTTCTAATTATCGTTTACAATGGATGACGATAATCCCCAGATAATTTCGCACATCGAACACAATCTTAATCACTCGCTTTTCGACTGCAAATGGATACCGTGCTCAGCAAAATTCACGGTTATAGGATCCATGCCGAAAGGCACTGGAACTATCGAGATTTTTGAGATTGAATCTGGGGAAGTTAAGAAACTGAAGGAAATCGAGAGGAAAGAAGCCTTCAAATGCGGTACTTTTGGAGCCAGCAGCGATGTTGAGAGGCGTTTAGCTACTGGTGACTTCAAAGGAAGCCTAGAAATGTGGTATGGATTCACAGCTTCAATTCCTATTAGTATCTTATTTGATTGAGGGGTGTCAAGCTAGTGGGCAACCCGACTGGCAGAAGTTATCATGCTGCCTATTACTGCCTCAGACCCAGCTTTACAACTACTACCACCAAGAAGCGAAATGTGTCATCAAAAACACAGAAGCGCCCACCCAAGATACGGTTGGAGTGTAGATAAGGGGGCGCCAAGGAAAAAAAAACTTAGAATTTTTTCCGCGTTTAGCTCAAAAAGTTATAATTTTCGAATATTTTACAAGTGGGGGCTTCCGCCCCCTTATCGACACTCTGACCCAAGATACATGCCACATAGAAAAGGACACCCATCCAGTACCCTTCTCTGCCAAATGTTGCTACTGAAACAATCATTTCCGATTTGCAAATACTGCTAGGCCATGGAGGCTTCTTATTATTAAAAGTTGGTTAAGTAATTTCTTTCTTACCTGATTGTATGGAAAGTCACATAAATGTAGTGCTCCAATAGCACCAACATTAACATCAGATGATCACCTTTGCTTTCAGGGATTTGGAGAAGTCTAGCCAAGTCTATGTCACCAAAGAGCATACAGATATAATTAATGCAATAGATGGAATGGGAGGAAACACCGTAAACTGTGGAGCTCCAGAAATTGTAACTGGCAGCAGAGATGGTATTTATCATCATTATAACTAACCCAGAAATGTATTTAGTAAACTTATGGAATGACAGTAGGCACTTTAGTCACAATTTTACAGCAAGCTAATTTCCACAACATAATACCATACATTTTTCATATAAAATTTTCAGGCACAGTAAAGGTTTGGGACCCCCGGCAGAAGGCCAAGCCTGTCGCCAACATGCAGCCAGCCCAGGGCGAGAGCAAACGTGACTGCTGGGCAGTCAGCTTCGGAAACTCCTTCAACGAGGCAGAGAGGATTGTTGCAGCAGGGTACGATAATGGAGACCTAAAGATGTTTGACCTTAGGACTATGTCGCTGAGATGGGAGTGCAACCTCAAGAATGGGGTAAACTAACTTGATTCTCCTAGATTATTAATTGCATGCCGACGACCCCGTTCATGGGTGCTAATTGTATCATTATCAGTTAGTGCCCGTTTTGGCGAACATTTTGGTTTATCAGTCAGTCGTTAAATTTAAAGCATTCATCAAAACTCGAACTTTTACTTTTTTCCCAGGTCTGCTCACTAGAGTTCGATCGCAAAGACATTCCTATGAACAAGTTGGCAGCCACCACTCTGGAAGGGAAGTTCCATGTTTTCGATGTTAGAACTCAAAATCCTACTAAAGGGTTTGCTCAGGTACTTATAATTATACTCATACGCTACTTTCAAAAGCACAGTAGATGAATTAAACATTAACATATGGACATTGTTTGCCTCTGCTCTGGCCCAATACTAAGACACCTTGTGTCATGGGAACCTGGTTAACGACAGATTACTTACTAGATGACAAAGAACATACCAATTTCGCCTGAATTATAATCATCTATTTACTTTTATCAATCAATACATCATTCAGCCGACATTCACCCTTTTGTGGGTATAGGCCTCTTCTGTACCTCGCCATCTACTCCGGACCTCTCTCTACTTACCTTTAATATAATAAACACATTTTTTTCTTTGCAGGTACTAGACAGTGCAGTTAAAAGTGGTACTGTGTGGGTGGTGCGACATCTGCCACAAAACAGAGATCTGTTCGTGACGTGTGCAGGAAACGGACAGGCTACTATCTGGAAATAGTAAGTTGGTGACTTATAGTGAAAGGGTAAATAAATCAGAAGTAGCCGTAACTGTTGTAATATTTTATGAAGCAAAAAGTTGTGATATTATGCATGTAGAGGAAGCGAGAGATGTTTGCGAAGTCCGGAGTAGATGAAGTGGTAAAGAAGACACCTATATCTGACACAACACAACAGCAACAGTGGGTGAATGTGGGCTGATTGATATGTACCTAGAATACGTTTCATATAGCAATTCCCTTCGCCTGTAAGTTGTTATCAATGAAACCAGTGTTACTAGCTATACAAGTGACATTTAAGTAGCTGACCATATTTTGGGCAATGATGCTATCCCTCATTCATTATGAACAACTTTCCCCAAGAAACATGGTCGCAAATGGAAAAAAAAAATGTTCCTCAGTACTTTGACCCGATCAGCTGATTAATTGTATCTTGCTGCATCATTTTTAAAAGACAATGTTCAAAAGTGCAATCAAGATTTCTCATTCGCATTACTGAGCCCTATGGCATAATCAAAGCATTTAAGTTGTTAAATTTTAAAAAATCCGAGGATCCCTGGGGCATGTCGGTAAAAATTATTATCTCGGTGATAGACGAACTTGCCCCTCATTTAGCTAAAATGTTCAATAAATGTGTAGATGAGAGTACTTTCCCTGACCTCATAAAACACAGCAGACCCCACACATTTCAGACCAGTCTCGGTTCTACCCGTATTGAGTAAAATATTTGAGAAGATTATATTGGGTCAGTTGCTGGCGCACTTCAATGTGCATCAAATTCTCCATAGCCAAAAGTTTGGATTTACAAAAGGGCGGTCGACAACAGATGCTGGAGTCATGTTAGTTAAACATATTTTTAATGCGTGGGAATATCGTAGCGGACGCTCTTAAAGCTAAAACACTACGGCATAAAAGGCAATAGCTTTAAGCTTATGAGATCGTATTTAGAAGGGAGGGTTCAAAAAGCTGACATTAATAGGACAAAATCGTCGGGTTCCCAGGTGAATATGGGAGTCTCACAGGGATCTATAATGGGTCCGTTCCTTTTCCTCGTGTATCTAAATGATTTGCCATTCATGGTACAAAACATGTCAGAGATAGTATTATTTGCAAATGACACGTCACAATTTTTTTCAATTAGGAGAAAGAAAATTACTTACAGTAAACAAATAATGCGTGTACAAATAATCTCTTGCGTGTACTAGACTGGTTTACTGCCAATAACTTGCTTTTGAATTAAATAAAGACAAAGGGCATAAAATTGACTTTACCTAATACAATTGAGGCAATTGAGAGTAACATTGTAGTGGGGAAAGACAAACTAAAACTAGTAGATGAAACAGTATTTCTCGGCATCACTATTTATGCCAAACTACAGTGGGGTCCCCATATTGTAAAATTAGCACATAGACTCAGCTCCGCAGCTTATGCAGTTAAAAGAATCAGGGAATAGACTGACGTTGCAACTGATAGGCTTGTATATTTTAGTTATTTCCATAGCATTATATCATATTTGACCATCTTCGTTTTGCAGAAGAGAGCGATCCGATTTATTTATAAGCTAGGTAATAGAGAGTCTCTGAGAGATTTTTTCAAAGAAACTAACATCCTAACAGTTGCAAGTCAATATATCTATGAAAACATAATGTATGTGAGGAAAAATATCAGTAGCTTTAAAACCATTGATAGCCGCCACAATGTGCAAAATAGAAATAAACATAAACATTCATTCCAATGTTCTTTTATGGGACACTGTATACGCTTCCACAATAAATTTCCGCAAGAAATACAAAGCTTAACTGAAGCTCGATTCAAAAAATGTATAAAGCACACTGTGCACATAGGCCTACTACAAAATTAATCACTTTTCACATGACACCAACATCTGGCATTAAACCAGTTCATTGCACCCTATATATTATACTAGCTGATGCCCGCTACTTCATTTGCGTGTTCCTAGGAATTATCATTTACCGAGATAATATTACCCTCCCTCTGATGCAGTCGAGCAAAAAGTATCCTATTTGTTAATCCAGCTCATAAACTATCTCTGTGATAAATTTCATTCAAATCCGTTCAGCCGTTTTAGCGTGATTGAGGCACAAAGACACAAACATCCAAACATCTTAACATCGCTACTTTCCCATTTATAATATTAGTTGGATAATATACTAGTTAGTAGGCACCTACTTAATGTTTTATTATGCTTGCTTGATTATGTTATGTTATGACGTTCATTAATTCTCTCTCTCATAAAATCTTTGAATTTAATTGAATTACAAATTACTATGGGGAACTAAAAAAAATCGTTTGCGGTCATGTTTCTTGGGGAAAGTTGTTCATAATTATGGTTATTATCATTTCCCAAACTATGGTCAGCTAATTAAATGTCACTCTGTATTAAAATATGTTTATTTTATTTTATTTTATTTTATTGGTTCAGGTCCGCCAACGGACAATACATATTTACTTAATTATTACATTTTTTTACGTTTTAGATGCTTGTCCACCTATAGGCAAACACAGCTTGCATTAAAATACAGTTAAAAGCATTAGTTCATTAGTATACAAGGTGACATTTAATTAGCTGACCATATTTTGGGGATTGATACTACCCATCATTATGACCAACTTTCCCCAAGAAACATATGGTCGCAAACGAAAAAATAATTTGGGTCTCCCATAGTAACTTGTAATCAGCTGATCGGGTCAATGTACTGAGGGACGAAATATTTTTTTAATTTGCGACCATATGTTTCTTGGGGAAAGTTGTTCATATTGATGGGTACTATAGTTTCCCAAAATATGGTCAGCTAATTAAATGTCACCCTGTATAACAAGTTCTGAGTGATATAATGTTACCCAAGTAGAGAGAGTGTCTATAGTAAGTGAAAAAATATCTTTATTATCAAGGGATGAAAATTATATGTAGTTCAACCAGGTAGCTATTTTAAAGAACAAAAGCAATATTGACAGCCGCAACTACATACCTACCCGCTATCTTATGTTTTGAAAGTAGGGGCATTGTGATCTGAGTCTGGCAACCGGATATTGATTTTCCCCATCTTTGACAGTTGTACACTACAGGCAACAACTTAACGGCGAAGGGAAAAGTTATATGGAACACACTCTAGTATGACATCAATGTTATGTGTTCCTATATTTTGTAGCGAGTACCCCGAGCAGCGCTACCATTCGGACGATAGCGGCGCGGCGTGCGGCGTCGCCGGCAAGCTGCGGCGACTGCAGCGCATGGTGATCAGTAGCCAGCCCATCAACGCGCTGGACTGGAACCGAGACCACCTGGGCCTGGCGGTGGCGACGGCCTACGACCAGTACGTGAGGGTGCTCGTTACTACCAAGCTGAACTTGCATTGAACGTGGCGTGTGCAAGGTTTTATGCCATTTGCACTGATCGAAAAGAGTCGCTGCCTTTTGACTGTGGCATCAGCCGACAAAATTGAAGATTAAAAGACACTTCCTCTTGACATACTGATAACGAATATGAAGCTAGTAGGTACCTTTCGATAAACCAAGTGTATAATATAACGGACCAGCTCAACCTACAGGTATATGATGACGACGGGTTTAGCCTAGCGGGTAGTGACCTTGCCTACGAAGCTGACGGTCCTGGGTTCGAATCCCGGTGAAGGCAATATTTGTGTGACGGGCATGAATATTTTTTTCTTAGTCTTGGATGTTTTTTATGTATTTACTTATATATAATATTATTATTTATCTCTATTAAATATATCGTCGCCTAGTACCCATAACACAAGCCTTGTTGAGCTTACTATGGGCCTAGTTCGATTTGTGTAAGAATGTCTGAATGTAATATTTATTAATAATTATAGATAATTGGTAAGTCAAGTCGAAACAGACAGCGCTCGGCCTTCGACCTGGTTCGACCGGGTGGTTTGATCCTAGGTGCATAATTTCTAGTCTCGTAAAGAATAAAGTAATTTTATTTCCAGCACAAGTAGTTTGAAATAGTAGTTTATGTGACTGTTATACAGGTGAAACAGAAAGGTGTAGTCATATTTTAAAGGGTTGTTAGGGACATCAATAACGAGTCAATCCCTAACGTAGCGATTCAAATCGCAAGCCACGCCGGAGTCACACTTCAGTCGTGCGACATAGAGTTCGCCCATCGCGTGCAGCCGGTAAAGGCGGTTCCTAGCCGCCCAAAAAACATCATAGTCAAACTGAGACAACGATTGCACAAGGACGAGATAATGTCAGGTCTGCGCAAAACTAAAGGTGTCTACACTTCGGACCTAGGGTTTATTGGAAATTCCAAAAAACTTTATGTCCATGACCATCTAACACCGCTTAATAAGAAATTACTAAAGGACTGTAAAGCCGTATGCAACGAACAAAATTACACTTACGTGTGGGTAAAACACTGTAACATTTACGTCCGTAAAGCTATAAATTGTCCTCAGTTACATATTAGAAGCTCTAAGGATTTTGCCAAAATTGTATGATTAGTTATTTATCTGTTGGTTACCAAATCGCTTATGATAACTCCATTGTAACTTACTAACATTGCACTCTTAGTTCATTGATACACACACAATCACTACTCCTCATACATACACACACACAAATAACCACCTTATTTCCCTTCCTTTTATACAACCAAGTCAACAAGTACGCCCAACTATTACTAAACTCCGTTATTACTATTGTCTTTGTTCTATCCTTCCTTCTTCCTATTCGATTCTAAACTTACTATTTATTACCAGAACACTCGTGGACTAAGATCTAAATTACACCACCTTTATCGTAACATTTTGAGCGAAGACTATGATATCATTTCCGTTACTGAAACCTGGCTTATCGAGAGCATTTTAGACACAGAGATATGCGACAGTAGATATGACGTTTTCAGACTGGATAGAGACCGCAGTTTCCGTGGTAAGCGGGACGGTGGTGGCGTTATGGTCTTGATCCGTCGCACGCTGGAGGCAATAGCTCGCCCCGAGTGGTCGCAGGCTGGCATAGAATGTCTCTGGATCACTATTCCGGCCAACGGACTGCGAATGCACTCCGGTAATGTTGATCCCTCAGCGACAAAATATGACCTACACCTGTGTTCTATATATGTTCCACCCGACACGCGTTCTTCTAAGACATTAGCAAATGATTTACGTCACATCGACTCGCTTTTAATTAGGGCTCTCTCAGAATCTCCCAACGCACACTTCATAATAACAGGTGACTTTAATATGCCTAATATTTCGTGGTGCCCCGACGGCCACACCACGCAACTTCACCAAGGGTCAGTGGAGATTCAGGCTGCAAGTGCCAGTATATTGGAAACCTTTTCTGCATGGAATCTGCAACAATCAAACTTTTTCAAAAATTCTAGTGACAACATTTTAGATCTCATTGTATCAAATTTTGCAGCGGATGTCAGAATGTCACTACATCCACTAAGCAAAATTGACAAATTCCACCCACCACTCGAAATCACTACAAAGGATATATTTGCAGCACCATTGGAAGAATCAAAACAAACTAAATATAGGTTTCGTAAGGGTAATTATGAGGAATTAAATAAGATACTCTCGGGGACTGACTGGGATAAACTCATTTGCGCACCAGACTTGGACAATGCAATATTAACTTTTTACGACATTCTTAATGACAATATAACTAAATGTATACCTCTGGACACCCGTCGTAAAAAGTGTAGCTATCCAGTTTGGTATAGCACACCACTGATCAAAATTATACAAGAGAAAAGTAGAGCTCATTCTAAATGGAAGCGGTATGGAAATCCCCGCGACTACGACGATTTTTCATTGCTCCGGAGTCGCCATAAATTCATTCTTGATCAATGTTACAATAAGTATATCACATCAATGCAAGAAAATATTAAGTCCGATCCTAAAAAACTCTGGTCCTATGTCAGAGCACGTCGTGGTTGTTCAGCCTACCCGAAGAAATTTGAATACAAGGATAGCAGTTTTGAAAAGGGCGAAGATATCACTGCTGGGTTTAACCAATTTTTTGCATCAGTATTTGTCGAACCCGCACCTGGATACGATCATTTAGAGTTGAACCCACCTTGCTGTGACGATGGTAGTGTTGTCAGTACATTGGAACTCTCAGCAGATTCTGTTGAAAAATACTTGGCATCCTTGGATCCTAATGGTGGAGCTGGGAGTGACGGAATTCCCCCATATTTTATTTTTAAATGCGCCAAGAGCCTGTCCACACCGCTTAATATTTTATTTAACTTGTCCCTTACTAACGGTACATTCCCGACAAAATGGAAAGAAGCCCTTGTGGTACCCATACATAAAAAGGGTTCTAAATTACAAATTCCGAACTATCGCCCAATCTCAATTTTGAACATATTCGGAAAGATTTTTGAGAAAATTATTTATGACAATATATACGGTACATTAACAAGGGGAATTCCACCGCAACAACATGGCTTCCTGAAAGGCCGTTCCACCGTGTCGAATCTTGCAGAGTTTGTCAATCACGTTCTCCGCTCAATGGACAAAGGGGTGCAGGTTGACGTGGTTTACACGGATTTTGAAAAGGCGTTCGATCGTGTGGACCACGTCATACTGCTCCGTAAGCTCCATAGATTGGGTCTGCGTGGAGACATTTATAGGTGGGTGACATCCTATGTAACCAATAGATGCCAAGCGGTAGTACTGGGTGGCTTCAGATCTGACTATGTCAACGTCCCCTCTGGGGTACCCCAGGGATCGCATTTGGGTCCTCTATTCTACAACGCATACCTTTACGACATATACACAGTATTCCATAATTGTAAATTCATAATGTATGCAGACGACAAAAAGATCTTTACTGGAATACGTAATGCGATTGATTGTATTGGAATGCAGGAAGATTTGAACCGGCTTTCCGAGTACTATGTAACCAATCGAATTAAGGTAAATATTTCCAAGTGCCTTCAGATCTCTTTTACTCGTAGTCCAAACCCAATTGTACATTCGTATGCTTTTAAGGATCAGATTATCGCACGCGTGAATACTGTTCGTGACTTGGGCGTCACTCTTGACGCAAAATTATCATTTGACCAACACATTGACGACATCACTAACCGCGCTTTCAGAAACTTGGGATTTATCTATCGAACATGTGCTGCGTTTAGTGACATTACATGCTTTAAGGTACTTTACTTCGCCTACGTGCGCAGTATTTTGGAATACGCCAGCGTTGTCTGGTGTCCTCAATATATTACGCACAAGGAACGAATAGAGCGCATTCAAAAGTCTTTTGTAAGATTTTTAGATTATCGTGCCAAACGTAGAGGACAAGACTACTATTCATCGTGCACTCATCACCATATAATGAATCTTGAAGACCGTCGAATAGCACTTGATATGTCTGTCCTACATGATATCCTGAGCGGCCGTATCGATAGTCCCAATCTTGTTCAACTGGTCGGCTACCGCACTTCTACCACACGCACGCGCCATTCAGCAAATCTTCTATTTCACACACCTCGTGTACATACCAACTATGCCCAGAACTCCCCTATTATCCGAATAATGAATTTATATAATAAACAATTTAGCTGTGTTGACCCATTTGATTGCACTAGAAATGCATTCAAAAACCGCATAATGAAGGTACTTAATAATTAAGCATATAATTCCTTTACAACTGCTCCCCAACTTAAATTAATTTTCCTTTCAAGCACAAACACACCCTCACATACACCCTCACAACCACTCACCCTACACACACAAATTTTAAGCATAACGTCGTCAGCTCCTATTTTAATTATGTTAACTGCTCTTCTGTGGACATCTGTCATTGGCCTTGTTTACTGTATTTTGTTTTTTGTATAAATGTATGTGTATTGTGCTGTTGATGTCCCAAATAAAGAAAATAAATAAATAAATAAAATAAATCATTCAGATGCATCCCGAGCAACCCCTTGAAATATGACTACAGCTTTATGTTACACCTGTATAAAGCCCAGTTATGTACAGTTGCTACACTGCTTTATGTATTGCACGCATTATAAGCTTTCTATGATGTGTTTAGTAACCGCATGTTACGACCGGCATTACGACATTGATTTAAATTCGAATAGAACGTCATCTCTACTGATATATATTAGGATTGAGGTCAAATCAAATTGCTTTGTTTTCAGAGATGTTCGAAATTTCAATGTAATACATCGAATCCGATGTTATTATGAAGCAATAATATCATTTTCACAGATAAGAGCAGTGTTCTAATAAAACAGTTTCTTTAAGATGTAACTTACGGTTTTTGAACGCATTATAGAGGCTTTGGGTTATGTGTGCGTAGATAAACAAAATAAAACATCCAGCCGATTTTCTAACTCAAAGAGCAATTTATTAACCCTAGCACTTAATATAAATAAAATTAAGGCTAGCATTCAGTTCTTATTATCACTAAATGTTAGAACAACTTTGTCGATTGTTATTGGTTCACGCGGCACACTACAGCTCCATTGAATACTATTTATCGTATTTATTAATGTGAGAAACTGTATGGTGGTACGTCGACAGCTAGCTACTTTCACTTAATTAACCCGAACATATCCCTCCTTTCTAGTTACAATAACGCTAAATGCTAAACGCGCAAACACGAATATAATGCAACATAAACTTTACAACACAGCAAGTTCTGATCAATATCTATGCGGAGACCTATGACATGGCAGCGAGATTTTGCATTGTGACGTCAATTTCAAGGGTTATTAACATTAGAAGCGTGGTGGTTATTAACACTATGACATGAATTATTCCTTGTTTTTCGCGCGGCGCTAAATCTAGTACGTAACAGAGTGTTGGACCCTGCTCCGAAATGTAGCTAGAAGTAATATCGCAGGATACACGTCTTCCTCTCTATGCCAAGGCACAGGGTACACATCGAAGTGGACACAGGGTACACATCGAAGTGGACACAGGGTACACATCGAAGTGGACACAGGGTACACATCGAAGTGGACACAGGGTACAAGTGGACACGCACGCTTCATTAGTGCACTTTTCTGTAAAACTATCTGTCTACAGTGACGAAATCAATCAATAGACAATTCAACTTGCCTCCGTCTTGTAAGCCTCCTCAATCATCAAATTAAACTAAATTAATATGTACAGATGCCATACATTTTCTTGTACTGGTTAACCACGATAACATCGGCTGTACCGACAATATTTTTTTAACAATTATCCATTGTAGGTTGAGTCAATCACATGACCTGCAACTTGGTTATCATCAAGTATATAAATAGTTTTGTAAGTAAACACGAATAACTTCTTATGGTATTTTTTTGCAGTTTGTCAGAGTCAAAGGCAGAACATCAGACAATACTGTTTTACTTTACTTTTGTGTCGCCACTAACTAGTGATCTCGAATTGTACAAAAACTATACTTTAAGCTAAGATCAACTAATTCTATAAGAGCTTACTTATTTTTTACAACGTACCGAGAAAGTGAGCTTAAATTACAGCGTGTTTAGTGAATCAACTTACTAAGTATCGCTATTCGGGCAGACAAACATAAATGTCGAAATAGATGCTTTGAGATCTACGTTACTATTATACATTTCATTGTGGTGAAGTTTATTTAATGAGCTACTTGCCAAGAAATTGTTGGGACATCCTGGGCATGTTTTTTAGACTAAAAAGTAATAAGTTGAAACTCTTCATTGTAAGTGCAAAGTCGTACAACAATCCTTAAATCATAATTTAACCTGTTCGTTGGATTTTAGGTTAGGTTTTAGTACCTTATTTCGCCCTGTTTAGGGCTAACGCGAGGAAGTGTCGTATTTTAGTAAGGTCTCACATTATTATTATATTTTTTTGTATATTGCTGGTGATTATCAGACGATGACATATGATATCGTAATATCCCAACAAGCCTGCTTATTTGTAAAGGCTAATGAGAAAAAATATCGTCACTAAGTGGAGACACCGGCTTAACTGGTCTAAAGAAAAGAGTCAGCGAGAGACAAAAAAGAAGCACGTTTCAAATCAATCTTCCTACATTCTTTCATTTTGGCCAACACATGTAAGGGCTCGGTTACCTATCTATAAAGGACACACTTCGAAAACCAACATAAATTACTTACAACTAAGTGAATGGAAAACAGATTACTATTTACATTATCAACTGACTATTATAAAAAAACAACAAAAATTTATTAAAGTAATTTCTGTTTTGCTGGTTATTTTCTTCCTTACGAGAAGATAAGAACAGAAAGTTATGTCTAAACAGATATCTCGGTTATCCTTCCGTATTTTATTTATGATACACGTTTCCTTTAGCAAATAAATAAGTTCTCGTTAGCCAATAGAATACATTCTTATTGTTAACATCTTTTAGACAAACACTTAAGCAAAACATACCTTTATAATAAATATGCCTTTGAAATATATCTTCATCTCATTGTTATCGATTCATTTGCCGTCCACGATACTCATTGAAAACGATTTTATTCAAAAAATAATTATGCATTTGATTGTGTCATTTTTAATAATAAGTTGCAAAATTATGTTGAACATTTTTAAAATACATGTTTTCAATTTATGACAAAGATCCCTTTAAATTATAGTGAGATTCCTTTCTGTTAGGCTCTGTGCAAGGAATAGGTGATGAAAATAGATGCTTATAAATAAAATAGGACTCAGGTTAACACGATATTACTATTAGCGTTAAATGTCCTCCTACTTTTTCCGAAAGGCATTCGTAATCAAATCACTCTTGTACTGCAATATTCCAGTGTCATCCAGTCACTTTATCACTGTCATATATATAGTACGACTCGTCAAACGAAATCTTATTCGAGCCCAAAACCACAAATGCTATTTAGATTTAACAGTCAATTAAAACTAATCACTCATGCTCGTGACATGTGCACGACAGCGTGTATTGTCAACTAAGATGTCGTTAAACTGAGAAGCAGTTGTGAATTTGGACTTTCACTTATGCGATACCGAAAGCCTCACGTAAAACTGTTATTTCTAAGTGAACAACATATTGTAGGGGACAGTTATAACAGCGTGTTATGGCGGACGCCTGCCGTCGTCCTCGCGTATTCATATCACTTTATATGTCGTTTGGATACGAGTTGTGCCTCATCTGAGCACGATACTGTGTGGATCTGAAATAGAAAATATCAATCAGTTTTATCGTAGTGGCGATTTTTTGAAACCTACGTAGTTACTAGATAACCACAAAAACGCTCACATTTAGCCACTAAATAACATTTCTAAATGCACATAAATTGCTTCTGGCTCCTCACTAGGATGCGCCGGCGAGTGTCGTAGGAACCAGTTGTTATTCAATAGTCCATTATATTTTTATTTTTTTCTTAGGGAATCTTACAGCTGTAATTTTTACATAAGATTAGAGATGGCATACTAAAAGCTAATGACAATAATAACAGCTCGTAACTTAGTTCTTAAATAAATTATATCAACTCACACAGAAGGGAAGATTTTAAGGACTCTACTGCTCACGCACTCTTCCATCTACGTTACCACGACTCGCTACAAACTTCCTAATGATAGTATTAACTAGTGATTTAACGCTGCTGTTAATAGTAGTTTATGTGACTGATACATAATGGAGGGTTTTAATGCCTAACACAGTTACATACACTAGTTTATCTACACACATATTATAAGCTCTCTTTGATGTGTTCAGGAACCGCATGTTTGTCCGGCATTGTGGCATTGAGTTGTTTAGCTTGTTCTGTAGTTCCAACTTCACAGACAAAGTAGGGGCGGGCGTCGGCGTTCGAAATTTGAATGTCATAATATGTAGAAAATTTACGCATTATGGTCATAATGTTCAATATTCAGATAAGAAATGAGTTTTTACAAAGTAGTTTAACATTATGCTGCGGTTTTTGGACGCGCGGTTTTTGGACGCAGTAAAGAGGGTTTATGATACTTGTGTAGATAAAAGTATCAACGTCCTGATCATCATCGATATTAGTTTTGAAGAGACGGTTAAATGCCGAGCAGGCTCTGACGAGAAATGAATTTTCCCTGTAGTTGCTATGAACCAAGGGTAGCTGAAAGTACTACTGGGGACCTTAAAATTCAATTTGTTGAGTAGATTTGGACAGTCTACGGTACCCCTTGCTATTTGGACCGGCTACGGTACCCCTTGCTATTTGGACCGGCTACGGTACCCCTTGCTATTTGGACAGTCTACGGTACCCCTTGCTATTTGGACAGTCTACGGTACCCCTTGCTATTTGGACAGTCTACGGTACCCCTTGCTATTTGGACAGTCTACGGTACCCCTTGCTATTTGGACAGTCTACGGTACCCCTTGCTATTTGGACCGGCTACGGTACCCCTTGCTATTTGGACCGGCTACGGTACCCCTTGCTATTTGGACCGGCTACGGTACCCCTTGCTATTTGGACCGGCTATGGTAACCCTTGCTATTTGGACAGTCTATGGTACCCCTTGCTATTTGGACAGTCTACGGTACCCCTTGCTATTTGGACAGTCTACGGTACCCCTTGCTATTTGGACAGTCTACGGTACCCCTTGCTATTTGGACAGTCTACGGTACCCCTTGCTATTTGGACAGTCTACGGTACCCCTTGCTATTTGGACCGGCTACGGTACCCCTTGCTATTTGGACAGTCTACGGTACCCCTTGCTATTTGGACCGGCTACGGTACCCCTTGCTATTTGGACCGGCTACAGTACCCCTTGCTATTTGGACCGGCTACGGAACCCCTTGCTATTTGGACAGTCTACGGTACCCCTTGCTATTTGGACAGTCTACGGTACCCCTTGCTATTTGGACAGTCTACGGTACCACTTGCTATTTGGACAGTCTACGGTACCCCTTGCTATTTGGACAGTCTACGGTACCCCTTGCTATTTGGACAGTCTACGGTACCCCTTGCTATTTGGACAGTCTACGGTACCCCTTGCTATTTGGACAGTCTACGGTTCCCCTTGCTATTTGGACAGTCTACGGTTCCCCTTGCTATTTGGACCGGCTACGGTACCCCTTGCTATTTGGACCGGCTACGGTACCCCTTGCTATTTGGACCGGCTACGGTACCCCTTGCTATTTGGACCGGCTACGGTACCCCTTGCTATTTGGACCGGCTCCGGTACCCCTTGCTATTTGGACCGGCTACAGTACCCCTTGCTATTTGGACCGGCTACGGTACCCCTTGCTATTTGGACCGGCTACGGTACCCCTTGCTATTTAGACCGGCTACGGTACCCCTTGCTATTTGGACAGTCTACGGTACCCCTTGCTATTTGGACCGGCTACGGTACCCCTTGCTATTTGGACAGTCTACGGTACCCCTTGCTATTTGGACCGGCTACGGTACCCCTTGCTATTTGGACAGTCTACGGTGCCCCTTGCTATTTGGACCGGCTACGGTACCCCTTGCTATTTGGACCAGCTACGGTACCCCTTGCTATTTTCATGAGGAAGCGTTTAGCGTGACTTGGGCCCATCGTTATCTGACCTAGCATGTGCTAGTATGTTAGTACTACGCTAGAAGTTACCAAACCCTCTCTCGCTAGCTTTACTGACGCGGACGGACGCTATGACGTAATCAGAGCGAGTTGCCTAGTTAACTCTAGTGTGTAGTACCTGCACTGTGACACGACTCAGTCGAGGTTGTCCTGGAAGATGAGCCGCGTGTAGCCGGGCGTGCCCTGCAGCGGCGCCGCGCAGAAGGGGCAGATCGCGTGGAAGCCGTTCGTGCCGTGCGGGATGTCCACGCACGCCCAGTATCTGAGCAGAGAAGGAGGCTATGAAATGGAACTTGCTGCCTTATTGAGTAACTAATTTTTGTAAATTTGTCCGAGCACGAGAGCGAGAAAAAAAACACGCTTTTTTATTGTTTAAAATGGATGAGCGCATCTTTGAAGTGGAAGAGCGTGTTTTCATTGAAAAGTGGAGCAGGCGCATCTTTGTTGAAACGTGAATGGCGCATCTTTGTTGAAACGTGAATAGCGCATTTTTGATGAAAAGTGGAAGAGAGCATCTTTGTTCAAGTGGAAGAGCGCAGATTTATTCCAATGTATCAGGCATCTTTGTTCAACGAGTGGAGATAATGTTTTAGTTCAACATTGATGTCATCTATTTGTAACAAACACGCTCTAAATTCATTACATTAACCGTTTTACTAAAAAGAAAAAAACATAGTTTAACCTCAAATAAATGTAAAAATCCAAACATTTTTGTTGATAAAGATCTCTTGAACAGGAGTTTTTTTTTGTATTGTTAGAGCCATAGAGTTTGGACAGTGGAAGCACATCGACAGGTGACTGATAAGACACTAGTAGATTCACCAGGCTGGATGAGCACATCCTTGGCTACTCACTTGACCGTCTTCTCCGAGGCCATGTGCCCACACGGGTTGAAGGCATAAGTCGGCGGGCCCTCGTCAACGTAGAACGCGGGCTCGATGCCCATGCAGACGCGGACTATGGGCCCCGCCTTCAGGCACATCGGGCAGCGGCGGGACCCCGTCTCGGTGCCGTCGTTGCCCCATGAGTGCTCGCCTGGACAAACAAACAAACAAATACATGATATTATGCCATGGCATTACGCTTTTCTCATAATGAGTGGCCACTGCTTTTCATCAAAAGTTAAGGCACAGATTTGCATGTTTAGACCGTAGTTGAATAAGATAATGAATACAAACACCTATTTTATGTACTTATCTTTTATTTAATTATTTTTATTTATAGTAATTTACACACTTGGCTACTTTATACGAATTTATTAATTGTTACCATCCTTTAATACACAACTAGTTTATTCGACACCCACCCATATTAGTTTTCCGCGCACTATTTTAGGTATCGGCAGAATACCAGCGTTGCAGGACTTTCCAGCACATGCTGAGTCGGAACCCATTCGCTGTTGCGTTACACACTGCGTGGTGGATCTGATCATATTGTATTAAACGGAATTATTATTAGGTGACCTTTAGGTGGGTGGGTGGTGGCCATAACGGCCAAGAGTAGCGGTCGGCAGACCACCTGCTGACGGGCGGCCATCATGTTGTCGTACCCGGAAATAAATAGAAGAGAGACCTATTCTATTAGGACCATTTGCTTTTAGGACGTTAGGAGGATTTGCTCACATACGTATTCTGATACGAAGTGTACTCCACATTGGGTTCCCTCATCATGGTCCTGTACGTCTGTTACTTGTAGAGTGTTGCTGGGTCCCTAGCAGGCTGATGGTGTTGGGTGGACGTCTATATATGTGTAAGTAATGCAATTGATAGATTACGTGTGATATTACAGGAACGTGTAATATAATATATCACATTATTCGAACATAAAAAGCATCACCCAACACACTCAAATATTACAGTGATGTTCGAGTGTGATTGTGATGAGTAATGTTCGCGGTAATGATTCGGTCAAGTGATGAATGAATGTGAAGAGAGTAAGAGAGCGAGATATCAAATTATGTTTGCGCGATCAACTTATATAGAAGGTAATATATATTATAACCTAACCTCTGGATATCTACTAACCAAGCGAGCTAAAGAGATGCAGACTGGCGGTAGTGCTTTACAATATTACCTACACCACTTGTTTTATTTTTTAGCAATGAAAGGTGCTAGACTGCAATATAAATGCTATGATATGCAATTAAACTCTAGCATCCCATTATCTTTCTATCATACCAGCGGTACGTAGTAAATGATGTAGCGCATCAAATCTCTATGGTATGTTCGAAGTGATGGTGTAATATGATATTACTTTGTGTGAAATGTAATATCATATTGCATTAGTTTTTAAAGCACCGTTTTGCGCATGTCTCCCACGTACCTTGCACGTGTCCGCAGTTGAGGTAGACGTAAGGCTGATTCAGGTCCTGCTGCGCGCCGCACAGCTTGCGTGGGATCACCAGCGTGTTCAGCCCGACCGGGCACTGCGGCCGACCCGCGTTCAACTCGTCCACGAGCGCCTCCAGCTTGCGCTTGTTCTAAGCGGAAAGTGGAACAAACATCACTTGAGGTTCATTTCTACTTAACATAAGACGTTACGTCACCACTGGAAGATGCTAATTGTTACAAGCCAAATAAATAGTTTTGGTGATACTTATATATTGAAAATTCAAGATTATTTGATAGATTATTTATTTGGAGACTGGAACCATAGCGTCACCTTGATAAACTTCATATCGATGTTTCATTCATGAATTTGTTACTTTTACGACCGGTTTAGCCTAGCGGGTAGTGACCCTTTTTAAGATTGTCCTCTAATATTTATTTATTTATTCCCGATAGCCCCCCCGGAGCGATATAATAAACTTACAGGTGAATTTTTCAGTCCTTCAGCACTCCTCCATAGTAAGGTGGCACCGCACAGGTCTATCATGGTGCCGTCGCTGAGCACATTTGTTTCCGCTGGACACGGCAGGCCCTAGAAATAGGAGAACGTCATATTTATGCACTCTGTTCAAGATTATATTCGTCAATGACGCCAGAGGACCTAAATACTTATTAAATCATATCCCATTATGACCATAACAGAACACATCAAGCATTGACAGTGTATTGACAGTAACATAGTATATATGCTGGTAAATCAAAAAAAGCCTGGAAAGTTGGAACATGCCCAGCATCAAAAGTCAGCAGCGAAGTGTCCGCGAAAGCCTGAGAAGCGTCACTTATTCGCTCGTCAATTTGGCACAAAACGCTATTGTTAAAGTCGCAGCTACGTCTCGAACTTAGCAAACCATGTACAGCCTGGAAAATGTCGAGTGTTACCTTCTGTTGTGCAGAGCGGCTCTCTCTCAGCGAGAAGACGGCGCCCCCGACCGAGGTCTCCCGCCACGGGCCGCAAGTAGCGCCGCCGCCGCAGAAGTCACCACGCGGGTGCATCATGAGAACTCCGTTGGTGGTGAGACCGTCGATCTCGCGGTCTTCGGTCCATTTCGTCGCCTTCTCCTGGAATCGGGATTTAAACATAAACATTTTAGATCTGTTACCAGGACTAGGCACCAGAAACAGCAACATCAATTCACAAACAGATAAATATTTGTCAATTAAACAGCGGTCTTCTCTCTCTGACGTGTTACACTTATATACCGACTGTAAAACCCATGATTCGTAAATCGGCGAAAAAAGGTGATAACCCGTGAACCACGTGCGGTTCAACGGTGTAAGATCCACAACTGCTGAGTCATTATTTGACCACAGCCGAAATGGATTTCCCCGCTAAGATTATTAATTGCGCAGATAATTTTGCTAGTTGGTTTTCCAACCAAAACACGTGATGTAGAATTTTTTGTGGAAATTTAACTTTCAGGAGAAACCCGTGAAGCCGAAGCTGACATTATGTCGGTTTTTCTGTCAAATTTGGGGAAAGAAATGACGATAATAAATAATGGCTAGTATTTAATCGAACAACAAAAAAGTCTCACCTAACCTAACCTATTAATAACTCAGCGGCAAAAAAAACTCATGCTTTAATATGCCTTAGCCGCCTTTAACACATGTACAACACAAGAACAAATTTTCAAAGCATCTGGACAAAGCGGTGAACGTGGCAGTAAATTTTCGACCAAAGCTGCCAAGGTAGTCAAGGGAACCCTCTATCCCCAATTGGGGCAATGCTGAAGAAACTTACACCAAGGAATATATTCCTGGAAGAGTCGAAACCTGCGGCGAATATCCGGCAGTCGTTGACATCGTTCCGATCAGCTATGATGCGGCACGCGAACCGCGATATCGTGCTCTGCAGCACCTTGGTGTCGCCGCTCTTGTCGCCGGCCACCGTGTCCATCACCACGAAGTCGATAGGCGACTCGGATGACCGCCCGATCTGGGGAGAAAGAGAAGAGAAAAGTGAGATTTATTCCAACCAAATGTTTAGAACTGGATTCCACATCGCCCGACAAGATTTACTTATTGTCAGATCCTCGTGTACACACCGTTATATTAGCTCACATGGTGAAATATACTCTTGCGGAGTGATTAGTGCAATGTGTCTCTGTCAGAAAAGGTTAAAAAAGAACCTCTATTTTAAGAATTTTACGATTCTGTCATAATTGAACAAACGAAAGAAGTTGAGAACTTTCTCAATGCCTCACACTCATCACAACGGAACAGCTATCGATTTTCCGTCTAGTCATTTTCAAAACAAATCAATCAATGAAGAACAATCGTCCGCATCAGCTGAAACGAACAATTTAAAACAGTATTTATGATTCATTTATTTTTAGGTCTAGCTGCGCTAATGACCGCGTGACCTTTGTCTGGTAAATATTGACTTAGTTAAGACTACTAGTTTCTTTAGGCACGCGTGTTTAACAGGGTTATTTATTACTCTACATACATACACTAAAGGAGTTTACGGAACTAGGCCCCGTTTCGAATTTTCCTGTTTTTCTATAAGCTGTATTCACAGAACCGCTGGTATCCGAACGCAATGCAGTCATATAAATTTGTACATTATAAACGGGGTTTCACCTTCGCCTTTTGCCGAGGACTGGCATCAAACACACATACTTATGGAGTTCTGCAAATAGCCCTTCCGAGTAGAGCTATCAACCTAGCAATGTCTTATTAGGGTATGTACACAGCGTGGTTTTAATAACGATTTGCCTTGCATAATTCTAGCAAGATTCTGAACCTTGCGTTCAAGTTTAGATTCTACTTCGGTAAATCCGTCTTGAATCTGCATATTCTGCTTAATACAGCAAAGGACACTATTCCTTGAACATTGATACAACCATACAGGTATAGCAATCAGAGCTGTCGAAATTCAGGCAACGTCGTTATCCAGTTAACACTTACACCGATTGACTGAGTTATGGGTATTTTCTGAGGAATTTTCGTTCTAAATCCTTAATTTTATTTTATTTGGGACATCAACAGCACATAGATAAACAAATTACAAAGAACAAAGATACAAAATTAAAGCCAGTAACAGATATCCACAAAAATACAAGAGATAAATTTTAATTGAGAAACTTAAACAGATAGAACAGTGTGCAAACTTAATAAATAAGATCTCTTACATGTATATAGAGTTAAGAGACAGGTTTGTATATTATAATGTTTATTTAAAGGTATATGTAGAATAGAATAAAGAAATAAATTATGTAAGATTTATGACGTGTTTGTGTGTGAGTGTATGAATGAGTGTGAGAGGGTGTGTGCGTGCATGTGTGAGGTTCAATTATTCCTCCTTGATATTGTGTAATTTTTTAATAATGTCATGACGGAATTTCGCCTTAGACGATGCAAACGGATCGAAATTGTTAAAAATTTTATTAAATTTATTGGTAAGGCGAACCATTGTTGAATTTTGAGCATAACTGGTATGCGTGAGGGGGATAGCAAAAAGCCTTTTGGAAGTTTGACGAGTACGGCGCGATGGGACACAGAAAGATAGTTCCGAGAGAAGAGATGAAGAATCAAGGCGGCCCGATATAATATCATGGTGTAACATCATATCAAGCAAAATTCTGCGATCCTTAAGACTGATGAGGTGATGCTGGTGACAAGACTCCTCGTAAGAGCGCCCAAGAGTGTAAGAGTTATCCAACAATTGAATAAAATTCCCGAAATAGCAAAGGCAGGCTGTTTCAGCACGTTCAGGGCTGATTCACACACACAAGCGGATTTACGCCAGTCCGTGCGTTATCTATTGCGGCGCTATATCTTTGTTAACTACATTTTGCCACCAAAAATCCTTTTTTTTTACTAAAATTACAGCGGAATATTGTTAGTGAAATTGTAGCAACAAAAAGCAGAAGACTGACCCTATCCTGCGCACCCGCAAAGAACCCCAAAACTCAACTCAATTCTTCAAATATCGATAAGTAGTTATTATGGCACAAGTAGAATGACAATTATATTTACAACGATCATTCATCATAAATACTCTTTACTTCGTCTATCGCTGTAGGTGGCAACTGGGTATGATGTAGCCTGAATTTTGACAAATATGATTACTACACTTATAGTTGTGTTGTATATGCATACAGTAATCCAAAATATTTATTGCATAAAATCGATCTTGCGTTGCCATCGATACTTGGAGTACATATAAGATACAAATGTACCCCTACACTACATAGATAAACTTGTACCTTGGACCTGAGTATAACCCGTTTACCGACTCCACCGTAGCCTCACCTCACGTCTCGTCTACGGAGCCGTGTCGTGTCACGACATGAGGTAACGTGAGTCGTGGCACGTACCACCAGCATTAGAATACCCACCCCCCACCGACTCGCCAACGAACTAAGTTCGCGTGCCAACAGCTTGCAAATGGGCTAGCCTCGTACCTAATGGCTAGTTGCCTGTACTGATGTGCAGTCGTAATAGGGATGTGTGGAGATGTGGGAGGTCAGACGATAATGCACCAGCAAGACGTACAGTGTGTGTTGACCCTGGCACCGTTAGCAACCCAATCTTCTACCTAAACCAAAGGATGTGCACGACTGCACGTCCCAAACTATATATTCAGGAAAATATTTACGTCTGGGCCATAGTCCACGTCCTATTAGGTATGGTCATCATTTTCACCCACCGTCAGATTTGTATTATTTCGATGCATTTATATTTTAAATGATATGTTTGTACCATAAGTTCAATGAATAAATGATTTTATCTATCTATCAGACGGAGTTGGAGTAAAGCCCTAGATGATGGATGAAGTGCCTACTATGTGGTGTCGGCCATTGCACTGTTAGCAACGCTAGGCAGTGGCTGCGCGGAAGACTCCCCCGTCAATCACCCCGCGCAATAGGCAGAACGACGTCGCAGCAGGGTGGTAGAGTGTGAAGGCTAGGTTACATCACTTGACGCCGGGTGCCGTTCCGGTGCCCACCCGCGCCGCTCTAATTGCCAATTAAATACAGCGCAGCCAATCGCGATCCTATCACCCACCTTTTATTCTAGCAATCTCACATCCGACGCATAATCACAAACTTGAGGCGATCTCACCGCTTGTACTGCATTTCGAAGGAGTTCTGTACGGACCTTTGCGGATGTCTTGGTCAATAGACCAGCAATTCGTAAATCCTACGTTAACAGCAATTATAGTGACCGCGTTATAAGAAACACTTTGTCGGAATCAACGTTGCGTGTACCAATAGCAAGGTTATGTTCAAGTACGGACGAAACTGCTTATAATGTTGAGATAATTACTTGCCGACGTGCGGTAGTGCGAAACAAAAAATCAGTCTGAATTTTGGTGAATGGGAATCCCGAAACTGAACCGACATGTTGTTAAAAAACTCGGCACCTGTATCTACAGTAACAAACTCAAGCTGGTTTCCCAGTCCCACGACCACTGATATAGTTTGTAACGCATCGGGAGTATTGTGAAGCTGCCAATGGATCTGTCGATGTCTATCCATGATGGATTATCTATCAACCCCAAACACTAATGTATTAAGATGGATGACAACATCTACTCGGAAGTCGCCGGCCTCCGAACACGCCTCATCTCTACCAATAAGATGCAATGTGTTATTTAAAACAGTGTGGTGTTATTCTTTGGGTGAGCCGTTGTAATCAAGATGGAAAGGTTCCGCTTCCGGGCGTGATTCCCAGTGCGGACATGGAAGTCATCCGGTAAAGAAAATATTGCGAAAAAACTCGTTACGGATCTCCTTTTTAGGGTTTCGTACGTTATTGCTGTCACTCACGTGTCCGTCATCAGACCGACCGTCGTCTGAAAAACAGGTAGGTTTAAAACCAAACGGTTAAAGCTAGTTTTCAAATTTTCTACAATACAGTACAGTCAAAAAATATTTTAAAATGTTGAAGGGGGGCTACCATAAACTAAATTTAAAAAATATCAGATAACGAAGGAATTAAACCCAAAGTCGGTTTTTTGTTCAAAATTTTGTACCCAATAAATTTGTTAACTTCCCATTGACCCAATACCAAAATCAGAGTTTTCTTTAAAATTCCCTCATTTTTAGGCTTATATTCTACATTTGACCGGTTTTTGGGTAATGTTGCTGATGTTTTCATTGCCTTCAACTATTATTTACAACAGTTGTGCCACTGTTACTCGATCAGGGACGAGGCGTGGTGCTATAGTGACGCATTTGACGAAGTTAGCGTGATCGGCGTCTCGGGCCCGCAAGGCGAACTCCTACCTGGCTGCACTTTGCGTCACGGTTGTGTAAATTACAGCAACATTTCAGCGTTGCTTTATGCATTGCAGCCACATTCTTCGAACAAATATTGCACACAAATATTAAGCTGAAAGACGCTAAAGGAAAAATATCAAATGTTAAAGAATTTTTAAAGACATCGTAAAGCTTTTCCCAGGTTTTCCATTACTTCGATAATGCTAAAGGCATATCGCCATGAGATGTGAATTATCGTAAATATTGACTGAACAAATTGCGATCTAGAATCTAGATTGGTATTTATTCGGAGGAAGTTGTCCCGTGATGAATAAGACTTGACAAAGGCCAACATTGAAATTAATCTTCTAAGTCTTCCGAATATGATTTTTGCTGCTCTGCTTGCGCAATGTAATAACAAGCGACAATGAATGCCAGCTGAGACAATTTCGAAACTTCATTCAATGGTGTTCAGTGGCATTGAAGTGGATTATAATATTTTTCCTCGAGTTGACCGCAGAAGTGGGGCAACGAGCGTGACAGACACAAAGATCAGGTAAGATTAGAGGGCATAAAAGCTGTCGGAGCCCACCTGTGAGATGAAATAATGGGGAGCTCGGGACCGAAATTCGTATGTAGTATACATATTTGTACCTTTTAAACTATGAATAAGCTTACTTTCATAATGTCTAGAAAAACGCTCGTGATCCAAACATTGATAATCTGATGACTGAATGAAGATCGTTTATACGCGAGAGTAGCCTTACGAGAGCTATACCAATACAAGACATGCCCTGGAGTAGGAGTCCGTCATCAGAGCCTTTCCGTCATCGGAATCATCGTAACTTGCATTCTAACTCGCAGTACGGGTGTGTTCCGGTCCGCGTGGTGCGGGAACAGTTACCCCGCTGCTGTCACTGGTGCGGTGGTGCGTACCAACTAGTCTGTGGTCTGGGACCGTCGTGGTCTGGGACCACACAGAAACGCAATAATGCTGCTGAAGCGGAAACTAAGCTGGCTCAGGAGTCGTTCACGACTTTGTTTCTGAGAACTAAAATTTTTGAATCATTAAAATTAAATATTATTTATTCTCCAAAAAGGTAAAAGACTTACAAAAGAAGTTCAGACTCGACACTAGGCCCAGCCTGTGTGTTGAATGCAGGCAGATTAACTTTTTGAAGAGTTGGCCTGTGTTTTGGATAGCCAAATAGAACCGCCTGGAACTGGAACCGCACCACCGCATATCCATTACATAACGGAGACGCCTCCCTTGAATGGTAAATATACTAATCATGGAGTCATAGAGACAAAGGTTTCCTCTATAAAAGTCAGTAAATACTTGAAATTCGGACTCTAAGAAGATTTATCAATCATCAAACTTTTTGTACATTCGTCACTAAAATCAGTCGAATGAAACCGATTGCGATAACGTTACACAATTTATACAATGGGGAATGGCAGAAGCTGTACGGCAGTAGAACAATAGTGCGGAAGACTGGATCACACAACCAACACACGAACAAACTGGGTACTGTTTGAGGGTAATAGTGAATGGTATGTATTTTAACGCAAAACAAATAATCCCCGATTTTTTTATCAAAATATCTCAAAACTGGAACAAAAATACTGACTGCACCTCAGAATTTACCCATAAAAGAAATTAAATTTTGCAAACAGTTTAACTACTTTTATGTAAAACCGTTATACTAAGTGTGTTATCAGAATTAAAAATAAAAAAATATAGGAAAATCTTACACAAATCGAACTAGGGCCATAGTAAGCTCAACAAGGCTTGTGTCATGGGTACTAGACGACGATATATTTAATAGAGATAAATACATAGAAAACATCCAAGAGTAACAAATAAATATTCATGCTCTTCAATCACACAAATATTTGCCCTTACCGGGATTCGAACCCAGGATCGTCGCCTTCGTAGGCAGGGTCACTACTCGCTAGACTAAACCGGTCGGCAAATTTAATGTAAATGTAAACCTAATAATTATTTTGTTAACTACAAAAACTTAAACCCAACTTTACCTGAACCAACAACTATTATTCTTTGGGGCCCATAAGTTTTGATAATTAAAACACCATTTAATCAATAATAATTATCTAATCAATCAATCAAAAATCACCTAAATGCAAACATAATAACAACAAAGAAGGATGAATCAGATTTTGAAACATATTTTTTGCAATTGCAATATAAAAGATCTAAATTAAATCGGGTAGAATTTAATCGCACATCAAATATCTCCTCTTTGCACAGCAAAAATATTCAAAAAGAACACTTATGATTCTTATGCTCTTACATGTTCAACCTAACACGAAGGATAAAGGGGGCTTCGCCTCGCTCACCCCCTTTACCCTTCACATAAGCTACCGCACCACTTCGTCCTGATATTTGCTGTGCAAATCAGTATTTTTGATGTGCGGTTTAATATTTCCCAATTAAATCTAATCAAAGCTTCAAACTTTTCAGTGTATAATTAAGGGAGTTTTTGCTTTAGCAGGGCGTCCGCGTTTTTGTTTTATGCCAAAAATAATGTTTTATATATAATTTTCATTACAACAGATAAGAAAAAAAATAAGCTTTTAGGTAAAAGAATGATAAAATTGTTACATTTAATTTTTAAGGTAAACATTAATTAGTTTGTTACAGCAAAAGACTCGAATTTTAGAAATTCCGTTCAATGGATGCAGAATTTTGATTGAAAGTCGGTAGGTATTTTAGTTTAACTACGAATATTTTTGTATTGAAAACGGAATTTGTATATTTGTGTGAACTTGTTTAGAAAGATTAGCTTGTTTTGATATTTATAGGATTTATGATTTTGTTGGTGGTGCTCGTTTTGTTAATCAAATGGTTTATTTCAGTAGTCAGTTTTTTGGTATACGGTGGGTTAATCAGTGAAGATAACTCGTTTGAATAATTTTATTTCGAGCTAAATATTCCCCATACGGACGATATCCTATGCCCGATAGCATGTTTGTCTGATATCTCTAGACTAGCTAAAAGAACTGTAAGATTTTTTCGTATTTATATGGTGACGCTAAGGGCGCTATACCTATAATTTAGCTTCAACGATATAACCGATTAATCGTCCCAACGGTCACGTAATCTTTCATTACATAAAAGTCATCTATGAATTGTATAATTTAGTTTTGTAAAAAACATAAAGCTACAAACACGTAATCGGCAGGTGCATAGACTTAAAAGGATCTATTTTGCAGCTGCTACATTCCTGTTCACCTACAGAATATTGGATGTTGTCAATGCAAACATCGGATTGAAATAAAAGGGTCAGTTTTCACGATTTAACAAGTGTGTAATAGTAGTTGAAAAGAGACTAGATACAGCGCTTCGTTCTCATACGAGCTAACTGCGATGCGAAGCACCAACTGAGCCAATTTCCTGTTCCTGTTCCTGGGTGCAGGTTCCTTCTTATCCCCATTCAATTTTACAAGATCGCCTGCATTGTAGGCACGTCAGGAATAGCAACTCGCCTGTCGATATTGGAAATTCCGATGAGCATCCGACTGTGATTCCTCTGTCGCCTATTGAATATGAATTCGTGACCTTCGTGAACATTTTCCATTCTAGACAGAGCGGGCTTAAAATAGAGTAAAAGGCTTGACATTTTCACTGGATGCTGTCGTGCTCACAGGCGGTAACTCGTGCGGCGGCATCGGGCCTTTCATGTCATCATTCAAATGGCGCCAGCATTTTATTTTTCGAGCAAACACGATCCATCTGCTTCCTGTTATTTGCCGAGCACAAAAACCCAGGTACCGAACAAACACTATTTGTTTACTTGACAATGGCAGCCGAAACGGCGATACTTTTCGGAGTATAACGGTGCATGCAACCCCTTTCGGGTTGAGATACGACCATTTCAAGTTGGCCTCCCTTGCAGCACCCGCCGAGGCCTACCGCTGTATTATCTCTGCTATTGAGGTGGCTCTGAATGGATATTCAAAGGTCTTTGCACAATGGATGCGTTGAGCTCGAAAGCGGGTTAATAGCCGCACTCCGAGGCTTTGTCCTACCTACTTCCCTCACTAGTCTGAGGTATTGTTGTTTACTGCATTTAGCACATACTGTATGCAATGTTCACTTTTGTTTTAAATCTATTTAATTTTATCAACTGAACGCAAGCTATTCCAATAAATACAATGTTAATTACCATTTCCGTTCATTAACTGGTTGACTAGATAAAATAATCTTATAATTCGAAACAGTAATCCTCGTTAGTTAGTCGTGTCTAAAAGTAATTGTTATTATCTACAATAAAAGTGGAACTCATTTACAAGCGTAGGTAGGAAGTAATGTAGGCGAAACGAACGAACCAATGAACTCCTTTCTTTTTGGTTCTCTCTCCATATCCGTCGAAATGGGCCTTCTTTCAAGTCATTGTTATTTTTCCAAAGAGAGGCCGCCATGAAATGAAAATATTATTTAATAATGTTTTCATTTGATGGCACGCTCCAAAAATACTTTCAAATTTATTGCATTTTTCGAATCGTGTATCAATATTTTCGATGAAATAGCGAATGTTATCTCTGACCTTCCCTTGACTACTCGTAGTTGACGTAATGTGATGAGGCCATACTTCCAAGATTAGAATGACCCTTGTTAATGTACCCTTATTGACATGAATAAACGTACTTCGATGTGAAGTTTGATATTAGGGCACTCGTTAGCGTTAGTGATGTCTTTGGCTGTATAGTTAAGAAGCCCCTTGGCTATGAAGTATCCCGAAATTACATTTCAAATAACGGTAACTCTTTATTAATATGTGATAACGGTTTAGTTTATTCAACGGTAGTATGATCACTTTTCCAAAAAAACACTCCACCTATTTTAGACAGGTAGAGCTTAATGGGAAAGCAAATTATCAAATTACTACGTAGAGGGCGCTACAAGTTTGTAGATAATAAAAACGAGTTAAGAGCAAGTACCAAAGAGTTTTGTTCATGTGAGGTTACTTACAAATTAATCACAGAGTAAAAGTAAGAAAAGCAACTTTATGCAAAGAGTTTCAGTTGTTCAGAGAAATGAATCATCAATTTCCAGTTATCCATAGAACCTCGGATTGTTGATGTTGAAAATGTTTATTAAGTTATAAATGTAACATGAATGAAACTCTTTGCGTTACAAACATACAGTGCCCTCTACCAAAATGTTTTGCGTAATATTTCCCTTTGGAAGTAGATTGATGAAAACGAACGAACGACAGTTTCACTTCAGAACCTAGGCAGATAAAAGCCACTTAAATGCCATTTAAGAGACGAGAATTGTTTCTGCTCAAAATTTCCGTTATTTTAAAGCATAATACCATTAGAAGACGTACATGGACTGGACATGGAATCCAACTTGCACCTGTCCGCTGTGTCGGCCTGTCAAAACCACTCTACGGGAATATTTCCGTGAACCGCCCCGACAATACACCCGCCCACGAATAAAGGTCGGACGTCACATGACGGCTAGAAAAAGGTTGGACACTTGATAGCGTGTCAAAGGCAAGATCATGAAGATACTATCCTCCCGTAAGGGCTCATTGAATGCCTTTTTATTGAAAACAAAGATCAGTATCGTTGACTGTGTAGAAAATGTTTCGTAAAATAACCATTATTAATGTAGACTTTGAAAATAACACAGATAAAGTAAAAGAAAACCTATAGCTTTGAAATTAGTAAAATACTTTAAAGACATTGTAGAGTTTTTCTATCATCTCTTGCCCGTTATTGTAACACGAGGATAGTGAAATTGCTCGTAGGCCTCTAGCTATTTTTCTAGAGCAACATTTAATTACTGACGCCTCTTGTGTAGCAATTGAAATCACAAAGCTCACAATGAAGACAAAGGAATCCACTTCTCCTTTGTGCGAAAAGAGAATTTAAATATCCCAACAAACACTCATTTGTTTTATTTATATCCCTTGCTTTTTTCTCGAGTAAGTTTAGCTTTTAGCTGTATTTAGTAGTACTGTAAAGCACAACCATAATGAAATTTAATAAAAATCGGCAAAATTTTAACGATTGCAATACAGACCGTATAAAGGGAGTGCTTTGGATTTAAGCGGTAAAATGCATTAGTATAAGTGACAGGTGTGGATGTTGCGTGTGAGTGAGAGAACCGCGGCGTGCGCGAAAAGGAAGGGTACCCTTCACCAGTTTCTCCATGGACTGGAAGCTCTTCCAGCCGTAGGAGCCTCTTCTCTCAATTTCCATGTCTTGCCTGTTTTCGAAGGACACTAACTGGGATAAAACTGTGTTTCTTGGCATCACCCTCGATTCAAAGCTTCAATGGGGACCTCATCTGGATGCACTAGCGGTAGATTGAGTTCTACAGCATATGCCATAAAAAGAATCCGACGTATTTCGGATGTAGACACCGCGAGATTAGTTTACTTCGGCTACTTCCACAGCTTAATGTCTTATGGCATACAGCTGTGGGGTAATGCCTTGGATATAAAGCGCAATTTTATTCTGCAGAAATGGGCTATAAGAGCGACTACATTCTAACTAATAGAAAACAACTCAAGACATGCAAATACTACAAAGTCATACCAGGGGAACGTCTTACCTCACAGCAAGGAATACTAGTATCAGAGTTCAAAATACCAAAAACATACAAAGTCAAGAAGGACAAAATCATAAGAACACGTCGGCATAAATTGTAGGGGGAGGAAGGTCTCAGACTATATGAAGACATCCCACAACTCCTTCAAAGGAAGCAGGATGATACAGCCGATGCAATGTGGAGAGGCAAGATACTGCAATGAACGCAAACACCAAAGTAGTTAGGGATACTGCCCCAAACAAATTTATCAAAACCGGTCAAGTGCGAGTCTAAATCGCGCACGAAGGGTTCCGTACCACCGTTCAATGGAAGCGATGGTGTGGAGTGAATAGTTTGGATTTTACACAGCAAAATATTGTTTACAAAGTTATTGGTGCGGTTACTTTCACACTCCACGTACGTAACCAGGTGCATCCATAAGTTTGTATGTGGTATTGAAAGAATTGTTGTATGGGAGCCCCCTTAAATATTTCTTTTATCCTGTTTTTTAGTATTTGTTGTTATAGCGGCAACATAAATACATAATCTGTGACAATTTTAACTCTCTAGCTAGTTAGGTTCTTGAGATACAGCCTGGTGACAGACGGACGGACGGACGGACGGACGGACGGACAGCGGAGTCTTAGTAATAGGGTCCCGTTTGGAACCCTTCGGGTACGGAACCCTAAAAATGAACAAGGAAAACTAATAACATCAAACGAAGACATCAGAGACCGCTGGAAAGAATAATGAGGTATTCCCTAGTGAGGCACTACAAGATATCCCTGCTACAGAAGGCCCTACCCCATGTATAATGCCTGAAGAGATAACTCTGGCAATCAAACGAATGGCAAATAACACAGCCTCTGGCCCTGACGATATCCCTGCTGAATTCTGAAAGCGAATAGAAGATACCGGCGTACTGTTCCTGACGAAACTTTTAACAAATTCCTGGCTGCTGGAATTCCCGACAAATGGGGAAAGAACTTTCTCATCCCTTTCTATAAAAATAAAGGTGATATAAGACTCTGTGGCAACTAAAGAGTTATAAAGCTAATTCAAAATATGGAAAAAAGTCATCCACAAAAGGCTACTTGAAATAACTAGCTTACTGTAATCCAATGCGGATTCGTCGCCGGTAGATCCACAACTGATGCCGTACATTCGGTCAGAACATTGATGGAAAAGTACACAGACAACAAAACAGACTTGCACATGATATTCATCGACCTAGAAAAAGTTTTTGACTGGGTACCGAGAGAATGAATATATCTCTGAGATTATCCAACAGAATAAAAAATATTTTGTTTGATTTATAGATACCTCGACAATAAGTTTCTTGCTATTGCTAATGCTTGGGGTTTTGACCGATTCATCTTCACTCCAACCTCAAGGCTCGCTGTGCTGACTACTTGCAGCATTTGCCCACGTTCGGGTGCCGTTGGGGCGAACAGTTCACTGTAATTTCAGCTGGCGATGTGTTACAAGCACGACATTACATTTGTAACGGTGCAGCGGCTCAGCTAATTATGATATCAGAGGCACGGCCAGCGGTGTGCTGTAACTAATTACTCTTATTTGTCATAATGACCGCTCACGATATTGGAACAATTCAACATAATTATACAAAATAATAAATATAATGTAGCCCACCAATGTCCCATTGTTAGTAACAATTCATTACACGAAATCGAGTATGATCGAGCCATACTCCAATAATATTCACAAGATTTCAATAAGCGAATGATGACTTTAAATATTAGGTCTTGTTAGGTTGTATATCACGCCATATCGACTTATTATGCCTTGAGAATCGCAATAATTATCTCTTATTGATCGATGACGGATGTGCTGACTGTTATTAGACCGAGCCAATCATTCATGTCTCATGCTAGACAGTGGATATTCGCACTGTCATCATCATGATTCACAGTCACAATGAAACCAGTTTCTTTGGAAACAAACATGCAACATTTTAAAAGAGTAAGTCAAAGCCCATTCAAGATTCAAATAGTCTACAATATTTCTGGATGAGTCCGATTCGGATAACAAAACTTCAGGGTTCCGTCCGTGGCATTGCATACTTAAATGTCTACCGAAACGTTCCTAAATACAGGCAAATCATCATTCTACATATTTATTCTACATTAGTTTATACCGAGCGAGCGAAGCGTTCAGTTTCGAGATTGGCCAAAAATTCATTTGTCTTTCTGTCTGTCTGTCTGTTCTTGCAGGTCGCATTTCTCAAACGATTCTCGTGTAAATTTCTGAGCAGGTTCGATAATTATATAGATGTTTTTTGTCGAGTCAGTTTTAGTGTTTTTTTATGGCGAACTTATGGCGTAAAATAATGTGACTGGTGCGGCTACTCTCATACTCCATGTACGTAACGAGATGCATTCATAAGTGTGTATGTGGTATTGAAAGAAAATGCAGTCGGTTTATTTTATTTATAATAATTCCAGTTGTTCATCCGATAAACTTTAAGGCGGTCGGGGGTGTGATGGGGGGAGTGGAGGGGGGAAAGCGGGGGAAGTTAGCTGCCTTCACGAGACGAACCCGTAGACTCCAGATTTAACCTCCAAGACCAAGGAAACGCGAGTAATCGCCAAAACTTATAATATTGAAAAATACAAGCATCTGAAATTCAATTTAAATTGGACTTTCTTCGTTAAAATTGTTGCGCAAAATAAACTTGTATCGCATTATAATATAGCGTTTTAAGTATGTATGTATGTCGAAGGGCTCGCGAGGTCTACTGTTCTAACAGAACCACTAGTTTTAGTACCACTCACTACCACTTTCGTCAACACCCACATAAACAACTTTTTCCGGATTTGGGTTTTAGACTTTTAGCTGTTTAAACGGTGACTTCGAGAACCACTCAAGGCCCAGTCATAGAGTCCTCAAACACGTTATAAGGGACCCTAAGGACTCATACACAGACGGGTGGATGACGAGAGGTCTTGAACACGGCCAGACAAAAGCATCCATCAACGTTCTGAATATAACTGGGTACAGCCAGTCCCATTCGCAAAGACGCCACCCACACACTGAAGATTTAAGAATTGAGTACGTCGAAATTGGGGAGAGGCGGGCCTTTATCAGAGATTGTCTATGTAGTCGTATCTGCCTACGCAATCGCTCGCTCTACCTAGTAGGACATCCTTCGGCAAAACGCATGCAATGCAGACTTATTATGGCAGTCTTATTGTACGAACGATGTGTGATATTTAATGTAGGAAGGTATATTACAATTCGTGTATATTACAATACTTATATATTCTGTTATAGTGCCACTGTAGAATCATATGGAAGGATCTCGGCTCTTAAAGGAGTATTGTTTATGACTAACGATTCCCTCAGAGGTGGCAATATAATTTGTGAACTGTATCTCTGATCATGACCTTTATTGCAAGAAATACTGACCACGTTCTAAGGGTGATGGAAAACATGGTGAGGAAATCTTCACTACTCCATAGCTGCGGCGATGGACTAGCCCCCTGTCACGCAAAATGGTGTATTAAATAACTGGCTAAACGTGGGCACAATTGTGCCTGTGCCACCCCGCATGGGAAAGGCGTGACGCTATGTTACTGACCAGAGTGTTTTAGTATTCGATTGCTAAAGAATCTCCACCGAAGCCAATAACTGCCCAAACCCTGGTGAAAAGGAAATCGATCACTATAATACCATATTGAATACCCGCCCTTCACAATATCAAGCATACATAGGGTTCAGATATTAGTCGCTCGGAAGAAAATAACGAAGATCCGATACAAGAGAATATACGTAATTTTATTGCAGGCAGTAGTTGGAAAGGATTTCTATGTAGGAATCGAATAAGAGGGTACAATAGAAGCCTTATTTTTGTCGATTCCGGAAAGACTATTCCATACTTCAGTTGCCAATAAAGTTGGGACTTGCGAAATATGACACAATGTGTGACTTGTAAAATTTTTTTAAATGTTCGATTCCAACTTTGACAGTTGCCACTGTTTTACTGGTGGAGGACAACTAAAAAGGCTTGAATTTTCGCTACCACCGTTCCCAAGGAGTATAAAGAAATTAAAAGCAATTCGTTAACACGAGAGTAAGCGTGCTAAGCAACCATAGACAAATATTCAGACAATTAACTAATATGTCTGAGTCTAGAATATAAAACTAGACGACAAAGCAATGATAAGACACCCGCAGAGTCAATACAACGTTGTCTGAACATAGGCGTACGTAGTACTGACTTATATGCATACATTTTTTCATCAATCAATAGATCTGGAGTTGAAAGCAACCAAATAACCAATCAAATAATAGTTTTGGCCAACATGCGCCAAAGCCCGAAGATTAGCCAGCAATTCGTTTCGAGGCTAAACACTACCTAGCAAAGACATCAACAATACTAATTCTGTAGGATTAGCCAATTGTTTACGCATATTCACTCGTACACATGTGTTATAATGGAGAGTGTCGCAGTCGCGCAGTCGCGAGCCATTGTCCATACCTTTGGTGTGGAGATTTTTTGTTTCCCTTTTTTGTTCAAGGCAAAGACCGTAAACAATGGGAAGGTCCTCGTCCTCATTCGGATGTAAAGGCTCGTTTCCATTGATCCAGTGGCTGCTTCTTCATTAATATGTCACTGGTTTACAATTGGAATTAGAATGCGTAATATCATCAAACACAAGATACTTGATCACTCTAAATCTACCTTTATGAAATGTATGCAATTAATAGTAGAATGATGCGAAACGTAAAATTATTCGTGAAGAATTTCCACCTAATTTGAGGATGAATGCTAGACCCTTATTTACAGAAGGTTTTAGCTTTAACATTAGCATTAATTTACACCTTGTTTAAGTGTAATAAAATGGTAGACAAAGAACATAAACATTTTTATTCAGGCACATACATACAGGCCCCACAATAGAATACCCTGTGTCGTGGTAACCAGAACAGCGACGTCTCACACATAAACATTCAAGGCCTGGGGATTTTTTTCTTCCTTCCCAAGAACCCGGGACCCCTCGCTTGGGAGGCAGAGCCTCGCCTCGAACCGCAACACCACAGAGGTCGTCAAAGAACAAAGCAATAAAGTTGCTTCAAGATATTCAATAACATTTTCATTACTCTTTATAATACCATATTTGGTAGACTAGGTAACTTCAGGTATCTACGGAATATCCGTGATGAGTCAGTCCAGAGTAACCTAAATAGATATTAATATTTTTAATAATTCACCAAGTTAAAAACTTAAAAAAACCGACTTCAAGTTCAAGCCGTATTTATTCCGCCCCTGTCGGGATGCGAATGAAGTATGTGTACGTAAGTTCTAAGCCCTGCCGGTCTGGTTTACAATTTGTCGATAGTTTAATTACTACAAACAATTTTACAATCTTACGGTGACATATATATTTTTTGTATTTGTTGATTTTTTCAAAAAGCGCTCAATCAATTGTGATAAAATTTCTACGGGACCACCTCTAACAATAAAAAAAATAATAATAATCGGTTCATAATTGACGGAGTAAAAAAAACAGACGAATTGAGAAGCTCCTACTTTTTGACGTCGTCGATTGAAAAACGGCCAAGAGCGACCTACACTAATGCAGTAGGGGTTTCGAATGGGGTCTGCAGGAGGGGCCTGGAAAGCTTTTTATAACTCATACAAATATACGGAAAAATTTAAATTCGATTACCAACGGAAAACATTAATTAGTTCTAACGGTGATGGACAATATCACGAGGAAACCTCGGTATGCCCACAACTGCGGCGACGTCCCCTACTTATTCTAAATCTGGCAAAACGTGGACTCAATTGTGCCTATGCCATCCCATGTGGAAAATTATGTGTGGCTATGTTATTTTTGTCGATTAGAAACTTGTGCGCATGTAAACCTTCAATACTGAGAGTCTGTGACATAGAAACAGACAGACGGACAGACAAGCGGACAGATGGACGGACAGACAGACAGACTGATTAATTGACTATAGGGTTCCGGCAGAAAACGGAACCCCCGAAATCATTTAAGCCGAAGCTTTTGCTTTTAGCAGCTTTTAAGTTGATTAGTATTACGAGTGTTGGGCTTTGATATTGAAACGAGGGGTAATTTAATAATGGGTAAATTTTGATAAAGTAGCGAATACTCCACGTTCCATTATTGCTGTTAAGCCGCACGTGTACTTTGCATTATAAGAATGAAAATAGACCAAAAAAGTAGATGTGAGAAAAGGAGTGAAACATGGTGAAACTTTGGAAAGACATTATAGACAACATTCCGCCACCTGTTGTCTTGATAAAGTTCTCTATTACAGAAGCTGTATCAACCTTTCCCCTTGAAACATATAGGCAAGAACATAAACAACCAAAAATATATATATATATCTTTTCCAGGCCATCAAACTTTATTTTACAAACCAAGCCCTCCCGTGATGTCAATTATAACCACGTTAACGTGCTCTCGGCTCAGTAAACAGATCCGATTATACCAGATTCCACCGAAATCAACACTTGAAACTCGGTTGGTTTAACAGAGCATCCCCTAAACGTCCCGGGGCTGAATTCGGGGGCAGGTGGTCCCTGGATGTGGGCGTGGGGGGACGGGGACGAGACGGGTCACCGAACCCGCGTCCTCGAGATCGAGGCATTTATCAACGTACGCGTCTAGACAGAATGAGGCTTCTTACGCTAATATACGGGTCGATTGAAAAGAGTTTCTTTGTCTTCGGAGTGGAGTGATACCGATAATACGTTTTTATCGACGTAATCGTACCATTGTATTAGTGTGTTTGCTAATAATCAGCTCAACATTCTCCCATGTTGTTTTCGTTTCGTCTCTCGATGCTTTGGCAAATGCTTAAACTTTTTACCCCACTGTCTCAATAGGTTATACTATGGAGTGCATGTTTGTTGAGTGTTTGTTCTTCACGCGAGGATTTAAAATCAACATTTGAAATCGAAATGGTATTTTTGAAAAAGAAAGTAAAGTGAAACACACACAAAACATATAACCTAGTCTACAGCAGATGATCTTACAACAGGACTGTGATTAGTAGTAGGTATTCGGATCATGTAGCCTATTATAACAATGAACCGTTAGACAGATAAGTATGCAAGTGACCCCCATTTTGTCTACTGTGTCGTATTATGAACAATAGGTAGAATATATACAAACAATACATACCTACTCAAGAAAGTAGTTCCATTCTTATTGTTCAAAGTATTTTAGTAGATTGATGTCGTGGCCATTTTCAAGACTCTGCTACACGGCAGAAGAGGTGGTTGCCTGCAAGCTGACAACAAGCAGCATCTGCAGTGTAGACTCTTTTTGTCTGATGGCCCGCGATTTTCAACCTTATGGCTTGGTAAATGAGTTCAAAACTGGTCAGGGGTCTGCTTGTGCGGGCGACGAGGAGGCGAACGTTCGAACTTGCTGTGAGGGGTCATTCAAGTATTACGTAAGTATAAGTTTAGTAGTTTTTGTTTCATCTGGATATATATACCATGATGTGTGTGATATATATATGGATTTATATACCACACACATCATGCGCGAAAGACAAATTTAATATCGTATTTTTTATTCTGAACATATAAACGATATTTTTATTCATTTTGCTTTATTTAAAAAAAATGGTAAAATATTGCTGACTTTATCACCATCCAGAACCCTTGTCCTGATCCTCCCCCAACCACACTTTGGTGCTTGCGTAATACTTTTATGACCCCTGAGCTTGCAGTGAGCTTGTTGCCAGCCGCCGTGTAAACGCTTGTCGCCGACCACTAACTCCGACCGCCGAAATGGCTCGCTATTCTCAACCGTATGCCACAGTCGAGTGGTAGCATACTATGTTTTACCGTAATTTCGGGGGCAGTTGACAACACTGGTTGGCTATGAGCTTGTTGTTGTGTGCCGTGTAACCGCTTGTCGGCGACTTTCTGGCAAATTGCTGCCAGCCGTGTGGCAGGTCCTTAAATTTGGCGTTACTAGAGTTTTCTTTCTGTGGGTTTACTGTTTTTTATATTGGAAAAGTATTCTAGCAAATAAATAGTATTAAAGGAATAAAAAGCCACAATATTCTGTTAGCAGAAGTGTTACCATAATGTAGGAGAGAGGAAGCTCCTTTCGCCAAGTGAAAACATAAAGCGATCGATCAGCAAAACATGCCAGTTCCTCCGGAAAGCAGACGGCGCGGACGGCAAAGAAAATAAACAAGCGTCGGTTTGCGAACCGCTTAGAAGCGGTGGAGAACATATTGCAGCATAAAAGATGAGTGGATGTACATTCCCGAACTCAAAGCAGCACTTTCGCAGGCGTTGAGGGGATGCGTTGGTTGGAGCATGGCCAAGTGTGAACCACAGCAAGTGAACTATGGGCTGGTGTTACAGTGACTTTCCCGGTGGCGTCAAAATTTCATACAAGACGTTGATGGCCTAGGGACCATACTCATACCACTCTATTGTAGATTCACCGAAGTTAGTGCCCGACCCTAACCTAGGCTCATATTACGAACAGTGCCCCTATAAATTGATTTACGGAGTTCATGTTCAGATGTCGGCAACCTGCGATTAGGTTGCAGGCGGCAAACACATCAGAGCGGGGTGTTGTGATTCAACCGACTCGCTTTGTTCGAAGAATACTTCACGCGTAACGGTAAGCACCATTTAAACTACCGTAAATCCAATGGAAACTACCTCTCTTGTGTTAATTGAAATGACGGACATCGACATCTTTTTTCACATTCAATTAAGTTCGGCAGCAACATAGCCATACGTGGAGGCAACAAATGTACATTATTTGACAATTATGGATACAGAAAGGCGGCCGACTCTATCTGGAATGAGAATTTAGATAACAACAAAAAAATCCTATGGCCGTACTTTTGTAAGGATAGTATTTAATCGCACATCAAAAATCGGGGGGCACGGCAGTGCTCCCGCCAAGTCGAGCGCGAAGCAAACACTGCCGTACCATCCTTTACTGGAAGAATTTCGCCGCAATTTTCAGGCCCCTATTTGAGAACCTCTGGATAAGACCAGAACGCAGAAATTTTCGTCATCCAGTAATCTATAATCACATACTTAAAATCCAAAATTTCAAGTCTTTAGGTCATTTAGTTCCGAAGTTAAGCGAAATCAAAGTTTCGCATTTATGACACTCACTCACTCACTCATGATCATCAGAATAGAACTAGTACTTCCCATAAACTCAGAGAGCTGAAATTTCGTACAGAGTTAGGGTTTAAGGGCCACATAAAGGGAAAACTATAAAAACTAGGATAATCGAAGATCTGGAGTACCTGGTGACCCTGATTAGAAAACACAAGAGCTTGGTTTTCTCTTGGTATAGATTCGGTGTATACCGTTTTCATATCTCCCGGATATCTCCCGAAAATCTAATAAAATAAATCAATATGCCCAAGTTTCTACAAAAAGAAGTGAAATCCCACCAAAAACATTCTGTAAAAAACTAGCCAAGTCTCGATGGAGCTGCTTGTTTATCTCTAAAAAGTAATAAAATCTAGACAAAGTCGTGCCAAGTCTAAGGTTCCTGCGTTTTCTTTATTATTATAGTTAATGTTGTGTGACTTGGCCGTTGAACATTCTTGCATGTTCAACCTAACACGAAGGATTAGGGAGGCTTCGCTGCGCTCACCCCCTTTACCCTTCATCTAAGCTACCGCAGCATTTTGCCATGATATTTGCTGTGCAAATCAGTATTTTTGATCTGCAGTTTAATATTTCCCTTTTGTAACAGTGACAAAAACTTCAACATGTTTACTTACAGTACCATTAAATTTAACGTTCCACACTTCTAGGCTTTTTGTTTTTTTAAATTAATCAATTAACTGTTTTCAGATTTATCTCGTAATATACTCTTCATGATACACCTCTGTGCCAAATTTCAAGTTTCCAGGACATCTTGGACACTTTCAACCACTAAAGCCGAGAAGTGCCGAGCGGCAAAGTCAGAGTAATCGTACTGCAACTCACTTGATGCCACTAAAAGAAAGGGAAATGGCCGAGTTAGTTTAGCGAAAAATAAATGGCACTTGAAAGAGACCAGCTAATAATATAATTTCTAAATCTGTCTAGACAACTCTTGTATTTTAGTGGACGTTGAAAGCCTGCCAAATCTGAAATGACATCCGCAGGATTATTTTTACCCTCGGCGAGATATTTTTGTCGAAAAATAAATTCCTATTTATTGCTGACGCTTACTTATCAAGAGACACGAAGAAGTATTCGATATCTGCAAATACCTCAACTAAGCACACCTAAACTAGGCTCAAAGTAATAGCATGGGTAATAGGTAGTATTTGTCATTAGTCTGTCTTTGCTTCATAGTGCTTGGCACCAGCTTGAAAAGATCGATTAAATTGAATGAATAGGTATACGGACTTCAAACATCTATGAATTATCGCAGTCATCATTGCATTCAAATATTTTTGATCGATCAATCGATCGATTTTTTGGGTGACATCCCTAAGGTTTTAAAAAGAAAAAAGGTTCACCGACGCACACCCTTGTAACCTTGTCTTGCAGCGACGTTCAATTTTGTAGAACAAAAAATGATTATAATTAATTGCCTTCTTTTGTCATTATTGTAAATAAGCAATTGTGCAATTCTAACTTTGAAAAAATAAATAATATCGTGTACCCTCCGTTACAAGGTTAAAATAATAATAATAATACCTTGGACACCATTTGATATAGCCCCAAACTAGGATTCCCTGTATCTTGGGAATTAGACAACGATACACATACTTATAAAGATAAATATATATATAGATAGATAAACAACCATGACTAGGGTACAAACTTCCGTTCTCATCAAACAAATATTTGCCCCCACCGGGACTCGAACCCGGGAGCCTTGGCTTCGTAGGCAGGGTCACTGTAGACTCGGCCATTCGGGTCGTCCTTAAATGACCCTACTTTAGATCGCTTCACGAAAATGCATGCGTGCGTATACAGCGACTTGGCTCTCCCGAGAGTGTAGTGCTATCTACCCCGGCTAGTCTGTTGTTGTACCGAATCCGTCAACGCGACACGCCACAAATAGATCACCACGCGTAATGTCGTTGACACCACGAGTCAAAGGCCAAGTGACATTTAGCTCTGCAGGCAGGGAAACGCGGTCTGCGGTCGTGAACTGCATAATGGCGCGACCAGGCAACGCGTAGCGTATTTTATTACGCACTAGTTGCCTAGTGCCTGGTATTAATCTAGCTCAACACAGACCTTGCTGTTATTAGCTTTGTAATTATTTATTCCTGCGTATTAACCATAATAACTAATATTGTAATATTTTTATTAGTTAAGCACAACCAATTTTTAAAAGCGATCTAAAAATCAATCTGTGGGAGTTTCTAAGCCCTTTTCTCCCACAGTGGTCTAATGTAGAGAAGAGGAAAAAAAATACGTTTGCTAAGAATATGTTAATATCTACAGTAATAAAGAACTTTGTCTTTGACTTTATATCATTATGCTACTGAGTGAGTCTATCTAAGCATGCATAGTGAGTACCACAACAAATTCTACTAAAGGAAAGGAGTATACTGAAGGATTTGCTTAGATTATACTTAGAAGAAAAAGCATACCAAAATACCTAGCACCAAACCAATTCACAAGGCCTTGTGCCGACGACGCTCTCAGCTCGGCCGAGCTCAGCCCACTCAATGCTGAGAATCGTGACTACCAGAGACGACTTAATTATGGTAGGAGTAAGCAAGCCATGCTGCACGGGTACGCTACAAGACTTCGAAATTCATTTTATCGATTTCCATTTAATCGAACACGATTGATTGATTGCTCAGTTGGACGTTGCTTCTTTCTACGAAGCCTTAATGAACTATGTAAAATTTCATCGAAAACCACTTGCCGAAGCTCATTTGAACGATATTACATACAACCGACAAACTTAAAATCGATGTCTTTGGAAGCACAACATCATCACTGGCAATAGCAAGTGGTTTTCGATGAAACATCGGTTAATTAAGGCTTCGTCGAAATAAGCCATTGTCCAAATGAGCGATCGATAAATGATGTTAGCTAAAATGAAAATCGCTAAAACGACTTTCGAAGTCACGTAGGGAACCCACGCTGCCCTACCCCCGTGTCATCGAGTCTAATTCAACTGTGTCACGGAATTTGACGCACACAAAGAGACTAATGTGGTGATCACAGATCAACAAAAGTACATAGTCTTTTTCCCACATTTTGTAAACATCCGAACTTTGCACCTATCTTATTCACATAATTAACAACGGATGTACTCGTTTCTCCGATGATTAGAGAATACCTACTAAGACTATTTACATTCGAACCATATTGTATTTATTTTGACAACAATCTGCAATCGGCTTCCGTCTGCGGCAAAGAAGTTCTAATGAAAAATCAGCTAAGTGTTAAAATATCGATCTAATTCATTTGTAAGTGCGCTCCGTCGGCCTGGTGACGGCCTTGGCCGGGCCGTCTCGCCCCCCCTCCCCATTCCCCCGCCTCTGACGTCACGTCGCGACCCCCCCACAAAACTGGATCGGGTCATATGTGACGTCATCATGGGCAGTAGTGGAAGAGCCTCTAATTGGCGAGGAATGCCTCTAACGAGGGTGGTGGATTAGAACGATCCGGTTGATGCACCTGCAGTTGTTAGCTGACAAGTTTTTTTTATTATAATTGGGACAATGTCGTCTATATTATGAGATGCATAATTCTAAATTTAGATGATATTTATCTTCCTCCTCAGGTTTAATTGGATCACATACTCCTCAAACCAGCGCAGTTATAATAGTTATAAATGATAACAGACTTAGACTTGGGTTGGTTAACAACTGTTTTTTAACAAAAAAAATATATATATTATTTTACAGATTGCGATCAAGGATTTCAGTTGCCGCAATGATGTCCTCTTCGTCGTGTCCGACGACAGCGAACTCTGCTATCTTCTTGATGGTCTAATGTGGCTGGCGAATCCGATTTTGCAATTAAATATCCTGTTGCATCGAGCACAGCATAGTTGCCCCGAATCTTTGGAGGTTTAAAATGTAGGAGGGCTCTGTGCGAGTTTGCGTTTCGCTTCTAGGTCTGCCAGTCGCGTTTTCTCGTATTTGTCAGGACCTTTATTTACAGCAGCATGCTATTCTGGTCTCGCTTGAGCAAGATGCTCCCAATTCTCAGGTGGAATGCTGCTTGCGGTTAGGTGACTTTTGAGCACGTCCTTTTAGCTCAATTACTGTCCGCCTGGGTTCCGCTTCCCGCTGGTCAATTCTGAATAAAACACGGCTTTTGGCAGTATACAGGCATTTATACGCGCTACATGGCCACTCCATCACAGCTGGCGTTTTATTAGTAGTGCCTCCATACCAGTCATATTAGTTCATCATAGCAGTCCGGTGTTGGTCACACGATCTTGCAACTTGATGCGTAAGATAGAACGCGGAGATCTCATGTGGAACGACTGCAGTTTTCTGATATCTGTTAGTAGAGGCACCAAGCTTCTGCAGCGTATAGAATTATAGGCAGAACCAATGCTTCTATGCTTTATAATCAAGTCAACCTAACCTAAGGATTAGCAAAGTACGGGTCTACCACATTAGTTCTGTTGTGATACTACCGGGGTTCTGAAAATAATTCCGGATTTACATTCCCTAAGCCCTAAAGGGAGGGATAACGACGAGGAATTCCCCGGCAAAGGCACGGGAAACCCAGGCGGATAACGCAGCGGCAAAAGAAACACTAATATGAATCACATTTCATAAAATCAATCGGCGAAACATCTGATGGACATTGGACACGAAACAGATTTACCACAATCATAAATCGCTTTCAGACATTCAGACGGACAGCGAAATTGAATAAACTAATCAAATGTAGTTGTAGCTGGATAAGTGCACTACAATAAGCTGTATCAAAGTGAGATAGAAATGGTAGGGATATATGGCGAGTCTTAAGAATAAACAACGCATTGTTCGCCGAATACGAATACATACTGTTAATCGATGTAAGCGGAAGAGAGATCCATTTAATCGAAAACTAAAAATCGACTGAATAACTTAAGAAATTAAGAAAATATTATAACAGTGAAGGAACGCTAACAATTATGTCAACTGACGGAATATAACATTTCGACAAAGCGACTAAGGGATTTTCGGATAAATTACTTGTAGAATATGTAGAACAATAAAGAACTGACATTTCAATGGTTTTATGCATTATTTACTTTCATTAGAAATGTATATTTATTTATTATATTAATGTATATTTTTGGTTGTTATAGTAAATGGTAATCTGAGAATAATCTTAGACACAATACGTTGTAATAGCATTCCCATTTTGGCAATTTCGGGGAAGCGAGGCAAGCGCGGAAGACTAATAACTACGGAGGTAGGTAGAATCACAGGCAATAAGAAACTTTCACAATGCGCACAGACTCAGTACGAATAAGCTCGATGAACTCCGTCCTAGGACGCAAAACTTGGCAGAGCGTCACGGAATCTGAATGAAAATACGCCAGAGAATAATATTTAGTCGCTGATCTGAGATTGAGCTGGAACCCTGTCCAGACATTTACTTCAAAAGTAATCACTTATAGATCAATCGGAAATCAGGTACACAAAAGGTAGCTGTGTTCTTGACGACTTCTGTTGAGCAAATAATTCCAAACTGTTCAATAAAATACAAACTCGTGGTATGTCGATTCAATAAAACGGAACATCACAAAAACATCGATGTGCCAAGGACCGGAGAAGGTTCGACTCTTTTCAGGTCAAGAGGTCATCGGGTCAGTATCACTGAATGCGGTGGTTATGAGGGCAGGCAACGTTACCAGTCATCACGGGATAGCCTCCGGTCAGTAGTCGCAGGCAATAAAGATCCTCATTTACATCAAGCTTCGGTGTGTAATTTGTGAAACACACAGAAAGCGAATTATTTTATAACAGATTTATGCGGGAATTATGACACGAGTAATATTTGACCGGGTAGTATTTAAACGAATGACCGAAAATCCAGTTTTGGCCTGTCAAAAACACTGATTTTGCCCGACAAAATTACTGCGCGACAAACTGAGCGCGACTAGAAAAACTGGTTTTGTCTGACCAAATTACTGAATTGCGCGACTAGAAAACCTTAATTTGAGTACATTAAAATACAAAACGAGCTTCGGATTTTCTTGTACTTACACGTACTATCTAACTCGAAGGATACAGGGATTAGCTTCACTCACCGTCATTATCCTCCACCTAGCCAGACCCACAACTTCGCCCAGCCAGTCTTATGTAGCCAATAAGCGTTGGCTAAACCATTCAGCGCGCAATTCAGTATCTTTTTCACACAATTCGGTATTTTTGTCGATCATATTTGTTCATGGTCATTCGCTCAATTAGTTCTTGATTCTTCTTGTAGGATTATTAGAAACCCAAGGAAGTCGACCAAAGATGCAGACGACGTGCAGTTGCGGTCCGCTTCCAACTGTTACGTCTGTAGCAATCGGCTGTAAAGTTTCGTAAATCCGAGAAATTTGTAAATTAGGTACTAAAACGGTCAATGGGATTTTACTGTGACGTTGATAAATCGAATAACCTATATTCCCAGAAGCTACGACGTACTATCGAAATCGAGGTAACAACTGAAACGCAGTCACAGTATTGCGTTCAATTTACTTTTTGTTATCGCAGTAACAAGTCGTTGGGTGTTTTTGCACTTTGTGTAACAGCAGGCTGAGAACTGCGTCACAGCGAAGATTACAGGCGTAGGAAGAGACGTATCACTGACGTTTATTTTCTCGATATTGAAAACGGGGATATACTTATGTTCTACTTTCCCATACTTATTACTATGTATATCTAGATAGAAGCTTTTTAAATCCAATCCATAGAAGGGGAAGACGATGTTTATTTGATTTCTAGAAGTCGCCCAAGCGGCTAATCAGATATCGTTTGTCACTAGCATTGTCACAATCCACACAATACAAAATCGATTCGTTTCTGTGCATTATTCCTCGGTTAGTGATGACTACGGGCAAGGAATATCTACGGATAACCAGCGCGGTTGCAATTATTCAGTCCGTGGAACAAATCCACAGACTCCATTCAATCTCCTTTTTGTGAGCGTTAATGTTTCCGTCAAATATTCGGTTACACGTTTAAAATTCACAAACACGCGCACTGTGACGACGTGAATTTCAACGGTTTTCAACACAAGTCGCTTCCGTTTATACTTACGAATGTGGAAGTACGGGCAGCATAAATATTTACTTTTGTTTCTCAGCCATTGTGTTTTAGTTCTGCGCGTGAGCATATCTAACCGCGATCGCCGCAGAAAGAAAGGCACGATATTATAGACAGGATGTAGGTCGCACTCTTTCCGACGACAATGAACTGCGGCGCATCTTGATCATTCTACGGTCTGGCATCTGAATATGGCTTCCTAGAACATGCCTCGGCATGGCAGGGAGGATACCAGCATTTATAACCTGGCGTTAGTAGCAAAAACAGTATCATTGATCTGGTCTGGAGGCGGGTGGCATTCGATACACGTATGAAACTCATAAATTAACCATCGGACGCATTGATAGCTTGGCAGATCACTTATGTAACATGGTCTCATTGTCTTAGCTCTCATTGAAGTACCCAAGGGTTCGAGGCTCAGGACTAAAATGGTGGGTGACAAATCGATCTTGTATGCTATCTTGAGTGGATTAATAATATTTATTGGCCCTTTCGAAGTCAACCGCCACCTCGTCTGTTGTCTGTATGTAACGAACCCAGTTTGATTTGAATGCATCGCCAGATGCGGAGTGCGGGCGGACCTACGCATTGTTTCCCGCTCCGGGGGGCACTAACCCATGTGTTGATTAGATACGGGCGTCGGCACGGCAGGGGCAATGCCGCCACGAGCATCCACAACATGTTTAAACGCAATTAGAGCTCACAAACAAACACTGCTTAACACAAATAGAACAAATATGCACAGTTGCAGAAATATTTGGAGAGGAGCAGTTTCGAAACAATTTCAATTAGAATACGATAGTGACATTAGTGACGACCCGCGTTCCTGGCACGGAACCAATGCTGTGTTTTGTGGGAATATAAAACGTTTGGGCAATCATCGTGTTCTAAAGAAATGCAAGAACATTTATATTGAGAGGGCATGCTATATGGGAAATTCTATCGATTTAGCTATAAAGCTGTTTAGTGAATAGGCAGTTTAGCCCATTATGTTCGATCCCCTAGCTGTTGGCGTATCAGTATTTTGTTTGTGCTCATACGTCGCGTTGTGTACACCCTTTTAGTTGTTGTCGTGTGTTTGACGCCAGATAAGCCCTACGCCGCGACTCCGTTAGCGATTAGCGAGGAGCACTGTCGATCCACTTTGCTAGTGAAACCCGCCACTTGGGACATCATTTCAGAAAAAGATACCAGGAAATGTGCCTTTTAAATGGTTGGAATTTGTATTGGATTATCTAATACACCCTGATAGTGGATCCAGCCTTATTTTTTACTTCAAAAGTCCTTCTATACACTTTTCTGTATTCCCAGAAGCCTGTGTGGTGGCGGTTGTGGTAAGAGACTGGGAATACCTCCGATATGATGATGATGTTCATGATAGATAACTCTAGGAAACTGTTTATTATCGTAGTACGAGAATATTAAATAAACAATCCATTGTTGTTTCTGAATTGTTACCTATGGTATTTTCCCAAATTAAATTGTAAACAACGATGTTAGGGAATTTTTAAATTGTCTTCAATCATATCACATAAGTTCTCTCTATTTCTTATTATGCAGAAGTTCTGCAGCAGAACGCGAGTAATTTGAAGTTGGATATCTCACGACGCACGAGCACGTACTTTTGTAGCTATGTGATCAGCCACTGAGTTACGAACAGAAACTAACTTGGAACATATCCGTGTCCGGATCCTCGGTGTACTCCACGATGACCGCCTGGCTCCTATTCAGCGTGTACGAGATGGAGTGCTGGCTGGCGTCCAGGATGGCCTTGCTGCAGTGCGGCGTCTTCACCACGTAGTGCTTGGACCGGCGCACGCCATTGGCCTGCGGTCGCCGGTAGAGCACGAATTTGCTGCGCCTGCGACCGCGCTCGCCCGCTGGGAGGTAGCCGTTGTAGCTGGAAGAGGGTTTACGGGTTAGATACACGAATACACGGATTGCTGCTCAAATAAAATGCCGCTTAATTACTATTAAGTTAAGACTAAGGCGTCTGGATTTGGAACCAAAACTGCACTCCTTGATGCCAAGAGATCAATGGAACGACAACATTGATTCGACTAAACCTCCTCACCTATAGGACCTTTGTTCCCGGATCTATAGTCAGTCAACTTCAGCCAATTGGGATCCAGATCCTTGCAAATACAAGCTCTACATATGTATTTTAATGCAGCCTGCTGGGTAAAGGCCTCCCCACTCTTAGTCCACACGTCCCTGCCTTTTGCCTTCTCCTGCCAATCCAGGATAAATTTGAAATTAAAAAACCCCGCTCGATACATTACTGAAACCTGAAGTTGGTTCACTTGTTTCCTTGTTAGATTGATATCTTTCGAACCACTAAGCCGATTTTAATCAAATATAGCTAAGAACCATCGCGTTGGTACTACCAATAAAAAAAACTCATGAAATTCCGTCCACAGACACAAAGTCATACACACAGACACACACACAGAGAGACAGACGCTCCAAACTTATAACACCCCTACGTATCGTTGGGGGTTAAAAAATACCCGTTTGAAGCCAGCTACCTGTCAACCTGTCTTTGCGGTTAATCATTTTCAGGATTAGTTCCCGATCAGATGGAATGGTTATGGGTTTGGAGAACTCTCTCGTAGGAATGGGAAGACTTCTCGCTGATAAAATATGTGGTTACGGATGATGCAACTATGTTGATGGCCAAGTGTATGTTTGATCTCTTAACGCAGTTCAGCGGTTGTCTTCCTTTCGCCTTTGTTAAAAAAATGTTAGTGGTTGTTAACTCATTATCCCACTATTGCCATTGATTAACAGGATCTAAAATATGTAGGTTGTTAATCTCAGCGGAAACCAGTAAAACAGGACAGAGCACAAAGAGTGATCGGTAATTTTACAGCCGACTGTGGGAAAGGTCACGTGACATAGGTGAGAAAGAATAGAAACAACAAACAAAACAAATATATAAGTATGCCGTAGAAACTTTTACAGAGTAGCCCAACCGCCCAACTTAGAGCCCTTACACACGACGTTTTTTTACGCTCTGACGACGCGCGTTTTTGATGCGCGCGTTCTCTACGCGTTTTCATCGCGTTTCGGCAGATTTTACGCGTTTTCTTGTCGTATATTAAACGCGCTGTAAGCGCGCGTTTGTATCGATACAAACGCAAGTTGAACGCAATTGAAACGCGCCGTGAGCGCGCGTTTGTATCGATACAAACGCACCGCAACTTAGCGGGGAGCGGCGGGGGGAGGAGAGGCGCGCGCGCCGCGTGCATCCACCCGCCGCCGCCGCACACGCCACGTCGGCTTCACTTCGCACACACGTGTTTGCTGCGCTTTGTTTCGTGTTTACTAATAAAATGGAGCCATTTGACGTGGACATTTTTATAACCGAAATACAAAATCGACCGCCTATATGGAATTCACATTTGCCGGAGTACTCTAACAAAGTTTTGAAGAAGAATGCATGGGAAGAATTATGCAAAATATTTTATGAAGATTTTGAAGAAAAGACGAACACGGAAAAAAATGTAGCAAGTAAGTTTTTCTTTACATTATTTTTATTAATTTGAAACTAACCTAATCCCGAGTGTTCAGGTGACTGGGACCGCGGTCCTAGTGTCTCGTGGTCCAAGTCACCCGAACACTCGACCAAGAGACACTAGGACCGCGGTCCCAGTTTCGAAGCGGTCGCCTGCACACTCAGTCAGTACTCAATCTTTATCTACACTATTATACAGGGTGACATTTAATTAGCTGACCATATTTTAAGATGGATTTATTCAATAGATTCAATAATAATTTTCTTTTTGTTGTGTTTTTTTCTATTTCAAGTAATCCACCTCATAACGGTGATTTAACAACGTTTGAAATGTATATGAAATTACCCTGAAATTTTTCAGGTAATTAAATGTCACCCTGTATAGATTATAAGTGTGAACATGTAATAGGGTGAATGGGTTTAGTTTTTCGATGAGATGGGGTAAGATAAAAAATCGACCACTTGGCGTGATTTGGTGCCAGAATAATCACCGACCAATAATTACACATTACGCATTCCGAATGTTGCCACTTCTAAAACTAGTACTCATAATTAGGCATTATGGGAGACTTTTTTCGAAGACCAATGCTTGAGCGGTGGACTGTAGTTCTGGATGAAGGGCTGGACTTCGTGGTGCGATATTAATTATAAATAAAAAGGCAGGAGCACTGTTTGTCACTGTATTTGATTTTATTGCCAGATACAAGAGAGAGTGTTACTACACTAAAATATTTTAATTTCTACTTTTAATGTTGCTACAATTACTAATTGCAACACCCATTCACCCTACTTTATAATAGGTATTAGCTAATAGCTTAAGCTAATAGCTTATTTAATTATGTCTAATAGATTAAAATTACGGTTTTATATTTTTGAGTCCTGCCACGGTACAGCACCTTCATCACTGCTAAAATATTCAGTGTACATGTTTCTGATCGTAGTACCGCTCATGTGTTGATTTTGTGACGTCCTTCTAATCGTAACTAGACTTTCATTGTCAGGTAGGACTTCTAGGCTAGTACTTAATGTATGAGAAAAATTGTATCCATCACGCTTGCGTATAAAATTGTGCAGTACGCAACAGCATATTACAATATCTTTACTGAAATCAACACTTACATTCAATGGTCTATTAAAAATTTTAAATTTATTACTTAGTAAACCAAATGTACATTCAATGAATCGTCTAGCACGAGTCAAACGGTAATTATATATTTTTTTTTCCCGTGATAAAAAATTACCCGCATAAGGTCTCTGTAAATGTTCTGATAACGCAAAACCTTCATCACCAACTAATGTAAATGGTATGGGTATTCCATTACTAGATATAGGTCTAGGCTCCGGTATATTGTAAAGCCCTTGCTTTATTTTGTGAGTCCATTCGCTGCAGTCATTTATCGTCGAGTCTGCACTTTTTCCATAGCATCCAACATCTATGTTTATGAAGCTGTAATTAGCATCACATATCGCAAGCAATACAATTGAAAAATAACGTTTATAATTAAAATATTCTGTTCCACTATGTTCTGGTTTTATGATCCTTATATGTTTACCATCTATTGCACCAATGAGATTAGGAAAATTTGCATATTTCTTGAATCCTTCAGCAATTTCATGATGCATTTCTGTTGTTGGTTCTGGCATAGTAATATTTTTCAATTTTTCCCATATTACTTTAACTGTTTCTCTGACTATGCCGCGGGCAGTACTTACTCCACACTTAAAGTCATAGTGTATATCTGTAAAATAACATCCCGTTCCCAAATACCTGTAACAAACAGTTATAATTTAAATAAAAAATAATAACTTATTAATTATTCTTCTTTTCAGGTATACAATTGCAGAAAAGGTGGAAGAGCATAAAAGATGCCTATAATAGAGAAAAAGCAATGACGAAGAAAAGTGCCAGTAGTGGATCAGAAGCTAAATTCAAGAAACCATATGTGTATTCAAAATATCTAACGTTTCTAGACCCGCTTTCACAAATTCGACCACCAAATCAATGTTCCACGTCTACTGAAACATCGGAACAAGATGAGTCTACTGATGGTGATAGTGTCTCTATGCCAATACCACCGCAAAAAAAACCTAAAAAGCACTTGAACACAGAAGACCCTCAAGAAAAATTATTTCAGGCACTTACTGCTAATTTAAAAAAGGATGACAATCCAGACAGGAATTTTTTGCTTTCATTGGTTCCAGATTTTACTTCTATTCAAGAAGATTACAAATTGGAGGCGAAGGCTGAGATGATAAACTTGATTCGTAGATACAAAAATATGGGGCAATTATCAACATATTATAATCAAGGAACATCAACTCAATATGGTTATCAGTCTGGATCTGGATATACAGGTTATGAGACAACACAGAGAGTCACAGATAATTCAACAAACTCTGAATCAGCTTCCAATCAGTCTGACATCATTACAGATATGTATGATTAAATAAATTTTTCGTGATTCCGTAGATGTGCCCCAAATGTTTCTACCCTTTGCTTATTTTAAACCCCCGACGCCAATGTTGTTAGACAGCTAATGATCGAAGTTGGTGGAGTAAGAAATAGTGTGTCGGGGTTTATTTCAAATTATAAATTTAATTATTATAATTGTTAACTAAAAATAAAAAATAAAATAATACACAGCTATAGTTTTAATTATGTCAGTGACCCCCCCCCCCCCCCCCCCCCCTCCGCGGAACTAGGGTAAAACAGGAAAACAGGGAGTAACTGATCACTTAAGCGCTTTTGGCTAGTTAACTTTAACTAAAAGTGTGGCCTAAATGTGTGACAAATAGGAAAATATATAAGTACTAACGAATAAATTAATAGTTCTACTGTGGTAATTTAGGGCATTTAATAAAATATAACAATATTTTCATATGTTTTCATAATAAAAATATCAAATTTTAGTATTAACTGGCCAACAAAAATTAGTAACTGGCCATCGCATATCTAGTTACTGGCCACATGAGATAATTAGCTATTTTAAACACTAAAGATATTTCTTCATGTGCAGCTTCTTTCCGACTGCTGAAGCGTATAAGCCGCCGCGTTTTTAAGCCAACTTATCGGGTCATGTGCCAATAAAATGCAATACATTTTACGCTATTGGCCATAGTGAAATGAAACTGAACTAAAACTCAAGCTAAATAACAACGAAGTACTATACAATGCCAATTGAAGGCGCATCTCTAAAACTCTTATTTATACGCGAAGAGTTCCGATGTGGCCAGTTACTGGAAGTGGCCAGTTACTCCATGTTTTACCCTACAATGTCAGATCAACCCCAGTACTTTTCGATATATTAGTAGGTACCTATTTATTAATTACATTAGTACTGGGGTTGATCTGGGTGATACGAAGTTGTGATTCCGCTGGGCTGGATGCCTTCCTACATCTATTTAACAAATAACTTACCTCAAAGTAATGAGCAAACGTTCTTCCGGCGATATACAATTTCTCATCGCTGTATTTTGACGAGTTAACTCTGGCCTTATAATTGACAGAAGTTCTTGGAATGTTGAATATGACATCCGGTAACAATTTGAGAACTTTCTTCCATGATTAATTAATTTTTCAAATGTTGTTTTGTAATGGCCACATAATCTTCGTTCACTTGTAAATGGGTGTACCCAATATTTACGCTTGTGTTTTTTATCATTTTTTTCACGTTTTCGTTTTATACATAGCACGAAGGCTAGCATAAGCAGTGTAGTCTCGAGCGACATCATCGCGATACTGTGGTCAAAAGCGGCGCCGCCGATCGATACAACTCGCGCTATACAAACGCGATACAAGCGCGCGTTTACAGCGCGTCCTAGTTGCGTTCGAAATACGTGGCGTTTGTATCGATACAAACGCAAGGATAGTGTGTAAAGGTTAAAACGTGCCGGCTTCCTTGCGTTTGCTGAGCGTTCAACTTGCGTTTGTATCGATACAAACGCGCGAAAAAAAACGCCGTGTGTAAGGGCCCTTAAGTGGTCCAAAAAATGTTTTTACTTTGAAAAAATCAGTACAGACAATTTAAGGCCCACTTTGTCCAAATATGTTTATTTTAAAAGTTAGATTTGTTGTAAGATTTTTGTGTGTTTAACTAACAGTCGAATTTAAAAAGGTATCTTAAAATCGTAACTTTTTTACTATTTTTTTTTTAAACTAACCTTAAATTGTCTGGACTAAAGTATTATAAGTATGTTTTTTGGACCACTCAAGTTGGGCCACCTTGTATGGCAACAAAAGTTATATATAGGTGAATAACTAATATAGAGTATAATTTCATTTACTTTTATATGTTTATAGCAGTACTGACAACAAATTAATTTTTGCTGAAATATTGCACCTATACCTACATTTATGCCGTAATCCTAGACTATCCCTGCTCCGAATACTTGAAATTGTAACGCAGGCAGCACTGTATTTCATTTGCTACTAGCACAGAAACAGTTCTTGGCAAGGACTGCTTCATACACAACGATTAAGATTATGGCCCAAAACAAAATATCAAGACTATCTTATTTGTATAGTACAATACAATACAGTTCTTTCTTTGAAAATGTACGAGTACTCATCATCATTAAGATAACCGAGACCAGAGCTACAGACAGTCCGTGTGGAGGCATGTGATATGAACTCACAAAAACAAGTTTGTCTTTGTCAAGACAATAGACCTTTTTCATTGTTTTATGTATGTATTCTTCCATGTTTAATTTCTTTATCAACAAATTAAGTCAGTCGCGACGATCAAGCAAGACATTTTTTAAATTTAATTTGATAAGTTTATATAATAACTGTACCATAGTTTCCAGTCTTACACGACCTTCCGTGTTCCGGAAAAGGCGGTTTGATCGACATAAAAACAACAAGAATTCCGTTTCTTAACTGCGTATATGCTGTTCTTCCTCAGAAAACATACGCCATTCATTATTTTGAAATTAAAACAGAATTTGAAGATATTCGCAGTATTCTTGTACTTCTCCTACTGCACCGGGGAGGTCATAGGGCCTCAAGGTTTATCTTCCACGATCTTGCGATCAAATCAAACGACAAAGCCTACGGAAGACCACACATATTAAAATGTATGTTTAAAAGATAGGCCCTACAAAATCAAGCGGTGGTAGAACACGGAAAAGTCCACGTGACTAATCCAGACTTTTATGAACCCTGATTACGGTACGGTACCTATTGATAAGTACGGAAAATTCTCAAGACCTCGACACTGTATACGACAGCTATTCAACCGTACTCATTATCTGTGCAGTATCAATGTTTCACACAATTGCACCGTTACTATGTGCTTGAGTGCTTTGGTATAAGAAGTTGGACAATGTCGCGATGGCATGGGAAGCCATACAAGTGTAACCTGTGTCACTAAGACTTCATTATGCAACGGTTTACAATAGTTTACATAGTGCGAGAATGATATAATACTATGCTGATATAAGCCAGTGAAAATGGGACACAGTAAAGGCTTCGCGACACCAAACACGGGGAGTGCGCGGGTCGGGCGCGGGTCGGGCTCGGGTCAGGCGCGCGGCGGCAACAACGAATTTGTAATACAGGGAATCCCATTAAACCCGTCACATCGAAAGCGGCGCGGGAGCCGCGCGGGTCGAAGACAGATCGGCGGCGGCGAGGCGGGCACGGCGCGGGGCGGGGCGGGGCGGGAGCGCAACGTTAGCACATGAGTAGGGAATAGGAACAGACACAAAACATTGAAGGAGCGTGCAAAATTCTTACCTATTTTAGAAGGAATGGCAAAAGAGAATAAAATAAAATAAATTGCTTATGTGATCTTGCAGCTCTGGCTACCCCTTTATAGAAATAAAGCCGTGATTATATGCTTGTGCAAATGACTATTCGGAAACGAAACAGCAAAATATTTGTAGATTCACCCAATTAGTTATTATCTGGTATTCATTTACTTACCTATTAGACTCCTTGGGATAATTGAAGTATGAAATATATATTTTTTCCTCGTATTGCTCATATAAACAGTACAGTAAACAACCATTATGTTGTACTATTCCAAAACGTAATGCCCCACAACAAGATACCATGTACCTTCTACGAATCTATCTATCTACCTACTACCGTAGTACTAATAGTATTCTGTGCTATTTCTACCACTAGGTAGGTATCCCCCGACGCATCTACTCGGAACAGCCTATTAGGTACCTTCCTACAAACAGATCTACCTACGCTACTAGGAAATAGAAGATAAAGATGGTACATGCTAGGTATTTCAAGAGAACAAATTCTGGTCACGAATTAAGAGCGCTGGGCGACGTTGGCGGAATTACTGCTCATATGTGGTATTGAAAAGTACTGCGCATTCAAGGCCACCGCTCATAACGTGTGGCGCGACGTATAAATTGTTTGTTTGGAGGTAATAGGCTGCTCGAATAGGTAATACCTTGGACACCATTTACACACATTGATCTAGCCCCAAACTAGGATCCCCTGTATCTTGGGTACTAGACAACGATACACATACTTATATAGATAAATATTATACTTAGGTAGATAAACAACCATGACTAGGGTACAAACATTCGTTCTCATCAACCAAATATTTGCCCCCACCGGGACTCGAACCCGGGACCCTTGGTTCCGTAGGCAGCGTTACTGCCGACTCGGCCATTCGGCCGTCAGGTGAATCGTCGTAGCGAAACCTAATAATAAAAACCTACCAACATATCACTTGTTATCTTCTGTAAAACTCGACATTTATGGGCGGTTAGGAGTTTAGGTCAGATGAAATTCGACGTAGGCTCATAAAAACGGAGTGAAATGCGGCGATGAAATTTTTGTCTGACGATAACCGCGGATTTTCCGGGCGCATTCCGCTTACCGCCCTAGGGCATCATATGATTGATGACCTCTGGCAGTCATAGGATTTGAATCTTAATTCAAAGGGATACATTTTTGAATCGCGATCCAATTTTTAGGGTTCCGTACCTCAAAAGGTAAAAAGGAACTCTTACAGGATCACTCGCGTTTCTTGAAATCTTTTTCAAAAATACTTATTCTGATAAGATATTCATTAACTCCATCTCTGACGTTCTTACCTCTTCTTATCATCTGTACGCAGATGACCTTCAAATATATCGGCACTTCTCTCCGTGTGATGTGAATCTGACAGTAGAGGCGTTGAATGCTGATCTCGATAACATCAGGAAATGGGCTACCTCTTATGGTCTGCTTGTCAACCCGTGCAAATCGCAGGCCATGATTTTGGGTACTCGTCACTCTCATAACCTAGTTCAGAAAATGCCCGTCGACCCTATAGTGTATGATGGTAACATAATCTCATACAGCGAGAAGGCCAAGAATCTTGGGGTTGTATTTGATAAATTGTTGTCCTGGTCGCCCCATGTTTGTGAGGTCAGCAGACGAGTCTTTGCGTCATTTCACTCCCTACGGAGATTGCAGCACTTCCTGCCACAGCAGACTAAAATCACCCTTGCCCAGTCCCTCCTACTACCTTTAATCGACTATGCAGATGTTTGCTGGATCGGTGCGAACGAAGAACAACTGAACAAACTCGAACGACTTCAAAACCTCGGGATTCGGTTTGTCTTCGGGCTGCGCAAGTATGACCATGTCTCACAGTATCGCAAGGAGTTGGGGTGGCTTCCGATCCGCCTTCGTCGTGATATGCACGTTCTCTCCTATCTGTTCAACATTTTGCGAAACCCCCGCTACCCCTCATATCTTCGAGAACGTTTCGAGTTTATTTCCTCCAGGCATAGCAACCGGAGATCCCACACGATGTCTCTTCTCTCTACTCCTCGGCATAACACTGCCGCTTACAAACACTCGTTTAGGTTAACGGCGATCCGACTGTGGAACGCACTTCCCTGCGCTATTAGAGATAGTCCCTCAATTTTCACTTTTAAGACAAGATTGAAAGAGCATTTCCTTTCTCTTTCGTGATAGGTACTTTTATATATGTATATATAAGTAGTATATGTTTGATATATATAAAAATTTTTGCTTTTGTATTTTATTTAGTATATATCATGTATTAAATTATTATGTTTTAGTTGTAAACAATTAGATGTACAGTTTTATTGCGCACTAGGACTCTCCTGTTGCACAATTTTTCCTGTCCTACCTAGGTTTGCTGGTAGAAATCTCTCTTTAGAGATAAGCTCGCCTTTGCTCATAAAATGTTTTGTTACCTTACTATTTCTATAAGATTTCTGTGCAATAAAGAATATGAATATGAATAACCGCAAAATTATTCAAGCGTAATATGAAAAAAAAAAACCTATAAAAAAATGGGGGTAAAATGGCGAAACGAAAAAAAAAACACCGTAATAAGTCATGTAGTCGTGGAAAAGGGCTCTTTATAAACTTTTTAATATTTTTAAATTTTAGTTTCAATAACTTCATAGGCTATGATCGAAAAAGTGCAAATAATGACCATTCATCATCCCCCATTATATCCGAAACTATCGTCTAAAATGATGAAAAAAATACAGTATATTATATACCCATTACCAGTCGATATGTTTGAACTCATTATTTACCGTGCAAAAAATAATATTGTATAGTACTTAAGCAAAAGTATTTATATGTAAACCATGAATGAGTACATGGAGTATGAACGTAGCCGCACCAATAACTTTGTAAACAACATTTTGCTATGTAAAATCCAAACTATTCACTCCACACCATTGTACGGTGGTACGGAACCCTTCGTGTGGAGTCCGACTTGCACTTGTTGTTACGTAGGGCATTTGACGATCAAACATGACGAGCGAGGCACGCGGGAAACGCGGCGGCAGCAGCGCGGCTCTTGCGCGGCAGTCGCGCTGGAGCCCCCCCGCGCCCGCCCGACCCGTGCACGCCCCGCGTCTGATGTGGCGAAGCCTTAAAATGATTGATAAAACCCCAAAACATAAGGAAGACAGAAATTTTGTTATTGGAGATAGACATAGAGACATTTCCAATTAGTAGAATGATCTTTTCAGGAAAAATATTGATAAATCTTTTAAAACTAACATTATTAGGCGGTTTCACAAGAAACGCTTATCTCGTGCAGGAAAACATAATAAATGTGCGTAAAAAAAATGGCGTTACATAATTGATTTTAACAGAAAAATAAATGGCCATTCTTACTGCAAAACAATACGAGTCAATGCGATACGGAAACAATAAAACTTACTTTGCTTTACTTGTTGACCTGTTTTCGGTCACGGTCAAGTACCAACAGTAATAGAGGGATCGTAATATCTTCTTGGCATGATAAAGGTTTTTAGGTATCTGTGATGTACGGTGAATTCTAAGTTAAAAATTTAAAATACACATATTAATTAATTAAACCAAATTAAAAAATACATCAAATTATTTTGTTTTCTGACTTGTACCGCACCAGTTGTACCACCAACTGCATTGCCGCACTATAAGCAATCCAACAGTTTGAGTTCTACGGTGCCACAGACATACACTAGTCCAATCGTTTGAGAGCTACGGTGCCACAGACAGACACATAGACAGACGCTTCAAACTCATATGATGAACCCTCTTTTGTGTTAGGGCTTCAAAGCAGCCAACACAATAAATGAAGCCTTAACAAACAACCTATGGTTAAAATTTTTTTTTAGACTGACGCCGCCGCAGAGGTAGGCCTAAGAGGAGAAGGCCCTGGAGAGACATCTCCCGGATAGGCAGGAGAAGGCAAAACATAGGGACGTGTGACCAAGGGTGGGGAGGCCTTTGTCCAGAAAAAGGAAGAAGATGCTTGACCCGAGGTTCGAAACCACCCTTCTATCTGCCTGAGGCCACTCACATGGGTCTTCTATACTCTTCACGTGGTTCTCGTACGCTGTAGCTACGCGCGGCACATTGATGCTGGCTCTCAGATCACTGAATGCGGGGTAGTCAGCTGGCCTCTCTGATGATTTCCATTTACGTTGGAGCTTAGCTTTAGTGAGATGGTTCCTTAAGATATCACCAGTAATCCACACCGAATGACGCCTGGTATGTTGGCTAGGCCTGGTCTTCTTGGGGATTGAATTTTTGAAGATCCCGTTAATTGCATTGTAAAAGCAACCAACACCCGTCTTCATATCCGGAGCTTCAACAACATTTCCCCTCGATACATGAGTTCTTACAGGACTGTGTCGTTGCCCTTGGAAAAGTTCCAATCATTTTGTCCTCAGATATTATTAGGATTCAGGCGGCCGGATCGCTGGTCCGCGCCCTGCGGATCCAACAGCACCCGCTGTGGAGCCGCGGGCTCCTGTGTGGTCCCGCCTTCTACTCTTCAGCAAACATTGGCAAGCTTAGCAGTCGTGAGTATTATAGTAATGCTGAGATGTTCGAAACAAGGTGGTCAGTTTTTTTTGTATGGATGCTGGCTTAGTCAGCCTTGCCGGCAATTTTTTCAAGTTTTTAGCGGACGATGTGTTTGGTTTATATGTATATGGATGGAAGACACAAAAAGAATTCGCTAAAATGTGCGTTTACGAGAAAATTGGGAGTGAAGATCAGCTACTATGAACAGTACAACATTTGATACTACGAAGTACGTTGGCTCGGTGCTACGTTTCACCTAAACATTATGGGTCTTACAACAAAAAAACTCCTGTTCAACACTTGTTTAAAGACGAAAATATATGGTATTTGACGTTTTTTTTAGGTTAAACTGTGTTTATTATTTTATATTTGTATAAGAGCAATACTGTGTTACTACAGTATTGCTCTTAAGGTATAATATAAGGTAAGAAGGTAAACTGTGTCTCAATAAAAAAAACAGACTAGTACCGCACCATTTGACTACCAATTGCATTGCCGCATTCAATACAGTGCCATAGACATACACTAGCCCAACTGTTTGAGAGCTACGGTGCTACAGGCAAAAACTTAAGACAGACGCTTCAAACTTATAAAACCCCTCTATTGCTTTGAGGTTTAAAACAGCCGGCACAATAAACTAGTGGTTCTGTGAGAACAGTAGACCTCGCTTGTTTAAAAGTCCAAGCTTGTAGGTCTGCTGGAAGTACTATCGAACCAACTGAATCATGACCCTTTTGCCTGATAATTCGTTTGAAACTTTCAAACTTGTAAGATCTATCAAAATGTCAGTGTCTAATCAAATGATAACAAGTTCGTTACCAAGGAAATAAACCTTCAAGCGAATTTCGACCTACTTGCATTTAAGGGGTTTAGCAAAATAAGCTTAAGGTGGGTCATGATTCAGATGGTTCGATAGTACATTAGATAGAATGATGATGATCGATGATGAGTCAGTCAGAGTCAAAATGACGGAACTTTGAACGGGCTGTCGTTTCCAATCTATCGGTTCAAATTGACTGGATTATTCGAATTTGCCTATTTAAATTGGAGAAATATTAAACTGCACATCAATAATACTGATTTGCGCAGCAAATATTCTGATTTTCACAGCATATATCAGGGCAAAATACTGTAAATGGGGTGAGCGAAGCGAAGCTCCCTTTATTCTTCGTATTACGTTGAACAAGAACAACAAAAATACTTAAAACATAAAAAGTGTTTTTGCTGATCCGTTTTTGAAATTCATAAGAATAGTCACAGAAAATACCCCGAAGTGGTTCCCCCTTCACTTCTTCTTTTGTTCTCGCAACGTCTTGTGTAGAATGAAGTCCTTAATTTATAAATAACGCTACAGCTAACTTCCCCACTATCCTCCCTATTTTCTCGCAACGTCTTGTGTAGAATCAAGTCCTTCATTTATAAATAACGCTACAGCTAACTTCCCCACTATCCTCCCTATTTTCTCGCAACGTCTTGTGTAGAATCAAGTCCTTCATTTATAAATAACGCTACAGCTAACTTCCCCACTATCCTCCCTATTTTCTCGCAACGTCTTGTGTAGAATCAAGTCCTTCATTTATAAATAACGCTACAGCTAACTTCCCCACTATCCTCCCTATTTTCTTGCAACGCCTTGTGTAGAATCAAGTCCTTCATTTATAAATAACGCTACAGCTAACTTCCCCACTATCCTCCCTATTTTCTCGCAACGTCTTGTGTAGAATCAAGTCCTTCATTTATAAATAACGCTACAGCTAACTTCCCCACTATCCTCCCTATTTTCTCGCAACGTCTTGTGTAGAATCAAGTCCTTCATTTATAAATAACGCTACAGCTAACTTCCCCACTATCCTCCCTATTTTCTCGCAACGTCTTGTGTAGAATCAAGTCCTTCATTTATAAATAACGCTACAGCTAACTTCCCCACTATCCTCCCTATTTTTCCAACAATCAAAAATCGCGTTCGACCAACAAAAAAAAAACAAGGAACTTGTATACCAATTTTCTTCAAAATCTGTTGAAAAATGCGACCTGTAGGCGAGAACAGACAGACGGACAAAGGTATTTGTCGCCAATCTCGAAACTGGACGCTTCGCGCGCTCGGTCAATTATACCTTAATAATAAAAGGTCTACAATTTGGTTCACTTATTTCTTGTTTCGCTGATAACTTTCGAACCACTGAACCGATAATAATGATTCTATATCTAAGAAGAATCGCAGAGAAGTCTACATCCAATTGAAAAAATACAGCATTAAAATCTCGCCACCCCTTTGACCGCTGGGGTGCCACGGATAGACACGCACACACTCAGACAGACAGACAGGCAACCAAAAGAGGGATTTTATTAGGTAAGTTTGAAGCGTCTGTCGGTCGGTTTGTCACAGTCTGTATGTCAGTCCGTGGCACCCTTAGCGGTCAAACGGGTAGGTGGATTTTAATGCGGTTTTTTGTAGTTCTTAGGACGGTTCTTGGATATGTTTTGTTACAATCTGTTCAGTAAACAGAAAGATAATCAGCTTAACAAGGAAAAGCGATCAAACGCGTGGATGGCTTTTAATGCAGTTTTTCAACCGACCTCGAAAGGGAGGAGGTTCGCAATTTGAATGTTTTATGTGTTTGTTACGCGATTGTTCCGTCAATTATGAACCGATTTTGATGATTCTTGTTTTGATTGTTAGGTCATACTTCAGAGGTGGCCCATATAAATTTTATCAAAATTGATTTAGGCTTCTTGAAAAAATCATCAACAAAAAATATATATATTACGGTCAACTCAATAAATCCGGTTAGTATACATAAGTACCGCTAAGTATTCATACTAACCACCGATTTTTGTGAATGTAATAAATATAGCCAAAATCAGTCCGATTGAACTACTTGCACCGGTTATTATTAACACTCACCAAGAGGGTTTTGTGAAAGTAATAAGACACCTTTATTTTCTTAATCAAATATGGTTTAGATAAAATAAAACAAATTTTTAAATTCTACTTAATATTGTCTGTCTTTAATCCGAATTGCACAGGACGTTTATTAGATAGGTGTTAAATATTTTAAGTTTATGTTTTAGGTATTTTTTTTGTTCTTACATGTTCAAACTAACACGAAGGATAAAGGGGGCTTCTCTTCGCTCACCCCCTTTACCCTTCACCTAAGCTAGCGCGGTGTTTTGCCCTGATATTAGCTGTGCAAATCAGTATTATTCACTAAGGACTTGTGGTGATTTTATACTATACTAACCAGTTAGTCTAATCTCGCCGTATTAATTACTTTAACCATCGATATTGGTAAGTATGAATAGTAGCCGTATATATATGTCACCCTAAGATAGTCAAAAACGTTAGTAAATCAACTAATGGTTAAAACTGTAAAATAGTAAACTGGTTTAAACTTGAATTGCAAACGAAATACCAGGGCAAACACTTCGGTAGCTTAGGTGAAGACTAGAGGGGGCGAGCGCAGCGAAGCCCCCGAATAGTCTTCTCGTTAGGTTGACATGTAAGAACAAAAGAAACGTAAATTCTAAGCCCTGTCGGTCTGGTTCACTATCCGTCGATAGTTGATCAACTACCGCGTTAGTTTATCACCTAACGGTTTTGACTATTTTCCGGTGACGGTAGGAAGAAATAGATAGGGTGAATTATTTTAGTTATTAGTAGACTTTACTGCGATGGTTCTTAGGCTTAGTTATGTTTAATTTAAATCTGTTCATTGGTTCGAAAGTTACCAGGTGAACAAGGAAACGAGTGAACTAAATATTAGACTTTTAGGGCCTTGCTACAAAAAAAATAACTCCCGTTCAAGACTTGTTTAAAAACAAAAATGCATGAGATTTGACGTTTGTTTTTTTAAGTAACAATATTTGGTGTATTAAATGTGTCGGATGTTGTTTTATTTTTTATTTTATTTATATTTATTTGTGGGGGGTAAAAAACGTTGAAGATGTCATAGACACACAGGAAATGCAATCAGTTAAGTGGGTGTGGGTCTAATTAATCAACAATCTGCATGACAACCAAATAAAAATTTGCGTTTCACCTTCCTACATACCGTAAATAGAGCTATAGAAGAAAACGGCGCAAACCTTTAACAATATACTCAAGGAAAACAGATTGAATAGAAAAGCCTTATCAAACCTCATAATAACAATGAAGCCTCTTATCTGCACTATCAATGAAAACACCACAATGAAGAGTTCAATCACCTCAGACAATTTGGTCATATTAGGCTTCATAGCACGACGCAACGACGGGCATGTTAATACGACCGTCTGAGGAACTAACGGTGTTCCATCCGAATGCTATACATTTAAGTGACCGTTTAACGTTTCTCAAAAGTTACTTTTATGACGTGGAGTCGCTGTTACTGTCAAATGACTGCGCCACCATGACAAGACATAAATGTAGTCTATTTTGAGAACTCACTCTTGATAAAGACAGCAGTGCACAGTTGCAGACTTAAGACTCCAATGAGTCGGGATTAATATGAAATATCATACAGTTTTCCGAAGTACATGTCATTCGCTGTGTACTGTATCAACCTTTATACTGTAGGTTGAGTTTATTTATAGCACCCGCCCTCAAACTTGTGCAGGCGGTAAATTGTCGTAAGGTGAGAGACGCACCGAGCACTTACAAGTTATAATTGAATTACAGTCTTACTCGGTTAGCTAAAGTCTTGAATTACGCAACTCATATACCCCACAAGCCCTGACGATGGATCGATGCTCCTAGACGACGGTTGGGGTCAGAGAACTAATGGGAATAAGGAATAGGACGTCATTGACCAATAATTAGGTCCGGTGAAGTTGTTGCTTTTTACGGTTCCGTTCCCGAATGGTGCCAAACGGGGCCCTATTATAAGTCTCGGCTTTCCGTCCCTGTCCGTCTGTCTGTCAGCAGGCTGTATCTCATGAACCGTAATAGGTAGAACGGTAGTAAAAATTAAAGGGCTTTCCCATGCTGGAGCCGTGTTTTTTTTGCATTTTTTTCATATACCGTGGCAAGGAGCCCTTCGTGTGTGCACTTAACCTGTGAGATTTTTGCATAAACTTAATCTGATATCAATCACTACGTTACATAAATTCAGCATTGAGGAATCGCGCCTACCAATAGCGTTAATCAGACTCAATCAGGTCAGTATACAAATGCGGGTCATGATCAAGATAATTACTGCACTGTTAGTATTTCTTAATTATAATAAAAAACCAGATTCCAAATTGTACTTACGGAATGAAAAACCGATTTAACACGAGGTGAATTAACTGTCCACAATTTAATGAGAAAGGATGGAGAAAGGTAACAGGTCATATAAGTCTAAACGACTTCATCTGCACTCGGATAGAGTTCAGATGGAAGACGTGAACTCGAATCTTGTTAAACAAAACTGGAGCATACAAAATATAAGACCGAGAGTGATTAGCGACGCGAGGCTTGAAATTAAAAAGTGGTTTCTGGTACAAAACCTTTGCAAAGGCAAGTTCAATTTCACGCATGTTAGATGGAGATTAGAGAATGATTGATCGCGATCGTGGGACGTACGCTTTCCCGTTTAGTTACACAAATTTTATCAAATTAAATACAAGTTAGTTTGCAAGTAGGAGTAGGGAAGACTTACATATCTTTTTATCACCTACTCGTATCTATGCAAACCATGTAACTTAAAATTCGCGATTCACAAAAAAATGATAAAGATATCATACAACAGGCTTCCGTCAAAACAAAAAACTATTCAGCATCCAATTTCCTGAGGAAGTTAAGAATGTTACCCGCGTCGTCGTCGCCTTCATAATTTCCCTGCTTATCTAGAAATATAAACACTGCACAGTGCGCAGTGCGCAGTGGGACGTTATGAAATATCCCAGAATAAGCCGTGTTGACGAGAATTCCTCTCAACAGGCTGATACTGAGACTTTGACGTGCAGACAAGATGTTCCATATTGCCCTAATAGGAACACACACCAAGTTATCTTTAGAATTGCACAACCTGTTTGGGCCGTATCGCGGTGTGATACGATGCATTATTGTGTGTATGTCGTGGGATTGTGTAAGTTGGGCTATTTTGGGCGCGACATGCTGGCATTGCAATCGCTTCCGCGGTTTACTACATAGCAACCGACGAAATAATTGTGGTAAATTAAATCAAACAGCTGTACCATTTATACAAATGTCTGTGATTTTATACATATATTAATTTTTAAATTCAAGACTACTACATAAAGTATTTTGAGTTTACACAGAGATTGGTCTTGGCAGGCACTCAGGCAATTTATACCTCGTATCTAACAGCTCATTGCACGAAGAAGTCGACCATACAGACAGAAATGTTCAGTGTTCCCTCAATAGGCCTTGAGTTGAACTTAAGTGGAACGGATCAAACAGTCAAAACGTGACTGCTGATAAACTATTACAACGCAATGTCTGCGAATGCGTGCTTGTAATTCATATTTTATTCCTGTGGTTTATTTTGGCATGGCAAAGCAAAAATGTCCGCACAAATCTAGGTGGAAGGTCGCACATAGAGGCGGTGAAAGTACAGTGAAGGGCAGTACTGCTGGCACAGCTTTTCGTGCCTGAAATACAATATTGTGTGAGGTGTACGATAGAAACCAACACATTACCTACCTAAATTACGTACCGCATAACATACATGAAATTTCTCTTCATTACTGATACAATTGACGACCGGTTTAGCCTAGCGGGTGGTGACCCTGCCTACGAAGCTGACGGTCTTAGGTTCGAATCCCGGTAAGGGCAAATATTTCTGTGATGAGTTTGAATATTGGTTTCTTAGTCTTGGATGTTTTCTTTGTATTTACATAAGTAGTTTGTTATCTCTATTAAATGTAACGTCGTCTAGTACCCATGACACAAGCCTTATTGAGCTACTATGGCCCAGTTCGATTTGGGTTTAGTCCTCTAATATATATTATTTATTTATTTTATTATTATAAGTATAGTATTACATTATCTGTGCTAATACTAGACATAGCCAATTCAAAAATCAATAACAACCGCAAGGCATTCCTGAGATGCGATTGGCAGCAGACAGGCAGGCACATGATTCTTCACCTGAGGACAGGATACACAGTAAGATTGATCATAAAGAATTTTGAAACCACCTATAAGATGGATACGGATTTCTATTATGTGTCGTACAGGCACAAGACGAGCGGATGTCATGATAATAACATAGAATCAATAGTAAACTGTTGCTACGGGACTATTGCATTTGGTAATTACGAGTAAATTTAAGGGCACGCATCGATCAAGGGGACGGCCACCCACATTTTACCCGACTACAGCGAAGCGAAGTATTACATATTGTATGTATATGGAATATATGTATGTATGTATGTTCATTTGTGTCACCAGAACATCTAAACTACTTATCAGAATTTGACAAATAGGGTCTCCTTAGAAGCGTTTTGATCGTCCACTGGTTAGACGCTATGTGACGTCACACTTAATTAAATATGACGCCCTTAGTCATCAATAAAAAAATAAAAAATATCAACAGGGTCGTGTTGGGTATCAAATAAAATGGCTTAATTAGCACATTATATACTACTAGCTCTTGCCTCCCTGCTTTGGTTGCATTGACTCGATAATTTTGTATAAATGGAGGCCAAACACTAAGGTAAAAAGAGCTAATGCTACTTATCAGAATTCGACAATAAATGTATCGTTATTGACGTTATTTTATATTCCCTATAGAGGGCAAAAAGTCATGGATTAAAATAAAAAAGTATTTGTACAAGGGCGGTGGTTATCACATTAAAAGGCGTAATTAGCATTCCAAATATATATATATATATATTATTAGCTCTTGCTCGCTGCTTTGCTTGCATCATATAATCGTTAGAAGTGTATTGGCGGCCCGTGGTAACCGGTTTTATACTCTTTAGAACGCGATGTTTTTGAAGTCGGGTTTTAGTTTTTGAACTCTTTGTCTTGTTCACTAGTAGGGGCGCAAACGGACCAATTGCCAGTTTGCCAGTCACCAGTACTGTGTTATTATGTGCAGCTACTTTCACTATCATTTTATCTACCTGCAAACCGACATTAGTACCATTGTATCTCGTCTCGTGGGTTGATTAAACTATGATAGAGGGATTCATTTTGCGTTTCTTGTTGTGATCTAGCGACTTGCAATGGAGGGTAATCGGCAGATTTAAACAGGTGAGCAACCGGTTTAGGCACCGATAGCTACCATCCTCACGGTAAGAACTTGGTCCGTATTGTAGTTTCATACTCTACAGAAGAAAGACCAGCGTCATCTGTTAGTTTGTGCAGAAGTGATTGATTAAGCAAAGGGTGCGTGGTCTGTCAAAGAAACCCTTTGAAGTGGAGTAGGTATTCGTAGTAGATATTCGTGCGCAAAACAAGCCAGCAATGTAGATTACCTCATAAACATCAACAACAGTGTATGATAAAGATAATAACCAGGAACACCTAAATGACAGGTTTAAACTTACAACATAAAATTTAAAACTTTAGTAAAATCCTATTTACGGCGTTTCGGATGACATAACTGGAGAATATTATGCTCATCGCAAAAAGTAATGTGCTTTATTAGTAAGTTAAACATACTATAAAATAGTGGGGCTGTGAACTGCAGGCCTCGCGAGTCGGTTGGGGGAAAGCTAAACTTGTAACTTGTAAACGTATAAGTACATGGAGTGTAAATGTACCCGCACCAATAACTTTGTAATGTACATTATGTATCTAAAATCCAACCTATTGACTATTCACTAAAATGATGTAGCTTATGTCAATCTCACGGTGCCCAAAAATCCAACGACAACTAATTTGTTAAAATCTGTCAAGCCGTTTGGTCTGCAGCGGTTTTTTTACATTTTCAACCGCCATTATTTTTAATTTCCAAATACAAAATCAACAAAAATATATATTTATAATTTCACGAGAATCGGTTGATAAATGCGACCTGTAGAGGAGAACAGCCGGAAAGAAATCCTGACATACGAAAGAATTGTTGCCCAAGCTGAAACGGAGACGCTTCGCACGCTCGGTCAATAAAGCCGAATTATAGTGTCAAAACTATAAAAATATGCGTTACATCAGCTAGTAGTAGAAAGTTACAGAGTGTAAACGTCAATCATTGTAGTCTTGTTTATTTTTTTCGCCTCAAAAGTGAAAGCAATAGATAGGTGAAACAGATTTCCTGTCTGCGTGCAAGATAAGAGAGAAGAAGTGCAAGTTCTGCTTGTTTTTTCACTTATATTTGTGAACCCCAAGTTCGTATATCTCCTAATCCATCGCGATGTTTGGATTTGCCCCATAACATGTAGATATTAGCTATATAGATAGCTATTTCATTGTCGCGGTACAGTCACAATACCACATAGTGACCCTTACCGTACCCCAATGGTCGCAGGTGTCAATTTATTATTTATTGATTGCATTATTTAACAGCTGTGTTGTTTTCTTTTTGTAGATTTCTTTTTCATTTTGAATTATAAATATGTATTTGTGTGTTTCATTTTACAATGAATAAATTACTTTATCTATCCATCTATCTACCATTCCAATAGCTAACTGAATGAAAACTGTCTACCAAACGACGGTACCCCGTCTTTTTGTCATACAAAACCACATGATTGATCTATGTTTGCTTAATCGTATAGGCAACGAATGATACCTAGTATTGCTTAGTAGGTCGACGCTAAACAGAAAAGAAAGGTCGAACGGCGCCGGGCCAACGAATTCTTTACTCTTGAACTCTGGTGAAGGTCACTGTCATAATTCTGACGAATCTCTAAAAGGCTGTGTTTCACAATACAATAATGTTGTGTTGAATGAAGTGCATAATCTCGACGTCCGTCTCTATAATTTTGCAGTTTTCGAAAACATACAAAAACTGTTCTCTCTTGGACAGATCACATTTGTCCCTTAAAAGCTTACTACTTATATTGTAAGCTGCTTATAGGTAGAATTGTTTAAAAGTAGTAATTTTTAAAGAATTCTACCTAGGTGCTTTACTTGAAATCTTTTTGAAATGTGGAAGTTTATTGTATTACAATCAATCCGTACTCTGCCATCCTAGATAGGTAAAGAGAATGCTTTCTTAACTTAAAAAGAAAATAATTCTAACGGACGTTATGTACATTCCCGACTTATATTTTTCGATATTCTTTGAGCAGTTATGGAAAAATAAATATAATAGGTAAATAATTAAGAAAAACAACAATTTGTTAATTATAGTTAAATAAAACAGTATCTAATCAACAACACTATTTTATAAACGTAGCGACAAATTACACTTTATCAAACAACCAAACCTACAAAATAAATTAGTCAGCGTCTTGTCCGACAACCGGTATTATGTTTGGTTCTACATGAACTGAACGAACATTAAAAGTTCAATGTTTTTATAATTGTTATTGTACGACTGATTAATGATGATAACACGCAATGAATTGATAGTGATGTTTGTAAACAGTTTTCTACGTAGAATGAAATTGTTAACGCCTACCCCTGAGTCAATGCGTACCACATAGCCTCTGGCGTACGAGCACCTGCTTGATTACGGTCTTAAAAATATTTACTATTGTTATTGTATGTGATCGTACTCAATTATTGCCAAACCTTTATCAATTGCAATGTTTTTATGACGATAAGTCATTGAGTTCACGACAATTACTAAAGGGTGACAGTTAATTAGATGACCAAATGTTGAGGAAAGGTGATTGTGAACAACTTTCAACAACAAAATCACCCTTTTATTACTAGGGGGAAAAATATATTTTCGTTTGCAACTATAGTCGCTAATTAGCTGTCGAAATTTTGGGGATTGATACTTCCCATTATTGACAACTTTCCCCTAGTAACCTATAGGTTACTAGGGGAAAGTCACCCTTTTATCGATATAGGGAAAAAAATATTGGTTTACCCTTATTAAGTAACCTGGTAACAGCTGATCGGGTCAATGTACTGGAGATCAGTTCCCATTCTTTCATTTGCGACAATATATTCATTTGGGAAAGTGTTCATAATTATGAGTACACTATCATGCCCTATAGTATGGTCAGATAATTAAAAGTATATATATGAATTCACATTTATAACTAAAAATAGTTCACCAGTACGGTAAGAAGTAGGTTTTATCATCATAAAATAACTCTACCAAGCAATAGATAGGTACATTTCTAAAGTTACTCAATTGTAATCGGTAGAGAAAGTGCTTTTGGGATTAGAGTCTACTAAACCCATTGTATTTTAGGTTAAGTTCCGAACGAACCGGTAGGAATTCACGGTATGCAGTCATACAATCTCACATATAACATACAAGAAGACTTATCTATTTGAGTAACAAAAACATACAAAATACTGCTCACGAACGTCAAAGAGCAATGACGTCGGATATCGACGTCTCAGCTGAGTGCGCGCATATACGCAGTTTTACTTGCACTGCCCTGATTCTCGTTAGCACTATAAAACGAATTCCAAGCACAAATAAGCCTGAAACAGCTAACAGTGGGATGATGCGGTCTAATCTATAGATTTCTTTCTTTTAACACCCGTTTATTATGTCAACTTATAAAAGTGTGCAACAAATCTAGGAATGGAAATTGCGCCCTCTTCTAGTTCTTCTTTCACTAGGAAACTTGGCATGTGTATGTAGTTCAGATGATGATGATACAATAATATAGTACTATCGAGCTGGTCTGATGATGGAGCTAGAAGGTGGGAGAGGGAACCCTGGGTTTAGTTGTAAACTCATTTTTTTGGGCACATTAGATTTGTCGTGACAAGTCCTATTCATATTAAGTGGCGCTTTTCTCATCATCATCGCCTGATGGTGGAACTGGAAGGTTGTAGACGGAAGACTGGTATTCTTAAACTTGTATATCCATCGAGTTTGGGCTCATCTGATTCGTCTTAACATGACCTATTGATTTCAGAAGGGTGTTTTTAGTTTTTAAACTTCTAAAATCATGATTCTGCCTTCGAAAGACATCATTGCTGATTTCAATGACATGAGTATAGATAGGCCTATTAAATACCTAGCTGTTTCTAACTTGGTACATACAACGATAATATCCTTGTTAACTGACCTGAAGCAGGCCTGCCCGCTACCTAATACAATCATTATTACCGTATTATTATTATATGTAATACCGCTACAATAATTCCAATAAGAAAAAATGAATTAAAATATCCTTATCAAATAGGCAAGGTGCAGGCAGTACCATGCCAAGGAAAAGGACTAGTTCTTGTTTAAAAAATTAAATGTAAATCCGTAGTAGTCTGTACAAGAATAGATCATGTCCATTGTAATTAAGCGACTAACGTCAATAGAACCGGTGCGACAGAATAAAACAGTTGTGTATTACGGTGTATGTAGGCAGACATACATATGCATGTGCGAAAGGTATACAATCATTCCATGACCTGGAATGTTAAGTGTAATGCGCCAACAATGCACGTCGGTCGACACGACTTATTACAGGATTATCCTGTCTTCATAAATTGCGGAGTTATTTGGCTACGATGATTGCGATGACTTGTTGTACTGATACGAGCATTTGAGGTGCCCGTGCCAGCATATTATCACAATTTTTTGAAAATATTTGAACAATAAGCAGCAGCATCAAGTAACAGTGTCAAGACACACAGGTGGAAGAAAACCCTCAAGCCCTAGGTAGCGCCTTCCGTAGTAGCACCACCGGTGTAGGAGAAGAACATGTGGTGCAGATCAGCAGATGCAACATTGTGGACTTACCCGAGTATAACAAGCTCGCCATATTTGACGAGTGGCTTCGGTTTCAGTTCGGACCCGCTCTCGCCCGCCTCCTCCAGTATTGGCGACTCCGCACTGTCCGCAGCACTGCAACAAAAGACAGACCGTGAACCACGATATTGATTTGCTACGATGCAACTTAGTATAGCGTCAAGCGCCTCTTCTTACGGGGTGGTAGAGGGACAGTTGCGCCCACGCACGGTCAATATTCAATACGCCATCGTTCGTGACAGGGGGTGGTGTGACAGGATCCTTTGGTGATCTTACTTGTCTATATTAAAAAAGGAAATCATTTATGGGTTTACCTTGGCATATAGGTAGCCATAAAAGTATTAAGCTTCACCTGATCACATTAGGCAGCAACAAAGGGCGGAAATATAAATTCGGATTACGTAGCACGATAAAGAAATTTGGTAACTTGAACGTGCGAGTCTTACACTACTATTTTTTAAACTTAGAATCGAAGTTACGACTTCCGCTCGAAAGGGCACTATCGGTGATAATTTGTAAGATCGGGTCCGACTCCGACTGTGGGTCAAGAGCTCTACATTAGTGATGTAAATTAATGATATGGCCGGCCTGCGTCAAACCGGTTCCACGATGCACCGCACGAGAACTTACGCAAGTCGTAAAATACTTAAAACTAATGTTCCTTGGAGTTATTAACCCATTCCTCACGCATGAATGACTGAGTACCGCCGCTTTTGTCTGTATTTAGGCCACACTTCAGTCGGACTGTAATGTTACGATCTCCCAGCGCGGTTCTCCGTCAAGCCTTTATCGATCGACGATAAGTTATCGGCAGCAATCTCTCTCTATTTAGCAAAAGTAGGTCGGCCCTATCATTGTGTACTCAGCGTGCGGCCATCGATGCTATTTGACGCCGATCCTTGGTGATAAAAGAGGTGACCAGATGGAAAGTTACTGAACAAGGAGCGAGGTCCATAAATTCTTATCGCTGTTAGCAGCACAGGATAGCCGCGGGTCCGGCGAGGGAGCCCTATAATTACGGGCAGGCGGTCAAAGCCCCATCGCTGCCCGCCCTCTCATCATCTCTCTGGATCTCAGGCTTGATATGCTCAAAGAACTGCCCCTGGTCACTGCACACGTCGTATTTCGAGGCAGTCTTTTCGTGACTGCATGCTTAGCCAACATCTCATGCCGATACATCGTTTCAACCATTCGCGCCTGGGGTCTTTATTACGTTCGAAATGTAAATTTCCGAACGAGAAATGTAAGCCGTTATTCGTCACGAGCACGACCGAAATTGAATTCTTATTGGCTTTTCCACTAATTTTGTTCTCCGAAAAAGTGCTCCGTTATCGTGACATACGAGATACATTATGTTAACGTAGAATCTGTAAAAATTATGTTATTCTTTATTTTAAGAACTCCGGAAGAAAATATTTGTTTCATTCAGTATAAAGTGCTATTTTTTATTTGAGACCAGAAATGTAAACAAACAACTGTAATTTTCTAGAACAAAACCGTTTTAAAACATTCATATTATATTTTTTGTACTGGAAAATGACAGTTCATTGCTTACATTTCTGGCCTCAAATTAAAAATTCTAGGGTAGGTACTTCCAAGGCTTCCTGCAAAATTTGAGATTTTCATTTTAAACTTGAAAGGGTATCAATTAGGGAAGAGAAAGGTCTTTTCCCAGCACTGGAATACTTTGCAGACTGCATAAATTCGCTCCAACAAAGGTTAAGCCCGTCGCCTTAGAGATTAGAATCGTATTATGCAATATCATTAGCAATGCCGTGACAGAAACAATTAAAACATTTGCATGTCTGCTCGTAATTTTTCCGAGCGCATTCTTTTCCGCCAGTCTCGCCTTTGTCTGGCTAGTTGAAGGCAGATAGATTAAACATCAACTCTTGGCGTTTCTGGCTTAGATAAGTTCACTTCCCATTTTAAAAACTAAAGCTTTAACCATTTCCGTGGTGATTCAAAGACATAGTTTCACGAAGCCTCATAATAAGTAACATGGTACACGTCATCGGCGTATACCTAATCTGGGCTCATGACACGTCACATCCGGTGAAGTTAGTCCCATACAATGTGGGAACATCGGAACAACCCGGCCCCGCCTACAGAGGAATTCTCTTGAGTCACGAGTTCTCAGAAAACTTTATCCACTGGACGGAACTAAATATGGTGGACATTCCGACGGCATTCGATATGCGGTGTTGATAGACGTACTAGAAACTATAGATACGTACTACATTCACCTACCAATACTGATGAATAATAACAACAATACTAAACTATGATGAGGATCTCTGTGGCTGGAGGGTAAGCGCTGTTCTGAGGTTCTGAGTGGTTTGAATGATAAAATGCCATAATAAATAACAGAACTATTAGGTAAAAGTACAACTATTTCTGGATATTGAGTGAGATGTAATTACATCAACAAGGATTGAATTCCAAGGTTAATCCAGATTCATTTGATCCATTGTGAGCAGGCTTTTTGCTATCCATTTGCCAAGGTTCAATAACAGCTCTATGTTAAAAGCTGAGTTAATTTCCGTAACCTGTGAACTTGGCAGAGAAAACAAAGGGTTATGTAATTCTCTCCCTTGTTGGAAGTCCATGTATACACTTTCACCGTTCGCTCGGCGAGATCACTAGATTCTCGTTTGGCGGACACTTTCTACGGAGGTATAGCTACCCGATATAGCCTTTCCAATGACAAATGATCTAGCTAGGTGAGACTAGACTGTACCAAATGTTAGCTTTTAACAACCTAGCTGGGAAATGCCGGTGAATGCTACCTTATAAAAGTTGTAACATATTACGTGGGAGGCAGACGACTTGATGAGACCAGAGTGGCGTAGTTCAATCAAAAAAGGAACTAAACAGTTTCAAGATGCCCATCTTGAAGAACTCGACAAACGCCACGATCGAAATTGTAGGTGACAATACAAGCGGACAGTTACAGTGCAAAAATATGCAGCCACACGTTCAAAACCAAGTTTGGCTTTGCAATTCACCTCCGAGCACATGCCAGAAACTGACAGGGTGTCGCCATCGACGTGGATACGTCGTGGAGGACATCATCATCATAAGAGTTGTAATAAAAGTTCTTCTACATTTTATGACTTTTTTGCTGCCGATACCGATATTAATTTTGTTCTAATCTCAGCTGAAAATTCTTGGTCCAGAACTAATGGTCTAGCTAGGTTTTGTGCGTAGTTCACCATTCCATATGAAGAGCAGTAGGAGAACATTCAAGATTAGATGTCTATATCTAATGAGTGAAGCAATCAGTCTAAGATACGAAAAGATTTTACCACAATGTTTATGTCCTCTTTTACGGCGATGCTACTTATTATTTTTAAACTGCCAGACTCATACAAACATTGTAATGGAGCAATCAAACTGAAATATGTGTCGTTACGTTACAAACCTTTGATGCTTTGATACATACCGGGCGAAGAACAAAGAGTTTGGCCAACATTGAAATGTTTCTCAATTTGGAGCAATGCAGTTTTTGAAGGGCAATTGGTTTAGGCAATTATTGTACAATGTGTCGAAATAATAAAGCATTATCAACAAAGGCGCAGCTAACGACAAAATATTGTTCCTACTAGCGAAGTAATACATGCAATTACTTCAGCTTGGGTTTATATGGCAAACAGGTAGTGCAAAGCAACAAGTAAAATCTAATAACTATTACAAATGGCCATCGGCCATTAGATCAACGGTTATCTCAGCTATTATATTCGAAAATCGTAAGCCTCCCGGATGTTAGCCTGATGGGTAAGTCGAGGCTATTTTAAAGCAGGTAGAAAATGAAGAGGAAATTAACGAACATTCTGCATAAATCCACTGTTTAAGGAAATAAACCATTTTCATTTTCATTTCATTTTCAGATATTTCTGGAAGCTCTTAAGAATTCCTCGCCATATTAATAAGATAGCAATTTCATGGACACAGTGATCGATTGGTAGATATCTTCCTAGTTAAAAGAAATCTTTAAATAAAGTATTTGTTATATTTACCCGTTAAAACCCGTTGTTTATTTAAACATGATTTACGAGTTAGAACGATTGTCATGTCGAATTCGGCAGGAGCCGCAGGAGGCGTGTTGGCGAACGGGGCCAACGGACATGGGTTCATCGAACTGCAGCAGCCAACATGTCGGCACTCGTATGCGCGTGCGCTGCAACGGTGACCCTGCCACCGCGATCGGATACAAAGCGTCTGCCTATATTGGGTTGGGATCTTGCGTTCTTGGCATATTGGCTCGTGCCAGATTTAAATTGAATCTATGGGGTCTTGGCGCTGTAGCTTTGTTCGTCGGGCAGTTTCCATGGTGCCGGCCACACCTGCCGCGCAGGTGGCGTGGTCGTCGGCGGACGGCGCGGGCCCGCGGCTATGAAGCGGCGACCACCTGCCAAATCGCGGCGGAAACGAAAGCCACATGTGTGACGAGTGGCGGCGGCAAAAACTTCGGGCGCATTTTTCCTGACTCAATTTGGCCCTTCTGGCTTTTATTTTGTCGCCAACGTAACGGATCTTTTTCACGCAGAGTCGTGACATTTCAATCTCCATAAATGCGGCGATGGGCTAGCCCCTGCCACGCAAAATGGACTATTAAATACCTTGCTAAAAGTGGGCACAATTATGCCTCTGCCACCTCGTATGGGAAAGGGCGTAACATGTTCTATGGACTATCGAATGTGAAAATACTTCCGGGAGAGAAACAAGTTGATATATCTTCTGGACCGGGTTATGTATGAGGCATCACGGTTTTAAATGTCATGCCATGGTAATAAAATTCAAAACCTCTAAAGGAAAAGGCCTTCTTTGGAAGACATCCGGCATACAGAGGATATACAATAGGTAGGTATGTTAATTCTGATCATATTTGACCTTCAACAAGATTGATTCACAGTTTAGCTCGAATTTGTCAAACCTATGTAAGCACGGATATAAAACATAAGCTGTATAAAAAAATTCATGGTTACCCACCACTTTTATGTTTTTCATTCTCAGGAATGGGTCAAGAAGGCAAGAACCCAACCCTGTAAATAGTTAAGAGCGAACGAGTTATATATTCTTCGCTGCAGAGATTTTACTATCACCAAGGTACCCATAAAACTGTAAGCTATTATATAAAAGGACAAGGCCATAATTCTCGTAGTGCCTTCCATCCCTCAATAAAACTCTACCCTTAAAGAAAACAATAAGCTAAGCTCTTTCTTTAGTTCAAACGATAGGGAATTAAGTAAATCTTCGCAATCGCTGAGAGTAAACTTTCTAGAAATAGTAGAATGAAACAAAACTTTGTATGGCTTCAATTTTCAGGGTATTTTTAGAGGCAGTTCTTTGGCAGGTAGGAACTTAAGTAGCAGCTCCGTTCAGCATCACATTTGCAGGAAAGTGCTAGGTAACTAGGTAAACAAAATATCGGGGAACCACGCAGGTTTCCTTCACGAAGTTGCCGTCACCGACGGATGGCTCGGGTGAGTAGTCAATTCGGTCTCTCATCCAAGTAACTACATTTCATCTCGTGCGAGATCCGAGCTAGTTATTTCTTAACTTAGCTCTGATCTTCCGAAAAAGATGTACAGTTGCTATCCGAAAAATATGTACAGTTGCTATCCCGTCCAGTTAGCTCACCTTATTTTTAACCCCCGACCACCAAAAGAGGGGTGGTATAAGTTTGAAGCGTCTGTCGGTGTGTGCGTATGTCGGTCCGTGGCACCCTAGAGGTCAAATGGGTGGACGGATTTTAATGCGGTTTTCTGTAAATGGTAGTAGACTTCCCTGTGATAGTTCTTAGAAATGTTTGATTAAAATCGGTTCAGTCGTTCGAAAGTTATCTATCAGCTAAACAAGGAATAGCGGTTAAACGGGTGGACGGACTTAATGCGGTTTTTTGGATTTGGTAGTAGACTTCACTGCATTGGGTCTTCGATATTTTTATTAAAATCGGTTCTGTGGTTCAAAACGTATCAACAAGGAAACAAGTGAAACAGATTTAAGACACTTAGATTTCGGGCGTCAGGGGTTATTTAAATTTTTAATTTATAGTTTTTGCCAAAATAATCGTAGGTACTGCTACATTGGGGCAGCTCGAACCGACTTAAGTTTATTATCAAAAATATTTTTTTACTTCGCCTGGTTGCAATGTTTCGCACATCTGTTTGTAGTATGGTATGAGTGGGTAGGTCACTGGCGAAGCGGGTAATATCCGATGTGACCGTTCCAGTGCCAGGTACCAACCTACTTACTGCTTTCTCAGAATATCTATGACGACGGTTGGACTACCCTCATCGCTTGTCTACCACCAACGTCGTGCGAAAAAGACGCCTTCAAAATAGGTAGAGCACGTAATTTGTTCTGTGGTTTTCCATAAGCTAGAGGTATGGTGAAATATTCTCCGCTGGTACCTGCCCACCAGGTAGGTACTATTTATAAATTTTTACAAACGCTTAATTATATAGAAGAGGATTTTGAAAATTGCAATGATAAAGCATCCGCCACACCAAACGCGAGGCGTGAGCGGGGCGGGCGCGCGGAGGCGCTGCAAGGAATTTGTAAATAGGGATTCCTATGAGACCCGTCACACCGAGAGTTGCGCGGGAGGCGCGCGGCACCCGCGCGGATCGGCGATAGATCGACGGCGGCAGTTGCGCGCACCGCGGAGTTATATTACTAAGGGCGCCACACTGACCCATCCATCACAGCGAGCGCGGAGGCGCGTTTACATCGGCGTCAGCGCGCGCACGCGGAATAGTTTTGAAAATTTCTCATCATCAATTGGAATTCCAAATCGTCCGTGTCCGATTCGTACCACATGTTGTTCGCGTCGTCACGTATGGTGTCACACTGAAAAGCGTTTGAGCGCAGCACCGCGGGGGAGCCACGCGGCCCTCGCCCCGCGTTTGGTTTTTTCCACAAAAAATACACTATCACCCACTTTTTTCATCAATCAGTACTGGATTTATTCAGCATTTATGTTTTATAACCCTAGGCCACGCCACTTCCTCACCGGGTCTGTATGTTTTCGGTGCGGTACAGAGCTTTCAGACCGACTCATTTTGGTACGGATTCTGTACCGAGCATACAGAATCTATACAGATGGCTGGCCTCTCCCGCCCCAGCTCCGCCACGCGCCTCAATATCGCTTACTTACTAACTCACAATATCAAATGAACAATACCAAAAATAATACAGTGAGATCATGTCTCTTTGGCAGAAAATCTTTACATGAGCGATATCAAACTGAAAATTTCTGACCGGGTGAGGAAGTGGCCTCACATACACTGCGTTACCTTTTGACCGCCATACATCAAATAAAAAATGTGTCACTCACACTCCAAACATGTTTACTATGCTCGGCAAAATACAACTTAGTTCATACGAGATTAGGTATTTTTTAATGTAAAATAGCCGACGTGGCGCTAGTGGGCCGACTTTCAGTTGTCAGCCAGTGCCGACTGGAGCGGTCGAAAGTTTAACATACAACCCACCAATTTGCCCTGATAATATTTCGTGTGCAATTCAGAACTTTCAGTCTTCATTTCAATCTTATCACAGCTATTACATCATTTTGAATCAAATAAGCTAATGCATAACAAACAGTTTGGATTCACTCGCGGTCGTTCAACAACAGATGCCGGAATTCAGTTCATTGAAAGTATTTTTGATGCCTGGGAAGAGTCACAAGATGCCCTAGGCATTTTTTGTGACTTATCTAAGGCTTTTTATTGCGTTTGTCATGAAACATTGATCAGGAAATTACATCATTATGGAGTTAGAGACACGTCATTGAATTTGTTAAAATCTTATCTGAACGGAAGAATACAAAGGGTAGACGTAAACGGAGAACGATCACCAGGATCATTGGTTTCTTTGGGCGTGCCACAGGGCTCAATATTGGGACCCTTCCTATTCCTCATCTATATAAACGACTTACCCTATCTAGGAAGGGACTGTCATGATATGGTACTGTTTGCTGATGACACCTCACTTATTTTTAAAACAAAGCGAAACCAACACGCTAATGATGATCACGTGAACAATACCATATCAAGAGTGGTAAATTGGTTTAATGTTAATAATTTGCTATTAAATGAGAAAAAGACTAAATGTGTTAAGTTTCTTACTACTAACGTTAAAAATAATCAGACATGTATAACAATTAAAAATGAGGAATTGGAATTGGTAACCAGCACAGTGTTTCTAGGTATAACGTTGGATTCCAAACTCCAATGGGGTCCACATATTGATAAGCTATCGAACAGACTGAGCTCTGCAGCTTTTGCATGCAGGAAAATCCGTCACTTGACAGATTTAAAAACAGCCAGATTAGTTTATTTTAGTTATTTTCATAGTATTATGTCCTACGGTATTCTGCTCTGGGGCAGTGCTGCTGACATAAATACTATTTTTGTGCTGCAGAAGCGGGCTGTTCGTGCGATTTATAAAATGAATAATAGAGATTCTCTTAGAAATAAGTTTAAAGAAGTAAATATATTGACAGTCCATAGTCAATATATTTACGAGAATATTATGTATGTCCATAAGAACATTGTTAACTTTCGAAGAAACTGTGATATACATAACTTTAATACTAGAAACAAGGACAAACTTGCAGTGCCCACTACTCGGCTCCATAAAATAAAAAACTCGTTTAAGGGTAATTGTGTAAGATTTTACAATAAACTCCCAAGCACTTTGACAGATCTATCAATTAATAAGTTCAAGAAATACATCAAGCAAAGGCTTATTTCTACAGCTTACTACAGTATTAAAGAGTACATAGACAATAAAAATGCTTGGGACTGAATTGTTCTAATTAATTGTGAGCATCCTCACTGCCAGAGTTTCTTTTACTGGACACTTGGAGGCCTTTTACACCTCCAAAGATTAATTTAATTATACAACTCTTGACTGTGGGGCCCATTTACATCTCCTATCATCATTGTATTATTCACTAAAGAGACTATACATCTCTGTTATTTATATTTTAATTATTTTATTATGACATTTGAGACTCTTTACATCTCTCAGAAACAATAATTAAGTACTTTTTTCTTTCTGATAATATGATACAAATAATAATACCAAATGTTCTGTAAAAAATGAAATGAAATGACATGTGAAAGTGCCCTTGTGGCCTATTTACAGAATAAACGTTTTGAGTTTTGAGTTTCAGTCTTTAGCATCGACAAACCCAATTTTTTTACAAATGTCTATTACGGTTTAAAAGTGTAAATATAGTAGATTATGCACCAAGGGGATAAATAACTGTTTTATGTCACGGTCGCGATATTAAATCTTGAACGTAAGGAAGGACCCCAGATTTAACCCCCGAGCGAAGCGAGCGTCTCATGAGTTAATGGCAGAGCAAAGCGAGGGAATTAACGATGAGTCCTGTACATTCCAGCGTGCCTAAGACTCACCTCCTGCGAGAAAATATAAAAAGCCAGGCTACTAAAAACGGCATTTTATTAAAGTAAATTAATGTGAAAATTATGTTTGACACATTAGACCAGTTGCATTGTCTTGCAACAATCGGTTTTGTTTTATTTAAAATGTGTTCCATTCATCTCGCCGTGGCCAGCTTGATTTTCGAATAAGCAGCGCTGCCCCTCCACCGCCGCTCCCGCTTCCGGGGAGCGGGGCTGCGAGCGCCGTGCGTATTTGACGAAATTAGATTTTAAGGCCATAGCAATAAGAACCATGGGCGTACCAAGGTAGGGGCAGGGGGGGCTGCTGCCCCCCCCTAGAAGATAAAATTAACGTCAATTTTCCTGGCAAGTTGGAATTAAAAACGTGTATGTTTTCGAAACAGGTATGAGCTGCCCCCCCTAGCTGAAATCCTGGAATAAGAACTACGAGAAGTGAAAATCATTTAATCCCTGGAGTGATCTAGGTTGTGACATAATGAAATTTAGTACAACTTTTTGTCTACAATGAGAATTATTGAGAATATAATAAAATAAAATAAAATATAAAATGAGCTATAATTAATTGCTTTATGTAAGGTTTGCATGATTATATATAAAGTGTCATTTTTGAGCAGGTTGTCATGACTGACTTTTTTGTACTGAATTTCATTATGTCACAACCTAGATCACTCCAGGGTTTAAAGTGATTTCACTTATTACCTATAGTTCTTATTGCTATGGACATAAAATCAAATTGTATGAACGCACGGCGCTCACCGGCGGCCCCAGCGGGGACGGAGGGGTACCGCGGCGCCGACCTTATTCGAAAATCTAGCTGGCCACTGCGAGCTGAATGGAACACAATACACTACTGGACTAATGTAACAAACACAAATTTTCACATTAATTAACTTTAATTAAATGCTGTTTTAGTAGTCTTGCTTTCTATTTTTTCTCGCAGGAGGTGCGAAAAGTAGAATACACTTCTCGGGGATACAGCTGTTTTGTCTTGGGCAGGCTTGAATCGCTCACAACACTCAGGACTCAGTCCTAATTCTCGAGGTCCTTCGTAACATTCAGGATTCAATATCTCCCCTGTAACATAAAACAGTGCTTTAGCCCCTTGGTGCATAACTACTATGCATACAGTGACTGCCCATTTGAAGCATTCTATACATGGCCTGGGCTACAATAACGGATTTCATACTTAGCCATTGACTTATACAATAATAATTGAAGATGATTATTTTTGTTCTTGTTTGATGAGTTAAATTTGCATGGGAATTGGAAAATTATAATTTCTGCAAACAACACAGCATACAGTATAACTGATTTAAATATTAAAATTTTATGTATCTTGAACAATTAGTAACTTCTTCTCAGATCTAACAAAAGCCCCAAAGATTACTTGAAAAACCTATGTTAAGAAATACATTGTCATGTCATGTCAACTTCATAAATCTTTGACTTGAGAGGTATGTAAAACACATACCTCCGATTGCTGAATGGAGATTTTTTTCTAATTAAATACTTAAGTATTGTGCTGTCCTGCAGATGTCACAAGAAAGTATGGGACATAACAATACTTAAGTATTAACTTAGTGAATATCTCAATGCAGGAACCGGCGTTTAGACTACACAGATAGGGTTACTCCAATTTTACAAAAAAAATGGTGTAAAAGGACATCATATTTAATTTCAGATTTAATTCCAGGAATAATCAAATAAAATAGTATTGAGGTAAAAGATATTATCACTACATTGATAGTCAAGCAAAACAAGACTGGCCTTAGGAATGAGGAATGTTGCTAATAAAAAACCGACAAAACCTTCTTGAATGTCACTCTATGTGGGTAGAAGAGTGACTGAATGTATTAAGAAGCAGCTGGACTAGCTAAATATCAGTAGGCATTTGTATTTAGAATAAGTGGATGCCTGCTAGATACATAAATATGCAGAGGATTGTGCATGAAAAGAGAATTGCTAACATTATTAAACTTTGGCCGTTTAGAATGTGATTTTCTTAACCTGTTAACTTGGGTAAACCCTAAAACTGAACTTTTACGACAGACAGCACCCAGAGTACTGTGGGTTCTATTGTGGGCATTTGTGGGGTAACAACATAAAATTTGCTTCAATTGTTGTCATTATTTTTTCTTTTCCGGCCAGCAGAGAAGAGAAGGGGTTAATGCGTACATGATAAGCAATATTTTTTTATTGCAGATGTTAAAATTTTATGGGTTTTGATTGCTTTCTCTTAGCAGCCAGACTTTAGTATTGGGGTCTGTGTAAGCCAAAAAATTAAGCCAATCAATAAGGACAAAACTAGCTGAATGTGGCAAAATCTGTGCCTCTGCCATACCTATGCAAAAATTAGTTATACTGTGGTAATACTGTAAACAGCCAATCAGAAAATATATATATATGATTATTGTGCCTTTCCTTTGTTTGTGACAGATATAAAAACAGGTTTGTAGTGTACCTATAGCTAAAACTAATGAGTATGTTTATTCACCAATCTATCCTTTTTATATAGTCCTTTTCTAAAAACACTGTTACAGTATTTGGAATGAAATGGTTTGAAAAAGTAAACAAACCAAAATAGTAGGTAGGTTGCCATAAATGCCACGTTAGGCCTAACCGACACTTTTAGCAGCATGGATAGGCCAAACGTCTTTGTGATTTCATACTGAGGTAAAATATTGCGTATCTAGGAAAGAATAAAGGCAGTCATTGTGAAAATCAGGTGGAGCATCTTACCGTTTTACGACCATGATAGAATCCGTCTCCTCTATTGTGGACCCTATGATTCGAATTGTAGACAAACTGCACTGATATTAACGCACACACCATGAATTTATATCAAAACACCATCATTTCCACTTTATATTCACGCATCGCTAAAAAGCGATAAAAGCACTACGCTTCATTGTTAAGACAACCTCGATTCCACACGTCGTCGTCGCGGACATAAAAGTTACAGGTTCTGTAACTTTAACACTTATTCCGTGACAATGTAGCCACAAGCAACAATAAGCTAATTACAAAAATGCTGTAGACATCACCGCGCAGAAATAATTTTCCACAAAACCTCGCGTAAACACAAAAGTGTGTTTTCAGTTCACAAATACAACTAACTTGACTAACTTCACTTGTTTGATTTTTGTGAACGAAGCGAGCGGTGCGAAGTTGGCACACGGCATTATGATGGACGCGCACGCACTGCAACCAACTTGAAGGCCTTGACGCCAAAAGTAATACTGGTGTTGCCAACTCTAAATTATGGAATTTGGCGAATGAAAAGACATTCCCTATCCCCACCCGCCCATTCTCCCATGGCTCACAGTAAAATCAAATATAGATAACTGTAATATACAAGGGGTTATTTTTAGTCCGTATACCATATTCTACATGTGGGGACCCCGACATAGCAGGGAGGTCTGAATCCTGGGCATGGGTAATTCCATTTTTTTCCCCTCGTCGTATTATTAGTATGTTTTATTGAGGTTTGAACAAAATTTCCTGTAGATTTGAAAATAAAATGTGTTCCTTGCTTGTAAATGCATCCAAAGCGCATTAGATAGAAATAACTAGGGAGTAAGACAAGTGTAAGAGAAGAATATTTTCTGTCACCAAAATTAATTTCGATTTTTCACTAAACTGTGGTACCCTAATTATTATTATGTTATTAAAGAAATATATTGGTCACCAAACTAATCAAAAAGATAACTACATATGGATCACCAAATAATGTAAATATGTCTCCTAAATAATATTCTGATATTTTTTTTCTATATGGTTTGTGCTCGATAAATTAGATCGATCATCAAAAAATATATATCTGTGATCGATCATATTTGACCGTGCACGCGAAGCGTCTCCTTTTCAGCTAGGGCATAAATTCTTGCGTATATCCGGAATGCCGGCTGTTCTCCTAAACAGGTCACAACTTTCAATCGATTGTCGTAAATTTTGTGAACAGGTTCGATAATTATATGGAATGTTTTGTCAATTCAGTTTTAAGTTTTTTTTTCCAAATTGCGGAGCTTTGGGGTTACAAAGTTATTGGTGCGGCTGTTTTCATACTCCATGTGTAATTGTGCATTCACAAGTCTGTGTGTGGTAGTTAGAGAAAATGCAGCCGGGTTATTTGTTTTTAACACGCTTTTATTAGGTTCACCTGTAACTAAGGAAGTACGTAACTATATAAACCAATCTTGCAAGTTTTGGAGTTTCGGTTTCCGATTGAGCTAAAATTTAGAATAATTATGTAAGTTTGGTAAAAATGCAATATTATGATGCTGATGAGGTCGGATGGTGGTCACAGGAACCCTGTAATAAAATAACGCAATCCTACTGATTTTGGGCTCTTTAGAATCGTCTCGGTGAGTAGTTGATGGATTAGTTAAGGATGATGAGACCTGAAAGTGGATAATGGAAATTTTCAACGGCTATTAGTAAACCAGTATGGACTCGTTTTGATTTGTTTTAACGTGTCAAATACAGGCGTGTTTTTAAACTACCTAATTATTATAATAATCATTCATCTTGTTCATCTGATAAACTTCAAGGGGTCAGAAATGTGAGCGGGTAGAAAATAATATAAAAAACGGAAAATTCCTGTGCTGCTCGTGAGATCTACAGCTCACAGAGCTACTAGGAATAGATTAGGTACCTTAATATGCAGTCGATCTGTCACCTAATATCGCATCAAATTTCCTGAATTGCATACGAAATAACAGGGCAAAGTGGTGGATCAGGGTAGGTGAAGGCTAAAGGGGGTGAGCGAAGCTAAGCCCTCTTTAGCCTTCGTGTTAGGTTGACATGTAAGTATAAAACCCCTCGATTGGTGACCTATTTGCAATTGTTTTGATATAGACGTTAAGTGAACAATCTTTCATTTAGGTCATCAATCTCCTATTTAGGTAACCAATCTAATAATTTTATGACCAATGTAATTTTGAAATAAATTTAAGGTGACCAATTTTAAATAATTTGGTGATTTTATTTAGGTGACAGATTTATTATTTTAGGAACCAACAAGATTTATTAGGTAACTAAAAAGCCTAAAGCCTACCTCAAGTTAATTAGGTAGGTACCGTTTTTAGATCACATGAATTCGAAATTGCCTACTTAAACTTTATAACACTTTACGGAGAAACAATTACTCCTATAGGTTTGCGCTTTGACCAATTTTAAATAATTTGGTGATTTTATTTAGGTGACAGATTTATTATTTTAGGAACCAACAAGATTTATTAGGTAACTAAAAAGCCTAAAGCCTACCTCAAGTTAATTAGGTAGGTACCGTTTTTAGATCACATGAATTCGAAATTGCCTACTTAAACTTTATAACACTTTACGGAGAAACAATTACTCCTATAGGTTTGCGCTTTGACATAGTGATGACATAAGGTTGAAAATTGCGATGCAATTTCCAGGATCTGCGAGCGAATGGGTTAATTTTATGTTTAGTTTCCACGAATATCATTGAAATCTTATTTTATAAATAAACTCAAACAATTAAACATAAAACAAACCGTTTGTAATGTTATTATTGTACTGTAGCGCCTGCGAAACTCCATACCTAAGGACGTCTTCTTCTAGCTAGTCCGAAGGCGGAATAAGACTTCATTCCGGTAAACTTTGTCAACTCCATACAAATTTATCTGGATTGTCAAAGTTTATTCTAGTAAGGTCTTATTCCGCTTTCTAGCGAGCGGTACTAAGGCAAAAACACCGTACAATAATTGCAGTTTATAGATAAGTTCTCATCTTGTTCACATTCCTTCTATTCCACTATTTGGTTTTCGAATCGCACTAACAATCGTTTTACTGTATTAAAACACAAAGTTTTACTAAAAATCGCATTACATTGCGGTAAGACAAATGAAATTGGCTGTATTTATCGCCAAAGAAAGTTAAGTCGGTAACACTACGCAGTTCAGCCAACATTTTACTCGCAACACAAGATTCGCGGTCCGGAATGTGCTCATTGAGCTCGTTTCCTAAGTTTAATTTCAATCATTGACCCACCCAACATGACCAAATCAAGCTCGCATGAATCATGCTTCACAGTTCACACACATCATTTGAATAATTAATAAAGTATGTAGTGTGATGCCTCGTCCGAACGCTTGGCACTTTCCGCAAGCTCCGAGCCGCGTCCGAGCCACTACAAATTCGCACGCGTGTGGATGGAATCGAGCGATTCGAAAATGTTTCCGGATGTTATCCTCTACACGCCAAATTCCTCAACTGATTTTCGTGAATTTTCGTGAGCAGCTTCGATAATTAAATAGTTTTTTTTGTCTTTTTTTTTTTTTCAAAATGGCGGAGAGGGGGGTTTTAAAAAGTCAATAGGTTGGATTTAAGCACTCACCTCCCTTGGTATTTCTAGAAATACCATTTTCCGTAATATGTTTTGTATTTTATAACCATGACATAAGGTTCACAATCGCGATGCCTTGTGCATGGCGCGGGAGGTGAGTTGTTAAGACCACAAAATGTAATTTACAAAGTTATTGGTTATTTGATACTCCATATACGTAACCTGGTGCATTTCAAAGTTTGTATGTGTAATAAAAGAAAGTGTCACTCGCGAGGTACACCTCACAGAGAAATTAGTTATGACAATCTTCGCTTTTCAGATTTACGATCCAGCAATGCACTATTTTGATTCGGTAATACGCATGTGGGCTGATTGATGATGATTTATGAATATGCCTGAACTAACCTAACCCTACCTAGAATGCAGTACTTAATACCTTAAACAGGTACCTTCTATTTAAAATAATTGATTATAATTTTATTTAAAGCCCAACCAGGAACATAGCAAACCTGATTTGAGGGCGCTAAATAATTTTATATACAGCAATACTAAGTATAGTACACCCATGCAAATTGGCCGCTTCGCTAATTGCCGAACTTTTTTTAAAATCGATCTTATTAATTAAAAATTAAGTTACATTTTAAATACAACTATAAATTAACAATCATAGAGAGCTTATGATATGTAGAGATAAAGCAGTGTATGTAACTGTACATAATTAGGCATTACAATACTCGTGTATTGTTATTATGAAACACTCGTAAATTAAAGCCTCTCATTATGGAAGCCATGATTGTTTTTTTTCATTAGTCATCAAATTCAGAACTTAAATAATCAACAGATTCATATGACATTTCATGATCTTCATGATCAGATTGTACTGGTTCAATTGTAGACATATCAGACTCATTGTCAGTTGTAAAACTGGATGTTTCACTATCACTGCCGCCAACAAAAAATGTAATAATTTATTCAATACCCATTTTTTTTAATTTACTTTATTCATGGTATCATGAAAATCAGCCTGTTTTTCTTTGTCGTTATAAATTAACAAAGCATTCGGGACGAACCCAGTCTTGCCACCACAATGAACAATTATGTATCTTTTTCCTGTAGCTACAGATTTAGATATGCCGGGCTCATTTTCGCTTTGCCAATATTTTGCATGATTGACCGAAGTATGAATATAACTTTCATCAAGGTAAAGAACAGGCATACCACTCTCCCTTACATCATTAGATTTCATTTCGTTATCTGTCCCTCCATGCCACTATATCATGTCGCTCCATAAGTACTGTCCTTTGATTTCTATATTTTTTTATATTTATAACCTAATTTGTGTAAGAGTAAACAAAGAGATTCTCTGCCACCAACAAAATTTATGGATTCTTTAAGAGCGGCAAGCAGCCGTTTCAAACTCGGTACTTCTTGTCGGACAGCATAAAATTCATGTATTTTATGCCTTATTGCACATAAATCAAAATCATCCAGATTGATTTTCTTTTTGGTTTTAGGTTTATTTTTCTTAGGCGTAGAAAATACAGCTGACGTCCCACCTTCAATTTGTATTTTCATTACGGAAGATCGGGAATATCGGGATATGCCTAAAATACAACAAAATATTTTACTTATAAATAGTTACGAATTAGCCAATTCACATTGTACATACTATATGACGTACCTACCATGCGGGCTCCACACATCGCGCGCGACGTCGCACGAGGTTCGCGCCGCGACGTCACGGCGCCGCCGTGTAGAGCCGCCACCAGTCATGTTGACAACAAGGCTGGTGATGTTATTTAGAGGAATAGAGTCCAATCCTTCAGACTTTCTATTCGACAAATATTTCGATAGATTGTGAATAACTTTTACTGTTAATAGTTTTCGGCATTCTCACTCACAAAACAAAAGAAATATACCATGCACAATCGACGCCCCACTTTGACAGCAATCGACAGATGACATTTCATACTTTTTAAATTATATAAATAAAATAGTTTCATAGGTGTTCCGCAACATGACGATGTTTTTATATTCTTGGTTTGGCTTTACTAAAACAAAATAGAAATCGTCCTTTTCTTGTGAAATCCGGCTCTTTTCAGATTCCCGACCGTCCCATATCCCGTGTAGGACCTGGCAACACTGATTGTGACGGCGTGCCGAGCGTTGGCTTAAAGGTCTCATTACCAAGCCATACTCTTATTTAAAAAAAAATGCAGATCGTGCGGACTCGCCATGAAACAGCTTACACAAAAAAGTAATCTGGGGCAGTGTTGTCATTGATACGGCAATTGCCGTAATATATGGCATTCCATGACTTTTTTTCTGATTATACGGCAGGCTTTTCACTACCGTGTTATGAAATACGGCAATGAATATAATAAACATTTCTTAAATAATTATACGGCAATTTTGTGTTTTTCCCATAAATACGGCAATTTGAAACTTTAGATAAGGCAATTCAAAATTATACAATAACAACACTGATCTGGGGTTGTTCTGTTCTGTGATTCTGTGTGTGAGTCGCGCGTGCGTGCGGGCACTGCGGGGGGCGAGCGAACTCGGGTCTCGGACAAGGTATGAAGGTACTCTGTGGCACAGAGTAACTTATATCTCTGTGGGTCTCGGGTCGGGCCTCCCTCGGGTACATACAGTGCGAGGGCGCGGGCTGGGCGGGCGGTGGGAAGGGGAAAGGAAAGTTTTAAACTCATCCAATATTTTCAATCATCCATCATAAGAGACGCATTGAATCATTAGACATTACTTAGGTACTTGGTTTTGGGTTGGTACATTTATTTTGATTTGGATTCATGGGAATGTAGACAGGTAAGAAAGGACAAAGCAGCAAAAGGAGAGGTCAAAGTCATTGAACTGCTATAACTCAATGGTCAAAGTGAACGAAAAGAAAATTTTTACGTCTCTCCAAAAGATTAAAAAACAGAAGGTATAGGAAGTGGTACTTACATATTTATGAATAACCGATTCCTTCGAATAACATACAGAAAATGTGACAAAATAAGCATATTCCAAGCCTTCCTTTCCGTCGTCGATGAATTCACCGACTTTCTTATCCTTCGCACTTCTTTGTTACACTTGAAACCCATAATTTAACTGAATATATTAATATACTTAATGAATAAATATTAGGTACATTATTTTATTTATTTCATTTGTATGGTATTGTATCACAAAACTGACTAGAACGCTACAGCAACAGCTGTGTTGGTGGACGCGACACCGATATTTGGTAAACAAACGGCATTTGTTGGGCGCAGTCACCGGCGCGGATGACATGACGTTGCTCCAAAGCTTGCATCATGTGGCGACATGTTAGAACTGCACAGCTGAAGTACAGTCACGATCATGATTAGTTCGGATCTAAAAGATAATTACTCCAACAATAGTACGGCTACGGGTAGACGAAGTAGGTAGTCCCAAGCATTTATTAAGCACATAACAAAGTCCAGAAGGGGTAACTCTGTGATATACTGAGTAATAGGAACCGGTGAGCAATCATCAACATCATGATTCGAAACAATGGATTTTCTTTCCCGTGTACGAACTTAGTAGGTGCCTACGTTGGGTGTATTATGTCGATGTGGTAGGAAAAGGATACCTAGTTACGTCATGGAAGGTCTGACCTAGTTATTTCACCATAAATAGTTTTATCGTGAAATATGTTTGATTGATTAGATTAGTAGTGACGACATTACCGTGAAAGCTCGCGTAAGGACTACCTATCCAGTCCAGTCCAGTCCTGTTATTGGCAGACGTCATGTCATGAGATGAGACGTCACCTAGAGTACTGAAGTTCTATTGTGGGCATTTGTAGGGGGAACAACATAAGCCTTACAAGACAACCAACTGGGAGTCAATTCTAGTCACTGTTTGTATGATGATTGATGAAAGATACATTTCCGGCCCCGTCGCATGCCAGTTATGATCTTGTGGCAATGTTACTTTTATTATATGAGATTATTATCTATTCAGTCTCACTATACGTGTCTGTTTACCGCAACTAACTACTTTATTTATCTTTGCAGAATAGAATACTGTTATTACCTAATATGTAATGGTGCAGGTTTAAACATGTTTATTTTGATGTGTGCCAAGTTAAAAACTAAAAAAAAAACGACTTCGAGTTCAGAACCAAAACGTCATACGGGTGTAAGTTTTTAGTTTTTTGTTGATTTTTTCTCACAGCGCTTAATAAATTTTGATAAAATTTATATAGGACCACCTCTGAAGTAGGTATGACCCACCAACCAAAACGAGAATCATCAAAATCGATTCATAATTGACGAAATAATCGCGTAACAAACATGCAATCTTCAAGTCTTCAGCATCGTCGGCAAATTGTATGCAAAAATATTGATTGAACGAGTGATGAATAAAACGGAGGAAAATATCTGGGATGCGCAAGGGGGATTCAGAAGAGGAGTGTGATGTACGGACCCTGATCTTTGCTCTAAGATGCGTAACAGAGAAACATCTGGCTTTGAGGCAAAAAGTTTACTGCGCTTTCGTAGACTTAGAAAAGGCATATGATAAAGTGATGAGGAATGATTTGTGGGAAACACTATCCGTGTATGGAGTGGACAGCCAATGTTGGGAGCGAATGTTGGGTATGGCAGAAGAAGAATGAAAGCCGAATAAACGCTGTAGAAATGAGGTCTTTGAGGAGTATACGTGGAGTATAATTGAAAGATAGATTGAAGAATGAAGTTATAAGGGAACGCTGTGGATTGAGAGAAGATATAGTGACAAGGATAGAGAAAGGCCAGCTTAGATGGTTTGGTCACGTTGAAAGGATGAATGAAAGGAGATTGACGAAACAGATTTATACAGTGGGTGTGAAGGGAACCGTCGGACGGGGACGCCCAAGAAGGTCCTATAAAGACCAAATCGGCGATTTGTTAGTAAAGGGGCAAATACGAAGTACCCGTAACCGGCGAGCTTGCATGAAGAGACTTAGACTTAGAGAATGTTGAGGAAGCGAGAGATGTATGCCAGGATCGTAGCAGGTGGAGGTCTTTGGTCTCTGCCTACCCCTCTTCCGGGAAATAGGCGTGAGCATATGTTATGTATGTAAACATGCAATAGAAAGTACAGTTGAATTGAGAACCTCGTCCTTTTAGAAGCCCTTTAAAAATGATAGGAACATGAATACAAAAAACATTTAGCAAAACAAATCTTTAATAAAATGTTACTTAAACACGATTATAAGTCTGCAATCATGCATCAGCATCTCGGTGCTACAACCAACTTACTTATGGTAGAAGGTCAAACAAAATATCTAGACTTTTTTATTACAAATAAAAATAAAATTACATGAATATGTTATGTATGAGGTAATGCATGACATATCTGAAGATCTAAAAACTGAATATTTTTTAAGGGAACTGCACATCACATCATCACACACTAGCACATACTGATTTGCACAGCAAATATACTGATTTTTACAGCAAATATCAGGGCAAAATAGCTTAGCTTAGCTTAGGTGAAGGGTAAAGGGGGTAAGCGAAGCAAAGCCCCCTTTATCCTTCGTGTAGGTTGCACATAAGAACAACAAAAAGTACTTAAAACAAAAGTGTTTTTGCTGATCCTTTTTTGCTGTGAAAATCGATACGATCGATACAACGCATACGATAAGGCATCCTATATACAACCAATAAAAACTAGCAGACAAAACAACAGTAAATGGCTAACCAAAAAAATATCCCTAGAGTGCGAAAAGAGAGATGAACTATTTATAAAGTATAAAAAAGATTCTACCAACAAACTGCTAAAACTAGAATACAACGAACAAAGAAATAAGACAAACAAAATAATAGAAAAATCAAGAAATAATTATCACAAAAAACAAATTGCTGACAATAAATCAGAACCTAGAAAACTATGGCAAATTATAAACAATATTACGGGGCGGATTATGAGGTCGGTCGATGAAGTAATCACAATGAAATCGCGATGAAAGTGCCTTTTTTAAGTGATATATCTCCATAATGACAAAAGTCATTATCATTATATAAACAGTGAAGTCGGCTGATAAGTCGTATGTAAAGTAACGTTTCCAATTCGAGCATGACATACAATAATGTCTAATACGGGTCGCAGGCGGGTTGATACATTATTCTTATATTGCAAAAGTTAAATAACTTAGGTAGTACGTACCGAAATTGTTGGGTACTGGTTTTATAAATAAAAAACAGTAAAGAACGGGTCAGACTCGCACACGAAGGGTTCCGTACCATCGTACAAGAAAACATGACCAATCAGAACATCGCATAAACAAACAAAGTTGCAATAAAAGTCAGCTCATGTCAAACAATCATGTTGTGATTAGTAAATTTTTTCAAGTGATTTAAATGCTTAGATGTCAGAATTACATGATAACCACTAAACATAATAAAACAAAGACAAAATGAGAATAATATTATTTCCGAAGGTGGATTCGTACCCAGAACCCTAAGATTGCGAAACCGATATCAAACTAATTGCACCACTACAACCATGTGATAAGCGGCAAAATAAACGATAATATTTGAATCATGTTATTGATGTTATGGTTTGTTATATCCAGAGGTCGGAATATCTTGGAGCGCAATGAAAACAAAAGTATGGACAATTTTTAAAGGTACCCAATTTCCGGAACTTAATTACTCCGGACCTTATTTTGGTCAATGACGTCCCTATTCCCTATTCCCATATTAGTTCCGGAACTTAATTACTCCGGACCTTATTTTGGTCAATGACGTCCCTATTCCCTATTCTCATATTAGTTCTTTGAACCCCGTTTGGCACCCTTCGGGTACGGAACCCTAAGACACGTTTCTGCTTCAATTAACTAAAATGAGATCACCAACACTCCCTGTACAAAAATAATCTAACAATAATTTTATAATTAAGCTCTCGGATAGAATCGTGTTGACATGAACTCAAACTTTGTTCGGCTGTTGAATAAAAACAAAACACTGATATTAACCTCAGGTTAGCGAAACCCGAGAACGCGCTCTTGCACCACTTCCTCACCGGCTCAATATGTTTTTGGTACGGTATCGTTCATTCGATATTTTCAGTGTGAATGAGTGGGAAAGCGATACTCAAGCGCGCGGCGGAGCTGGGAAGCTGGCAGACGGGACGGAGGAGAAGCCGGCCGCCTGCACTGTGGCTCAAGTAGAAATGATGGAACTAATGATAATATTTATCAACACTAGGTCCACTATGAATAGAACTTGAAATAATGGTACTAATGATAACTTCGTTATCACTAGTTCCACTTTAGGTGTTCGATATTTGCGAAATTTTTATTTTAATAAGGATTTGCATCCTTTTTCGGCGACGAGATTCTGTTCCGATACTGTGCAGAGGCGCGTGTGCGCTCGGTACAGAATCTGTACTGAAACAAGTCGCTCTGAAAGCTCTCATTAAATAACATGGCACCACAGATATCGCGCCGAAAACATACCGAGCCGGTGAGGAAGTGGCCACTCGGTGGATATAGCGTAGTCTTAATTCTGGAGTTTAACTATTTATTTTAGAACCATTTATTTATTTATTTATTTATTTACATAATCTATTTGTGCCATTACAGCAAAGCCAAGTCGACACAAATATACAAAATTAGAAAATACAATACAATTCAATTATTACAAATTAATTTACCATAATTATGTCAAATATAATAAGTTCAATTCAATCGTATAAATGCAGTTACCATATTATCATTATATCCATAAACATTCGAGAAAATAACTACAAGACTACACTATCATGCAATCTTCTCACAGAACCTTCCACATTCTCGCACAATATCCCTCCATGCATCACCAAACAGATCATTCAATGGTGCTGCGGCCAACAGTGCATTGAGGCTATTCCGTGCCCGGACCAGCGGAGACTGCAGGCGCGCCACCGTGCGGTGCGAGCCGCCCGCTAGCAGCTGGTGCCTACGAGCGCGTAGGTAGTTGTCAGGCACGTAAACCATAACTTTATCTGACTGCTACTCTAAGATTTTCTGTGATAGCCTGAGCGGTTTTCGGGCAACATTTTTCATATGTACTAATGATGCTTCATAGAATGGCAACAAATATAATGACCACCAAAATATTTTTTTCCTACCCAAAATGGGTAAATGCTACCCAAAATGGGTAAATGCTACCCAAAATAGGTAAATGATCACCAAAAGTTGCAGAAAATATCAGGGCAAAATACTGCGGTAGCTTAGATGAAAGGTAAAGGGGGTGAGCGAAGCGAAGCCCCTTTTATCCTTCGTGTTAGGTTGAACATGTAAGAACAACAAAAAATACTTAAAACATAAACTTAAGTACACAAAACATACAAATAAATTTTGCTGATTGTTTACCCAAACACACTTTGGTGGTCGTTTACTAATTCTGGCGGTCGTTTCGAATTATTTGGTGATCGTTTAAACATAAGCCTTCAATAATGTTCATTTTGCAGTAACATTAGACATGGATTATATGCTCATCCTTCCTTCAAACTGGCATTTACTATATCAAGTCTGCCAGTCTAATACAAACATTAAAATAAATAACAAAAAATGTACTGTACTAATTATATAAAATGTATTGATTAGATGACCAATAATCGTCTGTGCACTTAACACACATTTAATTTAACATTTAAGAGATGTTTAACAACGATTATAAACCTATACAATTTGTACATATTGCCGGAGCCAATGGGATGGCACTATTTTAGTGATGTCATCGATGTCCATAGTTAGCAAAAAGTAACACGACAAAGGTTAAGGTTGGATATGATCACCTTTTTATTTAGTCATATTTTATTTAACACAATGAAAAACAAACGAAGCTATGCCATCGTCGCTGGAGACACTAAAGGAATCTTCATCTCTGGTTTCTGAGATTTCTATGATAAAATCTTCCTTCTCTTTTTCTAACCTAATCTCCTTCACCCATATTCATTTTCTAGTTTATTTTTTTAATACTTTTCCGTGTCACCAATTTTCAGTACGTTTCTGGTGAGTTCTCGTGCTTGAGAATCGACCATTGGTTTTTGCTTTTCGTACATGACGAAGAGGCAACGGATGCCATTTTTCTACATAAGTGCAAGTCAGCAGCAACGCGGCATTTTGAAATCGATAAATGTGGTCGATGCGGACCCACGCAGCTCTATGACAAAGGTGCCGCAGGGCGGGTGCGGGAGTGCGGCTGTGCGGGACGCCACCCCCTCTGCGACTTTCTCATTTCCCTGTGGCCATCCCAAACTGACGCGGACTATACTTTACACAATACATATCTAGCAACTACATCATAAACGATAATGATAGTACAAACTTATACATACTTTCCTACTTCCATCCCCTCGTTCATTAACGAGGTACCGCGAAGGTACGCTTAGCGAAAAAGAGTCTTTGTCACTGTTACGCAACGCGAACGTCCCTCGGCTTCCCGATTTTTTTACATAACTGACTTGCAGAGGTATTATGTCGCCGGGAGCTGGTAGAGCGCGTAATAATGTAAAACCACGTGTATAGTGGCATTACACCTGTAAATTATCTTCGCCGTTAAGATGGCTGCTATACACAACTGTCAACTGTTACTAAAAAAAAAATTGGTAAATGCAATATCCGGTTCACATTACAATTCCCCCATTAAAAAAATTAGAAAGCAGGTATATAGGTTCCTACAACCTCGCCACAATACGAAATATCTACGTAAATTATATAGCCAACCATGGATTGATCACTTCATTAACTGATTAGAAATAGTTGAATTTCACGAAAACATGTCTTTTTAAAAGCAGTTGTATTCAGTACTACGTGACGTTTTTTGTGTTATACATGTCGAACTAACATGAAGACTATTAGGGGGCTTCGCGGCGTTCGCCTTCTTTAGTCTTCACCTAGGCTTCCGTAGTGTTTAGCCCTAAAATATTTCTTCTTTCAATGAAAGTTCTAATTCAACCATGGTTGGCTATTTCATGATATAGTCAATACCAATGGTTACGACATATACATAGTCAGGTCATAAGTTCTGTCACACAATAAAAACTTTTGAATTTAGAACGCTGGCCACAAAAAAGTTTATTGAATTCGAACTTCGAATTTTTCATGAAAATAAAAATGTGTACTTTTTAGAATTTTCCTCATTTTTAAATATGGAGTGGACACTTAAAGAAGACCGTGTCGCAGTTATTGCGTTGCATCGTTGCGGTTACGCGCCAATTCAGATTTTCGACTTACTGAAAAATTTGAATATAACCAAAAGATTCGTTTATCGTACCATAAAACGATACAATGAAGACTCTAGTGTAGATGACAGGTCAAGAAGTGGTCGCCCTCGCTCTGTTAGGACTCCAGCAGTGATAAAAGCTGTAAAGGCGCGAATTCAAAGAAATCCCATACGTAAGCAGAAACTGTTGGCCCTTCAGATGGGGTTACGCAGGACCACGGTGAAAAGGGTGTTAAATGAAGACTTAGGGCTTAGGGCATATCGAAGAAAAACAGGACATCGTTTGGACGCTCGTTTAATGGACCTGAGACTGAAGAGATGCCGCGCTTTGTTGAAGCGGTACGCGGGAAAAAAGCATCGGGAAATTCTTTTTTCGGATGAAAAAATTTTCACCGTGGAAGAGAGCTACAACAAACAAAATGATAAGGTGTACGCACACAGCAATGAAGAAGCGAGCAACCGTATTCCGCGTGTCCAACGAGGTCATTTTCCATCCTCGCTCATGGTTTGGTTGGGAGTCTCTTATTGGGGCTTAACTGAGGTACATTTTTGTGAGAAAGGCGTAAAAACGAATGCAGTTGTGTACCAAAATACAGTCCTCAAGAACCTTGTGGAACCTGTTTCTCATACCATGTTTAATAACAGGCACTGGGTATTCCAACAAGATTCTGCGCCAGCTCATAGAGCGAAAAGCACACAAGATTGGCTGGCGGCGAGTGAAATCGACTTCATCCGGCACGAAGACTGGCCCTCCTCCAGTCCAAATTTGAGTCCGTTAGATTACAAGAAATGGCAACACTTGGAGGAAAAGGCCTGCTCAAAGCCTCATCCTGATTTGGAGTCACTCAAGGCATCCTTGATTAAGGCAGCCGCCGATATTGACATGGACCTCGTTCGTGCTGCGATAGACGACTGGCCGCGCAGAATAAAGGCCTGTATTCAAAATCGCGGGGGTCATTTTGAATAAACTTTATTACCATAAGAATCTATGTTTTATTAAGTTCATTTTGCTATATAAATGTTTACATAAATAATAAACATGTCTAAATTATTTCATATTGCACATGTGACAGAACTTATGACCTGACTATGTATATGATGAAGATTGTCAAAACCGTTAGTTTATGTTAACGTTTTTTTCTCTCGTTAGTTTACAAACTATCGATAAATTGTAAACTGTACCGTACTGCTTACGATATGACGCGTTACTTTATAATAAAACCGTTAAATTGTGAACTGGTTTAAACTTTAATTTCAAAAGAAATACCAGGGCACACTGCGACAGCTTAGGTGAAGACTAGAGGGGGTGAGCGCAGCGAAGCCCCCGAATAGTCTTCGTGTTAGGTTGACATGTAAGAACAAAATAAACGTTTTAAAATTTGTCGATAGTTTATAAACTAACGGTTTTGACAATCTTACGGTGTGACATATATATTGAAATTTAGTGACCGAGCGAGCGCGTAGTTTCTCAGTTCAGCTTGGGCAAAAATCCTTTCATATGTCTGTCTATCCGGATGTTCTCCTTTACAGCTCGAATTTCTCAACCGATTCTCGTGAAATATTGTGAGCAGGTTCGATAGTTACATGGAGTTTTTTAGTGAATCAGTTTTTGGAAATTTATAAAATGACTGAGATATGGGTTATTATTATAAATGGAAATTTATTGTGTGTGCATTTATAAGTTTGTATACTCGGTGCCACGAATAAAGAGCTCTCGGAGAAACTGGCGGGGATTACTGCGCATGTGTACAGTCGCGGCATAATTCCGAAGTGCGTTTTTAGGGTTAGTGTGAAGGAATGAGTGTTCAGGACTTTCTTCACTTCTATTTTTTCTCTGTTTGATATTTTGTTGATTGGGATATTAGCCGATGTAAATAATGGACTTTGTGTCAAATAAACTATAGGTACTCTCTATTGACAACATTTGTTAACGTCAAGGTTGAAACCTATATATAAATAACCCCCTAGCATAGAATGCCCCTAGTCACTAGGGCCTAGTGAATATAGATACTTGTAGTAATAGTCCTGCACACTCTTTTCTTCCCGCTGACTAATAATTTGTAACAATTAAACCACAATTAAGTTTTTAACACAAAAAATATTATTCATCTGACAGTAATGATATTCCTTCCATTAAATCATCCTGCGATAAGGAACAAGGCTGCTGTTGGATGCTGGTGGCACTCGTAGAAGGCACTTGTTCATCGTCATTGGAAGATTCGCCATCCACATCTCCATTATCGTCACTGTCTGTACTGTCATCACTATCATCACTAACCCTTATAATGAATTGTTCTGTCATTAGATCCACGACGTGGTCGCTTTTAGTATATTCTTCTTCTACTGCTTTCACCTTGTTACACAACACCTCCCATTCTCGTGCTCCCATTAAATTTACCTTTTCCTTTATAAGCCCAATAACAATATTGAGATTCCACTTCACATTTTTACTGCCTACATATTGTTTTATTGTAGACCAGGCCATCTCTATTGGGTTTAAGTCTGGATGATATGGTGGTAGTCTTAACACATTGTGGTTTTGTTCGGCCATTATTTTATCGATAGAAAATGACTTGAAATTTTCTTTATGGCCTTTAATTAATTTATACAATTCCGGTTTTAACAATTTTGCATCAAATACTATACCTTTCTCAGACAGCCATGCTTGCATTCCGGCTTTTTTTGAATTAGATGTGGGTGCGAGGTCATATTGCTTATTATGATAGGAAGCGTTATCAACTACCACGACAGAACCAGGAGGTAAATTTGGAATTAATTGTGTTTGCAGCCATTTTTCATAGTTTTCGAAGTTCATATTGTCGTGGTAGTCACCTGATTTAGAACCCGCTTTAAAAGTAAGCAACGCATTTGGGACGAAGCCTGTTTCAGATCCAGCATGTACGATTACCACACGTTGGCCTTTTGATATAGGCTGTTTAAGTCCTTTTGTAGAGCCATCCGACCAGGCCTTTGGAATCGAGTGACTTGAATCTACATATGACTCGTCTGTATATATTATGGGTCGCCCCTCTTGGCGGTATTGCTTAATCTTTTTCAGATATTCAATCCGTTTCAGGCGTAAATTTGAAGATTCAATTAGAACCTTTCGGTTATTTTCAGTTCTTTTCCATTTAAAACCTAATGCTTTGATTATGCGTCGGAGGCTTGTTTTGGATCCATCAAAATTAATATCCTCCTGTAATTTTCTTCTCAATTTTTCAATTGTTGGAAGTTCATTATTAGTTTTGTGGTAATTGTGAATACACCTTTTTACGACACCTTGGTCAAAATTATCTAATAAGGTCACTGGTTTTTGTCGCGGTCTTTTTTTACGAGGGGTTCGAAAGACTGCAAGTAACTCTGAATTGTGTGCTTCTTTCGAAAGCCTTTTTACAGTTGCAACAGACGTTTTGGTAGCAGTTGCTGTTCTTTTCTGACCCTGGTTTAGGACATTAATAATGCCTTGCAATTTTAAGCTAGTTGTATTCATAGCTTGTCCAAATTCTTCGCGATTTTGCTCCAAGTTATGGCAAATTTCGGTTAATATGTTTTGGTCTGTAACACTTATTGACCTGTTTCTAACTTCATTTAAATTTTGAATTGTGGCTTCTAACAAGTTTTGTAGTGTGATGGAAGAGGTGGCTGATGTGGTCTTCGCCAGTTTTAAATCAGCAACGATTTCATCAGACTCTTTTTTGATATAACAGTTCACATCGTAAACCATTTTTCTAGCTTGCCTAGTCAGTACTTTATTTTTCGGCATTTTCGACCGGGGCGAAAGATAACGTTGGGTAATATTGTATGCGACTGTACTCAAGAAGCTTCGAGACGTGCTTTCGGTGCGGGCATCGGGAAGCGACTGATCAACGAATCAGGTGCCGGCGCTGACTACCGCCCCCGTCGCTCCTCACTTCCCCGCGCCAAACACTTGTGAAAAGTGACTACTGCGCATTCAAGGACAAAGCTCTTTAGTCGTGGCGCCGAGTATATGTGGTATTGAATTAAAAAGCAGTTGGTTTATTTGTTTACATAACAATTCTACTTGTGCATCCGATAAACTTCAAGAGGTGTAGAGGGGGTGGAAAATAAATAAAAAAGCAAATGTTCTGTGTCGCGAGGTCTACATATAGCTCACAGATCCGCTAATAGTATAAGTTAGATATAATATTTTCTCCCCAACTTTTGGCTAACACACTTTTCAAAAGCTAGCAAATTTCACTGCTACCAACTTAACGGCGAACGGAATTTAAAGCTGAAATGCACTCTACCTAAGTTGGTACAGAAACACACATGAAGGGTAACAGAGTGCTAATATTCTTCATAGTCGTAGTCCTCCTCGTCGTGTCCGTTGTGCAACATGGCGGCGAGCGACATCTCCGACGCCGCGTCCGCAGCGTCCGCCGGCTCCGCCTCCACGTCGTCGTCGTAGTCCTCGCCCGCGTCTGACAAAACCATACCGACGAGATCATTCATTTATAGACGATTGGATTGCATTGACTGGCTTTCATAGATATCTAATTTTATTACCCAGCAAACCACAACCGAGATATTTAAGCGCACGAGCGAGCGGGTGTGTTTTTGGGTCGAGGGTGTAATTGATCACTTACAACACCCGAGGCCGATTCTCTACTTTTCGTCACTGAAGCGAGGAAATAATAGTATATAATGCAACTAGTGAATAAATTACGGATTTAAAGCGAGGGCCATAGATGAATCACGAGCATAGCAAGTGATTCATGACCCTCGATATAAATACGTTTTATTCAAGAGTTGCATATGCGGTTCAACGCCAATTTTCGAAAAAGTTTATTTCTTATAGTTTTTTAGTCTAGGTGAGGTCACCGGTGACCTATATGGCATTTAACGTGATATGATACTTTATACAATGATTACGAGAAAAAGAAAGATTTTAGCGAAAATACATTTAATGAAGAAAAAAGGAAGGTAAAATTAATTAAAATACACATTAAAATTCGAACAATTACTAAAATTAAGTGTAATTTTCTTATTATTATTATTATGAAGGGATATTTATTTCTTGCCGGTGCCGATTCTCTAGCTAGCTTTCCATAACCGCATTTCATCTCTCTTTCAGTCATTAACACTGTCTCTTTTCTTTCTCCGGGTGAATTTTCATTTGGTATCCAAACACCCCCTAAATACTACAAACAAGAATAAACTGTCCAGCTTCTCTAGTAGACTCCACAAACTTTCCAATTCCTTCATCGGCCAATCGCTTTTACAATAAGGTCCCCGATACTATTCAAAGCTTACCGGCACATAAATCGAAACATTTATTAAAAGTAAATTATTTTTGAAGGATTATAACTCAGTATTGAATTATCTAGAAGACGTAACCTTATCGTATCCTTGGGGATAAACTGCTTGGTCTTCCATTGGATAAGTGAAATCATTGTATTATTAAGTATTTCCTTTGAAATAGACCTACCTCAGAGTTTCATGTGCGTTCTTCTCTGAGAAGTACATATCTGCTTTTGGAAAGTACACCTGTATTAAGGTGACACAAAAAAAATATGAGTTTTTCGAATTTATTTACTCCACTATAAAGTCATCTACAGATTTGTTTTTTGGTTTAACGTTTATTGAGTATTTGATTAAGATTCTCAATGAAAGTAAACGCGATTGGATGAAATTTTCACGATAGAATTTAATTACGAAAAGATGTCTAAATTGTATTTTTTTACAACCGATTAAAATACGACTACACCTCTCTGTTACACCCTGTATAACATTTAATTGAATAATTGGCTAAGCGTGGGTATGGCCTCTTCCATCCTAAATGGGAAAGGTGTGGGTGGCGCTATGTCTTTAATTTTTTAATTAAAAAAGAAAAGAAACAAAGCTTAGTTTAAGTTTATGACGTGTATTTACAAATGACTCGGCGTATCGTGATGTGCATGCCCAGGCGGCGTTGTCCCGGATCAAAGACAAGTCTTCAATACCTACATGAAGAGTCTCACACTGACCTGCAAGCTGCGGAGTGGGCGGCGCGGGAGTCGCCGGGGCGGCGGGGGCGGCGGGGGCGGCGGGGGCGGCGGGGGCGGCGGGTGAGGGCGAGGCCCCCAGCGCGAGCGCGGGCGCGGGCGGCGGCAGCTGGCGGCGGCGCTTGTTCGGGACGGGCGAGGACAGAACCACCGGTGGAGGGGTGGGCGGGCTTTGTCTGCAAGAATAAGTGGGTAGTGTTAAGCCTCAACATGGGATACTTAAAGCAGGTGTGTTTCAACTTATACAAAACCATCCAGCGAGACAGAGAAACTAAGAACGACGTAGATCTCGCTCGTCGATCGCGATGTACCATTACTATTTTCTTTTATCTTAGCCAATGGGGCGCTTGGCCCGCACGAAAACGCGTTGGAGGTTGTATCGGAGCCCTTAGCTGATTCCGTTGCTAGTGGGTGGAATTGTTATTTATTCGATTATAAGACGTGTCACTCGAGTTCGATCGATCGATCGAAATCTATTCTAGATGGACAGCACTATTAATGAGCAGCAAAATTTTCTCTATATTACTGTGAAGTTTTATTTATTTAAAGTGTTGTAGCGTGTTTTCTTCTGCTGAATTAACAATAAAGTAAGAACTTCATAAACTTGCTTTTACAAGTCATTATTGGATTACAAATGATAACATAAGAAACCATTCGTAAACATAAATAATTTTATCTAACACGTATCATAAACCCTCTTTACTGCGTCCCAAAAACGCACGTTACGATCAGCATAACGTTAAACTAATTTGTAAAAACTCATTTCTTATCTGAATATTGAGCATTATGACCATAATGTGTATATTTTCTACATATTATGACATTCAAATTTCGAACGCCGACGCCCACCTGCGTGCCGCTCCTACTTTGTCTGTGAAGTTGGTACTACAGAACAAGCTAAACAACTCAATGCCACAATGCCGGTCAAACATGCGGTTCCTGAACACATCAAAGAGAGCTTATGATATGTGTGTAGATAAACTAGTGTATGTAACTGTACATAATTAGGAATTAAAGGAGTTTTAATGCCCTCCATTATGTATCAGTCACATAAACTACTATAATGAAGTGAATAAATATTTACAAAACGTTTTTCTTTATGTGATTAACGTATATACCTAAATAAATGTTTTATCACGTGATATTGATTTAGTAATGCATGTTCACATAATGCCTAACTATATTTTTTTCTGAAACTTGTGTCCAAAATTAAATACCATAGTGCCGGTTTCTGAACTGATTGATGAGTGAAATTCTCAATTCAGACATCGGAGGATAGCCTAGAGTTTATGTAGTAACTGTTACAATGCAAAACGATAACGTTGCGGGTTGGACTCGCACACGAAGGAGTCCATACCTACAAGAAAACTTAAGGACAAAAAAAAGAGAACAGAAAAATAAAAAAGACAAAAAAGCTCCGATATTGGTTTGGATACCAGTCCTACAGATTGTGCATCCGACGTCAAACCAATTGCGCCACCGGCGACGATAACGGGTGTCGCGAATTTAATGCTCTTATATGGGAACTCCCTTTAATGTATAAAATCTCGCACAGTTCATTATTTGTTGCTGCAGCGGCAACAGAAATACACATTCTGTGAAAATTTCATATCTCTGCCTATTACGGTTCATGAGATACAGCCCGGTGACGGACGGACGGACAGAGAGACGGACAGCGGAGTCTAAGTAATAGGGTCCCCTAAAAAGTAATACTCTTCAGTAACGGAAAATTATCTTGGATAAAGTTCTGTTCTGGAGGCCAAAGCGTCAAAAACTGGAAGAATTGGAGGTCAGTTGGGGGGCTTATGTCCAACGAGGGACGGAATAATGCCGAAAAAAAACTCAAAACCAAACAAACTTACTCAGATTTCCGAGCAGCAGCTTCGCTAGTCTCCACCGGCGCAGGAGTGCCTGGCTGGTCCAAGCTCCTCAGTATATCATAGTTGATCTTGCTACTGATGCGTTTCTCTGCCAACATCTTCTCGATGGCCTCGCCAGCCGTCGCTGCGTTCAAGGCAACTTTCTTCTTGTACGCGCCACGGACTTTCTTCTTCTTGTCCTTGCCTTCTTCCTTTTCTCTGGCACGCATTTCTTCTTTTACTGAAGAGACAATAGTTATTTGTGTCACAAGGAAGCAAAATGATATATTTACGGAGAGGACGGTACATTGAATCCAGAGTGAAGCGAAGGATTCTACGATAGAATCCGGAGCGTAGCGGACTATGAGGAAAATTGAAATAAAATGCTCTAAAATAAAGAAATAACTATACTTTGAATTATACTTTCACCACTTTTATAGTAATCGAACAACGAAAACTTTTTTTTTTATAATGGCGGATTGTGAAGGATTAGGGAAAGGTCACAGATAAAATATTCCTGTGCTACTTTTCAAATGTGTAAAAATAAGCAAATCGAATATTACAATGGCATCAGATATCAATATTCATTATATCACGATAACAGTCATCGATAGTTTTGATTTCAGTAAAACATATAATTTATTGTGATATTTTTTTTTTAAATATTACGAAAAATTCATAAACTTTCATATAATGTTATTAAAGTTAAAACTTGAAACATGTTCGTTTTTCATCGACTACGATGAAATTACAATCGATTATTTTATTAAGATCTGTGTTCTACATGCTACATGCCAATGAATAAATTAAAAAAGTAGTTCAAACAGAGCATTTTGCTCACCTCGTCGTGGAGCAAAACTTACTTTTCCGAATGAAAGGTGTGAAAAATATTCGTTATAGTTCACTTTTTGTAAGTAAACAGTATTTTTTTTTGCCGATTATAAAATCTAATAAAACACTCACTTTTCTGATCCCTCAGATATCCCGCGTTGATATTGTTCCACAGTCGCGTTTTGTGCGCGCTTTCTGTCTCGCTCATAATCAGGGAATCAATGTATTCTTCGTCCTGCTCACTCATATGTAGTTCTTCTTGTCTTTGCGGAAAACCAAACAATTTAGTTAATAGCATTATGGGCTGTGAAAACGATTGTACAAATATATTTAATTATCATTATTTTAATTATTTACACTACCTACATCAATTATTTGTACCATTACAGAAAAAGCCAGATCGCCACAAATATACACGAAATTTTCACAAGATACAATTAAAATTCAATTACAATAATATAAATACAGATTCAATTTAATTCAAATATAGGTAAATTGCAATATAATTAATGAATGAATGGAGCCTCTCCAGCCAGGGTTCTAAACCTGGTCTTTCGCCCGGCATACCAGAGAGCACAAGATTTGAGGGCCGGGGGGGGGGGGGGGGGGAGACCTGCTTGGTAAGGAGGTATAGGATATGTGGACTGGGGAGGATGTGGGTATTGAAGATCAGCTATTGTTTCCTTCCAGTTCTTGTTTTTCTTCTATCTTCAGATATCATTGGTGAGTTTCCTGAGTCCTGTTCGGTTAGGTTAGGTTAACCGATGAGCTCTTAGTTTTGCTGTCTGTTTCGTAGATATGTTTGAGGGAATCTTGCCAGGTGTATACGGGTCGGCCGACCTTCTTCTTTTTTGCTTCGTACTTGAATGCTGCTTGAAGTAGGTGTTGTAGTGGGCGTCGTAGAAAGTAGCACATTCTGTGGTTTTAAATTCGTTTGGTTATTGTTTTGCCCTCAGTAAATCGAGAATATTTTGATGTCTTGGATAGCTTCTGGCGTGCGTTCATATTTTCTTAGTCTGGAACTTCTCTCAGGGAGTTCGTGCGTTATAAATTATAAATTGCTCGAATAGCTCTTTTTCTGGTTTGAATATCCGCTGCTTTCCCGCACAACAAGATACTATAGGACATGACGCTATAAAAGTAACTAAAATAGACTAGAAGCCACATCCCTGTTTTGTCTGATGTTCCTAACAGCGTAAGCCGCATAACTTAATCTACCAGCTAATTTATCTATGTGGGGGCCCCACTGCAATTCGCAATAATAATTCTAACGTGTTGCTGTTTAACACTAAACTGGTCTAACTATGCCTGACATTTGGAAGTGAGAATTTGATACCCTTGGTTTTACCAGCGTATAACAATAAATGATTAACTATGAAGCATTTCAATGTTATAGACAAATACTCCATTAACATCATCAAATCGTCTTTTTGTCTTTCAATTTTGAATATCAGCGAAGTATCATCAGCAAACAACACTATGTCAGTTAATTTCTCCACCATGAAAAGCAGCTCGTTAATGTATAACAGGAATAAGAAAGGGCCTTATGTAGAAGTTGTAGGCAGATTTTTACACCCGATCCATCAGATTTTACGCCGGTGATTTCCGCCTTTTGAATTCTGTTGCATTTTTGATCGCCATACATCAAATACAAAATCTATCACTCACACTCTAAACATGTTGCAAAATACAACTTAATTCAAAAGAGATAAAGTCTCTTTTATATACAAATTTTGTCGTGACGTGGCGCTAGTGGCACGACATTCAGTTGTCGGCCGGAGCCGACTGGGGCGGTCAAAGGTTAAGTATGATCTTACTACGATCAACACAATCAGATGCCTTCGACGGACGGATTGCAAAAAATGCCGATAGCATCCTGTGCGGGCTCCCATGCAGAGAAAATATGAGATATAAGGGTAATACCTGCATCCGTAGTCGGTTAACCCCTTGTGAAACCGTATTGTTTGGCGTGGAGTGGTTTTGTACGGTGAGAGCATTCTTATTGAGTATAATCGTTTATAATCTTATCAAATATTTTACTTAGTTCTGGAAGTACAGATATTGGTCTGAAAATTGAAGGATCACCCTTGACTCCCGACTTGAACAGAGGTATCAGTTTATTGTGTTTCATGAGGTCTGGGAAAGCTCCATCGTCGTTACTGAATATATAAGCTAAGTGTGGGGGCTATAACAAGAATTAATGAATCAATGACATTGACTGATATACCCCACAGGTCTTCAGTATTTTTTTAAGTTATGTTATTTAAAAGTGCTGGAAAAACAGATAATGGTCTGAAATTTGAAGGATCACCCTTATCTCCCCACTTGGAACAGAGGTACAGACTGATATACCCCACAGGTCTTCAGTATTTTTTAAGTTAAGTAATCTAAACGCTTTGACAATGTCCTGGAGTTATACATGATTTAATATAAAATCTACATTACTGACGCTAGTGCTGTTGTTTAACAAAGTCTCTGCTTCAAATGGAGATGAGTTTAGACGCTCTGTTGTGAGTAAGGGTACATTCGTGATGAATGTTTCGAAGCAAGTTTCCTATTGTAACAACTGTCAATTTTGTAATTATTTATGTTAAAAAACATCACATTTTCCTATAACCAGTGTTCTTTAATATAAATAACATCGGTGTCAGCATTATTAAGAAATCATTCTAACACAATTTGTATGCCAGTTAGCTACTGCATAATTTGATGGGTAATATTGATCCACGCATGGATTTCTAACCGCGAAATTTAGTCCCAAGGGGAAGTTGATCATGAGGAAGCAGAATTATGGTGCGTTTCTTTACTGCGCATGTGCCGCCAATAGTTACGTGTCGTAGAAAGCACCTGAAAACGAATACTTTCAGAAAAACACTGCTACTTAAAATTCCGATTACCTATCCGTGGGGACTTTAATGGGTAAGTAAAGTTCGGAAACTTCGGCGGTGTTAGCTTACACGTGAAGGTCCTTTCCGAACTGACTGCGAGGCTCGGGTTTCACGAACTTGTCCGCTTTCTCGTCGGATGGAGCGCCGCCGCCCAGACCTATCACAGCTAGGTCGGGACCTGGGAAGGGAGACGGTAATTACTTGTAATCAAAGTCTACCGACGAAACAAGCCTACGCGACAGGATATTTACTAGCGGCTAAAGTATGACAAATACAGAAACAGCCACGTCCCAAACGTCGAAGAAGCGGATATTTTGGCTTTCTACCCGGGACATCACTTGTGAAACAGAACGTCGAAGGGCACGCCTTAGAGTTCGTCAATATTTGTTATACGAAATATTGGAAACGGTGGCACCTGAGACCGACTGAAGCCTATATCTATACTCTGTAAAATTTAACTTGATAGCTGTGACAGCTGTGAGAATGACATGACTAGAACTGAGAATAGGTCGATATAATTATGGATAGTTTCAATTAAATAAAACAAAAGGAACTTGTTACACTTTTTTATTCTTATAATAAAGGTTCGGAGCCCAAATCATCATCAAAGTAAAATTCTGATTCGGAGTTCGCGTATTAATATATGATATTTTTCTCTTATACATTTCACCGTCGCAAAATACGGTACTTGATAGGCTTAATTTTGATGATAGCTGTTACAGCTATCGTGCGATATATTTTACAGAGTATAGCGGCCTGCTAAAGGCTTCAACCTCACATCTTTAACCCATAGTCAAGACAGTAGGTATTTAAAAGATTATAAACAAGCAAATATTTGCGCGACTGTTCTCATAATTCCTAAGGCGTCAGAACTAACCATAGATTCCTTTTTTAAAGATTAGTTAAGTTTTGATTGTAGCCCGCGGAATCGGCAACTATCACCTTTGTTTAGAATATTTTAAATAGATAAATCCAATCCAAGCAAAAGTACAGGACTTGCCTGACTGAATTACAAAAAAGTTGTGCGAAATTTCAGTGACAAAATAACTGAGCTGTGCGACTAGAAATGTGAAAACAACACCTTAAAGGTCTTAACTATAAGGTAGGGTAGTAATATAATGATGATGACCAAACACGCGTGCAGCACTGTACACGTGTTAGAATGTTATTACAGGTACCACAAACTCATATAATAAACCAAAGAAATCAACTGGTGGCTCTGTGAGTTGTGGACCTCGCGAGTGACACTGTGAGTTGTGGACCTCGCGAGTGACACTGTGAGTTGTGGACCTCGCGAGTGACACTGTGAGTTGTGGACCTCGCGAGTGACACTGTGAGTTGTGGACCTCGCGAGTGACACTTTCTTTTAATAACACATACAATTAGAAGAGCAAAAGCAGAATACCTGAAGCTGCCATGAGATGGCGCTGCGCACCGCGTCTACCTGCTTTAATAATTTTCCCGACACCGCAATGCCTATATATGTAAAATGTGTGTATATTATTCAATACAATTTAATCCAAATAAATATTCATTAATCCATTATGCAATTCTTATTCACAATTTATTTCCGCACCGACATTTATTTGTTTTATTTATGTTTATTTTGGACCTATCTTGTTTAATAATTTGTTAGGTGTTTAGTTTAGTTTAGGTAGTTTTTTTCAATTTCCACCTGGTGACATTATCGAGTTCAAACCTATATATACTTTCTGGGTCCTAGACTGAAAACCAGCGTCACAGGCCTTCCTGTGACATATGCTGAGTCTGAGCCCTTTTGCTGTCGCAGCATGTGCACATGGCAGTGAAACCACCCACAACTTTATGTGAGTAATAGCTGTATGGAGAATCAGAATGGTATGAATGATATTATTATTTTTTTGTTTATGTTTTAATCTCTGTTTTGCGTGTTTTTGTGTATTTCTCTTATCTGTATGTGTCCAAATTCCAAATTACAAATGTCTTTATTACTGTAGATATTTACACATACTTAGCAATCGTCATTACTTATTTACTTTACATTACTTACTGTAGATATTTACATATACTTAGCAATCGTGTTTATGCTGATACAGCAAATGAATGATATTATATTCTATTCTAAAATTAAGAATGCACCTGGTGACGAGTACATGGAGTATTAATGTAGCCGCAATGTTAAACCCAACCTAATGACTTTTTGCTCCAATTATATAGCCTGTTACTCTCACGGCCTGTACAAATACAACGACACGTCATTTGTTAAAATCCGTCAAGCTGTTTGGACTGCAACGGTTTTTCGAAATTTAAAAACTCCCACATCTCCGCCATTCTGAAATATTTCCAAAAACTGAATCGACAAAAAAAACTATTAAATTATCGAACCTACTCACAAAAATTCACGAGAATCGGTTGAGAAATGCGGTCTGTAGAGGATAACATCCGGACACACATCCGAACATATGAAAGCATTTTTTCCCAATACTGAAACGGAGACGTTTGGCTCGATTCGCTCGCTCGGCCAATAAAAAACATAACCATTTAAGTTTTTATTAAATACTGGCTGATGCCCGCAACTTCTTCTGCGTGTTCCTAGGAATTATCATTTATCGAGATAACTTTACCCTCTTTCTTGTGCAATCGGATAAAAAGTATCCTATAAGTTAATCTAGCTCGTAAACTATCTCTGTACTAAATTTCATTTCAATCCGTTCAGCCGTTTTAGCGTGATTGAGGCACAAACACACAAACATCCACCATCTACCACTTCACTTTCACATTTATAATATTAGTTAGATTCTTCGCTTGTTTCGTTCAGAGAATTTAGATCAAAAATAAAACTGCTTGAACTAATTAAAATATAAATTATTTTATTGACTGATTTACTTTTTCTCTATATAATTAACGTTCTATATTTTTAATATGCGTTTTAAAATCAATGCGCTTTTATGAAGCCTTCAACTGTTCGTCCGTTTCATATTCTATCACCCTCATCACAAATTCGCAACGTCATTAACAACATTAGTAACATCCAAAATCGCATCATACCCAGTCCCTTCTCCAGCTTGAGTTTAGCCTCGTTCTTCGGCTCCACCTCCTTGGCAATCTCGCCCAGAAGTGTCAGCGTGTCTTCAGCAGCGAACCGCGACGCCTCGGCATCCTCCGACATGTCATCTGCTGCGAAGGTAAACGCAAATCTGTTCAGTTGCCGTCATCAACCGTTGCCGTAAACAATTTTATTTATTTTAAATGTGTGACAACTTTAAGGGTTCCGTACCCGAGGGGCCCCAAACGGGCCTCCGCTGTCCGTCTGTCCGTCCGTCCGTCACCGGGCTCTACCGGATCTACAGAAATAGGTAGAGAGCTGAAATTTTCACAGAGGGTGGGTGTATTTCTATTGCCGCTGTAACAACAAATAATGAAACAAACCGGTTTTTAAGAATTAAAAGAAGTACCCATACAAGAAGTTATTGGTATGGCCATTTTGTTTTATTTGTTTATCGGTGAAAACTGGACTCTCCCGATCTTATGGGAAAAGATCTTTAATTGCGTATTGAGTTTTGTGCTTAGTTATTAGTCATTATACGACTAATAATTGTTTATTCAAATTATAATAAATAATATTAAGTTTTTTTATCATATTTGTTTTTATTCTGTCAATAAGTTACTCAATTCCTATCAACTTATGGCTTCAATGAGCAAAGAGTTTCGTTAACCTGAGTACATAGTGCAATACTTACCTACATATACAAAACTCTTTTTCAATGTTTCGATGTATGGCCTCTTAAATGTAGTCCTACCTAGTCTTTAATATTTTATTATTAAAAATTAAAAAGGTATACTCGTACGAAAGACTGATGTTTTACGTTTTTCCGTGTACAATGGTATGGAACCTTCGTGTGCGGCTCCGACGTCCTACTTGCACTTGAGCAGTTTTATTCGTTTTGATGAAGCCTTTGACGTTTTATTTTTTTATTTTTTATTTAGCCATTAAGGTGTCCCACTGCTGCGCAAAGGCCTCCACCTCTTTCGTCCACACTTCCCTGGTCTGTGCCACCTCCGGCCACCCCGGCAAAAACTTGTCGAGGTCGTCCCGCCATCTCCGTTTAGGCCTGCCTCTACGCCGGTATCCGTCCTGTGGCACCCAGTTAGTGGCGATTTTCGCCCATCTAACTGGGTGCATGCGACTTACGTGGCCGGCCCAGTTCCACTTTAGCTTAGCTGTCTGTGCACCCACATCAGCGATGCCAGTTAAGGAGCGCAGCGTGGTGTTCCTTATGCGGTCCGTCCTACGAACACTTAGGATTGACGGATTTATGACATTGTATTTTATTGTAGTTATAGGTACTAGACCTTAGACTGTCTCCTTCAATTTATGTACAGAATATTTTTTTATTTTTTTTATTTATATATTACAAACCAAAATATAATACAAGTTCATTTGAAAGAACCACAAAAACCACGTAGGTTTGTGCGTGGTTCCGTGTTACGCAGAAATAATTACAAGTAGGTATTTACACTATTATTTAGATTAGATTACAAAGTAACTAGCAAGTTGGTAATATTACATACAAGAAAATTAGGTACCTAGTTATATAATTAGGGGTTGAGGATGGAAAGGGAGAAATGTTTCTTGAGTTTCCATTTTATGTTATTGTGATTTATTGAATGTTTTAGATCTGTGGGTAAGCTGTTTATTAGTCTCGGAATCAAATAGGCAGTCGTCCGCTCGCCGTAATAGTTATTAGCGCGGGTAGTGGTGAGATTGCCTTGAGCTTTGCGACGTGTGCCTACGGGGTGATCTATTGTGTGTTGTATGGTGTTGTTAAAGAATTCCTCTTTCAGTAAGTTAAACTCAACTTTGGTGTGAATAGGAAGTGTGCCACTATAAGTAAACAAGTTTGGCTCATTATTTTCGGAGTATGCGCATTTTATATTATATGGAACAATCAATTTAAGTAATTTATTTTGTAATGACAATATTTGATCGAGGTATGTTTTATAAGTTCGTCCGTAGCTAGATAAACCATACGATACTATGGAGTCAATTAAGGCATTATACAGCATGAGTCGTGTCTTAAAAGGTATTCTATTTACTACATAAAATGATGCAGCGAGAGCCCTGAGTTTGTCGCATACCCGCTGTATATGAGGTCCCCAGCTGAACTTTGCATCGATGACAAGACCTAGGTAAGAGTGCTTGTCAACGACATCGATGGAAGGGCATCGGCAAGATTTACTGTCATTTGGACTGTGCATACAATCATGCGTATGCGCAATGAGATCAGCTGGCCGCTTACTCTTCAGATATGGTGATTTAATGTGCATAAGCTTGGTTTTCCAAACCTACGTCGTGACACCACCTACACAAGTTGTCAAAGTCAAACTGGAGGCTCTCAAGTGCAGTGTCTACGTCACTGCTGGCAATGATCAGACATGTGTCGTCCGCAAATTGATAGGGAGTGCTGAAGGTGAGTACATTCACCATATCATTGATGTAGGTTATAAAATGAAGGGGTCCTAATACTGATCCCTGGGCTGTGCCATGAGATACGAGGTTGTTTTTACTAAGGCTTTCCCCGATTTTAACGCAAAAATGACGGTTTCTGAGGTAGTCGGCACACCAGGCTTGTAGTGGGCCTCTGATACCACAGTTACCTAGTTTATTTGTGAGCAGATTATGGTCTAGGGTATCAAATGCTCGGGAAAAATCTATAAAAAGTGCAAGGACAAGTTTCTTATCATTAAGTGAACTGTTTACGTGATCTGTAAATTTAGATAGCAGAGATGTTGTGCTTTTCTTAGGCTGAAAGCCGAATTGGTTGTGGTTTATAATCTCTTCTTTTTGATAAAAGTTATGTATCTGCTCACAAACAAACCTCTCAACTATTTTGTCGACTGATGACAATAAAGTGATAGGTCGGTAATCGGCAACATTGCCACGTTTACCTTTTTTAAATAGTGGTCTAACGCAGCCCAGTTTTAGATCATCCGGATATTTACCGGTTTCTATGCTAGTATTAATGAGATGCGCTATTGCACCAGAGATTTTGTCACTAATTTGTTTTATGTCCAGAATTTTAATATTATCTAAGCCCGACGCCTTCCTGCTATTTAGGTTCCGAGTGATTTTCAGAATGCTTCGCGGGGTGGCTTTATGGAATCGCATGCTGACATTTGCCACTTTGCTGCAACTGGCATCGTCCAACAGAGTATTTCTATACTGCGGAATAATCTTTTTGACGGATTCGTCGAACTCTGTAGCAAATCTGTTTGCGATTTCAATATCTGACATGTTTTCGGATCTAAAAGCATCTATTATTGCGTCATCGATGCTCTTGGATATTCTACCACAAATAGAATTAATTATCTTCCATAGATTCCTAGGGCTTCCATAGCTATCTCTTATTTTATTTTGGTAATATTTATTTCTATAGTATTCAATTATTTTATTAGTTTTATTCCGTGTTTTATTATACTGTAGTCTATGTTCGTGGTTAGTTGTATTTTTCCTCCAGAGCCCAAAAAGAGTATCCCTTTTTTCACTAAGTTGTAGAACAGTTTTATTTATCCAGGGTTCACGATTTCTACTAAACTCACGTTTTTTCTTAAGTTTTGTGGATGATTCTAAGGCTTCTTGGAACGTTTTTGTTATAAATTTAAGGATTTCATCAGCCGTTTTCATGTCGTATGTTTGGTTCCAGTTATTATCATTTAATTTAGTAATTAAATCGATACGGTTTACCGATTGCATATATCGCGTTTTTGGAGCAGCCTGTATATCGGTCTTGCCGGGCGGCGGCAAACCAACGAGGCTGGTAATTGTGACGCGATGATCTGCCAGCACAGTATCGACTGCCGCGGTGTACGGTTCTAAAGTGTGGCATCGAATAAAAATATGATCTATGCAGGATTTTGTCACCAGACTATTGCGATTCTCGATTCGGGTGTAATCAGTGATTCCACACGTTAGTCCGTACACAGAAAGCATGTCAACATACGAGTTCCTATGTGGATTATGTAACTTAAGATCGATGTTGATATCACCCAATAAAATCATTATGTTAGAATCTGAACTGTTGTGGGAAATCAGCCGGTTGAGTTCACTGATAAAAATTGTTTTGTTTTTCGAGGGAGGTCTATATATTGCACACACATAAATTACATCATTTGTGGGAGTTTTAGCTATGCCAGTCAGGTTTTCGAAGGTGTATGTGATGTTAGATTTTGGTGTAAATTTAAGGTTATTGCGAACATACATTATTATTCCACCGCCTTTTTGATTTTTACGTAACTGTGTGTACATTGTGTAGCCTGAGATTTGGAATAAATTTGGTATACTGTCAGAAATGCCTGCTTCTGTAACTGTAATTATGTCAATATTATGTGGACATCCATCTATAATTTGGACAAGCTTAACAAAGTTTTTCAACATCGATCTTATGTTTACATGTAGACATGAAATACGAATGTGTTTGTGTGGTATGTATTGAAAATAGGTGTTTATGTTGGTGCAATTAGATAGTTCGGTAATGTTAGAGGTACTTGTTAAATTGAATTTAGTAAGGAAGGGACTTAGGATATACGGTACATAGATTATTTACAAACATTAATTTAGCAACATATCAATATCACTCTTTGACAAAATCGGGATAACTTTGGCGTCCTTATCTTTCCTAGCCTTTAACAGTACTCGTATAATATTTACAGTACTCGTATAATATTTACAGTACTCGTATAATATTTACAGTACTAGTATAATATTTACAGTACTCGTATAATATTTACAGTACTCGTATAATATTTACAGTACTCGTATAATACCACAAATGGCTCAAAGACCACGGAATATTTGAGGCATCGCGATTATGAACCTCATGCCCTGGTATCTAATTCGAGACCTATTACGGAAAAATGGCATTTATAGGTGCCGTGGCTCGTGGTGAGGTAAAGATAAAAGTAACCCATCTCTCCCGAATGGGGTGGTATGGCACAGATTGCCGCGGACCGTTTGATTCTTGTGGAACAGATCCAAAGATGTCACACAATGTTCAATTCGAATATTTTATATTTTGTGATAAACACTTCATAGTATATGAAAATACCCAGTTTTTGAGTTGATGGTGAGACTTTTTACTAGTAGTTATTTAAAGCCTAATGAACCTATGTGATCAAGTCACATAATTATGTACGGTAAATTATACAAGTGTTGCTAAGTACATGCAGAAAGTTGTGGTCCGGGTGAGTGGTGATCAGCGTATTGCCTTGTGAAGTAAATCGAAATGTTGTTCAAGGATATTAAAAATGACTATGTTTTGAAAATATCGCGTGGTTTAAATCTCACAAATCCACTATACAATAAACTAAAATAAAATAAAAATAGTAGATATATGGAAAAAGACAACCGAAGTCTTTAGGCAGATATTAGAAGGACTCAGTGTGCTTCTCGGAGATAGTGAAAAATATGCCTCAAACTATGAAGAAACATCATCTTGGAAAAAGATAGCGAAACTGACTGTTCTCAGGAAAACCAAGCAGAAACCAGGAAAACCAAAAGTCAGCAAATGGAAACAATGATCATGCAACTAGAATGACAGCAAGAGCTCGAAGAAAACAACTGCTGCTTTCCAAATTCCACATCCTCCCAATTCCACATATCTTATATTGGCTTTAGGCTGAAGAGTCGGTCGATTGAAGTCACCCTCCTTTCCTTCCTGACGAGCAGGTCACACCCCCTCCTTTCAAAACGTGCCCTTTGGTATGCCAGCCGAAAGACCGGAACAGGCTCAAAACCCTGGCCCATTCAATTATACCCGAATACCACATCATGTTTTATTAAACTGTGGGACCGTTGGGGGCAAGATCAACCGAAAATTGTCAATTCCAAATTCACTCAATGTCAATGTGACATAACATAAAAAAACATGACCTTTACGTCGGTCTGCCTGTGGATTGGAGTCAGTTAGGGCATAAAAGGACCGATTTGGTTATTTAAAACCAGACGATTAGTTCAAAAACTAAAACAGGACTACTAAAACATCGCGCTCGCTAAAGAGTATAAAACCGATTACCACCGGGCGGTCAACAACATTCTAACGATTTGACTAAATGCAAGCAAAGCGCGTGCAAGACCTAGTACTATATACAGTGTTTTACCAGCTGATGGGCTTTTATGTGTGACAGACTGTGTGTGTGACAGACTGTGTCTGTCTGACGCATCTAAAGATACCTCGATAATGGTTTAGTTGTTCTGGTGACACAAATGAACATACATACATAGATACATAGATATCGGTCATACACATAACCCACCTTTTGGCTACGCTGTAGTCTGGTAATAAAACAAACGCCTTAGCAAAACTGTGCCGCTAAAGAAAATCGACATTATTTGTATGAATTTTAGATTTTAAAATGAGCGGAACATACCTGATGTTTCTAATAACGAGTTTGGAGTTATCGGCACTTTTTTCCGTTTCGTGGTGTCCTTGTCGATCTGTGAGTCTATCTCTCTCTGTAGCTCCGTCAATTCTTTCTCGCCGTCCTCTTCTTCCATAAGCTGGAATATCAATTAACAATAGTAAAGACAAGTAGGTTAGATACATTTATTAGTGAATTATAACAATCATAATGATAACACATTAAACAAATAAAAGACATAAATCCCCCAAAAGCTTCGTCATAACTAAACTTAAGAAACAAAATACATATCTATAAAAATAAACCGCCCCAAGAAATGCCCGCACCAAATTACACTGGCAGCATTACCGCGCTGCAAAGCTAGCGGGATCCTCAAAGTAGGTATTAAATTTTTTGTAAACCGTGTGCTAAACTAATTTGGGGTTAATTTTGCCAGTGACAAGTGCATTTGAAAGATCACAATATGGTTAGGTCTCACGATAACCTGGAAATTAACGTCTTGACAATATTTTGTTGTTCTTAGAACTACCCAGAAGAACGTTTAGGGTGATGAGACGTGAGCAACATCTCCCTATGGTTAGTTTTGAAGCCTTAGGAATTTTGACAACTGTCACTTGTTTGTTTGTTTATTTACATAATTTTAGAGTCTTACGAAAAAAAAAACCTTTTCAACGATTGATTAAAGACAAAAATTAGATTCGACGTTTGTTTTGAGGTTAAATTAAGTTAAATAATTTTGTAGTTACACGGTTAAAGTACAAGTTGAACCGAATTTAGGTGAAATAAATATTTAAAAGAAACATGTTGTAATCTTGGGAAAAGTTCATATGACGTAGACAAAATCTCAGTCAATACGAGTCAATTAATTCATTCGCTATTTCAATTAATTCCTGTACAGACATGGCTGCTGTTTCTTGCTTTATATATGGGTGGTACATGGCGTCTGACCTTTTGCAGCCGCTCCTTATCCCGCTTCCGCTTGGATCTAAGTGCCTATTCATTTCCATTCGTTCATTCACTAGTTCATTCTGGCTATTTCATTAAATTTAATTCTATGGGAACACTGCTGACGGACATGAATCCAGCGCCGTAAAATTGAAAGAAAAAAAAATAAAAAAAATAAGTGTCTTTTCCCGCTCTCTTTAGGTAATGGATCCTGGAAGCTTTACCTTCTGCAGCCGCTCCTTGTCCCGTCTCCTCGCCGCCCTAAACGCCGGCGGGTCCTGCTCCTCCTCTAGATCCACGTTCATGAACTCGTCCAGAGTTAGCGCGCTCGAGGGCGTGTCCCCGAACTCTAACAACCGCTTGCGAAGCGTCGACTCGTGAACTTTGACGATGCGGATGACGTCTGATGGCGTGCGGTTGAACTCGTGGAGACGGGCTGCTATGAGCAGGGCTGGAATGGTAAGAAAGAGCATATTCGTATATCTGTCAACGGTAAAGCACGAAATCCGTAATGTATACAATACCTAGGCAATGTAAAGGATGCCTAAAATGGGCAGTTATAGAGGCTGGAATGGAAAGTGGGCAATATACGGACGAGTGACTTCGAATGCCGATCCGCAGGAGCGTCCCTCTAAGAGACGAGTCCTTCTATCGCACTTTTGAGACATTACATAGTACTTTTCACAACTACTGCAAGGAAGCTAATATTGATTATTACGCTAACTGGACTGTCAAACTACTATGAGATTTCGTTAGCAAATGAGCTCTTTAAATTTCGTAAGATTGTGATTGTGACTTGTGTGCAATTCTGAGGGAGTCAAACTAACGTTAACTAACGAGGGTTATTTTATTTTACAGCATGTATTATAAGTATCTCATACTGAACAATTGTCCACCACACTGTAAAATACAACCGTCTTTATTTTGTGCAAGTAATATATATATTATTTATGGTTGAGCCGAGTTCCCACGACACAGGGAGACCTAGTGTGGGACTTGTGCAACTTAGGTCTAGTAAAATAGTTGAGTGAAATAAATATTTTCATTTTCATTTTCAACTACTAGTGGCTCTGCGAGCTGTAGATGAACGTCACCAGAACTTTGCGTTTTTTTTATACCCTCGCATCACACCCTTGACCCCTTGAAGTTTTCAATAATCCGACAGCATTTTCTTTCAATACCACATACAAACTTATAAATACGCCTTGCAACGTACATGGAGTATGAAAGTAGCCGCACCGATAACTTAAAGTGCTTAAGACGCTGATTAAATAAATATGGGGTGCTGTTTTCATGTGTTTTTCAGGAAATACTGGGCAAATCGTAATTAATTTCTGGTATATGTAATTTGACTATATAATCTAGAGATTCTTAATTGGAAAACATGTTTGGATAAAAATTTCTCGATAGAAAATAAATACAAAGTCAACCCTTTTTTATGGTTTTATCCTTTTACACCGCAGTAGTAAGTGAATATGACTGTGTGATAATTGCAATGTATGAACAATTGTTATTTTTAACGATTTTCAATTTGAAAGTTAATTCCCTGAAATAGTTTATTTTTTATGATTTTTTTTTACGTTTTGGCGCTTACGTTGTTTCAGATTAGTCGCGAGTGCATTATTGGCATCCCGCTTTTTCTTATTCGCGAGTAATTATTGCATCTCACTTCCACTCGACAGCGCATTTTTATTCCATCATCGCCTTAAGTTGATTCTGGGCACACAATTTAATCAATGACGTTTAACTATTGTTATCTGACTTCAAAAACTTTGACAATAATGTTTGTGACAAAATTGTGTATCCATAAATGTGTAAAATATATGTATGCCTCATGGCTAAACATAGAGAGACATAATATTATAATATCACCTAAATGTATACCAACATACCTATGTTCCACAAATAAATGATTTGATTGATTGATTTGAACTACATTTTGCGATCCAAAATCCAACCTCCCACAATTTCACTAAAATTATCTAGTTAATGTCAAACTCACGGTCTCCACGAATCTAACGACACCTCATTTGTTAAAATCTGTTAAGCCGTTTGTGCTGTAGCGGATTTTTTTACATTGTCACCCCATATCTCCGCCATTTTGAAAAATTTCCAAAAACTGAATCGACAAAAATAACTATTTAAGTATCGAAACTGCTCACAAAAATTCACGAGAATCAGTTGAGAAATGCGGCCTTTAGAGGAGAACATCCAGACATACGAAAGCATTTTTGCTCAATCCTGAAACCAAGACGCTTCGGTCGCTCGGTCAAAAAGAACTAAAATGACAGCTCATAGACAGACACCTAATCCAGTTGGGAAAGGTATTATCAAACTAGTTGTCTATATTACTTAAGTTCCGCTGATCTAATTGATTGTTTATTTAGTGTTTGTTCGCTTTCATTTTCGTCACAAAGGCAGCAGTTGGAGCAGCATATGGTAGTATTTTGGTCTGATTGAAGGGGTGAGAAGACTAGTCATACCAGCGCCACATAGCCCCGAGGGTCGCCTGCCGGAGTGGATGCTATCCTTCTTCATGCGCTGCACCAGCCGCAGCGCCGTCATGCTGACCTCGTGCTTGCGGGCGCCGAACTGCAGTTGTGACGCGAAACGCAAGATGTAGAGACATGGGTCTGGAATGAGAGGTTATACGTAAAATAGACATGATACTTGAACTAATCTTACCATGGAGCGAATAGGGATTCAATTTCAAACCAATATTGTAGAATATTTACTTTATACGGACTTTCTAACGGTGATAGAAAACATTGTGGGGAAACCTTCATTACTCTCTAGCTAGCCCCCTGTCACGCAAAATGCAGTATCGAATAACTGGCTCAAAGTGGGCACAATTGTGCCTCTGCCACGCCGTACGGGAAAAGGCGTGACGCTATTTCATTTTAACGTAGAATATTGTAGGTACAGCGGTATTGTTTTGCTAGACGCCTGGTAGATCTCTAGATATAAGAAAAACAAAAGAAAGCCTTAAATCAACTAACACAAAGTTAACCCGCTAATGGATGATGAAAATCAAGTTATATTTTGGGTGCTGAAACCAAATATTCCATAAGAATAAGATAATGTGGCCTTGAAAGCTAAAAGGTGAATACACTCGAGAAAGGCATAGGGCGTTGTTCTGTCAGAAAACGAGTGGAGGTGCGACTTCCAACGCGATTCATGACAAAACTTGATTTTTTTCTTATTTTTAACCCCCGACAAAAATGAGGTTTTAAAAGTTTGATGGGTCTGTCTGCCTGTCCGTGGCACGCTAGCTCTGAAACGGGTGGATGGATTTAAATGCTTATTTTTATTGGTAGACTTCACTGCGATGGTTCTTAGCTATAGGTATATTTCATTAAAATCGCTTCAGTGGTTCGAAAGATCAGCCTAGCAAGAAAACAAGTATACCAAATGTTAGTCTTTCTTGGATTTTACTACACTCTATTACGGTTATCTCAAACCTTACCAAACAATACTCCAGGCGTCAAGCAAGATTTCCCCACGCGCCGTTCTGATTAACTGATTAAATTCGTTTCGGGGGTGTTTAAATTTTTGAAATTATGGTTATTTTGGTATGTATCCAATATATCTTGTTTAGATACCTACCGACCGGCACAGCCTGTATACATGTTTAAGGTCATTTTGAAATAAAACTGAACTCAAAAGTTGTTGGTCTTTTAATGATTCGTGCGGCAGATCGTATCCTACTTAAATCCCTGTCAAGACAAGAATAATTCTTAACGACGTGTAAATGGGTTGATTTTTCGTCCTGCAGTCATGCAGCTATTTCAAGCTTCTGACAAGAAACGTCTGGACGGAAGAACCATGATTTTGTGAGGTTTATTGTCGCGTGAGAGGATCCTGTTATTTTGCGCATAAGGGAAGTAGACGAACTTTGCAAATATGCCAATACGATGATATTATGGCGTGCATTAATAACAGTAGGTGTTTAGGGGGTGAGAGGGTCAAGCGAAATCCCACGTTTTGCCTCGGCAAATTTCATGTATCTTTTTCCCCTCATAAAACATTATAAATTTTCGAGAAAATCTGTGTGTTTCTTGACTAAAATATGTCAAAAGGTAACAGAATCAAATTTGTATTTATTATTAAACTTTATCGCTGTAATTTTAGTCTACAATCTAATCGACCCTAAATACCAGTTTGTAATAAAAATAATGAAGCAAATTGAGTTTTATTTCCAATTAAAACTTTTGAAAAGTCTCACGCGAGATATATCCCCCCCACTTAAACTTAATTAACGAAATTAATGGACCAACTCGATGTTTCTGACATTTAAAGTATAGCAAATATTTCAAAAATGTATTAAGCCACGAGATACGTGCTTGGCGCAAGTGAGCCTAGACTACCTACCTCAAAAAAATAAAGTCCTGCTCAAAACTTGTTTAAAGACAAAAATGTACTACGCGACCAACATCACTAGGCGCATGGCAGAATAATAATAACTTGGACACTATTTATTTATACACATTGATTTAGCCCTAAAGTAGGATTCCCTCTATCTTGGGTACTAGACAACGATACACATACTTATATAGATAAATATTATACTTCGATAGATAAACAACCATGACTAGGGTACAAACATCCGTTCTCATCAAACCCACCGGGACTCGAACCCGGGACCCTTGGCATCGTAGGCAAGGTCACTGCCGACTCGGCCATTCGGGTCGTCACTGCGGTTTCGGCTCCTGCAACCCGCCTACAACACGTACGTATACGTACAATACGATTGAAATCAGTTAAAGATTCGGCTTTTTTCGGATATCGTCGCCTAAATCCGGAGACGGAAATGACACGAAATACATTACCGCGATTTCTTCATGAGGGAGAAGGATGAGGGAGTCACGACAATTTCCGAGGTTGGCCGAATCGTTACCTGATTTTAATCGTGTTGTAAGTACCTGTACGTAAAATTCACTAGCATACATGTACTAAGTACGTACTGTCTGTTATCAATCAATCAGCGTTCCGGTGTTCCCTGCCGTAATTTCAATGAACCCTTAGCTGGCATGCGCCTAGTTGTGTTGGTCTCGCAGTATAGGATTCGACGTTGGTTTTGAGGTTAAACTATGAGTAACATGTTTTTGTAGTAACACGTTTAATGTTTAGGTTTTCTCAGTAATTTTTATTTAACGAGACAGGTAGATCTGACACGCTTGACCTATACTCGGGCGTTCAGCAACAAAAGGCTATGGAGGTAAACAGAAAGGAAAGCGTGACGATGATGTAACGTGCTAAAAAAGAACGTCTTTTAAGGCTCTGATACACTAGGAGACAAATTTCCCCTAACACGTCTCTGCAACGTGACGCTGCAGCATTGCAGCATGTTGGACGAAAATTGTCCCCTAGGCTTCTAAGCCTGTATGCAATTTAAAAGTAAAAAAGTAAAAATACGTTCATTTCCAAAAACAAGTCCTTAGCAGAAGGGTTTCCAATTTCGTACAACTATCTAATCCTGGTTTGCTGGAAGAGATCTCTTATTAGTGGTAAGCTCGCCTTTGTACATTTTCATGTAACTATTGTTTTTTTATAAGTTTTATGTCCAATAAAAAATATGAAATATATGAAAGGTTAGCTGTAAGAAATGTATTTTTAGAAATAAGCTCACCTTTGCATATTGTTCGTTATATTTTTTCCATTGGGTTTTCTGTGCAATAAAGAATTATTAATATTAATAATGAAACTACAGTAGTGATTGGATAATAACTGCTATTTCGTAGGATTTATACATAGCGTCACGCCTTTTCCCGTACGGGGTTGCAGAGGCACACTTGTGCCAGTTATTCAATAATCCATTTTGCGTGACATGGGGCTAGCCCATCGCCGCAGCTATGGAGTAATGAAGGTTTCCTCACGATGTTTTCCATCACCGTAAGATAAATTGATTATCTCATTGGTGGTCAGGAATCAAACCTGCATCTCCTGTGAGAGAACGAAGCGTGAAACCCATTAGACCACGGAGCTCTTTTCGTAGGAATAATTTACCAGGTTTTTTTTTTCTAAAAACGTTTGTTGTTGCCATGAATTAAAAAAATACAAGCATATCACACGTAGCTCACACGCATATCACACGCTCTCACGATTTGTATTTTGGATGATTACCTGGACATTTTTACTCTGACATAAGAATGAATGTTAATGTAATAACAATTTTGCATGCCTGTATTTTAGGTGAAATATGTGATCTTTATATTATAATTTGGAAACAACTGACTGTACCATATTTCTTGCAAATAAATATCATTTATCATTTTATCATTTATCTCTCCATATAGCAGGAGCGTTTACCCCCCAGGTTTGGTGCTATGAAAATATGTCTATGTTTGTCTATGAGTAAAGACTCATAGAAGTCCCATAAATTTTGCATTAACTAGACATCGCAAGGTCGTTTGTTAGGTTCATGTTTGAAAAAGTAGGACAACAATTTAAATGACCCAAAATATTTTTTTCCTACCCGAAATGGTAATTATGATCACCAAAAGTTGCAGAAAATATCAGGGTAAAATACTGCGGTAGCTTAGGTGAAGGGTTTAAAGGGGGTGAGCGAAGCGAAGCCCCCTTATTCTGGCGGTCGTTTCGAATTTATTGGTAGTAAAATAGGTGCGTTTTTCGTTATCGTTTAAACACAAGCCAAAAAGTAGTATTGTCTACCTACTTATATAAAATGTCCGTACTGAAAGTCTGAACCGTGAAAGTCTAAAATCAAGGTTTAATTATTTATGATTAACACAACAATATCTTAACTTAGCAACTGTCGTGAACTTAGCAATTCCCGATCCATAATGATGTCACTCGTTTGGGTGTTCCCTAGTGGTAATAATGCTTACAATTCATAATTTCTTTATTGCACACAAATCATATAAAAAACAATAGTTTCATTCATGTAACTTTGTTTTTTCAAATTGTTTACAAAGGCGACATTATTGCTCCATATGTTTCTTGGGGGAAGTTGTTCTTGGTGATGGGTGCATTCTCCAAAATATGCTCACCCTTATGCGATCACAAGCACAAAAGACTGAGTGCTGCTCAAACGATAAATTCATTTTTCTTTCGTGTATTGGCGTCTCTATCTTCTAGCAAGCATGTACTTATATTGATACTCCGAATACTTATTCATATCTAGCAATAATTCAAGAATTCAGTAAAACATAAAGTAACTTTGGGCACATGCAACAAATCTGCAAGTGACAGCAATAATTATTCAAAACAAAAGGTTGTTGACCGACCCCTGTGCGACATCATTCTTAACAAGTTTGTCGTAGAGTAGAACATGTTTATAATGTTTATTTTAACATTCGACGACAAAAATATTTAACCCAAATTATAAAATAATACATATTTGCATACCTACCTGATTAGTTACGCTCGAATAGCGACTATGGACGTAAACAGAAATGTGTTATTCTCACTACCGGTAAAGGCATTACTATCGCGGAGATTCGGTGAGTGATGGAAAAATATAGGGAGAGCTAAAACCATTCCGATATGTACTGCAAAATAAACGGTCCAGTGCGAGCCGGACTCGCGCACGATGTGTTTCACAATGAAAAATTTGTTTACAAAGTTATTGGTGCGGCCTTAGATACTCCATGTATGCAACCAGGTGCATTTATATGTTTGAATTGAATGTATTGAAAGGTGGAGTGCCCCCCTATTTAAACTATATATTTTTCATGTGATATATCAGTAGACATATGAAATGAAATTTATTGAAAATTTTAGGCTTAGTACTGTGCCTTTTTTCTTAAAAACTTTATAACCAAGAATTTCAACGTTATGAAAAAAAAAGTTGATTTTCTTGCCACTTCCCTTTCATTTGTGATACCTATGTCAAATAAAAGTTTGAAAAACATTATTTTTTATTGTCTGATTTACCCCCCATAACGAGTGTGTCTCCACGAGTATGTTATGTGAATCTGACGCTGAGAATGCGATATATAGAGATATGCGATCAAAGTCGTACAAGTATGCTCCTACTTCAGACAGTGAAGAGGATGAATAAATAGAGCCCTTCTACGAGTATATAGAGAGGGCGTGTTGAGAGAACCCATGCTAATATTAGGTCCTTACATATGAAATTGGCGTTTTGCCTGGGAGGAACATAAAGTCGTTTTTTTTTAAATATAATATATTTATTTAATCAAAGTATGTACCATTGCTATCTATACACTTTTGCCATCTCATAGGTAGTTCTACGATCCCTTTACTAAAAAAAACATTCGGACGGGAATCAATAAAACCTTTGAAGGCGGTTTGGACTGCCCCATCGGAGTTGAATTTTTTCCCTTTCAAGAAGTTATCCAAATTTCGAAAAAAATGGTAATCTGTTGGAGCAAGGTCCGGAGAGTACGGTGGATGTCTAAGACATTCCAATTGAAGCTCCTCTAATATGGTAGCCGTCTGTTGTGCAGTGTGTGGTCTAGCGTTATCATGAAGCAGCAGTGGCCTAGAGCGATTGACCAGCCTCGGTTGTTTAGCAGCTAGCTTTTCCATCATGATTTGCAGTTGCTGACAACAGACATCTGCTGTAATCGTCTGGCCAGATTTAAGAAAACTGTAGTGAACGACACCAGCACTAGTCCACCAAACGCTCACAAGTAACTTTTTTGGAGTCAATTTTCGCTTGGGGCATTGTTTGGCTGGTTCGGCAGGGTTCAGCCATTGCGATGAGCGCTTCCGAATATCGTACAGGATCGATAACGAGTCGCCCTTTAAATGTGCCGGCCACAATTGTTGGTAATGACACCGTACAGTGGCTCAAGCAGGAATAATTACCAGAGTGAAAAAGTGTTCGAGTTCAGATGAAATGACGCTTATTTCATTGGCCACAAGAGTCACTGACAGTTCGATTCGCATACTTTTTCGACGCGTAATTATTCCTGCTTCCTACACAGGTGGTCAGCGATTACGTCTATCTTGGACATCGTTTATCCTTTGACCGAAATGCACAGGTGAAGGAGATTGAAAAACGCGTCGTATTAGAGTGGGCTGCTTTCGGGAAACTAAGTGATGTCTTCAAATCCTCACTCCGACAATGCCTGAAGACCAAGGTGTATAATCAATGTGTCTTGCCCATCCTCACCTATGGAGCCGAAACATGGACGATCACATAATATAATGTGCATACTATAAAAGTAGCACAAAGAGCAATGGGGCGTTTTATGTTGGGTATCTCTCTCGTTGGCCGTGTGCCAAACGTCGAAATTCGACGGAAAACGAAGGTTGCACATGTGGGCAGACCACCAGCCCGATGGTCCGACGATATCATCAAGTCGTCGGGATCCCACTGGGTGCGATTGGCACAGGACCGGGGAAATTGGCGCTTTAGAGAAGAGGCCTATTCCCAGCAGTGGGTCGATGTAGGTTGAATATGATGATGATGATGATTTACCCCCTTTTGCGAGCGCCACTATTTAAAATTATGTTATTTTTAAATAAAGACCCCAAAATATGTATTTTTTTTATTTTTATTTTAGTATGAGTAGTTTCGGAGATTGGTTGCCATGGCGAATTTGGAAAGACCAGAATATTTGAAAGACCACGTGACGTGTTTTTGAACCTAACCTCAGATGAATGAAATTCTTTGCCTCCAAACAGGCCTGCTCCACCAAGCGGGAGCGAAGGCGGACATAGCTGCCATTATGGTAGTCCTAATAATTCCTACAGTCTAGTGATGTTGCCGTTCGTAAAGGGTCTGTCTACATTCATCCAGGGCGGAGGCTGCTTCCATACTATTAAATCGTTGATAAGTGATGATATATTTAAATTCAGACATATTAATGTAGACACGATTGTTAAGACATTTAAATTGCTTAATATTAAAAACACCGAGGATCTTTGGGGAATATGAACAAAAAAAAACTTGTAAGTTTGTTGTAAAGTGTGTTGATAAAGGAGTATTTCCTGACGTAATGAAAAATAGTAAACAAAAATAGATTCCTTTATATAATTCCGGCATTAAAAATTATCCGACTAACTACACACCAATATCAATACTCCCTCTAAGCAAAACGTTTTTTTATTTTTTATCTTAAGCCAGTTATTAACCCATTTTAATATAAACAGACTGTTCCATAGTGAGTAATATGGTTTGACTAAAAGACGTTCCACTACAGATGCAGGGATAAGGTTCTTAAAGCATATCTTTGATGCTTGGGAGAAGTCACAAGATGCAATTGGTGTCTTCTGTGACCTTTCCAGAGCATTTGATTGCGTTGGTCACGAAACATTCATTTGTAAATTACAGCATTACGAAGTTCAAGCTCTAGAACTTGTCTTCTCTTATCTTAGTAATAAAATCCAGGAAGTTGATGAGAATGGAGAGAGATCATCTGGATCTCTCATCTCAATGGGTGTCGCTCAAGGTTCAATATAGGGCCCGTTTTTATTTTTAGTGTATTTTAACGATCTTGTCTTTTTTGTAAAATAAAATATATGATATTGTTTTGTTTGCTGATGATACTTCACTTATTTTTAAGATTGGCAAAACCCAGTATAATTTTGAAGATGTTAACAAAGCAATCATGCTAGTTTTAAGTGGTTTACTACCAATAATTTAGTGTCAAATTCTAAAAAAAACAAATGTGTATAATTCGCTCGCTACTCAATGTCAGAAGGGATCCCACTACAAGTATTTTAATGAATGACGAACCTTTAGACCTGGTACAGTCGACTAAATTCTTGGGTATTAATCTAGCATCACAATCGCAGTAAGGCCTTCATACATCATCGGCTATAGCTGGAAGATTCAACTCTGCAGCTTTTGTTGTACAAAAATTAGACAGTTTACTGATGAATCCACTGCTAGATTAGTATATTTCAGTTACTTTCAGAGCATTATGGCACATGGCATTCTGTTGTGGGGTAAAGCCGCACATATACAATCGATAATTGTGCTACAGAAGAGAGCAATTCATTCTATATACAAATAAGAAATCCCGCGATTCTCTCCGGGAATGATTGAATGATAATGAGATCAATATTCTTACAGTGGCTTGTCAATACTTATATGAAAACTTATTGTACGTTCGGAAAAATATTAACACCTTTGTCAAAAATTGCGATATACATAATTTCAACACTAGAAATAAAAATAAACGGAATGTACCTAGATTTCGGATGCAGAAGGTCAATGGTTCATTTATGGGGAACCGTATACGCTTTTATAATAAGTCAACAGAGGGAATTGATTAATTATCCATTCAAAGGTTTAAAACATTTATTAAGGCTAATATCATAAAGAAAGCCTATTACACTATTCATGACTATGTGAAAGACAAAACTGCATGGCCTCAATGCCCCAAGCTTTATGATGATAATAATAATAATTAACGTAACGTTTACAAATGCAATAATTTAATTTAATAGTCTGGTAATATCATTAAGAGTACAAAAGTGCTACTTAGGGTGACTCATAACAATTGATTAGTCTTATCGTAGAATACAATTCTGTTACCAAGAAACCAGAGTTTATTGTCATGCTCACTAAAATGTCTTTTTAAATATTTATTTAATTCTGTTTTTTAGTATTTGTTATCATAGCGGCAACAGAAATACATCATCGGTGAAAATTTCAAATGTCTTACTAGCACGGTTCGTGAGATACGGCCTGGTGACAGACGGACGGACGGACAGCGGAGGCTTAGCAATAGGGTCACGTTTGGCACCCTTCAGGTACGGAACCCTAAAAATGACGAAAATGAAAAAAAAATACATCCCCGTAGAGTTTCTTGCTGCTATCCTCTCTGACGGGCGTATTTCCGAAGCACTGGTAGAGTTTATGGACTCTCCTTTTCCTGTGCGAGATTCAGCCATGAATTACTTGAATCACCACTTGCAAGGGAGATTTCCTTTTTCAAACTCAAACCTTAATCAGTCATGTACTCATTAGTTTAGTTGATCATTTGATTTATTTTTTATTTTAGTCCATGTATATGATACTTAAGCAAGTGTTTGACTTGTAAAAGTACATTTCTTTTGCCTTTTTGCAATTAAAAAATTCAGTTCGACTGAGTTTTTAGTTACATTGGATAATTCTGGTAAGTAAGATAGAAATCATTTAGTCATGAAGAGTTTTGAGATAATAGGTAATGATTTCGCTTCTTTATCAGATTTTGGCTGTTTGTTAAATAAAAGTGCACGCTCGGCAACTACACTCTTATTGCCGAAGTTTGACCTGTGACGTGGCATAAAAATGTTGTTAGCTTGTCTTGTAAAACGACGTTGCAAATTTATCTTTTTTGTGAAAGTAATTTGGGTATGGATGTCTTTCGTTATAATTTTTAGTATGAGTATCCATGTATTGTATTTTCACGTTTGAGTTACATTAAATAGTTTTGTTTCAGTGTATATTTTATCTGTGTTCGTTAAATAATCATAGCCAAAAAGCGTTTCGATGATTTCATTTGGCGACCTCTATGGCGTTGCGGTTCGAGGCTATGCCTCCTAAGCGAGAGGTCCCGGGTTCGAATCCCGGCTGGGGAGGGGGAAAAACCCCAGGTCCGCTTATATGTACATGTCGTCGGTGTTTTAAGTTTCCACGACACAAGGGATCCTAGTGTGGTGCCAGAAGCAATGTATGTAAATTTAAATTTATTAAAAAATAAACACACGTTCGTGTTTGGGTCACAAATAAATAAGTGCAAATTTCAACTCAATCGGTTCAGAATTCAGTCGCATAATATAAATTTTATATTCCTAGGACAGACATACAAGAGATCCTATAATGGTTCCGTTTTCCATTTTTAAGGTACGGAACCATACAAACACTCGGTTCATCAAAAAGATCTTACATCATCAAGATAACAGCAGGTTTCGTGCATGACCGATACGCAAGAAATTACTACGAAGGAAAGTACATAATCAATTTATAGGTGCAACGTTTACGTAACGACCTTTTATAAGGCAGTACATAACTGTATACTCGATTTACAACAGAAGAAATGTGACACGAAACGGTAATGTGTCCCACCCACCTCACCTTACCTTACCTTACCAGGCAAAGGAGTTCCCTGTTGAGCCCAAAAGTCCCTGATATGTGCCACCTGCAGCCACCCGACAGGAACTTTTCGAGTTCGGCCTGTCATATCCGTTATGACCCGACACTTATACCGGTATCTATCTTGTGCCACAGACACAGTGGCCATTTTAGTCCATCTATGATGCACTTATCATACTGGTGCATAGGTGGGTTCATTATCACTATTTGCTAGTGCACTAGAGTTTTCAATTGTTGTTTTGGGAGACCTATTTTTTATGAACCCAGTTTTGCATTACGCTCAATAACTGGCATTTAAGGTATATAGAATATAAATATAAGCTGGAAACTTGCACGAATCCTTTATTTGGGTATCCTTAATGTTCACCCAAAAGTCACAATAAATCAAGTGTCCACATCTGGCATTACTCGAGCTAAAAGGTAACAAAACGGTTTCTGGCAAATATCTCGCTTGCTATGGTTTCAATAATTATGGTATCTTCAAAACGATTGCAGGGCATGAAATTCTAAATAATTTCTCAAAAGTCATAAAAAATCACGTGCCCGCGTCTCACGTTATTGAAGCTTAAAGGTACCAAAAAAGGTTTTTTGCATATGTCTCGCTTCCTATGTTTCCGCGAGTTTATGCCCTGCAATTGTTATAAAGATGTCATCATCATTGAAGCCATAGGAAGCGAGATATTTGAATAACCGTCTTTTGGTACCTTTGAGCTTGAAATAACATAAGACGCGGGCACGTGTTAATTTTTGTGACTTGCGTATTTCCAAAATGGCGGCCAAGCGGCTGTGATAATTTAAGGAAACCATCCTTCGCCAAACACCTTCACTGCGTCGTTGGATCCGCGATAATAGCCGGCTGGGCCGCCCCGACTTGAATGCATATCGTCTATTTATTCATCGAACACCCTTTACCGTCTGTGCGGTCTGAAAAGGTGAGAAAAAGTCAGCCGTTCTAACGCTAACGATAGGACCGACTGCACTATTCCCCGGGTAGGGCTAACAAGCAACTGATTAACACTAGTTCCAGGTTCTGAAAAGATTTGAAATTAAAGATCTTTTATTCGTCTACGAGAAGTACTTGTACGTTAACTGAGAGTCATAGAAAGCTACCAAAGGCCTAACTCTGTTTCAGATTCTTTGGTATTCTCTGGCAAAAGTATTTATGCACAAACGGGTCCCTAATTATTCGACTGTTTAACAACATTAGGCCCTAATTCAAATGCGACGTGAGTGTGGAGACAGAAGCATATGGACCACATCGCGAGCGTACATGACTTGTTTTCAAATGGCCTATGACCAAGTGGTAAATAAGTAACAGAAGGTCAGGAGTATTATAAATTTATAATGACGACGCCGTGAATCGTCAACGTATTCCCCTAAAACATGAATATTTACCTATGTAAATATATAGTGTGTGTTCCTGACACAATGCTTCTGACTCCATACTGTGATATTAGATTGGATATTGGAGTTATGTCGATTTAATGGCCTGTTTCAAGCTCTACGTGACAGACTCATCTGTCATTTTACATAAAAAATATATGATTTATCTGTTCAAGAGCTCCGTGGTCTTAAGCAGATATATCATGAATACATTTTGGTCTTTCACGCTTGCTTCTCACACAGGAGATGCAGGTTCCATTCCTGACCATGTACCAATGAGATAATTAATTTATCTTAAGTACATTATCGGACGTTCAGTGTTGCGGATGGCACGTTACGTTGTAGGTCTCGGCTACTATCGCTACGTGGTAGTGTCGTAAAGCCGCTACATCAACCCGCACTGAGCCAGAGCGTGGTGGAGTGGATACGAGTACGGATTAAGCCATAGCTTAATCCGTACTCGTATCCGGGTAAAGGCCTGTGCCCCTCGGTGGGGTCATTAATGGGCTACATTATTATACATATATCTGTTCAATAAAGCATATCGGGACTTCTTGAAATAGGCCCTTAGTTCCTCATTTAAAAAAACAAGACGGCCATTTGCCAGTATTTGTAAATTCGTGTGTGTCGTTTATCGTGCGTGTGTGGGAGCCAGTGTGTCGTGTGCGTGGGAGCCAGTGGGAAGCAACCAAGAGACAATATATAAAATAAAGAGACACAATATTTATAACTTCATGTGATTACTTGTCTAGTGTTGATATGCATCCGTAAAACAATGTGTTTAAGAATTTATCCCAGCAATAAATAATTGTAAATTACAACATTTGGTATTCATCCTATAATAAATAACCACAGCACAGGCAGTACTAATAGTAACTTGATTCGCTTAATTGATTTCCTTGCATTAATGTTATAATAATGTACGAGGTAATCATATTTTTGAGACCGTCATAACAACTATTATCTCTGGATTTAAAAAATATAAGAGCAATAGCAATAATACTATCTCGGTTGATATAACCGTCAATTCCATCAGAATTACTCGTAGTATGGAGATTGGGAGGCATAGTATTCAAGAAGGCTGCTGATCCTGATCTAGGAGGAATAGTATTCATAAAGTCTACCTACAACTACGTGAACCACGGTGCTAACTTCCAACACCACATGTTCAAAACGCAGCCACATCGGATACGCTTAATTTTTCAATAAATGCCTAAAACTACACATATAGTTTATAGTTAGTTTGCCGGGTTACCGTACTACAGATGATCCAGAAACGTTATGATACCCTTCGATTCAAACTGAGTCAGGTGCCTTCTCGGACGACCTTGCGCAACCCACCGCGGTTGCAACCCGTCGCCCGCGCATTCATTCCACAGCCGCTGAACCGAACAGCCAATCCGACGGCTCTAGTCAATAATTACGCGAGTGATATGTGATGTGATGATGTTCTGTGAGAAGTGATATGAAGGACTGCGCCGTGAGGGTTCCTAGTCAACTGCCTATGGTGTTGAAAAAGGTGTTCCTTCGATGGTTGGTGAAAAACGCCGACCTGGTATTTATTATTTACCGGTACGTGTGACTGTGTTTTGTGATCTATTTACGTAATGCATTGTGTTGATTTGTCGTCTGTGGGAAAATGGATTGTTTTTTTTTTTCATTCATAATACACGTCAAAGACCTCACTCATTGCAAGGCTTTTTGTGCGTACAACAAAGAAGGACATAACGTATTAAAAAAAATTGGACCACTGATAAATGTATAATACATTTATCCTCATAACCAGACCGTACCGAATAAATACACACGAGTTACTCTTTATTATATAGTTATGCATGCATCTATTGGTAATAAACAAGATTTTACTTGACTTTCTGAAATAAAATCTACTCTTCTCTTCATACAGACTTTAACCTTTATTTATTTTAAAGACAATTTATTCAAGGAAATTAGATGTTTTTAGTTTAACATAACTTTGATTAATAAGGCTCGTTAGTTTCGTTATTTTTTTAAATAATTTTAACTTTAACACTATCTGTGCTTTAACATCATTTATGGGCTTTTGACCGTTTAACCTTACCTACCTTCGTTATACGGATGTCATAATCGTCATATCATGAGGGAACCATTATAATATTTCCATATCCTGCGGCGATGGGCTAGCCCCCGCCACGTAAAATTAAGTATTGAATATAGACTAAACGTGGGCAAAACTGTGCCCCTGTCACCCCGTATGGCAAAAGGTGTGAAGCTATTATTTTTTGTTGTATATAGCAATATAGCAGCGAATATCTTTCCTGTGCCACAAATACCAGAAGCCGCGACGCCAAACAACAATTAAAAAGGAAATATTAACTGCACGTCAAAAATACTGATTTGCTCAGCACATATCAGAGCAAAATGCTGCGGTAACTTAGGTGAAGGGTAAAGGGGGTGAGCGAAGCGAAGCCCCCTTTATCCTTCGTGTTAGGTTGAACACGTAAACAACAAAAATAGTAAAATGTGTAAAAAGTACACATAAAATATTTAAAACATAAAAAGTGTTTTTGTTGATCGTTTTTTGCTCTGCAAATCGGTATTTTCGATGTGCGATTAAATACTAGCCGATAGATAATATTAAACTTGAGACTTGTTTAAATTAAAACATTCCAGGAGAGCAGCAGATTAGATGCTAGAGAATCATTAAGATAAAAATTTAAAGAAATTAATATACAATAATACATATATAATAATACATTATATACAATATATAATTAATGTACTGACGGTTACCTGTCAATATATATACGAGAATATCATGCATGTAAGAAAAAACATAGCTTTATTTAAAACTTTGGGTGATAGCCATACAATTAACACTAGAAATAGAAATAGGTCAGCACTACCATTATTTAGACTAAGTAAAGTAGGCACATCATTCATGGGGCACTGTTTTCGCTTCTACAATAAAATACCACAGGAATCATTGATCCTTCCTGAAAAGAGGTTCAAAAGCTATGTTCAAAATGAGCTGATAAGAAAGTCCTATTATAGTATTAAGGAATACTTAGATGACAAAACTGCATGGTCCATACCATCTCAGCGCACAGAAATTCGACGAGGGGCGATGGATCAAGTCTATCACTCGCCGGCGAATTTCCTTAGACCGAAACCAGTACCTGTTGTGAAGTCACTTTAAAAAGAAGGTATGGGGCAGTTTCTTGCCGTTTCTTCTTAACCTCGAGGCCCACCTTCCGAAACGGTGTAGTCTTTTTTTTATATAAAATAAGTGAGTATAATTTTGAGGTCGAATAAGATAATTTATTTATTTATATTCAATAAAAAGATTGAATCTTGAATCTTAAAAAAAAATAACTTCCGCTCATATTTTTTCTTCTCTATTAACAGAAGTCAGAAAAAGTGGTTTTTATCATATTCTTAAAATATCAAAACCGTAGAATTTTAATCCCGCCGAAAGAGAGCCAACGCCAAGCCAAAAAGTGAACCAAATTTTGACTTTTTAAGGTTTCATTTATTGTGTCGGTGTTTTTTTTATTTGTAGTTAATATATTATTTTGTGTACGAAATGCCGAATCAAAGGTCACTTCCCGGTGTTAGAACTCCTTCCACCTTGGAGTGAAGGTGATGGTCACGGCAGATGGCGTTGTTGTGCTAATGAAAAGAAAACGATTCGTCAATTTGACTGCTTTCCGTTTTGCTTTTCCGTTGCAGTACAGAGCCCAAATGATATGGTGATTAAAAACCAAGCTGAAATGGCGGCGAAAATAGATCATGAATTTCAATCATGGTAATACCTCGCCACGAATTAAGAGCGCTGGGCGAGTTGGCGGGAATTACTGCGCATATGTAAAGATTTTGAAAAGTGACTACTGCGCATTCAAGGCCACCGCCTGTGATTGTGGCTCACGTGGATAACTCGTGGCGCGAGGTATAACAGGCATCCCTATGAAAATCCACTCAATGGTGGCTCTCGACCATTCTAGTGTGATAGACCATAGGGAAGATAGAATATTCCTCTACTTCCTATTAGAGTATTTTAATTTTAGGATCAGTAGTTTCGGAGATTAGTGGGGAGAATTGTCTTTCTTCGTTCTTTTACTTAAATATGTTTTAACTGAGTATTTAAAAGTTATGACAAATGAATATTTAAAATTTTCTCAACAAGCCCTTTTATTTGATATGTCACACGACACGACACCGTTTGAAAAACTTTTTTCGAAATTTAATTTCTGATTTTCACCCCAAAATTGTCCCATAAGTACATAAGTGTTCCAAATTTATTATTTAAATATAATTTTATTTCAAACGGTTCAGAATTCGGTGGTATAATGGTTCCGTTTTTCCTTTTTAAGGTACCCTAAGAAGAATAAAGTCAAGTTCAAGTTCAAGAAGGAGTCACCACACTCCCTAATCGTTTATTACCGGACAGATGTTCAATCTCTTCAATATTGAAAGACGCCCACTTACTATGCTGCTGAGTTATAAATTTGGATGCTAAAATATTTATCAGTAGCGCTTGGCTGTTTAATATTCTGTTGTGGTAGTAAAGATGATGAATTAATATAATAGAAGCTGTTCTATTAACTCGTTGCTTACCTACAAAAAAGACGCTGGGTTGCAATTGCAGGTTCTAAAGAAAAGTTTTGATGTTGCACTAACGAGTAGGTATAATATCCCATTTTATAATAGTAGTAGTAAGTAGGTTTAGAAAGTTAAAGTAACAAAATGAATGAGATTTACGATTAACTTAAAATGAACTGGACATGTCCTGTCTTATTCCGCATTCGTAGTACTTAATGATAACATCATTAGGAATGGAGTTCACTGTGCAAAAAACAGCAATAAATAATCAAGCTACATATATTTACTTTGCTAAAATCATTCTTATACAAGTCACTCCAATTATAGAATGCCATATTCGTAAAGACTTCCTAAAGACCTTCATAGTCGCACGAATGTTGAAAGGGACTCGTAGAAAGAAATCACTTGTTGTAAGCTCGTAGCTAATGCTCAACAACAAAACAGGCGCTCAGTTCTTATGGCAAACGCATAGTGATAGCACATCGATTGTCCGAAGGGCGTAAAATGCCTTTTTTTTCAGTCAGTCTCCAAACAAAATAGGCGCCGCCGCCGCCGCCGACAAGCCGAATACGGCATTTTGCACCCTTGGGAGCAATCAATGAGCCATCGCTTTGCGTTTTCAATATCAGAATAGGGCTTCTGTAATCGCACACAAATCACAATTAAAATGGGGTAGATTTATCCCAAATCGGTACGTGAAACGACTGTATGCCATAGGACACAAAAAAAGCACGGAACAGAGTTAAGAATGGCTGAAAGGACGAATCGCGATCCTATCTATAGGTTGTAGTGTTATGCTACTTACGTGCTATTTTCCGGTCTGTGCAGCTGGATACTTGGTGAGCTGTACAGTCTGATATTTGGTATCACCTTTATTTTCATAGGACCCTATGTCCCTTTCATAGGATGCGTTAAAGTAAAATTTGTTTGTCTGTAAATAGCCATTTCCGCATCGATGTGCATAACGCACGTCATTGCCCTATCTATGGTTTCTGAGTCCATTTTAGAGCATTTATGATACGTGCGTAGATAAAATATTATTATGATAAGCCTCCAAATTGTTTACTAAAACGAAAATTAAAAACCGTAAATTATGAGACGAGTGTCTTTTGCGTTTGCGAACCTGTTCTACCAGTTCGCAGGTCAGTATCAGTACCAGATGAGGTCGCACGAAGGCTGGACGTGGACATGTCCGAGGACATTTCAAAATAGAACTCACAAAACAAATGGTAAAAGGTCTATCTATCTATCTACTCATCGAAGAGCGTAAAATAAAACATACCAAATATCGGGTCTTGGATATTTAAATATTTATCGTATTTAAATATTTCGGTTTGAGTTCCCATGACACACAGGAAAATAAAATAAAATTTATTAAATATTTATGTTTTACCTGCGATATTTTTTTTTTGTCTTTCAGCTTCATCTGGTATGCGTGTAAAGTGCAAGTGAAGTCTCAGATGAACAGCAGTGTGGACTTCTTCGAGAGCCTCATCGACCAGGATGGACGGTTTGCTGAGCTGACCTATTACCAGGACACCGCACAAAGAGGCCAGCGGATGCGCTCGCGACCGATAAATCTAGGTAATTAACCAATCATCTGATATGCTAATTTCTTTTAGATAGAGCACACCAATTTGGTTGTGTGGTTGCAACTGCAAGTTCAGTTTGAGATTCGAATTCTTTTAGCGCTGTCTGTGAGACTTGTTGACCGAGCGAGTGATGCGTCTGCGTTTTGCTTGGGCAAAAATGTCTGGATTTCTGTCCGGATGTTCTCCAGCAGGTTCGATAATTATATGTATTTTTTATCGATTCAGATTTTGTTTTTTTGACAAAACGGCGGAGATTTTTGATTTAAAAAACGTAAAATAACCACGACAGCCCAAACGGCTTAATAGATTTTAACAAACGAGTTGTCGTTGAATTCGTGGATACCGTGAGAGTGGCACAGGCTATTTTAGTGAAGTCTAGTTTTTTTTATATATATTTTTCACAAATGGTTATTGTTGCGGCTACTTTTTTATACTCCATTTAGCATGTAATCAAGTGCATTCATAAGTTTGTATGAAGTCAAGTTCAGAAGTTTGTTGAAAATTCAGTCGGGTTATCCGGTTTTTTTTTTTTGGTTTTTATAATAATTCTACTTGTTCATACGATCTTCAAGGGGTCGGAGGTGTGGGTCAAAATCTCACAGAGCCACTTGTTATTAAAGAAACCTTTGCTTATAGTTTAGTAAATGAATGCTCGCAAGGGGGTCCATATGGAAAAGTCGAAAGCAGAAAAATTTACTTCGGAACTTTGTTTGGACTAGTTAGGAGACAAACCTACCGAAGTCCTGGCCACTTTAAGGTTACTAGGCCACTAGGGAGGCACAAAAGTCCCGTTTTTTGCTTTTTGCTTACAAAAAGAAAAATCATAGGGAATTTGGTTGTACCACATAATGAAAGCTGATAAATTATCCACGATTTTGATTCTATATACTTTTTATCTATTCCCAAACGTTGACTAGGATTATGAGCTCCGAACTTTTCAAAGGTAGATGACGAATTCACGTATTTATACAGTGGTGGTCACATAATTAAAAGAGACCCCCTTATTGACCACCAAAAACTCAATTATGGTATGGTATAATTACCATTAGCAAATATTTTTTTTAATTTTAATCTAGTGTAATTGTTATGAACCATACACGACGTTGTATTCTTAAATTGTGGCACAAAAAATAGTTTATTAGTAGTCTAGACCTTGTAGCTGGCCAGCTAATAAAGACAATACAAGTTATGTTCTAAATTTAAAAATAAATAAAAGAAAACTAAGTTTTGTTTTGGTAGATATGGTAAACTAGATATGGTATCAGACGAAGCACGGATGTGGCTACATCTAGGCTAGTATATTTTAGTTACTTTAATACTGTCAGGTCCTATGGTATCTTGTTGTGGGGGAAAGCAGCGGATATTCAAACTATTTTTATTTTATAGAAAAGAGCTATTCGAGCAATTTATAATTGAAAATGAACGGACTCCTTAAAGAAATCCTTTTTAAAGAAATTGACATACTAACTGTAGCTAGTCAATTTATTTTCGAAAATATAATGTATATACGCAAGAACCTTACAAGATTTTTCAAACTTAGCGATAGCTGTAATGTTAACCTGAGAAATAATCACAGACTAGTTGCGCCCCGGTTTAGACTCGCGGAGGTTAGCAATTCTTTCAAGGATCAGTGCATTCTCTATTACAATAAGATACCTCTGGAGATTTTGAAATTGCCATTTGAGCAATTTAAAAAGCATGTTAAAGCGACTTTGTCGAAAAAGGGATATTACAATGTTCAAGATTACTTAAATGACGTGACTGTATGGGGTTAATCTAGCTCAACACAGACCTTGCTGTTACTAATTTTGTAATTATTTATTCCTGCTTATTAATCATAATAATGAAATTTTTCATATTTGTATTAGTTAAGCACAACCAATTTTTAAAAGAGATCTAAAAATCAATCTGTGGGAGTTTCTACGCCCTTCTTCTCCCACAGTGGTCCAATGTAGAGGAGAGGCAAAAAATTACGTTTGCTAAGTATATGTAAATATCTACAGTAATAAAGTACTTTGACTTGAACTTTGGTACATTTGGAGAAAGGAAATGCATTTTCATTAATTTCTTAAAAGTGAAAATTGATGGACTTTCCCAAATAGCGCAGGGATGTGTGTTCCACAGTCGGATTGCCCTTAACCTGAACGAGTGTTCGTAAGCGGCAGAGTTATGCCGAGGAGTTGAAAGGAGAGACACCGATCATTATGGGAAAAAAACAATAGTTGCGATTAGCCCACTAGAAAAAGAATGTAGGAAGATTATTATGAATTTTCATAAGTAATGTTGGTCATAGAGAAAAAAAGCAAACAACTTTAAATATTCTAAAAAACATAGTTATGACTACTATAAAACATTACAAGAAGTTCAACGCGACCGAAAACGTACTCAATAGAACCGGTCAAGTGCGAGAGGGACGAGACGGACCCGCAAACGAAGGGTTCCATAGCATTAATTGTACACGGAAAAACGAAAGACGGTCTTTTGTACGAGTATACCTTTTTATTTTTTAATAATAAAATATGAAATACCATGTAGGACTAGATTCAAGGCCGGAAATCGAAACATTGAAAAAGAGTTTAGTGAATGTAGTAGATATGTAAGTATTGAAGTATGTACTCAGATTAACGAAACTCTTTGATCATTGAAACCGGAAGTGGATAGAAATTGAGTAACTTGTTTATAAAAATAAAATCAATATGATAAAAACTTAATATTATTTATAATAATTCGTATAATGACAAAGAACTAAGCACAAAACTCAAAACTTAAAGATCTTTTCCGATAACATCGGGAGAGTCCAGTTTTCACCAATGAAGAAATACAACAAAATGGCTAAGAAAATGGCCATACCAAAAATTTCTTGTATGGGTATTTCTTTTCATTCTTAAAAACCAGTATGATTCATTATTTGTTCTTATAGCGGCAAAGAAAAACACCCTCTGTGAAAATGTCAGCTCTCTACCTATTTCGGTTGATCCGATAGAGCCCGGTGACAGACGGACAGACGGACGGATGGACAGCGGAGGCTTAGTAATAGGGCCCCGTTTTGCACCCTTCGGGTACGGAACCCTAATAGACCAAGACCAGGGAAAACTACTCTGCGGGAAGACTCTAAGATGGTATTTTTGGCAAAAAAAAGATCCAGGGATCCAGTTCAAGGGATCAGAACTGATACGTTTGGAGTTGTTTGGTGCTGGAGGGTCGAATGGTGTATATGCAAGAACAATTAGACAGAGACTATGTGAGGCAAACTTGAAGGGAAGAGTGTCTCGGAAGGTGCCACTTTTAAAAAGCAAAATGTTAAGGCAAGATTTAGCGTTTGCTAAAAAATATGAACACTGGACTGAACGAGAGTGGAAACGCGTGCTTTTTCTGATGAAACAAAATTTAATGTGATATTTCTGACGGAAAACTATATGATAAACGCCCCCCGAACAAAGAAATGGATCTAAAGTATTCCAATAAAGTAGTCAAACATGGGGATGGAAATATGAAAGTGTGGGGCTGTATTTTAGGACTTGGTGTTGGAGCATTCAGGAAAATAGAAGCTAAAATGGATAAATTCCTGTAAAAGAATATATTAGAACAAGCCGTGCTGCCCTATGGCGAACAAAATTTACCCGTCATTTGGACTTTCCAACAGGATAATGATACGAAACACACTGCAAAAGTAGTAAAATACTTCTTAAGGAACCAGTCAGTGACAGTTTTGGATTTCCCCCTGTACATTCCGGATTTAAATCCAAGTTTTTGATACCAGGTGAAGAAGGCATTGGCGACAAAGCGGACATCAAACGTCGATCAACTTTACACAGCTTTTACAGAAGCATGGGAGCAAACTCCGGCAGAAGCACGTCCAAAATGTATCGCTTCCATGCCCAAGAGATGTCGTGCTGTCATTTATGCCAAATAATAATATTAATAATTGTTTATTTCCAGACTATGTCCAATATAAAATGTAAAAATTAAAAATAATTACAAATATTAAAATAATAATAAGAAAAAAAAAACAACAAAGAAACAATATTAAAGCATGTGGAAAGGACATCCGACCAAATATTGATATGAACCGGAATGTATTATAAATGTGTTAGAAATTTTGTGGAATAAACATAATTTGTGCTAAGTAAATGGAGTGTCTTTAATTATATAGCCATATCTTGAGGACAAGTTTTGTTGATAATATTTCGTTTTAACATTACATCATCAGACTATTATTGGAACTTGCTACACAATTTAAAAACATTCGTGTAAGTATACAAATGTTTTTAAATTGTGTAGCAAGTTCCAATAATACTCTGATAAAAATATAGAGAGGAATAGCTTAGTTATTTTAATATGCATTCCGTGTCTGTAATTATATGACCACCACTGTATGTCACCGTAGATTGTGATAACCGTTAGTTTATAATCTATCGCGCCAGTTTATAAACTATCTATAAATTGTAAACTGGACAGTCTGCTTATAATTTAACGTAATAACTTTCGATAGTATAACCTATTCGTGTCAAACTATAAAAGTGTGAACTGACGTCATAAGTCCTTGATTGGTCGGACTTGGCTCGTTCTGTGTTGAGAAGAAGATGATAGTTGTTTCAGTACTTTTTTTTTTAAATATACCATATTAATAATCAATAGCCTTACGTTACTTTGGTACAACAATGTTGGTACAATACATTTTTTTATACATACGGTTAGAAAATAATTAAATTATAAAACAACATAAAAATATCCATTTACGTGGAGAGTATAAAACCACAAAATCCTCTGTTTGTTTATGTTCGGTGAAAACATATGACAGAAAAAGATAGCGGCCCGCCCGCCCGGTTGAATATATATATGTATATGTCGAAGTTGGTTGGTTAAATCAGGGACTTAACTAACTCTCTAGACCGTTAATTAAATACCGACGTCTAACCAAGTCACTAAAATTCCGTCAGACATGTGAGTCAACGAAACGTTTAACGAGTTGTCTAAACGTTTCTTAGCAACAAGACATATGCAATATAAATATTTTTTATGTTTACTTAAGTTTATGTTTTAAGTATTTTTAGTTGTTCTTACATGTTCAACCTAACACGAAGGATAAAGGGGGCTTCGCTTCGCTCACCCCCTTTACCCTTCACCTAAGCTACCACAATGTTTTGCCCTGATATAAGCTGCGCAAATCGGCTGTTGTCATGACGCCATCTTGTTTTCCAACACGCTGGCTTTCGGTAAGACAGATTGTTAAACGTTTTCGACGATGCTTTATTTAAATCAAAATGCTAGTGAGTTCGTTAAACGTCGGTATTAATTAACGGTCTAGAGAGTTAGTTAAGTCTCTGATTTAACCAACCAACTGCGAAATATATACAAATATCGTTGAACCAATCAGCGCGCAAGGTGCATACGGTTTGACACGGATAGTTTATAAACTACCGAAACTTGTACAACAGACTGTTCAGCTCACAATTTATCGATAGATTACAAACTGACGCGATAGATTATAAACTAACGGTTTTCACAATCTTAAGGTGGCATATATCGGTACTTATATGTGTATTTTTGAAGAGCAATTTTACTCCACTTTTGCCTAAGATGAACTGAATCAAAGTTAAAAAGTGTACAGATTCAAAGTTGTTGAAATTTTAACCAGCTTTCATTATGTTGCACAATAAAATTTCCTAGGACGCGTTGATTTCGAGATGTAAGCAAAAAGCCAAAAAACGGGACCTATTTAATTTCCCTTTTTAATTTCGTTCGTTCATAAGCTTAAGAATTCGTATATTTTGCGGTTCACAATCCTAAGGTGGCTTATATATGTCGCAGTTGGTTGGTTAAATCAGACATTTAACTAACTCTCTTGACCGTTAATTAAATACCGATGTTTAACCAAGTCACTAGCATTTTGATTTAAATAAAGCATCGTCGAAAACGTTTAACAATCTGTCTTACCGAAAGCCGGCGTGTTGGAAAACAAGATAGCATCACGACAACAGCTGATTTGCACAACTTATACCAGGGCAAACGGTATATATAAACATTGAGGTAGCTAAGGTGAAGGGTAAAGGGGGTTAGCGAAGCCAAGCCCGCTTTATCCTTCGTGTTAGGTTGAACATGTAAGAACAACAAAAAATACTTAAAACATAGACTTAAGTACACATAAAAATAATTATATTGTTTATGTCTCGTTGCCTAGGAACATTTAGACAACTCGTTAAACGTTTCGTTCACTCACTTGTCTGACGGAATTTTAGTGACTTGGTTAAATAACGGTATTTAATTAACGGTCAAGAGAGTTAGTTAAATGTCTGATTTAACCAACCAACTGCGACATATATATGCTCTAGCTGATGCCCGCATCTTCATCTGCGTGTTTCTAGGAATTATTATTTACCGAGATAACGTTACCCTCCTTCTGGTGCAGTCGGATAAAAAGTATCCTATATGTTAATCTAGCCCATAAGCTATATCTGTGCTAAATTTCATTCAAATCCGTTCAGCCGTTTTAGCGTGATTGAGGTACAAACACACAAACATCCAAACATCCAAAATACCAAAAAACCAAATATCCAAACATCTAAACATCGCTACTTTCACATTTATAATATTAGTTCGAAGAGCAATTTAACTCTATAACTTTCTTTGGAACACTTTTACCTCAGATGAACTGATTCAAAGTTAAAAAGTGTACAGAATCCAAGTTGTAGAGAATTTTATCAGTTTTCATTATGTTGCACAATATAATTTCTTAGGACGCGTTGATTTCGAGATATAAGCAAAAATCCAACGGGAACTATTTAATTTCGTTCATTCAAAAACTTAAGAACTCGTACTTTTTGCGGTTTCAGAACGTTCGATTTTGACATTTCCAACGTCAAAATAGAAGTAAAGTGTTGCCACCTTACATATTTTTGTCTAGATAGAGGATATAACGGCATTAAATAAAAGAAATAATAAAACCGGCCAAGTTCGAATCGGAGAAGCGCAAGAAGGGTTCAGTACCGCCGCACAAAAAAAACTGGTTCGTCCTTGATTCTGCCCCCTTTATGTAAACCATACATTTCTCCATAGTTTTCCTATAATATTTTAAAACCTATATTACCTAAAAAAATGGTTTAATAGTTACGGAGGTAAGGGGGAATGGTCTTTTCTTAATTAGATTTTTCACTAAGTAATTCGATGCACAGTCCTCACACGAGCCTACAAGTTAAACCTAACATTTATATATTTATGGATGGAGAGTTTGTGCCGTAGCTAAATCTAATTTCATTAAAAACAAAATTGAATCTAGTAGCAATGTAATGAAAACGACTTGGCAAATTATAAACAGAGAGACTGGAAAGGCCAAAACTACACATAATAACTTCAAGCTTAAGATAGATAATCAATTGCTAAGTACAGACCTAGAAGTAGCAAAAGCTTTCGAAAATTTCTTTACGGACATTCCAGTTTCAACAATCAAGTCCTTAAATTCATCTCCCGCTGCTGCTGAATCTATACTTAAACAAAACTTTGAGGAATGTAAAACAGATTTTAAATTTAGGCACGTAAATAATGAAGACATTGTAAAAGCGTTTAAATCCCTGGAAATGAAAAAGACAGCTGACGCCCATGGTCTATCAGTAAAAATTATTAGTTCCATTGTAGATTGTATTGCACCTCACCTTTGTTGTATATTTAATCAATGTATAGATAGTGGTGTGTTTCCTGACTTGATGAAACTAAGTAAAGTTATACCTTTATTCAAAGCTGGTAGTACATCAGACCCCACCAATTTTAGACCCATATCGATACTACCAACGCTTAGCAAAATATTTGAAAAACTCATACTTAATCAATTGCAAAGTCATTTTTATCTCAATAATTTAATTCATATTGCTCAGTTTGGTTTCACAAAGGGTCGTTCAACAGCCGATGCTGGTGTTGAACTAATCGACAATATTTTTGATGCCTGGGAAGACGCAATGGATGCAATAGGTGTCTTCTGCGATCTATCCAAGGCTTTTGATTGCGTCCATCATGACACTCTTGTCAGGAAGTTACGCCATTATGGTGTAAAAGATCAGGCACTTGGCCTTCTGGAGTCATATCTAACAGATAGGGTTCAGATGGTCGATGTTAATGGGAAAAGATCACCTGGGTCTTCAATAAGTATGGGCGTACCGCAAGGTTCAATTCTTGGTCCTTTCTTGTTTTTAGTATATATTAATGATTTACCTCACCTTGTTAAAGCAAAACATGGGTTAGTATTGTTTGCCGATGATACTTCTTTGATATTTAAAGTTAAAAGACAGCAATCAAATTATGACGAGGTAAACAATGCTATCTCTAGTATAGTGAACTGGTTTACTGTTAACAATTTATTACTTAATGAAAAGAAAACTAAATGTATTAAATTCGTGTTACCCAATGTGAACCCGGTAACTACAGACATATTTATAAAAGGACAGAGATTGGACCTTGTGCAGTCGACTGTCTTTTTGGGCATTACTTTAGACGCCAAACTACAATGGGATCCTCATATAAATAAATTGTCGAACAGACTGAGTTCGGCAGCGTCCGCAGTTAAAAAAATTAGAGCTCTTACCGACGTAGACACCGCTAGACTAGTCTACTTTAGTTACTTTCATAGTCTAATGACCTATGGTATTTTATTGTGGGGTCACGCTGCGAATGCTAATAGTATATTTATTCTGCAGAAACGGGCTGTTCGTGCAATTTATAGATTAATGCCTAGAGTGTCACTGAGGGAAAAGTTTAAAGAAATCAATATTCTGACATTTGTGTCTCAATATATCTATGACAATCTTGTGTATGTAAAAAGAAATATAACTAATTTTCAGAAGTACAGTGATATACACAATTTTAATACTTGAAATAAAGACAAGTTGGTTGCTTATGTAAGCCGACTACATAAAATTAGTAATTCTTTTAAAGGCAATTGTATACGCTATTACAATAAGGTCCCTACTGATATTAAAAACTTACCTTTAGACAAGTTTAAAATAATAATAAAACAGAAATTGTATAAAAAAGGTTACTACAGGATATCTGATTACTTAGAGGACAGATGTCCATGGGAATAGATTGTTTGAGTAACAGGCTGTTTCCATATATAATTAGCATTCATTTTGTAATTTGACAATATTTTATTTAAAAAAAAAAACGCAAAAGATGTGGAGTGGAGTTTCTTCGGTGAGCTCTTCTCCACAGATTCCGCCATTGGGTTAGTGAACTCACCCAAAAAAAATGTAATGACGGATCTAAGTGATGTAACAACATCCTATGGAAATAAATGATTTTTGATTTTGATTTTGAGAGATGCAACGATACCGATGCCCATAATCTTAAACCGCAGGTTATCGTAATATTTGCCGATCAACGTTATCGTAAAAAGTATTGCAGTGAATAAATATTCTTGAAATTTTATTTCTGCGTAAAATAGAGCGGGTGTCCGCATCAATATTTACGCTAATGACCTAGCCATTTTGCAAATGACGTTACAAAAAAACATTACTGACCTTTGAAATTGACATTTGACGTGACCATTAGGACACGCGCGTGCATCATACAAAAATGGCCCACAAATATCTGTCTATCAAACCAGCTACTGTGGATTAAGAGAGATTGTTTTCCTTAGCTGGTTTAATTCACACGGAAATCAGAAATCGACTTAAACCGGATAATTTAAAAATATTATACTTTCTAAATAAAAATTTGCCTAAAATTAATTATAAGTATTAAATGTTAGTTTAATACAGTATGAATCAACACAAATTAATGTTTATATTACTCAATTATCTTGTTTATTTTTTAAATAATATATTTATTATTAAAGAAAGGAGGTCTTTGGTCTCTGCCTACCCCTCTTCCGGAAAATAGGCTTGAGCATATGTATGTATTAGAGAAAACCAAAGAATCGTAATGCTTCGTTATGTCATTCATCATCGTAATTTGTCATCATTCGGCATTCGTCATGCGTATCGGGATCGTAATAGAAGTATCGTTGCACCCCTAAAATTTATCTTTACTGTAAATATTACTATTTTGGTGTAGACCTATATGAAGTATTAAAAAAAACAGCAGTTTCAGAGATAATGGTCTTTTTTGTATTGTTTATTAAAAAACAACCAAAAAATTATTAAAATAATGTATTTGAAATCCTCGCATTAATTTGACCTATCAGATGTTACAGTATGTTTTTTTCTGATTTCCTCACTAGTGGCTGACAATCAAATCATCTTGATTATTTTAAAAATATTTTAAGTTGAGCGGGCATATATATAAAATCATTATATTAAAAAAACAAAAATTATTATATTATAATTTTATTGTATTCAAATTAACACGAATTTAATTGCATTTTATTTTTCCATGTTTTGCCATAACGGGGAATTTTTAACATCAACGCGGCAACACTATCTGTCGCCCACACAAAATGGCTGACGTCAAGGCTAGTTCGCGGTCTCGGTGCTAAATAAATGTTTTCAAAACAAGTTCCAAACAACTCGAGGGTTCCCCGCTGACCAGATATGTCGAATTTGTGTTCAAGAATAGTTTCGAAGCACCCGAAACGTTTGTACAACGATAGCATGTCAGTGGCTCTAACTAACGCTTGGATGAACGGTGAGGGCAAACTATTGATTTATGCCAAGTTCTGACGCAGGCAGGGTCAACCGGGTTCGAGTGAATTTTGATGTAACCTGAATTGAATTTTCGCAGCAGAAAACGTGAACAATGGGGGTGGACTGTCGCTGTCGCCGCCGCACACGGTTTCACAGCGGGAGACAGCGACCCAGGTGTCGCAGTGCTACAGCGGGCCACCCTCGCCCTGCGGGTCAAGTGGGTCGGCGCGATCTCCGCCCGCGACCAGCCCCGCCCCTCCGCCGGGCGCCGCCACCCACGACCCCAACTGGCAAGCCACCAAGCCCACCATCAGGGAGCGGAACGCGGCCATGTTCAATAACCAGCTGATGGCGGACATTACATTTATGGTCGGTGCTCCGGGTGAGGCAAATTTATTTATAAAGCTGATGCACAGCCTCAGAATTGAGTACAAACCTCATAATATACCTATAGTGAATAGTGCTCAAAGCGGTGATTAGGTGGAACAATCTCAACTTTCAACCCACTCTTCTGTTTGGATGTATTATCTATTCTGAAGACTAGCTATTAATTAATTGACTAGCAATAGTTGGGTAGCAATAGAATACTATTAATAAATCTTGCAATTGGAATAGTCGAGGGACTATATAAATACATGATGAATGGGATTACAAAAATTACTATTTCATTTCAATTTAGGAACCAAGTACTGAAACTAATGAAAATGATTAAAGTTTATCCGAGAATAATGATAACAACATTTATAAATTACTTTATACATTAGTGTTGTTGATTGATCAATTAATATAGTTTTTCTACAATCTTGCTTATTCTCCTATTTCTAGGGCACACACAAGTAATCCCTGCACACAAATATGTTCTGGCTACGGGGAGTTCAGTCTTCTATGCCATGTTCTATGGGGGACTGGCCGAGTGTAAGATGGAGATTGAGGTGCCTGATGTGGAACCATCAGCATTTTTGACTCTACTGAAGTGAGTATAATTTGACATTAATCTAGCATAGAAATTTTCCAGCCAAAAGAGCAGGTATTGGAAAGTAGTGGAAGATAGTTGACAAGGGCTAAATGATTCAATCTTTGCTTCAAATTATTATTCAATCAATAGAGATTAGAATTATAAATCAGCATGAATAAATTATTCGCACTTTAAATGTTCAAACATTAACATTCAAAAGTTTTGTTTTGATCACAGCATATTTAAATGAACCTGTGTCACAAACATCCATCATGCATGAGTTAGTATATTACAGTTGTTATTTTATCTACTTTCCAGATATTTATACTGTGACGAAATTCAGTTGGAAGCTGATACAGTCCTGTCAACACTATATGTTGCCAAGAAATATATAGTTCCACATCTAGCGAAGGCTTGTGTGAACTTCCTTGAAACTAGTCTATCTGCAAGAAATGCCTGTCTGTTGCTGAGTCAGTCAAGGCTCTTTGAAGAGCCAGAGTTACTGCAGCGATGCTGGGAAGTGATAGATGCCCAGGTATGTGAGTCCACAGAGAAATTACTCCAACAGTCTTCATCCTATGGTAGCCCACTTTCTGAAAGTACACTATCAAGTCCCAAATGCAAGGAATGTAGTGTCAATGAGCACAATGTTTAAATTATAAATTTTCAGAATAGATGGATGGATGTGTCATAATTAGATAGGTAGTCTATTGTGCCAATTTGTTTATTCAATTAACAGGTAGTTCTTGGTTGTGATTTAAATGCAAGTTTACAAAATTGTAAGGTGTTCAATGTCATTCCCTTTTGCTCATTCCAAACGTAGCTAATATTTCTAGTCATAAGTTTACTGCAATACAGTTTGTGAGTCACTTTTTGTTAACATTGTATGTCAAAGAGTTGTACAGTTTTTGTAATATTTTTTACTTATTTAATGTAAAACTCAAAGATCTGATTAAATAAAGTGTTGAAACAAATTGTATTGCAGTTTCAATTGTCCTTATTAACCTATTGCATCCTCTTATAGGCTGAGATGGCCCTGACTTCGGATGGTTTTGTGGATATTGATGTATCAACTCTCGAGTCAGTGTTAGCCAGAGAGACGCTCAACTGTAAAGAAATCAACTTGTTTGAAGCAGCCTTAACCTGGGCGCAAGCAGAATGTTTACGAAGGGAGATCAACCCTACCCCACAGAACAAACGGGCCATGCTGGGAGGTGCCATATACCTGATCAGATTCCCGACCATGAGCCTCGAAGAATTCGCAAATGGTGCAGCTCAACTCGGAATACTCACGCCACAAGAAACAATAGATATATTTTTGCATTTCACTGCAGCGACGAAGCCACAACTGGCTTACCCGACTAAAATTAGGACTGGACTCAAAGCTCAGGTAAATTTGTTAAAATATTCCATCCTACTCCAACTGTCAACTAAATTGTTGTGCCGCACTTCCAGTGTTTTCCTATTTCAAAAAATCTAAATAATAATTGTAATACAAGTTTTTTGTGGTTCCAGATTTGTCACAGATTCCAGTCATGTGCTTACAGAAGCAATCAGTGGCGATACCGCGGCCGCTGCGATTCCATACAGTTTTGTGTTGACAAGAGGATATTCGTGGTCGGGTTCGGACTTTATGGCTCCTCCAACGGCGCCGCCGACTACAACGTCAAGATTGAACTCAAACGCCTGGGCCGCGTACTGGCAGAGAACAACACCAAGTTCTTCTCAGACGGCTCCAGCAACACCTTCCACGTGTACTTCGATAATCCAATACAAATAGAGCCCGAATGCTTCTACACAGCGTCGGCGATCCTAGACGGGAGTGAACTCAGCTACTTTGGGCAAGAAGGCTTGAGTGAAGTGTACATGGGCACGGTGACATTTCAGTTCCATTGTTCATCTGAAAGCACCAATGGCACTGGTGTGCAGGGCGGCCAGATCCCCGAACTAATTTACTATGGGCCGACTGTGACCGCCGCGACGGTCAACCCAAACGAGGACTGACAAATGCAGAGGGCAAACATTATAAAATTTTGCTTATACATTTGAAACCATATTTTTTAGAAATCTCGGTATATATTTAAGAGATAGTTTGACCCACTACCATTCCCAAAAATTGTTTATTTCGTGTATATTGTTGAATAGGAGTTAAATACTTACAGATGTGATATGGATGTCGTAGCTCTCTCTAGACTTGTAGACAAATAGGTTTTATCCATAATATGAGTTCAATAAAATATTACAGTCATGTACTGATATCACAAGATGAGTGTTTTTTTAATTAAAATCCCTGAGTAAAGAAGCAATCAAGCTATTTTATGTGCAGGCAAGATACGTACAAGATTGATAGCATTGAGACCTTGAGAAAACATAAAATAAGGTTGAAATATATAAGCGGTTCAAACATAGGCATCATGTCATGGGATTCGAAATTTCGGAGCCAGTACACGCTTGGGAGCAGACCCTAGAACTGCAACGCCATCGCCACGGAGGTCGTCAATTACCTGAGTAACTAGTATTTAATTCACAAGCTAAGATAAATAAGCACTTACCGATAGATGGAATGTTGATGCACAGTGCTCGTGATAATCTGAAGTATGTGCGGCCGAGTTGATAGCAGCATATTCCATTTGCGTCGCTTATGTCGATCAATAGATCTGTATATTGAAGGGTGAAGGGGTTTTACTGCAGAATTAAATATCTCTATTCCCTATAGTTTGTTGTATTTGTTCTTGTTATAGTACGTCTTAACCCTTTCCATGCCACCTCAAAGCTGAACTTCTGCCTGGTGCCAGTAAATTTTATTGATGGATTATATAGAGAATTAAAACCAATAATGTTTTACCGATGGATAAGTTTACGAATTTTGCAAATTATTGAGAAAAAAGCCAGAACGCAACGTGTGCTTTCTCGGTAGAGAGTATCACATTTTCTTGTTCTGTGCCACTCAACGCACCTATTGTGTTCAGTGTTGGATCATATTAAGCAACACGCACTGCCGCGACTAATTACTACTGTGCTAAGGTAAGGAGGGATATTTAGAAATGAGATGACAACGCCAACTTGATAAAAAAATAATGTAGGCATAATAATAGGTCGGGTAAAGTCATTTCGTGTGGGTATATTTGGAATTAAATATCTTTGGCTGTATTATTTGTACCTGGCTGGTTTTGATGTCATTAAAAAGTTTAAATTTCAAAAAAAGAACGAACATAGAAAAATGTTGTTTCAAGCTATTTTTCATTTGTTTTTCTTTCTGCAAAATTAGTGAATCAAATGAAGAAATTCAATTTAAAATGGAAAAATGCAACGCAAGCCACGAAAAAAAATTGTGACGTTTATGGACCAAATGCAGTGTCGATGAGAGTAGCACAAAGTTGGTATCAGCGTTTTGAATGCGGGAATTTTGAAGTCAAAGATGCACCTCGCTCTGGTCGCCCAGTCACGGAAAAAATGGACGCCATTTTCGAAAAAGTGGAGCAAGATCGGCATATCAGTAGTCACGACATAGCTGACGAACTGAGGATTACTCACAAAACTGTTTTGAACCATTTAAACAAAGTTGGGTACATAAAAAAGCTCGATATAAGGGTGCCACACGAGCTCACTGAAATAAATTTAATGAACCGTATACAAATTTGCGATTCTTTGTTAAGACGTAACGAAACTGAATCGTTTTTGAGGAGATTGATAACCGGTGATGAAAAGTGGATCACGTACGACAAGAACGTGCGAAAAAGATCGTGGCCAAAGGTCGGTCAGGCTTCACAGACTGTGGCAAAACCCGGGTTAACTCGCAATAAGGTGATGCTGTGTGTATGGTGGGATTGGAAGGGCAATGTTCATTATGAGCTTTTACCGCCGGGCAGAACCATCGATTCGGATCTCTGCTGCCAACCACTGATGAGATTAAAGCAAGAAGTTGAGATAAAGCGACCGGAATTGATCAATAGAAAGGGGGTCGTCTTTCATCACGATAACGCTAGGCCACACACGGCTTTAACCACTCAGCAAAAATTAACCGAGTTTGGCTGGGAGGTGTTAATGCATCCGCCTTATAGCCCTGACCTTGCCTTGCACCTTCAGATTTCTATCTACCTGTTTCGCTCTCTTCAGAATTCTTAAGGCAAAGTCAGGTTAACAACAAGAGAAGACTGCCAAAACTACTTGTCGCAGTTTTTTGATGAGAAGTGCCAAAATTTCTACACCAACGGGATCATGTCACTACCTACAAGATGGCAGAAAGTCATTGAACAAAACGGTACATACATACTGTAATTAAATGTAAATAAACTTGGAAAAAACATGTCTTGAGTTTTCATATAAAATACGAAGATACTTTTTACCCCACCTAATACATATATTAGAATTGGTCGAGTAGTAATTTCCCTCCCAAGTCACACACCCACACCTGCGAAACAAAACATGCTTCAAAGTGTGTGTGACAAAGGTGTGACATTGGATGGAAGATAAGATACTAATTGACAAAGCCGAACATGCGCATTGCGCATGGCAGGTGCCTAGTGCTTGGTGGAGTAGAATCTGTTGTTTTGCGAAAATTTAAATCTAACTAATATGAAAATGTGAGTAGCGATGTTAGGATGTTTGTGTGTTTGTGCTTCAATCACGCTAAAACGGCTGAACGTATTTGAATGAAATTTAGCAAAAAGGTAGTTTATGAGCTAAATTAACATATAGGATACTTTTTATCCGACTGCACCAGAAGGAGGGTAACGTTATCTCGGTTAATAATAATTCTTATGAAACGCAGATGACGTTGCGGGCATCAGCTAGAAAATAATAAATTAAACTAACTACAAGCTTTTAATTAGCCTTTCTACGCCTTATACAACTTTTGTATAGTAAACAGGGTGGATTTTTAGTATGGGTCCTGTATGTCTACACCATAATGGATTGCGATGAAGTATTAAGGGAAACACTAGAAATCAAAAACAAGAAAGTAGTCATTTTTAGTCAGTTAGCTTTAAAGCCGCATAGGCAATGAATAAACTGTACTAGTCAAAGACTGTAAGGCCAGTCTTAACTCTTAAGGAAGAACATCAGAAATAATTATGGTCAGATGTTTTTTTTTCTTGGCTATGCTATGCTTGGAAGTTTTTTTTTATCTACACTCCAACGTTTTATTGGTCCAGAACCAAGATAACCTGTATCAGCGCAGCGGCTGTCACAAAGAACATCTTCAACATGATCGCGAAATGCAAACTTAGAGTGGAAGAACACCAAAGACTGTAATCAGTCTAAGATGTTTATCTTAAAGAAGGACCCTAAAAAAGCTAAGTATTTACTTAATCTCATTAGGGAAAACTTAGCAATACTGGTAGGTGTGGTGACAGTTCACTGCAAACTAAATACACACCTATCGTTATTAAGGCTCGTACAGGACCCATCATGCCCTCACTGTGGCTTGGAGGAAAGTAGCCAGCACTTCTTGGGAGAATGCGTAATGTATTGACAAACATAAGATTGCGAACACTACGGATGGATAACATTAAAGAAGATGTATTGCCAAACTTTAAGTTTAGCAACATCCTAGAATTCATTAAACAAACAAGAAGATTTGGGGAGGGACATCTGTTACTGTTGAGTAACCAGGCCCAAACCCTGGGAATTGGGTGAAATGGTCCCAATAGAGCACCAATCACCAGCCTGTGGTTCAACGGGCGTCCCACTTCATCATCATCTTGGGTCCTGTATATATAAATTTTTAAATTTTAGGTAATTATTTTGAAAAAAAATACAATGTCTTAATTTTTTTATTCATTCACTCACAGGTACAAAATACGAGGCGTGATAAGATGTCTGGATGGGACCTTGAGCTTCTTCGCTATGCCTTATATATTTCGGTCAGATTGTAGCACGGGGCACTATAGGGCTAGGTTTGTTGTTTTTATTTGCATATGCTTCGCTCCGCACAGACACAATAACCTTCTCTAGCCAAAGCTATTTCATAAGTAAGCATTTCAAAAGCTTGTAGATCAGTCAAATTTAGTCTCAGAGAAAAAAAGAGTAAGTATGAAAGTATTTTATTACCGCATTATATATAATTATGATAGGCTGGTAGTGGAACACTAATATAGGTAAGTAAATAAAAAATACAGGATTTTATTTAAAAAAGTTCGGCCTGCCCCACAATGACCCCTTTGCTACACTCCGACCCTTGGTTGAGTAGAATTGGCAGGTGCCTAGTTGACTTTGTGGAGTAGTAAAATGTAACAAAAATATGCATGTCGAGAAAACAATAGCTTTGTGGCATAGACTCTTCTACATCTTCTTACATGACAACGAAATTACACTCAAAACAAAATCTCCGAAAATCACAGTCAAATGTTTTCAATTGCAGAAACTTTACCACAGACAGGAAGTACCGGCCACCAGGTTTTCTGTACGTAAAATATATGAAAGAGTGTTGCCATTATAAAAAAAAAAAAAAACGGTCAAGTGCGAGTCTAAATCGCGCACGAAGAGATGGTGTGGAGTGAATAGTTTGGATTTTACACAGCAAAATATTGTTTACAAAGTTATTGGTGCGGTTACTTTCACACTCCATGTACGTAACCAGGTGCATCCATAAGTTTGTATGTGGTATTGTTGTATGGGAGCCCCCTTAAATATTCATTTTATCCTGTTTTTTAGTATTTGTTGTTATAGCGGCAACAGAAATACATAATCTGTGAAAATTTCAACTCTCTAGCTAGCTAGGTTCTTGAGATACAGCCTGGTGACAGACGGACGGACGGACGGACGGACGGACAGCGAAGTCTTAGTAATAGGGTTCCATTCTTACCCGTTGGGTACGGAACCCTAAAAATGCAAAAATTATATTTACCAATACTAAAGACATTGATTATTACCGCAAGGTAAACACAAATTGTGAGTTGGTGGCAAGAGGTTGAAGTTTCTTAAAAGGCAAACGGTGCTTTGCTGGCAAGGAAAGGGTTAACATGAAGCGGTTTATGATTGGTTGATTACTTTAATAAATCCTTGCAAACATATCTCTATTACCTACAGTTTGTTGTATTTATTCTTGTTATAACATTAATTAGGTGTATGATTAGTTGATTACTTTGATAAATCCTTGCCTAGTCCCTATGCCCTATGCTTATGCTATCTACTCTACTATGCAATACATTAGTTAGGTATTTCTAGTGTGCAGCAAAAGAAATCCACTAATTTCATTGTTATATTAATACAGGCTAAGGCAAATCTGTTGATCTGTCACCTCTTATGGGAAAAGGTGTAATAATATGTTTGTAAAACTCAGTCAATTCTACCATGCTCCTGAATCTGTAATGTCATCACACCATTCTGAGGATCAGCATTCAAGCAAGATGCAATTGTGATTATGTTGTAAAAAGCTTTGTCTTTGAAAAAGGATACGCGCTGTGCCTTCAGTCCTGCAGGTTATGTAAACACAGGCAGCCTGGATGTGACTGGCCGGCCGGCCCTTGGTCAGGTGTCGGGATAAAGCCATCTTGAAGAAGTTGCAGGCAATATCTATGCACTGCTGGTTGAGTCGTAGCTGCTGGCAGAGTGCTGTTATGCCGTGTCTGGCCTTCTTTATAGTAACCTCCCTGGATTCTTGACCGATGCCGGCATTGAAGGCTGGATATAAATAAAAAAATAACTTGTAGGCTTGCATAAGGACTATTATGTCCTGTTATTGACAGATGCCACCTATGGTATTGATGAAAGCATGAATATAATTGCAATCACCATCAGCTTGAACAGCAATTTAAAGTGTAGTTACTAAATCAAAAAACAACCTCCTCCAAATCTCGTAGCGCCGCCTTTGGTGTCAGCTGACACAAACTGTCCAATGGTAGATGCCCCGCCATGAGCGTTCTCCACAAACTCAACCTCGGCGACTATGATGTTGTCCTCCAGCACAGTGCCACAGTTAGTACACACAGCATCCCCGCGGGCCGGGTCCACCTCAATCTCCGATGAGCCGCAATGTTTGCATTTCTTGCCCGACATATCGCTCTTTGTTTAAAGACTATGGTGAAAACAAGGAGACTGGGAATCGATGTTGACCATCGCTGAGCAGGTTTGTTGTCAGATTTTGATGGGCTTCACTGTTATCAAGTTTTTTTGCAATTTCTTGTACTTTCGACAAATTCACAACAAAACCACACACACTTTCCATGAATTTTGACGTTTTGATTAAGATTTTATTACTTCTAGTGATGTGGTCCATCGATTAAGTTATAAAAAAGGTATCGATTATAAGTGTTTCGAGAGTACGGGGGCCTAATACCAATTCTTATAGCAGGAGGCCTAAGGAAACTACCAACATTTAGGAAACCACCCTATTCCGTGCTGTTAAAAAGCAGGCCTTAAACAGGAGGGTCTGGAGGCCTAATATCAACCAAACAGGACCTAAACACTGAGATGCCCTGCTTTTTCGTACTATGAACACTGTTTTTTTATGACGTATTGAAAATTGAGTTGCCGCAGCAAATCGTTAATTGCGCGTCTGTTTTGTCAAATTAGACGATTTTGAAAAAGCTAGTAGGTAGTTCATAGCCTAAACAATATTGTTTTGTAATTTATAGTGGTTTTTGTGGATTACTCGTAAATTTTCGAACATTTTTTTGCCAACAAAGGTGAGCAAATAGGTTTGTTAGGTTGTCACATTATAGCAGAACCCGGAGCCAAAGTCATCTTGGATATGACTCTTTAGAACTTAGGAGATCACTTTCCCTATTTAATTTAGTGATTAACATAGTCAGAAATAAAATTGATTGCACTGAGCTTCTCCAACGGTGCTTACGAATGTTCGTGCCCGATGCATACGTAAGGCTACGGGCTAGTCGTACTAGGCCGCTGCTGGCTGGTCGCGCGTCGCGCACTAACCTCTACTCGTCCTCGCCCGTCGCGTCGGCGCAGGCGCTGATCAACTCTTTGCTCGCTGCATCTCCACAGTGTGATATATTTGCGAGTGGGATAGCATGCTTAAAGAGAGGGTGTAAGAGGTGGATAGAAAGATGTATGCAAGATTCTTAACTTCTAAGTATGTAATTACGAATATTAAAACCTTTGTATTAAAATGGTGTTTTTGCTGTAGGATGCAATTGAAAAATAAACAAGTTGAAAGTTCAAAATATACTTGGTAATGAATCACCTAGGTTGTCAGAATTATTATGATAATTGTAATTGTTAATAGAATGTATTGTATGTTTCAGGGAGAAGAATCTAGGGACATTGGGTTTTAGGGATAATTAAAGACGGGAGATCGAGGAGAGATTGCCTAGAAATCATTAGGTCAGCGGAGGTCTTGGTGCCCCTGGTTCAGAAGCATGTAGAACAATACATACAGATTTCTGGAGGGCGTATGATAGTTGGGGTGAAAATAAAAAGGTGGACCCTAGTGACCCAGACAATTATTTCATTGCTCCCGATGGGACACATACCCAGAGGATTGAATTGCAATGGCGGGTTGTAAAGAAATTCTTTGCCAAGGACAACTACAACAACCCGCAAAGTTTTGAAGAAATGTGCATTGAGTATTAGTGGAGGAGGGAAGTGACAAATACAAAGTCTGACTCATTCCTAGAATTAATTTTGGCCATACAACTTGTTTATAAAATGTAATAATGTTAAATAAATAATACTACATATAAATATGTAATGTGTTTTTTCTTATTTTTACTATACTACAGGAAAGATTCCCCTGTCCCCCCTCCCACGAATGTAACAATGAAAATGCAACTCGGTTTAAGAGATGCAGTTGCATTGCAGAATGAGATTTAGGCAAAAAATCATTTTTTTTACAAATTAAATAGGTTACTAATTTCTCAACAATACATATATGGGGGGATGGCTAACTCAAATTGAGCGAGCGTTTGAGAAGCCGACACTAGCTGCTGTTGGAATATTAAATAAAAGTAAACATTGTGCAATCGATCTGCTGTCTTTATTTTCACACAACAATGCCCGTAACCTAGCTCTAGCTACAATCAGATGCAGCGGTAGCGCCACTGGTGCAGCCACTAGGAACTAACGATGGAATTCTGTGGAATACGTTCATAATCCAACACCCACCTTTGAGCGTATACCCATCTTAGTTTTTACAAGAATAGAAGTTTATCAAGGGTAGTCCCTTTGATTAGGATATCTGCGACCATATCGCTACTAAATCCTTAAGAAAGTGATACCTAATATCAATAAGTTTAGTCCTAGTTATATCAATATTAAACCACTTGACCGTAATTCGAAGCATAAAAAATTGAGATAGGCATATCTCTTTTCCTTTTCCTTAGATATTCGTGTAATATAGCTCTGTCTCGCTCGCATATGACATCACCAGGGGAGGGGTAGCTCGGCCGATCGGGCGCGCGACCCGTCTTGCTCATTGGCGTTCTTTTCCTTGCCGGGTACGGTCGTTACGACTTCAGGTGAGTCAATATTTAAAAATATTTTCAAACGACCGTTAATATTTTCCCTTTTTGAAAATTATCGAATAATCTTCACTGGTATAGAGATATTCTTTATTCAACTAACCACATTTAGTGGTAGAAGTCAAAAGTTTAACGGTTTTTCGTTGGTGTAGAATTATTTTTTATATATTTTTAGATAAGTATGGAAAACGAAAGCTCGTTAGTTTCGCAAGAGGAGCCAGTGGCGGGCCCTTCCAATTCTGCTAGCAGAAATAAAAAGCACAGCAGCAGTAGTAGCTCTGATACTAGTAGCTCCAGATCTTCGACGAGTTCCTCCGATGCAAGGTCGAAACGTAAACGCGCATGCCGACGCCGCCATAACAAAAAAAGGGGGGGGGGGCAAAAGTAAGCGCCGCCGTACTGAGCGTAAAAGGAGAAATGATGCAAAAACTTAGATGATGCAATTTCCCTCTATGCAGATGAAGATTTCGGTCAATCGGAAGAACATGGTATAAGTTTTTCACACGAACTGAATGTTGAGACAAAGCTTAAGGAACCGGCCGTTCCAAAGACGAGCGAACGGTTCCTCGAGATTTTCAAAGACATACAGTTTCTTAACAAGTCAGACTGGTGTGAAGTACGTTACGCGGAAACACAAAAACTATATAATTACCCCCGGTTTTTTCGAACTCGAGATAAATGAGGAAGTTAAGGCTTATGACAATCTCAAACACCTTGCTTACACGGAGATAGAATATGTCTCGTTGACCTATAGCATTTTAAAACAGAAAGGGGCCCTGCAGAACGAACTTTGTGGTTTCATGACTTGGATTGGAGATTTTGCGGTCAAAGAACAAGGCCATCTTAATATTGACGTCATAAACCAAAAGCTTAATGATATTTTTATATCCAGTGAGTTCAGTAAGGTCTCGGCAGACCTTTTGCAAATGATTTATGCCCACAAAGCTGAAACTATACAAATGCGAAGGGATGGCATAACTAATGCAATCCGTGATCCGTTAGTTAAAGCGTCCATACGAAAGATACCCCCAACAGAGGTAAGCTTATTTAACTCGGAGCAGCTGGTTACTGCGCTTGAAAAAGCAGGTGGTATCAAGAAGACCTTTTGGCCTGCATCTGGACCAAAAAGTGCCTCAACTTCGCAAGTTAGAAAATGGCCAATATGCCCCTCGCAGGGGCAACTTTCTACTGATCATGTACCCTCGCAGGGATAATATTCAGCTCGAATGGCACCCTCGCAGGGTAGCAATTGTAATATGTGTATGCCTTCGCAAGGCTACGGTTCCCAAACTTGGAATGCTCCCTCGCAGGGCAGCAACTTACATAACCATTGCCCTCCGCAAGAGCATGCACCCCCACACTTTTATCATCAACGAGGTAGTGGTACAGTAAATAGAGTTCCTTTCGCTCCCGCGGGGCAAACCAGAACCAAAGGAGTTGGCGTGGCGGTTACAAGCGAGGGTCATCATCCTCGGGTTATAATACCGCTGCCAAGAAACGTAAGTATTGACAGGAGGGGGTTCAGAGCCGGTCAGTTATCAATGTTTGTGGATCATTGGAGATAAATGCAAGCACCGCAGTTTCTTCTCAAGATAATTCAAGGTTACCGAATACCACTCCAACGGAAACCTCCTTTAATCATGCCCAACATGAAAAACAAAGCATTTCATTCTCATGTATCGCCAGAAATGACATCCATAGTTCAAAACATGGTAAGCCAAGGAATACTGGAAATTGCGAGCCTCACTCCAAGTTTTCTATCTACCCTCTTTTAGCAGAACCGTCGCTTTTTGCCACTAAAAAAGTGGCAAAAAGGGACGGTTCTGCTCGACCGATTTTCAACCTAATAGCTCTCAACGAGTTTGTTCTGACCGACAGATTCAGCCTTATAAATGTATTCAGGATCCCAGACTTCATTCAGACGCTAGACTGGATGTGCAAATAAGACCTTTCACAGGCATATTTTCATTTAAAAGTGGCAGAGTCTCACAAACGGTTTTTGCGCCTCATTTACCAGAGACTGTATCAAATGATGTTTCTACCCTTTGGTCTCAGCACGGCTCCAAAGATATTTGCAACCCTGGCCAATGGGATTTCCCGGGTTGCAAATATCTTTGTGAATATCCCAGAGGTGTGAGGATTTTGGTTTTTCCGGACGATTTTCTGATAGTTCACCAAGACCCACATATACTGTAGAGTCACGTGAATGTCCTCATAAAAACATTGCAACGGTTGGGCTGGCAAATAAATTTCTAAAAAACTATCCTTAAAAATCCTCATGCTTATCTAGGTGTACAATGGGATCCCTAGACAAACACCAAGAGATTGCCAAGGACAAAACTACCCCAATTGCAAGGCAAAATTTGCGAAATTCTGGACTCAGGAAAAACAAATCTAAAACAGTTACAAAGCATAGTAGGAGCCCTAAATTTTGCAAGTTTTGTTGTACAAAGGGGCAGGTTACACTACCGAGCACTTTTGAAATTTCTAAACACATTGAATCCGGACAATCCCCTCAGTGTCTATACCTTGCCTGTAGATGCAATAAACGACATAGAGTGGTGGGCTCAAAATGTTCATCAGCCATAATTACTGCACCCTCCACCAGCAACCAACTTCATAACGACAGATGCCTCGGATCTAGGTTGGGGTGCCCAAATAGACAACCAGTCTCTGTGGGGAACTTGGACTCAGAACGAGCAAAATTGTCACTGCAACATGAAAGAAATGCTGTCGATCTTGAAAGTATTTCAAAGTCATGCCCTATATCTGAGTCAGTCAACGGTAACTGCACAGTGCGACAACCGTACGGTGGTAGCTTACTTACGCCACGAAGGCGGAACCAAATCCTCTCGCTTGATGGATATAACCTTCCAACTTTATCGCCTCATGGATCAGTACCAAATAACGATCAATGTTTATTACATACCGGGGAAGTACAACCATCACGCCGACCATCTGTCTCGTTTTCGCCGGGCCCCCGAGTGGTACCTATTGCCCCAGTGCACCAAAATGATGTTCCGAAATGGGGAACTCCGTCAGTGGATCTAGTTGCATCCAGCAGTGCCCACGTAGTCCCTCAATACGTGTCGAAAGATCAAGACGACAGTCAAGCGATGATAGCCCACGATGCCTTCTCAATAATTTGGAACTTCCATCTAGGTTGGGTATTTCCACCTCCGTTCTTGATACCCAAAGTCCTGAGCCACCTCAATCAGGCCTCGGGAATATACTTGATAGTGGCACCACGTTTTCTGGCGCGGGGATCTCAAGTCACGTGCACTAGCTCCACCATTCACGATACAGAACCTAGACCAAGTACTAGTCGATGTGACGTGGGGGCTGCCACCCCCCTGAGTTCGGGATCTGGTCTTGGAAGTATGGAAATGTGGGGGTGGTCGCAGAATTTAGGTAACTGGAATAATGCACAATTATAACTTTTAAGAGGCTCGTGGCGCGCATCCACCCTCAAAACCTACTAACGCGCATAGAACCGATGGGTTTTATGGTTTAAAAAATGTAAAATTAATACTCAAAATCCCTCAGGTTCAGATTTAGCTCGGTTCGTAGCTGACTTACATTTGAAATACAAACTTTCTTACAATACAATAATGCTACACAAATCTGTTGTCTCTACGCTTTGTGATGTAAATAATTCGGGTATTTTAAGTAAACATTTTTTAGTAAAGCATGTCTTAAAATCAATTTCAATTAGAAAACCTACTCCTGTTAAGTTGCCTATTTGGAATATTGATGACTTTGTTTCGTATCTTGGTAAGAGGTCAATAAATCATGACAATATTTTTGATGTATCGAGCCAGGCTTCTGCTCTTTTAGGTCTCTGTTCTGGTAGAAGAATTCATGATTTAACGCTGCTTAGGATAGATGAAAATCACTACATAAGAGAAGATAATTCTATAACTATGTGGCCTTCCTTTGGGTCAAAGACTGACTCAGCTGATCATAGGCAGTCAGTCAGTCAGGTTGGCGATTATATAAAAATGATAATAATAGGAAGTTAGATCCTGTATATTGGGTGGAACAAACCGTATCACTGCTCTCAGTGAGACGGCAGGAAGCTAATAGCACTAGCTTGTTCATCACAACTACAGGTGTCGCTCGTACGGCCTCAAGAACTGTCATTGCAGGGTGGGTCAAGACCCTGATGCGTCAAGCGGGTATTGTTACTACTCCTGGAAGTGTTCGCTCCGCAGTTGCTTTTAGGAATTGGTTGGACAATTTCCCCATGGAAGATATTATGGCTCGGGGAAATTGGAGATACTCAAACACTTTCAATAAGTTTTACAAATGACAAATATTAGAGACCTCCAGGAGTAACAGCATTTCCACTCTCTTTAATCCTGTTACTTAGCGACCTTTTGTCATTGTATAAAGTGATTAATTAATTAGCACCCATCATTAATATGTATAATTTAAGTAGGTACTACCTACCAATGGTTACTTAACTATACTTACCTTTATCGAGGTTTATCTATACAATCATACGCACATGTAAATGTTTTTATGTTTATATACGTTTAATTAAACAAATTAATCAAGTCCATTTCTCTGTGACTTTAACTGGTTCCCATTAACCCATCAAATTGGCGTTCTCATCACCAGGCGATAACAGATACTTCTCAATTGATGATGCTTCGAATTACGGTCAAGTGGTTTAATAGCAGCGTTTTACCTGAAATAAAACGCATATTAAACTACTTACCTAATTCGAAGCATACTGTAATTTCTGCCTGGTGACCAAGTCAATCATCAAATGAGCAAGACGGGTCGCGCGCCCGATCGGCAGAGCTACCCCTCCCCTGGGCATGTCATGTGCGAGCGAGACAGAGCTATATACACGAATATCTAGGGAAAAGGAAAAGGAAAAGAGATATGCCTATCTCATTTGTTTATGCTTCGAATTAGGTAAGTAGTTTAATATACGTTTTATTTCAGGTAAAACGCTGCTATTATTGTTTACAGCTTTCACAAAATAAAAAACCCGGTGACAGCTTCCCTGTCACTGACTTAATAGGGTTGAATTAAGTTTGGGCCATCCGGCCTTTTATTTTGTGAAGACTGTAGTCCTAGGCAGGAAAAACATATTGCTGGTCAGTCGAATCGCACTCTGGTTGTCGCTGAGGATGTGTAAAGAGGATGAACACTGTCCACTCAGCTCAGTCTGTAGCTGATGTAGCCATATGACCTCCTGAGCTGCGGCTGCCATAGCCATATACTCGGCTTCAGCTGTGGAAAGCGCCACAGTTTGTTGTTTTTGTAAACTCCATGAAATCGTACCATCATGTAACATAAAAATGTAAAAAATGCTCCATCTCTGTATAGTTCCGGTTGTTACATGTACGACATCAGGAAATCTCATGTAAGCAACATAACCGCCGCGAACAAAGAGAGTTTTTCTGTCAAAGGTGTTGGAAATATTGACCTTGGTCTCTCAGGAAACAGAACCAATACTCCAACAGCTACTCCCTTGCCTCTGCAGCTGTTAATACCAGACACCGTCTTCGGCGCCTCCTTAATGGTGTATTTCGCCTGTTCCTTGAGATTCCGATGATTGTTGAGTGTAGCAGAGAGTGGTGGTGGGGCAGGTGAACTTAATAAGATGGGGAGAGGAGATTTGGGTAACCGATGTCGATGGTGGGTGGGATGAACGGACTCTGAAAGATGGCTTTGCTGAAGCTGCAATAAGCGGAATTTTGCGCAGTTTAATATAGCTGAATTTGCAATTTTGCCACCATTAATAAGACTTTATCGCAAGGTTATTCGCAATATGAAAAAGCTGACGATGGCTAAAGAATTAGCTTCAGCTAACAACAGTAGCAAGGCAATCTGGAGGATTATCAATAGGCATAGGAATAAGAGCGATACAAAAACAGATAATATAATTTTAAAATGGTACAACAAAATAATAACTGATCCAAAATATATCGTTGATGTTTTTTCAGATCATTTCAATTTAGGAGTCGGGAATGTTTTAGTGGACCCACATTTTGCAATATCTCTATTAAAAGAAAATGTTAATATGGTGGAAAATGATATGGAATATAGAGTGTTTACTCAGTGTGAGATACAAAAGTTAGTGCTCTCCATGGAAAATAAGAAATCTTCGGGTTGGGATGAAATAACGATAAGCGTATTTAAGGACACTATAGATTTGCTAGGACTGCCCCTCACACATCGGTATAATGTGTGTGTTGACAACGAGATTTTTCCGGATCAACTTAAGTTAGCAAAAGTAATACCAGTTATCAAGAAGGGGTCTAAAATAGAAGCCAAAATGTACAGACCGATTTCCTTTCTTCCAACACTATCAAAAATATTTGAGAAACTACTGCAACATAGTAGTAACTTTGTACTCATTTTTCTTTGAACAGAGTAATACACAATAGAAGCGATAGAAACCTTGATCGATGATACAGTCAGATATCTTTCATAAAGGAAAAAGGTTGAGGCACTTTTCTTAAATCTCAGCTCAGAGTTTGACACTATTGACCACCGTATTCTGCTAGGCAAATCAGAACACCGGTGTATATACACCAGAATATGGTGTCCGGAAAGGTTTATTGAGCTTATAGGAAATCTATTTGACAAATAGGAGCCAATATGTAGAGATCAAATGTACAGACCAAGGAATAGAAAAGATGGCAAGATCGAAAGTCAGCACGATAGCCCGTGGGGTACCACAAGGGTCTATTTTAGGGCCCACTCAAAAACAAAGTCCCTGACATAAACATAGTGCTATTTACTGACGACACAAATGCAATAATTAGTTCTGATGATATAAAGGATCTCAACGAAAAAGTACAGGCCACTATGTCAGCTTTCAATGTATGGTTTATATCCAACAATCTTAAATAAAACACAAATAAAACTAATGTGATGTTTTTCAAAGCTACAGCAGGAAATAATGATACCCTACAATTTTCTATCGTACAAGTTGACGAGGTGAAATTTTCAGGTGTTAAACTTGACTCAAGCCTAAATTGGAAACCGGAACTAAACGCGATTAATAATAGCATAAGCTCGGCCTGCATTGCACTTAGAAGTTAAAGGGAGGAAGTAATACAGGAACATCTTCTAACAGTTTATTACGCCCTAGTAGAGTCCAGACTACGTTATAGCATAACATTTTGGGGTAACAGCTACATGTACAATCTCTCAAAAGCGTTTGTCTTGCAAAAAAGGGCAATACGCACCATGGATATCTTGCAAGTATCATTTAGCTAAGCTGGGTGTGTTGACCGTTCCCTCTTTATACATATACGTATTATTAACCGATTTTTCCGAACAGATCACTTGGCTAGAAACTCTAGATGAGAAAGTCATTGAGCTACCATTACTATACGTGGGGCGCACTGTAAGTTTCCGGAATGAATATGAAAAAATACTATTAAAGGTACAAAATTAATTTATTGTTTTTCAAAATAATCTCCCTTGGCGTCTATGCACTTTTTCATTCGATGAAACCAGTTTTGAAAACTTTTGTGCCACTCCTCTGTGGTGACCTCTGAAACGTGTTTTTCATACTCCTCGACAGCCTCTTCTGGTGATGAAAATCGTTGACCGCGTAATTGGTTCTTAATTTTTGGGAACAGAAAAAAGTCACAAGGTGCCAGGTCGGGACTGTATGCAGGATGACTCATAAGTTCTACATTTTTCGCCTTCAAAAAGTCGTTTGTCTGTCTGGCCGTGTGAGAACTAGCATTGTCGTGGTGCAGGATGATACAGCGTTTACGGTTATTTTTACGGAGTTCGTCAATAACTTCCGGCAAACAAATGGTCGTGTACCAGTCACTATTCACTGTACGACGATTCTCTTAAGCAACAGTAGCCACGTGTCCAGTTTTATTAAAAAAAGAAGCAATCATCCGCTTAGATGCACTTTTCACGCGCGCCACTTTGGTTGGTTTCGGCTCATCTTGAAAGACCCATACGCTCGATTGCTGCTTTGTTTTGGGATCGTAGCAATAAATCCATGTTTCGTCACCTGTTACTATGTCCCACACCAAATTTGACGCACCTTCGTTGAATCTGGTAAGCATGGCACTGCACCAAGTGACGCGGTCCGTTTTTTGAGCCTCGGTCAAGTTGTGTGGGATCCACCGCGAGCACAGCTTTCTCACACCCAAATGTTTGTGTAGGATTAATTGTATTTGACTCATGCCTATTTCTAAGGATGCGCGAATTTCATGGTAGGTCACATGCCTGTCTGTTTCAATCATACGGCGCACAGCATCGATGTTTTTGTTGGTCACAGCGGTGGACGGCCGACCATCGCGAGATTCGTCACTGAGATTGATACGACCACGCTTGAATTCTGCAAACCAGCTATAAACAGTTGTCTTGCATGGTGCTTCATTGCCAAAAGCTGTTTCAAGCCGAGCGATGCTCTGTTGAGCTGTCAAATTACACTTAAAATCGTAGAAAATCATACTACGAAAATTTTCCCGAGTTAAATCCATGTTGATGCAGACACACAATTTTTTAAATGGCGCCACAAGGTAAAAACAAAAGGCAGTCAGATGAAACAAACTGCATTCTACAGCCAAAGAGTTCTATTTTCAAATGTTGCAATAAATTTTTAAATATTGTTTATGTAAGTGGCCAGTTCCGGAAACTTACAGTGCGCCCTATGTAGAGACGCCGCCTCGAACCAAAAACGTGTCGCAACTAGATCACAAGCGGGGCGGGGGGATGGTGCGACCTGCCACGAGCTCGACGTGTCGTCCCTGTAGATTACACACCGCAATAGTGACACCGCTTTTATACCTACAAAACTTCATTTGATTGAGTGCAGTCTATCACAAAATATACCGATCTAAGTATTCATTGTAACCGACATTTAAATAAAGGGGTATGTAGATGACTTGCGCTTTCGCATTAGCTATGTGTTATCATTATCTATACTGCCATAATTTCAGAATTAACTGAAAAGTAAATTATTTTTACATCTTGTATATATTTATAGCCTTCTCCACTTAGGATGCTAGATCCTAGCGATACCACACACTTCGAAATCGGTTCAGGCTTTACGAAGTTGTGGTGGAATTAGGAAAAATACCCACATAAACCCTGAAAACAATACACTCCGTTTTTGGGGGCAGTCGTGTTAAAATATTACCAAACATTTTTTGTTAGTTTAGGAGTCCTCTACCCATATTTACCACATTCATCATATCCCACATATTTATGAAGTGCTCTCTCGTATCACCAATAGTATAGATGTAGTGAATAATCCTTTCCTTTCGTATTTTCTCGGAAATGTTCGTTTTTGTCTTACTACTTCACCGCACTCAGTACCCATCGAGACAACGTAGGGAACGGTCGCATTGCAAGAGGAAGTATCTATATAGAGTAGTTAATACCACAGAAATATTTTGTTGATATTTATGTTAGATTTTGTGATAAACTTCATGGACTCGTGTATTAATGCAGGCCACCTATATTTATTTATTTTGACTTTACATTTCACTCTTGTCTGTCATTTTTGTAAATAATAAACATTGATTTTATTCGATCCACATTAACAATTTATAACAGACATGCCGAAAGCACTAAGAAAAGGGAAACGTTTAGATCGGCAAGCCTGCGAAGTTATTTTCAATATTTATTTATATTTCTTAACTGAAAATGATAAATTCAAACATACCAACTATGCTGCTTACTTTTGTAAAGTCCAAAAACGAGTTTCGGAGGCCAGTGGAATTTCTCAACGAACAATAAATAAAATATTGCAAAAAGAATACATAAATCAATCCACCTCCAATAGTCCGAAGTCGGCAAAGTTGGGTAGACCAAATAAATTATTTTGTCTAGGTCTTGACGATTTTGACTTTAACGTTATACGCCGATTAGTGTATAATTTCCATTTGATATACAAACAAGTACCTACAATCAAAGCCCTGAAGTCCAAGTTATCCGAAGCCATAAATTTTAAGGGATGTGACTTTACGCTAAGAAAAATTCTTAGAAAAATGGGATTTCGGTATAAAAAAGTTGAAAACAACAGAAAATTACTTATCGAGAAAGATGATGTTCGTTTAAAAAGAGTAAAGTTTTTAGCCGCGATAAAAAAGTACAGATTGCAAGGGAGAGAGATTGTTTATATGGATGAAACATACATCCATACCTCACATTTGGCAGGTAAAAGCTGGGCTGACTCGTCAGAAAACGGAGTGAAACAGTTAATTTCTAAAGGACAACGTCTTATAAAAGTGCACGCTGGTAGTAGAAAGGGGTTTATACCTGGGGCATTGTTAATGTATCAGTCTACTGATAAAACAGGTGACTATCACAACGCGATGAACAATGAAAACTATGAAAAATGGCTTCGTAATCAACTCATTCCAAACTTAGCTCCACATTCGGTACTAGTAGTAGATAATGCTGCATATCATAATAAGTACGTAGAAAAACCTCCTAATTCAAATACCAGGAAGCAAGACATGATTGATTGGCTATCCAAACATAACGTTCCGATTGATCCGTCATTAACAAAACTTGAAATATATGAAATTATTTGCAAGTACAAACAAGACTTTTTAGAATACTCTATAGATAAACTTATGAACGAATATGGACACAGCGTACTAAGATTGCCACCATATCATCCTGATTTCAATCCGATTGAAAACATATGGTCTCAAATAAAGGGATACGTATCCAAAAGAAACATCAGTATGAATATGACTACTGTGAAACAATTGGTACAGGAAAAGGTTAATATAATTGGTTCCGATGTTTGGGCCAAAGTATGTGACCACGCCATCAAATGCGAAAACGAGTACCGAAAACACGAACCTGAGTTGGAAAATTATATGGCTAGTTTTGTAATCACCGTTCATGAAAACTCTGACGATGATACACCAGAAAATAGTTCTGATTCTGACTGTGATATGGAAGTTGGAAGTATTGTTTCGCATGACACTGTCCACCCCGCTCCTCCTCCTCTTATCCCGCTGTCATAATCGAAGTCGTTCATCCAATCAGAAAATCATATTTATTTATATTAATTTCTCTGCTGGTTTGTTTTGTTTTATGTTGAGGTGTCTTTTTTGTTATGTCATAGTATTTTTAATTAATTACAAAAAAATATTGTTATAAAAAAGGTCTGCAAAATCCTACTGTAGTTTTGACTTATAGTTAGACTTTTGGGGTTCCAATCCTTATAGAATCATTAGATCATCCCAACCGGAATTTGGTTTTTATCAGTGCGTTTTATTGAAATATAACGTCCTCAGTAACTAGTTATATTTTTGTTTACCTAACGAATTCTTTATATGATAGAATCGTGGTGGTTTTAACATCTCAGTGTAATCAAACGGGCAATTTGACATTTGACATTGATAAATAAAGTATGCGATTTATTTGATACCTACACGTAATTTAATAATACAGTAATTCAAAGACACATCGGCACCATTCGGGTGTTATCGTTGTTCCGAGTTTTTCCGATAGGAAAGGATTATTCACTACATCTTTACCTACGTGTCTTATCTGTACGGTTTACCTTTCATATTATGGTTTTCATTTTATCTATGGTTTTCATACAAAAGTCGGGTACGGTAGAAAATAAATTTCAAAATTAGTTTTGGATTATTTCAGTTGATATTTTGCTTACTTAAAGATGATACGTCACGCCGCTATCTTTTGTCTTCGTAGTAGTCGCATTTTTATAACTTCGCAAGACGCAAGAAGGCATTTTTGAACTGTTTTTAGTCACAATATCCGCATGCGGTCTCTATGGGCGCTGGCGAGGGACTAAAGCAGGGGTGTCAAACTTAGAAGAAAAATGTTGGAAACGAACCATTATAAAGATTCCCAATTACCAAGTACAGTGCCGACCAATGCAGTACTAATTTATAGTAGTGCTTATGTTAGACGACAGATGTCACTGAATAATTAGTAACAGCAATAACTACAGATGTCACTTAACAGTTGGTTGAAGTCAGGATGCCATAGTGCTGCCCCAATACGGATTTGTCCGTACAAGTACTGAATTTTAGCTTTCCATACGCATAAAAAAGGGAAATTTGTTCTGATTTTCTCTGGTATAGGGTGCATCGTAATACTGACCCTTGTATGTAAAGCATACAGAAGTCTTTTCGATTGCTTCATTAATGACTCCCATTTGTCTCGTACTACTGACCTACAGAAATTTGATTACGTCAATCCACGAAATTTTAAGTCTAAAGAAGAAAATTATGTTAGCACGAAAATATCAATTTCATTAGGATCAAATGCGAATATGCGATGGAGCATGGCAAATAAAAAATGAAATGAATTTATCTCACAATATATATTTACAAAATTGACGGTCTTGGCTGCTACACTAGGTTAGAACCTGTAAGCTAATTCCTTTCAATTATAATTGTTCATAAAACCATGGTTACAAATAAATAAATTTTAAAAGTATTAAATAAAATGTCAATTTAATTTGGCTAGTATTTAATCGCACAGCATAAATAGTGATTTTCACAGCAAAAAAGGATCAGCAAAAATACTTTTTATGTTTTAAGTATTTTTGTTTTTCTTACATGTTCAACCTAATATGAAGTTTATGGGGGCTTCGTTTCGCTCCCCCCTTTAACTTTCACCTAACCTACCGCAGTATTTTTTCCTGATATTTGCTGTAAAAATCAGTATATTTGCTGTAAAAATCAGTATATTTGCTGTATATCATGTGCAAATCAGTATTATTGTTGTGCAGTTTAATATTTCCCATTTAATTTTAAATATTTGTAATATATGCATGATCGATATTGATTATCACTAAAGATGATTTTTGATAATGAATTAGAAACATACTGTTATTTATTATAATAAATTAATGAATACTTATTATTTTAGTTTAATGTCCATACTGAAATATTGTTTATTATTATATTATATTGTAATATTAGGCCAAGAATAAAATTATGTGAATTCCATATAACAAACGAGAACATTCAGTTATTACTAACTAGTGGATGACTATGAGTATCGACAGTTATCGACAACATGTTTTCTGTTTCGTCATAAAGCGAGTCATATATGTCACCGGAAAATAATACGATCCGCAAGTTTATTTATTTCCTAGGAAATTTATAAACTTCCTTCTAGATTATATTAGGCTAGGTTAGGTTAGGTTATGTTAGGTTAGGTTAGGTTAGGTTAGTATATATTTATAAACTTGCGGAAAAAAAATTAGGAAATTTATAAACTTGCGGATCGTATTATTTTCCGGTGACATATATATTTTCTTTTGATCTCATGGTTGCTACAGAGGACAACTTCAGAGAAGAATTTAGTGTTAAATCGATGGGCTTTGTATATATGGGCAAATCTCGTTCTTACAAAAGGTTTAGGACAAATAAAGTGTCTCTTTATGGTTTGGACCACTGGTACACACACATAGGTACCTATGTTACCTGCAGTTTATAAGATGTTTTCGAACTAATAACACATTAATCTCAGCGTAAAGTAAGTGTAGTAGTAGAGGACAGTGATTGGAGTTATGGTATTTTATGAGGTGATGGGGAAAAATAAAGATCACCGTGTGGCAACACTAAAAGTTTGAGCCAAAACAAACAAAAAAATATGGCTGTTTGTTTTTTGCGGTATAAGAACTTTGTTTGTTTTTGCGTTTTTGTGTTTTGTTGGTGATAAATGCGTATCTCGTTGCCTTTGCTCCCCCGGTTGATTTTACTACTGCACATCCATGGTGTCAAAACCGCAATAGGATTGAGATAGGACTCTTTATATTAGTATTTATTGTTGAAAAAAGACTATAAAAGTGTTGTCAGTTAGATGTAAAACAAAACAATAAAAAATATCATATTAATTTGTATTTTATTTTCATTTCCTGTGAGAAAACGCAGCTTATTCAGGCAGGTACTAGGTTATACAGTATAACCTTTTATACTATGGTATAACCTAGTACCTGCCTGAATAGTACCTAGTATAACTAGTATAGTACCTAGTATAACTTATACTAGGTACTATACTAGTGTGTAGTGTAGTGTACTAGGTATAATGTGTGATATACAATTACATATGTATATGAACATATTAGTTATAACTAAACGAACTAAATAGAAATAAATAAATAAAGAGGGCGTTAGCTATGCACTTCCCATTTATGGGTCAAAGATTAGTCTCTATTTCAGTATATAACAAGGTACTCTGTGGACTAAATGGAATAACGCCGGTTGGCGTTAAGTCATGGCGCAAAGAAATGGTTCGCGGTGTCGGTTCCATGCGCTAGGTAATAGTAGTTCAATGGAGAAAGTACGAAGGTTAAATACGAGGCGCAAAGATGTCCGCATCAATACTGTGACCCCCTCTTTGAAAGTTGTAAAACATAGTGCTCGCTACCAAGCTGTTAGATTCTATAATGCGTTGCCCTTAGGTTTTAAGATGATTGACGCAACTGGTATTTTTAGAACTTACTTGAGCTGAAAAAAACTTTCTCACGAAATATCTTTATTCACTTGATGATTTTCTTCTTTGATTGATACCTTAATATAAGTTAATTAAATGTTAATCTTAAGATGTGATTTTCGAATACAATGTAAATTGTTTGAAGAATAAATAAAATGAAACTGTTCCCAAGTTGATTAATATTATTACTGTTTATTGGAAGAGACTAGGTAGGTACATTACATTTTACTAGGAGCATGAGAAAACTACAACTATAATTTATTATTTATCTACTAAATCGCATCGCAATGAAACTAGGTACAGGGCCGTTCGTTGACACTAGTACCATTAATAATAATTCCATGATGGAACTACTGATATATTTACCTGCAGTACTAGTTGAGAAGTTGAGAAAAGCATTTTATTTTGAAAGCACGTTTCCGCGTCATCAATATCTAGCCTAACTAACATGTCAGTGAGCCAGCTGATATGATGATGAATGGTTATCGCTTGGTATGTATGTAAGGAACCATTATCAAATCACAATCAGCGTGTGGAACAAACAACATTAAAACATTTTAGAAGTTAGGCTTATTTCAGAACGTTACGTTCTTGCATGTCGTCATCTAGGTTCCCGTTCGCTATTGGTGGAATATCACGTCATGGACTAAAAATAGATTGTGATTCGTGAGATCACCCTTTTTTTTCACAAGTTTCGACGTATCAATTTCGAAAGGTCTTATCAAGCGTGCAAATTCCAGGCGTTTAGGGCTTTTTGCCACGGTAATAAACACGAGAAGGGCATCCCCAAACAGATGTCGACGTCATCCAAAACGATGAGTCATCATTGTTTTCAGAATGTGATTGTTTTGTTGCCGTAGTTCTCTTTCCTTTAATTTCTCGGAAACTTTTCACCGACAAGAAAGTTCAAAACACTTGTCAATCCGCCAGCAAAGTTTTTAATCGGGTGCATTTGAATAGGCGGAAATAAGAACTGGTGCGCGCTTTTAACCTCGAGGTCGTCTTTCTTCGCGATTATACGCGTTGACCGTTGGTCATTTACGTAAAAAGTATACAGGTGCTCAATAACAAGTGAGTCTTTTCTTCGTGAGTTGGACTAATGACGATGAAGCTGGAGATAAGTGATAGTCAGTCGAACCATTCAGACTTCTCGTGTGACAGCCAGTCTTCTCAGGGCTCGTATAATGAACCTGCCCGCGCGCCTGCCTCCAGACCACCAATATCGGTAAGTAAAGAGCTTGTTAGAAAAGTATGTGGTTGGAGTGTAGATAAGGGGGCGCCAAGGAAAAAAAAACTTAGATTTTTTTTGAAGTACATACATATGTAATATCATTGAAATCTTTGCCTTTTGTCCAACACATCCCCCAAAACTGGTTCTTATTTTTATGTTTTTGCTCCTAAATCAGAATTACTGTACTAGCTAGTACTACTAGAAGCTGTATTCTGGTTGTATTTGTCTGTAAGACTTCAGGAATAAGTTATAAGTTAGATTTGTTGTGGTTGTACAAGCAGGAAAGGTGTTTGTTCTGACCACATAACCTAAATTTATGTCTATCTATCTATTTATTTTTGTGAATGGCAGTTGGTTGCCTGTCGACAAATTCTGCCAGTGTCAGGTGTAAAGCATAGTTTATACGAAGCCAACGCTGGCTGCCAATAAGACTGGCAGCCAGCGCTGGCGTGGCATTTGCCTTGTGTAAACAGTTTTTCAAGCCAAGCCAGCGCTGGCAGTCAACGCTGGCGTGAATAGAGCGCCGGCCTATTTTTCTAGCCAGTGACCTCCGCCCGCATACCCCTCGACCCCCGCGCCAGCGCCAGCGACACGTGTAGACGCTTCTCGCAGTCACTGGCGAACGTCTATACGGTGTGTATGTTTTAGTTTTTTGTTCGGAACTCTGCGACAAAATGTCGAGAAAATTCAATGAAGAGGATACTTTAAAATTCGTACAACTTTATAGAGAGCACGAATGCTTGTGGGATAAACGTTGTGATGCATACAAAAATAAAGAAATGCGCACTGCAGCACTAGGACAACTTCGTCTAGGAATGAATATAGATGGACTTACTATCAATGAAGTTAAATCAAAAATCAAAAGTATTCGAAATACTTACTACTTGGAACTCGACAAAATCGAAAAATCTACGAGGTCTGGGGCTGGGGGGAGCGTTTATAAGCCAAAGGCAAAATGGTTTGATGAATATGATTCGTTTGTAAAGCCGATTACTATAAGGAGAAAAACCATAGTAAGTAAAATCACATTATTATTTATTTTAAACGAAATTTACATTTAAGCAACTTATAAAGCCATTTACAGATACGCGTTTTGTCAGATACACAACTACTCGTCAGGTACATGTCATAACAAAAGAAGGTTATGTATTTGATCAGTGTATGTATGTTTGTATGTACATTTAAATGTAATTTCGTTTCAATGTTTATTTTCTAGGTCGATTGTTAATGTATGCTATTTAATTGCCAAGGAACTCTTCCTTCATTATTTAACATATTTTTCAAAATGTCCCTTTTCTCCCTTGCTGTGTCTGCTGAATGATTGCTACCTTGATTGCCAATACTCTGTAGGGCATGTATTTGACTCCTCCATGAACCGGGCAGAAAATTTCCCTGTTCATCTTCCCTATCAACACAAGTAACGGTGATGTAAGACCTTGTTTTTTTTCGTAGCCAATTATGAAGGGCGCAACAAGCACAAACGATTGCATCTACTGTTTCCAAGTTAGTCAGTATTGGCTTTTCTAATACCCGGAATCTACTAACTAAGATTCCAAATACATTTTCGATTATCCGTCTTGCCCGAGATAATCTGTAGTTAAAAACTTTTTCTTCTGTACTGAGGTTTACACCTGGATACGGCTTCATTAAATAAGTCTTTAGTGGAAATGCCGCATCTCCTACAATGACTCCACTGTCAGGTAATAAGTTATTTTCCAGGTCTCGGTAAATCGAACAATTCTTAAAAACTCCTCCATCAGATGCGCTACCACATGCGCCGACATCTATGTACGAAAAACAGTAGTCGTGGTCGGCAATAGCTAACAATACGACGCTGCTTGTTTTTTTATAATTAAAGTATAAACTTCCACTTTTAGGAGGAGCTTTAATTGACACATGTTTTCCGTCTATAGAACCATAACATAAGGGAAAATTCCATCGTGTTTTAAACCCCCTTTCGATGTTTTTCCATTCTTCTGCATTTGGCACCTGTAAAAAAAGGATAGTAATTAAAATCTCTCCTATTTAATACAATTTTAGACACAAACATACTATAACATTACAATTACAGTAATTTATTTTGTTTAATTACAGAATAACATGGATACACCAAATAGCAATGAACCAGGATCATCGAATAGCAATGAATCAGGACCATCGTTGGTTCCACGCTCTGAAAATGGAGAAAATGAGTCGGCAGAAGAGATACCACAATTTACCCCACCCACAAAACCTAAGCGGAGCAAGTTAACACAAATATCTAACATGATAAGTGACTTAAGAGAAATTAACGACAGAACATGCGTTGAAGAAACAGAACTAGATCTATTTGGAAAAAGCGTCTCGGCACAATTGAAACAATTGACAGAGGAACAGGCAGTCATTGCTAAGGAAAAGATACAGAGTATATTGACACAATGCAGGCTTACAGATATACGAGCCAAGAATGCGTATTCTTGTCAAATGCAATTGCAAAATAATTGGAATTCTACACAAGTTCTTCCAAGCTTCACAGTACCCCAATACTCTCTGCCAACAACTACAATCTGTCCTCCTCCAGAGCCCAGTCCATCGACATGTTCTTCTTCGTGTTCCCAGTATACTACTAATATTGTATCCCCAGAAACTACATACAATTATGAAAGTTACGGCGAAAGCGTAGACAACAGTGATGTCATTCAACAAGCCTTCGATAAGGCTTAATATCACATGTTAGTTGTATTTTTAAAAATGTGTGCCTTATTATTTCAATTTTAAGTAAATAAATAAACTCTTACCTTAATAAACTGTTTTAATGCTTCATAGATTGCTCGACAAACTTCTGGTATGAATTTTGATATAGATGGTTTGGAAACACGGTAAAAATGACTCAGGCTTCGATAACTCATTCCAGTTGCTAAGAACGATAACGTTACTTCTAATTTTATTTTTGCTGGTAATGCATCTCTCATCAGGGTGTCTTGGCGCTGAATCGAGCTCTGTATAAGTGAAAGTAACTCATCAAAGTTTTCAGCAGTAACCCGCAACGCCAACCTGTACTCAGAAGGATCTTCTAATCTTAGTTGTTTCAGCAACAAGGCAGAAGCACCAGTTATAGGTCTATCGCTTAACCATTTTCTTATCCAAAGTCGTTTCGCTTTCTTTTTTTCTAACATATCAATCAACTCTTCTTTTAATAGTGCAGAGATGTTCCTTAAACATTTTTTTTTCAATAGACTTTGCCGCGAAATCATTATTTTTTACTTCAAACGTGTGCACACCCGAAGAAAAATCCGCGAATGAAATGGCCTCGTCTAAACAACAGGGGCCAGGCCAACACTGGCTTGTCGCAGGACTGGCGCCAGCATGACTGGCTTCGTATAAACTCTGCTTAAGGCTTGACATGAATGGTTAGACAAGCCAAGGAATTAACAGACTACTCTGATGGAAATAATACTTTGTGAGTATTCTTTGTAGGATGTTAGGACATAGACATCTGAAACATACACAAATAACTTGTTAGTACCTAACTACGCCTGCAAAAGATAAACAAAAAATATATAATAATATATGAATATACATTAGAGTAAATAATATATAAATAACTTAATAATAGGAGACAAACTACAATTTTATACTATTTACACGGATGAACTTTATCATAATTTCGATCAGTTCCGGTTCACGGAAAAGGTAAGTCTAGAAGCAACAAAAATTAGAAGGGAGAGGGATTTTAAATTTGGAAGCGAATTCATACAGATTGGGGGAAGGGGACGAAGGGTTATTGGGGCAAGAAAAAAAGATGTGCTCCAGAGAGCCGTCCTCCAGGCCGCAGTTGCATAGCGAGCTGTCCAGGATCCTGATTTTGTGCTAAAACACTGGCGTGCTACAGTGGTCAATGCGAAGCCTGCACAACACAGATATTACGTTACAAGGGACTTTTTTGTAGCGGAAGAACCAAGGTTTGGATGGAATGCTCTGTTGAAAATTGGCGTAAGCGAGACCCTTGACTGAACTAGATTGTTTCCAGAAAGAATTCCAAGATGTTCGAAGATGCTCTTTGGAGAGGTGTAGTAGATCATAGGGTTGATGCGAGTAATGGGACTTGTCAACATCCCCCGTGACAGCATTTTTTGCAAGTTGGTCTGCAATCTCATTACCTTTGATCCCAGAGTGACCGGGAATCCAAACTAAGTGAATAATTTTGTTTTTTTGACTACATTTCCAAATTAGGTCTTTAATTTTTAAAACTATGTTACTTTTTAATTTAGTTTTAAATTGATTTTGACAAATGGCCTGAATACTACTTCGTGAGTCTGCCGGGAATCCAAACTAAGTGAATAATTTTGTTTTTTTGACTACATTTCCAAATTAGGTCTTTAATTTTTAAAACTATGTTACTTTTTAATTTTGATTTAAATTGATTTTGACAAATGGCCTGAATACTACTTTGTGAGTCTGCGGGGAATCCAAACTAAGTGAATAATTTTGTTTTTTTGACTACATTTCCAAATTAGGTCTTTAATTTTTAAAACTATGTTACTTTTTAATTTCGATTTAAACTGATTTTGACAAATGGCCTGAATACTACTTTGTGAGTCTGAGAATATGATCAATGGAGTGGGACTCTATGAAGGAGCAAGTCTCCAGGATACCCACACATTCTCCTCTGAATACCGAAGACTCAGGGGGACACTTGAGCTGGATATGAATATTTGAATTTTGAAAATAAATTCCAACACCCGTCTGCTAGTAGGCGACAGTTTGGAGGCGTCGGTTGTTTGTTGCGTGATTCCTATGACATTGGCCACTATCTTGTATGCTATGTTAGTTCACATAATGTTATTGGTTTTGCTTTCAACTGCCTTAACTCAACCAAATAATTCAATGTAATAGTATAAGAAGTAATCAGAACTTTTAACATATATACATACAAACAAAAATACATACATTACATTATTACATTTATGTACAAGCACATACATTGTTTCAGGACCTACACTAGGATAGACTGTGTCATTGGAACCATGATCCTGCCCCAGATTCTAAAGGTGTTAAATCTAATGAACTAAACCAACACCTTAAATATCCAACTTGTTGTTTAGAGTGTTGATAAGGGTGCCAAACAGGCCACTTACAGTTTTTTTTAAATGTTCGCTTTTCAAAGCCTAGGCAGCCTCAAAGCAAAATGTATTTTGGCTATGCTTTAGAATACTGCGGCTCGAATTTGATGATAAGATACTGTTAGATTAAGAAATTTTTCACCATTCAAATGGTGTTATTCTTTTTCGAGCAGACATTTACTTTTCGAGTTTTAAGTAAGACCACACTATGCGACAACAGAGCAATGTGACACTGTGTGACAATATATCCTTCCAAGATAAACAAACTGCACTATCCCATATGTCCCTACAAAGTTGGCCAACTAGGCAAAACTTATACACAGAAAAGCCAATGTTTAGTTAGAGATAACACAGGTGATGGGATTAACAGGTATGTAAATGACCTTTTTATTTATCTTCATTTTTTTGTATGTACTACTAATTCAAGCTAACATTGTCACCATGAGTTTTTCTTCTACACCTATGGCTAGCCGGAATTGAGTGTCTTGTTTTTTTATGTGTGGCTGCATTAGACAAACTAATTCCTCAAACTTATGCACAGACATTCTTAAATATGTTTGAAATCTTTTCAGATCTCTTTTAAGCCTTGGCAAGAGTACATGATATTCTCCTTCTTCATATCATGATTTTGGAAAGTTATGAATCCAGAGATTCCCTTTCTTCTTATTTTGTTGAAGAATTTCCTCTTCCTCACAAAGTAGTAAATTATAAGTTATATTCTTCAATTAGTCAAATGAAGGGTGAAACTGTCGTGCCACAGTCGTTCTAGTGCGGTATACCGACTGACATTCAAAACTGTTGCATTGGGTTGCGTCGCTTCGCTGCTGCGTAGTGTGGTCTTACATTTAAGCTTTCTAAGTTTTATAAATTTTAAATGTAATGTGGCACGAATTTGATAATAAGAGAATTATCATCTTTCCAATGGTGTTATTCTTTTTCGGAGCAAACTTAAGTTTTCAAAGTATTTTTTTTTTAACTTATTTGACGTGTTTGACACAATAGGAGTGCATTCATAAACATATATAATCGATTTTGGTTGATTCGATTCAATAGGCTGTCAAAATCGAAGCGGGATCCCCTTTATGATTTGAAAATCTAAATCAGGGCGCCCTACTTACTAGGCAGACCTTCCTAGGTAGTCTAGTGTCTACGCTCTAGAGTATTGTTTATGTACCTGAGGCACGGAGGGGCGAAGGTGACAGCGCACTGCCGCGCACCAAGCGAGGCGGCTCAGGCTGCGGAGGCAGCGTGGGTATGCTGCAGTGCGTGTGTTTTCTCCTGAATTTCATTTATGTGCTTACCACTGTAGACCCCTATCCAACCAAAGTCCTAAATATTTAACTGCGTCTGCCTGTTGTATCTGTTCCCCATTAATATTTATTCTAATTTCTTGTCTTCTACGCTACTAAATAAGCAAAATTTTGTTTTTCTCTTTGAAATATTTAAACCCAGCTCATTTAATAAGTTAGACAAAGTGTTTAAGGCTGTTAGCATAAAAGAGGTTGCATCTGTGATTTCTTTACACAATACATATGTACAAAGCGAAATCATCCGCATACTGTGAGATAGATTCATTGACAATTTCCTTACATTCATTGACATTTCCTTCCTTTCCTTTACTGACGACCCGAATGGCCGAGTCGGCAGTGATGCTGCCTACGAAACCAAGGGTCTCGGGTTCGAGTCCCGGTGGGGGCAAATGTTTGTTTGATGAGAACGGATGTTTGTACCCTAGTCATGGTTGTTTATCTATCTAAGTATGATATTTCTCTATTTAAGTATGTGTATCGTTGTCTAGTACCCAAGATACAGGGAATCCTAGTTTGGGGCTAGATCAATGTGTGTAAATGGTGTCCAAGGTATTATTATTATTATATAGAAACATTGAACAATAGAGGGGAAAGCGGGTCCCCTTGAGCTAGTCCTTGTCCAGTATATCTGCCACAAATATCCGAGTCAATCAAAATTTGCAGATGGCGTTGTCTTAAGAATTCCCATAGATACTTGCAAGTTAAGGAACCCACCCCTACATTGTTCAACGTCGACAGAAGATTACATACATATTATTATAGACATTATCGATATCGATAAAACAACCTAAGGTTACATCATTCTTACTTAATCCTATCTGAATTTTAGAAACTAAGCGATAGATTATCAAGACAAGACTTCGCCTTCCTAAAACCTATAGATTCACTCGCAAATACTCCATTTTTCTCCAAAACCATTCCAGTCTTTTATTTATTATAGAATGTAATATTTTACAAATACACGACAATAAGGCTATGGGTCTTAAACCATTACCATCTGATTTAGGGATAGGATAAATTATAATATGCCGCCACTGATAAGGAACGAAGCTTAGAGAAAGGAAACGGTTATACAATTTAACTAAAAACTATTTTGCGTTCAAAGGTAAGCGTTTTATAATGGAGAACGAAATACCATCCTCACCGGGCGCTTTGTCAGATGACTTCACGCAGTTATCAATCTCTTGAAGAGACACCTCACGCGATATACTGTCACTAACAGGTGTAAACCTAGGGGTGGGGGGCTCAACAAAGTCTGGAGTCAATTTATCTAGTAATGTCCGAGCAATATCTTGATCTACGTACTTTGTCGGGCCTTTGTAGCCTTTGAACCACCTCATGCGGCACCACACTTCACTAGAGGACATCAAATGATCAACACTATAACAGAAAGCTCTCCAAGCTTTAGACTTTTCATGCCAATTGAGGGCACAGGCCGCCGCTACTTTCGATTGCAGAGTTTTATAATTGCCCGGGGTAGGGTTCTTCCTAAAACAAGATAATCAGTCTTCTCTCCGCTACCGCTTGTGATAACTTTGCGTTCCAGTATGGTTTAGGCTTGAACTGTTGTACTTTGAAAGGATCATGGCATATTCTTACTAGGGATGCAAACTGCTCTGTTCAAATGATCCATAAAAATATTGTATGCCTACTGTGGGTCATTCAACAGGCAATCATAATTCCGAAAAACTGTCATGTAGAATTTCTTGACATTTATTACAGTCAGCCTGTTTAAAGTTTCTCTTTGACCTTGTAGCACTTGTTTGTGACAGATATTCTTAATGCATAGATGATCGCTTCCCAGTGTTTCGTTGAGGCATTTCCATGTGTATTTAATTGCAATATCTAAGGTAGCCAACGTTAGATCTGGGGAAGACCGTTGCAAATGTCCGTTTACTAGTTTAACTCTCGTATGGCTCCCATCATTCAATGAAATAAAACTGTAGTCCAAAAAGCTATCAAATATTTGTTGGCCTCTGGTTTCAGTTCTCTTAGACCAGCTGGTGTGATGTGATGACCGTTAAAGTCGCCCGTAATTATAGTCCGATTATTGAAACTGGAAAATATCCCTTGTTCCTTAGAGATAACTATGGCCAGGTAACTGGTTATCTGTGAAGATTTTTTTTCCTCAGAGATAGCTAGTTATCTCCAAGGATTTGTTTTGCCTCGCAGATAACTGTATTTTATAACAGTTATCTGCGAAGAAAATCTATTCCTCGGAGGTAATTAGTTATCTCTGAGGAATAGATTTTCGTTATAGATATCTGTTAAAAAATACAGTTCTCTGCGAGTCAAAACAAATCCTTCGAGATAACTAGCTATCTCCTAGGAATAGAATTTCTTCGCAGATAACTCTTTTTTACAGTTATCTATAAGGAAAATTTAACTACCCTACTTAGTATTTTTAAATACTTTAAATACACACAATACTTTAATAAACAAATAACAGTAGATTGCTAACCGCTAACCAATTTGTTTAGGTAACTTTTCTTTACCCGTCATTGATACATCAATTATCTCGCAATTCTTCCTGAAATGTCATTAATCGTACTCCTGTGGTCCACTCCTCATGATTGTCCAACTCCCGACTCCTTGCCACGCTGTATCTCCTTATTCTCATACTCAATTCACTGCATTCCATTCCACTTCCACTCAATCCTTCAAATACCACGTCGATAATCGTCTCTAATTCCACTTCACATGTAGTATTTTCAGTAGGTCTAGCCATGACCCTTAGCGTTAAAAATTAACACCATTTAAGAAATGTTTAGTTCGCGGGACAACGGAAGACCGGTTTCTAATTAATCAAACACGTCCGTCTTTATCGGCTGTCGCAAGCGCACACCCAATGCTCCTTACCACTTAAGACACTAAGAAAAATTCCCACCACTGCATGGAAAAAAGCAAGTATTCAAGAATGGCTGCGTAATAAAGAAATAAGCTTCGATGAAAAAAAGTAAAGGCAGAACTACTGCCACCGTATCATTGGGAGCTTAATCCCATTGAACTTGTTTGGGCAGAATGGTGGGACCTGAGAATTGCGTTTGTGTGAGTGCCTCCTAGTACAGTTTTAATGTACATACAAAATGCAAATGTTGCAAATGAGCATGTACCTATATCTCATCATCATCAATCAGCCCACATTCACCCACTGCTGGGTATAGGCCTCTTCTTTACCACGCTATCCACTCCGGTCCTGAGCCTGCCACATCCACTGCCTACCCGTTATAGCGCTATGATGTCTTCCGTCCATCTGGCTGGTGGTCTGCCGACTAGTCGTCGTGCGGTTCTGGGTAGCCACTCTGTAACCGCTTTGGTCCACCTTCCGTCATAGGTCCTTGCCAATTTAGACAAGACGACATAAGTACTAATTATGAATGGTTCAGAGCACGATTACATAAATACAGATGGTTGGACTATAATAAATTGTTTGTTTACCTTCTTTCTCATGCTAATGTAACAAATAACCAGGCTTTTAGTATTTTTATTAATTTAGAGTTATTCCTCGTAAGGCGAGGATTATATATTAGTTTTATATTTATTTTTAGCTATTGTAGTATATTTATTTTATTTTATGGATATTATATGTAATTTTACAGATAGCCTTTTCACATGTTCTTCCACCGGTGACTCTCTTGGTGCGGGAGGTGCCAACTCCCTGGCGGACGCGTCACTGTCCAGCAGCCTGAAAAGCGTGTTCACGCAATCGGAGTTAAATTTCAATGTCGTACATATTAACGCCCAAAGTATTCCTGCTAGCTATGCTGACCTCCTTGAAGCTTTCAGCGATCAGAGTATACATGGAGTTCTTGTCTCAGAATCCTTTCTCAAACCATCTCTTCCTTCCTCCTTGTATTCTCTGCCAGGGTTCAGGCTCTATCGCAACGATAGGACGGGTAAAGCTGATGGCGGCGTTGCTATCTACTTACGTTCTGACATTCCTTGTAAAGTCATCAGCCACTCACCAAGCCTGTACTCTGGTTCGGCTGAGCATCTCTTCCTTGAGGTCAGCTTGCGTCACAACAATATTCTTATGGGTGTATATTATAGCCCCTCACTCCGCATCGATTACTTTGAATCTTTTGAAAAGCTACTATGTGACTTGACCCCTCTCTATAGTGACACTCTCATCCTCGGGGATTTTAACACTTGTCTTCTTAAAAATAACGCCCGCTCTACCAAACTTGAATCGATTGTAAATTCCGTTAACTTACATATTCTTCCCGTCGGCGCTACTCACTTTCAACCACATTGTACTCCCTCCCTACTCGATCTCATGATCGTCTCCAACACAGCCAAGGTGGTTTCTCATGGTCAGCTTACCGCTCCCTTCTCTTACCACGACCTGGTTTATCTTTCATACAAAGTTAGGCCCACTAAGCGCAAAGCCAAATTTCTGGATATTCGGAGCTTCAAAGGTGTGGACGTCGACTCCCTTAAATCCGATGCCTCATCTGTTGATTGGAACCCTGTCATGACTTGTGAGACCGTTGATGACAAAATCCTGAAGTTCAACTCAATTGTCCTTGGGCTTTTCGACAAGCACGCACCAATGAAAAAAGTCAGGGTCAAACATCTTCCTGCCCCGTGGCTTACCGACGCCATCAAGCGTTTAATGGCAAAAAGAAACCGTGCAAAAGGGCGATATAAGAGGGACCCGACCAACGACAATCTCCTAGCTTTTAAACGCCTCCGTAACCTGTGCAACCGCATGTGCCGCGATGCCAAGCGACGCCACATCCATGAGCGTATAGAGATGTACACTCCAGCTCAGGTATGGAAGTTCCTTAAAACCATTGGTGTTGGCAAGTCCCAGGAATCTACTTCAGGTAATGTCGATCTCAATGGTCTCAACCAGTTTTTTTCTTCTCCTCCCGTCGTGATGGACCCTACCACTAAGGAGGCAACCCTTCATTGTCTACGATCGAGGGCTGCAGTCCGCAACTCACCGTTTAACTTTAAGCTTGTCGGAATCGGTGCAGTTAGAAAGGCAGTGCTAGCTATCACATCTAAAGCTGCTGGTGGCGACAACGTCAGCTATCAGATGATCCACAGCGTCCTTGAGGAGTTGCTTCCTCCAATTACCCACATCATCAACTTCTCTCTATCGGTGAGCTCCTTTCCTAGTCTGTGGAAGAAAGCACTCGTTATCCCACTGCCAAAAAAATCCAATCCCTCCTCCTTCAAAGATTATAGGCCCATATCTATCCTACCCATTCTCTCCAAAGTCCTTGAATCCATAGTCCACTCCCAACTCTCCTTTTACCTTTCATCAAACAAACTTCTCAATCCTTTCCAATCTGGGTTCAGACCAGGCCATAGTACTACCACAGCACTCTTAAAAGTCAGCGATGACATACAGCTAGCCATGGATCAGAAGTTGGTCACGGTCCTAGCCCTGCTTGACTTTAGCAATGCCTTTAACTGTGTCGATTTTGACATTCTGGTCGCTATATTGAGCTCTCTGAATGTCTCCGTCCATGCTGCTAACTGGTTCCACTCATACCTGAGAGGTCGTCAGCAACGCATTAAATCTGAAGAGACCGAAACTCAATGGTGTGATCTTTCCTCAGGAGTGCCTCAAGGTGGTATTCTCTCTCCTCTTCTATTTTCAGTCTTCATCAACTCTATCTCCGACGTTATCTCTTCTTCGTATCATCTTTACGCAGATGATCTCCAAATTTATCGCCACTTTTGCCCCTGCGATGTAGCTTCAACCGTGGAGGCACTGAATGCTGACCTCGAGAATGTGAAAGACTGGGCCTTATCATACGGGCTGTTGGTAAACCCGACCAAATCACAAGCCATGCTTTTAGGAACCAGGCACACGCTTTCCTTGATACAAAAACTTATTGTTCCCGTGTCATACAATGGCATCACAATAGAGTATACAGATCAGGCGAAAAACCTTGGGGTTATTTTTGACAACCTGCTGTCTTGGTCTCCACATGTCAGCGAGGTCAGCAGACGGGTCTTTGCGTCTTTTCACTCCCTCAGGCGTTTGCAGTACTTCTTGCCACGGCAGACCAAAATTACCCTTGCTCAGTCCCTTCTCCTGCCACTAATCGACTACGCCGATGTCTGTTGGGCGAGCGCGAACGAAGATTTACTGAACAAACTCGAACGACTTCAGAATCTTGGGATTCGGTTTATCTTCGGGTTGCGCAAATTCGACCATGTTTCTCAATATCGCAAAGAGTTGGGTTGGCTTCCAATTCGTCGTCGCCGAGACACTCATATTCTCTCTTATCTTTTCAATATATTGAAAAATCCGCGCTATCCCAGCTACCTTCGAGACCGCTTTGAGTATCTCTTTTCAGGAGATCGGCACCGGAGATCCCACACGGTCTCACTCTTAGCCACTCCAAGGCATAGCACCTCGGCATATGAGCATTCATTCAGGCTGCAGGCGGTTCGACTGTGGAACGCACTACCTAGCACTATAAGAGACTGTCCCTCTCTTGTCTCTTTCAAAAACCGGGTAAAAGAGCACTTCCTTTCTCTTTCGTGAGAGTTATATATAGTATGTATATCATTATAATATATAAACTATATATATGTATTGTATTTAGTAGTCTGGTATGTAAGTATTTTATTTTCCGTATTTTATATTATATATGTATTTTAGTATAGATTAGATATTAGATATTGTACACTGCCTACCCTTTCATGATACATTTCGCTTTCATGCCTTGGTTTGCTGGAAGAAATCTCTTTTTAGAGATAAGCTCGCCTTTGTACATATGATTTCTCCTAATGTAACCTTTTAAATTTAATATGTGTGTGTGCAATAAAGAATTATGAAATAACTCATTATCTCTCCTATGCTCTTCTTGAGCCTGAGAGTAGACTTTCGCCACCTCACCTTATCTCATCATACATGAGCACGAGAGTGGTCTTTTAACACCTCATCTTATCTCATCACGAGCACGAGAGAAGTCTTTCATCACCTCACCTTATCTCATCATACATGAACACGAGAGTGATCTTTCACCACCTCGTCTTATCTCATCATGAGCCTGAGGGTACCTAACCATTTTGATTTCATGAGGGATCTCCACTCAGCCACCCCCAATAGTCTGCTCTAGCGTCGCAAATACTTTGCCGTCATGACCTTCTTTCTACGATGTCAGATTTCTCAGTTCCCACGTCACGTTGGTATACTTTACTTTACAATAATCTTTATACTTTCCAACAATGTCTTATATTCCAGGCTTCCCGGTACGTACCAGAATTTTACATCTTTTCTTGACTTAATTTCATTAATTCGTCTGGCTACGAACGGTGGTAACAGTTTGTTTGTCTTCAGCCATGCGAGTACGATCTTACTGTCTGTCCACAAATACTTGTTTATAGGAATATGTAGATGAATATTCATATGGGAATATGCTACCAATGAGAACACCCGATAGCTCGAGACGATGAATTTTCAAGACATCTTTATCTTCAACCTTGATTTTGACATTATAAAGGATGTATACTGATTCTCTTTACCCTTCAGCACGATATATGCGACCGCTCCGCAGGCATTCATCGATGCATCTGTGAAGCAATGGAGTACATATACAGTGTCCTCTTCCAAACTATGTTGACCAATGTATCTCGGAATTCTAATACCTTTTGCGGATCCCAATGTATTCATAACATTTTCCCATGACTGTAACATATCAGAAGGTAATGCGGAATTACATTTTCTTATTTTTCACATGTCTCTTGAAATAACAGCTTAGCAGACAATACTATTGGCCAAGCATAACCACATGGATCGTATACACGTGCTAGTGTCCTTAGTACATCCTTCTTCGTGGGTATACTCACGACGCCATCCCTTTTATATTCGGGTACTTTGAGTCGTAATGTATCATTCTGTAGATTCCATAAGAGACCAAGAACCTTCGCGTCTTCATGATTCTTTGCTCTATACTCACTTGGAATATTCTGCATGAATTGTTTGTCATTCGATACCCAGTCTAATATTCACTAATATTCATTGACGTTTGAAGGTTTTGCGTGTTTCCAAGTAGATATAGTTTGCCTGTTCCAATGTTTTGGCTTCTGTAACCAAATTATCCACATAACATCGTTCATTAATCTTTTTAAGTAATGTCACATTCGTACTGGACAGATGATGTCGGAGAGTCGCTGTCAGTAGGAAAGGGCTCGAAATAATTCCAAATGGTACGCGGCAGAACCGTTAATGCAATAGATTATCTTCAGCGAACTCTTTATCGACGTCCTTAATCCATAGGAATCGTGTCACATCACCGTCCTTCGGCTGCAACCCGATCTGCAGGAACGCATTCTCTACATCTGCTGTCACTCCTATTTTTCCTGTTCTAAATTGTAATAACAATGCCGTGAGATCTTCTAGCATAGACGGACCACGATACATGTATTCATTTAGACTGCGTTCATCCTTTACCTTCGCTGAGGCGTCATACACCAGACGACCTCTCTTTCCTTATTGATGGACCATGTGATGGGGGAGATAATGCACAGGTGGATTAACTTGATATA